>OX246753.1:225600718-228568413 GCA_945910035.1 Brachypalpus laphriformis | reverse complement strand
AGACTCTGAATATGAAAGCGGTGCTCCAGGACCATCAACTAAGAAGAAATTACGTACGGAAATTGTGCATAAAAAGTGTGTGACAACATATTCAAGGCAAGATTTTAAACCTAGTGAGACCCAATCAACTGATAATGAATCACGAAGGTGAGTGCGTATCTCATACTAGTTGCTGGTGTCGTAGCGTCATATACAGCGTTCCTTTTGAAGTAAAACTTCTTTAGGCACGCTTGGCTTGGGGAGTAAGCTGGCGAATGCATGACGAGAGCGTTACGAAAAGTGTGATCGGGCGAGGCGAACGGAAGTTGAAAGAGAGAGATATGGAGTTACATGTTAGTAAAGATGGAAAGAGAGAGTTACGTTTCGTATGTAACTGTAGGGACAAGAGAGAGAGAGAGGTGCGCGCGCACATTTTCTTTCTCTCTTCCTCACATAGCCCATTACATTTCGTGTATCTAAGCACAGTGCCGGCCTATTGCCTGTATCACACTGTAGGAGCAAGAGAGAACAGTGCGCGCGCACATTTTCTTTCTCTCTTGCTCTCGTAGCCAGCGCATGAAATATACATAGATCAGCTGGTATGGTTTGCGAGTTTACTGGCGTTACGCGAACGGTGATTTTTCATTCTTGAACAATTTTATATGTTAATATTCTGTTCAATACATTAAATATTTTACTTTTAAAGTGGATAAAGTTGTAAATTCATTTTAAAGTTCATATTTTGTGAATTTTCGGGTGAATAATAACAAATTATGGCAGGAAGTGACACAGACTCTGAATATGAAAGCGGTGCTCCAGGACCATCAACTAAGAAGAAATTACGTACGGAAATTGTGCATAAAAAGTGTGTGACAACATATTCAAGGCAAGATTTTAAACCTAGTGAGACCCAATCAACTGATAATGAATCACGAAGGTGAGTGCGTATCTCATACTAGTTGCTGGTGTCGTAGCGTCATATACAGCGTTCCTTTTTTCTTGTCTATTTTCTCCTTCCACTAATACACGGCATTCTACTCTCGACATTGGGGCGCGTTTGATTCTTTTCTTGTCTCTCTCTTAATTTTCATTCAAAAACATATGTATCTTACTTCTCATACCATAGGCCTATTAGCTCGGTCTTACAATCAACCACAGTAATTACTGATGTATCCGATGATGAAAATAATAAATAAATAAAAAAATTTATTCAAGAATATTAATTTATCAATAAAAGCCGATAATAGATTTAAATATTTGTAGAAAATTGTAGAAATTAGTAGAAAATATATGTATATGTATGTACATGTATATATATATGTACATATATAAACATATATGTATATATATATATACATATGGATGGAGCTAAAGAAGTTTTACTTCAGTTGTGTGGTCTAAAGCACACTCGTTTTTTTTTCCTCTTCCGTCAACCTTTTGCCTTCTGCCATTTTGTTCTTGATTAAAACAAAAACAAAAAATGAATTAAATACAACACGAAATATCAAATAATTACGATTGCCCTTTTAAAACAAGTAGATTTTTCGTTAAATTCGCAATAATTCCAAGCGCGGTTATAGAAATTTCGCTCTCAAAACTATTAAAATCACGACCTTTCTGCATCGTTACCACTTAACTGAATAAACAAATGTAGATGACTGTTGTTTTTTTTTCAGTGGTGACTATAGAGACTTTGAACAGTTATTTAAAAGTAGTAGAACTGGGCTATAGCACTTAGTACTCTTATGAGACCTTGATTAATTCAAATATTATTATGCGGTTATAGAAATTTCGCTTACTGTACCACATGAAAATGAGAGAAGTCCAGCGTAGCGTTCGCCGTGACGAAAGAAATGCCATCAACGCACTGTCTGAACAAGCCGAAGAAGAGGTAAGTAGATGCGACAACAGAATCACCAAAGAGCTGTTAGGCGATCACAGCTTTCGCCAACACCCGGTGTAGGGTTTGGACGAGTCTCTGCTGATTTCTGATGAAGACTAATTTAGGAGATGGAGGGAATACTTCTCCGCTGTTTTAAACAGCTTGATGGACGTCCAAAATTCACATTTCTCCTCTCAGTAGTTATGAAAACGTAACCGCGATTAAAGAACTCAAACCAAACAAGGCGGGAGGACTTGACAGTTTTCCCTCGTAGCTCTATAAGGCTTCGCCCGCAGTAGCTGCAGACCTACTGCTGCCATTAGTGGAGACGGTTTGGAACAACGAAACCTGCCTGAAGAATGAAGTAAAGGAATGCCTGTCAAGATCTCAAAGAAAAGCAACCAAACAGAGTATGAAAATTGTAGTGCTTCCTGCAGTTGCAAAAATAATAGCCAACATAATCCTCGAACGCATTAAAGAACATCGAGAATGTACTCTCGACAGTGAAAAAGCGGGTAAACTCAGTTTTCTCGAACACATCCGCCAAAAGCTCTTACACTGCTTATCATAACGACCTTATATCTGAATCATATAAGGGCGCGTCCGCTACCCTTAGCAAGCGGTTCGCCGAAGAAGATATAACCCTTGGTCTCATTCAGGAACCCTGGGTTATTTGCGGACAGGTTAAAGGTCTACGGAATAGGGCAAGTAAGTTGATTTCCAAGTGTGGAGAGCTAGCGCCGAGAGCGCCCTGCTTAATTAGCAATAATTTAAACTTTCTCCCTATTTCAGAATTTATAACAAGAGACCTGGTGCCCCTACTACTGGAAATCCCCAACTGAAGGAGGTACGCAGAACATCGTGTGTGCCTCAGCGTACTTCCCTCACGACAGTGGCGATATTCCGCCGAAAGACGTCCAGAGCCTCATTGACTACTGTCAGGAGAACAACCTCCATTATATCATCGGATGCGATGCCAACGCACATCATGAGGTCTGGGGTAGTAGCAACATCAACAGAAGGGGTAAGTGTCTTAGAATACTTTGTAAGTAGACAAATAGATATTTTGAACAGAGGCTCTAAATTTACCTTCATAAATGCGATTCGCGAGGAGGTACTTGACCTCACCCTCGCTAGTCCATTTATTTCTAATTTTATTGAAAATTGGCACGTATCAGATGAGGCCTCTCTGTCAGACCATCAGCACATCAGGTTTGACATACCTGGCCAATTCTCATATGTCTCTAATAGATACGATTCCAAATCTACAGATTGGCATCGCTATAGTGAACTAGTGTTCTCAAAAAAAGATATGCTTCTCACATCCATCGAGTCCATAGAAGACCTGGATGAAGCTGCATACCAGCTTAACAATATACTGCTTGATTCCTACCACGACAGCTGTGTCCCAAAAACATATGTTAGCAAACGCAAAGTGCCTTGGTGCAATGACCAAATGGCGGAACTTAGGAAGAAAGTCAGAAAACTATTCAGCTCTGCAAGCGAACGTAGAGGTGGGACGAATACAGGTTTGCTCTCACAGAATACAATCTAGTATTGAGACGATCTAAACGAGCGGCTTGGAGGAAATGCTGCGAAACCATTGCTGACATGTCTACAGCGGCACGAATCCATAAATTGCTCGCAAACGATCATGTCAACTGTGTAGGGTTACTGAAGAAGAATGACGGAACCTACACGACGGACCGTGTGGGTACACTTAGAACCTTACTTCAGGTACATTTCCCAGGCTCGTCTCTTAACATATCTCATGTGTACTCGAACACAGTTAACCACAGGGTTTATGTGGACAGGAGAGTTAATAGTTCATCTGGAAAAATATTCAGTCCAGAGAAAGTTGAAAGGGCGGTAGGCACATTCAAAACTTTTAAAGCCCCCGGCGGTGACGGTCTGTTTCCAGCACTTCTCCAAAAGTCAATTGACCTCATCCTGCCGGGGTTGACAGCTTTATTTAGAGCCAGCTACAATTGGGGATACATACCACCCACCTGGAGGCAGGTTAATGTGATTTTCATCCCCAAGCCGGGCAATAGGCCTAGCGAGCTGCCTAAATCATACAGACCTATAAGTCTAACATCACTCGTCCTTAAGACAATGCAGAGACTCATAGATCACCATATTAGAAACCGGATTGACCGGTCTGTCTAACCCTCTGCACTCGAATCAGTACGCATACAGGAAAGGCAAATCTACAGTAGGTGCCCTTCACTATCTCGTCAAAAAGATAGAGGGAACACTCAGTTCAAGGGAGATAGCCTTGTGTGCATTTCTTGACATCGAGGGCGCGTTCGATAACACTGGTTACGACTCGATCGCAAGGGCGATCAGTAGCAGAGGTATCGAAGAATCGACCAACCAGTGGATCAGGGCCATGCTGGTAAGTCGATTCATTACTTCCTCCTCTGGGGGAGTGTCGGTGTCCATAACTGCAGCCAAAGGCTGTCCTCAAGGAGGAGTTCTTTCCCCCCTGTTATGGTCTATAGTCATCGACAACTTGTTAGTCGATTTTCACAGATCAGGCTACACCACCGTCGGTTATGCTGATGACTTTGCGGTTTTTATCAGAGGTAAACACGGCACCGGGGCGCCGTGGCGTAAGTGGTTAGTGTGTCGGATCACTACGCATGAGGTTCCAAGTTCGAATCCCAGAAAACACCAAAAGTTTTTTCACGGTCCCACCTCTCGCGAGCGTCTGACAAACATCCGAGAGTATTGCTGTCATGAAAAAGCTTCTCAAATCGCCGTTCGGATACGGCACTAAACTGTAGGTCCCTTCCATTCGTGTGAAAAATATAACGCACACAATATGAGTGGTTGCGAGAAGTTAGGCCCTGGCACTTTCAAGAGCTGTTGCGCCAAATATTTATTTATTTTATTTATTTATTTTTTAAACACGGCACGACAATTTCCAACGTCATGCAAAGTGCAATGTCTCAAGTTGTAGAATGGTGTAACAAAGTAGGACTATCCATCAATCCTAGTAAAACCGTTCTGGTGCCGTTTATAAGGAAGACACAGGTCAACATTGAACCTATTACAATCAAAGGCACCACACTAGTTTATCCCAGCGAGGTCAAATATATTGGTGTAATTCTTGACAAACGACTTAATTGGAATTCACATATCAAGTCCGCCACTGAGCGCGCTACTAGAGCACTATGGGCAGGTAAACGCCTATACGGCAGAACTTGGGGTCTCTCTCCTAAGATGATACATTGGTTGTACATAATGATGGTTAGACCCATTATCACACACGCGGCCATCGTCCGGCGGCCAAAAACTCTCCAGCAGACAACGGCAAACAAGTTGCAGAAGTGGCAAAGAATTGCCTGTCTTGGCATTACAGGTTCGATGAGCACCTGCCCTACGACAGCTCTGGAAGCTATTGTTGGGCTTTCACCTTTACCAATCTTCATTACGAAGATGGCTGCTAGATATGCCATCAGGCTGCAGCTAGATCATGAGTGTAAAACAGGTGACCTTGCGAGACATTTAAAGATACTCAACTCAATCCCTAAAAGAGACATGTTCTGCACTTTACCAGATATTATGGTCAGGCAACACTGCTTTGGTAGGTTATTCGAGGTTGAAATATTGGACCGCGAAAACTGGTCCAATGGTGCTCCAACACTGAACCCTAGAGGTCTGGTCTGGAGTTGGAGTTGGGGTTTTTGGACTCAACAGAAAGATTTCGATACCTATCGGTACGACTCCCACTGTGTTTCAGGCTGAAATCCATGCCATTGAGATTTGCGCCAGACACAATCTCCGCAAGGGGATCAAAGGCGCTAGAATACATATCTTCTCAGATAGCCAAGCAGAACTTATGGCACTGTCGCCCAACCAAATGGACTCCAGAACCGTGAAATGCTGCTACGATGCATTACAAGACCTTGCCAAATATAACAGGGTAAAACTCGGTTGGGTACCTGGATACCAAGGAATTGTGGGCAACGAATCTGCAGATGAGCTTGCTAGGTCTGGCTCAGAATCTGTGTTCATAGGTCCTGAACCTTATTGTGGCGTCAATTGGGCAACAGCTACAACGCTGATTAACGAATGGGAAAACAAACTTCGTCTAGACCACTGGACTAGTGGGCCAGGTCTAAGACAATCCGAACGATTAATCAAGCCTTACTCCTATAAGGAAATCCTTAACTTAGATAGGGAAAGCATTAATAAGCTTGTGAGCTTTCTTACTGGCCATTGCGGCCTGAGATACCACCTTAACATGATGAACATGTGCCAAGAGAAGGACTGTCGGTTCTGTTTAGAGGAGGATGAAACTTCCGAACACATTCTTTGTGAATGCCCGGCACTACGTTGGTTAAGGAAACGTATTCTCCACAAGGAGATACTTACTTCAGTGGAACTGAAATGCTCCGCTACTAAAGACATACTCACTTTCATAAGGGAGGTAATACGTCTGTTAGATTAACTCCAACCCTCCGATACAATAGATCTTTCAGGTCGTAGTGTCCTCTCCTCGATCCCTACCTTGTCGTGGTGGAGAGGCTTAATTTATTTCCTATGAACCGAAGGTCGAGCCGAGGAGAATAACTAAATCTAGTCTGCGTCCAGCTAGATGTTTTCCCACATATCGGTTCGACTAAAGGGGAGGTTTTAGAGACCAAAAGGTGATCACCCAAGGCAAGGTACGACGCGCCGAGCCCTGCATGGCTGGGGGGAAGCTCAGTCGCGAGCGCAAACCCTGAATACCTGGGGACCTTCAGTTTTATTTTAATTTCTCTTACCTGCATACAGGGGGTGAGTGCAGGCGGACATCTTCTTCCCCCTTACTCGTGGGATCCAAATGCTAA
Organism: Brachypalpus laphriformis; assembly: GCA_945910035.1. NCBI lineage: Eukaryota > Metazoa > Arthropoda > Insecta > Diptera > Syrphidae > Brachypalpus > Brachypalpus laphriformis. Next base: position 228,561,711 of record OX246753.1, on the reverse strand, counting down.
ATATTTCAAAAAATAATAAACCAAAAGCGAAGAGTGTAATTCGATCGGGCACTCCTAGGTCTATAAAAACCGATCAAGGTGTAGGAGTGGAGGAAGAAGCAATTGTTTTCCGTACGTCGGATGAGGAAAGCGTTGGTGCAATTGACGTTAATCTAGAAAATCTTTTTCTGGAATCAAGCGACACTTGCTCCATTGCCAGTTCATACTTCTCCAATATGTCAACATCCTCCAAGCGTTAAAAAAATTGCAAGTTGACAGTCCGGAGATTAGGAACTAAGAAATGGGAGGAGTTAACGGAATGCGAGCGGAAGAGGCTCCATAACGCACGTGCCTTCCTGCAGGAACAGTCCTTGGCGGAGTGTAAGCCTATTGCTAGCTCTCCAAAAAGAACAGTGACGGCGGAAGTCACGAGCGAGGAAGGGTTGATGGGACCACCTAAGTCTGCGACAAGCCTTAGCCAGTCAGGACGCAAGGTGATCTCATCGGCCAATCCGGAGCACAATCGTGATTCAGTGGTATTGCAAAAGCCTACCGATAAAGCCTCTGACTCGACGACTGGGGTAGTCCCAGTGTTAGATGAGAGTGCGACTTTGGAGGATGCCAAGCTGGTCAAGATGGACACTTCCGGCGTGTCAAGCCTCAGCTACTCACACGGGAAGGATACCTCAACACCTCAGCAACCTGGCGATTGCAGTCCTGCTGAGCCTAGGATTGACTCTTCTGCCTTCGCGACGGTAGTTAGGTTAGGTAGCCATGGTTTGGGACTAGCCCGACCACCCAAAATAGGGAAGACCAGCGACGTAGACATCTACCGAAGACAGACGACGGTGCGCAACCGTATACGCAACGCTATCCGGTTAATACGGCGGCTTAAAAAGCGTGATCCGGAGTCCTACACGGACAAGGAAATAGTGGCTCTGGATAGCGCCACTAACACGCTTAAGCTGAGAGGATCCACCCGACAAGACAGGACGGGCCGTAAGGTAAGAAGAAGGGGAGCAAGAGGCTTCCCGCCCTCGCCGCGAGGAGACTTCGGCCAGCTACCGACTCAGACTCAACCCCTGAGCCGGTTGCTGGCTGTTCCAATAAGGCGACTACGTCACGGAACTCGACCGCAACAGGAACGGGTGTAGGACTGACCGCGGCGAGGAGGGAACTCCTCTTGCCATCCACCTCAGCCGGGGACAGACCTAAACCGCTTTCAGTCGATCCAAGCAAAGACGCACAGTCCAAACCTAGGTCGGCTGCGAGGCGTTCTGTTGCTGACTCAGGCAACAATCGACGTAGCATAGGGCAGACTAGGGGAACAGGCAGGAGACTGTTCGAGTCGAGAAAGGAAAGCCTCTTGCCATCCACCTCAGTCTCGGACAGACTCAAGCCCCCGCCAACCGTTTCGGATGGGGCCACAAGGCTCACGGCCGAGCCGATTGTGGGGTGTTCCAAGAGAGGTAGGCACGACAACACGACATCGCCGCCAACACGAAGAATAAGCAAAAAAGCCAAGATGGCATCACGAAAAGAAAGAGCTAATCTTCAGGTGGCGATCGTCGATTTCAATAACCCTGACCGTAAGCTATCCGGAGACCAATGGAGGCTGGTGGAACTGCGTATACTCGACGGAGTAAACGACGCCATAGTGTGACAACGAGACAACACTCAATTGGCTCAAGAATTTTGTAACCAGCACGCAGGCTCCTTGGGCGAATGCCGACCTGCGACTTGTGGAAAAAACAGATCTGCTGGAATTCACTAGGCCTAAAGGCCGCATTCTCATTCCGGGCCCACACATTCCTAGAGAACGGCTGGAAAGAAACCTCCAACACCTCAACCCCGAGCTTTATAGCGAAAATTGGGAGGTGTTAGAAGTGGGTACCCATACAGAAGCCGGAACTGAGATAGTGGTATTGCTTAACCACAAGTCTATGCCCATCCTAAGGATATACAACTATAAGGTTCGCATTGGAATTACCCGATGCAAGGTCAGACCTTCAGTTGGGATGGACGAAAAGAAAAGAAGGAAGGCGGGTGATAAGGTAAATCAATGGTGAAGATTGCTCAAATAAACCTTCACCATAGTATAGCAGCTAGCGCCAACCTCATCTATCTCATGGGAGATAGAAACATAGACATTGCCCTAATTCAAGAGCCATGGATCTCCCGTGGCAAAATAAGTGGGCTAAGGCATAAAGACCTTACTACATACAGCATCGAACCGCTACACGCGGAATGTAAGACCAGAACGTGCATCGTAGCTAGGAAACAAATTAACCTTTTTCTTTTATCTAGCTACAGCAATGAGGACCAAACAGTGGTAAGGCTTGAGCGGAGGGGGCTTTCCCCACTGATTCTATCAGCCGTCTACATGCCTTTTGATGCCAAGGAGGGACCGCCATCCACACTGACCCGCTCTCTTGTGCAAAAGGCGGAACAGGAAAGATGGGACTTGCTGCTGGGGTGTGATGCCAACTCTCATCACTCTCAATGAGGTAGCAGCAACACAAACTTACGCGATGAGTCTTTGTTTGAGTTTATAATTGAACCTACTTTTGTAGTAAAGAACAGGCAAGAAGTTATAGATGTAACTTTAGCCAGTAACTCGAGCACCCTAACTATTGACAAGTGGAACGTGATATGGGAAGAGTCCTACTCCGACCACAAATTGATCGAATGCCTCGTGGGTAACTACTATGACTCTCCCAAACCTTACAGGAACCCCAGGAAAATCAACTGGGATCTATTTAACAACGAGGTGAGGAAAGGTATAAGATCCCTGCAGGATAGCAACTGGCTCGGACCTGCCGACATTGACCGCAAGGCGGAGGATATTACATCCATTTTTAATGAAGCCTATGTCAAAGCATGTCCAGAAACCAAACGAAAAGATAAAAAATCACCACCTTGGTGGTCATCTGAACTAGCTAGAATTAGGAGAGTAACTAGACACCTTCTAAATAAGGCCAAAAGAACTATGCTAGAAGCGGACTGGGAACAATATAAGTCCAGTCAGAGAAATTTCAAAAACGAGACACAGAAGGCCAAACGCCACTCTTGGCAGCACTTCTGTAATGAAATCAAGGGTACGACAGAATCTGCGAGACTTAGAAAAATTCTATCCAGCGAATCAAAAACTCTTGGATCTTTCAAAGAATCCGACGGAAGGTGGACTGAATCCTGTGCAGAATCGCTTAGCTCCCTGCTAAAAGCGCACTTTCCGGGTTGTACGACCCATCCAGATAATAACATCGTAACTAACAGTAGCTTTGTAACGGAAACTCCGACGGATTTTATCACAGAGGAAAGAATTGAGTGGGCAATCGGATCATTCTCTCCCTTTAAATCCCCAGGACCCGACGGGATTATCCCGATCATGCTACAGAAAACAATAACCAAGAATAAAGAACTGTACCTCAACAGCCTCATGTGGGGGTATATACCTAGATCATGGAAAGAGGTCAAAGTGGTCTTCATACCCAAGGCCGGTAAAGCCAGCCACACTACTGCAAAGGACTTTAGACCAATTAGCCTTACCTCCTTTGTCCTAAAGACCTTTGAAAGACTAGCTGACATATACATCCGTAGTAAACTACGCCCAGGTGACATGTCCCCAGCGCAGCACGCTTATACGAAAGGAAAAGGCGTAGAGACAGCGCTGCACTGTGTAGTCGGCTCAATAGAAAAATCACTGAAAAATAAAGAATATACACTAGCCGCTTTCCTGGACATTGAAGGAGCCTTTAACAATGTCAAAACGGAAGCGGTCAATAGAACTCTAACGAACCTTAATATTCACAATTCTGTGATAAAATGGATCGGCAATATGCTAAAGGAAAGACATATCAAAGTTGAACTCGGAGGTACTAAGCTCGAAGTCTATGCCTCAAGAGGCACCCCTCAAGGAGGGGTTTTATCCCCACTACTGTGGGTTATGGTCCTGAACGAAGTCCTTCTTAAACTTAGAAACAGCGGCATCAAGGCCATTGCATATGCGGACGATGTTGTGCTGCTAGCAACAGGTACATTTCTCCCGACCCTGAGCGAACAAATCGAAGGGGCGCTGGAAATCATTGACTCCTGGACGGAGAGATGTGGGCTGGCGGTTAATCCCCAGAAGACAGAGTTAGTACTATTCACTAACAAAAGAATAATTCCACAATTCGTAACTCCTTCCGTAAGGGGTACTCCCCTGAGTATCTCCGATAGTGCGAGATACCTTGGCCTGGTGCTCGATAGGAAACTGAACTGGAGGCTAAACATTAACGAAAGAATCAAAAAAGCCACGATAGCTTTTTACTCGTGCAATAGAATATTTGGGAAGACTTGGGGACCGAGCCCCAAAATCATCCTATGGATGTATACAGCTATAGTAAGGCCAATACTAACGTATGGCAGCCTTGTATGGTGGCAGGCAGCCAGCAAAATAAATAACCTAGCTGCTATCACAAAAGTACAAAGACTAGCGTGCATCGCCACAACCAGTGCGATGAGAACGACACCTACAGCAGGACTCGAGGCCATTCTCAATCTGCTTCCGCTAGACATCTTTATACAAGTATCGGCAGCCCATAGTGCCGTAAGATTAAGCCAAACAGATAGCTGGAGACCAAATGCAATGGGTCACGCCACGATCCTGCAGAGATATCTGGGCAGTGTATCTAATACAGACTACTTAACGCCTTACCTAGACTTCTTAAGACCATTCTCTAGCACCTATCCGAGCAGGGAAGACTGGAAAAATGACAGAACGCCTAACGAGCGATCCTTAGCTGTTTACACCGATGGATCCAAAATGGAAATAGGACCAATCCGACCCCTCGGTGTACATCCCGCCTTGCGCCCTTAAGCTCGTAGCAGGAAACAAAGCCATAACGGAGGCTAACAATAGGTGGACCTGTTTAGATACTTGTGTCACCACGAGGAAGCTGTGGTCCGCTTTTGACAGAGTAAGAACCAATAGACTCATACAGAGGCACAGAAAATCCCTCTCTACTCTAATTGGAGTCATTACGGGGCATAACACCATGCGGTACCACATGAAAAAACTACGTGTGACTAGCGAAGACCTTTGTAGAGACTGCGGCGACGAGGAGGCTCAGGAGGACACCGCCCACTTTCTCTGTCATTGCCCAGGCCTCTATCATTTGAGAAATAAGATCCTTGGGCAACACTTCTTTGAGGATCTAGAAGAGTTGTCCAACAGACCAATAAATGACATCGCAAACTTCATCAAATCCTCTGGATGGTTTGTATCTAGGACACAGTGAGTACTTAGTTCTTTCTTTAGGATATTTACAAAGACGGTATTTTTCCACGAGGTAGGGATTTCCTTTTCTAACTCCTTTCCCCCCTTGGGTATCACAATGGGTCTATACTGACCTGAGTGTGGTGTGGAGGTTTTCTATCCCCCTACACCTGCCCACTTACCTTACCTAACCTTCAGGTCGTAGTGTCGTTGCCACGCGGGCATGGGTTGTATAAGAGGAAAAAGAAAAGAAAAAAAAAATATCGGAAGTACTACAACCGAGATTGAAGCAATTATTTATTTATTTATTTATTTATTTATTCGTCTTAAAGCGTACAAACTTTTTCTAGACGACTTTTATTGCACAACTATTTAACTATTAATAGTAATATAGTAATATAATAGAATATAATATTTGAAAAAATAAAAAATAAAAGTAAGATACATAATACAAAATACAAAATTTAAATAATATTAAAGGTTAAAGAGAATTAAAATAGCAGTTTTACAACGCATTTTGCTCATATTGAAATTTATAAGATTTTCGTATTCGTTGTAGTGAACACAAGCCGTAGTTATACGGTCATTCTGACCATAACTAGTACAATATCTAGAAACATAAAAGAAACTCTCTTGTCTAGGTTGAAGATTGCGAGAATGTGCATAAACATCAAACATTGAAAGTAAAAGCGGACAATCGATGTGTGCAAATAAGACGTCATGAGCAAAAGTACAGAATAATAAATTCTTCTTTTACTAAACGGTTTCAAATCAATTAGGGCACATCTAGCTTCGTATGTAGGCATTTCACCATTCCACAACATCTTTCGAATGCATTAATGTATTAGTAAGGACTCAAAACTACGCAGCAGTATTCAAGTACAGAAAGTATTAATGAAATGTAAAGGGACTTAAGAGTATATAGGTCCTGAAAGTAGCATACGGTTAGCTTTACAAATAACGTAATCAAAATGCAAGGAGAAAGTAAACTCATCATCAAAAACAACGCCTACATCTTTCTGACTAGAAGCTCTATTCAGTAAGAAATTCTGAATGCTATACTCGTAGACAACAGGCGATTTTACGCGTTTGAAAGATGTAACCGAACATTTATCAATGTTGAAGAATAAGCCATTTAAATAACACCATTCACTAAGACGGTTGATATCATTTTGTAAGTCCAACGCATCAGATACGGATCTCACTGACCTAAAAATGTTTACGTCATCTGCATATAAAGGGTAATCAGATGGCAATGATATTTTTTTCCAATTGTTGTGTTTCAACAGCTGTTAAAATATATAATATAGGTTTGCCATTTCATCATGCATCGTTTCACGCTTGCCGAACGTGTGGAAATTATTAAAAAATATTATCGAAATTCCTGCTCAGTTGTAAATACGCAACGTGAACTTCCTCGTGAGGTCGGCCGTCATCATGGCCTCAGTGTGCAGGCAATTCGTCGCACCATGGAAAAGTTTGAGCGTGAGTACACTCTTTTGGACCTTAAGCCATCAACCAGACAGAGATTGGTGCAAAATGAAGAAAACAGAGGCGCCGTAGCGACCAGTATCGAAAAAGACCCAGAAATGTCGATTCGGCGCCGATCAGCTGAATTGGGCATCGCCAGAGATTCAACTCGACTTATTTTGGGGTTGGATTTGGGCCAGAACCCGAGAACATCGATATATCCGAGCTGTGGTTCCATACCATACAAGCGACGAAACGCTCAAAGTTGTGAATTTGGCGACTGGATCAGCTCACGGCGAGCGTTCATCGATTGGCCGCCGCAATCATGCGACTTGACACTACTCGATTATTTTCTCTCGGGCTACGTCAAGTCCTTAGTCTACGCTAACAAGCCAACCACTTTGGACGAGCTCGAGGCCAACATTCGAGACGCTATTGCCAGAATAACGCCGTACGTATTAAACCGAGTCGTCAAAAATTGGACCAACCGCTTGAAGCACTGCCAGCGAAGCCGAGGCGGACATTTAAATGATGTGCTGTTCCGCACATAATGGCATGAATGTACGAGTAGCTTCAATATAAAGCCAGAATCAATTTTATATCTTACACCGTTGTTGTTTTATTACAATTTTTTTTATCGTTCTTATCTGGTCACCCTGTAAAAGGCATTTAGAGCTAGAAACAAAATTTGGTAAGTCATTGATTAAAAGGAGAAAGAGAAGTGGGCCGAGATGACTTCCCTGGGTACCCGTGAGAAATTCAAAATCTCTTTAGAAAGCATAGGATCTATCTTCAAATGCTGCTTGCGATTAAATAATGAACTGGTAAGCCATCTCAAGAGACTAGCGTGAAAACCAAGTAATTCCAACTTGTTAATCCAAGAACAGTATATTCCATCAAATTCATCATCCTCAACGTGGACTTGAGTTAGCAAAAACAACACCAACGAAAAATACGTACAATTCCATTTATCAAACGGAATGTCGAGGAGACAAAAGAGATTACAAAGTTATCCTCAATTTAATAGCGCGATGGCTTCGACAAGTTTTTCTTCACCTGTTGATGATATTGCTGGTATTGTAAAAATTAATTTTTCCGATGTGGAGAGAGAGAGAGTGTGTGAAAAAGTGGATAAATGATTTTGAACAGTACGCAGATGTATTTCAGTGGAACGACATTCAAAAATTCATATTTTGCAATAGATCTTTATATGGCGCTGCTAAGTTATTTATCGATCTAGAGCCCAAGGGTTTAAATTATCTTGACCTAAAACAAGCTCTATTAGAATAGTTTCAGGTTAAACTAACGAGTGCAGAGGTGCATGCTCGACTTCGAGGAAGACGGAAAAGGAGGGAGGAATCTTTTCGTGAGTATTTGTATAATATTGTAATATTCTTGCTGGGGTTCGTTTAAATAAAACTGTCTTTACTTCAACACAATATTCAATCACTTTATTCTTTATTTATTTCAAATTATACTGTCGCCCCAGATTTACTTTCAATACGTCGCTTGTTTTTACCACTGGTCGAATATCTCTTGTAATCGCTGTATTCCTTATAAACAACTGTGCCGACGATGGTTGTGGTATGGGTATTTATATAAAATACAAGACCTTCTAGAAAATACTAGATGTCGCTCGGGATGAATTGATGGTCCTGGAATAATTGGGATATTGTGTGGAACAATTGTGGGACGTAGGCACATCAGGTGGGAATATTTACTGCTAGCAGGTTTTGGCAATAGATGTGATGAACATCTAGCATGTTCTAGAACCCCTTGCAATTTCCTATAAATACCCATACCGAAACCACCGTGGACACAGTTGTTTAAAAGTGCATACAGCGATTACAAGAGGGAGACTAGATCAGTGTAGCGACAGTTTAATTCGAAATAAATAAAGAATAAAGTGATTGAATATTGTGTTGAAGTAAAGTTGGTGTTTGATAATAAATAAACGATTAAAATACACAAAAGACGGTTTTATTTAAACGAACCCTAGCAAGAATATTACACTACACTGCCCCCCTCTTAAACTTGTTCGTCCCGAACAAGATCATCTGGATTACTGCCATGGTAACGATGAAGACGATCCAGGTGGACAATTTTCATCTTGCCTCTTACTCCACGCTGGATCCGGAAGACGACGTCATTGATGCGTGTGACCACTTTATAAGGGCCCTCCCAGTCTTGCTGTAGCTAAGGTGACCTCCCTTTTTGCCGGTGTGGGCTGTACAACCATACTAGGTCTCCCTCGTGGAAGCTGGACGTTGTTGCCTTTGTGTCGTACCTGGTTTTCATGCGGTCACTCGCTATCCATATCCTCGTCCTGGTCCTCCGATGTATGTCTCGGATCCTTTCCCTGAGGTCTGCCACATAGTCCTCTTCACATTTGGCCTCATCGTTAGGGGATGGCGAACGCTTCCGACCATTTGCTGAATTAGTCCATGACGACTAGGATGTAACGGTTATCTTTGTCGGTTTCTGGAAATGGACCAGCGATGTCAGCGGCGATCCGTTCAAAGGGTGCGCCCACGTTGTACTGGTGCATCTTGCCTCGCGTTTTCGTTCTGGGTCCCTTGCTGGCTGCACACACGACGCATTTTCGGCACCGATTCTCTACGTCGTCCCTTGCGCTGAGCCAATAGAAACGTTCTCGCACCTTCTCCAGCGTCTTGTTTGCACCCAAATGACCTCCGGATGCTCCATCATGTATCTCTCGTAGCACCTCATGTACTTTTGATCACGGCAAGACAAGCTGCATTATGAAATCTTTCCCGTCCGGCCTTTCCCATTTCCTTTTCAGTACACCATCTTGCACATGAAGGGAGTCCCACTGAGCCCAGTATGCCTTGAGAGTGGGGCTCCTGTCCGAGATATCTTGTCCATTTGGCTTTTCCATAAACTCCTTCCATGCTAATATCGGCTCGATGTCCGGGTCTTCTTTTTGAGCGTTGCGGATTTCCTCTGCATTCCAGCCGGCGATAGGCTCAGCTCTTACCCTTTGGATGGAAAGAAGGTTCTCCTCTTCCTGTCGCACACAATGCTTGGAGTCGATCTCGCATGGTTGCCGGGATAAGGCATCTGCATTAGAATGGAGTTTGGTTTGGGGAACCTGGATGGTGGTATTGGGGGCGTCGACTCCGACATCCAACTTCCGCCCCGCGAAACTGGTTCTTGAGCGGTCTCCCCACTCCTGGTTTCGGGAAGCCTGACCAACAGGATGGATGTTATACCTGTTGGATGGTATTTCATTACGTCGCCAATTACCATAGTGTGGATAGTTTCCGCAGCTGGGTAGATTTCTGCATTGCCGTTGTAGGTGCCCTCTTTTGTTGCAGTTCCAGCAACGAATTTGTCCTCGGCGAGCGCTGTTTCGGACTTCGATGTCCATCCTCTGGCAAGAGCATTCGACGGCGGCTACTTCCCTTACACGGTGGATTCCCTGGCACGCCTGGTCTGCCGCCTCCATCATCAGAGCAAATGCCAAAGCTTCGGCGAGCGTTTTCTTTCCAGCCATTCTTACTGCCATTTGTAGTTTCGTATCGGCTATGGCATAGGTAAATGCTTCGATCGCCATATCGTTAATGATCTCCTCGCCGGCGTTTGGATAGTACAAATGTGCCAGCCGCTCGATGTCTGCTTGTAACTGCTGAAGCGTCTCACCCTTCATCTGGACCCTTCTGCGCAACTGGACCCTATATACTTGCTGCATGTGGTCGTCCCCAAATCGCATCTCAATGGCTTTTATCAGACTATCGTAGTTGCATTGCTTGTCGTCGGGAATGGTTTGCAGAAGCTCTGCAGCTGATCCTCTAAGCGCGAGTGTGAGGGCAATGGACTTCTCTTCGCCGTCCCAGTTGTTCGTCATTGTCGCAGCTTCGAACTGCCTCTTATATATTGGCCATGATGTTTGTCCATCGAAGACGGGAGGCTGCATCTCTTTCCTTCTCGGGCAGTCGGTTGAATACTCCCGAACTTTCTGTTTCTTCACGTATTCGAGTTCCTTTGCCAAATTCTCGAATCTTCCGTCAACAGCCTCGATTTTTGTTTGAACATTCTCGAATTTTGTTTCAACATTCTCGATCTTTGTTTCAACATTCTCGAATCTTCCTTCAACGGCTGTTTCAAATGTCTCAATTTTAGCCTCTACATTTTCAATCTTCTCATCAATTGTCCCGAATCTTGATTCCAAACTTTTATTTTGTTCGTCAAATTTGCTTTCGAGAACACCCCTTTGATTGAATAGCTGTTGCTCTAGAGAATTCTTTTGTTCATTGAGCTTGGCATCTAGAGAATTCTTTTGTTCAACCAAGGAATTTTCTAGCTTCTCCAATTTTTCATTTTGAGAATTCTTTTGCTCATCGAAAGAATTATCTATCTTCTCGAATTTTTCAGATAGCAATTTCATTAAAGCCGATATGTCACTCGTCGTACTTACTTGTTCTTCTTCGACGTCAAACAAAGCTGTTTCAGGATCTGTACCCTTGTCCGTCATTATTTTCCGCAACTTAATGATCAATTCTCTCTTCGTACCACCCCTAGGCTGACCCCGCTGGCTCAGTGCTTCCTTTAGTTGCACCAATGACAAATCTTCTAGCAATTTCCGAACCATTTTTTTTTGTCACTTATACAATAAGCAAAACACAAAATTTGTCTTATTCCACTTTTCTGACACCAATGTAATATTCTTGCTGGGGTTCGTTTAAATAAAACTATCTTTTGTGTATTTCACTGTTTATTTATTGTCAGCTACTAACTTTATTTCAACACAATATTCAATCACTTTATTCTTTATTTATTTCAAATTAAACTGTCACTACAGATTTATTTTCACAATATGTCGCTTGTTTTCGCCACTGGTCGAATATCTCTTGTAATCGCTGTATTTACTTATAACGACTGTGCCCACGGTGGTTGTGGTATGGGTATTTATAGGAAATTGCAAGGGGTTCTAGAACATGCTAGATGTTTCTCCGGGTGAATTGAGGATCATGGAATATTGGGATATTGTGTGGAACAATTGTGGAACGTAAGCACATCAGGTTGGAATATTTACTGCTAGCATGTTTTGCAATAGATGTCGTTGCTACAGTTTGAGATACAGTGTTTTCGTTTTTGGTACACAAACCATCCTGTAGTCAATGCTACAATATTGTAGTATCAAGTACATCGTCAGGTACTGCGTGCAACGACATCTATTGCCAAAACCTGCTAGCAGTAAATATTCCCACCTGATGTGCTTACGTTCCACAATTGTTCCACACAATATCCCAATTATTCCAGGATATCAATTCATCCCGAGCGACATCTAGCATATTCTAGAAGGACTTGCATTTTGTATAAATACCCATACCACAACCATGGTGGACACAGTTGTTTATAAGTGAATACAGCGATTACAAGAGAGAGATTAGACCAGTGGTGAAAATAAATCTGTAGCGACAGATGAATTTGAAATAAATAAAGAATAAAGTGATTGAATATTGTGTTAAAGTAAAGTTGGTGTTTGATAATAAATAAACGATTAAAATGCACAAAGGACAGTTTTATTTAAACGAACCCCAGCAAGAATATTATAATATTGTAATATTCTTGCTGGGGTTCGTTTAAATAAAACCGTCTTTTGTGCATTTTAATCGTTTATTTATTATCAAACACCAACTTCACTTCAACACAATATTCAATCACTTTATTCTTTATTTATTTCAAATAATGTCGCTTATTTTCACCACTGGTCTAATCTTCCTCTTGTTATCGCTGTATGCACTTATAACCAACTGTATCCACGGTGGTTGTGGTATGGGTATTTATAGGAAATTGTAAGGGGTTCTAGAACATGCTAGATGTTTCTCCGGGTGAATCGAGGATCCTGGAATATTGGGATATGGTGTGGAACAATTGTGGAACGTAAGCACATCAGGTCGGAATATTTACTGCTAACAGGTTTTGCAATAGATGTCGTTGCTACAGTTTGAGATACAGTGTTTTCGTTCTTGGTACACAAACCATCGTGTAGTCAATGCTACACTGCCCCCTCTTAAACTTGTTCGTCCCGAACAAGATCATCTGGATTACTACCATGATAACGATGAAGACGATCCAGGTGGACAATTTTCATCTTGCCTCTTACTCCACGCTGGATCCGGAAGACGACGTCATTGATGTGTGTGACCACTTTATAAGGCCCCTCCCAGTCTTGCTGCAGCTTGGGTGACCTCCCCTTTTGCCGGTGTGGGTTGTACAGCTATACTAGGTCTCCCTCGTGGAAGCTGGACGTTGTTGCCTTTGTGTCGTACCTGGTTTTCATGCGGTCACTCGCTATCCTTATCCTCGCCCTGGTCCTCTGATGTATGTCTCGGATCCTTTCCCTGAGGTCTGCCACGTAGTCCTCTTCACACTTGGGCTCATCGTTAGGGGATCCAAACGTCATCTCACTAGGTAGCCGGACTGCTCGACCAAACAAGACTTCAGATGGAGTATGTCCAGTAGTACTGTGTACTGCATTTCGGGAGGCCATCAAGAAGAGAGGAATTTGTCGATCCCAATCGCGCTGGTGGTCTTCTACGACCTTGGAGAGATGTTCGTTTAAGGTTCTGTTGAAGCGCTCTACCATCCCGTCGGATTGCGGATGAAGCGGAGTCGTCCTCGTCTTTTTAATTCCTAGTTGTTGACATACCTCTTGGAATATCTTTGATTCGAAGTTTCGTCCCTGGTCACAATGCAGTTCCATAGGCACGCCGAATCTGCTCATCCAATTGTTGACGATCTGTTCCACGATGGTCTTCGCTTCCTGGTTAGGGATGGCGAACGCTTCCGGCCATTTGCTGAAGTAGTCCATGACGACTAGGATGTAACGGTTGCCATTGTCGGTTTCCGGAAACGGACCAGCGATGTCAGCGGCAATCCGTTCAAATGGTGCACCCACGTTGTACTGTTGCATCTTGCCTCGCGTTTTCGTTCTGGGTCCCTTGCTGGCTGCACACACGACGCATTTTCGGCACCAACTTTCTACGTCGTCCTTTGCGCTGAGCCAATAGAAACGTTCTCGCACCTTCTCAAGTGTGGAAATGGTGTAGTGGTAACATCGTCAATTGCCACGCTAATGGTTCATGGTTCAAATCCTGATGTCAGCAAGCATTTATTTATTTCTCATGAAATATATAAAGTCAGTCCGATCATTTGCAAAAGCTTCTGTGAACACTACTGCGAAGGCATAACACTGGCAGTAGCTTGGTCATGTGGCTGGAAAAATTGTTCGCTCTGTTGATGATGATTTGCCCTTGACATCGATTATCGGGAAAAAAGTACTGTGAATCAGAAGCAATGACAATAATAACAAAAAAATCTCCCCAGTTATCTGGACGCCACCCCCGGAGAATAACTGAAGCATAAACAACTGAGCTTCAAAAACCACTACACCAAAAATCTTTCTCTCTCTCTCTATCTTTCCTTTCCAAACGCCCGCACTATGTGTAAGCATGTTAAAGGTATCCATAACCCTTTACGTTCGCGCAAATTATAAAAAAAAAAAAAAAAAAAAGAAAAAAAAAAAAAAAAAAAATGTTCCTTTTCAGTACACCATCTTGCACATGAAGGGAGTCCCACTGAGCCCAGTATGCCTTGAGAGTGGGGCTCCTGTCCGAGATATCTCGTCCGTTTGGCTTTTCCATAAACTCCTTCCACGCTAATATCGGCTCGATGTCCGGGTCTTCTTTTTGACCGTTGCGGATTTCTTCTGCACTCCCACCAGCGATAGGCTCAGCTCTTACCCTTTGGATGGAAAGAAGGTTCTTCTCTTCCTGCCGCACACAATGATTGCAGTCGCTTTTACATGGTCGGCGGGATAAGGCATCCGCATTGGAATGCAGTTTCCCTTTACGATGCTGTATGTAGAGGTATTTATGGAACTGTTTTGTCGCCAGAAGCAGCGCCAGAAGTTCTCGCCTGCTCACGCAGTAGTTCCTTCCTGGCTTGGAGAGCACTTTACTGAAGTATGCTACTACCTTCTCTTGGCCGTTGTGTACCTGCGAAAGAACCGCTCCGACACCGACGTTACTTGCATCTGCATCTACGATGAACATTTCTCCGGGAATGGGACATGCTAGTATTGGTGCTTCGCATAGTTGTTGCTTAAGGTTCTTGAAGCTATTGTCGCACTCACCTGACCACTTGAATTGCCTTCCTTTTTCCGTCAATTCGTGCAAGCTCTTCGCGATTCCGGCAAAGTCCTTTACGAATCGTCGGTAGTACGTGGCGAGGCCCAAAAAGCTCCTCAGTTGGTGTTTGTCTTTTGGAACTGGCCAGTTTTTCACAGCTTCCACCTTGTCTGGATCGGTTCGCACTCCTTCTGACGAGATAACGTGGCCCAGGTACTTGACTTCGGATCTGAAGAGGTCACATTTCTTTGGGTTCAGCTTCAGGTGAGCGCTTCGAAGCCGTTCTAGCACATTCTTCAAATTATCGCGATGTTCCTCGAACGTTTTTCCTATCACGATCACATCGTCCAGATACACCAAGCAAGTTTTCCAGGTCAATCCACGCAGAACGTGTTCCATTAGGCGCTCAAAAGTTGCCGGAGCATTTCACAATCCAAATGGCATTACTGTAAATTGCCACAGCCCATTTCCTGCAGTGAACGCAGTTTTCTCTCGATCCTTTGGATCGATCTGTACCTGCCAGTAACCGCTCTTTAAATCAAGGGTGGAAAACCATCGAGCTCCTGAGAGTAGCTAGCACCGATTAGATTTTCTGCCATGGCTCGCTGGTCCTGATCCAGTTCGCAGTGCTTGAGGATCATGTCCCTTACTTCCTCCAACCTGGCTGATGAAACGGTCATCGCAGATTCCTTTTCGGTTATTGTTGAAATTGAACATATCGGCGCACATTTACCAATAACTTCCCCTTGTTTTAGTTTGACGCTGTGGCTCTTTAAGTTCATGAGCCTTACTGGGACCAGGATATTCTTTGGCTCCACTAAAACTTTTCCCACGATGTAGTTTGGGGAAATCCTTCCAAAATCCGGCTCCAATAGGTAGATTCGGTGGCTCCCAGTATCACCCTCTAGTTTTGTCCAAATGATAGTCTCGGAAGTTGGTGGTAAGACTTCGTCCTTGCTGAGTATTGTCCTTAAATGTGCTGCATTCTCGTTCCCGTACACAACTGGAATCTCTGCGTTCCGGTACCGCAGAACTTGCATACCGATGTCGATGATTACGTCATGTTCTTTCATAAAGTCCACTCCGATGATGCATTCATCACATATGTCGGCCACCAGGAACGCATGAGAAAAGGCCAACCCTGCTAGTTGTAACGTGAGGCGAACTTCTCCGTATACTTTCGCCGCTTCCCCTGTCCTGGAATATTGGGATATTGTGTGGAACAATTGTGGAATGTAAGCACATCAGGTTGGAATATTTACTGCTAACAGGTTTTGCAATAGATGTCGTTGCTACAGTTTGAGATACAGTGTTTTAGTTTTTGGTACACAAACCATCCTGTAGTCAATGCTACAATATGTTGGATATAGCTTCTCAAGCTGATGTTGATCAACCGTCTACTATTACTTACATTATTGATGGCATTTATGATAGTTCTAGTAATAAAATGAAAGATTTTAAGGCATTTAAGGAGAAACTACTCGTGTACGAACAAATTAAGAAAAAGGATGAGAAAAAACACGTGGCGGAGAGGAAAAATGTTCATAAACAAAAACCATCGATTATGAACCGCAGCACTGGGGGCCAGCGATATTACTTCAATTATGGATGAAGTGAACACGAGCATCATAATTGTCCGCAAAAGGGCAAGGGGGCAAAGTATTTTAAATGCAACAAATGTGGACACAAGAAACCAGACTGCAAAGAGGAGGCCCCGGAGTCTAAATCAATATTAATGGCATTGAGGAGAGAGATGAGCGTAAGTTCTGCGGTTAAATTAAAAGAAAATCTTCAGGCAGGGACTGCTCTAAGTCAAAAAATCGTGCATAGAAGCAAAGGTTGATAGTATATCTTTTGAGTGCCTGATTGATACAGGGAGTGAAGTATGTGTCATGAAGTATGTGATTTGAAGGAGTTCGATTTTAGGAACTCCCGTATTCTAATATCTGGTTTGGGATCCAACATCGTAACCAAAGGTATCTGTAAAGCATTTGTGGAAATTGTGATGAACGTTTTGACAATAATGAAATTCATGCAGTTGACGACGATTATTTGAAGTCCGGTATGATAATCGGAATGAATTTATTGCAGTGGGCGGATGTTAAAATAGCAGCTGATAGAATCACAATCGTAAAAAGCAAAGGCGATAAGCGCAAAAAGAGCTTAAATCGTGTGAAAAAAAATCAGAGTGTACCGGGGAGTCGACTTGTTTTTTGGCTAGCATAAATATGGGCGTAGAAGCCGAAAGTAAACTGAATGTGTCAAGACTGGCAAACATCAAATCAGAAGAAGCTGAAAAGGTACTTTCGCTTATTAAATATTACTCGCCTCAAGTTCCAGATAAATCGCCGGTGACTATGAAGATTGTAACCATGGACGACGAACCGTTTTACAAACCACCAAGGAAATTCTACCTGTAGAGCAAAAGATTATTGAGGTCCAAATAAGACAGTCGATAGACGATGATGTCATTAAGCCAAGTGGTGTTGGTGAAGAAGAAGGATGGGTCTAGCAGACTTTGTGTCGATATCCGAGGTATAAACAGAACAATATTCAAAGTAAGCTACTCCTCCTAACATCAAAATATTTTACAACTTTGGACCTGGAGAATGGTTTCTTTCACGTTCCACGTGAAAGTAGGAAGCAAGTAGGAAGTACACGTCTTTCGTGACCCATTGCGGGCAGTTTGAATTTTGTAAAGTGCCTTTTAGGCTTTGTAATTCACCACATATTTTCCAAAAATAAATAAACTTTATTCTTAAAAATTGAATTATTCAGGGAATCGTAGTTGTGTACATTGATGATGTCATTATCCCATCACAAACGAAAAAAAAAAAACGAATAAGGAGACTAGAGGAAGTGCTCAGCGTGGCCTCGGAGAACGGCTTGAAAATTAAATGGACGACATGTAATTTTCTTCAAAATGATATCGAGCATCTTGGCCATCGGATACACTACGGCAGTATATCAACATCTCCATCTAAGTCTAAAGCAGCTGTTAATTTGCCTACTCATTCAACAGCTAAACAATTACAAAGTTTTCTTGGTCTTGCTAATTACTTTCGGAAATTTATTCCAGATTTTGCCCGTAGAGCCCGACCACTATCTGAAATGTTGAAGAAGACAGCTCCTTTTAAGATGGATATATCACAGATGACGGCGCTAAATGCTCTGTTAGTTCTGTTCGCGTACCCTCCCAAAATAGCGAATTTTTACGAAAAGTTACGAATTTTTACGAAAACCTGTTCGAGTACTGAGAATTTTCGTAGTTTCTGACAGAAGAGAGCGCTCTCGAGAGAGTAAGAAATTTCCCCATGCTACGAATTTTAGTGCAAGAAATTTCTGTGGGCTAGTTTGTGAAAACTATCAGATCTGTCAAATCGCTGTATATGCGATTTTTTGTTGGATTGTTCCTTCTCTTTCTTTCTTTCGTGTACAATTGGGTTTGAGGTTTGACATTTAAAAAGTGGGCAACTTTTGTGGTTCAACGCGTTTGTTTACTTTTTCGTAATTTTACCTCTCTCTGAGAGAATTTTACGCCCACTCGTGGAAATTTGACAAACTGCGAATTTTGGTGCAGAAAGTACGCGAAGAGACCTATTGATTACTGAGCCTGTACTTAGGATTTTCAAATACGGAGTCACTACCAAATTACACACAGATGCGTCAAGGGAAGGTTATGGATTGAGAAGATAACAGTCTTCATCCAACATATATTTAACTCATCAATCTTCAGTCGCTCGAAACTCGTCGTGATATTGCCGACTTACTCTTCCTTCATAAGATAATTACTAGCAAATTTATTGCCCCGCGCTTTTTGAATTACTCCCATTTAACACCAATCCCGTTAACTTAAGGTCCATTCCCCTCTTCCGTCTCTCTTAACATGGCACAAATTATGGTTATAACGCACCACTGTCCAGAACGTTGCTCTTGGCTAATTATATGGAAACACCTTTGACTTCCACTGCAGCAGAGCCACCCTTCGAAACGATCTTTAGCTCCGCCTCAATTCGACTTAGCCATGTCTAGATTTTGTCACCCCACACCCACATTTCCCCCTCCCATTCTCTCCTCTACCTCCTCCCACTCACCTAGTTTTTCCCTCCTCTGATAGTTTTAGGTTACATTTTTTAGATTGTTTTAGCTTGCGTGGGCCCCGCAAAAAAAAAAAAATATAAATAAATAAATAAAAAAAGACAAAAAAAAGGAAATTGTTTTAAGCTTAGGGTTTTTTTTTTGTTAGTTTTGAAGTTTAAGCTTTAAGTAATTGCTTGTATTAAGTTTAAATAAATAAATATTATATGAGTAAGAAGACAACACCAGCTGATCAAAACTATAGTTCATACGAACTCGAAGTTTTAGCCATAGTCGGAGAACTTAAAAAATTTTGAGTTTACCTCTTAGGACAAATATTTAAGCTAATCACTGATTGCAAGGCGTTTGAATGTACGATGCGAAAAAAGGATTGAACAACTAGAGTCTCGAGATGGGCACTACTATTGGAAGGATTTGATTACACGATCGAACACAGAGCTGGAACAAAGATGAAACACGTCGATGGCTTAGGTCGTAACCCAATAGTATTTTGCGTTACAAGTTCCAATAGCAGTGACTTTCTATGGAAACTAGGGAAATCTCAGCGTAAAGATGATCGATTAAATTCTATAATCGAAATTTTAAAAAAATAAACCATATAAAGAGTTTGTTATGTACAACTACTATGCAAAAATCTAAATAGTAGTATTATTTTTGTCGTTTCAGAGTATGATAAACAGCATATTAAAAGATGTCCACGATAAAGGTCATTTCCACCACAAAAAAATGCAAGAAATCATTGAAAAGGAGTTGTTTATACCCGGATTGCGAGGTAGAATAACAAAGCACATATCTAATTGCGTACATTAGGCGCAGAGCTCGAGCATATCGAGCGTGCTCAGAGCGCTCTGATTTGTTTATGAAACACACTTGAGCACTCTTATGTCCATTTAAACTCTAAAACAAAATTTATGCATGAATAGAATATTTATTGAGTTATTTTTTAGGTTATATTCACCTTCTGCACCAGAACAACAAATTTCGTCCACCATTTCAATTGTTGATTTTTTTTTTCCTTGCCCTCTCCTGTCAAATATGAAAAATGGCTGTGCTCAGGATCTTGCTCCGAACGCTCGGTCAATTTATTCTGAGCTTATAGAGTGCGCTCTGAGCGTACTCTGAACAAAGAAAGAAACATGAATTCAGAGCTCTGATGTGTCTGAGCTAAAAAAGAAACACGATTTTCTTTTTTGACAACTCAGGCTCTGCTCTGAACGAAAAAAGAAAAACGCCTATTGTATTTTAGCAGCGAAAAAAACTGGAAGGTCGAGTGTCTCTTACAACCTATGCCGAAGGGACAGCGACCACTTGAAATATTTCACATCGATCTCTTGGGTCCGATGCAGTCTACGAGAAAAAACTACAGATATATTTTATCAGTTATTGATGCATTCACCAAGTTTTGCTGGCTGTTTCCCACGAAGACACTAACTAGTGAAAAAGCTATTCAGAAATTGGAGGTCATAGCTGAAACTGTTGAACTGCTGAACTGTTTTAAAGATTACTGTAAGAATCGTTATATTAACTTACATTTTATTACGGTCGGCGTACCAAGAGAGAACGGGCAAGTTGAGCGCCTACAGTCTACGGTCATCGCAGCTTTAACAAAACTAGCAATCGACGATTTAGAGAAGTGATATCAGCATGTTAAACCATTGCAGCAAATGTTCAATTCTACTTATCAACAAGCTATCAAAAGGACACCTTTCCATCTTTTTGTAGGTACTGAAATGAAAACGCAGGAGGACCTGAAGATCATGCCGATAATTAAAGAAGAGTACATCCGACAATTCGAAGAAGGTAGAGGACAAACAAGACAGCCAGCTAAAGAAGAAATTCGAAAATTACAGGCAGAGAACAAGCGGAATTTTGATAAACAAAAAAAAGATGCGATGAAATATGATGTAGAAGATCTAGTGACAATCGAAAAATTACAATTCGGCGTTGGTCAAAAAATGCGGCCAAAGTTCATGGGACCATATCGCATCATCACTGTTAAAGGATTCTACCGGTATCAAGTTCGGAAAGAAGGTGAACATGAGGGTCCTAACAATACTGAAACCAGTGCAGACAAGATGAAACCTTGGCCCAGCGCAAATGATGATGGCCAATACTCCATTTACGATGAAGTCGATGTATCTTCCGGCGAGGAAGATTCCTCAGGACGGCCGAGTTGATTATAAACTCAGTTTTCTCGAACACATCCGCTAAAGGCTCTTACACTACTTATCATACCGACCTAATATCTGAAACATATAAAAGAAAGAGGCAAACTTGGTAGATTAGATTAACTCAGCTAAAACTAAAATCTTAAGTCTTCCTTCGAACTTATGAACAACTCAACTCAGCTTTGCAGGACAACAGGCCGAGAGAGTAGAAAACTTCCGTTACCTTGGAAGTATAGTCTCGATTGACGGTGGTACGGGATTAGATGCTGGTAGCTCTAAGGCTATGGCTGCATTCAGTATGTTCTCTAAAATATGAAGAAGCAGTTCAATCAGCTTAAACATCAAGCTGCGACTATAGCGCTCCAGCGTGGAAAATTGTATTGCCCGACAAGCCATGCAGAGGGACCCTCCTCGTATGACGTGGCGTAGAGCAGTCAAAAAGGAATATTAGAAACTGGGAACGACCTGGTTGGAGCTGAAACGCATCATCAGGAACCAAACACGAAATTAGAATGGTCCCGAAACCAGACAAACCTCTGAATGAGAAGAAATCATATCGGCCTATTTCCCTAATGCCGTTTAACTAAAAAATATTCGAAAAACTACTTTCTAATCGGCGAAAGACGTCTAATTCCTGACCATCAGTTTGGATTTAGAATCAAACATTCTACAATCGACCAAGTCCAAGAAAGCGAAGCAGCAACTGGAAAGCTGCAACATGCTATTAATAAAGTCCACGCGTGGAAGAATTCTTGGCGTATTGTGCTGAACGAAAGCAAATCTACTCACTTCAACTTTACCTATAAAAAACTGGATAGATTGCCTGTATATCAAAACTCGGCTCAAATACCGTACGCGAACGTAGCAGAATATTTAGGAATGGCTCTAGATGTTAAGCTTAAATGGAAATCGCACTTAAAAAAGAAACGCGACGAGCTCGAAAACAAATACTGACAAATGTACTGGCTACTTGGAAAACATTCGAAGTTGAGCCTACATAACAAATTGCTTATCTATAAGCAAGTGTTAAAAGCCAGTGTGGACGTATGGAATACAACTATGGGGTTGTACCAGGAAAAGCAATAGAAACATCATACAAACTTTTGAAAATAAAGTTCTTAGAAAGAACGTTAACGGACCGTGGTATGTATTGTACGTAACGAAGATATTCATCGGGATCTGGGTATTCCCAGCGTCGTCGAAGAGATAACAAGATTTGCGCGTAAACACAAAGATCGTGTTCACGGCCATTGTAAGCGTATCGTCATTCAACTACTTGATGCGAACAATTCAATTCGTCGTCTACAAAGGACAAAACCTTTTGACCTCGCGTCATAGTACAATATATGCCAGTTTTGAAAAAAGCAGGAACTTTCATTGGAATTTAACCCGTCTCGTAAGCGAAAATAAAGCTGCTGGATAAATGTCGGCTTAGTTGTAGTATTAATTTTGAAGAGATGTGCTTTTTAGTGAGTTTTTACTCACTACTAGTTCGTCCCGAACAAGATCATCTGGATTACTACCATGATAACGATGAAGACGATCCAGGTGGACAATTTTCATTTTGCCTCTTACTCCACGCTGGATCCGGAAGACGACGTCATTGATGTGTGTGACCACTTTATAAGGGCCCTCCCAGTCTTGCTGCAGCTTGGGTGAGCTCCCCTTTTGCCGGTGTGGGTTGTACAGCCATACTAGGTCTCCCTCGTTGAAGCTGGACGTTGTTGCCTTTGTGTCGTACCTGGTTTTCATGCGGTCACTCGCTATCCTTATCCTCGTCCTGGTCCTCTGATGTATGTCTCGGATCCTTTCCCTGAGGTCTGCCACGTAGTCCTATTCACACTTGGGCTCATCGTTAGGGGATCCAAACTTCACCTCACTAGGTAGCCGAACTGCTCGACCAAACAAGACTTCGGATGGAGTATGTCCAGTAGTACTGTGCACTGCATTTCGGTAGGCCATCAAGAAGAGAGGAATTTGTCGATCGCAATCGCGCTGGTGGTTTTCTACGACCTTGGAGAGATGTTCGTTTAAGGTTCTGTTGAAGCGCTCTACCATCACGTCGGATTGTGGATGAAGCGGGGTAGTTCTCGTCTTTTTGATTCCTAGATGTTGACATGCCTCTTGGAATATCTTCGATTCAAAGTTTCGTCCCTGGTCAGAATGCAGTTCCATAGGCACGCCAAATCTGCTCACCCAGTTGTTGACGATCTGTTCTACGATGGTCTTCGCTTCCTGGTTAGGGATGGCGAACGCTTCTTGCCATTTGCTGAAGTAGTCCATGACGACTAGGATGTAACGGTTACCATTGTCGCTTTCTGGAAATGGACCAGCGATGTCAGCGGCGATCCGTTCAAAGGGTGCGCCCACGTTGTACTGGTGCATCTTGCCTCGCGTTTTCGTTCTGGGTCCCTTGCTGGCTGCACACACGACGCATTTTCGGCACCGATTCTCTACGTCGTCCCTTGCGCTGAGCCAATAGAAACGTTCTCGCACCTTCTCCAGCATCTTGTTTGCACCCAAATGACCTCCGGATGCTCCATCAAGCATCTCCCGTAGCACTTCGTGTACTTTTGATCGCGGCAAGACAAGCTGCATTATGAAATCTTTCCCTTCCGGCCTCACCCATTTCCTTTTCAGCACACCATCTTGCGCATGAAGGGAGTCCCACTGAGCTCAGTATGCCTTGAGAGTGGGGCTCCTGTCCGAGATATCTTGTCCATTTGGCTTTTCCATAAACTCCTTCCACGCTAATATCGGCTCGATGTCTGGGTCTTCTTTTTGAGCGTTGCGGATTTCCTCTGCACTCCAACCGGCGATAGGCTCAGCTCTTACCCTTTGGATGGAAAGAAGGTTCTTCTCTTCCTGACGCACACAATGCTTGCAGTCGTTCTTACATGGTCGCCGGGACAATGCATCCGCATTAGAATGAAGTTTCCCTTTACGATGCTGTATTTCGTAATCGTACATCTGCAGCCGTTCAATCCATCTTGCGACCTGGCTCTCCGGATTCTTGAACTGCAGCAGCCATTTTAGAGCCGCGTGGTCTGTGCAAAAGGAACTTTTGGCCGTAGAGGTATTTATGGAAGTGTTTTGTCGCCAGAAGCAGCGCCAAAAGTTCTCGCCTGGTCACGCAGTAGTTCCTTTCCAGTTTGGAGAGCACTTTGCTGAAGTATGCTACTACCTTCTCTTGGCCGTTGTGTACCTGCGAAAGAACCGCTCCGACGCCGACGTTACTTGCATCTGCATCCACGATAAACATTTCTCCGGGAATAGGGTATGCTAGTGTTGGTGCTTCGCATAGTTGTTGCTTAAGGTTCTTGAAGCTTTTGTCGCACTCACCTGACCACTTGAATTGCCTTCCTTTTTCTGTCAATTCGTGCAAGCTCTTCGCGATTCCGGCAAAGTCCTTTACGAATCGTCGGTAGTACGTGGCGAGGCCCAAAACGCTCCTGAGTTGGTGTTTGTCTTTTGGAACTGGCCAGTTTTTCACAGCTTCCACCTTGTCTGGATCGGTTCGCACTCCTTCTGACGAGATAATGTGGCCCAGGTACTTGACTTCGGATCTGAAGAGGTCACATTTCTTTGGGTTCAGCTTCAGGTGAGCGCTTCGAAGCCGTTCTAGCACATTCTTCAGGTTGTCTCGATGTTCCTCGAATGTTTTTCCTATCACGATCACATCGTCCAGATACACGAAGCAAGTTTTCCAGGTTAATCCACGCAGGACGTCTTCCATTAGGCGCTCAAAAGTTGCCGGAGCGTTGCACAATCCAAATGGCAGTGCAGTGAACGCAGTTTTCTCTCGGTCCTTTGGATCGATCTGTACCTGCCAGTAACCGCTCTTTAAATCAAGAGTGGAAAACCATCGAGCTCCTGAGAGTGTGTCTAATGTGTCATCGATCCGTGGCAGAGGGTAGCTATCCTTTTTGGTGACGTCATTAAGTCTCCGATAGTCCACACAGAATCGAGTGCTACCGTCCTTCTTCTTGACCAATACAACAGGTGAGGCCCACGGACTCTTAGAACTTTCGATGAGCCCTTCCTTCTCCATCGTTTACACCATATCCGCAACCTCTGTCTGTTTTGCCAATGGTAGTCGTCTGGCAGGCTGGCGAATTGGTCTGGCATCCCCAGTGTCTATGCGATGTTGCACCAGATGTGTCCGGCCATACTCTCCATCTTGTGAGGCAAATATATCAGCGTACTCACCGATTAGATTTTCTGCCATGGCTCGCTGATCCTGATCCAGTTCGCAGTGCTTGAGGATCATGTCCCTTACTTCGGCCAACCTGGCTGATGAAACGGGCCTCGCAGATTCTTTTTCAGTTATTGTTGAAATTGAACATATCGGCGCACATTTACCAATAACTTCCCCTTGTTTTAGTTTGACGCTGTGGCTCTTTAAGTTCATGAGCCTTACTGGGACCAGGCTATTCTTTGGCCCCACTAAAACTTTACCCACGATGTAGTTTGGGGGATTCCTTCCTAAATCTGGCTCCAAAAGATAGAATCGGTGGCTCCCAGGATCACCCTCTAGTTTTGTCCAAATGATAGTCTCGGAAGATGGTGGTAAGACTTCGTCCTTGCTGAGTATTGTCCTTTTATGTGCTGCATTCTCGTTCCCGTACACAACTGGAATCTTCTGCATTGCCGTTGTAGGTGTCCTATTTTGTTGCACTTCCAGCAACGAATTTGTCCTCCGCGAGCGTTGTTTCGGTCTTCGACGTCCATCCTCTGGCAAGCGCATTCGATGGCGGCTACTTTCCTCACACGGTGGATTCCCTGACAGGCCTGGTCTGCGGCTTCCGTTGTCAGAGCAAACGCCAAAGCTTCGGCGAGGGTTTTCTTCCCAGCCATTCTTACAGCCATTTGCAATTTTGCATCGGCTATGGCATGGGTAAATGCTTCTGTTGCCATCTCGTTAACGATCTCCTCGCCAGCGTTTGGATAGGACACATGTGCCAGCCGCTCGATGTCTGCTTGTAACTGCTGGAGCGTCTCACCCTTCATCTGGACCCTTCTGCGCAATTGGACCCTATACACTTGCTGCATGTGGTCGTCCCCAAATCGCATCTCAATGGCTTTCACCAGACTGTCGTAGTTACGTTGTTTGTCCTCGGGAATGGTTTGTAATAGCTCTGCAGCTGATCCTCTAAGCGCAAGCGTGAGGGCAATGGACTTCTCTTCGTCGTCCCAGTTGTTCGTCATTGCCGCAGCTTCGAACTGCCTCTTATATATCGGCCATGATGTTTGACCATCGAAGACAGGAGGCTGCATTTCTTTCCTTCTCGGGCAGTCGGTTGAATACTTCCGAACTTTCTGTTTCATTACGTGTTCCAGTTCCTTTGCCAAATTCTCGAATCTTCCTTCAACTGTCTCGATTTTTGTTTGAACGTTCTCGAATTTTATTTCAACATTCTCGAACTTCATATCAACATTCTCGAGTCGTCCTTCAACGGCTGTTTCAAATGTCTCTATTTTGGCTTCTACATTTTCAATCTTCTCGTCAATTGTCCCGAATCTTATTTCTAATCTTTTATTTTGTTCATCGAATTTGCCTTCGAGAACGCTCCTTTGATCGAATAGCTGTTGCTCTAGAGAATTCTTTTGTTCATCGAGCTTGACATTGTAATAGGTCTGAGGATGTTATGGGAGTTGGGATTTGAAAAAGGACAGGAAACTAGGATGTGGATGGGACTTAAGGATGGGATGTAATGGAAAAGGAAAAGAGTGTCGGCTACGAGGGACGTGGCATGCTTGCGATGAGCAGCTTAACTCGCCGGAAATGGGGTGGTTCTTGCCCCCGTAGCACGACTAAACCTACCACAAAAAACATAAATCATGCCAAGTTCTACTTACTTATTTTTTTTCACCATTGAACAGACGGACGTTCACCACACTGAGGGCGCTGCAGATGATGTGGCAGAGTTGGCCTTTGCCCTCCCGACCATGAAGTCCTGCGGCCATCACATAGGACTTCCCAAAACTAATGCTGCTGCCAGGTCAATCCACCATCGCTGAAAGGGCTTTAGTCGCCCTACCGCACCCCCTGAAAATCTCACATTAACAAGCCATCAAGCTTTCACGAGCTTGACAAAAAAAAATCACACACTTCATATCCAAAAATCTTCACAATTTATTTTTCTAAGAAGGAAAACAAAATTAAGGCAGATTCCAAACAAACAAGTGAGGGATAACATTAATAACAAAAAATAACTAAACTAAAGTTTCACCCACCGCGAACCCTGTATGCACTTCAGGTATTCCTTTTGATACCTTAACCTAATTTTAGCTTAATCGGTTTTCCTACCTAGACAGAGCTCTATTCAGGTATCTTTATATGGGCACTTAAACCACTAATCGCGACAAACAACCGAATGGGGAAACGAAATCTTCACACTTCAATTTAGTATTATACTTTAAAAATCACCTCACTAAAGGTAGGCAAGAGGGTATTGAACAAACAAAAAAGTTAAAAATAAGGTATTTAATAAATAGAAAGACATTAAATTACCGGTAAACTTGCATGTACGTTACTTTAACAACTACTTTATAAAAAGTTCCGGTATCAGAACAAAAAAAAAAAACACTGTTGTATTTGCATATATATATATATAGGTAAGTATATATGTATTTAACATTGATCCTTTCTCCAGGTGGGGCTCCTCGGGTGTTGTGAAGTTCACTTTTTATGAGCACCCACTATCACTACCGGGGCTCAGGTGGATTTTAATTGTTCCACGAATTTTAATATCTTTATTAATTTAAGTAATTTCGTATATCTTATATATGTGTTTGCGTATATGCACTTGTAGATATGTATATATGTATGTAAGTATATTCTTGGCGCGATATACTCAAGAATATTTGAAAATCCTTTTATTTTGTTTAAAAAGGAAAAATGAATTTTGGCGGCCAAGACTTGGGCTCCAAAGAGTCTGTGACCGCCTTGTTGGTTGTTGGTATTACAGAGCCTATTTGTTAAAATATTATAGAAAAAAAAACATTCACCAAATTATCACTTATCACTCACCCTTATAATAAAGTTGTTTAATAAATAAGACAATTTTTTTTTTCTCCTCCTCCTTAAAGTACCTCTTAACACACACTTTTATTTAGCTCACTATGTATATTTGTATATGCTATACACTGCCTTCTCTACCGAAGGTCTTTATATTAAAACTGCACTGTACTTAGAATTTGAACTTCTAGTCCATGAACCAAATGTGCTCAATAGCAACGCTGAATGAGGAATGACTCTCGGCTATGGTTCTATACCAGATCCGCAATGCCAACCGAGAATCCCTCTAGCCCTACGGATTCTTCATGGTCTGATTTTAAACTTAGCCGCTACTAGAAAAGGCAAAACAAAATAAAAAAACTACCAACATCCCTTTCATACCCCATGTTGAATAGTTGGTTTGTGCCTAGGATTTATAGCAGTTGAAACTGGTCTAAATGTAGTTTTGTCTGACAGTGTGGAGTGGCTGATGAGAACTGTCAAAGTCAAACAAAACGAAGTAATTTCTTTCGGGGTAAGTACGATTTTTATTTCCTACTTTCTTGTTTTTATTCCTTGCTAATTGCATTTTATTTTTCTACCCGTTCCTCGAGTGGCTCGCGGCTACTCATTTCCCTTCGCTTGCGAGTGCTAATCCTCATCGGGGCTGTGCTGCAGTGTGCGGAAACTAATGGACTCTGCGATCCAGGAGGATTTCTTGGCGTTTTGGCTGAATGACAGGGAGGAGTACGCACTCCACCATACAGGCTAATGCGCCTAGATAACCAGGAAGCATCCGCATCAATATGCCCAACGATACGTGGTCCTAAGACTGGGCTAAAAGCACCGGAGCAAATCGAGGACAACACCTCGAGCAAGGGTCAATGACCGCAACAGCACAGCTGATCCAGAAACAACAACAGTCGCGGCTAGGGAGATTAACAAAAAGTATTGTAGGTAATGTCATGAGTTTATTTTTCTCTTCTGTAAATTAAGTAACGTCTTTTATTCCTTTTCCAGGGTAGCTGTAACAACATCTAGAAAATTCTTTTGATCACCCAAGGAATTTTCTAGTATTTCGAACTTTTTATTTTGCTCGTCTAAAGAATTGTCTAGCTTCTCGAATTTTTCAGAAAGTAATTTCATCAAGTCCGACATGTCATTTGTCGTACTTACTTGTTCCTCTTCGACGTCGAACAAAGCCGTATCAGGATCTGTTCCCTCGCCCGTCATTATTTCCCGCAACTTAATGATCAATTCTCTCTTCGTACCAATCGTAGGCTGATTCCGCTGGCTCAGTACTTCCTTTAGTTGCGGCACTGACAAATCCTCTAGCAATTTCCGAAACATTTTTTTTTTTTTTTTCACTTACACAATAAGCAATACACGAAATTGGTTTTATTCCACTTTTCTGACACCAATGTAATATTCTGGCTGGGGTTCGTTTAAATAAAACCGTCTTTTGTGTATTTTAATCCTTTATTTATTATCAAACACCAACTTTACTTCAACACAATATTCAATCACTTTATTCTTTATTTATTTCAAATTAAACTGTCGCTTATTTTCACCACTGGTCTAATCTCCTTCTTGTAATTGCTGTATGCACTTATAAACAACTGTGTCCACGGTGGTTGTGGTATGGGTATTTATATGAAATTGCAAGGGGTTCTAGAACATGCTAGATGTTTCTCCGGGTGAATCGAGGATCCTGGAATATTGGGATATTGTGTGGAACAATTGTGGAACGTAAGCACATCAGGTTGGAATATTTACTGCTAACAGGTTTTGCAATAGATCTCGTTGCTGCAGTTTGAGACACAGTGTTTTAGTTTTTGGTACACAAACTATCCTGTAGTCAATGCTACAGTACTGTAACTCCTTGAGTATCTTCTTGACGAATCTTTTTTTTTTCTCTTAAGTAGCTTAATGTCCACTCTGTGGGTTGACCATTCAATAGATCTCTCTATAGAAAGGTTCCAGCCGTTGGTTTACTGGTCAAATCGTTTACCATCTTATCGATGCATTTTGTATGGTTGGGGTTTTCTCTAAGGTCTAAGAGATCTCTCCAGATATACATATATTGAATCGTATTGGGATTATGTCCTACGAAAGCAGATGGAACGTAATTTCCAATTTGACATGCCGGTTGTACCAGATTGAGGGTTGAAATTGTAGTAGCTTAAACTTCAAACACAAGCAATTTGGAAGTGAAATTCGGTAAAATAAAATAATTTTCATCTAAAACGAAGTGTGTAGGTGTGGCAACTCTGTCAAGTTAAAACAATTGTGTTTAAATCAGTGCTAATTTAAAGCAGAAAAAAACATATTACTTTGCGCGTAATAAACGCGAAGTAGGTTTTAACCGCTTGCACTCTGTGCAAACCATCGCATACAACTGAAGTTTCCACCAGACGAACACCACATTGAAGATAAGACGGTAAAATCTTTTTTGCAAATTCTCTTTGTGTGGTGCTAGACCAGACCAGACGTCAGAAACTTTGGCGCGCTTGCGCTCCAGTGGATATTGTGGAACCAGTGGAACCCAAGCCAAATCATCGAAAGCTCTTAACACCTAAACACAGGCACTGCCTGAGCGGCTTATCGCAGACAACAACCACCCGATCTGCCGATTTGCCTAGAAGTATGCTCTTTTAAAATCTGCATAAGATGAGTGTACTAAGATCGCCCCCGTGGGGTAATTCCACGCAGCCGAATAACAACAACTTAACAATCTATACTCAAATAACCACAACACCAACTACAACAACATCAACATCGACAACAATTATAACTACAAATGCATCAACGCTATATACAACAACTACTGTAACAGCAACCAACACCAGAAGCGTAACCACACCAATGGCAACTTCATCTCTAACATAATGTAGCATTGACTACAGGATGGTTTGTGTACCAAAAACTAAAACACTGTATCTCAAACTGTGCAACGACATCTATTGCCTACTAGTAGTAAATATTCCAACCTGATGTGCTTACGTTCCACAATTGTTCCAAACAATATCCCAATATTCCATGATCCTCAATTCACCCGGAGAAACATCTAGCATGTTATAGAACCCCTTGCAATTTCCTATAAATACCCATACCACAACCAACGTCGAGACAGTTGTTTATAAGTGAATACAGCGATTACAAGAGATATTCGACCAGTGGTGAAAGCAAGCGACATTGTGAAAATAAATCTGTAGCGACCGTTTATTTTGAAATAAATAAAGAATAAAGTGATTGACTATTGTGTTAAAGTAAAGTTGGTATTTGATAATAAATAAACAATTAAAATACACAAAAGACGGTTTTATTTAAACGAACACCAGCAAGAATATTACATTGGTGTCAGAAAAGTGGAATAAAACAAATTTTGTGTATTGCTTTTTGTGTAAGTGAAAAATAAAATTGGTTCGGAAATTGCTGGAAGATTTGTCAGTGCCACAACTAAAGGAAGTACTGAGCCAGCGGAATCAGCCTACGACCAGTGCTGCCAGATCGTGGTAAATTTACCTTTTCGTGGTAAATTTCAACTCTTGAACATATGGTAAAAAGGTTATATTTTCCGTTTTCCAGACAAAAAAGGGAAATTCTACTGACAAATTTGTCTTCTCACTCATTCTGACTGCAATAGTCAGTAATAAATTCAGCACATAACTAGAAAGGGGTAGTTTTACCGATCTCACGTATTTGGTGATTGTACGCGTAGCGATCTACTATTGTTGTGTGGCAATTCTTAATACATGTAAGGGAATACGGAATTATAAGTTTCATGTACACACGGTACACAACAGCTTATGATTTTATTTTGAAAGTAATTCTTCTAGCAATACAAGGATTCTTTCAATTGTTGCAGATGTAAAAAATAAAAAAAGGAATAGTTTTAATGGTGGTTTGCTTAACAGTATTTGTAAAATAAGATCTTTCTTTCAAGAACATTATTGTAGAATCGAACATTACATTTAAGAATTTTATTTTTATAAAAAAAAATCATTTATCCAAAATTCAGATGCAGGTAAATAAATAAATATTTAAGTACAGACAGGTTTAAAAAAAAAAAATTTGGCTTGCAGTTGTTTTGTAGAAGATCGCTTGGCGCCTTATCGCTCATTTTTTTTCAGTTGTATTATTTTGCAATGGCAAGGTTATTTAAAAAAAAGAAAAAAATCTTCGTTAGTTTTGTGGTTTTACTTTAATTCCGCTTCGTGCTTTTGTGGTGCTCTTATAACCTTGAAAGTCATTTTGTACTTGTGTGGGAAATTTTTGGTGGAAATGGTAAATTTTTATCCATCATGTGGTATTTTTCTTGAAAAAAGTCTGGCAGCACTGCCTACGACTGGTACGAAGAGAGAATTGATCATTAAGTTGCGGAAAATAATGACGGACGAGAGTACAGATCCTGATACGGCTTTGTTCGACGTCGAAGAAGAACAAGTAAGTACGACAAATGAAATGTCGGCCTTGATGAAATTACTTTCCGAAAAATTCGAGAAGCTAGACAATTCTTTAGACGAGCAAAATAAAAAGTTCGAAATACTAGAAAATTCCTTGGGTGATCAAAAGAATTTTCTAGATGTCAAGCTCGATGAACAGAACAAACAATTTGAGAATTCTCTAGATGCAAAGCTGGATATGCAAAACAAGAAGTTCGAGATTCTCGAAAATTCCTTGGCTGAGCAGAAGAATTCTCTAGACGCTAAATTTGGAACAATTGAAGGACAATTCGAAAACGTACAGGCTAAAATTGGGACATTTGAAACAGCCGTTGAAGGAAGATTCGAGAATGTTAAAACAAAATTCGAGAATGTTCAAACGAAAATCGATACAGTTGAAGGAAGATTCGAGAATTTGGCAAAGGAACTCGAACACGTGAAGAAACAGAAAGTTCGGGAGTATTCAACCGACTTCCCGAGAAGGAAAGAGATGCAGCCTCCCGTCTTCGATGGACAGACATCATGGCCAATATATAAGAGGCAGTTCGAAGCTGCGGCAATGACGAACAACTGGGATGACGAAGAGAAGTCCATTGCCCTTACGCTTGCGCTTAGAGGATCAGCTGCAGAGTTACTACAAACTATCCCCGAGGACAAACAACGCAACTACGATAGTCTGGTGAAAGCCATTGAGATGCGCTTTGGGGACGACCACATGCAGCAAGTGTATAGGGTCCAATTGCGCAGAAGGGTCCCAGATGAAGGATAAGACGCTCCAGCAGTTATAAGCAACAACTATGCGAAGCACCAACACTAGCATATCCCATTCCCGGAGAAATGTTCATCGTGGATGCAGATGCAAGTAACGTCGGCGTCGGAGCGGTTCTTTCGCAAGTACACAATGGCCAAGAGAAGGTAGTAGCATACTTCAGCAAAGTGCTCTCCAAGCCCGAAAGGAACTACTGCGTGACAAGGCGAGAACTTTTGACGCTGCTTCTGGCGACAAAACACTTCCATAAATATCTCTACGGCCAAAAGTTTCTTTTGCGCACAGACCACGCGGCTCTAAAATGGCTGCTGCAGTTCAAGAATCCGGAGGGCCAGGTCGCAAGATGGATCGAACGGCTGCAGATGTACGACTATGAAATACAGCATCGTAAAGGGAAACTTCATTCTAATGCGGATGCCTTGTCCCGGCGACCATGTAAGAGTGACTGCAAGCATTGTGTGTGGCAGGAAGAAAGAACCTTCTTTCCATCCAAAGGGTAAGAGCTGAGCCTATCGCTGGTTGGAGTGCAGAAGAAATCCGAAACGCTCAGAAAGAAGACCCAGACATCGAACCGATATTAGCGTGGAAGGAGTTTATGGAAAAGCCAAATGGACAAGATATCTCGGACAGGAGCCCCACTCTCAAGGCATACTGAGCTCAGTGGGACTCCCTTCATGTGCAAGATGGTGTGCTGAAAAGGAAATGGGAAAGGCCGGACGGGAAAGATTTCATAATGCAGCTTGTCTTGCAGCGATCAAAAGTACACGAGGTGCTACGGGAGATGCATGATGGAGCATCTGGAGGTCATTTGGGTGCAAACAAGACGCTGGAGAAGGTGCGAGAACGTTTCTATTGGCTCAGCGCAAGGGTAGACGTAGAGAATTGGTGCCGAAAATGCGTCGTGTGTGCCGCCAGCAAGGGACCCAGAACGAAAACGCGAGGCAAGATGCACCAGTACAACGTGGGCGCACCCTTTGAACGGATCGCCGCTGACATCGCTGGTCCATTTCCAGAAAGCGACAATGGTAACCGTTACATCCTAGTCGTCATGGACTACTTCAGCAAATGGCAAGAAGCGTTCGCCATCCCTAACCAGGAAGCGAAGACCATCGTAGAACAGATCGTCAACAACTGGGTGAGCAGATTTGGCGTGCCCATGGAACTGCATTCTGACCAGGGACGAAACTTTGAATCGAAGATATTCCAAGAGGTATGTCAACAACTAGGAATCAAAAAGACGAGAACTACCCCGCTTCATCCACAATCCGACGGGATGGTAGAGCGCTTCAACAGAACCTTAAACGAACATCTCTCCAAGGTCGTAGAAGACCACCAGCGCGATTGGGATTGACAAATTCCTCTCTTCTTGATGGCCTACCGAAATGCAGTGCACAGTACTACTGGACATACTCCATCCGAAGTCTTGTTTGGTCGAGCAGTTCGGCTACCTAGTGAGGTGAAGTTTGGATCCCCTAACGATGAGCCCAAATGTGAAGAGGACTATGTGGCAGACCTCAGGGAAAGGATCCGAGACATACATCGAGGATAAGGATAGCGAGTGACCGCATGAAAACCAGGTACGACACAAAGGCAACAACGTCCAGCTTCCACGAGGGAGACGTAGTACGGCTGTACAACCCACACCGGCAAAAGGGGAGGTCACCCAAGCTGCAGCAAGACTGGGAGAGCCCTTATAAAGTGGTCACACGCATCAATGACGTCGTCTTCCGGATCCAGCGTGGAGTAAGAGGCAAGATGAAAATTGTCCACCTGGATCGTCTTCATCGTTACCATGGCAGTAATCCAGATAATCTTGTTCGGGACGAACAAGTTAAAGAGGGGGGCAGTGTAGCATTGACTACAGGATGGTTTGTGTACCAAAAACTAAAACACTGTATCTCAAACTGTGCAACGACATCTATTGCCTACTAGTAGTAAATATTCCAACCTGATGTGCTTACGTTCCAACCTGGTGTGCTTACGTTCCACAATTGTTCCAAACAATATCCCAATATTCCATGATCCTCAATTCACCCGGAGAAACATCTAGCATGTTATAGAACCCCTTGCAATTTCCTATAAATACCCATACCACAACCAACGTCGAGACAGTTGTTTATAAGTGAATACAGCGATTACAAGAGATATTCGACCAGTGGTGAAAGCAAGCGACATTGTGAAAATAAATCTGTAGCGACCGTTTATTTTGAAATAAATAAAGAATAAAGTGATTGACTATTGTGTTAAAGTAAAGTTGGTATTTGATAATAAATAAACAATTAAAATACACAAAAGACGGTTTTATTTAAACGAACCCCAGCAAGAATATTACAATAACAAACGAAATCGCTAATCCAAGCGCAAGGCAAACAAAAAGAACTAGGACATCACCTAAAAAAACTAAACAAAATAAAGCTAAAAAATCAAAGATCAAAATACGTTGAAAAGATACTGGTCGAACCTACCTGCTGAAAAATCCCAGAACCGATTTGATTTACTATCAACTGATGACGAAACCGATGAATGTGAAAACTCACCCGCAAAACACGATAAAAAAGAAGAAAAGACGACTGCACCCAAATCCCCACCAATATTTGTCCAAAACGTTAAATACATCCACGTCTTAATAAATTCCCTAAGCACAGTAACAGCAAAAGATACATACGAGTTAAAAGTCTTAGCGAACGATGAAATCAGAATACAACCAACAGACTCAATTACCTATACAAAAATTATAAAAGCACTCCAGCTTAAAAACGTACAGTACTATACATTTAAGCCTAAAGAACAGCGAGGTTTCCGAGTCATGCTCCGGAATATGCATCATTCTACAGACCAAAATGAACTTAAAAACGAACTAGCCGAACATGGTCATAACGTAACGAACATCCATAACATATTACAAAGAGGAACAAAAAAACCACTACCGCTTTTCGCCGTTGAACTTGAAAGCAACAAAAATAATAAAGACATATATAATATAACCCACCTACTACACTGCAAAATATTCTTCGAACCTCCGCATCAAAAAAGAAATATACCACAATGCTCGAATTGCCAGAAATACGGACACACTAAGAACTTTTGCACACTAGAGCCAACTTGTGTAAAATGTGCAGGAAAGCACAAGACTGTCGAATGCGCACTAAAATCGGAAAGCACCAACATTAAATGCGCTCTGTGCGGCGAATCCCACACAGCCAACTACAAAGGTTGTGAAATATATAAATCTCTTAAGGTACAAAGATTCCCTGCCCTATGAAAGAAAATAGTAGAACAGCAACCAACATCAACTGATGAGCTACCCCAAAACATTGACCAAATCAGAACTAATCCATTGACATCATTCGCCGACACCGTAAGGAATAACACAAACCATGCAGAACAAATCCAACTAAATGAAACCAAGCAAAACGAAATCAAACCTGTAGACGATCTATCCGAAATAAAGAACATGATGAAGCAACTTATTACACAGATATCCAACATGATGAACATCCTTACTTTACTAATGACTAAATTAAATGGACAATAAGACAAACCTTAAAATAGTCGTATGGAATGCAAATGGACTTAACCAACATGCCTCGGAACTAAAACAATTTATTATCGACCACGCTGTTGACATCCTTCTCATTTCCGAAACTCATTTCACTAACAAAAGTTACATAAGAATTCCTAAACACAACATATATCACACTAACCATCCCAGTTGACGAGCTCACGGTGGCACAGCAATAATAATTCGACAAGAAATCAAATGCAACGTACTACAAGCATATGCAAATGACTATATACAAGCTACGACAATTCAAATCGAGGACATACATGGAACACTCATATTATCTGCGCTATACTGCCCGCCAAAATACACAATTAATCCAAAGCAGTATACAGATTATATCAAGTCGTTGGGCTTACGCTTTATTGCAGGGGGAGACTTCAACGCAAAAAATACAGAGTGGGGTTCTAGACTGACCAACAAAAAGGGGAAAAATCTTATGGACGGCTTAGCTAAAAATAATTGCGGATATATAAGCACTGGTGAACCCACCTATTGGCCTACTGACATCAGAAAAAAACCGGACCTTATAGATTTTTGCATCACTAAGAATATTAACCCTAACCTATTGACAATAAATTCCTGCCTTGATCTCTCTTCTGACCATTCTCCTGTCATAGTTGAATACTCTACTAACGCTGAAGATCGATGTTTTACGCCTTTCCTAATAAACCGCAAAACCGATTGGGATACTTTTCGCAAGGTGATTGTAGAGAAAATTGATCTACGGATCTCTCTTAAATCACACGAAGATATCGAAAGCGCTATAATATATTCTAACGACTTAATACACTTAGCAGCCATGAAATCGACGCCTGAAATTAAACCTAACGAATCATCTACCTATACACCGAAATTAATAAAACGACAAATCAAAGATAAACGAAGACTAAGAAAAATTTGGCAATGTACCAGATCACCGCTTGATAAAACAAACTATAATAAATCAATTAAAGAACTTAAAGAGCTCCTAAGAGCACACAATAACAAACGCGTGAAAACATTTTTGACAAACCTTACAGCAACGCCAGCTACAAACCATTCGGAATTGCCCATCAAACGCCTCTGTCCAGGACAAACACTGACAAAGCAAGAACACTAGCAGACTATTTTAAAACAACATTCACTAATGCCTTCGATGAACAAAATTTCCCACTCCCAAATACTAATACATTAGCGAATACGACAATAAAGAAAATTCGCACTAACGAAATAAAATATTATTTAAAAACCAGACTAAAGGGCAAAAAATCCCCTGGATATGATTTAGTAACAGGTCAAATATTAAAACAATTACCAGACAGAACCATAGTATATCTTAGAAACGTTTTTAATGCCATTTTAAGACTAAATTACTACCCAAAAGTATGGAAAGTTTCGAAAATAATCGCTATCCCGAAAGCAGGCAAAGACGCTACAAAACCTTTTTCATACAGACCAATAAGCCTTTTGCCGATTACCTCCAAGATGTTTGAAAAACTACTGCTGGACCGTATCGACATGTCTCTAAGACAAAAACACCTCATTCCGGACCACCAATTTGGTTTTCGCCAAAAACACTCTACAATACAACAGGTGCATCGAGTATCAAACAAAATTCTTAATGATTTGGACGAGCAAAAATATTGTGTGGCAGTCTACCTCGACGTTGCGAAAGCATTTGACAGTGTATGGCACAGAGGACTTTTATTTAAACTTAGCTCTATGCTACCGGACTACCATCAACTCCTAAAAAGTTACCTGGACGACAGGCACTTTTATGTACACTCGGATTTATGTAAAATTAACGCAGGTGTTCCCCAAGGGAGTGTACTAGGACCTATCCTGTATCTTCTTTACACAGCAGACATACCTAAGCCAGTTACACAGGACTCCATGCTCGCAACATTCGCAGATGACACAGTGATTCTCTCTTCACATAACTGCCTACAAGCTGCTACAGACCAAGTAAAAGAAATACTGAACAAAACAACAGACTGGTTCCACAAATGGGGAATCCAAATTAACGAGGAAAAAACGGTGCAAGTCATATACACCACAAAAAGGAAAAAACTATCACCATTAACAATAATGAAATTATTCTTGACAACTCAGCAAAATATCTAGACATTTTAATAGACAATAAGTTAACATGGAAACCACACATAATTCAAAAACGCAACCAAATTAAAAACAAATTTCGACAACTGTATTGGCTTCTAGGAAAGAACTCTAAACTCTCGATTCAAAATAAACTGTTATTATATAAAACAATAATAAAACCAATATGGACTTATGGCATCCAAATATGGGGAACCGCCGCGAAATCAAATATTGACATTATACAGCGACTACAATCAAATATACTCCGGACGATTGTCAATGCACCCTGGTATATTTCTAATGAAGACATACACCGTGACCTCAAGATACTCAGCGTTAAAGACGAAATCAAAAAATACCGTAAAAACCACCAAGTAATAATATCAAATCACTTAAACAACGAGATACGAAATTTACCTCACCAGGAAGCTACCACAAGAAGACGATTAAAAAGACGCAGGCCAGTAGACCTCCAATCTACTCGTATATAAATGTGTCTATATGTATGTACGTACATATGTGTATATAAATGTGACGTGTAATATGTAATTTGTGATGCTAGCAATTAAACCTAATGTTAAAACAATAGATACAAAAACTGTGATTAAAAGCAATCTCATAATTTGCAATGTTAAAAATCAATGTCACTGCTACTGTTAAAACAAAGTTTTATAAGATGTTGGTCTTAAGACTTAATATGTACATCCAACTGTAACCTCTAAAAACAATTACTTAAGTGTCCCAGGACAGATGTAATTTAAAGTTGGGAAATAAAAAAAAAAAAACGAAGTGATCTGAACGAAGTGATTCTTCCACCAAATCATCAGAAGCATTATTTGTGTGCGGTATTGAACTGCTGTTTTCCGGCTCAGGCAATTCTGGGAACTTCCAAACGTCTACAGATTTTGAAGCCCCTCAACTGCTGCTTTCAATCCAGTTGCTGCTATTATTAGCAGCTCATCTCCTGAAACCGGCTTTTCCTGCTATGGACCACCCACAGTTTTGTTTCTTGCAGCTTTGTTGAATGACAGTTTCTTCTTCGCCTGAAATTTTTGATCTGCGATAACCTAAATTTCGCCTCCTTAATTGGTGGTCCAGCAATGTTTAGCAGTCATACATCTTTTTGGATGTTGCGTTTCCTTGGCAGGTATTTGGAAGCAAATTTTTTGCCAAGCTTGGGTGCCCATTCATATACTCCGCCATAATAACTATTTGGTTTGCATTTTTTATGTTTACGTTAGTTCTATTTTTTTTTTGTGCGTAGTTATGTTCATAATATAGTGTACTTATAGTTTTCGCTTTATTTATAATCGTTTAACTTACATTCTTTTGACTATTTACTGCACAAATTTACTTATTTCTTCTCTGACACAAATTATGATTGGTGGCGATCAATCGAATGACAGTTTGATTGAACGAGCATATTCACGCACTCGTCAACTGAAGTGGCGATCCCAAATTACGTTAACGGCATACGTTCAGAGAAGTCGCGATCCCAAATACACACATTCCGTTCATTAGTTACTCGTTTACGGAGGAAGCGATTCGACCCCTGGTTTCGGAAAGGCTTGCTGTCAGGAGTACATGAGACCAGATCGAAGGGTATCCAACAACAATCGGAAGGTGCTGCTTTATCGGACATCCTCCAAATCGAAATTTTCGTGTAGCTTGTATCAAATAAAAGTGTTACAAATAACTATAATAGAAGCTTCCTCATATTTATTGTAATAAAAGTTGGTGAATTGCCACGGAGTTACATTACATGAGCATCAAATGGATTTCCATTGATTTAAGTGTAATGAAGAGAAGCTTCTGTCGTCTGCTTCAACACATTAACCTAACCTGTCCTGACTATAATATAATAAGACTTAATGTAATCCTCAACAAAATTAATAAAGGAATACTACCTGTCAGAGTTTAGCGTATTTTGCTAAACCCTGGGATCCGACGAGCTAGTGCTCAGCCTTTGCTATTGAATTGGTTTGTTCAAAACATGTTGTATCTATTTTGTTTTTGTTATGTGACTACATTTACATTTATTATAGTAAGCTAAATCATAATTTAAATAATATCTATTAAATATCTAGTAGCGTTCCGCGAGGTTTTTTAGCTGGGATATCATCATTGGTCTTGCTTCTAACCCCAACGTCTATAAGTTTGCCGCCTTTTCTCAGTAACTGTTTTTCAATTATCCTGGCGTTATTTGCGTAGCTATCAGCGATTTCCCTCTGTGAACGAAAATATAATAAATAACAAGTTATACAAGTTACTGTTTTTTTTATTTACCGCTTCAATTTCGTCTTCTTCTTCGTCAATGGTGGATACAGTAACTGAACTGAATTTTCCCATGTTTTTTGTGTGGCGCGTTACCATGACTTTTTGCGAAGATGTTGCTGCAGTGGTATCTGTAAGAACATCTTCTGTTCTCTTTACCGAACGTATTTGAGTTTCATTTTTACTCTTAATCAACGACCTCTTTATTATGAATGTAACATTGGA
This sequence comes from Brachypalpus laphriformis, assembly GCA_945910035.1. NCBI lineage: Eukaryota > Metazoa > Arthropoda > Insecta > Diptera > Syrphidae > Brachypalpus > Brachypalpus laphriformis. The sequence continues at coordinate 228,520,223 of OX246753.1, read as the reverse complement.
ATCAGGAACATGGCGATAGTAAACAGGGAGATTACATGATTTACACTGAAATAAGATAGCGAAAGGTTTATTTTAAAAGATTTGTTTTTTCGTTAGTATTATATAGGGCCCTAATCATATAGCTATATTATTAGCGAGACAAATGTGCGAATTGCTGTATTTGACGAAACAGTCGCTGTTTTGTACAAGAAAATCGGATCAAAGTAATGAGTTGCTTTAGCCTGATTTGGCGAAGCTGCTCGATTCACAAACCATGATAGTAGACAGACATATTCGCCTCGCAATTGGTAATAAGTCATCCGTTGGAAAAACAAAATACCTTTTTTTTATATTTAATTGCTCGAAGCCTGGTGTGATAAACAGTGTTATATTTCTAATTAAAGATAAGAGCCTTAAGATAAGAGATAATTAAGCATAATAACCCGTATTTAATTTTAAAACAGTCTGCTTCGTAAATGCTGAGCTTTATGGAGCCGGATTTTTATTTTTATTTTTTTTTTGCAACGACGAGGACGAAAGGGCATATGAATCTTTGGAGGGACTGTTGTACGTCAGTACCGTGCTTCTTAAGTAAAGGAAAGAGTACTTTTGGTACTGATTGGACCACTACCTTCAGCAAAGCTGCGACCAATTGTATTTTTTTATACAATATTTATTTTCTTTTTATGTGTTATATATGTCATAACAACACTTGCCTCAGCAAGTACTACATCAACTATGACAACACATATAGGACAAACAAAAACAACACCCTTCATAATAAATTCGATTAATGAAACACAAAAACCATGCAACAGCAACAACAGAACATCAATCAACCGTGCAAGTACTGAAACTCCAAAATCAAAGACCCCTACTTCTGCCCATATGGACCGCAAAAATACAAATCACTCACAAAACCAAACAATTCCCAAACCCATTGTCGCCACTTATACCATGACAAATATCGACAAACACAATCCCACAAGTCAAAAAAGAGACAGATCATCCCCAATCAAAATAACAGACAACAACAACAACCAAAAGAAACTTAAAACAAAAAACCAACCAACTTTGAAGTACTGGTTAAGCAAACCCAAGGAGTTAAGCTCGTCAAATCGTTTCGATATTCTCAGCGTGGATGAAGACGTCGACTATAATAATGAAAAAAACGAAACAACCGATAAAATTAACCAACCTAGCAAAACGCAATTTAAGAGACCCAGCAAACCACCGCCGATTTACGTGCAAAGTGTTTAATGCATTAAAATTCTAAACAACGCGCTTAACGAAGTTGCAAAAGACAATTTTGAATTAAAAGTATTAAAGAACAATGAAATCCGAATACAACCCTCTGACTCGACTCACTACACGGCTATAATAAAAATGCTACGAAAAAATGACACAAAATACTTCACATTTAGATCAAAAGAAGAAAGAGGATTTAAAGTCGTACTAAGAAACATGCACCACTCCACTGACACAGAAGACATCAAGAATGAGCTAGAAGAAAAAGGACATAAAGTCATGAATATACATAACATTCTACAGCGACGAAATACAAAAAAACCATTGCCACTTTTCAATGTTGAGGTAGCCATGGGTGACAATAACAAAAACATATATGACATTACACATTAACTCCAATGCAAGGTTTCCTTCGAACCGCCACACTACAAAAGAACTATATCCCAGTGCACAAATTGTCAAAGGTATGGACATACTAAAAATTACTGCACAAAGGACCCAGTGTGCGTTAAATGCGCGGGATCCCACAAGACCCTGGACTGCCAAATGCCATCAGAAGAAGGTACAGTGAAATGTGCTTTATGTAATGGTAGCCACACGGCAAACTACAATGGATGCGAAATCTATAAAGCTTTAAAAATAGAGCGCTTCCCCCCAATGCGTAAAAAGGATCTCCCGACAGCTAGAGAAGAGACAAATGTTGAAACCCTCACCAACATCAGACCAGATACAACCTACGCCCAAGCAGCTGCATGCAAAAGACCCCACCATATCAATCCCCGAGATTGCGGCAAGACAAATGAAAGCGTCAGTGCAACCAATGACACACTAGGTATTCCTGTAGTAGAAGCTAGACGAATTTCCCCAGAAACTACCAGCAACAACAACAAAGAGGACTTCGCTGAACTAAAAGAAATGATGAGGAACCTTATTCAACAAATGACGAATATGCTACAAATATTGACCATCCTAACGACGAAACTTAATGGACCACATGCATAAAGAACTTAATATCATCATCTGGAACGCGAATGGACTTAACCAACATGCACTAGAACTAAAACAATTTATAAAAGACAATCACGTCGACGTTTTAATGATAGCAGAAACACACTTCACTGCTAAAAGCTTTTTCAAAATACCAGGATATAGCATCTACAACACAAATCACCCTGACGGAACCGCACACGGTGGCACAGCTATTATAATTAACAACAAAATCAGCTACATTGAATTAGAACATCATAACTACGAACACATTCAATCGACTACAATCCAAATAGAAGACAAAGACGGACCATTAGTACTTTCAGCCCTATATTGCCCACCTAAGCATATTATTACAACTCTACAGTACGAAGACTACATCAAATCACTAGGGTGCAGATTTATAGCAGCTGGAGACTTCAATGCAAAACACATCGACTGGGGTTCGAGGATATCCAACACTAAAGGCAAAAACCTCCTAAAAGCAATCCTTAAAAATAACTGTAGATATCTAAGCACCGGCGAACCTACCTACTGGCCTACTGATCCAAATAAAACACCGGACTCAATCGACTTTTGCATCATTAGAAACATCCAACTAAAGACACTAAGCATTAAATCTAGATTTGAACATTCATCGGACCACTCCCCTATCCAACTCAAATACTCGTCCAAAATAGCCCCCATAACTAATTCGTCCCAACTATACAACAAAAAAACCGATTGGGACTCTTTTCGGGAATATATAGGACGACATCTACTGCTTAATATACCACTACAATCGCAAAATGACGTCGAACGAGCTGTAGTTCCCTTTAACGACATAGTAACTGCTGCAGTATATAAAACAACCCCAATCAATAGGCCGAAAACACACAACAATATAACACCAACTATAATTCGACAACAGATAGATGAAAAGAGAAAACTCAGAAAACGATGGCAAATCACTAGGCTACCCCAAGACAAATCAAAATACAACAAAGCAACCAAAGAACTCAAAGCAAAACTTAAGGCAATCCAAAACAATCAATTTAATGACTACTTAAAAAATCTGACCCCAACTTCTGAGACCAACTATTCGCTTTGGAAAGCTACCAAAAAGTTCAAGAATAAAATAGTACATCAAACTCCTCTACACTCATCACAAATGTAAAAATAAAAAAAGTTACAATAAATGAAATCGAACACTGCATCAAAAAAAGGATTGACCACAAGAAGGCTCCAGGATATGACTCTATTAACGGAAAGATATTAACCCAACTACCCAGACAAGCCATGATATACTTACGAAATCTCTATAATGCATTAATTCGACTTAAATATTTTCCAAAAACTTGGAAAGTTGCGCAGATAATTGCAATACTTAAACCTGGTAAAGACGCAAAGACTACTTCATCCTACAGACCAATAAGTTTACTCCCCATATTAGGGAAAATATTCGAAAAATTAATCTATGATCGACTACAGCCAATACTGACCAATAATAAAATGATACCAGACCATCAATTCGGCTTTCGCAGACAACACTCGACTATCCAACAAATTCACAGGGTAGTTACCAAAATCACAACGGACCTAGAGGAAAAAAAGATACTGCATAGGGGTGTTTCTTGACGTAGCAAAAGCTTTCGACAAAGTTTGGCACAAAGGACTACTATACAAACTTCAGAACTTACTTCCACGAGACTTCTACCAAATCATTGAAAGTTACCTAAGCGAACGCCACTTCTTCGTAAAATATAATGACCAACAATCCAAAATACTACAGACAAGAGCTGGAGTACCGCAAGGATCTGTATTGGGACCACTACTATATGTCCTCTACACTGCTGACATCCCCCTACCGAGTGGAGCTACAACCATGATGGCAACCTTTGCTGACGATACTATTCTGCTGATATCCGACGAAAGCATGGACACTGTAACTACTCGAGCCCAACGACTTCTGGATAAGACAATGCAATGGTTTGACGAATGGAGCATACAAATTAACGAAGACAAAACCCAACAAGTAATATTTACCACTAAATTAAACTACTCTCCAATCCCAATAAAAATAAAGACAAAACTATTCCAATCGACAATGTGGCCAAATATCTTGGTATGTACTTGGACAACAAACTTAACTGGAAATACCACATACAAAAAAAAGGGACCAAATTAAACTAAAATATAATCAACTGTACTGGCTCCTGCGTAAAAATTCTAAACTTTCGACAACCAATAAATTACTACTATACAAATCCATTATCAAACCTATCTGGACATACGGGATACAACTCTGGGGAACGTCAAAGAAAACAAACATCGCCATAATCCAAAGACAACAATCAAAAATATTACGAACCATAATCAATGCGGACTGGTACATACCTAACATCGACATCCATCGCGACCTAAAAATACCAACAGTGGAAGAAGAGATACTAAACATAAGCAGTAGCCATCATATAAAATTAGTAGTTCATCCTAACATCGAAGTCAATTCATCACCAATGAAGGAATTCTTCGGAAGACGACGACTAAAGAGAAATAGACCCAGTGACTTGATAAGAGGGACCACAACGTCAACATACTAAAACATCCTAAACATAAAAAAAAATTAAATTTTAACATATTATAACTAGTTTACTCGTTTCATAATTGTTTAAACTGTTTAATTGCTTTTGTTTTTTTTTTTGTTTAATTGTTAAACTGTTGTTAAGTTTAAAATTCCTAGAAAAGGGCTAAGAACAATGGTCACTTAGTCCAAATTAAATCCCAAAATTCAAATTGTTAAAACAAATATTAGATGTCTTTTTCTAAGACAGATGTATTTACTGCATTGGGAAATAAAAAAAAAAAAAAAAAAAAAAAAATATATATATGTAAAAAAAATATATGTAGACACATTCACCCTTATTCTGAGTGGCGTTTTACTTGCACGACGTTTGTCGTTATTTGAGGCCTTTCGTTTTACAAGAGTTATTCCATAAGTTCGACGACAGGGTAAAACGTCGTCGGTAAGTAGTTTGCATTCCACATGCTATGCCATCGACCGTACCACGCTGAGAATGTCGGTTCTCGTTGGATCACCGAAATCAAGCAGAATTGGGCATGAGTAGTACTTATATGGCGTGGCAAAATCGCATCATCACCTCCCCGTGGTGCCCGCTGGATAGCTATCTGATAGTGAACTTACGATAAGCGTATGCTGAGTCTGACGATGTATGTGTAACTGAACACTCAGACCTGCGTAAGCACATCTGGGTGAACTTCAGCGCGCATATGTTTAACCGGACGAGGCATCTCTTGTTGACCTTCCACCATCCACCATCCACTCTTTCTTTGGTTGATTATTTCTCTTTTCTAGATGTTTCCTTCCTGACTCTAGTATAATATCTTTGATCTCTATCCATTTGCTGTCTATGTTATCGTCATTAATTAGATCCATATTCATTCGCGTCAACTTTTCGTTTATCTCTGCTTTCAATTGTACTCGCACTTGTTCGTTTTTTAATAGGTCTAATTTTAAATTTCTGCCTCTTGATCTCTTCTGAATTTTCTTCAGCTGTATTCTTATTTTAGCTACAACAGGGTTATGATCCGACCCTACATCAGCTCCTGGGTAAGTTTTTGTAGATTTTACCGCATTTCGGAACCTTTTATTGACGATAACGTAGTCTATTTGGTTTCTTACCGTTGTGTTTCTTGTATGTCTGGGGGACGTCCACGTGTACAGCCTTCTTGGAGGGAGTTTGAACCACGTATTCATGATTGTAAGTTCGTTCAGTTGGCAAAATTCGACTAGTTTTTGACCTCTTTCATTTTTATAACCGAGACCATGGTCGCCTACTACTTCTCCAATTCTCCCTTTTCCTACCTTTGCATTGAAGTCCCCCATTATTATTGTGGTATCCTTCTTTTTTGTTAATTTGACTGCTTGTTCAAGTTCCTGGTAGAATTCTTCGACAATCCGTTCCTCGCAGTCAGCTGTCGGAGCATAAACTTGGATTATGTTCAATAGAGTCTTCTCAGTTTTCAGTTGCATTAGTATCACTCTTTTTGAGAGGTATGCCACTCCTATTATTGAATTTCTCAGCTTTTCTGCAACAAGAAGAGCTACACCATATCGATTCTGTCTTGCATCTGAGCATGAATAATATAAAGTGTATCCATTACTCGTTATATTACCACATCCGATCCATTGTACATCCGCTATTCCTAGGATGTCTATTTTTAGTCTTCCAACTTCTTTTATTAAGTTGTCTAGCTTGCCCAGCTTATATAAGCTTCGAACGTTCCATGTTCCTATGTTAAAATACCCACCGGGGATTCTTCGCACCCTCTGACCATTTAAGGTCTGCCGGGGACTGAGGGCCATTTGATTGTTTTGTGTGTTCATGATGATTTTTACTAGGGGAACAAAAAAGAAAATTGTATGAGGTGGTTTCCCGTTGCCTTCCTCATTTAATTTGATTGCTATATCTATATATTTCAATACCTTTTAAATCAGTGAGGAGTTCTTACGTCCTCCAATCTTTACTAAATTCTCTTGTATCTTATTTTGCTTTTTTCTATACTATTTAGCTTTAACGTTGTTGTCTTGTAGTGTTCGTGTCAGTCTTTGTATTAATGCTTATTTATAATGGCGGCATTTACTCACCATGTTACAATAGTGTCTTTGGATTTGTGATCATTTCTTGGAGTGTCCACTTTTGAGTGTTCCACCCATCACATCCTGATGCTATTGCCTATCTCGAGCGTCTGCGTCCGTTGACGACCCAAGCAAACGTAAAAAGGACAACGATCTTCGTGTCTGCACGTGGAATGTTAGATCCCTCTACAAACCACGTGCAGCCGAACAACTTGCGGAGGCCCTAGAGTGTCTCAAAGCAGACATTACCGCCATCTAAGAAGTGCGATGGGACGGGCCGGGCAAAAGGAGTATGAAAAACTGCGACATCTACTACGGCGATTGCTACAGACAGAAAGGACAGCGTCTATTCGGGTGCGGATTTGTCATTGGAGGCAGACTTAGGCAAGAAGTCTTGAGTTACCGGCGTGTGAACGAGCGCCTTATGACTATCCGTATCAAGGCTAAATTTGCAAACATTAGCTTAATATGCGTTCACGCCCCTCATGAGGAGAAGGACGATGCGACAAAGGATGACTTCTACCAGTTCTTGGACAAGACGTATGAGCCGTATGCCCTAGCCACGACGTTAAAATTATCCTAGGTGATTTTAACGCAAAGCTAGGAAGAGAGGACGTCTTTAGTAGCGTGGTCGGAAAGTACAGCCTGCACGACATCACATCCGACAACGAACTCAGGCTAGTCGACTTTGCGGCGGGACGAAACTTTGTCGTAGCTAGTACGCGGTTCCCACGTCTCGATATTTACAAGGGAACGTGGCTCTCCTTTGATCGAAAAACTGTCAACCAAATCGATCACATTGCGATCGACGCAAGGCACACTTCTGGTATTCTGGGTGTCCGGACTTTGCGAGGAGCCAACATGGACTCGGATCACTACATAGTTGTAGTCAAGGTACGGATGCGGATATCCAGAACGGAGCGAAATCAACGAAATACTGTGAGGAAATTTGACATCGGGCGGCTACAATCGCAAGAGACTGCCAGAACCTTTGCCGATCGAGTTTCTTCTAATCTTAATCTAAGTCCTATGCCGCCAGCAGCAAATGCGGGAGACCAGAGGCAGCGTTGCCAACAAGCCATCAGAGATGCCGCCTCTGATGTACTGGGTTTCTCTCGGCCACCACAACGAAACCCCTGGTTTGATGAGGAATGCCGGTAAGCACATGCAGCTAAGCAAGAGTCGTACAAAGCGGCGCTGCATAGAAGGACTAGAGCTGCTTACGAGCTCTACGTGTGCAGGAGAAAAGAGGAACATTGACTTCTCAGAAAGAAGAAAAAGGAGCATGAGAAGCGCTCGATTGAGAGATTTTATTGCAGGAATGATGTTTGAAAATTTTACCAAAAGGTAAAAATAACATGCCAGGATTTCAAAGCCAGAACAGAAGCCTGCAGGGACGAATATGGCAATATAGTAGTAGACCTGCAGTCGGTACTGAGGATATGGAAGGAACACTTCTGCAGACTGTTTAACGGCGATGATGACCAATATTTAAGAGAAACAGCAGAAAACACCCCTTGTAAAATCACAGGGGCCCATCTAACGCGTGTCTCGATGGGATCAGCGGATACCTGGAACATGGAACCCAAGACATTATTGATGTTTATCAAAAGCCTAAGTTTTTAAGTACAGTGCCGTTCGAAAAATGTTGGTCAAACATTTTATTACTTTTTTCGGGCGCAGTTCTTGGAATTTATGAGAGCAAGGGGTTTTTTTGCACTAGGTAGCAAAATGTCGTTCAAATAGTGCATAAAAGTCGATGTTATTATGAATAGGTGCATAGTAAAAAAAAAAATGGGAAAAATCAGTTCGGAGTGCAAAGCTAATATTTTGTGTTTGTCACGTCTCAATTTGACAACACGTGATATTTCTAGGAGATTAAATGTTGCGCAACAAACTGTGGCATGGAATTTAAAAAAAATATCGTGAGACCGGGACTACCAGCAGAAAGAAAGGCTCAGGGAGGCAAAAAAAAGACGACACCAGTGGAACATCGTTTTTTGGTGCTGTACAGCCGTCGGCATCGGTTCAAGACTTCGGTGGATCTTAAAAACGATCTGTGTCGAGCTACAGAAAAAATAATTTCGTCAAGCTCAGTGAGGAAAAGGCTCGTGAAAGCTGGACTTAGAGCACTCAAGCCAGTACTAAAGCCGGATTTTACAAAAAGAGTGAGAGAAAAACGATTGCTCTGGGCTCAAGAACATCTTAATTGGACTCAAGACATGTGAAACAATGTTATCTTTTCCGACGAATCAAAGTTTAAGCTGCATGTTGGAGATGGGAGGATTCTTGCGCGAAGAGAACCAAAGGAAAGACTGAGCTCTGAATGCATCTTACGGATCCCCCCCAAATCCGAATGTGTGATGGTCTGGGGATGCTTCTCTGTAAATAAAAAAGGTAGAATGGTCTTCCTAGAATCGAAAGTCACTGCAGAAGTTTACCTACGAGTTCTGGAAAATGTATTAGAGCTCTCTGCGCTGGAGCTTTTTGGTGACACTTGCAGATTCATTTTTCAACAGGACAATGCTCCTTGCCATACAACCAAAATTGTAAGTATGAACTTGTAAGCTAGAACTTTTATGACTAAAAATAATATTTGCATTTTGTTTTTTTATTTCTTAGGTTAAAAAGTACTTCGAAGAAAATAATGTCGATGTATTAAGTTGACCTCCCTACAGTCCAGATTTCAATCCAATTGAGAACATCTGGTCAATAATGAAACTTAAAATTTACTTATCCGGAAATGGAACACCATACCTGCTTCCACATGGAAAAACCTATCTGAGTCAATGTCTCGCCGATCTGCAGCTGTAATAAAAGCAAGAGGAGGTCCAACAAAGTAACAAAGTACTAATTAGATAGAGAATGTTTCTGAGAAGCAATAAAAAAACAAAAACACTGCACCAAAAGCATTTTTCTTTAATCCCTAAAAATGAGGCAGGTACCTAAAAAAACAATTTTTCGGTCCAACAACTTTTTGCTCCCGTGACCGCGTGTGAAAAATTTTAACACTCTAAATGTATCATGAAACGATTGAAACCGCATAAGAAAACAAATCCTCATTAAAAATATGTAGTTATTGCAACAAATTTGACAAAATTCGAAAAAAAGTTTGACCAACATTTTTCGAACGGCACTGTATGTATATAAATCCCTAAAAAAAACCTGTCCTTTTATACTAGTAATTTGGTTCATTTCGGGTTCATTCGCATTCGCATTGAAACACGTATTTTTCATTAACAAAATATGTTCGGTAGACGGGTGCTCACATTGACCTAGTTATCATTTATTTGTGGGTTCATATGTTTAGTATTTTATCTGCGTTCATGATTATGTTGTTGTTGTTGTAGCAACTATGTTGATTCGTATGGTTCAAACTTTAAGATGGTGTAGGTGGGTTGTCATCAATAAGGTCGAGCCTCAAGAAAGCGACAGCTTCGCCTGGGTGAATCCATAAGGATCTTGGTGTAAGTGTTGTGGGATGCGACGGACAACTGAACAAATGGGCGGTGTTATGTGCCGCAGTCTGGGCATTGATCAATGATACTGTCGCGTAAGCGGTGCATATAATTGCAGCATGGAGCTCCAGCCGGATCGAAGTTGGGCAAGTGTGGATCTGGTACGTCTAGGGAGATGTTCTTCACTATGATGTATCGGTGGAGGACGGCCGCCTAGCACGATGTTAATCTGGCGGTTATCAAGCGCAGTTTGGACAGCTTATTGGTGGATAGAGTTCAAAGCCAGGTTGTGACACGCTGGGACAAGTGGTGTATGGGTTATAAACCTATTAACCTCTTCACGGTATGAACGGATGTCAGATCGAATATGCCTTGGAGATGTAGAGGCTGAGTAGATCTCTGTACAGGTGATCGGGGCGGTTGCAAGCCAGTAAGAACTGTTTCGATAGAAGTTCGTTCTGCTCTTTGACTTTGAGCAACTTTGTTTCCTGATGAAGGTGATCTTCATGGGACATACGGTGACAGCCTGAGTGAGTTTATGTCATTGAGTATCACTGAGGCGTGGGGTCCAGATTGGTGCCGCGAAATTGAGAACCGATCTTCCGATTGCTTGGTATGTGGTGAGGAGAGTTTCTTGTCTTCCCCCCATGTGCTACCGACCAGGGATTTTAAAACCCTGTATCTCAATGTCGAGTTGTAGGTTTACCTCTTTGGTCCAGGTGGATTTTTCTGGGGAAAGTTTGAGATTGCGACTGGCGAAAAAGGCTTCCAATTCATTAAGGTAGGCATTAATGTCACGGCAGATTGAACGGATGTCCTTTCCTGAGGCGAGAATGGTGCAGTCGTCGGCATACGATACCAGTTTGACTCCGGGTGGTGGTGTGGGGGGTTAGATAGAAAGATTTTTGGTGTAGTGGTTCTTGAAGCTCAGTTGTTTATGCTTCAGCTATTCTCCGGGGGTGGCGCTCAGATAACTGGGGAGATTTTTTGTTATTATTGTCTTTGCTTCTGATTCACTTTTTTCCCGATAACCGATATCAAGGGCAAATCATCATCAACAGAGCGATCAATTTTTCCGGAGGAAGGACTCCTCCTTAAGGCACCCCTTGCTTGACTTTCGTAAATTGCGATTTACAGTTACAGAATTCAACGAAGGACTGTCGGCCATTTAGGTAGGTGGCAAGCCATCGTTTAGTGGAGTTTGAGAGTTGTGAGTCTAGGATGTCTTGAAGTAAGATTCCTAGGTCAACAGTATCAAACGCCTTTGATAAATCCAGTGCAACTAGGACAGTGCGATCGCATGGTCGTTGTTAGTTAAGGCCTTGTGTGATATGTGTCGTGAGCTCGTGCTGTTGTTGTACTTCGCAGTTGTACGAATGTTATCATGATTATGATAGGCAGCGGTTAATGCAAGCGTGAAAAGAATGTATGGGAAAAGGAATGAAATGCGAGTGATGAGAAAGACGTGAATGATGGGAGGGATGCTATGTCTTTACCTTTAAATAAAGGCGTGATGGTAAATAAAAGGGAATTTTACGGGTTTAGTACAGGTTTGATCATAGGGTTATATAGATATTTTAATTATTATTCATCGAACACTTTAGGTTGTTATTATGCACTGCTTTGTCTTTTCCCTATTTTAATAATGGTGTTTTCTTTTGATAACAATTTTAAAATTTCGTATGGTCCTTCCCACAAGAACATTTTGTTTTGTCTAGTGTTTTTCTTTTTATAATAACTTTGTCACCTACATCAAATTCGTATTCATTTTGTTTTTTGTTTAAAATCTCTTTAGCTGTTTGGTAGCCGTGTTGAAGTCACACTTTGAAATCGTTTTCATAGTTTTAATTGTATAAAATTTTAGAACTACATATATGTCGGAGAACTGGGTATGTTGGCTGAAAAGCAGTAGAGCAGTTCATAAGGGAACGTCCACAGTGGTCACAAACCAGATTCGGGCTTCCTCGCTTTCCAGCCGCTGGTTCACGCTGGTAAAAAATAAAGTCGGCGATGAATGGGCGCATCCATAGTGAAGCCGCTTCCTGACTACTATAACCATCACCTGCTAGAATCACACTGGCTATGAGTACCGACGTGAATCTCGCCGGAAAGCTGGTAAGCGAGAAAATGTACAAAGTGGAATGCAATGCCATCAAAAATCCGTGCTACTATTTGAGCCTCGGCATTCAGTAAGCCGTATGCTTCAGAAAATTTAGTTAATTCTTGATTTTTATTTTTTTTTTATATAATTTATTCGCGCTGAAGGGGTTATGACTATACTTTTTAATGTATTTCAATACATAGCATGAGCATTAAGGAAGAGGAGTTAGAGAGAAAGGAAGCACCGATACACATTGGTCTTAAATGTCTGTAGGTTATAATGAAGAGGAAAAGCAGACTCAGGGAGAGCATTCCAAAAAAACGTATTTTTCGGCCCAAATATAACCAGAGCAACAATTTTAAATGGTTTGAAGTTAGTGGTTATGATTTTCATGTGTACTTTTAGTTTTCTCCTCTAGGAAGAACATTTTCGAATATGGGCTGCGATATCTGCTGCCATTATGGATGCTGCTCCAAGCTTTTTAATACAATCTGCATATCGAAACGGCAGCAGTTTAGTAATAGAATATTCAGGTATTTTTACAAATGTTGTGCAGAGGTACAGGGAGCAAGGTTATAGTTCGACGGTGTTAAAAATACAAGACAGGACTTGGACGTTTGACCATGTGAGAATGACCGTAAGAGATGATGAATGCATTCATTACCTACTCATGCGTTTATCTTCACACATGGTCAAATTATTGCCTGGTATTTCGTGCAAGGTCAAATTTCCAATTTATTGCCAATAACTCCCACGGTCACACAGATGACCCGTACCTAGACAGAGCCTTTCCTCAATTTCGCCAGCTTTACATGTATAGTAGTCTAATTAAAACTGGGTCTTTAACAACTGTATGGTGGCCGTAGCCTTAAGTTTATCATAGCTGAATATTTTAATACTTTACATGTAGTCTGTATTGCCTTTCCACTCCTGCATCCCGCTGAATGTAAACTGTTTCACCAATATTATAGGTTAGTTTGTGCGCCCGCAGATTTCCATCGATCACTCTAGCCCCGTCTGTTTTCCTAAGCGGCAATTTTTCAATACCACAATCTGCAAACATAATAAAATATGAATTTAAATAAAAATCTATAGGTCGTAGTGTTTACCTAAAATCAATGACAGCTTTCCGCAGAGGCAGTAATATATATTCAAGGGCTTCTCGTCATTGTACTCTTCTTGATCCTTGGAATCGGAACAAACTATGCTGCGCGACACCACCTTCGGCATTTTTATTTATTTATTTAGAAATACGCTGCAACTAGTTGAAGAACTGAACAGAAAAATAAGTAGCTTCAAAACATAGGTAGTTAAAGCAACTTTTGACATTTCAATAAACAATGGCTAGGAATGGGAAAGACTCGTCGATTGTCGATATATCGACAATAATAATCGATATCCTAGGGAGAGGGACTTATGGCTAAGCTACAATAGGCATTTTTTTCTTTTTTCGTTCAGAGCAGAGCACTGAACAGAGCTCAAACGCATTGAGTATGCTCTGAACGGAGCGTGCTCAGAACGTTCTGATTTGTTCATGAAAAACACTGGAGCACTTAGCTGTCGAAATATGAAAAATAACAAAATAAAGTCTATGCATAAATAGAATATCTATTAATAGTTATTTCTCAAATTGCATTTTCTTCTACGCCAGAACAGTAAGCCTCCCCCGCCATTTTAATTGTATTGGACTTTCGGTAAATTTATTCTGAACTTAAAGAGTGCACTTATGCCGGTAATTACCAAGCGCTCTTAAATCGACTTTAATTTTATGAAGCTCTTAGGCCCCTATTGTGGTTGTCACTCGTCAATTCGATTGACATTTATCAACTTGATCGATCAATTTTCGGTTTGGTATTGTGTAACTCAATTGATAGGGGCAATGACAGTTGACAGCTATTGTGAATCAGTGGATAACTTATTTTGAATTATTGTGAATTTGGCATTTGAAAACAAAAATATTGCAAGTAGGTATAATTTATAAATTTGTGCCTTCAAAAGTCTACATAAATAAAATGAGTTCTGTGGACATATACTTTTCATCGGATTCTGACGAAGAAGATCGTGTTGCTAATTTTAAAGAATTAGCAAGGAGCAGGCGACAATTAAGAGACGCTTCGAATCCATTGGAACTTGAGGATAGCATGTAAAAATGAAGATCAGTTTATAAATAAACAAATTATAACAATTTATATTTTTGCTTATTTCAGTTTTTTAAAGAATGTTCGTCTATCAAAGATAGCTTTTATGTATTTGATGAATGATATAGATCAGAAGCTTAGGCCTACAAAAAGAAAGTCTACTATTCCAAATGTAGTAAAATTAGCAACTGTTTTACGATTTTCGCCCATGGATCCTTCTAAAACAGTGTGGGAAACGAATGGTGCATTGGCTTAACGCAATCCAACGTGTCATTGGTCATAAAAGAAGTTGTACATATATTGGAAAGTAATATCTGCGTGCAGTGGATTAAGTTTCAATATTCTGAAGCTGAAATGCCAAAATGTACTTCTACGAAAAATGCGGCATACCAGGTGTGCGAGGTTGTATCGATGGAACTCACGTTAAGATCGTGGCACCATCAAAGAACGCACAGCACTTATGGTATATTATAATCGGAAAGGATATTTCAGTGGTAATGTTATGATTGTAAGTATATTTATACTGTTTTTAAATAGCAGTCATTGGAAACATCTTCAACCCAGGTTTGTGATAATAAAATGAAGATCAGATTTATAAATGCGAAGTTCCCCGGATCAACTCATGATTCGCAAAGTGTTTAATTTATCCACATTAAAAGAAACATTGGAGGAAGAACACCAAAGAGGTGAATTTAATACGTGGATTTTGGGTAACTAGTAACACTATTTTTAGCATATTCACTTTCATATAAAAAAGGAAACCTTTTTTTTCTTAAGGTGACGCCGGCTATGCACTTAAACCATACATTCTAACAGCGTACCGTAATCCTGAAGCAACTTCTTTAAAATCAGAATTTAACAAAAGACATGCAAAGGGAAGAAATATAATCGAACGTACAATTGGAGTGCTTAAGATTCGCTTTCGATGCTTACTCCAGGCAAGAGAACTTCATTACAACCCAAAAAAAATCACACAGAAAGTCAACGTTTGTGCAGCCTTGCACAACATCTGCTTAGCTTATAATGTTCCAAATATTGAAGAAGAACGTTTGAGTAATTAGTTGATGAAGATATAGCTGACGGGGAAAATGTTATTGGTACTGAAAACGGAGCTGCAGAAGAAATAAGAGACCAAATACTTAGGTCATTGTAAGAAGAGAACCAAGTTTATCTGTTGGATCTAAATTCTTTATAACATTCTATAAAAGAAACAGACAAGCAACTAAAATAAAAACATACACATACATACTTTTACTTTTAATTCATACGTTTTATTTCAAAACTTTTTCGGTTTTTAGGTAAAAAAAAATCAGTCCATTAATTCAAGTAAAGGAAAAAATAAAGCTTATGCAGTTCTGTCTAACTGTAAATCTATTTGCTTTTTTTGCAATTCAAGCGTTTGTTGTTTAATTCTTAGCTTTAAGGTTCTATATTTCTGTTTGTTTTCAATGTCATCTTGGTAAACTTTTAATTTTTCTTTCTTAATCGCTTTCAAATCTGCATAGTTATCTTTTTTCAAATAATATATTTTTTTTGTATAGTCACTGATACTAGAAAGAAGATTTTTCATAGCACTAATATTGTTTCTCATCTCTTGGCAAAAATCCTCCTGCATGTTCGTTTGTATTTCCAAAAGGTGAAGTCTCTGCTGCGTTTCGGATGTGCCCCCACTTTTCTTTTTTCCAGGCGATTTGGTGCACCTGGAGGCCATGCTGACGTCGAAATCTGGTCTCTCTTGAGATGGTGGTGGATGAATGTTTCTATTTCTTGCAGGGGATTCGGTGGAGGCCATGTTTATGTCGCAGATTTGGATCGAATTTTGAATACCACGGCTGGAAGACAGATCTTCAAAATTAAGGGATACATTTGGCTCATCTACTGAATGAGTGGGTGCCTGTCCAAATTCAATGCCAGGTGGATCTATAACTGCATTTAAAGAAAGCAACACAATAACAGACTCTTCTAAGTCACTGAAGGAGTCAACTGGTTCGCATTTCCTCGTAAATCGAACGCGCGGTGTGAGTTGCTAAATGCGTTAGAAATTAGAGAGTAGCTCTACTTGGGCGTTATAGTGGCGCTTACGATACATGCGATTTAAGGTGGGCACAATATCTGTTCCTGTTCAGTTCACCACAAAATATCGGACACGAATATTTGCTTTTATTTGATTTGTTTCAGCGCTGTGAAGAACAACTTGTTGATCTTGTGAAATAAGATCTAATCTGTAGGGCAAACTAAGAAAGTCGTATTAAAAACATTAAGTAGAAAGATAAGAGATCCAACGCTGTTTTCTGCTGCTGTGTCAACATGTTCCATATCTGCCGTTGTTGTCAAAGTAGCTGTAAAAGTTGCTGTATTAATAGGTAATACGTTTAAGGTCGCTCTGATGCACAACTCCATATTTTTGAAGATACCTAATTTCGCTGTAAAATCAACGCAGGTTTTTCTTGGATATGAAAACCCAAACTGTTAAAACATCAAATGCTATATAGGTTTTCATAAATTTTGCTTATGAATTATATCTAAATTTGTAATAATCTACAATATAAATTAAACAATTAAGAACCGCTGCTAATACGGAAATGAAGCTCAGAGTGAAAAATTAATTCATGTTGCCATTCCCATATGTTTTTAAAAGATTTAAAATTCAGGGTTTTTGACACATTAAATTATAAAAAACCTAGGTTGACGCTGGAGTGAATCTATACAAAAAAGCTGACCTAATAAATTAGTTGGGTCTACCCCGAAATATTTATTGTAACCGTGTTAATTTCGTTCTCCTCGTATATTTCGCAAATTTGTTTAAAGTTGGAACGCAATAATCATTAGAAAATATTTGATTAATAGTGCGTTTCAAGTTTATTAACGGTTGAAAATGCTTACAAGCACGGTAGTCAGATTGGGAGATTCGTCGTATATTGGGCTATCTTTTTCCATGCCCAATGAAATTTGGCTACACATTTTTCATTTAAGATTTTGGGCGACTTTTAATTTATAAATAAGATTCTATAAATACGATTTGTATCTGACTCACTTAAACTCGCAAAAAAAAAAACAAACGGGCTCTCGAGGTACGAAGCCATTAATAAAATTGTTAATCAATATTTAAAGCTAGAGACTCAATTTAATATTGTTGTTTCCTGTGAAAAATGTTACATCACAACTTAATTGTTAAGCTTATACGAAAATAGTTTTAATTACTTTTACAACTAAGCACTTAAACATTTATTAGAGCAAATATGCGATCTTAATACTTTATT
The DNA here is from genome assembly GCA_945910035.1 of Brachypalpus laphriformis. Taxonomy (NCBI): domain Eukaryota; kingdom Metazoa; phylum Arthropoda; class Insecta; order Diptera; family Syrphidae; genus Brachypalpus; species Brachypalpus laphriformis. The sequence continues at coordinate 228,502,413 of OX246753.1, read as the reverse complement.
TCAATGTAACAATAGGGATATTTTAAGTCACAACGCTATGTAAAAGATAGATCGATAAACTAATTTCTAACTTTAATATGAAAAATGTTCTTAAAAATACGTTTATTTTCATCATTGACATTATCATCACCACTCGATATATTGGATGTGTTCGATTATCTTCAAAGAGGAAATAATTATAAAGATGTAACAGAAATGAGTCTTAATTTTGAGTTATCACAAATTGCAAATAATTTTCCGTTCGCAATAGTTATAAAGGTAAAATGTACAACAACAAAATTTGTAAAAATATTTATGTATGAGCTCCAAAAGCGAATTCCTCATATTATAAGTCATTACACGAAATAAATTATTTTAATCAAAATGTATGTCTGAACCATGTCCGTCCGGATTTTAAAGATCTAACGTTAGAAACACTCAAAAATTATAAAAATTCGAACTTTCCTTGAAGAAATAGAGGACCAATAGAATACGTTAACATTATTCGATTGAAGTAAAGTATTTCCGCAGAGTATACCTACCTATCCAGAACAATTTTGGATACACTTAAAGAACAACGTGAGAAATGCTGCAGGTGTGCTGATTTTTAGAGATATTGGTCATTTCGCTATGCAGCTACTTACTCTACTAGTAAGTAATGCTGTTGTCGAAAGGTAAAATAGATCGCCATCTCTTGACGCAATTATGCGCATACGCTTTGATTCCACTGTTAAAAACATAGGTTGCAATGACATTGAACTAATACTGGATGTGCTTCTCTCTCTCTCTGTCTAACCTTTCCAACACCCGCAATGTGTAAAAGCATTTAAAGAGTATTCGTAACACCTTGTGTGCGGGCAAATTAGACTGAGGTTTCCAACATAGGAATTTCGCTAAAATAATTATTTCTTTTAATTAGTGTAAGAAGGCATAAAAAACATAAAACAAATTTGAAAAAAAAAAATAATCATAACATAAAAAAAAAATTCTATTGAATTTATATTGTTTTTGATTTGTTTATAGGTATTAAGCAAAGCAACATGAATTAAAGTTAGAATTCCGAAAAAAATTATAGTTTTTTTTTACAGTAGGCATGTTTTTTTGACGAATCTATACTCAGCTCACTTTTACTTTACACGCAAAGCAACAGCAAAACAAAAATGAGTATAATTTAGTCAGTAAAAAAAGTGGATGTATTATAGAAAGTGAGTACGGTGAATTGATTTCAATCTCTATTCCAATCGCAGTGGTTTTGTTCTTCAAACTTGACTTCCTCCGATTAAATTATCTACGGCAACAACCTCCACGGAACAAAACAATTTCTTTGATTGAACTTTTTCTGTGCAACTACAACATGAATACCTGCAGAATCAATCGCCGACTGGAACAACGCCTGTGGAGTCAGCAACCGCTAAACTGATCACGGTTGGACCAACACTGACGTCTGCAGAGCTAGAAAGAGCTGAACCAACTGAGCTTGGACCGACGCCAGCAGGACCAGTAACCGTTGAGACGACTACGTCCGGACCGACGCCTGCAGGGGTACCAACCACTGAAACCGACCACGTCTGGACTGACGCATGCAGGGCCAACAACAGCTAGACTGAACACGGCTGGAACCGGCACCTGTAGAGCCAGCACCGCAAACGAGGCCAAACACACTCACCCTTTAGCAGGGCTCAACATGCTTCAGCACGGCCAACTAGGCCCAACACGCTCCAGCATGGCGCAATACGCTTGAACCCGGGCAATGAGGTTCAACTCAACGCGTCCCAGCACGGCTTCAACATGCTCATCACAACCAACGCGGCTATAGCATGACTCAACGCGGCCAAGCACACATTCAACATGCTCAACACGGTCAACGCTACCGAAACACGCCTCAAACATACAGCACGTCAGTTGACGTCGTCGCATTCGCTCCGTGCAACCGCAATTGCATTACTCGGTGGGAGTACTGTGGCCTTTGACAGAACTCTTTATTCCACGAATTTCGATGTGGCAAACAAAATTGAATTTTTTAAATTAGTCATTTCAAGAATTCCATCAAAGGAGGTCGTGTCGTAGATTCTTTTTCGAATTTTCAAAATAAATTTTATTATAAATTCCAAATTGTGGACTGGTATTTATTTAATTGATAGCGAAGCGGCGTTTGGAGCGCCGTCGACCCGCTACACCATCGATAAAATTAGCGCCACTTAAATTTCAGATGCTTCTACTTCAAGAAATGAGATTTGAAAAGTGAGTACAGTAAACTCTCAAAAAAATACGGCTAATGTTATTAACTTTTTTTTAAAACAAAAAATTGTTTATTTTTGTTTTTAAAAATTAATAAAAAATAAAACTTTTTAGCAAATTTCCTACATTGGAATTTAGATTTTGGTTTTATAGTGTTATTAACCTCCTCTTAACGTTTTTTTTTATGCTTTTTAGGCTTTTTTACACTAATTAAAATTAAAAAAAAATTGTTTAACGAATTTCCTATGCTGGAGATCCACCCGCAAATTATAGGCAAATAAATAAAATATTCACCCTGATTGTCGTTGGCGTTTATCGCTTTTCGACGATTGTCGTTTTACTCTTCAGATGTAGCATGAATCCATTTTCATAACCTTTACAACGTGAAAGAGTTGTAATAGTGTTCTGCACGCCAAACAAACTGCTTAGTAATGTTTAACGGTCAGCAGGTCGTAGCTATGAACAAAACGACAATCGTCGAAAAACGACAAACGCCAACGACAATCAGGGTGATAAGATTAATTTTGTCTGTTTTTGCTAAAAAAAAATTAAACATATCTTAAAAGCGATGCAGTTTTATAAAACTAAATAAAACAAATAACTACAACCTTACTACATTAAATTATTTATTTATTTATATTGCGCTGTTTTTAAAACAAGTAAATTGCTTCTTTATTTTTTCTAATAAAGTTTTTCTTGAATATATATATATTTGAGCTACTTATTAGGCAACGATTTTCGTCGACAAAATTTCTAAACCTGAGCTTGAAAGTTTTCGAATTCCTGGCAGCCCTGTTTACAAGATGACATTTCTGCATTTGTTTACATTTTTCAGATGGCCGGAAAATTGTTTGATTTCGAAAAACTTAATACATTTTTAGATAGAGACTTTTTAATACAAAGAACAACTGAAAATGAAGAAAAAATCTACACTTACGGTGAAATCATTGCAGAAGCTCAAGTATTTCTAGATTTTTTAACAAAAATTGATGTGAAGAAAACTCGTATAAGCCTGCAATGTCCTCACTGTCCTGAACTATGTGTTATCCTGTTGAGGTAAATAAGTATGTTTTTACGATTGTATTTTCCAGCAAAACCCTAAATTCATGTCAATAAAGTTTCCCTTCAGATGGTGATATACATAAGTGTGTAGAAGCAAGTGGGTACAATTTTACATTATGGGAAACAATGCAAATTGAAAAGATATAATAATAAGTAATGCTGCTTTAAATATCTATAATTATGTTTTCGTAGCAGATATCAAATCGCACTAAAAAAATAAAGTAAACCGTTTTATCATTGTAATTAGAATGAAAATAAATATACAGGGGGTCGATCGCACACGCACCATTCTAGAAGACCCACATAAAAAAGGCAAGAGAAAAGAAGCAGTTCCTCAAGGAGTTTGCAGAAAACGCCAAATAGTACAAATTTCCCGCGAACCAGTTCTCATACTATTTTCGTCAAACCTTGGAGGCCTTACTGAGGAATGTTTGCAGAAATTGCATGTACTTTTTGCGTTAAAAAACAGCACTTTTCTTCATTTTCGGTAAAGATAACTCGTATTTAAGAACTAAACAAAATTCCATTCTGCTAGAAAGATTTTAGCATTTACAAATATTTGGCACAACAGCTCTTTAAAGTGCCAGGGCCTAGCTTCTCGCAAACACTCATGTTGTGTGCGTTATATTTTTCACACGAATGGGAGGGACCTACAGTTTAATGCCGAGTCCGAACGGCGATTTGAGAAGCTTTTTTCGTGACAACAATACTCTCGGATGTTTGTCAGACGCTCGCGAGAGGTGGGACCGTGAAAAACTTTTTGGTGTTTTCTGGGATTCGAACTTGGAACCTCATGCGTAGTGATCCGACACACTAACCACTTACGCCACGGCGCCCACGATTTTAGCATTTGCCTCGGCATTTTATAGAACTTACTGAGGTGGTGCTAGAGTCAACAAACCCCTTCCGCCAGCTCAGTTACAGGCCAGCTGCCTCAAGTTGCGCACGCGAAGTTGGTTAAGTTCCCCCTCCATTTGTTTGCGCCAACTGTCGCGAGATCGTTCTCTACTGAACCATCCATCCGGGGTGAATTCGAAGATTTTCCGGGCTGGAACGTTGGGCTTAATCTGTTCTGCATGACCCAGTCATCTTAGTCGCAGTATGTGAATTCTTCTGGTTAAGAGAATGTTGTTGTATAGGGCTTGTACATTTTTCGCTGCTTGTCGTCTATGCAAATGGGACCAAAGATCATTCGAAGAACTTTACTCTCAAAGTAACCAAGGGCACCCTCATCCTATTTTTGATGAAGTCCATGCCTCTGCGCCATACAGCAGTACTGGGATGACCTTAGTAGTCGGAGATAGGTCTGTTTTACTCAATCGCCCTTTTAAGCCCTTAGAAACATCGAATGACAATAGGAATTCTTAGTTTGATATCTTACTGTCTGTCCGCGATTTCTTCCGACTATGACAATGTCATCGGCGTAAGTAAGGAGCTGTACAGACTTGTAAAAGATTGTACCTCCGGTGTTGGCTTCTGAGTTTCGTACAATTTTTTCAAGTATTAGACAAGGTGAGGCGCTATCATGCGGTATCTTTAATATAAGACCTGACATCGAACGGTTCGGTGGTGTTCTTACCGAATTTGATGAAGCAGCAATTGTTCTCTATCATCATCCTGCACAGACGGACGAGCTTCGCAGCGATACCGAGTCTAGACATGGCTTTGTATAACACGCTATCATAGGCAACTTTGAAATCGATGAAGATTTTAAGATGTATGGTTTAAGTCTAGATATCGTTATCCTCACTTAATTCTGCTCGGATTGACGGGAATCTTGACTTTCATCGTCACTGTTGAATAGCTCGTTCTTGCTGACAGCGGGATGTGCAACAACATTCCTTCCTTATCCTCAGCAGCGACTGCAATTCTTCTACATGGCATCTTTTTACCTTTTGGTAAAATTTCCGAACATTCCTGCAATCTCCTCTATCGGTCGCTTCTCATGCTCCTTTTTCCTCTTTTCTCCTCCGCTCGTAGAGCTCACGAGCAGCTCTAGTCCTTCTATGCAGCGCAGCCTTGTACGGTTCTTGTTTTGCCCGCATGTGGTTGTCGGCTTTCTTTGTCAAACCAGGGGTTTCGTTGTGGAGGTCGAGAGGCACACATTACATCAGAGGCGATATCTCTGATGGCTTGTTGGCAACGTTGGCACTGGTCTTTCACATTTGCTGCTGGCGGCATAGGACTCAGATTAAGACTAAAAGAGACTCGATCGGCAAAGGCTCTGGCGGTCTCTCGCGATTGTAGCCGTCCGACGTCAAATTCCCTTACAGTATTTTGATAACCTCGCTCCGTTCTCGGAAAGTCCGTACACCCAGAACTGGAGGAGTGCCTTGCGTCGATCGGGCAGGATAATTTAAACGTCGTGGTTAGGGTATTGGTCATACGTCTTGTCCAAGAGCTGCTAGAAGTCATCGTAGTTATTAAAAAGGTTAAGAAAAGTAAAAAAAATCTCAGGAATTGGGCATAAAACGGCGTTTAATATTTAAAAAAATAATAATGGACGATTCTTGTTAAATACGAGGGAAAACTTAGAGCAGTGGTAACCATACATCGAAGACATATTCTAGGATGAGAGACATCAATTAGAAGCCTATAATAGATCCGAAGGACCAGAGATAATTAAAGAGGAAGTCGTAAAAGCGTTGAAACAATAAAAAAAAAAACCGAAACCAACAGGTCCTGATGGAATACCGAATGAACTTCTCAAACTGTTTGAAGATGAAAACTTTTCAAAGCTATTTACAGAAATGGCAGAATTCCAGATGAATGGTAGAAATCAACGTTTGCCATGCTACCAAAAAAGAATAAAGTGACATACTGCTCTGATTATAGGACAATAAGTTTGATGAGCCATACATTGAAGATCTTCTTGAAGATAAATCATAAAGGAATTTACAATAAACTCGAAGAAGGTATAAGCGACACTTAATTCGGATTCAGAAATAGATTTGGAACACGTGAAGCATTGCTTGCGTTCAATGTTATAACTCAACGAAGTTTAGAGATGAACAAAAAAGTTTTTGTAAGTTTCGTCAATTATGAAAAAGCATTCGTTAAAGTGCAACATATTAAAATAAAATGGTGGACATTTAGAAACAAATGCATAGACCGGAATGAGATGTCAGAATTATTGAATTATTGAATCTCTTTTGGAACTAAAAGCGAAAATAGCCATCGAGAATGAAGAGTCAGAGAGAGAAATAGAGACAGAGTCAGACAAGTCTGCATTTTATCACCGCTTTTCTTTAATACATATGTATGAAGAAATCTTCAAAAACTTAGCTGTAGACTAAAATGGAGGAGTTAAAATGAATGGAATTTTACTGAACAACACCAGATACGCAGATGACGCGGTAATAAAAGCAAGTAGCATAAATAAATTAAACATTATAATGAACAAACTTAGCGTGAAAAGTAACAAGTACGGGCTAAAAATAAATGCAGGTAAAACAAAATTCATAGTAATTGATAAAAGCCAAGAAATACAAACTTATGAATTAAAAATAAATAACATTGAAGTAGAACAAGTGAGCACCATTAAATACTTGGGAAGAATAATAAATATAATAACAATGCAAACCCCATTAAAGAATTTCGGTGCAGAATCGAGAAAGCTACAGCAGCATTCTGCAAAGTAAGGAAAATAATAGCAAGTAGAGAAATAAATCTAGATCTAAAAATAAGATTTATTAAACGCTACATTTGGTCGGTTCTATTATAGGAAATAGAAACAAACACTAAAAAGAGCAGTGATAACGAAAATATAAGAATCCTACGGATCTCCTGAGTTGACAGAATTACTAACGTAGAATTCTTAGGACGAGTAAAGAGCCGAAAGTGCTTTTAAAACTTTTTTTTTATTAATAATAGATTTTAATTTATTGTCGATGTTTATAAATAAATTAGATGAACAAGAAGAAAAAGAGAAATGCTGACAATCAAGAAAAGAAAACTCGAATACTTAGGACACATCATGAGAAATACCAAATACCAGCTTCTCCAACTTATTCGGATGCGGATTTGTCATACGCGGCAGACTTAGGTAATAAGTCTTAAGCTTCCGCCGCGTAAGCGGGTGTATTAAGACTATCCGGATCAAGGCTAAATTCGCTAACAAAAGCCTAATATGTGTTCATGCCCCCACGGAAGAAAAGGACCCTGCCACCAAAGAGTGTTTCTACGAGCTCCTCGACAAAACATACGAGCAATGTCCTAAATACGACGTTAAAATCGTATTGGGCGATTTTAATGCCAAAATAGGAAAGGAGGACGTCTTTGGTAGGGCAGTCGGTAAGCATAGCCTACACGACACCACGTCTGATAACGGTCTAAGGCTAATTGATTTCGCTGTGGAGCGAAATGTCACCATAGCAAGCACATGGTTTCGTCACCTCGATATTCATAAACAGACATGGCGGTCGAATGATCATGTTTCAAATTGCGATCGACGCAAGGCATGCCTCCAGTATTCTGGATGTCCGGACCGTCCGAGCGGCCAACATAGACTCGGCTCATTACCTTGTTGTAGCCAAGGTACGAATGCGGATATCCCAATCTGAGCAACAAAGAAGAATCACTGTGAGAAAATTTAACGTCGAAAAGCTACAATCGCAAGAGACCGCCAGACTCTTCGCTGAACGCGTATCTCGAAATCTCTCAATCACCCCTATGCCGCCAGCATCAAGTGCCGAAGACCAGTGGCAACGCTGCCAAATGCCATCAGAAACGCCGCGACTGATGTGCTGGGTCTCGCTCGCCCACCACCGCGAGCATGATGATGCTAAGAATAAACCAAATGTTTACTGTTTTAGGAAAGAAGCTATTCAGTTCGTGAGATATCTGAGATTGTAGCAATTTCAAATGATACCGTCATTCGAATCCTGCATGACCATTTGGGCATGAAAAAATTATCGGTGAGATGGGTGCCGCGTTTCCTGACGGTGGATCAAAAACCAATTGGGGTGAACATTTCAAAACAGAGTTTGGGACTCTTCAGGCGCAATTCAAGTAAATTTTTACGGCGTTTCGTAACAGTTGATGAACCCTGGATACACTAATACATGCCAGAAATGAAGGAACAATGAAAACAGTGGACTTCTGCAGGCGAACGTGCTCCAAAAAGGCCAAAACGGTTCCGTCGGCCGGACTAACAATGAAACATGATTCTTTGGGGTTGTTTATTATTGGAGATCTGGTTTTTATTAATGGAAACATGAACCAATACAAATACATACAAATATTAAAAGAAAATTTGATTCAGACTTGGGAAGCGACGACGGCTACTACTTCTACCAGGACAACGACCCCAAGCACAAAGCGCGTAATACCCGGCTGTGGCTCCTATATAACTGTTCACATATTTTAGAAACACTTCCCAATCACAGGACCAATCAATCTGTTATAATAACCTTTCTTGTTTTTTTATTATTAAAAAGTAAAGTGTCCGATTTCTTTCTTGGCGTGTAATTTTATGTATTTTGTTAAATAAAATCGTTAAAAAAACATGTAAAAATAGATTCGATTCTTTTTTTTTTAACTTAAAACAAAGCTTTTAATAGATGGATTAACATGAATTGATTGAGTTTTTATTTAATGTTTTTTTGCGAAATTTGGTAAGATTAGGTTAGGTGTCCAAATGCTTTTTTTGATCATCAGTTGTTTTATTTACCTTGTTAAAGCATTTGCTAAAAAAAACAGCATTTCCTAACAAAATGACATTCGTTTTATAATAAGACATTTGCTAAGAATCTTTATTGACATTTAATTAAGTTTTTGCAGGAAGGCGTACTATTTTTCTTTACTTTATTCACAAAAACCATGATCTTGTTTAATTAATTTTCACAATTAAAATAAATGTTTAGTATTCTCAACGGTGAATGTTCATTCTGTGCAATTTCACATGACGCCAGCGAGGATGAGGCTATGTCCGCAATGAGGAAATTCGGTTCGTCATGCTTTGTTTCAAGTATTTGTCTTTCGATAAACAACGGGTCGGTCAAATTAATGGGAAAAACAACTATTCTATGTACTGAATTCTTTATCTTCCGAATTCTGAGCGAGGAAAGCGAGATCAAAGGTGACAAAGTGGCGAATGAATGTTATTGTATTAAAACCTCTGGGAGTACTGGTACTCCCAAAGTTGTTCGTGTTCCATATCAATGTATTGTGCCAAATATAAGAGGACTGAGGTTTGTAATTGCTTATCTATTGCTTATAAAAAAAAAAATTTTTTTTAACAGCGATTTGTTGGAAATAACATCTGAAGATCTTATTTTGATGTCATCGCCAACAACATTTGATCCGTTTGTAGTGGAATATTTTATTGCATTGTGGAATGGTGCTGCCCTGCTTATCACTAATTCTGTCATACGAATTTCACCTTCTAAATTGGTTAAAGTATTGCAGCCAAGGCAGCTTCGCGGTGTATCTGTAATACAAACCACGCCATCTTTATTTCGTCTTTTCGGTTTAAAAAATATCCAAGAAACTATTTTGTGTAGGAGTACTTCAATAAGGTAAGGAACATTCCTTCAATAAAAGAATAATTAGAAATATAATGTACTCGTACATACATATCTGAATGCGCGTACTTTATGGTATAGGCTCACTTGCCTTATATTTTACGCATGTCTCCATACCTTCTCGTTTTACACCTTAATGAATTCGTTAGGATACCAAGTTCATAGCTAGGTATAACTAAGTAACTTTCTTCTGATTGGTAGATTGGCACACGTAACCTTTAAATGGTATCCACAACCAAAGCCTAATTATGTGTCTTATTTGATTTCGTTTTGTGTGTGCGACTCACTATAAAATGATATGTGGATATACCTTGTTGGTGTTGGTTTTTGTCTTTTTGAGTAATGATGTGTATGGGCTGTTTTTTTTTTTAATGTTGCAATAATATGTGACGCTAATGACATATGGCGATAATGCCAATTCACCCTGATGTAATTACTCGTACTTAATAACAAAATGTATACACGCAATTATTTATTTTATAGCCACCGTTCACTTTCTTCTTCTTTTTAATGATCTGTCTTAAAAAACCTGACGTTAATAGCTTCCAATAAATATGCATCACTAGCTTAAAACCCGCACACAAAAGTATCTAAGTTTTTTTTCAATGTTTTTGAATGTTTTTGTGCGTTATATTTTTCGCGCGAATGGAAAGGACCTACAGTTTTGTGCCATATCACAAGGGCAATTTTTATTTTTGAGAAGCTATTTCGTAACAACAAATACTTTTGGATGTTTCTTAAACGTTCGCGAGAGGTGGGACTCTGAAAAAAAAAACTTTTTGCTTTTTTCTGGAATTCGAACATGGAACCTTGTGCAGTGGTTCGACACACTAACCACTGCGCAACGGCGCCCACAGTACAATCCACAATAATGAAAACCAGATATTGCCGTATGATAGCGATCATAATACCATTGTAATGGTAACATCTTTTCTTACTGACGCTCTGCTAAGTTTTGCAACGGAACACGAGTTTCCTAAAATAAACTTTAGAAAAACTGATTGGTGTAACTTCTCCCGTTGCGTTACCAGTTACCGGTTTTTTCTTCAGTCGAGGTCTTGGAGTTTTCACGTGAGGAACTACTTTGTGTTTTTTTCGTGGCTAATAGTATAACCTCCAAAATGAAACCACTAGAGTCAAAACTTCATGAAATTAATAAATCTCGTGGATATATATATGCTCTCTATCGGCTCACCAGATGGACCTTTAAATGTGGATTGGGGATAACTCTCATAAAACCGAACTCGTTCCCTTCACAAGTGAATATTAAGGTTCCCCTCATAGATCCTCCTACGACAAATGGCACCAGTCTCACCTTCACTGAAAACGCAAAATACCTGGGTCTTATTTTGGGCAGAAAATTAAACTGGAAAGCTTATTTAATAGAACGCGTAAGGAAATCTAATGTAGTTCTCTATTCCTGTAGAGTTGGGGTATGAAGCACTCGTTGGCTATACGTGTCCGTTATCAAGCCTATACTGCTCTATGGCGTTATCACATGGCGGCCTGCTCTTGATAGGGCTGTCCACCTCAATCAACTAGCTAAGATGCAAAGATCTGCATGCATGTGCATCAGTGGTGCACTGAGAAATACTCCCTCTACGGCACTGGACATTTAGTTCCATCTGCTGCCCTTAGATATTTTGGCAAACAGATTGCTGCCAGTGTGGACATCAGTTTAAAAGCCTCCTCGCAGTGGTCTAGTTATCACACTGGCCTTGATCTTCTCAACTTCACTCATGAAAATATGGACTACACCTCACAGAAACTGAGATTTGACCATAACTTCCGTGCGAGTATCCCTGAACGGGATGAATGGGACAACTCTCCCCCGGCTGATGGCATTTCGGTTCACTTCTTCACAGATGGCTTTAAACCGGGTTGTGGTGTTTTCTACGAAAAGCTTAACTTGAGCATCTCGTTCACCTCTTATGCTCATGTCCAGCTCTATCGCGCAAAAGAATATTCCATCTAGGGGCCCCCTTCCTTGATGACCTCGGCGATTTGGCGTCCTTAGGCGTCATGAGCATCCATCGCTTTAACAAAAGCTCTGGTTGGTTTGATTAGTCCCTGAGTGGTCTACTTAATGGTAGATCCATGGCATCACAAAGGGCCTTTACTGGTCAAAGTATATCTGCACGAAAGTGCCAACCTAGCCTATCCTAGTTCAAAAAACTCCTGCCAAAACTATTTGTCTACTCTCGACACCATATTCTTATATTAAGCTTCGATGTTTTCTCATCGAAATCAGAAAGAAAAATGAAAAATGCTCTGAAGTTGTACAACAAGCGTTCACATTGAACGATAAGTCTGTCAAGCAAAGCAAAAAGTTAAAAAATATGAAAAACCGTACTACAAATTGGATGACTTGCTTGATGAGTGTTCAAATTGTACGATTTGGTCGGTCGTCAAGCAAATCGATCAAGCAAATCGTATAATGTGAACCACGCTAATGATAAACTTTTGACTACATTCTGAAGAAAACAGAACATCGTATATCGACGAATTGGTTTGACCTTCATCAGAATAGAATTTTTCCCGCTTGAACGCTGGTTACCGTCGTCAAAAAGAATTAGAAATTCATTCTGGTAAAAGCTTGTTAAAGCTGGAAGCGGGTTCACTATGGACGCGCCCATTCATAGGCGGCTTTATTTTTAACCAGCGTGAATCAGCGGCTGGAAAGCGAGAACGCGAGAAGCTGGTTTGTGACCACTGTGGACGTATCCTTACGAACGAAGAGTGTGATGTCAATTTTGGGAATCTTAATGCATTGGTGCTGGAAGCAGTGGGGTCGACAGTAGCAAGTCCTAAAAGGAAAAATAGTATCGAATACTATATAAACTGCGATATTCAGACCCACAAAAGCTTCTTGCTTACTTAGATAAATCGGGTACGTCGACTGTTTAAGAATGAATCGCATAATCTGGAGTTGATAAGATCAAAATCCCTTCTAAAAAATATTAAGTCGCTCATAAATCAGCAATTTCGGAATTCCATCAACGATTAGTGGAGGCAACGAGCCGAAAAAATAGTAAAATCTGATTCTAAGAATAAAAATAAACAAGACTTAAAAGCCTCGTAAAACTATCCTAGTTCCGAAACTGAAAGTACTACTTTCTGAGGTACTATAATACCTTCTGAAACACAACTGAACATTGAAACTAAAATCATTTGTCGATCTTTCTTTGATTGGCCATGATTAAGTAGGTGTTTTTAGTGCAGTAAGACCCCACAGTGTCTTTTGAGATTTTCACCTTCACTAAAAAAAAACTTTCTGAGCCGCTACTTTCTCAGGCAGGGATTGATAACCAACACTGTCCCTTCATCGATAGTAATTTCGTTATCGATGGTGGTAAAGATAAGCTTAATCTTAGTGGCTTTCATTTTGAGGCAGTTCATGCAACAGATTTTCCAAGTTGCAAAGCTGATAAGGTTTTGGAGGGTAAACGGAGATTCAGATACTGTGTTCCATTTTTCTGATGAAGTAAAAACAAATTACTATGCGCCACTAGACGAACTGATGGACATACCATATTCAGGAAACTGAGTAATAAGAAGTTATCTGGATTGGATGGCATTGTGCTGAAGCATATACCAATCGAAATTATACGGCAATACTGCCTTATTCTTAATAATCTGTTAAATACTTAGCAAGTTGCTGGAAAACATTGTTTTTCCAATTATCAAGAAAAAAAAGGATCCTTCTGATCTTATGAATTATAGGCCAATCAGTCTCTTGCCTAGTATTGGAAAAGTTTTTGAGGTAATTATCGGCAAGTCAATCTTGTTCGCGTGCGAAAGATAATTCGGCGGAGTCAATTTTGCCTGCCTGGTGGCAGTGTTGTCACTTAGATTTTGAAAAAAAGTGGTAGATTGGACAAACAAAAGTGGTAGATTAAAAAAAGGTGGTAGATTTGATAACATTGACATTGGTACTCTTTAATATTTATGTTTCTGAAATGCTCAAGGATGTGGATAATTCCTTCGTTGGTGATAATGGACGTCGTATCGAATCAAGAACTACACCTATCCCTTGAATTACACGGTACTCGAATTACACGGTTTCGCCTTAGCATTGAAAAATAAAATATTAAAAAATTGTTGATTTTATTTCGATTATGCATTTTTTTATGTATTTACGGACGCATCCGTTTCAACTGAAGACTGTTTTTATTTTTTTAACTTTTTATGTTTACATTATTTTTATTTTTGTTAAAGAAAAGTTGTTTACGTTTATGTGTTTTTCCTTCTTGTAAATAAAGAAATGAGTTGAAAACATAAAAATGTTACGTAAATTAAAATTTAATTTCAATCCTTCATTTTCATATGCAAGCTGTCTCTTTTTACACGGTTTCGATTTACACGATTTTGTGTGGAACGCATCTACCACGTAATTCGAGGGACAGGTGTATTGTAAAGTATTTACTTGTAGGTGTTTATTTCGATAAACTTTTATACTACAATGACCACATAAATATACAGATAAAAAAGACAAGAGCGGCATTTATGTCTCTCAGAAGTCTTTTCTACTCCAATTTTTTGAGATCCTTCTTGAAAGTAATATGTTACTAGGCTTTTGTATATGGTGTACATAGCTCCACCTTACATGTAAAAACTATGAATTTTTGAAAAAAAAATTGTGAATCACAATGTATTAATTCATACATTAATTTACTTCGGCTTTCATTCGTCTTGCTTAAGATGGATCTCATCTTTCTTGAAGAAAAAAGTGCAAATAGTTAAGATTGATTCCGTTCAGTGAAAAAAATTTGACTGTTGCTCAGGTTATCTACCTGACTACCTCAAGGTAGTCACCTGGAGCCCTTACTTTTCATCATTTTTGTTAATAATATAACGTCTAATCTGAGTAACAGTGAATGCTTAAAGTACGCTGAAGATTTAAAATAGTTGCTCAGGATTTCCAACATAAGCTATTGCTCAAAGCTACAATCTGACATTGATGCCCTTTCAGGCCGGTTTTCACCGACCACTCTTAAACTAAGAGCTTCATAAACCTATTCACCAACCAATATTAGTGCAGATTTATAAGCGCTCATAAGATTTATGAGTGGTCCCTTAAGTTAAGTGAGCTCATAACTTAGAAATTTGGAAATTTTCGAAATCAGCTGTGAACTGTTACTCAGACCAAACAAAGGACAGGCTGCATTGGCGTAATGCAAAAGACAAAAGGCCGACGAATTTAATGCCTCCAGCATTTCCGTCAAAAGAACTGCCACCCAAATAAAAAATAAAATGTGCCGTGATTAATTCTGACTAAAATCAGGAAAATACAATGTTTTCTTTTTCTTTGACATTTTTTCCAGTTCGAAAGAGATTTTTTTTTGAGAGGAAGTTAATAATACAATGGAAAAAAAAATAGTTTTTCTTCGAAATTCCACTATAGGAAATTCGCTAAATATTTTTTTTTAATTAGTCGAAAAGGGCCTCCACTATAAAACTAATAATACAACCAACAGTGGGTAAGTGCCGGCATTTTTCTGAGAATTTTCGTGCATATAATTCATTTTGGACCACTTATCCACTGTTGACCGACAGAAAACTGTTCTCTAATAAACTTAGCCCCAGGCGCCTGCCTGACAGTTGTTGACATACTCTTAGCGGGACGACGAAGTCGCGTGAGTGCCTAAACCACTCCGGAAAGCGGAGTTTAAATAAATAAATCGCGCGAAGCGCCCCACTTACATTTTGTTGGCTGTATGATTAGTTTTGAATGGAAGGCCCTTTTTTGAAATAATTACCTAAAATCATCCAAATTTAATTCGGCATAAATTCAGTTTTGGATTAAAATAATTAAATTTAAGTGACCTAATTACAGGGAGTACACTGTATCTTGCAGTTGCAATAAGATTAGCATACCAGTAGAGGAGAATGATTAAAAAAATAGACAGGATCCTTTTGAGGAGTTATTGAAAGCCGTTCTACGTGTTACGGAGATTTTTAATAAATAACACAGGCCAACGATGAAAAAACCTTCTCCATAATTTTACCTAATTCCTGTGTTGTTTGGTGTGCTGATTCCGAAAATAGTAATAAAAAAGTCGTATCACCCACCAATTTCTCACATTTTAATATTAAAAAAAAAGATTTTATTATTCAAAATGTTAAAGAAATATTTTTAAACATTCAAATGTTATTCGGTTGGCAATAAATTCTAATATTATAAGGTTGGCAATAAAATCAATTGATATTAGGTTGGTAGTTCTGATAAATCGCACAGCTGTTTGTTTTCTTTCAGTTAATATAACCTCGAATTGCAGTGTTTAACCTATATGCTTTTAATTCACACTCTACGTGGGCGCCGTGGCGTAAGTGGTTAGTGTGTCGGATCGGATCGGATCTACGCATGAGGTTCCAAGTTCGAATCCCAGAAAATACCAAAAAAAGTTTTTTCACGATGCCACCTCTCGCGAGCGTCTGACAAACATCCGAGAGTATTGTTGTCACGAAAAAGCTTCTCAAATCGCCGTTCGGAGTCGGCATTAAACTGTAGGTCCCTTCCATTCGTATGAAAAATATAACGCACACAACATGAGTGTTTGCGAGAAGCTACGCCCTGGCACTTTAAAGAGCTGTTGCGCCAAATATTTGTATTTTGTATGGCTAATCGTGGCTGTAACTACACATTTTGCTATAATATATGTGATGGCTTTGTAGCTAAAAAAACATCAAAGGAACATTCATTCATTCATTCATTTTTAATGGCCCGCTAATCCTTCATGAGGGTCGCGGGGGTAGGATGCTCAGGTGGACTCTCCATCCTTCTCGATCCTCCGCCATTGACTCCAATTCATCAGGAGGAATCCCTACATAGCTTAGCTTGAACACTAAGTTCGGCCTTCCCTATAACAGATTGACCAAGCTCTCTCAAAATTGATCCAGCCTGACCAATTCTACAGGATAACTCGGCATTGCTCCTCCCATCACTCGTGAATAAAACCCCGAGGTACTTAAACTTCTCCACCTGCTTCAGTGGGACTCCACTAACATGCAGAGTGCACTGAATGGGTTTTTTTGAAACGACCATTACTTCCGATTTGTTCACGTTGATCTTCATTCCAGCATCATCACAAACGGCTACAAACCTTTCGAGTGCGCGCTGAAGTTCGGTTCGAGAGGACCCATGGATGACCAAATCATCCGCAAAGAGCAGATGACTAATCCTTAGGTCTCCCACTTTGAAACATTCCCCGCCACGGCTGCGCTGTAACATCCAATCCATATATACAATTAAGAGGAGAGGTGACAAAACGCACCTCTGGCGGAGTCCAACGCCCACAGTGAAAGGTATTGATTTAACACCGTTTATCCGAACACAGCTTCTACAGTTTGTATATAAAGACTGAATCGCCCTTAACAGGGAACCAGCAATCCCATGCTCCTGCAGAACACTCCAGAGTTTGCCTCTAGGAACCCTATCATATGCTTTTTCCAAATCCACAAAACAAGTGTAGACAGGTTTAGCATATTCCCAGGCCTTCTCAAGAACCATTCTGAGAGTGAACAACTGGTCGGTTGTGCTTCTACCGGGACGAAAACAAAATCAAAGGAACTTTACTGAAAAAAGTATACTTTGCATATTTTGGTGTAGAAATCGGTAATCAAGAGAAATGTTGCGTAAAGTATCTTATGTTTGTGTCGAGGATCTTGGGATATAGTATAAGAAAGAGAAGAAAGCTTATAAGTTTTCAGTACTCATGGTATGGAGTGGAGAGAGCAAACAAATCATTCAAACGATTGTTATATTTGCAGCATTGATGTTTCCGGATATAACTCCAAAAATAAGAAATAAGAATTGTATATCCTAACCTTACTTCAGGTGGTCGGCCGGTAAAACATGAACCGGGACTTCGTGTCCCTGAGCCACCCCAGTCCAGTCCCGAATTTAGTGAAAGTCAACCAATATAGCCAATATGATAGATAAGTTCAAAACTCTTGGTTGTCTGATGTACCTTAAAGTCCATTTCTTGCACAACCAGCTTGACTTTTTCCTAAAAAACTTGGGTGATGTGAGTGAAGAGAAGGGGGAACGGTTTCATCAGGACATAAAAAAAATGGATAAACGATACCAGGAACGGTGGAATATCAACATGATGGGTGATTACTGCTGGTCACTTCACAGAGAACAACAAAATGCATCACATCGGAGAAAAAGCTATACAAGAAACTTTACAGAGAAAAGGGATATGAAATATAAAAAAATAAGCACCTAAAATATTGTATATTGCATCTAACGTATTGGAGTAATTTAATATTATCGTAAGTAAAAATTGTAACCTTATAAAAAGAACTATGATTTTTTAATTTTTATGTATAAAATTTTCCCTATTTTGAAATATATAATCGATGTCATATTGTGAGGTAATTGTGGGTAATAAAAAAAAAAATTATACCAAATACGGTTTCAGCACCCAAAAATACATGACTTACTGATTTAAAAAGTTTTTACAAACATTTTTTTTGTTGGCCTGTGTAATTAAAAAAAAAAACACGTTCTTTTTTTTGTTCATTCCATTCCAGTGAATTTATATTGTTTTTGATTTGTTTATAGCTATTAAGCGAAGTCAACATGAACAAAAGTCAAAATTTCGAAGAAATTTTATTTTTATAGTATTATTATTTTTTTCTCAAACATTTTTTAAAATGTTTTTTAAGCCTTTTTATACTAATTAAAAAAAAATAAAAATGTTAGTGGATTTCGGCTACAAACCTTTCGAGTGCGCGCTGAAGTTCAGTTTGAGAGGACCCAAGGATGACCAAATCATCCGCAAAGAGCAGATGACTAATCCTTAGGTCTCGCACTTTGAAACATTCCCCGCCACGGCTGCGCTGCAACATCCAATCCATATATACAATGAAGACGAGAGGTGACAAAACGCACCCCTGGCGGGGTGTCCAACGTACACAGTGAAATGTATTCACTTAAACCGTTTATCCGAACACAGCTATTTCAGTTTGTATATAAAGACTGAATCGCCCTTAACAGGGAACCATCAATCCCATACTCCTGCAGAACACTCCAGAGTTTGCCTCGAGGAACCCTATCATATGCTTTTTCTAAACAAAACAAGTGTAGACAGGTTTAGCATACTCCCAGGCCTTCTCAAGAACCATTCTGAGTGAATAACTGGTTGGCTGTGCTTCTACCGGGACGAAAACCGCACTGCTCATCCCCCAAACTGTTTTCAACCACAGCACCTTCTAGCACCTTAGCGAATACTTTTCCAGGCAGACTTAAAAGAGATGTACCCCTATAGTTGGCGCAATCTCTTGTACATCGTCCAACATTGTGAACCGTATGTGATCGCTGGATGCACAACTGCTTTGTAGAGTCTTCCTTTCAACTTAGAGGCCATTTTTCGGTCACAGAAGATAGCGGAGTTTTCTCGTCACTTCATCCACCCTACGCTTATGCCATGATTGATGTCGTCATCAGAGGTTGCTTTTCTATTGATCATAGATCCCAGATATTTGAACTTTTCGCATTTGGGAAGCACTATTCCATTCAAATAAATATCTGGAATAGGCCTGAGTGGATCAGAGAACGGGCAGCACAAGTACTCTGTCTTTTTTGAACTAATGCGATACCCATTTCCCCCCAAAACGTCCACAGATAGCCAAGTATTGTAATAAAGAGCAGAGGACTTAAGACGCTTCCCTGGTGCACCCCGACTTTGATTGGGAGCTTTTCGCTTACTCTAGCGGGGCATCTTACTCTTGTATTTGCTCTTGTCTATGTTGTCTATGTCTATGTTCATCTGCACATAGGTTTCTGGAACCCCTCGATATCTTAGCGCCACCCATATCAGATCTCGTGGTTGTCTGTCGAATGCGTTTTCGAAGTCAACCAATGCAATATGCAAATATTTGAGTGGGTATTAGGTTGCCGACTGCGAAAAATAATACGGCTATCTAATGATCAGTGCGGGTTTGTCGCGGGTAAATCAACTGCATTTCTTTTGAAGAACATGTGGAAGGGCCGTAGTATTTGCGCCTGTAGTGACAGTCAAGCTGCGCTTAAGGCCTTGCTTAACCCTTTAACCACTTCCAAAATAGTTCGTGAAACCAAAAACTCTTTGAACTCGGTCGCAAGGCTGAATTCTCTGCCTTTTATCTGTGTCCCAGGTCACACTGGGTTGGAGAACGAGATCCTCGATGAGATTGCTAGACAAGGCTCAGAAGAGGCTTTCTCAGGTCCCGAATTCGCGTTGGGTCTCCCTGCGTCCTCGGTTAGCTCTTCCATGTGGCATGACTCTCCAGGCTGCAGGTTGACTAAACGCATGCTACCGAAAGTCTGTAAGAAATCAGCGGTATTCTTGCTGTCAGTAGAAAAGACTGTAGACAACTTATTGGCGTCTTGACAGACCACTTTGCTTTCGCCAAGCACCTTCACGCGCTGGGCTTGAGTGACACTACAATCTGCGACGCTTGTGGAGAGAGCGAATAAACCGCGGATCATTATCTCTGTGAGTGTTCGGCCTTTGCTCGTATCAGGCGGCAGATCCTCGGTGCTGATGTGGTGAGTGCTGGTACTGTATGCTTCTCATCACTGAAGTGCTTGGCTTCTTAAAAAGACAAGGAAATTCCAATAAAATGGGTAAATCAGGGTTTGCTCTCTGGTAGTACAATGGACCAGTTGCCAGTTGCGTCTGAGTGCTCCGGCCGAGCGTTTCCTATTAAAAAAAAAAAAACTTAATTTCTACTGATCAGAAAATATCCCCAATCTACTAAAAGAAGAAAAGATTTTTGCACAAAATTTCCCACGTCTTGCACACTTTCGTTTACTTCATCACTTGGAGAGTATGTGGTTTGAAATCTTTCTTTTTACGGATATTTTGCTCATGTGCGCCATAAAAATCACAAAGTCGTCCATAAGGGTGCTTTCACACTGCATAGAACAAAAGGGACTAAGCAAACAAAACAGTTTTTTTTTTATGTATTTAGAAATTGAAATGCACTTTTATGTACAATACTTGTGCCCCCATTGAATAACGCGAAACAAAGCTAGCAAACGAAAGTGGTTTTGTTCTACTGCTAATGTTAAACATTATACATGTGTTAATTGAGCAACATAGTCGTTTTTGCTTTGTTTGTTTCTGTTTTATTTGGTGCTGGCTTAGCCTACATCTTTATGATGATTTGCCAGACTATACTGATATCAAAAATTAATGAGAGCTCGGTTTGATAGTTATCTATATCGTAGGTTCTACCTTATTCCTATTTCAGCGAAGAATCTGAACTCAAAGAATCATAACCCCCCCATTTCTACGTGCTGGTCACGAAATGTCGCCGTCGTTTTTGCTTTGTTTGTTTCTGTTCTATTTGATGCAGGCTTAGCCTACGTCTTTATGATGATTTGCCAGACTATTCTGATATCAAAAATGAAGAGAGCTCGGTTTGATAGTTATCTATATCGTACCTTCTACTTCTTCCCATTTCAGCGAAGTTATAATCTGAACTCAAAGGATTATAACCCCCTCATTTCTACGGGTTGGTCACTAAATCTCGCCTTTTGTTCCAAAATACCGCAGCACAAAATTCTGCCGCACAAAATCTCGCGGAATATAATTAATTCGAGACGAATTAAACAGCACTTGGGTGGCCCGCTTCTCGGGTTAAGAGGAGTTCACGCTATGGGACATTCTTCGGCTCATGCACTGGACGGTCTTCGGCATCACATGCAGGTTCTTAGGTCACCACTACGCGTTTTACCAATCCCGCCGCGAGATTTTTCGAGGTTCTGCCTGCGAGATTTTTCGCTTCCACGGATCTTAGAACTTCTTATTCGATCAAGTTTTGTTACTCATGTTGTCATGCGAAGCATCTTCATCTCAGATGTCGTTGCATCTGTGGTTGATTTACCCATAAACCCGAACTGGTCATCAGATAGTCGTACTATTTCTTGCAGTCGCCCATCTAATATCCTCTCAACTATCTTCATGGTGTGTGACATCTGTTTGATCGAACGGTAATTATCACAGTTTCGCGTATCAAACATACATACATATTTGGCGCAACCGCCCATGAAGGGCCTAGGTCTAGCTTCACATGCTGTGTGCGTTATATTTTTCACACGAATGGAAGGGACCTACAGTTTTGTGCTATATCTGAAGTTTCGAGTATCACCCTTCCCTTTTTACAGAGGGAGAAGGCAACTTTCCATCCCTGATTCGATATTGGATCATGTCTCATATGATTGGAGATGAGAATCCTGAGCCGACTGATCCCGATAACTCCCGTCTTTTTTCAGAACTCAAAGCATCTCGTCTGGCCCAATCGCCTTTCGTTTTTGAAGTATTTGACCGCTTCACTACCTTCTTCGAATGTAATGTGAGGTATTTCTTCACAGTTAGGGGTGGTTTTCTTTTCTTAATATGTTTAATAATATATTATAGTTCAAGTTTTAAATAAGTAAATATTTCATTTACTTTACGTTTTATTCTTTATCGAATAATTAAGCATGTTTTCTCGGAATAATCTATAGGCATTACCGATGTGTTATGTGGATTTCATTTCGATACCTATACTATTTTCTTCTTAGTTTATTAATAGTCGTTAGATACAATTTGCTATTGCTTTCATTTTGTTTTTATTATTTTACTCGGTGAAATCATATTCAGTATTATATTTCTTTTAAAGAGTTCTTCTTCTTGGCGGTGAACGCTTTCCATCAACTGAGGAGTTTTCAAATTGGACCGCCAAAAATCGTTATAACACACGAATATTCAATATTTATGGTATAACAGAAATATCCTGTTGGGCTACATTGCATGAAGTACAGCCCTCACAAACACATACATGTTTTCCTATCGGTCTTCCAATAGACTCAGAAACACAAATAAGGGTAGTAAATGATATGAACGAGCCCTTAAGTGCAGGATTTGGTGATATTCAAATCGGGAGCGCTATTCGTAAATGTATAATCGACAATGAAGTTCAGACTGACTTATTTTCCGCCGAGATGCTTTTTCGTTCAACTGGAGACATTGGATTTATATCTGAAGGAAATATTTTTTACGAGGGCAGAAAATCTGAAATAATAAAACGTTATGGTCATCGCGTTCACATGGGTCAATTGACGAAAACCATACTTGAGATAGAGGGAGTACTAAATACTTGCTGTATTTTTAACGATATACATATGAGGATGATTTGCTTTATTCTTAAAAGTAAAAATAAAACCAAGATGGAAATTCAACGAGAAGTTTTAGCAAAATTAAAAAAATTCGAAAAACCTGACGACATACAGTTTGTGGATCAATTTCCGGTTACAACGCATGGAAAAATTTCAACAACAGAACTTCTGCATTTGTATGAAGTTCTTACACATAATACGCCCATTAACGTGATTAAAAGATTTATAACAAACGTTCTTTGTCTAGACATAGATTGTTACAAATCAGTAAATCATGACACACCAAAGCGGCGTAAAGTTTCGTTGGATATTTCTTTTCTAGATGCAGGTGGAACATCTTTCCAGGCACTTACCTTATCATCACAGATTGAGCATGAGTTACAACGCCCAGAGCGAAAACTTTTAGAAATGATGTTAAATGGAAAGACACCAATTTGGAGTATATTAGATTACATTAGTGAAATAAATGCTGTTCCTTTGCCAGTACAGATCGCTTCTAATCGTATCAATAATACGAATGTGAAAAAACTGCTTAAAGTTAAGTGGCAATACGATACGGGCAAATGTGTTGATGCGACTCCTAGATGTTACGAAGATGTTATATGTGTTGGTTCACATTCACATTTATTGATTACTCTAGATTCTAAGTCAGGTCGAGAAATTTCTACGTGTATACTACCAGATAGGGTAGAATGTCAAGTTAGTTTTCTAGATCATCGTTTAGTATTAGTAGGTTGTTATGATGGATACTTGTATGCCGTAGATTATTCTTGTGGTAAAATCGAATGGAAATTCGACTGCGGTGGAATGATTAAGGCGAAGCCTTTACAAATTGAAAACTTGGTCGTAATTGGCAATTATTCGGTGAATGGAAATTTACTCTGCCTCAACTTAAAGGTATGGCCTTTTTTGAAAATTAGAAAATTACAATAAACACAATATTTTTTTTTTTAATTCTAGGAAAAGAGTCCTTTATGGAGGATTCAGATTGGTTCCAAGGGAATCTTTTCATCCCCCTTACAAATTAATAAAAAATCATTGTTGACCTGTACTCTTTGTGGAGAGATCGTATGTGTGATTTTCAATTCTGGTCATATTGTATGGAAAACTAAATTTGGAAGTCCGATCTTTTCAACGCCTGCAATGCTGACAGATTATGCAGTAGTAGTTGCCGAAGTCAGTGGTGCTGTCCACTGTCTAGATGTAAATTCAGGAATAGAGGTATGTAATTACATAATGCAAGTATATGATTCCAACCAGTCTATAGTAAGTGTATGACGGAGATCAGGGCCCCAATTACGCAAGGCACTATTAAATCTGCTTCGAATTGCATTCGCCCCATTAACAAAAGTTACAGAGGATTTCAGATACCTAACACCGTATGCGAAATATAGTCCGATAGGTTTGTCTGACGAATTGGAGACGCATTTGAAAAGTTATCGAGGTAATAAACAAAAATTATACAAACATACATACATTTTCAATGACCCGCTAATCCTTCATGAGGGTTGCGGGGGTAGCATGCTCAGGTGGACCCTCCATCCTTCTCGATCCTCCGCCATTGACTCCAACTCTTCACTTGTTGCAACCATCTATTTCTAGGCCTACCGGGGAAAATTAAAGCAAGAAATAGATTCTTCAGCAAAATAGCGTGTAAGTGGAAATCACTGAAACCCACAACCATCCACCAAAAAAGCAATCCACCAGAGGGGACGACATTCAATCATAAATCTGTGTATCAATTTTATGCATATGTATTATATATTTATGTATGTATATTCATATGTATGTATTGTTTTACTGTTGAGATATTATAAAGGCTTCTCAAGCCATTGTTATTATTTTAATATTATTTTTTGTAACTATATTTCTTTTCTACACAACAGTAATACTGGTGTTCATGCTTTCTTGATAGGGAGGTTTATGCGACCGCTGATATGATTACAGATCGAATTTTACTTGGTATGTGCTCCTTCATTCTAAGTAAAACAGTAAGTTTAAAACGCAAACAAGAACAGTGGTTCAATTCGACTTGTGCGATTGGCGTCCGGAAGAAGGAAGAAGCTTTTTTATATTGATGCCAAACACCTTCGTTTCTTCCTTTTAATCGTTTCTACAAACGGGCTAGAAACATCATCTTAATATATGCAAAATTCTTGCGAGATCAAAAAGTCACCTGTTGATATTAAGAGGGATTCAGAACCAAACCGTTCTTTACACACCTCTATAAACTTTAGGATGTCGTATTCAGTGCAGATGTCCTATTCAGGATACGTTGGTGAGTGAAGGCGGTGCGCGTATCTTAAGATACGATTCCTCCACTGTATGACACGGGTCAAACGTTTGGCCAAAGCAATATGCGACAAATTCGAGTCAAACAACTGTTTGACACTTCACATCTAAATGCTATATTACACCGTTCGACACATTTTCAGAAAGTGTCAAACGCAGTCAAACGATTTACCAAACGGTTTTGGGATATATTCCACTATTTGCCATACACAAATTTGACATTATCTGAAAAGTAGTTGACAGCTTATTTTACAAATCAATTCTTGCGAGCAGTAATTTGCATAAGCTTCAATTATTTTAAAATGGATAGGCAACATACTTAAAAGTTAATATTAGCAGTTAATGAATTTTGAAATGAAGGCGTGACTCTCGCCCGTATCGTTGCTGTCGAGCAGCAGGCGCGAAAGCCTCGTTGATGCAAGAACTACGTGACAATGAACTGGCCTTGGATCGTAATTTTGTGCGGGTGGCACATTGGAAATTTGAATAATTGCGAATTGTCATCTTCCGCTCATCGAAAAAGCATTCGAGTGGTTGACCGACCGCAAGCTCTTTTAGTTCGGCCTTCAGTCCCGCTAGTTTGCAATACCACTACCACTTTTCCATACTTTTTACTTTTAAATGCGATAGCTCGTTCATTCCCCTCAAAGCCTTTGTGTCCAGGGGTCCATGTTATGGTACCATGGTTTGGTTTGTGGACGTGAAGCTATCAAGAAGGTCGAGACAGTCCCACACGAGCTTTGACCCTACAGTATAGAAATGAATGGGCCTTAGTGCTGCCTGACTGTTAGAATAGATATAAAGGGTTTTCCATTAAGCGTTTCCTATCTTTAAATTTGAATAAAACAAACTGTGAGTGAGATATTATTGAAATTTTTTTATTTATTTAGAAGGCCATTAACGGAGCGCCGTCCTGTTGAAAGCACATGTCGTCGGTGTCCATATTATCCAATTCGGGCCAAAAGAAATTGGTTATCATCGACCGATAGCGCTCGCCGTTGACGGCCTAGCCAACGTAGTTCTCAAAGAAGTACATATGAACCGATGATGCCGCCAGCCCAAAATCCACACCAAACAGTGACTTTCTCTGGATGCATTGCAATTTGGTTGATCTCGTGTGGATTGTCATCGTCCCAAATTCAACAATTTTGCTTGTTGACAAACACATTCATCCAGAAATGGGCCTCGTCGCTGGATATGATTTTTCGACCGTAAAATGGGTGAAGTGCGCGAAATTTTGCACGAACAGAAGACCCACTTTCATAAAACAATTTAATCATTTGCACACGTTATTAAACGCTATAACTCTATATGTTGATTTGGCAAGACAGACTAAAAAAAATGGCAGCCAATTTTGATGTAGGTTTTACAATATGACCGCAATCATCTGTCAAAGTTCGGAAATCCCTAGTGGAAAACCCTATAGATGCGGGTTCCGGTAGTGTCTATCCGCAGTCATTCCCGAATGCATAGTTCTATCGCCTGGACCTCTGCTTGGAAATTTTTTATTTTTTTTTTTTTCGAGGGTAGGTGAAAAATTTTCCATAGACACTATGAGAATAGCTAGCGTGTGCTCATAGTAGTGTCAGATTCTTACTAACTAAGAAAACACCACACTTCGATATAAATTTGTTAGATATTGCAACTAAGTATTAACTTATCAAGCAATTTTTCTATCATGAAATAAAAACGTTTGGCAGGTTACTTTCCACTGAAAGATCCTGCATATTCCACAATATAAACGCGGTTAATCATTATCTCGCCAAGTCGAAAGGTTTCGTCCTTTGTAGTCGGCGCAATAAACTGCTCTCATCCAAAATTTGTAGGACTGTATTGTTGACATGTCCGATTAGTCGGTTTCTATGCTTTCTGGCGAAGCTTCTAGTTTCAGCTTCGATTGTTGGAATTTCGAGATCTCTGTGGATATCATCGTTTCTAATATACCACGGTGCTTGGACAATTTCTCTTAGCACTTTATTTTGACAACCCCAAAGTTGTATACCGTAAGTCCACACCGGCTTTAACACTTGCTTGTATAAAAGCAGTTTGTTCTCAGTACTGAGCTGGGAATGTTTTCCGAATAACTAGTACATTTCTCTATATTTGATTTCGAATTCTTTACGTTTCATTTTCACGTGCGAATTCAATTTCAGCCTTGCGTCGAGTGTCATTCCCAGGTATTTGGCCTTGTTTGCAAAAGGTATTCGGGCCGAGTTTAGGAAAATTGGCAAGTTATTCGTTTTCTTGTAAGTGAAATTCACTTGAACAGATTTAGATTCGTTGATGGCGATGCGCCAATCCCTCGTCCAATAATTTACATTATTCAGTGCGTTTTGCAGTCGTTTCTTCAATTGTTTTGCCTACTGCTAGACAAAAGAGAAGCGGCCCAAGAACGCTTCCTTGCGGTACGCCGACCGAAATTTCTTTGAGCTCGGAGTATTTGACTCCATGTCTAACACGAAAGATTCTATTCCCGAGATATGATTCTAGAATATCGTATAAGCATAGAGGGAGAACTTATCGTAGTTTGCATTTCAAGCCATCATGCCACACCTTCTCAAAGGCTTGCGAGACGTCAAGAAATACACTTGAGCAAATCTTTTTTTCTTCAAGTGCTTTCTCGATTACGTCAGTAATTCTATGCACCTGGTCAATCGTCGAATGCTTGCTTTTGTACCCAAACTGGTGGTCAGGGATAAGATTATTTTCTTCTATTACCGGTTGGAGACGCCTAAGTAATATCCTCTCGAAAATTTTCGATATGATTGGGAGAAGAGAAATTGGTCTATACGATTTTACCTCATTTGGCGGTTTTCCTGGTTTTAAAACCATTATGACTTCCGCAACCTTCCATTGGCTCGGCACGTGTTTTAATCTGAGCGCAGCACTTACAATATGTAATGCTTTTCTAGGTAAAACTTTGAGAATTTCTTCGGTAATCAATTCATAACCAGGACATTTCTTAGGTTTTAGATTCTCGATCTCATGTTTGAATTCCCTTAGCATTAAACTTGTGAGCGTTAAATCGTCAGATGGTTAATCCAGCCTATTGAAGTTGTCGTAAACCACTTGACCATCGTGCGGTTTAAAGGTTTCTTCCAAGTGGGCCGCAAAGACGTCCGCTTTTTCTTTATCCTCCCTCGTCCATTCATTTTGATTTAATTTGATTGGCGGCGCGGGGACTTTGTGCCTTTTACAGCTTTCCAAAGTGAATAATTGGAATCTTTTTTCGCTGTTAAACTTTCAAGGTAAGAGCCTGTTCGCGCCATGCAACTTTAGCCCGTACCATAATGAATATTGTACCACTGTATGTAAATGCCAAAACCGTACCCACTTCCCCTTTATTGAATTCACCACACCCCATTCCCATATAAAATATCATATGTCTTTATTTTAGGGTTCGTGCGAACGAGTTAAAGGTTGTACTTCGAGAGAGAAAAGGTTCAGTTGATGGGATGTATTTTATATGGGAATGAGGTGTGGTGAATTCAATAAAGGGGAAGTGGGTAAGGTTTTGGCATTTACATACAGTGGTACAATATTCATTATGGTACGGGCTAAAGTTGTTTGGCGCGAACATTCCGACCACCTTGATGGGTTGTAGACCGTCAATCATCTTCTGCTAGTATGGGGGCGATCTTTGCTATAGGACGCCGATAGATTCCGGAACTAGTCTTGAGCTCAACTACTCGTACTTTCCCGTCGTCTCCCTTGATGGTTTTTGTTACACGAGCCAGTACCCATTTGTATGGGGGTAAGTTGTCTTCATGGACTATGACCAGACTTCCTTCTTTGATATTGGGCTGAGCGGTAAACCACTTAGAGCGCACCTGGATATGGTTGATATACTCGCTCAACCATCTCCTCCAAAAGTGTTGTTTGATCGCCGATACACGTTGCCATCTATGAAGATAGGAAAAGTTTTCGTTATTAAAGTTTGGTTCTCGAAAGGAATTAGAAAGTGTCCTGGGGTGAGCGCACTGATGTCATCAGGCTTTGAAGACACTGGAGTGATTGGTCTCGAATTTAACACGCCTTCGATTTCAGCTAGTGCTGTCGCTAGCTCCTCAAAGGTCAATAGCGCACTGCCCAAGGTCTTGTAGAGAAGTCCTTTTGCCGACTTCACAGCTGCTTCCCAGAGCCCTCCGAAGTGAGGCGCTCGAGGTGGGATGAACTTGAACTCCATCATCTTCTCTGAAGCGAAACTTAAAATATGTGTTTTATTAGGTGATGCAAAGAATTTGTTACGAAATTCCACTAATTTAGTCCTAGCCCCTATAAAATTGGTCGCATTATCGCAATAGATTTTTGTTGGACAACCTCTTCGCCCTATCAACCGCTTAAGCGCTGCTATAAACGCATCCGATGTCAAATCAGAAACCACCTCCAAATGCACAGCTTTTGTTGAGAAACAGACAAATACTGCTATATAGGTTTTATATGGCTGTTTTCCGCGAATCTGCCATGACGTTAGTATTGGACCACAGAAGTCCACCCTGCAAACAGAGAATGGTCGGTTGGGAGTTAATCTGTCCTTGGGCAAGTTTCCCATGATTTGCTGCAACAGTTGTGGCTTGTACCTTCTGCAATGGACACAGTTCCGAACGATCTGCCTAACCACCACTCTTCCGTTTATGACCCAGAATCGATCTCTAACGAAGTTGAGTAAAGCCTGCGGACCAACGTGAAAGTTACTTCGATGCAGGTACCTCACGTAACTGTTCACAAATTGATTGGCGTTTGGTAAGAGCATTGGCAATTTTTTAACATGTGCTATATCAGCACTACCTACGCGACCACCTACTCTGAGGATACTCCTTTTTCCAGTCTCATCCAAGATTAATCCCAGTTTTAAATATTTGGGATTCGATGTAGATGCTCCAGCCCTGATTTCTGCTATCTCCTTGGCGAAGCTTTGCTGTTGGATACACCACACAATTGTCAAGAGTGCATTGTTAAGGTCTTCTCCCGAGAGTTTTACTCCGGCGGACCTATTTCCTCTAGCAGCCGCGATGAATTTTAGCATATACGCTACGATCCGAAGCGTTTTAACGTAGGAACTGTGTTTATAAAATATGTCTGAAAACACTTTCTCTGCAACTTCGCATACAAAAATGCTTTTCCGCTTTTCCGTTCGAACAATGGCTCCCTTACATCGAGTTCAGCGAAATCCTTGTTGTCTGGCCAATCATTGTATCCTCGTCTCAGGAAATCAGGCCCCGCAAACCAAGCTGAATGTTGTAAATCCTTGACGTTGCATCCTCTTGAGATTAAATCTGCTGGATTATTCTCTGATCGTACGTGCCTCCAGTGGATACCCGAACACAACGACTGTATATCGCTTGCTCGGTTTGCGACGAAAGTTTCCCAAGCACTAGGAGATGAGTCTAGCCAACACAGCACAATCTTGGAATCCACCCAAAAATAAATATTATCAAAGTCAAACTCGAACGCTGCTTTAACTTTGTTCCAAAGTTTGGCCAGCATTTGAGCTCCGCACAATTCTAGCCTAGGCAGTGACAAAGTTTTTTCTGGTGCGACCTTGGATTTGGCAGCAATCAAATTGACTGAGATGTTACCGAATTCGTCTTCACTTCTTGCATACAAACAACATCCGTAGGCCTTTATCGACGCGTCCGAGAACCCATGAATTTGAATATTTCTAAAGTTTGGTTGAAAAATGAATCGAGGAATGCTAATACTATTCAAATTTCGCAAGTCTACTGTGTACTCTTTCCAACAAGCCTCATAGGTACTAGGCAGAACATCATCCCAGTCCAATTTTTCCACCCATAACGATTTTAAAAACAGTTTTGCCTTTACTACAATTGGACAAAGCAAACCAAGAGGATCAAACAATCTACTTGCAGACGACAGTACCGTACGTTTGGTTAGCTTGTTCGGCGCAGAGGAATCTTTGTAGAAGTACTGAAATGCATCCTGTCCTGGATTCCAAGAAATCCCTAATGTCTTCGTTGTTTCCAAGTCGTCCACGTTTAGCTCTACGTTTGTTGTTTTCATCGACGCACTTAATGAAATATTGGGTTGCCACTTGTGAAGTTCAAACTGAGCCGATTGAAGGATGGTATTCAGTTCCCGTTGAATTTGACGCAACTCGTTGATGGAATCAGCTCCTGTGAGAAGATCATCAACATAAAAATCCGTCCGAACGGTCTTTGCTCCTAATGGGAACTCCTTACTATACCTGATACCTAGTTCCTTCAGACACCGAGTTGCTAGAAATGGGGCCGACGAAGTGCCATATGTGACAGTATTCAGCTGAAATGTTTTAAGATCCTCCTTTGGATTGTTTCTCCATAGGATCAGCTGGTACTTCCTGTCCTCAGCATTTATTTCGATTTGGCGATACATCTTTTTGATGTCAGCTGTTAAGACATACCTGTGACATCTAAATCGAAGCACAATCACGAACAGTTCTTCCTGAATTGTTGGTCCTACCATCAAAATGTTGTTGAGAGACGTATTTGAAGTGGTTTGACATGACGCATCAAAGACTACCCTAAGCTTTGTGGACAAACTGTCAGGTCGGAGAATGCATTGGTGCGGCATAAAATAATGAGGCTGAGTAAAGTCAATTTTACCGATCAGTGACATGTGCCTCAAGTCCAAATATTCTTTAATGAACTTTATATATTCGATCTTCAAATCTGGATTCCTACCTAGTCTTCTTTCAAGCGACAAGAATCGATTTCTGGCTATTTCGAAAGAACAACCCAATTGATGCGGATTATCCTTAAATGGAAGCTTGACACTAAATCTTCCACTTTCAAGGACTTTCACATTTTCGACGAAATGCTGCTCACAAATAATGTGTTCAGGTGTGCGAGTAATTCTGTTAGACACATCCTCCATCCTCCAAAACCTTTCAACAAGCTTCTCTAAATTACTAAGTGGGTGGTTTGACGATTTTTCCAGGAGATTACACGACGTTTTACGTGCCTCATGTGCACAATAAGCACCTGAAACTATCCATCCAAAAAGAGTGTTCTGCAGCACTGGCCGTTGTGGACCCAATTTTATTTGTCCTTTTATCATTAAGTCGAAGAACACATCGGCACCCAACAGCATATCAATTTTTTGAGGTTTGTAAAACAACGGATCTGCCAAGCTAACGTCTCTGGGAATTTTCCAATCTTTTATTTGCAGTCGATGTTGAGGTTGGAACTCTGTTATTGAGCGCGCGATCCAAAACTCGATGTTTTTCTCAAAGTTTTCAAACCTTGATTGCACTGTTGTCCTGGTTTTTGAATGAATTTTCGCCGCAATATCTCCCACGCCGCTAATGTCAATGGGACTGTTCACTGTTTTTATACACAGATTGTTTGCTAAAGCCTCTGTCATCAAATTAATCTGCGAACCTGAATCAAGTAGAGCTCTAGCTGACACGAAGCACCCTGCCTGGTTTTTTACCTTGATTACCACCGTCGCTAAAATGACCTGAGGTTCCGCGTCGACACCTATCGCATTATGCAAGGTAGTTCTTGCATTTCCAACGATCTGAGCGGAAGTCGAAGGTTCACCATGTGTCCTAGATGTATTATATCTATGGAGCAATAGATGATGAGGGTCTGAACAGATATCACATCTTTTTGCACAGCAATTGCTTACCTCATGACCTTTTTTCAGACAGTTTATGCACAGTGACAACCGTTTTGCATTTTTGAACCGATCATATACATTCAAATTTCTAAATTTGTTGCAATCCACTATTGTATGATTCGGTGACGTACAAAAACTGCATAATGTATTGGTTACTGGTAAGGAAGTATGAACTGGTTTTCGGTTATGTTGTCTCGACTTCATATCTAATCTGCCGGTTTCGGCGAACGAACTCTTCGATTCTCTGCTTTCCAAGAACTGACAACGTTTATGTAAAACAGTGGTGCAATCGGACCACTTGGGCAATTTCGAATAATCGAGCGATTCATCCCATTTAATTTGAGTCTCGGAGTCAACCTTGGACATAACCAAATAAATGATAATCGCATTAGAAATGTCTTCGTGACTACCTAACGACGTAAGTGAATCAACGAGCGCTGAGACGTTGTCCACCAGGGCTCTGAGCTGAGTGGGTGAGTCCGTTTTCATTTTCGGGAGGTCAAATAGCATCGAAATATATTCTAAAAATATCAGACACGTGTTGTCATATCGCTCTTCCAGCCTTTTAAGCGCCTTTGGATAATTTTCTTCCGATATTTGGCTTGATCACTCAAACAATGCACTAGATGATTGAATTTTTCAATTCCAGTAAGCGTTGCCTCACTATCCACCAATGTTTTAAAAGTGCTCATAAAGTTCTTATATTTAGAATACTTGCCTGAAAATTTAGGCAAACGAAGCTGTGGTAATCGAGAACTTGCCTGAGGAATAGCAAACGACATGTCTACTCCACTGGGTCTTCTAGTTGGTCCCATCAGCGATAATATCTTCGATTTTGTGACGCAATATAATTCTTCTAACTCACCCCGACAAGTGTCAGATGGACACAAATCTTCTATTCTCGTCTGGTAGTTAAGAAGCTGCTTAAAATAGGACTCTACAATACCTAGACGACATTCTAACTCCGCATAATCGAATTTTTTGTCCTTTGACTCTAACAACGTTTTAATTCGGGAAATACTTCCCTTTGTGGAAGCCCTATTGGCTTTCAACGCTTCCAATGATTTTTCGTTGGACGAAGGCATAGCAGCAGATTCTTCGACACTCATATGCTTATCTACGACGAATGTAAATAATTACGGGTCAATGTACTCTCTGTGTGCAATGCACTGATCAGCTGATTCTATTGAATTTTGCAAGCAGGCCAACAAAGGCACACAAGCTAATTTGTGGCGAATTCCCAAAGCAGCAAACGATGCAACAATTTCGAGCGGCGAATTTCTTTAAAACTCCTACTACCTCAGCGACGAATTTACGAAAATATTGAGTAAGAGCGAAAAACTGCTTACAACGATGTAAATATGTGCGTATGTCGCACTAAGCGAATATAAAACCCAAAACAAACGATGAAAACCAAGGCGAAAGTTAATTCCACTGCCGTTGATGCGTTGCCGATGGGTGTGGTGTGCTTTTGCTGAATAACAAACGTTAGAAACGGCGAGTTTGCAAATTTGATGCTAAGTTCAGTGAACTTGTACCAGCTGAGTAGACGATCGCGATCAAACGGTTGTCCAAAAGCTAACGACGAAACGACTAAAGCTTGAATCTTGGAAAGTTCGGCGAATTGCAGCGAGTTGCAAATGAAACGAATTGAGCAGAAAATTCCTAAATCCGACAATAAACGAATACGCTTAATGTGTTGAATTAAAATTTCATCAATGCGATTTAGTGGCTCCTTTTTGTATATGTATATATGTGTGTATATTCGAATACATTAATTGCATTAAAGCGATAATCTCCCTCGAACAACTGGGAACTAAATCGAAGAGGAACTTGTATGAAGCGATTTTATTGCCCAAAGCGAAATGGGTAAACGAGGTGAATTTTCGTTCAAACCAAAGGATTCGATTGTAGCGACAAAACGATCGTTGCGATTTAAATTTAACAATTTATTTGGTTAAAATAGAACGATACAGACTCACCAAAAGATGCATCTATGGATGGCTTCGTGCTGTATGTAGCTGTTCCTCTAACTGGATGTAGCTGTTCCAATAACTGGGTAGTGCCGTTTGGAATCCCGTACGCGATCGCGGAACCGGAATCAAACACGATACTTAAAATCCTTAATAGTCTTCAACAAATTGCACAGACGATTCAAGTGTGCTTTATGCTGCAGAGCACGACTCTGTTGCCATTTCTTTTTTCCTTGACTAATTCTTTTATTTCCGGAGGATATCGTAAACCGTATCTGACCGGCGTATTATTCCAAGAGACGAGCTGTACGATCTCAACGAAGCGATCAACTTCAACTTCAAGTTCATAGGGTGTCGTAAGTGGAACGTTCAGTTCAACATTGTCTTCAATGTTTCAAGCTTGGAAGATGGTAGGTGATTTACCAAGCGCTGCCACACGGTGAAAGTTAGGACCATAGATCCCAGCTCCGGTACGGTAATTTTCCAATTTAAAGCCATATGTGTGGCAGATTTGTGCGTTGGGTGGTGTGACCCGACCTTTGTTTCTCCATTCTTCGCAGTCACCAATGAGCACTTCGAATTTTTTGGAGAACCGAAATCTCTTGAGCATCGTATCTGGAATCTTTAAGATTGGGTTGTTTTGGATATTTTCAAGAATGCTGAGATGGTCTGTAAAGTCTCCGGGTTTCAGTTCTTGTATTTGAGGCAGCCTAAGAACACTCAGCGTAGCTCCTTTTTTCATTGTGAGGTGTAGCGGCGAGAGATTAAGCATTGTTCCTAATGCTGCCGCCGGGCACGTTTTTTTCCCCTCGTGATGCCCGTGTTGTGTTTTCGGCCACCATACTGTAGAGTCGTAGGTGATCATTGGTCATCGATTGTGCTGTACATCCAGTGCGATCCTCAGTGATCCTATAGTTTTATTTTTCTGCTGTGTACTTACTTACATATGTCCTGTATCCCCTTGTGGGTCCTAAGGCCTCTACTACGTCTACGCGGCATCGTGTACGGTTTCTGGCAATGTGTCTGAGTTCTCCCCAACTTTTCCCTAACTGTCGTGCCTCCTTCTTGATTGTTCTGCGCCTTGTTCTCTTCGGACCGCCAGGTCTTCAGCCATCCTGAGTTAAAGGGTTCTATTGCATAGCATGGTTCGCTATGGAACTGTTACCCTTTTGGAACGTGTGACCAATTCACTGCCACTTCCGTCGTTGAATGGTTGTGCCTATTGGTTCCTGACCTGTTCTCTCGTAAAGGTGTTCGTTAGAGATATGATTGGGCCAGAAAATCCTTAAGATATTGCGCAGGCACCTATTAACGAACGTTTGCAGCTTTCTGGTGATAGCGAACAGTCTTATCTTGGTGTTCAAACCGAACGCGGACTTTGCTTTGGCGATCCTGTTGGCTATATCCAGTTCGGTTCCACCATCGGTCGAGACAAGACTCCCAAGATACTGGAAATCCTCTACTCTCTCTACCGGTTGTCTAGCAATGCATATTTGAGCCGATGAGTTTGTTCCAAGGCTGATAATTTTAGTTTTTGCCGTACTAATTTTCAGCCCGACGACACCTGCCTCCCTCTCCACATTTGCTCTCATTTGGTGGAGGTCCATAATTCTGTAGGAGAGTAAGCATACATCGTCAGCGTAGTCAAGATGTTTCAGTTGAGATGTAAGAGTCCATCTCATTCCTCCTTTTCCCGTCGACAAAGCTGCACGAAGCACATCGCTAATCACCAATAGGAATAATATTGGTGAAAGGATACAGTCTTACCCGACTTTGGACCACAAATTCCTCAGACAACCTTTCTCTGTGCAGAACGTGACATTTGGAGCCTTCATATGTAGCTTTGATAATAGCAATTAGTGTATCGGGAATACCTCTCCTGCGTTAAGCACGCCAAATAAACTCCCTGTTGACACATTTCGAACGCCTTCTCAAAATCGATGAACAGCAGGTGGAGTGGCGATCGATATTCAACACACTGTTCGATGATAATCCACAGGGTGTTGATGTGGTCGACACAGGAGGATCCAGAGCAGAAACCTGCTTGTTCGACATCGAGTGTGTCTTCGAGATGTTGTTTGATTCGCTCAAGGATGATTTTAGCTATTATCTTAGCTACAGCGTTCAGCACTCCATTAAATTTCCTTTCTTAGGAAGCTTGACGATCATTCCCTTTTTCCACTCGTTAGGAAAGCTCTCAGCTTCCCAAGCTCTCCCTATAAGTGGAAGCAGAAGCTTAGCCGATGTTGTTGGCGCTGCTCGGAAGAGTTCTGCTGGAATACCGTCAAGTCCTACCGCCTTGTTGGTTTTGAGTGCCTTGATCGCGATAGTGATATCATCATTACTGGGAGTCGTGGTGCGTATTCGGGAAGTTCTCACCTCGGGCATCTCAGTCTGATTTAGGAGCATATCCCTAGCGAATACGTGGTTCAAAACCGTAGTAAATTGCTCTTTCCATCTCTTGAGTTGGTCCTCATCCGAAATGAGCAAGGAGCCGCTAGGCTATTCACTGGGTGTTGGCTGGAGCTGCGATCACCTGCCAGCTCTTTGGTGATTCTGTAGACGGTCCTGCTGTCATACCTCCGTGTAGCTTATTCTGCTTCTGTGGCCAGCGAGTTGATGAAGTTGCGCTTGTCACGTCGCACGCTACGCTAAACTTCTTTCATCTTCATCCGATATAGGGACTCTAGCTTGTTTCTCCCTGCTGCTGGAGTAGCTGCAACGCGAACTTTCAGCTGTTTTCTCCAGGTATCCTCGGAAAGCCACACTCTATGTCTTCCCTGCGATCGACCGACAATTCTTTCTGCTCTGTAGCATGTATAGAATTCAGTTTATAATGAGGGATGCGATACCTCTCCTGGTCATAGCCTTGTCGATTGCTTCATAAGAAGTGTTGTCAAAGGCTCCCTGTATGTGAATAAGGGCACAAAAAGGTCGATTTCCTTAACAGCCAGGGTTTTGTTATTTTGCGGAACCTGGCAGTCTCTGTGGATTAGCCTTTTTTTTTTTTTTTTTTTGCGCCTAATGATGAATAATCTTCTGGATACCAGTAGCACTGGTTACTGGCATGCACAGTTCGCAAACCTGAATATTCGATGGCAGGAATACGTCTGCTTACTAACCCACACCCTACACACTCTAACCACTCTCCTCTCGGGACTACACTTAGGTATTAATTCGCAGGGATGGTAAGCAATTTATGCTCTTCTTTCTTCATTTGCTGGTTCGACGGGTTCAGCGTTTGCCGTTTCGAAATAATATTGGAATGCAAGTAACATCGCGAAACAAAGAGAATTTGATTGAATACAATTCGCTTCGCTTTACATAATCGGCCACCAGTCATATGGAGTTTTCACATTTCGCCGATCGATAATTTTTAAGCAGTAGAAGTAAATATACAATTGTTTGATTGCAAATGCAATTGATCCTTGTTAGCTGTATGTGTCCACGCGGATTTGCTTATGTGGTTTCACGCTTGCCGAACGTGCGGAAATTATTAAAAAATATTATCGAAATTCCTGCTCAGTTGTAAATACGCAACGTGAGGTCGGTCGTCATCATGGCTTCAGTGTGCAGGCAATTCTTTGCACCGAGGAAAAGTTTGAGGGTGAGTACACTCTTTTGGACCTTAAGCCACCAACCAGACAGAGATTGGTGCGAAATGAAGAAAACATAGGCGCCGTAGCGACCAGTATCGAAGACCCAAAAATGTCGATTCGGCGCCGATCAGCTGAATTGGGCATCGCCAGAGAGTCAACCCGGCTTATTTTCCGGTTGGATTTGGGCGTTCTGTGGCCAGAGCTCGAGAATATCGATATATCTGAGCTGTGATTCCAAAAAGACGGCGCTCCATGCCAAGTTGTGAAGGAGAAATTTCGCGACTGGGGCGTCTAACGGCGAGCGCTTATCAATTGGCCGCCGCGATCATGCGACTTGACACCACTCGATTATTTTTTCTGGTTCTACGTCAAGTCCATAGTCTTCGCTAGCAAGCCAACCACTTTGGACGAGCTTGAGGCCAACATTCGAGACGCTATTGCCAGAATAACGCCGTACGTATTGGACCGAGTCATAAAAAAATGGTCCGACCGCTTGAAGCACTGCCAGCGAAGCCGAGGTGGCCATTTAAATGATGTGCTATTCCACATATAATGGCATGAATGAAGCTTCAAAATAAAGCCTGAATCAATTTTATAGCTCACACCGTTGTTGTTTTATTTAATTTCTTTTTTCCTATCGTTCTTATCTGGTCACCCTGTACAGTAGAATCTCGGAAAGATGAACACATTAAAAACATATTAAAAACATGTCCAATTCATATTTTCGAAATGTTCACCTAATCGAGCCGTCATAATTTGTTGACCATAAAGAGGAATTATGAGGGTAAGTCCCGAATAACCAAAAAAAGGTGGGAAAAGTCCGATCTTCTTCAAGATCATACACATTGGAAACAGCGCAGTTAAGCAAAGAGACTTCATCTTTCCGAGCACGTTCATCAACACAGTTTATCTTTTCAAAGAGTTAATCTTTCCGTGATTCTGCTGTTTTTACATTTTTAGTCATCCGTTCAAATCGTCAAAAGAAACGAAGCGAATTTAGTAATGGTAAGAACCAAATTCGTCGTCAAATGCGATCCACCACGTTTCAAACAATCGGTGTAATAGACTAGTGCTTTGTTGGCGGAGGTAGCAGCTTCATTAGCGAGTTTATTGTTTGTATCTATCATTAGTTGACGCAAGATTAATATAAGAAAAAGATGTGAGCTAATTTCAAACTGGTTCTTGAAAATAATTATTACGTTTCAGTTTGCTGAAAACTACTACATTGTAATTTTTACTTAAAAAGACCTTTGCTATACGTGGTTTAAATGTTGACCAGCATTTCCGAAACAATTTGTGTACAACTATACAACCCTAACTGTCCCGGACGGACAAAAGAAAAATACTTAATGAACATATTCCGTTTGGCACCGGTTAAAAAAGCGTAAACCGTGGGTAACCATCATTCATCCATTGCATCAACATGTGGATATGTATAGGTACATATATACAGTGGAAGTCACTTATAACGACGTGGCTTATAACGACCACTTTCATTTCATTTGGTTGGTTTCTCTATGGGCCCATTCATAAATGCAATATTGCACAATCTGTGCTAAGCAGAGAGTTATCAAATGCACGAATTGGTTTCACTGCGAAGCAGAGAATTCATAAATGTAGTAAAGCTTTATTCATTGCGCAATTTTGACCGCAATCGCGCAGCTGTCAGAATAATATTGCGAATTGCTTAAGTTAAACTTCCATTTGCGCAGCTTTTCCTGCTTTGTATTGTGTTTGCTTTGCAAACCCTCCATTTAAGAATGGGTCCTATATTATACACAAGTTTACCGTCGGATATAACGTGTCGGATATAATGACCAATTTCCGAAAATAAGATAATAGCTGTCGTCGTTTATAACGACAGAATAAGGGAAAATGAATGAAAACAGAAATTACTTACACATTTTTGTACAAGTGTATCTGAATATTTCTTGTTATTTTTTTGCTAGATCCCTTCGGGTAGGGGTTAGAATATACCCGAGGTAGGCATGCCTGTCGTAAGAGGCGACTAAAATCCACCCTTCGTATACCGGGCTTAAAGTGTATACAAAAAAATGCAATGAGTAAAACGAAAAGATTTAATACCCCAGGTGGCAGTCCAGGTTCACTGGAAAATCCACCCTCTTCGGAGGTAGGCTCTACGGATTCTGGGGAGAGCCAATTATTGCAATTGATAAATCCCTTTATAAAAAGTTCAAGGGTACCTCGGTCTCCACCATCAAGACCGAATGTCTCCGGGAAAAAAAGTCCGCCGGAAGTGCAAGCGCACAAGAAACAGGACTTAGAGAAATGTAAAAGCTTTGAGAAGGAAAATAACGAACTTCGCAATAGGCTTGATGAAATGGATCGGCTCTACCAAGAGCTCAAAAAAGAGGTAGACATGCTGAGAGAGGAAAACAAGCTTCTAAAGAACTCGCTTTTACAAAAAGAACGCGAAGATTCCCCTCCCCGCGCAGCTAATCCACAATATCACACGGACGAAGAAGAGCTTGCACGCGAAACGAATTGCGTCTTAAAGAAAAGACCTAGCAAAAAACGCAGAGCCGGCTCTTCGCCCGAAATCGAGCCGCGAAAAGAAGACAAGCAAAATGAGCCGAAGCCAAAACAAACTCAAGCTAAAGCACGTCCTCCGCCTGCAATAAACGTCGTTGGCATAACGGACTACAGTAAGTTACATTGCCTTCTTAAAGGTACGACGACATCGAAATTCAAGGTAACGTCACTCAGGAACAATGCGTGGAAAATTAACGTTGATGACTCCGATGGCTACCGAGCAATATCACAAAAATTAAACACGGAAAAAATCCAGTGGTATACTTATGAAAATAAGTCAGAAAGACCACTGCGTGTTATAGCAAGGGGTCTCCACCCCTCGTGCACAAAAGACGACGTAATGAACGACCTCAAAGCTAAAGGTTTGAAAATTCTTAATGCCGTCAATATTCTCAAAAAGGTGAAGCAACAAACGGAACAAGGCCAGGAAATCATGGTCAAGCATGGACTTCCGCTCTTTATGCTTACCTTTGACAGGAGCGAAAATGTAGACGATATTTATAACGTTAAAACTATTCTGAATATCGTAGTCAAGATTGAGCCTATGCGTACGAGTACGAGATCGATACCTCAGTGTAAACGCTGTCAAGGCTTTAATCACACACAGTCGTATTGTCAAAAAGAGCCGAGATGCGTAAAATGTGCTGGTAACCATCTCTCAGAAAAGTGTGACCTAAATAAGCAGGCCCCGGCTACCTGCATTAACT
This sequence comes from Brachypalpus laphriformis, assembly GCA_945910035.1. Lineage (NCBI taxonomy): Eukaryota > Metazoa > Arthropoda > Insecta > Diptera > Syrphidae > Brachypalpus > Brachypalpus laphriformis. The sequence goes on along the minus strand of OX246753.1, from coordinate 228,460,713 downwards.
GCAAAGGAAAGCACCCAGCGAACTATCGAGGTTGCGAAGTGGCAAAAGAGTTTCAAAAAAGGCGAGACACATTTAAAAATATTCAACGCCAGAACGCAGAACCGGTTAAAAATAGTCGTGAAATCGCTAAGCCAAGGGTAACGACCGTCAATAAACACGTCAAACTTAAGACGAGAGTCGAGCAAAGTAAAGTTCCTTCGGCAAAATCAAAGGAAAAGCCACAATCTCCAGAGACGCTAACATATGCTCAAGCTGCGTCGCTAGAAACCAAGCAAAGCGGTGTTACGGTAGACCCAGTCTCCCAAGTCTTCTCTATAATTCTTGCGAAACTTGAGGAGCAAACGAAGGTAAACAAAGTCATATTTGATAAATTGAGCAAGCTCGAGTTAAAACCTCGCCAGAAAAGAACTCCCATATGAATATGAATCAGTTACTAAAAATTTTAACATGGAACGCAAACGGCCTTCTACAAAAAAACGCCGAATTAGAAGTATTCTTACGGAATGACAACATTGACATTTGCTTGATCTCTGAAACTCATTTGACAAAGGAATCCGGAGTAAAAATAAGAGGGTATCGTGCTTATCACGCATACCACCCTTCCGGAAGAGCTAGAGGCGGATCCTCCTTATTCATTAAAGACTGCATTGAGCACTCCATAAATACGACGATTGAAATCGATACAATGCAAACAAGCTCAGTTCGAGTTAAGAATAGGCACTCATATTTCAACATCGCGTCCATTTATTGTCCTCCGCGATGCACGTTTCGAAGTAACGACTTTGTACGTCTCCTTGACTCACTTGGACCGAATTTCATTATAGGTGGCGATTTCAACGCAAAACACACCTTTTGGGGTTCCAGATCCAATTCACGGAAAGGCAGACTTCTGTACGAAGCCGGTATGCAATTCGGGGTTGACTTCTTTTCGACGGGGAAACCGACGTATTGGCCCTCTGATACAGCAAAAACACCGGACCTAATAGACTTCTTCGTAGCGAAAGGAGTATCTTCAAATTTTGCGAAAGTAGAGGAAAGCTTTGATCTCTCCTCAGATCACTCGCCGGTAATCTTGACAATAAGTGACCGACTAATGACAGTAGAAGCTGTGCCTAGATTAACTAACAAAAAAACTAACTGGCGCGACTTTAGAACTGATTGCGAAGAAAATATTGTCTTAAATGTATCGCTCAAAACACCCTTCGAAATAGAAGATGAGCTCGGCAAATTTATTGAATCAATACAAAATGCCGCGTGGAAAAATACACCTTTAAGGAGGAAAGAAGTCCCATGCAATGAAGCTTATTATCCGCCGGAAATAAAAGAACTTATTCGAGAAAAGAGGAGAGCACGCAAAATATGGCAACAAACTCGCGCTCCCCAGCATAAAACCCACTCGAATTTCTTATGCAATAAGCTTAAAAAAGCGATCCAAGACCTAAAAAACCGAGAGACTTCAGCTTATCTTGAAGGTTTAACCGCCGAAAAAACTACTAATTACTCGCTCTGGAAAGCTGTCAAAAGAATTAAAAAACCGCAAATACATTCGCCACCGATAAGAAAAAACAACGACGAATGGGCAAAAGGTGACAAAGAAAAAGCGGATCTATTTGCCGAGCACTTAGAAGAAACTTTTAAGCCATTTGATGGAGAAACATTGGTAGACGATTTTACCGGTACGACTACGACATCTGACAACCTTAGAATAAAAAGTGTGTCACTTATAGAACTTTGCCAGGCAATAAAAAACCTGAAGAACAATAAAGCTCCTGGCTATGATTTAATAACCGGACAAATCCTCAAGGAATTACCAAAAAAGGCACTATTAAAATTGCTTTATTTAATAAATGCTTCCATTAGATTATTATACGTTCCAAATCAATGGAAAGTCGCAGAAGTCATAATGGTTCCGAAACCGGGAAAATCTCCAAATGACAAAAAATCGTACAGACCGATATCGCTACTACCAATAATATCGAAGGTATTTGAAAAACTCCTACTAAAACGGATTCTTCCGGTCATTGAAGAGAGACGCCTAATACCTGACCACCAATTCGGGTTCAGAATCAAGCATTCCACAATTGACCAGGTTTATAGAATAACCGACGAAATTGAAAAAGCCCTTGAGGAGAAAAAGATTTGTTCTAGCGCTTTTCTTGACGTATCTCAAGCCTTCGACAGGGTTTGGCACGATGGATTGAATTATAAGCTAAGACGAATCCTTCCGGAGCAACTTCATAAGATCTTAGAATCGTACCTTAAAAACAGACTTTTTCGTGTTAAGCACGGAACTGAATATTCTGATTTTAAAGAAATCGCCGCCGGAGTTCCGCAAGGAAGTGTCCTTGGGCCTATATTATTCTTGCTGTACACTCGGGACATACCTCAAACTGAAGGCACTATTGTAGCTACGTTCGCGGACGATACGGCTATTTTGGCAACGGAAAGTTCAATCGAGTCAGCAACCATAAAACTCCAACGAGCCTTGGATAAAATCTGTGAGTGGACAAAAACTTGGCGCATTGTTCTTAACGAGACCAAATCGACGCATGTTAACTTCACTTACAAGAAAATAATCAACCTTCCCGTTTTCATTAACTCGGTACAAATACCGCATGCAAACGAAGCTAAATATCTGGGAATGACACTAGACGCGAAACTTAAATGGAAACCTCACGTTAAAAAGAAACGTGACGAAGTCGAAAATCGACTTAGAGAAATGTATTGGCTAATTGGAAGATATTCCAAACTAAGCGTATATAACAAACTGCTTCTGTATAAGCAAGTGCTTAAACCCGTGTGGACGTACGGTATACAACTCTGGGGTTGTACCAAACCAAGCAATAGGAATCTCATACAATCATTGCAAAATAAAATTATAAGAATAATCGTGAACGCTCCCTGGTATATCAGAAACAATGATATCCACAGAGACTTAGGGATAGCTACCGTGGAGGACGAAATAAAAAACTTCGCTCGCAAGCTTCGTATTCGTCTTCATGGCCATTGCAACTGTGCCATACTCCAAACTTTGGATGTGACAAATCTTACGCGCCGACTTCAAAGAACGAAACCGTTCGAATTAGCGCTATAAGACAAAAAGCCGCATGTCATGACGGTTTCAGCAGGTGCTTTTATTGAAAATCTACCTGCCTCACGCGAATATAAATCTGAAGCTTAAACTACTTGATAAGGTCAAACTTAGTCGTAGTAAACAAAACGAAGGGAAGGGTGTTTTTAGTCAGTAGAAATCTGACACTACTATGAGTACACGGTCTCATAGTGTCTCATGAAGATTTTCACCTACCCACGAAAAAAAAAAAAAAAAAAAAAAAAAAAAAAATTTTTTTGCATTGGGTAGCACTAACGGTTTGTTATGTCGCCGACGGTCGTTCTACATTGTGTAGCTGTGTATCTGTTGTATATTATTGAAGTTTATTTGATGTGTCTCCCGAATAGCTGCTCTTAATTTTAATGCTTTTTGTATTAATTGTGGTTAACGAGTATTTATAAAAAGATTTGTATGTACATTATGTGATTGCAGTTGCATATTGGTTCATTGTTTTTTGCCATGAGTTCTGGACAACGTAGAAACTTTTCTGTAGAGGAAAAGGCAGCCATATCTTTCGCTTGGAGTCAGGTAAAAAAAATAATGCAATAACACAGTTTCACATTCAACCGTATCAACAATATGGAAAAATCGAGAAAAAACAGAAAAGAACTTTGAAGAATGCTGCATAAAAAAGAAAAGACTACGACAGTCAACCAATCCTGAAATGGATGAAGCGTTACTGAAGTGGTTTAAGAATAAGAGAAGACAGAACGTCCCAATAAATGGACCAATTCCTATCAGTCAAGCTAATAAATTTGAAGAATTGTTCGGAAAAAAGGACTACAGATGCCCTGAAGCCTGGATAAGACGCTTTAGGCAACGTCACAACATTGTTTTTGGAAAAGTTTCAGGCGAAGCAGCCAAGGTCGATACAGTGCTATGTGACGAATGGATTAAAAAAGTTTGGCCAAATCTGCGACAGGGTTATTCAGATGAAAACATCTAAACATCGAAACTAGAAGCTTGCTCCGGATAAATCCTTCCGCTTTAGAGGCGAACGCTGCATGGGTGGAAAATTGTCTAAAGATAGAGGGTGAATTCAAAAACGTCAAAAAACTGTGCAGCGTTGCGGCAACAGAATAGGGCTTCTGTTGCTGTTGCCCTGCGCAATTTTGTTTTGACATTTATGAACGATTGTGATGTAATGGTATGTACAATAGGAAAACATGCAGAATGTAGTAAAAATATTTACATATATTATATAAATAGAACATTAAAATTGTTAAACGTTTACCTTTCATCCATTTCTAACTTGGAAAAAAACAAACAAGAGCTCAAAACAAAGGAAAGCAACAGCAAAACAACTGTTGCGCAGGTTGCTCTTCTTTGACGTTTGGTTGCGCAGATGTTGCAAAAAAAAAAAACTTGATTTGAGCAACATTACTAAAATGTTCTTTTTTTTTAACTTGTTGCTTTAATGTTGCTGCAACACTGCCGCAACACTGCATTTCTGAATTGGGCCAGTGTTACAGTTATGGTCGCTTGTAACATGACGGGTTAAATAAAAAGAAAACTTTTGCTGATAAGCAAATCAAGATACCCCCGTTGTTTCAAAAATATTAAGTCCTTACCGGTATTTTATGGAGCAAATAAAACTGCATGGATGACATCAGATATTTTCGCAGATTATCTTCATAAATGGAACAAGGAGTTAAAAATTATTTTGACTGTAGACAATTGTCTCAGTCATCTGAACATTGAAAACTTAAGCTCAATTAAACTGATATTCCTACCTCCAAACACATCTGTTTTGCAACCTTTGCACCAAGGAATAATAAAGAATTTAAAAGTGGGCTTCCGAAAATTGTTTGTCCTAAAAATGATTGAATCTGACATTTCTTTCAATCCGTCTATACTGCTCATGATATCGAAGTCTTGGGACGAGGTTACGCAGACGACAATTGCGAACTGCTTCAAGCATGCTGGATTCCTTTCATCAGCCCCTCTGAATGCGGAAGCCGATTTCACTGAAGAGGATGAAATTCCATTAAGTGAACTCACGATGACAGTCATAAATAGAGTGGTACCAGCCGAAGAATGGGAGTAATACGTGAAGATTGACGACAATTGGTGTGTTTTCGTGAGAACTACGCAGAGCCAAGTGAAAGCTTCTCCACAAAACGATTCGAAGTCAATCTGGAAAAAAACTTTTTTAATTGTTTGAAGATTGGTGATTGAATTGAAATTGAAGTAAAAAGTATGAAAAAGTTGTGCTTAAATGTATGAAATACTACTGAATCATTCCAGTTGAATGAAAAAGCTTTTCTCAGCGAAAAAGCTCTTCCCATCCATCCCAACTCATTTTCGACTGAGAAAAAAAGTTAAAGTGGTTCCAAGTCACTTTGTGTTGTTGTACTCCGTATTAAATCTTACTTCACTGCGAAGCGACGTTTCACCAAAACGCACCAAATGTTTTAACATCCCCGATGGAAAATGACGACGATAGTGTACAGGACATAAATTTGAATAAAGAAGAAGTTGAAGATAGAAATGGAAAAGATGATAAAGAATTCGAAGAAAACTTTGCCCCTCCTACAGTCTCGGAAGCAATAAAAGCAGTTGAATTGTTGCGAACTTTTGTCTGCTTTAATGACTTTGGTAAGAATGTAGTAAATAACCTTTCTGTTTTAGAAGCAGCTTTCAACTCTTCTTATTTAAATTGTCTGCAGAAGAAACAAACAAAAATGAACGACTTTTTTGACAAGATTTGAAAAAAAAAAAATTTATTTATCCATGAATTTAATTAATAAATAAAATGAATTCTTTTTGTTTGTAAATGATTTTAATATATTTCTGAATGCTTGGGGAGTGTAGTCGCATATAACGACCGCATTTGATCGGTCCCTTCACCGTCGTTATAAGCGACTTCCACTGTAGTTCCAATTGGCAGAGCTCTCTTAGACAAATTGGTTTTGTATGCATGCGTTTTTAATAATATACATATAATAAAAATAAAGATTTATTTCTTTAATATTATTTAAGCAAATGAAATAGTCAAATGTTAGATACTATTTAAAAATCACAAAAGAAGTAGATCAAAATCAAAGAAAATAAATAAAAAAACATTCACCCCGATTTCTGTTGTCGTTTAAGGTTTTTCGACAGTTAACATTTTATTTATCGCATCGTGCTGCCAACATTTAAACACGGTTATAGAATTTTCTTATAATTTACAAAACTAGTACAATGCTTTCGCAACGACAAACGGTGAAAGCAAACATCGACTAATATTAAAAATGTAGTTTACACATGTATCTAACTACCACTATTAAAATAATAAATATGAATTATAACAATTAAAGGATTAACAAAACTTAACTATGCATTTTCAGCTCTGGAACTTACAAACGGGCGGCAATATATTTTCCAGCATAATAATACAGAACACAGTTGGGAAAAGATTTATAATTTTTGGTAACCATGACCGTAACGTATATCTCTTAAAATCAACGCAACCAACACAAATTCCTAGTATCAGCTGGAAAAGCGAACTAGATTCTGCGGTATATTCGACTCCTGCCATTTTAAATATGTCTCCAGATATTCTTGCTGTACTATCATGTTCCACAAACGGTTATATCTACATCTTGGACTTTCATACCGGCGCAATGCTTTTTACACTAAATTTAGGCAATGAAATTTTTTCATCGCCTTCTATAAAGGAAAACAGAATTTACGTTGGATGCCGAAATAATAATCTTGTTTGTTTAGAATCGCAGTTTAAAGAACAAGTAAATAAAGAAAACTTATAGATTTGATTTATTTCTTGGCATTTGATTTCGATTTTTTCAGTACTACAGCTGCTAACTCTTTTTTTCGTTCCATCTCTTCTACGTCCTTTTGCCGCTGTGGAATTATCTCTATTGATGTTGGTAAGTTTACTTTTTTTCTGCTTACACGAGTAGTTTTCTTTGGTACTTCATTTGAGCTGGTTGATGCTTCAGCTTGTTTTCGTTTTCCTCGTTTTGACTTTACAGCAGTCTTAGCTTCAACTTGTTCTTCATCGGCTTTGTAATCCGCAGACATTTTATTGATTGCATTCTGAACACGTTTACTTACTGGCAGTTGTTTTAAAGAAATTGCACTTTTTACAGCAAAATAGTTTTTGATGGTTGATTGAGTTTTCTTCTCATTAATTTTTTTCAAAACCGGTCCAAGAATTTCATCCGTTTTCAACCTAGTCCAGCCAAACTTTGTTCTGGTGAATTCGATAATTGATTCAACATCTGGTGAACCCCAACTAAATGATTCTCGACTATCATCGATTGTGGGTGCGAGATATGCTTCAACTACCTGAAATGTTTGCGTTATTTAGAAGTATAGATTTGAAATTCTAAATAAGAAGCTTACCGCGGGACTGGGAAATCCTTCATATAACTCAATATTTTTCAGTTTATTGCGAAGTTTATGTCGTGTGGAATTTCCAATTGCTATGCTGGACTTAGCATTTGCCCACCAGTCACGAAAATTGCGTAAAGTTCCCAAAACTGCAGCGGTTTGTGGTTTAGTTATTGAGTCTATTGAGTCACTGGCTGAAAAAGTAGCAAGTATTTCCAGTGCAGTTACTGCACCTATACCATTGATACCTGCAAGAAACATTGTCATTCTTTTTTGTGTAATTGTAATAATAATAATATTACTTATAATTTTTCAATATAAATTACTTATTTACCTGTAGTATAATCACTTCCAACCAACAAAGCTAACTGGATCAATTTCATTCTATCCACATTGAATGAATTCTCGATTTTATCAGATTTAAATTCCATTACATGTTTATTTTGAGCAAAAAAGTTTTTATAGACGGTTCTTCCACCAAAAAGCCATATGTCACTGTCATCGGTAATGGTCCCATTGGTAAGATGCATAGAATCAAGGAATGCACACTGTGCTTCAGCCTCCGTTGGAGCAGCAATAAATGGCACGCCGAATAAGCGCAATAATTCCATGCACTCTGAACTCATTCTCTCAGTTATTGTCATTCCCATCCTATCCTGACGATTTCTTTCCTTTTCCAGATCAATCTTTTCTTTTGCTAAGCAAGATGCTAAGTCCTCTAATTCTTCGCGCGTTTTATTCTTTTTTAATACATTAGCCGTTATTTCTTCAGTTTCTTCTGTTGTTGGTATCATTTCGCTATCATTGTCAATCGACTTTTCAAATAACATTTTGGCGACCTTATTTGATCTTTTTGCGGGTGAAACTTCATCGTCAGTTGCGTTGCGTTTCTTCCCGCTGACTGATTTAGGTGTTCTTTTGACGAAAAACGGCGACTTAACTGTGGGAACATCTTCACTACTTTCTGACACTTTTTCTGGAGTTCTCTTGATAACATATTTTGTTTCAAAAAATTCAGATATCGATTTTTTTTTTGATGGTGTCTGAGGTGATATTTTAGTTGGTATCGATTCATCGATTATTTCAATAATTTCATTAGATTCGGGATTTATTTCTGGTTTGAAGGTGAGATCTGATTTAGTTGTTTTAACACACTCATTCTGAAGAATTTCTTTACTTACGAGTGTATCTTTTGCAAGTCTACTCACTTCGTCTGGTAATTTTGCGAAGGCGGATTGCGCTACTGATGTGTACTTTGTAACGCTACTTTCATCTTCAGAATTTTTTTTATCTACGAGCGAAACTTTCGACAATGCAGGCTCTTTTTCTGATAAGTTGGATTGCAGTACCGATGCATTTTTTGATACACTGCTTTGTGATTGGTCTAAATTATTGGTGTCACTTTCGTGTATTAAATTTTGACTCAGCCAGATGCTATCATCATCCGAAATTTCAATAATTGACGGATCAAGTTTAATATCGTTCAAATCGATTTTGGAGACTTCAGATACTTGTTTCTTTAGGTCCTGAAGAATTTCTGTTACTTTCGATAACGGCGGTTTTACTTTAATTTTGCTCTCATTAGTTGGAGTGAATATATCCGCAAAAAGGTCGTCCTCTTTATCAATAGGTTTAGATGCATCTACGAATATTTCTAAATGATTGTTTACTACAGAACTACTGTCACAGACTTCTTCTAGTTCCGAATTACTATCAGAATCAGAAATTACTCCAACTTCCTCAGTTTTTTTAATTTCTTTCGGTATTATCGCACTTTTATCAGAATTATTTTTCTGCACTGTGGGAGATTTGTCAGACTGATCGTTTTCTATTTCGAAAAATTCTTGATTTTTTACATGTACTGTAGGCAAAAGAGTATTTGTTTGTTCCAATATCGCTTCTGTTTTCTTGTCAATCATTGCACATTGCACAGGGATTTCCGTACTTATGTCTCCATCGTTTACGCTGGCATAGATAATCATTTAGTAGATTAATATAAGCGATGACAACTTTTTAATAAATTAATAAGAGCGTTCGACTTGACGGAATGACGAAAGACCTTCAAAAGAGAGTTATCTCTCTCTCTCTCGAAAAATAAGAGGAGGCCCTCCGTTCTTCCGTTAAATCGAACACATGTAATGTACTCGTATATGTGTGCAAAACTGAAGCGTATGAGCGTACTCTAGATCTAACTACACATGTGCAGCTCAACATTCCAACCTTCGCAGCCATAGCTAACTTCGGTACGTATATTGCCTACGTGGGCTATATACGGACTTATGATGCTGCAGAAATATGCATCTTAAAGGAAGGTCGTTTTGAAATGGACTTACGTGATACAATGTACAATGAAAAATCAAACAGAACTTCTTTCCGTTTCCTCATTCACACCTTCAGTGTTCGTGGTAATAATACGTACGTAGAAACAAACACTTAAAAAAGTATAAAACAATCAACTTGCAACCCCCTGCCCGCTGGCAAATGAGTGTGGCCTAATGCCCTTTAGTTTAATTTTTTTGGTAGATACTGGTGACGGTGAGCATTGTTTTGCAGTGGTTGCAAAAAGATTGTCATGAATATCATATTGGCGAGAAGTTAGGTGCTTTGCATTTTATATGGGTATCATTTTTGACAGCAAATCGTCCGCAATTGTGCTGAAAGTGGCAAATGATTAAACGTGTTTCATTTAATTTATGTGCATTTACCGGTTTCAAGTTGTGTACTATATCCCTTATACAAAATAACGTATTACAGAATCCTGTATTACAAAATACTGTAGGACAAGGACTTGAATGGAATCCGATTTTCATAAAATGCACTTAATAAGGCGACGAAATCTATGAATTTATAGTGTGGGGTGGGTAAGTTGGCAAACATAAATTGATGGTCAAAAGGTTGTGCGAACCTTATGTTCTCTTGTATCGCATATTACATGAAAACATAAGGTTCTCACTTAGCATAGGCCTACCAACTTTTACTCTCTACCTCACGTTGGTAACCGCTGTGTACTTAGTACCTTTATCGGAGATTGGGTAACTAACCTATTTAGAAGATCTTGGGGGCAGCAGACGAGAGATGGGGAAGAGTGCTTTCCACTAGACAACTTCTTTTGTTCCAGACGGCAGCAGATGAATCCCCTAGATAGAGTCGACGGTGGCGTCTACAGTTCCAGTTAGGTTGAATTTAGTGAACACCTTGCGCGAGTTGCTTCGGCATATTCATATCACAGGTTAGTAAGGAATTTACAAGGTTAGTCAGGACCTTGCCCACAAGTAATAAAAAATAATTGGGATATTTTAAGGGCACAGTGCTTATGACAGTAAATAAATCACTCTCAACGGGAGTTTTCCCAAGCTCATGGAACGATTCGATGGTTACCTCAGTGGAAAAAGTTGCAAAAAAAATTAAATTATTTATAAAGGTTTTAGTTTACGCTACCAACTGATAACGGGAAGGAGCAACATTGTAGAATATTTAAAAGTAAATGTATAGATTTTGTAAAAAAAAGTGTATAGGAGAATAATTAAACTGAATTAAATAAACTATATGTATATAGCAAATATGAATTTTCTAAAGTATTGAATTACTACTAATAAAAATAATAATAAAAAAATCTATATACGAGTATAAGAGTATATATGACCGAAAAAGATTGTGGGGCACTGACCCATAAAAGAATGAAATATTTGGGCAAGTACCAAATATCAGATGAGGATACACTAACAATATGCCAGGCCCACTTCTCATTCTCAAATTCCTTGGAGATATGGACTGGACGGGTGTTTTCTTCTAAGGGTGTTTTTTCTCGCTAAAATAAGAGTACACGACTCTCAATCGTGATTCTGGAAAGATTTATAATGCGAGAACTTGGGGAACAAAGTTCGCCAAGGCATTAGTAGAAGACACAATATACCATTAGGCCAGTTTGTTCCTTCGGCAATAATAGCACTCCCCGTTTCTCATAATCGTTCATTGACTCATATCCCTGTTCTTCGCTCAACAAACTAGAACGGCAACGTCTGTTAAGTTCATTACATTTCGTTCTTGACAACATGGGACACAACGAACATAGTAAAATAGTTTACGATATCCCAATATAGGGATTATTTCCTGAACCTAACCTTACGAATGTGGAATGCTCTTTCAAACTCAATTTTTCTTTAATGCAATCGGTATGCATCGGTATTTACTTATTTCGCATCAACTGTGTATCAAGTACACCATGAGGGTGAAGCAAGCAATGAAAGGAACCTTTAACTTGGCGCGTAAAAATCAAGCTAGCTAGCTAGGTATGTTAGTTACGGTTCAGGCCACACTATGTTTTCATCAAGTTACTGAATTACACGAAACAGGAGGCAAATAACCTCTTACGCAAAGAATTGAATTGCGAAATACCACAATAAAGCATACGAAACGCTATGTAAAGAAAAACAGAAAAGGTACATTGAACATCTGACTGTGGAGATAAAAGGGACTCGAGACAGTCGCTCTTTCTGGAAACTCGCAAGGAAGCTCAACGGCACCGCTTTTGCACGGAGTTTACAACTTGAAGCACCTGTGCTAGCTGAGCACTTTAGAAAACTGCTGAACCCGCCTTGCAGCACAAACCAGCTGCAATATGCTCTACCGTTTCAGAGGATCGAAGAGTTGGACCGCAATATATCACCACAAGATGTCTGTAGAGTCATAAACCGTTGCAACCTTAACAAAGCTCCAGAGGAAGACCGCATTCCATATGAATTTTTCAAGTACGCGTCCAACGAGTTTCTGGAGAAACTATCAATGGCGTTCAACTATATTTTCAACACGGGCGAAGTGCCATCCAGCTTCAGGAGGAATATCCTTTTCCCTCTATTTAAAAAGGGTGATCCTAGCGATCCTTGTAACTACAGAGGCCTATCCTTCCTAAACTCCGTGATGAAAATATTTACGGGTATAATCCTGGAACGGTTGACAGAATGGGTTCATTCAAATGACCTGCTTAGTGAGTTCCAAGCCGGGTTTAGAAAAGGCTACTCGACAGTAGACAATATTTTTACGTTAACAAGCTTAGCTAGGTCTTACCCGAATAAAGGAAAAAAAATGTACGCGTTCTTTGTGGACTTCCAAGCGGCTTTTGATTCTGTTGATAGAAAAGCGCTTTTCTATAAGTTAAGCAATCTTGGAGTGTCAACAAAAGTGCTCAAAATTATCGAAAGTCTCTATAAGGAGAATATGACTGCGGTATGGGACGGAAACAATGTTTCAAATTGGTTTGAGTCTCATATGGGTGTTAAGCAGGGTTGTCTCATGAGTCCTCTTCTTTTCGCGCTATTTATGGACGATTTGCCAACATCTCTACCTGGAGGAATTGAGTTCGCTGGAATGAAAATAAGGGTACTCTTATATGCTGATGACATCGTCATCTTGTCGGAAACTCCATCCATGATGCAAATGATGATCAACAAGCTAGAGAAATATTGCAACCTTTGGAACCTAAAATTGAATACAAGCAAGTCCAAAATATTGGTATTCCGAAACGGTACCGGTCGCTTCGCTAGGGACGAAAAATGGTTTTACCAAAACGAAGAAATTGAGAACGTAAAGGAATATAAGTACCTTGGAGTCATTTTAACACCGCGAGTGGATTTTAAAAAGCACCTTCAGGAAAAACTCAAGGAAGAAAAAAAGGCAATAAACTGTAATTGGAAGGGAATATTTTCTAAAAATAACGTTTCGCTTAGTACAAAGTATAAAGTCTATGAGGCAATGGTTAGGTCCATCATGTGCTATGGCGCCCAAGTATGGGGTATCTCTCAGTTTGAAGAAGTTGAAAAGCTGCTAAGATACTTTATTAAAAAAATCTTCAGGCTACCGGAAAACACGCCAACGTATATGCTTCACCTGGAAACAGGACTGTCCCCTTTGTACATCTTCACAGTAAAGCTGCACTTTCATTACATTTTAAAAGCAATGTCACTCTCGAGTCAGAGGCTTCCGAATTTGGTTGCAATGCACATAATACACCATAGGCAACAATTTTTCCTCGAATGGTCCAGGCTCTGCGGCATTCACGATATCCAACTAGCGGATTACAATCCTACATCTTGGAGAGAGGCACTACAGGAACTGTTGATTAAGGTCGACCTATCCACCCGTGAGGCATTTAAAGTAAAAGCCCAAGAGAGTCAAACCAGACTCATATATCGAACTCTTCAACATGACTTGGGGGAATTCGACTACTTCCAAGACCAAAACAGTGTGGAAGTTATTTCAACATTATTTAAGGCTAGAGGAGAGCTCCTGCGCTTGAATTACATGCCATATAGAACCGAACGAAATTCTGAATGCTCACTATGCAACCTGCATGCCTTAGAAGACGTCTTCGATCTCATCGGAGTATGCCCAATATTAAAGGCGATAAGGCGAACCCATTGGGATAAACATGTGCTACCGGAAGCTGAAGTCAGGGCAATACTAAACGGTCAAAATTGGAAGGTTCTGTTTAGCTACTTAAAGTCCGCTTTAAAATACAGGCAACAAATATTACATGAAGCTTTTTAGAAAAATTAGTGAATATAACTAAAACGAATTTAGACAGATAAAGTAATTGAGATCTTTTGAATTCTATTTTAAAATTTTGTAAATCTCTCTTTTCAGGCTGACGGCAAACGCCAATGCATATTTTGTGATTATTTAATTATGTATTAGTAACAATTTTCTAATGTTCAATAAAAATCACTTCTACTACTACTACTACTACCACATTTTCACTGAAGAAAAACCTTAGTAGCAAATTTGTACGTTTATGTTGTGTTGCAGTACATAGTAATTAAGAGCATTATTTTGTTTATTTCGAATATATCGAATTGTTAACATAGTCATGTCTTGTATAGAATGAAATACTTGCAAATAAACACATAATTTATACGTACCCAAATGTAAAGTTAAATTCATCATTATCAGAAAAGGCTTGAGTATGTTCCAGTAGACCCTGTACATCTTCTTCGTTCATGCCAGCATGTTCGATCATATAAGCTCTAGCAAGACCAACAGCAGTATTTTTTAAGTGTTTTCGTTGTTCTTTGCTAAGTTTAAATTTTCCTTTGTACTCATAATCACTTTCACTGTAGACAGCAGATTCGTCTAAGGACATTTGTATTGCTTTTTGCAGGTCATCATCATATTCCTCACCTAGATTAGGCTGTGTCTCGGTCTCTTTCTTTAATGCACTATCTTTTGCCAGTGCAGATGTAGATGTTTCAGGTTTGGCTTCAATTTCAGATTCAGCGACAGCCGTAGCTAAAGTTTTTTTTAGGTCTCGCACCAATAGGAAGCGAGTATTTGCATCGGAAGAAATATGTTTTGTATTGGGCAAGGCAGATGGCTCAATAATGCCCTCTTCACTAAAAATATTTTCTAATTCACTTAATGTGAACATCCTTACACCATCCATTTCTTTTTCAGCTTCTTCCAAACTCTCTTGTACTTGTCGTCTTTTTAACAGTCTTTTCATTTGAAATGAACTGAATTCATTGCTTTTCGATGGCAATTCGTGCAATTTTCCCCAAGATGATTGCTTTCTGGTTTCTTTAATATCAATAAGAATTTCATGCCTTATATCTGCAGGAAGATTGCGAAAATATTTGCTTTTCACATCTATGGCTTGCAAATTTTGATTATAATAGTGACGAGGTTTTGATTCATCGAATGAACTATCAGTATCTGAACTGCAGGTTGTATCGGTAGTGGTGTTAAGATCACTTTCCTGGTTGGTTTCTATAATAGTTGGCAAGTCCGGAAGTTTAAACATATCATCTATATCGGCACGCTTTTGGATTGCCCTATTTTTTGATGGTGACGACTTTAGCAGTTCAGCCGCGGCTTTTGAACCAAGTGCTTGCTGCACAACCTTTTCTTTGGCTAGTGATTGCAGTAACAGGGTCTGAACTCTGTCTGCTTCGTTAAGTAATTTGTTTCGCCTTTGATTACGTTTGGCCTAAAAATAATTTATTTATTAAGTGCATATATATTACAGTAGCGTCATGATAATTTGATGTTGCTTATAGCTAAAGTAAAAACATTTTTCAAAAATAAGATAATTTGAGATTTAGTATTTCTGAATGCTATATTGGTCACTACAGACCATAAAAACTTTCACTCCGACTTTGTCCGAATGAAATCTATCACTATTGTGAACAGAACCCCTATGGAGAACATTGTCTTCTCAGTTGGTGTTATAGAAGCTGTCATTAATAATATCGAAATGGAAAGCTCTCTTAGCTTAGCCAAAGGGAAAATACTCGGTTTTAAACATTATTATTACTATAATATTATAAACTTAATTAAGTTAGAATAAATTACGAAGTTAATAGATACAAACTTATAGCACCAGCTGCCAGAGCTTTCGGCTAAAAGGATGTTAGATCATTAGAGTGAGGAATTTACATATATGTACATACAGTTTGTCAAGAAAGTGTTTACACAATGTGAAAAACAGCAAGCTCTACTTTTCCATTACAAATAGCCGCACTTGTAGTAACTTTATTTAATTTTTGGTTTTTAATTTATAATAATTCATGTTCGAAAAATTAAATGGCATACAAAATATACTTTATTTCATTTAAAAAACAACAAAAACAAATCTAAAAAAAAGACTAAAAATTTCACTGTCAAGAAATTGTTTACACACTCCACTTTCGCAGTGTGTGTATCATTTTATAACGGTACCGTTATAGGGGTTTTTTATTTTCTATTTTATGGTAGATGTAGGAATTTGAAAGCAAACAATTTTAGTGATACTACTGGTGTTTGACTGTAGTGTAAGTTGACTTGAGTGTAAGTTTATCAGTTTCAATATGCCCGGGAAAAGAATTGGTGCGTTTCGGTGAGAATTATGCAAAGCAAAGTGTTCTAAGTCATTCTGGTTAAAAACTTTTTTTATTGTTTGAAGATTGGTGATTGAATTGAAATTGAAGTAAAAAGTATGAAAAAGTTGTGCTTAAATGTATGAAATACTACTGCATCATTCCAGTTGAATGAAAAAGCTCTTCCCATCCATCGCAACTCGACTGAGAAAAAAAGTTAAAGTAGTTCCAAGTCACTTTGTGTTGTTGTACTCCGTATTAAATCTTACTTCACTGAGAAGCGTCAGTAAAACGATTTACAACATCATAAATCGAGCAGAACGAGAAAATCGGTAGGAGAATATTGTTCCAAAAGGTAGGCCAAGGAAACTTTCGGGCAGAAAGGAACGAGGTTTGTTAAAAACAAGTGGTTGAAAACCCCCAAACCTCAATTAGAGCTTTGTCAAGAGAGATAGAGGAAGAATGTGGTGTACAAATTTTCCACGAAAGAGTAAGGCAAGTACTATTGAAGCATGAGTACTCATCAAGAGTTGCACGGAAAAAACCATTGCTTTCAAATCAAAATGTACAAAAACGTTTATCGTTCGCTACAGAGCATCATATTCACCCAAATGAATATTGGGATGATGTAATATTTTGCGACGAAACGAAAATAATGCTGTACTGTAAAGTTTGGAAAATTGTCTGTGATGGTATGGACGAGCATATCTAGCAAAGACGTTGGAGACCTAGTTTTTTTTTTATAATACCATGGACGCGAAGAAGTACATTAATGTTTTGCAAACTCATTTGTTCAGTAGCGCCAATAGTTTTGGTTTTAATGATGGTGATGAGCCGAGGAGCCGAAACCAACTTTTCCAATATATTCAAGAAGAATTCGCCCATACATCCACCACCACCACTATGACCTTAAAAAAACTAGTTGGATCTATGAAAAGTTACAGGCAGTTATTGAGGCTGACGGTGACGGTCACACCAAATACTAAATGGTTAAATTTTAGCTGTTCCCGATTTTTAAATATATTTTAGGTTATTATTTGCATTATATTTAGATCTGTAAACACATTCTTGACAGTGAAATTTTTGTCCTTTTTTAGTTTTGTTGTTTTTGTTGTTGTTTTTTAAGCGAAATTGAGTATTTTTGTATTCTATTTCTTTTTTGAAATATGAAATATTATAAATTAAAAAACAAAAATTGAGTAAAATTACTACAAGTGCCTTTTTTTGTAATGCAAAAGTAGAACTTGCTGTTTTTTTTACCTTGTGTAAACACTTTCTTGACAAACTGTATGTATTTTTAATGTTCTCCTCGGAGGGAACATTGTGGAAATTGACTAAAGTTAATTTAGAGAAAATGTTTGATGGATAGTATTTGGTTAGTGTTACAAAGATGACAAATGTTGAAAACAGGAAACATGGCACCAGTGCCGAAGCTAATGAAAGACTTAAGAATGGGCTGTGACACATCGACTATTTTGTCTCCTCTATTGTATTGAACAAAAACCATGCCTCAATTCAACCAATATATACATATTTGACGCAAATAGCCCATGAATAGTCTATGGTCTGGCTTTGGCTATTTTTCGCACAAATGGAAAGGACCTAGAGTTTCGTGCCGTATCCGAAGGGTAATTTTTATTTTGTTTTTTGAGAAACTTTCTCATGACAACAATACTCTCGGATGTTTGTCAGACGCACAGTAGGACCGTAAAAAAAACGACCATTACCACCTGGCTCTGCTCAGTGTGCCGAAATCGCATCTACGGCAACGTGACCTCTGTTAAATGCAATGGTTGTGAGAACTGGTGCCACCTCAGAGCTTGTTTCCGTATAGACAACTGCTGTCAATGGACTTCTAGATTTTTAGCTCCATGCTGCTCTAATCAAGTTCAACATGCAGCTATGCATCCTCGCACTCCATCAATTATTCCACCCTCAACCAGAAGCTCCTCGACAGACAACGCCACACAGTGGCGCATCTGAACTGCACAGTGATGCATCTGAATTGCAATAGCTTACGAGGGAACGTATATATGGAGTGTCATGGAATACTAATTGCTGCCATACAAGAAATCGCATGGTAATAGGGGATTTCAACGCACACTATGAGTGTTGGCAATCCAACCTACATATATAATGATCGCCGCGGAACACATATCGCTGAGCAATTCGATGAGTCAAGTTTCAGAGTCATCAACGAAGGTTTTCCCACTAGGATCTGCGCAACCTGCTCTAGCTCACCAGACATTAGCATCGTGAGCGCCTCATTACTCCCATGTACATCCTGGAGGGCTTACATAGCGCCCAACTCTGATCATATCCCGATCATCACTGTGGATAAACCTGATGACTTCGTATCAGCCGATAATCGCACGTTTGTCAACTACGCTGATTGGTCAGGCTTCGAGCGGCTCGTTGATCGGAAATTGGAACAACTTCCACCTCCTCCTAACGTACACTCAGAGGAAAGGCTTTTTCGTCAGAGCCTAAGCAAAGCAGCAGCTCGTTTCATTCCTGAATTTCTAAACTTGTGCCAAATTTTCCAGCCGAAGCAGCCCATTTCGCTAACGAGCGTGACCAGTTATGCAAAACAAATCCTGATAATCATAGAACAGACTATCTCAACCGTGAAATTTACCACCTAGTCAACCAACATCGACGGACAAAATGGTTAGAATACCTACAAACTTGTGATAAAGGCTCCAAAAAGCGCTGGGCAACCATCAAGGAGCTCTCTAACACCAGACTTAAGGACCTAACAGCTATCACTTTTAATGCCACACAGCTCGATGACCCCAGGAAATGTTTCTCATCGTTCTGTCACCAATTTATCAAACACCCGACACACTGTAATAGAAATAAACGTGCCACCCCCAGGAAACATTGCTTCCTTACTCCTGACACCACTCCATGCACTCTACTACCGTCTAAAGTCGTATCTGCTATTAGCCGAGCTAAATCATCTAAAGCCATTGGACCGGGGCTCAATAGGTATCTCGTACTTTACTTAAGTGGTATAGGTTATCGCTTCAATCATTGGACATTCTCGACCACTTGTGAAAATACTCGAAGTACTAATACTACCTAAGCTCCATTCAGAACTCCAGTTAGCCGACCACCAACACGCAGCACAACAACAGCCCTTCCCGAGATCACAACACACAATGCACAAGGTTTTAACCAACAACGACCATAATGGCACTGTCCTAGTATCACTGGACTTATCCAAGGCGTATGATACCGTTCACTTAGGAATCTTACTTCAAGACATCCTAGACTCACAATTCTCAAACTCCATTAAACGATTGCTTGGCAACTACCTAAATGGCAGACAATCCTTCGTGGAATTTAGGAACAAAAAAAATGCAATATAGAAAAGTTAAGAAAGGGATAGCTCAAGGAGTCCTTTCTTCGATCATTTTCAACACATGGCAAAACTCACCATACCACCCCCTGAGCTAAAATTATATCCTGCGCTGACGACTGTACCATTCACGCCTAAGAAAAGGACATCCGTTCCATCTGCAGCAACATCAATGCCTACCTCAATGAATTGGTGGACTTCTTTGCCGGTCGCAATCTCAACTTGTCCCCAAAAAAATCCTCATCCACACTATTCACCACCTGGACCAAAGAGCTGAACCTACAACTTGACATAGAGATACAAGGCAGGGGGATCCCGACAATCAACCACCCAAATATCCTTGGAGTCACATTTGACAATCATTCAAGAAATATCAGTGAACGAGTCATGTCCTGAAACAAAGTCCTACAATTTCAGGCCAATCAAGTAATTGGAAGATTGGTTCTTAACTATGCGGCACCAATCTGGACATCACTGGCGTGGTGCAACGCAATGGCAAAAGCTCCAAACAAGCCAGAATGCTGTTCTACGCATTATCACAGGCTGTCACCGTATGTCTCATGAATATCACCTACTTCTTCTTCTTCCTTTTTATCAGCGAGGCCATGATCCGAAAACAAGGGATCACAACCCTCCCACTTCACCGCATTTCTACTGATCCGCATGTGGGGTTCGCCTATTTGACCTCAGAAGATATCGGCAGGCCTGTCGATTTTGGATCACTCGGTTACTGAGGCCAATGAAATGCCGATGTCGCGCATTTGTCTGATCCAGGCGTTTATAGGCCTGCCTTTCCTACATCGCGATGTCTTTGGAACGTGCATTGATATTGCCTTTTTAACAGGGTTCAAATGATCTCTTCTTTGAACGTGGCAATACCAACTGAGCCGGTCACGCTCTATTTTTTGTACGATAGTTTCCTTGATGTGAAAGCTTCCACGGATCTTCGAACTTCTTATTCGATCAAGCTTGGTCACTCCTGCTGTCATGCGAAGCATCTTCATCTCAGCTGCCGTTAATTTACTCTCATACTTTTTGTACATCGTCCAACATTGTGAACCGTATGTGAGCGCTGGACGTACAACTGCGGTGTAGAGCCTTCCTTTCAACTTAGGGGGCATTTTTCTGTCACAGAAGATAGCGGAATTTTCTCGCCACTTCATCCACCCTACGCTTACACGATGATTGATGTCGTCATCACAAGTTGCTTTGCTATTGATCATAGATCCCAGATATTTGAACTTTTCGCACTTGGGAAGCACTGTTCCATTCAAATAAATGTCTGGAATAGGCCTGAGTGGATCAGAGAACGGGCAGCACAAGTACTCTGTCTTTTTTGAACTAATGCGATACCCATTTCCCTCCAAAACGTCCACCCACACATCAAGTGCTCGTTGCAGGGATGTAGGATCCTCACTTATGATGGCTCCATCGTCAGCAAAGAATAACTGATGTACCTTGGGGTCCATCACTTTACCTTCAAGCAGATAATCAAGGACTGTAATAAAGAGCAAAGGACTTAAAACGCTTCCCTGGTGTACCCCGACTTTGATTGGGAACTCTTCGGTCACTCCAGCGGGGCATCTTACTCTTGTCTTTGCTCCTTCGTACATGTCCATGATCATCTGTACATAGGTTTCTGGAACCCCTCGATGTCTTAGCGCCACCCATATCAGATCTCGTGGTTGTCTGTCGAATGCCTTTTCAAAGTCAACCAATACAATATGCAAATCCCTTAAGGAATCACGATGTTTTTCCATTATGATCCTTATACTTTGGATTGCATCTGTGGTTGATTTACCCGAGACAAACCCGCACTGATCATCAGATAGCCGTATTATTTTTCGCAGTCGGCCACCTAATACCCGCTCAACGATCTTCATGGTGTGTGACATCAGCTTGATCGAACGGTAGTTATCACAGTTTCGCGTATCACCCTTCCCTTTGTATACAGGGAGAAGGTAACTTTCCCTCCATTCATTCGGCATTGGATCACCTCTCACGAATTTGGAGATGAGAATTCTGAGCCATCTGAACCCGATATCTCCCATCTTTTTCCAGAACTCAGAGGGCATTTCGTCTGGCCCAATCGCTTTTCGTTTTTTGGAGTATTTGACCGCCTCACTAACTTCTTCGACTGTAATGTCGGCTATTTCTTCACAGTTAGGGGTGGCTCTTGGAAAGTATAGCCGGGGAAACTGTTCATTCAAAAGCTCTTCACAATACTGCCGCCACCTCTGCAGAATTTTGTCGTCATCCACAAGAAGCTGGCCATGAGCATTGCTAATGAACTTTGGCGAACGAATCTCCTGAGCATTCTTAGTTCTTTGGGCGGCTATTTTGAAGATAGTGGCACTCTTGTTCATATTGTGTCTTCGCAGCTTCTGGATAGCCTGGTTTGCATCAGCAACCGGGGAAAATATTTTCTCCAGCTCCCGATACAGGCCCTCCGTACTCTCTGCTTGAAGCTGAGCGCACTTTTTCTTCGCTTTTTTCTTGCAGCATCTGTATTCCATTTCGAGGCGAGCTTTTTCGTCACTATTATTAGAGGGGCACTTTGACCAAGCTTTGAAAGCCGCTTTCTTCTCATTTATCACTTTCTTAGCTTCATCACTCCACCACCATGTTTCTTTGGCGTGTTGATGGTGGCCTTTTGAAGCTCCTAGCAGTGATTTGGCCTTCTTTAAGCAAGTTCGCTGTAGGGAATCCCACATATTTTGTGCTCTGCACTCTTCATCCTCAGCTCCGTTGATGGTGTGAGAGAGGTAATTTTTCATTACGAAAACAAAAGCCTCGCCTTTTTCTTTGTCCAGATTGTACCACTTGATTTTCTCAGAGACCCTTGTTTGTTTGCTTTTCTTTGGTGTTTTCATAAAAATTTCTGTTAGCAGGAGACGGTGTTGTCGAGCGATTGCCTCTCCCAGGATCACTTTGCAATCTTTTACCCGAGGCTTCATGAAACTGGCTACCAAATGGTAGTCAATCTGAGTTTCATCTCCACCACTGCTGTAAGTGATCAGGTGTCGGCTTTGTTTGATGAACATGGTATTTAACACGATAAGACCGTGTGATTTGCACATGCTTAGAATGTCTTCACCAGGAAGGTTCCTGGTGCCATATCCTAGTCCTCCATGGCAGTCTTCATAGTTTTCGTTTGATTTCCCGACATGTCCATTCAAATCTCCTCCAACAAACAGAAATTCTTCTTTTGGGATGTCCTTAAGGAGATTGTGGAAATCTAGCCAAAATGCATCTTTATCTCTCTGATTGTACCCATCGTGGGGAGCATATGCACTGACAATATTCCACACCTCTCCTTGTATTACTAGTTTGAGAGACATCAAACGGTCGCTGGACTTCGAAATGCTCAAGACGTTTCCAAGTAGCTCTGCCGCAAGGATGATACCGATTCCGTTCCTAGCCTTTTCCGTTCCGTAGTAGAACATCTTGTAATCTTTTGTCCTAACGTCCAAGAAACGCGCCCGATTCCCGGTGTTTTTCCATTTCGTCTCTTGGACACACAAGATGTCCACCCGCCTTCTATTCATCATCTCTTCCAGCTCGTAACTTCGACCGGTCATGCTTCCAACGTTCCAACTCGCGACCCTTAAATTGCGTCCAAACTGTTTCATTATGTTGCTAGCCCCCGGAATCCGTATAGCTCTGACCCGAACATTTCTGCTCGGTCCAGGATCAGTACCATGCACAGCAGTGGTAGTGCCTGGCGGGGTAGTGCCTTTCCTTTTTGCAAGTATTATCATAATGATACAGTTTTGCAATACAATTTTTGCACCATATTGCGATGGTGTTGTTGTTTGACACGTGCATGCTCCTGTTTTAGTATTGTTTGATCTTTCTTTTATGACACCGGTGATCTCCAGTCGTGTCAACCCACGGACTCGCATGCACACTTGTGGGAGGGTTTTTATGGTAGTATATGTGTCGCTAGGCTCACTTGGGTGTTATATTGCCTAGATCTGATTTGTCCCCTTAGTCGCCTTTTACGACAAGCGCTAGTTGTTGGGGGGCGCTGCAGTGATATTCTTAACCCGTCCCTGCACGGGCAGGAATATCACCTACATCAGGAAATAAAGTTGCTAAAAGTTAAAGAGCATAACGAACTACTTTCAAAGCAGTTCTTATTAGCTTACAACCGTCCCGATCACCCTAACAGCGATTTAATCAGCCTCATCACACCCGAGGCTGAGTAGAGGCATATTCGACCCGACATTCGTACATACTGTGAACAGGTAAATCGGTTTATAACCCATACTCCACTCCCATACACCGATGACAATCCACACACAACATCTTAATGCTTGAACCCATACGAATCAACATAGTTACGACAACAACAACAACATGAGTCGAAGAATGCCCCATAGTGTAAAATCCCTTCAACCCCCGAAACGGGCCACCCAAGTACTGTTAGGATATAGGCGCCTGCCAGACAAAAAGCGTACCCTAAGCGGAGCAACGAAGATGCGTGAGTGGTCAAACCCTGCGGAGAAAAGGGTGAAATCCTTTTAACCCACGAACATTTTCTGTGAATTCGGGTATTTCTTAATGCTGGGAAAAAACTTTACATCATAAAAGAGCATTTATGTCTTACTTGAGGTGAAGTTGAAGTAAATTCCCGTGAAATTATTTCCCTACAGCTTTTAAATCTCGGCTTCACCTCAGAATTTAACTTTATATTTACTTTATTTTCAAGTTTTTCGGCGTCGATATTTCTGTGGCCACAAGGTAAAACCGCCTTAGTCGATTTTCACAGATTCTCTGAAAACGTATAGGAATTTGAAATTTTAGTCTTGTTTTTTGCCTATAACTCGGTAACGATAATCGGTAATAAGGTAAAAATTTGGTAGCATAAACTTCGAATAGAGAGCATCTTTTGGCATCCTTAACTCAATTTTGTCCCAACTCGACTAAGACGGTTTTACCTTGTGGCCACAGATTTCATGACCAACCCTTCGACTCTTATACCGAATGGCCTTCGACCTCACATGCATGTGCTTAGGGAACCGCTACATGGCGTGTAACCAAATATGTACATATATGGAGACAAAAACTGATATAATTATAAAATACAATGCAAAATAACAGCAGCCGAAAGACCCAGCAGCTGATGCTAATTTTATAATTTGGATGAGGTACTTTTGTAAATATCACAGGCAGCGTGGGCATAGTGGAACATTTTTACAAAAGAAAGCATATTTTGTTTAAAAAATATGGTATCATATAAGGTTCTGATTGTGATTGCGGTGCTCGTCGGCAGACCATCAAACATATCGTCAAAGACTGCAACCAAATTACACCAACAGCCTTAGACTGGCTGAGCAACCTAGACATCAACATATAAAGTTTCTTATGTAAATTTATAGTAACAGTGTTAAATTGTAATTTTATTGTAAACATATATTTTAATATTGTGAATTCCATACGATAAATAAATAAAGTGGAATGTTTTATTTTATAAAATAAGAGAAACTAAAATCTTTTGAAGCTTTAAGATTTTCCAGAGATAAAGTTTCAAACTTAATTCAATGCTACGAGCCAACTGAAATTAAAAATAAATAAATATTTGGCTCTTCAAGTGCCTGGGTTAGCTTCTCGCAACCAATCGTGTTGTGTGCGTTATATTTTTCACAAAGGAAGGGACTACAGTTTAGTGCTGTATACCAAGGGCAATTTGTTTTTGAGAAGCTTTCTCGTGACAACAATACTTTCGGATATTTGTCAGACGTTAGCGAGAGGCAGGACCATGACACACCGACACCCTAACCACTGCGCCCAACTGAAGTCGTAAAAATGTTAATATTGTTCGAAAATTTGAAGCTTATATATGTACGTATCGACTTAAAAATTCATATACAAATAAGCACTGTAGAATGTTGTTTCAAGTAAATATTAGGGTACCCAGAAAGTTATTGTGGTTTTTCTTCTTACCCTTACGCATTGTTTTCAAGTAAAGTGGTTGTGTCTGTAAGTTATGTTATAGGTATATGGTTTTAAAGTGTGTTTTGCTCCACATTGTGAAAAAAAATCTGCGTTTTTGATCGAAATAATGCCAAAAAGCAAATTCGAGAAATGTTCTTGTACAAATTCAAAATTGGTCGTAAGACAAATGAGGTGGCTCGGAATATCAATAGTGCATTTGGTCCAGGTACAGCTAATGAGCACACATTGCAATGATGGTTTCGAAAATTTCGTGGTGAAGATGAGAGCCTCGAATTGAAAAGCCACTTTGGCGACGTACGGTCACGGACGACAACCATATGAAGGTGTAGGTTAAAGTAGACCCACGCATAACGGTTGGAGAGCTTGCAAGTGATCTTGGTGTAAGTCAGATAGTCTTAAAAAAAATAAGCTCGACAAATGGGTGCCAAATGAGTTGATTGTCTTTCAGAAAATCATCGATACGAGACGGATTGTGCGCACCTTCTGCGTAACAGAAAGCAACCATTTCTCTATTGAATTGTGACGTGCGATGAAAAATTTATTCAACCGATGCCGTTCAGTTCAGTGGTTGAATCGAGGTGAAATGCCAAAGCGTCACTCTAAGCTGAAGCTCCACGAAAATAAGACAATGGAGACTGTATGGTCTAAGTAAGAGTGTTTGGTGGTCAACAGCCGAAATAATTCACTTTGGTTTCCTGAATCAAGGCGAAACTATGATGGCAGCAAAGTACTGTCAAGAAATTGGCATAATGCACCAAGAACTTCCACGTCTACGTCCGAGATCGGTCAACAGGAGATGCTCAATAGTTTTACACGACAATGCTCAACCACACGTTGCACGACTGACGCTGCAAAAATTTAATCAACTGGCCTACGAAACACTGCCGCAACCACCATACTCACCAGACCTTTCGCCAACCGATAACTACTTCTTCAGGCATCTCGGCCACTTCTTTCTAGGGAAAGTATTTGAGTTTTTGAAGTTGAAGGTAAAAAACCGCAATCATTTTCTAGACAACATAATAATTTTAGGGATCCACAAGTATTAATTCTTTAAAAGATATTATACTGAATTTGTGTTATTGTTTAGTTTACATTTTAGCAGTGTGAACGTTGAGCGCATATGTATTTAGCTACTTGAATGTAATCAAAGCCAAACAGAATAATATTAAAATTACTATACAATAAACATGATTAAATATACAAGATAAATGCTACAATACATGTGTTATCGGACATATTAACAGAGAAGTTTAGTGTTACACAGATTTGTGTAGAATTCGTTTCGACGAAATAGTTCCTGAATTTAATTTGATGTATCTCGCTCAAAACATTGAATCAACGACAAAACGTTCTGAGGATTTTTATCACCCCTATTATGGTTAGCGAATCGAACGTTCGACTCAAGTCGACCCTCTCGCAAATTACTTCTGTCGCTTTATACACTTCACAGATGACATTTAATTGTTTTTTCTTTTGTCAGCACTTATTCTTTATTCGAATGAAAATGTTTGCTAACAGCAATACCACGACAGAAGCAATTCGCTGGCAGTTCGACTTGAGTCGAACGTTCGATTCGCTAACCATAATAGGGGTGTAAGAGAATGGCATTAAATAAACAAAAAAAAGTCAGTCCGATCATTTTCGAAAGCTTGTGTGAACACTACTTAGAAGGCATAACACTGGCAGTAGCTTGGCCATCTGGCTGGAAAAATTGTTCGCTCTGTTGATGATGATTTGCCCTTGACATCGGTTATCGGGGAAAAAAGTACTGTGAATCAGAAGCAAAGACAATAATAACAAAAATCTCCTCAGTTATCTGGACGCCACTCCCGGAGAATAGTTGAAACATAAACAACTGAGCTTCAAGAACCACTACACCAAAAATCTTTCTCTCTCTCTCTCTCTCTCTCTATCCATCCTTTCTAACGCCCGCACTGTGTGTAAACATGTTAAAGGTCTTTATAACTCTTTGAGTACGCGCAAATTATAAAAAAAAAAAATATCTGATTTTATAGAGATGATGATTCACCTATAAATTCCAATGTTAGAGTTAGAGTTGTGATTCGGACCCGGGTTCGAAAATAATGGAGTTACTCTTGCTCTCTTCTCCGAACAGTATTGCGCAGAGAAAGGCTTTCAATTCTTTGCACCGTTAAGTAAGCCCTATTGCAATTATCACGTTGAGTGCCACGTGAGACCCACGTGACTTCACACGAATTTCGGACACCTGTGCCGCGTGAGACCATTTGTCACCACAAAATAAAAACTAAAATGTGGTTAATATAAAAACCAAAAAGTGTAATATCAATTCCTGCTTACATTAGTCATAATCTACATGTTTCTACAAAGAAAAGGTTTTTCGGATTTTTCGGTGGCACTCAACGTGTTATATGTATTTATGGACTTACTGCCAACAGCCTAAAGGAATCAAGGATCATTCTATGTGGTGTCGCCCTCTGACCTGTGATATATTAAACAAGGCGGTTGTTTTATGAAGCAAAAGGTAATGCCTAAAACAAAAAGGGTTTGTCTGAAGGGGAAGGGTTAAACAAAATGACTACGGAACAGAGAGCGTAATAATTCGACTCTGTCCATAGCGAACGAGTCCTACACTCTTAGGTACCTAAATATATCTTTTTAGAATTCGTGCAAGATCCGACTTAGAAACAGAGAGCTAGTGTGCTGATCTGATAATGGCGCGCAGAATTTTTGGCTGATTTGGAGTGTTATTCCGGTGCAAGGTGATACTTACAATTGTTTCTTTTTTCAAGTTGGGAACCTTCCCATCGAACACAAAGACCGGCTTGATGCGATAATACATCAATTTACACAGTCGATGAAATAAACCCAGTAGATGTGAGTTGGCTAATGATGACCCTTTGTTGTCCTGGAAGCCTTTAACGGCCTGATGAAGCCATATGGAAATATCTTTGGACACAAAATTAATTACACATAAGAACGTAATTGAAATTTGTATACTTGCCAACAGCTAGGATCTTATTTTCTAACATTTCCACCGGAATGGGCTGCCCACAAGGATCAATTAACTTCCACAGACCAATAACTCCCATTTTTGTAAATTATATATTTACACAAACAAATTAGTTTAGATATTAACCGCACATGCAAAGAAAACCGACTTTCAGACCATTCTATGCATTCAGCATTGACATTTGTATTTACTAGCGGTGTACGAAATGTCTTCATTCGGTTCATCGATATTTCTGCCGAAAACATCGATTTTTCACTCAATGTGCGCGTTCCCATTGTTGTACGCTAACTTTCCGAACGTAAGAGTAAAAAACAAATTTTCTGCGTCCGCAGTTTTCGTATCGGATTCAGATTCAATAAGGTTATTAAATACTCTGAGTATATTTATTTTATTTGAACTGACTCTATTTCTCATGAAAAACTGAATCATAAATAATATAATTTTTTTTTTACTTATCTACTCTCGTTAACGTGTTTTATTCTACGTAAATTTGACAAATAATTGTTGTTGTTTGAGTATTTCACTTATAGCATATAGGTTATCAATTTGAATTGGTAAAAATAACAGTTCGTTCATTAATTTGTCCTATTGAGTGTTATTATTTCACGGAAGTCTTGTATTAATGACCCCGACCATTTCTGTTATATTGTGGTAGAACCGATAGACCCTTAGATGGTGTCTCCACGAGCCATGACTCATGCTCGGTAATATGTTTTGTCTTCAAAATGTCTCACGGATACCGAAATATGTCTTCATGTTTGCATGCCCTGACATATATATTTGGATTTATGGCTTGCCATCCATGAAGTTGGGCGTGAGTTGTTACTTCGAAAAAAATTCAGTCATGACCGAGTGGAAAACGTAAGGTTTTACTTAGAATCGACGTTTTATTTGTTTTTGTTCTTTTTCTTCTTTGTTTTGTAGTTGCTCTAAAGCACTGATTGCTAAAATGAGCTCTATCTTCAATAAATTATTCAGACAAGAGCTGCCATTAAAATATGGCAGCTGCCTGGGCATCGTCTGACAGATGCCCGACATATGCCCAAGCTCATGGCTCATGGGTGCACCGTGTTATGAACAGCTACATCGACGCACTGAGCGCGACCAGCCTAAAGAATCATTTTTTGTCAAAAACTAAGCGAGCCTACCGAACATATTTAGGATCGTTTATGAACCATTGATGCCTGGAGAAAAAAAAACATTTTTCCGACACTTTATATAAAACTTGGACTTATTAGACAAGAATGGTGTTTGCTTTAAATGTATTTGTCCATCGTTTCCTGGATCCAGTACGGAAAAATTCAAAGCAGGCATCTTTGATGACCACAATGCGGTAGTCTTATGTCGTTTTCCTTTGGTTTCACTCCCGATTTCACTCCTTTTTGATTCCAATGGAACATGTAAAATCGTTTTTGCTTACTTCTGCGTGTGTTGGTGAATGCCTGATTTTTTGTTTACATTTTTTACAGATAAACAAAGCAAAATATGGCTTCTTTTTGCCCAATGGAAAAGGACACTAGCAATCCCATCATGTTTTTATTAACATATTATCAATTTGTTAATTATATATATGTAAAATTTGTTTCTACTAACTTGCCCCAACTGAGAAAATAAAAGAAACAAAGGAATGCGTCTTGTACCATATGACTTTGACAAGTAGTCCAATGTACGAGTTTATATGTGTGAGTGCATTTTGAAAGCACTCCCAAATGAAATCCGGAACAGAAAAACACTCCCGGAACAGCACTCCAAACAGCCAATGGAACATGATTGGGAGTGCTTTTTCTGTGCGGAACACAAAAAGAGTACTCCTTTTGGCCCAATGGAAAACGACATTATAAATTGCGAAATAGTCGCCAAATTGCTTGTAATTTTCAAATACTCGGATCCAATATAAGTAGAGTATCAAATTATAATATTTGCGCAGTCATTTGGACAGATTTCCGGGCAACTTGGGTGATTGCAGTGAAGAACAGGGAGAATGGTTCCACCAGGCTTTGAAGACCATGGAAGAAATATATCGAGGCCGGTGGGAACGCCATATGATGACAGACTACTGTTGGACCTTACTAAGGGACTGTCCTGATAAAACATACAGCAGAAGGTCACATGCGAAAAGTTTTTCCTAATTTATTTGTATGAATTTATTTTAATCAATATTATAAATTGTATCATTTAAAGCATGTTTCCATTTGAAAACCAAAGTTTTTGAATATATTCATCATATTTATTTAATTTTTTACCCATTTTCAGTAAATTGTCTGTATCACAAAAAGTAGAGTCAATTTACCAAATCTGTTATTATTTCCGTAATTAGTAGAGCAGATTTACCCAAGATCAGCCCCGAAACCCCAAAATAAAACAAAATCTTTGTTCCCTGTGTTATCATTGACATATATATGGACTGCTACTGAAATGTCACTTTCACACTATGTCTGCAGAAAAATATGTTCCAACATCACTAGTTCCTTTGTTTGTTCAAGTGCACTGGCTGTAAAAAACTGTTAACATTCAAATAGTTTTATTATTCGTTATCATACTTTATCACAATAAATATTTTCTAGTTTTCTACAATTACAATATTATGAATTTGAAAGCAATGTGTGAATTAAACGAAGTATCTTATTGTCCCATAAATCAGAAAAATTTTGTATATTTTTTAGTTAGAGTTATTCTTTACTCCACAATTAAATGTTTCCAACTTATTTTTCCACAACCAAAAGCACAAATCGAAACACAACTTCTTTTTCTTCCATTCGCTCGCTTACCGTCAAGCAAAGTACCAGCTTTCAGTTTTTCCCATCGTGAAACGAAGGAACTAGTGATGTTGGAACATACGTAAAGTTGGGCACTAGCGGTCCACGTATTTATAGGTCAGTGCAAATTATAGAGACGATAGCGCATTCCAAATCGTAACCCTGTAGATATTTTAGATTATTTGGAACTTGTAAGTCATTTAAGTCGCAGATTATAATTTAAGACTACCGAGGTTTCAATGTTTACTCTTTCATGTCTTAATGTAGGGGCTAAAAATATATAAATATCAGCTCGTTTCTGTTCGGAACGAAAATAATATAATAATCTCATTTTCTGGGTGTTCTTTTTTACTTTGAAACTTTCTCCAACTAATCGCATGTTAATTTTTGGGTGAATTTTCATCTCGGAGAAGGTAATTTCACTTAAAAAGAAGTATGTCAACAAAGAAATGGGACAAATATTTTCTATTCCGTCGTAAGTCGAACAAAAATCTGGAAACAATAATTAGAAAACAGTTGTGAGTTGGCAATCGTGAGACACTGTAGTGCCCAATTCACAATAGGCGTTTTTCTTTTTAAGTTCGGAGCAGAGCCTGACTGGCCGAACACAATGGTGAAGCAGTCAGTGAGTTGTCAAAAAAGTCCTGGTTTTATTTTAGCTCAGACACCTTAGAGCCTTCAATTTGTGTTTCTCTTTTCGTTCAGAGCTACTCAGAGCTACTAAAAATAATTTGACAGAGCAGCCTGATTATATTGTAGTATCAAGTACATCGTCAGTTCGACGGCGCTCTGTTCGCCAAATGTAGCGGGTCGACGGCGCTCTGTTCGCCGTCTCGCTATCCATTAAATAAATGCCAGTGGACAATTTAAAATATTTCAAAATTAATTTATTTATAAAAAAATTCGAAAAAAGAAAATTTTAATTTTTAAGGCACAACCTCCTTTGCTCAAATCCTTAGACGACTAATTTAAAAATTAAATTTTGTTTGCCAGATCAAAATTCGTGGAATGCTCAGTTTTGCCAAACGCCACACAAACGCGACAAGGTACTGCGTACAACGACATTTATTGCCTGCTAGCAGTAAATATTCCCACCTGATGTGCTTACGTTCCACAATTGTTCCACACAATATCCCAATTATTCCAGGATCATCAATTCATCCCGAGCGACATCTAGCATTTTCTAGAAGGACTTGTATTTTATATAAATACCCATACCACAACCATCGTGGAGACAGTTGTTTATAAATGCATACAGCGATTACAAGAGAGAGATTAGACCAGAAATAAATAAAGAACAAAGTGATTGAATATTGTGTTAAGGTTGGTGTTTCATAATAAATAAACGATTAAAATACACAAAGGACAGTTTTATTTAAACGAACCCCAGCAAGAATATTACAATATTGTAGCATTGACTACGGGATGGTTTGTGTACCAAAAACTAAAACACTGTATCTCAAACTGTGCAACGACATCTATTGCCTACTAGTAGTAAATATTCCAACCTGATGTGCTTACGTTCCAACCTGGTGTACTTACGTTCCACAATTGTTCCACACAATATCCCAATATTCCAGGATCCTCAATTCACCCGGAGAAACATCTAGCATGTTCTAGAACCCCTTGCAATTTCCTATAAATACCCATACCACAACCAACGTCGAGACAGTTGTTTATAAGTGAATACAGCGATTACAAGAGATATTCGACCAGTGGTGAACGTTGTGAAAATAAATCTGTAGCGACCGTTTATTTTGAAATAGATAAAGAATAAAGTGATTGACTATTGTGTTAAAGTAAAGTTGGTATTTGATAATAAATAAACAATTAAAATACACAAAAGACGGTTTTATTTAAACGAACCCCAGCAAGAATATTACAATATTATCGAAAAAAATCAACCAAAAAAAACTAAGAAACATATCCCAAAGTAAACTAATAAGCAGTAACAATGCAGGCTCAAAAAATATTAATAATGAATGTGTCCAAAATATTGAATTACAACCTGAAATAAGAATTATGTCATACAATATTCATGGAATTGAAAAGAAATACCTATATTCACTTTTTTTTTAATTTTGTAACACGCTTTGAAATATTCTCACTTCTAGAAACACATCTAACTGAAGACAGAATTGAACAAGCAAAAAAATATTTTAAGGATTTTTACACATACTGGAGACCAGCGACTATAATCAGTAGATTTGGCAGAGCGATAGGCGGCTGTGTTTATGGCGTAAAAAAAAGATCTGGTAAAGAAGGGGATAAAACACGAATTCGTTCACAGTGATGGAGTAGATATTATTAAACTGAGCATTAACCAGAAGATAGTGACTATTATATCTTTATATCTAAGGGGTGCGAACTGGAGGGAAGAATTTAGTATTGTAACAAATTTTGTCACTGAAAACAGCGTACTCAATCCTATTGTCATCGGAGACTTAAATGTTAGAATTGGTGAGTTACAACAGTATATAGAGGGTTTCTATTGGTCATCTTTCATAGCTAGATTGGAAGTACGACACTCTAAAGACACCACCGTCAACACAAAAGGTAAAGAGTGTCTAGATTTTTGCTCTGACAATGGTCTTATAATTCTGAAATGCAAGACAAAAGGAGATGAAGAGGGCAATTTAACCTTTGTCTCCAGTTTAGGAGAGTCGGTGAATGACATATGTGCTATCTCCGAAGAAATGTTGTCGGATGTGGAAAGGTTTGTTGTAACTGAAGCAGTTTGGTCAGATCACATGCCAATAATATTAACTTTAAAGCTGTCTGCTCCTGATTTGAATTTTAATAAGAACAACCTACTCCCTAAGCTACCATGGTCCGACAGGAAAAAGATGATACACCAAAATAGACTGAACAATAACTTACGGATATTAAAACAACGAAAAGATACAATTGAACTCAAAGATCTAAGTGATTTAATTAAAAAATGTGCTCCAAAATATCGCTACAATACCAAACGTCTTATGTCGAAACATAACATAACAATGGTTCGACACTAAGTGTGAAAATCAAGGGAAAAGGTTTTTAAATGGCTTAACACATTCCGAAAAACTGGAAGCCAAATAGCAAAAAAAAATTATGTGAAATCTCAACACGAATACAAAGCAGTCTGCAGAAGAAATAAAACACTATGCCTTAACCAATTGGACTTCAAACTGGGAATGGTAAGAGATAGCAAAGAATGGTTGAGGCTGGCGAAAGAAATTGGAAATCAAAGCTATAAAAGGTGTTCTCAAGTTTCCGCTCTCCAATGTAGAACATATTTTAGCGCGATTTTAAATCCAGTACAATTGGAGAATCAATTTCGATACGCCCCAAATCTAATAGAAGGCCAACAGTTGGATAAGGAGGTGTCGGTAGAAGAGGTAGCGCATATATTAAAAAAAATAAAGATGAACAAGGCACCAGGTGAAGACAGAATTAGTTATGAGTTCTTCGTAAACGCCACAAACGAATTCTTGGAGCAGCTGTCTACAGCAGAATTATAAATGAGGGCACAGTAGATGAAACTCTCAATAAGTCAATCGTTTTCCCGATCTTCAAAAAGGGGACGCGAATCAACCTGCAAACTATAGAGGCATCTCTTTTATGAATAGCATCGCAAAAATCTTGATGGGAATCTTTAATGAACGGCTTAGTGCATGGGTGGAAAAAAATAATGTGTTGACGGAGTATCAAGCTGGGTTCAGAAGAAATTATTCTACGGTAGACAACATTTACAACTTAGCTTCCATTGTCCACCTGAAACTTGCAGCGAAGAAAAAAGTGTATGCTTTTTTCGTCGATTTTAAGGCGGCTTTCGATAAAATCTGCCTTACTTACTTACTTAGGTGGCGCTACAGTTCGGGGTGAACCTGGGCCTCAGCCAACAAGCCTCTCCATTTAGCTCGGTCTTTAGCTAATTGCCTCCAGTTGCGCACTCCAAGTTGGTCGAGGTCCCCTTGAACTTGTGCGCGCCACCTACGGCGATAATTCCCTCTACTGCGTCGTCCCTCGGGGTTAGATTCGAAGAATCTGCCGAAAAGCCTTAATTTACAAGCCGCACACAATCGAAGTGTCGACAAAATTAATCAATCTTATTAAACGCATATACTCCTACACTCAAATAGCAGTATAGACAGGTGAAGATATGTCTGAATACTTTGAGATTCGCTATGGAGTAAAACAAAAGAGTTTATTATCTCCACTTCTTTTTGCGTTGTATATAAACGATCTTCATGACGCCTTAGGAGGAGGGCTAAATATCGACACTCTAAGGATAAGGCTGTTATTATATGCAGATGATATGGTAATTTTGGCGGATGATCCTAAAGTTCTGCAACAAATGATAGTGCGCTTGGAAGAATACTGCAAGATGTGGAGCTTGGAAGTGAATCTATCCAAATCTGAAATTATGGTTTTTAGAAATGGAGGGCACTTATCTAATCAAGAGCACTGGACTTTTAACGAGGAATGTGTACGAGTTGTATCTAGCTACAATTATCTGGGAGTAATACTGACCCCAAAACTTTCCTTTGCTCAACATGTAGCAAAAAGAAACGCAGCAGTAAAAAGTTCTATCAATGCAACATGGCAATGCTTCTTAGCAAAAAAAAAAATATACCACTTAGCGCAAATTCAGATTATTCCAGGCAGTAAGTAAAGCTATTCAAACTTATAGTTCCCAAGTCTGGGGGTTTGGTATGTTTGAAGATGTGGACAAACTACAACGCTACTTTTTAAAAAGACTATTATGAGTACAAACTACTACTCCAAACTATGCGCTGTCATTAGAAACAGGAGCAGAAGATGGCCACTTTTACACCCTTGATTTACATCTAAGGTGTACAAAGAAAACTCTTTTTGAATACGATGAAAGACGATTACCTAACCAGCTGACCAAAAAATTATTAAGAAGGAATCTGTTCTGGGTAAGAGAAATAAATATTCTTGGACTCCGTTTTGGAATAGGCTGGGGTGATGCTGAAATATCTCTACGAGAATGGAATAGAAAAAGTGCCAATTTGCTTATACAACTCAAGGCTGAGAAACACCATGAAAACCTACAAAGAGACGAGATTTAACAAATATTTGGAATATTCAAGAGGACAAATTTACTTTTCGGACCATAATGATCTGAACAAAATCATCTGGATTTTTAAAGCAAGATGTGATATACTATGGCTTAACGGTAGTAGATTCGGAAATTGGGAGTCAACCTTATGCTCACTATGCAATATGCGCAAAGAAGAGAATATCCAGCATTTTCTAAGCAGATGCCGTATTAAATGAATTTAGATTGCGTTACCTCGGAAATATTTGTCTTACTGGTGAAGAAATGATAGGAATTCTTAATGGAGAAAACGACACTGATTGAATAGACTATCAAATCTTATGAAAATAGGTCTGTCTTACAGAAAAGTACTCATTCAAGTTTTCAATTAAAAGTATTATCATTTGTTATCCTTAAGTATGTCACTTGTTCTTTATATTGTGCTCTTAATATAACATTAAATTCACTTATATCGCTGCAAACAAATCTAAATAAGCAACTTTCCGACAGACGACTAATATGGTCATTGTCGTAATATTATATTTACCAACACAAATGTTAAATTCGAATTGTTTATAATGAATATGTTAAAAAATTTTTGTTGAGAATATTTGAATATACTGTTTACTGTTATTTTTTTACTGTACTCAGAGCCTCTTTGCACACTGCCATCCGTTCCCACCGATCGAACGTTGATAGTGCCATCTAACGAGACCGTTATTTGCATAATAGTTCCACTTTGCTCTACTTCAACTGTTCTTCATTGCATTCCATAGTGGTT
This sequence comes from Brachypalpus laphriformis, assembly GCA_945910035.1. Lineage (NCBI taxonomy): Eukaryota > Metazoa > Arthropoda > Insecta > Diptera > Syrphidae > Brachypalpus > Brachypalpus laphriformis. The sequence goes on along the minus strand of OX246753.1, from coordinate 228,423,513 downwards.
AAACTATCGGAACTCAAGCCTTCACAAATTCTAAGAAAATTAATATAGACATCCATTATCGTAATTCAACTTCCAGAAAATCGACCTGACCAAAGACAATAAAAATCAACATTTCATAGCAACAATATTTTTTTTATTATTATTTTTTTAATTCATTCATTCATTTTTAAAGTCGTTTTAAAACAAGCGACCTGATATGCTTAAAGCAACCTGCGACCAAGGGAATAGTTGTCATTCGAAATTGTCATAAGCTAAATTCACTGGAATTCAAATTCATTTCATTCATTATGTCATTAGGACATATTGGAAGTGAATAAAATGAAAGTAGACAAAAACAATGTGTGTAGAACATTAATGGTTGTAGTAATAAGGAACTATAACAATATGTACCTTGAATAATCAATAATTTTACGGATCTCCCTCAACATTCTCGTTTTTCTCGCTGTCATCAAATTCTTCCCATGCAATGTCATTTATTTTCGCAAAAGGTTTGATTCGATCCGCAGAATGCACTGAAGAATATGGCCTGCGTTAAACTTGAAGTTCAGATGAGTCTCTAATCACACAGCGATCGTTTTCTAGTACTTCCTTGACATGATATGGCCCCTTATACCTCGGAAGAAGTTTTTCCGATTGTCATGTAGCTGGATGTTCTGCGCGTAGGAGCACCATATCTCCTGCTTCATAAACTTCAGGTTTAAGATGTATCGCATTAAACCTTTCTGCCTGCTGCAACTGTAGTGATTTACCTTCTCTCTAAGTTCGGCTAATGGAATATTTTCTTCATCGCTGGAATCGTCTTCTTGAAGTGCGAAACTGAGCTGATTAGCTAATATGTTTTTAGGCTTAAATGCAAACAGTAATTCTTGTGATGTTTGATTTGAGATTCGGTGTTGCAAAGAAATCAGCCCCCATTGAATCGACGGAAGATGTTCCTCCCAATCGCCTCCATCATGCCGTTTTGTCATTGTTGATAGCGACATTTTTACTGTCTGGAAGTAGCGTTCTATCTATCCCTTAGCTCTAGGTGTTCGTACAGCGTTCAAAATATGACGGATATGATTTTCTTTACAGTACTCCTTAAATGCTTTGGAAGTGAATGCGTTTCCTCTGTCGCTTACAATTTGTGTTGGTGTTCCGAAGAATTGTGAGAGTTCAACTAATGATCGGATAACAGCATTGGAATTGGTGGTTTTTACTGGTCGTAGAATGATGAATTTTGTAAAGCTATCTATAATTCCGATGATATATTCGTTTCTTTTCGTACTCTTAACATATGGTCCGAGATGGTCAATGTGGATGCAGTGGAATGGTACAGGTAACTTCTTGATAGGGTGAATGTGGTATCGTGTTTCGTCTTTAGCTCTCTGGTTATATAAGCATGGGACACAACTGCTTATATACTTTTCAACAATGCGTGACACTAATCTCTTTTAAGGTGTTCAATTATTCTTTCCAATCCAAAATGGCCAATGTCATCGTGGAATGACTTTATAACCCGCCACATAACTCCCCATGGTACCACGAACCGAAGTCCACTTTCGGTTTTCTTAAATAGCCGACCGTGCTTCAGGGCATATTGTTTCTCGTAGTCTTTTCGTTTCCCGTATTTTTTGTGGGGGTTGTTTAACACTTCACGGATTTCTCGGAGTTGAGTATCACGATCTTGCAGAACAGCCATCCAATCTTCTTGAGTTTCGATGATCATCATTCCAAATCCAGCTGCTTCCATTTCGACGGGGCACTCGTTTGCATTTCTGCTTAATGCATATGCACGCTGCATCTGTTGCGGTGTCCTGTACTCCAGCTTATAATCGAACTCCTGGATCTTTGGCAATTCTTGGGATGAATTCCTTTTTGTTTTGCGTGATCTTTAAAGAGTTGCAATCCGTGTAGATAGTGAATTTCTTCCCAAGTAGATAGTATCTAAATCTTTGTGAGCTTTCCACTACAGCTAACGCCTCGAGCTCATAGCCATGGTACTTTTGCTCATCGTTTGTTGTCGCTCTACTGAAATAAGATACCGCCCACATTCACCAACTTGGATCAAAACGCCAGCCAAACCTAGGCTGCATGCATCCGTATGATATGCTCTTGTTTAGGTTCGTAAATGGCTAGAAGTGTTGCCTTACACAGCTTCGCTTTTAATATATTGAAAGCTTCCTCCATTTCGGTTGTCCATTTGAATGGAACTTCCTTCTTTAATAAAGCGTTAAGTGGCGCTGCTATTTCGGCGTAGTTGGGGACAAATCGACGAAAGTAACCGGTAAGTCCTAGGAATTGCTTAACCTGTTTTGTCTCAATGGGTGTTGGGAACTTTTCTATAGCACCAATTTTTATACTCCCTGGTTTTACTCCTTCTCCACTTATTTCATGTCCTAGATAACTAATTGTATTTGCAAAGAAAACACATTTTTTAATATGCAGAGTAAATTTTAATTCTTTTAGGGCGTTAAGAAGTTTTTCGAACTGTTTTAGTATGGCGTCAACGTCTTCAGCGAAAATTACGACATCGTCCATATAATTTTTATAATATTTTCTGAAGCCACTTTTTTCGTTACTAGGCTCATGAGGCGCATAAAAACTGAGGGGGCATTTGTAAATGCAAACGGAACCCTATTGAACTGGTATTGTCCCTGAGGTGTAACGAACGCGGTTAAATGTCTTGACTTACTTTCGATTGGGATCTGATAATAGCAGCTCATTAGGTCCAGAACAATGAAAACACGACCGTTGGACATAGAATTGAGCTGTTCTTCGATATTTGGGGTAGGAAAATTTTCGCGAACCATTATTTCATTTAAGCGCCGGTAGTCGATACACAGGCGCTGAGTGCCATTTTTCTTTTTCACCAGTAACGCAGGGTGTGCGTATTCTGAATTTGATTGCTCGATTATATTGTTTTGCAAGAGTTCTTTTATTATTTGATCCAAGTGGGGAAGTTCGTTATATGGAATTCTGTATGACTTATATCGGAATATTTTGTTTTCTTTTAACTTGATGGTCATTTATATTTTATCTGTATTACCTAGTTCACTTAAGTTCAATGCAATGCAATCGCGATATTCATTAACCCGTTTTTAGCCATTGGTGCGTTTCCGCACCCTAACTTTTCCCCCACTTAGCTGCTACAAAGTCACCCCAATTCTTCAACTCGTATACGACAGTCGAATCCGACCATAGTCGGCCCTGATTTATAACTTAAACACTACTTTATTATTAATTCTTTTTTAACAATAAATTCAGAAATAAAAAACCAAAATACCGGGTTTACATTTCATAATTCACTTTTTTCGTAACACTCGATAAAATATTACTCGTAGGTAAGAAGCTTCACTTCAAAAATTTCACAATATACGAAAACTTATTTTAACTCACTTGAATTCTTTGAATTATTATTAATGCTTATTTTATTTAAGTTTTATAAGGATTGAACACAATGTAACCGAAATTATTTCTTAATGAATAAATCGCACGCAGAAAACGTCTGAATAATATTCCAAAAAACACTTGCCAATAATGCAATCGTCGACAATTTGTACCCCAACTATTTCTGTTGGTATAATTTAACAGAAAGCAACAGTAAAAAACTACATTTGTCAGATCAGCTTTGATATTTTTTACTTGCGTTTCGAATTAGTTTTCATAGGTGCTCCCCTTTTGCGGTTTAATACTTTTCCGTATTAGTGTTCTTCTGCGTAATCTTCAACATTGTAACCTTTTCCATTTGTTGTCTAAAACATAGGAAAATAGACTCAAGGAATGAGTATTCAACTTTCAATATACTGCCTACGCCACCCTGTAAATAATTTAATTTTAATTTATTAAAACATTCTAAAATATGGACAAATCCAACGATCAACAACATCTCATCTAACAAAATCGAAAAATATTGCAATAGTTCTATGTCAATTTTAACTCTAGAAGATATTGCACACTGAAGATCAAAACATAATCATGGGATAGCGCGCTCATATACTCACACACACATACTATTGCAATGATAGCCACTTCTGCATGACTGCTGGCCGTGGTCTCCACTGAAGAAAAATTGTGGGCGATGATTTGATTAATTGTTTTTAGCATTGTTTAGCTTCAGGACAACGCGGAAGGATGTTTTATACCTTAAATGAATCAGCGGCGAATTTTATTTTTTTAATCCGGAGAGCCAGTACTGAGCTACGGCTGAGAAATCAATATTTACGGATGGAAAATTCGATCTCAACCCCCTTTATGCCACTTAGGTCGTGAATTTCGGAAAATCCCTTCTTATCTCGCATCTAGAAAAAAAAAGGAATAACTGTGCAAAATTTCAAGTACCTACATCTAGTAGTTTTCGAGAAACGGTGCTCAAAAGGAAAATCGACTTTGCTTTTATAGTATTTAAGATAAGAAAGAAAAGCTGTTCGAATTGATTTCAAATAACCGACAATTTATTAGAACCAAATAAAAAGTATTAAAATAAATCCCTCTTAACAATGTTACTCCAGTCGCCAGTGGATTCAATTTGTATCCTCACGCTGAGCTTCACCTTTCAATTCAAGATATAACCAGATTTGTTAACTCAGGAGCATTTTGTAGACTGAGATCCGTTTCTTGTTAGCACTTGAAAATCACTTTACTCGAAATTAGGTAACTCTCGGAAATCCTTCACCTATTGTCACCTTCTCGGAATCCTGTTGTATTCCTGTAATTAAAAACTAGATTAGTGATAATTACAAGTATAATAATAAAATACTAAACTTAGTCACTGACTGTTTGGTCTTCCGGGGAATATATTTGCCTTTCTCTTGCACCAAGTTCGAAGGGATGAAACAATGACGACTGGGGAGAAGAACTTGGAAAAATGGTTGCTGTTGTACTGTATACCTTTAATTAAAAAAATATTAATAAAATACTTAAAATACTTAATTTGTTTTTCCGAGGAATAAATTTAATTTTGTCCTATGCGAAACGAAGGTCTTCTGGAAACTGGTCGATAGAATGATACTATGTCGACCTCTACGACCGATAATTGGAGAGGAAGGCTTAAAGAGTTCTACTGTTGGATTTCTGTAATTTAAATGTAACTAGCGTTACCCCGTCCGCTTCGCTAGACGTTTCCTTTATTTGTTTGCTAAATAAGAAAACATTTTTTTTTCTTTCAATTGAATTTATTGTAAGGCTCTGTGATAAACAATATTTTTGGTTTTTCCTTCGTGTGCGAAGACAAACAAATCAGCAGGTTTCCCTACACGTGAACAGGCTACATACAATTGTCCATGTGAGAAACAATTATTTCCCAAATTATTTATGGCTTTATTTATGGTCATTGCAAAAGCCAGTCGCATTGGAAACTGCAAACGTTTGAATTCGAATGGCATGTCTGTTGGTATCATCGGTATACGTGGACTTAAAACGTCTTCACCTTTGAATTTCCCATTTGAAATAGCGGCTTCAATAAAGTTGGTCATTAGCTTCTTAACCGCAAGTCTTGTGCCATTGCACAATTTTGGTTGGATGATATTACGAAGCATGATGATTAGTGCTCCAACTATCAATTGCAATATGTGCGGTGGCAGGCCTGGTAAATCCAATGAATTTAAAAATTCTATGGGATAATTGACCACCTCATCTGCCTTCATAATGGTATCGACTGACTTGAATGTGAACACTTCTCCTGGTATCGCTTTTAAAATGGTCTCATTAATTTCTGTAACGTCTTTGTTTTTTACCGCCAATATAGCTCTTTCGCTCAGCCAAACATGTGTCTTGTTTTGTTGTACAATTTTTGGAAAAACTTTTCGAATCAATTCTTCTTTTGATTGAACTACATTGCCAAAATTTGTTGGTAATATTATTAGGCCAGTTTCATTGTCTATCGGCATTTTTCCATCTCCAGTTTTCAACAACTGCTTTGAAAATTCATTGGCTGATGGATCATTGTGTAACTGAATATGCACATTTGCGGTTAATGTGAGTGTTCTCACATATCTCCGCAGCTAATAATATTAAGGCGCCACCAAAGAGCCGTTGATTTCCTCTCATATCCTCCATTGTACGATTGAATGCCTCCAATGATCTCTTGTGGGCCATAGGACATTCATCCCACACGACAATTTCACACTGTTGCAACACTTTGGCTATTCCTAACGTTTTGGTAATATTACATGTTGGATTTTCGTTGAAGTTCATGTCCAAAGGCAACTTGAGCGCAGAATGTGCTGTTCTGCCGCCGTCCAACAACGTCGCTGCGTTTCCAGATGATGCGAAAGCCAATGGTATTTTATTTTGCGAACGAATGGTGGCCAAAATTGTTGAAATAAAGAAAGTTTTTCCAGTACCACCAGGTGCATCTTGGAAACACGTTCCACCACTTTTGTCTGCCATTGCTCGCATCAAAATGTCGTAAACATCTTTTTGTTGTGCGTTTAACTTTGGAACATTTGTTAGAACAAATTGAGTTAAATCATTGCGATCGAAATCGTGTTCACGCAGCAAATCTCGATTATACAAATCTTGTAATTGCCGATTTGGCGATGGCATGTAAGGCAAATATATTCGATCATTATGAGAGGTTCATTATGCATTTCTGGTGATGTTAGCAAATGCGGATTCGATGTTGTTCTACGCATTCGATTCAAAATATCTTCCGTCATAAAATCTACATAATTTGTCCACAATTCAGATGGGTTCGATGGGCTACACGTTGCTATGTTTATCGCAAATAGTGTACGAATCTGATGAGGCGGTGCAATAATTGACGATTCAGCGAGCGTAGAATCCCAGTGAGCATCGTCCTCGAGCAAATGTAAGCGACGGCATGCCTCACGATAAGTTCGGCACTCTAATCCATCTACATCTACTGTTTTCAAATTTGCAAAGGATGTTGATCCACGAACGAAGTCTTCCTAATGCATCGGTTTGAAATACATTTTGATGACCTGGAACTGGCTTCCCTTGCTTGCGTCTTGCAAAAACTTTGGTCGATTTATTCCATGTGTAATACTGCGGGACTTCCGTGTATAATAATTGACTGCCAGTGTATGAAGATGATAAAATTGTTAGCGTACCAAGATCATTCGGATTTCCGTTGCCATCACTGTTAATTGCACCACGCAGGGGCCTATGTCCTTCGCATTGTTTTTTTGAATAGTTTAAAAGAAAAACCAAGTAAATTGGTTGAAAATTACGTGAAGTATACGTAAACGCACAAAATATCAACTTAGTTTTATATATATATATATATATTAGTAACAATTTTAGTAATAATATAAACAAATGTTTCTTAGAATACGCGGGCATTTTTTCCAGTTGGACAGCTGTGATGGTTAATCGCCACTTCTTATTTCTGCCCCCGGTTGACAATTGTGGAAAAATAAGTTGGAAACATTTAATTGTGCAATTAATAATAACTCTAACTAAAAAAAGAGCATAAAGGGAAAATTAAGTGCAATGTGGTTGGTTGTGATTCATAATGCAGATTGTGTACATATTGTAATATTCTTGCTGGGGTTCGTTTAAATAAAACCGTCTTTTGTGTATTTTAATTGTTTATTTATTATCAAATACCAACTTTACTTTAACTCAATAGTCAATCACTTTATTCTTTATTTATTTCCAAATAAACGGTCGCTACAGATTTATTTTCACAATGTCGCTTGCTTTCACCACTGGTCGAATATCTCTTGTAATCGCTGTATTCACTTAAAAACAACTGTGTCGACGTTGGTTGTGGTATGGGTATTTATAGGAAATTGCCAGGGGTTCTAGAACATGCTAGATGTTTCTCCGGGTGAATTGAGGATCATGGAATATTGGGATATTGTGTGGAACAATTGTGGAACGTAAGCACACCAGGTTGGAACGTAAGCACATCAGGTTGGAATATTTACTACTAGTAGGCAATAGATGTCGTTCCTACAGTTTGAGATACAGTTTTTTAGTTTTTGGTACACAAACCATCCTGTAGTCAATGCTACAATATGTACATACATACTGTAATGTAATATGTACATACATATATACATACTGTAATATTTTGTTGTGTAAGAATCCCACACTACTCTGAGCACGCGCTGTCGATACTCATAGTGTCTTCTTGAAGATTTTCACCTACCCTCGGAAAAAAAAAAAAAAAAAAAAATACATACTGTAATATTCATGCTGGGGTTCGTTTAAATAAAACTGTCTTTTGTGTATTTCACTGTTTATTTATTGTCAACTACTAACTTTACTTCAACACAATATTCAATCAGTTTATTCTTTGTTTATTTAAAATTAAACTGTCGCTACAGATTTACTTTCAATACGTCGCTTGTTTTCACCACTGGTCTAATCTCCCTCTTGTAATCGATTTATGAACTTATAAACAACTGTGTCGACGGTGGTTGTGGTATGGGTATTTATATAAAATACAAGTTGTTCTAGAATATACTAGATGTCGCACGGGATGAATTGATGATCTTGGAATAATTGGGATATCGTGTGGAGCAATTGTGGAACGTAAGCTCATCAGGTGGGAATATTTACTGCTAGCGGGTTTTGGCGAATAGATGTCGTTGCTTATAATTTATGTACACAAACCACGCAGTACCTGATGATGTACTTGATACTACAATACATTTTCAAATGGCCCGCTAATCCTGCATGGGTCGCGGGGGTAGGATGCTCAGGTGGGCTCTTCATCCTTCTCGATCCTCCGCTATTGACTCCAACTCATCAGGAGGAATCCATAGACGGCTCCAGAAGAGATGTCGGACTTGGTCCAACCATCTATTTCTAGGTCCACTGCGGGGTCGCCTACCTGATGGCACGGCCACCATGGCACGTATTGGAAGCCGGTCTGGGGGCATACGGACTACGTGACCAAACCATCGAAGCATAGATCATTCCGTTCGGAGAAGTAGGTGCTCAAGATTGAGCGCCTCGCGTACTCTGTTGTTGCGCACTCGATTCCTACGAGTTATTCCAGCAACACCGCGAAGGAACCTCATTTCAGCAGCTTGTATCCGCGATCTTATTCTTTCGGTCACTACCCAAATTTCATGACCATAGGTGAGAGTTGGAACATACACCGAGTTAAAAACCAATAGCTTAGCTTGAACACTAAGTTCGGCCTTCCTTATAACAGATTGGCCAAGCTCTCTCAAAATTGATCCAGCCTGACCAATTCTACAGGATAACTCGGCATTGCTCTTCCCATCGCTCGTGAATAACACCCTGAGGTACTTAAACTTATCCACCTGCTTCAGTGGAACTCCACTAACATGCAGTGTGCACTGAATGGGTTTTTTGGAAACGACTTCTTACTTGTTCACGTTGATCTTCATTCCAGCATCATCACAAACGGCTACAAACCTTTCGAGTGCGCGCTGAAGTTCGGTTTGAGAGGACACAAGGATGACCAAATCATCTGTCTACAGAATCACGAAAGAGCTGACAGGTGGTCGCAGCTCCAGCCAACACCCAGTGAAAAGCCTAGACGGCTCCTTGCTCATTTCGGATGAGGACCAGCTCAAGAGATGGAAAGAGCATTTTGCTACGGTTTTGAACCGTGTATTCGCTAGCGATATGCTCCCAAATCAGACTGAGATGCCCGAGGTGAGAAGTTCCCGATTACGCACCACGACTCCCAGTAAAGATGAGATCATTACCGCGATCAAGGCACTCAAAACCAACAAGGCGGTAGGACTTGATGGTATTCCAGCAGAGCTCTTACGAGCAACGCCAACAACATCGGCTGAGCTTCTGCTTCCACTTATAGATAGAGCTTGGGAAGCTGAGAGCTTTCCTAACGAGTGGAAAAAGGGAATGATCGTCAAGCTTCGTAAGAAAGGAAATTTAATGGAGTGCGGAAACTGGAGGGGTATCTGCGTGCTGCCTGCTGTAGCTAAGAGCTGTAGCTGGATCCTCCTGTGCCGACCACATCAACACCCTGCGGATTATCATCGAACAGTGTGTTGAATATCGATCGCCACTGCACCTGCTGTTCATCGATTTTGAGAAGGCGTTCGATAGTGTCAACAGGGAGTTTATTTGGCGTGCCTTACGCAGGAGAGGTATTCCCGATGAACTAATTGCTATTATCAAAGCTACATATGAAGGCTCCAAATGTCACGTTCTGCACAGTGGGAGGCTGTCTGAGGAATTTGAGATCCAAAGTGGGGTAAGACAAGGCTGTATCCTTTCACCAATATTATTCCTATTGGTGATTAGCGATGTGCTTCATGCAGCTTTGTCGACGGGAAACGGAGGAATTCGATGGACTCTTACATCTCAACTGAAACATCTTGACTACGCAGACGATGTATGCTTACTCTCCCACAGAATTATGGAGTTCCACCAAATGACAGCAGATGTGGAGAGGGAGGCAGGTGTCGTCGGGCTGAAAATTAATACGGCAAAAACTAAAATTATCAGCCTTGGAACAAACTCATCGGCTCAAATATGCATTGCTGGACAACCGGTAGAGAGAGTAGAGGATTTCCAGTATCTTGGGAGTATTGTCTCGACCGATGGTGGAACCGAACTGGATATAGCCAACAGGATCGCCAAAGCAAAGTCCGCGTTCGGGATGTTGTCCAAAATATGGCGAAGCAATGCAATCAGTTTGAGCACCAAAATAAGACTGTTCCGCTCCAACGTTGAATCCGTGCTGCTATATGGTTGCAGCACGTGGAGAGTGACCACTACTATCACCAGAAAGCTGCAAACGTTCGTTAATAGGTGTCTGCGCAATATCTTAAGGATTTTCTGGCCCAATCGTATCTCTAACGAACACCTTTACGAGAGAACGGGTCAGGAACCAATAGGCACAACTATCCAACGGCGGAAGTGGCAGTGGATTGGTCACACGTTCCGAAAGGGTGACAGCTCCATAGCGAACGATGCTATGCAATGGAACCCTCTAACTCAGGATGGCAGAAGACCTGGCGGTCCGAGGAGAACATGGCGCAGAACAGTCGAGAAGGAGGCACGGCAGTTGGGGAAAAGTTGGGGAGAACTCAGACACATTGCCAGAAACCGTACACGATGGCGGACGAATTCCCTAGACGGAGTCAACGGTGGCGTCTATAGTTCCAGTTAGGTTGAACTTAGTGAATACCTTGCGCGAGCTGCTTCGACGTATTCGGATCACAGGTCGGTAAGGAATTTCCAATGTTGGTCAGGACATTGGAATAGAGATGGTGGCGGAGGAGCCCTTAATGGGGCAACGGCAGCGCTCATACTCCCGTAGTGGACTACTGGCACCGGTGTACCCGGCCCCTCGTCCTAGGGGAATAATTAAGGAACTGGCCCTCCAGATTGGGGGTTGTGCCGTCGGGGTAACTTCCCTACCACGTAAAAAACGCATGGTTCCGAAACAACCAAAAGCCTCGGATAAGGATGACTCAACTAATGACGACCCCAGCAAACGAAATAAGGACAACGACCTTCGGATCTGTACGTGGAATGTTCTGTCCCTTTACAGACCACGTGCAACCGAACAACTAGCAGAGGCTCTAGACTGCTATAAAGCAGATATTACCGCCATCCAGGAAGTGCGATGGGATGGGCCGGGCAAAAAGAGGATGAAAAACTGTGACATCTACTACGGTGATTGCTACAGAGGCAACAGGCAACGCTTATTCGGATGCGGATTTGTCATACGCGGCAGACTTAGGCAAGAAGTCTTAAGCTTCCGACATGTGAGCGAGCTTATTATACTATCCGGATCAAGGCTAAATTCGCTAACATAAGTCCAATATGTGTTCATGCCCCCACAGAAGAAAAGGACCCTGCCACCAAAGAGTGTTTCTACGAGCTCCTCGACAAAACATACGAGCAATGTCCTAAATACGACGTTAAAATCGTATTGGGCGATTTTGCAAGGGGTTCTAGAACATGCTAGATGTTTCTCCGGGTGAATTGAGGATCATGGAATATTGGGATATTGTGTGGAACAATTGTGGAACGTAAGCACACCAGGTTGGAACGTAAGCACATCAGGTTGGAATATTTACTACTAGTAGGCAATAGATGTCGTTGCACAGTTTGAGATACAGTGTTTTAGTTTTTGGTACACAAACCATCCTGTAGTCAATGCTACACTGCCCCCCTCTTAAACTTGTTCGTCCCGAAGAATATCATCTGGATTACTGCCATGGTAACGATGAAGACGATCCAGGTGGACAATTTTCATCTTGCCTCTTACTCCACGCTGGATCCGGAAGACGACGTCATTGATGCGTGTGACCACTTTATAAGGGCCCTCCCAGTCTTGCTGCAGCTTGGGTGACCTCCCCTTTTGCCGGTGTGGGTTGTACAGCCATACTAGGTCTCCCTCGTGGAAGCTGGACGTTGTTGCCTTTGTGTCGTACCTGGTTTTCATGCGGTCACTCGCTATCCTTATCCTCGTCCTGGTCCTCTGATGTATGTCTCGGATCCTTTCCCTGAGGTCTGCCACATAGTCCTCTTCACATTTGGGCTCATCGTTAGGGGATCCAAACTTCATCTCACTAGGTAGCCGAACTGCTCGACCAAACAAGACTTCGGATGGAGTATGTCCAGTAGTACTGTGCACTGCATTTCGGTAGGCCATCAAGAAAAGAGGAATTTGTCGATCCCAATCGCGCTGGTGGTCTTCTACGACCTTGGAGAGATGTTCGTTTAAGGTTCTGTTGAAGCGCTCTACCATCCCGTCGGATTGCGGATGAAGCGGAGTCGTCCTCGTCTTTTTAATTCCTAGTTGTTGACATACCTCTTGGAATATCTTTGATTCGAAGTTTCGTCCCTGGTCACAATGCAGTTCCATAGGCACGCCGAATCTGCTCACCCATTTGTTGACGATCTGTTCCACGATGGTCTTCGCTTTCTGGTTGGGGATGGCGAACGCTTCCGGCCATTTGCTGAAGTAGTCCATGACGACTAGGATGTAACGGTTGCCATTGTCGGTTTCCGGAAACGGACCAGCGATGTCAGCGGCAATCCGTTCAAATGGTGCACCCACGTTGTACTGTTGCATCTTGCCTCGCGTTTTCGTTCTGGGTCCCTTGCTGGCTGCACACACGACGCATTTTCGGCACCAACTTTCTACGTCGTCCTTTGCGCTGAGCCAATAGAAACGTTCTCGCACCTTCTCCAGTGTGGCAATGGTGTAGTGGTAACATCGTCAATTGCCACGCTAATGGTTCATGGTTCAAATCCTGATGTCAGCAAGCATTTATTTATTTCTCATGAAATATATAAAGTCAGTCCGATCATTTGCAAAAGCTTCTGTGAACACTACGGCGAAGGCATAACACTGGCAGTAGCTTGGTCATGTGGCTGGAAAAATTGTTCGCTCTGTTGATGATGATTTGCCCTTGACATCGATTATCGGGAAAAAAGTACTGTGAATCAGAAGCAATGACAATAATAACAAAAAAATCTTCCCAGTTATCTGGACGCCACCCCCGGAGAATAACTGAAGCATAAACAACTGAGCTTCAAAAACCACTACACCAAAAATCTTTCTCTCTCTCTCTATCTTTCCTTTCCAAACGCCCGCACTATGTGTAAGCATGTTAAGGGTATCCATAACCCTTTGAGTGCGCGCAAATTATAAAAAAAAAAAAAAGTGTCTTGTTTGCACCCAAATGACCTCCGGATGCTCCATCATGCATCTCCCGTAACACTTCGTGTACTTTTGATCGCGGCAAGACAAGCTGCATTATGAAATCTTTCCCGTCCGGCCTCACCCATTTCCTTTTCAGTACACCATCTTGCACATGAAGGGAGTCCCACTGAGCCCAGTATGCCTTGAGAGTGGGGCTCCTGTCCGAGATATCTCGTCCGTTTGGCTTTTCCATAAACTCCTTCCACGCTAATATCGGCTCGATGTCCGGGTCTTCTTTTTGAGCGTTGCGGATTTCTTCTGCACTCCAACCAGCGATAGGCTCAGCTCTTACCCTTTGGATGGAAAGAAGGTTCTTCTCTTCCTGCCGCACACAATGATTGCAGTCGCTTTTACATGGTCGCCGGGACAATGCATCCGCATTAGAATGAAGTTTCCCTTTACGATGCTGTATTTCGTAATCGTACATCTGCAGCCGTTCAATCCATCTTGCGACCTGGCTCTCCGGATTCTTGAACTGCAGCAGCCATTTTAGAGCCGCGTGGTCTGTGCGCAAAAGGAGCTTTTGGCCGTAGAGGTATTTATGGAAGTGTTTTGTCGCCAGAAGCAGCGCCAAAAGTTCTCGCCTGGTCACGCAGTAGTTCCTTTCCGGTTTGGAGAGCACTTTGCTGAAGTATGCTACTACCTTCTCTTGGCCGTTGTGTACCTGCGAAAGAACCGCTCCGACACCGACGTTACTTGCATCTGCATCCACGATGAACATTTCTCCGGGAATGGGATATGCTAGTGTTGGAGCTTCGCATAGTTGTTGCTTAAGGTTTTTGAAGCTTTTGTCGCACTCCCCTGACCACTTGAATTGCCTTCCTTTTTCCGTCGGTTGGTGCAAGCTCTTCGCGATTCCGACAAAGTCCTTTACGAATCGTCGGTAGTACGTGGCGAGGCCCGAAAAGCTCCTGAGTTGGTGTTTGTCTTTTGGAACTGGCCAGTTTTTCACAGCTTCCACCTTGTCTGGATCGGTTCGCATTCCTTCTGACGAGATAACGTGGCCCAGGTACTTGACTTCGGATTTGAAGAGGTCACATTTCTTTGGGTTCAGCTTCAGGTGAGCGCTTCGAAGCCGTTCTAGCACATTCTTCAGGTTGTCGCGATGTTCCCCAAATGTTTTTCCTATCACGATCACATCGTCCAGATACACCAAGCAAGTTTTCCAGGTTAATCCACGCAGGACGTGTTCCATTAGGCGCTCAAAAGTTGCCGGAGCGTTGCACAATCCAAATGGCATTACTGTAAACTGCCACAGCCCATTTCCTGTACTGAACGCAGTTTTCTCTCGGTCCTTTGGATCGATCTGTACCTGCCAGTAACCGCTCTTTAAATCAAGGGTGGAAAACCATCGAGCTCCTGAGAGTGTGTCCAATGTGTCATCGATCCGTGGCAGAGGGTAGCTATCCTTTTTCGTGACATCATTAAGTCTGCGATAGTCCACGCAGAATCGACTGCTGCCGTCTTTCTTCTTAACTAGTACAACAGGTTAGGCCCACGGACTCTTAGAACTTTCGATGAGCCCTTCCTTCTCCATCGATGACACCATATCCGCAACCTCCGTCTGCTTTGCCAATGGTAGTCGTCTGGCAGGCTGACGAATTGGTATGGGATCGCCAGTGTCTATGCAATGTTGCACTAGATGTGTTCGGCCATACTCTCCATCCTGTGAGGCAAATATATCAGCGTGCTCACCGATTAGATTTTCTGCCATGGCTCGCTGATCCTGATCCAGTTCACAATGCTTGAGGATCATGTCCCTTACTTCCGGCAACCTGGCTGATGAAACGGGCCCCGCAGATTCCTTTTCAGTTCTTGTCGAGATTAAACATATCGGAACACATTCACCAATAACCTCCCCTTGTTTTAGTTTGACGCTGTGGCTCTTTAAGTTCATCAGCCTTACTGGGACCAGGCTATGCTTTGGCTCCACTAAAACTTTTTCCACGATGTAGTTTGGGGAATTCCTTCCTGAATCCGGCTCCAATAGGTAGAATCGGTAGCTCCCAGGATCACCCTCTAGTTTTGTCCAAATGATAGTCTCGGAAGATGGTGGTAAGACTTCGTCCTTGCTGAGTATTGTCCTTAAATGTGCTGCATTCTCGTTCCCGTACACCATTGAAATCTCTACGTTCCTGTACCGCAGAACTTGCATCCCGATGTCGATGATTACGTCATGTTCTTTCATAAAGTCCACTCCGATGATGCATTCATCACATATGTCGGCCACCAGGAACGCATGAGAAAAGGCCAACCCTGCTAGTTGTAACGTCAGGCGAACTTCTCCGTATACTTTCGCCGCTTCAGCTGACGCAGTCCTAAGACAGTAGCAGCTGGTATTGTGCAGCCAAGACTTCCGGACGAGATCTCTTCTTACAATGGAAGCCGTGGCGCCGGTATCGATAGTAGCCACGCACTTGTTTTTGCCGATGAATGCTTCCACTGTTAGACTCTTGTTGCATCGTTTGGTTTGGGAGACCTGGATGGTGGTCTTGGGGGCGTCGATTCCATTAGCCAACGTCTGTCCCGCGAAGCTGACTCTTGGTTTCGAGAAGCCTGGCCAACAGGATGGATGTTGTCCCTGTAGGATGGTTCTTCGTTGCGTCGCCTATTCGCACAATGTGGACAGTTTCCGCGTCTGGGTGGATTTCTGCATTGCCGTTGTAGGTGTCCTATTTTGTTGCAGTTCCAGCAACGAATTTGTCCTCCGCGAGCGTTGTTTCGGTCTTCGACGTCCATCCTCTGGCAAGAGCATTCGATGGCGGCTACTTCCCTCACACGGTGGATTCCCTGACAGGCCTGGTCTGCTGCCTCCATTGTCATAGCAAACGCCAAAGCTTCGGCGAGCGTTTTCTTTCCAGCCATTCTTACTGCCATTTGTAGTTTCGTATCGGCTATGGCATGGGTAAATGCTTCGATCGCCATATCGTTAATGATCTCCTCGCCGGCGTTTGGATAGGACAAATGTGCCAGCCGCTCGATGTCTGCTTGTAACTGCTGAAGCGTCTCACCCTTCATCTGGACCCTTCTGCGCAACTGGACCCTATATACTTGCTGCATGTGGTCGTCCCCAAATCGCATCTCAATGGCTTTTACCAGACTATCGTAGTTGCATTGCTTGTCGTCGGGAATGGTTTGCAGAAGCTCTGCAGCTGATCCTCTAAGCGCGAGTGTGAGGGCAATGGACTTCTCTTCGCCGTTCCAGTTGTTCGTCATTGTCGCAGCTTCGAACTGCCTCTTATATATTGGCCATGATGTTTGTCCATCGAAGACGGGAGGCTGCATCTCTCTCCTTCTCGGGCAGTCGGTTGAATACTCCCGAACTTTCTGGTCCTTCACGTATTCGAGTTCCTTTGCCAAATTCTCGAATCTTCCGTCAACAGATGCGATTTTTGTTTGAACATTCTCGAATTTTGTTTCAACATTCTCGATCTTTGTTTCAACATTCTCGAATCTTCCTTCAACGGCTGTTTCAAATGTCTCAATTTTAGCCTCTACATTTTCAATCTTCTCATCAATTGTCCCGAATCTTGATTCCAAACTTTTATTTTGTTCGTCAAATTTGCTTTCGAGAACACCCCTTTGATTGAATAGCTGTTGCTCTAGAGAATTCTTTTGTTCATTGAGCTTGGCATCTAGAGAATTCTTTTGTTCAACCAAGGAATTTTCTAGCTTCTCCAATTTTTCATTTTGAGAATTCTTTTGCTCATCGAAAGAATTATCTATCTTCTCGAATTTTTCAGATAGCAATTTCATTAAAGCCGATATGTCACTCGTCGTACTTACTTGTTCTTCTTCGACGTCAAACAAAGCTGTTTCAGGATCTGTACCCTTGTCCGTCATTATTTTCCGCAACTTAATGATCAATTCTCTCTTCGTACCAGCCCTAGGCTGACCCCGCTGGCTCAGTGCTTCCTTTAGTTGCACCAATGACAAATCTTCTAGCAATTTCCGAACCATTTTTTTTTGTCACTTACACAATAAGCAAAACACAAAATTTGTCTTATTTCACTTTTCTGACACCAATGTAATATTCTTGCTGGGGTTCGTTTAAATAAAACTATCTTTTGTGTATTTCACTGTTTATGTATTGTCAGCTACTAACTTTATTTCAACACAATATTCAATCACTTTATTCTTTATTTATTTCAAATTAAACTGTCACTACAGATTTATTTTCACAATATGTCGCTTGTTTTCGCCACTGGTCGAATATCTCTTGTAATCGCTGTATGCACTTATAACCAACTGTATCCACGGTGGTTGTGGTATGGGTATTTATAGGAAATTGTAAGGGGTTCTAGAACATGCTAGATGTTTCTCCGGGTGAATCGAGGATCCTGGAATATTGGGATATTGTGTGGAACAATTGTGGAACGTAAGCACATCAGGTCGGAATATTTACTGCTAACAGGTTTTGCAATAGATGTCGTTGCACAGTTTGAGATACAGTGTTTTCGTTTTTGGTACACAAACCATCGTGTAGTCAATGCTACACTGCCCCCTCTTAAACTTGTTCGTCCAAAACAAGATCATCTGGATTACTACCATGATAACGATGAAGACGATCCAGGTGGACAATTTTCATCTTGCCTCTTACTCCACGCTGGATCCGGAAGACGACGTCATTGATGTGTGTGACCACTTTATAAGGCCCCTCCCAGTCTTGCTGCAGCTTGGGTGACCTCCCCTTTTGCCGGTGTGGGTTGTACAGCTATACTAGGTCTCCCTCGTGGAAGCTGGACGTTGTTGCCTTTGTGTCGTACCTGTTTTTCATGCGGTCACTCGCTATCCTTATCCTCGTCCTGGTCCTCTGATGTATGTCTCGGATCCTTTCCCTGAGGTCTGCCACATAGTCCTCTTCACATTTGGGCTCATCGTTAGGGGATCCAAACGTCATCTTACTAGGTAGCCCGCCTGCTCGACCAAACAAGACTTCAGATGGAGTATGTCCAGTAGTACTGTGTACTGCATTTCGGGAGGCCATCAAGAAGAGAGGAATTTGTCGATCCCAATCGCGCTGGTGGTCTTCTACGACCTTGGAGAGATGTTCGTTTAAGGTTCCGTTGAAGCGCTCTACCATCCCGTCGGATTGTGGATGAAGCGGGGTAGTTCTCGTCTTTTTGATTCCTAGTTGTTGACATACCTCTTGGAATATCTTCGATTCAAAGTTTCGTCCCTGGTCAGAATGCAGTTCCATGGGCACGCCAAACCTGGTCACGCAGTTGTTGACGATCTGTTCCACGGTGGTCTTCGCTTCCTGGTTAGGGATGGCGAACGCTTCCGGCCATTTGCTGAAGTAGTCCATGACGACTAGGATGTAACGGTTACCATTGTCGGTTTCTGGAAATGGACCAGCGATGTCAGCGGCAATCCGTTCAAAGGGTGTGCCCACGTTGTACTGGTGCATCTTGCCTCGCGTTTTCGTTCTGGGTCCCTTGCTGGCGGCACACACGACGCATTTTCGGCACCAACTCTCTACGTCTACCCTTGCGCTGAGCCAATAGAAACGTTCTCGCACCTTCTCCAGCATCTTGTTTGCACCCAAATGACCTCCGGATGCTCCATTATGCATCTCCCGTAGCACCTCGTGTACTTTTGATCGCGGCAAGACAAGCTGCATTATGAAATCTTTCCCGTCGGGCTTTTCCCATTTCCTTTTCAGTACACCATCTTGCACATGAAGGGAGTCCCACTGAGCCCAGTATGCCTTGAGAGTGGGGCTCCTGTCCGAGATATCTTGTCCATTTGGCTTTTCCATAAACTCCTTCCACGCTAATATCGGCTCGATGTCCGGGTCTTCTTTTTGAGCGTTGCGGATTTCTTCTGCACTCCAACCAGCGATAGGCTCAGCTCTTACCCTTTGAATGGAAAGAAGGTTCTTCTCTTCCTGCCGCACACAATGCTTGCAGTCGCTCTTACATGGTCGCCGGGACAAGGCATCTGCATTAGAATGAAGTTTCCCTTTACGATGCTGTATTTCATAGTCGTACATCTGCAGCCGTTCAATCCATCTTGCGACCTGGCCCTCCCGATTCTTGAACTGCAGCAGCCATTTTAGAGCCGCGTGGTCTGTGCGCAAAAGGAACTTTTGGCCGTAGAGATATTTATGGAAGTGTTTTGTCGCCAGAAGCAGCGCCAGAACTTCTCGCCTGGTCACGCAGTAGTTCCTTTCGGGCTTGGAGAGCACTTTGCTGAAGTATGCTACTACCTTCTCTTGGCCATTGTGTACTTGCGAAAGAACCGCTCCGACGCCGACGTTACTTGCATCTGCATCCACGATGAACATTTCTTCGGGAATGGGATATGCTAGTGTTGGTGCTTCGCATAGTTGTTGCTTAAGGTTCTTGAAGCTATTGTCGCACTCACCTGACCACTTGAATTGCCTTCCTTTTTCCGTCAGCTGGTGCAAGCTCTTCGCGATTCCGGCAAAGTCCTTTACGAATCGTCGGTAGTACGTGGCGAGGCCCAAAAAGCTCCTGAGTTCGTGTTTGTCTTTTGGAACTGGCCAGTTTTTCACAGCTTCCACCTTGTCTGGATCGGTTCGCACTCCTTCTGACGAGATAACGTGGCCCAGGTACTTGACTTCGGATCTGAGGAGGTCACATTTCTTTAGGTTCAGCTTCAGGTGAGCGCTTCGAAGCCGTTCTAGCACATTCTTCAGGTTATCGCGATGTTCCTCGAATGTTTTTCCTATCACGATCACATCGTCCAGATACACCAAGCAAGTTTTCCAGGTTAATCCATGCAGGATGTGTTCCATTAGGCGCTCAAAAGTTGCCGGAGCGTTGCACAATCCAAATGGCATTACTGTAAACTGCCACAGCCCATTTCCTGCAGTGAACGCAGTTTTCTCTCGGTCCTTTGGATCGATCTGTACCTGCCAGTAACCGCTCTTTAAGTCAAGGGTGGAAAACCATCGAGCTCCTGAGAGTGTGTCCAATGTGTCATCGATCCGTGGCAGAGGGTAGCTATCCTTTTTCGTGACATCATTAAGTCTGCGATAGTCCACGCAGAATCGTGTGCTGCCGTCTTTCTTCTTAACCAGTACAACAGGTGAGGCCCACGGACTCTTAGAACGTTCGATGAGCCCTTCGTTCTCCATCATTGACACCATATCCGCAACCTCCGTCTGCTTTGCCAGTGGTAGTCGTCTGGCAGGCTGACGAATTGGTCTGGCATCCCCAGTGTCTATGCGATGTTGCACCAGATGTGTTCGACCATACTCTCCATCCTGTGAGGCAAATATATCAGCGTACTCACCGATTAGCTTTTCTGCCATGGCTTGCTGATCCTGATCCAGTTCGCAGTGCTTGAGGATCATGTCCCTTACTTCGGCCAACCTGGCTGATGAAACGGGCTTCGCAGATTCCTTTTCGGTTATTGTTGAAATTGAACATATCGGCGCACATTTACCAATAACCTCCCCTTGTTTTAGTTTGACGCTATGGCTCTTTAAGTTCATGAGCCTTACTGGGACCAGGCTGTTCTTTGGCTCCACTAAAACTTTTCCCACGATGTAGTTTGGGGAATTCCTTCCTAAATCTGGCTCCAATAGGTAGAATCGGTGGCTCCCAGGATCACCCTCTAGTTTTGTCCAAATGATAGTCTCGGAAGATGGTGGTAAGACTTCGTCCTTGCTGAGTATTGTCCTTAAATGTGCTGCGTTCTCGTTCCCGTACACCATTGGGATCTCTACGTTCCGGTACCGCAAAACTTGCATCCCGATGTCGATGATTACGTCATGTTCTTTCATAAAGTCCACTCCGATGATGCATTCATCACATATATCGGCCACCAGGAACGCATGAGAAAAGGCCAACCCTGCTAGTTGTAACGTGAGGCGAACTTCTCCGTATACTTTCGCCGCTTCCCCACCTGACCAAAACGAAGTGAGGATAGCAATATCCAAGCTAAAATCGAACAAGGCTGCTGGAACTGACGGCTTACCGGCCGAACTTTTCAAGGCAGCTGGGGATGAATTGGTAGAGTGCATACACCAACTCCATGAATGGAATCTCAGCATCGTTTGCCCGATCCACAAGAAAGGAGACCCCCTCAACTGCGCCAATTATAGAGGCATCAGTCTTCTCAACATCGCATACAAGATCTTTTCTGCGATATTGTGTGAACGCCTGAAACCTTTTATCAACAGCCTGATTGGACCCTATCAGTGCGGTTTCAGGCCAGGGAAGTCCACCATCGATCAAATCTTCACACTTCGGCAGATCCTGGAGAAAACCCAAGAATTCCAAATCGATACTCACTACCTCTTTATCGATTTCAAGGCCGCCTATGACAGCATCTATAGAGAAGAGCTTTATAGAGCCATGTCTAGTTTTGACATCCCTGCCAAACTTGTCCGTCTGTGCAGGCTGACGATGGAGAACGCTCGCTGCTCCATCAAGGTCGGTAATGACCTCACCGAGACCTTTGATATCAAAAAAGGCTTTAGACAAGGTGTCATGTGACTTCTTCAATATTATACTTGAACGGATTGTGCGGAACTCACAAGCCAACACCGGAGGCACAATCTATTACAAGTCTGTACAACTGCTTGCATACGCCGACGATATAGACATTATCGGAAGATCTCAGCGGGCTGTCACCGGTGCTTTTGCTAGCATTGAGGCGGAAGCGGCCAAAATGGGTTTGGCGATAAACGAGGGCAAAACCAAGTATATGCTGTCAACTAGAAGGGAAAACCAACACCGACGAATTGGACAAAACGTCACCGTGGGCAGCTATAACTCGAGGTAGTAAGGGACTTTGTCTACCTTGGCTCTGCTATAAATTCAGCAAACAAAATCAGCGCAGAAATCAATCGAAGAATAACTCTTGCCAATCGCTGTTTTTTTGGGCTTATAAGGCAATTCAACAGTAAAGCGCTCTCTCGAACAACTAAGGAGACTCTATATAAGACCTTGATCATCCCAGTCCTGCTTTACGGCGCTGAAACATGGACTTTATTAAAAGAGGATGAAGATATCCTTGGTCGCTTCGAGAGAAAAATTCTTCGTAAGATTTTCGGTCCCGTTTGCGTTGACGGGTTTTGGAGGAGAAGATTCAATCACGAACTATACGAGCTGTACAGCGACATCGACCTAGTTAAAAAACTGCGTATTGGACGTCTGAGATGGCTAGGACATGTAGAGCGAATGGACACCAACGCTCCGGCCCGCAGAGTCTTCGAATCTAACCCCGAGGGACGACGCAGTAGAGGGAATTATCGCCGTAGGTGGCGCGCACAAGTTCAAGGGGACCTCGACCAACTTGGAGTGCGCAACTGGAGGCAATTAGCTAAAGACCGAGCTAAATGGAGAGGCTTGTTGGTTGAGGCCCAGGTTCACCCCGAACTGTAGCGCCACCTAAGTAAGTAAGTAAGTACACGATGGCGCGTAGGCGTAGTAGAGGCCCTAGGACCCACAAGGGGATACAGGACATAAGTAAATCATCTGCAAAGAGCAGATGACTAATCCTTAAGTCTCCCACTTTGAAACATTTCCCGCCACGGCTGTGCTGCAACATCCAATCCATATATACAATGAAGAGGAGAAATGACAAAACGCACCCCTGGCGGAGTCCAACGCCCACAGTGAAAAGTGTTGACTTAACACCGTTTATCCGAACACAGCTTCTACAGTTTGTATATAAAGACTGAATCGCCCTTAACAGGGAACCAGCAATCCCATACTCCAGCAAAACACTCCAGAGTTTGCCTCGAGGAACCCTATCATATGCTTTTTCCAAATCCCCAAAACAAGTGTAGACAGGTTTAGCATACTCCCAGGCCTTCTCAAGAACCATTCTGAGAGTGAATAACTGGTCGGTTGTGCTTCTACCAGGACAAAATCCGCACTGCTCATCCCCCAAACTGTTCTCAACCATAGCTCTGGAACGCATTTCTAGCACCTTAGCGAAGACTTTTCCAGGGAGACTTAAAAGAGATATACCCCTATAGTTGGCGCAATCTCGTTCGTCCCCTTTTTTAAAAAGAGGAACTATCACCCCTATTTGCCTATCACCAGGTGTTTTACCGTATTCCCAGGCGACATTAATGACACACGAGAGCCATTGCACTCCCTCTTTACTTAAAGCCTTGAGCATTTCTGGCTGAATTTCATCCACACCAGCAGATTTTCCAACCTTTAGCGCTTTGATCGCCAAAGTTACTTCCTCTACCTTAGGACTCCTTTCCGCCCAACTCTCGACAATAAGTCTGCCATCTTCGGTGCCCTGTTCAGGATTGAGCAATTCTGAAAAGTGCTCGCTCCACCTGCGTAAGATGTCCTCATCATTGGAAAGAAGTGTACCGTCTTTAGATTTGACTCCTTCAACGATATTCAACTTTTTTCCTCTCAGTCGGCGGACGGTCTACCAGAACGTCTTATTTGCAGATCCGTGGTCACGTTTTTCGCAAAACTCCTTTCAAGGCCGTTCTTTCGCTGTTTTCACAGCTAATTTGCAAGTCTTCGCGCCTCAGTGTACCGATTTCGAGAATCGGAGTTCCCCAAGTGAATCCACACCTTAAAGGCTCTCTTCTTCTCTCTGATGGCTTCTTGAACTCCGGGCGTTTTAAACCAAGCGGTCCTTTTCTCACCACCAGCCGCCACAGCAAGCCGTTTCACTTCACAAACATCTCCCGCAGAGGCAATAGCCGCTGTTGAAAACAGTTGCCATTCTTCCTCTACATTTGATGGAACAGTTGGAATTCGTTCAAACCTTTCAGATATTTGCCGCGCAAATGTCTCCCGTATCTCATCGTCCTGTAACCGCTCCCATATTATGTGCGTAACCATCCTTGGTTTACGCTTTGGTAGGGGAGGCACTCTCTCGCTAAGATACAATTTGCACAGCACTAAGAGATGATCAGTTGACAGTTCGGCCCCTCTTAATACGCGAACATCACAAACCATTCTCTTCAGACACGATGGTACCACAAACAAATCGATCAGCGACTTCTGCTGAAGACTCCGATGGTGCCAAGTGTATTTGTGAATGTCTTTGTGGGGAAAGATAGTGTTCATGATGGATAAGCCATTTTCACAACAAAAATTCAACAACTTCTCCCCGTTCGCGTTTTGACCAAGATCACCGTTCCTCCCAATCATACTCCCCCATGTCATAACATCTACACCCACATGAGCATTGAAGTCACCCATCAGGACAAAAGAATCCATATCTGCAACCTTTTCAATGGCATCATCAACTTATTCTAAGAAATCGGCATACTCTGACTGAAGGTTCGGTGCATACACTTTCACCAATGCCAGAGTTGATCTTTGAAGCTTGAGCTTTAAGATCGCAACTCTCCCTCCTAATGGTATTCACTCCAATACTCTGTCTGTCAACCTGGGACTTGTGAGTAACCCCACTCCCGCCTGAGCAGACATTGAGGGTGCGACTCTTGACAGGAAGAGCTTCCACCCATCCAAAAGGTCCACAGTTTTAGAACCTCTCTGCTTTGTTGAAGAGACGCCAACTATATCTAGTCGACTTTTAACAGCATCCCTAACAAGCTCAACGTGCCGAAAGGAACTAATTGAACACTTTTTCGCGAAGATCTCGCCGTCAAGGATGACATGCTGCTCACATCTTTAAGATCTAAATGTGATGTTGATGTGGCAGCCTGCCAACTAAATGACTTCCTAATCTCTTCCTTCAGGAGTAGCTGTGTCCCGAAAAATGACAATACAGGTAAACGGAGCGTACCGTGGTGGAATGAACAGCTAGAGATACTCCGCAAAAGAGTGAGACAACTTTTCAACACCGCAAAACGCAATAAAAATTGGGACGAATATAGGTCCACTTTGACTAAATTCAACATAGAGTTGAGGAAATCCAAGAGAACAGCATGGAGAAAGAACTGCGAAAATATCGAGTCCCTTCCAGTAGCATCCCGTCTCCAAAAGGCTCCACATGTGGCACTCCCAGAAGAGTCAACAGCTTGTCTGGAAATCTGTTTAGTTAAGAAAAAATTAAATGGGCAATCGGTTCATTTAAACCCTTTAAGGCACCTGGCAGTGATGGTATTTTTCCAGCTCTCATACAGAAAGGTCTGGGTTACATCTTGCCTGCCTTGGTAGCTCTATTTAGAACAAGCTTTAACCTGGGATACATTCCACTAACTTGGCGGGAGGTAAATGTGGAGTTTATCCCTAAGCTAGGTAACAAACCCAGCGAGCTTCCCAAATCCTACCGTCCAATCAGCTTGGCATCGTTTTTCTTGAAAACCATGGAAAGACTGGTAGACTTACACATTAGAGGCATTCTTGAAAAGACTATACCTCTGCACTCTAGTCAATTTGCATACAGGAAAGGTCGATCTACGGAAGGCGCCCTTCACTATCTCGTCACAGAGATCAAAGCTGCCTACCGCTCCAAAGAAATCGCCCTTTGTGCATTCCTTGACATAGAAGGTGCTTTTGATTACACTGGTTATGAATCCATCACTAGTGCTATGAGACGCAGGGGAATAGACGAACCTATTACCAGATGGGTTAGGAACATGCTCAATAGCCGCATAATAACATCTTCGTCTGGAGAGGTCTCTGTGACGGTCTCCGCGGCCAAAGGCTGCCCCCAAGGCGGCGTTCTCTCGCCTCTCTTATGGTCACTCGTGGTGGATGACTTATTGAACACACTTAATAGTTCAGGTTTCACAACCATAGGCTATGCAGATGATCTGGTGGTGACAATGTGTGTCAACTCATGCATAATGCACTCCTTGTAGTCTCGGACTGGTGTGCTGGGGAGGGCCTATCGATTAACCCCAGCAAGGCAGTCGTTGTACCGTTTACAAAAGAAGAGCGTTGAATATTGGCTCAGTGACTCTAAACGGCACAACAATCAATTTTTCCGATGAGGTCAAATATCTAGGAATTGTCCTGGATAAGAAGCTTAACTGGAACGCCCATATTAAGCATAAAATTGCCAAGGCGACTACTGCCTTATGGGCCTGTCACCGTATGTACGGCTAGACCTGGGGCCTGTCTCCAAAGTCATTTTCTGGTTAGACACCACGGTTGTAAGACCCATTCTGACATACGCGTCCGTAGTCTGGTGGACGAAAACCAAAGAGGTCACAACCATTAATAAACTCACAAAACTCCAAAGACTAGCTTGCCTTGGCATAATAGGTACTATGCACACTTGTCCCACAACAGCCATTGAAGTTATAATCGGACTTACTCCGTTACATATATTTATAAAAAAGTGGCAATCCGCAGTGCAGTTAGTCTTAGAAAATCAGATGCTAATAGTACACGGGATCACATGGATCTCATGGAGCTATTGTCCGACTTCCCCGAGCTAGACATGCTCGGCACGGTCTCCGACTCTACGCCCAAATCACTCTACTTTGGTAGAAAGTTTGAGATTGTGATCCCAAGTCGTGATATATGGAATAATGGCAGACCGTCGCTTGATCCAAAAGGTATAGTGTGGTACACCGATGGATCAAAAATGGATTCAGGAGTTGGCGCCGGTGTGTATGGACCCAACCATAAAATTTCGAAAACACTCGGAAAGAGTCCTAGTGTTTTCCAGGTCGAGCTTTACGCCATTGAAACTTGTGATAACATTAACCTGCACTCAGGCATCAAAGGTGCCTCTATCCAAATACTCACTGATAGCCAAGCGGCGCTCAAAGCACTGATCTCCCATTTGATCAGTTCTAAGCTGCTTCGACAGCTTACAAAATCTGGCCCGACACAATAAAGTAAAATTGTGGTGGGTACCGGGTCATGTAGGCGTTAACGGCAATGAAACTGCAGACCTGCTAGCTAGGAAGGGCTCCTCTGAGTTGTTC
This sequence comes from Brachypalpus laphriformis, assembly GCA_945910035.1. Classification (NCBI taxonomy): domain Eukaryota; kingdom Metazoa; phylum Arthropoda; class Insecta; order Diptera; family Syrphidae; genus Brachypalpus; species Brachypalpus laphriformis. The sequence goes on along the minus strand of OX246753.1, from coordinate 228,396,085 downwards.
ACTGGACCTGAACCCTTCTGCGGGATACCCGATTTCGCCTTCAAACTTACCCTAAACATTTGGGAACGCAACATGTGCATCTCCCACTGGAATAACTCCCAAGGTCTCAGGCAGGCTAAAAGAGCTGTCCAACCCTTCCAAAGACAGGCAGTTATTATCCTAAAATACGGCAGAAATGACATAAGAAGGCTTGTGAGCTTCCTTACCGGTCACTGTCAACTTCTCTACCACCTTAACAAAATGAGAATTTCGGAGGATATCACCTGCCGCCTCTGCCTAGAAGAGGACGAAACCGCAGAACACATACTATGTGAGTGTGTAGCTCTGTGTAGCACTAGGAGAAGCTTTTTCCTTAAAGACATCATATCTCCAAAAGATCTAAGGAACTCCTCCGCAGCCGTAATTATAGCTTTCATAAGGAGAGTAGAAGTACTGCGGCCCTAAAAGTGGCCTATGGCACAATAGATCTCCTTGGTCGCAGTGCCTACACGCCATTTGCGCGTGGCCACACACCTGTTAAAAAAAAAAAAAAAACAAGCTCAAGGTCCTTTCCTGTGAGCGATGAGACGTTCCATGTGCTTGTCCTAAGTCGGTGCCGTTGTCGAAAATCAGAGAGTCCATCTGTGCCTTTATCGGTGCACAGCGCGCTCTCCCCTTGACCCCCGTAATGGTTCGCAAGACCATTGACAGGAAGCTCGTAGCCATTTCGGGTTTGACCCGGCCGGCTGCCGAGCGGGACAGGCCAACCACCAGACGCTCGCATACTGACACCCTTCAGGCCTGGCTCCAAAGGATGCCCTAGTTTACCAGCTTTGGCAATATCCGAGGCCGGTCGTCTTCTTTTTGTCATCATGGGGTGTGCACTTTGTTAGCCGTGAATAGATCGTATGGATGGGAATAACTATTTAAGTTACCCCATCTGCACATCCCAGTCACGTTGCCCGCCCCCCACCGCGATGAGGTCAGCCGCCAGGGGGGGCAGATAGTGAAGCAATGAAATTTAAATTCGTAATATTGTAACTGTACAAAACGAGAAAATATTTGCAGTGACATCTATGGCAAGGAATATTGAAACTATTTGAATGTAAACAGTTTTTTACAGCCAGTACACTTGAACAAACACAGATGGCGCAAGTTTCTATGGGGATATTTTGTTTATGCTTAGTAACCCTTTGTTGACCGACGGTACTTACAAGTACCAGCATGTTTCACTTCAAATAAAATCTCTCTATTAAAAAAATTATACACTAAGACCCAACGAGACGTTTACGTACCATTTTAGCTCAAAGCCTTTTTGCTTTTCATGTGTGTTTATCGTAGCTTAGCCCCAAATATAACGGTTTTTTGACAGCCATATTCGAAATGCAGTTATTGTAATATAAATATTTCCTGCAAAAAAAAAAAGATAATTGTCATATGTTTATATATTTATCATATGTTTACATATTTTTCATATGTTTACATAGTTTCGATCTTTTTTTTATTGAAAGCGTGATGTATACGCACATGTATTCGAAAGCTAAAATACTTACTTTACTTAGTTCCTTTAACCCCTCGGGGGGCATAGGGCGTCAACCACGCCTGCACGCCATCGTGTTCGAAGTTCTGCAACGCGTTTGAGCTGCCTCCAACTCATTCCTAAAGAGCTCCATTCCTCCTCAACTGTTCTGCACCACGTTTGCCTAGGGCGCCCCGCTATTCTGCCTGCCTGGGTGAGCGGATTTCACTGTATGGCCTATTTCGCAATGCAGTTGTCTTCGCGCCGTAGGGTTTTTTTTTTTTTTTTTAGGTTGCGCCAAGGATGTATAATCTTCATAGATACTAATAGCCCGAGTGCTACTAGCATGCACGATTCGCAAACCTGAGTAATCGATTCCAGGAATACGCCTACGTACTAAACACACACCCTACACACTTCAACCACTCTCCTCGCGGTACTGCCGTTAGGTATTTCTTCGCGGGGCTGGTTAGCAATTATGCTCTAGTCTCCGAGGCCGCCTCTTGGGCTCTTCTTAGGGCTTCTGCTCTTCGCAGCGCATTCTGCACACATACTATGAATGAGCAGATCTCCATCCACTCGCCCTCTGATCGTGTCATGTGATTAACCAGATTTTCTGGACTTGGCAGGTTTGCTCTGTCTTCTGCAAAGCGTCTGCAGTAGAACACTGCATGCTCCGCGCCCTCCTCTTCGTTTGGACACATTGGACACAGGGGCGAACTATCATGTCCAAATCTATGGAGGTATTTCCGGTAGCCACCGTGTCCAGACAGGAACTGTGTGAGGTGGTAGTTACAGTTCCCCCTCGCTCTCTCTGTCCATGATTTTATAGTGGGAATGAGCTCGTGGGTCCACCTTCCTTTGGTAGAGCTGTCCCACCTGGTTTGCCACAGCGTTGCTGATGCTGCCCTTTCCTCCTCCTTAATCCTTTTTGCCTCTTGCCGTAGGGTGTGTCCAATCCATCGCCACTTTCTTCTACGTATAGTAATGCTTATAGGTTCTTGGCATTTAAAACACCAAAATGGTGCTGGTGGAGGACATTTCAGGTAATACAGGATTTCGTCTTTGGAATACCCGATAATTGAGGTATTTTGCATGAGTGAATCAGTAAAAAGTTTACCGTATACCTCCCTCTAAAAAAAGGATAAAGTTCGGGATGGATGATTCTGTGATCGAGGTGGCCACTTAACGTCTTCTAGTAGTGAAATGAGGCGATGTTGAACCTTCCAAAGCTCCATGCCTACTAAAAGGGCACAGAATTACAACTCCTTTGCCCAACTTGTACTAACAACGCCTGTGATAACTTCGAAGGGTTGGACTTGTCTCTTTAACTTCTGCTTATAAACCTTTCTTCATTTTTATGTCGTCGATAAATGTAAACCTAGGCTATTCATTTTATTGATTTTATTGACACAATTTTCTGATTTTAAACAAATATTTTCAAATATCTCCCAATCATGAGCTGTAATTACAACCAAAAAATCGCGATCGACAACTGTCAAGACATTCGAACAAAATTTCGAAAAGCATTTTCAGATTCCGCGGGAAATAAATTGCGATGAAAATTCACGACAGGAGGAATAATTTCCAGGGTACTAAAAAATTCCGGGGGAATTTTTTTTTTTTCGGAATTGCCGATAGCCCTGATTGGAGCCCCGATCCGATCCCTGGACAGTGAGTCCCTCTGGTCACGCCGCAATTCTAAATCGGTGAAATATTTGAAAACTCCGGACGGAAATGGACTACATCATCTCACTCTCAGACAGCAACCGGATATCCTCTATCAAAATTCCTAGCAGAGAGGAGTGAGATGGAGGAGGGTTTGTACAGAGAACGAACTGGTTATCTATAGTGTTAGCGATTTTTTATTAATACGGCTACTACTATATACTGACGGATCCAAAATGGATAACGGTTTGGGAGCTGGCGTCGACTGCGAGTACAATATCCTCTGTTAGAGTGAAGAATGCCTGAAGCATCTTTCAAGCAGGAATTGCCGAAACAAGCTCTGTATATGACTATAAACGAAAATATTTCAGGAAAAGTATATATGTATATAGGTATAGCATATTGCTGAGAGCCAAACAACCATAAAGGCGTTTCAATCAACATCGGTAACACCCTAACTCGTAAAACTGTGTAAAACAAAACTAAGCGAGACATAATTTTTTTTTTTTATAATTTCCGCGCACTCAAAGGGTTATTATGAGTGACTTTTCTAAGTGTTAGACGTATATAATGTATGGTGTTCGAATAAAGTAAATTGATGCGGTTTTCTTATCGATTTATACTAATAGTTACACATAAGTATACCTGGAATTCTTTGCCTAGCAAGTGCATAAGGAAAAACTTAGTGCTGTAGCCGAAATAGAGGCGGAACTTAAGAAAAAAGAATTTAAATTTTTGAATTTATGAACGGTTATTATACGGAGAGAGACCATAATTGAGTTACGTTCGTGTGCAATAGTGTTGGTAGTACGAACTCATAATGAGTGAAGTTTGCAAGATTGAAACTTACGGTAAACCTATTAAAAATGAAAAAACAAGAAATGTCTAGGCTTGAGTGACTACGATGTTTACATTTTGAGTGAAAAGAAAACTCTCATGTATATGTGTGAAATATGCAGAGAGTACTTAAAAGTAATAACGGCGAAAATGGGCAATATATTACAAGTGGTTAACGACAACAAATCTGTGTTGAGAAAGCAAGAAGAAGAAATAAAATCTCTTGTAAAGTGTGTGAAAAATATTAGTGTAAGTGTAATGAGAGAGCACATGAAAATGAAATAGCAAAAACAAGTTAAAAAAAAAAAAACATACGCCGAAATAGCAGTAAAGAACGTGCCCCCTTTGATAATTAAACCTAAAAGTAAACAAGACAGTGGTTAAACAAAAAGTGCAATTAAAGAGAGAATTAACCCTTCAGAATTGTCTGTGCAAATTGATAGTGCGTCTTATAGGACGAATGGGGCTATTGTTATTAAGTGTAATAATGAGGAAACAATAAAAAAAAATGGCTGGTCAAACGGCAGTGCATGCGATCATATGAAAACACAAGCGTTATCACTCAGCTGAGTCCTACCAACTCCTACTCTCAACCTCCACGCGGCAAAACCTAGTACTTCTTTCCAAAGGTAAGAAACCACCAAATGAACCATCATCATACCGCCCGCTCTGTATGTTAGATACGGCTGGCAAAATATTGGAGCGAATCATCTGTAACAGGGTAGAGGCAGCAATTCAAGAATCTGGAGGTCTTTCAGAACACCAGTACGGTTTTCGAAAAGCGCGCTCAACAACAGATGCAATCAATGTGGTAGTTAAAACGGCACAAGAGGCTATACAGGGAAGAAGATGGAGAGGCGGTTCCAAAAAGTACTGCTTGGTTATAACTCTTGACATAAAAAACGACTTCAATACGGCAAATTGGAGTCACATCTTACAAGCGCTCAGAAGGATGAGAGTTCCACAATACCTCATAGACGTTATTGTTGACTATTTCAGGTGCAGAATCTTGGTATACAATACAGACCGCGGCCCCAAGGAATATAAGATCACAGGCGGAGTACCACAGGGCTCAGTCCTTGGCCCTTTGCTTTGGAATATTATGTATGACGGTATACTGCGACTTCCTATACCCGAAGAAACAAAAATAGTGGGATTTGCTGATGATATCGCCATTATTGTCACTGCTAAACTGTTGGAGGAGGTGGAACAGATAAGCAATGCGACAATAAGTATAATACGGAAATGGCTCACCTCAGTTGGTCTAACACTGGCGGAGCATAAAACTGAAGCAGTCCTGATAAGTAGTAGAAAGAAGGTAGAAACTCTCACCATTATAGTCGGCGGCCATGAAATAACATCTAAACCGCATATCAAATACATAGGTATCATGATAGATACGAGACTTTCATTTAGAGATCACCTTAAGTTTGTAGGCCGAAAAGGTGCAATAGCAAGTGCTGCACTCGCGCGTATCATGCCCAACATAGGAGGACCAAGACATAGCCGTAGGTTAGTGCTGGCTAGAGTGGTTACGTCTATAATCCTATACGCCGCACCAATTTGGGCCGGGGCCATGGCAATTAAAACATACAGATCACATATCACATCTGTGTATCGAATATGTGCACTGAGAGCTAGCTGCGCATTTCGCACTACTTCTAGCGATGCAGCTTGCGTGGAAGCGAGAATGCTCCCAATAGATATCCTGGCAGTAGAACAGCAACGTCAATACTGCGCAAGAAGAGAAAGAAACGAGGCCAGCGAAAACCGGCTCTATAGAGCAGAAAGCCTAAGAGAATGACAAGAACGCTGGAATGCTTCTGAGAAAGGCAGGTGGACCCATAGGCTTATACACCAAATCCAGCCATGGTTCGACAGGCAACATGGAGAACTTGAGTTCTACTTAACGCAGTTCCTAACGGGCCATGGATGCTTTCGTTCGTACTTACATAAGTATAAACACGACAATAGCCCTTACTGTCCGCATTGCGCTGACTGCGTAGAAAACGCAGAACATATATTTTTTGAATGCCCAAGATTCCTCGACGAAAGGAATGCACTAAGGAGTGAACTCGGCCACCCACTGACGCCAGAAAACATCGTTGGCGAAATGCTCAAAAGCCAGGAGGCATGGGACGCAGTCGCTGGGAGCACAATGCGCATAATGAAGATTCTAAGAACCCTAGAAAGAGAAAGGAAAGAATCAGACCGGCGAAATACAATAAATGCTGAGCAGGAAAATGCAAACACGCACTAGTCGAATACATCAGACTAAAACCCCCCCGCGATGAAATGCTTGACGGCAGTACCGCGGGGAATGGGGCGGTCGTGGGAGGGGGGTTTAGTGGTTTAGTGGGTAAGAGTCCCACACTGTTACTCAGGACGTACTGAGTTTCGTCTTTTGAAGATTACCCCTCCCAATCAAAAAAAAAAAAAAAAAACCTCCACGCGGTGACAGCTGGGTGCCTAGTACCTTAATCCAAGAAGTGGGTAACCAACCCCGTTTGCAGGATTCTTGGTGGCAGCAGATGAGAGATGGGGGGAAGGGTGCTTTCCTACTATAGCACTTATTCCTGTTACAGGCGGCAGCGGACGAATTCCCTAGACGGAGTCAACGGTGGCGTCTATAGTTCCAGTTAGGTTGAACTTAGTGAATCCCTTGCGCGAGCTGCTTCGACGTATTCGGATCACAGGTCGGTAAGGAATTTCTAATGTTGGTCAGGACACTTGAATAGAGATGGTGGCGGAGGACCCCTTAATGGGCCAACAGCAGCGCTCATACTCCCGTAGTGGACTACTGGCACCGGTGTATCCGCCCCCTCGTCCTAGGGGAATACTTAAGGAACTGGCCCTCCAGGTTGGGGGATGTGCCGTCGGGGTAACTTTCCTACCACGTAAAAAAATGTATGGTTCCGAAACAACCAAATGCCTCGGATAAGGATGACTCAACTAATGACGACCCCAGCAAATGAAATAAGGACAACGACCTCCGGAACTGTACGTGGAATGTTCTGTCCCTTTACAGACCACGTGCAGCTGAACAACTAGCAGAGGCCCTAGACTGCTATAAAGCAGATATTACCGCCATCCAGGAAGTGCGATGGGATGGGCCGGGCAAAAAGAGAATGAAAAACGGTGACGTCTACTATGGTGACTGCTACAGAGGCCACAGGCATCGCTTATCCGAATGCGGATTTGTCAAGGCTAAATTCGCTAATATAAGTCTAATATGTGTTCATGCCCCACGGAAGAAAAGGACCCTGCCACCAAAAAGTGTTTCTACGAGCTCCTCGACAAAACATACGAGCAATGTCCTAAATACGACGTTAAAATCGTATTGGGCGATTTTAACGCCAAAATAGGAAAGGAGGACGTCTTTGGTAGGGCAGTCGGTAAGCATAGCCTACACCACACAACGTCTGATAACAGACTAAGGCTAATTGATTTCGCTGTGGAGCGAAATGTCGCCATAACAAGCACATGGTTTCCTCATCTCGATATTCATAACCAGACATGGCGGTCCAATGATCATGTAACGATCAACCAAATTGATCATATTGCGATCGACGCAAGGCATGCCTCCAGTATTCTGGATGTCCGGACCTTCCGAACGGCCAATATAGACTCGGATCATTACTTGGTTGTAGCCAAGGTACGAATGCGGATATCCCAATCTGAGCAACAAAGAAGAATCACTGTGAGAAAATTTAACGTCGAAACGCTACAATCGCAAGAGAACGCCAGACTCTTCGCTGAACGCGTATCCTGAAATCTCTCAATCACCCCTATGCCGCCAGCATCAAGTGCCGAAGACCAGTGGCAACGCTGCCAACATGCCATCAGAAACGCCGCGACTGATGTGCTGGGTCTCGCTCGCCCGCCACCGCGAAACCCCTGGTTTGATGAAGAATGCCGGCGAGTGCATGCAGCAAAACAAGAGGCATACAAAGCGGCGCTGCAAAGGAAGACGAGAGCTGCTCGTGAGCTCTACGAGCAAAAGAGACGGGAAGAACATCGGCTTCTCCAAAAGAAGAAGAAAGAGCATGAGAAGCGCGCGTTTGAGAATATCGAGAGTCTATACTCCAGGAACAATGTACGGAAGTTTTACCAAAAGGTAAAAAGAATGTGTCACAGAAGCAATACCCATACAGAAACCTGTAGAGATGAAAATGGAAACCTCGTAGTAGAATCACAGTCGGTGCTTAGAATATGGAAAAACTACTTCTGCAGACTGTATAACGGCGATGAAGACCAACATCCCGCTGTCAGGCAGAATGAATCATTCAACATAGACGATGATAGTCAAAATTTCCGTCAACCTGACCAAAACAAAGTGAGGGTAGCAATATCCAAGCTAAAATCCAACAAGGCTGCTGGACCTGACGGCTTACCGGCCGAACTTTTCAAGGCAGCTGGGGATGAATTGGTAGAGTTCATACACCAACTCATCTCTAAGATTTGGTCAGACGAGTGTGTGCGTAATGAATGGAACCTCAGCATCGTTTGCCCGATCCACAAGAAAGGGGACCCCCTCAACTGCACCAATTATAGAGGCATCAGTCTCCTCAACATCGCATACAAGATCTTTTCTGCGATTTTGTGTGAAAGCCTGAAACCTTTTATCAACAGCCTGATTGGATCCTATCAGTGCGGTTTCAGGCCAGGAAAGTCCACCATCGATCAAATCTTCACACTTCGGCAGATCCTGGAGAAAACCCAAGAATTCCAAATCGATACTCACCACCTCTTTATCGATTTCAAGGCCGCCTATGACAGCACCTACAGAGAAGAGCTTTATAGAGCCATGTCTAGTTTTGACATCCCTGCCAAACTTGTCCGCCTGTGCAGGATGACGGAGGAGAACGCTCGCTGCTCCATCAAGGTCGGTAATGACCTCACCGAGACCTTTGATGTCAAAAAAGGTTTTAGACAAGCTGACGTCCTGTCATGTGACTTCTTTAATATTGTACTTGAACGGATTGTGCGGAACTCACAAGCCAACACCAGAGGCACAATCTATTACAAGTCTGTACAACTGCTTGCATACGTCGACGATATAGACATTATCGGAGGAACTCAGCGGGCTGTCACCGGTGCGTTTGCAAGCATTGAGGCGGAAGCGGCCACAATGGGTTAAGCGATAAGCGAGGGCAAAACCAAGTATATGCTGTCAACAAGAAGGGAAAGCCAACACCGACGAATTGGACAAAACGTCACCGTCGGCAGCTATAACTTCGAGGTAGTAAGGGACTTTGTCTACCTTGGCTCTGCTATAAATTCTAAAAACAAGATTAGCGCAGAAATCAATCGAAGAATAACTCTTGCCAATCGCTGTTTTTGGGCTTATAAGGCAAATTCATCAGTAAAGCCCTATCTCGAACAAATAAGGAGACTCTATATAAGACATTAATCATCCCAGTCCTGCTTTACGGCGCTGAAACATGGTCTTTATTAAAAGAGGATGAAGATATTCTTGGTCGCTTCGAGAGAAAAATTCTTCGTAAGATATTTAGTCCCGTTTGCGTTGACGGGTTTTGGAGGAGAAGATTCAATCACGAACTATACGAACTGTACAGCGACATCGGCCTAGTCAAAAAACTGCGTATTGGACGTCTGAGATGGCTAGGACATGTAGAGCGAATGGACACTAATGCTCCGGCCCGCAGCGTCTTCGAATCTAACCCCGAGGGAAGACGCAGTAGTGGACCTCCTCGCCGTAGGTTGCGCGCACAAGGGCACCTTAACCAACTTGGAGTGCGCAACTGGAGGCAATTAGCTAAAGACCGAGCTAAATGGAGAGGCTTGTTGGTTGAGGCCCAGATTCACCCCGAACTGTAGCTCCACCTAAGTAAGTAAGTAATAAAAAAAATTGAAAATGAAATTGAAGAAAGATGTGGAGAACATTACAATGTGAAAGTTACTAAGCTGGTAAATCCTAAAGTAGTGGTGAATGGTATTGATAATGAAGTGGCTGAAATTAATCGAATTGAGATAATATTGAAGCAAAATAAGATTAATGGTGTAATGAAGTTGTTAAAATGTTTTAAGAAATCTAGCAATGGTTTTAAATATAATGCAATAATTGAAATGGACAACTTTTTATTGATAGAGGATGATGATCCCCATTTAAATATTGGATGGAGCAAGTGCCGTCTATTTGATAAATTAAATGTTAAAAGGTATTTTAAATGTTGGGGTTTTAATCACAACGCAAATAATTGTACAAATAAAATTCAGTGTCCGAAATGTGGTGGAGAACATGGTATGTCAAATTGTAGAAGTGATAAATTAGAATGCATTAATTGTGTGAAAACTAATGAAAGTCTGAATTTAAATTTAGACATAGGCCATCATTCGAGAGACTTTAAGTGCGCAGTATACTTGAGGCGTCTGTAAAAAGAAAAGGAGAAGGTGAACTATTAGCAATTAGCTGAAATTAAATGTGTCTATTTAAACATACGAGGCCTCACTAATAATTTTAATGTTAATGACGGTTAAAATCAGAAAAGGTAACTATAACACGATAAGATGCAATATTTCATCGACTAGAACCGGTGCTGTTGTTATTTACCTGCAAGAAAGTTTTAGCTTTTCCGTACTTAAAAATGAGCAAATTGGAATGGATATATGGGATTGTAATCGAAGTTGGGCAAATGGGCCAAATGCCTATTACATATGCAGCATTATATAGATCTCCCAGTTCATCTGATAGATCTTTTTGTGACTTTTTTAATACATTTATGGATGATACTCGCATTATGGGGAGTAATTTAGTGATTATGGGAGATTTTAATATTGATTGGTTGAGTAACAATATTTATAAAAAAGAGATTGAATACGTATCAAATGAAAGAATGTGTAAACAGGTAGTTAAACAACCAACAAGAATAGAACTTAATAGTAGAACAATCATAGACTATGTCATTTCAAATATAAAAAGCTGTGTCGCGAAAGTGGATAAGTCACTTGAAATAAGTGATCATGAAACTATAGTGATATCGATAAAAGTAAATTCAAACAAACCAACGGTAGACACTAAATGTGTTTCTTACACTTACTCTTAATTATAATAAAATCAAATTCATTCAGTTAATCTCCAGAAGTGAAATAAGTGAAATTTGTGCATCGCCCTACGTTAACTCAATGCACAGTATTTTTAAAAAAGAGCTAACTCATAAGAGAATTCGTAGTCCTGAAAAATGTAAAATTAAAGAATCAAAATAAATGGTACACGAGTGGTTTAAAATTATTAAAGAGGCAAAAAGGAGACAGTTATTTTAGATTCATTCATACAGGATCAGAGGAAGATTGGGACTTATATAAAATGTCAAGGAATATGTACAAAAATTCACTAAATGAAGCGAAGAGTGACTATATTAAAATTAAGGTGAACAATGCCAGTGATCAAAATACAATGTGGAAATCGATTAAAAATGTTGGTCTGAAAGATAAAAAAGTTGAAAATAGAATAATCGAGTTTGAAGGTGTTAAGTGTAAATGCAACGAAACTATTGCAAATAACTTCAATAAGCTCTTCGCTAAAAGTTTGAAAGAAGTTAATAATTCTTTTATCAATATACCATTTTTTAATAACGTAGAGAATCAACCAAATGCGTTTAAATTTAAGACAATTGAATCGGTCAGTGAATTGTGGAAAATAATTGAAATGCTGTCTTCCGAAAAGGATTTTCACAGGATAAATAAAAATATAATTAAAGATGGGTATAATATAATAGGGCCTGCACTTCTTAAAATTTTAAATATGTCACTGATAAGAGCAATATTTCCCGATAGTTGGAAGACATCCGTCATTGTCCCAGTACAAAAAATCCCGAATTTGGTTAAATGTGAAAACTTTAGGCCGATAAATAAGCTTACAATATACGAAAAAAATTTGGAAAAGACTGTACAAATACAATTAGAGAAATTCGTGGAAATGAACAACTTATTAGTTGAGCAACAATCTGGGTTCAGAAAAAAACATTCATGTGAAACAGCTTTGAACTCTGTAATTGCGAAATGGAAGGAGGAAATGCATGGAAGTAAGAAGGTAGCTGCTGTATTTCTGGATTTGAAGAGGGCGTTCTAGACCGTGGATAGAGACATCTTGCTGCAAAAATTATTAAGATATGGTTTGAAAAAAATGGTTTAAACCTAATTTATATGCCAGAAGACAAGTAGTTAAATTTAATAATGTGTTATTGGAACCATTAAATGTTGAGTTGGGTGTACCACAGGGATCTATACTTGGTCCCCTATTATTTTTATTATATATTAATGACATGCAGAAGGTAATTAAGCATGGTGAGTTGATCTTATTTCCGGATGATGGCCTATTATTTCTAACAGAAAGCAATATTAATATCTGTAATACAAAATTGCAAGAAAATATACTTAATATTAGAGAATACCTTAATATGAATAAACTTAAATTGAATGTCGATAAAACTAAAATTATGTTCTTCAATGATATTTGTCAAAGTGAGCGTTTTGAAGATTTTGAATGTGTAAAACAAATTAAACATTTAGGTGTCATAACTGATAGAATTTTTAAAAAACATTTTGAATATATATATAACAAAATTGCAAAGAAAATTGGAATTCTTTGGAAGAATAAGACAGGACACATCTACATTAATATCAATTAAAATATATAACGCCATAATAAGACCATAAGTATAAGGATCATAATGGAAAAACATCGTGATTCCTTAAGGGATTTGAATATTGTATTGGTTGACTTTGAAAAGGCATTCGACAGACAACCACGAGAGCTGATATGGGTGGCGCTAAGACATCGAGAGGTCCCAGAAATTTATGTACAGATGATCATGGATATGTACGAAGGAGCAAAGACAAGAGTAAGATACCCCGCTGGAATTACCGAAGAGTTCCCAATCAAAGTCGAGGTGCACCAGGGAAGCGTTTTAAGTGTTTTGCTCTTTATTGCAGTCCTTGATTATCTGCTTGAAGGTAAAGTGATGGACCCCAAGGTACATCAGTTATTCTTTGCTGACGACGGAGCCATCATAAGTGAGGATCCTACATCCCTGCAACGAGCACTTGATGTGTGGGTGGACGTTCTGGAGGGAAATGGGTATCGCATTAGTTCAAAAAAGAGAGACTACTTGTGCTGCCCGTTCTCTCATCCACTCAGACCTATTCCAGACATTTATTTGAATGGAACAGTGCTTCCCAAGTACGAAAAATTCAATTATCTGGGATCTATGATCAATAGCAAAGCAACTTGTGATGGCGACATCAATCATCGCGTACGCGTATGGAGGATGAAGTGACGATAAAATTCCGCTATCTTCTGTGACAGAAAAATGCCACCTAAGTTGAAAGGAAAGCTCTACACCGCAGTTGTGTGTCCAGCGCTCACACACGGTTCACAATGTTGGACGATGTACAAAACGTATGAGAGTAAATTAACGGCAGCTGAGATGAAGATGCTTCGCATGACAGCAGGAGTGACAAAGCTTGATCGAATAAGAAGTTCGAAAATCGGTGGAAGCTTTCACATCAAGGAAACCATCGTACAAAAAATAGAGCGCCGGCCGGCTCAGCTGGTATGGCCACGTTCAAAGAAGAGATCATTTGAACCCCGTTAAAAAGGCAATATCAATTCACGTTCCAAAGACAACACGATATAGGAAAGGCATGCCTATAAACGCCTGGATCACACAAATGCCTCAGTAACCGAGTGATCCAAAATCGGCGGGCCTGCCGATATTTTCTGAGGTCAAATAGGCGAACCCCACAGGCGGATCAGTAGAAATGCAGTGAAGTGCGAGGGTTGTGATCCCTTATATGCAGATCATAACCTCGCTGATGAAAGGAAGAAGAAGCCCTCTGTTTGAATATTGTGCAACTGTAATGTTTTTAGGATCAGTAGATGTATTTAATAAATTGCAGAAATTACAAAACAAAGCCATGCGATGAATATTAAAATGTAATAGATACAGTAGGATTAATTGTATGTTGGAAGCCTTGAGATGGCTTAATATAAAACAGAGAATCGTAAAAAATAATATATTACCAAATTATCTTAGCAGAAAATTAACTTTGAGGATAGATGCACAGTCATATAACTTAAGGAATAATTATCATTCTAGCTTACAATTATTTAGAAATAATAAAACACAAAATATGTTGTTCTATAAAGGAGTTAAGTTATGCAATGAGCTACCAAATTTTGTTAAAAATGATACCAATTTCATAAGATTTAAAAGTGAAGTAATTTCTTTTGTAAGGTTGAATTATTAACGTATAATCGTCTAATGTATAACTGTCTAATTTATGTACATATATTGTAATGTAAAATAGCAATAATAGCTAAATAAACGCTTAATTTTTATTTATTTTTTTTTGCCTAAGGGGTGCTGGAAAACGCTACTGCTCACGAGAAACAGGCCCGCTCTGCTTCAAGTAGTGTGGGACTTTGTACTCACTAAAAAACCACCTTAACCCTTTTGTTTAACTTGACACCATCCACTCCGGAACCGCTTATTGCATTACTACAGAGTGGTGTCGCTTTCTTCCCCCTTTCGGGGTCGGCTTTTTCATATTTCTCTTCTTTAGCGGGTTTATTTGTCTTGCCGGTAAGGCTTTATCTTGTTACAAAATTTTCTGAGGGTATGTTTTCTTCTTCCTCTCTCCTCTTCTTCTTTAGGACCGTTTGGATGAAATTGCTGATCCTGTTCCAGCTGTCGACACTAGAGATCATCTTCTGGACCACGTTGTCTGGGGAGAAATTGCCTATCTCCAACTCGAGTCTAGCTCTCTGCGCTGCCCACCTGTTGCAAACAAAGAAGGTATGGTAGACGTCGTCTTCCTCTGAGTCGCCGTATTGGCAGGCTGCGCTCTCTGCTTTTCCCATTCTGCATAGATACTGATTAAAATACCCATGCACGCTTAAGAATTGGTTGATGTAATAATCCACATCGCCGTGTTTACGATCGGTCCTACGTATCTGCCCCTGGTTTCAGCGTTCCACTTGCTTTGCCATTTTTGCTTGGTGAGCTCCTTTGCCTCTTCAGCTGCCATTTCTGCTCCAACTTCCGGCTTTTTCTCGTAGACATATTTCCTCTCTGCCGCTAAAAGTTCAATTGGGGTCACTCCCGCGATTACGAGAACGGCTGGTTCCGATACTGTGCGGTAGGAGCTAGCAACTCGAAGAGCTCCACGGCGTTGAAATGCAGCCATCTGTTTTCTGTATTTCTGCTGCTTAAGTGCGTCGGCCCAAATCTCACATCCATATAGGAGAATGGCGTGCGTAATAGACATAAGGAGTCGTTTTTTACTCATGGTCGGGCCTCCAATGTTTGCCATGATCCTGCTGAGTAGCGTTGTGATCTCCACAGCTCGGTCGGATGCTGATTTAATCTGTCGCCAGAAGGTAAGTTTGCAGTCTAGGATCATCCCCAGGTACTTCACTGCATCCTTACTGGTGATCACATCTGGTTCAACTCGTAACTCGACGCGTGTGGGGATTTGTTTTCTAGTCAGGAGATAATTCTCTTCGTCTACGTCTTCTCCGTCGCTAGACTCAGTCCATGGTCAGCCATCCAGGAGAGGACCCTCCTCATTACTTGATTAAGCCTTCTCGCTGCATCCTCCGTATTTCTTGCAATGATCACTGCACCGATGTCGTCTGCGTAACCTACCAGAAAGGTGTCTTCGGGCATCTCCATGAGGAATATTCCGTCGTAAGAGACGTTCCATAAGTCTGGACCCAATAATAAACCTTGCGCTTGCTCCTGCAGTGATTTCCTTTCTGCGAGGTCCCTCTTTGGTCTCGTACATCAGTTTGCGGTCTCTGAGGTAGTCCTTTATTATTCGCAGGAGATATTGCGGGACCCTGAAGGTGTTTGTCAACGAGTTTAGCATATCTTCCCACCTGGCTGAGTTGAAAGCGTTCCTTATGTCTAAAGCTGCCAGCACAAGTGTCTTCCTCGAGTAGTTATTGCCAAATTGAGCGGTTTGGACTGCCTTAATCACTTCCTCGATTGCTCCGATTGTGGAGTGACCTCTCCTGAATCCGTGTTGTCTTTCGGATAGGTCGCCTGCGCTCTGGACTGCTGCTGTGAGGCTTGGCTTCAGCATCTTCTCAAGAAGTTTACCTGCAGTGTCCAGCATGCATAGCGGTCTGTAGGCTGATGGGGATTCAGGGTCTCCCTTTCTTTTGCTGATCAATACCAAGCGTTGGATCTTCCAGTTGCTGTGAAAAATCCCGTCCTTAAGGCAGCTATTGTACATATTCAGTAATAGCTGAGGACATGTGCGAGTGATGGCTTTCAGAACTTCCGCTGGTATGCCATCTGGTCCGGGGGCTTTTTTACCTTGCATCGTGTTCGCCGCCAGGATCAACTCCTCTTCGGTAAACATAGGGACATCTTGCTGTTGTCGATACTTATGGTATCAGCAATTCAGACCAGACGGTAGTAAGGCTTGACCGGAGGGGGCTCCCCCCACTGATTATCTCAGCCGTGTACACATGCCTTACGACGGAAATGATGGACCGCCATCCGAACTCACCCGCGCCTTAACCAGGAAAGCAGAAATCGAAAGATGGGACCTACTACTAGGCTGCGATGCGAACGCACACCACGCGCAATGGGGCAGTGGTGATACAAACCCACGCGGTGAGTTGATTTTCGAATTTATTATCGAACATAATCTTTTAGTAGCCAATAGGGGTTCTGAACCCACTTTCGTAGTTAGAAACAGGCAGGAGGTTATTGACATTACACTAGCGAGTAACTCAAATACCCTCTCTATAGACAATTGGAATACTTTGGAGATAGAATCCTATTCCGATCACAGATTTATTGAATTTAATCTCATTGATGGATGCGACTTTCCCAAACCCCATAGAAACCCAAGGAAGACCGACTGGACTACCTTCAGTTACGAGGTGCGGAGGAAGGCGAATCTACTACAAGAATGTTACCTACATGAGCCAGCGGACATTGACCGAAAAGCCGAGGAAATCACTGCTGTCTTCAAAGAGGCTTTCCAGAAGGCATGTCCCGTATCTAGACCTAAGACAAAAGTTTCCCCCCCATGGTGGACCAAAGAACTAGCCAGAATAAGGAGAGAAACAAGGAAACTCTTGAACCTGGCGAAATCAACGGGAGCTGACTCTGACTGGGAGCTATACAAAGCCAGTAAGAGGAACTTCAAGAGCGCAACGCAAAAAGCCAGAAGACAGTGGTGGCAACGCTTCTGCGACGAGATTAAGGGTACAACAGAAACGCCCAGATTGAGTAAAATCCTCTCCAGAGAATCGAAGACTCTAGGTTCCCTAAAGAACACTGAAGGAAACTGGACCGAGTCCTGTTCGGAATCACTTGAATTGCTTATAAGAACGCACTTCCCGGGGTGTACTACCGTACCATGTAGCAGCACTAATAACAATCACAGCGAACCGGAACCCCCTGCGGATCTGGTAACAGAGGACAGAATAGAGTGGGCAATAAGATCGTTCTCCCCCTTTAAATCCCCAGGACTTGATGGGATTATACCGATCATGCTGCAAAAAACTGCACCAATCATTACCCCAATTCTCAAAAAGCTATTTGCCAGTAGTCTTAAACAATGTTACATACCAAGAACATGGAGCGAGGTAAAGGTGGTTTTTATACCCAAGGCGGGCAAGGCTAGTCACACCACCGCGAAGGACTTCAGACCAATTAGCCTTACCTCTTTCATCCTGAAAACTTTTGAAAGATTGCTCGACATCTACATACGTAGCAGAATACGCCCGGGGGACTTATCCCCAGCCCAACACGCATACACGAAAGGTAAATGTGTGGAAACTGCCCTACATCATGTTGTCGGCTCTATAGAAAAATCACTTAAGGATAAAGAGTTCACACTAGCTGCTTTTTTGGACATTGAAGGAGCCTTCAATAATGTAAATACCGAAGCGGTTAAAAGAACCCCAAGAAACCTAGACATCGACATTAGTCTAATTAACTGGATTGTTAGCATGCTCGAGGAACGACATATTACCACCGAACTTAAGGGTTCAAAGCTCGAAGCATACGCCTCGAGGGGTACCCCTCAAGGCGGGGTAATCTCCCCACTGCTCTGGGTCATTGTTCTTAATGAGGTTCTACAACAACTAAGGTACAGCGGGGTCAGAGCTACAGCGTACGCGGACGACGTCGTGCTGCTTGCTATAGGTAAATTCCTGCCTACCCTCAGCGAACAACTTGACGGAGCCCTTAACACCCTTAGCATATGGGCCAGGAGCTGCGGTCTAAAGTTAACCCCCAAAAAACCGAACTCGTACTTTTTACGAACAAGAGGCAAATACCGGAGTTCAGTATCCCACTCAGATTGTCCGATAGCGCAAAATACCTGGGCCTTGTACTTGACAAAAAGCTCAACTGGAGATTAAATATAGAGGAAAGAATCAAGAAAGCAACAATAGCCTTTTACTCATGTAGTTGAATTTTTGGTAGAACCTGGGGACCCTCCCCCAAAATCATACTATGGATGTATACGGCTATAGTTAGACCCATACTGACTTACGGCAATCTAGTATGGTGGCCAGCTGTCAACAAATGCACCAACTTAAAGGCAATCACCAAAGTTCAAAGACTAGCGTGCATTGGCATCACCAGTGCAATGAGGACAACCCCAACCGCAGGACTCGAGGCAATCCTCAACCTGCTGCCGCTAGACATCTTTACGCGAACATCAGCAGCCAATAATGCTATGAGAATAAGTCAGTCAGCGAACTGGAAACCAAGCAGAACAGGTCACTCGATGATCCTACTCGATTACTTTGGCCTCATGCCCGTAACGGATTACATGACGCCATATTTGGACTTTACAAGGCCTTTCTCTACCGCCTACCCTAGCAGGGAAGATTGGAAAAGCGGTCATATACCTAATGCCGAATCTATAGCCATCTACACGGATGGTTCATAAATGAGCACTGGTGTAGGATCATGTATCTTCTCCGACCCTCTAGGTGTATCAATATCCATACGACTTCCAGACCACAGCAGTGTTTTCCAAGCAGAGGTCTTAGCAGTGGCAACAGCCGCCCGTAAGTCTGCGATAAGGGCAATACCGCCAGAAGGTATCACCATCTTTATGGACAGCCAGGCAGCTATAAAAGCGATTACTGCCATAGAAATTAAATCGAAGCTTGTGAAGTGTTGTCGAGAAGAGCTCAGGGTTCTTGGAACACAGCACAAGGTATCGCTCTGTTGGGTCCCTGGACACGAGGGTATCCCAGGCAATGAGAAAGCCGACGAGCTGGCGAGAATCGGCTCAGCAGCCCCAACAGAACAAGTTGACCCCCCTGTGTGTATCCCGCCTTGCACACTCAAGCTCGCTGCAGGGAATAAAGCCACTGAGGAGGCGAACACAAGATGGAACTCCATGGAAACTTGCGCCATCACTAGGAAGCTATGGCCATCTTTCGACAAAGCAAAGACCGAGAGAATCATCCGTAAAGATAGGAAATCCCTTTCCACCCTCGTGGGCATCATCACGGGACAGAACACTCTGCGGTACCACTTGAAGAAACTACGCCTGACGGAGGAGGAACTCTGCAGAGGCTGTGGTGATGAGGAAGTTTTTGAGGACACAACCCACTTCCCGTGCCACTGCCCGAGTCTTCAACATTCCAGGAAAAAGTTCATCGGTAAATTCTTCTTCCAGGATCTCGAGGAACTCTCCGGCGTTTCAACGGAAAAGATGTTGAACTTCATCAAATCATCAGGGTGGTTTGTATGCAGAAATGAAGTAAGTGACTGAGTAGTTTTTAGTTTCATTGGGTAAGGGATCACTTTTCCCCCATGGGTACCACAATGGGTCATCGCTGACCTGAGTGTGGCAGAGAGCGTCGCTCCCTGACAGCCCACATACCTAACCTAACCTATGGTATCAGCGACCACCAACGAACCGTATGAACCTATTGATTTGGGTAATTGCAGGTCGGTGCATCTAAGTGTCAATGGACACAAAATGGGACTTTGCTGATGGCATGTGTTTGCCGTATGCGTTGTGTGTAAATAGGAGTGGGAAAACAGGCAAAATTTAGTATAAAAGTGCAATGCATGGAAAGGATGGGCAGAATAAGTAGAAACATAGTGAAACTGTAAAGGTCGCAGCGACGCAAAGGACGGCGGGCCTAATCAATAAATAGCAACAGAAAAATATATATTATAACACACACATAAAACGGTCGCAGCAACGCTAAAGACGGCGGGCCTAATAAATAAAATCACTGGTTAAAATAATAAACTTGTTTCTCATTCTCCGTCGGCACTCTTCCCTCAACGTACAGAGGAAGCACGGTCGCCGATCGCTAAGCGGCCTTTACACGATCAATCGATTGGCGTCAATCACTTACATGTTTGTAATTTACATTTTTACAAAACGAGTTTGATTTTGCATGACCATCGTCATGCTGATTGATGTGTGTAAGGGTTGGATTGAAATAATTACTTCATTGTGTGTAGTTTCGTGGAAAATGAAACATGTCTGTCGCTAGCGGCAAATTGAGGGATGATGAAGACCGAGCATTTGTATCGGAATTGATTGAAACATATTGGTCATTACCGTGTTTATGGGATGTAAAAAGGAAAGACTACAGCAACCGAAACATTTCTCCACATTTTTTTTCCTCTTTACGCAAAGTGCAAGAGCGATATATGAAATAAAATCGTGCGTTTCACTCATCGCACATCTGTACACCACGAGAACTCATAAAAGCTAAAAATTTTCCGTCAATCGATTGATGTGTGTAAGGGGTAGCATCAATCTACACATACACGATGCATGATGTCAATCGATTGATCGTCTAAGGGCCGTTTACAAGCGTTTCTTACATTGTAGAGAACATAGAACAGACAGATACTCAGATTAATAGTATAGAGAAAAGTGTAGATATTCATTTAAATTTTATTTGATTGTATAAATATTGAAATGCGTTTGGAAATCATTTGCTTCTTTTATTTAATCCTTACACTAAAATTTATTACACTTATTTTAGTAAAGCTTTGGAAAACCCCTGAGTAAAAAAAATAAAGTATAACTAGACTTGTTTCTTTGGATTTTGGTATTTAGTTTCTTGACTTAGTTTGTAATACTCCGTTTGCATGGTACTTCTACATTCATCTATTAGTTCGTCGATGTTGTCCCTTGTCATAGCCTCAGTTGAAATTTCTGGCAAGATGTGTATTATAGCACGTCCGGGTATAAAAATTTTCTTCTCTTTATTTAAGAACCAGTACTTTGATATAACGACTGGTTGTATAGGACATTTACTTTGTAAAGCGATATGAAAAGATCCCTTCTTGAAGGGCAATAGGTTTTCACCAGTGTTTCTTGTGCCTTCAGGAAATAGTAGGAGCTTGCAATTTCTTTCGTTGATAGCTTTTGATTCTTTGATGAGAGAATTGATGGAATCACTTTTTTTCGACCTGTTGATAAAAAGTGTTCCCCATAGCCAGGCGCCTACTCCGAAGAAAGGAAGGTAAAGGATCTCCTTTTTAGAAACTACAGTTGCTCTACCAATAACGGGCCAGAGATATGCTAAAACTATAAAAAATATAAAATCTCATTTATTTTTAATTTTTGAAATAAAAGAAAGATTTATGCTGAACAAACCTAAGAGATCTAAAGCACTTTGATGATTCATAATTATTACACTTCCGTGTTCAACTCGTACATTTTCAAGGCCACGAACTTCCATTGCAACACCTAATGTTTTGCATAAGTACACACAGGCTTTTGCTGGTACTCTATAAAAATATTCACATAAACATATTGATCTAATTTAAAAAGTTTTCAGAATTCTTACAAAGCATTCCTGTAGTCCTTTGGGCGGATTATCATAAAAGGCAATGATATTAGTACAATAGCAGCGCATCCTATTAAGTACATTGCCATTTTTAATTGATATGGTGCTTTGGAGGAAAGACTTAAGAGAACAGCGACAAAGCACGCTATGCCTATCATTTCGCATATACAAGCCATTTTCCTAGAAATATAACGAGAAAGACGTAAATAACACTATGTATATTATAATAATCATTAAAATTATTATCATGAGTCATATCTAAGGCATATTCGTAGAAAAAATACAACATACAAAATTAGTTATAAGTAACATTTAGGTATTATACCTTTATTTTATACCAAGCAATCAAATTATTGTCATTAACTGTGCCTTACAAATTAGTTGAACAGCGCTAAAAAAAATGAAATAAAATATTTGCAAGGATTTAAAAAAATACACTTAGAACTGAGCACTGCATCTGTTTCAGATTCTAAAATAGTACGAGTTACTTCCGCTTCACTGCATTTTTACCAAAACCCGTTCGAGTACGGAGAATTTTCATAGTTTTTCATAAAAGAGACGCCCACGCGTCGCTCCGCTAAGGGCATGTCAACAACTGTCAGGCAGGCGCCTGGGGCTAAGTCTATTTGAGAAGAGTTTTGTGCCGGCCAACAGTGGGGAAGTGTATAGTCGCTTCGCGCGATTCATTTAATTGAACTCCACTTTTCGTGGGCACCGTAGCGTAAGTGGTTAGTGTGTCGGATCACTGCGCATGAGGTTCCAAGTTCGAATCCCAGAAAACACCAACAACTTTGTTCATGGTTCCACCTCTCGGGAGCGTCTGACAAACATCCGAGAGTATTGTTCTCACGAAAAAGCTTCACAAATCGCCGTTCGGGTACGGCACTAAACTGTAGGTCCCTTCCATTCGTGTGAAAAATATAACGTACACAACATGAGTGGTTGCGAGAAGCTAGGGCCTGTCACTTAAAGAGCTGTTGCGCCAAATATTTATTTGTTTTTTTTTTTTTTTTCCGCAGGGGTTTAGCCGCTCCGCTATGAGGCAGGTGCCTGGGGTTAAGTTTATTATAAAATAGTTTTGTGGCGGCCAACAGCGGGTAAGTGGTCGAAAATAAAATACACTGCATCTTGCAGTTCCAATGAGGGTAGTTATTGAAAATTGTATTTACGGTGATTTAATAAATATTTAAAAAAAAAAAATATATATATATAATTTTTCATTCCATTCCAGTGAATTTATATTGTTTTTCATTTGTTTATAGCTATTATGCAATAGCAACATATATTAAAGTTAGAATTTGGAAGAAAACATTTTTTTAATTTTTTTTTATAGTATTCATTTTTTCTTTTTTCCAGAATTAAAAAAAAAAGAAATGTTTTCTAAATATGTTGTTTCTTATGCCTTTTGACACTAATTAAAAAAAAAAGTTGCTTAACATAATTTCAAGGAAATTATTTGGGATAAAAATTTCATAAAAAAAAAAAATATTAAGTAAACATTTTGAAAAAATACATTTTAAGTGAAATAATGGAACAACAAATTTTTATAATTTTGAGTTTAAGGAGCCATAACTTTTTTGTAGCTGCACAGCTGTACCCAATGTGCTTGAAACTTGTATGCCCTACTGCTTTCCAAAATGTATAAAACTATTTTTCTACCTATAATAGTTAAGCAGTTATAGCGTTTAAAGTGGTTACATCTCTAAATAAGATGTCATCCACTTTGATGGGCTATAACTTGAAATGTGGTGAGAATATACCCCCCCTGCCATACAATTTTTTGTTCGGCGGAACTTCAGGTACCTCCTCTTAAAGGATTATACTGCTTAACTGGGACACCCTGTATGCAAGAGCACATTTAATAATTTGAATGTTCTATTGGATTAAGATGGGGTGATTGGTGAGTGCTGTTTAAAGTTAACCAACCATACTCATATTAGCAAGATTGTCCTGCAAAATTTGCATGCATTTTTTTTACCCACTGTCGATAAAAGAAGGATTTCCCAAGCCAGATGGGGGTACACATCCCCAAACCATATACAAACGTCCGTAATGCTTCAAGAAAGCACGAAGTGTATAGTAGGCGATTACGCTTTCTTCGTTGAAATTGTTATATTCTAAAACTTTGTTGTTTTTCTAATCCGCCGTGATCGTTTTTTGTTTTTAATACTTCATTAAAATTCGCCGATCTAGATTACATTCTGAGACACGCTAACTTTCTTCTACGAAAGAGTCCAAATGGGTGCCTGCTTATTCGACAAAATTCATTTCGCAAATCTTACTTTGCATTTATTGGAATACATTTTATTTGTCTCGCAATAGTTGTCGCAAATTTCCATTCGGTCTTTCATTTAACTCGCAACGTGATCATTTCGCAATGCTTTTCCTGCACTTTTCCATTTCGCTTATGATTAGGCAACAATTTGTTGCTTTGAAAGAATTTATTTCGCTAACTATTAGTTCCTGTTTTGCTAAGTCGTCGTTTATGTAATGGGTAAAATGACGGTTAGGTTAGGTTTGGTTGGCTGTCCGCACGAGAGTGCAGACACACCAGTGAATGTCCTTTGTAATACCATGGATCAACCATTAGGCCACTCAGGGACTAACAAAACCAACCAGAGCTTTTGATAAAGCGATGGATGCACATGACGTCTAAGGACGGCAGATCGCCGAGGTCGTCAAGGAAGAGGGACCCTAGATGGATTATTCTTTTATGCGACAGGGCTGGACAAGTGCAGTAGATGTTAGTAGATGCTTACATGTAACGAGGGACATACCCAGAGCTTGCCTGCCAGGCAGAATCTTTAGAGTAGTACCCTGTCTGGCGAGGTCGTCCGCCCTGCAGTTTCCTAGAATGTCCCTGTGGCTCGGCACCCAGCATAAGTAAATGTTGAACTGCTCTGTCATCTCCATAAGAGATAAACGACAGTTTAAGGCGGCCTTTGAAGTAAAGGAGCATGATTTATGTGGAAATAAATATCAGAGTGGAGGAAAATGATTTGTACAACCTGGATGGTTTTTGCTCAGAATTTGTGAACAGAGAAAAGAAAGGAGGTGGAGGATTTGCAATGTTTTTAAGGAACAATATAAATTACGAACGATTAAATGTTGAAACTTTTGCATATGAAAATTTGACTGTAAGGATTACCAGAAATAATAGAGAGATAATTGTAAGTGGAATATACAGGCCTCCGAAATACAATGTAAACGAATTCATTAATGAATTCGGAAAAATAATAAACATAAGGCGAGGGAACAACGACGTAATAATAATGGGCGATATGAACCTTAAAGATAACACGAATAACCATGTCCTAAATTACCAAGAATTGATTGCTTCGAATGGCATGCAGAACGTGATTAAAGAAGAAACTAGAATCGATGTGAATAGAGGAAGCTGCATATCGATCATATATTGGTTAATTTATCTGATGTCAAAATTGTCTTGGCTATTGTGGAGAACACCATATCTGATCACTACACCACCATATTTGGAATGTATAGTGGTTGCTCAGTAGAGCATGTCTGGTTTCATTTATAAGTACTGGTAAGGTAAACCAAATGATTAGAGCTTCCGATTGGACGCCATTACCAGCAGAAACGGATGTGGAAGCTATATGCAATGCTCTAGTTAAAAAAATGAGTGAAATATGCAAAACATCAACAGTTATCTGTAGGAAAAAAAAACGAAAAAAAAAGGTATAGAATGGATTACCAGTGACGAGCTGCAAAGAAAGGGACCGACTGTATCGCAGGTGGAAATATAATCGAGCCAACGGAATATATGAGGTAGAGTACAAGAGAATGCGTCAATAAAAAAATATCGAGGTGCAGGGACCAATATTACCAAAGGAAATTTGAACAAGCAAAATGCGATCCTAAAAAAACTTGGGCATTGCTCAATGAAGTTTTAGGGCGAAAAAAACCTTCACTGGATGAAACAGTTTTGCGCAACTTTGGTACTAAGAAAAA
This sequence comes from Brachypalpus laphriformis, assembly GCA_945910035.1. Lineage (NCBI taxonomy): Eukaryota > Metazoa > Arthropoda > Insecta > Diptera > Syrphidae > Brachypalpus > Brachypalpus laphriformis. The sequence continues at coordinate 228,370,274 of OX246753.1, read as the reverse complement.
TATAGTTTAATTGGCAGATAATTTCGGGCAGCTTTTCTCGCAGCAAGCAGTTTCCATTATACACCATTGCACATCGGTAACAGCTCGGCATAAAAACATTATTACTCGTGACTCAATTTACATGGAAGGGACAGATTATATGGAAGTAGTAAACCTAATAAATCTACTGAACACTCAAAAGGCACCTGGGGCTGATGGGGTTAGAACAATCGATTTAAAGACTCATATTGATATATTTGCTCCCATTATTAAGAATCTGATTAATATGAGTCTCAACACGTCGACAGTCCTTGGGAAGCTCAAGCAAGCAATTGTCCGGCCTATTTACAAGGGTGGGTCTAAGAATGAGACTAAAAATTATCGACCGATAGCAATACTACCTGCGATAGAGAAAATCATGGATCAAATTGTGGTAGACAGAATATGCAAATTCATCGAAAAGCACAAATTAATAAGCAAAAACCAATATGGGTTCCAGAAAGGAAAAAGTACAAATCAACTTCTCGGCGATTTTGCCAATATAATTAACACTAGCCTTAACAAAAGCCACCACGTCTTAGTGCTTTTCTTGGATTTCAGCAAAGCATTTGATACCCTCGACCACAATAAACTCGTCGATGCAATGGAAAGTGGAAAATTAGCAGAATGGTTGAGAAGCTACCTAAGAGAGAAGCTTTCGCGTAAGAATCCAAGATTGGTGCAGCGCGGAAAAATCAGTACAGTATGGACTTTCGCAAGGCTCTAAACTCGGTCCACTACTCTTCATAATATATACCAATGAACTGCTAAAATGCCTTAAAAATAGTTTTCCTTTTGCTTATGCAGGCGATACGGCGATTCCCACAGGCGGATCAGTAGAAATGCGGTGAAGGAGAAATGCTGATAAAAGGAAGAAGAAGAAGAAGACGATACGGCGATCGTGGTGTGTCATCAGTCAATAGAAGAAGCGGAGAAAATGATGCAGACAGAATTTGATGAAGCAGCGAATTGGTGCCATGATAACGGCCTTGTTAGAAATGGGCCAAAAACAAATATAATGGACATTCGAAGCCCAGAATTTAGAATTAACGCTTTCAACTGCGCAGACCCAGGTAATTGAGAGGTTATTGAAGTGGTGGATACTTACAAATATCTGGGTATAACCATAGACAACCATTTTCTCTGGGATGTTCATGTCAACAATTTGAGGAAAATGTTGAAAGGATCTTTGCGTGCATTGGCTTGCCTCAAATTTAAAACTACACCAAGTGTGCAAAAACAAGCGTACCACGCTCTAATAGAGTAGCGATTGAGGTACGGTATACTGGCGTGGGGAGGGGCAGCTTAAACGCATATCGACAAAACACAAAATATACAAAATCGAGCAATCAAACTGCTGTCGACAAGAAATCCACTAGAAAACAGAGTAAGGGTCTTAAATGTGAGATAAATATTTGAGATGACTGCGGCGTTGGAGTAGTATGACAACCAGGGGTTCCGGACGCCAATCAACCACCACATCAACACCAGAAGACGAGTGGACAGGATGTACCAACTACCAGCTTTCAGAAACGTCTACGGTAAAAGACAATTGATGTACCTATGCCGAACATTTCTAACAATCTCATAAACGATTTAAGAAACATTGTCCAAGTTAATTTGAGAAAAAGAAGACTAAAAGAACATTTTTTAGAATCCATTACATAAAGCATAAAGTAACTTAATGAACTTAAAATAGTAAACAATTAAAACTCTCATTTCTTAAACTTTAATTTTATTAATATACTCTTAATTTTAACGTAATTTTATATAATAAAAAGCATTGTAAACCGAACTCAATCATATTGATGATACCCTATTTTAAGTAGCACAATTTGGATAATAATTTCCAGCAGATAAGCCGCAAGGCTTCGCAGGTCAAATATGTATTAGTATAAATTCATGGAATTAATAAAAATTGAAATTGAAAAAAAATAATTTAAATTGATTTCAGGGACTTGATTACCGCTTGGCTGTCAGTGCAAATGCTAATATCCTTGACAGATAGTACATTCCACTTCAGCCAGGACAGGGCAAAATAACACTTGGTATTCATTCGTGTTGCAAACGCCGGCCGTGGTTAAAAGCCAGGTATCGCTATTTCGCAAATAGTCCGGAAAACCTTTGTTCCTTATTCAAATCAATAAAAAATAATAATAAGCTTATTGTTGACGATTTTTCATAAGACTTTGATTACTTTAACAAAAAAAAAAACTACGCTTGGTGCTGTGAACTTAGAACAATATTCAATATAAGTGCAAAGACTGTTTGGTTACCGCCTAAGATAATTTAGTGCATAAAATAGTAGATTCTTGTTAATGAATTCTGGAAAAAAATAAATAAATAATTAGAATCTGTGGCGACCCTGGTCATCGCGACCAGCTAACATCTCCGTCTGTTTGTCAGGATTTCATCATCCACCACGACCCAGTCACGTAGCCCTTCTCATCATCCACCATCGATCCAGTCACGTAGACATGACATACACCCCTATTATGGTTAGCGAATCGAACGTTCGACTCAAGCCGAACTGTCAGCGAATTGCTTCTGTCGTGGTATTGCTGTTAGCAAACATTTTCATTCGAATAAAGAATAAGTGCTGGCAAAGGACTAAACAATTAAATGTAATCTGTGAAGTGTATAAAGCGACAGAAGTAATTCACCGGGAGGTTCGACTTGAGTCGAATGTTCGATTCGCTAACCATAATAGGGGTGATAATTTAAGTGAAAACATATTGGTTATCTTTTATTTAACCGATCCTCCACAAATTGGTGACTCCGTACGTCTCTACATATTGGTAACACTTCACAGACACCAACGAACAGTATCGTGGTCCCTGGCGCCTTCCCGGACAGCTGCTGCAGTTGCTGAGCAAGTCATCGCCATCGACGTCTGCGACCCGAACGTTCTGCGTCCGATCACTCCACAATTGGGTGATCGCGAACTTTCCCACATCTACCGATCCGAACGTTTCCGTATTTGGTCGCGCCACTGCTCCACAATTTGGTCAGCCCGCAGTTCTACAATTTAGTGACCACAACGTTCCTGCATTTTGTCACTCCGTAATCTACACCCGGTGGCCCCGAACGTTTCCACAATTGGTGACCCCGAACATTTTCGCAATTTGTGACCCGAACGCTCCTACATCTGTAGCCACAATTTTCCTCCATCTGGTGTTCTCAACGTAACTCCGCACCTCTGCATCGACCGCAAATCTAGATTTGGTGACATCCGACTACCGACCACTGCAAATCCAGATTTGGTGACCTCCGCCTACTTCACCGCAAATCAACATTTGGTGACCTCCGCCTATCGTTCACCGCAGTACTACATTTGGTTACCTTCGCTACCGATTACCACAGTTCCACATTTGGTTACCACCGACCTACGATGAACCATTCGAAGTAATCAGTCGTGGAAACAAATACTTCACCATCCAACTTAACCGACGATCTACGAAGATCGCCATCGACCGACCCAAGGCAGAATAGTTGATCGACAAAACAACTGAGGAACCAACGTTCGCAGACGAAGACATAGAACACGTAGCCGGACCTGAGGAGCAGAGGCATCTCAGCGTGCCTAGCCAAGAGACCAGATCCGAGCGCAGTGTCATGCTACCGCAACGTTTTCGATGATGTTTCCACCGAGGGGGGAATAATGTGGCGACCAGCTAATATCCCCGTCTGTTTGTCAGGATTTCATAATCCACCACGATCCAGTCACGTAGCCCTTCTCATCATCCACCATCGCTCCAGTCACGTAGACATGACATCATCATCCACCACCGATCAGTCGCGTACACACTCTGTCGTCATCAACAATACGCGCGGCTCATTTTATATTTTTATAATTTGTCTTTCATCCTAAATAAAGTTGATATAATTTAAGTGGAGGCATATTAGATATATTTGACGCAACAGCTTTTTAAGTGCTAGGGCCTAGCTTCTCGCAACCACTCATGTTGTGTGCGTTATATTTTTCACACAAATGGAAGGGACCTACAGTTTAGTGCCGTATCCGAAAGGCAATTTATTTTGAGAAGCTTTTTTGTGGCAACAATACTCTCGGATGTTTGTCAGACGTTCGTGAGAGGTGGAACCGTGAAAAAACTTGTTGGTGTTTTCTGGGATTCGAACTTGGAACCTCACGTGCAGTGGTCCGATACACTAACCACTTACGCCACGGTGCCCACAATTGGCATATTGGTTGTCTTTTATCTAACGGATCCTCCACAAATACATACATGTACATGGCTCCCTCCTTTTTTTATTTTGCTTAGTATTATTAAGGTTTTGAATTGGTTTGCGCGAAATTTATTAACATGTAATAGATTGCAATGGAAAACAATTTAAAACTTAATAATACTATGCAAAATAATGAAAAGCGAAATAATACAATGCAAAATAGCAAAATGCGAGTAAGTCATAACGCAAGGTAAAAATTGCGAGAGGACATTTGCGAAACGATATTCTTGCGATACGATAGCATAATGAAATAAAACCTGCTGAACAAACATTGTGAATAAATAAAATGCGAAATAATTAAAATGGAAGACAACAAACTGTGAAATGATCATGGCGAAATGATAAATTATAAAGTCTCTTAAGAACCGACAAAATATCACCTTCAATACATTCCAGTTGGATTATAACTTTCCTGACTGGAGTCTCGAATACCAGAACCCTGCGATTGTATTGAAATTGTTTTTACATACTCTCTATTATCTCAGATAAACCTATTTAATAAGATTTTTGCGGACTCAAACCGGAAGCGGTTGCACTTTTTTTTGTTTTTTTATATATATACTCGTACATGTATGTAGGTGGGGTCTAAAGTGTGTAAGTGGTGCGCTTCGCTCGATTAATTTTTGTCGTTTTCTATTGGGCAAAGAGGAGTACTCTTTTTGTGTTCCGCACAGAAAAAGCACTCTCAATCACTGTTCCAGTAGTGTTTTTCTGTTCCAGATATCATTTAGAAGTGCGGAACACAAAATGAGTACTCCTTTTTGCCCAATGTAAAACGACATTTATGGATTGCGCTTTCCAGGATGGTTTAGTCAATTACGCGACTTCGTCGCTCAGCAAATCTTTCTTTCTTTCTTTTTCTTCATCTATCCCTTCTAACGCCCGCACTGTGTAAAAACATGTTAAGGGTATTCATAAACCCTTGCGTGCGCGCAAATTATACAAAAAGGGCATGTCAACAATTGTTAGGCAGACTCCTGGAGCTAAAGTCTTACCTTAAGACTTCGACATCTCGAAAACTAATCGTTTTCTACACCTATTATACATATGTATATATAAATATCAATATTGCCAAAATCGAAGGGGAGGCCCTTTTTTATAATAACTGCCCCTATATTTATTACGACGTGCCTTGAGAACCAGTATAAGTGTATTAATAAGTATAATAATAAAAGTGCAGCGTATCAACAGATATATCAGATACGAACCAACTTTCTGCACCTAAGAGAAAGCGTTCCCAATCCTCTAGTCCGAGCAAGAATTTACGTAAAAAGCGTTTGGCTAAGAAAAAGGTGACGAAGAAAATCGACTGTAGATTAACAGCACCAAGTATTTCATCCAATACTGAACTGTCTACAGATCTTTCTACCACCAGCGCGAACATTTAAACTAACGATGGCGTTATGTCTCCTTAAAAAACTATTAAACAAAGAGATATGGCCCCAGGATGCATTTATTAGAGAGTTTGGTGCTAAGCCTCTGAATAACAACACTCTCACTGTTCTTAATTCTCTAAAAAACTAAACCTTCCCCCTTTACTACCAACATTTAACCCTTTCATGCCAGATGTTGCTTATAGACAACATTGTATGTTTTAGCTTCTAAGTCGCGTAATTTTAATTTATTCTCTAACGACTTTTTTTTTTGAATAGGTTGATATGTTGTGCAAGTTTGTTGTACAATTTTTTTTTCGAATATTTTATTGAAAGTATTGCTAGTGATCACTTTGTAGCTGATCTTCGGTGAGTGCACATGTACAATTTTTTTTATGCGAAATATGAGTTTGCAAATTATTTAAAAAAAATATATAAAGAAATTTAAGTGTACAAAACCAAGTACGTAAAATAATAAAACACATGTAAGAAAATTAGGAAAAACAAAAAAAAAATTAAAAAAACTTTTAGTTTATGGTTAGAAATTTTTTTAAACTTTTTAGGCAGCATTTCATAACTTCTAAACCAGGGTACATAGGACTTTGAAATTGATATCACTTAATATTTAGGTCTAGACTAACAACTCCATATCCTTGAAAAAGTATTAGCCACTCCCAAATTAATTCTGGCATGAAAGGGTTAAGGGGACGAGAATTTATTATTGGCATCTCATACATCGATCCATGATGTGATTGCACTGACGGAAACTTGGTTTAGTTTTAGCTTTCTGAACACGGAATTATTCTCCTCAGACCTTGAGGTATATCGTAAGGATAGATACTTAGATATTGAGCATCTAAGAGGTGGTGGAGTCCTAATGGCTGTTCAAAATTCTTTGCAAAGTTGTATTTTTCCAATTCCTAATATAGACTCGCTGTACGTTATTTGTGTAAAATTAAGTCTAAGATCCAAGTTAGCTATAATTATTAACATTTACATTCCTTCTGAAAGCTAGATCGAGGTATACGGATGCCATAAATTATATATCGGGAAGTTTTAATCCTCTCGACGACATTTTATTGGTGGGTGATTTTAATCTACGCAACTTAAAGTGGACCTTTTCTGACGACAAACTTAGTTTTGTGGTAGCTCATGCGACTTTACCTCAAGAAACTATTTTGGTGGACAATGTAATGTCTTGTGGATTACTGAAACTAAGCTGCATAAAAAACTTTCTTGACAGACAACTTGATCTGTTTTTTTATACAAATTCGGGCAGTTGTATTGTGGAATCTAGTTCCACCACGATGAGTACTATTTACGCGTGTCATCCTCTGCTTCACGTTATTCTTTCTCATGATGACGTAGTTCATGGTAATTTTGAAAATCTTACTCTTGAATTTGATTTTAATAAATCAGACCTTACGAACTAATATTTAGCATTGACTTTGTAGGAATTTTCAACAGCAATAGTAATATTGAATAAACGACTTTAACATAAGTATATTTGACTGTTTTATCTCGTCCGTACCTGTAAGATACACATGTAAGGATTTGTCTGCAACTGCTCCTTGCTACTGTAGCATCGACAAAACGTACCACCAGACTGCATGGTTTGTGTACCAAATTAACTGTAAGCCACGTCACCTATTCGCCAAATCTGCTAGCGTGGCAATATTCACTCAATTTTTCGCATTCGCCGCAGTCATCAATTCACCCCCAGTGACATCTAGCGTGTTCTGGAACTTCTTATATTTGGTATAAATACACCGACCATAACCACAGTCGACACAGTTGATAAAAAGGTGAATACAGCAATTAAAAGAGAGATTCGACTGGTGGTCGGGCGCCGTGGCGTAAGTGGTTAGTGTGTCGGATCACTGCGCATGACGTTCCAAGTTCGAATCACAGAAAACACCAAAAAGTTTTTCACGGTCCCACTTTTCGCGAGCGTCTGACAAATATCCGAGAGTATTGTTGTTACGAAAAAGCTTCTCAAATCGTCGTTCGGATACGGCACTAAACTGTAGGTCCCTTCCATTTGTGTGAAAAATATAACGCACACAACATGAGTGGTTGCGAGAAGCTAGGCCCTGTCACTTAAAGAGCTGTCGCGCAAAATATTTATTTTTCATTTGATTTGACCAGTGGTGAAATTTACTTTCAATCATGACATTGTGGTTGAAAGTAAATCTGTAGAGACAGTTCAATTTGCAATAAATAAAGAATAAAGCGATTTGAATATTGTGTTAAAGTAAAGTTGGTAATTGTTAATAAATAAATAGTTGAAATACACAAAAGACTGTTTTATTTGTACGAACCCCAACAAAAATATTACAGTACAATAACCAATTACGGAGTCTGCGAAATAAAAGAAATAAAGGGTGGACAAATTATTTAACGACAAACAGACCAAGAGATTATAACCAGTTCGCTATCCTCTATAGAGACTTTCAAAACTTATCGAAAAATCTATAATGATAGTTACATTAATAGAATGCGTGGCTCACTTCTTTATGATCTGGATGTTTTTTTTTTGGAAATTTGTTAACTCAAAAAAAAAAAAGGATAGTTATCCTGCTAACATGTTTTACTTAAGCGAATCAAGCAGCAGCCCTCTTGTAGTCTGCAATATGTTCTCTTCATTCTTTGGCTTATCTTTCTGTTCGAACAACTACTCGTATTTAATTAGCCGAATCCCTCTCCTCGAAAGTATCGCTCCCACGCTAACGACACACCGAGTCGATCTGGTTTACCAAACCAAGCTGGGGGCCAGTCCGTAGTCGCGATAGACTCTGCGCCCAAGAGACGCAGGTCCGTAGACGAGGAGTCCAACGCCTCGAAGAACACAAAGAACTCAGTGAGCTCCAAACCCTTCTCCGAGATGGTCAAGGACAGCCTCGTCGTCGCGATAGTGGACCTGTCTGACGAAGAGGGGAGGATCTCCTACGATAAGTGGAGGCTCATTGAAGGCAGAGTGATGAACTGCCTTTACGAGCATATACTAACTCATCCCAACTCTCCACCCACCTTTCAAGACGCTGGCTGACATCAAGGCTTTGTTAAGCTGATCGCATGCGACGATCAGAACTCGGTCGACTTCATCGCCGCTGCCATTAGCAGCGTAGGTGAAATCTGGCTAGGAGCCAAGCTCAAGGCGGTGAAACGGAGCCAAATCCCTCCAGGCCGAAAGCGAGGATCTGGGTTCCACTCGAACCGCCCGAGCCAGCAAAAGTCCTTAGCCTGATTGCCTATCAAAATCCGGACCTACCAGTCAAAGACTGGAAGGCATTTGAGGAGCCACCGAGCTCTAAAAAACCGGATAACGACACCAAGAGATCTGGCCGCTCGCTAGTCATCTCTCTAACTGCTCTCTAACTGATCAATACCTCTACTCCGCGCGAAGGAGTTTAAGATCCGTTGTGGTCTGAAGGTAATTGATGTAAGGCTTTTCACGGCTGACCGTAATAGCATCGCAGGTCCCTCTAACTTGGCGACTCCCGCCCTCCGCGCGTTGTAATCCCTGATGATGAACCATCATCCCCCGATGACCTAAACGCTACCGTCGTAGAGAGGTCCGTACCAGCTCATAATGATGCTAAAACTGATACAGATTAATCTCCACCATTCTTCCTTAGCATCCGCTAACCTCTTACTTCGCCTCAGTGAACGAGGCTTTGACATCGCCCTGATCCAAGAACCTTGGATAAGAGATGACACCGTCATAGGATTGAGGGCTCCAGGATATACGCTATACCACGCGAAGAATGTAGGTAGAACCCGAGCTTGGATTCTTGCTAAAACCTCCTTAAACCTAACTTTTCTTCCCCACCATAGCATAAGAGACCTAGCAGTAACACTGCTTAAATCAAAAAACACCACCATCTGGCTGGCGTCAGGATACCTACCCTATGAAGACCCCGAGTCTGCTCCATCAAAGGAAATGGAAGAAGTGGTAGATGAAGCAAGGAGGAGAAGGGAAGCCATCTTATTGGGGTGCGACACCAACGCGCACCTGATCTATGGGGAAGTACCGACACTAACCCTCGAGGTAGGTCTATTTTCGAGTATTTAGTAGGCACCGACCTAGTAGTTTGTAACAGAAGAAATAGTCCAACTTTCATTACCAAGACCCGGCAAGAGGTGCTTGACGTCACCTTTGCTTCCCTAAGTATCTATCCTGCAATTTCCAACTGGACTGTATCTGACAGTCATTCGTTTTCCGATCACCGCTATCTGGAGTACAAACTGGAAATCTGTCACAGTACCGCACCCTTGGTCTTCCGCAATCGACGGAAAACCGACTAGTGCTTACACAATAAATCCCTCTCTGCTAAGCTACCCAATCAAGTGTACACTACACCAACTACACAATTGGAATTAGACAAGCTAAACACCGTTCTAACTTCTGCACTTAATACAGCTTTCATCGAATCCTGTCCGATCACAAGAAGAAAGGTGGGCAATCGTCCCCCATGGTGGAATGCAGAACTTAACAGCCTTCGCTGCACAAGCAGGAAGCAATTCAATAAAGCCAAACGAGCAAGGCTACCACTGGACTGGGAGATCTACTACAAAGAAAGTCTGAAGAACTTCAAAATAGAGGTTCGGAAAGCTAGACGCAGATCCTGGCGCGGTTTTTGTCAGAGCATTGACAACACGTCTCAATCCTCTAGACTGCGAAAAGTCCTCTCCAAAACTCCAACTATACCTAGTGTCCTCATGAATCCCGATGGATCCTGGGCTGGATCGGACGAAGCATCGCTTAACCTGCTCATGGACACTCACTTCCCCGGTTGCACGCCTACCCCCAACGATGATCGCGCCCTGCTAAATGCTGCACGCCCACAGGCACCTCCTCATCTTATCAGATAAGCTGAAATGGGCAGTAAACAGTTTCGAACCATTCAAATCCCCGGGACCGGATGGTGTTTTTCCGGCCTAGATTCAGACGGCCTTCAATATAGTATGGCAGTATCTTTCCTGCATTCTGAAGGCTTGTCTTGAGCGCGGAACAACACCAACTGCCTGGACCGGTAAGAGTGGTCTTTATACCCAAAGCAGGCAAGACATCGCACACCCTCCCAAAGGACTTAAGACCTATTAGTCTAACGTCCTTCCTTCTCAAGATTCTGGAAAGAATCCTGAACCTACACATCAAGGCCACTATTGATAGCACCCTACTATCCATGTCACAGCACGCCTACCAAAAAGGTAAGTCTGTTGAAACGGCTTTGCAGTCCATCATCCACCCTATCGAAAAATCACTCTCAACCAAAGAGTTCACCCTAGTGTCATTTCTAGACATAGAGGGAGCCTCCAACAACGTTGAAACAAATTCGATTACCAGTGCCTTACGTAGGCTCAACATCCGCGAACCCATCTGTTGTTTCGTAGAACACATTCTAAAGAACAGGGTGATAACAGCATCCTTCGGAAGTAGTACTGTCAAGCGACATGTACATCAAGGCACCCCTCAAGTGGGTGTACTGTCTCCACTATTGTGGAATTTGGTGCTCAACGAGGCCCTTCTAAAGATCGAAAAAACTGGATGCAATGTTATTGCCTATGCAGATGATGTCGCCATTCTAACAACAGGCAAATACCCGCAGACGCTGGCCGATGTCATGCAGTCTGCTCTCAATGAACTGCTCAGATGGACCGATAAATGCGGCCGCCTCTCCGTTAACTCGACGAAGACCGAGCTAGTTCTATTCACAAGAAAACACAAGCTACCTGACTTCACTCCGCCCAAGATAAGGGGATCCACCCTCAAGCTTTCAAATAGTGCTAGCTATATAGGCCTAAAGCTTGACCGCAAGCTAATTTGGAAGGAGAATGTCGTCGAACGGGCCAGGAAATCGCTGGCCGCTCTATACACTAGGCTCCACCTGGGGCCTTAAACCAAGCATCATGCACTGGCTATACACGTCGGTCATTAAACCGATTCTCATGTATGGAGTATTGGTATGGTGGCTCGCCTTGGAGAAGAAATCCAACCTATCCATAATGGAAAAAACTCAGCGAGTTGCATGTCTCAGTATTACCGGTGCACTGAGAACTTCTTCCACAGCGGCGCTCCAAACCATGCTCCATCTGCTTCCGATTGACATCGTCAGTAAGCAATTGGCTTTCAGCTCGGCAATAAGACTGAGAGGCTCCAGGCAGTGGAAGGAGCAACACACGGGACATGCCAATATACTTTCGATGCACCGTCATCTTCCCAATTCCATTGACCATCTGCCCACTGAATATGATTTTGACAAGGGCTACACGCACTCGATACCGGACAGAAGTGAGTGGACGCAGTCCTTTACAACGAATCGCTGTCAATCTTCACGGACGGGTCCAAAACCAAGGACGGAGTCGGTGCCGGAATTTTCTCCGAAGATCTGGACATACACCTCTCCTTTAACCTTCCAGACTACTGCAACGTTTTTCAAGCCGAAATCACCGCAGTTCGCAAAGCTGCTGACTGGCAGGCGGCTAGCACACTATCAACACCTGATATTGTTATTTATGTCGACAGTCAGGCAGCCATCAAATCCCTCGCATCCAGCACTACGAGATCTAAGGCAGTGAAAGACTGTCGCATATCTCTTAACGAGAGAGAGAGTACAACCTCACCCTTTGCTGGGTACCAGGTCACTGTGACATACCGGGGAATTGTGCAGCCGACGAACTAGCATGACCAGGCTCCTCTGGTACAGATAGCATAAGCATCACCGACATCGAAGCGCCAGCGTCTTATGTTAAGTACCTCATTCAAATTGATGCCGAGAAAGTAGCCAATCATCGATGGCAACATCTAGACCAATGTCATACCGCCAGACAGCTCTGGCCGATACCCAATAAATCCAGGTCCATCGGACTCTTGAAGCACAAGAGAGGAACCCTCTCAAAAATAACAAATGTCCTCACCGGACACTGCGTCATAGGAAGACGTGCCCAGAGATTAGGTATCCCTCACAACGACTTCTGCAGAAGCTGCAGAGATGAAGAGGAAGAAGAGACCATCAGTCATCACCTGTGCGCCTGTCCTGCGCTCGCCAACATCAGGAAGGCTCTGGGTGATTACTTCTACAATGATCTTAATGATCTCGGCAACGCCTGCACGGCTAAAATTCTCGACTTCATTCAACGAAGCAAATGGTTCCAAGAGTAAGAGGGTGATCCACCCGCCTTACACATCGGCAGTACCATGGACCTACTTTTTGGTCTAAGTACATCCTCATCGAGGGCCGATCCTAACCTAACCTAACCTACCTAGCCGAAGTAATTTTGCCTATCTTGAAGATTTCTCTGACAGCTCAATGGGCCAGATTTCAATAATTGATGAAGACGTGAGAGAGCATTTATCTTTACTTAGTAGCGATATTACCTGTGGAATTCCCCCGATTGTGCTAAATATACTTGCAATACCTTGGCATCACCCTTAGCCGACCTATTTTGGGAATCATTGAAGCAGAGCATTCTTCTTAAAATTTGGAAAAACTCTTTTATTATTCCAATACACAAAAAGGAAAATCGAGGTGAAATATATAATTGAATCGGTGAGTAGAAGAACAGTACATGTACAAAATATCGCTTTTGAGAAAAACAGAAAAAACTAAACGCCCTGTACTTGGCTCTCTAAGGTAGAATTATTTTGCTGATTGGTAGATTTAAATATGTAGAGCATTTTGGCTATTTAAGACCAAAATGCAATTTTTGGCGCTTATACTGCTCTTCCACTCACCGATTCAATTATAACATAAAACTATTAACAAGCTATCGTGTCTGCCAAAACTGTTCGAGGCTATAGTTTGTAATAGTTTTTATTTTGCTTGCAAACCATTTCTATCAATAAAGAAATTACCAACCTGTTGGAATTTACATCTTTTACAAACAAAATCGACAGTTTTGAGGGTGGTCAGGTCGACTGTAATTATACAGATTTTAGCAAGACCTTTGATAAACGTTCTCACAGCTCAATTCTGTTTAAAATGATCTGCTATGCAGAATGATTTAGATACGTTCGCCGAGTGGTGCTGTAATAACAATTTATTTTAGAACGTATCTAAATGCCAGCCGATGATCTTCTCAAGGAAACGTAATTTAATAAATTATGATTACAATCTCAATAAATCTGTACTTAACAAGGTCACATCAATATGTGATTTAGGAGTGGATTTCTCTCAAAATGGCGTGGCAAAATCGCACCATCACCTCCTCGCGGTGCCCGCTGGATAGCTACATATCTGATAACGATGAGCGTATGCTGAGTCTGACGATACAGGTATGTGTAGCTGAACATTCAGACCTGCGTAAGCACATCTGGGTGAACTTCAGCCTGCATATGTTTAACCGGACGACACATCTCTTGATGACCTGATTGGCTAAAATATGCTTCTTAGAAGTCTAGCAAGAGTTCCTCAGAAGGAGGACGTGCGGTGGATGAATTCTCTCGATGGAATCTCTCTTTTTCATTGCTTGTTAGTGTTGCCAATTTCTTTTGTAAATTTTCAAATATTATTTTCTTTTTAATTTTTTGCGTAGCTCAATAACAGATTGAATTATTTCGATGAGTATGAAAATATTACCTTCTATGAAAAATAATGACCATGTCAAAGAACTCTATGCAGAAGCAAATAAATATTTCAAGCGTCTTTGTATAGAAAAAAGGAAAAAATTTAGCCAGGAAGTCATTGCAGTTCTTAATACTTCAAGGTGTTCAGCAGACTTTTGGAAGGCGGTTAAAATTGTAACTGGAAGAACTAACTTGATTTCGTCGACTTTACAAGCTTCTGATCTGAGGGAGTATTTCAAAAATTTACTCAACACTCCACAGTTTTCTCCGTTACCGCAATATGCAGCCCCTTTCTTCACAGACGAGCTCTTAGACTCACCATTTACTCTTTTGGAAGTGAAACGCGCAGTTGATTGCTCTAAAACGAGGAAAGCCCCAGGTGACGATCGGATCCCTTTCGAATTCTACAAGAACAGTTCCACAGAATTTCTCACTGCACTCACAAATGAATTCAATAAAATTTTTGAAACAGCCAATGTCCCAGAAAGCTTTAGAAGAGCGATAATTTTCCCATTGCACAAAAAAGGTGAACTAGATAATCCAGCTAACTACAGAGGCATTTCTTTTTTGAATACTTCGGCAAAACTATTTAGTGCTTCGATATTTAATAGGCTTACACAATGGATGGCAAACAATCGAATTTTAAATGAATACCAGGCGGGGTTCAGAAAGCATTATTCAACACTGGATCAAATTTTTACTCTCACCAACATTGCAGAGTTTTTTAAACAAAGTAGCAAAAAGCTATATGTCTTCTTCGTTGACTTTCGTGCAGCTTTTGACTCCATAGCGCGTGAAGCTCTTTTCTATAAGCTGTACAAAATTGGTTTATCAAGTAAAGTGATAAATGTGTTAAAAGCGATGTATGAGAGCAACGTGGCGTACGTATGGAATGGAGAGAATGTATCGGAAGAATTTGGAACACAAATGGGAGTTAAGCAAGGATGCATCCTAAGCACGCTACTCTTCATCATATTTATCAACGGCATAGTAGGAGAAGTAGGAGGAGGGATCGAGCTTGGTAGTGTGCGGATACCGGCGCTAAAATTTGCGGACGATATAGTGTTTTTATCGGAGACAGTTGAAGGGATGCAGCTTACTATGAACCGTCTTGAAAACTACTGTAAGCAATGGAATTTGACGGTGAATTTATCAAAATCAAAGATGATGATTTTTAGAAATGGCGGTGGAAGATACTCTCGCAACGAAAAGTGGTTCTATCGAGGTGAAAACGTTGAAATAGTGAAAGAGTATAAATATTTAGGTGTGCTAATTACATCCAACCTCAATATGAAAAAACACTTTGAATGTCAGCTAGCAGCAGCTAAAAGAGCTATTTCATCAGTTTGGGGACGTTGCGTCGACAATAAGTTTATCGATCACACAGCGAAGAATAAATTATTTCGTACAACTGCTGCCTCTATACTGCTGTACGGAGCCCAAATTTGGGGTTATTGCTTTTTTGAAGAAGTTGAAAAATTTCTAAGGTACTTTTTGAAACGAATCTTTCGACTTCCAATATGTACACCGAACTATATGCTGCATCTAGAAACTGGAGTCCCTCCTCTCTTCGTAGATACCCTAAAGCTGCATATAGATTATATTGTTAAAGTAGTGGAGATGGATGATGGAAGACTGCCCAGGATTGTTCTGAAGCATATACTTTCGACAAGAGGGCATTTGGTTCAAAAGTGGGAGGAGTTGGCAGCAAATTATGGCGCGAGCTTAAATATTGCATCTGATATACAACTTTCAATGATAAAACCTATGCTTACAAATGTTTTGAAAAATGCAGGTAATTCCATGTATGAGAGATTTGTAGCTGAAGCACATTCATCGCTACATAGGCTGATCTACAGTAGGCTGAATTATAACCACATTGAAAGCGACTCAACGTACTTCCTCAATCGTTACTCTCTGCATATGATAAGCACAATATTCAAACTTAGAGGTGAACTAACAAGTCTTTATTTTATTCCACATCGACCCGATCTGCCAATTTTATGTGACCTGTGCAACCTTAAAGAGAGGGAGGATGTTTACCATTTCATCGGAAGATGTCCCATTTTAGGAGAATTTCGCGCGAGCTACTTCGGAGTAATTTCGCTAGACTTGGATGAGGTGATCAACGTACTGAACGGAAGCCATGGTTGGGATGTTTTGTACAACTATGCTACAGCTGCAATCCGCTACAGAGCCCGTATTTTGGAAGGCGATTTTTAAACAGAAATAGCAACCATATTGTCAATCTGGTAGACGGCCTTAAGCCAAACCATAAACGACTATGTATATACTGTTCGTGAAAATTATATGAAGTTAATAAAAAGTCTAACTAACTAACTAACTATCTCTAATTTAATTAATTCATTTATTTATTTTTTCTTTTTGATAGTTGTGACATGTGTGGGAGTGGTTTCCTCTGAAATATTACTGACGCCTATAAATCGATATGGTTTTCGGTCTAAATCCTGACACAGTAAGATCCGTTCTTAACGTGATGTGTGGATTTTATAATGGTATTAACGTCTGTCATATAAATGCTGGAAGTCTTAGGTCTAAGCACACTATTTTATATCAAATGATGCTCAGTACATCGAAAGTGGATGTTGTTATGGTGTCAGAATCGTGGCTAAATTCTGGTATTCTGTCTCAAATTGTTTCTATACCAGGATTTACTCTTTATAGAAACGATCGTAAAAACAGGATTGGAGGGGGAGTCTGTATGTATATACGGGATAGTTTGTCAACAAAAAGCGTTTACACGTCCTCGCTGTCAGATGTGGATTTTTTGTGTATTGAAGTCAAAAGTAGATCTGATAAATGTTTGTTGGTGACTGTGTACGGTTCACCCCATAAATTTAAGGAGGAGTATTTAAAGGAGCTTGAAGATACCCTATCCAGACTCAGCCCAAATTACAATAATATTTTGATTGGTGGAGACTTCAATGTTAACTATCTGAAGAAGAATGGTTCTACTGATATGTTCCAGTACTTCTGTTATAAATTGAACTTGAGCGTAGTCAATAAACGGTGCCCCACCTGTTTCCAATCTACTAAAAACCCATCGCTCATCGACAGGTTTCTAACAAGTTCAACCAACCGAGTGATTGGAAATGATCAGGTCAGGCTTACATCCGATTTTATTCATGACCTTCTTTTTTGCTCCCTTAAGTTTAATATGAGTGGCACTAGCAGTGCAAAAACATTGAAGTACAGATCATTTCGTCATTTTGATTTTCCACATCTGCAAGAAAATATTGGTAGCTTTGGTCTTAGTGATATCTACAATGCTGTAGACATTGATTCGAAAGTTTCTTTGCTAACTACGCTAACAAATAAGCTGTATGAAACCTATGTCCCGGAAATAACAAAAGTGTTAAGGTCTCAAAGTTGTCCATGGTTTACAAACCAACTTAAATTATTAATTCAGGAGAGAGAACGCTTTTTCAGAAGGTTCAAAAGAATGCCGTCGGAGTACAATAGGTGTCAATAGATCTTTGCTCGAAATAGAGTTACTGCAATGATACGTTCCTCCAAACGTTCATATTTCCTGAAACGTCTCAACCCAAAGCTAAAATCAAAAGTTCTATGGAATAACTTAAAACAAGTAGGTGTGGTGGATAATGACAGGCCTAGATGTACCTTCAGTCCGACGGAAATGGGCGCTGTACTCGTTCCTTCATCATCGGATGCGGCTGAGTTTGATTCAAATGGTCCCTCCGCTACTGAGTGCTTCGCATTTAGGTGTGTCAACGTCCCAGATGTTGAATTAGCTATTCGTGCAGTTAAATCGAATGCGATCGGGCCAGACGATATTTCCCCGAAATTCGTTAAGTTAAACCTTCCTGTACTTCTTCCTTACTTAGTGCACATATTCAACTACTGTAGAGGGCCAAAATTATTCCGATCCAAAAAAGTCGAATCCTAAGAACCCTGCTGAGTTTAGACCCATAATCTTATTACCCTTCCAATCTTTGATAAGATCTTGGCCCAACAGATTCAAGAAGACTTGGATAGACGTAATAAGATTTCTAAGTGGCAATCTGGCTTTCGGAAAAGGCATAGTTGTGAATCAGCAGTAATCAAGGTAACCTCTGATTTAAGGGCAGCATTGGATTTAGCTGAAATCGGTGTGATGGTACTTTTAGATTTTTCAAAGGCATTTGACTCTATTAATCATTCATTGCTACTGCACAAACTTAAAAATAATTTCCGGTTTTCTAGCTCTGCCCTTGAACTTTCATTATCTAAGTAATCGTTTACCGACGGTCTACACGGAACAGGGAAGCTCTAATCCGTATCTGGTGAATACAGGTGTTCCACAAGGATCGGTCCTGGGACCACTCCTGTTTTCTGTATTTGTAAATGATCTCCCTGATATTCTTGTGAACTGTCATGTACACCTTTACGCAGATGATGTTGTTATTTATCTTTCTAGAAGACTGGGATTAATAGATGATTGTGTGGCTAGAATAAATGAAGATTTGTCACTCATTCAGAAATGGGTTGATTTAAATAAACTTTTTCTCAATCCACTTAAATCTGTCGGAATGGTATGTGCCAGAAGTGAAGTATGCTTACTCAATGTCCCTCCCCTTGTTGTAAATGGTGTTACTATACCTTATGTAGAACACGTGAAATATTTGGGTTTTAGGATAAACAGGAAAATGAGTTGCTGCGATGCTACATCTGATACAATCAGTAAAATCTACTGTGGATTGCGCAGTTTGGGATCCTCTTCGAGTTTACTGCATCCGAAGATGAAATAACATCTTGTAAAAAGTTTAATACTGCCATTTTTCTCCTATAATTGTATAGTATATCCCTGCCTTGACTATGAATGTAAACATAAAATCAATGTCGCATTTAATGATTGCTTACGGTACATATTTAACATCCCAAGGTATGTAAGCGTTTCACAGCACAAGAGGTCCTTACTTGGAATGAGTTTAGATGAGTACTATGACTTCAGATCCATTCTTAAACTCCATAACATAATCCACAAAAAATGTCCTGAGTATTTACTAGAGTATCTTAGATTTGTACAGTCACCTAGAGGCCTACGACTAATTTTGCCACGATTCACACACACAGTGGGAGAGCGGTCTTATTTTGTTAGAGCGATTCGGTTGTGGAATAATCTTCCACATCAATTACAAAGGATTGATTCGTCAGCTGTATTTCGGGGGAGGCTATTCTTATACATGTCGCAATAAATTTAAAATTATTTAACAATAATATCTCAATTTAATTATATATAATATTCACATACTCGTCAGTGTATTTACTTTTTATGATTATAAATACTTTTATTTTATTTTTTTTGTATTGTTATTCACTACAGTTATGTAATTCAATTTTGGATGCTTAATTATGAGAAAGAATTTCTTGAAGTGTCATGTTAATCTAAGTTTAAATAAATGAAAATGAAATGAAAATGAAAATGAATCAATGGTGACGTCTACAGGCCAGCGGATACCTTACTTGAGCTACTTCGACATATTTGGAGCTGAGGTCTGTAAGGATTTTCAATACTGCGTCAGGGTACTGAAAAAGAGATGGCGCCGGATGAACCCTTAATGGGCCAATGGCAGTGCTCATATCCCCGAAGTGGGTTACTGGAATCGGTGTATCAGTCCTCTTTTCCTAGGGGTAAACAAAACAAGGATCTGGTCCTCCAGGTTGGGGGTTGTGCCGTCGGGTTAACTTCCCCACCATGTAAAATACCTTCGGTTATGAAGCAACCAACAGCCTCGGATACGGATGATTTTACTGTTGACGACCCCAGCAAACGTAAAAAGGACAACGATCTTCGTGTCTGCACGTGGAATGTTAGGTCACTCTACAAACCACGTACAGCCTAACAACTTGTATCAAAGCAGACATCACCGCCATCCAAGAAGTGCGATGGGATGGGCCGGGCAAAAGGAGGATGAAAAACTGCGAGATCTACTACGGCGATTGCTACAGACAACAAGGATAGTGCCTATTCGGATGCGGATTTGCCATTGGAGACAGACTTAGGCAAGAAGTCTTGAGCTTCCGGCATGTGAACGAACGTCTCATGACTATCCGTATCAAGGCTAAATTTGCCAACATTAGCCTAATATGCGTTCACGCCCCTCACGAGAAGATGGACGACGCGACCAAGGATCACTTCTACCAGCTCTTAGACAAGACATATGAGCAATGCCCTAGCCACGACGTTAAAATTATCCTAGGTGATTTTAACGCAAAGCTAGGATGAGAGGACGTCTTTAGTAGCGTGGTCGGAAAGCACAGCGTACACGACATCACATCCGACAACGGACTCAGGCTAGTCGACTTTGCTGCGGGATGAAACTTTGTCGTAGCTAGCACGCGGTTCCCACGTCTCGATATCCACAAGGGAACATGGCTCTCCTTTGATCGAAAAACTGTCAACCAAATCGATCACATTGCGATCGACGCAAGGCACTCTTCCAGTATTCTGGGTGTCCGGGATTTCCGAGGAGCCAACATGGACTCGGATCACTACCAAGTTGTAGCCAAGGTACAGATGCGGATATCCAGAACGGAGCCAAATCAACGAAATACTGTGAGGAAATTTGACGTCGGGCGGCTACAATCGCAAGAGACTGCAAGAACCTTTGCAGATCGAGTTTCTTCTAATCCCAATCTAAGTCCTATGCCGCCAGCAGCAAATGCGGAAGACCAGTGGCAGCGTTGCCAACAACCCATCAGAGATGCCGCCTCTGATGTATTGGGTTTCTCTCGGCACCACAACGAAACCCCTGGTTTGATGAGGAATGCCGGCAAGCACATGCAGCTAAACAAGAGGCGTGCAAAGCAGCGCTGCATAGAAGGACTAGAGCTGCTTACGAGATCTACGTGCGCAGGAGAAAAGAGGAACATCGACTTCTCACAAAGAAGAAAAAGCAGCATGAGAAGCTCTCGATCGAGGAGATTGAGAGACTTTGTTGCAGGAATGATGTTTACCAAAAGGTAAAAAGAACATGCTAGGGTTTCAAAGCCAGAACAGAAGCCTGCAGGGACGAAAATGTAGAATCGCAGTCGGTACTGAGTATATGGAAGGAACACTTCTGCAAACTGTTAAATGGCGATTATGACCAATATTCCGCTGTCAGGCAGAATGAGCCATTCAACAGTGACGATGACAGTCAAGATTCCCGTCAACCCGATCAGAATGAAGTGAGGATAGTGATATCTAAACTCAAATCCAACAAAGCTGCTGGAGCCGACGGCCTTGCCGCCGAACTTTTCAAAGCAGGAGGAGATGAGTTAATAAGGAGCATGCACCAGCCCATCTGCAAAATCTGGTCGAACGAAAGTATGCCCGATGAATGGAACCTCAGCATCGTTTGCCCGATCCTGAAGAAAGTAGACCTTCTGAACTGCGCCAACTACAGAGGTATAAGTCTCCTCAACATCGCATATAAGATCCTGTCTGCCGTATTATGTGAACGGCTAAAACCGATCGTCAACAACCTGATAGGTCCTTATCAGTGCAGTTTCAGGCCTGGAAAGTCCACCATTGACCAAATATTCACACTACGGCAGATCTTGGAATATAAAATCGATACGCACCACCTCTTCATCGATTTAAAAGTTGCCTATGATGGCGTGTTTAGACGAGTTATACAGAGCCATGTCTAATGTTGGCATCCCTGCCAAGCTCGTCCGTTTGTGCAGAATGACGATGGAGAACACTCGCTGCTCCATCAAAGTCGGTAAGAACATCACCGAACGGTTCGATGTCAGGAAAGATCTTAGACAAAACGGCAAGGTCTCCAGGCAAAAGGGCCAGATGGTTAGGAATAAGCTGTTTCTCTTCCCTAAGACCGTCCATACGTGGTGAAGAGCCACACCCTACACAAGGTGCCGCTGTTGTTAACGGAATATGGCGGATCTAAAGAGGAAAACTTGAAGAAACCCGGAATCCCAGGTGTAAACTACCGTGCCTATGGTATGAATGGCACCACGTTACGGTGTCTTCTAACGGTGAACTCTGGATACCTTGGGGACCTCCAGTTTCAATTAATTCCCCTTGCCTTTATACAGGGGGTGATTACAGGCGGACATTTTCTTCCCCCTTACTCGTGGAACCCTACATGTCAAATCTAAATTTAAATATAACTCAAAAAGCGAAGTGTAAACCGGTCGGCCACTCCTAGCTCCATAAAAACCGACCGGAGAATAGGAGATACGGAGGAAGCTCTGCTTCGAAGTTCGGATGAAGAAAGCGTTGGAGCAATCGACTTGAACCTGGAAAGGCTCTTTCTAGATGACGCTTGTTCCATCGCTAGCTCATCCTTCTCTAATGCGTCAACTAGCTCCCGACGAGCAAAAAACTGTAAGTTGACTGTCAAGAGACTAGAGATAATGAGGCCGGAAGAGCTCTCAGAGTCAGATAGGAAGAGACCCCACAACGCACGGGGCTACCTGCAGGAGTTGGCCTTATCGGAGCGCTCGTCAGTGACAGGCTCACCGATGGGAAAGACCCCTGCAGCTATCCCGAGCGTGGGAGAACCGATGGGACCGCCAAAGTCTACGATACGCCGTAGCCAGTCTAGACCTGAGACGATCACATTGGCAATCTCGGAGCAGCTTCCCATTGCAGCTTCCCATTGCAGCAGAGCCACAGAAACCATCCGAGGACAACAATGTAGATTTCGGGGTGGCGAAGACGGATGATCCGAACGGGGCAAGCCGCAGCCAGCCTCATGAGGAAAATCGGTCAGCACTCATACCGGATGGTGAATGTAGCCCCGCTGACAATGGAAATTCTACTACCTGTAGTTTCGCGACAGTAGTCAGCGCGGGCGGACTTGGCCTGGGACTAGCCCGACCATCATCCACGTCCGAGAAGACTAGGGAGGTTAGGACACAGAACAGGACAACGACGCTCAGGAACAGAAAGCGCAATGCCATTAGGCTAATTCGGCGGCTTAAAAAGCGTGATCCGAAGTCCTTCACGGACAAGGAAAGGGAGGCTTTGGACAGGGCCAACAACACGCTCAAGCTCGCAGGGTCGATTAGGTGCACCGATCAGCCGGACAGGAAGGTAAGAAGATCACCTACGGTGAGAGCGGGAAGTCGTCAGCTCCCAATCTCGACCGTAGCTGGTCTTCGGTCAGCCACCGACTCTAACCCATCTGTGGCAGGGCCGGCTTCAGACTGTTCCAAGAAGGCAACGTACAGAAAGGACGACCACACATCACGGGCAAGGGTCAGATTGCGTTAAGGGGGGAATGCCGTTTGCCACCCTGCTCAGTTGCGAACAAACCTACGCCGCTCTCGACTGTTCGGGGTAAAGGGATACAACCCATCCCCATTGTGAGAAGTTCTAGGGCGTGGGCATACGCAGACGCTAGAGAACGCAGCGCAGGGCAGACTAGGGGGACGGACGGAGGCCTGTTCGCAAAAAGGAAGGTAAGCCTCTTGCCAACCTCCCCGATCGCGGGCAGGCTAAGGCCCTTGTCAACCGAGCCGGAGTCAGTCGTTAAGACCTCATCCGAGCCGACTGCGAGAGTTATGTGCACAACACACAACACTACACTCAAACAGCATCAAACATAATGTGTACCTATCATACCACTGCATACACGAAAAAGCTTCACAAGAAGCCACCTCTACTTGCCATCAGGTTTGACATCAGCCAAGACTTATTGTCTTGTACTAGTATGAACAAACTGGCATACTGGCATACTGTCGAACACGTCTGTTATGAACATCAACTTCGGGAAGCCTCAACATGCATGGATTGGATTGTACTCGTATTAAAGTTGTTGCTAAGCAAAAACATAGATTGATTACGAATAACATGTAACTCCAAAAAAAATGTACATAAATGTTAAAAACATAAATATGTATGTAGTAGTAGTATTTTGTAGCGTCTGTTCTGATTTGAGATCAGTACAGTCGACAGTCGGAATTTGGACAGTGATGAATAAAGTTGTTAATCAGAAAATGTTGAATATTTGTTTTTTCCTCTAATTAAGCATACTTCAAGTTAGCTTAGAAGTATAACTGGCGCAGTCAAAAAAGGTTACATTATCCAGTCAGTTTAATATAGTGAATATTTAGTAGCTATACGTCCAAACTGGATAAAAAACGAACACGTTCCGAAGGTTTATCGGAGAATCAAGGAAAACACTGGAGCATCAAGAAACATCAAGAATACTGAGCCACCGAGAAGTCTCTGGAAGTTGGTCACAGTAAGTCCAAGTTTGATTTTATTTTTGATTTGTATCGGGCTCCACTTCCTATGCCTCCTATCCCTAAACTGAAAACTCTAAAAGTCAATTTAAAAACTTCTATTTGCACTCCTAGTTGGAGAAAAATCAAAAGTAGACGTATAATAAAAGTGTTTAAGGAGAATTGTTCAGTTGTTAAATCAGAAATAGTTGCCGCTTATAAAAATCAATATAAGTCTGAAGATATGTTTTCCAACTCGAGTGTTGCTATGGATGCATTTAATTCTTTGCGAATCCCGGATGCTATCAAGGACATTCCCACGTTTGATGGTAATCCGAGGGTACTTTTTGATTTCATTTGCAATGTGGAGGAAATTCTAGGCCTTATGCCGCATCTAAATTTAAATATTAGCTTTAAAAAAGTTATCATTAGAGCAATTAGGAATAAAATTATTGGCCAAGCAAATGAGGCCTTGAACATGTACGGTACATCTGTAGACTGGGAAGAAATTAAAAGCAACTTAATCATTCACTATGCAGATAAGAGGAACGAAACATGTTTAATTAGGGATCTTCATCAGCTCAGACAGAATTATTCTAGTGTAGAAGTGTTTTATTCCAAAATAATCGAAATTCTATCGGCAATGTTAAACCATGTTAAGGTACATGAAAAAATACAGTCTGTTATTGATGCTAAACACACCTTATATCAAGAAATGTGCCTTAATGCATTTTTGTCTGGTCTTAGAGAACCTTTGGGTTCAACTATTAGAGCGATGCGACCAGCAAAACTAACGGACGCATTTAATTTCTGCTTACAAGAGCAAAACAACACATACTTTCAAAGTACGAGCTACCGATATCAGGCTCCCCAAAACAGAAGGTTCCAGAATAGGCCAATGAATAACTATGCAACACAATCCTTTAGACCAAACTTTAATAATAATTCACAATATCCTTTACATGCTTTTTCAAATGATCCTTCCACACAACAATATCCTATGCATCAAAATAGTTCAGCACCCTATAGACAAAACAACAACTTAGGCTATAACAACAAGAGCCACCAAAATAGTAGTGGTAATTTTGTTCAAAGTGGCCGTCATGGGCAGGGGGGTTCTGGTCACACCCGTAGTTCTGCTTTTAGTAGATATCCACCTCCAGAATCGATGGATACTTATAGTGGAAACACAAATAGAAATTCCAACAACAGGTATCAACAATATCAAGTGCATAACTTGGAGGGTAGAACTGCTGGTAG
The DNA here is from genome assembly GCA_945910035.1 of Brachypalpus laphriformis. Taxonomy (NCBI): domain Eukaryota; kingdom Metazoa; phylum Arthropoda; class Insecta; order Diptera; family Syrphidae; genus Brachypalpus; species Brachypalpus laphriformis. The sequence goes on along the minus strand of OX246753.1, from coordinate 228,344,609 downwards.
CTCTGGCCAAAACACCAACCAATTCCCCTCGGACCAACAAGCAGGTAGTAGTCATATTATAGATGACACAAATTTTCCCCTGCAAGCCTCGGACGGACAATTGGATATTTAGATGTAAATACCCATAATACGTATCCTCTACCATACATTACGATTCAAAGCATAGGTAGAAATAAGCTTAAATTTCTCATAGACACGGGAAGCAATAAATCATTTATAAATCCAGGTATTATAAAGCAGGAGAATGTAAAAACTATAGAACCAATTGAAATAAAAACTGTTTTTAGAACGGAATTCGTAAGCCAGCGAGTTAGTATTAAGGGCCTTTTTGAATTCAAAACAAAAGAAACTTTGCATTTCTTAGTATTTAAATTTCATAATTATTTCGACGGTTTGATTGGAACCGACATAATGAGGCAACTTCAAATGAACATTAACTTGAAAGATTCCTTACTTGAAAATGAGACCATGAAAGTCGCACTTAACTTTAAACCTAATTTAATGTCAAAGACTTATGAGATTCCAGGGAAAAGCAAGTTAGTTTGTTATCTTCCAGTAGACGTGGAATCTGGAGACATTTATTTAAAATCTGTAATTATTCAGGAAAATTTGCTAATACCTGAGGGTATGTATAATGCTCAGGATTGGTACTCCTACGTTGAAGTCATTAATACTTCCGATAATCCTCAGACATTCCTAGTTGAACAACCAATTGAGACCCAATTAGCAAGTCAATTTACTGAAATACATAATTTTTCTATTAGCAGTAGCGGTTGTTTGGCTAATGCAGACATATACGATTTACTTACCACTAGACATCTAAACACCGAAGAAAGAAATGCAGTACACAAATTGTGTAAGAAATATGAAGACATCTTTTTTAGGGAAGGGCACAATCTAACATTCTCCAACCAAATAAAGCATTCGATTAATACGAAAGATGACATACCTGTTTATACTAGGTCCTACCGCTATCCTTACGTCCATAAGGAAGAGGTGCGAAGACAAATTTCTGATTTACTTGATCAGGGCATCATTCGTCCTAGTTTCTCCCCTTGGTCATCCCCTATTTGGATAGTGCCCAAAAAGAAGGACGCTAATGGAAATCAGAAGTGGCGGTTGGTAATCGACTACCGCAAACTTAATGATAAAACCATAGAAGACAGGTATCCATTGCCTAACATTAGCGAAATTTTAGACAAATTAGGGAAATGCATTTATTTTTCGACCTTAGATCTCGCATCAGGTTTCCATCAAATTGAGATCGATGAGAAGGATATTCCCAAAACGGCTTTTTCAGTGAACAACGGCCATTACGAATTTATCCGCATGCCATTTGGCTTAAAAAATGCCCCCTCGACCTTTCAAAGGGTTATGGACAATGTCCTGCGAGACCTCCAGGGCAAAGTATGCCTTGTGTATATGGACGATATAATCGTTTTCTCGACGTCGCTTCAAGAACATGTCGAAAGCCTAAATGCGGTCTTCGAAAGGTTGAAAAATGCCAATCTGAAAGTCCAACTGCAAAAATCAATTTTTCTTCAAAAGGAAGTATCTTTTCTAGGCCATTTAGTAACGGCTGAGGGTGTAAAACCTAATCCGGAAAAGATCCGGGCTATAAAGGAGTTCCCAATACCGAAAACGGTAAGACAGATAAAATCTTTTCTCGGGTTACTCGGGTATTATCGCAAATTTATAAAAGATTTCGCGAACCTGACGAAGCCAATGACCGAGTGTCTTCGTAAAAACAACAAAATAAATTTGGATGCAGGGTATATAAAATGCTTTGAAACCTGTAAAGCATTGTTATGTAATGACCCAATTCTGCAATACCCCGACTTCGCCAAGCCTTTCAACGTCACTACAGATGCTAGCAACGTTGCATTAGGTGCGGTATTGTCCCAAGGTCCTGTAGGCACGGATAAGCCAATTTGCTACGCAAGTCGGACATTATCGAAAAGTGAGGAAAACTACAGCACAGTAGAAAAGGAACTCCTAGCGGTCGTCTGGGCGACAAAGTATTTTCGACCGTATTTGTTCGGGAGAAAGTTCCAAATAATTACGGACCATAAGCCCCTTACGTGGCTATTCTCCTTAAAGGAACCAAACTCGAAGCTCATTCGCTGGAGGCTCCAACTAGAGGAGTTTGATTTTACCATTACATACAAAAAGGGAAAACTAAATCTTAACGCTGACGCTCTCTCGAGGGTGGAAATAAACATAGGCGAGGCTAATGAGCCAACAGTAGGAAATGAACACTCAGATCCTATCTCTATTCAAAACAATGTAGATGAACATGACAGAGTTAGTACTATACACTCTGGATTGGAGAATATGGGGGATGGAATACCAATTTCTGAACGTCCGCTTAATGAATTCTCGAACCAAATTATTTTAAAAGTAAGTCAAAGTCGAAGCGAATCAATTCCAATATTTAAAATTTTATTCAAGAGGAAAAAGAGATATATTATTGAACATTCTGAAGTAAACAAGGAATCTTTTATAGTTAACCTTTTCAGGAATTACTTAAACACGAAAAGAATTTCAGCTGTTCTAACAGACGATAGCACATTTAAAATAATCCAGTTAGTTTATTCAAAATATTTCTGTAGTGCCAACTTGAAATTAGTGAGGTGTACAGCGTTGTTAGAAGATGTTACCGAAGTTCATGAACAGGAACAGCTAGTGAGAGAGTACCATGTGAGTTCTAATCACAGAGGTATCAGTGAAACTCTAGAGCATTTAAAAAGATCGTCATATTTTCCAAATATGAAACACACTATAACGCGCATTATAAATAATTGTGACACTTGCAAAAAATATAAGTACGATAGGAAAAGGCAAAAACTAAAATTCGAGCTTACAGAAACACCTTCTAAACCACTGGAAATAATTCATGTAGACATATACTCCATTCACAAAGAGAACTTTTTCACTATTCTAGATAAATTCAGTAAGTTCGCATGTGTGTATTTAATTTCCGCTAGAAATAGCGTCAATATCATTAGGTCTTTAAAACACTTCTTTGCCCATCACGGAATCCCTAAGCTATTAGTATCCGACAACGGTAGTGAATTTCTATCGTCACTTTTCAAAGATTTCTTAGAAATGTACGGCATTCAATCTCACACAATATGCGCAAAAACTTCCAATGGCAACTCTCCAGTGGAAAGATTTCATTCCACATTAACAGAGCTAATAAGAATCATAAAAGCTCAAAACAGCAACAAGCCTATTGAGGAAATAGTCGACGAAGCCGTCATATCCTACAACAATAGTATCCATTCAACAACAAAATTCTCTCCATTTGAATTGCTTACCGGACATATAAATAAGACTTACCCACTATCGATTAAGGAAACTCGCAGGACAAAGCAAGATTATTTACTGCAGCACATTAGAGACTACGACAATTTAGCAAAGTTAGTTCACGAACGAAGTTTAAATCAAAAGCAAAGGGTCATAGATAAGCTTAATGAAAAACGCGTGAATCCACCTGATTATAGTAAAGGCGAAACTATTTATGAAATGGACGATAGGAGGAACAAGTTGGCTCCTAGATTCAATGAGCATAAAGTACTAAAAAACAACAAAATTACTATTGCCACCGATAAAAGGAAGGTACACAAACAAAAAATAAAGACAAGGCCTGCTTGTGATGAATCTTGAGTTGCTTACGTACATTCATTTCAGTCTATAGGAAAGTTAACTGATAAATTTTGTCTAATGGTTACTTACGCTAATACATATGTATGTATATTCCTTTTTCTTTTCATTTATTACAAAAGCCATATCTTTAGCTTTAAATTAAGTATGGAGAAATTATTTAATTTTGCATTTATACATTTACTATTATTGCACAAAAGAAGTTTTTTGTACACACGGAGTATTCAGTTCAATCCTTACCTCATCCCACATTCCTCATCCAAATTATTAATACATAGCCCTTACCCGATACGATCAAAAATGTCAAATTACGGCTTGCACCTGTGATCAACCAGCGATAATTCGAATCCTGTACTGCAGTGCAATACATGCACTTGTCTATCTACGATCAATGCAATCGACGAACTTCGGTCATTCACCCCATCAGTTCATTCTTCGGCGGGAGGAGTTATGTGCACAACACACAACACTACACTCAAACAGCATCAAACATAATGTGTACCTATCATACCACTGCATACACGAAAAAGCTTCACAACAAGCCACCTCTACTTGCCATCAGGTTTGACATCAGCCAAGACTTATTGTCTTGTACTAGTATGAACAAACTGGCATACTGGCATACTGTCGAACACGTCTGTTATGAACATCAACTTCGGGAAGCCTCAACATGCATGGATTGGATTGTACTCGTATTAAAGTTGTTGCTAAGCAAAAACATAGATTGATTACGAATAACATGTAACTCCAAAAAAAATGTACATAAATGTTAAAAACATAAATATGTATGTAGTAGTAGTATTTTGTAGCGTCTGTTCTGATTTGAGATCAGTACAGTCGACAGTCGGAATTTGGACAGTGATGAATAAAGTTGTTAATCAGAAAATGTTGAATATTTGTTTTTTCCTCTAATTAAGCATACTTCAAGTTAGCTTAGAAGTATAACTAAAGCAGTTCCAAACGGGGAAGACACGACGATACGATCTCGCCGCCTACGAACAGTACCAGCAAGAAGGCCAAGCTGGCCGCATCTGCTAGTGCTGGTCTACAGGTGGCGATTGTAGATCATAACAGCCCAGTACCGTGCATTGGCATCACCAGTGCAATGAGGACAACCTCAACCACAGGACTAGAGGCCATTCTCAACCTGCTACCGCTAGACATTTTTATACGCACATCAGCAGCCATTAATGCTATGAGAATAAGTCAGTCAGCGAACTGGAAACCAAGTAGAACACGTCACACGATGATCCTACTCGATTACTTTGGCCTCATTCCCGTAACGAATTACATGACGGATTACATGACGCCATCTACACAGATGGTTCAAAAAATGAGTACTGGTGTAGAATCAGGTATCTTCTCCGACCCTCTAGGTGTATCAAAATCCATACGACTTCCAGACCACAGCAGTGTTTTCCAAGCAGAGGTCTTAGCAGTGGCAACAGCCGCCCGTGAGTCTGCGGTAAGGGCAATACCGCCAGAAGGTATCACCATCTTTATCGACAGCCAGGCAGCTATAAAAGCGATTACTGCCATAGATATTAAATCGAAGCTTGTGAAGTGTTGTCGAGAAGAGCTCAGGGTTCTTGGAACACAGCACAAGGTATCGCTCAGTTGGGTTCCTGGACACGAGGGTATCCCAGGCAATGAGAAAGCCGACGAGCTGGCGAGAATCGGCTCAGCAGCCCCACCAGAACAAGTTGACCCCCCTGTGTGTATCCCGCCTTGCACACTCAAGCTCGCTGCAGGGAATAAAGCCATTGAGGAGGCGAACACCAGATGGAACTCCATGGAAACTTGCGCCATCACTAGGAAGCTATGGCCATCTTTCGACAAAGTAAAGACCGAGAGAATCATCCGGAAAGATAGGAAATCCCTTTCCACCCTCGTGGGCATCATCACGGGGCACAACACATGAAGAAACTACGCCTGACGGAGGAGAAACTCTGTAGAGGCTGTGGTGACAAGGATGTTTTAAAGGACACTACCCACTTCCTGTGCCACTGTCCGAGTCTTCAACACTCCAGGAAAAAGTTCATTGGTAAATATTTCTTCTAGAATCTCGAGGAACTCTCCGGCGTTTCGACAGAAAAGATGCTGAACTTCATCAAATCCTCAGGGTGGTTTGTATGCAGAAATGAAGTAAGTGACTGAGTTAGTAGTTTTTACTTTCATTGGGTAAGGGATTACTTTTTCCCCATGGGTGCCACAATGGGTCAACGCTGACCTGAGTGTGGCAGAGAGCGTCGCTCCCTGCCAGCCCACATACCTAACCTAACCTAAGATCTTAGACAAGGTGATGCGCTATCATGCGATCTCTTTAACATAGACTTGATAGAATTGTACGAAACTCACATACCAACATCGGAGGTACAATATTTTACAACACTGTACAACTACTCGCTTATGCCGATGACATTGACATAATCGGAAGAACTCAGCGAGCCGTCAATGGGGCATTTACGAGTATTGGAGATCGAGGCAACAAAGATGGGTCTAGCGGTCAATGAAAGCAAAACAAAATATATGCTGTCTACAAAAAAGGACACCCAACATCGGCGTCTTGGACAGAACGCCACAATAGACCGATATAACTTTGAGGTGGGCAAAATCGCATCATCACCTCCTTGCGGTGCCCGCTGGATAGCTATCTGATTGTGAACTAACGGTGAGCGTATGCTGAGTAAGAAAAACTGCGACATCTACTACGGCGATTGCTACAGACAAAAAGGACAGCGTCTATTCGGGTGCGGATTTGTCATTGGAGGCAGACTTAGGCAAGAAGTCTTGAGTTTCCGGCATGTGAACGAGCGCCTTATGAATATCCGTATCAAGGCTAAATTTGCCAACATTAGCCTAATATGCGTTCACGCCCCTCATGAGGAGAAGGACGACGCGACAAAGGATGACTTCTACCAGCTCTTGGACAAGACGTATGAGCAATGCCCTAGCCACGACGTTAAAATTATCCTAGGTGATTTTAACGCAAAGCTAGGAAGAGAGGACGTCTTTAGTAGCGTGGTCGGAAAGCAGAGCCTGCACGACATCACATCGGTATGATGCGATCTCTTTTGGTAGACGACACTAAAAAAACAGATTCAAAAACTTCAATGACTTCAATGAATTAAAAGACTTCAACGACTTCAGATGACTTCAATGAATTAAAAGACTTCAATGACTTCAGATGACTTCAATGATTTAAAAGACTTCAATGACTTCAGATGACTTCAAAGACTTCAAAAACTTTAATGACTTCAAGTGAATGCAATGAATGCTAGTGACTTCAAGGTGACTTCAATGAGTGCAGAGCATTCAAAATGATTGCATTCATTTTGACTTCAAAATTATGATTGCAGAAAATGATTGCTAAAGCATGACTTCAAAATGAATGGTGATTTATTTTTTTTAAGTTGAAGTCATTATTGAAGTCATTGAATTGAAACAAATCCACGTGAAGTCAAAAGAGTTAAATGTCGAAATGATTGCATTCTTTTACAGCTCTGCTTTGTAGAGAACAAAGTAAAAGAGAAGAAAAGCAAACAGACGATTATATGTAGATAGACAGTGGAAATATAAAAAAAAAATATTTTTTACGATCAAAGTGTAGTGTGAAGTTCTGCCATGATGTATATTATGTGCAGCTTTGTATTTACTTGTGTATGTACATTGTACATACGTACATATACATTTTTCATGGTTCTGGCGGTTAAGATTTTTTTCTACAATTCACTCGCGCTAAAGGTGCTCGACTTCCCTTTTTTATGTATTGTTTGGTTACATGTGTATGTAGCGTGATCATTAATGAGATAAGGATTAGACAGAAAGAAGGTAGCGATGTACATTGTTAATCAATTTCTGTAGGTTATAATGGAGAGGAAAAACAGAGTTCGAAAGAGCATTCCGCATACATATGTACGTGTTGTGATTGTGCAACTCATGAAATAATCTCTATATTTTGTGGTACGCCCGAAGATAGGCTCAGGGTAAGCTGGCTAGGTATTTCGATTGAGTACTTTCGGTGAGTAAGTCAACAAAACAGGGATAGGCAGAGAACATTACGGCGGTGTTCAAGCAAAGCAATACTGTTCGCAATATTGATGTTTCCTACAAGCCATATCGCGCCATTTTGTACCCTATCTAGGAAGTGCAATATGGTTTTTGGTGCACCTGACCAGATGTGAGCGTTGTACTCTAACTTAGGGTAAATAAGCGCTTATAAATTAAAGCCAAATCTGAAGTGGTGAATTATTTTTTACACCGTTTTAGGGAACATAAACATTTCGCTGCATTCTTGCTGCATATACCGAGTAACCGGGGGACGTATGTGCAATGGGTCGGTAGCTGGGGAGAGAGGAAGATTCGGCTTTTTAGGTACGGGATCTGAAGAAGTATACCATCTGTACCAGCGGATTTGTGTTTCTTAAGATCAGAAAATACTCCTGCAACTGTACAAGTGCGAAAATGGATTGGTCCCATGGAGTGTTTTACGCTCTCAAGTGCAGGTGTGCTTTTGGTCGTGGGAGAATTTAACACGTTTAATGTGGGCAATGTGTAATTTCTGGCTCATTTAAACTTTTTCGGTTTTCCTCAGTTGGATTGGTCTTGTAAGACCGAAAGCCTAATTCCTTTAGCCAAATAGCATTTTTACTGCTCGAGTCATACTAAGCGTTTTCCTTAGGTCTGACAGTTTCTTATTATATGAGCGATACAAGTTCTCATACCTGTCTGTTATTGCTGAATGCTGTGATCAAGGCAGTAATAAGAATAAATATTATCCTCACCTATTAAAGAGCGTAAGAAATTGTTTAATTATTTTAAGAATATTCAATTTGCAGGTAGGCTACATAAAGAAAATGTCCTGATTGAATTTATGAAATCCTTGGACAAAACTGAAGTCATTTATAATAATTGAGCTGTAAACAATGTCCATAAAGAAAATAAATTAAGATCTTGGTGGAGAGAAAAGCATGAAACACTTATAAAACCTTTAGCCACAACTCACGTATAAGCAGTGGAAGTCGCTTATAACGACCAATCCCTTATAACGACGACTTTTATTTCATTTGGTCGGTGTCTTTATATTATATGGTATGTACTTGTGGAGTGCAGTCGGATATAACGACCGCCGGTTATAACGACCACATTTGATCGGTCCATTCACAGTCGTTATCAGCGACTTCCACTGTATGTAGGTATATAGTTATAACACATAGCAATAATAAAATTATCACTTATTTCTTAAATGCATGTGCAATACATCTAGTCATTGCAATAATATAATTTATGAAGTAGTAATAGAACAATACATGCATACACCTATAATATACATTGCATCGATATATATAGTAAGACCCATTAATATAGTATTATCAGTATTGGTAAACGTTATTTTAATCCAAGAAGTGAAAAAAATGTCGTTTTAAGAAATATGTCGTTATAACCGACATTTAATTGAGTGTTTGTAAAAAATAAAAAATAATTGGGGTATAAAACATTAGAATATGTATTAAATATTTTTTGCAAATGCATATACACGTACACAAATGTACCTACGTACTCGTACAAATATATTAACACGAAGAAAAATCATTATGCATCAAAACACGAAATATAACAACGTTGCTTACTGTACTACCGCATAGAAATAACGAAATGTGGCAACGTTTGAGTGTGTATTGCTTGATTGATAATAAAGTTATATTATTTATTATTATTATTAATATTCTTTATTGCAATTCAATAAAATATAACATTTTGATTTATAAAAGAATTCATAAGCATGGCATTAATTGCCGTCTGCCGAGAATTGACTTCGTGATTAGCTATGTTATATAATTCAAAAATAAATAAATACTAGATTACATAATTTATAAATAATAAAAGTTACAAATTTGATTAATTACTGTTCGAAGATTTTGTCTATGCGGGATGTAATTGAGAGCTAAGACCTCCGTTCTTAATTTAAACACTGAGCTTATCTGTCTGGCTGATAGTTGCCTGCAAAAATGGTTGCTTTTATCTAAAGAATGGCAAATTTCCTTATAAAGAAGTCTGCTTGATGACTTCCGGGCTCTGCTTAGACATTGTTGGTAAAAATACTCGTCGACCTTTGCTATGCTGCGATAAAACATATCTTGCCAATCGTTAAGGTTTAACTCATCCAAGTCGAAGCCAACACGGTGTTCGTTTGCTATATCATACCATTCTTTGAGCGGCATCGAAGCGCAAATTGCATGAGCCTTTTTTGGAGATTGTCATCCCTTCTGCGCATAACCTTGATGATATAATCTGCGTTTGCCTTGAGATTATTTAAGTAGATTTGTGGGAGCCCAGATTCAACATGTATTGTGTAAGTGGGCGTTGACACGGGAAGCTTAAAGATGCGCTTGAAAAAAGTGCGTTGAATCTATTCAAACTCTTCAATATGTTGGTATCCGAAGGCCTGGTTGCCGTAGCAAAGACAAGAGTTAATGGTATCATCACATACTTTGAATTTGGAAGTTATATCTACGCGTTGGTTACAAAAAAATCTCCTCCACATAATATTGATAGTCGTTTTAGCTGCTACCATTTTCTCTTTCACGTAAGTCTAGATTGTGCGTGATAAGGAATCCTAGATATTTAAATTGTTTGACTACTTCAATAGGCTCATTCCCCAGATAGCACTTTTTCCGGGACACCCTCCTACGCGAAGATGATTCAAAGAGCATGATTTTAGACCTGGCAGTGTTGATTTTCAAACCCCAGGTATCACAGTAGCACTTTAACTTGATAATTTGTAGCTGCAAAGTAGGTCGACTCTCGGCTACTTATGCCCTTTATCCCCTTGTGGGTCCTAGGGCCTCTACTACGCCTACGCGCCATCGTGTATGGTTTCTGGTAATGTGCCTGAGCTCTCCCCAACTTTTCCCCAACTGCCGTGCCTCCTTCTCGACTGTTCTGCGCCACGTTCTCCTCGGACCGCCAGGTCTCCTGCCATCTCTTCTTCTTTTGCCGTCTTCTTCGTCAGCAAACAATAGGCACAACCATCCAACGGCGGAAGTGGCAGTGGCTTGGTCACACGTTCCGTAATGGTGACAGTTCCATAGCGGACCATGCTATACAATGGACTCTCGGCTAGAACAACGAGATCGTCTGCGTAAAGCAAAACTTTAATATCTACACCTCCGAAATTAACCCCACCAGGCAAATAATCAGACACATCATCAATAAAAAGTGTGAACAATATAGGACTGAGAACGCATCCTTGAGGAACGCCTATATCAGTCTTTAAAAAAGAGGACACATCATCTCCATTTGACACTGCAGTTGATGATTAGATTTCTATATACCCGTAAGAATTTGGATGATAGCCGATCTTAGGCAGTTTATATATACGTATAAGCGGGTTTTTGTTGACGGTGTCAAATGCTGCCTTACAATCGACAAAAAAGGCATAAAGCTTTTTTTCTTGTTGGTATATCTCTTGGCAATGCTCTCCAATGCAAATATTTGGTCAACTGTTGATAGACTTGCACGAAAACCTGCTTGATAAGTACTGAGGTGGTGATTAGCTTCGACCCAGCTGGTTAATCTCTTATATAAGACCTGACTAAATACTTTGTGAAGGCTACTGAGTAGAGATATCCCCCTATAGTTACCCGGATCATTGCTGTCACCTTTCTTAAAAATGCCAAAGATTATAGATTTTAGGACCATGTCTGGAATTATTTCTTCGGCAAGGATTTTATTGTACAGAACTAGGAGAGCTTCTTAAAAAGGCTAGAGTCGAGTTCTTGAAAAATTCCACTGGAATCCCATCAATTCCTGGAGCCTTATTATTTTTTATGCTTTTAAGGGCACATTGCAACTCTAAAAGTTATATCGGTTCATCCAATTCAGCAATATAAACATTGGGCAATGCATATTGAAAATTTGATTCATCCGATTCGGATGTAAGAAGTCTTTTAAATACGCAGCAAGTGATTCGATGCAAATAGCATGTGAAGAGACCGGCTTACAGCCACCTAGTAGGCGCACTTTACGCCAAAATGACTTCGAATCGTTGGACGTTTCCAGGCTATCCGCTATACCCCTAATAAAGTTGTTGTTTTATTTTGCATAGCTGTTTGTATTTCCTATTCGCTTCCAAGTAAAGAGACCTGAATAACTCACCATTCGTTTTCCTAAACAGATTAACTAACGATTTGTTCCCCGACTTCCTGCACTCCCAGTCATACCATTCTGCTAAAAATATTGGCCTATGCGCAGTGCTATTGCTAACAGCTGAGTTTTTAGTAGGAGTGGGTATAAATAAAACGAACTAGTTAAAAAAACAGTTTCTCATCTCGTAACGACGTAAGGTTTTTTTTTTTTTTAAGTTTGAATAGTAACTACATATGTCAGTATATTTATCTCCTTTGCGCATTTAAAATTCAATGAAAAACAAAAAAAACGAAACGAGCCCAGCAAACTAAAAAAAATAACCAAACAAAGAGTACACAAAATTCAACACGGGCATGCGAACGGATCATTCTGTTGCGCACGCAAGAAATACACATAAAGGAGAAAACGAATAACATGATTCCACGCCTGATACATACACTAACTATACTCTGTCCAACATAAATTGGCAGTACGGGGAAGTTAGGGATGTTTGTCTCTCATTCGCACTCTTTTGTTTTCCGTAAGGCGCTATTCTAACAAAAGCTCTTACAGGGTTTCCGTAGTATGCATTTCAAATTAGCAAAAATCTGAAAGATTATTATGTAGGGTTACCGTCCTTTTTTTTAGATTGAAATTTTCATTTAATTTGTTTTATTTATAGAAAATAAAACAAATTTATCTTTTTCCACACCACCAAGAAGTAAGACAAAAGGCGCGCAAAACTCAAAAAAAAAAAAAAATACACCTTTTAAAAATACAATTTACATAAAAACACTTAACTTCACATTAGTATCACAATCCAAATTTAGAAAAATACACTTAACATCAAAAAACTGACCGCGCGCTACGAAAACCTACGCAAATAAACTTTTTCCTTAAAGAAAACAGCTTACAATTTTGTAACTGCATTTTAACGTGTTTTCCACACATTAAAAGATGTTCAAAAGATCAAAACAAGATCTCCACGATAACACTTATCATTAAGAACTTTTTTCAAAGCTCTGAAACCAAAAGCTCCTCAACAGAAACCCAAGGAAAAAAAACTGAACGAGTTACCAAACGGACACTGGTAACTCTGAATACACATCAATTTAATGGGGGTTGAATAGCAGCAGCCACAGGCCACAGCCAATCAGTGCACACACAGATGTGCACTGAATAATACGTTTCAGATTTACGTCAGATGCAATTGGAAATTCACTGGCGGGTAAACACTTTTTATGAGGGGTTTCTTTCAATTTAGTATTGTGCAAAAATATGGCACGCTACTGATTTTGAAAAAGCTTCCCCATAAGACGTGTACTGCCAATTTATGTTGGACAGAGTATAGTTAACTACTTCACGTTATCGTTTTTTAACGTTTTCTGCGTTTTTCGTTTAACTACGTCACCCACTCGTTGTGGTTTTTTTTTTTCGTTTTCCGCGTTTTTTTTTTTTTGTGCGTTTGCACTAAATGATATGAAAACGCCTTTTCGCTCGTTTTGTGAAAGTAGTTATTTTTTAACTAGTTTTTAAACTAGTCATATTTTTTTTAATAACTGTTTCGTTTCGTTAACAAAAAACACGAAAACGACCCACCTCCAGTTCTTAATAGCTTGGGGGAGTATTTCCACCAACTGACTACAGCAGAGATTACTTATCTCTGGAAAATGATTTCCCTGATGATTGAACCGTCGCGTATACAGATCAACTTTATTGGCTAACCATTTTAATCTATCACAGACTCTCCGTGGAGTAATTCAGGTAATTCGATACTTTTAAATGTGAGGGAAGTCGACGTGGGCAGATGTGATGAAAATGTAGCTGAAACTACTTCAAAACCTTTCATAATACTCAACCACTCTTCTTGGGCCAAACAGTAATCAATAACAGAGCAACCCTGACCAGATGAGAAGGTAAGCTCGTTTCTAATGTCGCTTTCAATCACACCGTTAAAGACAACAAAGCCAACATTTTCAAACAAAACTATAAGATGTTTACCGCATGCATTCAAAATATCATCCAAGGACTGTCTAACACTATTTAAATTATTTGCGCAGTATGTAACCAGAGTAGTTGGATTCTGGGAGTTACCTATTCTATCGTTTAGATCCCCAAGTACCATACAATTTTGTAAGTAACAGTCATCCAGAAAACCGTAATTAAGTTAAACATAAAAAAAATACAAAAAAAATACGAAAGGTACTCGTACAACCAGACATAATCTCACAAGCCAACACGACCCTCACATCTCAAAATAATACCCGCACCAATACGTACATATCTAATCTTCCCATCTTCTTTGTGCTTTGCCCTTTCGGTTTCGATTTACACTTTTCTGTGAGAAGCAAGCACACGCCACCTAGCGAATAATGACGGTAAGAATAAATTTCGTTTGATGAGAATACTATTAGATGTATATATTATCATACAATGATATTACTTAGTAGCTGATTTGAGTTTTTCTCTATCAGTTAAAAGTAATAATTGTCACAAAATGCTTGCCCTTAAGCAGTGCTGATAGGCTGTTTTTTTTTTAATAATCCTTTTGGCACGCGCACGCGTCGCAAATCGCATCATCACCTCCTCGCGGTGCCCGCTAGATAGCTATCTGATAGGGAACTAACGATGAGCATATGCTGAGTCTGACGATATATGCGTAGCTGAACACTAAGACCTGCGTAAGCACATCTGGGTGAACTTCAGCGTGCATATATTTAATCGGACGAGACATCTCTTGTTGACCTGATTGGCTAAAATATGCGTCTTAGAAGTCTAGCAAGAGCTCCTCAGAAGGAGGACGTGCGGTGGATGAATTCTCTCGATGGAATCAATGGTGACGTCTACAGGCCAGCGGATACCTTACTTGAGCTACTTCGACATATTTGGAGCTGAGGTCTGTAAGGATTTTCAATACTGCGTCAGGGTACTGAAAAAGAGATGGTGCCGGATGAACCTTTAATAGGCCAATGGCAGCGCTCATATCCCCGAAATGGGTTACTGGCATCGGTGTATCCGTCCTCTTGTCCTAGGGGTAAAAAAAGGATCTAGTCCTCCAGGTTGGGGGTTGTGCCATCGGGTTAACTTCCCTACCACGTAAAAACCTTCGGTTACGAAGCAACCAACAGCCTCGGATACGGATGATTCTACTGTTGACGACCCAAGCAAACATAAAAAGGACAACGATCTTCGTGTCTGCACGTGGAATGTTAGGTCCCTCAACAAACCACGTGCTGCCGAACAACTTGCGGAGGCCCTAGAGTGCTTCAAAGCAGACATCACCGCCATCCAAGAAGTGCGATGGGATGGACTCGGCAAAAGGAGGATGAAAAACTGCGACATCTACTACGGCAATTGCTACAGACAACAAGGACAGAACCTATTCGGATGCGGATTTGCCATTGAAGACAGATTTAGAAGAAGTTCTTGCATGTGAACGAACGTCTCATGACTATCCGTATCAAAGCAAAATTTGCCACGACCAAGGACGACTTCTACCAGCTCTTGGACAAGACATATGAGCAATGCCCTAGCCACGACGTTAAATTTATCCTAGGTGATTTTAACGCAAAGCTAGGAAGAGAGGACGTCTTTAGTAGCGTGGTCGGAAAGCACAGCATACACGACATCACATCCGACAACGGACCCAGGCTAGTCGACTTTGCTGCGGGACGAAACTTTGTCGTAGCCAGCACGTGGTGCCCACGTCTCGATATTCACAAGGGAACATGGCTCTCCTTTGATCGAAAAACTGTCAACCAAATCGATCACATTGCGATCGACGCAAGGCACTCTTCCAGTATTCTGGGTGTCCGGGATTTCCGAGGAGCCAACATGGACTCGGATCACGACCTAGCTGTAGCCAAGGTACGGATGCGGATATCCAGAACAGAGCCAAATCAACGAAAAACTGTGAGGAAATTTGACGTCGGCCGGCTACAATCGCAAGAGACCGTCAGAGCCTTTGCAGATCGTGTTTCTTCTAATCCCAATCTAAGTCCTATGCCGCCAGCAGCAAATGCGGAAGACCAGTGGCAGCGTTGCCAACAACCCATCAGAGATGCCGCCTCTGATGTATTGGGTTTCTCTCGGCACCACAACGAAACCCCTGGTTTGATGAGGAATGCCGGCAAGCACATGCAGCAAAACAAGAGGCGTACAAAGCGGCGCTGCATAGAAGGACTAGAGCTGCTTACGAGATCTACGTGCGCAGGAGAAAAGAGGAACATTGACTTCTCAGAAAGAAGAAAAAGCAGCATGAGAAGCGCTCGATCGAGGAGATTGAGAGACTTTATTGCAGGAATGATGTTCGAAAATGTTACCAAAAGGTAAAAAGAACATGATAGTGTTTTAAAGCCAGAACAGACGCCTGCAGGAACGAAAATGGCAATATAGTACATTGTAGAATCGCAGTCGGTACTGAGTATATGGAAGGAACACTTCTGCAGACTGTTAAACGGCGATGATGATCAATATTCCGCTGTCAGGCAGAATGAGCCATTCAACAGTGACGATGACAGTCAAGATTCCCGTCAACCCGATCAGAATGAAGTGAGGATAGCGATATCTAAACTCAAATCCAACAAAGCTGCTGGAGTCGACGGCCTTCCCGCTGAACTTTTTAAGGCAGGAGGTGGTGAGTTGATAAGGAGCATGCACCAGCTCATCTGTAAAATCTGGTCGGACGAAAGTATGCCCGATGAATGGAACCTCAGCATCGTTTGCCCGATCCGAAGAAAGGAGACCCCCTGTACTGCGCGAACTACAGAGGTATAAGTCTCCTCAACATCGCATATAAGATCCTGCCTGCTGTACTATGTGAAAGCCTAAAACCGATCGTCAACAACCTGATAGGTCCTTATCAGTGCAGTTTCAGGCCTGCCTGGAAAGTCCATCATTGACCAAATATTCACACTACGGCAGATCTTGGAAAAGACCCATGAATATAAAATCGGTACGCACCACCTTTTCATCGATTTCAAAGTTGCTTATGATAGCGTGTTTAGAGACGAGTTATACAGAGCCATGTCTAATGTTGGTATCCCTGCCAAGCTCGTCCGGTTGTCCAGAATGACGATGGAGAACTCTCGCTGCTCCATCAAAGTCGGTAAGAACATCACCGAACCGTTCGATGTCAGGAAAGATCTTAGACAAGGTGACGCGCTATCATGCGATCTCTTTAACATAGTGCTTGAGAGAATTGTACGAAACTCACAAGCCAACACCGGAGGTACAATCTTTTACAAGTCTGTACAACTACTCGCTTATGTCGATGACATTGACGTAATCGGGCCGTCAATGGGGCATTTACGAGTATTGAGATCGAGGCAGCAATCGATCGAGGCTGTCTACAAGAAAGGACACCCAATATCGGCGTCTTGAACAGAACGCCACAATAGACAGATATAATTTTGAGGTAGTAAAGGATTTTGTCTACCTAGGCTCTATGGTGAACTCCGCAAATGACATCAGTAGGGAGATCACACGAAGAATTACTCTTGCCAATCGTTGTTTCTATGGGCTAAGACGGCAATTAATTAGCAAAATCCTATCTCTAACTCCCAAGGTAACTCTTTACAAGACACTAATCATCCCAGTCCTGCTGTATGCCGGTTATTTCGAGAGAAAAGTTCATCTAGACGGTGAGTGGAGAAGAAGGTACAATGCCGAACTATACGGCCTATATAAGGACAACGACTTAGCTAAAAGAGTTCAAATGCAGCGACTAAGATGGCTGGGTCATTTAGAGCGGATGGAGCCCAACTTTCCCGCTAAGAAAGTCTTCGAATCCACCCCGGATGGACGACGCAGTAGAGGACGACCTCGCTGTAGGTGGCGCAAACAAGTGGAGGGGGACCTCAACCAACTTGGCGTGCGCAACTGGAGGTAGCTGGTTCGTAACCGTGCTGGCTGGAGAGGTTTGTTGGTTGAGGCCTAGGCCCACCTCGGACTGTAGTGCCATCTAAATAAGTAAGTAAGTTTGGCACGCACAGATTATAAAAAAAAATACAGTTCCAGTTAATTTGAATGAGCATTTAACTACATTAATAACTTTAGCTCCCTTAGTCACCCAAAACACCACAACCTTAGAAATTTATATTTTCGTTCATAATTTGAGAAGTACAGTCAACTCCGCTTATCTGAAGTACGCTTTACTGAAAAAATAGGTTAACTGAAAAAACGTTTACAACAGAAATTATTAATTTATCCTCAACTGAAATCAAATAATTGAAGCCAGTGTAGAGGATGATACTAATTTTTCGATCAGTCAGGAACATGAGTTTTATATGTTGACGCCGATTTACCATGTTTTGGAGACATGACAGATGCAGATATAATAAGGGAAGTACCACTGGCATTAAATAATGACTTGGTCGAATGTCCAACTGCTCAAAAACCCACACAGAATGATGCTTTTAATGCACTTAAAACATTAAAGGATTTTTTTCGGGGAAACTGTGAAGTGGGTGATACTATCGATAACCTGGAAGACAAAATGTCTATTTATAATATGAAGAAGCGTAGACAAACAAAGATCGACGATTTTATAAGTCATTTAACTAATCATTTGATGCTATAAGTTATTTATTTATTATATGTATGTACTTATACATATATGTCTGTATATTGAAAGTGACCTTTTAATTAGCATAAAAGTATTTATTTTTCCCTTTTTTGTTTTTCTTTATTTAGATGTTATCGAAGGTTCCTTTTGTTTGATAAGTGAAATTGTTTTTCAGTTATCCGAAGTTCGCTTAAGAAATATATAATAATAAATACCGCTTAAGTGAGAAAATAATTGTGGCAAATTGGTGTTTCAGTTAAGCGGAGTCGACTGTACCATATAACGAGATTAACAATTAAAATGAATACTAACATTTAAACTACTTACTTCGTTATAAAGTAGCGATTTCGCCCGACGAAAAAAAACCCACGACACTTTTTCTATTGAAAACGATTTATGGTTTTACGATATTTTTCAGGGCTAAATGATTAATGTATAGACCACGATATCAAGGGAAACGATTAACTTATTAGAGCTTATTTCACTAGTGGTAGATCTGATCTGCGAATTCCCCTGCATTGGGATTTAAGAGATTTTCGCTAAGAGTCGAAGTTTTTATTTATTTATTACTACTTTAATCATTACATATATCATCATATAACGATTACCCGAGAAAATCGTCACATAAGACAAGTATGTTAATTGCATCTAAAATTGTTTAAGCTATTGGGTAATTCTATGAAAAAGCGGACACAAAGCTAAAAAAAAAATTACCTTTCGAATTCGTACCTTTATCAATGTTGAAAGTTATAATATAATAACAATTAATTGTTTTATTTTAAATACATCCTAATTTAATTTCAGTGATTTTGCTCCTTAAGCCTTAATTTTTGAAGTAAGAATGGGAAGTAACGCGAGTTACTGGATTTGTTTAACGCGAGTTACCATACAATTTTAACATTTTCTTTCAAATGTTTCCTTTAATACTAATTTTCTCTTTAATAATGAAAAGATGGTTATCTTTTTGATTTTAATTCTACATAATAAATTACGTTTATTGGTAAATCTCGCAGAACATTTTGAGCAAACTATATTCGAAAAACACAGTGTCCAAAAATGGTAACGCTGGTTACCAGCATGATTTTCTTTTATTTTAAAGTAAATATTTAGTTATCACAAAATGTTCGTTTTTAACTAGCTCTAGCTCTTAAGTCTAAAGATAAAATATACTTTGCATCATTTAATGTTGAAATTGAAATTAAAATTTCAGTCCATTAGTTATAAATTTTTTCAGATGTAACGCGAGTTACCATAGAATTATCCTATTACGTTATTTTAGGTACGATTTAAGTACATTCATACATAATTTGCATGGAAACCTCACACGGGATGTATTTCCTAAAACTATTCCGTATTGTTTATCACTTAAAATGTCGTTCAATTGTACTCGTTTGCAACTCATTGCATTTAATAGACATGCACCTTTACAAAAGAAACTAAAAAATTGGAAGATCCCACAATAAAACCTACCGTCTTGGAACTATTGTGGGTTCGTATATTATATGAAATACAATAAATAGAACAACTCAAACATACGGAGGATACATTTTTTACACCTTGTTCGTTATCTTTAAGCTTATAAGCTTGTTTTAATAAAAATGACTTAAAAAAGGAAGTTACCGCTTTCAATATTACTTAAAAACCGACGTAACTCACTAGCTAAGAGGTTTACTCAAATTTGACTGCCGGTGGGGTAAATTTAGATGTCCAATTATATCACTTAAAAGTATGTACCTAGATTAGCGGACAATCGGCGAGATCTTTCTGATTAGATGTATCACCGAGATCCAAGTTAATTTGCGCACCGTGATAGTCTTAAAAATATTTGTTATTTAAACACACAAGCTTTGCTTCAGCGACTAAAAGACTGTGTGCAATAAAAAAAACTCCTACGATTTCTTTATACTTATCATTGTGTGTTCTTAAGTGTATACCTATGACTGTATTATGTAGGCATGGTATTATACTATAATTTGAATCATAAATTGAACTTTGCAACTTTGCCTTGAATCATAATCAGTAACAGATTCTGATGCAGTGTACAATCATCCGACTACTAATAAAAAAATTGCTATAATGTGGAAACGCATGTTCAATGAAATATAATTTTGTTATTTTGTTAGACAAGATGCTCTACGAATCACGTTCCGTACGATACGCCGGCAAAATAAAAATAATCTCTAATTGAATTAATTCACTTTCCGCGAATTTCGTTGTAGCATTCGTACGTACTATGTACTTACATATGTATATACATACATAGGAGTATTTAATCGAATGTTGTGAATTTAAGGTAGGTACATAGGAATACCTTTATCGAAAATGTTGGTTAGGTCGGTATGTCAAAGGTGAACGGAAACCATGGTGAATTTATATAAATCATTGGGAAAATATGGAATCTGAAAGCACAAGAAGTAAAGTATTTGCTAGAGTGGTCAAGGTCTGTATAATTATCTTAAATTTATTCTAAGAATGATTAACTCGCTTAGCGAGTTGATTTAAAACAAATTATAAAACAATAATTGTGCAACAATTAACTTAACTATGTACCTATTTCCTTCTATACCGTAGCGTTTCTTTAGCTGGCAGCGTTGACAGGATCTTCGTTCCTTTCATTTCTCCTTGCTCGTTCGTTGTTGCATCATACTTTTCTTTAAACATTTGCGTGTTGTTGTGTGCGCATGTGCGTCTGCCGGTGCGTTTGCGTAGGTATATTTGAGTATACCATATACTTGCGTGCCTACTCGCGTTCACGATGTTACTTTGTGCATTTTCCTCTCTCTCTCTCTCCTTTCTCGCTTTAGTTGCATCAACTCTTGGCATACGAGCTCACTACGTTTCACTTATTTTCGGATTCCAGTAGCATGTGATGTACTATATTCTTAAGAGTTGGTATTTCTCCCAGTACTCTTTGTACTGTTCCTCTTTGTATCTGGAATCGTGGGCAGTAAAACAATACATGCTCCACATCTACGGGAGTATGACTATATGTCTTGCCGCGGTGAAGATGCTTAGTAAAGACCTAATGATCCTGGAGGGCGATTGCAGTAGGGAGACCGACAAACTTACATACAGAGAGACGACAGACACGACAATCACACGAACCTTTCGGATTCTGACTCCAGATCCATTGACAATTCCGCTTCGGATGCGGAGTTCCACGCAAAAGACGTATCGGCACGTTGCGGGCGCGCAATCCGAAAGAGGAATTCCACAGCGCCAAGAAGCATAGAAACCTTCGCGTGGCAAAGCGTCTGCTCGCACGAATTCTCGAGTAACCAGAGGAATTGTGGGAGCAGAAGGACAAAGAGACGCTACGCTGGGCGGGTAGCGTTATCGCTGACGCTCGGCGTCCATAGCAAGGCTCAACCTGAGTCGGTGAGACCTGCGAACGGTAATAGGCCCTTCGGCAACACCCCGAACCGTCAACCTGAGTCGGGAGGACGTTCGGGCGTAGTACCTAAGACGGACTCAACGTCAAAACGTCCTAGATCCCAGGACGATGCCTCTAAAACCCCCCAAGAACACTGAGTCGGTGCTCAGGCCCTACAACGAGGTGGCGAAGGATCACCTGGTGTTCGGCATCTGCGACAGCGGAAACGAGGAGGGCCGTGTCAGTGGAGACAACTGGAGACAATTGGCAAGACTTGCATCAGACGTGCTGGCGCATTGTCTTACAAATCCAACGGCTACGCCACCGACGTTTTCGGACGCTGGTTGGTACCTTGACGGTGCAAAGCTCTTAAAATGCAGCAACAACAGCTCCATCGCGTTCCTCAAAGAGGCAGTGCCCAAGCTTAATCACCTTTGGGCTAAAGCTGACCTATCGGTCTGTCACTGGAGCGATATCAAGGTCCGTCCAAGAGCCCGAACTTGGATTCCTCCAGGACCATGTAACGAATCGGATATCCTCAAGCTAATCTGCATTCAAAATCCAAACGTTCCAACCGCCAATTCGAAGATCATCAAAGCCGACGAACCGGTAGAGGTAGGAAGGTTAGTTTCATTCCTCCTCAACCAAGAATCTCTGGAGCTTTTAAGCAAAAGGGATTATAAAATATTTTACGGCATGGAAGAACTGGTGCTGAAGGTCCATGAGAAAGACGAAAGGCTCATCTCAGGTATGGTTTCCTCTCTAAGCAGCCTTGGATTGGACACCGAACCAAATACCCTTCCGTCTCACTCACAACTGACGGCTTCCACTTTGACCCAGGTCGTAACACCACCTGAGTCAGCAGGCGTCAAAGTAATAATTGAACGGGTCGGTGCACCAGCTGAGTCAGCAGGTGCACTGACCTATTGAGCTAGCAAAGCATAATAGTGGTGAATCTTCTGAGTCGGAGGATGGTGACACCACAGTAATAGAGGCATCTGTACCAGTCAGGAATGATGCTTCGACTGGTACAGATTAATCTACACTCAATAGCAGCTTCTGCTAACCTTTTGCTCCGCCTGCAGTCAGGAGGAGAGGACATTGCCCTTATCCAGGAACCTTGGGTGACAAGCGGCAACCACATAGCTGGGTTAAGGGCAAACAATTATTCCTTACTTTATGCCAAAGGATCAGGTAAACCAAGATCCTGCATTTTAGCGAAAAATAACTTAAGAGCCTTCTTCTTACCAAATTTCTGCGATCCGGACTTCGCATGTGTGGAGTTAGACCGCGATGGGAAGGACAGGCTATGGATATCGTCAGCGTATATGCCCTATGATGACACAGGCCCTCTACCAACAACTAATATACGCGAGACGATAAAATCAGTCCAAGCAAGCAATATTCCCCTAGTGATAGGCGCTGATGCCAATGCCCACTACAACCTCTGGGGAAGTAGTGACAAACAATCGAGGTGAGCGTCTTTTCGACTTCATCAAAGAAGCTAACCTCGTAGTATGTAATATAGGTTCTGAACCTACTTTTACTAACGAAATTAGGCAAGAAGTACTAGATATTACTTTAGCCACCAACTCCCCAAAGCTAAATATTAGTAAATGGATGTTACCGAAAGATGTTTCTTTTTCGGACCACGAGTACATATTGGTACAATTTAGTTTGGAATTTACCAAACCTCCATTACAGTCCTTTAGGAATCCTAGGTATACTAACTGGCAGGATTTTAATATATTTTTAAACAAAGAACTCAACCTTGCTCACCATCTGAAATCGGCCAGGTGGTAGACAAAGTATCCAAAACTATAAACAAAGCCTTCTTGAAAGCTTGTCCGATAAGCAGACACAGAAATGGTAACAAACCACCTTGGTGGAATACTAACATAGCAGAACTCCGAAATGATAGTAGGAAACAGTTCAATATAGCTAAGTCTTCACGATCTCCAGAAGACTGTGATAACTATAAGAACAGCCTCAGGGTTTTCTAAAGAGAGATAAGGAAAGCTTAGCGAGAATCGTGGAGATTATTCTGTAGCAATATAAAAAGGACAAACGATTCTAGCAGATTGAGGAAAATACTTTCCAAATCTCCTCATATCCCTAGCTTTATCCAGAAGCCTAACGGAGACTGGACTATGTCCACAGCAGAAACATTAAACCTTCTCATGGACACGCATTTCCCAGGAAACTCTAAAGATACAAACATATCTATACCTCAACACCACTCAATCATGGACGTTCCGGCTGGAATAATAAACACTCATACAATTCATTGGGCTGTTAATAGTTTCCTCCAATATAAATCTCCAGGATTAGATGGTATAACACCAGTAGAACTGCATAAAACCCCTGGCTCTACGTGATTTTCAATAGCTGCCTTAAATTCGGCTATACCCCGTCCTTGTGGAAAAGAATTAAGGTGGTCTTCATCCCGAAATGCGGTAAGACCTCACATTACACTCCGAAAGATTTCAGACCAATTAGCCTCTCCTCTTTCTTCCTAAAAACGTTAGAAAGGCTACTTGATAACTATATTCGTTCAAAACTCAAGGTTTATCTAACTCCCAGCATGCTTACCGGAAAGGTTTTTCAGTGGAAACAGCTCTACACTCGTTAGTAGGCACCATTGAAAAATCTCTTGCCGTTAAAGAATATACTATGGTGTCTTTCCTTGACATAGAAGGCGCCTTTAATAAGGTCAATACAGAATCCATCATAGGAGCGCTCGTTGACCTGGAGGTTGATTGCTGCCTACGCATCTGGATATAGCGAATGCTGAACAGCAGACAAACTCTGTCCGAGCTCGGGTACTGCTCAACCGAAAGGTTAGCGCACAGAGGTACACCCCAGGGGGTGTTCTCTCTCCGCTACTTTGGATATTAGTAGTGAATAAGCTACTCACTTCACTAGAAAATAAAGGATGGACGAAATGGATGGACAGCGTTGGGCTTAACGTAAATCCGTCCAAAACTGAACTAATACTTTTTACTAGGAAATACCAAATCCCGATCATAGCTCCACCTAAGCTTAGAAACACGGAAGTCAGCTTTACAAACACAGCAAATGGCTCACAAATCGGCCACATGAAAATTCTACTAAACTCCAATCTCAGAGAAACAGATTACATATCCCCATTTATCGATTATATATAACACCACAATCCCTGACAGATCCGCATGGGATGACGGTATCATTCTAAATGACGCCGCAATCGAAATCTATACAGATGGTTCCAAAACATCGGAGGACACAGGATTGGGTATATTTTCCGAAGTACCTTTGCTAAACGTAGCTCTCCGACTTCCGGACCACTGCAGTATTTTTCAAGCGGAAACATAGGTTGTTCGTGAAGCAGCGCGCAGACTTTCTATGCACCCGATAGGTGGTAAGTCTATCGTCCTTTAGATAGACAATCAGTCAGCGAGTAAAGCTCTGGAAACGCCAGCAATAAGATCTATGTTGGTCAAACATTGCCGCGAATCTCTTAACGAGATTGCGGACAGATGCAATATCACTCTGTGCTGGGTCCCGAGACACATAGATATTCCAGGCAATTGTACAGCAGATGAACTAGCTAAACAAGGCACCGTATTACCTCTAGTTGTCAAAGGAGAGGTACCGGCACCCTCAATACAAACGATGGAACTTCGTATGTTTAACGAAACGCAAGCTATTATAAATAATAGATAGAGTAATCTAGCTACGTGTGTATCGACCAGAAAGATCAGCCCTCTCTTAGACGCAAAGAAAACAAAAAAACTCCTTTCATTAAATAGAAGGAACATAAGCCTCACAGTAGGAATAATCACAGAAAATGATTTCTGTAAAAGCTGCAGAGATGAAGGGGAGGAGGAGAACAATCTCCACCTTCTCGCCACATGCCCAGCGCTAGCTACCCTGAGAAAGAAACTATTAGGTGAATACTTTGAAGAACTAAGTGACCTGTTTAACATAGACATTATAAACTTATATAGATACATAGGGAAATTCAACTGGTTTAGTTGAAATGATTTAGCTGCTTGATCCGAGGTGGTGCGGAAAGCGCTGCTCATTCTTAGTGCACATAGGCGATTTACTACTATGATCTTTCTTTTGGTGATCCATAAAGCCCTACTGATGTAACTACTCTAGCTAAGAGAAATCTCCAGCTGCATCTCGGCCCTCCTACATTCAGCATAATCAGCGCAATAGAGGCACCCACACGAGAGGATTTGTTACTTACATACTCTACTTCATGTTCTTGAAATGTAAGCCTTGAGTCAATCATAACGCCAAGGTATTTAATAGCTGGCTTGAATACTATCTCATGCCCATCTACTGTGAGCATGATGGTTTCACTTCGTTTTCTACTGGTAATTACTTAATTAGTACCGCCTCCGTTTTGTGTTCAGCTAGCGTAAGGCCGACTGGTGCTAGCCGTCGAACAATTGAAATGGTTTCATTGCTAATTTGAACAACTTCTTCTAGCAATTTTGCTGTAATAACTATACCGATGTCGTCCGCAAATCCCATGATTTTAGAATCGTCTGGTATTTCAAGACGAAAAACGCCATCGTAAATGATATTTCATAGCATCAGTCCCAGTACCGACCCCTGCGGTACTCCTTTACACCATCATCTGTGTCATAAGGCAACACTCTCTGCCGGAAATAGTTCTCTACAGTTTCCCTGATGTAAATTAGTACTTTCATATTTCGCACAGCTTCCAGGATGTGCTTCCAACTCGCGGTGCCGAAAGCGTTCTTAACCTCCAGTGTTATAACGCAACAGTACTGCCTTGCGCCTCTTCTCCATCGTCTTCCTTCTATGGCCCTTTGCGCCATGTCAACCACTACCTTAATGACATCATGACATCAACTGTCGAGTGTGGCTTTCGAAATCCACACTGATGTTCTGATAGTCCACCTGCTACTTCAACGACTGCTTCCAACCTGTTACCGACGATGTGCTCCAGAACTTTTCCGCCGTGTCCAATGTACAGAGCGGGTGGTATGCTGATGGATGGATGGGATGCAGGTTTGCCTCCCACGTCTAGTAGCATAAGAAAGGAGACCCCTCAACTGCGCCAACTATAGAGGCATCAGTCTCCTAACATCGCATATAAGATCTTTTCTGCGATATTGTGTGAACGCCTGAAAGCTTTTATCAACAGCCTGATTGGACCCTATCAGTGCGGTTTCAGGCCAGGAAAGTCCACAATCGATCAAATCTTCACACTTCGGCAGATCCTGGAGAATACCCAAGAATTCCAAGTCGATACTTACCATCTCTTTATCGATTTTAAGGCCGCCTATGACAGAATCTATAGAGAAGAGCTTTATAAAGCCATGTCTAGTTTTGACATCCCTGCCAAACTTGTCCGTCTGTGCAGGATGACGATGGAGAACGCTCGCTGCTCCATCAAGGTCGGTAATGACCTCACCGAGACCTTTGATGTCAAAAAAGGTTTTAGACAAGGTGACGTGCTGTAATGTGACTTCTATAATATTGTACTTGAACGGATTGTGCGGAACTCACAAGCCAACACCAGAGGCACAATCTATCACAAGTCAGTACAACTGCTTGCATACGCCGACGATATAGACATTATCGAAAGAACTCAGCGGGCTGTCACCGGTGCGTTTGCAAGCATTGAGGCGGAAGCGGCCACAATGGGTTTAGCGATAAACGAGGCCAAAACCAAGTATATGCTGTCAACAATAAGCGACAGCCAACACCGAGGAATTGGACAGAACGCCACAATGGGCAGCTATAACTCGAGGTAGTAAGGGACTTTGTCTACCTTGACTCTGCTATAAACTCGAGAAACAAGATCAGCGCAGAAATCAAGCGAAGAATAACTCTTGCCAATCGCTATTTTTTTGGGATTATAAAGCAATTCAACAGTAAAGCCCTATCTCGAACAACTAAGGAGACTCTGTATAAGACCCGGATCATCCCAGTCCTGCTTTACGGCGCCGAAATATGGACTTTATTAGAACAGGATGAAGATATCCTTGGTCGCTTCGAGAGAAAAATTCTTCGTAAGATTTTCGGTCCCGTTTGCGTTCACGGGTTTTGGAGGAGAAGATTCAATCACGAACTATACGAGCTATATAGCGACATCGACCTAGTCAAAAAACTGCGTATTGGACGTCTGAGAAGGCTAGAACATGTAGAGCGAATGGACACCAACGCTCCAGCCCGCAGAGTCTTCGAATCTAATCCCGAGGGACGACGCAGTAGAGGAAATCATCGCCGTAGGTGGCGCGCACAAGTTCAAGGGGACCTCGACCAACTTGGAGTGCGCAACTGGAGGCAATTAGCTAAAGACCGAGCTAAATGGAGAGGCTTGTTGGTTGAGGCCCATGTTCACCCCGAACTCTAGCGCCACCTAAGTAAGTAAGTAAGTGTTTTAGGGATTCGAACATGGAATCTCACGCGCAGTGATCTGACACACTAACCACTGCGCTACGGCGTCCAGGTTAGGAAGTTAGTAACATTTATATTACAGCTGCCAATCGTGGAAACGATTGAACGTGGAGATGCCGCCTTAAGAAAAGCCAAAATATAAGTAGAAAAACAAAGTTTTCTCTTTCGGTTGATAACAGCAGCCTGTTTAAGCCAACAAAGTGACTGCTTTTCGTTCTATACAGCCTACCATGCATTTCAAATGGCAAAAAAAAAGCCACAATTGAATGAATAACAGCAAAGCCAAAAGCTTGTTTTTAAAAAGAAGCACATCATGTGGGATAAGGAATGGAGTAGGGAAACAATAATTTTTCACTGCCATCCTGAATTTATATAGGTATGATTAATCGTTTTTAAGGAGTTATTGCAATGCTTCACAATAAGAATGATACTAAAATCTTGCACAGGTTTTGAAATATAGTTTTGTAGAACGAGGAAATTGTACAAAGTATGTAATCTGGAACAGAGTATGCAAAATATAAACCCCAAAAACTACACGTTTTGTACTTTTTGTACCCTACTGGCAACGCTAGTAGTTTTATTCGATGGAGAGGAATTTAATATGTTTGACTCCAATACATTTTTTCCACTGTTGTCATAATTCGAGAGAGATTGAACCAATTTTGAATCGAAATCGGTTTTCAGTATGATGGTACACGCTGCCATATATGATGCACTACAAGCTTTCAGAACGTTTGAGTACAAAAATCATATGATTACATTTGACAGCTGGCTAATAAGAATTAATAACTTTTTATATCCTAGCACAGTTAGATGGAAAACATAAAAGTCATTTCAAATGTAATGACACTACCCAATATTGAAATGAAATGAAACACCTGTTGTTAACATATTCACGGCTGTTCCTCAATTAATAAAAGATTAATGGTTAAGACACGATGTTTACTAAATTGGAAGGTTCGAAATATGTATCGCAGAGTTTGTAAGGTTGCTTCTATGTGAGACAATCAAGAGGTATTGAGTGTACGTACATTTTTCAGTCGACTTCGGTAAAATCTACATACACACATATGTATGCACAAAATTAATGCTATAATTTATTTATATCGTGTTTGAACGTCTCGAATAGAAATAATAGTATCTACTTATAGTTGTAGCGTGCATGTACGTGATAAGTTTTAGAATTAAATGGGCACGTTAAATATCCTTATTACTCAAAAAAAAAACCGACCATAATTATCCTAATTGCATAATAACTATCTTGAGCGGGCAGAAAGTAAAACATAAGACATTCGAATTGCTGGCTCTTAGAAAAAAAAATCGATTGTTTCCCAACCACTCAACGTTTAATGACGTATTTCTTATGAGGTTGTTAAATCCAAATATTATAACTTTACATGAAGGACTTTTTTTTCAAGTCAAATTATTATTTCATGTTTATTGTGGATGTACAGATATTAGATGGATTATACTAACTAGTCCCTCATATAAAGACATTTGCTTTTTATGTATTGCTGCTGCAGAACTATACAATCACCAGTTTTCTTGTACTTCAACAAGGACTCAACTCAAAAAAAGTTATGTAGGCATGTCCGTTTTGTGTGAATGAATATTACCTTTTGTGTGTGTGGCTGAGGATTCCAGTAAGTCCTCTCCCAATGAACAAAAAAAAACAATACAGTATTTATATTGCTACGGAGAATTTCACTTTGACCCGATATCCTTTTTATTTTGCCTTACACCCAAATAATATTGAATTTTCAGGTTGGATTTTAGTTTGCGATTAATTTTTAGAACTTTTTGCATTTCACGAAATCCCGCCAAATTACTACCAACGCTATTCGATTCATAAGCACTATTTTATATCACTTGTTTTTTTATTCATTATCACCACACGTTTGACTACTGTAATGATATTAGATTAATATACTTAGAACAACTGAAAAGAAAACCTCCGTGCCTTTCGGCAAACTACACAGTAATTGCCTGACTAAGTACTGACAGTCAGATGTTTCCCTTTTGGAATGTGAACATGAAATGATATCAATCTATTAGTCAGTTCGTGGGGTAGAAAAGCTTCATTCATTCACTGGGGACTGAGACGCTTAATGTTGTTGTTGGGTTTTATTTGTAGGAGATATATGGACTACTTAGGCACAGATATTTTCATGGGATAGAATTATGCCGTCTTTTTGATAGCACTGATTAACCATGTGTGTATATTTTTCGTGTTGTATAGTTTTATAATTTTTGGAGAATATTTTGAAAAATATAGTTTATGTTTTGCTCTAGGCAAATTTGTCTAATTCGAACAGCACCTGTCTCGGATTTTGGAGCAAGTTCAGATTTTACAAATATGAATGAAAATTCTTCAATATGATAACGTAAAATATGTATTTTATTAAAAACAAAACTCATATCAGAATACAAAAAGAAGAACAAATAATTGGTAATTACATCCAACGTGTATTTTTTTCTGTTTGTTTATCCACTTATTCATTGAACTTCAAAGGTGTGTACTCGTATATAAAATGTTCTTAGCAAAAAATCGTTATTTACATGATTGCTAGAATGCTAGATAGGAAAGAAAACTGGAAACTTAATATATAGGAAAGAGTTCGCAAAGCTTATAATGCTCTCTTCATCTGTAAAAGGATGGCGCAGAAAGAGTGTGGCCTGAAGCCTGCAATGATTCACTGGTTATATACGAGTATTATGATAGTCAGACTCATTCTTACGTATGGGGCTCTTGTGTGGTGGAAGGCAACGGATACGAAAAACACGGGGTATGTTGGCCATGATACAAAGAACAGCTTGCAATGCCATCACGAGTACTCTACACAATACCTACGGCTGCACTCGAGATCTTTTTGTATCTTTTAGCACTAGACCCAAAAATCAAATTTCAAGC
Organism: Brachypalpus laphriformis; assembly: GCA_945910035.1. Taxonomy (NCBI): domain Eukaryota; kingdom Metazoa; phylum Arthropoda; class Insecta; order Diptera; family Syrphidae; genus Brachypalpus; species Brachypalpus laphriformis. The sequence continues at coordinate 228,313,541 of OX246753.1, read as the reverse complement.
GGGCAACACTGCTTTTCGGCTTACTAACGTTGGTCTCTTCAAGACTAATAACGTAGGACATAGCTCCATTCTTTAGGAATCATTTCCCGAATTCCCAGATGAATTGGACGATATCTTTGGCACTTAAGACTTCGACACACCGTACGAAGTAATGTATTCTATTAGAGAGGACTGGCGAACGAAGGGAGTCTCTGTCCATAACGAAATTCCAATATGCACAGATGGTCCTAAGACCAGAGAGGGCACGGGGTCAGGTATCTACTAGAGAGATATTAACCTACAGGTGGCCCTGAGACTTCCGGACACATGCAGTGTGTTCCAAGCAGAGGCTCTACCTGTACTTAAAGCTGCGGAATAACTTGAGATGTGTTCAATATCCGACAAGAATATCGCCATCTATATTGACAGTCAGGCTGCTCTAAAGGCGCTAGAGTCTTACGTCACCAAATCTGAGATAATCAGGAATTTCCGCACAATGCTTAGGGCATTATGTACGCAGAACCGAGTCAGATTATGTTGGGTACTTGGACACTTGGCGATATCGAAAGCAACGAGCAAGCCGTCGCGGTGGCCAAAAGAGGAGCGGGGCTCCCACATAGTGACATAATTGGTAGTATTGAACCTTAGCGTGGCTAAGGGTATTATTCGTGATAGGATCATCGACACGGCTAATCTAATATGGTCAAACTTAGATGGTCACAGGATGTCTAAGGCCTTGCGGCCTGTTTTAGACCGCATAAAATCTGGGGAGATCATAAAACTAGAAAGGTAAGGCTAAAACAGGAATACTCTCTGGCCATTGTCTTCTAAGGAAGCATGCTATGAGACTGGGTTTATCCAATATGGATGTTTGCAGGTACATACTGCAATAACCTACATGTTTCGGAGGATATAATACGTATACTCTGTGAATGCCAAGGCATTGCCAGAACAAGGTTAAGGCACATTGGAAGATACTTCTTCGATAACCTAGAAGAGGTAAGGTCCCGGAACCATATTTTGTAGGGAAATCAAGTGTATGGGAGAATTGGTCTAGGGATAGCGATGGGCCCACCTTGGTGCCTAGTGTCTTATGACAACCTCATAACCCTACTCAACTTAACCTAACCTAACCTAACCTACATGATTGCATATTTCTTGGAGGATAGAGTGCGATCGGCTAAGCTGGTATTTCCACGTTCAAAGAAGAGATCAATTTAACCCTGTTAAAAAGGCAAGTTCAATGAACGTTCCAAAGACATCGCGAGACAGGAAAGGCAGGCCTATAAACGCATGGATCACACAAATGCGACGACATCGGCATTTCATTGGCCTCAGTAACCGAGTGATCTAAAATCAGGAGGTCTGCCGATATTTTCTGAGGTCAAATAGGCGAACTCCACAGGTAGATCAGTGAAAATGCGCTGATCCGTTGTTTTCGGATCATAACCACGCCGAAATAGGAAGAAGAAGATTCCATATTTCTTGGTGAAACTATAATTGTAACAAGCTGCATTTCGTATGGGAACTTAACAAGTCCGATCTTAAATGTATATATCAAACTTCTCAGAAAAATGCCTTCTATGACATAACACATTCAAATTTCATCAAAATCGGAGCCGGGTGCTTTCTTTCTAAGGGGTATTCACGCTTCGTTGTGTTTGGTCTTGAATCGTTGTAAAAGTGTAGATATCACTGTCTTACAATACAACAACAAAATACACTGGCTGTCATTTTGTTACACGTTTACACTTTAGCAATGCTCAAACCCTATTGTTACGGAGAGTGTAAAAGTATTACAATTGAATTCAACATATGTATGCATTTTGTTGACAGCTGGTTGTCGTTTGGCTCTCGGAATTAACCCTTTCCCTCCCAGGGTAGCCATTTGGCTACCGCATACATTTTTATAAATAACTATTACAAAAGAAATCAAAATTAAAAGAATTCATGTATTTTAATCTGGCAGGATCATTTTCTTCCAGTTTATTGGAAATAATTTTGTATTTTTTATCTAGTAACGATGTATTTCAACATTTTGCTCGTGGAAGTCGACGTCTTTTGTTGTGTTGTCGAAACGTGAATTGCGGTCGCGGATTTGAACAGGTAGATATTAGTGCTGATAAAAAAAAATATATTTTTGTAGAAATAATAATGTTTTAAGATGAATTTTGTAAAATATAAAATAGAATTTAATGACACGTCGCAGTAACACGCGATTAACCAGTGGTTGCCAAATGGCTACATTGGGGTGGTGTCATGCATTTGAATTCAAAAAGAGAAACATATATGTAGAGTAAATGTACCACAATAATAATATAATAAAACATTTTGTAATCCGTTAAAAGCTTTTTGCTTTTGAATAATGACTATTTTTTTCGACTAGGATCTCTTTTCAGCCATTGGCAACTACATATAAAATCTGTTTTCCGTCAAAGTTGAAAAGAAAATAGGTATGTAAACAGTAGGTACTGTTTTGTTTAGTTTAGTACCTATACTTGTTCCCATTGAATAGAGATCAACATCAACATGTCAAGTGAATGAAATTTGCGAGGCTTAGAGATAGAGATCTGTAAAATTTTAGAAGGTGATTGCTCGGAAGAAGAAGAATAAATGGAGGACGAAACTGAAATGCTATTCGAATATATAGAAAATCAATGCGAGAACATTCCAGTTGAGGATATTCAGTTTCTTGAAGAAATTGGTAGGTCCTATATTTTTATTTATTAGTTGTCCACGCTTAGTAATAATTGCTCTTAGACCTGTTTAAGATGAGAGTGCAATCGAAATAGTTGACATGATGGCAAATATCAAAATAATCTTTACTCCGCTCAAAATGATATTGACAATCCACTCAATACTAATTATAGCGAAATTTGCAAGTTCCTTGGCATGAATTTAATGGCAAGCATTGTACATTTGCCCCAATAGCCAATGCAACGATAGGACATCGTTTTCGCGGACAAAATGTCAAAAATGTAATGTTGCCTTACAAAATAACAAACAAAATTCATAACAAAGACTGAGAAAACATGTACCTTATGTTAAAGTTTTCGTTATTTGTTATTTAAGATTACATTAATTATTTTATTAATTTTTTATGAAGTACGAATTAACACGTTGAGTGCCACCATACAATCCGAAAAAAAGTTCCCACAGGCCACCTCATTTTTTTGTATTAACATTTAGACTTTAGGTATTATAATCGGAAATTGATTTTAGAAATTTTTATTTGCTCTTTTATACCTGAATTTTACCGTTATTATTTTGCGGTGACACATTGGTCTCGCGCGGCCCCCAGGTATGAAGTAAATCTCGAAGGGTCTTACAGCCTCAAACCAAGGCAACTCAAACAGTCTGCTGGGTGTATAGCTACGATGGTATGAGATTCAATACAGGTTGTGAGTCCAATACAATGCTGCGTAGACAAATGCGTATGAACCAACTGTGAGACCACTGTGGTCTCACGCGGCACAGGTGTCCGAAATTCGTGTGAAGCCACGTTGGTCTCACGTGGCACTCAACGTGTTAATTTATACATATCTTTAAAAACAAAGTCCTTGAAAAAAAAAATTATTTGGTAATATATGTACCTGACAAGTCTCAATAAAAAAATAACAAGTCTGAATATGCAAATAGTTGTTATAATAATTTAATGTATGTTTCTTATGTTTTTTTGAAATAAAAATAATTTTTATTTGTATTTTTCGCTAATATTAATAATGCAATCGTTTCTATTATTATAAGAAAAAAGTGTTTTGATTTTTTGGTTAGCACCCCAATGTAGCCATATGGCTACCATTTAGCCACGTCCACCCAATGACTCCCACTTAAAAAAAAATGATGCAGTTATCTTTAGAATGCCCATATTTTCCCTAAAAACATCAAAGTTAATTTTTTACCTACACATTAATAATTTGGGAAGGAAAGGGTTAATAAAATTTATTTAAATGGAAGGAATTGGCTGAAATATTGACGAGGAACGTGTGGTGATAAATAAAAATGCCGAACGGAAAAGGCATTGTGTATTTATCCTAGGAAATTGTGATTTTATAAACGAAATTCAGCTGATTTTGACTTAAGTTTCAGTATTGCTACAAATATGAAAGAGTGCGTTTACTCTTTGGTGTAAAAAAAAAAATACACTTATGGTGTAAAGAAATACACTTTTACAAGACCAGATACGACGACAAGTGAATACCCCTTATATTATATAACCATCGTTTTCTTAGAACTATAATACATACATATAACAGTTCACCGCAAAAGAGAAATTTGACTGTATATGCACCTATTTTGTTTTTTAAATTGTGAGAAACAGGATAAAACCGGCTTTAGTATTGGCTGCTATTGTAATTTAAAATCTAATGTTGACAAACTCTTAAATCATAAAATATTTTCCTTATTCTTCTTATAATTTTCGTACACGCAAGGGCTTATGAATACCCTTTAAATGTTTTTACATAGTGCGGACGTTGGATAGGATAAATATAGAGAGAGAAAGATTTGGTGTAGTGGTTTGAATTTCAGCAAAACTCAGGGGGTGGCGTTCAGATAATTGGGAAATTTTTTTTGTTATTTTTGTCTTGGCTTCCGATTCACAGGATTTTTTCACGACCACAAATTCAATAGGCAAATCAATCATCCAACAGAAAATTCATATCTTTTGCAGTATACACGTGTACATACATACATATATACATACCTTCCAGACTTGACGTCGCACATAGGAGTATCTGCATGCAGAGAGCGGCCAATTTCCGATTTTTCAAATTACAAAATTAAGAAGTAGGATTCTTTCCTAGCGGCAGTATTATAATGCCCATGGAGCAAAGCACATTTATAATTTTATTTTTTTATGAACGCATTTCATCACAGCATTAGTCAAAAGTCATCAATCGTGCACAATAAATTTTCTTTGTTATTGATTTCCTGCAATTTTGTTATATTGAATGATAAGTTTTAAACTATGGACTATTCAGCTGCAGGTGTGAGCTATATTATTAAGCTATCCTGATCTTGAATTGAGTTATCATAAATACTATAAAAGCAAAGTCGATTTTCCTTGTGAACACCGTTTCTCGAAAACTTCTAGACGTAGGTACTTGCAATTTTAGTTAGTCAGTTATTCAGTTATTCCTTATTTTGCCTAGATGTGAGATAAGAAGGGATTTTCCGAAATTCAAGGTCTAAGTGGCATAAAGGGGTTGGAGATCGATTCCACAGCCTTAGCTCAGTACTGGCTCTCCGGATTAAAAAAAATAAAAATAGGTGAATTTAGTAAATTCGCCGCTGATTCATTTAAGGTATAAAACATCTTTCCGGGTTGTCCTAAAGCTGAGCAATGCTAACAACAATTAATCAAATCATCGCCCACAATTTTTTATAAACGCCAACGGTAATCGGGGTGAATACTTATTTTTTACGAAATATGTATTTTTTTTCAATTGCTAATAGGTGTCCTAATTGCAGTATTTTATTTATTTTTGATAACTTGAGCTGCAAAGGGTTAAGAGATTTGGCAATATACGCGACCATGTGTACATACATATGCATGTACAGACATACAAGCATTGCCATTTTTTTTCTATTTTATTAGGTGAGATGTTGTTGATCGTTGGATTTGTTCACATTTTAGAATGCTTTAATAGATTTAAAATAAATTATTAACAGGGTGGCGTAGGCAGTATATTGCAAGTTGAATACTCATACTACTTTTTCGAGAAATACTTCAGGTAATTATACGCGTTTTTCAAATGTAATAAACTATTTCATTAAAACGTGACTGCATATTTGTAAATAAAATATTCTGGCAGACCGTCCGCCGAATCAGAAGAAGAAAGTTAAATATCGTGAAAGGAGTCAAAACCAAAGACGGTACACTGCTTTCCAATGAATGATGGAGATGGAGCGAGCAGTTTTCAGAATTGCTCAATCCCAAACAATCCATGCCATCAGGAAGATGACAGACCTGTTCTCGAGACTTTAACGATCAAATCCCCGGCCAGAAATGCTAAAGGGTTTTGGTAAAGAGTAAGTGCAATGGCTCTCACGTGTCATTAAAGTGAATGCAGTGAAACACCTGGTGATTGGCAAATGGGAGTGATTGTTCCTCTTTGTAAACAAGGGACAAAAAAGATTACGCCAACTACAGGGGTATATTTCTCTTAAGTATCACTGGAAAAGTCTTTGCAAAGGTATTAGAGACACGTGCCAGAGCTTTGGTTGAGGATAGTTTGGGGGTGAGCAATGCGTTTTTCATCCCAGTAGAAGCAGTACCATTGGATTGGTGGGATTGGTGAGGTTTGGACTCAGCCAAGGGGGCCTTTTGTCACCTCGCCTCTTCATTGTATATGTGGACTGGATGCTGCAGCGCAGCTGTGGCTGAAAATGTTGCAAAGTGGGGGACTTAAGGATTAGTCAACCTCTCTTTGCGGATGATTTGGTCATCCTTTGGTTCTGTTGAACCGAACTTCAGCGCGCACTCGAAAGGATTGTACCCGTTTATGATGATGCTGGAATGAAGATCAACGGAAACAAATCGGAATGGTTGTTTCCAGAACGCCTATTCAGTACAATATGGATGTGTGTAGAGTCCCACTGAAGCAGGTGGATAAGTTTAAGTATCTTGGGGTCTTATTCACGAGTGATGGAAAGAGCAATATCGAGTTATTCTGTTAAATTAGTCAGGCTGGATCAATTTTGAAAGAGCTTGATCAATTTGTTATAAGGAATGCTGAACTTAGTGTTCAAGCTAAATTATGGGTTTTTAACTCTGTATATGTTCCAACTTTCACCTATAGTCACGGATACAAGCTGCTGAAAGAGGTTCCTTCGTGGTATTGCTGGAATAACTCGTAGGGGTCGAGTGCGTAACACCAGACTACGCAAGGCGCTCAATGTTAAGCAGCTACTTCTTCGAAGGGAAGGATTTATGCTTTGACGGTTTGGTCACGTAGTGCGTACATATATCCCCAAGCTGGCTTCCAAGACGTGTCATGATTGACGTGCCATCAAGTTAGCGACCCCTGGGTAGGCCTAGAAATAGATGGTTGGATCAAGTCGGACATCTCTCCTGGAGCCATCTAGGGATTCCTTTTGATGATTTGGGGTCGACGGTGGAGAATCGAGAATGATGGGGAGTGTACCTAATCATCCCACCTTCGCAACCCACATAAAGGATTAGCGGGTAAAATATTTAAATGACAAAACGGAGAGTGCTCTAAAGAAGTGTACTTAAAATCTCATATTAAAAGACCCAGCGAAGCGGGTACAACCAGCTAGTATTCATATGTATGCAAATCAATTTGTAAAAACGCATTATAATCAATTATTTTTTTACGTTTGATATGTATTCGTGAAAGTAGTAAATGAAAGCAATCCTTTCTATCTAAAACAATTCATTTTATTAAATTCAAGTTTATTAAAATTAGCATAAGAGGAATAATTGACCCGAAGGGTTGCAGGTTAGAAAAGAAAGAGGAAGAAACCACAAGGTATTTTTGAGAGGAGGAAATCAATCCAATATGGGCTAAAATTCTCTCGAGGTTGCGTTGTTGTTAATATATGGGTAAGTGAAGTGTCCGCAAATACACAACAGTCCTCCCCTTTAAATCGCAGTATAGCCTAAACGCTTCACCGGTCTTCTCATGCGACTACTTTTTCGAATTGTCGGTGCTAGGTTGGTACCTTCGTTCTCACTACATATTTCTTTCGGCGTTGACGGCTGTTGAAAAACTTCTCCACACGGCACGTGTATTTCGCCTCCATTGGTTGATTGTGCCAACGGTGACAAATCGGTCGTAGGACTACAGCCTGGATATTGGCCCATCTGAAGTGGATGATCTGTTGTTGCTTGTATTGTAGTATCTGCGGCAGGATCACTATATCTAGGACCGCACATCGAAGAAGGTGGTAAAACCTTTACATCAGGATCCCGTGGAACTTGTGCTGAATAAACGCTGCATTTCAGTATCTGATCTGCATACCTTCTCCAAAGCCTTCCGTACACATCGATGAAATAATGAAGAAGTCCGTCATGGCACACATTTTTACAAAACAACCACTTTTTGTCCTTGCTGGTGTAGTTCCTTACTTAAACTCTATCGCTCCGATGATATTGTTGTAATTCTGGGGGGGCGCTATGCTGCTGCGCCAGAAAAGTAGGCCTTGACTGCTCGACTGTTTGAGGAAAGCGCGGTCGCCAATATCCAAAAGCAACGGGAAAGAAATGCAAAAATAAAAGAATTCGGTTGGTTCCCGAGAGGGTTTTGAAATTTTATTTAAAAGAGAAATAGTTTTTTTTTTAACAATTAATTCGGTATGTCGAAGAGAAAAACTCGAAAAACTCGCTACTTCCTCGATGCACCAACTTTTTCTTCCACGTATGCTTTTCGAACTCTTCCTCTGCGTTCAGCGGCGAATGCTGGATATAACAATATTGTTTCTCACTTGAAAATGGTCCACTCAGCTTCTCCCTAATTTTGTTTGCAGGGTTTGAATGTACCAAATCCAAACTAATGCGAATCTCTCGCTGTATGAACAAAGTGCAGAGCGCGATAAGTTTATAAAAAAATGTTACCTGGATCTTTTAACTTTTTCTGAAGGGCTACTTTCATATCTGGAACAAGTCGTTCTGCTTGACTATTCGTGGCGGGGTGATATGGGGCAGTGAATTTATGGTTGATTCAGTTTCGTCTTATGAATCTCTTAAACTTCCCCTAAGGGGGTGGCAATGGTGCAGTGGTAACATCTTCAATTGCCACGCTAATGGTTCATGGTTCAAATCCTGATGTCAGCAACCAATTATTTATTTCTCATGAAATATATAAAGTCAGTCCGATCATTTGCAAAAGCTTCTGTGAACACTACTGCGAAGGCATAACACTGGCAGTAGCTTGGTCATGTGGCTGAAAAAATTGTTCGCTCTGTTGATGATTTGCCCTTGACATCGATTATCGGAAAAAAAAGTACTCTGAATCAGAAGCAATGCCAATAATTACAAAAATCTCCCCAGTTATCTGGACGCCACCCCCGGAGAATAGCTGAAGCATAAACAACTGAGCTTCAAGAAACACTACACCAAAATCTTTCTCTCTCTCTCTCTATCCATCCTTTCCAACGCCCGCACTGTGTGTAAACATGTTAAAGGTATTCATAACCCTTTGAGTGCGCGTAAATTATAAAAAAAAAAAGTAAAGGTAGGCGCATTGTCACTGACCAAGGTCAAAAGTAGACCATATCGAGCAAAAAGATCTGGTAAAATCTCGATGGTCTTTGCTGCTTTCATGTTATTCATTTGAAAAATTTCAGGGCACTTTGAATGCACATTGACCACTATCAAAGAATGTTTTCCAAAAACTGGTCCCGCAAAATCTATATGTATCCTTTGGAATCGTGTGGAAGGGTATTCCCATGGATGTTGTATTTTTTTCGATGATTGGTTTTGAACATTTCTGCAAGGCAAGAATTTTCGTGCTAAGTCTTCAATATCAGAGTCAGTACGCGTCCACTAGACGTAACTTCGTGCCAGCGCCTTCATGTTCCCGATACCAACATGAGCAATATGCAATTCAGATAGTATTGATTCTCTTAGCGTCGCAGGAATTACAACACGATTGTACCTAAGTATTGTAGCATTGGTTAAAGAAAATTGGTGGTTTTTAGCTTCGCGAAGCCCGCGATAACTAATTTGTTTCCAGTCAATAAATTGTTGTACACCTCCTTTAGTGCCGGGTCTCTGCTAGTCTCCTCTGTAAGGAGCGCGCTTAATGCAGCATACGAGTGGGCACCATGCTGCGGTTTATGGTCAGTAATGAGTGAAAACTTATGTCTGTAACAATATCGAAAAAATCTTTTTACTGCCCAGAAAATTTAAGTCGCTTCTTTGTCGATTTGACTATACATTATTCTTTTCCGAAGCTGAAAGAGAACGCGAGGCATAAGAGATCGTACGTTCCTGCTCATCTGGAAAAGTCTGTGATAGTACCGATCCTAGTCCATATGAACTCACGTCGATGGCCAATGAAAGAAGCAGATTTGGATCGTATGCACACAGAACCACGTCTGAAGCTATTTCCGATTTGAGGCTTCTAAACGCCTTCTCACATTCCCGGCTCCAGCAAAAAAAGACGTCCTTTTGTAGCAAATTGTAAAGAGGATGTATTGTAATTTTGAAGGGAGATTCCGCAAAAATCTCCCATTATATAATAGTTGACCAGTAGTACAATGGACCAGTTGTGCATGAGTGCTCTAGTCGAGCGTTTCCGTTTAATAGTTGACCAAACCCAGCCAACTTCTGACTTCAGTAATATTTCTCGGAGCAGGTGCATCAGTTATCGCATGTATTTTATCTTTCATCTTTTTAAGACCCTTTTCCGATATTATATCGCTTAAATACGTAATTGAATTTTCAAAAAACTTACACTTCCCGAGTTTAATGCGAAGTCCAACGTTATTTAACCGGCAAAGCACTTTTCCAAGCCGAGATGTATGTTCGTCAATCGTAGACGGTTGGATTTTGATGTCATACAGAAAAACGCATACTCCAGGTATGTTGCCCAGTGTTTGCGTTATGTGCCTTTGCCAAATAGCGGGTGCCATCTTCGTACTAAATATCAATCTATTTACTTTGTAGTCGCCTTTGATAGTTGATGTTGCCTGCATTTCCGCGCTACGAATGTCTATCGGCATGTGCAAATAAGCTTCGCTCAAATATAATGTCGCTAAAATCTTTCCGCCCAGCATTGACGTCGTAAAAGATCTTCAACGTGAGGAATTAGAAAATGGACATTTTTTAGCACTTTGTTCAAAGTTATTTTGTAATCGGCACATAATCTAATTAATCCGTTTCACGGATTGTGCCTTCACGATATGCACAACCGGTGTACCCCACTCACTATTTTTTTTTGTTGTGATTCCTTCACATTCTAGACGGTCGATCTCACCTGTTCCATCTTTACCAACTGATAGAGATTAAACAGCAGTATCCAGTGAAACTGAAGAAGAAGGAGATGAAGATTCTGATGAACAATCTTTAGACGAAGAGGAATCTTGGGCTCAGTCCTCTAAAAAACAATGCAGCTTTCACTTATTTTTTTTTTTATAAAAATAAAAAAATATTACTTTGAAGAAAAAAGAATAATAACATTTTTTTTTCTTCTTCTTCCTTTTATCAGCGAGGTTATGATCCGAAAACTAGGGATCACAACCCTCCCACTTCACCGCATTTCTACTGATCCGCCTGTGGGGTTCGCCTATTTGACCTCAGAAAATATCGGCAGGCCTGCCGATTTTGGATCACTCGGTTACTGAGGCCAATGAAATGCCGATGTCGTCGCATTTGTCTGATCCAGGCGTTTATAGGCCTGCCTTTCCTACATCGCGATGTCTTTGGAACGTGCATAGATATTGCCTTTTTTACAGGGTTCAAATGATCTCTTCTTTGAACGTGGCAATACCAGCTGAGCCGGTCGCGCTCTAATTTTCGTACGATGGTTTCCTTGATGTGAAAGCTTCCACGGATCTTCGAACTTCTTATTCGATCAAGCTTGGTCACTCCTGCTGTCATGCGAAGAATCTTCATCTCAGCTGCCGTTAATTTACTCTCATACTTTTTGTACATCGTCCAACATTGTGAACCGTATGTGAGCGCTGGACGTACAACTGCGGTGTAGAGCCTTCCTTTCAACTTAGGGGGCATTTTTCTGTCACAGAAGATAGCGGAATTTTCTCGCCACTTCATCCACCCTACGCTTACACGATGATTGATGTCGTCATCACAAGTTGCTTTGCTATTGATCATAGATCCCAGATATTTGAACTTTTCGCACTTGGGAAGCACTGTTCCATTCAAATAAATGTCTGGAATAGGCCTGAGTGGATCAGAGAACGGGCAGCACAAGTACTCTGTCTTTTTTGAACTAATGCGATACCCATTTCCCTCCAAAACGTCCACCCACACATCAAGTGCTCGTTGCAGGGATGTAGGATCCTCACTTATGATGGCTCCATCGTCAGCAAAGAATAACTGATGTACCTTGGGGTCCATCACTTTACCTTCAAGCAGATAATCAAGGACTGTAATAAAGAGCAAAGGACTTAAAACGCTTCCCTGGTGCACCCCGACTTTGATTCGGAACTCTTCGGTTACTCCAGCGGGGCATCTTACTTTTGTCTTTGCTCCTTCGTACATGTCCATAATCATCTGTACATAGGTTTCTGGAACCCCTCGATGTCTTAGCGCCACCCATATCAGATCTCGTGGTTGTCTGTCGAATGCCTTTTCAAAGTCAACCAATACAATATGCAAATCCCTTAAGGAATCACGATGTTTTTCCATTATGATCCTTATACTTTGGATTGCATCTGTGGTTGATTTACCCGAGACAAACCCGCACTGATCATCAGATAGCCGTATTATTTTTCGCAGTCGGCCACCTAATACCCGCTCAACGATTTTCATGGTGTGTGACATCAGCTTGATCGAACGGTAGTTATCACAGTTTCGCGTATCACCCTTCCCTTTGTATACAGGGAGAAGGTAACTTTCCCTCCATTCATTCGGCATTGGATCACCTCTCACGAATTTGGAGATGAGAATTCTGAGCCATCTGAACCCGATGTCTCCCATCTTTTTCCAGAACTCAGAGGGTATCTCGTCTGGCGCAACCGCTTTTCGTTTTTTGGAGTATTTGACCGCCTCACTAACTTCTTCGACTGTAATGTCGGCTATTTCTTCACAGTTAGGGGTGACTCTTGGAAAGTATAGCCGAGGAAACTGTTCATTCAAAAGCTCTTCACAATACTGCCGCCACCTCTGCAGGATTTTGTCGTCATCCACAAGAAGCTGGCCATGAGCATTGCTAATGAACTTTGGCGAACGAATCTCCTGAGCATTGTTCCTTCTTTGGGCGGCTATTTTGAAGATAGTGGCGCTCTTGTTCATATTGTGTCTTCGCAGCTCCTGGATAGCCTGGTTTGCATCAGCAACCGGGGAAAATATTTTATCCAGCTCCCGATACAGGCCCTCCGTACTCTCTGCTTGAAGCTGAGCGCACTTCTTCTTCGCTTTTTTCTTGCAGCATCTGTATTCCATTTCGAGGCGAGCTTTTTCGTCACTATTATTAGAGGGGCACTTTGACCAAGCTTTGAAAGCCGCTTTCTTCTCATTTATCACTTTCTTAGCTTCATCACTCCACCACCATGTTTCTTTGGCGTGTTGATGGTGGCCTTTTGAAGCTCCTAGCAGTGATTTGGCCTTCTTTAAGCAAGTTCGCTGTAGGGAATCCCACATATTTTGTGCTCTGCACTCTTCATCCTCAGCTCCGTTGATGGTGTGAGAGAGGTAATTTTTCATTACGAAAACAAAAGCATCGCCTTTTTCTTTGTCCAGATTGTACCACTTGATTTTCTCAGAGACCCCTGTTTGTTTGCTTTTCTTTGGTGTTTTCATAAAAATTTCTGTTAGCAGGAGACGGTGTTGACGAGCGATTGCCTCTCCCAGGATCACTTTGCAATCTTTTACCAGGGGCTTCATGAAACTGGCTACCAAATGGTAGTCAATCTGAGTTTCATCTCCACCACTGCTGTAAGTGATCAGGTGTCGGCTTTGTTTGATGAACATGGTATTTAACACGATAAGACCGTGTGATTTGCACATGCTTAGGATGTCTTCACCAGGAAGGTTCCTGGTGCCATATCCTAGTCCTCCATGGCAGTCTTCATAGTCTTCGTTTGATTTCCCGACATGTCCATTCAAATCTCCTCCCACAAACAGAAATTCTTCCTTTGGGATGTTCTTAAGGAGATTGTGGAAATCTAGCCAAAATGCATCCTTATTTATCTGATTGCACCCATTGTGGGGAGCATATGCACTGACAATATTCCACACCTCTCCTTGTATTACTAGTTTGAGAGACATCAAACGGTCGCTGGACTTCGAAATGCTCGAAACGTTTCCAAGTAGCTCTGCCGCAAGGATGATACCGATTCCGTTCCTAGCCTTTTCCGTTCCGTAGTAGAACATCTTGTAATCTTTTGTCCTAACGTCCAAGAAACGCGCCCGATTCCCGGTGTTTTTCCATTTCGTCTCTTGGACACACAAGATGTCCACCCGCCTTCTATTCATCATCTCTTCCAGCTCGTAACTTCGACCGGTCATGCTTCCAACGTTCCAACTCGCGACCCTTAAACTGCGTCCAAACTGTTTCATTATGTTGCTAGCCCCCGGAATCCGTATAGCTCTGACCCGAACATTTCTGCTCGGTCCAGGACCAGTACCATGCACAGCAGTGGTAGTGCCTGGCGGGGTAGTGCCTTTCCTTTTTGCAAGTATTATCATAATGATACAGTTTTGCAATACAATTTTTGCACCATATTGCGATGGTGTTTGTTGTTTGACACGTGCATGCTCCTGTTTTAGTATTGTTTGATCTTTCTTTTATGACACCGGTGATCTCCAGTCGTGTCAACCCACGGACTCGCATGCACACTTGTGGGAGGGTTTTTATGGTAGTATATGTGTCGCTAGGCTCACTTGGGTGTTATATTGCCTAGATCTGATTTGTCCCCTTAGTCGCCTTTTACGACAAGCGCTAGTTGTTGGGGGGCGCTGCAGTGATATTCTTAACCCGTCCCTGCACGGGGATTAATAATAATAACAACATTTTTTTTTATTTGGCTTAAAAACTATTTTAATAATTGTTTCAGATTTAGATTAGACCATTAAGACACAAAAATAATATTGGCCGCTTTTTGCATGCAAGTACTCCTATGCGCGTCACCGGGTACACTAATACCTTATGCTCGGCTCCTAAAAAGGGATCACATACTGATGATCAAAATATGATCATGTTACTGACCGCACATAACCACACACATACAAAAACTATGGCAGTGTTAGTCACTGCTGCATTACTGCTGGCTGTGGTCTCCACTGATAAAAAATTGTTGGCGATGATTTCAAGAATTGTTTCGTTGGACCAAATTTTACAGATGAGCTGGTACATGCTCCTTACCAACTGATCTTCTCCTTCCTTGAAAGGTTCAGTGACAAGACCATGGCCTTCAGCAGCTTTGCTGTATTTCAGTTATATCGCTTCCTCACTTAATTCCGATCCGTCACACGCTAAAATAAGTTATCTTATAAACTAGTGCAAAATTACAAACAGGTTTGAATTGTAGTAATTAAATGAATGTGGAAACAGATAAAAATGTATCATACTTTAGTAAAAAGAAAATTAATACTGTAAAAGAAAAGTAAACAGCAGAAGTTAAAATTAATTTTAATTATGATTATTGGCCATATATACTAAAAGTTGCGATTTAAATTAAATTAAATTCTGCTATATCATTATTACCGTTTTCGTTCATTCAGGCTTTTGTTCTGGCTTTTAAGCCCTGACATATTCTTTTTACCCTTTCCAATTTCCAAACATCATTCCTGCAATAAAGTTTCTCAATCTCCTCGATCGAGCGCTTCTCATGCTCCTTTTCCTTTTTTCCTGAAAAATCTATGTTCTTCGTTTTTCCTTCTCTCGCAGAGCTGGCGAACAGTTCTAGTCCTTCTATGCAGCGCCGCTTTATACGCCTTTTGTTTTATCTCATGTGCTTGGCGGAGAATAGAGTATTTTTGATTGAAATCTTGCGATCGATTTTTTTTATGAGATGATTGTTAGTTTCTAGGAAATCTGAACAAAATGTAATAGAAAAAAAACAAAAAAACAAATAACGAATATTAGGTAGACGCGCTTGCTCCAATAACTGGTGGCCATGCAAATTACGAGCGCGATCAAAATCCACCAAAAGTAGCCAAAGCTACTTCCAAAAATACCTAACCTAAATCCACTAAGCCAAAAATACCTAAAATACATAAAAAAAACTAAAATGTTATTAATAACTAGGAGACCCGTACTCGCATTGCTTCACAAAGTTTTTAAGAAATTTTATTGACTTTTTATGCTTATCGCATCCAAAAGGAAGAATTACTCGTATCTACCATATACATACGAGTATAACATTATTTTAATGCTTCGGTATAGACAATGTTTACTGTTTTTTTGGTTTGCAGAAAGAAGCAAACACTGATTTTTCTTAGAGCCCACTCTAGATAAGTCAACATAAACCTGACCGTAGGAAAAAAAAACATTGGCGCAAAATCATAGTCGCATAAGGTACACTTTAAAAAGATATAAAACCCACTAATAGCTATCAGCTCGCGTTAACTTCAAAACCGCCATAAGTACCTTCTAACTTTTAGAGTGGGCTTACTATAATAGTTACATACTTACATAGATGGCGCTACAGTACCGGATGGACCTGGGCCTCAACCAACAAACCTCTCCAACCAGCACGGTTACGAGCCAGCTGCCTCGAGTTGCGCACGCCAAGTTGGTTGAGGTCCCCCTCCACTTGTTTGCGCCACCTACCGCGAGGTCGTCCTCTACGGCGCTGTCCATCCGGGGTGGATTCGAAGAGTTTCTTAGCGGGAACCCAACGTTCCATCCGCTCTAAATGACCCAGCCATCTTAATAGCTGTATGTGAACCCTTCTGGCTAAGTCGATGTCCTTGTACAGGCCGTATAGTTCGGCATTGTACCTTCTCTTCCACTCACCGTCTATGCAGACGGGATCAAAGATCGCTCGAAGAACTTTTCTCCCGAAATAACCAAGAGCATCCTCATCCGGTTTTGTCAAAGCCTATGCCTCTCCGGCATACAGCAGGACTGGGATGATTAGTGTCTTATAAAGAGTTACCTTAGTAGTTCGAGATAGGGCTTTGCTAGTCAATTGCCGTCTTAGCTCATAGAACAACGATTGGCAAGAGTAATTCTTCATGTGATCTCCCTACTGATGTCATTTGCGTAGTTCACCATAGAGCCTAGGTAGACAAAATCCTTTAGGTTAGGTTAGGTTAGGTAGGGTTATGAGGTTATCATAAAACACTAGGCACCAAAGTGGGCCCATCGCGATCCCTAGGAAACCTTCACGGCAAAAAACTTAAACCCAATCCTCCAAGCGGGGGGGAAGAGTGCTTTTCCACTAGAGCACTTCTTCCTGTTCCAGGCGGCAGCGGACGAATTCCCTAGATGGAGTCAACGGTGGCGTCTATAGTTCCAGTTAGATTGAACTTAGTGAATACCTTGCGCGAGCTGCCTCGACGTATTCGGATCACAGGTCGGTAAGGAATTTCCAATGTTGGTCAGGACATTGGAATAGAGATGGTGGCGGAGGAGCCCTTAATGGGCCAACGGCAGCGCTCATACTCCCGTAGTGGACTACTGGCACCGGTGTACCCGGCCCCTCGTCCTAGGGGAATAATTAAGGAACTGGCCCTCTAGGTTGGGGGTTGTGCCGTCGGGGTAACTTCCCTACCACGTAAAAAACTACTGGTTCCGAAACAACCAAAAGCCTCGGATAAGGATGACTCAACTAATGACGACCCCAGCAAACGAAATAAGGACAACGACCTTCGGATCTGTACGTGGAATGTTCTGTCCCTTTACAGACCACGTGCAGCCGAACAACTAGCAGAGGCCCTAGACTGCTATAAAGCAGATATTACCGCCATCCAGGAAGTGCGATGGGATGGGCCGGGCAAAAAGAGGATGAAAAACTGTGACATCTACTACGGTGATTGCTACAGAGGCAACAGGCAACGCTTATTCGGGTGCGGATTTGTCATACGCGGCAGACTTAGGCAAGAAGTCTTAAGCTTCCGACACGTTATCGAGCGTATTATGACTATCCGGATCAAGGCTAAATTCGCTAACATAAGCCTAATATGTGTTCATGCCCCCACGGAAGAAAAGGACCCTGCCACCAAAGAGTGTTTCTACGAGCTCCTCGACAAAACATACGAGCAATGTCCTAAATACGACGTTAAAATCATATTGGGCGATTTTAACGCCAAAATAGGAAAGGAGGACGTCTTTGGTAGGGCAGTTGGTAAGCATAGCCTACAGGACACCACGTCTGATAACGGATAAGGCTAATTGATTTCGCTGTGGAGCGAAATGTCACCATAGCAAGCACATGGTTTCCTCATCTCGATATTCATAAGCAGACATGGCGGTCCAATGATCATGCAGCGATCAACCAAATTGATCATATTGCGATCGACGCAAGGCATGCCTCCAGTATTTTGGATGTCCGGACCTTCCGAGCGGCCAAAATAGACTCGGATCATTACCTTGTTGTAGCCAAGGTACGAATGCGGATATCCCAATCTGAGCAACAAAGAAGAATTACTGTGAGAAAATTTAACGTCGAAAAGCTACAATCGCAAGAGACCGCCAGACTCTTCGCTGAACGCGTATCCTGAAATCTCTCAATCACCCCTTTGCCACCAGCATCAAGTACCGAAGACCAGTGGCAACGCTGCCAACATGCCATCAGAAACGCCGCGACTGATGGGCTGGGTCTCGCTAGCCCACCACCGCGAAATCCCTGGTTTGACGAAGAATGCCGGCGAGTGCATGCAGCAAAACAAGAGGCATATAAAGCGGCTGCAAAGGAAGACGAGAGCTGCTCGTGAGCTCTACGAGCAAAAGAGACGGGAAGAACATCGGCTTCTCCAAAAGAAGAAGAAAGAGCATGAGAAGCGCGCGTTTGAGAATATCGAGAGTTTATACTCCAGGAACAATGTACGGAAATTTTACCAAAAGGTAAAAAGAACGTGTCAGAGAAGTAATACCCGTACAGAAACCTGTAGAGATGAAAATGGAAACCTCGTAGTAGAATCACAGTCGGTGCTGAGAATATGGAAAAACTACTTCTGCAGACTGTATAACGGCGACGAAGACCAACATCCCGCTGTCAGGCAGAATGAACCATTCAACATAGACGATGATAGTCAAAATTTCCGTCCACCTGACCAAAACGAAGTGAGGATAGCAATATCCAAGCTAAAATCCAACAAGGCTGCTGGAACTGACGGCCTACCGGCCGAACTCTTCAAGGCAGCAGGGGATGAATTGGTAGAGTGCACACACCAACTCATTTCTAATATTTGGTCAGACGAGTGTATGCCTGATGAATGGAATCTCAGCATCGTTTGCCCGATCCACAAGAAAGGAGACCCCCTCAATTGCGCCAACTATAGAGGCATCAGTCTCCTCAACATCGCATACAAGATCTTTTCTGCGATATTGTGTGAACGCCTGAAACCTTTTATCAACAGCCTGATTGGACCCTATCAGTGTGGTTTCAGGCCAGGAAAGTCCACCATCGATCAAATCTTCACACTTCGGCAGATCCTGGAGAAAATCCAAGAATTCCAAATCGATACTCACCACCTCTTTATCGATTTTAAGGCCGTCTATGACAGCATCTATAGAGAAGAGCTTTATAGAGCCATGTCTAGTTTTGACATCCCTGCCAAACTTGTCCGTTTGTGCAGGCTGACGATGGAGAACGCTCGCTGCTCCATCAAGGTCGGTAATTACCTCACCGAGACCTTTGATGTCAAAAAAGGCTTTAGACAAGGTGTCATGTGACTTCTTCAATATTATACTTGAACGGATTGTGCGGAACTCACAAGCCAACACCGGAGGCACAATCTATTACAAGTCTGTACAACTGCTTGCATACGCCGACGATATCGACATTATCGGAAGAACTCAGCGGGCTGACACCGGTGCGTTTGCAAGCATTGAGGCAGAAGCGGCCACAATGGGTTTAGCGATAAACGAGGGCAAAACCAAGTATATGCTGTCAACAAGAAGGGAAAACCAACATCGACGAATTGGACAAAACGTCACCGTGGGCAGCTATAACTTCGAGGTAGTAAGGGACTTTGTCTACCTTGGCTCTGCTATAAATTCAGCAAACAAAATCAGTGCAGAAATCAATCGAAGAATAACTCTTGCCAATCGCTGTTTTTTTGGGCTTATAAGGCAATTCAACAGTAAAGCCCTATCTCGAACAACTAAGGAGACACTATATAAGACCTTGATCATCCCAGTCCTGCTTTACGGCGCTGAAACATGGACTTTATTAAAAGAGGATGAAGATATCCTTGGTCGCTTCGAGAGAAAAATTCTTCGTAAGATTTTCGGTCCCGTTTGCGTTGACGGGTTTTGGAGGAGAAGATTCAATCACGAACTATACGAGCTGTACAGCGACATCGACCTAGTCAAAAAACTGCGTATTGGACGTCTGAGATGGCAAGGACATGTAGAGCGAATGGACACCGACGCTCCGGCCCGCAGAGTCTTCGAATCTAATCCCGAGGGACGACGCAGTAGAGGGAATCATCGCCGTAGGTGGCGCGCACAAGTTCAAGGGGACCTCGACCAACTTGGAGTGCGCAACTGGAGGCAATTAGCTAAAGACCGAGCTAAATGGAGAGGCTTGTTGGTTGAGGCCCAGGTTCACCCCGAACTGTAGCGCCACCTAAGTAAGTAAGTAATCCTCCAAGCAATTAATCTCCCTACAAAATCTGAAGAGATCCTTGTTATGGTTCAAGGACCTCACCTCCTCCAAGTTATCGAAGAAGTATCTACCCAGGTACTTTAGCCTTATCCTGGCAATTCCTTGACATTCACAGAGTATATGAGTTATATCCTCTGAGACATGTAGGTCATCGCAGTACCTACAAACATCCGTATCGGATAATCCTAGTCTCATGGCATGCCTCTTTAGCAGACAGTGGCCAGAGAGTATTCCTATCGCTGTTCTTAGCCTCGATCTATCTAACTTAATTATCTCCCCAGATTTCCTGCGATCTAACACAGGCGACAAGGCCTTAGACACCCTGTGACCATCTAAGTTTGACCATCTTAGATTAGCCGTGTCAATGATTTTATCCCGGATAATTCCCTTAGCCACGCACCCTGGTGGTTTGATACTACCAATTATATCGCTAGGTGGGAGCCCCGCTCCTCTTTTAGCCAGCGCATCGGCTTGCTCGTTGCCTTCGATATCGCAGTGTCCAGGTACCCAACATAATCTGACTCGGTTCTGCGTACATAATACCCTAAGCATTGTGCGGCAATTCCTGATTAACTCAGATTTGGTGACGTAAGACTCTAGCGCCTTTAGCGCAGCCTGACTGTCAATGTAGATGGCGATATTCTTGTCGGATATTGATCCCATCTCAAGTAATTCCGCAGCCTTAAGTACAGCTAGAACCTCTGCTTGGAACACACTGCTTGTGTCCGGAAGTCTCAGGGCCACCTGTAGGTTCGTATCTCGCGAGTAAATACCTGACCCCGTGCCCTCACTGGTCTTAGAACCATCTGTGTATATTGCAATCTCGTTGTGGACAGAGACTGTCTTCCTTCGCCAGTCCTCTCTAATAGGATACAGTACTTCGTATGGTGTGTCGAAGTCTAAGGTGCCAAGTATATCGACCGATTCGTCAGGGATTCCGGGAAAAGATTTCTTGAGAATGGAGCTGTGTCCTATGTTATTAGTCCAAGAGAAAGAAGAGAAGAGACCAACGTTAGTGAGCCGAAGCGCACTGTTGCCCGCTTGAAATTTGATTTGTAGGTCTAATGGTAAGAGATACAGGAAGATCTCGAGTGCAGCCGTAGGTGTTGTGCGTAGAGCACCTGTGATGGCAATGCAGGCTGATCTTTGTACCATGGCCAACATATCCCGTGTGTTTTTCGTATTCGTTGCCTTCCACTACACAAGAGCCCCATACGTAAGGATGGGTCTGACTACCATGATGTATAGCCAGTGCATCATTGCGGGCTTCAGGTCCCATTTTATCCCCGCGGTCCGCTTACAGATGAAGAGAGCATTATATGCTTTGCGGACTCGTTCCTGTATGTTAAGTTTCCAATTTAGTTTCCTATCCAGCATTATACCAAGATATCTGGCGCGATCCGAAAGGGAAAGCTCCACCCCTGCTAGCTTAGGCAGTTTGAAGTGTGGTATCTTGTATTTTATACTGAAGAGTACCAATTCAGTTTTATCCGGGTTGACGTGTAGTCCACACCCTCTTGCCCATTTTTCGAGACTATTAAGAGCTGATTCCATCATTTCACTTAATGTATCAAGGAACTTACCCTGAACTAAAATTACCACGTCATCCGCGTAAGCAGTGACGCTTATACCTGTATTGCTTAGTTCTTTAAGTATCCCATCGATGACTAGAACCCAGAGGAGAGGTGAGATAACGCCTCCCTGGGGAGTCCCCCTGGTAACGGATTTTCTTATTGAACTGTTTCCGATAGTGGAGTTAATGTTTCTAGAGCCGAGCATATTGCAGAGCCAATTGGTAATGCTATGCTCGATATTCATAGATTCCAGGGCCTGTTTGATGGCCCTACCTTCTACATTATTGAAAGCACCTTCTATGTCTAGGAAGGCTGCTAGTGCATATTCCTTATAGTGAAGGCTAGCTTCTATCTTCCCTACTACGTCGTGTAAAGCTGTTTCCACCGATTTCCCCTTCAAACATGCATGTTGAGCTTTGCATAGAATGCCGTTGCAACACTTGCTTCTGATGTGAATATCAAGAAGCCTTTCAAGTGTCTTGAGCAGGAATGACGAGAGACTTATGGGTCTGTAGTCTTTCGCTGAAGTGTGGCTTGGATTACATGCTTTAGGTATGAATATAACCCGCACTTCTCTCCATGCCACTGGTACGTAGCATGACCTTAAACAATGTTTAAAAATGTCCCTAAGGCTGTTTCTGACCTTGGCTGGAGCTTTTTGCAGCATAGCTGGCAAAATTCCATCAGGGCCTGGTGCCTTGAATGGTGCGAATGACATAATAGCCCATCGCAGATTCTTCCATGTAATGAGATTTTCTACGTCGTACCCTATTGACCTACCAATATACGAGTAGTCGTGAGTAGTAGAATCCATTGGCGATCTACTTCCTGGGAAGTGAGCTTCAATTAACGTTTCTAAAACTTCTTCGCTACTTTCTGCCCACGAGCCGTCAGATTTTTTGATGAAGCTTCGGACGGAAGTGTCTTTAGCTAGCATCTTGCGAAGTCTGGAAGCTTCACTGGTATCCGCAATGGACTGACAAAATTCCTTCCACGACTTTCTTTTTGATTGCCTAATTAAGTATTTAAACTCCCGCTTGCGGTCCATGTATTCATCCCATGTAGTACCGTCCCCTATTTCTTTGGCCCTGTTGTAGAAATGCCTAACCTGTTTGAGACGTTCGTTCACATGCTGGAAACTCAAGACTTCTTGCCTAAGTCTGTCTCCAATGCCAAATCCGCATCCGAATAGGCGCTGTCCTTGTTGTCTGTAGCAATCGCCGTAGTAGATGTCGCAGTTTTTCATACTCCTTTTGCCCGGCCCATCCCATCGCACTTCTTGGATGGCGGTAATGTCTGCTTTGGGACAGTCTAGGGCCTCCGCAAGTTGTTCGGCTGCACGTGGTTTGTAGACGGACCTAACATTCCACGTGCAGACACGAAGATCGTTGTCCTTTTTACGTTTGCTTGGGTCGTCAACAGTAAAATCATCCGTATCCGAGGCTGTTGGTTGCTTCGTAACCGAAGGTTTTTTACGTGGTAGGGAAGTTAACCCGACGGTAACCAACCTGGGGGACCAGATCCTTCTTTTCTTACCCCTAGGACAAGAGGCCGGATACACCGATGCCAGTAACCCACTTCGGGGATATGATCGCTGCCGTTGATCCATTAAGGGTTCATCCGCCACCATCTCTTTTTCAGTACCCTGACGCAGTATTGAAAATCCTTACAGACCTCAGCTCCAAATATGTCGAAGTAGCTCAAGTAAGGTATCCGCTGGTCTGTAGACGTCACCGTTGATTCCATCGAGAGAATTCATCCGCCGCACGTCCTCCTTCTGAGGAGCTCTTGCTAAACTTCTGAGACGGTTATTTCAGCCAATCAGGTCAACAAGAGATGCCTCGTCCGGTTAAACGTATGTGCGCTGAAGTTCACCCAGATGTGCTTACGCAGGTCTGAGTGTTCAGCCACACATATATCGTCAGACTCAGCATATGCTCATCGTTAGTTCACTATCAGATAGGTATCCAACGGGCACCGCGAGGAGATGATGATGCGATTTTGCCGCGCCAAATATATATATGTATATGTCATAATATATGTGATTTCAAATTCAAATTCAGCAATCGTGTTCGATTTCTGTTCGATATGACAAATTCATTTAAATTTAATACAATATTGTCCCTTGTGAGCGCCGTGGCGTAAGTGGTTAGTGTGTCGGATCACTACGCATGAGGTTCCAAGTTCGAATCCCAGAAAACACCAAAAAGTTTTTCCACGGTCCCACCTCTCGCGAGCGTCTGGCAAACATCCGAGAGTATTGTTGTCATGAAAAAGCTTCTCAAATCGCCGTTCGGATTCGGCAATAAACTGTAGGTCCCTTCCATTCGTGTGAAAAATATAACGCACGCAACATGGGTGGTTGTGAGAAGCTAGTCCCTGTCACTTCAAAGAGCTGTTGCGCCAAATATTTGTTTTTTTATCGTCCCTTAAACTTAGTTTTTGTTCTCAAACTTAAAATTCATGGGTTTGTTTGACTAAAATTTGCTCTAAGGCCGATACTAGTTGTAGGTAGGTTAAAAATTGTTCATAATTCAATTCAAAGTTGCCTACTGGCTTTAAAGTTAAAGAGATGTTAGTTAGTGGCTTCAACATTCTTTAAAATCAGATGACTATAATTTTGAGCCATGGTTGCTAAGATCCACCCCGATAAATTTGATGGTTGAACCTGAGGTTTATTAATCGCCACGCAGAAGCATGGTTTAACGGGGAACTGCAGCATTCTAAATTGAAAATGGAGATCCGTAGGTATCTTAGAATTCTAGGAATAAGAGCACCCTTCCCTGCTGCGGTCCAGTAATAATTTGAACTTTCGTAATGTATCATATTTGTTTAACTTCTTAACAAAAAGTTGTGTGCCATTGCAAATGTTTGGGGGACTGAGATTTCTTATAAGCATTATTGATATTATGTACATATGCAAGTGCGAAAAGTTCAAATATCTGGGATCTATGATCAATAGCAAAGGAACCTGTAATGACAACATCAATCATCGCGTAAGCGTAGGGTGGATGAAGTGGCGAGAAAATTCCGCTATCTTCTGTGACAGAAAAATGACACCCAAGTTGAAAGGAATGCTCTACGCCGCAGTTGTGCGTCCAGCGTAAATTAGAGAGTAAATTAACAGTAGCTGGCGTAAGTGGTTAGTGTGTCGGATCACTACGCATGAGATTTCAAGTTCGAATCCCAGAAAACACCAAAAAGTTTTTTCTCGGTCCCACCTCTCGCGAGCGTCTGACAAACATCCGAGAGTATTGTTGTCTCGAAAAAGCTTCTCAAATCGCCGTTCGGATTCGGCATTAAACTGTAGGTCCCATCCATTCGTGTGAAAAATATAACGCACACAACATGAGTGGTTGCGAGAAGCTAGGCCCTGGCACTTTCAAGAGCTGTTGCGCCAAATATTTGTATTTTTTGTATTTTTATATTTGCTGAGTGTTTTTAGATACTTATGTCAGAAAGTGAGGATACAACAAATAACTATGATTTACTTCTGGCATTCAGCAGAGCTGCCAAGCTTTACGTGTATTTTTTTTTTGTGAAAAGAAAAAAAGGTGAGATATGGGATAGAAATTCTGGTTCACGAAAATTGAACCAGCTCAAGTGCTGTTTCAATTGTTTTTTTTGCATCCTGCGTAAAAATATGAACTGAACCAGTTCACGGGGAAAACAAAACGCGGCTAATGTTGAACTGAGCGTTCCACTTACGACGGCGTGTTTGGGAGAAGATATACCCAAAATCCACACCATTACCGTATTCCTCCCAAGAAGCTCTGGGCACGACCAGAAGAAGTCGCTAGACCTTATAGAAGCGCAAAACGAGGGGCTTAACACCCATCTATGGAGAGCGGCCAGTAGTCGAGAAGAAGGCGAAGGAAGAGTGGTAACCTTCCTCATTGACGACCAATCGGCAGAGACGATTGCGAAGCAGGACTACGTGATCCGATATAGGTCCGGCAAAATAAATGTCTGCGGACTGCGGAAGCAGGCAGCCGAAGCAGCCGAAACCCACGCGGGCGAGGACGGAGCACCTGCAGCAAACCAAGGATCAGTAGCTCAAGAAGAGGGAACTGCAACTCCAGCTGACTCCATCACAGCAGCAACAGCACCAGCAAAAGCCGAGGAGATCCCCCTGAGTGAGGAAGACACTGAAAGTGTCGACATAGCTGGGCTCACCATGGAGGATCTAGTCATTCCTCTAACAGAACAGGAAGAAGAGATGGAGGTGGGCATCTGCCCCTCTCCGAATTTCCCCTAAAATGGAGCAAAAGGCTCTCACTCGCATCGCACAAGTCAACCTACACCACGCGAAGGCGGCCTCGGCCGTCATCTCAAGAAGTTTCATCAAACAACAACTTGGACTTGTGCTGATACAGGAACCCTACCATTTCAGGGGAAAGGTAAGAGGTCTCTCAAGCAGGAATGCACAGGTAATCTGGGATAATAGACAGGACCTCCCCCAGGGCCTGCATACTAATCAGTCAAAACATAAAATTCTTATGTCTTTCAGAGTACATGGCGCAGGATTTGACAGCTATCCAGGCCTTCATTAACGTAGGAGGCACCCACTGCGCCATTTTAATTGCTTCGGCCTACTTCGACGGAGGCGGGGAGGCACCGCCAGAAGAAGTTCAAAGGCTAGTGAGACACTGCAGAATGAACAAACTGCCACTTCTGCTAGGATGCGATGCCAACGTCCATTGTCTGGAATGGGGCAGTAGCGACAAAAACGCTAGAGGTGAGCGCCTTCTCGAATTCATTATTAATGAAAACCTAGATATTTTGAATGTGTGAACTACACCAACCCTCGTAACTAGGGTAAGGGAAGAGGTTCTAGATATTACACTCGGCAGCCCGAGTATTAGTAACTGCATTACAGGTTGGAATGTTTCTGACGAGCCGTCCATGTCGGACCGCAGGATCATCACTTTCAACATAGAAGGTCTCAGTAAGGAGGTTACCCCGAAAAGAAACTCCCGCAAAACTGACTGGGACAGATATAGGTCTACACTCCAGTGGAACCTAATAAATGTGAAAGGAAAAAAAACGGCGAGCCACTTCATAGAACTGGAAAACAACGTAGAAGTGGTTAATAGGGCTATCAAAGATGCATTTGAAAGCAGCTGCCCTATTAGCTGTAAGAAAGATACGAAGGACATTCCCTGGTGGAACAAAACGCTGGTCGACCTAAGATCAAAGGTGCGCAAGCTCTTTAATAAAGCAAAGCGTGACGGAGACTGGCAAACATACACCGAGCAATTAACAAGATACAACTTGGAAATCAGAAAAGCTAAAAGAAATAGCTTCAGAGCATTCCGTGAGAACATGGCGTAAACCCCTGCAGCGGCCAGGTTACATAAAGCACTGGCTAAGTAGAAAGTAGGCGCGCCAGGCTCGCTGAAAAAGCAAGATGGCAGCTATACCGAAGATGAAGAGCAGAGGGCGCTTCTACTATTAGAGACACACTTCCAGGGTAGCTCAATCTACAGCAGCACAGATTGATTTTTTTTTTTTTTCGAGGGAAGGTGAAAATCTTCAACAAGACACTATGAGGATCGACAGCGCGTGCTCATAGTAGTGTGGGATTCTTACCCACTAAAAAACCTCCCTTCAAAACAGACGTGTTTTTATTTTTACTACAACTAAGTATTCGACTTATCAAGTTGTTTTCGTTTCGCGAAATAATGACGTTTTGCTGGTACCTTCCCATTAGAAGTTCCTGCTAGCTCCGCAGTTTAGACGCGGTTACTTAACGCGCTAAGTCTAAAGGTTTGATTCTTTGTAGACGGCGAAGTAAATTTCTTTCATCCAAAACTTGGAGGACTGTTATATTAGCGTGACTTTCTAGTCGACTTTTATGCTTTCTCGCGCAGTTTTTGATTTCATCTTCGATTGTTTTAATGCCAAGATCTCTGTGGATATCGCTATTTCGGATATACCATGGCGCATTAACAATACCCCTTAGCACTTTGTTCTCAAAAGTTTGTAAAATTTTAATGCTACTTATTTTGGTACAACCCCAGAGTTGTATACCATATGTCCATACTGGCTTTAGCACCTGCTTATATAAAAGTAGTTTGTTATATATATTAAGCTTGGAATATTTTCCAAGTAACCAATACATTTCTCTATATTTATTATCTAATTCTTTGCGTTTTTTCTTTACGTGCGTTTTCCATTTCAGCTTTGTATCAAGTGTCATTCCAAGATACTTAGCCTCGTTTGCAAACGGGTTTTGAACCGAGTTTGAAAAGATCGGGAAATTATTTATTTTCTTATAAGTAAAATTTACATGAACAGATTTGGTCTCGTTGAGTGCGATTCGCCAAATCTTTGTCCATTCATTTACTCTATCCAAAGCTTCTTGCAGTTTTTCTGTAGTATCTTCGACCGTTTTACCTACTGTCAAGATAGCAGTGTCGTCGGCAAATGTAGCTAGCTCAGTGCCTTCTACTTGCGGCATATCACGAGTGTATAATAGATATAAAACCGGACCAAGAACGCTTCCTTGCGGCACCCTAGCCATTATTTCCTTAAAATCAGAATATTCGTTTCCACATTTGACGCGGAATAGTTTATTCGTAAGGTAGTTCTTCAAAATATTATATAGGTGCTCTGGTAGAACTTGTCGTAATTTAAACTTTAAGCCTTCGTGCCAGACCTTGTCAAAGGCTTGAGAAACGTCAAGGAATACGCTTGAACAAATCTTTTTTTCTTCAAGAGATTTTTCGATTACATGTGTTATTCGATGTACTTGTTCAACTGTAGAATGCTTACTTCTGAATTCGAATTGATGATCAGGGATGAGATGCCCTTCTTCTATTACCGGCTGTATTCGCCTAACCAATATTCTCTCGAACACTTTGGATATAATTGGAAGAAGCGAAATCGGTCTATAAGACGTTTTTTTCATTTGGCGGTATTCCAGGCTTAAGGACCATTATAACTTCGGCGACTTCCATTGACTGGGAACATATTCTAGTCTAATCGCGGCGTTTATAATGAGCAGAAGTTTAATTAGAGCTTTTCTTGGTAGTGCTTTAAGAACGTCTCCCGTAATTAGGTCGTATCCAGGAGCTTTCTTAGGTTTAAGTTTCTTTATTTCTTCCTTTAGTTCGGTAAGTGTTGCATTTCTTATTACGCTATTGTCTACATACGACGTATTTATATTTTCAATAAGAGCTTGTCCATCAAACGGTTTGAAAGTTTCTTCCAGGTGGGCGGCAAAAACTTGCGCTTTCTCTTTATCATGCCTGGCCCATTCGTCTTGATTTTTCCTAATTGGCGCGGCTTGAATTTGAGGTTTTTTAATATCTTTTATAGCCTTCCAAAGCGAATAGTTAGAACCTTTTTCTGCCGTTAAGCTTTCTAGGTAAGTTTGTATTTCATTATTTTTAAGGTCTTTAATAGATCTTTTTAGTGAGTTGCACAAACGGTTAAGATGTGCTTTATGTTGCGGAGCCCGAGTTTATTGCCATCTTTTGCGCGCTTTTCTCTTCTCCTTAATCATCTCTTTTATTTCCTGTTTCCTGTAAGTTTGAATGTAACTGGCCGGGGTTCTCTTTGGTTTGGGAGTATTCTTCCACGCGGCATCCTGTAAGATTTCGACGAAGCGATCTGCTTAAACTTCAAGTTCATAGGGCGTTTTAAGTGATACGCTCAGTTCAATATTTGCTTCAATATCTTTTTTAAAGCCATCCCAATTAGTTTTCGCGCCGGTTAATCTGGCCGGTCCTACTTTTTTAATCAGAGCTTCGCTTATCGTCATAATGATTGGAGAAGGATCAGAGAGATCAAAGCTTTCTTCAACTTTTATACAGTTGCCAGATATTCCTTTAATAACAAAGAAATCAATCAGATCTGGTATCAGTTGGCCAATATGTTGGTTTACCCGTCGAGTAAAAATCACAACTGAATTGCATACCCGCATTATAAAGCTTTCTACCTTTCTGAGAGGCGTACCTTGAACCCCAGAATGGGTGTTTCGCGTTGGAGTCACCACCAATAATAAAATTTGGTTTAAGGAAGTTGAAGATGTTTGTGAAATCACTTTCTTCAAGTTTACATCGCAGTGGACAATATATAGACGAAATGTTGAAAGCAAAATGTCTATTTCTAACGCATACCGTGCTTACTTGCATTGCTTCTAATTCAATCTTTACTTCCGCTGAGTGTTCGATAGATTCTTTTATAAACAAAGATGATCCCCCTCTGGCTCTTTCCGATGGGTGAAAGGCGTGATACCCGCTATATCCCCTTATCTTAATATTCGATTGCTTTGTCAGATGAGTTTCACAGACTAAGCATATATCAATATCTTTTTCTCGTATAAATATTTCTAACTCGTCGAGTCTTTGTATGAGCCCGTTAGCGTTCCAAGTAAGAATTTTAAGCGTTTCTTTCATATTCTGGTTGAAGTGCGCGTGTTATGAATGTTATTTTCTAGTGCAACTAGTCTCTCGAAAATTAGTTTATTTGTTTTGCATTGCTCTTCAAGTTTCGCAAGAATTAGGGAAGCACAGCAGCACAGATGTACTAGAAAGACATAAAAGGCCCAGGAGAGAGGACTGGGCGATGGCAAGAGACATCTGCACGAATCAAAGGCTAAGTTGGGCTCTGAACACCTTCCAGCCGTTTAAAGCACCGGGAGCGGACGGAATATTCCCTGCCCTACTACAACAAGGCCAGGAAATCATTATGCCACACCTCCTAGGACTATTGAGAAGCAGCGTCGCACTTCGGCATATACCAAGAATGTGGAGAAGGGCAAAGGTCATATTCATTTTGAAAGTGGGAAAAAGAGACACCACTTCACCAAAATCCTTTAGACCCATCAGCTTGACCTCATTCATGTTAAAGACGCTAGAAAAGGTCATAGATAATCACCTAAGAATGACTGTGCTGGAAAGAATACCTCTCCACCACAATCAACATGCCTACAGAGCAGGAAGTTCCACCGAAACTGCGCTCTACCAGCCGACAAGTTGGGTTCAGGATACACTGGAGAGCAAGGAAACAGCAGTATGCGCATTTCTAGACATCGAAGGAGTATTCGATAACACCTCCCATGAAGCAATTAGGAGGGGTCTCGAAATAAAAGGAGTAAATCACACCACAAGTAACTGGATGTGTGAGATGCTAAGAACTAGGACTGCTGAGATAGAGGTGGGTCAAAAAACCATCACAATAAGCACCACTAGAGGCTGTTCACAAGGAGGGGTATTATCATCATTGATGTGGAGCCTAGTAGCAGATGAACTACTGCACAAATTGACAGGTGCCGCCATTACGTGCCAGGAGTACGCCGACGATATAGTCATTGTCGCAAGAGGAACATTTGAAGAAACGCTATGCGAAATCATTCAGAGGGGTTTACGAATCACACAGAAGTGGTGTAAAACGGTAGGGCGTGAACCCTACCAAAAGCACTGTGATACCCATTTTTTTTTTTTTTTTTTTTATCTTGGTAACACTAGACAGCAAACTCCTCTGGAGAGAACATGTAGAAACTGTAGTAACCAAAGCCACCAGAGCAATTGGTGTACAAGAACATTTCAGGAAAGACCTGGGGTTGTAGCCCAGCCACACTGAGGTGGATGTACCTGATGATAGTAAGACCCATCATCACTTACGGGGCAGTGGCATGGGTTAACAGAACTAGTCTAACCACGACGAGGACATCCTTCAACAAAGTGCAAAGATTAGCCTGTATATGTATAACAGGAGCCATGCGAACCACAGCAGCTCTAGAAGTGATCGTAGGGATACCTCCGCTACACATAGTGCTAGAGCGAATCGCCAAGGAGACCATTTTAAGAATCAGCAAAGAGGGCATCGGGAAAGGAACATGCATCGCAAATAAAGAGCGAATAACCCTATCCAAATCGGTGCCGCTTCTGGACTGGCCCAGAGACGATATGGTCAAAAAATACTGCTTTGAAAGGAAATTTGACTGAAAGCTGAGCAACAAAAGAGATTGGAGCAGCAAATCCGATAAATACCAACTCAAACAACACACAATTAAATGGTACACAGACGGATCGAAAACATCTACTGGCACTGGGGCAGGAGTGTACGGGCCCAGGACTAGATACTCAGAATCACTGGGAATATTCCCCAGTATATTTCAAGCAGAAGTTCATGCGAACGAAAGATGCGCGCAATTCAACTTAGACAGGAAATTTCGCGAGCAGGACATCGCGATACTATCAGACAGCCAAGCCGTTATTAAAGCACTGACCGCGCACGAGATCAGATCCAAACTGGTATGGGAATGTCTCACGAGGATCAACAAACTGGGAGAAACAAACGAAGTAACTCTCTACTGGGTACCAGGACATGTAGGAGTAGAGGGGAACGAAGCAGCTGATGAATAGCTAGAAACAGATCAGACACGCCATTCCTTGGACCAGAACCCTTCTGTGGGATAGGACCGCACAAAATAAGGGAAGACTTAAGGAAAGAAGAAGAGAACAAATGGGCCAAACATTGGGACGATATCCCCCAAATAAGACAGGCAAAGGAACTTCTGAGGAAATACAACCAGAAAAGAAGCAAACCCTGCCTAAAGGTTAGTAAGAATCGGCGGGTATGTTACCAGGTCACTGCAGACTTAAGGAGCACTTAAGGAAACTGCGAATAGAGGGAGACGGACACTGCAGATTCTGCAGGGACTTCGGAGAAACACCAGCGCACCTTCTTATGGAATGCGAAGCACTGATCCACAAAAGAAGGAATCACCTTGGTGCCTACCTCCTATCAGAGACGGATTTACCTTCGCTGGATCCACTGAAGATACTCCGGTTTGCTGTAGCAGCTGAACTGGAGGAAGTGCTCTAGACCGAGTATATCATCGGCTAGAGCCTTAGTAAGGAGGGCGCAATAGATCTTTTATAGGTCGCAGTGCACCTGCACCTCTCAATAATATACATCTATCTATCTACGACACCCTATGAACTTGAGGTTGAAGTTGATCGCTTCGTTGAGATCGTACAGCTCGCCTCTTGGAATAATACCCCCAATCTAAGGAAAACGCCGGACAGATACGGCTTACGATATCCTCCGGAAATAAAAGAAATTGTCAAGGAAAAAAAAAAAGCACATAAAAACTGGCAACAGAGTCGTGCTCCGCAGCATAAAGCACACTTGAATCGTCTATGCAATTCGTTAAAGAAGATTATTAAGGATTTTAAGTATCGTGCGATAGGCTCTTACCTTGCAAGTTTAACAGCGAAAAAAGATTCCAATTATTCACTTTGGAAAGCTGTAAAAGGCACCAAAAGGTCCAAAGTTCCTGCGCCGCCAATTAAACTAAATCAAAATGAATGGGCAAGGGAAGATAAAGAAAAAGCGGATGTCTTTGCGGCCCAACTGGAAGAAACCTTTAAACCGTACGATGGTCAAGTGGTTTACGACAACATCAATAGGCTGGATTTTGCATCTGACGATTTAACACTCACAAGTTCAACGCTAAGCGAACTCAAACATGAGATCGAGAGTTTAAACCTAAGAAAGCTCCTGGTTATGATTTGATTACCGGAGCAATTCTAAAAGTTTTACCTATAAAAAGCATTGATTACGCTTCCCCAGCGATGACTATCCACCTTGTCGCGGTACTGGGGCTTAAGTAGGGCTGAAGGTTTTCTGCGGAGACGTGTCGGCGAGTGCCGGACTCCGTCTCCCTAATTCTACCGGTGGTGTGAGCGTTTTTAAAACCGTGCCGAAAGATGAAAGGTTGGGGGATACACAAAACCAACCACTAACGAGCTCTCACAGATGCCCTGGCGAGGTCTGTGTATAGTGAATGCCTTACCCCGGCATGGCGGCTCTGGCGGGGCGAGCTACAATTTCCGGCCTTACTCGTGGGAACAAAAATGAACCAAAAACAAAACAACAAAACAACAACAACAGACACCAGTCCGGAAGCTGACACGCTACCCGTGGGCGTACCGGTACTGGCCGAGCTGCAGCCACCATCGGCAGCTAGCTCGGATGAGGAGATCTCTATGGAGATGGAGGAGCGGCTTTTAGCAGATCCATCCGAGGGTCCCCGGAAACCGAAGGGGGGGAAGAAGGTCTCTCCAGGCCAGATGAGACGGCGGTTGTTCCGTAGAGCGACGCATGTCAAGGCGGTGCTGGACGCAAAAGATCCCTCTTCCCTCTCTGAGAAGGAAAAGAACTCCCTGGCCTGGGCTATTGATACAATAGCAAAGGACGCTCTGACGAGGCCTGCGCCTAAACAGAGCGTTGCTGAAACCAAGGCCAGCCGTAAGGTCGCTGCCCTTAAGGCAAACCTTGGCGGAAAAGGAGCAACCACAAATATGAAAACCAGCAAGACCGCTGCCGCTAAGGCAGGTCCTGCTGGGGCTCAGCCAGAAACCTCGAGGGCCGCTGAACATCGTCGTAGGATGGCCGAGACCAGGCGGGAGGAGGCTTAGGTCTTCCGAGGACACAAAAAATCCCCCCAAAAGGTCGAAGGCTGATACGGGGATGCTCTTCAGCGGGGCGATTCGAAGTTCACTGCAGCTAGCTGTGGTGGATTTCGGAAAACCTAGTGGCCAGTATTCCTAAGAATGCGGTCAGATGATTGAGAAGGCCTTAGCTGGAGCAATCTTCGACCGTATTTGAAAGAATGCCGGCGGAACTGCACCCAAATTCGGGAGAGCGAAGTGGCATCGTGGGGTCATTATGATAGACTGCAAGGATCAGTTATCGCTTGACTTCGTGAAGGCCACGGTTCGCGGTTTTAAACTCTGGGAGGGGGCTGCATTGCGAGCGGTTCCCCGAGAGGAGATACCCACCATGCCCAAGGGAAGGCTCTGTGTTCCTGACTGGGGTGTGGACAAAACAAATTACTGATATGAAGGGCTGGGAGGTCGTCGGGGATGATCATTCTTATGAATGAACCCCCGGCCTCACTTCTGGCAGACAAGCAGGAACCGTGGATTCATAACAATCGCGTGATGGGATTAGGGTCAAAAAACTATAATGTATATTATAGAAGCGACGCTGGCAAGGTTAGGACGTGTATCGTGGCCAAAAAGAGTTTAAACATACTAATGTTATCTCGTTTCAGCTCCGGCGACTTGACAGTGGTAAACGTGAGAGGGGTGAATGGAAACTGCACGGTGGCGTCTGCGTACCTACCCTACGATGACGGCATCAATGTCCCCTCGGAAAATCTGAGGTCGCTCATATCAGCGTCTCAAAAAGGTGAGAAAAACTTAGTCTTGGGATGTGATGCCAACGCCCACCATACTCTGTGGGGTAGCACCGACATCAATGCTAGAGGCGAAGTTTTGTTTAATTATATTCTTGAAACCAATCTTGTTATTTGTAATAGAGGCAATGACCCCACTTTGTAACGTCTTATAGAAGGGAAGTCTTGGATATAACTTTTATTTCTGGCCAGAGCTCTGTTGAAGTTGTTAACTGGAGAGTCTCCAACAAGGCGTCACTATCTGACCACTGTTGGATACTCTTCAAGCTACAACTTACTACTTATGGGAGTGGGACTTTCAGAAATCCGCGTAGGCCCAACTGGTCAAAATTCAAGAGAGAACTGAGGAAATCAGTGTATCACCTCGACTCGACTGAAGCAGTTGACAATGCAGTCGATGCACTGACTGGTTACCTTACGCGATCCTTCGAGAAGTCCTGTCCGGTTAGTAGGCTTAGCTGTAAAAGGCGTCCACCATGGTGGAACGATAAAATAGCGGAACTCATTCGTATTTTAAGAGTAGGGTGGAACCTCGCTAAGGAGGGGGTCGTCGAGTGGTCCACCTATAAAGAAAGCGTGAAGCTCCTCAAGAAAGAGATTAGGTTCGCAAAGAAGAACTCTTGGAGGTCTTTTTGCGTATCTATAGAATCAACAAACGAAGCGTCCCGCCTAAGGAAGGTCCTGGCCAAGACACCAACGCCGGAATCCAATATCAGGAAAAGCGATGGCACCTGGGCAGAATCACACGAGGAAACGCTGGATATGCTACTGAGTACTCACTTTCCTGGATGTACATCAATCTCTGGAGATGATCTAACCATTCCAGAGACGACATCGGGAATAAGTGCGGAAGAGGTGGGTTATATAATAGATGATGACAAGATAGCGTATGCAATTAAATCATTTGCTCCATATAAGGCACCAGGAATGGATAACATTCGACCTGTGGAGCTGCAAGAGTCAGTGGATATTGCTATTCCATGGCTCAAACGTATCTTCACAGGATGCCTTAAGCTAGGTTATGTTCCTAAAGCATGGCGGGAGGTGCGCGTTGTTTTCATTCCCAAAGATGTATATATAAGAGGTGAGATCGGCGATGATTACCTATCTTAATCACAACACGCATACATCTGCGGCAGATCGGTAGACACGGCCCTCCACCGGGTCGTATCGAGCATAGAAAGATCCCTACACTTCAAGGAGTTCACTCTTGGGGCGTTCCTGGACATTGAAGGAGCGTTCAACAACGTAAGCTCTAACGCAATCCTGAGCAGTCTGTACAGAGCACATGTCAGCACCGGCCTCTGCAACTGGATTGCGCAGATGCTTCAATCAAGGATAATATCTTCAACGCAAGGAGATGTAACCATCCGGAGAAGAGTCTGCAGAGGAACACCCTGGTTATCCTGGTTTCGGGAAAATTTTCTCCAGTCCTAAGTGAAAGGCTCAATTTCGCGCTACAACTAGTGGACAACTGGGTCAACAGCAAAGGGCTGGGAGTGAATCCTTCAGAGACGGAGGTAGTTCTCTTCACTAAGAAGAGATCAATCCCTACCTTCAGACCCCCAAATATTGGTGCCACTGAACTAAGTATCTCAAGTTCAGCTCGGTATCTGGGCGTAGTTTTAGATTCCAAACTTAACTGGAAGGAAAATGTTGCCGAACGCGTTAAAAAAGCAAGCGTAGCTTTCTACTCCTGCAAAAAGGCTTTCAGCAATACGTGGGGCCTCAAACCGGCTGTGGTATACTGGATATGAACGGCTGTTGTAAGACCCATTCTCACATATGGCTCACTAGTATGGTGGACGGCACTTGAGAGGCAATACCTGCTTTCAAACCTCACCAAAATCCAGAGGGCGGCGTGCATCGGTGTCATGGGATTAATAAGAACAACACCAACGGCGGCAATGGAAACCATGCTTAGTATCATTCCGCTTGACATATACTGCAGCAGTTTGGCGGCTAAAACCGCTGTAAAACTGAGAGAAGGCCGGTTGTGGTCATCAAGCCTTTACGGCCATGCCTCCATTCTGTCCCGATGGGGGATAACCAGCGGATTGACGGGAACTGATCACATGAATCCGACGCTAGCATTCGAAAGGAGATTCGCTACAAGAATTCCCGATAGAATAAACTGGAAGAATCGTAGAACCATGAAGAAAAAGGAGTTGGCTCTCTATACCGACGGTTCTAAGATGGACGTTGGCACGGGAGCCGGAGTTTATTGTGAGGCCCTAGGAATAAACCGCTCCTTTATAATAAACGACGACTGCAGCGTCTTCCAGGCCGAGGTCACAGCCATTATACAGGCTGCGGAAATTATACGCGAGAGTAATATCGTTGGCAAAACGATCACTGTCTATATAGACAGCCAGGCAGCCGTTAAGGCTCTGGACTCTGTCGTAGTTAGGTCGAGGCTCGTGAGAAGCTGTAAATCACTCTTAAACGAGATATCCAGAGCCAATGAGGTGACCCTCTGCTGGGTACCAGGGCATATGGATATCGAAGGTAACGAAAGGGCTGACGAGCTTGCTAGGAAAGGGTCGGCGCTGCACTTATCGCGGGTCCTCCCCTCTGTAACAATCCCGATCCGCTCCTTGCGGAAAAAAATAGAGGATGAAGTCACCGGTCGAGCAAACAGACGCTGGGTTCATCTGGAAACATGCGCTACGGCCAGGGCGCTATGGCCGGCCTACAGCACGAAGAGATCAACCTCTCTGGTAAAACTTAGTCGTTATAACGCACGGGTCATTTCTGGCATAATTACCGGACATTGTGCCATTGGCGTTCACGCGGAACGACTCGGTGTGCTGCATAATGACTATTGCAGAAGCTGCAGGGACGAAGAAGAAATTAAATCTGTTCGCCACCTGTTGTGTGACTGTCCTGCTCTATCCGTCAGAAGAATGAGGACTCTTGGTAGTTACTTCTTCTCGGAGCTGGAGGACTTGGGTAGTGTTGAGCTAGCGGACCTCCTGAGATTCATATCACTTTCTGGGTGGTTCTAACGGCGGATTTTCTTTACCGTTTACGTTTCCAGGGTTAAATGATTGGGCACAATGGACCCGTACTGTTGGTCTGAGTGAGCAGTCACTCCTTGTCACAAGGCAAGCTTCTCCATATTGTAAATGCTGCGCTCAGATTAAAACACGTGCCGATCCAATGGAAAGTTGCGGAAGTCATAATGGTTTTAAAACCAGGAAAACCGCCAAATGAGGTAAAATCGTCATATCCAAAATTTTCGAGAGGATATTACTAAGGCGCCTCCAACCGGTTATAGAAGAAAATAATCTTATTCCTGACCACCAGTTTGGGTTCAGAAGTAAGCACTCGACGATGGACCAGGTGCATAGAATTACTGACGTAATCGAGAAAACACTTGAAGAAAAAAGGATTTGCTCAAGCGTATTTCTTGACGTGTCGCAAGCCTTTGATAAGGTGTGGCATGATGGCTTAAAATGCAAACTACGACAAGTTCTCCCTGTATGCTTATACAATATTCTAGTATCATATCTCGGGAATAGACTCTTCCGTATTAGACATGGAAACGAATACTCGGAGCTCAAAGAAATTTCGGCCGGCGTACCACAAGGAAGCGTGCTTGGGCCGCTTCTCTATCTGTTATATACTCTTGATATACCGAAAGAAGAATACTATTCTTGCTACGTTTGCCGATGACACTGCTATCCTAGCAGTAGGTAAAACAATCGAAGAAACGACTTCAAAACTGCAAAACGCGCTAAATAATGTAAATGAATGGACGAGGGACTAGCGGATTGCCCTCAACGAATCTAAATCTGATCACGTGAACTTCACTTATAAAAAACCGAATGACTTGCCAATTTTTCTAAACTCGGCACGTGAAAATGAAACGTAAAGAACTCGAAATCAAATATAGAGAAATGCACTGGTTACTCGGAAAACATTCCCAGCTCAGTACTGAGAACAAACTGCTTTTATACAAGCAAGTGCTAAAGCCGATGTGGACCTACGGTATACAACTTTGGGGTGGTACCAAGAAAACAAATGCCAATATTTTACAAACTTTTCGAAATAAAGTGCTAAGACAAATTGTCCAAGCACCGCGGTATAGTAAAAACGACGATATCCACAGGGATCTCGGAATACCGACAATTGAATCTGAAACAAGAAGCTTGGCGAGAAAGCATAGAAACCGACTAATCGGACATGTCAACAATACAGTCCTACAAATTTTGGAAGAGAGCAATTTATTGGGCCGACTACAAAGGACGAAACCTTTCGACTTGGCGAGATACCGCGTCTAGATTGCGGAACATGCAGGATCTTTCAGTGGAAAGTAACCTGCCAAACATTTTTATTTCATGATAGAAAAATTGCTCTCAGACACAACTGGTCCATTGTACTGCCAGAGAGCAAACCCTGATTTACCAATTTTATTGGAATTTCCTTGACTTTCGAAGAAAGCCAAGAAAGCAATTCAGTGATGAGGAGCTTACAGTACCAGCACTCACCACATCCGCACCGAAGATCTGCCACTTGATACGAGCAAAGGCCGGACACTCACAGAGATAATGTTCCGCGGTGTCGTCGCTCTCTGCACAAGCGTCGCAGATTGTAGTGTCACTTAATCCTAACACGTTAAGGTGCTTGGCAAAAGCAAAGTGGCCTGTCAAGACGCCAATATGTTGTCTACAGTCTTTTCTGCTGAGAAACAGCAAGAATGCCGCTGATTTCTTGCAGACGTCCGGGAGCATGCGTTTAGTCAACCTGCATCCTGGAGAGTCATGCCACACACAATTGTGCTCGTGAGAGACCCAATCGTCAATGAAAACGCTAACCGAGGACGCTGGGAGACCCAACGCGGGTTCGGGACCTGAGAAAGCGTCCTCTGAGCCCTGTCTAGCAATCTCATCGCAGATCTCGTTCCCCAAAATTCCAGTGTGACCTGGGACCCAGATAAGAGACAGAGAATTCAGCCTTCCGACCGAGTTCAAAGAGTTTTTGATTTCACGAACTATTTTGGAAGTGGTTAAAGGGTTAAGCAAAGCCTTAAGCGCAGCCTGACTGTCACTACAGATACAAATGCTACGTCCCTTCCACCTGTTCTTCACAACATAGTTCATGGCCATTAGGATTGCATAAGTTTCCGCTTGGAAAACAGACGCATATTTGTCTAACGAGAAGTGAAGTCTAATGTTGTCGACTTCCACGAAGACCCCAGCGCCAGACTCTTGACTGGTTTTGGAAGCATCCATGAAAATACGACTACATTCCATTCCCGGCTCAGACTCTGGCCGAAGCCAGTCCTGGACACAAGGAAAGTCGACTCTGAATTTGCGCATCAGCTGGAGTTCTGGTGTCATTGCATCAGACGGCATATCCATAAGACAGGAGTCGTAAGA
Organism: Brachypalpus laphriformis; assembly: GCA_945910035.1. Lineage (NCBI taxonomy): Eukaryota > Metazoa > Arthropoda > Insecta > Diptera > Syrphidae > Brachypalpus > Brachypalpus laphriformis. The sequence continues at coordinate 228,272,952 of OX246753.1, read as the reverse complement.
TAAGTGTCGCGCAAGTTTATCAAAGTTCCAGTGTGGAGTATACCAAAAACCGCCCCGCATAAGAAGATGGATGGCTTTGATAGTGCAACCCATGATATAAGTATAAAGGGGAGGTAAGTTCAGCAAATTCAATTGTTTTTGAATTACTTCTTTACTAAATAAAAAAAAAACGATCGACACAATTATTCCACGCTCTTGCGGAGTATAGCGCTCCATTGCTTGTCTGTTTGTATACTGCAGCTGTCTAGTTCACAAATGTCAAATATGATTGACGTACGACGCCATTTGCAAAAATTATAAAATCACGATAGGGTGGTTAATTTTGCGCCACCTTGTATAAAAGATATAAATTGAAATATTGGTATCACAGCGATCGTTGAGTAAACTTAACATTTTATTGTCTCGTGTGGAATTTGTTATTATGCACGCCTAACGACGATATTAAACCCAATGCTTTTTTCTGAGAATAGAAAATCCAATCGTTTCTGATATACCATATCCTGGGGCGAAAAAAGTCTGATAGCTTTCACACCGATCCCTGTTATTTCTGAGGTAATTTCCGAATCGATTTCCAAAATAGCAGTTCAGAAAAAATTTTAGACCACAAGAAAATTCTACAATTGCTTCTGGGAGTAAGGTAGGAGCACGATGTCATGAACACAACTACAATTGTCGGAAAATGGTAACTGAAATCAGAGTGATTAACTGTGTTCCGAGTAGATGCACTTTCCTCGCCATACAAATACCTTTTCAAAATACTTCTTCTTCTTCCTTTTTCGACCATTGTTGTTTTATTCATAGCTACGACCTGCTGACCATTAAACAGTACTAAGCAATTTGTTTGTCGTGTAGAATACTATTACAACTCTTTCACAATGAATAAGTTATGAAAATGGATTCATGTTACATCTGAAGAATAAAACGACAATCGTCGAAAAGCGACAAACGCCAACGACAATCAGGGTGATTACCTTTTCCAATTACATTAGCATAAAACATCAATTTTCTTATGAATACATATTTCCGTAGGGAGAAATCATCTACTTGTCGCTAAGAGCATGAGTAGTTTGTAGAAGCCAAGTATTTGCACAGGCTCAATGGAATACGGCTACTAAACGAAAAATTGACATTGAACAAATGATTCAAGATACATTTTTTATATTTTGCCATACAATCTCACAATGTTGGTGTCGACATCAGGGGGAGAAAATTCCCATACATTTTTTAAAAACTTCGCGAATATTTTGTAACGCTTCTTTTGGTGCAAAATATGTTTTTCTTTTATACACGAATAGGTATATACGTATTTTATTGAAATTATTGAAAGATGCATTTTTTTGTATTCCTTATAATCGCCTAAAACTATATGCTGATTTCCGTTTACCAGCACTTTCAGAGGTTATTCCATACCGACTTGTGACGCAGAACTGTTTAGTATTGTAGTATTTATTATACAAAAGTCTATGCGAAAAGTAAATTGCTTTACACTTAAATGAAAAGTCGAGACCCTGATGTAATAAAAACTACTCAATATATTTATTCATATACTTCATAAAAAAAAAAACAATATTTATATATATTTACAAATACTTCATTCTTCGGGTTTTATTTCACTATAAAACCCCAAAGCCATGAGAGGTGGTTCCTGCATATGGCCGAAATATGGTAAGCTACCATCTACTTTAGGTACAGATTTGTGGAGTTCATGAATTTTAAGATGCATTTGAAGTGCTTCCAATTTCGAAAAACTGATATTACATTGATTACAGTTGTATTGCTCTGCGTGTTGGATTTCCTCATGACGGAACAATTTATCTTTTCGATTGAAGTTCTTACCGCACACTTTACATTTGTACAAGCTATCTAAATGAAGAGCTTGATGGCGTTGGAATTCCCTCTTTCTTGTAAATGTCCTAGAACAGATATTGCAAATGTGTACTTTCACATTTGATTTTGGCACTATTGGCTGATTGTTACGAATTTGCATCGCGGCTTGAGGTTTCTGTAATTGAGCAGCTAGTAGGCTATTTCCAAAGCTGGGTGCTCCTTTTGAAGGAAACGTTGCTCCTACTGGATTGTAGGCTAATTGCAATGCACGCTGACTCTCATTATTCTGGTATGTGTTGTCCTGCTGATTTATTCCAACGAATGGATTGATTGGAATTACTATATTTTCAGACGGCGATTTTTGATTTTCTCCATTGAATGAAATTAGTTCAGATTCTTTCCTTAAATGGGAGAGGTAGTGTTTTTGCAATTTATCCTTCCGGGTAAATGATGCTGTGCATTTAACACATTTGTGTGGCTTTACTTCCATATGGGTCCGTTGATGACGTACGAGGTCTGCGGAAGTAGTAAATGATCTAGGACATTTTTGGCAGACATGTGGTTTAACGCCGCTATGAATTCGCATGTGCTTCGTAAGATTTGTATTGCGAGAGAAACTCTTAGAGCATACTGGGCATGAAAACGGTCGAACGCCGGTGTGTACGATTGTGTGTTTCTTTAAGTCAGAACGACGGCAGAAACCTTTGTTACACAAAGCACAGACATACGGGCGTTCGTTATCGTGTGATTCTTTGATGTGGTAAATAAGAACTTGTCTGTTCACTGTACGGAATGGGCAAAAATTGCATATAAATGGATTTGCTGCATCGTGACGTGATTCATGTTCGTCGCAGTCCATTTGTGTCGTAAACGCCATATCACAGTATTGACAAAGAAAGGTGTTTTTCGGTTCACATACGATATCGCTTGAGTTCTGTGGTAACGACTGAGTAACGCCTTCAGATTTTACTGCGTTTTCATTTTGCACTGTTTCAGGTCGTGGAATCAATCCATTAACACATTTGTTGGTAGGATATTCACTATCGGAATCTTCCATTGAAAAACAATCATCAGAACTCTCATACTCCTGGTTGGGATCGACGACAGTAATTTCGCAGTTTTCATCTGGCACAAATCCGTGGAAACCGTTTAAGCCTTCATAACGGTTATCCACAGTTTCTTGCTTTATAGTATCGGTTTGCAGTTGACAACATTTTGCTCTCATCTCATCAGAATGTGCTTGCAGCTGAGCTTCACAGAGCTTAACATTTTCACGAAAGTCTGAAAATGACTCTGTTAGATATAAACAGCGGTGACAAATATTTTTCGGCAGTCCGTCTTGTTTTTCTACCTGAAAAGAAGAGAACAATATTTTAGACCCACCATCGAACACTATAAATAAACTTTTAAGCCTTATGTCGTTTTCCATTGGTTTCACTCCCGATTTCACTCCTTTTTGATTCCAATGGAACATGTGAAATCTTCTTCTGCTTACTTTTGCGTGTATTGGTGAATGTCTAATTTTTTGTTTACATTTTTCACAGAAAAACAAATAAATAAATGGCTTCTTTTTGTCCAATGGAAAACGACATTAGCAATCCCATCATTTTTTTAAGTAACATATTATCAAGTTGTTAATTATATCTGTGTAAAATTTGATTCTACTAACTTGCCCCAACTGAGAAAATAAAATAAACAAAAAAATGGGTCTTGTACCATATGACTTTGACAAGTAGTCCGATGTAAGAGTTTATATGTGTGAGTGCATTTTGAGAGCACTCCCAAATGAAATTCGGAACAGAAAAACACTCTTTTTCTGTGCGGAACACAAAAACACTCTTTTTCTGTGCGGAACACAAAAAGACTACTCCTTTTTGCCCCCAAATGAAATACGACCTTAATGTGGGGATATTACGATATTCCCATTTTCGCGTGTACAGCGACGAGGCAACATATGTAGCAGGAAGCAGATAGCGGAAGGAAGTTTTTATTTTTTTTGATGGAGATGGAGGAGAAAAATTGTATGTTAGAATTTATAGAAGTTTATCGTTCTTTACCAGCGTTGTGGAACGTAAAAGCGAAAGAGTATAGCGACCGTATTTTAAAAATGAGCAGTACGAAACGCTCCTTAAAAAATATATATTTATCATATCATATCATATTTTCTTTTTTATATTTTTGAAAAACTGATTTCAAGTGTTTAACGCTTAAATCATACCAGAGACCGCACGTCCTTTCATCTCAACGTTTGTGTAAAAATGAGTGATTGAAGACTCATGCTTGATGTGTGTATATGCAACGTCAAACAGAATTTACTAACACACTCTCACATGCTTAATGAGATTTTGACCTGTGTATATGCCGCTTTAGCGGAGCGACGCTTAAGCGCCTAAACCCCTCCGGAAAGCAGAGTTTGAATAAATCAATCGCGCGAAGCGCGCCACTTACCTGCTATTGGCAACACTGAAGGTAATTTCTATTGACATATCGGTTGTCAAAAGTCAATTTTAAAACTTCGATATACCGAAAACTAAGTGAAATATCAAAAAATATTACTTTTTATATTGTTCAGTGCGTCGAGGTCCATTAGAAAACATAAAAAAATCGAGGTGCCACGGATATCGTAATAGTGCCCTTAACACTAGAAGGATAACGTGCGCCTCGGAGGCGCACTCGACACAAATATATTGCTGTCATCTGTTAACCGACGTGTTTTATTTATTTATTAATAACGTAACAATTCATTGAAGTTATAAAAAAAGGAATAATTATTTAAATTTGTAAAACAAATCGGTTTTTAAAATTGTGCGCCTCTCGGGCGCATGTTTATCTTTTCAGTACTATAAAATAAGGTTATCTTTCTAGGGTTAAATGTTTCTGCAAATAAAAATATCTTTTTAAATACATTTGTAAAAGTGCAGGTTAAAAATATGAATAATCCAACAACAAGGAAGGGACATGACTAGACATCAGAGTGCATGTACAGAATGCTACTCCAGGGTAATATTTTTTTTTTTACTAAATAAGAAATGAAGCACAACTTTTTTTTTTTTTTTTTTCTGTTGGCCGATTATTTAGATTCTAACAATTAGGTATGGAATATTATATCGGCAAAGTTCAAAGTTATTCATTATACGTTGAATGATTGAATGGCTAGGCACATGATCTTTACCAAAAAATTCACGCAAATTTATTTGTCTTTTCACAATTGATCATTATTAAGATAATTTTAATTGAATCGATTATTTAGATACGTGTTTTAATATTGCTTATTCGTGGAAAAAATCATTCATTATTGGAATGAATAAGCAGAACACTCAAATTAGGGTGGCAATGGAGTTGTTGATACTTTGTTGTCTGGGACACGTAGGGCTACGGGTTCATGTACCTACAACCGGGGAACTTATCTTTCACATAGTAAACCAGTCCGATTTTAAAACTTCTGGATTTATGAAGAAATTAAATTTTGAAAGTGATATTACACATTCAAAACTAAAATCTCTTTTACTAGAAAAATAAATTTGATTATTTACTTAAGTTGTGTTTCTCATCTAAATTAAGTTTAAAAAAATATTGGGCATAGATTTAGTTAAAAAATTTCTCTAGAAGGGTTTTTCTTTTAACTGAATGTCAACGTATCAGATCCGGTTTTATGTACGTCCGTTTGATTGAGCCAGAAAATCGCTAAGATTAAAAGAAAACATCTGCACGCATTTACACAGAACCACTTCCAAGTATTTTTGTTTTGTATTATTATTATCTTTATTTCTCAAACTTTATAAAAAACATCTTAGCCTAAGTATACAAAATTAAAAAATTAATTAAATAGGGAAATAGTAGAAACAATCAACAATCATGAAAAATTACATCTCTCACACCATCAACGGAGCTGAGGATGAAGAGTGCAGAGCACAAAATATGTGGGACTCCCAACAGCGAACTTGCTTAAAGAAGACCAAATCACTGCTAGGAGCTTCAAAAGACCACCATCAACACGCCGAAGAAACATGGTGGTGCAGTGATGAAGCTAAGAAGGTGATAAATGAGAAGAAAGTGGCTTTCAAAGTTTGGTCAAAGTGCCCCTTTTAATAACGGTGACGAAAAAGTTCGCCTCGAAATGGAATACAGATGTTGCAAGAAAAAAGCGAAGAAGAAGTGCGTCCAGCTTCAAGCAGAGAGTACGGAGGGCCTGTATCGGGAGCTGGAGAAAATACCTTCCCCGGTTGTTGATGCAAACCAGGCTATCCAGGATCTGCGAAGACACAATATGAAGAAGAGCGAAAACATCTTCACAATAGCCCCCCAAAGAAGGAGGAATGCTCAGGAGATTCGTTCGCCAAAGTTCATTAACAATGCTCATGGCCACCTTCTTGTGGATGACGACAAAATTCTGCAGAGGTGGCGGCAGTATTGTGAAGAACTTTTAAATGAACAGTTTTCCCGGCTATACTTTCCAAGAGCCACCCCTAACTGTGAAGAAATACCCGACATCACAGTCGAAGAAGTTATTGAGGCGGTCAAATACTTCAAAAAACGAAAAGCGGTTGGGCCAGACGAGATGCCCTCTGAGTTCTGGAAAAAGATGGGAGACATCGGGTTCAGATGGCTCAGAACTCGCATCTCCAAATTTGAGAGGTGACCCAATGCCGAATCAATGGAGGGAAAGTTACCTTCTCCCTGTATACAAAGGGAAGGATGATACGCGAAATTGTGAAAGCTACCGTTCGATCAAGCTGATGTCACACACCATGAAGATCGTTGAGCGGGTATTAGATGGCCGACTGCGAAAAATAATACGGCTATCTGATGATCAGAGCGGGCTTGTCTCGGGTAAATCAACCACAGATGCAATCCAAAGTATAAGGATCATAATGGAAAAACATCGTGATTCCTTAAGGGATTTGCATATTGTAATGGTTGACTTTGAAAAGGAATTCGACAGACAACCACGAGATCTGATATGGGTGGCGCTAAGACATCGAGGGGTTCCAGAAACCTATGTACAGATGATCATGGGCATGTACGAAGGAGCAAAGACAAGAGTAAGATGCCCCGCTGGAGTAACCGAAGAGTTCCCAATCAAAGTCGGGGTGCACCAGGGAAGCGTCTTAAGTCCTTGATTATCTGCTTGAAGGTAAAGTGATGGACCCCAAGGTACATCAGTTATCCTTTGCTGACGATGGAGCCATCATAAGTGAGGATCCTACATCCCTGCAACGAGCACTTGATGTGTGGGTGGACGCTCTGGAGGGAAATGGGTATCGCATTAGTTCAAAAAAGACAGAGTACTTGTGCTGCCCGTTCTCTGATCCACTCAGGCCTATTCCAGACATTTATTTGAATGGAACAGTGCTTCCCAAGTGCGAAAAGTTCGAATATCTGGGATCTATGATCAATAGCAAAGCAACTTGTGATGACGACATCAATCATCGCGTAAGCGTAGGGTGGATGAAGTGACGAGAAAATTCCGCTATCTTCTGTAACAGAAAAATGCCACCTAAGTTGAAAGGAAGGGTCTATACCGCAGTTGTGCGTCCAGCGCTCACACACGGTTCACAATGTTGGACGATGTACAAAACGTATGACGGTAAATTAACGGCAGCTGAGATGAAGATGCTTCGCATGACAGCAGGAGTAACAAAGCTTGATCGAATAAGAAGTTCGAAGATCCGTGGAAGCTTCGTACAAAAAATAGAACGCGACCGGCTCAGCTGGTATGGACACGTTCAAAGAAGAGATCATTTGAACCCCATTAAAAAGGCAATATCAATGCACGTTCCAAAGACATCGCGATGTAGGAAAGGCAGGCCTATAAACGCCTGGATCAGACAAATGCGACGACATCGGCATTTCACTGACCTCAGTAACCGAGTGATCCAAAATCGGCAGGCCTGCCGATATTTTCTGAGGTCAAATAAGCGGACCCCACACTCGGATCAGTAGAAATGCAGTGAAGTGGGAGGGTTATGATCCCTTATTTTCGGATCATAACCTCGTTGATAAAAGGAAGAAGAAGAAGTAGAAACAATCAACATTTTACACAAAATAATGTTGAATGTCACTTCAAAAAAAGATAAGCTTGATAATTAAAAAATGTGGACGCGGGGTGATCAGCAATTCATAATAATAATTCAAGTAAAATCAATTAAAAAAAAAAAGTTGCAAGTATCAAAAATAAAAAAAACTAGAAGCATAAATAAAGAAGAAAAGAATAAGATATATATTCAAAAATACACCAAAATGATAGATTTAAATGCACATATTAAGCTATCTAGGACTGGACATTAACGAGAGATCCTAGATCATCAAATGAAAATCTATATTGCCAATTTTTTAATTGTGTCAAAAACATGTTTCGTGAATTTATTACTCGAATGTACTCGAATATTGGTTTATATACAGAAAATAATATTAAAAGAATGCTTAGGTTATTATTTAGTAAAAAAAAATTATGAAATATAGAAACACAAGCAACCAAGAAGATCTTCAGTAAATACAATCATTTTGTAAATTTAGATATATCTGATTAAAAAAAATATTAGTAAATTAAAAAATTAAAAATGATATGAATGGGAAAAACTACAAAAGCAAGCAATACGATCTACGTTAAACACAAAAACCAAACAAGTTAGCTATAGGATAATTTATGAGTTATGATAATTATAAAAACAATTTTTTTCTGCCGTTAAACATAAATTTACCTTACATTTAGAACAGTACATTTTTGTTTGTCTTGAACAATTAGATAACTTGCACCGTCCCTTTTTGTCGATAATTGTCCAGTGGTCTGTTTTATCTAGCCGTATGTCTTTAGGAGGAGCATTGGACGAATTTGGCTTGGAACGTTTGGTTTGAATGAGTGATTCCAAAGATGTCGGCCGCCCATGTTTGTTAGGTTCCACAGAGCCGTAACTAAACATAACATCTGCAACTTCCAACTTAAAATCGATGAGCCTCATTTGTTTGTATTCACGGCGGCCATTTTTGATCCTTTTATGCAGTATGTATGCATTTACTGCAGTCATATCTAGCATATGAAAAAATAACCGGTTTGTCCATTTTAGGCTTTTCATGACTATTTTATGACGTCCCATGAAACTGTCCATCAGATCCACTCCTTCCATGTGCTGATTATAGTCTTTAATAATTTGTGGACATGGTGTCATTTTGACAGACTTCTCTTTTCTATCGAACCTCCTTACATGCTTAGTATCCCCTCCAAATCTCACTTGTTCCGGATTATAAGCAAGGTTCGCTTTCTTCCACATGACTTTTTCAAATTCCACGGACGTCGGGTTAATTTTTGTTTGAGAAAATTGTGAGGGAAATGGATTCCAAGAACTGCTTACGGATGGAATCGATGATAGTGAAGGAACTGGATCCGGTATGAAATGACCCGGATCTGCATTGTCATTGTTTATCATACTAACGAAACTATCGTTTATTTACATGTTAAGATCGAATTCATCGGCATCACCATCCTCCGACAAACCACGCTCTTCAGCCATCTCATCTACACTACCCTCATTATTATCGTCAGTTACCACTGCAATTTTGCCTACACCTGCTACTGATGTTGGTTCGCAAAACTCATCAACGTCATCATCCAAATCATCAGTACTGTCAAAACTAAAATCATGCAGCAATGCACTGACCCCTTCGTCAGTCATCTTCACACCGTCAATTTTAGTAAAAGCCATGCTTAATTTAAAACCTATTAGGAAAAAATGCGAATAAGAAAAAAAAAAGCGAACAAGCACACCAACTACCGTATATAGAAATATTTTCCGTTTAAATCGTAATCCAAATTTTACTTCTTTCAGGAACGATACTACGATACGTTCCAAAGACATCGCGATGTAGGAAAGGCAGGCCTATAAACGCCTGGATCAGACAAATGCGACGACATCGGCATTTCATTGGCCTCAGTAACCGAGTGATCCAAAATCGGCAGGCCTGCCGATATTTTCTGAGGTCAAATAGGCGAACCCCACATGCGGATCAGTAGAAATGCGGTGAAGTGGGAGGGTTGTGATCCCTTGTTTTCGGATCATAGCCTCGCTGATAAAAGGAAGAAGAAGAAGAAGGAACGATACTATGCATAAAGCAACATTTATACGAGAACTACTAATTTTTGTGGATATTTTTTCTTGAGCAATCTACAATTTTTAATACAATAATTGTAATTTATATATCAAAATTACAGTGTACTGTTTTGTAAACTTATATAAATATAAACCTTCAAACTAGTAAGTAAGGAACACAACCAACTATGTAACTTGCACTTTGTAACGATACACAACTACTCTGAATACTCAACAAATGAAGAAATAAGCAAAATTCAACCGAAATCATGATATAGGCCGCAATGCCCAGTGTATCTTTAAAGATACAACCATTTACCGCTATGTTATATGAAATGGGTATATCGTATTTGGTTATACTAACTGTATTTTACTTCATAATATATACGTTCACCAGGATATATTTTTTCTGTCACAGCATTGTTACCAACTATAAAGTTATTAAAGAAAAAAAAGCTTTTTTTTTTAATTTGTTTAAAATTAAAAAAAAAGCTTTTTTTTTTAATTTGTTTAAAATTAAAAAAAATTCAAATATTTCGTTACAGGCAATTTAATTTAAAAACTATGGGTCTATTTACAGTGGGTACATTTTGAGTCAATAAAGCAAAAATAGTAAGCCATAAGTAAATAAAGTCAAAACTAACGAAGAAATAATTTCTTTAAAGATACACTAGGCATTTAAGGGTTAAACTTTGGACACTCGGGTGCATGAAAGAAGATATTTGCATCAATACAGTTTTGCACGGACAAACTAAAAAAAAATAATTTTAGTTTTGGGGCTTACAACTAACTAACAAATTTGTGCTTAGCAAACCAAGTTCTTAGTACTATCTATACCCAGAAAAAAGGGACACTGTCAATTTTAGAGCGACCTTGTCATTGACAAGTCTGTCTGTACAGATTTTCAAACTTTTTTTATTTCTGTCCGTAGGTGGTTTTACCTGTAAAGTTTTCTATGAACATTTTTTTTTATGGCAGCATGTTCCTATTGGCGATTTGGTATTAACGCTAAGCCAAGTATTCAGAGAATACTATTCGTATTCAGAGAATACTATTCGGAAAAAGCTTTGAATTGAAAAAAGTTTTGTGGGACTTTTACTCACTAAAAAAACTCCCTTCAAAACAATCTTGCTTGTTTGACTATAATACCTGGAACTAAGTTCTAGACTTATCAAGTAGTTTTTCTTTCACGAAATAAGGACATTTAGTAGGTATCAACAACAGGATCAAATTAATAATCACCAACAGCAGTTACAGCAATTGCAGCTGCAGTTGAAGGAACATCAACTACATCGAACTGAGCCAGTCCAACTGCATCCGAAATCTGTAGTTGATCAACCTGTAGATGATCAACAGGTAGACGTTCAACTAAAAGAACAACCGGTGAAAGATCCTCATCTGCTGCATCTTCAACCTCAACAACCTCAGCAACCTCAACAACCTCAGCAACCTCAACAACCTCATCAACCTCAACCACCTCAGCAACCACAACAACCTAAGAATTCTCAACAAATCATCAGCAATGCAGAACCTTACGTTCCAATAAAAAAAAAGATGATTTTGCCTAATGTAAACGTTACTCCTTCTACCCCCTTAATCATTTCCTCTCCCACTGTGCCGTCCACCACTGACAACTTCTCATTAACGAGTGATGCGGTGTGCAATCGTGCAGTTAGCTCTGCCATTTCGGTAGCTAGCTCTGCTATTTCGGCAGCCAACTTGCCGTCTTCTCATGACAGCACTTTAAGGGTTGTTCCACCTCCATTTGTTGTGTTCTTGTCTCGTTTAGAATACGGAACTAAGTCGACGGATATAATGAATTATTTGTCAAATAAAGGCATTGAAACTAATAATATTAGGTGCCATAGTTTAACACCAGCCAATCTAACTGGACGATTATCAGCGTCGTTCAAAATAATTGCTCCGTCTTCGGTTGGGAAGACAATTGTGAATCCAAGTTTTTGGCCCATTAATATGATAGTTAAGGAATTCACTAACCGTCCAAGCACTAAAAGCAATAAGCCAAAAAACTTAATGAAATAGCCTTCTATTACCTGAATGTTAGAGGGCTAAGAACTAAATGTACTCGGTTCTTATTAAATATGCTTTGCTCTTCTTCAGACATTATTATACTCACTGAAACGGGCTTAGATGACTCTTTCACCAATGCCGTTATTTTTCCCCAAAATTTCAATGTTAATCGTTGCGATAGGTCACCAGATAATAGTGATTACAAAAGATTTGGTGGTGTTCTAATTGCAATCAAAAATGCCTTTCAGTCTACCCCTTCGGGTAGGGGTTAGAATATACCCGAGGTAGGCATGCCTGTCGTAAGAGGCGACTAAAATCCACCCTCCGTATACCGAGTATGGCGTATACAAAAAACATGCAATGAACAAAACAAAAGATTTAAATACCCCAGGTGGCAGTCCAGGTAAACTGGAAAATCCACCCTCTTCGGAGGTCGGCTCTACGGATTCTGGGGAGAGCCATTTATTGCACCTTATAAATCCCTTCTCAAAAAGTACAAGGGTATCTCGATCTCCACCAACAAGATCGAACGTCTCCGGAAAAAGAAGTCCGCCGGAAGCGCAAACGCGTGAAAAACGGGACTCAGCGAAATCTAAAAGCATTGAGGAGGAAAACGACGTACTCCGTACCAAGCTTAGCGAAATGGAGCTACTCTATCGTGAGCTCAAGAAAGAGGTAGATTTACTCAGGCAAGAAAATAATGCCCTAAAAAACACGTACCTACAAAAAGAAAATACAGTTAGCTCACATCGCTCACCTAGTCGCGAATACCAGACGGATGAAGAAGAGCTAACACGCGAAACGAATTGGGTCGAAAAGAAACGACCTAGCAAAAAACGAAAAGCTGGTTCCTCACCGGAAGTCGAGCCACAAAAAGATGAAAAGCGCAAGGAGATGCAAGAAAAGCAACAACAACCAAAATTACGTCCTCCGCCACCGATAAACGTCGTTGGAATTACGGACTATAATAAGTTGCATTGCCTCCTTAAAGGAACTCTGGCTTCGAAGTTTAAGGTGACATCTCTGCGAAACAATACGTGGAAAATCAATGTCGATGATGCCGACGGTTACCGATCAGTATCTAAAAAATTGAATGCCGAAAAGATTCAGTGGTATACTTATGAAAATAAGTTAGAAAGACCACTGCGTGTTGTAGCAAGGGGACTCCACCCCTCGTGCACTAAAGAAGATGTAATGCACGACCTTCAAGGGAAAGGCTTTAAAATTCTTGATGCCGTCAATATTATCAAGAAGGAGAAGCAACAGTCGGAGGGAGATCATGAAAAATTGGTAAAGCGCGGTCTTCCACTATTCATGCTTAGTTTTGATAAAGACGAAAATAAAGATATTATATATGGTATCAAGACTATTCTAAACATCGTGGTCAAAATCGAACCCATGCGTAAGACCTCCAGATCGATCCCGCAGTGTAAGCGCTGTCAAGGCTTCAATCACACGCAGACTTACTGCCAGAAAGAGCCGCGATGCGTCAAATGCGCAGGTAAACATCTCTCGGAAGAGTGTCACCTAAACAAGCAAACCCCAGCCACTTGTATAAATTGCAAGGGAAAACATCCTGCGAACTATCGAGGTTGCGAAGTGGCGAAAGAGCTTCAAAAACGCCGCGATACGCTAAAAAATTCGATGCGTCCGAATATGAAACCAATCAAGAACAGACCCAAAATAGCTACGAAAAAAGCAGCGAAAGATAGAAAGTCCGTCAATATTAACTTAAGATCGGTTAATGATAAAAAATCCGAAAGTAATAGAGATAAGGTAACAGAAGCAAAATCTCCGAATATTGGCGTGCAGTCTTATGCTCAAGCGGCGAAGACAGTTAAGGGTACGTACACGACCGACAACTCACGGGAGATCAAAGCAAGAAACCGTCCAAACTTTAATGTAAAGACTCCTTCTCAAGTTGCGACATTGAAAAATGGTGATAGAGGTAGTTCAGAAGATCATGTATCCAATGTTTTTTCCCTAATTCTTGCGAAACTTGAAGAGCAATGCAAAACAAATAAACTAATTTTCGAGAGACTAGTTGCACTAGAAAACAACATTCATAACACGCGCACTTCAACCAGAATATGAAAGAAACGCTTAAAATTCTTACTTGGAACGCTAACGGGCTCATACAAAGACTCGACGAGTTAGAAATATTTATGCGAGAGAAAGATATTGATATATGCTTGGTCTGTGAAACTCATCTGAAAAAGCAATCGAATATTAAGATAAGGGGATATAGCGGATATCACGCCTTTCACCCATCGGAAAGAGCCAGAGGCGGATCATCTTTGTTTATAAAAGAAAATATCGAACACTCAGCGGAAATAAAGATTGAATTAGAAGCAATGCAAGTAAGCACGGTACGCGTTAGAAATAGACATTTTGCTTTCAACATTTCGTCTATATATTGTCCACTGCGATGTAAACTTGAAGAAAGTGATTTCACAAACATCTTCAACTTCCTTAAACCAAATTTTATTATTGGTGGTGACTTCAACGCGAAACACCCCTTCTGGGGCTCAAGGTACGCCTCTCAGAAAGGTAGAAAGCTTTATAATGCGGGTATGCAATTCAGTTGTGATTTTTATTCGACGGGTAAACCAACATATTGGCCAACTGATAGAAATAAGATACCAGATCTGATTGATTTCTTTGTTGTTAAAGGAATATCTAGCAACTGTATAAAAGTTGAAGAAAGCTTTGATCTCTCCTCTGATCATTCTCCAATCATTATGACGATAAGCGAAGCTTTGATTAAAAAAGTAGGACCGGCCAGATTAACTGGCGCGAAAACTAATTGGGACGGCTTTAAAAAAGATATTGAAGCAAATATTGAGCTGAGCGTATCACTTGAAACGCCCTATGAACTTGAAGTTGAAGTAGATCGCTTCGTCAAAATCTTACAGGACGCCGCGTGGAAGAATACTCCCAACCTAAAGAGAACCCCGGCCAGTTACATTAAAATTTATCCGCAGGAAATAAAAGAGATGATTAAGGAGAAGAGAAAAGCGCGTAAAAGATGGCAACAAACTCGGGCTCCGCAACATAAAGCACATCTTAACCGTTTGTGCAACTCACTAAAACGATCTATTAAAGACTTTAAGAATAATGAAATACAAACTTACCTAGAAAGCTTAACGGCAGAAAAAGATTCTAACTATTCGCTTTGGAAGGCTATAAAAGGTATTAAAAAACCTCAAATTCAAGCCGCGCCAATTAGGAAAAATCAAGACGAATGGGCCAGGCATGATAAAGAGAAAGCGCAAGTTTTTGCCGCCCACCTGGAAGAAACTTTCAAACCGTTTGATGGACAAGCTCTTATTGAAAATATAAATACGTCGTATATAGACAATAGTGTAATAAGAAATGCAACGCTTACCGAACTTAAGGAAGAAATAAAGAAACTTAAACCTAAGAAAGCTCCTGGATACGACCTAATTACGGGAGAGGTTCTTAAAGCACTACCAAGAAAAGCTCTAATTAAGCTTCTGTTCATTATAAACGCCGCGATTAGACTAGAATATGTTCCCAGTCAATGGAAAGTCGCCGAAGTTATAATGGTCCTTAAGCCTGGAAAACCGCCGAATGAAAAAACCTCTTATAGACCGATTTCGCTTCTTCCAATTATATCCAAAGTGTTCGAGAGAATATTGGTTAGGCGAATACAGCCGGTTATAGAAGAAGGGCATCTCATCCCTGATCATCAATTCGGATTTAGAAGTAAGCATTCTACAGTTGAACAAGTACATCGAATAACACATGTAATCGAAAAATCACTTGAAGAAAAAAAGATATGTTCAAGCGTATTCCTTGACGTTTCTCAAGCCTTTGACAAGGTCTGGCACGAAGGCTTAAAGTTTAAATTACGACAAGTTCTGCCAGAGCACCTATATAATATTTTGAAGAACTACCTGACGAATAGGCTATTCCGCGTCAAATGTGGAAACGAATATTCAGATTTTAAGGAAATAATGGCTGGGGTGCCGCAAGGAAGCGTTCTTGGTCCAGTCTTATATCTATTATACACTCGTGATATACCGCAAGTAGAAGGCACTGAGCTAGCTACATTTGCCGACGACACTGCTATCTTGACAGTAGGTAAAACGGTCGAAGATACTACAGAAAAACTGCAAGAAGCTTTGAATAGAGTAAATGAATGGACAAAGATTTGGCGAATCGCACTCAACGAGACCAAATCTGTTCATGTAAATTTTACTTATAAAAAAATAAATAATTTGCCGATCTTTTCAAACTCGGTTCAAATCCCGTTTGCAAACGAGGCTAAGTATCTTGGAATGACACTTGATACAAAGCTGAAATGGAAAACGCACGTTAAGAAAAAACGCAAAGAACTAGATAACAAATATCGAGAAATGTATTGGTTACTTGGAAAATATTCCAAGCTTAATATATATAACAAACTGCTTTTATATAAGCAAGTGCTAAAGCCTGTATGGACATATGGTATACAACTCTGGGGTTGTACCAAAATAAGTAATATTAAAATTTTACAAACTTTTGAAAACAAAGTGCTAAGAGGTATTGTAAATGCGCCATGGTATATCAGAAATAGCGATATCCACAGAGACCTTGGCATTAAAACAGTCGAAGACGAAATTCAAACCTACGCGAGAAAGCATAGAAGTCGACTAGAAAGTCACGTAAATATTACAGTCCTCCAACTTTTGGAAGAAAGAAATTTACTGCGCCGTCTACAAAGAACCAAACCTTTAGACCTAGCGCGATAAGTAACCGCGTCTAAACTGCGGAGCTGGTAGGAACTTCCAATGGGAAGGTACCTGCAAAACGTCATTATTTCGCGAAACGAAAACTACTTGATAAGTCGAATACTTAGTTGTAGTAAAAATAAAAACAAGTCTTTCAGTCTTTGAATCATCAAAATCGTACGTTAGATCTTATCTTCTCTAATAACAACGATGAAAGTTTTGTTACTAGAAGTTTCTCACCTCTCGTTTCCGAAGATATTTACCATCCTTCCCTAATCCTTTTTTGCAACTTGAATGTTAATGAAGCTAAATCCTTTATCTTTTATAAATTCGATTTCAAAAATGGTAATTACATTGATATATGTGAGGAGTTGAGCAATTATAACTGGGTCCCACATCTATCGTTAGATATTGATGATTTATGTTCAGAATTCTATCGGGTTATTACTAAAATAATTTTTAGTTTTATTCCTGTAGTTTTAGTCAAAAACTCTACTCTGGGGTCTTGTCCATGGGACAATGAGATAACCCGCAATTTAAAAGTACTTAAAAATAGAGCTTATAGGATATGGCGCTGTAGCATGGAGGATGAGGACTTTGTGTTATACAGAAAACTAAAATCCGAATTTAAAATTTCTTTACACAACTCGTATTTGATTTATTTAAATGAAATGCAAAACTCTTTTAAATCGAGTCCTACAAAATTGTGGCAATTCATAAATACTAAAAATAAAAGTGACGGTTACCCTGCCTCATTTTCATTTAATGGACAGGCAATGGATACACCTATTTCTATCTGCAACTCGTTTGCATCCTTTTTTCAGTCAGTCTATTCAAAAGTGGACTCAAATATTGACAATTCATTTTTTAGTTACCTTGGGAATGCACCTCTTTCCGCGTTCCATAACATTGAGATTTCTCCCGATAGTACTTTAAAAAGCCTAGTCGAAATGGAACTCAACTTTAATCTTGGCCTTGATGGCCTGCCTTCTGGTTTCTTAAAAATGTGTGCTATCCCATTACATGGAATATTATGCCACATGTTCAACTTATCATTAAAATCAGGTATTTTCCCATCTGTATGGAAAAACTCTTTTATTATACCACTTTTTAAAAGTGGTAGGAAAAACAAAGTTGAGAACTACAGGGGTATATGCTAACAATCGTCAATCCCTAAATTGTTCGACAAATTAGTTTCTGAAAATTTGAATTTTTATTGCAAATCTTTACTGTCCAACAACCAGCATGGTTTTGTAAAGAAAAGATCCACAGTGACCAATATGCTTGAGTTCACAAATTTCGTGATATCGGAAATTAGTAAAGGAAATCAAGTTGACGCAATCTACACTGATTTCTGTAAAGTATTTGACCGTGTTGACCACAAAATTCTGCTTTATAAACTGGACAAACTAGGATTTCCATGTTCCTTTTTACGCTGGTTATCATCCTTTTTATCGGAAAGATGCCAATTTGTCAACTTTCGAAATCACATTTCTAGTAAAATTTGTGTGACATCTGGGGTTCCCCAAGGTAGTCACATTGGTCCTATTTTGTTTATCCTCTTTGTAAATGATGTAGTCTCATTTTTGCCGGAATGCAACATTCTAATGTTTGCTGATGATTTTAAAATTTATTTATCAGGCAATGAGTATCATACATTTCAACTCTTAAACGAGTATCTTTTTAAATTTCATCTATGGTGTTCAAAAAATTATCTCTCCCTTAATGTTGGCAAATGTTCAGTAATTACTTTCTCACGACGTATTTCGCCCATTTTATATAATTACTCACTTGGTGGTGAAGCCGTGTCTCGTGTTACCTTAATAAAAGATCTAGGTGTATTGTTAGATACTAAGTTATCATTTAACAATCATATAGACCACATTATAAATATGGCTAATCGATCTTGGGGAAGAATAAGGCGTTATGCCGGTGAATTCTCCGACCCTTATGTTATTAAATCACTATACCAAGCATTTGTTAGGTCTCTGTTGGAATATGCATCAGTTATTTGGTGTCAGTATTACAAGTTCCATATAACCGAAAGAATCGAAGCTGTCCAGAAAAGATTCTTGAGATTTGCTTTACGTGGGCTTCCATGGTCTGACATTTACAACCTCCCGTCCTATCAATCAAGGCTAAAGTTAATTAACATTGACTCGCTTGAGGATAGGAGGATGGTTGCTAAAGTGGTTTTTGTTCACAGAGTGCTTACAAATGATATTCATTCCTCCGGAATTTTGAACTGTATTAACATTAATGTCCCATCGACCAATCTACGTAATAATAGATTTTTTACTATTACACATTCGCGCACTAACTACGGTCGCTCATCCTCTATTAATGGATTATTGATAACTTACAACGTTAATGCTATTTTGATTGATTTTAATATATCTTTGGTATCTCTTAAAAAGAGATTGATAGGTAATATTCAGTCATGATTGCTAACTCTACAGATATGCTTCAAAATGTTCTTGTATTTATAACATATCTTATTTGATTCGTTTTGTATATCACTTTATTGTTTTTCTTTTTTTTTATTCATACTTTTGTAACTAAGTCTAAGAAAGAAATTGCTCTTTGTTGACAAAATAAATAAATAAATAAGTATCTTCTCATTGGAAGTTCCTACTAGCTGCGCAATTTAGCCGCGGTTACTTGCTGTCGCGCTAAGTCCAAACGTTTGGTTCTTTGTATACGGCGTACTAAATTCCTGTCATCCAGAATTTGAAGGATTATTATTTACGTGACTGATGTGTGTACACCGGTGCAATAAATTAAACTCTTTAACTTCTTTAACATTCATTTATTAAAATACACCTTAAAACTACTTAACAATAATTGACCTTGTTGCGTGGCCGCGCTTGCTAGACTAAACTCGGATTTTAGCCTGTAGTAGGAGTGTTAGTTCAGAGAGGGAAGATGAGTGAGAGTTTATGTAATTGAGTGCGAGATCGAGTGTGCTATTGAGTGCATGATCACTACATGACTTTCGATTGTTTTAATGCCGAGATCTCTGTGGATATCGCTGCATTAGCAGTTCCTCTTAGCATTTTATTCTCAAAAGTTTGTAAAATATTAGGTAGCAAGGTAGAAGTGCTTGTTGCTGCGCACTGCACTGCAGTTCAATAAGCACCTAAGCGCCATTTTGAATACCACACACTCAAGTGACCTTGTTTGCAAGATACCGTTAATATTTTGGTACCTTGGTACTTTTTTTTTACTTATTTTTTACTGCTTTAGCACTTGCTTGTATAAAAACAGTTTGTTCTCTATATTGAGATAGGAATATGTTCCAAGTAACCGATATACAATACATATACATATTTCTCTGTATTTATTTTCTAGCTCTTTGAGTTTTTTTCTTTAGGTGTCTTGGAATTTTATCCGTCTATACCTCTGATAAAAGCCTTAACAACTAGACAATTAATTTCTGTTGTTCTGCTGTTCGTTCGTAGACTTCTGTTGGCCTGTTTGGAATAAAATAATTATTTCACTAAAGAGCTGCGTACCAATTCGAGAAAATGCTTTGTGGAAGTTCCGCTTTGGAGAATTGTATGTATGCGAATGATAATTAAATGGGCAAAAGAAAACCTTTCACTTTCCCTTCCGAAGCAAACAATCTTTTCCGAAAGCGTTCCACTCCTATGGGCTACCACAAAAACTCTGCGGATGGATGAGCAATTTTTACCAGAACAGATCAATTCAGGTTGTTGTCGATGGTGTATCTTCCGACACATTTGCTATTAATGTTAGTGTACCTTACGGATACGTTCTTTCTCCAACATATTTGACGAAAACACCCCATAAAGGGTTTATGGCCTAGTTTTTCGCAACCACTCGAATAGAAGGGACCTGCAGCTTTGTGCCGTATGAATTTTTATTTATTTATATATAAATATATATATTTTTTTTAAGAGTTTTCTAATGACAACAATATTTGTCAGACGTTCACGAAAGGTGGGACCGTAACTGTTCTACAGATACTACTACCATGGCAAATGTTCCCAATGCATAAACAGAATGATCTCTAGAAACTCGAATTTTTAACGTCTTACTAGGTAGTCTACTAGACCACAAAACAACCGCAAGAACATTATTTAGATTAGATTTCGATTTATTGGTTACAAGAAAATCGCTGTACATGTAAGAGCAAAACACTTATAAATAGTACAGGAAGCAAGTAAACATATTGAAAAACAAGAATTTTAATAATACTTACGAATAATGAAAGAAAAGAAAAGATACAAAAGAAATTTAATATATACACCAAATAGACTAAAATAAAAATGAAAAGAAAAAGTGTGAGTAATTTCAGTTAAGATGCGAAATGAGAAAAATACGCCGTTGAAAATTGCCTGTACTTGATATAGACCTCACCCAGTGAGGCCAGTTTTGGCGCACTCTTACTGGAGAGGCGTACCCCGCCCCTAAAGTTTCAGAAAGGCCATATAGAATGATACTCAAATTTCGGGAATGGAGCACGCAAATTCTTAAATTATTCTTTTGGTAATCTATCGGACTAAACAAAAAAAATGTAATTTTCGACATTTCCGGTAAAGTAAAATCTAGCCTATTTCTGTATTATTTGGAATCTGTCCTATGACTTACACTCTTATAGAATCGAGAAAGTTCAAAGAAGTTTCACTAGGTTCATGTTTTTTTTAACTTGAATTGGCAAATCGATACGCCTTGTTATAAAACCAGGTGGTCTTTAATAAATATTAGTTGTCTTGAATGGTGTCGTATACCTACATACATATGTATATATGTTATGCTTATAAAAGATATAATTCATAGCCACCTTCAGTGCCCTGTTTTACTCTCTATGTTCGATCTTCTATAATTCTTGTCTATTACGATGAACATAATATGTCTGCGTTTTGTAACGCTAACGCAAGAAACACACATGCAGTAAAATTAGAATACACATAAATGAACAATGCCACATTTATTTACTGATCTACATGATAATCTTTTCCCCGTACGCCAAAATTTAATAGTTTTCGTAGAAGAGAGAGCTCACGAGAGAGTAAACAATTTCCCTATTCTGCGGATTTTAGTCCAAGAAATTTCTTTGTCTCTTTCTGCAAGCTGCAAATTTTGATGCAGAACGTACAGGAACAGACGTCATGAGTCAACGCTACCAAATCGCAAATAATGGAATGGAATGGAAATTTGCACCAAGTGAAACAGACACAAAAACAAAAATACACGTTGCTCCGACTCAAAAACAAGATACATGAGGGAGGTATCAAAAGCAGTCCGATAGTAATTGAACTACCATAAGATTTGTTCTTGACATGCAACTCATACATGGTAAAAATATTATGGCGATCGGTGGAGCGGGTGAAATGCCCATTCAGAACACACATACATACGAGTATATGTATACATCATTTTATTTGAAGAGCCGTGGTGTAGTGGTTAGTCTGTCGGACCACTGCGCGTGTGGTTCAATATCTGACTCCCAGAAAACACCGAAGGTTTTTTTGTTCATGGTTCCACCTCTCGCGAACGTTTGACAAACATAGGAGAGTATTTTTTCCACGAAAAAGCTTCTCAAAAACAAAATAAAAATTACACTACGCTAGGCCTTGGCCTAGTTTGTATGTATTGTTTATCAAGAACTCAACAATATTATTTCTGCGTTTTTTTTGTACATTTAGTACTTCTATTGAAGAAAGGAGACCCTTTAAACTGCGCCAACTACAGAGGTATAAGTCTCCTCAATATCGCATATAAGATCCTGTCTGCTGTACTATGTGAAAGCCTAAAACCGATCGTCAACAACCTGATAGGACCTTATCAGTGCAGTTTCAGGCCTGCCTGGAAAGTCCACCATTGACCAAATATTCACACTACGGCAGATCTTGGAAAAGACCCATGAATATAAAATCGGTACGCACCACCTTTTCATCGATTTCAAAGTTGCCTATGATAGCGTGTTTAGAGACGAGTTACACAGAGCCATGTCTAGTCTTGGCATCCCTGCCAAGCTCGTCCGTTTGTGCAGAATAACGATGGAGAATTCTCGCTGCTCCATCAAAGCCGGTAAGAACATCACCGAACCGTTCGATGTCAGGAAAGGTCTTAAGCAAGGTGACGCGCTATTATGCGATCTCTTTTACATATAACTTGAGAGAATTGTACGAAACTCACAAGCCAATACCGGAGGTACAATCTTTTACAAGTCTGTACAACTACTCGCTTATGCCGATGATATTGACATAATCGGGCCGTCAATTGGGCATTTACGAGTATTGAGATCGAGGCAGCAAAGACGGGTCTAGCGGTCAATGAAAGCAAAACAAAATATATGCTTTCTATAAAAAAGGACACCCAACAACGGCGTCTTGGACAGAACGCCACAATAGACAGATATAATTTTGAGGTAGTAAAGGATTTTGTCTACCTAGGCTCTATGGTGAACTCCGCAAATGACATCAATAGGGAGATCACACGAAGAATTACTCTTGCCAATCGTTGTTTCTATGGGCTAAGAAGGCAATTGAGTAGCAAAGCCCTATCTCGAACTACTAAGGTAACTCTTTATATGACACTAATCATCCCAGTCCTGCTGTATGGCGCAGAGGCATGGGCTTTGACGAAACCGGATGAGAATGCCCTTGGTTATTTTGGGAGAAAAGTTCTTCGAGCGATCTTTGCTCCCGTCTGCATAGACGGTGAGTGGAGAAGAAGGTACAATGCCGAACTATACGGCCTTTACAAAGACATCGACTTAGCCAGAAGAGTTCCCATACATTGACTAAGATGGCTGGGTCATTTAGAGCGGATGGAGCCCAACGTTCTCGCTAAGAAAGTCTTCGAATCCACCTCGGATGGACGGCGCAATAGAGGATGACCTCGCGGTAGGTGGCGCAAACAAGTGGAGGTGGACCTCAACCAACTTGGCGTGCGCAACTGGAGGTAGCTGGATCGTAACCGTGCTGGTCCACCCCGGACTGTAGCGCCATCTAAGTAAGTAAGAAAGTATTTCTATTGTATTTATGTAATCGAATACAATTGTGTGCGTGTACTTCTTAAAAAAAAAAAAAAAACATGATATACATAATTCTACAACATCAACGAAGCACGAATACGTGTAATGGCTTATAAACGTTGCTCTTTACGTCATTCAGAACACTATCGAGAAAATGTTTGTATTCAGTATGACATGTGGATGGGGCTTTATGGTGTTTTCACTAATGACTGACATATTCGTTGGACATACGCTTTGTTTGTACGAGTAATTGAATATCGTGGCATATGCACTTTAAATATTTAAGCACTGATTTACATATTAAACATATTATTTTATATCAATCCCAATTATATTATAGCACTCAGAATCTCCGGTCCATTGTACTACCAGGCAGAAACATTTCTTTAGTGCAGTGGTTGAAAAGCCTCAATGTGATTCGTTTTTCTTTTGCTATACTCGGGCGGCAGTTCCACGCTGGAGCTTGAACTTACATACATCGGCTAACGAGCAAATACACTATCCATTGCACCATTGCCACTCTGCATTATCAGGGTTATCGTGAATAAATTTTCCCTCGGAATTTTTCCCCCGAACAAAATTTTGCTATCTTCAAAAAAGACGAAATAATTCCGCGGAAAAAAAATAGGTATCATGAATGACAATTCAGGAGAATTTTCAACGCAATCGCGATATTTAATTTTTCCCCGATGAATTTTTTTCCTATTTTTGAAGGTATCTAATATTTATTCGGGGGAAAAATTCCGAGGGAAAATTTATTCGCGATAACCCTGTATATGTTGTTACATACTCGTATGTTAATATAATTACGAAATTGTCGTCACTCCTTTGCTTGAGGATTAAGAGAAGCAAACAAATTCGCAGGCGAAAGTTTTTTCCAATTCTTTTATGTTTGAGGCAAATAACTTTGACATAATGCCACAAAATAAAATATAGTCACTATTTGCTAGTAGTAATCAAAAACCCGTTTTTCGTCTCGTAATAATGTAACCATTGCTTTTTATAAGAAAAACAGTTTGAATGGTACTAACTACATTTATCGCGGTTCCCAATTTCTAATATATTACGTAAGGCGACATATAACAATTCAAGATAGGTACAATCAGGGTTATCGGCGATTTCGAGGAAAAAAAAGTTCCCCCGGCGCTGCAAGTAATAGTGAGCCAAGGAGCTGTGACGTTATTGCAATGGCTGTAGCTCTACCCCTGGGCGAGATTATGTTTTTAGAATGGTTGGTATATATGGTACTCCTCATGTGCATTTTCAGTTGGGATGGATCTTTGAAAGGTTCAATATCGCTTCATTTCACTACCAGAAGACGTTAAGTGGACCCTCGATCATCGGATCATCCATCGTGACCTATTTTATTCGGTGAACATTTCACTGATTTACTCATTCAACATACGAGTATGTATATCAATTATGGCTTCTTCCGAAGAGGACATTCTGTATGCCCTGAAATTGCCAGTGCCATTTTAGTGTTTTCTATTTTCGGTCGGTTTTAGGAATAGTTAAGTTAGACTTAATTCAAATAAGTAAATATTTATTTTAGTATTTATAAATAAAAACAATCAAACTTTTTACTTTTAAAATAGCACGTCCTTTGCGGTTGCTGCACATCACACCCGTGATGTCTCTATTTTCACTTTTCGCTTAAAAAACAACA
This sequence comes from Brachypalpus laphriformis, assembly GCA_945910035.1. Classification (NCBI taxonomy): domain Eukaryota; kingdom Metazoa; phylum Arthropoda; class Insecta; order Diptera; family Syrphidae; genus Brachypalpus; species Brachypalpus laphriformis. The sequence continues at coordinate 228,247,602 of OX246753.1, read as the reverse complement.
AAACTGGCAAAAAAAAAAGGTAACGCTACCATGAATTGCTGCTTTTGTTTTTGATTCCTCCGGCAAATTGATGAGAGAATATTCCGGGGGAAATCGCGTTGAAATTCCGGGGGAAATTTTTTTCACGATAATAATTTTTGTGGGGGAATTTTTTTTCCTCGTTCGAAATGCATTGCCGATAAGTATTTTTCGAAAAGAGGAAACAATTCGGGGGGAATTTTATTCACGATAGCCCTGAATAACTACTTGAAATTTGGGAATGGAAGACCCCGCCCTCCTCACAATGACGTTTTCCCTCTCCATTACGCCATTTAGATGAACGGATTGAAATCGAGTTGAAACAGAATTAAGTTTCGACCCCCGTTTTCGCTGTAACCAAATTGAGGAATTGAGTTGAGATCGAATTGAAAGAGGATAAAGTTTGACACTTCTTCCTCTGTGCGTGAATTTAGGTATGCCAAACTATTTACCCTTATCCGTCTTTTTATTTTCATGGCGCCACAGTAATGACAACATGATAAACACAAGGGAAACAATGCATGCAAGTGGAAGAGTAATAAGCAAAAAGGCCATAAAATGATAAACTAAGAAAAAGGAAACAATGCATGCAAATGGTAAAGTAATTAGCATGAGAAATTCCTTCCAGAGTGTACCTACACTTCGTGGAAAATAACAATTCCTTTTTGTTTCTCTATCTGTCGAACTCAATTTTTCATCCTCGTTTACCTGCAAAATCTCAACTCAATCACAGAAAATTTTTTTATTAGATTGCCTTTAGACTTAACTAGACTTAACTACAGAATGTATACTCGTATATATATGAGTAAGTTACTCTTGATCTGACTTCCCGATACAAAGGTCTCGTTACTCGTTACTGTAGTACAATGCGTATGAGTAACGTTTTATACCAATACGTATGGTATCGTATGTAACGTGTATCAATTATTTGGTTCGGACACAAACGGATACACAAAGAGATATACAGACGTAAAACAAGGAATGAGCCAGGCAACTTCAACTTCAATACGTTTTGCTACAGCACTAATTGACTCAATCAATGCAATCTGCGTTTACATGGCATTTAGTTCGAATTGAATTTGAATTCAATTCCTTATGTAAACAGGTTATATCACGTTTTGACAGTTGTCGGGCGCAAATCCACCCGAGAAAACTGCAGATGAGTACTAGCAAGTTATGCCTGAATCACAATAGCGCTTTGGCCTCGTTTTCGAATGTCGTTTTCGAATGTCGTTTTCAAGCTAAACAATAGGAGACCTCACGTTTGGCATTTACAGAGAATTACGTAATGCTAAGTGACTCTAACTCGAAGCATAAGTTGGGATGAGTGAAATTTTTGTTCGCTTTTGGCAATTAACTGCTGTGGAACAAAGGAAAATATGTGAACTAATTCGACCGGAATTGTTATTTCAAACCACGCTTAAAGCAGAACGTAACGAGATCAAAGCCGAAGCAAATGCGCTATTGTGTTTTAGGTAGTACGCTTATACGCATAGTCGAGTCGCGATCGAGTCGAGATTTCGATCTAGGTTTTTCAACACCCGAGTCGAGAGGTTTAATCCAAACTGGTTTGAAAAGTAGTTGAATGACATAAACATAGATACGTATTCATTAGGTATAAATATTTTGCGCCGTCGAAATGACTTCGAGCTGAAATCTCCTACATTATGTTTAGCATTTCTTTTGTCTCTTCGATCTTCCAAATATTTTTTTTTTTGTCATTTACTTTGGGGATTGTTCAATATGAATTGAAATTACTAAATGAATACCGATTTTATTTACACAGCCACAAAAAAAGAGAAACAAAAACGAGACAAATTGCTCGACAATCTTCGCAGCCAGAAAAAAAGTGATTAAACTAAGGACCATACAAAATCGGAAGAACAGTACACCAATATTATTACATTATAAAAAAAAGGAAGGAATTAGAGACCATAATAAACACGAAGAGATGTGCACAAATAGTCCCACGAGCTAAATACTTCGATATACATTCAAGTAAAAAGGACCATAGCAAAGCGACACTGCCTGCTCTGCAACCGTCCCAAAAAAAAAAAAAAAAAATGCAGTTCGACTACTCCACCCAGGTATAAGTACATGCATTTTTTGGACTCGACTTGGCACCAAAAGCGTAATCGAGTCGAGCCAACCTGGTTCCGACTCTGGTGGTGTATACATGGAGTTCAAGCCGGCTTGAAGCCAACTTCAACCCTGCATATAAACTTAGTAAGGCACTACATCTTCCATTGAAAATTAAAACTGGAATCTTGAGTGAAACTAACTGGCCGAACACAATGCTGAATCTGAAGCTATACGCCTGTATCGCTGTCAAAAAATCGTGCACCGATGAACCTGAGTACGAACACAATGGTGAAGCGCTGTACGGGTGTTTATTGTTGGTAATCCAAATGCTTCGGAATATTTTTTTTCACACTTTGGCTGTTTTTGTCATATTTTTATAGTCAGGATTACTCAAATCGAATAGAATATTGTTCCTTTTTACTAGTTCGATTCATTTTTCTGTTCACTGATGTCCCACCTTTTTTTTGTTTTGTATGGAAATGCCAAAAAGTTAACTTCACTTCTACTTCAGCGGTGAGCTTCAGCTTTACATTGTGTTCGCAGTATTGGTTGTGCGTATTTAATTTTGACAGTGCGACGGACTTCAGCTTCAGCTTCAGCTTCATCATGCCTGAAACACAATAGCGCCTCGACGAGCGCTTCGCCTGACGTCTATGAGTTGAACTATGGGAAATCAATGTATCCTATCACATTGGCTGCATTCACGTGTACACAACAGTTGTGACATCATCGCTACATTTCCATGAATGGATTGCTACTTTTGTCGGTGCCGTCTATGTGATAGTGGCACTCATTTTTAATTTTTCACCTGTACATCGATAAGTCAAGCACAAAATTGCAGCGGAAAAACAAGTTGAGTAAAAGTAGCGTAAAAATTGTTCGCTACATAAAATGGCGACCGCTCAGTCAACATGTTCAGGGTTATCGCGAATAAATTTTCCCTCGGAATTTTTCCCCCGAATAAATATTAGATACCTTCAAAAATAGGAAAAAAATTCATCGGGGAAAAATTAAATATCGCGATTGCGTTGAAAATTCTCCTGAATTGTCATTCATGATACCTATTTTTTTTCCGCGGAATTATTTCGTCTTTTTTGAAGATAGCAAAATTTTGTTCGGGGGAAAAATTCCGAGGGAAAATTTATTCACGATAACCCTGATTGAGTGAGCGGTGCCATTCAGTTGAAAAATTACAACTGCTGTGTACACGTGAATGCAGGCATTGTCGCTTCCACCTCGACCTCACGTTTACCAGTTGCAAAGAAAAACGTAATGACACGTAACAACACTCTAACCCAAGGCAGAAGTTAGGATGAGCTGAACTTTTGCTTTGCTTTGACATATAACAGCTGTGGAACACAGGAAAAAAAATGTAAACAATCAACGCGCTCTCGAAGTGGATGAGACGTAACGGGAGCAAAACCGAGGTGGAGGAAATATTGTGTTTCAGGCATCAGTGTTCGTGCAGTAATGGAAAACCGGCAAAAATTGTCTGTACAGAAAAATGCCGTAACGTAACGTGACATTCACTTATCGTTTCAACATCTATCAATGACTTCGAACACAGCATGCGTTACTGGACTTATTCATCTGCGCCCAGACACACCTTTTCTTGAAAAACTTTAAAGAGCACTGGAGACAGGGAAATGTCACTAAATCTGCATTTTTTGCGTTAACAATTTTTGCAAATCCTTTCGGAAATCCCATGCAACAAAATATATACGTATATAAAGGAATACTGATCAAAGTACAATTCAAATCGAAATAAAGAATTCCCCACCGTGGAACCTTGAAAAAAGAAGAGCTGTCACTTCCATGCGCATGTTCTCTGCCGCATCTTGCGAAACAAATATGGCGCGCCTTTTTTTTAGATTGCACATTTTCATAACGTAATTCTAATTTTTCACTTATAAAACTTACTTTCACTTGATAGAGGTCAAATATTCTATTCGGCAATGGTTCTTTGTCCGAATTCGGGTCCAGACGGTGGAATATGTCGACAACAAAGTCGTCATTTTTTAAGCAAAGTCTGCACAAAGTGGGCAGGGAATCCTCTGACAAATTTATCTCGACCATATTTCTCAAATATTCTATGCTCGGTAAGTATTGACAAATGCAAGTGCTTGGTTTAATATTTCGTTTTTTCCGGAGATCTTAGAAAAATAAATTCAGTGGCGGAATGCGTTTTTCCAAATTAATGATTTTTTCCATTTACGAGAGCACCGCACCGAGAACCACCACCATGGATGACACGCACACTTCTACTGGGGCTTCTAATGTTGTCATGGCCGTTTGCTAAACTCTGAACCGACGCCACTTTTTGTTGGTATCTCGTCGAATCACACTGCTGCTGAACACTGCCTGGTGCTCTTCATAGCAGACTGTTTTAAGTGTGTAGGGCTGATGAATTTTTTTTGTTTGCAGGTTGCTTTGTGTATTGATTTCAGGATGTGAAGTGGCAAAATATGTAATTATTTGTTAATTCTATTTCTTTTTTTTTGCTTTAACAGTAAATAAATTGCTTGATATTGATTTTTAGATACTTTTTTTTATCATTCAACAGATTAATGGGAAGGTCCTTTATTATATTTTTTTTTTATCCAAACCGGTTAATCTAGCGTCGAAAAGGAAATGCAGTTGATGCAGTACTATAATAATTAAGATTTGTGTGCAATACTAATGAAGTATGTGATGATGATACTTATCAGTTACTAAACAATTTCAATTTATAAGCAAAACGCTTAAGAGGAGCTGCATATATTAGAAATGCATTTCTCAAATTAGGTAAATACCAACTAAGGCATGTTCCAAATTATTGATAAAAAAAAAAACCTATAAGTAGATTAATACAAAATGGCCCTTATAGTAGACATATATTGCATCTGCGAAGAAATGCTAATAGCTTACGTCTGGGATTTATGTTATTACTTTAGAGGCTTTTTGTGTTTTTACTCTATGACTTGCACTATGCTATTGTAACAAAACAATGGAATACTAAGATCCTCAAGGTTTTTCAGCCACAGGTTAGTTTACCATAAATGGATATTTTGCATTGGTCTTTGACTGAAAGTAGATTCCAAATAAGCTAGGCGTGTTATACGTGAAATAGTATATTTTGACTCCGAATACAGTCATTCAAACGACGAAAAAAGGGACAACTCAAAATAGTGGCTAAATCTTTAAAACTATGTCTAAGTAAAACCATTTTTTTCTTTATATTACAATTCAAAATGAATAGAAAAAAATTCCAATAAAAATCAGCTGCTGAGGTTGGAACCAACAACGACCGAATAATTGAGTCAAATTTCGCTCTACGCTAGTGTTATTCAATTCCCTAGATAGGTACATTCTCCTTCCTACTTCAGCGAGGTTATGATTCGAAAACAAGAGATCATAATTCTCCCACCTCATTGCATTTCTACTGATCCGCCTATGGGGTTCGCCTATCTGACCTCAGAAAATATCGGCAGGTCTCCCGATTTTTGGATCACTGGGTCGTTGCATAAGTACCTCGGGATCTTACTCGTATTTACGAGTGATGGGAAGAACAATGTCGAGTTATCCTGTAGATTTGGTCAGGCTGGATAAATTTTGAGAGGGCTTGGTCCATCTGTTATAAGGAAGGCCGAACTTAGTGTTCAAGCTAAGCTATCGGTTTTTAACTCGGTGTATGTTCCAACTCTCACCTATGGTCATGAAATTTGGGTAGTGACCGAAAGAATAATATCGCGGATACACGCTGCCGAAATGAGGTTCCTTCGCGGTATTGCTGGAATAACTCGTAGGGATCGAGTGCACAACACCAGAGTACGCGAGGCGCTGAATGTTGAGCTGCTAGTTCTCCAAACGGAACGGTCTATGCTTCGATGGTTTGGTCGCGTAGTACGCATGCCCACAGACCGGCTTCCAAGACGTGCCATGATTGCCGTACTATTAGGTAGACGACTCCGCGGTAGGCCTAGAAATAGATGGTTGGACCAAGTCCGACATCTGTCCTGGAGTCGTCTAGGGATTCCTCCTGATGACTTGGAGTCAATGGCGGAGGATCGGGAAGGATGGAGGGTCCACCTGAGCATCATATCCCCGCGACCCTCATGAAGAATTAGTGGGCCATTGAAAATGTATGTATGTATGGGTCGTTGCATTTGTGTGATCCAGGCGTTATTAGGCCTGCCTCCTCTGCCTCGGGATGTCTTTGGAACACTCATTGATATTGTCTTTTTAACAGTGTTCAAATGATCTCTTTGATCGTGGCAATGCCAGCTGAGATATGTAGGTACACTACTTTCGGAAATATTTGAAAACAGTTTTACAATGTCGTCCTTATGGTTATGATACCTACGTATTATGTACATAGGTCTTTCTACCTCCCCGCGGCAAATGTTTTTCCTATTCGTAAGGTGTAGTTTAATCAGGAGTAAAGTCGGCTCAGGCAATCTTAGTAGCGATTAATTTCTGTACATATCTTTAACCGATTCGAATAACCTACTTAGATTGCCCTACAATCCGGGGTGGACCGGCTTTGCAGCCGGCTCGGTTATTAGCCAACTGCCTCCAGTTGCACGCACCAAGTTGCTTCATATTTGTTCGCACCACCTAAACAGCATCATCCTTCCGGAGAGGATTTGAATACTCCGGGTCGGAGCGCTGGCATCCAATAGCTTTCAGTCGCTGTATGCTCTCTTTTTAGGCTAGATCGGCATCGCTGTACTGATTTGATGAAGCTATTCAATAACTATCCCCATAGTACGGCACAGAAAATTTATCGTTAAATACGAATAAAAATTTGTCCATGTTCTTTTTTGTTCAATGTTATCTGATTTTCTCGAGGATTTTCTGCACCTATTCTTGGAGAGCGTTCAAATACCATATTTTGTAAGAAAAAAAAAAATAAAAAATAAGCAAATTGTAGACTCCCCCAAATGATAACGGGCAAGTTTTTTTTAATTTTTTTGTTTTCAAGCAACAAAAAGCCCAGTTTGATGGTTTATTTCGAGCTCTTTATTATTCTAGTCAGAAAGACTACTTTTAAACGTTGCAATTCTTGAACTGCCACTATCGCTGATTCTCCTGTTTTCTTTTTGAAACGCAGAGGTACTTTTAAACGTCGCAACTCTTCATGAATATCTTTTTTGAGATTCTTTTTCATTTCATTTTCGTGAATGAAAAATTGGGTTATCTACTACCTTGTACATACACCTACTTGTTTTGTTTAATTGCAGTGCGCATTAAAAATAATTCATTCGGGAAAACGGATGAAGATATAGCTGTGAGCAACTAAGGAGACCTCATGAACATTTTTTTTCCACAAATTATGCTTAACCGAAAAAAAAAAACAGCACAAACTAAAATCTAAACAGACAACATATCGTCGATCCAAATGCAAACTATCGAATAATAAAATTATCCACATACAAGCTCGCGAAACATTTATTCGATACATTGAAATTTTACGTTTTTTTGAGAAGTTAATTTTCGATACATTACAACCGCAGTTTGGAAGGAAAGGAGAAGAGATGAGGCTTCGATACTTTGCCACCACAAAGGCGTCTAGAGTGCAATTGCAATAAAGCGAAAAAAAGCATTTTTCATTATTCGATACTTTGCATTTGGATCGACGATATGACGAATTGAACATAATAATGAAAAGAATGGTCAAAAGTTAAGGTGTCGACGAAAAATACAAAGAAGAATGATCGATATATTATATCGTCGACACATTAACTTTTGACCATTCTTTTCATTATTATGTTCAATATTATATATTATATATTTCGAACTCCGCCATCTTCCCTTCCCAACACAAGCAGCCCCTGCGATTCTGTCTTCAACGGCCACCACATACGTTTCTCTCAAGAATTACGTTTGAAAGTAGTCTTTCAGTAGAAAAGCAGTCAAAGTCAGTAGAAGTTTTGTCATCTCACGCGCTACCTATGGTATATTTTTGCAAGTATCATATGATATTTTGGCATTACTTTATACCATGTTGCCACCAAACACACATCGTTAACTTTTATATCATCGAATTATATTGTGAATTTCCACCTCGGAGAAATGTGTTTCATTTAAATAGAAAAATCTCAACAAATAAAAAGCACATTACTTTGTAAGTCGAACACGCACACAAGAGGAAAAACCAAATTTCGAAATCAGCTGTTAAGTGGGAAATACAAGACACAACTGTTGTACCAACGGTTTGACAGCTTTAGTGTTGTATATGATAATTGTAGCGTATGTACCACACAACCGACCGTTGTACCGATATCGTATGTTCGCATGGTCTTGACTGTACAACCGCTGTCACATGCACAGATTGTATGGAAATTATATGGTGTGTACGTGTAAAATGACTGAATGAAATGTCTGGTTGTAGGTAAATCGTAGGCAGATTGTATAATGTGTATGCAGTAGTTTAGTTCAGTTTTATTGACAATTTTATTCATTCAAATTATAATTTTTTTATCTTGCTTTAATTCTTAGTCCAGTTTGGTTTGGCAGGAGGCCGTCTACCAGAATGACATTTGTTTTACTATTTGTATAATTTAGGCCGGTATTCACCGACCAATCTTAAACTAAGAGCTTCATAAACCTATTCACCAACCAATAATAGTGCAGATTTATTAGCGCTCATAAGACTTATGAGTGGTCCCACCCACTCTTAAGTTAAGAGGGTTCATAACTTAGGAATTTCGAAAATTTTCGAAATCAGCTGTGAACTGTCACTCAGACCAAACAAAGGACAAGCTGCATTGGCGAAATGCAAAAGAAGAAATGCCGACGAATTTAATGCCTCCAGCATTTCCGTCAAAAGAACTGCCAACCAAATAAAATAAAAAAAAAAAAAAAACTAAACTGACTAAAATCAGGAAAATATAATGTTTTTTTTTTCATTAGCATTTCTCTCAGTTCGAAAGAGAGTTCGGAAACTCTTTTCAGAACGGGTTTGGAAATCCGAAAATTAATTTTTCGCATATTCGAATTAGCGCGGACACAAACCTATTAGTGCTTGGTGAATACGCAACAAAAATTTAAAACTAAGAGCTTCATAAAATTAAAATGGATTTAAGAGCGCTTGATAATTACCGGCCTTAATGTCGTTTTCCTTTGGTTTCACTCCCGATTTCATTCCTTTTTGATTCCAATGGAACATGTGAAATCGTCTTTTGCTTACTTCTGCGTGTGTTGGTGAATGTCTGATTTTTTGTTTACATTTTTTACACATAAACAAAGCAAAAAATGGCTTCTTTTTGCCCAATAGAAAAGGATATTAAGTTTGGGGAAGTTGCATGAGGAACAAATATATAACACACGCTTTGAAAGAAAAAGTATTCCGTGCAACTGCAAAGTCCATCCTTCTCTATGGCGCACAAGTGTGAGGTTGTTGCCCATTTGAAGACGTAGAGAAGTTTCCCTGTTTTTGAAATTAGGAGATCCTTTAGACTACCTAGCAACTCACCTAATTACATGCTACATTTGGAGACTGGAATATCTCCACTTTTCATGGATACCCTTGAACTCCACTTCAACGATGTGCTCAAAGTTATGGCAATGGGAGAAGATAGGATAACAAAACTTGTGCTTTCGCCTATGCTACGGGCTAAAGCTGGGTTTGTCAAGGAGTGGATAAACTTAGCATCTGATTGCGACCTCAATCTATTGGTTGTTGCTAATGAGCAGTGCGTATCCCTGAAGCCAAAACTCAAAACCTTACTAGAGAAAATGGGGCACAAACTGTATGATGATTTTGTAAATGAAGCCCGTTCGTCACAATGCAGAACTTATTACAACAAAATGAATCACATTTTAAACGAAAAGGCATACTTCCATGTTAATAACACGAAGGAAAAAATAAGCACCATCTTCAAGATAAGAGGAGAATTGATCAAACTTAATTATATCCCATACCGTCTGGATCTCCCCATTCTATGCAATCTCTGCAACCTGAAAGAACGGGAAGATGTTTTCCACTTCATTGCAATATGTCCCATATCTGATGAGGCTCGCTTAGCCTCAGATAGTCTTGCTCGGATGTGCTTTTTAATACTAAGAATAGAGGTGAACAGAACTCCAAGATACTTGTACTTGCGAACAATTTCTATCTCCTGTTCTTGGTAATGCCAACGTTCTCTTCTTGCAAACCTTTCCCCTTCATTCCTGAAAATTATCATCCTGGTACGTTTCCAGTCTATTGATTGTGAGCTGCATGCTTTCCACAGTACGTATATGCTAATAACACTATATAATCCGCATACAATAAAGCTGGAATTTTTCTCCGATTAAACTGTATTCCTCCCTTAACATATTCGGTTACATCATTTATGTATAAAATAAATAATAATGAGCTCAAAACACAACCTTGTTTCACACCCATAGTTGTTTAAAATTCTTCCAACAAATTTGTTTCATCCCAGACATACGCTACGTTTCTTTCGTAAATAGATCTCAGAACTCTAATTACTCTAATAAAAGAGAGTCTCCCTAGGTATGGAGCAGTGCTGCCACTAGACGCATAGCGTATTGTAGCAGATCCCCTAGACAAAAGCTAGTAGATTCAATCAAAAGGTAGCACAACAGCTTCATTCATTTATTTATTAAAATTTACGCTTTTTTTTTATAATTTGCGAGCACTCAAGGGGGTAGGTAAGTAGGTGGGTAGAAGTGGTTGTGTCAGCAAACCATGCCGACACTTAATTAGTGCAGAAGCGCCGTTTTAATACCACAACTCAAGTGACCTATCGGATGTAAAAAGGACGTTATTTTGTAGGGAAAGGGAAAAGGAGTAAGGATTATTCAAATCCACCCCGTTACATTGAGGAAGCTGATAATATCCCCAATGCTAAATTCCGCTAGCTCTATAAGGTTGTCGAAAAAGAGTTTACCTAAGGTGCGCTGTCTGGCCTTGCATAAAGCCGGACACTTGCAGAGAAAGTGTGAGATTAGGTCTGTTCCTTTACTGGCTGAACACAATGCATGCCGCGGCCGCGCCGCGGTAGCGTAGTACGATCTGTCACAGAGTAAAAATATATGGGAACTCACTAGAGCGCCCACAATGAGGTAGCTGCGGCGTGGCGGTAGCAGTGGTGTAGTAAGAAGTTGGTTTACTTTTAACTTGTGCAGCGCCACAAGTGACAGATAGAGAAATTGGCGACTGTTGAAGACTGTTTTGGTTTTCTATACGATGTTTTCGTGGTGGATTCTTGAACTGAGTTCAGCAGTAGCGCAATAAATTTGAAATATTCGTTACAGTCAAAATGGAAGAGCACGCCGTGGAAAAAATTATTTTGTGAAAGAAAAATAAATTTATCCATTTCTTATTATTTTTATTGTATTATTATAGCACAATAATCTCACAAAAATAATCAAATCTCAATAACACTCAAAAAGAAAAACACAATTTTAATCAGCTGGCATTATTTGACATTACTACGCGCTACACCATTGTGGGCGAATTTTGTGAGTGCAGCGCCACACCATTTGACAGCTCTACGTACTAGGCTACCGCGGCGCGGCCGCGGCATGCATTGTGTTCAGCCAGTTACTTTTTGGGCAAAAAATAGTAAAAGAGAAATTATCAACCTTAAGAGTAAAATTCTCTCTGACAGAGAGAAGCTGCAAAAAAGTAAAGGAACGCGTTAGACAAAAAAAACTTGCCCATAATTAAACGCCAACGTTTTCAGCTGTTTCTTCGGTACTCCACATCTATGTAAAGCATTTTCATTGAACTTTGAAGTTCGTTTTTATTGCTTTTGAATATGAATTTACATATTTAATAGGACAGAAATGTCCTAGGAAAATATTCAACTTTCATTTGGGTCCCTTTTTTTTCATTTTTTATTTGCCCTTTTGCAGCAAATTGAATTAAAATGAAAAATAATCCAAAGCATACGAAAAATAAAAACATCCAAACAAAGTAACAGCTGACTTTGACAGAAAGTACACTTCTTACCGGCAGAAATAGGTCTGTTCCTTTACTTGCAAATTCGTACAAATTTGTACGTATTCTTACTCAACAGCGTTCCTTTACTCAAAAAAGTAGTAAAAGAGAGAGGCAACGAGAGAGTAAAAATTTCCCCTCAGTGAAAAATTTTACGAATTTTTACTCAACAAATTTCTGCCGGTAAGAAGTGTACTTTCTGTCAAAGTCAGCTGTTACTTTGTTTGGCTGTTTTTATTTTTCTTTTGTTTTGGGTTATTTTTCATTTTAATTCGATTTGCAGCAAAAGGGCAAATAAACAATGAAAAAAAAAGAGGACCCAAATGAAAGTTGAATATTTTCCTAGGACATTCCTGCGCATTTAAATATGTAAATTTGTATTTAAAAGCAATTAAAACGAACTTCAAAGTTCAATGAAAATGGTTTACATAGATGTGGAGTATGGAAAAACAGCTGAAATCGTTGACGTTTACTTTTTTGTAGCTTCTCTCTTTGAGACAGAATTTTACTCTTAAGGTTGATAACTTCTCTTTTACTATTTTTTGCCCAAAAAGTAAAGGAACAGACCTAATTTGTTGAGTAAGAATTCGTAAGATTTTTCACTGAGGGGAAATTTTTACTCTCTCGTTGCTTCTCTCTTTTACTACTTTTTTGAGTAAAGGAACGCTGTTGAGTAAGAATTCGTACAAATTTGTACGAATTTGCAAGTAAAGGAACAGACCTATTGTTTCTATCTCGTCAGCAGTATTGCAGCTGCGACAGTGTGCATTAAACGTAATGCCTATTCTGGTCACATGAACCCCGATGGGCAATTGGCCAGTACTAACTGCCAGAACTCTTGCGATATCTACACGGTTTCTGTTTAGTAGATCTTGCGTTCCTTTCCGCGAGTATTTGGGCCACATCTGCCTGGAGATGACACAGTTCTGCACCCGCTGCCATCTACTATCCGCCTTTAGCAGATAGTCCGCGAAGATGCCTCTCTTAAGAACCCCCTCCTTTGCTAGGGAAGCATCAAGAGCAGATCCTTGCCTCGCGAGTTCATCAGCTCGCTTATTCCCCTCAATGTTGCTGTGACCTGGAACTCAAAGGAGACAGATCCTTAGCCGGTGACCAGGCGAGGCGAGTTCTTCTTTGCACTGTTCTTCTAGCCTTGAGGATGTAGTGACGGATACTATAGCCTTGATAGCTGTCAATGAGGATGGCAATGGTATTTAGGGGTGTAGAGGTTTGCTTAAGTAGGTAGCAGGCCTCATGTATATCAAAAACTTCCGCCTGGAAGACACTGCACGAATCAAGAAGCCGGTAAGATCTGGAGATATTGAAGGAATCAGAGAATATCAAGGGGTTATGAATACCCTTAACATGTTTACACACATTGTGGGTGTTGTTGCGCAGGCGGCGCAATGTGTTCCCTGGCAGGGAACTCGGGCGTGTTTTAGTACCAAAGCCGGAGAATCGCAATTAAGGATAGAACTGTAAAGTCGTTTATTCTCTACAAATTGTACAAAGTTTTAAATATTCATATGGAAAGATATAAAGAGAAACTTACTATTTTTTAGCGAACTCGTGGCGTCGGCTTGGGCTTCTAAAACGAGAATACCAGGAAAAATGGCTGATTCCAACCATTCTCGCGCCCTTTTTTCCTTCTAGGCGGTTCTTTTTTGACATTTAACCGAATGTATTCAGCTTGAGTTTGTTCGATTAGTTCACTTTTAAAGTCTGTTTGTTTTAAAAACCCAAACCGTCGACACTGGTACAATATGGCGATAACACAAGTATTAAGCATATAATAATTTATTACAGTGGGCATTGGAAAGAATAGATAGAGAGAGAGAGAGAAAGATTTTGGGGTGGTGGTTTTTGAAGCTCAGTTGCTTATGCTTCAGAGAAACTCCGGGGCGGCGTTCAGATAACTGAGGAGATTTTTATTATTTTTGTCTTTTGCTTCTGATTCACAGTATTTTTTTCCCCATAACCGATGTCATAGCAAATGATCATCAACCGAGCGAACAATTTTTCCAGCCATATGACCAACCTACTGCCAGTGTTATGCCTTCGCCGTAGTATTCACACAAGCTTTCGCAATTGATCGGATTGACTTTTTATATATTTCATTAGAAATAAATAAATGCTTCCTGACATCAGGATGTGAACCATGAACCATTAACCAGAATAAAATGAAAGTAATGAACAACAAACAAAAATATATTAATTAGGCTTTTAAACTCTCCATTAATAAAAATAAACAATGAACAAAAATAAATAAATTAGGCTTTACAACGACACTATGTACAGATGATAATGGATATGTGCGAAGGAGCAAAGACAATAGTAGGATGCCCCGCTGGAGTAACCGAAGAGTTCCCGTTAAATGACCATCTTACGAAAAGTAGAGCGCGACCGGCTCAGTTGGTATTTCCACGTTCAAAGATGAGATCATTTGAACGCTGTTAAAAAGGCAATATCAATGAACGTTCCAAAGACATTGCGAGGCAGAAGAGCCAGGCCTATAAACACCTGGATCACACAGATGCAACGACACCAGCATTTGATTGGCCTCAGTAACCACGTGATCCAAAATCGGGAGTCCTGCCGATATTTTCTGATGTCAAAGAGGCGAACCCCACAAGAAATGCAGTGAAGTGGGAGAGTGACGATCTCTTGTTTTCAGATCATAACCTCGTCGAAATAGGAAGAATAAGAAGGCTTTGTGACGACACTACATAAACAATAAACAAAAATAAATAAATTATGCTTTGTGGAGGTTTCCATTAATAAGCTTAAATCTTCTAGCAAAATTAACAAATTCATCCGATGGTTCAAAAATTGGATTGCCTTTTAAAAGTTTTTTACAAAGGAACATATTTTCAGCAGTCCTTATACCACTACTATTTCTTAAATTTTTTAATTATGTTCAAATTTGAATTTTTCGCTCAGCTAAAGCGCTGCTATGCGGAAGGCAATAAAGGTTAAACATAAACGATGCTAGTTCAAAAAATACAAAATCCTCGACCTCATTCTTAATTTACTTTAAAGCAATCTTATTGATGCAAATCAATGAACTAAAAACTAATAACTACGATTTTTTCACATTTGAGATTAGCGAAACATATGGAAAATGGAGCCACCCGACCAATAATAAACCGGCGCCTGTAAGTAGTGCCAAATAACTCAGAATGTTTTAAAGAAACCTCCATATATTAACGAGCAATTGAATTGTAAATTCAATATTTAATGAAATTGAGGTTTGAAGATGAGGTAAAAAGCTAGTAGATTTTTGGACAAAGCTAGTAGGTAGTAGCAAGACTGAAAACCTAGTAGATCTGCTAGCTTTGCAGTAAAAGTGGCAGCGCTGGTATGGAGTCGAAAGCTGCTCGAAAATCGACGAAGTTCGGTTCCGGTTCCTCCTGTAAGTCGCGGGAATACTAGTGAGCGAGAATATTTGATCCACCGTTGAATAATTTTTACGAAAACCAGCTTGGAATTCGGATAATACATTTTTATTTTCGACCCACCTGGTAAGGCGATTAAAAAGCACTGTTGCAAACCGCTTTGCTGACGTATTTAAGAAGGAAATACCTCTATAATTTTCCGCTTCATCTAAATTTCCTCTTTTGTGCAACGGGAATATTATCGCTTTACGGTCATAGGTACATCCGGGGTTTCGAATATCCTGTTGAACTCTATTCTAAGAGCTGCTAAAAAATTCGCCGTAGAATTCAAAAGGGATACGATCGTCTCCCGGTGTTTTCCCTTTTTTGCGTTCTCAATGACAGTTTCCACCTCTTCGTAGCTTATTTCTTGGTCCAAAAATTCGATCTAGAATCAAAGGGGTGGCGTATTGGTAGGGTGCTGATTGTGTGGGTGCCGTGGCGTAAGTGGTTAGTGTGTTGGGTCACTACGCATGAGGTTCCAAGTTCGAATCCTAGAAAGCACCAAAAAGTTTTTTCACGGTCCCACCTCTCGCGAGCGTCTGACAAACATCCGAGAGTATTGTTGTCACGAAAAAGTTTCTCAAATCGCCGTTCGGATTCGGCATTAAAAACTGTAGGTCCCTTCCATTCGTGTGAAAAATATAACGCCCACAACATGAGTGGTTGCGAGAAGCTAGGCCCTGGCACTTTAAAGACCTGTTGCGCCAAATATTTGTTTGTTGTTTGATACTTGTGGGGAAGAAGAACGGAATGAAAAAATTTTGAGGATAAGGCAAAGGCATGGGCTGAAATCGCCAAAGAATCTGAAATCTGTCAAAAACATTTGATCATTTAATCCAGGGCTAACTCACCAAATTTGCAGGGTTAACTCGGAGTTAACTCAGAATTAGAATTCACTGAAAAATATGTCATACTTTGCATTTGTTAAAAAAGAAGCACTGGTATGCAAACACGATTTGATAAAATGATAAAATGGCAATGTGTTTTATAGAGGTGGTACTCGCGAGTATTAACTTATAGTTACTTTTATCCGAGTACTTATGGAAAAATAACGAATGAGTACGAGAATTAAAATTTATTCCCATTTTACATCACTACGCACAGTTCCATTCGCTACATTCCATTCGACATAAGGCGTTTTTCTTTGTTCATACAGAGCAGAGCCTGAGTTGTTAAAAAAAATTCGTGTTTTTTTTTTAGCTCCGACACATCAGAGCTCGGAATTCGTTTTTCTTTTTTCGTTCAGAGTATGCTCAGAGCGCATACTATGAGCTCAGAATAAATTGATCGAGCGTTCAGAGCAAAATCCTGAGCACAGCCATTTTTCATATTTGACAGGAGAGGACAAGGAAAAAAAAATTCAGCAATTGAAACGAAATTTGTTGTTCTGGTGCAGAAGGTAAATATAACATAACAAATTACTATGTATCAATAGATATTCTATTCATGCATAAGGGTTTAAATGGACATCAGAGTGCTTAAGTGTGTTTCATAAACAAGTCAGAGCGCTCTGAGCACGCTCGGTTCAGAGCACGTTCATAGCACGCTCGATGTGCTCGAGCTCTGTTCAGAGCTCTGCAAAACGTAAAACGCCTATAGTGGTCGATTCTGTTGACTCAATTAGCGATGTGTGATTGCGAATGAATCGTACAATCAAATAAATTGACAATAGGCGTTTTCCTTTGCTAGTTCAGAGCAGAGGCTGAGTTGTCAACAAAAAGTTCATGCTTCTTTTTTAGCTCAGGCGCATCAGAACTTTCAGTTTGCGTTCCCTCTTTCGTTCGCAGCTGACTCAGAGCGCATTCTATCAGCTCAGAATAAATTGACTGAGCAGTGTGGGTAAAAAGCTGATCGCAGCGGAAGTAAAATTTGACAGTTTGGAAAATAAAAAAGAAACAATTAAAATGGCGGGCGAGGCTTATTGTTCTGGCGTAGAACTTAGTACAATTTAAAAAATAAATATCAATAGATATTTTATTTATGCATTAAATTTAGTTTAGGGTTTAAATGGACCAAAGCATTGGTTTTGTTTTGATCTATGAAAAGGGACCTGGCGATTGATATGTAGTCAACTTTCATATTTTGACAGCTAAGTTCTCATCAACAAATCAGAGCGCTCTGAGTACGCTCAGCTCAATGTGCTCAAACTCTGTTCATTGCTCTACTTTTAACGAAAAAAGAAATACGCCTAATTGCTAAAAATACAATTCGATTATCGATTTATTTGGTCTCATAAGAAAACGGTCGAATAGAAATCGAATCGGACTCTAGAGAATTTACTTCACTAGTGCCTGGCCACACGCTCATGGGAATGAAAGTCATGTCCAATGAGGCAGGTAGATTTTAAGTGAGTAGAAACGAGAAGTCCACCGAAAATCCATTTGCAAGGATGAACGTTTCGTTTCCAAACCATTTCACTTTTGACAGAAATCTTCACTTGAAATTTGCTTTGGACAAGAGAAGACGTAAATATAGCTACTTGTACACGAAAATATGAATCGTTCTTTTCCAAATCATTCCACTTGTAGAATTTTTGCCGAAAACGGATGTGCAGCCGTTAGACACGCAGTAGAAGGTGCATATTTCAAAATAAAGTGCTTATGCAGGTATTTTTTGACGTACATCCAATCATTTATTCTCATTCGGCGGCTAAGGAAGAGAATCGCAACTTCCCAAAACACCATCAAACGGGAAAAAAACAAGAGGAAATTGCTAGAAGATTGCTAGAAGATCTGTCATTGGTGCAACTAAAGGAAGTACTGAGCCAAGAAGTTCGAAGATCCGTGGAAGCTTTCACTTCAAGGAAACCATCGTACAAAAAATAGAGCGCGACCGACTTAACTGGTATTGCCACGTTCAAAGAAGAGATCATTTAAACCCTGTTAAAAAGGCAATATAACTGCACGTTCCAAAGACATCGCGATTGCGATGTAGGAAAGGCAGGCCTATAAATGCCTGGATCAGACAAATGCGACGACATTGGCATTTCATTGGCCTCAGTAACCGAGTGATCCAAAATCGGCAGACCTGCCGATATTTTCTGAGGTCAAATAGGCGAACTCCACAGGCGGATCAGTAGAAATGCGGTGAAGTGGGAGGGTTATGATCTCTTATTTTCGGATCATAACCTCGCTGATAAAAGGAAGAAGTAGAAAAACCACTGTTGGTTCCCAACACAATTTATTAAAACATGCTTAATTAAAAATGAATCACCGATCAAATCGAAATCAACCACGGGAGAAGACGAACCACATTGTAAACAAATCAAATGTCAACAGCCTCGCACTGCATCTCTCGCTCTGACACATCTAAGCGAGATTAATTGTTCGACAACAATCACAACTATAAATACAAGAAAGTAATTAAACTTAAGACCATAAAAAAACTTGAAGACAAGTACTTTTCTTTTGTCGGGATAGGAAAAGCTCGACTGGAGCAATCAGACGGAACTGGTCCATTGTACTACCAGAGAGCAAACCCTGATTTACGAATTTTATTGGAATTTCCTTGTCTTTCTAAGAAATTCAAGCAAGCACTTCAGTGGTGAGGGCTTACAGTACCAGCACTCACCACATCACGACCGAGGATCTGCCACCTGATACGACCAAAAGCCGGACATTCACAGAGATAATGTTTCGCGGTGTCGTCGCTCTCTCCGCAAGCGTCGCAAATTTTAGTGTCACTCAAGCCCAACACGTTAAGGTGCTTGGCAAAAGCAAAGTGGCCTGTCAAGACGCCAATTAGTTGTCTACAGTCTTCTCTGCTTAGAGACAGCAAGAATGCCGCTGATTTCTTACAGACGTCCGGGAGCATGCGTTTAGTCAACCTGCATCCTGGAGAGTCATGCCACACACAATTGTGCTCGTGAGAGACCCAATCGTCAATGGAAGCCCTAACCGAGGACGCAGGGAGGCCCAACGCGGGTTCGAGACCTGAGAAAGCCTCCTCTGAGCCTTGTCTAGCAATCTCATCGGAGATCTCGTTCCCCAAAATTCCAGTGTGACCTGGGACCCAGATAAGAGACAGAGAATTCAGCCTTGCGACCGAGTGCAAAGAGTTTTTGGTTTTACGAACTATTTTGGAAGTGGTTAAAGGGTTAAGCAAGGCCTTAAGCGCAGCCTGACTGTCACTACAGATACAAATGCTACGTCCCTTCCACCTGTTCTTCACAACATAGTTCATGGCCATTAGGATTGTATATTAAGTTTCCGCTTGGAAAACAGACACATACCATACTTTCCTAACGAGAAAAGAAGTCTAATGTTGTTGTTCCTGCTTGAATATAAGCATTTAAATTGTTAATGTTCCTGAAACGACGACTTGACGAGTGCACCCAGTGATCGTGTATTACGATGCAAATGACATCGATACCTTCTCGGAAGAATGTATTAAGCGACATTTTCAAAATTTTGCAGGAAACAAATAAAACTTCCTGTGCAGGTAATTATTTGGGAATTTTGTAGTAATAAGCATAAATCGATTGAGATTTGGACCGCAATTTTTTTAAATTATTATTATGAAAGAAAATTTAATTAGATGAAAAGTTTTTGTGGCTTGGAACATTTGTATGGTCTAAAGATTGTCGCTTAATACAAAGGTTTTTGTCGCTTAGAATATTTTTGTGGTCTAAAGATTGTCACTTGATACAGAGTTAAATGGCGCTTAAATCATTGACATGGTAGGATTTCATACAAGATGCCAACAAAATTGTCGTTTAATTCATTTTTATTTATTCAGTTTTTACTACCAACAAAGTTAAAATAGTTATTTAACAAAAAAGTATTTGAGAAAATCTTACAAAAAAAACACGCATAGTTTAATTAGGTAATAGTTTAATTATGAAACAAATAAAAAAAACTTTTAAGATAACACAATTGACTACTAATTCAATTGGTTTTCCGATAAATTGTCTTCCTCATCAGTCTCTGGTAAAATCTTCCTTCTCGCCAACAATGTCAATGATTTCTCGGTATTGTTGCATATACCGTTCGTTCTTGAGAAGAGTTTCTAAATCCTTTCTTTTTGGCTCCGATATTGGCAGTTTTGAAGTGTATAAAGTATCAGGCTCATCAAATTCCGCAAGACATTTAACTTGATTACGAGTTCGGCACCAATCCAACGTGTATAAAGGTGGTTCCGTGTTTCCAGACTTAAATATGGAATACTTTATATCAGAGGATGACTTATAGAATAAATAAATATTGGATTCAGATATTTTAAAATTAATTTGTTCTCTAGTTTTAACTCCCTGTGTTGGAAAATAGTTTAAAGCTTCTTTTTTCTACTTACGAAAATCATCTTTTGTTAATTTTATAACCTCGTAAGGCTTTAGATTTATCCTTGAATAAATATCCACATGGCAATGGTGCAGTGGATAGTGTGTTTGCTCGTTAACTGATGTGTGCAGGTTCAAGCCCCAGCGGGGAACAGCAATCATGGGCCACCCGAGTATAAAGGAAAAACGAATTACATCGAAGTTTTTAGTACCACTGCATCAAAGAAAAGGTTCCTGTCTGGTAGTACAATGGACCGGAGAGTCTGAGCGCTCTGGGATTTCGGTTTAAAAAAAAAAATTAAAAAATTGGCGGCATGGACTGAGTTAACAGGCATAAATCTAGACAAAAATGTTTCAAGCGATGGCAAATGGAACAACTTTTCGGTGGCACTATGTTCTAAGTGACAATATCAGTTAAACTAAGCGCCATGTGCAAAATGTTTTTTCTCGTAGGATGTGTTGCATAGTACAATTCTTTTTTATAACAAATATCTACCCAGCAAATATGTCGGATACTACAATTTTTATTTCTCTCTAGAGTCGTTTGTATCAGTGGTAGAGACGTCAAACTAAGATCAAAACAAAACTTGGCACAATTTATAAGAGCATGCCAAAAAGTTATTTGTTGAAAAATTGTCGCTTAATACATTCCTCCGGGATGGTATCGATATGAAAGAACCCAGAAAAGTCCTCATTCCACAGACGTCCGCCACTCAACCCGAAGAGTGGCCGATGTTTGCGGTCGCTTACAGGGAAACTACAGCCGCTTATCGTTACACAGACCTCGAAAATCTTTCTAGGTTACAAAAAGCACTGCGCCCAGGAAGTGCATCTAGACACCTAGTCGAATCGCTGCTCATTCACCCAAGTAGCGTAAACGCCGTAATGAACACTTTGGAATTCCATTACGGCCGCCCAGAGATCCTTATTCGGAGTCAGCTAGCCAAAGTTAGAGCGTTCCCAGCTATATCCGAGTCAAAAATTACTGAGATGTTAACTTTAGTGCGATGGTGTCTAATTTAACAATTTTCTTAGAAAATGCAGGTGCCACTGTGCACTTATTAGACCCAACTTTGCTCGACGACTTGTTGGTTAAACTACCTTCTAACAAGAGGGAAGAATGGGTTAGGCACAGATTCATGATTCAGTCACGTTATCCAAGCATAAGTGAATTCAGCAATTGGCTACGGCAGATTGCTACGTACGTCTCTCTTGCTACTGAGAGCCTAAGCCTTCGACGACACATTCAGATTCCTCCTCGTCCGAGAAAGGACGAAAGTACACTAATACACTGTACACCGTATCCGAGGATCAACAAAAGAAAACCAACAACTGCATAGTTTGTAAAGCCAACCTCCAGTTAATCAATGTCCCAAATTTAGAGCCATTCCTGTTTCAGACCGCTGGAATATAGTTAAAACAAATCACTTCTGTTTCTCTTGTCTACGTGCTGGTCATCCCCTTTGGAAGTGTTCATATCGCCGAGAAAGTGGCATTTCATCATGTCGCAAGTTTCACAAAAAGTTCAAAGCGATACAAACTTAGCTGATTGGTACAAACTAAAAATTAAGAAATGCGTGGCAAAGAAGTAGGCTAGAAAGCTATCACGCGATGAAGTGAACGAAAAGAGTACTCGTATATGATATTTACCGCATTTTGGTATCCGTAACATTAATAAAGGAAACAAACTACGTCTAGTTTTTGATGCTGCCGCCTGTGTTAATGGAATGTCATTGAATTCTATGTTATTAAAGGGTCCTCCTGATATTTACCAGCCAAAACCTCTTTTGTCAGTATTACTTGGATTCCGTCAACGATCGATAGGTGTATGTGCGGACATCCAAGAGATGTTTCACCGCATAAATATTCGTAAGGAAGATAAAAGCTGTCAGCATTTTCTCTGGAGAGATGGGGACTTGTCACGTCCGCCCGACATATGTATAAGTATGCGATGAGCGCGATGATCTTTGGCTCTGCAAGTTCATCATCGGCGCAATATATTAAAATAGCACAGTCATCCGCGAGCCTTTAAAGCAATCGTTGACCGACACTGTGTTGATGACTATATCGATAGTTTTGATTCTGTCTTCGAAGCCATTGCTGTGGCAAGAACAGTCAAGAATATTCACAGTAAAGCAGGATTTTATTTAAGAGGCTTCGTTTCGAACTCGCCAGTTCTTCGTCGTCATCGGATATAAAAAACATAGACCACAGCGATTCCAGTACGCCGAAGGTTCTTGGTATGTTCTGGGATTCGAAGGCTGACCAGTTTCGTTTTATCTTTAATTTTAAAAGGGTACCAGCAGCCATACTGGATGGTAAAATAAGACCCACAAAAAGTCAAGTGTTGAGTCTAACGATGTCAATTTTCCATCCGTTCGGCTTTTTAGCAAACATAGTTATCGAATCCAAGCTATTTCTGCAGGAACTGTGGAGGGTGAACACTGCGTGGGCGGAGCAAATCCCTGAGGAGACTTACCATAGGTGGTACAAATGGTATAGATAGCTGGAGGTTATTAAGGATTTCAAGATACCGAGGTGCTATCACATACGTTTGACCGATTGACGAGCCGACATTCAACTCTATCTATTTGTAGACGCCAGCGAGGTTGCCTTTTCTGCCGTTGGTTATTGGCGCATCCATTATGAAAATTACGTCGACGTAATATTTATTATAGGTAAGACGAGGTGCAGCCCGATTAAAGCCTTATCCATCCTTAGGCTGGAGCTCCAAGCGGAAGTTTTGGGAGTGCGTCAAAAAGAAATAATACTTACGGGCCACGAAATTAAACCCAGCAAGGTAATAATTTGGTCTGATTCAAAAACGGTTATCCGTTGCATTAGATCCGACAGCCGCCGTTACAAACAATTCGTCGCTCATCGAATAGCTGAACTACTTGATGGATCCGAAGTTAACGAGTGGAGGTAGGTTCCAGGGAGTACAAGCAAGCAAGAGCTTAAATCCAAACTTAAGAACTAACAACAAGGGAACTTAAAAGTATTTTTGTTTTTATTTTTTATTTTTTTTGTACACATTTTTATTAAACCGGGTCTTAAAAACTAGGGAGACTGGTTGGTGGAAATAAGAGAAGAGAGGTCATGAAGAGGTGTAGAGAGACTTTCTAAGGGCAGATAGACTCGAATGAAAGTCTAGGGTGTTCTGTGAGTTATTTGCCAGGCGTAACATTCTGGAAATTGGTTCGAAATGTCCGTAGTTGGTGCGGTGGTGAGGGAAACGAAAGAGCGCTACGGACCTAAGGTTTCGGGGGTTAGTGCGAAGGGAAATCATTTCCAGTAGTGCGGTGGAATCGATTATACCAGTTAATAATTGGTGCACGAAAAGTATGTCAGCGACCTCGCGACGTTTTGTAAGGGTTTGCAGGTTAATCAATTTTAGCCGGTCTTCATAGGGAGGTAAGATATAGTTATCGGCCCATGGGAGACCGCGTGAGGCAAACCGGATAAACCTACACTGCACAGCTTCGATTCTAAGGCAGTGGATGTTATGATAAGGTGACCAAACTTGGCTGGCGTATTCAAGGAGTGGTCTGTCAAAGGAATTTAGAAACGTAAGGGTTCGAAAATTCTTTAGACCATCGTTTTATGAAACCGAGAGAAGAATTGGCCTTGTGTACAATATGATCAATGTGGAAACGGAAGTTTAGCTCCCTGTCACAAATAATACTCAAATCGCGTATAGAGGAGACCGGGGGAACGGGCTCGCTAAGAAAGTAATAGGTTTTGAGGGATGGGGGGAGGCGTTTACGAGAGAATGTTATGGATAGACATTTGGCGACGTTAAGTTCTAAAAAGTTTTTGTCGCACCATGTGTGGAATGAATTTAGATCGTTTTGAAGTAAGAGAGAATCGGTGGGGGTAGATATTACTTTAGTGATTTTCATATCATCCGCGTAAATAGACAGATCAGAGTCTTTTATGACGTGACCAACATCATTTATAGTTAAGACAAAGATCAGCGGACCAATATGACTGCCTTGAGGAACCCTTGAAGTGGCGTTAATGGGGTCAGAGACTGAAAATCTTAAGAGAACCCTGTACTGGCGTTTTTCTGGGTACGATCTCAGCCATGAAATGAAAGAGGGTGGGAAACCGAGAGCTTTAAGTTTAAGGTAAATTGTTAAGTGACAGATTTTATCAAAGGCCTTGCTGAAGTCGGTGGTAATGACATCCACTTCATTACCTTTCTCTAATGCTTGTAGTGTTTTGGAAACGAATTCGGTCAGGTTAGTCGTTGTGGACCTACTTTTTAGAGACCGTGCTGTTATGGGGAAAAAATGGACTTGCAGTGGAAATGCAGTGAGTCGTAGACAATGCTTTCGAAGAGCTTAGGGATAGAAGAAAGTTTGGCTATGGGTCTATAGTTAGAAATGTCGTTTTTACTGCCTTTTTTATGGATAGGGAAAATAAAAGAGTCCTTCCATAATTTTGGGAAAACCGCTTGAGAGAGTGAGAGATGAAATAGAGTTGTAAGGGGCTGACACAGGACATCTACACATTTCTTTAGTCAGATGGCTGGTAGACCATCGGGACCAGGGGAGAAGTCATCTTTGAGCCTATTAATTTTTTCTCGCACAATATCAGACCTAATGTCGACTGAAGCTAAAGAGGTTTGAGGACAGTTATTCAGGTAGGAGAGCAAATCTAGGTCCGGTTCGTGTACATGGTCACTATACGATTGGCTGAAAAAGGTTGCAAAGAGGCTGGCGATTTCTTTAGGGTCAGCAGATGAAGTATTAAGTAATATTGGAGTGGAAGGAAAGCCGTCGGACTTTCTTTTGACGTTGATAAATTGGTAAAAGCGCCTAGGATCGGTCTTTATACTTAATTGCATTTATCGAGGTATTCGAGATAGAGGGATTCGCAGAGGATGGAAAAGCGGGAGTAAGCTTGCTGGTAATATGAGTAATCTGAGGCAGATTTGGATACCAGGTAAGATTTCCATAATTTGTTTCTGACATTGCGAAGAGTACGCAATTCCTTATTATACCAAGGAGGTGATGATGAGCAGTTTTTTCGAGGCAGATAAGGGACAAATTGGAGAAGACAGTCAAAGATTGCTGTGTAGAAGAATCATTGGGGGTGTTAATGTTTAGAAAGAGGTTGAAATGTATGCTATTGAGTAGGTTGTTAAGTTTAACGAAGTCAGCTTTGCCGTAGCTGAAAGAGAGAGAGTTCTCAGAATCAACGGCAATGTTGACGTTTTCATACGAAAAGGCAAGAGCGAGAGGGGGTCATATTGGTCTAGGGTGCAGAGAAGATGGTTACTCGCGGTAACTAACGAATTATGGGGTTCGGATGAGAAAATGAGATCTAGCTGTCTACCTAAAATGTTGGTAATGCCACTGATCTGAAAAAGGACGGAGTCAAAAAGACGATCAGTAGGAACAAATGATGATTCGTCCTCCGATAGAGACCATTGTAAAAGGGGAAGGTTGAAGTCGCCAACAATTATAAAATCGTCATCAGGATCAGCGATATCTAACAGAGAGTCAACTATATCAACGGCCAGCTGATATGCTTGGACGGGTTGAGAAGGGCGAATATAACTGCAAACAATATATACGCTTCGTTTGGATACGGATAATTTAGCAGATACGAATTCAAAAGAAGTGAAATTTGAGAATTTGACGAAGGTTGCATCAAGACGATTATGTATGGCGAAAAGAACACCGCGGCCGAAGGAGAGGTCTTCATGTTCCTGGCCATCAGCGCGAAAGACTACGAAGTCAGAAGTGAATAATTCACAGTTAAGAACATTGGGACAAAGGTTGGTTTCAGTTAGGGCAAAAATGTCGTAGGGAAGTGATTGTGATTTCAGGTGCACCATCGATGTTTCGAGAGTGTGGGAATGGGTGAAATTCGGGTAATTAACGGTGGGGGGAGTGTTATTAGAAGAAGTGCTATGGCTTGGAGGAGGACAGGAATCAGGTGACAGATTGAAAGAGACGCGGTTAGTTGAAGTTCTATTGGGGTAGTTGACTGGGGGAGTGGCCTTGGTGTTTGGAGAGGGAGAGGGGACCGGCGGAACATCGACAGAACCTCGCTTGATGTTCGGCAATTTGGTAGCAGACCTAGACAATACGGCTGCCGTTTTAAAGTTGAAGTTAGGGAAGATGCCCATTTTGAAAGACCAATTTGAGTCGGGTTTAGACTTGTTAAAGGACAGGAGATGAGTATTGATGGATTTGTGGTGGGTATATTGAGAACTGCTGAATTTTTGGTGGGTGGCAGGTCTATTGTTTGAAATGGTGGATTTGTTATACGAAGAATGGAGAGAAAGTGGGTACAACTTATTATTAATTAACTTATCTCTATGGGTGTTGTTATTACTAAGTCTATTATTAATTAACTTATCTATGTTAGTAGACTTTGCTTAGGAAAGAATCCAGAAAACTTCTGAATAGGTCTCTTAAGACAAATTAAGAAGGTGACTGGGATCTCTTTAGATCGAAGCAAAAAGACTATAAGAAGTTAATTCGTTTGTCGAAAAGTGTTTCTTATAGAGATTTTTGTGAAAAGATCGAGACACTCGGTGAAACCAGTAGGTTGGTTAAAGTCCTCAAAAGAGGTAAGCCGACTAAACCGGAGTCACTCAGACGGTCTGATGGCAGGTTTACTGAGACAAAAGCGGAATCCTTTAGTCTTCTGCTGGAGACTCACTTTCCTGGCAATCGGATAATCACTAGGTCGCAGTTTGGCCCGCTTACCCAGGCTGAGCTTGATCTAAGTCAGAAAACTCGGCGCAGCTGGTATATTGCATCAGCCGTGGTAACAGATGAGGCCATCAAATATGCTGTGGCATCTTTTGATGGTTTCAAATCGCCTGGCACCGATGGAATATATCCGGCTATGCTGCAACAGGGTATAGATCAGCTATTGCCAACTCTGAAAAGAATTTTCACCGCTGGCTTGGCGCTGGCATACATTCCTACACCTTGGCGGACAGTCAGAGTAGCTTTCATACCGAAAATTGGTAAGGAAGACTATTCGCTCCCCAAGAGTTTCAGACCTATAAGTTTGACATCCTTCTTACTAAAAAGTATGGAGAGACTGGTAGAATTTCACGTGCGCAAAGCTGCTTTGAAACTGCATCCACTATCGGAGATGCAGCGTGCTTACCAGCGTGGGAAATCCTGTGAGACCGCACTTCAAAATCTAGTGGCCAGAATTGAATGCGCGCTTGATAGGAGAGAATACGCGATGGGTATCTTCATCGACATTGAGGGTGCTTTTGACAATGCGACTTTTGACTGCATGTGCGACTCTGCCAGACAACACGGGGTAGATGAAACATTAGTGTTGTGGATTAAAGCAATGCTAATGAATAGAACTTTGGTAGTGGATGCGGATTGTGGCCAATATGTTATGACAGGGGTAAACAGGGGCTGTCCGCAAGGTGGCGTTCTGTCTCCATTGTTATGGTGCATGGTGGTCGACTCTCTGTTGAACACTCTAAATAGTTCTAACGTCTACGCTCAGGCATATGCGGATGATGTCGCCGTACTTTCTGTCGGGCCATGCCTGGCGACGGTCTGTGCTAACGCGCAGGCGGCGCTGGACATGATCGATGAATGGTGTACTAGGAGTGGGCTTTCGGTGAATCCTCTTAAAACTGAGGCTGTTCTTTTTACGAGAAGGAGGATTTTGACCGGTCTGACTCAGCCAGTACTAAAAGGCGTCACCATTCGCATTTCCAATGAAGCCAAATATCTGGGAGTGATTTTAGATAAGAAACTTCATTGGTCTAAACACGTTGAGTCGAAAACATCCAAGGCGCTCTCAGTCTTCTGGCAGTGTAAGGGTGCTTTTGGCAAGACTTGGGGCTTATCACCGAATAAGGTTCTCTGGATCTACACGTCTATGATACACGTCTCTTCAAAGAACGGCTTGTCTCGGCTGCTCAGGAGCTTTCCCGAGTACGCCTGGCTCTGCTCTAGACGCTTTGTTGAACTTACCTCCCCTTGATACTTATATCATTGGTTACACTATCAAAGCCATCCATCGTCTTAGGCGGGGCGGTTTTTGGTATACTCCACACTGGAACTTTGATGAACTTGCGCGACACTTATCTTACGACTCCTGTCTTATGGATATTCCGTCTGACACAATGACACCAGAACTCCAGCTGATGCGCAAATTCAGAGTCGACATTCCTTGTGCCCAGGACTGGCTTCGGTTAGAGTCTGAGCCGGGAATGGAATGTAGTCGTATTTTCATGAATGGTTCCAAAACCAGTCAAGGGTCTGGCGCTGGGGTCTTCGTGGAAGTCGGCAACATTAGACTTCACTTCTCGCTAGGCAAATATGCGTCTGTTTTCCAAGCGGAAACTTGTGCAATCCTAATGGCCATGAACTATGTTGCGAAGAACAGGTGGAAGGGACGTAGCATTTGTGTCTGTAGTGACAGTCAGGCTGCGCTTAAGGCCTTGCTTAACCCTTTAACTACTTCCAAAATAGTTCGTGAAACCAAAAACTCTTTGAACTCTGTCGCAAGGCTGAATTCTCTGTTTCTTATCTGGGTCCCAGGTCACACTGGGATCTTGGGGAACGAGATCTCCGATGAGATTGCTAGACAAGGCTCAGAGGAGGCTTTCTCAGGTCCCGAACCCGTGTTGGGTCTTCCAGCGTCCTCGGTTAGGGCTTCTATTGACGATTGGGTCTCTCACGAGCACAATTGTGTGTGGCATGACTCTCCAGGTTGCAGGTTGACTAAACGCGTGCTCTCGGACGTCTGTAAGAAATCAGCGGCATTCTTGCTGTCTCTCAGCAGAAAGACTGTAGACAACTTATCGGCGTCTTGACAGGCCACTTTGCTTTTGCCAAGCACCTTAACGTGTTAGGCTTAAGTGCCACTACAATTTGCGACGCTTGTGGAGAGAGCGACGACACCGCGGAACATTATCTCTGTGAATGTCCGGCCTTTGCTCGTATCAGGTGGCAGATCTTCGGTCCTGATGTGGTGAGTGCTGGTACTGTAAGGTCCTCATCACTGAAGTGCTTGCTTGTAAATCAGGGTTTGCTCTCTGGCAGTACAATGGACCAGTTGTGTCTGAGTGCTCCAGTCGAGTGTTTCCTATCCCGAAAAAAAAAAAAAAAAAAAAAAAAATAGTAGACTTGTCCGTCCATTTGCAGATACACATCTTGCCGAGGTTGAAATTTATACTAGCAGGGTTTCGGAATAGCCATTCCTTCGAATTTAAAGTTGCGATGACTTCTGTGATGATAAGGCAGGATCAGTTTGCATCGGGAGATGGTGATACCGTATTTCTTTAAAAACAAATTCGTAATCCACGAGACATCAGCATTACGAGGGCTACCTTTGATGAGGAAGGTGGTAACCCGGAGGTTGTCAGGACTTAATTTATCCAGCCTACGCTGTCACTCAGAAGGTGTCCAGGTTGTTCCAAAATGCTTGATGAGTTTCCGGGGGGCAGCGACGGGAGGAGTTTCGTACTCTTGGAAAGTAGGGGCAGCGAGAGATTTTAATGATTCGTCCGTCGGCAGTAGAGGGGAAGGTGGAGGTGAGCGTGAGTCGACATCGGCATCCAATAATTCCTCCAAAATTGATGTGTTGTAGTGGACGTTTGGGTTATGCTGGGTATGGATTGGTAGGTCGTCCATTTTGTGCCATACCGATTCAATTCCATTCACAATGGTTGAGGGTGTTGCAGTGACTTCGTCGCCGACACCATTGATTCGATCGAAAATTACGTCGAGCATTGGATCAGGTTGCTTGGGAGATGAATGCTTGCTTGACGATTGGAAGAGGATGTCAAAGTCTTCCCGCAGGGAGTTAACAAATTCGCACAATTTGTCGTAAGAACTGATCTGCGAGGTATAATTTGCTTTGAGATCACTAAGCACTTTGTTGAGGTGGTGCATGATGGATTCTTCTTTCGTGGGACTGGCTAGTAACAACTCCGTCAGACCAGCAATTTTGTTTTCAATGCTACAGAGTTTGGGTTTGATTTGCTCGGTTGAGTTCTGAACCGAGTTGCCTAAATCGTCAACACATCTAACGCTGCTTTCTAAGTTGGAGAGTTTACCCGTAATCTTTTTAGACAAATTTTTTTGGTGGGAGTCATTTGAGTCACTAAGGCACTTTATCGCAAGGAGAACGTGCGAGAGTGAGATATTCTTGCACTCATCACAAAAGAAAAGGAGTTTGTCAGAAAATGCTTTTACATATACCATATCTTACATGTATTTCTTTTGTTGAGACCGACACAAATGGCATGGAAAGATTTTCCGCAGATTCCTTTACAAGAAACCCAGTCAGCATTGTTGTCAGTGATTGGGCAGCACCAAATTTTGGATTATTAATGTCCGTCGACTCGTAAGATCGATGAAGTCAATATGTCAGTACTGCAAAAACTTGTACGCGGTCCCGGAGCCTCCTTTAACGGGTCAACTGCCAGTTGATAGACTCACGCCATATGTTCGACTATTTTCGTATACGGGTGTGGACTACTTCGGTCCTATACAGGTAGCAATTGGACGCCGATGTAAAAAAAGATGGGTAGCAGTTTTTACCTGTTTATCTACTCGTGCAATTCATCTTGAATTAGCAAAGAATTTGTCGACCGACGCTGTAATTCTATGCCTGCGTAATTTTATCAATAGGCGAGGTGTACCAGTGCGACTACGTAGCGATAGAGGCACGAACTTCATAGGAGCGAGTAAAAAGACTGGGTTATTACGGCAAAGGGTATGGAAAACGAATGTATACGTCGAGGAATTGAATGGATCTTCAACACACCGAGGGATCCGCCGGCTGGGGGAGCGTGGGAGCGCATGGAGAGGTGTGTTAAAAATGTTTTGTTCTTTACACTCAAAGCGAAGATCCCGCAAGTGGCGACGCTTCGAAGCTTGTTAATAAAGGCGGAAAACTTTATAAACTCTCGACCACTCACACACTTGCCAATTGAAACTGAAGAAGCTGAGCCCTTGACACCGAACTATTTCTTGCTAGGTTGTCCAAACTATGTGCAGACCCCAGAAAGCTGAAGTTCTGGTGTCATTGTGTCAGACGGCATACTTATAAGACAGGAGTCGTAAGATAAGTGTCGCGCAAGTTCATCAAAATTCCAGTGTGGAGTATACCAAAAACCGCCCCGCCTAAAACGATGGATGGCTTTGATAGTGCAATCCATGATATAAGTATCGAGGGGAGGTAAGTTCAGCAAAGCGTCTAGAGCAGAGCCAGGCGTACTCGGAAAGCTCCCGAGCAGCCGAGATACAAGGAAAAAACGAAGTAAGAATTTCCTTTTGTCTTTTTGTAATTTTTTTTCATTCCATTTCTTTAAAAGATAATAGACCCCGTAAAAAGCGAAGTTCTATTATTGTTCCTGTTTTCTGTGGAATGCAACAGTTGTCGACTTTCACGAAGACACCAGCACCAGACCCTTGACTGGTTTTGGAACCATCCATGAAAATACGACTGCATTCCATTCGTGGCTCAGACTCTGGCCGTAGCCAGTCCTAAACACAGGCAAAATCGACTCTGAATTTGCGCATCAGCTGAAGTTCTGGTGTCATTGTGTCAGACGGAATATCTATAAGACAGGAGGTGTAAGATAAGTGTCGCGAAAGTTCAGCAAAATTCCAGTGTGGAGTATACCAAAAACCGCCCCGCCTAAGACGATGGATGGCTTTGATAGTGCAATCTATGATACAAGTATCGAGGGGAGGTAAGTTCAGCAAAGCGTCTAGAGCAGAGCCAGGCGTACTCGGGAAAGCTCCTGAGCAGCCGAGACAAGCCGTTCTTTGGAGTTTCGTGCAAAAAGCAACCAGATATTTACGCGAGAGCCCCTTCTACCAAACGACCGACGCATATGCGAGGAATGGTCTTATCATAGCCGTGTAGATCCAGAGAACCTTATTCGGTGACAAGCCCCATGTCTTGCCAAAAGCACCCTTACACTGCCAGAAGACTGAAAGTGCCTTGAATGTTTTGGACTCGACGTGTTTGGACCAATGAAGTTTCTTATCTAAAATTACTCCCAGATATTTGGCTTCATTGGAAATGCAGATAGTGTCGCTTTTTAGTACTGGCTGAGTCAGACCGGTCAGAATCCTCCTTCTCGTAAGGAGAACAACCTCAGTTCGAAGAGGATTCACCGAAAGCACTCCTAGTACACTATTCATCGATAATGTCCAGCGCCGCCTGCGCGTTAGCACAGATCATCGCCAGGCATGGCGCGACAGAAAGTACGGCGACATCATCCGCATATGCCTGAGCGTAGACGTTAGAACTATTTAGAGTGTTCAACAGAAAGTCGACTACCATTCACTATAACAATGGAGACAGAACGCCACCCTGCGGGCACCCCCTGTTTATACCTGTCATAACATATCGGCCACAATCCCAATCCACTACCAAAGTTCTATTCATTAGCATTGCTTTAATTCACAACACTAATATTTCATGTACCCCGTGTTGTCTGACCGAGTCGCACATGCAGTCAAAAGTCGCATTGTCAAAAGTACTGTCAATTTCGATGAAGATACCCATCGCGTATTCTTTCCTATCAAGCGCGCATTTAATTCTGCCCACTAAATTTTGAAGTGCGGTCTCGCAGGATTTCCCACGCTGATTGTGGATGCAGCTACAAAGCAACTTTGCGCACGTGAAATTCTACCAGTCTCTTCATACTTTTCAGTAAGAAGGATGTCAAGCTTCTAGGTCTGAAACTCCTGGGGACCGAATAGTCCTCTTACCCATTTTCGGTATGAAAGCTACTCTGACTGTCCGCCAAGGTGTAGGAATATAAAAGGTTTTCAATTAAGCGTTTCCTGTCTTTAAATTTGTATAAAATAAGCTGTGAGTGAGATATCATTGAAATTTTTTATTTATTTAGAAGGCCTATGTATGCTATTATGTATGGAATATAATATCATTCAAATGTCCGCCGTGGCTTCGCTGGGTGGAGCGCATCCGAAACGAAAAATTTTCCTTAACTCTGGCGCATAAATCAGGGTGAATTGGACCAATGGCATTGATTATGTTGGTTTTCAGGGCAGTGGTGGTTTGTGGTTTATTGGCATAGACCTGTGACTTTAGAAAACCCCATAAAATTAAGTCTAACTGGGTCAAATCGCACGATCTCACGGTGGCCAATTCACACCGCCTCCGCATGAGATAACCATGTTCCGATAGCGCTCGCGGTCGACAGTGATGGCTTGGCCAACGTCGTTCTCAAAGAAGTATGGACCGATGATGCCGCCAGCCCAAAATCCACACCAAACAGTGACTTTCTCTGGATGCATTGCAATTTGGTGGATCTCGTGTGGATTGTTATTGTCCCAAATTCCACAATTTTGCTTGTTGACGAACCCCTTCATCCAGAAATGGGCCAGAAATGGCGACCGTAAAATGGACCAACTTTCATGAAACAATTTATTCATTTGCTCATGTTGTTGAACGCTATGATCTCCATGTTGATTTGGCAAGACAGACTAAGTAAATGACAGCCAAATTGACAGATGTAGCTTCAACAATATGGCCGCAATCACCTGTCAAAGTTTGCAAAATCCTGTAGGCCAGCGCCAAGCCAGCGGTGAGAATTCTTTTCGAAGTTGGCAATAGCTGATCTATACCCTGTTGCAGCATAGGTGGATATATTCCATCAGTGCCATGCGATTTGAAACCATCAAAAGATGCCACAGCATATTTGATGGCCTCAACTGTAACCACGGCTGATGCAGTATACCAGCTGCGCCGAGTTTTCTGACTTAGATCAAGCTCAGCCTGTGTAAGCGGGCCAAGCTGCGACCTAGTGATTATCTGATTGCCAGGGAAGTGAGTTTCCAGCAGAAGATTAAAAGTTTCCGCTTTCGTCTCAGTACACTTGCTATCATACCATCTGAGTTACTCCAGTTTGGTCGGCTTATACCTTTTGAGGACTTTAACCAACCTACTGGTTTCACCGAGTGTCTCGATCTTTTCACAAAAAATTTCTATAAGAAGCACTTTCCGGCAACCGAATTAATTTCTTATAGTTTTGTTGCTTCGATCTAAAGAGATCCCAGTCGCCTTCTAAATTTGTCTTAAGAGACCTATTCAGAAGTTTTCTGGATTCTTTCCTAAGCCGCTGCAGTTCTGGGCTCCAAAAGCGAACCGGTGTTCTGCAGGAGTTTTTAGTCATTGGACATGTCAGTTCAAGACAGTTGGTAAGGACACTGGTCAGGTTTTGAACAGCATCCTTAACTTTTCGTTTCGTTCTGAGTTTAGTTGGAGTTTTGACAGATCTGTCCTCGTAGCTCTTCCCTAAACCGCACCCAGTTGGTTTTCCTCGGATTCCTCCTCTTCTGCAAATTTATAGCTTCGCATTCGATTTGGAGAACGATGTATCTATGATCTGATAAGGACACTTCCGGCAGTACCCTCCAGTTAGTAATCGACTTGAAGTACCTATTAGATAAAGTCAAGTCAATTACCTCCTGCCTCCTTGCCGTAACAAAAGTTGGCTGGGAGCCAACATTGTTTATTGCCATACCAGATGATAGTATAAAGTCTAGGAGATAGTTTCCTCGTATGTTGCATTTGCTGCTGCCCCAGACTGTATTCTGAGCATTAGCATCGCAGCATATGACTAGTCCCGTCTCCCGAGTGTCACAATACTTTATGAGTTCGGCAACCGCCTTCGGTGGTGGAGGCATTACCGAATCATAAGGGAAATAAGCCGACGCAACGACGAAAGTTTTCGAACTTCCGTTTGTTTCGTAGCTTACAGCTGCGGCAACCAAGTCCTGACCACAAAATTGTCCAAGCTTGCTTACTGAGAGGAAATTCGGCACAATTAGACAAGCTCTCGGTCTTGCTCGTCACATAGCACCGTTACTCCACAAACACCCCCAAATCCACATATGCGCTTGTTCCGCACATATGGTTCCTGGATAGATGTTATGTGGGGTTTCGTACGCACCACGGAAAGTCTACTACTTAATACCTCCGGTTTGAGGCTTCAAGGTAGAAGGGCGAGCACCTGATGCACCCACGCTTCCGCCGAGACGAGCACCCTTACCCATGGCTTTGCCTGCGTCTGCCATTTTCTGTCCGCTAGTGCTGGGGCATTTAGGGGTAATAGCACCAGCATCACTCAGATTTTGTGCGCAAGGGTGCGGTAAGGGTGGGTCCTGCAGGGGGGCGCGCATCAGATGCGCACACGCTTCCACCGATGAAAGTAGGCGAAACTTGCTTCGTCCGCTTTGAGCTGTTCAAGCCAACCGAAAGGGAGCCGGCGTTGGGTCCGAGGGATAGATCGACTCCAGTTGAGTACTTTCTGCCGACCTAGGCCTCTTTCCCACCGCCCTTGAGCGATGCTTGCTATCGGCGCTTGCGCCTTCAGCTGACTCTGCAGCCTCTTTGCACCGCGCCATCGCCGCCTTCCTTCTTCTCCTCTTCAACTGACTTTTAGTCAGGAGCTTATCGGAGTGCGCCGTTTCAGGAGCTCGTTCACCTTTTTCGGTATCCCGAGTCAAACTATCACCAACACAACTTCGATCAGCTGCCCGACTATTAAAACAGAGATAAGGTGTTCCAGCCGAAGCCTTTCCGCCACTTTCTCCGTCATTCCAGCCCAGTCTACCAAACGATTCGGAGACAGAGCCGCAGGATTCTTCAGAAGCAAGCATCGCTACTGCTTCCGGGTCAACGCCAGAGGCGGGGGGTATGAGTATGCTTGTTGGAACCTCCAGAATCCTTGTCTCGGCCGAGGTCGAAAAGACCACGGATGGATTGTCACTAGCGCGAGTACCACCTGGAGTAGATATATCAATCGTTTCTTCCATCATACTATCAACAGGTTTTGCGTCACAGTCAAGACGTCTTCAGCCTTTAGTTCGATGTCTCACCTGCGGTCTTTTTGGACCCTTAGGGTCATTGACACTTAAGCCGTTCCGCCACGTCATGGCAGCTGAAAAAAAACTTTCGGTGTTTTCTGGGATTCCAACATTGAAGCTCAGACGCTGTGGTCCAACACACTAACCACTCTTTCTCGGTAGACCCTAATCTAATTGTCAACTTATTCGCTCACTTCTTTGGGCAGTCATTTGCTGACCATGTACTCAAACCTAACCTTGATTATTTCTGCTTTTTGAAAAAAATCTGCTCAAATTTCCCTTGTCTCCGTGAACATAATCCCATCAGTGATTGTTAATAAGATTAACCAACTGATGGATTACTACTGACCCTTGAATTCCAACCGTGGTTTATCTCATGGATCAAATCATACCTAATGACGTCAATACATAGTCCGTAGTCCATAGCAAACTACGCCCTGGTGATCTATCCCCAGTGCAGCACGCGCGTTTATATGAAAGGCAAACAAAATCAAGTTCGTGATAAAGTGTTTGCTTTACCTCCTAGTGTTGGTCCGCGGGCAACTATACGTATAATCCCTTATACGTGTAGGCTAAAACTGCAAGTACCGGTTGTCTAGGGCCTTAGGGGAACTATGCTTAAGATGACATATCTGCTGAGATGACATACTTGCAATTTCTCTTTATCATAGGCGCCACAGTTCTGCCAAACACGCCTAGACACACAGTTTTGCGATTTTGTTTACCCCCATAGTGATTCGGCTGTTAGTTTACAACGTGCTTTCATTAACATCAAAATCAAGAATTTTGTGCGGAAAAAAGTTTTTTTTGCCTCAAGTGTTAGATATAAAATTTCTGATGAGGTGAGTATTGTGTTGTGTCTAAAGTGTTTTATGGGTACAGTTATTAGTATATTTAATGATTTCTGTGTGATATTTTTACTTGATCAGAAAATGTTGGTGCCTACATTCTGCTACACATTTTCACTCATATCGGGCAAGATTACATGATGCCCGACCGTCCAAGATGACACGCTATGTCATCTTACCTAAGAGGTAGTATTTCGTTTTAATTTAGAAATCTTTTCATTGCAGTATGCCAAGCAAATACAAAAGAACATCAAGCCGGCATTCTTGGTCGAAAGACGATATGGCTAAAGCTATTAAACTACGCAGATCATATATAAGAAGATTCGTAAGTGGTATGTCATCTTACGCTAATGGCATATGTCTTCTTACACTAAACTATGCCATCTTGAACTTAATTTAAAAATATTTAAAAAAAATCTATTTATTGTTTTAAGCCATTCACTTGAATGTTGTTTTTCTTACCAATAAATTAATTGATTGAATACACATTGTTTTCGTACCTATGATTTCTAGATATTTTTATTTTTACTTTGAAGGAAAAGTATGTCATCTTGAACACAATTCGCCTAACTCTAGACTAGGAAACGTGGGCCAGTAACCTGCGTTACCGAAATTGCCTGCTATAGAAACCGACACTATGTCTCGGATAAGGAATGATCAAATGGTGACGACTTTTGCTTATTGTACCCGGACAAAGATAGTTTTCTGAAATGTAAAGATGCTCCTCGACTCAGGAAGTGAAGGACCTTACAATGCCAGATTCCTTCAATTGGAAAAAAATTCGGGGATTCTACGGTTTCCGGGGCGATAAGGTTTGAGAACGCCAGTTTGTAGATCTCGACGAAATAAACACAAAATGTTACGTAAAAAAAAATTGATTATCGCTTAGCTTAGGAGATATCAAGGTTTTAAAATTCATTTTTCCCTATGAAAATCCTATTGAAATTAATTATTATTTTGCCTAGGTACAAAAATAGTGTTGCATACATCTGGGCGTTATTACTCCTTCGAATCAAAAGTACTTCATACTTTTAGGAGGTTCGACCACAAATATATTTGAATAAAAAACTAGTGATGCATTTAGGAGTTATCACTTCCCCTGGTGTACATCAGAGTTCGGCATGCGATCACATTTTTGTGATTTAAAGCACAGATAATAAAC
The DNA here is from genome assembly GCA_945910035.1 of Brachypalpus laphriformis. Taxonomy (NCBI): domain Eukaryota; kingdom Metazoa; phylum Arthropoda; class Insecta; order Diptera; family Syrphidae; genus Brachypalpus; species Brachypalpus laphriformis. Next base: position 228,208,983 of record OX246753.1, on the reverse strand, counting down.
TTACCCAGATGTCGCATCCACATACAAAAAAATGTTGATCTTTTTTGCGATAGCAAACAACGATGGGCAAACAAAAAGCTTTTCTGCTTCGCAAAGGAAAAAAAAACGGAAAATACATTTTCTGTGCGACAAGCTTTTTCTTTTGCTACTCTGTACCGTCTGCGACCTGCGACTGCGAGACACAATTTCATTTATACATACATCTGCATGTATGTATGTACATATATTCATATGTAGGTACGTATTTTCCCTTTTCATTTTGCTACATATATTGACCGAAGTTTTGATCTGTGTTGATCTGTGGTGTGGTTAAAAATATCTAAATTGTATTTTTTCGAAGTGAAATGTGATATTTTACCGTGTGTGTCCAGTAAAAATTTTGAAGAGTTAATCTAGGAAATGTATAATATATTATTTAAGTTTATTTCAGGTTTATTAGGTACCCTGGTACTTACAAATACAAAAAAGTTGCGAAAAAAAATCGACTTAAAGGAAATGTCCTGGCGAATAAAGTGCGCTATTGTATGCTGCAATGCAACAACTGTACAATTTCCAGAAAGGAAAATGCTTAGATTTCCTAAAAGGGAAACTAAGAAATATAATGACTGGCTAGCACAGGCAGAAGAATCCCGTGATAATGTTGAATAAACGGCCATACATTTGTAGTAAACATTTCGATTTGAAATTTTTGGGAAAAAAAAATTAAAACACGAAGTTGTTCCTACACTTTTTATGAAAAGGAGTGAAATTGTTTTGAAATCTAATGACAATGAACTTGCTTTTGATCCTAAGAAAGCCAAAATAAACTACTGTAATCACAAAAGATTAAAAGTGCAAACGAGTACCGGTATATCCATTGATGAACTAAATGAAGTTTCAGCACTTATAGGCTGCAACAGATCTATAGATTCCATAGAATCTGTATGCAAGAAATGCGAAGCGAACACAAAAAAGCAATTTTTTTTTATATTCAACAAATAAGTAGATTGAAAAAAATTAACAAAATCCTCAAAGAGACAAATATATAAAATTCAGAAATATTCTGGCAATTAAAGTCCACAGGCTAAAAAAAGATAAAGCACAGCTTAGAGAATATCAAAAGCAAATAATAGAAGAAAAAATAGATTTCTTACATGATATAAATAAGAATTCGAAAACATTTTGCAAACTAATTTTATCACAAGGAAAACGACAATTTAACCAAGAAGAAAGGTGGATTTGCCAATGTATATTTTTCCGCTCGTCGTCTGGATATAATTTTCTTCGCGATCAGCTGCAATTGCACTTGCCACACCCAGCTTCATTGCATAGATGGATAAAACTTAAAAGTTTATCTCCTGGTCTAAATGAAAATGTTTTTGAGGAAATAAAAACAAATGCTTTAACATTGGAAGCAAAAGACAAAGAAGTGGTTTTAATATTCAATGAGATGAGTATCCAGGCGATTTTAACATACAACAAAAAATGGCTTCGTTGATTATGGAGAAAATCAAAGATTAGATTTGTGTACGAAATCAGTTTGCGTGTTCATGATTCGTGGTAAATATAAACAAGTGCTTTATCATGTGACCTGTCCAAGCAATATACCAGCAAAGCAGCTCGAAATTGAAGTATACAACTGGATTGACACACGTTGAAATCTGGGACTAAACGTAAGAGGCATTTGCTGTGACCAAGGACCTACGAATCGAAGCCTTTTCAATAAATGAAAGCTGGATGAGGACAACTGTTCCTTTCTTTATAAAGAAAAAAAAGTGTATGGAATGTATGATGTGCCACGATTAATCAAAAGTGTAAGAAACAATCTTTTAAGATCAGACTTACAAACTCTGGATGGAGTTGTAAGCTGGAAAATAATTGAGTATATCTATAATACAGAAAGAAATAATACCACAGAAATGTGTCCAAAATTAAAATATGCTCATATAGATCCCACAGAATTTCAAAAAATGAATGTGAAGCTAGCGGCACAAGTACTTAGCAGATCCGTGGCTTGCACAATTAATGCATTACAGCGCTTGAATAAATTTCCAGAGAAAATTGCACAGTTTACGCAACCAACAGCAGAATTTATAAATAAAATCAATAAAATATTTGATTTATTGAGTGGAAGACCTGCACTTATTCGAAATGACGCAAATATTGGACTTTTAAAAGAAATGCAATCATATTTAAAATAAATTCAGCCAATCAATGCAAAATGTAAACCCTTCTGCTTTAAGGGCCTGATTATGACAATTGAAAGTATTTTAATGGTAAAAAAAGAATTATTCAATGATTACTGTGAGTTACATTATATATATGTTAACAAGTTCAATCAGGACCCACTTGAAAACCTTTTTGAAAAAATAAGAGCAAGAAATTTGAATAAGAATAATCCAAACGCGTCTGAATTTGGCTCATTACTGGCCAAAATTATGGCTCTAAAATTGTTGTTTAAGTCAAAATTGTCCAATTGTGAAGAAGAAGATTCCGAATATTTACAGTTCGATTGGAATGCTGTGTTGGATACTGAAAATAAAACAAAGATTGTCCTAACACAGGAGCAAGAGAAAAATTAAAACATATTCGATATAGCCAAATATTGTGAATCCGAACTTCTAGCGATAGAATTACTAGATGAAGACACGATTTCTATAAAAATGATAGAAATGAATGACATAGCCACAAGGTATTTTGCAGGTTACTGTTTTTTAAAACACTTAAAAAAATGAATGCAGTTTGTGAGAACTGTGCCAAAGAAATGACAAAGGACAAAAACAATTTCGATCTCGGAAATATTGATCAAATTGAAAGAATATGAACACTCGAATGAAAATCCAATACTTGTCTGGCGATCAGACAAGTACTTCAAAATATGTCAAATTCATATACAAGTATTTACCACTTGCTTTCAGAAATGTCCATTTGCATCGAATCTTAGAGAAAATATAGTAAATCAGTGTATCTCAAAAACAAATTTGCACTATCCAGATTGGTTTGAAACGACAAATAAATGTTATTCGCATAAAATTGATACAGTCAATTTCCTTGTGGTAGTTCTGCTTTGGAAAAATTGTAAGTGGTTTATTGACAAGAGCATAAACAAGAAAAGGAATCCAAAACAAAAGACAAAAAAGTTGCAAAATTTAATGAATATGTAAACTGAAATAAATATATACATATGTACATAATGTATTAATATTTGAAAAAAAAACTAAGGCGGTGGTGGGGGGTCAATATTCTGCCACGTCCGCGTTCGTGTCCCCTGGAAACCACTTTGGTTAAGACACTATGAATAAAATTTGAATTTTGAATTTGAATTTATTCTTGTTCGATAAGTTTTTTTACAATTTTCAGACCTGATGATAGCTAAAAATCATACTTCTAATATGTATTATGTAAATGTCTAAAGACAAAAATATTTTGCAAATGCATTTTCACATAAATGCCTTTAACTAAAGTCGGCTAAGAGCAGAGTTAATTTTGTTTCCTATTGTTTAACGTGCATGAACAAAAAAATAATAAAAGAGTGGCTGTGGCTACCTATCAGACCTCTTCTTTTATGTAAAATGTAAGGAGAAAACATCGAACATACTGTAAATGAGAGTAGAAGTACCACAAGGATTTGTAAAAGACAGATGCATTCAAAAAATTAGGAAATAAATAAACATAATTATTTGTCTCAGCCTCAATCTTATAATACGTACATACCTACATACATATGAATAAAGTAAAGTAAAATAAAGTTAGCCTACAATACCTACAGTACCTACTATTTAAATTTTTTGTACCGTACCTACAAATTCTTAACATCACGCAGATCGCATTAAAATTATTCCTGATCTTAACCTACCCTAATTTAATGTGCATACATATGTAGGTATACATACATATGTAGGTATATTTCTGCTCTGTCTGTTACTCACCGTGCCAAAGTCGCAGGCCAGGACAAAAATAAGAGAATACAAAACAAAACAAAAAATATATTTCACTGTGGGTATGTCACAAACTCTACGCTGGTGGTGAAAGCTTTTCGCAAAGCAAAAGAAAAAGATTTTCGCACAGAAAATTTATTTTCCGTTTTTTTTTCTTTGCGAAGCAGGAAAGCTTTTTGTTTGCCCATCGTTGTTTGCTCATCGCAAAAAATATCAACATTTTTTTGTATGGGGATGCGACATCTGGGTAAGTTTATTATCTGTGCTTAAAGTCTACTCACAAAAAAAGCGGTGCAAGTATGTACGGCAGAGATTGGAATGCGATCATATATTTGCGACTTAAAATCTACTCACAAAAAAAGTATGTGCTAGTATATACATATGTATGTACCGGAACCGCAAACTAAGCGATCGTTGTGTTTACCATACTTTCTACAATGAAGTCGATTGGGTACAGCGTTGCCACTTCTATTCACAGCAATGTAGCATACTGACAATAAAAATGTAGCATTTTAAAAAAAAATGTAGCATAAGAACATTTTTTGTTAATCTTCTTTATTTTTGCGTTATTACAGATAGCATTCAGTTTAAACATTAAATAACAAATAACATAAGAAAAGCCATTAACATAAAGAAGTTAACATAAATGAAAAATAATAAATTCATTTATAAATCACAAATCTATAACATTGAATAAATAATAGTGGGAATTCATTAATAAAACAAAAAATTAAATGAAAAAATAAAAGCTAATTCAATACATATTCAATTGCACAGAGAAGTAGGTATCTCTTATATTAAATAAAATGAGAATACTTAGAAGAGGTGCAAACATTTGTACTTAATTTGAATGTATTTGCAATCGAGAAATTTGAAATTTAAACAAAACCTTGACAACTCCTTAGAAGGATCAAATATTGACTCACCTTTTAATAGCTCTTTAGTCAGTAAAATTGAGTCCACAGTTTCTGAACTTAGCCGATTTCTCAGATCGTCTTTTAATATGTTTAATTCAGAAAACTTTCGTTCAGCGCAAGCACTGCTGTGGGCAAGTCAACAGAAATTTAGCATATAATTAGCCAAGGATCTAAGTACCTAACTATTTGTGTCTTAGAGTTTTTTAAATCAAATCTTTGATGTAGCTGCTTGCATAATTCAATATAAACTTTTATTGCATTTGACTTTACAATCACCCTGATTGTCGTTGGCGTTTGTCGCTTTTCGACGATTGTCGTTTTATTCATAGCTACGACCTGCTGACTATTAAACATTACTAAGCAATTTGTTTGTCGTGTAGAATACTATTACAACTCTTTCACAGTGAAAAAGTTTTAAAAATGGATTCGTGCTTCATCTGAAGAATAAAACGACAATCGTCGAAAAGCGACAGACGCCAACGACAATCAGGGTGAGTATCTATTAAGTTTGATACATACTTCAAATTGCATACCGGTATAGCAATTTACCGATTGTAAATGATAAAAATTATTTTTAAATCGATATCTATATTTAAATATTGAGGCTTAATAACATTTTTTTATATTTCGATTAATAAATTTGTTACTTCTTTATTTAATAAATTTATTTGTACCTTTTCTGTTTGAAAACATTTATTCAATTCGTTAAGTTTTTTTTAATAAATTAATAAAAAAAATCGTTAATAAGCTTTTCATTTTCGTCCTCAAATGATGCCAATGTGAAATAGTGAAGCAAGGAACTCCATTGTTCTAACACTCTATTTATTACGGCTTCCAAAAACAGCCAATGTGTTGTTACATGCGGCAATAATGTATGCCCCTGACAATTCAAATGTTCTTGAAAGTCTTTGAGCTGGCCTTGTCGCTTGGGGCTATGTGAAAATGGGCATATGTAGCTTTGATGTAATTTACAACACTGGCACCACGAGATCTGATATGAGTGGCGCGAAGACAACGACGGGTTCCAGAAAGATGATCAGATAATCATGGACATGTATATGAAAGAGCAAAGACTAGAGTAAGATGCCCCGCTTTTAAGTTTTTTGCTCTTTATTACAGTCCTTGACTATCTGCTTGAAAGTAAAGTGACGGACGCCAAGGTATATCAATTATTGACTGACGATGGAGCCATCATAAGTGAGGATCCTACATCCCTGCAATGAGCTCTTGATGTGTGGGTGGCGGTTTTGGAGGGATATTGGTATCGCATTAGTTCACAAAAGACAGAGTACTTGTGCTGCCCGTTCTCTGATCTACTCAGGCCTATTTTATACATTTATTTGAACAGTGTTTCACAAGTGCGAAGAGTTCAAATAGCTGGGATCTATAGTCAATAGCAAAGCAACCTGTGATGAAGACATCAAAGGAAGGGTCTACAGTGCAGTTGTGCATCCAGCGCTTACATACGGTTCACGATGTTGGACGATGTACAAAAAGTATGAGAGTAAATGAACGGCAACTGAGATGAAGATGCTTCGCATGACAGCAGGATCGAATAAGAAGTTCGAAGATCCGTGGAAACCTTCACGTCAAGGAAGCCATCGTATGAAAGATAGAGCGCAACCGGCTCAGCTGGTATTGCCACGTTCGAGAAGAGATCATTTGAACCCTGTTAAAACGGCAATATCATTTAACGTTCCAAAGACATCGCGAGGCAGGAGAAGGAGGCCTATAAACGACTGGATCACACAAGTGTGACGACATCGACATTTCATTGGCCTCAGTAACCGAGTGATCCGAAATCGACAGGTCTGCCGATATTTGCTGAGGTCAAATAGGCGAACCCCACAGGCGGATCAGTAGAAATGCGGTGAAGGGTTATGATCCCTTGTTTTCGAACCATAACCTCGCTGAAAAAGGAAGAAGATGAAGAAAAGAAGCAAAATCAAAAACAAACAAAAAAAGCAAATAAAAAATTAGGTAGACACTTCAGAAATATGTAGCATAATGAGGGAAAGATGTAACATGTAGCATGGCACTCCAAAATGTAGCAGTTTTGCTACATATGTAGCAGTGGGCGCTGTGGCGTAAGTGGTTAGTGTGTCGGATCACTACGCATGAGGTTCCAAGTTCGAATCCCAGAAAATACCAAAAAGTTTTTTCACGGTCCCACCTCTCGCGAGCGTCTGACAAACATCCGAGAGTATTGTTGTCTAAAAAAGCTTCTCAAATCGCCGTTCGGATTCGGCAGTAAACTGTAGGTCCCTTCCATTCGTGTGGAAAATATAACGCACACAACATAAGTGGTTGCGAGAAGCTAGGCCCTGGCACTTTAAAGAGCTGTTGCGCCAAATATTTGTATTTGTAGCAGTTTTGCTACATATGCAGCAAAAGTGACAACGCTGATTGGGTATGTTTCTCTTTTTCTCATTCTCATTCTGTATTACCGCATTTTCATATCGACTTCGCCGAAGCGGTGGTATGTGCCACCGCTTTTGAATAACAAAAACACCGCATACACCGCATCTACGCTCATGTGTTCATATGAATCAAAAACAAAAGATTTTTAAGATTTAATTTAATTTTATTTATTGCGGTGATGGTTTATATTCGCACAGCTTTTTTCTCACTTATCGCTACGATCTGAGAAAAAAATGATCAAACATCGCATAGTGCTTGAGTAAGTATTAATATATGAATGGAACATCATACGTGTCTGCGATCAATGCGGTGGCGAGACATATTTTATGAAGGATCAATGAGTTAGAGTCGTAGAAAAAACGAATATATATGTATTGTACGAATAATTACGGTATATCGCTGCAGATCTCTGGTGTACATACAATTAGGTGATTCGACTTCAAATATATTTGTTACTAGCGGGTACCCGGCGAGCGTTGCTGCGCCCAGCAAAAAAAAAAAAAAACTGTCAGGCAGGCACCTGGGGCTAACTCGATTAGAGAAAAGTTTTGTGCCGGCCAACAGTGGGTAAGTGGTCCAACCTTAAATATATATATCAACAATTTGGTAGTTATAAAGTATTGTAATACTAAAGTACTGGACAAACTGCTGGACCGATGGTACCCGGCGTGTATTGCTGCGGCTAACAAAGGGGATTTTTTTGTGTACTAAAGTACTATAATACTTAAGTAGCCGACCGATTTTGACCAAACATCACAGAAACACTATCGGGGCAATACGGAAGATTGCCTGAAAATGTGAGCTCAATCAGTTACCTGTTTTCGGAATCCATAGCGTACAAACATAGGTACGCACATTTCCTTCCATAGAAAAAAATTACTTTCAGTTTTACCCGAATTTTTTAATTCTCCGGCAACTTTTCCAAATTTTCTTTCAGTAAAAACCTTATTCGGACTATTACGAATATTAAAAAACAAAAATGAGTCAAATCGGTCCAGCCGTTCTCTAGTGATGCGATGACCAACGAACAGCATTTCATTTTTATTTATATAGATTTCTATGTGGTAATATAATAAGCAACGTTGCTATATTTCGGGTTTTGATGCACAAACATTTTTCTTCGTGTTAATATATTTGTATGTAGGTATATTTGTGTACATGTATAGTATATGCATTTGCAAAAAGTATTTAATCCATATTCTAAAGTTCTATACCCCAATTACTGATTTAGTTTTTATTATTTACCAACACTGTTTTATTGCCATTTCATCGAAGAGCAAAATGCTTTTTTCCATTTCCGTCATAGCCCCCGCTTTATTTTTTAATCGTACCTAAAAAGGCAAATCTTCCCCTCTCTTTAGCTACGGACCTATTGTGTGTCAACAACAAACTGTTGAAATGACCATATATTAGAAATCTCTAAGAATGCCGCGAGATGTTTAGATTTCATAAAACGGTTCAAGAAATATTTCACCACTTCAGATACAGCTTTAATTTATAAGGCGTTTATTCGCTCTAAGTTATAGTATTCGGTTACGTTCACATCTGGCCAGGTGCACCAAAAATCATTTTGCACTTCCTAGATAGGATACAAAATCGCGCCATAAAGCTTGTAGGAGACATGAATAATACGAACAGTATTGTTTCGCTTGAACACCGCCGTAATGTCTCCTGCCTATCGCTGTTTTGTCGATATATCCACTGAAAGTGCTCAAACGAAATAGCCAGTTTACCTAAAGCCTATCTTCGGACGTACCACGAAATATAGAGATTCATATACGTATTATGTATCGACATGTTCCAATATCTCAAGCTCCCTTGTTTCACAACGGGAAAAATTGGGAACTTGTACTTTGTTTGACAGTTCGCTAGCCATGGGGGAAAAAAAAGTTATGTTTTGATTTGTGTTTTTGATTGTGGAAAAATAAGTTGGGAACATTTAATTGTGGAATAAATAATAATTCTAACTAAAAAAAGGAGAATAGAGATAAAATGAAGTGCTATGTGGTTGGCTGTGATTCACAATACAGATTGCGTTGCGACGAAATTAAAATTCGTAATATTGTAACGGTAGAAAACAAGAAAATATTTGCAGTGACATCAACGGCAACGAATATTGAAACTATTTAAATGTTAACAGTTTTTTACACCCAATGCACTCGAATAAACACAGATGGCGCAGGTTTCTATGGCGGATATCTATAATGGCGGATATTTTGTTTCTGCTTTACAGCGCTTTGAAACACGGTGCTGGAGATGTTGGAACATATTTTTCTGCAGACATGGTATGAAAGTGACACTTCACTAGCAGTCCATATATTAATACGTCAATGATTGTGTCAGTGACGACGATGACGATAATTCGACTGAAGATGCGGAGACCGAAGAAGTACATGTTCCATCTGTAAGCGAAGCGTTTACTGCAGTGGGAACACTAAACCCTTTCACCCTCCTGAATCCTGTATGAACCGCTTCGAATTCGAATCCAAATAGTGGACAACTCTCTTAAAAAAATATTTTACACAACCAAATGTTAAAAACAATCACAAATTAGTGATTTTTTCTCTCGACAAATTTCTTAAGCATTTCAAACGACTTCTTTTTAAATGTTCTTGCTCTTCGTTTTTAGATTTTTAATTTTTTTTGTATTGTACTGAATATAACGATGGACCGGTCGAAGGCGAACCCCACAGGCGGATCAGTAGAAATGCAGTGAAGTGGGAGGGCTGTGATCCCTTGTTTTCGGATCATAGCCTCGCTGATAAAAGGAAGAAGAAGATAACGATGGACCGGTTATAACGATAAAATTCAGAGGTCCCTTCGATATCGTTATAACCGATTTCTACTGTAATTTTGCTTTCTACTCACGCGACAAGCTTTTAAGGCAATAAATTTAACATATCTGTTTCAGTAATAACTTATTTTTTTCGTTTTAGTTCATCTAAATATTAAAAGCTTTTCCGAAAAGGTATTTTTTACATATAATTTTTGTAATTATAGCTCAAAAGCCGCTAATTTAGCTTTTCTCGTAGTTAGATAAAATTTCATAAGTGCAATATTTACAAGGAAAGGAACAGAGAAAAAACATTCTCCATAGTGGCAATATAACCTCTACCTAAACCAAAACTCGGTTTACCATATGTTATTCAGACAGAAATGGTATTGATACTAACGAAGAAAACACGATTGGGGACAATGCAACTGTAAAGAGCGTTATTCTTAACATTGTTACAAGAATTTGTTTTGATCGGGCGTGCTCAATATTTATTTTTAATAGATGGATAAACAAGTTCATTTTGAGCATATTTTGCTTTTTCTTTAAAAAAGATGTCAAGCAAACAATGGGAGATTAGTAACGTGTATGGAGATTCGGCAATTAGCACTGACAATTATTAGCGCACTCACATCCACCACAGACGGCAATAAAATCGAATCAGCGAATTGTCCTGTACTTCGAGTTACTTCCACGTAATCAGACAATAAATGTCAATATATATTGCTCTCAGCTCGATCATTTGAAGCAGGCAGTGGAAGAAAAACGGCTAAACTTTTTATTTTGTTGCAAATTTAAAACTACGACAATGACTATAGTGTCGTCCGTCGGGTAGATAATTAACATTGTTTCAAGTTTTTAACAATCAATAAAATTGGTTCCATCCTTATATAATGAATTAACAATTAATTAAAAATAAGAAGTAAACTAATCTTTTGAAAGTGATACGGAATCAAAAAAGTTATACAAGCAATCCTTGATCTAGGTAGATTCGTTGACAATCTGTTAACGGTAAGATATGGCCAGAGTTATGTACCTGAACATTCCCTTCCAGTCCCTGACATTTGACCAGTAGGCATACTGATGATTTCGTCCTCAAGTAAAATGGATTTTCTCAAATATATTGATCTGAAATTAGTACAGGGCATCTGCCTAAAAAGTGGTAGATGTCTTCTTCTTCCCTCAAGTTACAAAGACATGAAGCTCTTTCGATATGACAGTTTCATCCCAATGCAGTCCAAATCTAGCTCCGACATCGTTTAGCCCTTTCACCCAGTAGAATCCGTAGTAGAACTTTTGAAAGTTGATGTGGTAGCCTTCCTTCATTATAGTCGAACGGTGGTGTACATATCTCAGGTGAAGCTCTAGGGTGTAGAAGTGACCATCTTCAGCACCGGTTTTTAATGACAGCGCATAGTTTGATGTGCTATCTGGTAATTTTAGGATTATTTTCACGAAATACCGCTGTAGCTTATCTACTTCCCTTAGCATTCCGAATCCCCACACTTGAGCTCTATAGGTTTATATAGCGTTACATACTGCCTGAAAAAGTTACCATTTCGGTCTCAAGCTTATACATATCCTTGCCAAAAAACATTGCCAGGTAGCATTGATATTGTTTTCGTTGCAGTGTTCCTATTCTCAACATGCTTTGTAAAATTCATCTTGGGCGTAAGTAGTATTCCTAAATACGTATAATTTGAGTTAAATCGTATTTCTTCTCCTTTGAACATCCACTCTTCCTGGTTAGTTAGTCTACCCCTTTTCAAAATACTGTAGCATAGACTCAAACTGACTGCATGGTTTGTGTACCAAACTTAAACATACTTAAACTTGGAACAAGCTGTAAGCAACGAAATCTATTCGCCGAACCTGCGAGCAGCAAATATTCCCACCCAACCTAGTGTGCCAATGTTCCACAATTACCACACAATGCTCCAATTATTCCACGATCATCAATTCATCCCGAGAGACATCTAGCATGTTCTAGAACCTCTTGTATTTTGTATAAATACACCGACCACAACCACCGTCGGGACAGTGGTTAATAAGGTAATACAGCGGTTACAAGAGAGATTCGACCAGTGGTGAAAAAAACCGACATTGTGTGAGGCAAAAGTGGAATAAAACAAATTTTGTGTATTGCTTATTGTGTAAGTAAAAAAAAAAAATGGTCCGGAAATTGCTAGAAGATTTGTCATTGCCGCAAATAAAGGAAGTACTGAGCCAGCGGGAGCAACCCACGACTGGTATGAAAAGAGAATTGATTATTAAGTTGCGGAAAATAATGACGGACGAGGGTACGGATCCTGAAACAGCTTTGTTTGACGTCGAAGAAGAACAAGTAAGTATGACGAATGATATGTCCGCTCTAATGAAATCACTTTCCGAAAAATTCGAGAAGCTAGACAATTCTTTAGACGAGCAAAAGAAAAAGTTCGGTGTACAAAAGAATTTTCTAGACGCCAAGCTCGAGGAACAGAATAAACAATTTGAGAACTCTCTAGATGCCAAGCTGGATATGCAAAACAGAAGTTCGAGATTGTCGAAAATTCTTTGGCTGAGCAGAAGAATTCTCTAGACGCTAAATTCGGAACAATTGAAGGACAATTCGAAAACGTACAGGCTAAATTGAGACATTTAAAACAGCCGTTGAAGGAAGATTCGAGAATGTTGAAACGAAGTTCGAGAATGTTGAAACGAAATTCGAGAACGTTCAAACAAAAATCGAGACTGTTAAAGGAAGATTCGAGAATTTGGCAAAGGAACTCGAACACGTGAAGAAACAGAAAGTTCGGGAGTATTCAACCCACGCCCGAGAAGGAAAGAAATGCAGCCTCCCGATGGACAGACATCATGGTCGATATACAAGAGGCAGTTCGTAGCTGTGGCAATGATGAACAACTGGGACGACGAAGAGAAGTCCATTGCCCTCACACTTGCGCTTAGAAGATCAGCTGCAGAGCTTCTGCAAACCATTCCCGACGACAAACAACGCAACTATGATAGTCTGTTGAAAGCCATTGAAATGCGATTTGGGGACGACCACATGCAGCAAGTATATAGGGTCCAGTTGCGTAGAAGAGTTCAGGTGAGAGGAGAAACGCTCCAGCAATTGCAAGCGGACATCGAGCGGCTGGCACATTTGTCCTATCCAAACGCCGGTGAGGAGATCATTAACGAGATGGCGACCGAAGCATTTACCCATGCTGATGCGAAATTGCAAATGGCGGTAAGAATGGCTGGAAAGAAAACGCTCGCCGAAGCCTTGGCGTTTGCTCTGACAATGGAGGCGGCAGACCAGGCCTGTCAGGAAATCCCCCGTGTGAGGGAAGTAGTTGCCATCGAATGCTCTTGCGAGAGGACGGACATCGAAGACCGAAACAACGCTCGGGGAAGACAAATTCGTTGCTGGAACTACAACGAAATAGGACACCTATAACGGCAATGCAGAAATCCACCCAGACGCGGAAACTGTCCACACTGTGCGAATAGGCGACGCAACGAAGAACTGTCCAACAGGGATAACATCCATCCTGTTGGTCAGGCTCCTCGATACCAGGAGTCGGGAAACGCCTAAGAGCCAGCTTCGCGGGGCACAAGTTGACTATTGGAATCGACGGCCCCAACGCCACTATCCAGGTCTCCCAAACCAAACGATGCAACAAAAGTCTTACAGTCGAAGCATTCATCGGCAAAAATAAGTGCGTGGCTACCATCGACACCGGCGCCACGGCTTCCATTGTAAGAAGAGATGTGATGAATGCATCATCGGAGTAGACTTCGTGAAAGAACATGACGTAATCATCGATATCGGGATGCAAGTTCTGCGGTACCGGACGTAGAGATACGTAGAGATTTTATTGGTATACAGGAATGAGAATGCAGCACATATAAGGACAATACTCGGCAAGGACGAAGCCTTACCATCATCTTCCGAGACTATCATTTGGACAAAACTGGAGGGTGATCCTGGGAGTCACCGATTCTATCTGTTGGAGCCAGATTAAGAAAGGAATACCCCAAACTACATCGTGGGAAAAGTTTTAGTGGAGCCAAGGAACAGCCTGGTTCCAGTAAGGCTCATGAACTTAAAGAGCCACAGCATCAAACTAAAACAAGGGGAGGCCATTGGTAAATGTGTTCCGATATGTTCAATCTCGACAATAACAGAAAAGGAATCTGCGAGGCCTGTTTCATCGGCCAGGTTGGTGGAAGTAAGGGACATGATCCTCAAGCACTGTGAACTGGATCAGAACCAGCGAGCCATGGCAGAAAATCTAATCGGTGAGTACGCTGATATATTTGCCTCACAGGATGGAGAGTATGGCCAAACCCATCTGGTACAACATCGCATAGACACTGGGGATGCCAGATCAATTCGCCAGCCTGCCAGACGACTACCATTGGCAAAACGGACAGAGGTTGCGGATATGGTGTCAACGATGGAGAAGGAAGGGCTCATCGAAAGTTCTAAGAGTCCATGGGCCTCACCTGTTGTACTGGTCAAGAAGAAAGACGGCAGCACTCGATTCTGCGTGGACTATCTCAGACTTAATGATGTCACCAAAAAGGATAGCTACCCTCTGCCATGGATCGATGACACATTAGACATACTCTCAGGAGCTCGATGGTTTTCCACCCTTGATTTAAAGAGAACACTCCTTTGATCGAATAGCTGTTGCTCTAGAGAGTTCTTTTCTTCGTCGATCTTAGCTTCTGGAGAATTCTTTTGCTCGTCGAGCTTGGCATCTAAAGAATTCTCAAATTGTTTAACCAAAGAATTATCTAGCTTCTCGAATTTTTCATTTTGGTCATTCTGCAACTTCTCTAACTTTTCGGAAAGCAGTTTTCATACGACATGTTACTCGTCGTATCTACTTGTTCTTCTTCGACGTCGAGCAAAGTCGTATCAATATCTGCACCTTCGTCCGTCATTATTTTCCGCAACTTAATAATAAATTCTCTTTTTTCGTTTCGTATGTTGATCCCGCTGGCTCAGTACTTCTTTTCTTCTTCTTCCTTTTATCAGCGATGTTATGATCCGAAATTAAGGGATCATAACCCTCCCACTTCACCGCATTCTTCACTTCACCGGCAGGCTTGCCGATTTTGGATCACTCGGTTACTGAGGCCAATGAAATGCCGATGTCGTCACATTTGTCTGATCCAGGCGTTTATAGACCTGCCTTTCCTACATCGCGATGTCTTTGGAACGTGCATTGATATTGCCTTTTTAACGGCGTTCAAACGATCTCTTCTTTGAACGTGGCAATATCAGCTAAGCCGGTCGCGCTTTAAATTTTGTACGATGGTTTCCTGGATGTGAACGCTTTCACGGATCTTCGAACCTCTTGGCTCAGTACTTTCTTTAGTTGCACCAATGACAGATCTTCTAGCAATTTCGGAACCACTTTTCTTTTTTATTTTCTTACACAGTAGGCAATACACAAAATTCGGTTCGTTTAAATAAAACTGTCTTTTGTGTATTTCAACTGTTTATTTATTGGTAATTACACAATATTCAAATCACTTTATTCTTTATTTATTTCAAATTAAACCGTCTCTACACATTTACTTTCAATCGCAATGTCGTCTATTTTCACCTCTCTCGCCTGTCTCTCTTTTAATCGCGGTATTCACTTATTAACAACTGTGTCGACACTGGTTGTGGTTGGTGTATTTATACGAAATGCTAAAAGTTCTAAAACATGCTACATGTCGCTGGGGTGACTTGATGATTGTGGAATAATTGGTGAAATATGAATGAACCTTGGCACACTAGGTTTGGTGGGAATATTTGCCGCTAGCAGGTATGGCGAATAGGTGGCGTTGTTTACAGTTTGGAACACAGAGTTAAAGTCGATGCTGCAATATGTTAAAATATATGTTAGTATGTTGACTGAAAACTAAACAGAACAAAATCTGCTAATCCTCGTCGCCAAAATAATGTGTCCTAGAGCACGTAAAATAAAACTACTCCATTCTGCTGTTCAACTTAGACTACATTTATTTCCCCGTGCAGGGACGGGGTAAGAATATCACTGCAGCGCCCCCAACAACTAGCGCTTGTCGTAAAAGGCGACTAAGGGACAAATCAGATCTAGGCAATATAACACCCAAGTGAACCTAGCGACACATACACTACCCTCCCACAAGTTGGTCGAAGCTGCTGGAGATTACCGATGTCATAGAAGAAAGATCAAACAAGCAATAATAAAACAGGCGCATGCACGTGCCAAACAACAAACACCATCGCAATATGGTAATATTGCAAAACTGTATCACTATGGTAATACTTGCTAAAAGGAAAGGCACTACCTTTGCTGTGCATGGTACTGATCCTGGACCAAGCAGAAATGTTTAGGTCAGAGCTATACGAATTCCGGGGGCTAGCAAAATAATGAAACAGTTTCGTCGAAATTTGAGGGTCGCGAGTTGGAACGTTAGAAGCATGACCGGTCGAAATTACGAGCTGGAAGAGATGATGAATAGAAGGCGGGTGGATATCTTGTATGTCGAAGAGAGGAAATGGAGAAACACCACAAATCGGGCGCGTTTCTTGGACGTTAGGACAAAAGATTACAAGGTGATCTACTACGGAACGGAAAAGGCTAGGAACGGAATCGGTATCATTCTTGCGGCAGAGCTACTTGGTAACGTCTTGAGCATTTCGAAGTCCAGCGACCATTTGATGTCTCTCAAAGTAGTAATACAAGGAGAGGTGTGGAATATTGTCAGTGGTAATGCTCCCCAAAATGGGTGCGATCAGAGAGATAAAGATGCATTTTGGGTAGATTTCCACAATCTCCTTAAGAACATCCCAAAGGAAGAGTTTCTCTTTGTTGGATGAGATTTGAATGGACATGTCGGGAAGTCAAACGAAGACTATGAAGACTGCCATGGAGGACTGAGATAAGGCACCAGGAACCTTTCTGGGAACATACTAAGCATGTACAAATCACATCGTCTTATCGTGTTTGGGGATCTGAATTGCGATTGATCGGGAAACTACTGACTGCCCAAAACTTGGCTTGGGCCAGTAGCGCAACAATCAAGTTCGTGATGAAGTGCTTAATTTACCTCCTAGTGGTGGTCCCCGGGCAACTATACGTATAAACCCTTATACGTGTAGGCAAAAATTGTAAGTGCGGGTTGTCTAGGGCCTTGATTCTAGGCTAGGTAATATGGGCCTGCAACCTGCGTTACCGAAAATTGCTCGCTACAGAAACCGACACTATGCCTCGTGTAAGGAATGATCACATGTTGACGACTTTTGGGTATTGTACCCGGGCGAAGATAGGTTTCTGGAATGTAAAGACGCTCCTCGACTCGGGAAGCGAAGGTCCTTACAATGCCAGATTCCTCAAACTGGAAAAGGAATTCATGCGATATAAACTGGAAATTTTGGGGGTAAGTGAAGTAAGAGGGTTAGAAGCGGAGGAGTACCAGTCCCCAACGCGTAACACTGTACTATTCTATTCTGGAAGACTATCCGGAAGTCCGCGGGAATATGGAGTCGGACTACTACTAACAACAACAGCACGCAAGGGTCTAATTTCCTGGCAGCCTCATGGTGATAGGATTTTGACGGCCAGATTCCGGACTAGAGTACGACGCGTCACCATCATACAGTGTTACGCCCCAACGAATAGTTCGTCTGAGGACGAAAAGGAGAGCTTCTACAACTTCTTAAGTACCGTCTTCAACACAACACCAAATACAGACATTGTCATAGTGATGGGGGATTTGAATGCCAAGGTAGGCAACGACAACGAAGATCTCAAACACGTTATCGGGAAGCATGGACTAGGCAACCGCAATGACAACGGCGAAAGGTTTGCAGATTTCTGCAATGTCAACCGCCTTGTGATAGGTGGCACCATGTTTGAGCACAAGACCTGCCACAAAGTCAGCTGGGTTTCGAACGACAGGCAAGCAACCTCCAACCAAATTGACCATTTTGCCATCAGCCGCCGCTTTAGAAGTAGTCTCCTGGACGTCCGAAACAGGCGATTGGCAGATGTGGGGATAGTACGTGATCACCATCTTATGATAGCTACCCTCCAACTACGCACTGCTGGAGTTCGAAGATCCCAGGACAACACAAGAATGCCCAGGTTCAACGTCGCTGGCTACAGAAGCAGAAGAAGCAGCACGGAGGTGGGACAGCAGGACTATCTACAGAATCACGGAAGAGCTGACAGGTGGTCGCAGCTCCAGCCAACACCCAGTGAAAAGCCTAGACGGTTCCTTGCTCATTTCGGATGAAGACCAACTCAAGAGATGGAAAGAGCATTTTGCTACGGTTTTAAACCGTGTATTCGCTAGCGATATGCTCCCAAATCAAACTGAGATGCCCGAGGTGAGAAGTTCCCGAATACGCACCACGACTCCCAGTAAATATGAGATTATTACCGCGATCAAGGTACTCAAAACCAACAAGGCGGTAGGACTTGACGGAATTCCAGCAGAGCTCTTACGAGTAGCACCAACAACATCGGCTGAGCTTCTGCTTCCACTTATAGAGAGAGCTTGGGAAGCTGAGAGCTTTCCTAACGAGTGGAAAAAGGGAATGATCGTCAAGATTCCTAAGAAAGGAAATTTAATGGAGTGCGGAAACTAGAGGGGTATCTGCGTGCTGTCTGTTGTAGCTAAGATAATAGCTAAAATCATCCTTGAGCGAATCAAACAACATCTCGAAGACACACTCGATGCCGAACAAGCAGGTTTCTGCTCTGGATCCTCCAGTGCCGACCACATCAACACCCTGCGGATTATCATCGAACAGTGTGTTGAATATGGCTGGTCAAACGGTAGTGCATGCGATCATATGAAAACACAAGCGTTTTCACTCAGCTGAGGCCTACCAACTCCTACTCTCAACCTCCACGCGGCCTCCACAGCCGGGTGCCTAGAACCTTAATCCAAGAAATGGGTAACCAACCCCGTTTGGCGGATTCTTGGTGGCAGCAGATGAGAGAGGGGGGGAAGAGTGCTTTTCTCACTAGAGCACTTCTTCCTGTTCCAGGCGGCAGCGGACGAATTCCCTAGACGGAGTCAACGGTGGCGTCTATAGTTCCAGTTAGGTTGAACTTAGTGAATACCTTGCGCGAGCTGCTTCGACGTATTCGGATCACAGGTCGGTAAGGAATTTCCAATGTTGGTCAGGACATTGGAATAGAGATGGTGGCGGAGGAGCCCTTAATGGGCCAACGGCAGCGCTCATACTCCCGTAGTGGACTACTGGCACCGGTGTACCCGGCCCCTCGTCCTAGGGGAATAATTAAGGAACTGGCCCTCCAGGTTGGGGGTTGTGCCGTCGGGGTAACTTCCCTACCACGTAAAAAGCGCATGGTTCCGAAACAACCAAAAGCCTCGGATAAGGATGACTCAACTAATGACGACCCCAGCAAAAGAAATAAGGACAACGACCTTCGGACCTGTACGTGGAATGTTCTGTCCCTTTACAGACCACGTGCAGCCGAACAACTAGCAGAGGCCCTAGACTGCTATAAAGAAGATATAACCGCCATCCAGGAAGTGCGATGGGATGGGCCGGGCAAAACGAGGATGAAAAACTGTGACATCTACTACGGTGATTGCTACAGAGGCAACAGGCAACGCTTATTCGGATGCGGATTTGTCATACGCGGCAGACTTAGGCAAGAAGTCTTAAGCTTCCGACACGTGAGCGAGCGTATTATGACTATCCGGATCAAGGCTAAATTCGCTAACATAAGCCTAATATGTGTTCATGCCCCCACGGAAGAAAAGGACACTGCCACCAAAGAGTGTTTCTACGAGCTCCTCGACAAAACATACGAGCAATGTCGTAATTGGGCGACTTTAACGCCAAAATAGGAAAGGAGGACGTCTTTGGTAGGGCAGTCGGTAAGCATAGCCTTCACGACACCACGTCTGATAACGGACTAAGGCTAATTGATTTCGCTGTGGAGCGAAATGTCACCATAGCAAGCACACGGTTTCCTCATCTCGATATTCATAAGCAGACATGGCGGTCCAATGATCATGTAACGATCAACCAAATTGATCATATTGCGATCGACGCAAGGCATGCCTCCAGTATTCTGGATGTCCGGACCTTCCGAGCGGCCAACATAGACTCGGATCATTACCTTGTTGTAGCCAAGGTACGAATGCGGATATCCCAATCTGAGCAACAAAGAAGAATTACTGTGAGAAAATTTAACGTCGAAAAGCTGCAATCGCAAGAGACCGCCAGACTCTTCGCTGAACGCGTATCCCGAAATCTCTCAATCACCCCTTTGCCGCCAGCATCAAGTACCGAAGACCAGTGGCAACGCTGCCAACATGCCATCAGAAACGCCGCGACTGATGTGCTGGGTCTCGCTCGCCCACCACCGCGAAATCCCTGGTTTGACGAAGAATGCCGGCGAGTGCGTGCAGCAAAACAAGAGGCATACAAAGCGGCGCTGCAAAGGAAGACGAGAGCTGCTCGTGAACTCTACGAGCAAAAGAGACGGGAAGAACATCGGCTTCTCCAAAAGAAGAAGAAAGAGCATGAGAAGCGCGCGTTTGAGAATATCGAGAGTCTATACTCCAGGAACCATGTACGGAAGTTTTACCAAAAGGTAAAAAGAACGTGTCAGAGAAGTAATACCCGTACAGAAACCTGTAGAGATGAGAATGGAACCCTCGTAGTAGAATCACAGTCGGTGCTGAGAATATGGAAAAACTACTTCTGCAGACTGTATAACGGCGACGAAGACCAACATCCCGCTGTCAGGCAGAATGAACCATTCAACATGGACGATGATAGTCAAAATTTCCGTCCACCTGACCAAAACGAAGTGAGGATAGCAGTATCCAAGCTAAAATCGAACAAGGCTGCTGGACCTGACGGTTTACCGGCCGAACTTTTCAAGGCAGCTGGGGATGAATTGGTAGAGTGCATACACCAACTCATTTCTAATATTTGGTCAGAGGAGTGTATGCCTGATGAATGGAATCTCAGCATCGTTTGCCCGATCCACAAGAAAGGAGACCCCCTCAACTGCGCCAATTATAGAGGCATCAGTCTCCTCAACATCGCGTACAAGATCTTTTCTGCGATATTGTGTGAACGCCTGAAACCTTTCATCAACAGCCTGATTGGACCCTATCAGTGCGGTTTCAGGCCAGGAAAGTCCACCATCGATCAAATCTTCACACTTCGGCAGATCCTGGAGAAAACCCAAGAATTCCAAATCGATACTCACCACCTCTTTATCGATTTCAAGGCCGCCTATGACAGCATCTATAGAGAAGAGCTTTATAGAGCCATGTCTAGTTTTGACATCCCTGCCAAACTTGTCCGTTTGTGCAGGCTGACGATGGAGAACGCTCGCTGCTCCATCAAGGTCGGTAATGACCTCACCGAGACCTTTGATGTCAAAAAAGGCTTTAGACAAGGTGACGCGCTGTCATGTGACTTCTTCAATATTGTACTTGAACGGATTGTGCGGAACTCACAAGCCAACACCGGAGGCACAATCTATTACAAGTCTGTACAACTGCTTGCATACGCCGACGATATAGACATTATCGGAAGATCTCAGCGGGCTGTCACCGGTGCTTTTGCAAGCATTGAGGCGGAAGCGGCCAAAATGGGTTTGGCGAAAAACGAGGGCAAAACCAAGTATATGCTGTCAACTAGAAGGGAAAACCAACATCGACGAATTGGACAAAACGTCACAGTGGGCAGCTATAACTTCGAGGTAGTAAGGGACTTTGTCTACCTTGGCTCTGCTATAAATTCAGCAAACAAAATCAGCGCAGAAATCAATCGAAGAATAACTCTTGCCAATCGCTGTTTTTTTGGGCTTATAAGGCAATTCAACAGTAAAGCCCTATCTCGAACAACTAAGGAGAATCTATATAAGACCTTGATCATCCCAGTCCTGCTTTACGGCGCTGAAACGTGGACTTTATTAAAAGAGGATGAGGATATCCTTGGTCGCTTCGAGAGAAAAATTCTTCGTAAGATTTTCGGTCCCGTTTGCGTTGACGGGTTTTGGAGGAGAAGATTCAATCACGAACTATACGAGCTGTACAGCGACATCGACCTAGTCAAAAAACTGCGTATTGGACGTCTGAGATGGCTAGGACATGTAGAGCGAATGGACACCAACGCTCCGGCCCGCAGAGTCTTCGAATCTAACCCCGAGGGACGACGCGGTAGAGGGAATTATCGCCGTAGGTGGCGCGCACAAGTTCAAGGGGACCTCGACCAACTTGGAGTGCGCAACTGGAGGCAATTAGCTAAAGACCGAGCTAAATGGAGAGGCTTGTTGGTTGAGGCCCAGGTTCACCCCGAACTGTAGCGCCACCTAAGTAAGTAAGTAAGCGAGGGTGAGGTCAAGTACCTCCTCGCGAATCGCATTTATGAAGGTAGGTTTAGAGCCTTTCTTCAAAATATCTATTTGTCTACTTACAAAGTATTCTAAAAGACACTCACCCCTTCTGTTGATGGTGCTACTACCCCAGACCTCATGATGTGCGTTGGCATCGCATCCAATGATGTAGTGGAGGTTGTTCTCCTGACAGTAGTCAACGAGGCTCTGGACGTTTTTCGGCGGGATATCACCACTGTCGTGAAGGAAGTACGCTGAGGCACACACGATGTTCTGTGTACCTTCTCCAGTGGGGATTTCTACTAGTAGTTAATTGCTAATTAACCAGGCCGCTCTCGGCGCTGGCTTTCCACACTTGGAAATCAACTTACTTGCCCTATTCCGGAGACCTTTAACCTGTCCGCAAATAACCCAGGGTTCCTGAATGAGACCAAGGGTTATATCTTCTTCGGCGAAACGCCTGCTAAGGGTAGTGGACGCGCCCTTAGCTTGATGGAAGTTCGCCTGTAGCACCTTGATTGTGCTCATCGGTCCTCCGCTGAGGATCGAGCTTGTCGGAATAGTCTGGCCTTTTTGGGACCCTTTCCTCTACGGCAAGCGGTTAGGTTTTGATGACCCAGGGGTCTGTTCGCAACCGACTCTTCGTGTCTTCGAGAGACGTGCCCAGGGGCACCGCTGGTCGTTAGCGACAAACCGGCCACTTTGCCAGTCTTGGGAAGTCTAGAAACTAATGTGCTGGAGCGGGCTGGATCCTTTGATCGGATTCCCGCAGTGCTGGTACTAGCTTTAGGACCACTGGTGCTACTCAGTGACTCATTTGTCGTGGCAGCGGTTTTGACAGTGGAACTGGTGTTCGGGGCAGGACCGGAGCCACTGCTGGTGGACACGGATGATGAGGGATCCGTCGCAGTAGCGGTCGTAATGCCAATTGCGTCCACCTTCTTTGGACTACCGTGGCCAGACTCCTGACCCTTGTCAGTGGTCTTTGGGATCAGTTTGATCTGACCAAAACGGTAGTGCACTTCGCTATTGAGGGCCTTCAGTACCCTCAGGGAAGAGTCGTCAATGGCCAGCACAAGATGGAGGAGTGCACCTTCCTTCACCCTTTGCATGACCGTCCATGAAGTTGCCATTAGGCCTTCGTTTTGAGCTTCCAGTGAAGCCATTTTTGTCGACGGGAGCTCGAGACTTTGTGGGATCAAACCGCGGATGATATGGGTTTTAGGGAATGATCCCTCTTCCACCAATAAGATGTCCAATCCTTTTGGCTCTTATTGTCTCAAAATTCGAGCTCATCCACCCAGTAGTAGCACTGTTTGAGCAGACGAAAACTAGCCATCCCGCCGTGTGCTGTGAGCCTGAGAATTTCGGCCATACGCCTTTGTTCCTTAGCTCAATTGAGACATCGATGACGGCCTCTTGAATGAGTGTCATCTGCTCCGTTGATAGGGGCTTGTTCTCCAAGTCCGCTGGGACGATACCTAACCTGACAACACTAGCCACCTGACTGAAGGTGGGAACATCAGGTGTAGGTCCTGCCTTGGCTTTCTTGGCGCCGGGTGCTGGTGGGGTATGATCCTCCGATCTACCTCGTTTAGCATCTTTTGCAATAGGAGGGGCTTTGGCATAAGCTAGGGCACTCTCCCTAGTATCGCCGCTGCGAATGGCAAACTTGAACCGCCTCCTTTCAGCAGAATTGAACCGAACGAAACCATCCGGTTGAATTCGCAGCTCGACTAACCTCCTCCCAATGGAGGAGCACCCAGATTTCTCTGTGGCGACGCTGCACGTATCCATAAGAGTGGATGTGTCAGAGTCAGAGGCGGCGGTATCCGCTACTTCTGGATGGACACATGTGGACGGTAAGGATTGGGCCCGCTTGGCTCCGTCATCCAAACCATCCGAAGACTTGGGTAGCTCGTCAGCAAGCCGAGTGGTTATGGCCGAAGATGAAGTGGCCGTCGGAAGCTCTATAGCATCGCGACTAGGTGCAACTGTATGCTCGTCAGCAGTAACAGAAGCTGGTGTGATTTGAGATACACTTGTCTCATAGTCTTTTTTTGAATTAGGAATTATGGACCCACGAGTAAACGGGAAAGGGATATCACCCATGGCAGAGCCCGATGTACCATGGGAAGGCTGGATTGAAACCGAAGGTCGCCAGGGTATTCGGAGTCCGCATACTAGCGACTAAGCACTCTCTTAGCCATGCATCCCTCGGCGTATGCTGTTCCACCTTGGATTAGAGATTTTTTCTAGAGGTTTACTCCTTGTCTGAGGATACTGTTTTTTTGTTTTGTTTAACGATTGGTGGATCCACGGTTTTTCTTGTTGTAAATATTACTTGTTGCGTTTTGTCTTCGTTTAGTTGTATACCCCACCGTTGAAGTTTATTATTGCTGCTACAAGATTTTCAGGTGTCCTTAGCGGAATACTTAATTGTAACTCCATGTCAATCACTTCTCTGAAAGTATCCCAGTCAGTCCTTTTATTATATAATTTTGCTGGTATGTTCGGAGGCTTTATGTACGAATTATGGTAAATAACAATTGATGAATGGTCAGAAGAAAGTTCATAGCAAGATTCTATTCTTAATTTTCCATGTCTAATATTTTTGTAAATGCAAAAGTCTAACAAGTCAGGTATTCTTTTCTTGTCAGTAGACCAATAGGTCGGTTCACCAGTACTTATGTTATTCGCTATTAGGGCATCTAAAAGTATGATTTCTTTTCTATTAGTGAGTCTTGAACCCCAGTCAGTATGTTTAGCGCTAAAATGCATATTTAAGCCGATGAGTTTGTTCCAAGGCTGATAATTTTAGTTTTCGCCGTATTAATTTTCAGCCCGACGACGCCTGCATCCCTCTCCACATCTGCTGTCATTTGGTGGAGGTCCATAATTCTGTGGGAGAGTAAGCATACATCGTCAGCGTAGTCAAGATGTTTCAGTTGAGATGTAAGAGTCCATCGAATTCCTCCGTTTCCCGTCGACAAAGCTGCATGAAGCATATCGATAATCACCAATAGGAATAATACTGGTGAAAGGATACCACCTTGTCTACCCCACTTTGGATCTCAAATTCCTCAGGCAACCTCCCCCTGTGCAGAACGTGACATTTCGAGCCTTCATATGTAGTTTTAATAATAGCAATTAGTTTATCGGGAATACCTCTCCTGCGTAAGGCACGCCAAATAAACTCCTTGTTGACACTATCGAACGCCTTCTCAAAATCGATGAACAGCAGGTGCAGTGGCGATCGATATTCAACACACCTACTTACTTACTTAGGTGGCGCTACAGCTCGGGGTGAACCTGGGCCTCAACCAACAAGCCTCTCCATTTAGCTCGGTCTTTAGCTAATTGCCTCCAGTTGCGCACTCCAAGTTGGTCGAGGTCCCCTTGAACTTGTGCGCGCCACCTACGGCGATGATTCCCTCTACTGCGTCGTCCCCCGGGGTTAGATTCGAAGATTCTGCGGGCCGGAGCGTTGGTGTCCATTCGCTCTACATGTCCTAGCCATCTCAGACGTCCAATACGCAGTTTTTTTGACTAGGTCGATGTCGCTGTACAGCTCGTATAGTTCGTGATTGAATCTTCTCCTCCAAAACCCGTCAACGCAAACGGGACCGAAAATCTTACGAAGATTTTTTCTCTCGAAGCGACCAAGGATATCTTCGTCCTCTTTTAATAAAGTCCATGTTTCAGCGCCGTAAAGCAGGACTGGGATGATCAAGGTCTTATATAGAGTCTCCTTAGTTGTTCGAGAGAGGGCTTTACTGTTGAATTGCCTTATAAGCCCAAAAAAACAGCGATTGGCAAGAGTTATTCTTCGATTGATTTCTGCGCTGATTTTGTTTGCTGAATTTATAGCAGAGCCAAGGTAGACAAAGTCCCTTACTACCTCGAAGTTATAGCTGCCCACGGTGACGTTTTGTCCAATTCGTCGGTGTTGGTTTTCCCTTCTAGTTGACAGCATATACTTGGTTTTGCACTCGCTTATCGCCAAACCCATTTTGGCCGCTTCCGCCTCAATGCTTGCAAAAGCACCGGTGACAGCCCGCTGAGATCTTCCGATAATGTCAATATCGTCAGCGTATGCAAGCAGTTGTACAGACTTGTAATAGATTGTGCCTCCGGTGTTGGCTTGTGAGTTCCGCACAATCCGTTCAAGTACAATATTGAAGAAGTCACATGACAGCGCGTCTCCTTGTCTAAAGCCTTTTTTGACATCAAAGGTCTCGGTGAGGTCATTACCGACCTTGATGGAGCAGCGAGCGTTCTCCATCGTCAGCCTGCACAAACGGACAAGTTTGGCAGGGATGTCAAAACTAGACATGGCTCTATAAAGCTCTTCTCTATAGATGCTGTCATAGGCGGCCTTGAAATCGATAAAGAGGTGGTGAGTATCGATTTGGAATTCTTGGGTTTTCTCCAGGATCTGCCGAAGTGTGAAGATTTGATCGATGGTGGACTTTCCTGGCCTGAAACCGCACTGATAGGGTCCAATCAGGCTGTTGATAAAAGGTTTCAGATCTTGTATGCGATGTTGAGGAGACTGATGCCTCTATAATTGGCGCAGTTGAGGGGGTCTCCTTTCTTGTGGATCGGGCAAACGATGCTGAGATTCCATTCATCAGGCATACACTCGTCTGACCAAACATTAGAAATGAGTTGGTGTATGCACTCTACCAATTCATCCCCAGCTGCCTTGAAAAGTTCGGCCGGTAAGCCGTCAGGTCCAGCAGCCTTGTTCGATTTTAGCTTGGATACTGCTATCCTCACTTCGTTTTGGTCAGGTGGACGGAAATTTTGACTATCATCGTCTATGTTGAATGGTTCATTCTGCCTGACAGCGGGATGTTGGTCTTCGTCGCCGTTATACAGTCTGCAGAAGTAGTTTTTCCATATTCTCAGCACCGACTGTGATTCTACTACGAGGGTTCCATTTTCATCTCTACAGGTTTCTGTACGGGTATTGCTTCTCTGACACGTTCTTTTTACCTTTTGGTAAAACTTCCGTACATGGTTTCTGGAGTATAGACTCTCGATATTCGCAAACGCGCGCTTCTCATGCTCTTTCTTCTTCTTTTGGAGAAGCCGATGTTCTTCCCGTCTCTTTTGCTCGTAGAGCTCACGAGCAACTCTCGTCTTCCTTTGCAGCGCCGCTTTTTATGCCTCTTGTTTTGCTGCATGCACTCGCCGGCATTCTTCGTCAAACCAGTGGTTTCGCGGTGGTGGTCGAGCGAGACCCAGCACATCAGTCGCGGCGTTTCTGATGGCATGTTGGCAGCGTTGCCACTGGTCTTCGGTACTTGATGCTGGCGGCAAAGGGGTGATTGAGAGATTTCGGGATACGCGTTCAGCGAAGAGTCTGGCGGTCTCTTGCGATTGCAGCTTTTCGACGTTAAATTTTCTCACAGTAATTCTTCTTTGTTGCTCAGATTGGGATATCCGCATTCGTACCTTGGCTACAACAAGGTAATGATCCGAGTCTATGTTGGCCGCTCGGAAGGTCCGGACATCCAGAATACTGGAGGCATGCCTTGCGTCGATCGCAATATGATCAATTTGGTTGATCGTTACATGATCATTGGACCGCCATGTCTGCTTATGAATATCGAGATGAGGAAACCGTGTGCTTGCTATGGTGACATTTCGCTCCACAGCGAAATCAATTAGCCTTAGTCCGTTATCAGACGTGGTGTCGTGAAGGCTATGCTTACCGACTGCCCTACCAAAGACGTCCTCCTTTCCTATTTTGGCGTTAAAGTCGCCCAATTACGACATTGCTCGTATGTTTTGTCGAGGAGCTCGTAGAAACACTCTTTGGTGGCAGTGTCCTTTTCTTCCGTGGGGGCATGAACACATATTAGGCTTATGTTAGCGAATTTAGCCTTGATCCGGATAGTCATAATACGCTCGCTCACGTGTCGGAAGCTTAAGACTTCTTGCCTAAGTCTGCCGCGTATGACAAATCCGCATCCGAATAAGCGTTGCCTGTTGCCTCTGTAGCAATCACCGTAGTAGATGTCACAGTTTTTCATCCTCTTTTTGCCTGGCCCATCCCATCGCACTTCCTGGATGGCGGTAATATCTGCTTTATAGCAGTCTAGGGCCTCTGCTAGTTGTTCGGCTGCACGTGGTCTGTAAAGGGACAGAACATTCCACGTACAGATCCGAAGGTCGTTGTCCTTATTTCGTTTGCTGGGGTCGTCATTAGTTGGGTCATCCTTATCCGAGGCTTTTGGTTGTTTCGGAACCATGCGCTTTTTACGTGGTAGGGAAGTTACCCCGACGGCACAACCCCCAACCTGGAGGGCCAGTTCCTTAATTATTCCCCTAGGACGAGGGGCCGGGTACACCGGTGCCAGTAGTCCACTACGGGAGTATGAGCGCATTGGCCCATTAAGGGCTCCTCCGCCACCATCTCTATTCCAATGTCCTGACCAACATTGGAAATTCCTTACCGACCTGTGATCCGAATACGTCGAAGTAGCTCGCGCAAGGTATTCACTAAGTTCAACCTAACTGGAACTATAGACGCCACCGTTGACTCCGTCTAGGGAATTCGTCCGCTGCCGCCTGGAACAGGAAGAAGTGCTCTAGTGAGAAAAGCACTCTTCCCCCCCTCTCTCATCTGCTGCCACCAAGAATCCGCCAAACGGGGTTGGTTACCCATTTCTTGGATTAAGGTTCTAGGCACCCGGCTGTGGAGGCCGCGTGGAGGTTGAGAGTAGGAGTTGGTAGGCCTCAGCTGAGTGAAAACGCTTGTGTTTTCATATGATCGCATGCACTACCGTTTGACCAGCCATATTCAACACACTGTTCGATGATAATCCGCAGGGTGTTGATGTGGTCGGCACTGGAGAGCAGAAACCTGCTTGTTCGGCATCGAGTGTGTCTTCGAGATGTTGTTTGATTCGCTCAAGGATGATTTTAGCTATTATCTTAGCTACAGCAGACAGCACGCAGATACCCCTCTAGTTTCCGCACTCCATTAAATTTCCTTTCTTAGGAATCTTGACGATCATTCCCTTTTTCCACTCGTTAGGAAAGCTCTCAGCTTCCCAAGCTCTCTCTATAAGTGGAAGCAGAAGCTCAGCCGATGTTGTTGGTGCTACTCGTAAGAGCTCTGCTGGAATTCCGTCAAGTCCTACCGCCTTGTTGGTTTTGAGTACCTTGATCGCGGTAATAATCTCATATTTACTGGGAGTCGTGGTGCGTATTCGGGAACTTCTCACCTCGGGCATCTCAGTTTGATTTGGGAGCATATCGCTAGCGAATACACGGTTTAAAACCGTAGCAAAATGCTCTTTCCATCTCTTGAGTTGGTCTTCATCCGAAATGAGCAAGGAACCGTCTAGGCTTTTCACTGGGTGTTGGCTGGAGCTGCGACCACCTGTCAGCTCTTCCGTGATTCTGTAGATAGTCCTGCTGTCCCACCTCCGTGCTGCTTCTTCTGCTTCTGTAGCCAGCGACGTTGAACCTGGGCATTCTTGTGTTGTCCTGGGATCTTCGAACTCCAGCAGTGCGTAGTTGGAGGGTAGCTATCATAAGATGGTGATCACGTACTATCCCCACATCTGCCAATCGCCTGTTTCGGACGTCCAGGAGACTACTTCTAAAGCGGCGGCTGATGGCAAAATGGTCAATTTGGTTGGAGGTTGCTTGCCTGTCGTTCGAAACCCAGCTGACTTTGTGGCAGGTCTTGTGCTCAAACATGGTGCCACCTATCACAAGGCGGTTGACATTGCAGAAATCTGCAAACCTTTCGCCGTTGTCATTGCGGTTGCCTAGTCCATGCTTCCCGATAACGTGTTTGAGATCTTCGTTGTCGTTGCCTACCTTGGCATTCAAATCCCCCATCACTATGACAATGTCTGTATTTGGTGTTGTGTTGAAGACGGTACTTAAGAGGTTGTAGAAGCTCTCCTTTTCGTCCTCAGACGAACTATTCGTTGGGGCGTAACACTGTATGATGGTGACGCGTCGTACTCTAGTCCGGAATCTGGCCGTCAAAATCCTATCACCATGAGGCTTCCAGGAAATTAGACCCTTGCGTGCTGTTGTTGTTAGTAGTAGTCCGACTCCACATTCCCGCGGACTTCCGGATAGTCTTCCAGAATAGAATAGTACAGTGTTACGCGTTGGGGACTGGTACTCCTCCGCTTCTAACCCTCTTACTTCACTTACCCCCAAAATTTCCAGTTTATATCGCATGAATTCCTTTTCCAGTTTGAGGAATCTGGCATTGTAAGGACCTTCGCTTCCCGAGTCGAGGAGCGTCTTTACATTCCAGAAGCCTATCTTCGCCCGGGTACAATACCCAAAAGTCGTCAACATGTGATCATTCCTTACACGAGGCATAGTGTCGGTTTCTGTAGCGAGCAATTTTCGGTAACGCAGGTTGCAGGCCCATGTTACCTAGCCTAGAATCAAGGCCCTAGACAACCCGCACTTACAATTTTTGCCTACACGTATAAGGGTTTATACGTATAGTTGCCCGGGGACCACCACTAGGAGGTAAATTAAGCACTTCATCACGAACTTGATTGTTGCGCTACTGGCCCAAGCCAAGTTTTGGGCAGTCAGTAGTTTCCCGATCAATCGCAATTCAGGTCCCCAAACACGATAAGACGATGTGATTTGTGCATGCTTAGTATGTTCCCAGAAAGGTTCCTGGTGCCTTATCTCAGTCCTCCATGGCAGTCTTCATAGTCTTCGTTTGACTTCCCGGCATGTCCATTCAAATCTCATCCAACAAAGAGAAACTCTTCCTTTGGGATGTTCTTAAGGAGATTGTGGAAATCTACCCAAAATGCATCTTTATCTCTCTGATCGCACCCATTTTGGGGAGCATTACCACTGACAATATTCCACACCTCTCCTTGTATTACTACTTTGAGAGACATCAAATGGTCGCTGGACTTCGAAATGCTCAAGACGTTACCAAGTAGCTCTGCCGCAAGAATGATACCGATTCCGTTCCTAGCCTTTTCCGTTCCGTAGTAGATCACCTTGTAATCTTTTGTCCTAACGTCCATGAAACGCGAGCGATTTGTGGTGTTTCTCCATTTCCTCTCTTCGACATACAAGATATCCACCCGCCTTCTATTCATCATCTCTTCCAGCTCGTAATTTCGACCGGTCATGCTTCTAACGTTCCAACTCGCGACCCTCAAATTTCGACGAAACTGTTTCATTATTTTGCTAGCCCCCGGAATTCGTATAGCTCTGACCTAAACATTTCTGCTTGGTCCAGGATCAGTACCATGCACAGCAAAGGTAGTGCCTTTCCTTTTAGCAAGTATTACCATAGTGATACAGTTTTGCAATATTACCATATTGCGATGGTGTTTGTTGTTTGGCACGTGCATGCGCCTGTTTTATTATTGTTTGTTTGATCTTTCTTCTATGACATCGGTAATCTCCAGCAGCTTCGACCAACTTGTGGGAGGGTAGTGTATGTGTCGCTAGGTTCACTTGGGTGTTATATTGCCTAGATCTGATTTGTCCCTTAGTCGCCTTTTACGACAAGCGCTAGTTGTTGGGGGCGCTGCAGTGATATTCTTACCCCGTCCCTGCACGGGGAAATAAATGTAGTCTAAGTTGAACAGCAGAATGGAGTAGTTTTATTTTACGTGCTCTAGGACACATTATTTTGGCGACGAGGATTAGCAGATTTTGTTCTGTTTAGTTTTCAGTCAACATACTAACATATATTTTAACATATTGCAGCATCGACTTTAACTCTGTGTTCCAAACTGTAAACAACGCCACCTATTCGCCATACCTGCTAGCGGCAAATATTCCCACCAAACCTAGTGTGCCAAGGTTCATTCATATTTCACCAATTATTCCACAATCATCAAGTCACCCCAGCGACATGTAGCATGTTTTAGAACTTTTAGCATTTCGTATAAATACACCAACCACAACCAGTGTCGACACAGTTGTTAATAAGTGAATACCGCGATTAAAAGAGAGACAGGCGAGAGAGGTGAAAATAGACGACATTGCGATTGAAAGTAAATGTGTAGAGACGGTTTAATTTGAAATAAATAAAGAATAAAGTGATTTGAATATTGTGTAATTACCAATAAATAAACAGTTGAAATACACAAAAGACAGTTTTATTTAAACGAACCGAATTTTGTGTATTGCCTACTGTGTAAGAAAATAAAAAAGAAAAGTGGTTCCGAAATTGCTAGAAGATCTGTCATTGGTGCAACTAAAGAAAGTACTGAGCCAAGAGGTTCGAAGATCCGTGAAAACCATCGTACAAAATGTAAAGCGCGACCGGCTTAGCTGATATTGCCACGTTCAAAGAAGAGATCGTTTGAACGCCGTTAAAAAGGCAATATCAATGCACGTTCCAAAGACATCGCGATGTAGGAAAGGCAGGTCTATAAACGCCTGGATCAGACAAATGTGACGACATCGGCATTTCATTGGCCTCAGTAACCGAGTGATCCAAAATCGGCAAGCCTGCCGGTGAAGTGAAGAATGCGGTGAAGTGGGAGGGTTATGATCCCTTAATTTCGGATCATAACATCGCTGATAAAAGGAAGAAGAAGAAAAGAAGTACTGAGCCAGCGGGATCAACATACGAAACGAAAAAAGAGAATTTATTATTAAGTTGCGGAAAATAATGACGGACGAAGGTGCAGATATTGATACGACTTTGCTCGACGTCGAAGAAGAACAAGTAGATACGACGAGTAACATGTCGTATGAAAACTGCTTTCCGAAAAGTTAGAGAAGTTGCAGAATGACCAAAATGAAAAATTCGAGAAGCTAGATAATTCTTTGGTTAAACAATTTGAGAATTCTTTAGATGCCAAGCTCGACGAGCAAAAGAATTCTCCAGAAGCTAAGATCGACGAAGAAAAGAACTCTCTAGAGCAACAGCTATTCGATCAAAGGAGTGTTCTCTTTAAATCAAGGGTGGAAAACCATCGAGCTCCTGAGAGTATGTCTAATGTGTCATCGATCCATGGCAGAGGGTAGCTATCCTTTTTGGTGACATCATTAAGTCTGAGATAGTCCACGCAGAATCGAGTGCTGCCGTCTTTCTTCTTGACCAGTACAACAGGTGAGGCCCATGGACTCTTAGAACTTTCGATGAGCCCTTCCTTCTCCATCGTTGACACCATATCCGCAACCTCTGTCCGTTTTGCCAATGGTAGTCGTCTGGCAGGCTGGCGAATTGATCTGGCATCCCCAGTGTCTATGCGATGTTGTACCAGATGGGTTTGGCCATACTCTCCATCCTGTGAGGCAAATATATCAGCGTACTCACCGATTAGATTTTCTGCCATGGCTCGCTGGTTCTGATCCAGTTCACAGTGCTTGAGGATCATGTCCCTTACTTCCACCAACCTGGCCGATGAAACAGGCCTCGCAGATTCCTTTTCTGTTATTGTCGAGATTGAACATATCGGAACACATTTACCAATGGCCTCCCCTTGTTTTAGTTTGATGCTGTGGCTCTTTAAGTTCATGAGCCTTACTGGAACCAGGCTGTTCCTTGGCTCCACTAAAACTTTTCCCACGATGTAGTTTGGGGTATTCCTTTCTTAATCTGGCTCCAACAGATAGAATCGGTGACTCCCAGGATCACCCTCCAGTTTTGTCCAAATGATAGTCTCGGAAGATGATGGTAAGGCTTCGTCCTTGCCGAGTATTGTCCTTATATGTGCTGCATTCTCATTCCTGTATACCAATAAAATCTCTACGTATCTCTACGTCCGGTACCGCAGAACTTGCATCCCGATATCGATGATTACGTCATGTTCTTTCACGAAGTCTACTCCGATGATGCATTCATCACATCTCTTCTTACAATGGAAGCCGTGGCGCCGGTGTCGATGGTAGCCACGCACTTATTTTTGCCGATGAATGCTTCGACTGTAAGACTTTTGTTGCATCGTTTGGTTTGGGAGACCTGGATAGTGGCGTTGGGGCCGTCGATTCCAATAGTCAACTTGTGCCCCGCAAAGCTGGCTCTTAGGCGTTTCCCGACTCCTGGTATCGAGGAGCCTGACCAACAGGATGGATGTTATCCCTGTTGGACAGTTCTTCGTTGCGTCGCCTATTCGCACAGTGTGGACAGTTTCCGCGTCTGGGTGGATTTCTGCATTGCCGTTATAGGTGTCCTATTTCGTTGTAGTTCCAGCAACGAATTTGTCTTCCCCGAGCGTTGTTTCGGTCTTCGATGTCCGTCCTCTCGCAAGAGCATTCGATGGCAACTACTTCCCTCACACGGGGGATTTCCTGACAGGCCTGGTCTGCCGCCTCCATTGTCAGAGCAAACGCCAAGGCTTCGGCGAGCGTTTTCTTTCCAGCCATTCTTACCGCCATTTGCAATTTCGCATCAGCATGGGTAAATGCTTCGGTCGCCATCTCGTTAATGATCTCCTCACCGGCGTTTGGATAGGACAAATGTGCCAGCCGCTCGATGTCCGCTTGCAATTGCTGGAGCGTTTCTCCTCTCACCTGAACTCTTCTACGCAACTGGACCCTATATACTTGCTGCATGTGGTCGTCCCCAAATCGCATTTCAATGGCTTTCAACAGACTATCATAGTTGCGTTGTTTGTCGTCGGGAATGGTTTGCAGAAGCTCTGCAGCTGATCTTCTAAGCGCAAGTGTGAGGGCAATGGACTTCTCTTCGTCGTCCCAGTTGTTCATCATTGCCACAGCTACGAACTGCCTCTTGTATATCGACCATGATGTCTGTCCATCGGGAGGCTGCATTTCTTTCCTTCTCGGGCGTGGGTTGAATACTCCCGAACTTTCTGTTTCTTCACGTGTTCGAGTTCCTTTGCCAAATTCTCGAATCTTCCTTTAACAGTCTCGATTTTTGTTTGAACGTTCTCGAATTTCGTTTCAACATTCTCGAACTTCGTTTCAACATTCTCGAATCTTCCTTCAACGGCTGTTTTAAATGTCTCAATTT
Organism: Brachypalpus laphriformis; assembly: GCA_945910035.1. NCBI lineage: Eukaryota > Metazoa > Arthropoda > Insecta > Diptera > Syrphidae > Brachypalpus > Brachypalpus laphriformis. Next base: position 228,173,617 of record OX246753.1, on the reverse strand, counting down.
AGCCTGTACGTTTTCGAATTGTCCTTCAATTGTTCCGAATTTAGCGTCTAGAGAATTCTTCTGCTCAGCCAAAGAATTTTCGACAATCTCGAACTTCTGTTTTGCATATCCAGCTTGGCATCTAGAGAGTTCTCAAATTGTTTATTCTGTTCCTCGAGCTTGGCGTCTAGAAAATTCTTTTGTACACCGAACTTTTTCTTTTGCTCGTCTAAAGAATTGTCTAGCTTCTCGAATTTTTCGGAAAGTGATTTCATTAGAGCGGACATATCATTCGTCATACTTACTTGTTCTTCTTCGACGTCAAACAAAGCTGTTTCAGGATCCGTACCCTCGTCCGTCATTATTTTCCGCAACTTAATAATCAATTCTCTTTTCATACCAGTCGTGGGTTGCTCCCGCTGGCTCAGTACTTCCTTTATTTGCGGCAATGACAAATCTTCTAGCAATTTCCGGACCATTTTTTTTTTTTACTTACACAATAAGCAATACACAAAATTTGTTTTATTCCACTTTTGCCTCACACAATGTCGGTTTTTTTCACCACTGGTCGAATCTCTCTTGTAACCGCTGTATTACCTTATTAACAACTGTCCCGACGGTGGTTGTGGTCGGTGTATTTATACAAAATACAAGAGGTTCTAGAACATGCTAGATGTCTCTCGGGATGAATTGATGATCGTGGAATAATTGGAGCATTGTGTGGTAATTGTGGAACATTGGCACACTAGGTTGGGTGGGAATATTTGCTGCTCGCAGGTTCGGCGAATAGATTTCGTTGCTTACAGCTTGTTCCAAGTTTAAGTATGTTTAAGTTTGGTACACAAACCATGCAGTCAGTTTGAGTCTATGCTACAGTATTTTGAAAAGGGGTAGACTAACTAACCAGGAAGAGTGGATGTTCAAAGGAGAAGAAATACGATTTAACTCAAATTATACGTATTTAGGAATACTACTTACGCCCAAGATGAATTTTACAAAGCATGTTGAGAATAGGAACACTGCAACGAAAACAATATCAATGCTACCTGGCAATGTTTTTTGGCAAGGATATGTATAAGCTTGAGACCGAAATGGTAACTTTTTCAGGCAGTATGTAACGCTATATAAACCTATAGAGCTCAAGTGTGGGGATTCGGAATGCTAAGGGAAGTAGATAAGCTACAGCGGTATTTCGTGAAAATAATCCTAAAATTACCAGATAGCACATCAAACTATGCGCTGTCATTAAAAACCGGTGCTGAAGATGATCACTTCTACACCCTAGAGCTTCACCTGAGATATGTACACCACCGTTCGACTATAATGAAGGAAGGCTACCACATCAACTTTCAAAAGTTCTACTACGGATTCTACTGGGTGAAAGGGCTAAACGATGTCGGAGCTAGATTTGGACTGCATTGGGATGAAACTGTCATATCGAAAGAGCTTCATGTCTTTGTAACTTGAGGGAAGAAGAAGACATCTACCACTTTTTAGGCAGATGCCCTGTACTAATTTCAGATCAATATATTTGAGAAAATCCATTTTACTTGAGGACGAAATCATCAGTATGCCTACTGGTCAAATGTCAGGGACTGGAAGGGAATGTTCAGGTACATAACTCTGGCCATATCTTACCGTTAACAGATTGTCAACGAATCTACCTAGATCAAGGATTGCTTGTATAACTTTTTTGATTCCGTATCACTTTCAAAAGATTAGTTTACTTCTTATTTTTAATTAATTGTTAATTCATTATATAAGGATGAAACCAATTTTATTGATTGTTAAAAACTTGAAACAATGTTAATTATCTACCCGACGGACGACACTATAGTCATTGTCGTAGTTTTAAATTTGCAACAAAATAAAAAGTTTAGCCGTTTTTCTTCCACTGCCTGCTTCAAATGATCGAGCTGAGAGCAATATATATTGACATTTATTGTCTGATTACGTGGAAGTAACTCGAAGTACAGGACAATTCGCTGATTCGATTTTATTGCCGTCTGTGGTGGATGTGAGTGCGCTAATAATTGTCAGTGCTAATTGCCGAATCTCCATACACGTTACTAATCTCCCATTGTTTGCTTGACATCTTTTTTAAAGAAAAAGCAAAATATGCTCAAAATGAACTTGTTTATCCATCTATTAAAAATAAATATTGAGCACGCCCGATCAAAACAAATTCTTGTAACAATGTTAAGAATAACGCTCTTTACAGTTGCATTGTCCCCAATCGTGTTTTCTTCGTTAGTATCAATACCATTTCTGTCTGAATAACATATGGTAAACCGAGTTTTGGTTTAGGTAGAGGTTATATTGCCACTATGGAGAATGTTTTTTCTCTGTTCCTTTCCTTGTAAATATTGCACTTATGAAATTTTATCTAACTACGAGAAAAGCTAAATTAGCGGCTTTTGAGCTATAATTACAAAAATTATATGTAAAAAATACCTTTTCGGAAAAGCTTTTAATATTTAGATGAACTAAAACGAAAAAAATAAGTTATTACTGAAACAGATATGTTAAATTTATTGCCTTAAAAGCTTGTCGCGTGAGTAGAAAGCAAAATTACAGTAGAAATCGGTTATAACGATATCGAAGGGACCTCTGAATTTTATCGTTATAACCGGTCCATCGTTATATTCAGTACAATACAAAAAAAATTAAAAATCTAAAAACGAAGAGCAAGAACATTTAAAAAGAAGTCGTTTGAAATGCTTAAGAAATTTGTCGAGAGAAAAAATCACTAATTTGTGATTGTTTTTAACATTTGGTTGTGTAAAATATTTTTTTAAGAGAGTTGTCCACTATTTGGATTCGAATTCGAAGCGGTTCATACAGGATTCAGGAGGGTGAAAGGGTTTAGTGTTCCCACTGCAGTAAACGCTTCGCTTACAGATGGAACATGTACTTCTTCGGTCTCCGCATCTTCAGTCGAATTATCGTCATCGTCGTCACTGACACAATCATTGACGTATTAATATATGGACTGCTAGTGAAGTGTCACTTTCATACCATGTCTGCAGAAAAATATGTTCCAACATCTCCAGCACCGTGTTTCAAAGCGCTGTAAAGCAGAAACAAAATATCCGTCATTATAGATATCCGCCATAGAAACCTGCGCCATCTGTGTTTATTCGAGTGCATTGGGTGTAAAAAACTGTTAACATTTAAATAGTTTCAATATTCGTTGCCGTTGATGTCACTGCAAATATTTTCTTGTTTTCTACCGTTACAATATTACGAATTTTAATTTCGTCGCAACGCAATCTGTATTGTGAATCACAGCCAACCACATAGCACTTCATTTTATCTCTATTCTCCTTTTTTTAGTTAGAATTATTATTTATTCCACAATTAAATGTTCCCAACTTATTTTTCCACAATCAAAAACACAAATCAAAACATAACTTTTTTTTCCCCCATGGCTAGCGAACTGTCAAACAAAGTACAAGTTCCCAATTTTTCCCGTTGTGAAACAAGGGAGCTTGAGATATTGGAACATGTCGATACATAATACGTATATGAATCTCTATATTTCGTGGTACGTCCGAAGATAGGCTTTAGGTAAACTGGCTATTTCGTTTGAGCACTTTCAGTGGATATATCGACAAAACAGCGATAGGCAGGAGACATTACGGCGGTGTTCAAGCGAAACAATACTGTTCGTATTATTCATGTCTCCTACAAGCTTTATGGCGCGATTTTGTATCCTATCTAGGAAGTGCAAAATGATTTTTGGTGCACCTGGCCAGATGTGAACGTAACCGAATACTATAACTTAGAGCGAATAAACGCCTTATAAATTAAAGCTGTATCTGAAGTGGTGAAATATTTCTTGAACCGTTTTATGAAATCTAAACATCTCGCGGCATTCTTAGAGATTTCTAATATATGGTCATTTCAACAGTTTGTTGTTGACACACAATAGGTCCGTAGCTAAAGAGAGGGGAAGATTTGCCTTTTTAGGTACGATTAAAAAATAAAGCGGGGGCTATGACGGAAATGGAAAAAAGCATTTTGCTCTTCGATGAAATGGCAATAAAACAGTGTTGGTAAATAATAAAAACTAAATCAGTAATTGGGGTATAGAACATTAGAATATGGATTAAATACTTTTTGCAAATGCATATACTATACATGTACACAAATATACCTACATACAAATATATTAACACGAAGAAAAATGTTTGTGCATCAAAACCCGAAATATAGCAACGTTGCTTATTATATTACCACATAGAAATCTATATAAATAAAAATGAAATGCTGTTCGTTGGTCATCGCATCACTAGAGAACGGCTGGACCGATTTGACTCATTTTTGTTTTTTAATATTCGTAATAGTCCGAATAAGGTTTTTACTGAAAGAAAATTTGGAAAAGTTGCCGGAGAATTAAAAAATTCGGGTAAAACTGAAAGTAATTTTTTTCTATGGAAGGAAATGTGCGTACCTATGTTTGTACGCTATGGATTCCGAAAACAGGTAACTGATTGAGCTCACATTTTCAGGCAATCTTCCGTATTGCCCCGATAGTGTTTCTGTGATGTTTGGTCAAAATCGGTCGGCTACTTAAGTATTATAGTACTTTAGTACACAAAAAAATCCCCTTTGTTAGCCGCAGCAATACACGCCGGGTACCATCGGTCCAGCAGTTTGTCCAGTACTTTAGTATTACAATACTTTATTACTACCAAATTGTTGATATATATATTTAAGGTTGGACCACTTACCCACTGTTGGCCGGCACAAAACTTTTCTCTAATCGAGTTAGCCCCAGGTGCCTGCCTGACAGTTTTTTTTTTTTTTTGCTGGGCGCAGCAACGCTCGCCGGGTACCCGCTAGTAACAAATATATTTGAAGTCGAATCACCTAATTGTATGTACACCAGAGATCTGCAGCGATATACCGTAATTATTCGTACAATACATATATATTCGTTTTTTCTACGACTCTAACTCATTGATCCTTCATAAAATATGTCTCGCCACAGCATTGATCGCAGACACGTATGATGTTCCATTCATATATTAATACTTATTCAAGCACTATGCGATGTTTGATCATTTTTTTCTCAGATCGTAGCGATAAGTGAGAAAAAAGCTGTGCGAATATAAACCATCACCGCAATAAATAAAATTAAATTAAATCTTAAAAATCTTTTGTTTTTGATTCATATGAACACATGAGCGTAGATGCGGTGTATGCGGTGTTTTTGTTATTCATAAGCGGTGGCACATACCACCGCTTCGGCGAAGTCGATATGAAAATGCGGTAATACAGAATGAGAATGAGAAAAAGAGAAACATACCCAATCAGCGTTGTCACTTTTGCTGCATATGTAGCAAAACTGCTACAAATACAAATATTTGGCGCAACAGCTCTTTAAAGTGCCAGGGCCTAGCTTCTCGCAACCACTTATGTTGTGTGCGTTATATTTTCCACACGAATGGAAGGGACCTACAGTTTACTGCCGAATCCGAACGGCGATTTGAGAAGCTTTTTTAGACAACAATACTCTCGGATGTTTGTCAGACGCTCGCGAGAGGTGGGACCGTGAAAAAACTTTTTGGTATTTTCTGGGATTCGAACTTGGAACCTCATGCGTAGTGATCCGACACACTAACCACTTACGCCACGGCGCCCACTGCTACATATGTAGCAAAACTGCTACATTTTGGAGTGCCATGCTACATGTTACATCTTTCCCTCATTATGCTGCATATTTCTGAAGTGTCTACCTAATTTTTTATTTGCTTTTTTTTTTTGTTTTTGATTTTGCTTCTTTTCTTCATCTTCTTCCTTTTTCAGCGAGGTTATGGTTCGAAAACAAGGGATCATAACCCTCCCACTTCACCGCATTTCTACTGATCCGCCTGTGGGGTTCGCCTATTTGACCTCAGCAAATATCGGCAGACCTGTCGATTTCGGATCACTCGGTTACTGAGGCCAATGAAATGTCGATGTCGTCACACTTGTGTGATCCAGTCGTTTATAGGCCTCCTTCTCCTGCCTCGCGATGTCTTTGGAACGTTAAATGATATTGCCGTTTTAACAGGGTTCAAATGATCTCTTCTCGAACGTGGCAATACCAGCTGAGCCGGTTGCGCTCTATCTTTCATACGATGGCTTCCTTGACGTGAAGGTTTCCACGGATCTTCGAACTTCTTATTCGATCCTGCTGTCATGCGAAGCATCTTCATCTCAGCTGCCGTTCATTTACTCTCATACTTTTTGTACATCGTCCAACATCGTGAACCGTATGTAAGCGCTGGATGCACAACTGCACTGTAGACCCTTCCTTTGATGTCTTCATCACAGGTTGCTTTGCTATTGACTATAGATCCCAGCTATTTGAACTCTTCGCACTTGTGAAACACTGTTCAAATAAATGTATAAAATAGGCCTGAGTAGATCAGAGAACGGGCAGCACAAGTACTCTGTCTTTTGTGAACTAATGCGATACCAATATCCCTCCAAAACCGCCACCCACACATCAAGAGCTCATTGCAGGGATGTAGGATCCTCACTTATGATGGCTCCATCGTCAGTCAATAATTGATATACCTTGGCGTCCGTCACTTTACTTTCAAGCAGATAGTCAAGGACTGTAATAAAGAGCAAAAAACTTAAAAGCGGGGCATCTTACTCTAGTCTTTGCTCTTTCATATACATGTCCATGATTATCTGATCATCTTTCTGGAACCCGTCGTTGTCTTCGCGCCAGTCATATCAGATCTCGTGGTGCCAGTGTTGTAAATTGCATCAAAGCTACATATGCCCATTTTCACATAGCCCCAAGCGACAAGGCCAGCTCAAAGACTTTCAAGAACATTTGAATTGTCAGGGGCATACATTATTGCCGCATGTAACAACACATTGGCTGTTTTTGGAAGCCGTAATAAATAGAGTGTTAGAACAATGGAGTTCCTTGCTTCACTATTTCACATTGGCATCATTTGAGGACGAAAATGAAAAGCTTATTAACGATTTTTTTTATTAATTTATTAAAAAAAACTTAACGAATTGAATAAATGTTTTCAAACAGAAAAGGTACAAATAAATTTATTAAATAAAGAAGTAACAAATTTATTAATCGAAATATAAAAAAATGTTATTAAGCCTCAATATTTAAATATAGATATCGATTTAAAAATAATTTTTATCATTTACAATCGGTAAATTGCTATACCGGTATGCAATTTGAAGTATGTATCAAACTTAATAGATACTCACCCTGATTGTCGTTGGCGTCTGTCGCTTTTCGACGATTGTCGTTTTATTCTTCAGATGAAGCACGAATCCATTTTTAAAACTTTTTCACTGTGAAAGAGTTGTAATAGTATTCTACACGACAAACAAATTGCTTAGTAATGTTTAATAGTCAGCAGGTCGTAGCTATGAATAAAACGACAATCGTCGAAAAGCGACAAACGCCAACGACAATCAGGGTGATTGTAAAGTCAAATGCAATAAAAGTTTATATTGAATTATGCAAGCAGCTACATCAAAGATTTGATTTAAAAAACTCTAAGACACAAATAGTTAGGTACTTAGATCCTTGGCTAATTATATGCTAAATTTCTGTTGACTTGCCCACAGCAGTGCTTGCGCTGAACGAAAGTTTTCTGAATTAAACATATTAAAAGACGATCTGAGAAATCGGCTAAGTTCAGAAACTGTGGACTCAATTTTACTGACTAAAGAGCTATTAAAAGGTGAGTCAATATTTGATCCTTCTAAGGAGTTGTCAAGGTTTTGTTTAAATTTCAAATTTCTCGATTGCAAATACATTCAAATTAAGTACAAATGTTTGCACCTCTTCTAAGTATTCTCATTTTATTTAATATAAGAGATACCTACTTCTCTGTGCAATTGAATATGTATTGAATTAGCTTTTATTTTTTCATTTAATTTTTTGTTTTATTAATGAATTCCCACTATTATTTATTCAATGTTATAGATTTGTGATTTATAAATGAATTTATTATTTTTCATTTATGTTAACTTCTTTATGTTAATGGCTTTTCTTATGTTATTTGTTATTTAATGTTTAAACTGAATGCTATCTGTAATAACGCAAAAATAAAGAAGATTAACAAAAAATGTTCTTATGCTACATTTTTTTTTAAAATGCTACATTTTTATTGTCAGTATGCTACATTGCTGTGAATAGAAGTGGCAACGCTGTACCCAATCGACTTCATTGTAGAAAGTATGGTAAACACAACGATCGCTTAGTTTGCGGTTCCGGTACATACATATGTATATACTAGCACATACTTTTTTTGTGAGTAGATTTTAAGTCGCAAATATATGATCGCATTCCAATCTCTGCCGTACATACTTGCACCGCTTTTTTTGTGAGTAGACTTTAAGCACAGATAATAAACTTACCCAGATGTCGCATCCCCATACAAAAAAATGTTGATATTTTTTGCGATGAGCAAACAACGATGGGCAAACAAAAAGCTTTCCTGCTTCGCAAAGAAAAAAAAACGGAAAATAAATTTTCTGTGCGAAAATCTTTTTCTTTTGCTTTGCGAAAAGCTTTCACCACCAGCGTAGAGTTTGTGACATACCCACAGTGAAATATATTTTTTGTTTTGTTTTGTATTCTCTTATTTTTGTCCTGGCCTGCGACTTTGGCACGGTGAGTAACAGACAGAGCAGAAATATACCTACATATGTATGTATACCTACATATGTATGTACATTAAATTAGGGTAGGTTAAGATCAGGAATAATTTTAATGCGATCTGCGTGATGTTAAGAATTTGTAGGTACGGTACAAAAAATTTAAATAGTAGGTACGGTAGGTATTGTAGGCTAACTTTATTTTACTTTACTTTATTCATATGTATGTAGGTATGTACGTATTATAAGATTGAGGCTGAGACAAATAATTATGTTTATTTATTTCCTAATTTTTTGAATGCATCTGTCTTTTACAAATCCTTGTGGTACTTCTACTCTCATTTACAGTATGTTCGATGTTTTCTCCTTACATTTTACATAAAAGAAGAGGTCTGATAGGTAGCCACAGCCACTCTTTTATTATTTTTTTGTTCATGCACGTTAAACAATAGGAAACAAAATTAACTCTGCTCTTAGCCGACTTTAGTTAAAGGCATTTATGTGAAAATGCATTTGCAAAATATTTTTGTCTTTAGACATTTACATAATACATATTAGAAGTATGATTTTTAGCTATCATCAGGTCTGAAAATTGTAAAAAAACTTATCGAACAAGAATAAATTCAAATTCAAAATTCAAATTTTATTCATAGTGTCTTAACCAAAGTGGTTTCCAGGGGACACGAACGCGGACGTGGCAGAATATTGACCCCCCACCACCGCCTTAGTTTTTTTTTCAAATATTAATACATTATGTACATATGTATATATTTATTTCAGTTTACATATTCATTAAATTTTGCAACTTTTTTGTCTTTTGTTTTGGATTCCTTTTCTTGTTTATGCTCTTGTCAATAAACCACTTACAATTTTTCCAAAGCAGAACTACCACAAGGAAATTGACTGTATCAATTTTATGCGAATAACATTTATTTGTCGTTTCAAACCAATCTGGATAGTGCAAATTTGTTTTTGAGATACACTGATTTACTATATTTTCTCTAAGATTCGATGCAAATGGACATTTCTGAAAGCAAGTGGTAAATACTTGTATATGAATTTGACATATTTTGAAGTACTTGTCTGATCGCCAGACAAGTATTGGATTTTCATTCGAGTGTTCATATTCTTTCAATTTGATCAATATTTCCGAGATCGAAATTGTTTTTGTCCTTTGTCATTTCTTTGACACAGTTCTCACAAACTGCATTCATTTTTTTAAGTGTTTTAAAAAACAGTAACCTGCAAAATACCTTGTGGCTATGTCATTCATTTCTATCATTTTTATAGAAATCGTGTCTTCATCTAGTAATTCTATCGCTAGAAGTTCGGATTCACAATATTTGGCTATATCGAATATGTTTTAATTTTTCTCTTGCTCCTGTGTTAGGACAATCTTTGTTTTATTTTCAGTATCCAACACAGCATTCCAATCGAACTGTAAATATTCGGAATCTTCTTCTTCACAATTGGACAATTTTGACTTAAACAACAATTTTAGAGCCATAATTTTGGCCAGTAATGAACCAAATTCAGACGCGTTTGGATTATTTTTATTCAAATTTCTTGCTCTTATTTTTTCAAAAAGGTTTTCAAGTGGGTCCTGATTGAACTTGTTAACATATATATAATGTAACTCACAGTAATCATTGAATAATTCTTTTTTTTACCATTGAAATACTTTCAATTGTCATAATCAGGCCCTTAAAGCAGAAGGGTTTACATTTTGCATTGATTGGCTGAATTTGTTTTAAACATGATTGCATTTCTTTTAAAAATTCAATATTTGCGTCATTTCCAATAAGTGCAGGTCTTCCATTCAATAAATCAAATATTTTATTGATTTTATTTATAAATTCTGCTGTTGGTTGCGTAAACTGTGCAATTTTCTCTGGAAATTTATTCAAGCGCTGTAATGCATTAATTGTGCAAGCCACGGATCTGCTAAGTACTTGTGCCGCTAGCTTCACATTAATTTTTTGAAATTCTGTGGGATCTATATGAGCATATTTTAATTTTGGACACATTTCTGTGGTATTATTTCTTTCTGTATTATAGATATACTCAATTATTTTCCAGCTTACAACTCCATCCAGAGTTTGTAAGTCTGATCTTAAAAGATTGTTTCTTACACTTTTGATTAATCGTGGCACATCATACATTCCATACACTTTTTTTTCTTTATAAAGAAAGGAACAGTTGTCCTCATCCAGCTTTCATTTATTGAAAAGGCTTCGATTCGTAGGTCCTTGGTCACAGCAAATGCCTCTTACGTTTAGTCCCAGATTTCAACGTGTGTCAATCCAGTTGTATACTTCAATTTCGAGCTGCTTTGCTGGTATATTGCTTGGACAGGTCACATGATAAAGCACTTGTTTATATTTACCACGAATCATGAACACGCAAACTGATTTCGTACACAAATCTAATCTTTGATTTTCTCCATAATCAACGAAGCCATTTTTTGTTGTATGTTAAAATCGCCTGGATACTCATCTCATTGAATATTAAAACCACTTCTTTGTCTTTTGCTTCCAATGTTAAAGCATTTGTTTTTATTTCCTCAAAAACATTTTCATTTAGACCAGGAGATAAACTTTTAAGTTTTATCCATCTATGCAATGAAGCTGGGTGTGGCAAGTGCAATTGCAGCTGATCGCGAAGAAAATTATATCCAGACGACGAGCGGAAAAATATACATTGGCAAATCCACCTTTCTTCTTGGTTAAATTGTCGTTTTCCTTGTGATAAAATGAGTTTGCAAAATGTTTTCGAATTCTTATTTATATCATGTAAGAAATCTATTTTTTCTTCTATTATTTGCTTTTGATATTCTCTATATTTTTCTGAATTTTACATATTTGTCTCTTTGAGGATTTTGTTAATTTTTTTCAATCTACTTATTTGTTGAATATAAAAAAAATAGCTTTTTTGTGTTCGCTTCGCATTTCTTGCATACAGATTCTATGGAATCTATAGATCTGTTGCAGCCTATAAGTGCTGAAACTTCATTTAGTTCATCAATGGATATACCGGTACTCGTTTGCACTTTTAATCTTTTGTGATTAGAGTAGTTTATTTTGGCTTTCTTAGGATCAAAAGCAAGTTCATTGTCATTCGATTTCAAAACAATTTCACTCCTTTTCATAAAAAGTGTAGGAACAGCGTCGTGTTTTAATTTTTTTTTCCCAAAAAATTTCAAATCGAAATGTTTACTACAAATGTATGGCCGTTTATTCAGCATTATCACGGGATTCTTCTGCCTGTGCTAGCCAGCCATTATATTTCTTAGTTCCCTTTTTAGGAAATCTAAGCATTTTCCTTTCTGAAACTTGGGCAGTTGTTGCATTGCAGCATACAATAGCGCACTTTATTCGCCACGACATTTCCTCTAAGTCGATTTTTTTTCGCAACTTTTTTGTATTTGTAAGTACCAGGGTACCTAATCAACCTGAAATAAACTTAAATAATATATTTTTCCTTTCCTAGAATAACTCTTCAAAATTTTTACTGGACACACACGGTAAAATATCACTTTTCACTTCGAAAAAATACAATTTAGATATTTTTTACCACACCACAAGATCTACACAGATCGAAACTTCGGTCAATATAGCATAATGAGAAGGGAAAATACAACTTTGTTCATCTAAATCTATATTGCCCCCTTCAAAGTAATCCAAATCGACTGCAACACACTTATGCCAGCGCTTGATCCAATCTTCGAAACATTTTTTATATTCGGTTTTCGGTATGTCCATCAGTGCTTCCTGCGATTTATCCTCTCCTTTACTTCCTCTCGGCTGCTGAAACGCGTTCCCCGTAATGGTTTTTTAACTCGATTGAACAGAAAGAAGTCACAGGGAGCCAAATCAGGTGAATTCGGTGGCTATTGGATGGTATTTGTTGCATTTCTCGTCAAAAAAATTACGAATAATGATGGCACTGTGCGACGGTACGTTATCATGGTGCAAAATTCACGAGTTTTCTGCCCACAATTCTGGTCTGGTAAAAAATCGCCAACACACACAGAGACAGATGTACTCTTGGCTACGTAACTTTTGCAAATGTCAAGCTATGACGCTAAGATTTAGAGCGAATATCAACAACAGATGTACCAACTTAACAAAGAAAACAGAACTCAAATCGGAACGATAGGAGCGCCACACGGTTTTTATTCCGGGAACTTTTTGATCAAGGTGGTATGTATGTACATACATATGTATGTATAAATGAAATTGTGTCTCGTAGTCGCAGGTCGCAGACGGTACAAAGAGTAGCAAAAGAAAAAGCTTTTCGCACAGAAAATTTGTTTTCCGTTTTTTTTCTTTGCGAAGCAGAAAAGCTTTTTGTTTGCCCATCGTTGTTTGCTCATCGCAAAAAAGATCAACATTTTTTTGTATGGGGATGCGACATCTGGGTAAGTTTATTATCTGTGGTAACAGCATCATGAATGTCATTTTCCAAGAACACTATCAGCACACCACGGGCTTCTTCATATATCACTAAACTTTCTCACTGATAGTTCTTCCGGGGACAGCAGGAGCTGCAGCTAGTTCCGCCTGGTTGATTCGATGAGAGTTTGGTGGTGACGACAACGACGACGATTGTGGATCACAGCTTGGAGATGCTTTTTCCCTTCTTGTGTTGTTTTCCTGTAATTAAAAACAATATTAGTTACAATAACAGATGTAATAGTAATAAAATAAACATAATCACTCACGATCTTATCTTCCGGCAAATTATTTCCTCTTGTCCCCGAAGTTTCAAGGGATGAAACTTTTTTGGCGCCTTATTTGGGTGAAAAGAGGTTGAAAATGTTGGAAACTTGGATGTGTTTCTTCTTCGTGTGTTGTTTTCCTGTAATTAAAAACTATATTAGTGACAATAACACATGCACTAGTAACACAATAAATATAATCACTCACTATTTTCTCTTCCGGCAAATTATTTCCTCTTGTGCGCGAAGTTTCAAGAGATGAAACTTTTTTGGCGCCTACCACGGCAATTGGGGTGGAAAATGCCTGGAAATTTTGTCGCAGTTGTGTTGTATATCTGAAATTAAAGATTACATTATACTCTGTTTAATTTATATTTCCAGTACAGGGAAGATAGGATATTTGCCTTTCACTCTTACTATCATGGATTTCAATAAGCTATCTCCATTTCAAAGCTTTCACATGGTTGCCGTAGTGAGCATTATAAATTGGCATAATTCTCTCACCAATGTCGGTAGAGATTTATTATTAATATTATATATTTATTAAGATTTCATGAACAGAAACATGTAGACCGTAAACTAAATATAAAAAAGTTAAACTAAATATAAATTAAATTAAATCTATCTTTTTCCATACCCCCAAGGGGTAAGATATTAGGCGCGTTTTTTTAAGAGTCCCCCAGAAGGCCTTATCTCTTTTAACGTAAAAATAATAACAATTTGTGTAGTAACAATTAGTAATATTCTTACTTAAACACTGATTAATCGATATTCCGAAGTATAATTTTTTTTTGTCCTGTGCGTAGCGAAGGTGCTTTGGAAACTGGTGTATTTCGTTTAATTATGTCGACATTTACGATCGACCAACTGGACAGGAAGACTTAGTAGACTTATCCTCTTGTGTTCCTGTAATTTAAATGTAATTTTAGTCAGAAAATTAGAGATAATGTAAAGAAATGTACTTACGTCTTAGAAAACGCGGGTAATTTTTCCAATCTGACAGATGTCTCGTCTCTTTATAGGTTCTTTTTTTTTTACGCCAGAGATCTGCCTCCAGTTGTCAATTGGAATTTGGAATCAAAAAGGAGTGAAATCGGGAGTGAAACCAAAGGAAAACGACATAACAAACTTCGTTTCTCCATTTTGATAAGATCGATTTACATGCCTAACTATAAAGCTTTTTATACTTTAAATTTTAAAATTATTATTATTTTTTTCTCCTTATTTTCTTTTTATAAAATAGACTTCCTTTTATAATGAATACTTTACCTGAACTTTATTTATGTATGTAATTTTTCGATTAACTTTTTCTTATTTTATATTGTTTCCTGCTATATCTACGTATTTTTTTTCCCATGTCTGTTTTAAAATTGAATTAATAACTTTAGTTAAAGATTGTTACAATCTATTGTAAAAGATTTTTTGTGAAATAAATTATGAAATTAAAAACTTGGGAATATATATAGATAAAAAACTAACATGGAAACAACATATTCTTAATAAGAGAAGTCAAATTAAAGATAAATTGGGACTGCACTACTGGATGCTGGGAAGACATTCAGTACTTTCAGTTGACAACAAGCTTCTCATATACAAGACAATTATCAAACCAACTTGGACATACGGTATACAACTCTGGGGTGTAACCAGCAAAACAAATATTGACATCATCCAAAGACTTCAAAACACAATTGTACGCACAATAGTTAATGCAGCCTGGCACGTACCAAACGAGAATATACACACAGATCTCAACATACCGACAATACTCGAAGAAATCCAAAATTCTAGTCAAAAACACCAAATTCGACTTCTAAACCATGAAAACTATGAAATTTCCCGTCCAAGAATACGCTCATATACGAATGCTGAAACGAATAATAACATCCGATTTACTAACCAGGATATGAACTAAAAAGCAATGTGTTTAAATGTATCTATATGTACCTTTTGCCAATTCATGTTAATTCTTTAATTTTTAAACTTCAGTCTTACCTGTGAAATGTTTTATGTTCATATGTATTTACTGTATAACGAAAAAGGTTCTTTAAGGCAATGGCCTTATAACTGCTGTAATCCTAATTGAAAAAACAAATACTTAATGTCCAGTGGATAGATGTAAAATAATAAAGAAAAAAAAAAAAAAAGAATACCATATGGTAGCCAGTTTCATGAAATCTCGGGTAAAAGATTGCAAAGTGATCCTGGGAGAGGCGATCGCTCAGCAACACCGTCTCCTGCTAACAGAAATTTTTATGAAGACACCAAAGAAAAGCAAACAAACTAGGGTGCCTGAGAAAATCAAGTGGTACTATCTGAACAAAGAAAAAGGGGAGGCTTTTGTTTTCCTGATGAAGAATTACCTCTCTCACACCATCAGCGGAGCTGAGGATGAAGAGTGCAGAGCACAAAATATGTGGGATTCCCTACAGCGAAGTTGCTTAAAGAAGACCAAATCACTGCTAGGAGCTTCAAAAGGCCCCCATCAACACGCCAAAGAAACACGGTGGCGGAGTGATGAAGCTAAGAAAATGATAAATGAGAAGATAGCGGTTTTCAAAGCTTGGTCAAAGTGCCCCTCTAATAAGAGTGACGAAAAAGCGCGCATCGAAACTGAATACAGATGTTGCAAGAAAAAAGCGAAGAAGAAATGCCCCCAGCTTCAAGCAGAGAGTACGAAGGGCCTGTATCTGGAGCTGGAGAAAATATCTTTCGCGGTTGCTGATGCAAACCAGGCTATCCAGGAGCTGCGAAGACACAATATGAACAAGAGCGCAACCATTTTCAAAATAGCCGCCCAAAGAAAGAGGAATGCGCAGGATATTCGTTCGCAAAAGTTCATTAACAATGCTCATGGCCAGCTTCTTGTGGATGACGACAAAATTCTGCAGAGGTGGCGGCAGTATTATAAAGAACTTTTGAATGAACAGTTTCCCCGGCTATACTTTTCAAGAACCACCCCTAACTGTGAAGAAATACCCGACATTACAGTCGAAGAAGTTAGTGAGGCGGTCAAGTACTCCAATAAACGAAAAGCTATTGGGCCAGACGAGATGCTCTCTGAGTTCTGGAAAAAGATGGGAGACATCGGGTTCAGATGGCTCAGAATTCTCATCTCCAAATTTGCGAGAAGTGATCCAATGCCGAATCAATGGAGGGAAAGTTACCTTCTCCGTGTATACAAAGGGAAGGGTAATACGCGAAACTGTGATAATTACCGTTCGATCAAGCTGATGTCACACACCATGAAGATCTTTGAGTGGGTATCAGATGGGCGACTGGGAAAAATAATACGGCTAGTTGATGATCAGTGCGGGTTTGTCTCGGGTAAATCAACCACAGATGCAATCCAAAGCATAAGAATCATAATGGAAAAACATTGTGATTCCTTAAGGGATTTGCATATTGTATTGGTTGACTTTGAAAAGGCATTCGACAGACAACCACGAGATCTGATATGGGTGGCGCTAAGACATCGAAGGGTTCCAGAAACCTATGTACAGATGATTACGGACATGTAGGAAAGAGCAAAGACAGGAGTAAGATGCCCCGCTGGAGTAACTGAAGAGTTACCAATCAAAGTCGGGTTGCACCAGGGAAGCGTCTTAAGTCCTTTGCTCTATATTGCAGTCCTTGATTATCTGCTTGAAGGTAAAGTGACGGACCTCAAGGTATATCAGTTGTTCTTTGCTGACGATGGAGCCATCATAAGTGAGGATCCTACATCCCTGCAACGAGCACTTGATGTGTGGGTGGACATTCTGGAGGGAAATGGGTATCGCATTAGTTGAAAAAAGACAGAGTACTTGTGCTGCCCGTTCTCTGATCCACTTAGGCATATTCCAGACATTTATTTGAATGGAAATGGAAAAGTTCAAATATCTGGAATCTATGAACAATAGCAAAGCAACTTGTGATGACGACATCAATCATCGCGTAAGCGTAGGGTGGATGAAGTGGCGAGAAAATTCCGCTATCTTCTGTGACAGAAAAACGCCAGCTAAGTTGAAAGGAGGGCTCTACACCGCAGTTGTGCGTCCAGCGCTCACATACGGTTCACAATGATGGACGATGTACAAAAAGTATGAGAGTACGTTAACGGCAGCTGAGATGAAGATGCTTCGCATGACAGCAGGAGTGACAAAGCTTGATCGAATAAGAAGTTCGAAGATCCGCGGAAGCTTTCACATCAAGGAAACCATGGTACAAAAGATAGAGCGCGACCGGCTCAGCTGGTATTGCCACGTTCAAAGAAGAGATCATTTGAACCCTGTTATAATAAAAAGGCAATATCAATGCACGTTCCAAAGACATCGCGATGTAGGCAGGAAGGCAGGCCTATAAACGCCTGGATCACACAAGTGCGACGACATCGGAATTTCATTGGCCTCAGAACCGAGTGATCCAAAATCAGCGGCCCTGCCGATATTTTCCGAGGTCAAATAGGCGAACCCCACAGGCGGATCAGTAGAAATGCGATGAAGTGGGAGGGTTGTAATCCCTTATTTTCGGATCATAACCTCGCTGAAAAAGGAAAAAGAAGAACTCAAACTAAATTTATTATGTAACTTACCACTAGAGCTTACTTACATTCTATACCTACACCTGATAACTTAACTTAATACATTTGGACACATCAATTTCAACAATAGATAAGATAAGTACGAATAATTTTGTTTCCTTACTTTATTGACCTTTACACTTTCGACGTAATTACTCCTTCATTTAGGAAATAGAGTCGAAAGCTGCAAAAATGGACAGTTCAATATAATTTCCAATTTACCTTCTACGTTAATTTACGGCACCAACTTTCGAACAAGATCTCTTCTTAAGATGGAAGATGGCTGCGTCACATATTCCCCTAATGTGGACAGTTTTTGAGTCTGTGCGGGCTTCTGCACTGTCGTTGTTGTATGTGCCCTATTTTGTTGCAATTCCAGCAACGAATTTGTTCCTCGCGAGCATTGTTTCGATCCTCACCGTCCTTCCTCTGGTAAGAGCATTCGATGGCGGCTAATTCCCTCAAATCCAAAAGAAGAGCATCATACGCCAAGGTCTGGCACAGAAGCTGACCTCCACCCACAACTGTCCAACGGCTCAATAACCTTGCAAATGCTCTACGAAGAAATTCTCTGCTTGAAACAATTTAGTTGCGACTTTTTCGCCACCGTTAATCGACTGAGAGAGGAAAACAAAGAATTGAAAAAAATGGTCTTGTCTCTTGAGATTAAATTAAACTGGAGAGAGCAGAAGAATTTGGAGCAAGTAATTGAAATAACTCGTGTACCTGGAGTTAACAACAATAATGCAGCTGAGTGTGTTCAAATACTATATAGATATTTTGGAATCACATCCCACATCTGACTCTTATCTTACTTTATCAGCTGAATATGGCCTTACTTTTTTTATTAATGAAGTAACAAGACCAATTTCAGGTACATGTCTCGATCATGCCTTGGGTAGGCTTAGGAAAATTTCTGTAAATCAATGCGTTGGCCTCAACTTTGATTTAAATATCACAGATCATTGCATGACAGGAATCTCGTTCAGTAATTTAAAAAATAAAACATGTGCAAATTGTACTGATCGCCCAAATAATGTGCCTCGTGTTGAAAATTGGTTGGATGTCTTTGCTGAACGTAACGAAATTTTTTTATTAATTCTGCAAAAGTATATTGAATTATAATATAGTCAGACCATTGTGCTAAGAAAATGCGACGTAAGACTTAAGCCTTGGATAAATAGTTATTTACTTAAAAAAATTAAACTTAAAAATAAAATACGTAAAAAATGCTTTAAACATCCACTTACTTCATACTTGAAGACTTTTTTTTAAGAAATTGAGTAGAGATGTAAACAAGGAGATTAAATTGTACCGTGATAGATATTATTTCTCTACGGTACATAACTCACTTGGCAACCCTAGAAAGGAATGGAAGGTAATTAATAGTATTATTAATATTAATTCATCCAGTATTCCCAGTCCTATTATTCTAAGTCATGAAGGTGTTGATATAAGGTGCGTTTTGGTGAGAATTATGCAAAGCAAAGTGAAAGCTTCTCCATAAAACGATTCCAAGTCAGTCTGGTTTAAAACTTTTTTTTATTGTTTGAAGATTGGTGATTGAATTGAAATTGAATAAAAAAATATGAAAAAGTTGTGCTTAAATGTGTGAAATACTACTAAATCATTCCAGTTGAATGAAAAAGCTTTTCTCAGCAAAAAAGCTCTTCCCTTCCATCTCAACCCATCTTCGACTGAGAAAAAAAGCTAAAGTGATTCCAAGTCACTTTGTGTTGTTGTATTATTGGTGTGTTTTCGTGAGAACTATGCAAAGCAAAGTGAAAGCTTCTCCACAAAATGATTCTAAGTCAATCTGGAAAAAAGCTTTTTAATTGTTTGAAGATTGGTGATTGAATTGAAATTGAAGTAAAAAGTATGAAAAAGTTGTGCTTAAATGTATGAAATACTACTGAATCATTCCAGTTGAATGAAAAAGCTTTTCTCAGGGAAAAAGCTCTTCCCATCCATCGCAACTCATTTTCAACTGAGAAAAAAAGTTAAAGTGGTTCCAAGTCACTTTGTGCTGTTGTTCTCCGTATTAAATCTTACTTCACTGAGAAGCGACGTTTCACCAAAACGCACCATATGTATAAAATCTTACTTCACTGAGAAGCGACCTTTCACCAAAACGCACCAATAGTAGATCCTACAACGATTGCCAATGTATTCATTGACTTCTTTGCTTCTATTGGCCAACGGTCGTCTCCAAGTGATACTGTTTCGAACTGTGTAGATTGCGTAAACTCTCAGGTAGTGGGAGTTCCTTTTTTAACCAAATTTCTGGTATAGAACTTTTACGCTTTATATACTCATTAGGCAACTCAAATTCACACGGGGATGATGGCATTTCTAATCTCACTCTAAAGAATGTTGTTGAGTTAGGTCAGTTCATTCCAACTGCATCGAGTGACGACAAGCCAACGGCCAAACACAACGGAAACCAGAAACCATTCATTCACCTCATTCATTACGGCCCAAAACGGAAACCAGAAACCATCTATTCACCTTGAACTTAGCATGAATAATTGAATCGCCACTTTTTGCACTGTCATCAATATTTTCATTCTTTTTGTTATTCTTTGCACTTTGAAATATTTGTAAATAGCATTATCACCAATATTTGTATTTTTTTACCTTTGCTTGTTATTCTGTTAATATTGTAATTAGTGCAAAGTAAGCAATTTTTATGTATAAATACTGTCAAATAAATTTCTTTTGTCACTTGTTTCTGAACAGCCAATCAAGACTTTTATTTTACTTTTCCAAGTGAGTCTGCTTGGAAGCTGTTCTGGTGTTTCAGTTTATGTACTGGCAATACCAATCTTAGATACGGTACAAGAACCGTAATCTATTCAGCTCAATACAGTAAAAGAACTGTATTCATTTTTGGTGACCCCGGCGTGATTTGTTTCCCCCCACCAGAGGTAAGGAGCAAATCACAAATTCACTTTAAGAAACAAGTTCAGCGTTCGCCAGGGCTAAAACACTGGTGAGGCCATCAAGGTCTGCAATTCTCAGCGTAATAAGGGCGTCGACAGGGCCATACACTGTTCGCAACATATTCTTTAACGACTGCACATCTAGTTCTTACATATCATCATGAACGAGATGGAAGTATTCGCCTTAGTAGCACGTCAAAGGCTACTAGCCGAACAATTGAAAAGGCTGTTAACAAACACTAAGAAAGATGGTCCATCCAGAAAAACCCAGCAATACAAGGAGGATAAGTTGCATATCGTTGACACCATCTGGGAGGAATTCGTCAACAATCACGATCTCCTCAAAGGCACTATTAAGCCCGACACTCCTTACGTGCAAGGAGACATGTTTGGGAGAACTAAAACCAGTTACGAAGAATTAAGAGATTTACTGCTAGCAGTCGTACCCTCAGCTGAGGATAAGGAAAAGGCATCATCAGATGCTGTGACTGCCAAGCCATCATCTGCTTCCAGGAATCATCCGGAAGAAGCATCATCAGATGCTGTCACTGCTAAGCCATCGTCTGCTTCCAGGAATCATCCGGAAGAAGCATCATCAGATGCTGTGACTGCTAAGCCATCATCTGCTTCCAGGAATCATCCGGAAGAAGCATCATCAGATGCTGTGACTTCTAAGCCATTGCCTGCCTCCAGGAATCATCCGGAACAAGGAATTAACTCCAAGGCGAACTTCGAGGTAGAAATTTACCACATCAAGACTCCAGGTGATGGTCACATCCTGAGACAGCTCCGGAGACAGCAGGCACTCATAGCTACTGTTCGGAGAATCTTGTCAACATTGGACTCAGCTAGCAAGGACAAACAGTCCAAACATCATTATCAAGTACAATACTCCACATTGGAAAGGCATTGGGACGAAATAGACAGCTTGCATCATGCAATATGCGAGCATCATGATGACCCCAGCCAATTGAATTACGACATAAATCAATTCATCAATATTGAAGCCAGCGCTCAGGAGGGATTGGCCAAACTACAGCAGCTAATCCACACAAACTCCGATGCTGCTGACACAACAACTACAACAACTTCCATTCAGTTACCCAAAATATCGCTACTCAAGTTTGATGGAACATATTCCAATTGGAAGCAATTCCATGATCTGTTTGTGCAAATGATCCACACCGAGCATATTGGAGCTGCACAAAAGATGTGGTATTTGAAAACAAATATCAGTGGCGAAGCACTCCGACTAATCAGACACCTTCCAATAAGCGACGCCAATTATTAAGCAGCCTGGAGCATCCTAAAGGGGCGGTTTGAGAATGAGCGGTTATTAGTAGCCTCAATCGTAGAGAAGTTGTTAGCGCAACCCCAATTAGCAGTTGACACAGCTTCAGCATTAAAAAACCTTCATGACACTACCACTGAGTGCATGCAAGGATTAAACAGTCTTGCCACAGACACACATAATTGGGATCCGCTGCTACTACATATTCTCATCAAGAAACTGGACAAAAACACGCATACATCGTGGGAGCAGTCATTCGAGGATCCAAAGGCACTTCAATCACTACACGCCTTTCTCAAATTCATTGAAACCAGGTTCCAGGCATTGGAAGCGTTGGGCAAAAAGGCATCATCCAGTGAATTCAACAATCGTCGACCACCGAGTACACATAAATCACTCACAACTATAGCACAAACAACACCTCATTGCTTGTGTTGCAAGGGCAATCATCAAGTATTCCAGTGCCCAAAATTTCAGCAATTATCTCCCTCTCAACGGCTCAACATGGTCAAGGGATCAAAAACATGCATAAATTGTTTGAAGGACGGACATTCCTCAAGTAAGTGCCCGGCTGGAGGATGCCGAACCTGCTCAAAGAGACACAACACATTGCTGCACCTAGAGTTCTCTACAGGCAATTCAAATTCACACAATTCAAGGGCAGCATCAGCAAGCACAAACAATCCAACAAATCTATGTATCTCATCCGACAACCCATCGTCTGGTTCATCAATGTCCCTAACCACGAAAGGGACGTATACAAATAGGGGCTACGTGTTCCTGTCATCTGCTATTATCAGGCTAACCAACCGTCATGGACAATCCGTTGAGTGCAAGGCAATACTGGATTCCGGTTCACAACTCAACTTCATCACAGAAGAAATCGTACGGAAACTTGGCCTCACGACAATTCCGCTGATAACGACTATTGAAGGTATTGGTCGACATATTCAGCGAGCATCCCGAAGGGTGAACATTGAGTTGAGATCACGTATCAACTCCTTCTCCACAAACTTTGAAGCTCATGTATTACCCAAGATAACATCAAATCAACCTGGGAGAATGTTCGACACATCAAAATGGAAAATACCAACCAACATTCAATTGGCTGACCCTGAATTCAACACTTCTAGTTTATAGACTGTTTAATTGGCGCCGAGATATTCCAATCACTATTATCGGTCGGTCAAATCAGGTTAGGAGAGTCTTTGCCCATACTTCAAAACACAGTCCTGGGTTGGACAGTTGCCGGAAAAATAAAGGATGCAGGAACTACACAAGCGGTGTGCGGAATATGCAGCGCTGACGAAGCCTTAGATCAGCAAATAGAAAGGTTTTAGAAATTGGAGGATCCTGAAACACAAGAGAAAGGTATGACAGCTGCGGAAAGATGTTGTGACACTCATTTTAACCAAACAGTGTCACGGAATTCCGATGGAAGATTTATAGTTAGCCTACCATTTGTGGAACAACCAAATGTCTTAGGAGAATCAAAGGATATAGCCTTCCAAAGGTTCATGTCGCTGGAACGAAGGCTAGATACGAATGGCTATTCCAAAACCCTGCTAGTTTAAATTTCAACCTCGGAAAGATGCGTATCTGCAAATGGACGGACAAGCCTACTAACATAGATAAGTTAATTAATGATAGACTTAGTAATAACCTCACCCATAGAGATA
Source organism: Brachypalpus laphriformis (assembly GCA_945910035.1). Lineage (NCBI taxonomy): Eukaryota > Metazoa > Arthropoda > Insecta > Diptera > Syrphidae > Brachypalpus > Brachypalpus laphriformis. The sequence continues at coordinate 228,149,805 of OX246753.1, read as the reverse complement.
AGTTAATTAATAATAAGTTGTACCCACTCTCTGTCCACTCTTCGCATAACAAATCCACCATTTCAAACAATGGACCTACCACCCACCAAAAATCCAGCAGTACTCATCTCCCGTCCTTTAACAAGTCTAAACCCGACTCAAATTGGTCTTTCAAAATGGGCATCTTGCCTAACTTCAACTTTAAAACGGCAGCCGTACTGTCTAAGTCTGCTACCAAATTGCCGAATATCAAGCGAGTTTCTTTCGATGTCCCGCCGGTCCCCTCTCCCTCTCCAAACACCAAGGCCACTCCCTCAGTCAACTACCCCAATAGAATTTCAAGTAACCGCGTCTCTTTCAGTATGTCACCTGATTCCTGTCCTCCTCCAAGCCATAGCACTTCTTATAATAACACTCCTTCCACCGTTAATTACCCGAATTTCACCCACTCCCACACTCTCAATCCTTCCTCGTTAACCACCCCCAGTTGCACCTCTGCCCATACTTCGTCCTCGGTCTCTCTTAACAACTCCATCTCGGCAAATTTATCTACTGAATCTCCCCCCACTTTCCGTCAAACTCACGTCTAAATTAATAGACCCAACGTCAACAATCAATGACCTCGATGGCCGCTACATTATAACAAAGACTAATGTCATGGTCTTGATCCAAAAAGAAGGCCTCCCAACTGAATCTATAGCCTGAAGAATATCTACACACGTTTTCATGAGAGTTTTAATATCTCCTCTTCCACTGTGGCTAAAGACCTATCAACCTATGGCTCTCATATTGGTTCCAAACGTCTCTCGTATCTCCAAAAAACTCGCAGCAATCATAATAAATATTTTCGTCCCTAACTCCATCACAGTCGATCCATCTCACTCCATTGAAATTGCCCCAAAGATCCTTTCCCTCTACTATAAGAATGTCAGAGGACTTCGCACCAAAACCTCGATGGTGCACCTGAAATCACAATCACTTCCCTACGACATTTTTGCCCTAACTGAAACCAACCTTTGTCCCAATGTTCTTAACTGTGAATTATTCACTTCTGAATTCGTAGTCTTTCGCGCTGACGGCCAGAAACATGAAGACCTACCTCTCCTTCGGCCGCGGTGTTCTTTTAGCCATACATAATCGTCTTGATGCAACCCTCGTCAAATTCTCAAATTCCACTTCTTTTGAATTTGTATCAGCTAAAGTATCTGTATCCAAACGGAGCGTATATATTATGTGCTGTTATATTCGCCCTTCTCAACCCGACCAAGCATACCAGCTGGCCGTTGATATAGTTGACTCTCTGTTAGATATCGCTGATCCTGATGATGATTTTATAATTGTTGGCGACTTCAACCTTCCCCTTTTACAATGGTCTCCATCGGAGGACGAATCATCATTTGTTCCTACTAACTCCTCCTCAGAAAAGGAAATCCTCCTTACTGATCGTCTTTTTGACTCCGGCCTTTTTCAGATCAGTGGCATTACCAACAACTTAGGTAGGCAGCTAGATCTGATTTTCTCATCCGATCCCCATAATTCCTTGGTTACCGCGAGTAACCATCTTTTCGGCACCCTAGACCAATATCACCCCCCTCTAGCTCTTGCCTTTTCGTATGAAAACGTCAACATTACCGTTGATTCTGAGAACTCTCTCTCTTTCAACTTCCGCAAAGCTGACTTCGTTAAACTTAACAACCTACTCAATAGCATAAATTTCAGCCTCTTCCTAAACATTAACACACCCATTGATATTGCTCTCGTATTCTTCTACACAGCAATCTTTGACTGTCTTCTCCAATCTGTCCCTTATCTGCCTCGAAAAAACTGCTCATCATCACCTCATTGGTATAATAAGGAATTGCGTACTCTTCGCAACGTCAGAAACAAATTATGGAAAACTTACCTGGTATCCAAATCTGCCTCAGATTACTCATATTATCAGCAAGCTTACTCCCGCTTTTCCATCCTCTGCGAATTCCTCTATCTCGAATACCTCGATAGAATGCAATTAAGTCTAATCACTGATCCTAGGCGCTTTTACCAATTTATCAACGTCAAAAGAAAGTCCGACGGCTTTCCTTCCACTCTAAAGTTACTTAATACTTCATCTGCTGACCCTAAAGTAATCTTCAACCTCTTTGCAACCTTTTTCAGCCAATCGTATAGTGACCATGTACACGAACCGGACCTCGATTTTTTCTCCTACCTGAATAACTGTCCTCAAACCTCTCTAGCTTCAGTCGACATTAGGTCTGATATTGTGCGAGAAAAAATTAATAGGCTCAAAGATGACTTCTCCCCTGGTCCCGATGGTCTGCCCGCCATCTTATTAAAGAAATGTGTAGATGTCCTGTGTCAGCCCCTTACAACTCTATTTCGTCTCTTACTCTCTCAAGCCGTTTTCCCAAAATTATGGAAGGACTCTTTTATTTTCCCTATCCATAAAAAAGGCAGTAAAAACGATATTTCTAACTATAGACCCATAGCCAAACTTTCCTCTATCCCTAAGCTCTTCGAAAGCATTGTCTACGACTCACTGTATTTCCACTGCAAATCTATTTTTTCCCCACAACAGCACGGTTTCTTAAAAAGTAGGTCCACTACGAATAACCTGACCGAATTCGTTTCCAAAACACTACAAGCATTAGAGAAAGGTAATGAAGTGGATGTCATTACCACCGACTTCAGCAAGGTGTTTGACAAAATCTGTCACTTATCAATTTACCTTAAACTTAAAGCCCTCGGTTTCCCACCCTCTTTCATTTCATGGCTGAGATCGTACCTAGAAAATATAAACACCACTTCAGGGGTTCCTCAAGGCAGTCATCTTGGTCCGCTGACCTTTGTCTTAACTATAAACGATGTCGGTCACGTCATAAAAGACTCTGATCTGTCTATTTACGCGGATGATATGAAAATCACTAAGGTAATATCTACCCCCACCGATTCTCTCTTACTTCAAATCGATCTAAATTCATTCCACACATGGTGCGACAAAAACTTTCTAGAACTTAACGTCGCCAAATGTCAATCCATAACATTCTCTCGTAAACGTCTCCCCCCATCCCTCAGAACCTATTACTTTCTTAGCGAGCCCGTTCCCTCAGTCTCCTCTGTATGCGATTTGAGTATTATTTGTGACAGGGAGCTAAACTTCCGGTCCCACATTGATCATATTGTACACAAGGCCAATTCTTCTCTCGGTTTCATAAAACGCTGGTCTAAAGAATTTTCAAACCCTTACGTTTCTAAATCCCTTTATATCACCTTTGTCAGACCACTCCTGGAATACGCCAGCCAAGTTTGGTCACCTTATCACAACATACACTCCCTTAGAATCGAAGTTGTGCAGTGTAGGTTTATCCGGTTTGCCTTACGCGGTCTCCCATGGGCCGACAGCTATATCTTACCTCCCTATGAAGACCGGCTAAAATTGATTAACCTGCAAACCCTTTCAAAACGTCGCGAAGTCGCTGACATACTTTTCGTGCACCAATTATTAACCGGTATGATCGACTCCACCGCACTACTGGAAATGATTTCCCTTCGCACTAACCCTCGAAACCTCAGGTCCGTACCGCTACTTGTTCTCCCTCACCACCGCACCAACTACGGACATTTTGAACCAATTTCCAGAATGTTACGCCTGGCAAATAACTCACAGAACACCCTAGACTTTCATTCGAGTCTATCCGCCCTTAGAAAGTCCCTCTACACCTCTTCCAGAACTAACCAGTCCCAGTTCCCTCTCTAGTTTTTAAGATAGTTTTTAAGACTTAGTTTAATAAAAAATGTGTGGGCCCCCAGGGGCCCAAAAAAAAAAAAAAAAAAATTTAAGCTTAGAGTTAAGGTCCCTCGTTGTTAGTAGTAGTAGTAAATTAAATTTATTTTTTTAAACTTCATATTCAATTTAAGCTTAATTAAGATTTAAGCTTGCTTGTATTAAGCTAAATAAATAAATAAATAAATAAATAATTTGCTAACTCAAAGGATCTCAAGAAGCAATATATTGCATTTATGCAAGAATATCGCCGCCTTGGGCATGTGGAAGAGATAAATCACAAACAGTTGGACAAACCCTATTATTTTCTACCACACCATTGTGTCACAAAGAATGACAGTAGTACAACAAAACTTAGAGTTGTCTTTGATGGATCTGCAAAAACTACCAACAATCTTTCATTAAACGATATACTAGCGGCAGGCCCAACCATTCAAGATGATGTCTTCTCCATACTGGTAAGATTCCGCATGCCAAGGTTCGTCTTTACAGCAGATATAGAAAAAAATGTACCGGCAAGTTCTGGTGGAGGGATAGTCCCAGCGAACCACTGAAATGCTTCAAGCTTAACACAGTTACGTATGGAACAAGGTCAGCACCATATCTTGCAACGAAGTGTCTGCAAAAACTAGCAAGGGATACTCAGCAACAATTTCCCCTAGGCTCCAAGCTGCTATTGAGAGACTTTTATGTTGATGATGTACAACGGTCCAAGCAATGCAATCGGAGCTACAAGGATTATTGGCAGGTGCTGGTTTTAGACTCCGAAAATGGTGTACCAATCATGAACCACTTATCAGAAACATACCTCTCGACGACAGAGAAACAAAACTGGACTTCACCAACAATATCGAAGAACACATTAAGATAGTCGGAATGACTTGGCTACCAAAATCCGACTATCTGTGCATAAAAACATCATGGATCGAAAGTAAAAGAGTAACGAAGAGGAGCGCTTATTCAGATATTGCCCACCTATACGATCCATTAGGAATCATGGCACCAGTCATAGTAACCGCGAAATTATTTCTTCAACAACTATGGGAACTAAAATACGACTGGGACGCAGCACTGCCCCCAGACATGCAAACAACATGGTTAAAATATCGAGAAGATCTGAAGTCACTACATGACATCAAGATACGAAGACATGTTTTCTCTAACAAGGTTCCAAAAATCATTCAATACCACATATTCGCAGACGCTTCGGAAAAGGCATATGTGAGAGCCGTGAATATCAACAATAAGATTACAGTACGCCTACTCTGCGCCAAATCAAGAGTACCTCCATCAAAGAAAACAAAATTATCACTTCAAACGACAATTCCAAGGTTGGAATTATGTGCAGCCAAGCTGGCAGCTGAGCTGATGTTCCGTCTACAAACTGATCTAGATATTCAGACTGACAATATATTTCTATGGACGGACTCAACAATAGTCCTCAACTGGATAAACTCAACCTCGTCGGACACACTTCCAGTCTTCGTTGCCAATCGGGTAGCTACTATATAACAATTAACTACACCACATCAATGGCGAGATGTGTCCTCCAAGGAAAATCCCGCAGACATTTTGTCAAGAGGACTAGCACCCAAACAATTGGAGGGGAATCTCCTTTGGTTTTACGGGCCACGATTCTTGCATGGCGCTGAAGCTATATGGCCACCTAAATTCGAAAGATCACCAGATCATCCAACCGCCAAGGCAACAGCCGACATCTCTTTATCAGCGACTACTGAACAGCGACTACAGCAACATCCTGGACACAATCCACCACAAAAATTCATTTCAAAAGGCGATACGCATCGTCGCATACATGCTTTGATTCAAGAGACTTAAGAACGATCAATGCAAGTCCGACAGGGTCAATACACAGGATGCATTTCTCAGCAGCAGTGAACTTGATCAAGCTCGAAGAACTGTGATTAGACTGATGCAGAATTCTAAGACGACATAACTCATCTCAAAAAGCACAATGAAGTATCCAAGAAAAGTCTCTTAACAACTCTAACTCCGTTTCTCGATCAGGAAGGAATCATTCGCGTTGGTGGACGATTGGAATCATCTGCATTGCAATACGATGCCAAGCATCCAATATTGATGCCCTATTCCCACCCATTTACAAAATTATTGATGATTGAAGTTCATCAGGAAAACAAGCATGCAGGACCTCAAACTATCTTGGCAATCGCTCGGCAAAACTACTGGCCAATAAGAGGCAAAACACTCGCTCGATCTATTGTTCACAGCTGTGTTTTCTGCTCAAGGTCAAGACCCAAACTGCTATCACAAATGATGGGAAACCTCCCGGCCGACAGAATCCAACCAGAACGACCGTTCTTGAATACAGGTATTGATTTTTGTGGACCTATCTACACTCATTACAAGCTAAGGGGAAAACATACACAAAGGTCTTACATATCAGTGTTCTGCTGCTTTGCTACAAAGGCTTGTCATCTCGAGTTGGTGACTGATTTAACATCAGAAGGATTCATTGGCGCACTACGGAGATTCATGGCATGACGAGGCCATTGCAACAACATCTATTGTGACAACGCTACCAATTTCGTGGGAGCCAAGAATCAGTTATCTGAGATAACCGAATTTATGAATTCTGGAAAAGATAGGGAGAAGATTGTGACCTCTTGTACAAGGAAGGGATGCGACTTCAATTTTATACCTCCACGATCACCACACTTCGGGGGATTGTGGGAAGCTGCTGTCAAATCAGCTAAGCATCTACTGCAACATACCTTGGCTTCAGCATCGTTAACCTATGAAGAACTTGAAACCGTCATAATAGAAGTCGAGGCTATACTCAATTCTCGACCGATAACTCCAATGTCATCATCTCCAAATGACCTCGCTGCTCTTACCCCAGGACACTTTCTCATTGGAGAACCAATCACCAGTACCATCGATCGTACAGCGAAACCCGAAAAATCATCATTGCTCACTCGATGGAAGCTAGTCACTCATGTTAAGAACGAATTCTGGCGACGTTGGTCGAGCGAGTATTTGAATCAACTACAGCATAGATATAAATGGAAAGAAAGATGTCAAAATGTTGAGCCAGGAATTATGGTCATACTGAAGGAAGATAACCCGTGCAGGGACGGCTTAAGAATATCACTGCAGCGCCCCCCCTCCAACAACCAGCGCTTGTCGTAAAAGGCGACTAAGGGGGACAAATCAGATCTAGGCAATATAACACCCAAGTGAGCCTAGCGACACATATACTACCTTGAAAACCCTCCCACAAGTGTGCATGCGAGTCCGTGGGTTGACACGACTGGAGATCACCGGTGTCATAAAAGAAAGACCAAACAATACTAAAACAGGAGCATGCACGTGTCAAACAACAAACACCATCGCAATATGGTGCAAAAAATTGTATTGCAAAACTGTATCATTATGGTAATACTTGCAAAAAGAAAAGGCACTACCACTGCTGTGCATGGTACTGATCCTGGACCGAGCAGAAATGTTCGGGTCAGAGCTATACGGATTCCGGGGGCTAGCAAAATAATGAAACAGTTTGGACGCAATTTGAAGGTCCCGAGTTGGAACGTTGGAAGCATGACCGGTCGGACTTACGAGCTGGAAGAGATGATGAATAAGAAGCGGGTGGACATCTTGTGTGTCCAAGAGGCGAAATGGAAAAACACCGCGAATCGGGCGCATTTCTTGGACGTTAGGACAAAAGATTACAAGATGTTCTACTACGGAACGGAAAAGGCTAGGAACGGAATCAGTATCATCCTTGCGGCAGAGCTACTTGGAAACGTCTTGAGCATTTCGAAGTCCAGCGACCGTTTGATGTCTCTCAAACTAGTAATACAAGGAGAGGTGTGGAATATTGTCAGTGCATATGCTCCCCACAATGGGTGCAATCAGAGAGATAAAGATGCATTTTCGCTAGATTTCCACAAACTCCTTAAGAACATCCCAAAGGAAGAATTTTTGTTTGTTGGAGGAGATTTGAATGGACATGTCGGGAAATTAAACGAAGACTATGAAGACTGCCATGGAGGACTGAGATAAGGCACCATTAACCTTCCTGGTGAAGACATACTAAGCATGTGCAAATCACACGGTCTTATCGTGTTAAATACCATGTTCATCAAACAAAGCCGACACCTGATCACTTACAGCAGTGGTGGAGATGAAACTCAGGTTGACTTCCATTTGGCAGCCAGTTTCATGAAGCTTTGGGTAAAAGATTGTAAAGTGATCGTGGGAGAGGCAATCGCTCGGCAACACCGTCTCCTGCTAACAGAAATTTTTATGAAAACACCGAAGAAAAGCAAACAAACAAGGGTCTCTGAGAAAATCAAGTGGTACAATCCGGACAAGGAAAAAGGTGAGGCTTTTGTTTTCGTAATGAAAAATTACCTCTCTCACACCATCAACGGAGCTGAGGATGAAGAGTGCAGAGTACAAAATATGTGGGATTCCCTACAGTGAACTTGCTTAAAGAAGGCCAAATCACTGCTAGGAGCTTCAAAAGGCCACCATCAACACACCAAAGAAACATGGTGGTGGAGTGATGAAGCTAAGAAAGTGATAAATGAGAAGAAAGCGGTTTTCAAAGCTTGTCAAAGTGCCCCTCTAATAATAGTGCCGAAAAAGCTCGCCTCGAAATGGAATACAGATGCTGCAAGAAAAAAGCGAAGAAGAAGTGCGCCCAGCTTCAAGCAGAGAGGACGGAGGGCCTGTATCGGGAGCTGGAGAAAGTATTTTCCCCGGTTGCTGATGCAAACCAGGCTATCCAGGAGCTGCGAAGACACAATATGAACAAGAGCGCCACTATCTTCAAAATAGCCACCCAAAGAAGGAAGAATGCTCAGAAGATTCGTTCGCCAAAGCTCATTAGCAATGCTCATGGCCAGCTTCTTGTGGATGACGACAAAATTCTTTTAAATGAACAGTTTCCGCGGCTATACTTTCCAAGAGCCACCCCTAACTGTGAAGAAATACCCGACATTACAGTCGAAGAAGTTAGTGAGGCGGTCAAATACTCCAAAAAACGAAAAGCGGTTGGGCCAGACGAGATGCCCTTTGAGTTCTGGAAAAAGATGGGAGACATCGGGTTCAGATGGCTCAGAATTCTCATATCCAAATTCGTGAGAGGTGATCCAATGCCGAATCAATGGAGGGAAAGTTACCTTCTTCCTGTATACAAAAGGAAGGGTGATACGCGAAACTGTGATAACTACCGTTCGATCAAGCTGATGTCACACACTATGAAGATCGTTGAGCGGGTATTAGGTGGCCGACTGCGAAAAATAATACGGCTTTCTGATGATCAGTGCGGGTTTGTCTCGGGTAAATCAACCACAGATGCAATCCAAAGTATAAGGATCATAATGGAAAAACATCGTGATTCCTTAAGGGATTTGCATATTGTATTGGTTGACTTTGAAAAGGCATTCGACAGACAACCACGAGATCTGATATGGGTGGCGCTAAGACATCGAAGGGTTCCAGAAACCTATGTACAGATGATCATGGACATTGTACGAAGGAGCAAAAACAAGAGTAAGATGCCCCGCTGGAGTAACCGAAGAATTCCCAATCAAAGTCGGGGTGCACCAGGGAAGCGTTTTAAGTCTTTTGCTCTTTATTACAGTCCTTGATTATCTGCTTGAAGGTAAAGTGATGGACCCCAAGGTACATCAGTTATTCGCTATCTTCTTTGACAGAAAAATGTCCCCTAAGTTGAAAGGAAGGCTCTACACCGCAGTTGTACGTCCAGCGCTCACTTATGGTTCACAATGTTGGACGATGTACAAAAAGTATGAGAGTAAATTAACGGCAGCTGAGGTGAAGATGCTTCGCATGACAGCAGGTGTGACAAAGCTTGATCGAATAAGAAGTTCGAAGATCCGTGGAAGCTTTCACATCAAGGAAACCATCGTACAAAAAATAGAGCGCGACCGGCTCAGTTGGTATTGCCACGTTCAAAGAAGAGATCATTTGAACCCTGTTAAAAAGGCAATATCTATGCACGTTCCAAAGACATCGCGATGTAGGAAAGGCAGGCCTATAAACGCCTGGATCAGACAAATGCAACGACATCGGCATTTCATTGGCCTCAGTAACCGAATGATCCAAAATCGGCAGGCCTGCCGATATTTTCTGAGGTCAAATAGGCGAACCCCACAGGCGGATCAGTAGAAATGCGGTGAAGTGGGAGGGTTATGATCCCTTGTTTTCGGATCATAGCCTCGCTGATAAAAGGAAGAAGAAGAAGACTGAAGGAAGATAGTCAACCAAGCCTCAAATGGCCTCTAGGCCGAATTATTGGTGTCATCAAGGGACAAGATGGGCTAATAAGAGAAGCGGATGTACAAGCAGCGAATGGCGTGTTCCGTCGGGCCATACACAAGCGAGCACCGCTTCCAATATAGCAACAATCACAACCCTCGGATAAGACTTCAACTGATCATCTGAAACGTCACAGCAAGGATGGGGACAAATCAGCTGATCCATCGCTAAACAACATACCTAGAGACAGACCTCATGAGGATGCCCCACACCACGTAAACGGAAGGGAGGTCTATCTCTTGGTACAGCCTTAGTCACCTTGTTCATCGCTTGCGCAATGACAACTACAATAAACGCAAAGGAAATTGAAATCAGCGCATTTGACTCCCGACCTGGAATTTACTTCGACAGTGTAGTTACATCGAACCTAGTAACCCATACATGGGACCTAGTCATCTATTATGATCTAGCGCCATACTGGAGCAAGTTGCAGGCAATTGGAAATAGCACCAAAATATTGCAGCATCTTTATGAAAGGTTACGACAAAAAACATTATGTACCCACGTAACCAACCTCATTCACCACACTCACCAGGATCTATATGAAGACAGCATTATCTTTGAAAAACCAACCCTGCGACGTCCGAAGAGAGGAGCATTCAACATAATTGGAAATATGGCGAATTCATTGTTTGGAGTCCTTGACTCTCAGTATGCAGAAAAGATGTCCGAAATAATTGAAGAGGTACAAGCCAATGAAGATTATTTGCTAGCCCTCTCATAAAACCACACTTCGATAGTAGTGTCCACAATCAACATAATCAAGCAAAACCAAGAAACCCTGGATCAACGACATGCGATATTGCAAGCTCAGCTGAATGAAGTGATTAACCGAATCAACAACAACACGGACGAATCATATCAACTCAAGATTCAACAACTCTTTTCGTCACGGTCCTTATATACCACATTGCTTATATCAAACGTTCAACGCACACACTCAGCAATAACAAGTGCGTTATCAGACATCCAGCAAGGAAAAATAAGTCATTTGCTAATTTCTCCACACCAAATGAAGCAACAAGCTATTGTTATAAGGAACAGTCTATCATCTACATATCGCCTGCCAGTACCACCTGACAATATATTGGAGCTTTATAGAATCATGGTGACTGCTAGCCAGATAACGAACGACTATGTTATCTTTCAAATAAAATTTCCATTAATAAACTCTGACGATCTTGAGTTCTACAGACTAGTTCCGATCCCAGCGGTAGTAAATGAGACAATACTACTCATACAACCATCATCTACATTCTTAGCGGTCAACCGTCATCATGACCGGCACTACCCGTTAACAGATTTTGAACTATCAACTTGCATCATTGTAGAAAAAACGAGGTATCTCTGCACGCAAATACATCCGATTTATCATAGAGGAGCTGCACAAAATGTGAAATGCACATACTCAATAAAATAAGGGACCTATCAACATGTCAAATGAAACTAATTCATCGTATGGACCGAGTTCTTGCACTCCAATCAGTGGATATATGCTGTAACTTCAAAAACATCACTAAATATAGCATGCAAGGATACGGTGACATTAGCTACGATTGAGGGATCTGGCATCTTAAAATTGCAACCCAATTGCGTCGCAAAGGGAAACTTCATAACTCTACGGGCTCACGGCAACCATTCATCCATCACGAGACTCAGTGAGATGCCGAATGAGACGCTTTTCGAGCATATAAGCAATGAGTTGGAGCCGACACATCAATATCGAATTCGGTTTGACGAACAAGAAATAAAGTTAAAAAAGCTAGCAGCACAGATAGACTCTACTCATCTGAAGTTACCAGCCTTTATCCAGCGACATGCAGTACCACACACCATTATAAGCTCGACTGGCCTATTCATCATCATCGCCATAGTAATTTTACTAGGTTGGAAATTCCGAGTATTTACCTGCAATAACAGACCGGCAGATCATCCGGTTGCTGCTCCAAGATCAGTCCCAGGAATACCAACCAACGGCATCCGTCATCACAGCATTTAACTAAATTCAATGCAACAACAACAGCATTGAACTCAGTTCAACGGGGGCAGGATGTTGAGTTAGGTCAGTTCATTCCAACTGTATCGAGTGACGATAAGCCAACGGCCAAACACAACGGAAACCAGAAACCATTCATTCACCTCATTCATTACGGCCCACAACGGAAACCAGAAACCATCTATTCACCTTGAACTTAGCATGAATAATTGAATCGCCACTTTTTGCACTGTCATCAATATTTTCATTCTTTTTGTTATTCTTTGCACTTTGAAATATTTGTACCTTTTTTGTATTATTGTAAATAGCATTATCACCAATATTTGTATTTTTTTACCTTTGCTTGTTATTCTGTTAATATTGTAATTAGTGCAAAGTTAGCAATTTTTATGTATAAATACTGTCAAATAAATTCCTTTTGTCACTTGTTTCTGAACAGCCAATCAAGACTTTTATTTTACTTTTCCAAGTGAGTCTGCTTGGAAGCTGTTCTGGAGTTTCAGTTTATGTACTGGCAATACCAATCTTAGATACGGTACAAGAACCGTAATCTATTCAGCTCAATACAGTAAAAGAACTGTATTCAAATGTAGCACTCAATATAGTTTCAATTTAAGTATCTCCACTGGAATCTTGGATTGGGATTGGATAAAAAAAAAATGTTGCGCTGGTCTCTTCGTTGATATATCAAAAGCGTTTGATATGGTCAATCACACTATTCTTGTTGTGATTGTTCCAACGAATTGGGAAAAAAGAAAGAAACGCTCCGTTCACTAACTCAATCCAGAATATTTTATTTTAAGAAAAACAGTAGTCTTATATACTAAAGTTCCCACTGATAGCTTACATGCTAACAGTGGTTATGTACTTGACAGCAGTGTTAATTATCATTGGTTTTATTAGCGCGACTGCTGTAGTGATGACAGATGTTGGGAAATATTCCTTTGACAGATATATCAATTCTTCTGAATAAATTGTACTGTGCAGGGTTCCGCAGTTTTATGTTCAGTTGGTTTGAGTCCTACCTAAAGAATAGAACACAAAAAGTGAAAGTTGGGGGATATTTTAGTAACTCTAAGATTTTAAACTTGGGGCTACCCCAAGGATCTGTTCTTGGTCCTATATTATTCCTCATTTACATAAATTCTCTTTTTAGTCAACGGTTTGTCGGAAAAGTTCAAGCTTTCGCAGTTGATTTGGGTATTGCATATAGTTCAGATAACCCTTTAAATTTAATTGCTGATATCAACAATGATATTAGTATATTGCGAATTTGGTTTGCCGAACACAAATTAGAGGTCAGTAATAAAACTAAACTAATTTACTTTGATCTGAACTCACAGGATTCTCCCGATATTGATGTATATTTTCATGCTCCAAATTGTACTCGACATTGTGATACATATATTACATGCAATACTTCCAGTTCCAAAGTTCTGTTTAACAAAGATGCAATCTGCGATGCGACTTATTTCAGGATTGAAGTAGTAAAACAATTTAAATATTTGGGTATTCTAATTGACCAAAATATGAGTTGCTCTGATCACATTTTAATTCTGAAACAACATCTGCGTTCTTCCGTTCGTAGTATATATCGTCCTAAAAAATTTGTAAATAATAAGACTTTGAGAATGGTCTACTTTGGAATTGTTCACTCTAGGTTAGAACATGGAATAAGCTGTTGGGGCAGCGCTTACCAATCGAAAATACAACCAATTGCAGTCTTACAAAGAAAGCGCTGTGAGAAAAGTGTGTGGTGCCAATCGATTAGCTCGCTCAATGGAACTATTTAGGGTTTTAAAAATTCTGCCAGTAAAGCACCTGTACTTTTTCAAAGTCTTGAACATTTTCTTTATGAGAAGTGGGTATTTGCAAAGCACGATATCCGAAACCCGTAATTTGGGCAGTAACTCTGATTCAGTTGTCAGCATTCCCACTTTTCGCACTACTCATTTCCGGAACTCTTACTCAGTTGTGTCCTGCAAATTGTTTAATAAACTTCCAGCTGATATACCTTGCCTCAGAATTTACTCTTTATTTAAAAGAAAAAGTAAAGACATGGCTTTTTGGTTTCGATCACGAAGATATTAAAGTTCTGCTGTCCTTTATTGTTTGGTTTAGAATTATAGATGTACATTTATATCACCTATTGCTTCGTTGCTATTTTGAAATTTTAAAATATTTAATTGGATTTAATCACTACACTTTCACGTTTTTCCTTTTTTGATCTCCTTTTATTTTTTTATCTTTTAAATTGTTCACCCCTCAACAACAAAAAGATTTTGAATTTATTATTTGTTAATTTGAAGATATTTAAAATTAAGTTTTCACTAAAGTGTGTATTTATACCTAGCCTTTTTTTCTTTTTGAAGTGACATTTAACGTTATTTTAATTATAAATATAAAATGTCACTAATTTATTTATTCTTATCTTTAATATTGTTAAATGTATACAACTATTGTAAGGGTCGTTTTTACGATCAATGAAATAAGAATAAAGAAATAAATCCAATACAATACCTGACAGGCCTGGTTTGCTGCCTCCATCGTCAGAGTGAAAAGCTTCGGCGAGTGTTTTCTTGTGGTGAGAGATAATATTATTTTAAACCGGGCATTATCACACGACGACATGCACAAAAATAAAAATTATATACCTATATAATGTGTGGCCTATATATTGTAACTGAGGAGCACACTTTAAGTTTTTGTCCTGTTATAATCCAAAACTATATTAAAGTTTTTCGCGCTCCAACCTCTTGCGAACGCCCGACAAACACCTGAGAGCATTGTTGTCATAAAAAAGCTTCTCAAAAAACAAAAATAAAAATTGCCCTTCGGTTAAGGTACGAAACTGTAGGTCCCCTACATTTTTGTGGGAAATATAACGCACACAACCCAAGTGGTTTCAAGAAGCTGGGCCCTATGCCCTTTATGAAACGTTTGCATCAAATATGTATGCATGTAATTTTCAAATAATGAACTCACAGTAATCGTTCAGCGCCCCGGGTCTTTCTCTTCATCTAAACATTCTGGGCAGAAGGGCGAGCTATCGTGTACAAATCGGTGAATATATTTTCGATACGGGAACTTCGCAAAGTGGTAGTTGCAGTCCCCGTGTGCTCTCTTTGTCCAGACCTCTATGAAGCCACCTGGCTTGTCACAGTGATACATATTGTAGTATTCTTTCTGGGGTTCGTTTTAAATAAAACCGTCTTTTGTGTATTTTAATCGTTTATTCATTATCAAATACCAACTTCACTTTAACACAATGTTCAATCACTTTATTATTTCAAATCAAACGGTCGCTACAGACTTATTTTCACAATGTCGCTTGCTTTCACCACTGGTCGAATATCTCTTGTAATCGCTGTATTCACTTATGAACAACTGTCTCGACGATGGTTGTGGTATGGGTATTTATAGGAAATCGCTAGGGGTTCTAGAACATACTTGATGTTTCTCCGGGTGAATTGAGGATCATGGAATATTGGGATATTGTGTGGAACAATTGTGGAACGTAAGCACATCAGGTTGGAATATTTACTGCTAGAATGTTTTGCAATAGTTGCTACAGTTTGAGATACAGTGTTTCAGTTTTTGGTACACAAACCATCCTGCAGTCAATGCTACACTGCCCCCCTCTTAAACTTGTTCGTCCCGAACAAGATCATCTGGATTACTGCCATGGTAACGATGAAGACGATCCAGGTGGACAATTTTCATCTTGCCTCTTACTCCACGCTGGATCCGGAAGACGACGTCATTGATGCGTGTGACCACTTTATAAGGGCCCTCCCAGTCTTGCTGCAGCTTGGGTGACCTCCCCTTTTGCCGGTGTGGGTTGTACAGCCATACTAGGTCTCCCTCGTGGAAGCTGGACGTTGTTGCCTTTGTGTCGTACCTGGTTTTCATGCGGTCACTCGCTACCCTTATCCTCGTCCTGGTCCTCTGATGTATGTCTCGGATCCTTTCCCTGAGGTCCGCCACGTAATCCTCTTCACTCTTGGGCTCATCGTTAGGGGATCCAAACTTCAACTCACTAGGTAGCCGAACTGCTCGACCAAACAAGACTTCGGATGGAGTATGTCCAGTAGTACTGTGCACTGCATTTCGGTAGGCCATCAAGAAAAGAGGAATTTGTCGATCCCAATCGCGCTGGTGGTCTTCTACGACCTTGGAGAGATGTTCGTTTAAGGTTCTGTTGAAGCGCTCTACCATCCCGTCGGATTGCGGATGAAGCGGAGTCGTCCTCGTCTTTTTAATTCCTAGTTGTTGGCATACCTCTTGGAATATCTTTTATTCGAAGTTTCGTCCCTGGTCAGAATGCAGTTCCATAGGCACGCCGAATCTGCTCACCCAGTTGTTGACGATCTGTTCCACGATGGTCTTCGCTTCCTGGTTAGGGATGGCGAACGCTTCCGGCCATTTGCTGAAGTAGTCCATGACGACTAGGATGTAACGGTTACCATTGTCGGTTTCGGGAAATGGACCAGCGATGTCAGCGGCAATCCGTTCAAAGGGTGCGCCCACGTTGTACTGGTGCATCTTGCCTCGCGTTTTCGTTCTGGGTCCCTTGCTGGCGGCACACACGACGCATTTTCGGCACCAACTCTCTACGTCTACCCTTGCGCTGAGCCAATAGAAACGTTCTCGTACCTTCTCCAGGGTCTTGTTTGCACCCAAATGACCTCCGGATGCTCCATCATGCATCTCCCGTAGCACCTCGTGTACTTTTGATCGCGGCAAGACAAGCTGCATTATGAAATCTTTCCCGTCCGGCCTTTCCCATTTCCTTTTCAGTACACCATCTTGCACATGAAGGGAGTCCCACTGAGCCCAGTATGCCTTGAGAGTGGGGCTCCTGTCCGAGATATCTTGTCCGGTTGGCTTCTCCATAAACTCCTTCCACGCTAATATTGGCTCGATGTCTGGGTCTTCTTTTTGAGCGTTGCGGATTTCTTCTGTACTCCAACCGCCGATAGGCTCAGCTCTTACCCTTTGGATGGAAGGAAGGTTCTTCTCTTCCTGTCGCACACAATGCTTGCCGTCGATCTCGCATGGTTGCCGGGATAAGGCATCTGCATAAGAATGGAGTTTGGTTTGAGGATCCTGGATGGTGGTATTGGGGGCGTCGACTCCGACATCCGACTTCCGCCCCGCGAAACTGGTTCTTGAGCGGTCTCCCCACTCCTGGTTTCGGGAAGCCTGACCAACAGGATGGATGTTATACATGTTGGATGGTATTTCATTACGTCGCCAATTACCATAGTGTGGATAGTTTCCGTGGCTGGGTAGAATTCTGCATTGCCGTTGTAGGTGCCCTCTTTTGTTGCAGTTCCAGCCACGAATTTGTCCTCCGCGAGCGCTGTTTCGGACTTCGACGTCCATCCTCTGGCAAGAGCATTCGACGGCGGCTACTTCCCTTTCACGGTGGATTCCCTGACACGCCTGGTCTGCCGCCTCCATCATCAGAGCAAACGCCAAAGCTTCGGCGAGCGTTTTCCTTCCAGCCATTCTTACCGCCATTTGTAGTTTCGAATCAGCTATGGCATGGGTGAACGCTTCGGTTGCCATCTCGTTAATGATCTCCTCGCCGGCGTTTGGATAGGACAAATGTGCCAGTCGCTCGATGTCTGCTTGCAACTGCTGGAGCGTCTCACGCCTCATCTGGGACCTTCTGCGCAACTGGACCCTATATACTTGCTGCATGTGGTCGTCCCCAAATCGCATCTCAATGGCTTTCACCAGACTGTCGTAGTTGCGTTGTTTGTCCTCGGGAATAGTTTGTAGTAGCTCTGCAGCTGATCCTCTAAGCGCAAGCGTGAGGGCAATGGACCTCTCTTCATCGTCCCAGTTGTTCGTCATTGCCGCAGCTTCGAACTGCCTCTTATATATTGGCCATGATGTCTGTCCATCGAAGACGGGAGGCTGCATCTCTTTCCTTCTCGGGCAGTCGGTTGAATACCCCCGAACTTTCTGTTTCTTCACGCATTCGAGTTCCTTTGCCAAATTCTCGAATCTTCTTTCAACAGCCTCGAATTTTGTTTGGACGTTCTCGAATTTTGTTTCAAATGTCTCAATTTGGGTCTCTACATTTCCAATTTTCTCGTCGATTGTCCCGAATCTGGTTTCCAAACTTTTATTTTGTTCATCGAGTTTGCTTTCGAGAACACTCCTTTGATCGAATAGCTGATGTTCCAGAGAGTTCTTTTGTTCGTCAAGCTTAGCATCTAGAGAATTCTTCTGCTCAGCCAAAGAATTTTCTAGCTTCTCGAATTTTTCATTTTGAGAATTCTTTTGCTCATCGAACTTGGCGTCTAGACAATTCTTTTGTTCATTGAGCTTGGCGTCTAGAGAATTGTCTAGCTTCTCGAATTTTCTATTCTGATCGTCGAATTTCTCAGATAGCAATTTCATTAAAGCCGACATGTCACTCGTCGTACTTACTTGTTCTTCTTCGACGTCAAACAAAGCTGTTTCAGGATCTGCACCCTCGTCCGTCACTATTTTCCGCAACTTAATAATCAATTCTCTTTTTGTACCAGTCGTAGGTTGCTCCCGCTGGCTCAGTACTTCCTTTAGTTGCGGCAATGACAAATCTTCTAGCAATTTCCGAACCATTTTTATTTTTCACTTACACAAAACGCAATACACAAAATTTGTTTTATCCCACTTCTGACACCAATGTAGTATTCTTTCTGGGGTTCGTTTTAAATAAAACCGTCTTTTGTGTATTTTAATCGTTTATTCATTATCAAATACCAACTTCACTTTAACACAATGTTCAATCACTTTATTATTTCAAATCAAACGGTCGCTACAGACTTATTTTCACAATGTCGCTTGCTTTCACCACTGGTCGAATATCTCTTGTAATCGCTGTATTCACTTATGAACAACTGTCTCGACGATGGTTGTGGTATGGGTATTTATAGGAAATCGCTAGGTGTTCTAGAACATACTTGATGTTTCTCCGGGTGAATTGAGGATCATGGAATATTGGGATATTGTGTGGAACAATTGTGGAACGTAAGCACATCAGGTTGGAATATTTACTGCTAGAATGTTTTGCAATAGTTGCTACAGTTTGAGATACAGTGTTTCAGTTTTTGGTACACAAACCATCCTGCAGTCAATGCTACAATATGTTACCCTTTCTTCATTTCTTACTCTCCTGATAACGCTAGCTTTTTCTTGCCGGGTCGCAGTTCGCTTAAGGTAAACACTTTGCATCTCGTTGGCGAGGTCGATTGTGTGTATGTGTGGTTGCGAGAAGCTAGGGCTAGGCCTTTGGTGGCTTCGGAAGGTGGTAATCTTTTCAATATGAAACTGAGCCCGAACTCAGTAACAGTGTGGAATTTGCACGCACTAACCCCACCCTTCTACCCCTGGTTCTCGCCGTCAAGCATTTCATCTGGAGGGGGAACTTCAGCCTTAGGTACTCGGCTCGTTCTTGTTGACAGTCTCCTGCGCTGCGTTTCGTTGTCGCTCTTGTCTTTGCTGCTCCTTCATAATGTTTGCCATAGTGCCGCTAACTGCATTTTCCAGGTGCTCAAAGAGGGCTAGATCGACTTCTTCCTTGGTCAAGATTTCATCAAGATCCTTCACTTCTATTGTGATCTTATGTGTCACGGTTCTGACTTCAGCTTTTCTTTCCAGGAACTTTTCACTTTTTGTTGGAATTTCGAAGGTTGAGCGACTATTTCCTTCAGCTGCAGCAATAAGTTTCCTTTAGTAGTGTTTCGAACGTGATCAACATTTTCTCAAATCTTCTTTAGTCAGAAGTCTGTTTTTACCTTCTTCAGCATGTCCACGTAAGAAAGATCGCCTGTTATCTTTATCACAAGTGCATCTGCACGGGTTGGTTTCTTTCTGCATCTTTCACATCCCTTCACCTGCGATCATTCCTGCTTTTTAGCTGGTCCTTGTCTTTTCATCGTTATTTATTTTTATTCAGGGCTCGCCGATTGTCCATCCTCCGGTGCTTCTGATTTTTTTATTTTTGGCTCAGGCAAGTTCCGCTTTTGTATGCTAGCACGGAGTCGCCCGCAGAATCCTGGAATTTTGCGTTTTTGTTAAAATTATTTGCTTTTGATTTAAATATATTTCTTCTTTGGTTAAAATATATTTGTTAAAAGGTTATTTATATTATATATATATTTGTTTTTGGGTTAAAGCTAATTGCTAAAGGGCCAAATATATTTGTGTTTGGGTTAAATTTTGTTGCTGTTAGGCTAAATAAATGTGCAAAAACTATATGTATGCATACATATGATAATCAGTGTCGATAGAAGGTTGCAAAAGTTTTGGCTCCGCAAAGTTTTAATTTTTTTGTTCAATAAAGTGTTGTACTGGGCTACATATTGCCTCTAGTGATTAATAACTTGAAAGCCTAAATTGGTGCAAAAAAAGTCACATAGCTCTCTTTATTTTCTACAAAATACAAATTTCCTTTTTGAAATTATAAATACATATACCTAACCACTTTCGTGCAGCTTTTGATTCCATAGCTCGAGAAGCGCTTTTTTACAAGCTTTATAAAGTTGGAATCTCAACTAAAACCTTCAAGTATTGCGGGCTATGTACAAACAAAACAAAGCAAGTGTCTGAGACGGAATCAACATATATGAAGAATTTGGAACAACAATGGGTGTAAAGCAGGTATGCATCTTGAGTACATTACTATTCATTTTATATACATATGATATTACGAATGCAGTTGGAGGAGGAATCGAACTAAGTAGAACAAGCATTCCGCCTCTAATGTTTGCGGATGACATTGTCTTTCTCGCTGACTCTGTGGATAGCATGCAGCTTATGATTAACAGGCTTGAAAATTAAAGCAACCTGTCTGTTCATTTTACAAAGTCAAAAACGATGATAATGAGGAATGATGGGGACAGGTACTCTCGACTGTCGACGTTCCAAGGAGAAGACATAGATATTGTACGTGAATACATCTCGGAGTACATCCAATTTAAACATGAACAAGCACCTACAAAATAAATTAACGGAAGCCAAGCGTGCCATTTCCTCATTTTGGAGTACCTGCTTCAATAACAAACACATTTCCCATGCACCCAAGCAAACAAATATTCAACGCGACTGAACCTTCAATATTATTATATGGAACACAAGTGTGGGGCTTTCGCTCCTCTGAGATCGTAGAAAAACTGCTTCGATACTTCGTCAAGTGAATTTTTAAATTGCCCACTGGTACACATACCTACATGCTACAGCTAGAGACTGGGATCCCACCACTGGTTTTGAATACTCTAGAGCTCCATTTAGAGTATGTGGTAAAAGTTATGGCAATGGAGCAGAAACGGATTCCAAAATTAGTGCTATCCCACATGCTGTCGACTAAGGGAAACTGTGTTGATGAATGGAATAGGCTGGCGTCCGATTGTGATTTGGATTTGCAGATTGAACGTAATGAGCAATTCACATCTTTAAAATATAAGTTCAACATTCTACTGAAAAAGACTACTGATGTACGACAATTTTATAAACGGGGCACAGCTATCACTATATAGAACATAGTACAGCAAAATGAGTCACCATCTGCCGGACAGAACGTATTTCTTTGCTGGAAACACAACCGAAAAGATAAGCACGATATTTAAAATAAGAGGAGAGTTAATAAACCTGAACTTTATACCACTGCTTCTTCTTCTTCCTTTTATCAGCGAGGTTATGATCCGAAAATAAGGGATTACAACCCTCCCACTTCACCGCATTTCTACTGATCCGCCTGTGGGGTTCGCCTATTTGACCTCAGAAAATATCGGCAGGCCCGCCGATTTTGGATCACTCGGTTACTGAGACCAATGAAATGCCGATGTCGTCGCACTTGTGTGATCCAGGCGTTTATAGGCCTGCCTTTCCTACATCGCGATATCTTTGGAACGTGCATTGATATTGCCTTTTTATTATAACAGGGTTCAAATGATCTCTTCTTTGAACGTGGCAATACCAGCTGAGCCGGTCGCGCTCGCTTCCACGGATCTTCGAACTTCTTATTCGATCAAGCTTTGTCACACCTGCTGTCATGCGAAGCATCTTCATCTCAGCTGCCGTTAATTTACTCTCATACGTTATACGTTATAGATTACTCAAAATGGAGAAAGATTTTTGGAATATTTTTTTATTTTACGCATTACTTAAGAGGAGAATTTTATTTTATTACTTAATGTCAATCTGGTAGACGGCCTTAAGCCAAATCAATTAGACTAAGAAAAGAAATGTATCATGTATTTTTATGAATTAAATAAATAGTCAATACAACTAAACTAAACTAACTATACCTAACCATCACGTCTATCACCAACACAATCAAACAACAAAGAAAACTGAGATCATCCGATAAGAGTGAAGGTTTTAGTTTTGAATGCGTCCAGTTAATTGATGTGCACGATGCGATTCGAATGCTACTGGTCCTGACTGTGTGCCGCCTAAGTTTTTAAAGTTAATATTGCCCCTAATACTTCCATATATGTTGCACATCTTTAATTGTTGTATCTATAGCAGTCGGTTTCCCGAGAAATGGAAAGAAGAAGAAGAACATATTGTTCCAATCCCAAAAAACCTAACCCGCCAGCTCCGTCTGTTTGCTCTGTTTTTCAGCTAAAGTTATCGGAAAGATTATGGCTAACCAAGTGGCAAGGATTTCGCCATTAACATAGCTGCGAATCTGCAGTTATCAAAGGAACTACAGATTTGCGTACATGACTTATGTTTCTACTTGACTATTTCAAAGCCTTTGACTGTACTGACCATTCAATTTAACTGTGTAAATTAAAAAAATTATTTTGGTTTCCATACTGCGTCACTCAAACTTCTTGCACAATATCTAAGTAATCGTGAACAGGTAGATAAAATAAATCAGGGAACATCAAGTCCTATTTCTGTTAACTAGGGTGTTTCACAAGGATTTGTGTTGGGTCTGTTACTATTTTCTATGTTTATAAACGATCTTCCAGACTCTATTACAAATTGGGAAGTGCATATGTATGCGCATGATGTCCTTATTTATCTATGTCAGTCTGCTGGCTTAATAGAAGATTATGCAGCCCGTATAAATGTGGACCTTGTAAATATCCAACGGTGGTCAAATTCTAACAATCTTAGGCTCACTCTTTTAAAGACCTAGGGAATGATTTGCTCACGGCACAGAATTGACTCCTCTAATTATCTCGCCCTTGTTCTAAACGGCAACATTATTCAATATGTCGAAAAAGTCAGGTGTTTATGATACTGTGAAATGGATATATTTTGGTTTACGCGGGCTGAGGTCTTCATCGTATTCACTGACAATCAAATGCCGTTTGGTTAAAAGCTTATTACGTTCAATTGTTCTGTTTATCCTTGTCTCGATTATGATTGTAAGCGTAGCTTTGTGGCAATCAGAGCTAGCCCCAAGTGTTTTGTTTGTAAAACGTAAATTTAAATTCGAATATTATTGAATCCAAAATTGTTTAGGTTTGTTTTTCACTTTTTACTTGTTTTTATTTTTTTTTATTTATTTTATTTATTTTTCGAATTTAAAATTATTTCTAATCTTAATTTTATATGGTATTGTATTGGCATGTCATGCAGAGACCACGCGGTAGGACAAGCGTTGCACTTGCCACAGATAAACAGAGGATCAGGTAGACCACCTAAAACCTGTAGCAACACCATAAAAAAGAACTTGCGGCAGAGGAATGTGGAGGCTCAGACAACCCAGGGCAGAACAGCCTGGCGATATCGTACAAAAAGAGCTGACCCTAAATATGTAAGACTAAGGCTAAAATAAAGAAGAAGAAGGAAGAAGAAGAAGAAAAAGAATTAAAAGATAAGATATCTTGCGGGTTAGGTTAGCTTAGGTAGAAGTGGCTGCCAGCTGAGAATCGCCAAAACACATAGACCAATAATAGGTCCATTGTAATACCACACGGATCATGGGAGAAATTTTCTCCTACCTACTCCTTAAACCATTTTGAGCTTCTTATGAAGCGTAGGAGGCTCTTAATATCGATGTTTTTCAGGCCGCCTATGTCGTTGTAATAGGGGGCTCCTAGGTGAAGCTTCCTTCTATGGGAGAGAGCTGGGAAGAAACAAAGAAGGTGAGGAATAGTTTCTTCCTCGTCTTCATTCATGCAGCTTCTACAAAAATCGTTCGCAAAAACGCATAACCTTGTGGCATGCTTGCCTATTAGACAGTGTCCAGTGATGACACCTATTTTTTATAGCGCCGATATGCAATCTGTTGAGAGAAACCAAAAACTTAGAACGTTTTAGATCTAGCTTCGGCCAATTTTGTTTTGCCTCTAGACATGTGGGTCCACTTGTCCACCTAAGGTTCGTACTCTCGATAGCATCCAGCTTAAATTTGAGTTTACAAGTAGCTATTGGTATACCTAAGGACACTTTGTCCGGCAGGATGGGTATAGTTGTTCCTATTCTGGCGAGTTCATCGGCCTTACAATTCCCTGGAATGTCCCTATGTCCCGGCACCCAACACAGGTGAATATTGAACTGCTCAGACATCTCCACGAGAGACGATCGGCAGTCTAGAGCTACTAAGGAATTTATAGAGGTCGATTCCAAGGATTTGATTGCTGCTTGGCTGTCTGAAAAGATGCGGATATTTCCAGCAGATATCACGTTTTTCTTAAGCCAAGATAAGACTTCATTAATCGCCAAAATTTCCGCCTGGAACACGCTACAATGATTCGGAAGACGGAATGAGAGCTTAAGATTAAGCCTGTCAGAGAAAACACATCCACTAACTCCATCCTTGGATTTTGAGCCGTCAATGTAGAAGTGGATTGAACCATCTTCTAAGAATGTATCATCATTCCAGAGTGATCTGGAGGGGATGGTGACGAAGAAGTTCTTGTCAAAATTTAGACGTGGGATGGTGTAGTCCGTGTTTTCGGGAGAGATTTTGAATTTATTCAAAATGGAAGCGTGGCCAAATACTTTTCTTGACCACTGTTGGGTAGCTTCGAGGCGAACTGCTGCATTCGCTGCCATTTGCTTCCTAAATATATTGAGGGGTATCAGATAAAACAAAATGTCCAGTGCCGCAGAGGGGGTTGTACCTAGTGCTCCGCCTATACACAGACAAGCTGTGCACTGGACCTTACTTAGATAATCGCGTTTTATAGCTCTTTCTAAGGCTGTCCACCAGACAATGACCCCGTATGTGAGTATCGGTCTAATGACTGAGATGTAGAGCCAGTGAGTGATTCGAGGTTGTAAACTCCATATATTTCCAATAGCTTTTTTGCAAGAGAAAAGTGGTGCTGTAGCTTTCTTTACTCTTTCTTGAATATTAGGTTTCCAGCTTAATTTATTATCCAGGATGAGATCCAAATATTTTGCTGTGTCAGAGAAAGTTAAGCTGATACCGTTTAGAGAGGGAGGGTCGGCTAATGGAATTTAATACTGCCCGGAGAAGAGTACAAGTCAAGTTTTGTGGTGGTTTAACCCAAACCACACCAAACCGCCCATCCAGTGAGCTTATTTAAAGCGTTTTGTAGAAGTTCTTTTAGAGTATTTAAGTGCTTTCCTGAGACAGCCAAAGCAACATCATCTGCATAAGCGATCGCCATGCATCCCTCGCCTTCCATGATTATCAATAGCTCATTGATCACCAAACTCCACAAAAGAGTGGGATAGAACACCACCTTGCAGAGTGCCTCTACTGACAGACCTTCTGGTAGACGTCCCACCCAGCTTAGAGTTGATAATCCGACCATTAAGCAGTAGATAAATAAGTTCGCAAAGTGAGCTGTCGACCTTCAGGTCTGATAGTGCATCTGCTATCGCTGATACATTGTCATTGTTGAAAGCGCTTTCTATATCCAGAAAAGCAACCATTGTATACTCCTTATAAAACAGGGCATATTCTATTTTACGTACCAGTCAGTGTAATAGCGTCTCCACTGATTTGCCTTTGCAATATGCATGTTGGGCCGCCAACAGTAGTTTCTTATCAATACTGTTGCGTAAATGGATATCAATCAGTCGTTCTAATGTTTTTAAGAGGAATGATGATAGACTTATCGGTCTGAAATCTTTTGGATTTATGTGAGAGCATTTATCCCTTTTGGGTATGAAGACAACCTTGACTTCTCTCCATATCCTTGGGATATATACCAGGACTAGACAACTTCTAAAAATTGTCTCAAGCATCGACAGGATTATGTCCGATGACTTCTGCAACTCGGCACGTATTATGCCGTCTGGTCCCGTGGATTTATATGGTTTGAAGCTGTGCAGTGCCCTCTGAAGCTTGCTCTCTGTAATCAGTTTTGAGGAGTCTATTTTTTGTGCAGATGTTTTGCTGAAAACCATATTGCTAACAACTTGGGAACTGCCTGGGATATGAGTGTCAAGCCGTAAATTTAGCGAATCTTCGCTTGATGTCTCCAAGACCCATCGGTTTTCTTAAGGTGACTGGGTGTTATTGGATTTGAAGAGAGAATTTTCCTCAGCCTAGATGCCTCAGAGGCTTCTTCTTTTTCACCACAGAAGAGTCTCCAAGTATTTCGTTTGGCTTTCCTTAATTCTTTTTGTATATGTTTAGGGATGCCTTGTACAAGTCCCAATCTAACGCGTCTCTCGTGCTTTTGGCAGTATTAAAAAGTTTTCTACAATTATTTCTAAAGCTGCTGCTTTGACGTGGAGTCGCAGCTTGTCCCAGCTTTATCTTCACTGGCGATCTTCTTAGCCCATTCTACACGGGTGTTCACCTTTTCGGTTCTTTTGCACTCCGGTATACTGCCAAAGTGCTCCAGAATCCGGCAGGCTGTGCGGCGATCTTTATATGCCTGTTTAGCGGAAGCAAGAGTGCGCCTTGTTCCCGAAGAGTCCCTAGTGAAACGTGGGGGGGTAATAGTACCTTGAGATCTGCAATACACAGATAAGGCTAGCTAATCCGGAGGACGCCAGGTATCCGAATACTCCATTCGCGACTGAGCTATTTTTGTGATGGGCTCCCAGTCAGGCTGATCCTCGGCACGGGTTGTATGACAACTTGATCCAGCCCACCGGAGGGGAGAAGGGGAAAGGAAGGATTGGGAGTCGACTGCATCCTGGTTTCGAATATCATCTAGGGAATAAATCCCAAGAGTTTTTGACCTCTACTAGGCCCTTACACCACGACAAGGAAGATATCTTGTAGTATCCTGTAAAATTATTTAATATAATATAAATAAATAATGAATAAAATATGTATGTGTGTGTCCATTTGATTTGCAAAAACCTCGCAAATATTTTCGAATATACTAGAACCAGTGAATATCCAGGCTAATCGACAGAACTCCGGGGATGAGCTATGGAACTAACTGCTGATGATGATGATTGTTGTAGTTCTGTCAAATCCACATTTAATACAAAGCGAAGTGCGAATGATATAGTAGTTCTCCTTTTGTGAATGATACAATAGTATTCTTTGAATTGTCTAGAATAAAAGAAAATATTCAAAAACTACATTGTGCCGTCCAATATCTACTTAACATAATATGCCTGTACCTCTGTACTTCATATTCCTATTCCTATTTACCGTCTTATCATTTTATACAAATATGAACGAATAGGTGCTGTCCCCAAGCATTTAAGAAATGCATTAATGTAGAAACCCTTCAACTTTGTGTATAGACATTCGAGTAAGCAGAAGTAAAAAAGTGGCTAAGAACTTTTTTACTGCATAATTAAAGACAAACGTGTTGGAGTAGATCGTATCAAAAGTGTTTCCCATTTCCTTCTCACTGTTTCAGGCATTCTAACACGATGCACAAGAAACGCTGACGATAGCGATTTCAGATAAAAGTTGAAGAAAATTTCAATGAAAAGAATTTATGCTAATACTCGTACATGTGGTGAACCACCCACATGTTGGAACCTTTTAGAGGAATGCTGATTTAAAATAAAATCTGGGTGAATAGAACACGCTGAGGTGGCTATCTGTAATTATATACGTACACACATAGGTACTGTGTGTAAGCTGCAAAAGTAAGTGCCAATAGAAATGTGTTTGGTTTGCATAGCATGAACAATGCTGGTGTATTTGCAACAAGAACTCTTACACCGATTTTAATATCCGTTTGTATTCATTTTGACACAAATTTGTAACACGGAGAAATAAATGAGGCAAACTCTATGAGGTACAAAAATAAAGTTTCAGTACCAATATCTGAATCGATTAAGCAATGTTCGCTCGTCCATCCGTCCTCCTATTGAAGCTTTTTGAAAAAAATGCTCCTTTTCATTTTATTTATTTTTTTTTAATTTACTTATTTCAATCTACGATTTTCATAAATCCACAAATATAGCATAATTCTGATAGAAAAAAAAAATATATAATACATTTAGATTTAATTCAAAATTAACATAAGATCTGATTTAAATGTATTTCTTGGCATAGATATATCTACATTATCATACACGGAATTAGAAAAATTAGAACATAGTGAAATAGGCTCGCGTGTGCCATATAAGGTATGATGACGATCTTCAAACAATAATGGCCTCGCTCTAAGGACCCTTTTGTGGAGCATAGATATTAATCAGGGTTATCGTGAATAAATTTTCGCTCGGAATTTTTCATCCGAATAAAAATTAGGTATCTTCAAAAAAGAGGAAATAATTCTGCAGAAAAGAAATAGGTACCATGAATCACAATTCAGAAGAATTTTCAACGCAATCGCGATATTTGATTTTTTTCCCTATTTTTGAAGATAGCTAATTTTTGTTCGGAGGAAAAATTCTGAGGGAAAATTTATTCACGATAACCCTGAATGTCTCTATGTAAATTCCCACAGTCGAGTGAAGCACAAAGCAAATCCCTGATGAACATAATACCACACATTTTCCGCCTAAGTTCGAGAGATTGCATCCCGAGTAGCAAACATTTGGATGTATAAGAAACCTTGATATTAATATAGTGAAAGAATCGAAAACGAAGAACGAAGAAAATTTGTTTGCACTCTCTCAATTCTATTAATATGCTTTAAAGCAATAGGATTCCAGACAACCGAACAATATTCTAGGATTGGGCGCACTATACTACTATATATTGCCTTTAGTGTATACTGATCCTTAAAATCCGTCGAATTGCGCTTAAGGAAACCAAGCAAAGAACTTGCCTTCGTTGTTAAATATTCGATATGGAAAGACATTGAGGCACATTTATCAGTATTCACAATCAAGTCGTTAGAATGACACCACTCTGAAAAGCAATTCAAGTCAAGCTGAAATTGATGACAGTCATTTATGCTACTAAGACAGGAAACAAATTTTACATCATCAGCGTACAGGAGGCAATAACAGAACTTTAAAATTGAGGGCAGATCATTAACAAAAAGCAAAAATAGCGAGGGCCCCAGATGACTTCCTTCTGGAAAACCGGAAGTAACAAACATTTCTTTAGAAAAGTATTTTCCTATGGCAACCCTTTGTTTTCTGCCGGTTAGATAAGACATTACCCATTTTACCAATGACCCATAGAAACCAAAAGCTTTTAATTTTCTATAGAGAATATTTAAATTTACTCTGCTGAACGCCTTTCAAAGTCAGTATGAACTACGTGATAACGGCTTTCCACTGCCCCGGAGCAAAAGTTAGCAAATTTAACCAAATTCGTGCATGTGGATCTACCTTTCCAAAACCCATGCTGGCAATCGCTTATGTGACCTTTCAAAATGCCCTGAAGTCTAATATTTACTAAATTATCTAGCAATTTGGGGATAGCAGGTAATTTGGAAATAGGCCCGTAATTACAAACCTGATCTTTTTTACCATTTTTAAATATAGGAGATATACATGAATGCTTCCAATCTTCAAGAAATACACCACAAGCGAGAGATTGGTTAAAAATGATCTTCAATGGTGTGCAAAGAGACCTAGCACAGTGGCTTAAAACAATTGGGTAGAATCCTAAAGTATCAACTTTAGAATTCGCTTCCAATTTGTCGAGAGCGTTATAAATTTCGTTCGTCTCAAACACGAGGCTAGATACATTAGAAAAACTTTGTAATGAATCGAAATATTCGTCATGAAGATTTACTGAACTTGAGGAATTGTATATATTTTGGAAAAAGTTAGCAACCACGTCCACGACTTTCTCCGGATTACTAGAGGTTTCCCCGGAAAATGTCATCACTGACGGAAAACCTACACTTTTACGCTTGAAATTAAAAAAGGTCCAAAAATACTTAGGATTGCTTTTGAGATTACTTTCTAGCGAATGCAAATATCTACTAGCGAGAAATCTCCAACTTTGGGTACGCAACTAGCTAAAAGAGAACGAAATTTATCAGAAAGAGTCTTAAAATTGTGGGCCAAATTATTGTGCTAAAGCTCACAATACCAGTTAACAGCATTTAAATGATCGTTAAGCGTATTGAAGTTATCTGTACTAAACTTGTACTTGAGACCATAACGGTTAAAGTATGCCAAGAAATTTTCAAACACGTAATTATTACTTTTATTCATGCTACGAGTAATTGCATCATGATGAATTGAATTTGCCAACATCGGATTACAAGCATTAATAGTTACATTTAAGCTATCAGATACAAATATTGTACAAGATCAAGTAATCTATTTAGAGAATTGAAATTAAAGTTAGTCTGAGTTAACCTAGTTGAAAATATTGTATCAATAACTATCATTTTAATTTCTGAAGAAAAACCGCTCGGCGAAAGTTTTAAATTATGACGAACCTATTGTAAGTCTCCAACATTAAAGTCACCGAGAACACAGATATTTACCTTCTTTGTTTTCAAACTTTGAAATGAGGTTTTCGATATTATCTAGATGTTTTGTATATATCGTAATGTTACTTTGTGGAGGAATATAGCTCAAGATCTCACCGAGAAGTGGAACCATACTCTCCATCACTTCGGCGAAACAAATATGGTTGCGCTCGATATTTTTAGGCATTTGACAGAGTTTGGCATTAGGCTCTTTTGTTAAAAGTGCGTGCGATGAGTCTCTTCTGCAATGGATTAGAAGTTACCTTTCGGGCCGTTCAATACAAGTAGTCTTGGACTGCTTCAAGTTTGTAATCCATAATATAAATGCTGATGTTCCCCAGGGCTCCGTTTTGTCTCCAACTCTCTTTCTCATTTCTATAAGCTCCTTTTTATTTATCTTCTGCACGAACTACTCACAGTCTTTCCTAATTCGAAGCGCCTAAAAACACACTACATAAAGTGTTAATTAGACTAGACGAGTGTCATAAGGTCGCCCCCACAGGGGCTAAATAACACTTCATCCTTACTAGGAAACGCAAACATCGTAGTCTCTTCATTCGCACCAACTTGCACAACTTGGTCCTCTGCAATAACTAGTGTCGCGACAACTAATGTCACCTCTACAGTTTCTGTAACAAGCACACTCTCAACACCGATTCTCGCGACACAATCTTACTCAAACAACTTAGCGACCAGCAGTGGCTCTGGCACACAGACAACATCTAAAAAAGCAACAGAGTACTCCCTCAAACAAACAAGACCAAACAACTGCACAAAAAAGAATCAGAACACCTCCTTATAAAAATATCGAAAACACCAGCACAAATAAAAAAATAAAAACGAAAAGCCAAACAAAACTAGATTCATACTTGCTAAGCATGCCTAGCGAAATGAAATCCAATAACAGATTCCAATTACTATCTACAGACGAAGATACAGTCAGCAAAGAACAAACAGAGAATGCGAAAAATAACAACAATGAAATAGGACCCCGTAAACCTAACGAACCTCCAGCAATCTATGTCCAAGGCATAGAATGCATAAAGACACTGAATATCGCCCTAAATGCAATTGCCGAAAACAGTTTCGAACTAAAAATACTAAACAATAACAAAATTAGAATTCAACCGACCGACTCTACAATATACAAATCGATTGTTAAAATGCTTCGGCAACGGAATACGAAGTATCAAGCCAAAGGAAGAACGAGGTTTCAAAGTAGTACTTCGCAACATGCCCCACTCAGCAGACCAAGACGAAATCAAAAGCGAACTCGAAGGGCTAGGTCACAAAGTTCTTAATATATACCATATATATTGTTACGACCTTAAACATCAACCAACTACATTGCCGACATACGACGGGCAGATGGAAGTGTCAAAAAACGAGAGGACTGTCATAGAAGAAGAAGTGTGACGACCACGTGAAGCAAAAAAAGCGCAATTTTCTCGCGCGCAATAAAGAAGTTGTCTTTCCTCCAAAAAGTTGTCTTTCATTTTAATTAGCGCAAGCGGTTCCCTCCACAAATTGTAACAATTGGTGTCAGATGTGGGGTACCGCGAACGACATCATAATCGAGTCTTAAACCACATCGCGCAAATTAATCTACTGAAAGATGTCCGAGCCCGAAGAACTTGGGAATAAGCTTCAACAGATTTTAGAAAAGTTTGCTGAACAGTCGATTATTATGACTGGGTTGCAGAAGTCGTTAAGCGAAATCAACTCCCGAGTAGCGCAAGTGGAAGCTACTCAACAGGAATCATTTAATGCCCGATTGGAAGCTCTAGCTAACCTCTCTACTCCCACAGGTCAAGTCACCGAAGCTAATGCTCAGCCAACAGTTACTTACTCGGTTCCCACAAGAAATGCTACGTGTGAGTCCACAACACCAGAAATACCACCGGCCAGCTCTACCCATATAAGAGAACGCACCCAACAATCAAACGCACACGTTTTTTTTGCGACATCGAATAACCCAAATGTACTCCGTCTAACGGGAGAGGCCGCTGAAGTGAGTTCGGAAGCTGTGCCAGCAGGGCACAGCCAAACAACAATTGTTACCTCGCCGCAGCGGATCAAAGTACAGCCGCGTGAATTTGATGGCAAAACTGCGTGGCGCTCGTATCGCTTGCACTTCGAAACGGTAGCAAGGGTCAATGGTTGGATGAACGAGCTTAAGGCACTCTATCTTGCCCCGTATCTCCGTGGTACTGTATTGGCCTTTTTCGAGACACTGCAACCAGATGTTCGGGATGATTACTTACGCCTGGATGCAGCCCTGACACTGCGATTTGGTAACGAATATGAGCAGTCTACTGCACATTCTGAACTACGTGGACGTGTGCAAAAATCCAAGGAATCCTTGAACGAGTTAGCAACTGACATTCAACGCCTCGTTTATCTTGCTTTTCCAGACTGTCCTGAACAGGCTAGGAACCGAATTGCTCTTGCACAATTTATTGACGGCATTTTCGACCTTGAATTACAACAAAGGGTGCGCGATTCGGCGCCGTACAAAAAGCTCTAGCAACAGCTGTGAGAGCAGAAGCCAGCCGCGTTGCTACCCGATTAAGCCGACGACAGGTTCGAGTTGCGGAAGTTCGCATATCGGACAGCGAGTCTTCCAGTCCATCTGCATTATCGGAAAACGAGGATCGCGCAGCTTAGTGGAGCGCAAGCTGCAGCGAATACATCCAAAGGCTCCCAATACAAGACAACAAGCAAAACCTTCCGCTGGCGCGCTGACAAAACTTGCATCAGGCGTTAAAGGCAGGATAAAGTTCATTCATAGGACTGGGTATGGATTCGTTCGACGAGATGACACTAATCATGTTGCTTACGTACCTCGCAGTGAATTTCGTCGAAATCCTAATTTAGCCAGAGAGGG
Organism: Brachypalpus laphriformis; assembly: GCA_945910035.1. Taxonomy (NCBI): domain Eukaryota; kingdom Metazoa; phylum Arthropoda; class Insecta; order Diptera; family Syrphidae; genus Brachypalpus; species Brachypalpus laphriformis. Next base: position 228,116,083 of record OX246753.1, on the reverse strand, counting down.
TCAGGCTGTACTATTCGATGTGGAAGTGGCCCGGCTCGGTCCTCGAGCAATCAACTTAAAAATCGACGACAATGATTGCGATCACCACAACGATGCGGGAAACCAGAACCCACTAGGTCGAAAGGGGCAGACTTAGTGGACCAAACAGATGCCCCTTTACCCGTTCTCATTCGCTGTACCAATAACCCCAATAATCTCGTCATAGAAATTAAAATTAACGCCGTCAATTGCCTTGGCATCCTGGATACTGGTGCCACCCAATCGATCCTGCATCCCCGAGTCCTGGAAAAGATGACCACCCGCCCGGCGATAGACACATCGCATGCTCTTATTCAGACGGTCACTGGAGATACCGCACCAGTAGAAGGGATTCTCAAAGTGGACTTGCAAATAGGATCGTTCTCAACCCGACATTGCATGTACATCGCCCCGATTTTCGACGACTGTGTAATAGGCATGGACTTTCTGCGCCAGTATTCTTGTGCAATCAATTTACAAGATGATACCCTGCGGATCAAGGGAGAAGTTATTCGGCTAAACCGAACACTAGACCAGCACCTTGTGGCGACGAACCCATCCGATGTTTGTGTACCCGCACTATCCGATTTTTGGATTCCTCTCTTCACTTCTGCACCCGAAAAGCAGACCGTAGTAACTGCTGCTGTTTCAATAATGCATTCACTGTACATACCACCGTCTGTGTGCAAAGTGACGGACGGAGCAATAACTGTCTGTGTGACCAACCAGTCTGTAAAGGATGTTTGGGTTCCACGATATACGGCCCTGGTACAGCTAGATCCCCAGATTGACATCTTTAAATGCCGTACCGTAACAACTGCGACCGCCGAGATACAGTCGTTTTCCCCCGAACTAGATGAGATGATGAGGAGGAGCGCTAGCAGCTTGTCGAGAAACGAAGAGAAGAGGTTAGAATTATTAGTTTCTCGGAACCGTCCGGTATTTGCTGAATCAAAAACTACGCAAGGGTGGAGTTCCCTTACTCGGCATTACATCGACACTGGAGGGACTAATCCAATAAAACAACCTCCAAGAAAACTGCCTTTAGCCCGCCGAGCAGAAGCTGAGCGCATATTGGACAACATGAAAGCTCAACGAGTGGTGCAATCATCAAGTAGTCCTTGGTGCTCTCCAGTGGTTCTAGTTCGGAAGAAGGATGGGTCCCTTCGCTTTTGCGTAGACTATCGCAAACTCAATAATGTCACTAAAAAGGACTCCTATCCTCTACCACGTATAGACCTTACACTCGAAGCACTTGGAGGTTCATCTTGGTTTGCCACCTTGGATCTGCAGTCTGGGTACTGGCAAGTTGAAATGGATGAGAGATCTAAGGAGAAAACCGCATTTTCGATTGGTACCGGCCTATATGAATTTAACGTTATGCCCTTTGGTTTGACTAACGCACCAGCTACGTTCCAGCGACTCATGGACGTTGTACTGCAAGGACTTCCGCACACTGTCTGTTTAGTTTATCTTGACGACATTATCGTCCATGGGAAGTCCTTCGATCAACTGCTTCACAATCTGGAACTTGTTTTTAAGCGCTTATTAGAAGCAGGTCTTCGACTTTCTCCGAAGAAGTGTCGGCTCGCCAAGGAGGAAGTTCGATTTTTGGGACACGTCGTTTCTGGCTTCGGAATAGCAGCTGACCCAGAGAAGGTGGCGGCCATACGAAAGTGGTCAGTGCCGAATAGTAAGAGCGAAATTCAGTCGTTTTTGGGTCTATGCGCTTACTATCGCCGCTTTATTCGAGACTTTTCGGCAATCGCAAAACCTCTCACCACATTGACCGAGAAAGGAAAGAAATTCGTGTGGACCGCCGCCTGCGAAGATGCTTTCCGACAACTGAAAGAAAAGCTTACTACTGCACCGATTCTTCTCCAGCCCACTGAAGACGATCTATTTATACTGGATACTGATGCCAGCTGTCACGCATGTGGATCCGTTTTGTCGCAACTACAGAATGGGGAAGAAAAGGTAATCGAGTACCACAGTAAGACGTTTACAAGACCGGAACGGAACTACTGTGTCACCCGACGAGAACTCTTGGCCATTGTACGAGCTGTGACTCATTTTCAACCATACCTGCTGGGAAGGCACTTCCTGTTGCGAACGGATCACAGTTCTCTGCGATGGATGATGAATTTTCGTGAGCCGGAAGGACAGATGGCTCGTTGGTTGGAACGGTTGCAGCAATTTGATTTCTCTGTGCAGCACCGCCCTGGAAAACAACATCAGAATGCAGATGCACTTTCTCGGCGCCCATGTGATGATTTAAACTGTCAACACTGCTTCCGCTTGGAGGAGAAACAATGTGCTTTGATTCGGACAACGATGTTAGTGATGGACATAGCCGATCATCAGAAGCAGGATGAAGATCTCTCCATCGTGCGGCAGTGGGTGGACGAACGTCGACGACCAACCATTGACGAGATTCGCAGCTTAAGCCCAAAGATGAAGGCATACTGGGGCATGTTCGATCTACTTGAATACCGCGATGAAACGCTTTGCAGGCGAGTCAATTCGGCCAGTGGTGAGTACTACCAAGCATTAGTCCCAGTTTCTTTACAGACCACAATCCTCGAGGCGATGCACGACAGTCCTACTGGAGGTCACTTCGGAGTCCAGAAGACCTTAGCGAAGACCAAAAAGCGATACTATTGGGTCGGATGTTCAAGGGATGTAGAGCAGCACTGCCAAGCTTGCGTACGATGTCAACAACGCAGGGGCCCAGCAAGAAGAAGCCACGCGCGGCTGCAACCCGTACATGTCGGGGCGCCATTCGAACGAGTTGCCATTGACATATTAGGACCCCTACCAGTCACCAGTCAAGGAAACAAGCACGTATTGGTCTTTTGTGATTATTTCACGAAGTGGCCGGAGGCCATTTCCCTGCCAGATCAAACAGCTGAAACAGTAGCCGAAGCTCTCATTGTTCACGTGTTTCCACGATTTGGTGTCCCTTTGCAATTGCATTCGGATCAAGGCAGGAATTTTGAGTCCGCCATTTTTAAGCACACTCTTGAAAAGTTGGGCATCGATAAGACACGCACAACGGCTTTACACCCGCAATCGGATGGAATGGTGGAGCGGTTTAACCGCACTCTCCTTAATTACCTTGCCAAATATGTCGCTGAAAATCAAAGGGATTGGGATGTACACCTTCCGTTTTTGCTACTAGCTTATCGTACTGCAATGCATGAAGCTACGAAGCAGACACCCGCATTTTTAACTTTCGGACGTGAACTTCGTTTACCAATGGAACTACACACTGGCCCACCTCCGGATCGACCCGTCGCCGCATCGAAATACGTCGAAGATTTAGCGGATCGTCTGGAAAGAGCGTACACATTTAACCGCAATCAGTTGTTGGACTATGGTCGACGGATGAAGGACAGATACGACTTAAACGCTAAAGCAGTGCCCTTTTCAGGGGGCGATAAAGTTTGGCTGTACGCGCCGAAGCGAAGAAAAGGACTTTGCCCAAAGCTTCAAAATAATTGGCAAGGTCCCTATAACGTTATTACGAAGATGGGAGATGTGCTCTATCGAATCGTCAAGGATGGAGGAAGCAAATCACTTGTGGTGCATAGGGATCGGTTGGCCCTGTGCCAACTCTCTCAGTAGACGGCCATGTAATCTTTAATTTTCAGCCACTTTTCGATCAGGTCTCTACAAGTATGGTTGTAGCTCGCAGCATATTCGTTATTTCGTTTTCGCGGCTGAGGACAGCCGATCTCTTTTAATGGGGGAGCAGTGTTACGACCTTATACATCAACCAACTACATTGCCGACATACGACGGGCAGATGGAAGTGTCAAAAAACGAGAGGACTGTCATAGAAGAAGAAGTGTGACGACCACGTGAAGCAAAAAAAGCGCAATTTTCTCGCGCGCAATAAAGAAGTTGTCTTTCCTCCAAAAAGTTGTCTTTCATTTTAATTAGCGCAAGCGGTTCCCTCCACAAATTGTAACAATATATACAATATTTTTTATTTATTTATTTTTTTTTCCGAGGGTTAGTGAAAAATCTTCCATAGACACTATGAGAATAGCAAGCGCGTGCTCATAGTAGTGTCAGATTCTTACTGACTAAAAAAACACCACCTTCGATATAAATTTGTTAGATATCGCAACTAAGTAATAACTTATCAAGCAATTTTTCTATCACGAAATAAAAGCGTTTGGCACGTTTCTTTCTACTGAAAGATCCTGCATGTTCCGCAATCTAGACGCGGTTTATCATTATCTCGCCAAGTCGAAGGGTTTCGTCCTTTGTAGTCGGCGCAATAAATTGCTCTCATCCAAAATTTGTAGGACTGTATTGTTGACATGTCCGATTAGTCGGTTTCTATGCTTTCTCGCGAAGCTTCTAGTTTCAGCTTCGATTGTCGGAATTCCGAGATCCCTGTGGATATCGTCGTTTCTAATATGCCACGGTGCTTGGACAATCTCTCTTAGCACTTTATTTTGAAAAGTTTTTAAAATATTGGCATTTGTTTTCTTGGTACAACCACAAAGTTGTATACCGTAGGTCCACACCGGCTTTAGCTTTTGCTTGTATAAAAGCAGTTTGTTTTCAGTACTGAGCTGGGAATGTTTTCCGAGTAACCAGTATATTTCGCTATATTTGATTTGGAGTTCTTTACGTTTCATTTTCACGTGCGAATTCCATTTCAGCCTTGCGTCGAGTGTCATTCTCAGGTATTTGGACTCGTTTGCAAAAGGTATTCGGGCCGAGTTTAGGAAAATTGGCAAGTTATTAGTTTTCTTGTAAGTGAAATTCACGTGAACAGATTTAGATTCGTTGAGGGCAATCGGCCAGTCCATCGTCCATTCATTTACTTTATTTAGCGCGTTTTGCAGTTTTTCAGTCGTTTCTTCGATTGTTTTACCTACTGCTAGGATAGCAGTGTCATCGGCAAACGTAGCAAGGATAGTGCCATCTTCTTTCGGTATATCACGAGTATATAACAGATAGAGAAGCGGCCCAAGAACGCTTCCTTGTGGTACGCCGGCCGAAATTTCTTTGAGCTGCGAGTATTCGTTTCCATGTCTAACACGGAAGAGTCTATTCCCGAGATATGATACTAGAATATTGTATAAGCATACAGGGAGAACTTGTTGTAGTTTGCATTTCAAGCCATCATGCCACACCTTATCAAAGGCCTGCGAGACGTCAACAAATACACTTGAGCAAATCCTTTTTTCTTCAAATGCTTTCTCGATTACGTCAGTAATTCTATGCACCTGGTCAATCGTCGAATGCTTACTTAATATATACATATAACATCCAACATAGAGTAACACTATTTTTCGTAGAGCTAGCAAATTGCGAAAATAATAAGAACGTATATAGCATTTCTACACTTCTAAACTGCAAAATCTCATTTGAGACCCGTCACCTGAAAAGAATCATCTCACAATGCAGCAACTGCCAACAATATGGACATACAAAGAACTACTGCACGAGGGATCCAATATGCGTCAAATGTGCTGGTAAACATAAGACAATAGACTGCCAATTGACAACAAAGGACGACAATATTAAATGTGCGCTATGTGGAGGAAACAGCAAACTATAAAGGATGCGAAATTTACAAAACTCTCAAACTACAGCGTTTCCCACCGCTACTCCAAAAATTACAATTAAATTCACAATCTAAAATGGACGAAGAACTAAGTCAACATCGGGAACAAAACCAAGAACCAAAAAAAAATCAAGCACCAACCGACTCCATGCCTAAAACGGAGTTAAATTACGCCGAAGCTCTGTCCCTGAGCGCATACTCCAAACCCAACAAAATAAAAAACCATAGACGCAACTTCTGCTCCCAAAACTCGAACCCCAAATAATCAAGATCAAACCAACGATATTACAGCGCTTAAACAAATGATGAAACAACTAATAACCCAAATGACTAATATATTAAATATTCTTACCATGTTAATTACAAAACTTAATGGACCCCAAACATAATTTTCTTAAAACTGCATTTTGGAACGCAAACAGACTAAGCAGACACCATCCTGAACTTAAACAATCTATCAACGACAATAATGTAGACATAATAATTAAATCAGAGAGGAACTCTACCGAAAAAAGCTATCTAAAAATCCCGGGATATAACATCTACCTTACTACTCACCCTGATGGAACAGCACATGGAGGTACATCGATCATTATAAAAAACAAAATCAAATGCGTAGAACTCCAACAACATAACTTACTTACTTACTTACTTATGTCCTTTAACCCCTCGGGGGGCATAGGGCGTCAACCACGCCTGTGCGCCATCGTGTTCGGAGTTCTGCAACGCGTTTGAGCTGCCTCCAACTCATTCCTAAAGAGCTCGATTCCTCCTCAACTGTTCTGCGCCACGTTTGCCTAGGGCGTCCCACTATTCTGCCTGCCTGGGTGAGCGGATTCCACTGCGTATTTCGCAATGGAGTTGTCTTCGCGCCGTAGGGTGTGTCCAATCCATTGCCACTTTCTTCTTCGTATAGTAATGCTTATAGGTTCTTGGCCCGTTCTCAGATAAAGTTGTTCGTTGGAGATGCGGTTCGGCCAAAAAATCCTCAAGATGATTCTTAGGCATTTGTTTACGAAGACTTGCAGCTTGCGTGTGTTAATGGTGTCCACCTTCCAGGTACTGCACCCATAAAGCAGCACTGATTCTACGTTGGAGCGGAACAGTCGTAGCTTGGTTCTTAAGCTAATAACATTGCTTCTCCAGATTTTGGACAGCATTCCGAACGCAGCTTTAGCCTTCCCGATTCTGCTGCACACATCCAGTTCCGTGCCACCGCGATTAGCCGAGATGACACTTCCTAAATATAGAAAGTTATCAACTTTCTCGACTTGCTTTCCGGCAATGTTAAGTTGAGCGCGGGTATTGGAAGTACTCAGGGCTTTTGTTTTGGCTGTGTTTATTTTTAGCCCCACTTTGTTTGCCTCAGTTTCTAGATTTTGGGCCATCAAATGAAGATCCATTATCCGATGTGAAAGTAGACAAACATCGTCAGCGTAATCTAGGTGTTTAAGGTAAGATGTCATAGTCCAACGAATTCCAGAATTAGCTTCCGTCAATGCTGCACGGAGTACATCGCTGATAACCACCAAGAACAATAGTGGGGACAGTATGCACCCTTGACGTACTCCACTTTGGACTTCAAAGTCCTCCGACACCTTACCATTGTGCACGACGTGACACTTGCCGCCCTCATATGTAGCCTTGATAATAGCTATAAGCTTTTCTGGAATGCCTCTCCTGCGCAAGGCCTCTCTATTCAAGCTGTCGAAAGCCTTCTCGAAGTCGATAAACAGTAAATGTAGCGGAGACCTATACTCAACGCATTGTTCGATTATGATCCGTAAGGTGTTTATGTGGTCAATGCAGGAGGATCCAGCGCGAATGCCTGCCTGTTCGACATCGAGAGTTGAATCTAAATGATCTTTAATTCGTTCTAGAATTATTCTAGCTATTATTTTGGCTACAGCTGGAAGAACACATATACCTCTCCAGTTACCGCACTCCATCAAGTTACCCTTCTTTGGAAGCTTAATGATCATCCCCCTTTTCCACTCCTGTGAAAATTGTTCACTATCCCAAGCTCTCCGTATTAGCGGATGCAGCAAATCTGCCGATGTATTTGGCGCCGCTTGAAATAGCTCAGCAGGGATGCCATCAATACCCACCGCTTTGTTTTTCTTGAGGGACTTGATTGCTGTTATTATTTCAGCTTTACTGGGAGGTACGGTGCGAATTCGGGAATTTGTTGCTTCGAACTGCTCATTCGAATTCAAGATCATACCGCCGTCGTCTAAGTGATTTAGCACTGCAGCAAAATGTTCTCTCCATCTAGTGAGCTGATCCTCATCCGAAATCAGAAGGTCACCGTCTAGACTCTTCACTGGATGTTGTTTGGAGTTTCGACCACCAATGAGCTCCTTAGTGATGTTGTAAACAGTCCTACTGTCGCACCTACTCGCTGCTTCTTCAGCCCTTGAGGCCAGTGAGTTGACATGTTGACGCTTGTCACGTCTCACACTACGCTGCACTTTTGCCTGTGGAGATGGTCTTGGCAATACTTAATAACAACATAAAACGGAACATATTTAATCCACAACGATACAAAATGAAGATAATAACGGACCACTACTAATTTCTGCCCTCTACTGCCCACCCAAACACATAATTTCAACAAAACGATATAATAGCTACATAGAAATACTAGGACAAATATTCATAGCTGCAGGAGATTTTAATGCCAAGCACTCGGAGTGGGGATCAAGACTTACAAACAAAAAGGGAAGAAATCTGATAGATGCCCTAAAAAATAATAACTGCAGATTTCTAAGCACAGGAAAACCAACCTATTGGGCAACTGACACCAAGAAAAAAACCAGACTTACTAGACTTTTGTATAACCAAAAATATATGTACTTCAAAATTCGAAATAAAATCTTGTTTCGAACTTTCTTCCGACCACTCGCCTGTTATAAAAGAGTACTCAAGCAACGTTATGACCAATAAAGAACGACCAAAACTATATGGTATAACTAAAAAACGGACTGGGAAGCATTTCACGAATTCCTTGATCTAAGACTGCAAATCCAAGTTCCTCTTAAATCACTGACGGATATTGAAAAAGCAATTATTTACTTCAACGACATGATCAATGAAGCTGCTTACCGGACAGCACCAGAAATGGAGCCAAAAATATATGAGAATTATACACCAGAGTTCATAAAAAAACAAATCAAAGCAAAACGGAAACTCAGGAAAAGGTGGCAAATGACAAGATCACCAGCAGATAAGCAAAAACTCAACAAAGCAATAACAGACTTAAAAGACACATTAAAACAACAACAGAATAATAACATCAAAAAGTACCTAAGAACGCTGACTCCAACCTCTGAAACGAACTATTCACTTTGGAAAACAACCAAACATCTAAAAAACAAAATTACTTTCTATCCATCCATCCAAAAAACAGACGGAAGCTGGGCCAGGGAAAATCAAGATAAAGCCAATACTCTGGCTAAACATTTTTGGAATACTTTCTCCAACGACAGCAGCAATTCTCATATCCCACAAGTGAACAGAAATATTACACCTAATACACCAATCAGAAAAATGACAATAAACGAAATTAAAAATTGTATTAAAAAAAGAGTGAACCACAAAAAAGCTCCTGGATATGACCTTATGACGGGAGAACTACTTGACAAACTGGCCAAAAACGCACTTAAATATCTACGAAACGTATATAATGCGATGATAAGACTTCACCACTTTCCTAAGGTATGGAAAGTTGCTGAAGCTATAGCGATACCCAAGCCAGAAAAAGATGCAACGAAAACGACATCTTACATACCTATAAGCTTACTGCCTGTGCTATCAAAACTTTTTGAATGACTACTATACTACTACCGCATGGAACCTATCCTGACAAGCATTAATGCAATTCCTGACCACCAGTTTGGATTCAGACGACAACATTCGACGATTCAGCGAATTCACAGAGTGACCAATAAAATTGCAACTGACCTAGAAGAGAAAAGATTCTGCATCGGTGTATTTCTCTACGTCGCTAAAGCTTTTGACTCCGTATGGCATGCCGGACTATTACAAAAACTAGAGCAAATTCTTCCAATTGACTACTACTTATTAATTAAAAGCTATGTAACGGACCGATATTTCTACGTGAAGTACAAAGACGAATGCTCAGATCTCTATACAACTCGAGCTGGAGTTCCACAAGGTAGTGTATTGGGGCCACTATTATACAACCTATTTACCAGCGATATTCCCCTTCCGACTCAAACAACATCAATGATCGCTACATTTGCTGACGACACAATACTATTCTACTCGAACAAAGGCTAAAAAATGGTTTGATGATTGGCGAATAAAAGTAAATGATAAAAAAACAGTAGAGGTAATATTCACAACAAGGACTAACTACACCGCTGAGCCACTAAAAATTAACAACAAAAACATTTGCATAGATACAGTAGCGAAATAGCTAGGGATGTATCTTGACAGCAAGGTTATATGGAAGCACCATATACAGCAAAAATTTAACCAAATAAAGAACAAATTCAGACAACTATACTGGCTACTACGCAAAGACTCGTCATTGTCAATAAATAAAAAAATTCGACTCTATAAAGCTGTCATAAAGCCAATATGGATCTACGGAGTACAACTTTGGGGTACAGTGAAAAAATCGAACACAAAAATAATACAAAGACAACAATTAAAAATCTTAAGAACGATAGTCAACGCCGAATGGTACATACCTAACTCTGACATACACAGTGATCTTCAAATTCCTACGGTTGAAGAAGAAATAACAAAAACGGGCAATATGCACTTGACAAGAATCAGTACACACTCCAATAATGACATCAATACCCTGCCAAATCAAGGAATTGTCAACAGACGCAATTTAAAAAGAACAAGACCTACATATTTAACCAATTTAAATGTTAACTATTAACAGAAACTGTAACAAGTATGTAAATTATGTTTATTTGTACATTTATGTTAATTCTTCTGTGTATTTGACCACATGCTATATTGTAATATCCTTGCTGGGGCTCGTTTAAATAAAACTGTCTTTTGTGTATTTCAACTGCTTATTTATTGTCAACTACTACTAACTTTACTTCAACACAATATTCAAATCACTTTATTCGTTATTTATTTCAAATTAAACTGTCGCTACAGATTCAAAATCACGATATCGTTTATTTTAACCACTTGGTCGAGTCTCTCTTGTAATCGCTGTATTCACTTATAAACAACTGTGTCCACGGTGGTTGTGGTATGGGTATTTATATGAAATTGCAAGGGGTTCTAGAACATGCTAGATGCTTCTCCGGGTGTATCGAGGATCCTGGAATATTGCGATATTGAGTGGAACAATTGTGGAACGTAAGCACATCAGGTTGGAATATTTACTGCTAGCAGGTTTTGCAAAAGATGTCGTTGCTACAGTTTGAGATACAGTGTTTTAGTTTTTGGTACACAAACCATCCTGTAGTCAATGCTACACTGCCCCCCTCTTAAACTTGTTCGTCCCGAACAAGATCATTTGGATTACTGCCATGGTAACGATGAAGACGATCCAGGTGGACAATTTTCATCTTGCCTCTTACTCCACGCTGGATCCGGAAGACGACGTCATTGATGCGTGTGACCACTTTATAAGGGCCCTCCCAGTCTTGCTGCAGCTTGGGTGACCTCCCCTTTTGCCGGTGTGGGTTGTACAACCATACTAGGTCTCCCTCGTGGAACCTGGACGTTGTTGCCTTTGGGTCGTACCTGGTTTTCATGCGGTCACTCGCTATCCTTATCCTCGTTGTGGTCCTCTGATGTATGTCTCGGATCCTTTCTCTGAGGTCTGCCACGTAGTCCTCTTCACTCTTGGGCTCATCGTTAGGGGATCCAAACTTCATCTCACTAGGTAGCCGGACTGCTCGACCAAAGAAGATTTCAGATGGAGTATGTCCAGTAGTACTGTGCACTGCATTTCGGTAGGCCATCAAGAAAAGAGGAATTTGTCGATCCCAATCGCGCTGGTGGTCTTCTACGACCTTGGAGAGATGTTCGTTTAAGGTTCTTTTGAAGCGCTCTACTATCCCGTCGGATTGTGGATGAAGCGGGGTCGTCCTCGTCTTTTTGATTTGTTGTTGACATACCTCTTGGAATATCTTCGATTCAAAGTTTCGTCCCTGGTCAGAATGCAGTTCCATGGGCACGCCGAATCTACTCACCCAGTTGTTGACGATCTGTTCCACGATGGTCTTCGCTTCCTGGTTAGGGATGGCGAACGCTTCCGGCCATTTGCTGAAGTAGTCCATGACGACTAGGATGTAACGGTTACCATTGTCGGTTTCTGGAAATGGGCCAGCGATGTCAGCAGCAATCCGTTCAAAGGGTGCGCCCACGTTGCACGTTGCATCTTGCCTCGCGTTTTCGTTCTGGGTCCCTTGCTGCTTGCACACACGACGCATTTTCGGCACCAACTTTTTATGTCGTCCCTTGCGCTGAGCCAATAGAAACGTTCTCGCACTTTCTCCAGTGTCTTGTTTGACCCAAATGACCTCCGGATGCTCCATCATGCATCTCCCGTAGCACCTCGTGAACTTTTGATCGCGGCAAGACAAGCTGCATTATGAAATCTTTCCCGTCCGGCCTCTCTCATTTCCTTTTCCGCACACCATCTTGCACATGAAGTGAGTCCCACTGAGCCCAGTATGCCTTGAGAGTGGGGCCCCTGTCTGAGATATCTTGTCCGTTTGGCTTTTCCATAAATTCCTTCCACGCTAATATCGGCTTGATGTCCGAGTCTTCTTTTTGAGCGTTGCGGATTTCTTCTGCACTCCAACCGGCGATAGGCTCAGCTCTTACCCTTTGGATGGAAAGAAGGTTCTTCTCTTCGTGTCGCACACAATGCTTGCAGTTGGTCTTACATGGACGCTGGGATAAGGCATCCGCATTTGAATGAAGTTTCCCTTTACGATGCTGTATTTCATAATCGTACATCTGCAGCCGTTCAATCCATCTTGCGACCTGGCCCTCTGGATTCTTGAACTGCAGCAGCCATTTTAGAGCCGCGTGGTCTGTGCGCAAAAGGAACTTTTGGCCGTAAAGGTATTTATGGAAGTGTTTTGTCGCCAGAAGTTCTCGCCTCGTCACACAGTAGTTCCTTTCGGGCTTGGAGAGCACTTTGCTGAAGTATGCTACTACCTTCTTCTTGGCCGTTGTGTACCTGCGAAAGAACCGCTCCGACACCGACGTTACTTGCATCTGCATCCACGATGAACATTTCTCCGGGAATGGGATATGCTGGTGTTGGAGCTTCGCATAGTTGTTGCTCAAGGTTTTTGAAGCTTTTGTCGCACTCCCCTGACCACTTGAATTGCCTTCCTTTTTCCGTCGGTTGGTGCAAGCTCTTCGCGATTCCGACAAAGTCCTTTACGAATCGTCGGTAGTACGTGGCGAGGCCCGAAAAGCTCCTGAGTTGGTGTTTGTCTTTTGGAACTGGCCAGTTGTTCACAGCTTCCACCTTGTCTGGATCGGTTCGCATTCCTTCTGACGAGATAACGTGGCCCAGGTACTTGACTTCGGATTTGAAGAGGTCATATTTCTTTGGGTTCAGCTTCAGGTGAGCGCTTCGAAGCCGTTCTAGCACATTCTTCAGGTTGTCGCGATGTTCCTCAAATGTTTTTCCTATCACGATCACATCGTCCAGATACACCAAGCAAGTTTTCCAGGTCAATCCACGCAGGACGTGTTCCACTAGGCGCTCAAAAGTTGCCGGAGCGTCGCACAATCCAAATGGCATTACTGTAAACTGCCACAGCCCATTTCCTGTAGTGAACGCAGTTTTCTCTCTGTCCTTTGAATCGATCTGTACCAGCCAGTAACCGCTCTTTAAATCAAGGGTGGAAAACCATCGAGCTCCTGAGAGTGTGTCCAATGTGTCATCGATCCGTGGCAGAGGGTAGCTATCCTTTTTGGTGACATCATTAAGTCTGCGATAGTCCACGCAGAATCGAGTGCTGCCGTCTTTCTTCTTAACCAGTACAACAGGTTAGGCCCACGGACTCTTAGAACTTTCGATGAGCCCTTCCTTCTCCATCGATGACACCATATCCGCAACCTCCGTCTGCTTTGCCAATGGTAGTCGTCTGGCAGGCTGACGAATTGGTCTGGGATCGCCAGTGTCTATGCGATGTTGCACTAGATGTGTTCGGCCATACTCTCCATCCTGGGAGGCAAATATATCAGCGTACTCACCGATTAGATTTTCTGCCATGGCTCGCTGATCCTGATCCAGTTCACAATGCTTGAGGATCATGTCCCTTACTTCCGCCAACCTGGCTGATGAAACGGGCCTCGCAGATTCCTTTTCAGTTATTGTCGAGATTAAACATATCGGAACACATTCACCAATAACCTCCCCTTGTTTTAGTTTGACGCTGTGGCTCTTTAAGTTCATGAGCCTTACTGGGACCAGGCTATTCTTTGGCTCCACTAAAACTTTTTCCACGATGTAGTTTGGGGAATTCCTTCCTGAATCCGGCTCCAATAGGTAGAATCGGTAGCTCCCAGGATCACCCTCTAGTTTTGTCCAAATGATAGTCTCGGAAGATGGTGGTAAGACTTCGTCCTTGCTGAGTATTGTCCTTAAATGTGCTGCATTCTCGTTCCCGTACACCATTGAAATCTCTACGTTCCTGTACCGCAGAACTTGCATCCCGATGTCGATGATTACGTCATGTTCTTTCATAAAGTCCACTCCGATGATGCATTCATCACATATGTCGGCCACCAGGAACGCATGAGAAAAGGCCAACCCTGCTAGTTGTAACGTCAGGCGAACTTCTCCGTATACTTTCGCCGCTTCAGCTGACGCAGTCCTAAGACAGTAGCAGCTGGTATTGTGCAGCCAAGACTTCCGGACGAGATCTCTTCTTACAATGGAAGCCGTGGCGCCGGTATCGATAGTAGCCACGCACTTGTTTTTGCCGATGAATGCTTCCACTGTTAGACTCCTGTTGCATCGTTTGGTTTGGGAGACCTGGATGGTGGTCTTGGGGGCGTCGATTCCATTAGCCAACGTCTGTTCCGCGAAGCTGACTCTTGGTTTCGAGAAGCCTGGCCAACAGGATGGATATTGTCTCTGTTGTATTGTTCTTCGTTGCGTCGCCTATTCACACAATGTGGACAGTTTCCGCGTGTGGGTGGATTTCTGCATTGCCGTTGTAGGTGTCCTATTTTGTTGCAGTTCCAGCCACGAATTTGTCCTCCGCGAGCGTTGTTTCGGTCTTCGACGTCCATCCTCTGGCAAGAGCATTCGATGGCGGCTACTTCCCTCACACGGTGGATTCCCTCCTCCATTGTCAGAGCAAACGCCAAAGCTTCGGCGAGCGTTTTCTTTCTAGCCATTCTTACCGCCATTTGTAGTTTCGCATCAGCTATGGCATGGGTAAACGCTTCGGTTGCCATCTCGTTAATGATCTCCTCACCGGGGTTTGGATAGGATAAATGTGCCAGTCGCTCGATATCTGCTTGCAATTACTGGAGAATTTCTCCTCTCACCTGAACTCTTCTGCGCAACTAGGCTCTATATACTTGCTGCATGTGGTCGTCCCCAAATCGCATCTCGATGGCTTTTACCAGACTATCGTAGTTGCGTTGCTTGTCGTCGGGAATGGTTTGCAGAAGCTCTGCAGCTGAACCTCTAAGCGCAAGTGTAAGGGCAATGGACTTCTCTTCGTCGTCCCAGTTGTTCGTCATTGCCGCAGCTTCGAACTGCCTCTTATATACCGGCCATGATGTCTTTCCATCGAAGACGGGAGGCTGCATCTCTTTCCTTCTCGGGCAGTCGGTTGAATACTCCCGAACTTTCTGTTTCTTCACATATTCGAGTTCCTTTGCCAAATTCTCGAATCTTCCTTCAACAGTCTCAATTTTTGTTTGAACGTTCTCGAATTTTGTTTCAACATTCTCGAGTCGTCCTTCAACGGCTGTTTCAAATGTCTCTATTTTAACTTCTACATTTTCAATCTTCTCGTCAATTGTCCCGAATCTTGTTTCCAAACTTTTATTTTGTTCATCGAGTTTGCCTTCGAGAACGCTCCTTTGATCGAATAGCTGTTGCTCTAGAGAATTCTTTTGTTCATCGAGCTTGGCATCTAAAGAATTCTCAAATTGTTTATTCTGTTCCTCGAGCTTGGCGTCTAGAAAATTCTTTTGCTCAGCCATTACCCCATTTTCAAAAAAGCTGATTTTATGCCTTGCAAGAACTATCGAGGCATATCTCTGCTAAATGTCGCATACAAGATCCTATCCAACGTATTGGAGTGGGAATGGTGTAGTGGTAACGTCGTCAATTGGCACGCTAATGGTTCATGGTTCAAATCCTGATGTCAGCAAGCATTTATTTATTTCTCATGAAATATATAAAATCAGTCCGATCATTTGCAAAAGCTTCTGTGAACACTACGGCGAAGGCATAACACTGGCAGTAGCTTGGTCATGTGGCTGGAAAAATTGTTCGCTCTGTTGATGATGATTTGCCCTTGACATCGGTTATCAGGAAAAAAGTACTGTGAATCAGAAATAACAAAAAATCTCTCCAGTTATCTGGACGCCACCAGCGGAGAATCTTTGAAACAAAAAACCAACTGAGCTTCAAGAACCACTACACCAAAAATCTTTCTCTCTCTCTCTATCCATCCTTTCCAACACCCGCACTGTGTGTAAACATGTTAAACGTATTCATAACCCTTTGAGTTTGCGGAAATTATAAAAAAAAAAAATCATTGCTTCACTCCCATTGCTGTATTAATCTCCGCCGACCCTCAGAAATCCATATACGATGATATATTTCATCCGTCATTTCATTTTTCATTTTCAATCTTCTTCTTCCTTTTATCAGCGAGGTTATGATCCGAAAACTAGGGATCACAACCCTCCCACTTCACCGCATTTCTACTGATCCGCCTGTGGGGTTCGCCTATTTGACCTCAGAAAATATCGGCAGGCCTGCCGATTTTGGATCACTCGGTTACTGAGGCCAATGAAATGCCGATGTCGTCGCATTTGTCTGATCCAGGCGTTTATAGGCCTGCCTTTCTTACATCGCGATGTCTTTGGAACGTGCATAGATATTGCCTTTTTTACAGGGTTCAAATGATCTCTTCTTTGAACGTGGCAATACCAGCTGAGCCGGTCGCGCTCTATTTTTTGTACGATGGTTTCCTTGATGTGAAAGCTTCCACGGATCTTCGAACTTCTTATTCGATCAAGCTTGGTCACTCCTGCTGTCATGCGAAGCATCTTCATCTCAGCTGCCGTTAATTTACTCTCATACTTTTTGTACATCGTCCAACATTGTGAACCGTATGTGAGCGCTGGACGTACAACTGCGGTGTAGAGCCTTCCTTTCAACTTAGGGGACATTTTTCTGTCACAGAAGATAGCGGAATTTTCTCGCCACTTCATCCACCCTACGCTTACGCGATGATTGATGTCGTCATCACAAGTTGCTTTGCTATTGATCATAGATCCCAGATATTTGAACTTTTCGCACTTGGGAAGCACTGTTCCATTCAAATAAATGTCTGGAATAGGCCTGAGTGGATCAGAGAACGGGCAGCACAAGTACTCTGTCTTTTTTGAACTAATGCGATACCCATTTCCCTCCAAAACGTCCACCCACACATCAAGTGCTCGTTGCAGGGATGTAGGATCCTCACTTATGATGGCTCCATCGTCAGCAAAGAATAACTGATGTACCTTGGGGTCCATCACTTTACCTTCAAGCAGATAATCAAGGACTGTAATAAAGAGCAAAGGACTTAAAACACTTCCCTGGTGCACCCCGACTTTGATTGGGAACTCTTCGGTTACTCCAGCGGGGCATCTTACTTTTGTCTTTGCTCCTTCGTACATGTCCATAATCATCTGTACATAGGTTTCTGGAACCCCTCGATGTCTTAGCGCCACCCATATCAGATCTCGTGGTTGTCTGTCGAATGCCTTTTCAAAGTCAACCAATACAATATGCAAATCCCTTAAGGAATCACGATGTTTTTCCATTATGATCCTTATACTTTGGATTGCATCTGTGGTTGATTTACCCGAGACAAACCCGCACTGATCATCAGATAGCCGTATTATTTTTCGCAGTCGGCCACCTAATACCCGCTCAACGATCTTCATGGTGTGTGACATCAGCTTGATCGAACGGTAGTTATCACAGTTTCGCGTATCACCCTTCCCTTTGTATACAGGGAGAAGGTAACTTTCCCTCCATTCATTCGGCATTGGATCACCTCTCACGAATTTGGAGATGAGAATTCTGAGCCATCTGAACCCGATGTCTCCCATCTTTTTCCAGAACTCAGAGGGTATCTCGTCTGGCCCAACCGCTTTTCGTTTTTTGGAGTATTTGACCGCCTCACTAACTTCTTCGACTGTAATGTCGGGTATTTGTTCACAGTTAGGGGTGGCTCTTGGAAAGTATAGCCGGGGAAACTGTTCATTCAAAAGCTCTTCACAATACTGCCGCCACCTCTGCAGAATTTTGTCGTCATCCACAAGAAGCTGGCCATGAGCATTGCTAATGAACTTTGGCGAACGAATCTCCTGAGCATTCTTCCTTCTTTGGGCGGCTATTTTGAAGATAGTGGCACTCTTGTTCATATTGTGTCTTCGCAGCTCCTGGATAGCCTGGTTTGCATCAGCAACCGGGGAAAATATTTTATCCAGCTCCCGATACAGGCCCTCCGTACTCTCTGCTTGAAGCTGAGCGCACTTCTTCTTCGCTTTTTTCTTGCAGCATCTGTATTCCATTTCGAGGCGAGCTTTTTCGTCACTATTATTAGAGGGGCACTTTGACCAAGCTTTGAAAGCCGCTTTCTTCTCATTTATCACTTTCTTAGCTTCATCACTCCACCACCATGTTTCTTTGGCGTGTTGACGGTGGCCTTTTGAAGCTCCTAGCAGTGATTTTGGCCTTCTTTAAGCAAGTTCGCTGTAGGGAATCCCACATATTTTGTGCTCTGCACTCTTCATCCTCAGCTCCGTTGATGGTGTGAGAGAGGTAATTCTTCATCAGGAAAACAAAAGCCTCGCCTTTTTCTTTGTCCAGATTGTACCACTTGATTTTCTCAGAGACCCTTGTTTGTTTGCTTTTCTTTGGTGTTTTCATACAAATTTCTGTTAGCAGGAGACGGTGTTGTCGAGCGATTGCCTCTCCCAGGATCACTTTGCAATCTTTTATCCGAGGCTTCATGAAACTGCCTACCAAATGGTAGTCAATCTGAGTTTCATCTCCACCACTGCTGTAAGTGATCAGGTGTCGGCTTTGTTTGATGAACATGGTATTTAACACGATAAGACCGTGTGATTTGCACATGCTTAGGATGTCTTTTTCATTTTCAATGCATTTTATTTAAATAATTCAGTATACCTTACGTGCTGTGGGCGCCGTGGCGTAAGTGGCTAGTGTGTCGGATCACTACGCATGAGGTTCCAAGTTCGAATCCCAGAAAATACCAAAAAGTTTTTTCACGGTCCCACCTCTCGCGAGCGTCTGACAAACATCCGAGAGTATCGTTGTCTCGAAAAAGCTTCTCAAATCGCCGTTCGGATTCGGCATTAAACTGTAGGTCCCTTCTATTCGTGTGAAAAATATAACGCACACAACATGAGTGGTTGCGAGAAGCTAGGCCCTGGCACTTTAAAGAGCTGTTGCGCCAAATATTTATTTATTTTTTTTTTATACCTTACGTGCTAACAAAAACGCTTAAAACTAGCTTAATTAACTTAACTATCTTATTCTGACTTACTGGTCCCATGCGGGCGCTCTAAGGTAATCCTAGCACTTAATCTATGTCTTTCGACGTAGCCTAACTAAATTTATTTATTATAACTAACTAATTAACACATTAAAAACTAAGAAAACTGTTTATTGTAGAAAAAACTTAATGTTTGGACTTATATATTTTGGGAATCAAGAGATAAAACTTATAAACTACCTTAAAACAATCTTAAGCTAACTTAACTGCTATATGTAATTAAATACACACTTTTTTTTTGCCAAGTGCTGTGCCTTTTTTTTGATTTTATAATTTTTGTTTTTTTAAACTTACGACTACCTTAAACTATATAAGCAGGCCATGGCTATTATATAGCAACGAGCCGCTTTGCGCCATTAGAGGCTACCCCGGATTGGGAGGAAACGACGATGGCGTTCTCTCAGCTTCAAAAAGTCATCAAAATTGGTACCGACTGTACCGAAGACGCTCTACACTACTATGTGCGACGTCGCGGTCGGAGTTGAGTCGCCTATCCACAGCTTTTCTGGCGACGTGGAAGATTAGCGGCACCGCTAACTTATCCTTGATCAGACCTCTCTGATCAAGATATGGGAACGTTTCTGGAGGAATAAAGCCGTTAAGGCGCACACTCTCGTGATATAGATTGTTGGGGTAATAGGCCCCAAAGATCAGGCTATTCATCGAGGTCATTGCTCATGCAATGTGCCTTCGAATCATATTAATCAAGAAATTATTCACTCTGATCAGATTCGCCCTATTGTACAAGACCTCATTAGGATAGAATTTTATGTACTCAGACTCAGGTGTACATGTAGTAGATTACCTTCACCCTTGCATCAAGTTGGCTGCTGTAAAACAGTCTCTTTGTAAGGGCGAAAGCAGCTTTGGCTCTGGACAGAGTAGCATCTATATGTTTTTTTAAAATACAGATATTGATCTAGCCAGACCCCAAGGTATCTGACTACACTTCGACTCGCAAGTGTCTGTCCGTGCTGTCCCACGATAGAATACTTTCACCAATTCTTTCTGGTGTCCCAAGAGGCCCCAGACAACGGCGTTCTGAACAGGATGGTCTCCAACTTCTGAAAGTTAATCTTCAACTTCCAGTCGTCGCAGTATCTCTTGATCTTATCGAAGTCACGCTGCAAAAGTATTGCAATTACGTCGATCTTAGGCCCTGATCTGTACGCGACCAAATCGTCTGCGTACGCTATGGCATGGTGAAGTGAACCTATGAGATCGCTCGTGTAAATATTGAAAAGGATCGGCGAATTAACCGCGCCCTGTTGCAGACCATTTTTTACTTCAAAAATTCCAGCAGACGTCACATTGCCATTCTTCACAATGAACTTCTTACCGGTGAGCATGTCATAAAGTATGTACAGCAGTGGTTTACTTATGTTTAGTCTGCTTAACTTGTAGAAGAGTCCCTCTTACCATACGATGTCTATGGCCTTCTCCAAGTCAACCAGACAGGCACCCTGCATTGCTGCTTGCTTTTGTTCCATTGGATATCCGACACCAGTTTAGACGCGGCATGTATGGTATCATGCCCCGCCTTGAAACCGAATTGGTAATCCGGAATTATGTGCATGTCCTTAACCCACTTAGCCAGGGCTCTATGGATCTCTTTTTCGAATACCTTGCTGATGTTCGGAAGGAGACTTATAGACCGGAGACTTTCCGGATTGGAGCTATCTTTATTTTTCTTAGGAATGGGCTGCACCACCGCTGTTTCCAATGCGCTGGATAATTGGCATTATTCATTGCACTATTAAACAGCATGTGTAAATGTTCACCGCTTCTGGAGGAAGAAGTCTGAGTACAATGTTGGGTATACGATGGTATTCCCACGGATTTCTTTTTTCTCAGTGATTCGAAGATCTCTTGGAGCTCTGCCTTCGAAATGAACAGGGGATGTACCCTTACATCGGCGACGGCATTGTTTGCCATATTTCTTTCATTGAACACGGTGAAACCAGTGTTCTCATCTAGCCGTTTCTCCATGTCATTTCGAAGGTAGAAGCTGTGCACAAGGACCCAATTTTTCACCTTATAAACCACCTTATAAACGTCCTGGAAAGTCGCTCCTATAGCTTCTACCTTCTCCTGCGGATCTTTGATCACAAAGAAATTGTCATCTTCAGCTGCGTTATCCGTATAAGTATTTGTACATTGTTCGTTGTTCGGCGGATTTTAAGACGTGAGATATCGTTGTGATTATTCCTCCGAAATATCTTGTTTATTTGCGGGAACATACCACGTTGTCAGTGTGTTGATACCGAGGTATCGTACTGTTCATCGTTCGTTTTATTGTCTCGTCCATTTGTTTTAGATATCGATCAATGTCCTCGTTCGACAGATTCCTATTAGACGGTAGGTCGAGCTAGTTCGAGGAGAGTGCTCTCGTCAACTGTCTGGAGAAGCGAGTACAATGCGTTCTACTGTAATTGTAGGCATGTAATTGGACAAATTCCTCCAATTCTGCAATTTCGTTGGGAATAGTTATTTCAGCATAACTGTCATACACAAAAGTGTGTAGGCAGTTTATCGTTTCTCGGTGGTTATAATCAACAAATAAAAGCACCATTTTCGCTTGGAATTGTCGTATTCAACTTCACCTCTAAATTTTATTTACCCCTTTTTATACAAAATACTTATTGTAATTTATGCTGACACTTAAGTAAATAATATTTTCTCTTACAAAATACTAAATTCATGGGAACTGCAGCTAACTCAGCGTGGCTGAGCAAAACTGGTATCAAATGATGAAAAGTTTCCCGCGGTGTCGGTTTCCAGTTAGGTGCATATGTACGCAATTGTACATTCTGCCGGGCCGAGCTGGCTTATATGTTAAAGTCCGAAGTTGTAAACCTTCTTGTAGCAGGAACTGGGGCTTGCTGAGCCGTTATGGTTCTTCTTCTTTTACGTTGCCACACTATATATGCCACGATGGTGATGAATAGACCGCCAATCAGGCTGTAGGAAATGCTGTAGTGCACGTGGTGGTTCGTTGAATTAACTGGCAGTTCCTCGCTGTTTTTAAGATCTGCTAGCCGTTTGTTTAGGGTGTCATACTCTTCATTGTTGCTCTGGAGACTGGGATGTAAAATTACCAAAGGTTTTGAAATATTTGTTGCGTCGTTTGCTAATATTTCGGTGATGTTTGTGGCAGGAATGAAGGCTGCATTAAGTCTGCTGGACATACCTTTGTAGGCTGTTATACTCATCGTATCCTGTTTGAGGATGCAGCTTGACTCTAAAGTTATAATACCATCGTTTTGTAGCGAAACTTCTAGGATTCCTCTTCCGCAGATTACGTTAAAGGTGTACTTCCTGTCCAACACGTATATCCAACGATTTGCACTATTTTACTGGATCCAGATAGGAGATGGGCTTATGCTTCGCAGCGTGCAAAACGGTGATAAGTTCGTGGTGTGAGTGAGTAGGTCCCATTTCCATGGGATGCTGTTGTTGGCATAAGTATCTGTCGTTGATTATTTTACATTTACTGAGCTCCTCTCTTGTCAATCTGTAGTACGATTCTCTCAGTAAGTTGACTACTAAGTAGTCTAGTGATGGTTCGATGAAGATGAATTAATTTCTATGCGGTGTCGGTACTGGTATAACCTTGAACATTTCATAGTGTTCTGCCTTGATTAGTGGAAGTCTGATGTCGAATATGACGTTCTGCTGGGTTATTCGGGCCTTCACTGACAGCAGTCTGTAGATTGCTAGCAGATTTGAGTCCATTCGGTCTTCTGCAACAGACAGCTGTGGAGATAGGTGTTTTCTTATCCACTCATTTGTTTCTGCTCCATTTGTTCTTCGTTATCGCTTATTGGTAGCAGACAGATCTTAGTGACAGGCCTTTTGTAGATCTTGTTCCTTGCTTTGATTGTTACTACACGCACCAAACCGTCTTCTCCAGCATGTGCCTCTATTACTTTTTCAAACATCCATCTTGTCAGAGGTAGTTGTTCATCCTTCACCAAAACAATATTGACAACCCTAAGATTTTCGTTCTTTGTTGTCCATTTCCGACGTTGCTGTAGTGTCGTTAGATATTCTGAACTCCATCTTTTCCAGAAATTTTGTTGCAATCGTTCTAATAGCTGTTATCGCGTTTATGCCTTTCCGGGGGTGCCAGTAGGGTTGTTCCGCTCAAAAAATGACCTGGCGTCAAGACATCAAGTGGGCGCCGTGGCGTAAGTGGTTAGTGTATTGGATCACTACGCATGAGGTTCCAAGTTCGAATCCCAGAAAATACCAAAAAGTTTTTCACGGTCCCACCTCTCGCGAGCGTCTGACAAACATCCGAGAGTATTGTTGTCACGAAAAAGTTTCTCAAATCGCCGTTCGGATTCGGCATTAAACTGTAGGTTCCTTCCATTCGTGTGAAAAATATAATGCACAGAACATGAGTGGTTGCGAGAAGCTAGGCTCTGGCACTTTAAAGAGCTGTTGCGCCAAATATTTGTTTTTGTTTGTCAAGACATCTATTTCATCGGGATCGTTTGAAATTGGACAAAGTGGTCTTGAGTTTAAGCATGCTTCGATTTGTCTTAATAGCGTAGACATCTTTTTGTATGTCAACTTGTGTTCCCCAATGGTTCGCTTGAGATGGTGTCTAACCGACTTCACTCCTGGCTCCCATAGGCCACCAAAGTGGGGTGCCGCTGGGGGTATGAAATGCCATTCCGTTTGATTAGTTGTTAACGCATCGCATATTTCATCACCGTACTCTTTCGCATCCTTTGCATTTAGCTGAAGAATTTTGTTTGAAGCCACGAAATTCGTACCGTTTCACTGTACAGGTGTCCTACACGGCCTCTCCTGGCGCATAATCTCTTAAAGGCCGCTATGAAGGTATTTGCTGTTAAGTCGCTAACAGCTTCGAGGTGAACAGCTTTTTTTGCCAAGCATATGCATAGAGCTATATATCCTTTATATGACTTGCTTCCCCTTCCTTTCGCCGTCCTGATGTCTATAGGTCCTGCATAGTCGACACCTGTATGTAAAAATGCCCTAGTTTTGGACACTCTTGGTTGTGGCAGATTACCCATCATTTGACTTCTCGTTGACGTTTTGTTTTGAAAACAGGTAGTACATCTACGAACTCCCTGTTTGACTGCACTTAGACCACTCAAAATCCAGTATCGTTGCCGTAGATGTACATGGTAAGAGCGGTTTTGCGAGCTTCGTCGATAAACATGGTGGTCAGATACCCCGCATGTGGTACAATTATGGGATATTTCTGCGAGGATGATAATTCTGCTTTTGCTAATCGTCCCCCTACTCGCATCACCTCGCCCTCATCCAGAAATGGGTTAAGGCACCGAACTTTGCTTTTTCGGTCAACTTCCGTTCTTCTCTTCAAGTCGACGATTTCATCCTTGAACGTTATCTGCTGTACGTGTCGTATAATTACCTTCGCACCACCTTCAATTTCTTCACATGTAATTTGTCCCAGTTGTTTGTTCTCTTTTGATGATCATAAGTTACGCACAAATCGTTTACAGAGAGCGAGTATTCTTGTTATTCTAAACGTGTCTAAATGTGCTATACTGCGACAGCATTCTTCCTATGAGATCTGGTTCTGTCGTAGATGTAAAGGTGCTGACGTGCATCTTCTTAACTTCTTCGTTGGTGCAGTGAGGTGTGGGGTCAGTGTAGTTCACTTCTGCTTGGGCTATCCAAGATGGACCTGCCCACCAAATTGATTCCTCTGGAGGCACAATCCGCTGGATTATCCTTACCCTTTATATGATGCCATTTGTCTGAGCTTAGTATCTTGGCTATCATCGTAACTCTGGCCGCTACGTAATTCTTCCATTTGTTTGGGTTTCCGGTAATCCATGCTAAGGTTATTGATGAGTCAGTCCATGCATGTGTTTCAAGATCCTTTATTTCACGCTGCCGTTTCCAGTCCGTTTAACGAAGGCAAGCACGGTCACGCTTCAGCAGGGCTCAACATGCTACAGCACGGCCAACTAGGCCCAACACGCTCCAGCATGGCCCACGCTTTAGCGCGGCCAACGAGGTCCAGCACGCTTTCGTTCCCAGCAAAGCCAACGAGGCTCAGCACGCTCCAGTATGGTCCAGCTAGGCTTAGCACGCTCCGACACGCACGACTAAGCCCGCACGCTTCAGCACGACCAACCAGATCTCGCATGCTTTCGCTCCCAGCATGGTCAACCAAGCACAGCGTGATCCCGCTCAACATGACCAACGCTGCCCAATACGACTCAACGCGGCCCAGCACGCCTCCAACATGCTCAACACGGCCAACCCGACTCAACGCGGCACAGCGCGCCTCCAACATGCTCAACATGGCCAACGTGACCCACAGCAAACGCCATCCGCCTCGCATTGGCTCCTTACAATCGTAATTGCAACTGCATTACTGGAGGGGGAGTACTGTGGCGTTTCACAGAACTCAGCAGTCCACGAAATTCGATGTAGAGCACAAAATTAATTTTTCAAATTAGTCGTCGCAAGAAACTCATCAAAGCAAGTCGTGATCTAAAAATTATAATTTTCTTTTTTCAATTTTTTTAAAATAAATTAAAGTTTGAAATTTTCCAAATTGTGTGTGCATTGGCATTTGTTTAATTGATAGCGAGACGGCGAACAGAGCGCCGTCGATCCGCTACACATGTATTGCGTACAACGACATCTATTGCCTGCTAGCAGTAAATATTCCCGCCTGATGTGCTTACGTTCCACAATTGTTCCACACAATATCCCAATATTCCAGGATCATCAATTCACCCGATGGGATGGCAAACGACTAACAAAGGCCTCGTAGGGGCAGCATCTCCCGATAGGTGCTGGTCCGCTAAGTAACGAGTAGGAGCCACTGCAGCCGAAAACCTAGCAGCTCTGTTAGCAAGCCCTACTCCCACCTCCTCGTGGTGCCATCTGGGAATTTCTTCGGAAATTGCTAACGGGAGAGGACGAATGGCTAGCTTCCTGCGCCAAAAAACAGGATAAGTGTCGGTTGGTCTGTGGCCCAGCGAGCAGCAACCATAAAAAAAATCATTGCTCCGAAACGAAAACATACGCCTCGGATACGGACTGATCATTTGTTGACGACCTTTGGCTATCGGACACGGACAACGATCGGATTCTGGAACGTTAAGACCCTCCTGGACTCACTCAAGGAAGGGCCTTATAACGCCAGATTCCTCCAATTGGAGCGCGAATTCGCACGGTATAAAATCGACATCTTAGGGCTGAGCGAGATAAGATGGTACGATGCTGGGGAATACATCTCCCCAACAAAAAGCACTGTGATGCTCTACTCTGGTAAACCAGCTGGAAGTGCACGGAGTTCTGGCGTAGGACTCATGCTAACTCCAGGAGCACGTAGTAGCCTCATATCCTGGAAACCCCATAGTGACCGGATATTGACGGCTAGGTTCCAGAGTAGAGTTAGAAAAATTACCATGATACAGTGTTATGCTCCGACTCTAGACGCGACTGAGGATGAAAAGGATAATTTTTATAGCCACTTAGGTGCCGCCTACAACCAAACGCCTAATGGGGACATCGTAATGGTAATGGGAGATCTCAATGCCAAGGTGGGTAGCGACAACACCATGCTTTAGCACGTGATGGGAGTTCACGGCGTGGGAGACCGTAATGACAATGGTGAGCGGTTTGTGGACTTCTGCAATACCAACCGCCTAGTCATCGGAGGTACGCTGTTTAAGCATAACACCTGCCATAATATCAGTTGGGTCTCAACTGATAGGCAACGAACATCCAACCAGATCGACCACATTGCGATCAGTCGCCGCTTTAGAAATTGTCTCCTGGACGTCCGAAACAGACGTGGAGCTGACGTCGGACTAGAACGAGATCACCATCTTAATGTAGCTCATTTACGCCTTCGTACTGCATCCGTCAACAGCAACCGCTCAAACCTGCTTAACATCACCAGGTTTAATATCGACAGGCTCAAGGTTCCCCAAGTGCGCCAACAGTTCAGGGACCATCTTGCCTTAGAAGCAGAAGCAATCAGCAGCATAGAGAACATGGATGACCACTGGAGTGCTGTGAAAAATGCTTTTGCGACTGGGGCACGCACGTATGTCGGTAAAAAGCAGAAACACCACCACACATGGCTTTCTACAGACACCTGGAGACGGATCGATGAGCGTACAGCAATCAAGGCTCGGATTGCAGCGGCCTCAGCAGTAGAGAGAACCGAGCTTGAAGCCCAATACCGTGCGAAGAAGAAAGAAGTGCAGCGTAGTGTGAGACGTAACAAACGTCAACATGTCAACTCACTATCCTCAAGGGCTGAAGAAGCAGCGAGTAGGTGCGACAGTAGGACTGTTTACAACATCACTAAGGAGCTCATTGGTGGTCGAAACTCCAAACAACATCCAGTGAAGAGTCTAGACGGTAACCTTCTGATTTCGGATGAGGATCAGCTCACTAGATGGAGAGAACATTTTGCTGCAGTGCTAAATCACTTAGACGACGGCGGTATGATCTTGAATTCGAATGAGCAGTTCGAAGCAACAAATTCCCGAATTCGCACCGTACCTCCCAGTAAAGCTGAAATAATAACAGCAATCAAGTCCCTCAAGAAAAATAAAGCGGTGGGTATTGATGGCATCCCTGCCGAGCTATTTCAAGCGGCGCCAAATACATCGGCAGATTTGCTGCATCCGCTAATACGGAGAGCTTGGGATAGTGAACAATTTCCACAGGAGTGGAAAAGGGGGATGATCATTAAGCTTCCAAAGAAGGGTAACTTGATGGAGTGCGGCAACTGGAGAGGTATATGTGTTCTTCCAGCTGTAGCCAAAATAATAGCTAGAATAATTCTAGAACGAATTAAAGATCATTTAGATTCAACTCTCGATGTCTAACATCAAGGTCGGTAATGACCTCACCGAGACCTTTGATGTCAAAAAAGGCTTTAGACAAGGTGACGCGCTGTCATGTGACTTCTTCAATATTGTACTTGAACTGATTGTGCGGAACTCACAAGCCAACACCGGAGGCACAATCTATTACAAGTCTGTACAACTGCTTGCATACGACGACGATATAGACATTATCGGAAGATCTCAGCGGGCTGTCACCGGTGCGTTTGCAAGCATTGCCAGCGGCCAAAATGGGTTTGGCGATAAACGAGGGCAAAACCAAGTATATGCTGTCAACTAGAAGGGGAAACCAACACCGACGAATTGGACAAAACGTCACCGTGGGCAGCTATAACTTCGAGGTAGTAAGGGACTTTGTCTACCTTGGCTCTGCTATAAATTCTACTAACAAAATCAGTGCAGAAATCAATCGAAGAATAACTCTTGCCAATCGCTATTTTTTTGGGCTTATAAGGCAATTCAACAGTAAAGCCCTATCTCGAACAACTAAGGAGACTCTATATAAGACCTTGATCATCCCAGTCCTGCTTTACGGCGCTGAAACATGGACTTTATTAAAAGAGGATGAAGATATCCTTGGTCGTTTCGAGAGAAAAATTCTTCGTAAGATTTTCGGTCCCGTTTGCGTTGACGGGTTTTGGAGGAGAAGATTCAATTACGAACTATACGAGCTGTACAGCGACATCGACCTAGTCAAAAAACTGCGTATTGGACGTCTGAGATGGCTAGGACATGTAGAGCGAATGGACACCAACGCTCCGGCCCGCAGAGTCTTCGAATCTAATCCCGAGGGACGACGCAGTAGAGGGAATCATCGCCGTAGGTGGCGCGCACAAGTTCAAGGGGACCTCGACCAACTTGGAGTGCGCAACTGGAGGCAATTAGCTAAAGACCGAGCTAAATGGAGAGGCTTGTTGGTTGAGGCCCAGGTTCACCCCGAACTGTAGCGCCACCTAAGTAACTAAGTAAGATGTCGAACAGGCAGGCTTTCGCGCTGGATCCTCCTGCATCGACCACATAAACACCTTACGGATCATAATCGAACAATGCGTTGAGTATAGGTCTCCGCTACATTTACTGTTTATCGACTTCGAGAAGGCTTTCGACAGCTTGAATCGAGATGCTATCTGGTTGGCCTTGCGCAGGAGAGGCATTCCAGAAAAGCTTATAGCTATTATCAAGGCTACATATGAGGGCGGCAAGTGTCACGTCGTGCACAATGGTAAGGTGTCGGAGGACTTTGAAGTCCAAAGTGGAGTACGTCAAGGGTGCACACTGTCCCCACTATTGTTCTTGGTGGTTATCAGCGATGTACTCCGTGCAGCATTGACGGAAGGCAACTATGGAATTCATTGGACTATGACATCTTACCTTAAACACCTAGATTACGCTGACGATGTTTGTCTACTTTCACATCGGATAATGGATCTTCATTTGATGGCCCAAAATCTAGAAGCTGAGGTAAACAAAGTGGGGCTAAAAATAAACACAGCCAAAACAAAAGCCCTGAGTACTTCCAATACCCGCGCTCAACTTAACATTGCCGGAAAGCAAGTCGAGAAAGTTGATAACTTTCTATATTTAGGAAGTGTCGTCTCGGCTAATCGCGGTGGCACCGAACTGGATGTGTGCAGCAGAATCGGGAAGGCTAAAGCTGCGTTCGGAATGCTGTCCAAAATCTGGAGAAGCAATGTTATTAGCTTAAGAACCAAGCTACGACTGTTCCGCTCCAACGTAGAATCAGTGCTGCTTTATAGGTGCAGTACCTGGAAGGTGGACACCATTAACACACGCAAGCTGCAAGTCTTCGTAAACAAATGCTTAAGAATCATCTTGAGGATTTTTTGGCCGAACCGCATCTCCAACGAACAACTTTATCTGAGAACGGGCCAAGAACCTATAAGCATTACTATACGAAGAAGAAAGTGGCAATGGATTGGACACACCCTACGGCGCGAAGACAACTCCATTGCGAAATACGCTATGCAGTGGAATCCGCTCACCCAGGCAGGCAGAATAGCGGGACGCCCTAAACAAACGTGGCGCAGAACAGTTGAGGAGGAATCGAGCTCTTTAGGGATGAGTTGGAGGCAGCTCAAACGCGTTGCAGAACTCCGAACACGATGGCGCGCAGGCGTGGTTGACGCCCCATGTCCCCCGAGGGGTTAAAGGACATAAGTAATCAATTCACCCGGAGAAACATCTAGCATGTTCTAGAACCGCTTGCAATTTCATATAAATACCCATACCACAACCATCGTCGACACAGTTGATTATAAGTGCATACAGCGATTACAAGAGGGAGATTGTGGAAAGTAAATCTGTAGCGACAGTTTAATTTGCAATAAATAAAGAATAAAGTGATTGAATATTGTGCTGAAGTAAAGTTAGTGTTTGATAATAAATAAACGATTAAAATACACAAAGGACAGTTTTATTTAAACGAACCCCAGAAAGAATATTACATTGGTGTCGGAAAAGTGGAATAGAAAAGATTTTGTGTATTGCTTATTGTGTAAGTAAAATACAAAAAAAAAAAAAAAAAAAATGGTTCGGAAATTGCTGGAAGATTTGTCAATGCCGCAAATAAAGGAAGTACTGAGCCAGCGGAATCAACCTACGACTGGTACGAAAAGGGAATTGATTATTAAGTTGCGGAAAATAGTGACGGACGAGGGTGCAGATCCCGAAAAAGCTTTGTTTGACGTCGAAGAAGAACAAGTAAGTAGGACGAGTGACATGTCGGCTCTAATGGAATTTTCTTTCTGAAAAATTCGAGAAGCTAGACAATTCTTTGGACCAGCAAAAGAATTCTCTAGAAGCTAAGATCGACGAACAAAAGAATTTTCTAGATGCCAAGCTCGAGGAACAGAATAAACAGTTTGAGAATTCTCTAGATGCCAAGCTCGATGAACAAAAGAATTCTCTAGTATGGCTGGATGTGCAAAACAAGAAGTTTGAGATACTAGAAAATTCTTTGGCTGAACAGAGGAATTCTCTAGACGCTAAATTCGGAACAATTGAAGGACAATTCGAAAACGAACAGGCTAAGATCCAGAATGTTGAAACAAAATTCGAGAATGTTCAAACAGAAATCGAGGCTGTTGAAGGAAGATTCGAGAATTTGGCAAAGGAACTCGAACACGTGAAGAAACAGAAAGTTCGGGAGTATTCAACCGACCGCCCGAGAAAAAAAGAAATGCACCCTCCTGTCTTCGATGGTCAAACATCATGAGCGATATATAAGAGGCAGTTCGAAGCCGCAGCAATGACGAAGAACTGGGGCGATGAAGAGAAGTCCATTGCCCTCACGCTTGCGCTTAGAGGATCAGCTGCAGAGCTGCTACAAACTATTCCCGACGACAAACAACGCAACTACGACAGTTTGGTAAAAGCCATTGAGATGCGATTTGGGGACGACCACATGCAGCAAGTATATAGGGTCCAAATGCGCAGAAGGTCCCAAATGAAGGGTGAGACGCTCCAGCAGTTACAAGCAGCCATCGAGCGGCTGGCACATTTGTTCTATCCAAACGCTGGCGAGGAGATCATTAACGAGATGGCAACCGAAGCGTTCACCCATGCCATAGCTGATGCGAAACTACAAATGGCGGTAAGAATGGCTGGAAAGAAAACGTTCGCCGAAGCTTTGGCGTTTGCTCTGACAATGGAGGCAGCAGACCAGGCATATCAGGGAATCCACGGTGTGAGGGAAGTAGTCGCCATCGAATGCTCTTGCCAGAGGATGGACGTCGAAGACCGAAACAACGCTCGCGGAGGACAAATTCGTGGCTGGAACTGCAACAAACTCAGACACCTGCAACGGCAATGCAGAACTCCACCCAGACGCGGAAACTGTCCACATTGTGCGAATAGGCGATGCAACGAAGAACAGTACAACAGAGACAACATCCATCCTGTTGGTTATGCTCCAAACGCCTAAGAGCCAGCTTCGCGGGCAGAAGTTGGCTAATGGAATCGACGCCCCCAAGACCACCATCCAGGTCTCCCAAACCAAACGATGCAACAAGAGTCTAACAGTGGAAGCATTCATCGGCAAAAACAAGGGCGTGGCTACTATCGTCCGGAAGTGGCTACTATCTCGTCCGGAAGTCTTGGCTGCACAATACCAGCTGCTACTGTCTTAGGACTGCGTCAGCTGAAGCGGCGAAAGTATACGGAGAAGTTCGCCTCACGTTACAACTAGCAGGGTTGGCCTTTTCTCATGCGTTCCTGGTGGCCGACATATGTGATGAATGCATCATCGGAGTGGACTTTATGAAAGAACATGACATAATCATCGACATCGGGATGCAAGTTCTGCGGTACAGGAACGTAGAGATTTCAATGGTGTACGGCAACGAGAATGCAGCACATTTAAGGACAATACTCAGCAAGGACGAAGTCTTACCACCATCTTCCGAGACTATCATTTGGACAAAACTAGAGGGTGATCCTGGGAGCTACCAATTCTACCTATTGGAGCCGGATTCAGGAAGGAATTCCCCAAACTACATCGTGGAAAAAGTTTTAGTGGAGCCAAAGAATAGCCTGGTCCCAGTAAGGCTCATGAACTTAAAGAGCCACAGCGTCAAACTAAAACAAGGGGAGGTTATTGGTGAATGTGTTCCGATATGTTTAATCTCGACAATAACTGGAAAGGAATCTGCGGGGCCCGTTTCATCAGCCAGGTTGGCGGAAGTAAGGGACATGATCCTCAAGCATTGTGAACTGGATCAGGATCAGCGAGCCATGGCAGAAAATCTAATCGGTGAGCACGCTGATATATTTGCCTCCCAGGATGGAGAGTATGGCCGAACACATCTGGTGCAACATCGCATAGACACTGGCGATGTCAGACCAATTCGTCAACCTGCCAGACGACTACCATTGGCAAAGCAGACGGAGGTTGCGGATATGGTATCATCGATGGAGAAGGAAGGGCTCATCGAAAGTTCTAAGAGTCCGTGGGCCTAACCTGTTGTACTGGTTAAGAAGAAAGACGGCAGCACTCGATTCTGCGTGGACTATCGCAGACTTAATGATGTCACCAAAAAGGATAGCTACCCTCTGCCACGGATCGATGACACATTGGACACACTCTCAGGAGCTCGATGGTTTTCCACCCTTGATTTAAAGAGCGGTTACTGGCTGGTACAGATCGATTCAAAGGACAGAGAGAAAACTGCGTTCACTACAGGAAATGGGCTGTGGCAGTTTACAGTAATGCCATTTGGATTGTGCGACGCTCCGGCAACTTTTGAGCGCCTAGTGGAACACGTCCTGCGTGGATTGACCTGGAAAACTTGCTTGGTGTATCTGGACGATGTGATCGTGATAGGAAAAACATTTGAGGAACATCGCGACAACCTGAAGAATGTGCTAGAACGGCTTCGAAGCGCTCACCTGAAGCTGAACCCAAAAAAATGTGACCTCTTCAAATCCGAAGTCAAGTACCTGGGCCACGTTATCTCGTCAGAAGGAATGCGAACCGATCCAGACAAGGTGGAAGCTGTGAAAAACTGGCCAGTTCCAAAAGACAAACACCAACTCAGGAGCTTTTCGGGCCTCGCCACGTACTACCGACGATTCGTAAAGGACTTTGTCGGAATCGCGAAGAGCTTGCACCAACCGACGGAAAAAGGAAGGCAATTCAAGTGGTCAGGGGAGTGCGACAAAAGCTTCAAAAACCTTAAGCAACAACTATGCGAAGCTCCAACACTAGCATATCCCATTCCCGGAGAAATGTTCATCGTGGATGCAGATGCAAGTAACGTCGGTGTCGGAGCGGTTCTTTCGCAGGTACACAACGGCCAAGAAGAAGGTAGTAGCATACTTCAGCAAAGTGCTCTCCAAGCCCGAAAGGAACTACTGTGTGACCAGGCGAGAACTTCTGGCGACAAAACACTTCCATAAATACCTCTACGGCCAAAAGTTGCTTTTGCGCACAGACCACGCGGCTCTAAAATGGCTGCTGCAGTTCAAGAATCCAGAGGGCCAGGTCGCAAGATGGATTGAACGACTGCAGATGTATGATTACGAAATACAGCATCGTAAAGGGAGACTTCATTCTAATGCGGATGCTTTATCCCGGCGACCATGTAAGATCGACGGCAATCATTGTGTGCGACAGGAAGAGAAGAACCTTCTTTCCATCCAAAGGGTAAGAGCTCAGCCTATCGCCGGCTGGAGTGCAGAGAAAATCCGCAATGCTCAAAAAGAAGACCCAGACATCGAGCCGATATTAGCGTGGAAGGAGTTTATGGAAAAGCCAAACGGACAGGATATCTCGGACGGAACCCCCACTCTTAAGGCATACTGGGCTCAGTGGCAAGATGGTGTACTGAAAAAGAAATGGGACAGGCCGAACGGAAAAGATTTCATAATGCAGCTTGTCTTGCAGCGGTCAAAAGTACACGAGGTGCTGCGGGAGATGCATGATGGAGCATCCGGAGGTCATTTGGGTGCAAACAAGACACTGGAGAAGGTGCGAGAACGTTTCTATTGGCTCAGCGAAAGGGACGACGTAGAAAGTTGGTGCCGAAAATGCGTCGTGTGTGCAGCCAGCAAGGGACCCAGAATAAAGACGCGAGGCAAGATGCACCACTACAACGTGGGTGCACCCTTTGAACGGATTGCCGCTGACATCGCTGGTCCATTTCCAGAAACCGACAATGGTAACCGTTACATCCCAATCCTCATGGACTACTTCAGCAAATGGCCGGAAGCGTTCGCCATCCCTAACCAGGAAGCGAAGACCATCGTGGAACAGATCGTCAACAACTGGGTGAGTAGATTCGGCGTGCCCATGGAACTGCATTCTGACCAGGGACGACACTTTGAATCGAAGATATTCCAAGAGGTATGTCAACAACTAGGAATCAAAAAGACAAGGACGACCCCACTTCATCTACAATCCGACGGGATGGTAGAGCGCTTCAACAGAACCTTAAACGAACATCTCTCCAAGGTCGTAGAAGACTACCAGCGCGATTGGGATCGACACATTCCTCTTTTCTTGATGGCCTACCGAAACACTGTGCACAGTACTACTGGACATACTCCATCTGAAGTCTTGTTTGGTCGAGCAGTCCGGCTACCTAGTGAGGTGAAGTTTGGATCCCCTAACGATGAGGCCAATTGTGAAGAGGACTACGTGGCAGACCTCAGGGAAAGGATCCGAGACATACATCAGAGGACCAGGACGAGGATAAAGATAGCGAGTGACCGCATGAAAACCAGGTACGACACAAAGCAACAACGTCCAGCTTCCACGAGGGAGACCTAGTATGGCTGTACAACCCACACCGGCAAAAGGGGAGGTCACCCAAGCTGCAGCAAGACTGGGAGGGCCCTTATAAAGTGGTCACACGCATCATTGACGTCGTCTTCTGGATCCAGCGTGGAGTAAGAGGCAAGATGAAAATTGTCCACCTGGATCGTCTTCATCTTTATTATGGTAGTAATCCAGATGATCTTGTTCGGGACGAACAAGTTAAACAAGGGGGCAATGTAGTATCAAGTACATCGTCAGGCACTGCGTACAACGACATCTATTGCCTGCTAGCAGTAAATATTCCCGCCTGATGTGCTTACGTTCCACAATTGTTCCACACAATATCCCAATATTCCAGGATCATCAATTCACCCGGAGAAATATCTAGCATGTTCCAGAACCCCTTGCAATTTCATATAAATACTCATACCACATCCATCGTCGACACAGTTGTTTATAAGTGCATACAGCGATTACAAGAGGGAGATTGTGGAAAGTATGCACGTTCCAAAGACATCGCGATGTAGGAAAGGCAGGCCTATAAACGCCTGGATCAGACAAATGCGACGACATCGGCATTTCATTGGCCTCAGTAACCGAGTGATCCAAAATCGGCAGGCCTGCCGCTATTTTCTGAGGTCAAATAGGCGAACCCCACAGGCGGATCAGTAGAAATGCGGTGAAGTGGGAGGGCTGTGATCCCTTGGTTTCGGATCATAGCCTCGCTGATAAAAGGAAGAAGAAGAAGATTGTGGAAAGTAAATCTGTAGCGACAGTTTAATTTGAAATAAATAAAGAATGAAGTTATTGAATACTGTCTTGAAGTAAAGTTAGTGTTTGATAATAAATAAACGATTTAAATGCACAAAGGACGGTTTTATTTAAATGAACCCCAGCAAGAATATTACAATACTTTTTGAATTGATGCCACCTTTGTTTTACCACATAGCACTCTTGTTATTATTGCTCCAGAAGCAGGTGTGATTCTTGTATAAATCGCTTCTGCGAATGCCCTCTCCGATGCGTCACAAAATCCATGTAGTTCTATGCGGTTTTTTGCTTCGAATTGGATCCATCGTGGTATTTTAATTTCATTTATACAGGAAAGCTAACTCCTTAAGATCTTCCATTCGTGAGCATTCTTGTCTGTTAGTATTTCATCCCAAGTTTTTTCCGATTTCCAGAGTTGTTGTTGGATTAGCTTTGTTCTTACTATAATTGGAGCTAGCCATCCTAATGGGTTAAATAGTCTTGCCGTTTCTGACACTATTATCCTCTTCGTCAGATCCACATTATTTGCTGTTGCAATATTAACATTGAATTCAAACGTGTCGGACTCCGGTCGCCAGTATATTCCCAGGGTTTTAATGGGGTCGTAGCCATTTATTTTTAATCTTCCTTGCTCTTGATCCTCTGATGTTATATTTTTTAAGATTGCTTTTGTATTTGAAGACCATTTACGTAGTCTGAATCCTCCGCTCGCCATGAGTTGTACTAACTGCTTTTGCGCTTCTACTGCTTCGTCTAATGTATACGCTCCTGAAAGTACGTCGTCAACGTAGAAGTCTCGGCAAGTTATAAGACATGGTACACTAAAATTTGCAAATTTTCTTTCTCAGTTTTCAATAAAACTTCGTTGTTACCGACTTCTCTTGTCTTGCGATTGCGTTTAGCACTATTTAGAGTTTGTTTCAAAAAACAAAATAAAATTTAAGAATCTGTAGTTTCAACTATGTCTTCGTCGCAAGAGGAAGTACGCAAAAAAATTTTGCAAACTTATTTGAATAATAGAGACGCGCCATATAAAATAATTGCTAAACAAGTAAAAACAACATACGCAACCGTTCGAAGAACAGTTATTCGGTTTCTTCAAGACAATTCTGTGTTAAGAAAACAAGGAACGGGTAAGAAAGGTGGTGCTAGAAATAAGGATTTAGAAAAGAGAGTGATAAAGTGTATAAAGAGAAACCCCAACCTGTCACTTCGCGATTTAGCTAAAAAGTTTAATACTAATCACGTTCAAATACTAAGAATCAAAAGACGACATGGCATTAAGTCTTATAAAAAGTATTTTGTACCAAGAAGAGAGTATAAACAACAAAAAACCGCTATACAGCGAAGTCGAAAACTATACCTACACCTCTTGGACAAGAAATACTCTTGCATTATAATGGATGACGAGACTTACGTCAAAAAGGACTTTCGGTCATTGCCAGGTAAAGAGTGTTATTCTGCAATTGACAAAGCCAAGGTTCCTGAAAAATTTAAGACAATAAAAAGAGAAAAGTTTCCAAAAAAATTTATGGTTTGGCAAGCGGTTTGCCAATGTGGAAAACGCAGCACTCCGTTTGTGACAACGGGGAGCATCAATTCGAATATTTATCTAAAAGAATGTTTGAAAAGAAGACTTTTACCACTTATTAGAAAACATACGACCTCAACAATATTTTGGCCAGACTTAGCAACCTGCCACTACTCCTCTGTTGTTAAAAATTGGTACATACAGCAAAATATAAACGTTGTAGGGAAGGATATCAACCCACCAAACTGCCCCGAATTAAGGCCTATTGAAAGGTATTGGGCCATAATTAAAACGAAGTTGAGGAAATACTTCCGAGCAGCTAAAAACATCGATGATTTAAAAAAAAAAAATTTACGAGCGACTAAAATGATACCAAACTCGACTGTGCAAGCTCTGATGAGACCCATAAAGGCAAAGATACGACTATTCCAACGTCAAGCTATAAAAAATTTAAATCATTATTTTTTTATTTTCTAATTATATTCAATGAACTATTTTTGTGCTAAAAATTATTTCTTATAAATAAAAAAATTAAAAGAAGAAAAGTTTTCTGTTTGCATTTTTTAATGTACCACGTCTTATTT
Source organism: Brachypalpus laphriformis (assembly GCA_945910035.1). Lineage (NCBI taxonomy): Eukaryota > Metazoa > Arthropoda > Insecta > Diptera > Syrphidae > Brachypalpus > Brachypalpus laphriformis. The sequence continues at coordinate 228,077,626 of OX246753.1, read as the reverse complement.
GAAGATGTTTCAAGTTTCTCCTTTTCATCACAAGCGAGTTGTTGAAGTGTTCTTATCGCTAGATATGGAGCTGAGGACGTGCCGTAAGTCACGGTTTTTAACCGATATTCCTTAATTTTTTGTGTTGGGTTTTCTCTCCATAATATTCGTTGAAAGTCCCTGTCTTCGTGAGCCACTAGTATTTGGCGGGAAATTTTTTCAATGTCCGCTCTGTACACAATTCTATGTTTTCTCCATCTCAACAGTATGGAGTGCAAGGCCTGTCATATAACTGGATCCGTAAGCATTGTGTCGTTTAGGCTTGAACTCGTTCGCGACGAAGCATCAAAGACAACGCGAGCCTTGGTTGAAGAGCTGTCTGGTTTAATGACTGCATGGTGCGGTAGGTAGTACACTTTTTTCGTTGATTCCACAATAACCGTTGGGTTAACTTCTTCCATGTGTCCGAGTTCAATATATTCCCGTATGAATTGTACATAGTCATCATGTAGTTGCTTATTTCTAGAAAACTTTTTCTCAATCTGAAGAAATCGAGCTAACGCTCTGTGTCTTGATTCGCCCAACTTCGTCTTCTTTGAACGGTAATCGAACAATGTACCTTCCTTCTTCGTCCCTTTCGTGTGTTGTCCTGAATATTTCTTCCGAGAGACCTATTTGTTGTTGTACTTCTTCTATTTCCCAAAATGATTTAAGTTGATCATTTAGCTCTGTGTTGGATATTAAGCAAACTGTTGCTTCGTGTGTCTTGAAGCGATGTTGAATATTTCCAGATAATATCCAACCTAGTTGAGTGTTTTGAGCGACTGGGGTGCCGTGGTTGCCTTTAATCACGCCCTCCAGCATTATGTCTTGGAATACATCTGCTCCTATCAGCATATCTATGGCCGCCTTTTTGTTGTATGCTGGATCCGCCAAGGGTAAATGTTTAATATGATCCCAATCCTTGGTTGTAAAGGATTCTTCCGGTAGTAGTCTTGTAAGATTGCTGTAATGAAAAAGTTCTCCTCCGACTCCAGCCTCAGTATTCGAAAAGTGTCTTGAGCACTAAAATGAAACAGGTGGTTTCAGCCTCCAGTGCTCTCGACCTTGGGGCCTGCGGAACAACCTTCGGCTGCGACTGTACCGTTTTTCCCCGGCCTGACGGCATTTGGGCGTAGGCTACTTGGGGAGTGACGGATTGTGCAGGAACACTTGGAACGGGCCGACGTTTCACTTCCACCTTCTGCTGATGAGCCAGATTTTCTTTTTTAATGTATTGGAACTTAGGGCAACTCGGATAGTTTGCGGTGTTCCTCGTGTTCCTACATAATGCACATGAGAGCTGACTTTTTTCAGTCGCGCCGTCCCTACCTAGCGCGCATTCCTCTGCTTTGTGGTGTTTTCCACACTTCACGCATCGAGGCTGCATATCACAGTCCGACGCCGTGTGCCCAAACCTCCGGCAGCGAACGCATTGTATCATGCCTTCGCTCCTCTTTACTTTTATCCATGTGACAACCTGGAAGTCTAGGATTTTGATACTCCTTAGACCATCCAGTTTGCTGTTGGGTGAGAGCTGAACCAGGAAGAACGGTAATTTCCGTTTCTCCCTTTTGGCCTTATCTGTAATGAATGGCTTGACCCCTACGAAACTGAGCCCATCGCACTCTTTCTCTTTAAGTAGCTTTAAGAGGTCCTCTGGTTCGGTAGACGGTTCCATCCCCTTTAGTAGCATGGTTTGCAACTCCGTCGTCGATTCCCTCAATAAATTTTTAATTTGATGGCACTGCTCCACTGTGTTGCAAAGGATAGCATGCCTATCTACGCTTAGTCGTTTGATATAGAAATTACTACCTATGGCCGACTTGCATAGTTCGATGGTGTCCTTAAGCTTCATCTTAAAGGTGTTAATTGGTGGCACCATTTGCTTTACCTTCTGCTGTTGCTGTTGTTGCTGCTGCAGTTGTTGTTTCGGCTGTTTTTGCTGCTGCTGCTGCTGTTGCGGTTGCTGTTGTTTCTGCTGCTATTGTTGCTGCTGTTGCTGCCGCTGATGTTGCTGCAGCTGTTGTTGTTGTTGCTGCGATTTCTGCTGCTGTTGTTGCTGCTTTGATTTTTGCAGCTGTTTCGGTAGCTGAGTTTTTCTCTGCTGTGGTTGTTGCGGCTGTTTTTGCAGGTGTTGCTTCTGTTGTTGCTGCTGCTTCGGTTTTACCTGCCGTTGGGGCTGTTGTTGTTGTTTCGTCTGCTCATTCTCTTGCAGCTGACTTTGTGCTGACTGCTGTGGTTGCTGTGTTTGCATACGCTAGAGCTCCAGCTGTCGCTCCTTCTCCCGCATGGCTGTTTGTTTGGCCTTGATTGCATTGACCCTCTCGAGGAGCTGCCTAATACTGCTGTTTAGGCTTTCCATCTCTTCCTCCTCATCCTCAAATTCGGAGGTAGCTAGATTAGCAAAACTATTGTCTGTTCCTTTGAAGCAGCCTTCTCCACAGCCAGTTCTAATTTTTCCAGCTGCCACTGTACTCTCCGTAGTCTTCGTTGGCGTCCCTCCCTTCACTCCAACCGGCAGCTTTTCGTTTGAAGATGATAGCAAGGGGCGCGTCAACACGTTGTGTGTCGGCTTTAGCCTCCTCCTTCGCTTTGAGCTACCATCAGCCGACCCATATGAAATATGAAGTAATCTGACGACTCCACTTCGTCATCGGCAGATGTTGCTTGGTCCGCTGGTCCCGTAACTGGGTGAGCGAACCGCTAATCGGATTCTATCGCCTGATGGTGTTTACCACTATTATCCAGTTCTATTCTTTTTGTTTATTTAAATTAAAAAAAGGAAACAACTTTTAGATCTGGCCGGGACTCGAACCAGTGTCCCTGGCTTGACTGACTGATATCACTCACACTATATTTCATCCGTCATTCATCCTGAAGAAAGGAGACCCTCTGAACTGCGCCAACTACAGAGATATAAGTCTCCTAAATATCGCATATAAGATCCTGTCTGCCGTACTATGTCAACGCCTAAAACCGATCGTCAACAACCTGATAGGTCCTTATCAGTGCGGTTTCAGGCCTGGAAAGTCCACCATTGACCAAATATTCACACTACGGCAGATCTTGGAAAAAACCCATGAATATAAAATCGATACGCACCACCTCTTCATCGATTTCAAAGTTGCCTATGATAGCGTGTATAGAGACGAGTTATACAGAGCCATGTCTAGTCTTGGCATCCCTGCCAAGCTCGTCCGTTTGTGCAGAATGACGATGGAGAACTCTCGCTGCTCCATCAAAGTCGGTAAGAACATCACCGAACCGTTCGATGTCAGGAAAGGTCTTAGACAAGGCGACGCGCTATCATGCGATCTCTTTAACATAATACTTGAGAGAATTGTACGAAACTCACAAGCCAACCCCGGAGGTACAATCTTCTTCAAGTCTGTACAACTACTCGCTTATGCCGATGACATTGACATAATCGGAAGAACTCAGCGGGCCGTCAATGGGGCATTTACGAGTATTGAGATCGAGGCAGCAAAGATGGGTCTAGCGGTCAATGAAAGCAAAACAAAATATTTGCTGTCTACAAAAAAGGACACCCAACATCGGCGTCTTGGGCAGAACGCCACAATAGACAGATACAATTTTGAGGTAGTAAAGGATTTTGTCTACCTAGGCTCTATGGTCAGCTCCGCAAATGACATGAATGGAGAGATCACACGGAGAATTACTCTTGCCAATCGTTGTTTCTATGGGCTAAAACAGCAATTGAGTAGCAAAGCCCTATCTCGAACTACTAAGGTAACTCTTTATAAGACATTAATCATCCCAGTCCTGCTGTATGGCGCAGAGGCATGGGCTTTGAAAAAACCGGATGAGGATGCCCTTGGTTATTTCGAGAGAAAAGTTCTTCGAGCGATCTTTGGTCCCGTCTGCATAGACGGTGAGTGGAGGAGAAGGTACAATGCCGAACTATACGGCCTGTACAAGGACATCGACTTAGCCAGAAGAGTTCACATACAGCGACTAAGATGGCTGGGTCATTTAGAGCGGATGGAGCCCAACCTTCCCGCTAAGAAAGTCTTCGAATCCAACCCGGACGGACGGCGCAGTAGAGGACGACCTCGCGGTAGGTGGCGCAAACAAGTGGAGAGGGACCTCAACCAACTTGGCGTGCGCAACTGGAGGCAGCTGGCTCGTAACCGTGCTGGCTGGAGAGGTTTGTTGGTTGAGGCCCAGGTCCACCCCGGACTGTAGCGCCATCTAAAGGAAAAGGATATTTCATCCGTCTAGCTCAATATACGTCTTTTTTTTGTAAACACACCCCTAAAAAGTATGTGTAACCAAAGTATGTACATACGTATACATACTTTGGATAAAATGTAGAAGAACCCGGTATCTTTATGTTTTGTTATTGGGCTCATGCTACCATTTTACATATAAGGGTAAGAAGATATCCATAAAGAAGATCTTCAATTCATACGTGCGAAACTGAGAGTCCGACGACATCGATTGTTTTAGCACACGAACAACGAACTTCTGTGAAAAAAGGGTAGGCTAAATAACATTGAACTTCTCTGCGAAGTGATAAGAAGAGAAAATTGGTTTCATAAGTTGAATAGTGATCTTGACTATGATCCACAAAAAAAAAAAAAGTGTTGTCGTAATCCTAAGAAATCCAAGTATATCCTGATCTACAAAAGAGAATTAGACACAATCTATTTTCCCGTTTTACACTTGGAAATACTCGTAGATGTTATAGAATGTTGAAAGAGGCGAAAAATAAGGTGTTTGGTTTAGCTTCACTACTGCAATCGCTTAGTTATGGCCAAAAAATACATGAACGCCTGCGTAATATGCCACTATTTAAGCATTTTACACCTCAACCCATCATTTGAAATTAGACAAAGCCTTGATTATGCCGATCCTTATCGTTATGCAATGTGTACAATTGAAAACGGTTTGACCATGTTTCGGGCTACACGAAAATCGTACCAGGATGTAGTCTTTATTATTATTTGAAATTGTGCAGGCTTAGAAAAGCTGGAAGAAATAATTAAATCGTCGATTCCGAGCCAAGTCGACAACACTTATCGAAAACAAATTAATAAAAACTCTTGGTTCGATGGAGATTGCTTAAAATGGAGGAAGCGCACATTCGCTTTTCTTCGACTGTTCATGAAATACAACGAGGAGTTATTCAAGGAGCTATACTACAGAGCCCCATCTCACTATAAGTATCTATGAAAACTTAAAAAGACGCAATATTTTTAAAATGAGGCTAGTAAACTTGCGAATTTCAGGAACTCTGCAGTTTTCTGGAAATCAGCGAGGATTGATTGATTGATTGTCATCAAGACCGGACGTGTTTTCTTTAATAGTGTCGTGGGGTGCGCGCTTATTTCTTGAATTTAAATCGTCCTAAAATAAGTTTATCAATAAAAATGAACTGCGTGGCTTGCGAAGAAAAAATAGAGCGAAGTGATGCATCTAAAATCACCTGCTCTGATTGCTCTTGCATCTTTCACTGCGCATGTGTAAATATTAATACTTCCGATAGAGTATATGAATTTAAATGGCATTAAATATCGATGTGACAAGTGCTCTGCACTACGGCGTAAATCTCTACAACAACAACCCGTAGGGTCAATGGTGGCTAAATCGCAGTCGCAGCAAAAGCCACCTGAACACCAACAAAAACCTGCAGTAAGACATCCAAAGCTGGTAAAGGTTCAACAACAACAAAAAACCACTATACACCACCAACAGCAGCATGCAGCAGTTCTTCCAAAAGCATCAACGGCAATTATGCAGTATGATGAGCAACAACAGCTGTTAATGTCATCGCCCGCACCAGCCTCTTCAAGTGCATCACTACTACATAACGGCCCTATCACTCTTCAACTCTTGTACGAGGAGATTATAAACATAAAAAAAATCAACACCGAATTTCTGTCTACTATTCAAGAGCTGAGAGAAGAGAACGTGGAGCTGAGACAAAAAATAATTGGACTTGAGTGCAAATTGAACTGGAGTGAGCAGCAGCTGATGGAGAATGCTATTGACATAGCGGGCATTACAAACGTAAACAATGAGAATGCTCCTGCGTGTGTGCAGAAAATATGTAATGTTGCCTTGAATGTAGCAGTCTCTCCTGAAGAAATAAAGAAATGCTATGTTAAACGTGTTAGGAATCCAAGATCTAATGAAGAGAGAGGCATTTTGTGTGTTCAATTTTCGTCAATTGAAGTCAAAGAGAAGGTTATGGCAAGTAAGAGAGCCGCAAATAAGAAATTGAATGCTTCACTTTTTGATGGCGATAAAGAGAAGAACATCTATATTAATAATTGTTTGACGAGATACACCCGAGCCCTGTATATGGTCGCAAAAAAATTAAGAACTGAAAACAACTTTAAGTATTTATGGTTTAAAAATTCTCAATTGCTTCTTAGAAAGGTTGAAAATGGTAAGGTTATTGTAATTAGATCTTTTGATGATTTAGCTAAAATTTCAAATAACTGATTTTTTATTTTTTGATTATGATATTTAATAATATTAATTTTGATCTTATTAACAACAACCTCACCATACCTATTATAAGAAACATTCGTGATAGCATATTTAGTTCTAGCTCAAATGATCTCAAAACTTTCTATGTAGTTCATCAAAACATTCGTAGTCTGCGGCGTAATTTTGATTTATTGATTTCCAATCTTGATGCCTTCATAAATTTACCTGATATAATCTTTTTGTCTGAGATTTGGATTTATTCTTGCGAAATCGATGATTGTAATTTACCAAATTATAATTTTTATGCGTGTCCTAATGATTCGTATTCTGCGGGGGGAGTAGGAGTTTTTGTACGCGATTTGTTTCAGTGTGATGTAAATTGTTATAGTCTGAAAAGTGCTGACATTTTAAAAATTTCTTGCTGTGTATGTAATGAATTGATCACCTTTATTGGTGTTTATAGATTTCACTCTGAGTCAATTCAGTTCTTTATTGATGAATTTTCTTCCTTTTTACAAATTGAGCGGGCGGCAAATCTTATAATTTTAGGCGACTTCAACTTAGACTTGCTGAGTTCTAGCTACGTTTCTGATTTGTACGGTGCTCTTATGTCTGAATATGGTTTAGCATCTTATATCATCGAACCAACAAGATCAGAATCTGGAACCTGTCTTGATCATGTTTTTGGACGTTTTTCTAAAACAGCCTTAAATCCTTGTGCTACAATTGTTTTTGATCTGCAAATCACAGACCACTGCATGACGGGTATTATATTTAACAGCCTTAAAAGTAAAATAAAAGACAAGTTTATCCCAGCTCGAAGAATTAGCAAAATTGATTTCAACAAATTAAATTCTGTACTACTTCATGCTGTTTGGGAGGATGTTTATTCTGAAGTAAACCCTTCAAAGGCATACGATCTATTCATTAAACATTTAAAGGTGTATATCTCTCATTGTTCCCATATCATTCTCAAAAAAAGATCAGAGATCAGATTGAAGCCATGGATAAATACTTCTCTTCTTAAAAAAATCAAACTCAACCAAAAGTTACGAAAGAGATGTTATAAGCATCCACATAATCTCAGCTTAAAGAATAGATTTAATAAAATTTGTAAGGCAGTTAACAATGAAGTGCGATTAAGTAGGGATAGATATTTTCACATTAAGGTCAGAAATTCACAGGGCAATTTAAGAGAGGAGTGGAATGTAATAAACAGTGTTGTTAACAGAAAACTTTCCAAACAATCAAATGAATTTTTGCTGCAAAGCGGTAGTAATATTATAGAAGATCCTACCGAAATAGCAAATGAGTTTAACAATTACTTTGTTACTGTTGCAGAAAATAGTTTTTCCAGTAATTACGTTTTAACCTGCACGGACTTCGGCCTTTCTAATGGTTTTATTTGTAGAAACAGTTTCTTTTTTGAGCCGATTTCTGGTTTGGAGCTCTTACAAGCAATTAATTCACTTAAGAACTCTAATGCATGTGGAAATGATGGTATTACTAACATCGTTCTAAAAAGGATCGCATATAATGTTGTTGACGTTCTAGCGCATATTTTTAACTTGAGTTTTAGTCTTGGTATATTTCCTGAACAATTGAAATGTGCTAATGTCATACCTCTTTTTAAAAAGGGTAATAAAAAAGACAAACCAGACAATCCAACTACCGACCAATCTCTTTGTTGCCTGCAATTTCAAAGTTATTTGAAAAGGCCATTAAACGCAGAGTTTTGCAATATCTAGCAAAGATACATTTTTTAAGTCCTTTCCAGTTCGGGTTTAGGGCAGGTTTTTCTACTGAAGATGCGCTTTTGGACTTCACCTCCTTCATTCAAAAGGGTTTGGATGACAAAAAAACTTGTGCTGCACTTTTCGTAGATATAACGAAAGCTTTTGATATGGTTGACCACAATATTCTTTTAAACAAGCTGTATAATATTGGTTTTCGTGGTTTTGCTTTCAAGTGGTTTTCATCTTATTTAAAAAATAGGACTCAAAAAGTCAAAGTCGGAGACATTTTTAGTGATATCAAAACAATTAATCTGGGTGTTCCACAAGGTTCTGTTCTCGGCCCGATTCTTTTCCTCATGTATATAAATTCAATTTTTGAGCTTCCATTTGTAGGAAAAGTAAAAGCATTTGCAGATGATCTCGCTATAGCTTATGACTCATCTAATCCGTTGAATGCAGTTGCTGACATTAACCATGATGTTCACTTGCTGAGAACTTGGTTTGCTGAACATAAGCTTATGGTCAGTGAAAAAACTAAATTAATGCTGTTTAGCCTTGCTTTTAAAGAACTCTCAGATATAAGTGTTATATTTCATACTTCGGACTGTACTAAACACTTATTATTTAATGCCAGCTGTACAAGACTTAGCTCTACATCTCTGTATAGAGAAAAAAGTGTTTGTAATGCCAAATGCTTTAAAATTGAAATAGTTCAGCAATTCAAGTATTTGGGGTTAACGATAGATAACAAATTAAACTGGACTGAACACATCTTTAATTTGAAGCAGTATCTTCTATCAACTATTCGATGTTTTTATCGTCTGCGCAGGTTTGTCTCCAATTCTACCCTTAAAACCGTTTATTTTGGAATTTTTCATTCCAAGTTAGAATATGGAATTTGCTGCTGGGGAGGAGCCTACCTTAGTAAATTGCAACCGCTAACTCTATTGCAAAAGTGCGCCTTAAGGAAAGTCTGTAGTGCAACTCGGTTAGCCCACTCTATAGATCTCTTTCGTCAGATGAACATTCTTCCAGTAAGGCACTTGTTTTATTTTAAGGTCCTGAAAATATTTTTTATTAGAGGTGGTTATATGCAAAGTCCCATCTTTGACTCATACAGCTTACGCAGCAATACTTCCGCTGCTGTTGGTTTGCCTGCTTTTCGGACTACATTTTTTAGAAACACTTACACTATCGTATCTCGTAAATTATTTAACAAGCTCCCAGTTGATATACGAAATATTAGAACATTGTTGGCATTCTTTAAACGTGTAAAGTTATGGCTTCTAGGTTTTAATATATATGAAATAGAATTATTGCTGCGCTACATTGTTTGATGATTGTTTTATGTATAGTCTAATTTTTCTAAGATTCATATCACTTTTCATTTACTTGCTCATTTCTATTGAATTACTTTTTTTATTAATATTTCTTAATGTGCATATATGTTTTTTTTTTATTGATCACCCCACACTGAAATACAAAGTTTAAAATGTGGCATTGTCTCTATTTGCTTAATATAAAATGTCACAAACTATTCTCTAACCAATGTTAATAAATAGTTGTAGTTTTTAAAAAATATTGTACTAAGGAGAATAAGAATAAATTGAATTGAATTGAATTGAATTGAATTGAAACTCAACGGTCTTCTTCTTCTTATTATGATCCGAAAATAAGGGATCACAACCCTCCCACTTCACCGCATTTCTACTGATCCGCCTGCGTGGTTCGCCTCAGGAAACTCAACGCTATCTCTCCAAAAATCAGCAACTCACTGTTTAGGTCTTAAAAAGTCAATTCGAAAATCTTCTCAGTCCACCTAATAACGCTCGACCTATCCAGTTTGCGAAGCCGCTTTATTTCAATGAAACACTCAATGATACAATTTTGAATGAAGAAGTAATAGAAGCTCTAATTCGATTCAACGATTCAAAGATTACAAAGAAAGGCGACTCGTCAGACCCAGCCAATTACCGTAAAATATCCCTCTTAAATGCTTCTACAAAAATCTTCACAAAATCTTTATTCATCTTTGAGGAATAGTGTTAACATTATGTTTTCTTTAAGCAATCAATTTTAGAGTTATAGAAACAAGATCTTTACAACTATGATACTTAATGTATGGATATAATGAAAGGTATATTAATATCAATTATTGCTTATTGAATAAGTTAAGGGAAAATACTACAAAACAAAAACCCTTATTTGACTCTTATAACTAAAAAACACTTAGAACTAGTTAACAAAATGAGAGAAGCAAGTTTGTACATTAATATAAGGAATTAATTTATAAGTTGTAAAATAAGTTCATTATCGGAAAAAGAACATTTGTCAGTAAAGTTTGACTGAAGCTTTTCTATTACATATGAGATAAGTTTAACTTTAGCACTTCCTGTAACTGGGCAGTTGAATAGTACCATGGTAAGTTACGCATCATTTTTAAATCTTTGTTTTGGCGAATTTGAAGTTTGCGCTTGTGATTATTAGCACAGTCATACCAAACTGGTGAACCGTATGTAAGAATTGCTTGGAAGATTGTTTTGAAAATGATTAGTTTATTATCAGGACTAAGGTAGGAATGCTTGTTAATAAATGGGTACAAGATTTTAGTAGCTAGATTGACTTTGTGAATTGTCCTAGCTTCATGTTTTCAAACGTTAATTTCTTGTCCAGAGTAATACCTAGGTATTTATATTCATTGCTCCAATCAATATCTAATGAATTTATTTTTAATTTTGTTGTGGGATAAAAGGATGGGTTTTTATGACTGGTAAAAAATACCGCTTGAGTTTTCACAGCATTAACTTTTATTTCCCATCTGTGAAAAAAGGCTTCTATAATGTTCAATGAATTTTGTAAACTTTGTAATACATCAAAGCCTGAATATGGGATGAATACATAGCTGTGTCATCTGCAAACAATGCCAACTGCACATTAAGACTTTGTTCTGTGATATCAGAGGTGAACATATTGAAAAGAATAGGCCCGAGCACAGAGCCTTGAGGTACACCAAATCGCATTCACATCTGACATTTCCTAGGTACACGGCAAGTATCTGTTTTGCAAGAAACTTTGAACTGTTTTTATAACAGGGATAGGGAACCTGCATTTTAGTAGTTTATGTATTAATGCATTATGCCAAATGGTGTCAAACGCCTTTTTAATATCTAAAAGAACTAACCTTGTAGATTTTTTAGAACTGAATCCGATTTAATATGGTTTTTTATGCGAAGTACTTGGTGGCTCGTTGAATGGCCATTTCTGAAGCCAAACTGCTTGTTAGGATAGATGGCATGTGATTCGATATGCAAAATAAGTTTACATTTCCCTATTTTTTCAATAATTTTTCCAACACAACTCAATAAACTTATTGGCCTATAATTAAGAGGGTTTTTTTTTAACTTTCCAGGCTTGGGTATTGCAATTACTTTCGCATTTTTCCAGGCACTAGGAAAGTAGTAGCTTAGTGTGAGGTATGCATTAAATATAAATGTCAGGTATTCCAAACCTTTATTAGATAAAGCTTTAAAAAGTCTATTAGATATCCTAGCAAGCCCAACTGATTCTCTCCTTAGGGTAGATTCTATTAAACTTTTGACAGAAGCAACGTTGGTTAAGTAACTGCAGTCTATTTCAGTTGTTCAACTTCTTGCACCGTTTCGGCATTGCCAAGGTTTTCAGATATGAGATGATTATCCCTAAAAGTTTTTGCCAAAAGATTTGCTTTCTCTTCCTGTGTGATATGCAAAGTATCATCGTGTTTGAGTGGTGGAATAATGGAGCCATTTTTCAAAACTATTTTTGCTATTTTCCAAAAAGGTTTCGAGCTTTTAGTAAAGCTTGATAATAAAGAATTCCAATTTTTGTTTCGAAATGCATTTACTTCGCACTGAATTTGAATATTGAGTAATTTAAATTCTTCTTTATTTCTCGAGACAACAGACCGGAATCTGTCCCAATTTGCTGCCGAATATTTGTATTTTCCAACGAAATTACTACCCAATGCATTTATATTTACAGTAGTGCACACAGGCAGATGGTCTGACCCGAGGGAATTTAATGTAACTGGTTGAGAAAACAAAGTGTAAGCGTTCGTAATAAACATATCAAGGGTAGAAAGATTGGCGGAAGCAATACCAGGTATAAATGTTGGTTCGGCTGGAAAAAGTAGCCCAAGCAAACTGTGAGTGGCTAGAATATCGTTTAAGATATTTCCCCAACAATTTGCTCTAACGGAACCCCAAGTTTGGTGTCTTGAATTAAATCACCACCGATTAAGAATTTAGTAGTTTGCCGACACAATTTCAAAATATCTCTTCGAAATTTGCCTTTCTTTTCATTATTACCCCTTCTACCAGGGAAGTAGGCGGAAAAAATTGCAAATTTCGAAGCATCTTCCAAGCAAACTTCGATGCCTACCGCTTCAATGACATCGAGCTTAGGAACTTTTAAAACTGAATGCTTTACTTGCTTATTTATAACAACTGCAACGCCACCACCTCGCATGGATTCCCTATCCAATCTGTAGCAAGCATAGTTGGTATGTGCAAATTTGATGTCGCTTTTTAGACCAATTTCAGTTACTAGAACTATACGTACATATGTTAATATTATTATTTTTTAAGAAATCAAAGAATTCTATACATTTGTTGCGGATGCCTCTGGTGTTCCAATTTAAAACAATACAATAGGTGAAGTTCAATAGGAAGAAGACACATCAATCACACACGACTAATCGATTTGAACTGAAAAAAATCTTCAAAAGTGTTCTACAAAGTCGTTTATCGCTCTGCAAAGTATGGAATGGAGATGGATTGTCAGAATGGTTCGTCACAGAGGTAGGGGTTAGACAAGGTTGCAACGCGAGCCCTCTATATCGAAGACATCATCGGTTACCTTCCAGGGGGAATTTCGTATGCAGACACCCTCATGCCCCCCTGGCAGCTGACCTCCTCGTGGTGGGGGGCGGGCAACGTGACTGGGATGTGCAGATGGGGTAACTTAAATAGTTATTCCATACAATCCGGTCACGGCTAACAAAGCGCACCCCCCATGATGACAAGAAGAAGATGACCGGCCTCGGATATTGCCAAACCTGGTAAACCAGGGCATCCTTTGGAGCCAGGCCTGAAGGGTGTCAGTATGCGACCGTCTGGCGGTCGGCCTGTCCCGCTCGGCAGCCGGCCGGGTCAAACCCGAAATGGCTACGAGCTTCCTGTCAATGGTCTCGCGAACCATTACGGGGATCAAGGGGTGAGCCCGCTTTGCACCGAAAGGGGCACAGATGGACTCTCTGATTTTCGACAACGGCATCGACTTAGGAAAGCTCAAACTTGAAAGATCAACTATGGCATTGGTGCAGGTGTATGCACCGAACCTTCAGACAGAGCATGCAGCTTTCTTAGATGAAATTGATGTTGCCCTTGAAAAGGTTGCAGATATGGATTCTTATGTCCTGATGGGTGACTTCAATGCTCATGTGGGTGTAGATGTTATGACATAAATAAAATGAAATAAAATAAATAAATAAAAATAAAATAAAATGGTTTGTGATGTTCGCGTATTGAGAGGGGCCGAACTGTCAACTGATCATCACTTAGTGCTGTGCAAGCTGTATCTTCGCGAGAGAGTGCCTCCCTTACCAAAGCGTAAGCCAAGGATGGTTACACGCATACGATGGGAGAGGGTACAGGACGATGAGGTACGGGAGACATTTGCGCGGCAAATATCTGAAAGGTTTGAACGAATTCCAATTGTTCCATCAAATGTAGAGGAAGAATGGCAACTGTTTTCAACGGCGGTTATGGCCTCTGTGTGTGGCGGCTGGTGGTGAGAAAAGGACTGCTTGGTTTAAATTGCCCGGAGTTCAAGAAGCCATCAATGAGAAGAAGAGCCTTTAAGGTGTGGATTCTCTTGGGGAACTCCGGTTCTCGAAATATCTGAGGCGCGAACAACTTGCAAATTAGCTGTGAAAACAGCGAAAGAACAGTCTTGGAAGGAGTTTGGCGAAAAATTGGAACGTCACCACAGATCTGCAAATAAGATGTTCTGGCAGACCGTCCGCCGACTCAGAGGAAAAATGTTGAATATCGTTGAAGGAGTCAAATCTAAAGACGGTACACTTCTTTCCAATGAGGAGGACATCGAACGCAGATGGAGCGAGCACTTTTCAGAATTGCTCAATCCCGAACAGGGCACCGAAGATGACAGACCTATTGTCGAGAGTTGGGCGGAAAGTAGTCCTACGGTAGAGGAAGTAACTTTGGCGGTCAAAGCGCTAAAGGTTGGCAAATCTGCTGGTGTGGATGAATTCCGTCCACAAATGCTCAAGGCTCTCGCGTGTCATTAAAGTGGCCTGGGAATGCGGTGAAACACCTGGTGATTGGCAAATAGCGGTGATAGTTCCTCTTTTTAAAAAAGGGGACAAAAGAGATTGCGCCAACTATAGGGGTATATCTCTTTTAAGTCTCCCTGGAAAAGTCTTCGCTAAGGTGCTAGAAACGCGTTCCAGAGCTGTGGTTGAGAACAGTTTGGGGGATGAGCAGTGCGATTTTCGTCCCCGTAGAAGCACATCCGACCAGTTATTCACTCTCAGAATGGTTCTTGAGAAGGCCTGGGAGTATGCTAAACCTGTCTACACTTGTTTTGTGGATTTGGAAAAAGCATATGATAGGGTTCCTCGAGGCGAACTCTGGAGTGTTCTGCAGGAGTATGGGATTGATGGTTCACTGCTAAGGGCGATTCAGCCTTTATATACAAACTGTAGAAGCTGTGTTCGGATAAACGGTGTTAAGTCAATACCTTTCACTGTGGCGTTGGACTCCGCCAGGGTTGCGTTTTGTCACTTGTCGTCTTCATTGTATATATGGATTGGATGTTGCAGAGCAGCCGTGGTGGGAATGTTTCAAAGTGGGACACCTAAGGATTAGTCATCTTCTCTTTGCGGATGATTTGGTCATCCTTGTGTCCTCTCAAACCGAACTTCAGCGCGCACTCGAAAGGTTTGTAGCCGTTTGTGATGATGCTGGAATGAAAATCAACGTGAACAAGTCAGAAGTAATGGTCGTTTCCAAAAAACCCATTCAGTGCACTCGGCATGTTAGTGGAGTTCCACCGAAGCAGGTGGATAAGTTTAAGTACCTCGGGGTTTTATTCACGAGTGGTGGGAACAGCAATGCCGAGTTATCCTGTAGAATTGGTCAGGCTGGATCAATTTTGAGAGAGCTTGGCCAATCTGTTATAAGGAAGGCCGAACTTAGTGTTCAAGCTAAGCTAACGGTTTTTAACTCGGTGTATGTTCCAACTCTCACCTATGGTCATGAAATTTAGGTAGTGACCAAAAGAATAAGATCGCGGATACAAGCTGCCGAAATGAGGTTCCTTCGCGGTGTTGCTGGAATAACTCGTAGGGATCGAGTGCGCAACACCAGAGTACGCGAGGCGCTACTTCTCCGAACGGAACGATCTATGCTTCGATGGTTTGGTCACGTAGTGCGTATGCCCCCAGACCGGCTTCCAAGACGTGCCATGGTGGCCGTGCCATCAGATAGGCGACCCCGCGGTAGGCCTAGAAATAGATGGCTGGACCAAGTCCGGCATCTCTCCTGGAGCAGCCGTCTAGGCACTCCTCCTGATGAGTTGGAGTCAATGGTGGATCGAGAAGGATGGAGAGCCCACCTGAGCATCCTACCCCTGCGACCCTCATGAAGGATTAGCGGGCCATTTGAAAATGTATGTTTGTATGACACCCTCATTAAGACTCTCTTTTATGACATCCTGTCGCATTTAGATACACAAATTCGGCAAAAATATATCGAGCAAGTGAGTGCGTCAACCCATAGAGAGATCTTTTATAAAAATAACTACAGCTGAACCTGGGCTCTCTAAATTACTTCAAGGACACGAATTAAATTAGATTCATCTCTATAATTTTTCACCCAAGGGGAGATCTACTTCCACTCAATTTTATATCCTACTAGCTTAAGCCCCACCCGCTTCGCCAGGCATTAAAAACAAATTTTTTCTTACGATTTGGGTAATTTTTTTTGCCTATCACCTTTGTACCGTAATTATCTACAATAAAAAAAAAAACATCTAAATTGGTTGAAAACTACGGGCGGTAGAGGGACACATACGCATTTTGCCACTTAATTTTATATATATGGGATCGAAGATAGAGAAAACCTTCTGGTTTTATGTTCATTGTGCAATACGTCCATTATACATTTCATAGGGATTTGTCCAATTTTCCGTAATATTAGGAGGTTTACCTTTGGGAAAGCCAGCTTGCTATCTGGTGACGTCCATGCATTACTATACGGATCCAATTGGAGAACTTTTACATCATATTACGAAACAAGTTTAGCTTACCGAAAATGTATTATGTAGGATGTAATAGGGCAATAAGACATAGAAAATAACCCAGAAGGAAAAGAACAACAAGACGAGACAATCATATGTACCTACCAAGGAAAACTGACTAAGTAACTGAGTTTAGGGTAACATCGCTCAACAACAGGAAGTGGGAAATAAACATCGAAGACCCAGATAGCTGTCCTTAAACTAAATACTGAGAAAAGTCAATGATACACTTATGAACAAATCTGAAATACCTGTACAAGTCATAGCTAGAGGAGTGCATGTTTCATGCTTAAAAAAAGATGTCATTAATGATCTGATGGCAGAAAGATATTGAAGAAAATATTAAAATGATAGTGACTTCAGGCAGGCGCCCTATGAACTTAAAGTTGAAATTGCTTAGTTTATTGAAGTGCCACGTGTGCCACATGAAATAATACTCCTAACCAAAGCAAATCAATCAAATTAACTTAAAATACCCACGGGAAATAAAAGAAAATGGGAGAAGAAAAGAGTGTTAAGAAAATCCGCAACATAAAGCACATGTACAAGTAAATCGTTTCTGTAATTTGCTGTATTTCCTAAAATCTGAAGAGCGGAAATCAATTTAAATTATTTGCATTTGAAAGCTATACCAAGCATTGAAAACCCTGAATATAAGCGCCACCAAGAAAAATAAAATTTTTCAAACCCCCACACAATATCACCAGATTTAAAATCCCCAGTGAACACTAAACTATTGTAGTATCAAGTACATCGTCAGGTACTGCGTACAACGACATCTATTGCCTGCTAGCAGTAAATATTCCCACCTGATGTGCTTACGTTCCACCATTGTTCCACACAATATCCCAATTATTCCAGGATCATCAATTCATCCTGAGCGACATCTAGCATGTTCTAGAAGGACTTATATTTCATATAAATACCCATACAACAACCATCGTGGGCACAGTTGTTTATAAGTGCATACAGCGATTACAAGAGGGAGATTAGACCAGTGGTGAAAATAAGCTACATTGTAGCGACATTTTAATTTGAAATAAATAAAGTGATTGAATATTGTATTGAAGTAAAGTTGGTGTTTGATAATAAATAAACGATTAAAATACACAAAAGACGATTTTATTTAAACGAACCCCAGCAAGAATATTATATTGGTGTCAGAAAAGTGGAATAAGACAAATTTTGTGTATTGCTTATTGTGTAAGTGACAAAAAAAAAATGGTTCGGAAATTACTAAAGGATTTGTCGTTGGTGCAACTAAAGGAAGCACTGAGCCAGCGGGATCAGCCTACGACTGGTACGAAGAGAGAATTGATTATTAAGTTGCGGAAAATAATGATGGACGAGGGCACAGATCCTGAAACAGCTTTGTTTGACGTCGAAGAAGAACAAGTAAGTACGACGAGTGACATGTCGGCTTTAATGAAATTGCTATCTGAAAAATTCGAGAAGATAGATAATTCTTTCGATGAGCGAAAGGAGTGTTCTCGAAAGCAAATTTGACGAACAAAATAAAAGTTTGGAAACAAGATTCGGGACAATTGATGAGAAGATTGAAAATGTAGAGACTAAAATTGAGACATTTGAAACAGCCATTGAAGGAAGATTCGAGAATGTTGAAACAAAGGTCGAGAATGTTGAAACAAAATTCGAGAATGTTCAAACAAAAATCGAGGCTGTTGACGGAAGATTCGAGAATTTGCCAAAGGAACTCGAATACGTGAAGAAACAGAAAGTTCGGGAGTATTCAGCCGACTGCCCGAGAAGGAAAGAGATGCAGCCTCCCGTCTTCGATGGACAAACATCATGGCCAATATATAAGAGGCAGTTCGAAGCTGCGGCAATGACGAACAACTGGGACGGCGAAGAGAAATCCATTGCCCTCACACTCGCGCTTAGAGGATCAGCTGCAGAGATTCTGCAAACCATTCCCGACGACAAGCAATGCAACTACGATAGTCTGGTAATGTATATAGAGTGTAGAGACTAATAGAGTCCAGTTGCGCAGAAGAGTTCAGGTGAGAGGAGAAACTCTCCAGCAATTGCCAGCGGATATCGAGCGACTGGCACATTTGTCCTACCCAAACGCCGGTGAGGAGATCATTAACGAGATGGCAACAGAAGCATTTACCCAAGCCATAGCTGATGCGAAACTACAAATGGCGGTAAGAATGGCTGGAAAGTAAACGCTCGCCGAAGCTTTGGCGTTTGCTCTGACAATGGAGGCTGCAGACCAGGCCTGTCAGGGAATCCACCGTGTGAGGGAAGTAGCCGCCATCGAATGCTCTTGTCAGAGGATGGACGTCGAAGACCGAAACAACGCTCGCGGAGGACAAATTCGTTGCTGGAGCTGCAACAAAACAGGACACTTACAACGGCAAGGCAGAAATTCACCCAGACGCGGAAACTGTCCACATTGTGCGAATAAGCGACGCAACGAGGAACCATCCTATAGGGACAACATCCATCCTGTTGGCCAGGCTCCTCGAAACCAGGAGTCGGGAAACGCCTAAGAGCCAGCTTCGCGGGGCAAAAGTTGGCTAATGGAATCGACGCCCCCAAGACCACCATCCAGGTCTCCCAAACCAAACGATGCAACAAGAGTCTAACAGTGGAAGCATTGATCGGCAAAAACAAGTGCGTGGCTACTATCGATACTGGCGCCACGGCTTCCAATGTTAGAAGAGATCTCGTCCGGAAGTCTTGGCTGCACAACACCAGCTGCTACTTTCTTAGAACTGCGACAGGAGAAGCGGCGAAAGTATACGGAGAAGTTCGCCTGACGTTACAACTAGCAGGGTTGGCCTTTTCTCATGCGTTCCTGGTGGCCGACATATATGATAAATGCATCATCGGAGTGGACTTTATAAAAGAACATGACGTAATCATCGACATCGGGATGCAAGTTCTGCGGTACAGGAACGTAGAGATTCCAATGGTGTACGGGAACGAGAATGCAGCACATTTAAGGACAATACTCAGCAAGGACGAAGTCTTACCACCATCTTCCGAGACTATCATTTGGACAAAATTAGAGGGTGATTCTGGGAGCCACTGATTCTACCAAAAATACAAACACCGACTCAGGAGCTTTTTGTAAAGGACTTTACCGGAATCGCCAAGAGCCTGCACCAACTGACAGAGAAAGAAGGCAATTCAAGTGGTCAGGTGAGTGCGAGAAAAGCTTCAAGAACCTTAAGCAACAACTATGCGAAGCACCAACACTAGCATATCCCATTCCCGGAGAAATGTTCATCGTGGATGCAGATGCAAGTAACGTCGGTGTCGGAGCGGTTCTTTCGCAGGTACACAACGGCCAAGAAGAAGGTAGTAGCATACTTCAGCAAAGTGCTCTCCAAGCCGGAAAGGAACTACTGTGTGACCAGGCAAGAACTTCTGGCGCTGCTTCTGGCGACAAAACACTTCCATAATTACCTCTACGGCCAAAAGTTCCTTTTGCGCACAGACCACGCAGCTCTAAAATGGCTGCTGCAGTTCAAGAATCCGGAGGGCCAGGTCGCAAGACGGATTGAACGACTGCAGATGTACGATTATGAAATACAGCATCGTAAGGGGAAAATTCATTCTAATGCGGATGCCTTATCCCGCCGACCATGTAAGTTCGACTGCGAGCATTGTGTGCGACAGGAAGAGAAGAACCTTCTTTCCATCCAAAGGGTAAGAGCTGAGCCTATCGCCGGTTGAAGTGCAGAGGAAATCCGCAATGCTCAAAAAGAAGACCCAGACATCGAGCCGATATTAGCGTGGACGGAGTTTATGGAAAAGCCAAATGGACAAGATATTTCGGACAGAAGCCCCACTCTCAATGCATACTGGGCTCAGTGGGACTCCATTCATGTGCAAGATGGTGTACTGAAAAGGAAATGGGAGAGGCCGGACGGGAAATATTTCATAATGCAGCTTGTCTTGCCGCGATCAAAAGTACACGAGGTGCTACGGGAGATGCATGATGGAGCACCCGGAGGTCATTTGGGTGCCATCAAGACACTGGAGAAGGTGCGAAAACGTTTCTATTGGCTCAGCGCAAGGGTAGACGTAGAGAGTTGGTGCCGAAAATGCGTCGTGTGTGCCGCCATCAAGGGACCCAGAACGAAAACGCGAGGCAAGATGTACCAGTACAACGTGGAACGAATTGCCGCTGACAACGCTGGTCCATTTCCAGAAACCGACAATGGTAACCGTTACATCCTAGTCATCATGGACTTCTTCAGCAAATGGCTGGAAGCGTTCGTCATCCCCAACCAGGAAGCGAAGACCATCGTGGAACAGATCGTCAACAACTGGGTGAGTAGATTCGGCGTGCCCATGGAACTGCATGCTGACCAGGGACGAAACTTTGAATCGAAGATATTCCAAGAGGTATGTCAACAACTAGGAATCAAAAAGACGAGGACGACCCCGCTTCATCCAGAATCCGACGGGATGGTAGAGCGCTTCAACAGAACCTTAAACGAACATCTCTCCAATGTCGTAGAAGACCACCAGCGCGATTGGGATCGACAAATTCCTCTCTTCTTGATGGCCTACCGAAATACTGTGCACAGTACTACTGGACATACTCCATCTGAAGTCTTGTTTGGTCGAGCAGTCCGACTACCTAGTGAGGTGAAGTTTGGATCCCCTAACGATGAGCCCAAATGTGAAGAGGACTACGTGGCAGACCTCAGGGAAAGGATCCGAGACATACATCAGAGGACCAGGACGAGGATAAGGATAGCGAGTGACCGCAAGAAAACCAGGTACGACACAAAGGCAACAACGTCCAGCTTCCACGAGGGAGACCTAGTAGATTAGATTAGATTGGATTAGAAAAGACTTTATTTAGCAAATTCAGGATACATATTACACGGTACATTGTCTTTAGTGACCTGGTATAGAAACCGTCAGTCAGATTGACTTAAGCAAAATAATAGTACAAATTATCAAGTTCAGAAAATGAGAAAGATACAAAGTAATGTAGATAACTTCAATTTCAATTATTATAATTAAGTGTTATTGTTACGTTAAAGCAGAGAATAGGAAAAAGAAAAATAAAAATATTAAAAACTTTCTGTTAAAATTTTCCTCCGATATATTAATGAGTGCTGAATAAATCTAAAAAGTGTGCTCCAACCTTTGGCTCCATTTAAAATGCTTAATATTTCTTCTTCTCCTAAGAAGTTCGTTTCGAACACAGCTCTCCTAATTTCACGTAATATTGGACACTGGCCAAGGAAATGCAAAATGTCTTCTCTAACTCGCATATTGCACATTTCGCAGTAGAGTGGCAGGTCTGGCCTATGAGGAACATAATTTAAGCGCAATACTTCACCTCTAGCTCGGAAGACAGTTGAGATCATATCCAATGAATAATTCGCATTGAAGTAATTTTCTGCATACAAATTTAAATTTAGTCTGGAGTAATATTGCCTTTGTTGCGAAGATCTTGCCAAACTAATATACTCTTCTCGTGATTTTGCGTCTATAGATGATAGCAGCTCATATAGCTGTGTACGTAGATCAGTTGCATTATTCACGACCAGCCGCAGAGGAACTCCGTAGGACTCAGAGAGTAGTCCTCAGGGGACCTGCATTGCGATTGATCGGGAAACTACTGACTGCCCAAAACTTGGCTTGGGCCAGTAGCGCAACAATCAAGTTCGTGATGAAGTGCTTACTTTACCTCCTAGTGGTGGTCCCCGGGCAACTATACGTATAAACCCTTATACGTATAGGCCAAAATTGTAAGTGCGGGTTGTCTAGGGCCTTGATTCTAGGCTAGGTAACGTGGGCCATCAACCTGCGTTACTGAAACCAGCTCGCTACTGAAACCGACACTATGCCTCGGATAAGGACTGATCACATGTTGACGACTTTTGGCTATTGTACCCGGACAAAGATAGGTTTCTGGAATGTAAAGACGCTCCTCGACTCGGGAAGAGATGGTCCTTACAATGCCAGATTCCTCCAACTGGAAAAGGAATTCATGCGATATAAACTGGACATTTTGGGGGTAAGTGAAGTAAGATGGTTAGAAGCGGGCGAGTACCAGTCTCCAACGCGTAACACTGTACTACTCTATTCTGGAAGACCATCCGGAAGTCCGCGAGAATATGGAATCGGACTACTGCTAACAACAGCAGCACGCAAGGGCCTGATTTCCTGGCAGCCTCATGGTGATAGGATTTTGACGGCCAGATTCCGGACTAGAGTACGACGTGTCACCATCATACAGTGTTACGCCCCAACGAATAGTTCGTCTGAGGACGAAAAGGAGAGCTTCTACAATCTCTTAAGCGCCGTCTTCAACACAACACCAAATGGAGACATTGTCATAGTGATGGGGGATTTGAATGCCAAGGTAGGCAGCGCCAACGAAGGGCTCAAGCATGTAATCGGGAAACATGGTCTAGGCAACCGCAATGACAACGGCGAAAGGTTTGTGGATTTCTGCAATGCCAACCGCCTTGTGATAGGTGGCACCATGTTTGAGCACAAGACTTGCCACAAAGTCAGCTGGGTTTCCAACGACAGGCAAGCAACCTCCAACCAAATTGACCATTTTGCTATCAGCCGCCGCTTTAGAAGCAGTCTCCTGGACGTCCGAAACAGACGAGGGGCAGATGTGGGGATAGTACGTGATCACCATCTTATGATAGCTACTCTCCAACTACGCACTGCTGCAGTTCGAAGATCCCACGACAACACAAGAATGCCCAGGTTCAACATCGATAGACTTAGTGATCCCTCAGTGCGCCAACAATTAAGGGAGCACTTTTCGCAAGGTGTGGAAGCAATCAGCAGCTCAATGCCCGCAACCATCCAAGACCATTGGTGTGCTGTGAAAAATTTTTTTTACATCTGGTGCTGAAAGAATTGTCGGTCGATCGCAGGGAAGACATAGGGCGTGGCTTTCCGAGGATACCTGGAGAAGGATTGACGAACGAAAACAGCTAAAAGCTCGCGTTGCAGCTACCCCAGCAGCAGGGAGAAGCGAGCTAGAGTCCCTATATCGCATGAAGATGAGAGAAGTTCAGCGTAGCGTACGACGTGACAAGCGCAACTACATCAACGCGCTGGCTACAGAAGCAGAAGAAGCTGCACGGAGGTGCGACAGCATGACTGTCTACAGAATCTCGAAAGAGCTGACAGGTGGTCGCAGCTCCAGCCAATACCCAGTGAAAAGCCTAGACGGCTCCTTGCTCATTTCGGATGAGGACCAGCTCAAGAGATGGAAAGAGCATTTTGCTACGGTTTTGAACCGCGTATTCGCTAGCGATATGCTCCCAAATCAGACTGAGATGCCCGAGGTGAGAAGTTCCCGAATACGCACCACGACTCCCAGTAAAGATGAGATCATTACCGCGATCAAGGCACTCAAAACCAACAAGGCGGTAGGACTTGACGGTATTCCAGCAGAGCTCTTACGAGCAGCGCCAACAACATCGGCTGAGCTTCTGCTTCCACTTATAGATAGAGCTTGGGAAGCTGAGAGCTTTCCTAACGAGTGGAAAAAGGGAATGATCGTCAAGCTTCCTAAGAAAGGAAATTTATTGGAGTGCGGAAACTGGAGGGGTATCTGCGTGCTGCCTGCTGTAGCTAAGATAATAGCTAAAATCATCCTTGAGCGAATCAAACAACATCTCGAAGACACACTCGATGCCGAACAAGCAGGTTTCCGCTCTGGATCCTCCTGTGCCGACCACATCAACACCCTGCGGATTATCATCGAACAGTGTGTTGAATATCGATCGCCACTGCACCTGCTGTTCATCGATTTTGAGAAGGCGTTCGATAGTGTCAACAGGGAGTTTATTTGGCGTGCCTTACGCAGGAGAGGCATTCCCGATAAACTAATTGCTATTATCAAAGCTACATATGAAGGCTCCAAATGTCACGTTCTGCACAGGGGGAGGTTGTCTGAGGAATTTGAGATCCAAAGTGGGGTAAGACAAGGCTGTATCCTTTCACCAATATTATTCCTATTGGTGATTAGCGATGTGCTTCATGCAGCTTTGTCGACGGGAAACGGAGGAATTCGATGGACTCTTACATCTCAACTAAAACATCTTGACTACGCAGACGATGTATGCTTACTCTCCCACAGAATTATGGACCTCCACCAAATGACAGCAGATGTGGAGAGGGAGGCAGGTGTCGTCGGGCTGAAAATCAATACGACAAAAACTAAAATCATCAGCCTTGGAACTAACTCATCGGCTCAAATATGCATTGCTGGACAACCGGTAGAGAGAGTAGAGGATTTTCAGTATCTTGGGAGTATTGTCTCGACCGATGGTGGAACCGAACTGGATATAACCAACAGGATCGCCAAAGCGAAGTCCGCGTTCGGGATGTTGTCCAAAATATGGCGAAGCAATGCAATCAGTTTGAGCACCAAAATAAGACTGTTCCGCTCCAACGTTGAATCCGTGCTGCTATATGGTTGCAGCGCGTGGAGAGTGACCACTACTATCACCAGAAAGCTGCAAACGTTCGTTAATAGGTGTCTGCGCAATATCTTAAGGATTTTCTGGCCCAATCGTATCTCTAACGAACACCTTTACGAGAGAACGGGTCAGGAACCAATAGGCACAACTATCCAACGGCGGAAGTGGCAGTGGATTGGTCACACGTTCCGAAAGGGTGACAGCTCCATAGCGAACCATGCTATGCAATGGAACCCTCTAACTCAGGATGGCAGAAGACCTGGCGGTCCGCGGAAAACATGGCGCAGAACAGTCGAGAAGGAGGCACGGCAGTTAGGGAAAAGTTGGGGAGAACTCAGACACATTGCCAGAAACCGTACACGATGGCGCGTAGGCGTAGTAGAGGCCCTAGGACCCACAAGGGGATACAGGACATAAGTAAGAGAGTAGTGTCCAATCATTTATGAAATTAAGATGGTTTGTGACCAAGAATTTAGCAAACCTGTTGATGAGTCTTGAAGAATCCATTTGAAGGAGCTTGAGAACGTAATCAAAATGCAGCTTGAGTGTGTCTAAAAACATGTTCGGCAAACCAGTCTCAATATGTAGCATATAGTTTGGCGTTGTGGATGGTAGTTTGAAGATCCGCTTTAGGAAGAAACGAAGCAATTTTTCCACTTCTTCGTATTGTTTATAACCCCATACTTGTGCCGCATACAACATGATGGATTTGGAAACTGCTTGAAACAGCTTGTATTTTTCCGGATGTCCAATATGCCTGTTTGACATACAACTTTTCCAGGATGCACATATGGCAGCTTTGGCTTCGGAAAGTTTAGACGTGAGGTGCTTTTTGAAGCTAATATTGCTTGTAAGGGTTACACCTAGTGTGGCTGCGGCGGGCGAATCCGAAAATAATACTTAACACACTCTTTGGGTGTATGATGACAGCATGGCAGTATGTCAGTAGTACAGTAGTACAGTAGTATGTTATTTCTATGAAACGAAAATGAACATATGAAAGGAATGACAATAAAAAAGAAGAATATTCTTACCGCAGTTTGCACTTCTACCCGCTGTAGCCAGAGACAAAGGAATGATTAAAAAAGGCGCAAATGGCATGGATTAACTATTTGACAAAGTGAGAGAGGGATGCAAACTGTGATGAGAATGAGACGACTACACATTGTATTTTAATAATAATGAACCCATAGATGGCGGTGTTGCGAGTAAGGGCGTTCTGTTACATCCCCTCCTCCGTGTATCAACCTAATTCACCACATTCTAGGCTCAGAACGGCCAACTTAGACACAGGGCGCTTCAACACTCCTGTGCTTGTGCGCACATCCGTGCGTCTAATCTCTCCATCGACTCCTTTGTAGACTCGTTCTACTCTGCCACGGCACCACTGCTTCCTCGGCATACTCGAATCACATATGAAGACCAGATCACCTTCCTTCAACGGTGTCGTCCTTCGGCACCACTTAGCCCGACGTGTCAGAGTAGGCAGATATTCCGCTATCCAGCGCTTCCAAAATTGATCCCTTAACTGGCGTGCAATTCGCCAATGCTTTCGCAGAGTACACGATCTTTCGATGGGCTCATATACACCAGGCGTCTGCGCGGTATTGGCAGAACCGAGCAGAAAGTGATTCGGAGTGAGCGGCTCCTCTTGATCTGGCGAAACTGGTAGGTGCGTCAAAGGTCGTGAGTTCACGACGTTTTCGGATTCAATTATAAAACACTGCAGCGTATGCTCACGGGGCGCGACCTGTTTGAGCGTGTGGCGCAAAACTTTCTTCACGCATTGTACCATGCGCTCCCATATACCTCCTTCCGATGGGTTGTTGGGGCAGTTGAATACCCATTCGATCTCCTTTGATGACATCTCGTTCCGGATACGGTCACAATCGAATACCTCTGAGAAGCGTTTCGCTTCTTGATCGGCTCCAACGAAGTTCTTGCCATTGTCGCTGCGAATTTTTGCCGGCTTTCCACGACGGTTGATAAAATTGCGGATGACTAAGATGCAGGCGTCTGTTGATAAATCGCAGGCGACTTCAAGGTGGATGGCTCGGACGACGAGACAAGTAAATAATGCCACCCACCGCTTCTCCGTACGCCGACCGATTGTTACTGTAAGTGGGCCGAAGTAGTCCAGGCCCGTATAGGAAAACGGCCTCACAAACGGCGTCAGACGATCTTCAGGTAGGGGACCCATCAGAGGCGTGAAAGGTGCAGCCCGCGCTATTAGGCACACGTACACAGCTCGCAATTGCCTTGCGCATGACTTGTCTCAACCGCGGGATCCAATATTTGAGGCGAATTTCACAGATCGTCGCCTCAACGTTCTGATGCTTCATCTGGCGGTGCTGATAAGTCACAAGCAGGTTAGTGAACACATGATCAGGCGGCAATATTATTGGTCGTTTTACGTTGTATGGTAGCCAGCTGGCTGCATCAATGCGACCATTTACACGCAAAACTCCTTTCTCGTCAAGGTACGGCAGCAGTTGATGTAAAGGACTATCTTTGGTTAGGCTTTGACCACTCTCAATTTTACTCAGCTCGGCAGCATAACTCTCAGCTTGAACTTGGCGACATAAAACCCATTCCGCTGCATCGAGCTCAGCGACAATCAAAGAATTTCCTTCTCCGGAGCCCCTTCTCGGCGACATCGAGCAACGAAGCGAATAACCCACGCAATAGTGCGCTTCAACTTTAAAAATGAAGAAAAACGAGTAAAATCAATGTGGTTTAAACTTACGGCAAACAGGGCAAATTTAGGGCGAAGCTCTTCATCAACTTCTTCGTGGCGGCTGACATAGGCAGAGTCAGCAGGCCACAACTCTTCCTCTTTCCACAGTCCTCTGATGAAGGACTGAAGTCAATGTGGCAACTGGAACGGGTGGCTTCGTCGGCGACATTGTCCTGGGTAGGTAACCATCTCCAATTGAATACTTTGGTGGCAGCAAGGATTTCTGCAACTCTATGCGCTACGAAGGGCTTGTAGCGGCGTCTTTCTGAACTGACCCATTTGATAACTGTTCTCGAGTCACTCCAGAGAATACAGTCGGTGACATCAAGTGAGTGCTGCGCTATGATCGTCTGCATCAGACGAGTTCCAAGAACGGCAGCTTGGAGTTCGAGGCGTGGGATGGACATCGGTTTCAATGGGGCGCACTTTGTCTTGGCGCAGACAAATGCGACTGATGGCTGTCCGTTGGCATCGATAGCTCGCCAGTACGCTACGGCGGCAAAGGCTTCCTCGCTGGCATCTGCGAAGATGTGGAGCTGGAGCTGCTTTGGGACGGTGTTGACGAAGTAATGGTGAGGGATTTGGAACTCGACTTACTTACTTACTTAGGTGGCGCTACAGTTCGGGGTGAACCTGGGCCTTAACCAACAAGCCTCTCCATTTAGCTCGGTCTTTAGCTAATTGCCTCCAGTTGCGCACTCCAAGTTGGTCGAGGTCCCCTTGAACTTGTGCGCGCCACCTACGGCGATGATTCCCTCTACTGCGTCGTCCCTCGGAATTAGATTCGAAGACTCTGCGGGCCGGAGCGTTGGTATCCATTCGCTCTACATGTCCTAGCCATCTCAGACGTCCAATACACAGTTTTTTGACTAGGTCGATGTCGCTGTATAGCTCGTATAGTTCGTGATTGAATCTTCTCCTCCAAAACCCGTCAACGCAAACGGGACCGAAAATCTTACGAAGAATTTTTCTCTCGAAGCGACCAAGGATATCTTCATTCATAAAGCAGGATTGGGATGATCAAGGTCTTATATAGAGTCTCCTTAGTTGTTCGAGATAGGGCTTTGCTGTTGAATTGCCTTATAAGCCCAAAAAAACAGCCATTGGCAAGAGTTATTCTTCGATTGATTTCTGCACTGATTTTGTTTGCTGAATTTATAGCAGAGCCAAGGTAGACAAAGTCCCTTACTACCTCGAAGTTATAGCTGCCCACTGTGACGTTTTGTCCAATTCGTCGGTGTTGGTTTTCCCTTCTTGTTGACAGCATATACTTGGTTTTGCCCTCGTTTATCGCCAAACCCATTTTGGCCGCTTCCGCCTCAATGCTTGCAAATGCACCGGTGACAGCCCGCTGAGTTCTTCCGATAATGTCTATATCGTCGGCGTATGCAAGCAGTTGTACAGACTTGTAATAGATTGTGCCTCCGGTGTTGGCTTGTGAGTTCCGCACAATCCGTTCAAGTATAATATTGAAGAAGTCACATGACAGCGCGTCACCTTGTCTAAAGCCTTTTTTGACATCAAAGGTCTCGGTGAGGTCGTTACCGACCTTGACGGAGCAGCGAGCGTTCTCCATCGTCAGCCTGCACAGACGGACAAGTTTGGCAGGGATGTCAAAACTAGACATGGCTCTATAAAGCTCTTCTCTATAGATGCTGTCATAGGCGGCCTTGAAATCGATAAAGAGGTGGTGAGTATCGATTTGGAATTCTTGGGTTTTCTCCAGGATCTGCAGAAGTGTGAAGATTTGATCGATGGTGGACTTTTCTGGCCTGAAACCGCACCGATAGGGTCCAATCAGGCTGTTGATAAAAGGTTTCAGGCGTTCAAACAGATCGTGTATGCGATGTTGAGGAGACTGATGCCTCTATAGTTGGCGCAATTGAGGGGGTCTCCTTTCTTGTGGATCGGGCAAACGATGCTGAGATTCCATTCATCAGGCAAACACTCGTCTAACCAAATATTAGAAATGAGTTGGTGTATGCACTCTACCAACTCATCCCCTGCTGCCTTGAAGAGTTCGGCCGGTAAGCCGTCAGGTCCAGCAGCCTTGTTGGATTTTAGCTTGGATATTGCTATCCTCACTTCGTTTTGGTCAGGTGGACGGAAATTTTGACTATCATCGTCTATGTTGAATGGTTCATTCTGCCTGACAGCGGGATGTTGGTCTTCGTCGCCGTTATACAGTCTGCAGAAGTAGTTTTTCCATATTCTCAGCACCGACTGTGATTCTACTACGAGGTTTCCATTTTCATCTCTACAGGTTTCTGTACGGGTATTACTTCTCTGACACGTTCTTTTTACCTTTTGGTAAAACTTCCGTACATTGTTCCTGGAGTATAAACTCTCGATATTCTCAAACGCGCGCTTCTCGTGCTCTTTCTTTTTCTTTTGGAGAAGCCGATGTTCTTCCCGTCTCTTTTGCTCGTAGAGCTCACGAACAGTTCTCGTATTCCTTTGCAGCTTTATATGCCTCTTGTTTTGCTGCATGCACTCGCCGGCATTCTTCGTCAAACCAGGGATTTCGCGGTGGTGGGCGAGCGAGACCCAGCACATCAGTCGCGGCGTTTCTGATGGCATGTTGGCAGCGTTGCCACTGGTCTTCGGTACTTGATGCTGGTGGCAAAGGGGTGATTGAGAGATTTCGGGATACGCGTTCAGCGAAGAGTCTGGCGGTCTCTTGCGATTGTAGCTTTTCGGCGTTAAATTTTCTCACAGTAATTCTTCTTTGTTGCTCAGATTGGGATATCCGCATTCGTACCTTGGCTACAACAAGGTAATGATCCGAGTCTATGTTGGCCGCTCGGAAGGTCCGGACATCCAGAATACTGGAGGCATGCCTTGCGTCGATCGCAATATGATCAATTTGGTTGATCGTTACATGATCATTAGACCGCCATGTCTGCTTATGAATATCGAGATGAGGAAACCATGTGCTTGCTATGGTGACATTTCGCTCCACAGCGAAATCAATTAGCCTTAGTCCGTTATCAGACGTGGTGTCGTGAAGGCTATGCTTACCAACTGCCCTACCAAAGACGTCCTCCTTTCCTATTTTGGCGTTAAAATCGCCCAATACGATTTTAACGTCGTATTTAGAACATTGCTCGTATGTTTTGTCGAGGAGCTCGTAGGAACACTCTTTGGTGGCAGGGTCCTTTTCTTCCGTGGGGGCATGAACACATATTAGACTTATGTTAGCGAATTTAGCCTTGATCCGGATAGTCATAATACGCTCGCTAATGTGTTGGAACTCGACTACCCGACTTATTTGCTGACACCATCTAGTCCATGTTGCGTTGATACTGCTGGGCAATGGCTCATCCCAGCGTATGTCATGTCTCCACACTTCTCGCATCAGTAGCTTCGCACCAATAAGAAAGTGACGTAAAAATCCCAGTGGATCAAACACTGACATGACGATGCTCAGTAACTCTCTCTTACTAGGCCATCTAGTCCCCGCGATGATTCCGCCATCCACTCGATGAAATTGCAGTTGAAACCTGAAGGTGTCACTTGATGGCTGCCAGTACATGCCTAGTACCTTCTCCGTTGTTAGGCTCTCTTCAGCAGGGCGGCGGTCTTCAACGGTTGCCGATTCCGTGGTGCCTGTTAAAGCCATCGTAACCTCCGGGGAGTTTGAGACGAAATGACGTAGCTCGAATCCGGCGTCCTTATGGATCTCTCTCACCTGCTTTGCTATGCTGATGGCTTGCTTCACTGACTCGAAGCTGTCCACAAAGTCATCAACATAGTGATGCTGCATGATGGCTTTTACGGCTCGAGGATCGTGATCGTGATGTTCCAGGGCATTTATGGTCTTGACATATTGGGCCGCACATGGCGAACAAGCGGCCCCAAATGTCATAACGAACATCTCATAGATGTCTGGCGGCTTATTGACGTCGCCGTCACACCAGAGAAACCTTTGTGAGCACCTGTCTTTAGGCAGAACCAACACTTGGTGGAACATTTCCCGTATATCTCCACATACGGCAACGGCACCCACACGAAAGTTAAAAAGAACTGACGGCATCGGCTGATACTCCTGTGGTCCTTTCAGTAGACAGGAATTTAATGAAATACCATCTACTTTGGCGGCGGCATCAAATACCAGGCGCAACTTGCCCGGCTTGTTGGGATTTGGGATTCATGGCGGCGAAATGTGGAAGGTACCACGTTCTTGGTCCAACGACGGCGGCTTCTGCTGGCTGAAGATTGCGTGCGTAGCCTTTGGCAACGTAACTCCTGATAATCGCCTTGTAGGCGACAGCAAACGCTCCATCACGCCTCATCTTGCGCTCAATCCCGACTAGCCTCCTCTTAGCCATGGCAAAGCTATCAGGCAACTTAACGTTGTCATCTCTCCAGAGGAGCCCGGTCTGGATTCTACCGCTGACTTTGGTAGTGGTTGACTGCAGGATGCTGAGGGCACGTACGCCGACTTCGGTCTCTACTTTTGGTGCTGGCCGCACCCCAAAACTTTCGGTGTCGAATTAGTCTGCTACTAATTTGTGAAGAGAATCGTCGCTTATAGCACTCACCATTAAACACGAAGGCGTCGCTCTAGTGGTGGTTTGAGTTGTGCCAAATACCAACCATCCTAATTTTGTGTTGGCGGCGTAAGGTCCTCCCTCTTTAAGCTGCACTGTCTCGGCAGGCAGACCCAAATGGCAATGGTCTAAGCCTATGAGCAGCTTCGGCGTAACGTTGGAATACGGCAGCGTCGATAAGTGCTTCAGGTGGCTAGCACTCTCCAGTAGATCGTATTCACATAGGCTTTGAGTCGGCAGCTGAAGGTTTGTTACACCGTAGACGTTGCGTAGCATGTGAGTCTTCTTCATGCCGGCACCACTGATATGCACGTTGACCACTGTTGAAGGTTCTTGGGCGGCTCTTCCCCCAAGCCACTGAAGATTTAGCGTGTGTTGACGACCTTCTAAACCAAGCTCCTCAATTAGGGAATTATCCATCATCGTTACGGATGAACCTTCATCCAGCAGGGCGTGGGTGTCGACTCGTTTCCTTGGACCGTAAAGAGTAACAGGCAATACTCTAAATAGTAATTTAAGGTTCTGCGCTGGACTGGCTGCACAGCTTAGAACCGATTCTCTTCTTGCGTTGGCTTCCCGTGATGGCTGCCCATTCGGCACTGATGGGCTTTCGGCGGCATAATTCCGGGACTCGTGCAGCAGCTTGTGGTGACCCCTTTGGCACCCATCGACATCACATGGCTTTCGACGGCGGCAGTTATGTACGGAATGTCCAACTTCCAAACAAGTAAAACATAATCTAGTACGTTTGACCTCAGTCCATCTTTCACTCACACTGCAATCCAGAAACCTCTTGCATTCGACGATCTTGTGTCGACATATCGGACACTTGAATGCATCAACTCGGCGACTTTCTGCGGCATGAAGTACGACTCGACGCTTTGGCTCCACCGTAGTACGACCTGCACTATCTTGCACTGTACAAATCAAAGCGGCAACTCTGCTTAACCAGTTACTAAAATCCACAATAGTTGGATACGGTTGTATCGGCTCGGCATAGGCGGCCCACTCGATCCTTTTGCTCATAGGGAGCTTCGTAAGAAGCTCCTCCAGTAAAGTGGGGTTCGACAGGTGTTGTTGACCATTGACGGACTGCAAAAACACTGCAAGATTCTTCGCTTTCGTGGCAAATGGGACTAGTTTATCCAAACAAGTCTCAGACACAGGAGAAACCTCACGGATTTGTCGTATCTGGCTGCGTATCAGCTGCTCCGGACGGCCAAAACGGAATCGCAGCTGTTCCATCACAGCACTCACGTTGTTGGGGTGAATTAAGAGCGACTTCACCGTCTCCCGTGCCTCACCTTTCAAACACTTTTGTAGGCGCTGGCTGTTTTCCAAATTGGTATAATTGTACGCTGCAGTTGATTCGGCATATGCGGTGGAAAACATTGGCCAGTCCTCCGCGTGGCCATAGAACTCCGGCAAATCCGGAATCTTGCGTGGCACAGCAAAAGTCTGCGATGCGTGATTGCTATTTCCAGCATAACTCGGCGTAAATTCAGCTGAAGGATGATTTGGCAGAAACCAGCTGTTATTGTTGGCAGACGACTGCTGTGATCTAAAATTGATCGGTACGGTATTGCAATGCTATAACTGACGCTTTCATGCGGTACCACAAAACTGGTTGACGGCAATAGCGGGACCTCGGTTGGCATAGGCGCAGGCTGTACCGCTACCCTTGTACTTGTACGGTGGATGAGGTGGATGACGGCGACGTTACCGTTGGTGGTGAAACTGTTGACGGCGTAACTGTCCCAAGCGAAACTGAGACTGGCTGTTGTGCGCTATTCTGCAGCGCATCCTTTAGCGTTTGACGTTGCAGATCACTATCCTTCAGTTTCACTTGCATTATCCTGAGTTGACTCTCCAGGACGTTGATCTGTCTCTGCATTGTTGACAGAAGACTTTCTTGTTGCGCTGCGGCGACATTGGCAGCATTCTTTGAGGTTGTTGGCTCCGTGGCAGGAGCGACGTTGATGGAAGTAGTCGCTGCGGCGGCGGTGGCAGCGGTGGCTTCGGCGTTCTCCATAGGGACTTCAATGGCGGTATTTTCCTTCTGATGAAGACGTGAACCACCACCAACCATCACCGGTGCTTTTGCAAGCATTGAGGCGGAAGCGGCCAAAATGGGTTTGGCGATAAACGAGGGCAAAACCAAGTATATGCTGTCAACTAGAAGGGAAAACCAACACCGACGAATTGGACAAAACGTCACCGTGGGCAGCTATAACTTCGAGGTAGTAAGGGACTTTGTCTACCTTGGCTCTGCTATAAATTCTTCTAACAAAATCAGCGTAGAAATCAATCGAAGAATAACTCTTGCCAATCGCTGTTTTTTGGGCTTATAAGGCAATTCAACAGTAAAGCCCTATCTCGGACAACTAAGGAGACTCTATATAAGACCTTGATCATCCCAGTCCTGCTTTACGGCGCTGAAACATGGACTTTATTAAAAGAGGATGAAGATATCCTTGGTCGCTTCGAGAGAAAAATTCTTCGTAAGATTTTCGGTCCCGTTTGTGTTGACGGGTTTTGGAGGAGAAGATTCAATCACGAACTATACGAGCTGTACAGCGACATCGACCTAGTCAAAAAACTGTGTATTGGACGTCTGAGATGGCTAGGACATGTAGAGCGAATGGACACCAACGCTCCGGCCCGCAGAGGCTTCGAATCTAACCCGGAGGGACGACGCAGTAGAGGGAATCATCGCCGTAGGTGGCGCGCACAAGTTCAAGGGGACCTCGACCAACTTGGAGTGCGCAACTGGAGGCAATTAGCTAAAGACCGAGCTAAATGGAGAGGCTTGTTGGTTGAGGCCCAGGTTCACCCCGAACTGTAGCGCCACCTAAGTAAGTAAGTAAGAAGACGTGAACTCTTCCTGGGTGGTGTACGTTTCATTCCTTTCCTTGGTAGTAGCGATGAAACTCAACGGCGGCAGAGGAGTCTCAGACTACAAGGCAAATGGCGGCGATTCGCAGTGCAGCTCCACGGCATGGGAGCCTCAATTGCGAAATAAAAGAAATGTGGCTGCGGCTGGCGAATCCGAAAATAATACTTAACACACTCTTTGGGTGTATGATGACAGCATGGCAGTATGTCAGTAGTACAGTAGTACAGTAGTATGTTATTTCTATGAAACGAAAATGTACATATGAAAGGAATGACAATAAAAAAGAAGAATATTCTTACCGCAGTTTGCACTTCTACCCGCTGTAGCCAGAGACAAAGGAATGATTAAAAAAGGCGCAAATGGCATGGATTAACTATTTGACAAAGTGAGAGAGGGATGCAAACTGTGATGAGAATGAGACGACTACACATTGTATTTTAATAATAATGAACCCATAGATGGCGGTGTTGCGAGTAAGGGCGTTCTATTACACCTAGGTACTTGAATTCCTTTACTAAGTCCATCTCTTGTCCTTTAAAGTACCATTTTTCATTTGCAGCATATCTTCCGAGTCCTTTTTGGAAAATCATGATTTTGGACTTACTAGTGTTGATAGTTAGGTTCCAAGTGTCACAGTACTTCTCCAACCTGTTGATCATTTCTTGCAGCTGCTTAGGGGAGTCTGCTAAAAGTACTATGTCATCAGCGTATAATAACACCGGTACGATAAAACCTGCTACATCTACGCCTCCTCCAAGGCATTCTACGATGTCATCAATAAATATAGCAAAGAGAAGGGTGCTCAACACACATCCTTGCTTAAGGCCCATCGATGAACTAAATTGATCAGAGACCGATTCTCCATCCCACACAGCTATCGTATCGGCCGCATACAGAGCTCTTAGAGTTGCTATAACCTTAGAAGAGATTCCTAAATTCGACAATTTGTAGAATAGGCTTTCCCTATCTATTGAATCGAACGCTGCTTTGAAGTCAACAAAGGAGGTGAAGAATTTTTTACTGCGCTGCAGATAAGACTGGGCAAGGTTCGATAATAAGAACACTTGATCTATTGTAGAATACTTAGCTCGAAAACCAGACTGAAACTCACTGAGTGGCCTCCTTTCGTTAACCCAGGTTGTCAATCTGCGATATAGCATCCCTCCAAAAAGCTTCATTGACGTATTCAAAAAGAGATACCTCCATAGTTTTCTGGAAGGTTAATGTTTCCCTTTTTAAATATCGGAAAGATGATTGAACACAGGAATCCCGATGGTATCTCGCAATTCTGGAAGATCTTATTGTAGCAGTCAGTTAATTTCGCCATATATTCCGGAGTGGCATTTTTAAAAAAAATCGTGCGAGATTCTGTCCATGCCAGCAGCCTTGTTTAGTTTGGTGGTACCTATAGTTATCAGGAGCTCTTCTACTGTGAAATCGGCATCAAGAAATCGATCTGCTATCAGTGGCTCGGCATACTGAAACCGAATAGCTCTGCGCTCAATGTTGAGTAGAGAGGCAAAGTATTCTTTTAGCTCATTTGCCTTGAGAGAGCAGCCTATTGAGTAAGACGAACCGTTTGCCGCTTTCATAGCTTTCCAAAAATCACCTGGCAATCTTGCATTTGACAAGGAGGCAATAATGCTCATGCTGTGGGCTTTCTTCTTTCCCGCGCATAACTTCTTATATTGTTTGATAGCTGAAGTGTAACTAAGCCTGAAGTATGAGTTATTATAGGTTCGGAACAATGAGAGGAGAGCAAATGATTTCTTCCTAGCAACTTCGCACTCGTTGTCGAACCACTTTTCCTTAAAAAACTTTCTTCGATTTGGACCACTTGGCTGACTAGGAATTGAAGCTTTTTTAATTTCGAGCATGTCCTCCATACGCGAAGAACTATTCAATGCCATCAGCTTGTTATTCAGATTCCCTTGGTATTCACTGAGAAAGCTATTGTTCCATTTAAATTTCGGCAAAAGCTTAAGTTCCATTGCCTCAACAGTATCAGGAGTAGTAGTACATCGAATTACTGCTATGAATGGCATGTGATCTGAAAACGTTTTTGCGCCAACCTTGAAGTCAGATATGATATTCAAACAGTTTCCAGCTGCTAAACAATAATCTATGACTGAGCGAGCAGAAGAACGCACAAAAGTAAATTCGCCGGCAGGATCACTTAAGCTTCTGCCATTCAGCATATAAAGGTTGTAAGAGTCGCACAGATCTAATAACCGGATACCCTTATTGTCTCTTCGATTGTCTTTTGAGGCACGATAGCTGTTCAAACTGCTTGGAATTATCAAGGAGTTAGCTGGCCAACACTGCTCAGCTCCGATTCTGGCGTTGAAGTCACCCATCAAAAGGACATTATTTTCACCCAGGTCTGCGAGGAGATCTTCCAACTGGCAAAAATCTTCATTCCAATGATTGCAGTTTACGTATACCGGGACAAAGAGTCCCTTTATACCGTCTATCTGACACGCAATAGTACTAGTATCTCCATGCATTTGAAATTTTAGAATATTTCTAAGGGAGCTTCTCTTCCAAAGTTGGAAGTTCTGGAAGCTGCCGTCCAAGCAAGTTCATAACCTTTGAAAAGGTTGTTGTATCTTTCATAATGGTTTTCTGTTAAAATAGTCTCTACGAGCACAAATATATCAAATTCTCTTATGAAGTTAAAGAAATCGGGGAAAATATTTTTATTATTAAGCCCTGCAATATTGTAACTTAATATTCTTAGATCTAAAAAATTATTACTTTTCTTAAATTCTTTTGAATTTAACGGCTGACCGACGAAAGGGTGTCAATGGAAACTGCTTCCGGTACCAGAATTTTCCTGCTGGTGACCAAGAGATGTCGCTGGCGGCAAGATGTTATAGCGGGTCGACGGCGGTCATGTTCGCCGTCTCGCTATCAACAAAGGCAATGTCAGTGCACAGATTAAAATTCGAGAATTAATTTATTTTTAAAATACGAAAAAAATTAATTTATTTTGAAAAAACGAAAACAAATAAAACACGATTTGCTTCGATAAGTTTCTTGAGACGACTCTGTTTAATTTTGAAAATTTTAGACTTTTCGAAAATAAAAAAAAACAAAGATAACTCGATGTGATCGAAAAATAATCCGAGCAGGTTCCACACCTACGAGTGTTATCGAGAGTCGAATGTCTCGATGACAAACGTCACAAGATGTCAACCGCCACAGTACTCCCCCTCGAGTAATGGAGTCGCGTTACGGCAGTGCGAAACGAACTCTTTTTGTTTTTGGACCAGGGTAAGTTCTAATCGCTTGTGGAGCACGAACTGTAGCTGGAACTTGATGTGGTTTGACGGATGGATCTCTTTTTGTTGACGTGGGTCTCTCTGTCAGTGATGGAGTCGGTGAAGTAGCTGCAGTCGGACGTATTAAACAGGTTTTTGTTGGCGGTGCCTGCTGAGAAGTTGACTGTCTCAACGACGT
Organism: Brachypalpus laphriformis; assembly: GCA_945910035.1. NCBI lineage: Eukaryota > Metazoa > Arthropoda > Insecta > Diptera > Syrphidae > Brachypalpus > Brachypalpus laphriformis. The sequence goes on along the minus strand of OX246753.1, from coordinate 228,038,948 downwards.
ACCAGGGCTCTGTTGACTCGTACTTGTAGGTTTTGGCGATGGACCGACTTCTGGCCTTCCAGGAGTGTTGTTTGAAGGGATCTGCCTGGACAACGTTGCTGGAGGTTCGCCCGGAGAGTGCATGTTGGTGGACTGCTCGAGGTGTTCGAAGAAAGCTGGTTTCAGTCTTTCCGTCGATATTGTCGTGGGAACACCGTTCAGATTCACTTTAAAAACCCAATCCGATATCCTCTCGAGCACTTCAAATGGTCCCTCGTATGGTCGTTCGCAGGGTTTTCGTACCGCATCTACCCGGACGAAGACATGGGTGCACGAAAAAAGCGTCTTATATGCAAAAGGTTTGCGCTGCGTGTGATGTGCTGATGGGGATGATCGGACTTGTCGCATCTGCTCACGGAATTTTTCCACAATTACTTGCGGGTCAGGTGAAACTTCCTCGTCGATGAAGAACTCTCCGGGTAACCTCAATGTTGTTCCATAAACTAGTTCGGCAGCAGAAGCGTTGACGTCTTCCTTGTAGCTCGTTCTTAGACCTAAGAGAGAGGTAGGTAAAACACTCTCCCAGTCCGACGCATCCTGGCACTTGATGGCTGCCTTGAATGATCTGTGCCATCGTTCGATCATTCCGTTAGCAGCGGGATGGTAGGCGGTCGTTCTCGTTCGGTCACTGCCAATGAGCTTCGCTAGCGCGTTGAACAGGATCGACTCAAACTGGGATCCCCTGTCGGATGTGATGGTCGGTGGTGCACCGAATCTGGATACCCAGCCCGAGTAGAATCCTTCGACGACTGTGTCAGCTGTGACATCCTGGAGCGGAACAGCTTCTGGCCACCTGGTGAACCGGTCTATCATCATCAGCAAATATCGGTGGCCCTTACACAATGGCATCACAACGATGTCGATGTGAACATGTCGAAATCGATCACATGGCATTGGAATGTGTTGCGGCTTGTTCTTGACTTGGCGACCGATCTTACTCCTCTGACAGGCTAAACACGACCTAGCCCAGGTGTGGATGTCCTTGTTCATGCTTAGCCAGACGTAGCTTCTGCTGATTAGGCGTCGAGTGGATCGTGCACTTGGGTGTTGCAGATTGTGGCTGTGGTCGAACACCCTTCTGCGCAGAAGTTTGGGTACAAAGGGACGAATGTCCGCTCCGCTGGTGTCGCAGAATACAACCGCACCTGTACCATCAATACGCAGTCCTCGAAGCTGGAGTGATGTCGTCGTTGGCGCAGCGATGAGTTGCTGCGATTTCTTCGAGTTGTCGCGCTACTCGGTCACAAGCGTGGTCCGATTTCTTGTCGAAAGCATGGATTAGCGGCTTGTGGTCGGTGAGAATGACCACTTCCCTTCCGTCGATGAGGTGCTTGAAGCGCTTGACTGCTTGATAAATCGCCAACAGCTCCCGATCGTAAACCTTGTAGCGGGCTTCTCTTGGGATGAGCTTCTTGGAGAAGAAGGCAAGAGGTTGCAGCTGGTCACCGATGCGTTGGTCCAAAGCAGCGCCGATCGAGGTGTCTGATGCATCGCATCGCAAAACTAAAGGAAGGTCTGCCTGGGGTGAGCGAGTTGGACGGCCTCCTTTAGCTTCACTTTGCATTCTTCGAATGCCTTCTCAGCATCAGGTGTCCATTCAACCGGGCGTCGGTCCCTCTTCTTCGCTCCAAGGGTCAGTTGCACAAGGGGAGCCTGTGTCTCGGCAGCGTCTGGCAGACAACTGCGGTAAAAGTTCCAGGATCCCAGGAACCTCCTGAGCTTGTCCATCGTGTCTGGCTTTGGGTACTCAGCGATGACTGCGACTCGGTCAGCTGGAGGTTTAATCCCATCACAGCTAACAGTGTTTCCGAGGTACCTTACTTCCGTTTGGCCGTAGAAGCACTTGGAGACGTTGATGGTAAAGCCGAACTTTCGCAGTTGACTGAAGATGATGTGAAGATGCTGGCGATGTTCACTCTCGTTGGCTGATGCGATCAGTATATCATCGATGTAGCAGTGGCAGAAGTTCAATCCTCTCAGAACCGTGTCCATGAAACGTTGCATGGTCTGCGCAGCGTTGCACAAACCAAACGTCATAACGTTGAATTCGAAGAGGCCGAAAGGTGTTATGACGGCAGTCTTCGGTCGGTCTTCTACTGCTAGCGGGATCTGATGATACGCTCGGTTGAGATCGAGCGTCGATAAGATCGTGCATCCTGCCAACTTGTGCGTAAGGTCTTGCAGGTGGGGTATAGGGTACCGGTCTGGAACTGTGATTCGGTTGAGCCGACGGTAGTCACCGCATGGCCTCCAACCGCCAGTTTTCTTCTCGACCATGTGGAGTGGTGAGGCCCATTCGCTTTTCGACGGCTGGCAAATACCTCGCTGCATCATCAGCTGAAACTCGTCTCTGGCTATCGTAAGCTTGTCGCCTGCCAAGCGGCGGACGCGTTCTGCTACTGGCTGCCCGCGAACGATGATATGGTGCTGCACAGAATGCTCGGAGACGTTGTTGTTGGTGTCGCGAGTGACCTCGATGTACTTCTCCAAGATGTCGAAGTATGGGTTGCCGTTGTCGATTGTACGGACCGTAGGCTGCTGAGACTTGACGAGGCTTCCGCCAATGCTCATCTGTGTCGTGTTGTCGAAGAGCATCCGTTGACTCAGGCGAATGGTGAGATCATAGTGGTGAATGAAGTCTGCACCAATGATCGCTTGCGTGACGTCAGCAACGGTGAAAGACCAGCGGAATTGTCGTCGAAGATCTAGGTCCACTTCAATCGTCTTGGTCCCATACGTCGAGATGGTGGCACCGTTGGCGGCAAACAAGCTTGTAGAAGCCGGTTTCTTGATGCAGGTGTGGTCTTTCGGCAAGACGGACAAATCTGCACCGGTGTCAATCAGGAAGTTGATGGACGTCTTCTTGTCGGAAACTTGGAGGCGGAATCGTTCGATGCCGTGTGCGACCTCCATTTCGCTTAACGGCAGGCCTAGTTTTCCGACGCCTTCCCTTTTCGACACCCTTGCCGACACTTCCTGGCCTCGTCAGGCTTGGTTCGACTAATCGATCTGCGGCGTGACGAAGATCGACTAGTCGTCGGTTTGATGTGTTTAATAGCGTTGACGTCATTCCGCAGAGCCTCGATGGACTTGACCAGCTTGTCCAGAGTGATCGTCTCGTGCTGCGACAGAGCCTGGACCGCCGGTGCTGGAGCTGGGGACGCGATGGCACACAGGTGTGCATTCGACATGTCGAAGATCTTGTCCCCAACTTCCGCCGGTTTGTCCAGGTCCTCTTGTCCAGTGGCTATCAGGACGGTGCGCATACTCTCGGGCAAGCGGTCGAAGAACAACGTCCACATGATGGCAGAATCACACCGGCCAGAAGCAAGGTGCCTCATGTGCGCTAGGATGGCCGTGGGCTTTTTGCCTTCCGTGTCTTCTCCCCTTAACACGCGACGTAATTGCGAGTCTGGGGTTGGCGCAAAGTTTTGAACGAGTCGATCCTTAAGCGCCGCAAACTTGTTTGTCGAAGGTGGGTTGGTCACAATGTCTTCAACCGCCCGTAAAGCTTCACCCTCCAGGCTAACCAAAAAATGTGCGAACCGCTCCGCGTCGCTGTGGATCCCGCTCAGCTGAAAGGCTATTTCAACCTGAGCCAACCACAGCTGTGGGTAACGCGCGTTGAACCTTGGTAGATGAAGCCGTTTGGTGAAAGGTCTTAGGGCGTCATGGGCAGCGGTCGAGGCATGAGTGACCAATCCAATGGCTGCGGCTGCTTGGGATTGACCATACGTCGGGCAGCCAACAGCTGCTGTCATCGTTGGCTGACTATCGTTCGGCAGGAACTGACCGTACGTCGATATGTCTGCAGCTGATGTTGTCATTGGCTGACTACGGTTTGGCAGAGATTGTCCAGGAGGACCCTGGGGGCCGGAAGCTTCAAGCACTGCTGGATCGCTTGCTGGTGAGGGCGTATATTCGCGACGATTGAGCTCTACCGAGCATATCACGTCGGGGTCACCAATTATAGCGGGTCGACGGCGGTCATGTTCGCCGTCTCGCTACCAACAAAGGTAATGTCAGTGCACAGATTAAAATTCGAGAATTAATTTATTTTTAAAATACGAAAAAAATTAATTTATTTTGAAAAAAACGAAAACAAATAAAACACGATTTGCTTCGATAAGTTTCTTGAGACGACTCTTTTTAATTTTGAAAATTTTAGACTTTTCGAAAATAAAAAAAAAACAAAGATAACTCGATGTGATCGAAAAATAATCCGAGCAGGTTCCACACCTACGAGTGTTATCGAGAGTCGAATGTCTCGATGACAAACGTCACAAGATGTCAACCGCCACAATGTGGGAGGATTTAACAGGCTTCAATAGTTTGACGTTTGAAGATTTTTGTTGATCTTGGGTGCTTGTTTTGGTTTCAATTTGTTGTTGTAAATCGCGCAATTCTACAAATTTATAACCCAATAATTTAAATCCATCGACATTTCCACTGCGCAGGCCATGAGCGGTATCCCAGCTAAAAATCGTCCCATCCACCATTAATCTGTCGTCCCTCATAGATGTCTTTATTTGCAGGTTATTCTTGCGTATCGCCGAATGTACCTCAGCTAACTTTCTTCTCTTCTGGCGTACAAAAAATGGAAGATCCTTGCTGATGAAGATGTCTGTGCCCTTTAGCTTCTTAGTTTTTTTGAGAATTTCTACTGCCGACGCGCGTGTGTTCATTTGAACCACGACATTGGCCATGTCTGGCCTTGTACACTTAACTTGGAGCGCCGATTGCACTGCCTCTTCTCGGGTGTCGTCCAAGAGGCCATTACAAATGCTTTTTGCCCTTGTCAGAAGATCTACCGGCAAGTGAACTATTAGATTTTTCTCGGTGTCTTTCTTTAACAGTCTCTCAACTTCAGCTTCTAGGTATGAGTTGCGGTCTTCCAAAACTGAAAGTTTGGTTGCGAGGAGGTCCTGAGAAGTCTCTAAGTCCGTGATTCAAAGAGCTTGCATGTCCGATTTAGAGGCTAGGGAACTTAACTTGGAGTCCAAGAGACGTTCCAAATCGACAATACTCATATTGCTAACGGATGACATTGTGCAACTATTCTGGCGGCGTTTATCATCTCCGAATTGTTCGGGAGAAATTTCTGCAATACCTCTTTTGACCATTACCCGAAGGTGGCAGGATGACTTTTATAGGTTAGGCCTCAAACCTCCAAGAGAATGTTTCAAAAAGTGAATAAGTGATCAAAAACCTTACAAATTTGAATTGAATTGAAACTTTGTGGTGTAGATATGAATAAAAATATGATATTATATCCGAAATTTCACTTTGTATTTAAGTATTTTAGTATAACTCCGGAGCTCTTGTACCAAGCGGAATTCACAATTTGACAGATCAAATGTCAATCAGGGAGACCTAGTATGGCTGTACAACCCACACCGGCAAAAGGGGAGGTCACCTAAGCTGCAGCACGACTGGGAGGGCCCTTATAAAGTGGTCACACGCATCAATGACGTCGTTGTGGAGTAAAAGGCAAGATGAAAATTGTCTACCTGGATCGTCTTCATCGTTATTATGGTAGTAATCCAGATGATCTTGTTCGGGACGAACAAGTTTAAGAGGGGGGCAGTGTAGTATCAAGTACATCGTCAGGTACTGTGTACAACGACATCTATTGCCTGCTAGCAGTAAATATTTCCACCTGATGCGCTTACGTTCCACAATTGTTCCACACAATATCCCAATTATTCCAGGATCATCAATTCATCCTGAGCGACATCTAGCATGTTCTAGAAGGACTTATATTTCATATGAATACCCATACAACAACCATCGTGGACACAGTTGTTTATAAGTGCATACAGCGATTACAAGAGGGAGATTATACCAGTGGTGAAAATAGGCGACATTGTAGCGACATTTTAATTTGAAATAAATAAAGTGATTGAATATTGTGTTGAAGTAAAGTTGGTGTTTGATAATAAATAAACGATTAAAATACACAAAAGACAGTTTTATTTAAACGAACCCCAGCAAGAATATTACAATATTGAAATTGGTTTAAATTAACAAATATAGACCGACAATTGTCCAATATTAGGATTATGGAATACAAAAACGAATGACATCAATTTTTTTCCAACCACTGCACCAACGAAAGGTTCTTGCCTAGTAGTATAATCGGCCGACGAGTCTGAGTGCTCTGGGATTCGGGTTTCCTTTCAATATATATGTATGCATATAAAAGGCATGGCATAGATCCAGTAATCAAAACTCCAGACGCCCCACAGTGGTGCGAGAGGCGAAAAAAGTCAACATTTTCAAATTGTTTGAAACACTAAGTGGCTTTGTATTCTGAAAATATATGAGTTGGATAATATAATGCATTTCGATGGAATGGAGAAATATTTACACTTATGACAAAAGTTGCAACACCTTTAAAGTCGATGCAATATGTAACCATTTTTAGTGCATACAGCGAAGCGCCTTTTATTCTAGTAAATATCTACTCTGCATGAAGTTGATAATAATTTAAAAATTTTAAATACGTGTTCTTCAGAATGTCTGAAGGAAAGGTAAACGTTCTCATAATTATTATTTTCTAGTTCTTCAAGCAGTTATGGATTTTTAAAGGTAACGGTCGAAAAATCAATATTTTCAAAAACTCAGTAGAGTAGAATTAACGCGCTCCACACTCCTCCGTTTTGTTTCTTATTTAAAAATATTCTGTAGACTCTTACCTAAACAACTGTACCATTTCCAGCTGCTTCAACCTGCGTCCCCGTTTATCAGTTCAATAAAACCGTTGAAAACTCTGTTCTGTTCAAGCATGTCATTATACGGAGATCTCACCATACTTCCCGCCGAAGCTATTTGAGTTTTTCCTCATTCGGCCCCTTGTTCATAGGAACATTTTTGATTAGGATATGTTTCCTATAGGGATCCGCAGTTAAAATTATTTTTTTTCGCGAAAATGATGCTTTGGCACCACTGTGCGCCCTAAGAACTTCAATATTTACTTTTATAAATGATAGCTTAACAATTCGGATTCAATTTTTTAAAGACAATATCATCTAAATGACGAACGTTTCTTTTAAGTCATTTTGCAACCGGATTTTACATTCGCAAATATGCCAGAGAAAAACGTGGGTGTAATGGCCGCAATTTCACGGCGGATATTTTCCTGTAGGGTCTGAGGGTTTGAGGACTGTTTTTGTAAACTTTCGACTTGAGGTATCCTAATAAAAAAAATCGCATGTGTGTGAGGTCAGGCCAACGAGGAGGAGGAGGCATATCTCCATACATGCTAATTAATTTGTTCGGAAAAAATAGCCCTCAACTTCTCTATCGAGGATTTAGCCGTGTGCAGAGTGGGCACGGTTTTGTTGAAATAGCGTTCTGTTCCTCTACCCGGGTTCTTCTACTGCCTTAACAAGTAGTTTACGCTTCCGTAGTGTTAATCGCGTTAGGTAGGTAGCTTTCCAGTGAAGGCACCTACTAATACCGTCATTACATGCGGTTTTTCCTTACGGCGCTAGGTCGAAAGGTCTTGTTCTTTGTAGTCGGCGCTCAAGGTTTGTCACGTCCATAGTACGGATTATTTCATTATTGCAGTGAACATGAAGACGGGTACGAAGTTTGCGAGCAAAGTTTGTTACTTCGTCCCTCACGGTAGCAATTCCTAGATCCCTGTGAATATCACTATTTCTTATATACCAAGGAGCATTCACGATTGCTCTTAGTATTTTGTTTTGAAATGCTTGCAGTAGAGAAATATTGCTTCGTTTGGTACAACCCCAAAGTTGTATACCATATGTCCAAGACGGTTTTAGGACTTGCTTATACAGAAGCAGTTTGTTGTATACGCTTAACTTCGAGTATCTTCCGAGTAGCCAATACATTTCTCTAAATCTGATTTCAAGCTCTTCGCGCTTCTTTTTAACGTGTGGTTCCCACTTAAGTTTTGCGTCTAGGGTCATTCCTAAATATTTTGCCTCGTTTGCGTACGGCATTTGCACCGAGTTAATGGATATAGGTAAGTTGTTTATCTTTTTTAACGTAAAATTAACATGCGATGATTTTGTCTCATTGAGGACTATTCGCCAGGTTTTTGTCCATTCGCATACTTTGTTCAAAGCTCGTTGGAGTTTTCCCGTTGATGATTCGACTGACTCATCCGTTACGAGGATAACCGTGTCGTCTGCGAACGTTGCTACAACGGTCCCTTCATCTTGTGGTATATCTCTTGTGTAGAGCAGGAACAGGATTGGACCGAGAACACTGCCTTGTGGAACACTGGCGTAGATTTCTTTGAAATCCGAATATTCACTCCCGTGTCTAACACGGAAAAGTCTGTTTTCAAGATAAGATTCCAATATTCTGTACAACTTTTCCGGTAAGATTACCCTTAGCTTATACCTTAGGCCTTCGTGCCATACCTTGTCGCTTGCGATACGTCGAGATAAGCACTAGAGCGTATTTTTTTCCCTTCTAGAGCTTTTTCAATTTCGTTCGTTATTCGATACACCTGATCGATTGTGGAATGTTTGACCCGAAAGCCGAATTGATGATCAAGTGTCTTTCTTCAATTACTGGTTGCAATCGTTTCAGCAGAAGTTTCTCGAAGACCTCAGATATTATTGGCAGAAGTGAAATAGGTCTATATGATTTCTTGTCATTTGCACATTTTCCCGGTTTCGGAACCATAATAACTTCGGCGACTTTCCATTGCCTTGGAACATATAATAGTTTTAAAGAAGCATTTATAATGTAGAGCAACTTAACCAGCACTTTTTTCGGTAGCTCTTTCAAAATTTCGCCAGTGATTAAATCATATCCCGGAGCCTTGTTGTTTTTAAATTTTTTTATTGTCATTCGAAGTTCGAACAGGGATACGGTTTTTAATTTAAAGTTGTCGGGTGCCATATTATCATTCGGATCTTCGATCAATGGTTGTCCATCGAACGGCTTGAACGTTTCCTCTAAGTGATCGGCAAATAATTCTGCTTTCTCTTTGTCTTCTTTTGCCCATTCCCCGTTAGTTTTCCTAATTGGCGGCGAGTGCATTACAGGTTTCCTTTTGGATTTCAAGGATTTCCATAGAGAGTAGTTTGAATACTTATCAGCGGTCAGACCCTCGAGGTAAGTAGTAGTCTCGTGATTGTTTAGGTCCTGCAGCACATTTTTAAGCTTGTTACAAAGGTGGTTCAGATAAGTTTTCTCCGGTGGCGCGCGGGATTGTTGCCATCTCTTGCGCGCTCTCCTCTTTTCTCGTATGAGTTCTTCGATTTCAGGCTGATATTTGACTTTATTGTTCCGTGCTTCTGTCTTCCGCAAAGGAGTGTTTTTCCACGCTGAGCTCTGAATGGCTTCGATGAGTTTGTCGATTCCTTCTTCTATTTCGAACGGTGTCTTTAGCGGTACATTTAAAGCAACATTTTCCTTGCAGTCTCTTCTGAAAGCGTCCCAGTTAGTTTTGTTACCAGTTAGCCTTGTATGGGTGGAACTTGAATTTATTTTTCAAAATAACGTGCACTGTTGATTTTTTTAATTCCAGTAGAGGCCGCAATCCCACATGTTCTCGCGTCGCTGCTGAGGTTGATGGTCACTGAGAAATTCTGCTGACCATTGTCCCTTCTTGTCTGAACCTTTGCACCCATGATTAGATCAGTTGCGTGCTCGACGCCTTACTTAAAGGTCGAATATTGAAGTGAGTACAAAAATTAGTGATTAACCGCTTTTCAAATATTGTTCGATCGTGCTGTATGGTCTAGACCAGTGACCCATGGTGTCTACTAAAGCAAAACATGAGCGTCGAACAATACCTCCGCACCAACGTCACCACACTAATTTTTCAGCAGTTACAATCTAAACTTGAACATTTTTCACTGGACACCCTTTAGAAAAGGAAAAGTGTATTATTTTAATGGCGGTTTCTATGATTTCTAATTAATAAAAGTATAGGAAAAATGCATTTCTTGAAAATTAGATGTATCTCTGGGTGGAGTTGGAAAAATTCGCGATCTTACTGCTTCGTATTCTGAAAAGATTACGTACCATAAATTTCATGTTATAGTTATAATATAACAGAAAATGTAAGATCCACAACCTGGCCCTATTTCACCAGCCACTTCTCACTTTGCATTTTGCAGTTGAGCATTTGTTGTGAAAAGTTGGTTAAAATAATTGAAAAATTAAAATGAACCGTTTCGAAGCACGTTTTGAAAACGAAGACGATACTAATAGTGTACAAAGAATAGTAAAACCAAGATCGAATAATAATAATTCTTCCACTTTGGAAAGCTTCCGTTTAATAGAGACTAATATTGAATGTATTTTGTCAAAAATTGGACATAAGCTGAAGTTTAACAGCCAACGAAATAATTGTTTAAGTCTCTTGCAACAACTTTTATGTACACTACGTTGGATTGGAAATAGAGCTCAGTACCATGGAGTCGCAACTATGCACGGAATAAGTAAAGCTACAGCCTGCAGACTAGTACACCGAGTTTCTGACGCAATAATTGATGAATTTGTTGCAAACATCATTTGCTGGCCAGAAAATTCTTCCGAAATCTCTACCCAATATTTTGTTCAAGGGGGATACCCTTGTGTAGCTGGATGGGTTGACGGTAAGATGATCAACGTCAGTGAACCCAAGGAAAATCAAGAGCAGTTTGTCAATAGGCATGGAAAGCATGCATTGAATGCAATGATGGTTTGTGGGCCGGACCGATCTTTCCATGCTGTTAACGTAAGCTGGCCAGGTAGTGTGCATGATACAAATTTGAATGCTGGATATCGACCATTTCCAAATGCAGTACTTCTTGGAGACGGCGCATATTCTTTAAGGGGATGGTTAATAACACCACTTAGGTTAAATCCAGACGATCCAGTGGAAAAGCGTTTTAACCGAGCTCATAAAAAGACTAGGCGAATTATCTAAAATAGTTTTGGTATGTGACGTGTACCAGTTCCTAGCATTCTAAAATTTTAAATTTTTTTAGGAATATTGAAGGAAAAGTTTCCTTGTTTAAATCATCTCCGTATGTGGCCCACTCCAAACGCTTTAATAACCTCTACTGCAGAACTAGACACAAAAGTAAAGACTTTCGAAAAAGCCTTTAATAATGCTTTTAAAGTCCCGTGTCCGGTCAAATACAGCAAAAAAACCTTCCCTCCGTGGTGGAACGAAGAACTCTCTAACCTCAGGAAACTGACTGGAGAGACCTTCAATATCTGCTACAAATGCAAATACTGGCAGCCTTACACGGACAGCCTTAAAATATACAAAAAAGCTATCAGAATGGCCAAGAAACGGTCCTGGATAGAGTATTGCCAATCAATTGATACCCTCAAAGACTCCGCTGGACTCAGCAAGATTCTATCAAAGGATCATTCCAACCCATCCCTCCTGAAAAGGTCGGATGGTAAGTGGACGGAGTCAACTGCAGAATCCTTAAAGATCTTAATACGCACCCACTTTTCCGGATGTAAAGACAGCTACACTGAGCCTAACAGTTCGCAATGCCTGCAATCCTGGGAACACATAATACCCATTATTACCGAAGAAAAAATCTCCTGGGCCATTCGCAGCTTCGCCCCTTATAAATCGCCAGGCCCAGATGGCATTCTGCCCATTATGCTACAAAAAATGCAAGAGGTAGCAATCCCATGGCTCGTGCCCATTTTCAGGAGCTGCATCCTAAATAACCATGTACCCCACTCATGGAGACGGGTGAGAGTGGTTTTCATTCCGAAGGTGGGGAGGCGCGGACATGAGAACGCGAAAGATTTCAGACCAATCAGTCTGACCTCCTTCGTTTTGAAGACCCTCGAACGCCTTCTGGACAACTATCTGCGCGATACAATCGAGTCATCTCTTTCCAAATCCCAACACGCATACCTCAAAGGAATATCTACAGAAACAGCTCTTCATGAAGTAGTGCGAACAATAGAAAAATCCCTACAGTATAAGGAATACACTTTAGCTACCTTTCTAGACATAGAAGGAGGTTTTGACAATGTACACACTGAAGTAATTCTAGAGTCCCTCACGGAGCTGGGCATAGAAACCTACCTAAGTCAATGGATAGTCTCTATGCTCAGCACTAGAACTATTCAGGCATCTCTAGGAAACAGCACCATAACCAAATTTGCCAGTAGAGGAACGCCCCAAGGTGGAGTCATCTCACCTCTACTACGGCTAATAGCCATGAATAAAATCATTTTATGCTTAGACAGAGAAAGAATTAAAGTAGTTGGGTATGCGGACGACATGGTGATTTTAGTGTCGGGACTTTTCCCTCCCGTGATAAGTGAGCTCATAGAGAGTGCTCTAAGTAAAGTTACCGCATGGGCCAGAAAGTGTGGACTCTGAGTCAACCCAAATAAAACTGAACTGATGCTTTTCACCACAAAAACCAAAATACCCGACTTCAATCTTCCTCGATTAAACGGTCAGATACTCTCCTTATCTTCCAGCGCTAAGTACTTAGGAGTTATTCTAGACCCTAAACTTAACTGGAAACCAAACATAGACGAACGAGTAAAAAAAGCATGTATAGCCTTTTATGCCTGCAACAGAACCTTCGGCAAAAGATGGGGCCTGCAACCAAAATTGACCCTGTGGATGTACACAGCCGTAGTACGCCCAATCCTTACCTACGGGTCGATAGTATGGTGGCCGGCCCTTAAAAAAGCCTATAACATAACCAAACTAAATAAGGTGCAAAGAGCAGCATGCATAGGCACCACAGGCGCCCTACGGTCAACTCCGTCAGACGCTCTAACAGTCCTGCTACACTTTTTACCCCTAGATCTACATATCACAAACATCTCAGCGCACAGCGCAACCAGACTCAGAGAGTCCAAGTGTTGGACTGCGAAACCCTATGGACACAGCAATTACCTAGATTCTCTACCAGGAGAACTCATATCGACTCCAACAGACTACATCATCCCCACATTGAACTTCACAAAGCGTTTCGATGGACAATTCCCTACAAGAAAAGATTGGCAAGATGGACAGGCGACCAGTGGCTTCGATCTAACAGTCTACACCGACGGGCTAAAAATGGACTGTGGGGTTGGTGCGGGTGTTTTCTCGGAGTCCCTGAACATCGCAAGGTCGTACCGAGTCCCGGACGCTGCTAGCGTCTTTCAAGCGAAAGTACTCGCCATTCGCGAAGCCTGTCGCCAAATCAAGTCACACACAAATACACCACCAAGGCAAAGAATCGCTATTTTAATCGATAGCCAAGCTGCTATCAAAGCCATTGCCTCGGAAACTATTTCCTCAAAACTAGTACTAGAATGCCGACAGGAGCTGGCCTCGCTAGATGGCCAATGTATGGTGACCCTAGTCTGGGTCCCAGGCCACAGCAACGTTGATGGCAATGAACATGCTGACGAACTGGCCAGGCGAGGCTCAGCCCTTCAATGCTCACTTGCTGAACTTGTTCACACCCCGCTCGGAGCAATTAAGGCAAACATCTCCTCAATCTTTCTTAGGAAAGCTAACCTTAAATGGTCCAGGTTAACGAACTGCGTCATATCCAGAAAGATGTGGCCTAACTACAACAAGACCAAAACAACCGCCCTTTTGAACAGAACGCGCAAAGACATTGCCCGTACAATCGCGATAATCACGGGACACTGGCCGGTAGGAGAGCATGCAGCAAAACTAAGTATCCCATATAATACACCCTGCCGTAGTTGCAACATAGCCACCGAAAAAGAAACAATTATCCACTACATGTGCAATTGTCCAGCACTAGCTAGGGCTAGACATCAAGCATTAGGCAAACCCTTCTACAATTCACTTGAGGAAATCTCGGGTAAGAACATAAATGAACTTATACTCTTCTTAAACTCCACAGGCTGGCTCTAGATTTTCCTCACCAACACACATCAATATCCAAGGTCGCATGAGTCGTGGTATCAAAACGGCACAACTGTGCTTATTGGGTCTCTGTTTTTACAGAACCGCCACTTCTATCTACCTACCATGTGGCCCACTATCACAGGTAAAATTGTTTTAGTCTGCTGCATTTTGCATAATTTGGAAGTGAAAAGAGGAGAATTAGCGTGGGAGAATCATAACAAAGATGATGAAGAAAATTACATGGGAGAGATCACAATAGAGGACAGTGAGCCACGAAATGAAAATGCTCTTGCGATTTTAAATAATTTAAAAAGTTTTTTCTTTTCTGATTAGGAGAACTTATAGAAAATAAAAAAAAAACAAAAATAACAAGAGTTATAAATTTTAATATTCTGCTAAATTGACTACCTACATATTCTTCACTAAAACAATAATCTTTGCCGTCGTTATTCAATTCTTTAGTGAATTCTGATAACGGAATTATCAGCTCACGTTCCAGTTTCAGGGCTTCCAATGCAGTCTTGTGGGCGCCGTGGCGTAAATGGTTAGTGTGTCGGATAGCTGCGCATGAGGTTAAACGTTCGAATTCCACAAAACACCAAAACGTTTTTTTACGGTCCCACCTCTCGCGAGCGTCTTGCAAACATGCGAGAGTATTGTTGTCACGAAAAAGCTTCTCAAATCGCCGTTCGGATACGGCACTAAACTGTACGAATAGGTCCCTTCCATTCGTGTGAAAAATATAACGCACACAACATGAGTGGTTGCGAGAAGCTAGGCCCTGTCACTTAAAGAGCTGTTGCGCCAAATATTTATTTATTTAATGTAGTCTTGTATATTTCGACTTTCAACAGCTTTTTCTTTTCAAAATCTGTATTTCATCGTCCGCTTCTTGAGATTACCTCTTCCTTAAGGACGAATGCTTAAACTGGGTACCTTTGGTGGCTTTGGAATTTGGCTCTGAAAGTATTATAGCATGACAACTCCATCGCCACCCACTTCTGGCCAATTTAGCCCTTCAACAGTAGGCAAATCAGCCCCTATGATGTCGAGAATCGCCTCATCAACGACATCAAGAACTACCGCTCTTCCATCCAGTTCCAGTTTCTTTAGAATTATCTCTTTTGGTCTTAAAAAAAAAACCTATACCTAATAATTTTATAACACAAACATTTTAAAATTAGTATAGTATATGTTTCACTTTGCAACTTTGCAAAACACGATTAAAATGCAAAGTTCTCTTTTTAATTGGTGAAACACTTTTACTTTTTACTTTTCAAAAAAGTCTAAAAGATTACAAAGTGCAAAGTCGTGAGAACTTTGCGTTTTTGGTGAAACACATCGCACTTGTACTTTGCAGGAGTTTATATTCCGGAAAAGTTGCAAAGTTGCAAAGTGAAAAGAGGTTGGTGAAATAGGGCCCTGATCACATATCTACAGACAGATAGACAGGCGGATTATGGTGGTCTATTTTCTTCGTTTTTCTATGTTACAAATTATGTGGCAAACTTAATTTTCTGTAGCTAATTATGGTTCAATAATGAAAATTTATAGAATGTAATTGAATTACTGTAATCTATTATATTACTGCATTAACATCAGAATAATATTTTTGATTGAAATCAGTGAACTGCGAAACAAGTCAATTAAAATCAGAAACATTGTGACGTGCATCTGCTAGTAAGTGGACACATAAGTGTCTAGTATATGTGGAAACAAGATCTCAGAAAAGGATACCCATTCACTGGATCTAATTGGCCCTAATCCGTTCCATAATTTTTAGAAGACACTGTAGGGCTTCATTTTTCACTGCTATGCAACTGTCAAACGCTATTACAACACATTTAATTTCATTTGGAGAAAACAAAAAAATCATCAACCGAAATTGCTTAGGTATGACTAGTGCATAGACATGATTTCAAAACTTCTAGACTCAGTTTTGCAGGTTATGTGCAAGTTCGATTCTTCGTTGTTAATCGTGTGTGTTACGCCTCGTTTGGTCTCGGTCTTGTCGACCGAGTGACGATATAATATGGTCCTGGCGTGCTATTGTGCATGAAATACGCCGAAGTAGTACAGAACTCAAACGATGTGTGCGAACTCAATGAAGACGAACCCCCGACTTCCCACAAGAGCAACTCCACAAGAGACAATGATGCTATCGTACGGACACCAAGTATAAGTCAAGGCAGCCACACCATTTCTTTTGCTGTTGCTACTATGAATATACACAGATACATTGCTTTGGTGTAATGTCCAACAACAGATCTCATAGGTCTATGCCACAGGTTGAATGAAGGAAGCAAGGCCGATACAACATCACCTCACTACCGCGCCCCCCTTAGGATGATTTGTTTTTGTTTCATTTTTCACACGGAATGGATAGAAGGAGGCAAACAACAACTTAGGAAAAGAAGAAAAATTTGTTCATACCACTTTCATTCCATTTGGACGACTCGGTTCTGTTTGGGTAGCCTGCCAGTTATGGCTGGAACTTCTGTGTCTGTTAACTGCTACCAAGACTGTGGTTGATGGAATTAAACCTACATCTTCCATCTGTCAGATCGAATTCAGGCCTCGCATCGATCGGATCGCAACGACTTATTCGCGAATGTTTTTTCTTTTGTTTATTAACATCATTTATTCAATAAACGTGCTGCGATCGATACCTGTTCGGGATGGTTAGTGGTTGTATCTGTAATGTCGATTCTCACCTGTTTTAAAGAAGTAAATTATTAAAAAGTAAACAAATCACCTTTCTAAGCTCAATTGTACTGTGTCTCTGAAAAATTCAAAAGCTACAGAAGGATATGTGCATAAGGCAGAACGCCAGAAAAGAAGTATAAATGCAATTCAGAACGGTGACACATACAGGTCTCTTTCAATTATAATTTTGTGCTCGGTTCAAGAAAGTGATTTTTTTTTCCGATTTAGAAAAAAATTATGGTAAACAGTGAAAAGAATTAAGAATAAAATTCTGTTCGTGTATTAAATGAATGTGCAGTATAATAGGATAAGTGTGATTAATGATTCAAGTGAATTTAAAATAGCTGAAAATGGAAAGTTCGGCTGATACAAAGGATACTATCATCGCATGACTGCGAATGAATAACTGGTGTAGTGCAGATCACTTTCGCAGGGTAATCAATTAACCATACTGATACGAGTATTAACATCCAAATGTTTCCAACCTTTCAAAATAATCTAATTGAAAATGGCATAAAGGTTACTTATGCATCAGCAAGACATTATTTACTGAATTAACTAGGTATGTAGAACAAATTTATAAGATAACATAACATATGTACCTATATAGTATAACGAGGGTACAATCCATTTGCAACCGATGATATGATTTAAGGAAAATATTAAATTTTATGTGAAGAAAATAACAATACTTATCTACTTACTTATTGTGTTGTATTTAATAATTTCAAGTTATATACGTATACTACTTGGATAAACTTCCATAAAGAAGAAGATCCGACACAAAATAGTGCGACACAATAGGGGCTTAAATTAGTTCTATTTTTGTAATGTAACAGCTTTCGAAAAAAAATTTCAATACACCAAAGGAAATTTTATTAAATGCAATTATACCAATTTTCTGACGAATTATTTATTACAAAATATCTTATATGTATAATAAAACTAGCGAGCACCCGGCGTGCGTTGCTGCGCCTAGCAGAAAAAAAAAAGCAACTGTAAGGCAGGCGCCTGGGGCTAAGTCTGTTAGAGAACAGTTTTGTGCCGGGCAATAATGGGTAAGTGGTCCATGAAGAGACTCATGGATGCCATATGCACACATTTTCGACAAAAGAGCCTGATGCCAAACCGAAGTGATGGAGAGATTGGTTCTATTTCTCGGTGAGATATGCCATCAAATCACCAGTGGAGCTGTTGCTACAAAGATCATACTGCCGGTCATTGAGGAGTTTCCGTGAATCAAGATATTTTATAAGCTGACGATTTATCAGCGTTTTCATGACCTTGGAAAGAAGGGACGTAAGTGCAATGGGTCGCTAATTGAACGGGGAGGAAGGATCGCCTTTTTTAGGAACGGGCTGGACAAATGCTGTTCTCCATCTTCAGCAGGATAGACAGAAAAGCTTTCGCAGAGGTTTTGTCAGCAAGGAAGAGTACCTCTTCAGAACTGTGGGGGAAATACCATCTGGACCAGCAGATTTGTGTGTGTTAAGACCTTTGAGTACTCCTGCTATTATACGAGTACGAAAGTGTACTTGTTCTATAGAAAATTCGACATTCTCATTGCCAATCACTGTGGTTTTGGCCTTTAAAGCAATTCAACAGTAAAGAGGTATCTCGAACAACTAAAGAGACTCTTATCATCTCAGTTCTGCTTTACGGCACAGAAACATGGACTTTATTGAAAGCGGATGAAGATACCCTTAGTTGCTTCGAGAGAAAATTTGTTCGTAAGATATTCGGTCCAGTTCGCGTTGACGGGTTTCGGAGGATCCAATCACGAACTATACGGGCTGTATAGCGACATCAACCTAGTCAAAAAACTGTGTATGGATTTTCAGATTCTGCACGTTTGAGATGGCCAGGACAAGTAGGACGAATGGACACCAACGCTCCGGCCCGCAGAGTCTTCGAATCTAACCCGAAGGGACGACGCAGTAGAGGGCCTCCTCGCCGTAGGTGGCCCACACAAGTTCAAGGGGATCACGACCAACTTGGAGTGCGCAACTGGAGGCAATTAGCTAAAGACCGAGCTAAATGGAGAGGCTTGTTGGTTGAGGCCCAAATTCCCCCGAAATGTAGCGCCACCTAAGTAAGTAAGGAAGGATTGCACCATGTAAATTGTTCATTATTAGTGGATCTTTCCTCCAGACGGGTTCTACGATAGAGGTGAAGCTTTTTATTTTCTGATCTATATTTTTCACAATTTCGACATTTTACAATCATGTTTTCGATATCCCTAACTACGAGTATGTAGTATGTATGTATGTACAATGTATGCAAACTTCAATTACATAACTGGTGGTTTTTTCGAAAGTCGAATTCGATTTTTTTCTATTATCTTATTTCTTCTTCCCATATCGGCGATGTTATGATCCGAAAACAAGGGATCATAACCTTCCCACTTCACCGCATTTCTACTGATCCGCTTGTGGGGTTCGCCCATTTTCTTACATTTTTTTAAAATCAAAAATAAGAGAATTGAAACATTTGGGAGATTCAGAAAAGTAACTGGAGACCGGGAAATATTGTAGTAAAAAAACCGGAGACTCTCGGAATATAGGGAGGTGTGGCAACCCTATGCCCACCCCCATTATGTAGCCATATAAGGGATTGTAAAACCGCATCCTTTCTTGTCTCATCATCAAACCTTTTTCTCTTTGGATCACTCATATACTATTCGGCGAGGTTATTATCCGAAAACAAGAGATCATTACCCTCCTCCTTCACTGCATTTCTACTAATCCGCCTGTGGTGTTCGCATATTTGACCTCAGAAAATATCGGCAGGCCTCCCGATTTTGGATCACTCTGTTATTGAGGCGTTCATAGGCCTGCCTCGCAATGTCTTTGGAACGTTAAACTTTTAAACTTTTTCCTGTGGTACTTTACGCTTTATTGAAGCCTTTATTCGACTTTGACCTGGATTAATCTTATAGCCCTAAATATTTTACTTTAGTTAAACAGAGTTGCGCTTTATCTTTATTAAATTGAAGATTAAATTGAAGCTTGCACTAATTAAAGATAGATATTGTATCTTACAGTGTAAGACTATACAAATAAATAAATAAATAAAATAAAATTTAACGTTAATTTCGTGTGCTCTTTCAATTACTCTATTCTTACATCATGCTCTTCTTTAGTTCTACCCCCTACTATTACGTCACCTATACAAACGAATCTGCCGTGTAAGTTGCCAAAATATTTCGAATTCAATTTTTGAAATGTTTCTGGGGCAGTCTTTGTACCAAAAGGGAGTACCTTATATTCATAAGTGCCAAATGGCGTGCTAAAAACTGTTAATTCTTTTGATGCGGGCCATAATTCTAGTTAGCCAAACCCCTCTAAATCGAAAACTGAAAGTACTTTAATCCCCTCATGGCATCACAAAAATCTTCGAGTGTCGGAATTATAAAGTGTTCGTCCTAGAGGTGCACGTTCAATGCCCTGGGATCAAGGCATAACCTTAACCGTTGGCCTTTTTGATGACCACCAATTGGTGCGACCATACCGATGGTTGATCATGTCTACTGATAATATCCTGACGTTCCTTATTTTGAAGAGCTACTTCTACCTTTTGTCTTAGAGCAGTTGGAATTCCCCTTGGAGGCTTATTAATTCATACACAATTAGACTTTAATTCAAGCATGCACTCTGGAAACTATTTTTATGTACAGGGTGTCCGCCGGGAACGTATACTACTTTGTTTTGCCGCCATTTTGGTAAACATTAGTCTTGACAGTTCATATTTGGCAGTCGTGAAGTAGACATGTGGCAAATTTATTATGGAAACATATTCGATAAACCAACCTGTTTTAATCGTTAAAATCGAACTTCGCAATAGGCTTGATGAAATGGATCGGCTCTACCAAGAGCTCAAAAAAGAGGTAGACATGCTGAGAGAGGAAAACAAGCTTCTAAAGAACTCGCTTTTACAAAAAGGACGCGAAGACTCCCCTCCCCGCGCAGCTAATCCACAATATCACACTGACGAAGAAGAGCTTGCACGCGAAACGAATTGCGTCTTAAAGAAAAGACCTAGCAAAAAACGCAGAGCCGGCTCTTCGCCCGAAATCGAGCCGCGAAAAGGAGACAAGCAAAATGAGTCGAAGCCAAAACAAACTCAAGCTAAAGCACGTCCTCCGCCTGCAATAAACGTCGTTGGCATAACGGACTACAGTAAGCTACATTGCCTTCTTAAAGGTACGACGACATCGAAATTCAGGGTAACGTCACTCAGGAACAATGCGTGGAAAATTAACGTTGATGACTCCGATGGCTACCGAGCAATATCACAAAAATTTAACACGGAAAAGATCCAGTGGTATACTTATGAAAATAAGTCAGAAAGACCACTGCGTGTTATAGCAAGGGGGCTCCACCCCTCGTGCACAAAAGACGACGTAATGAACGACCTTAAAGCTAAAGGTTTAAAAATTCTTAATGCCGTCAATATTCTCAAAAAGGTGAAGCAACAAACGGAACAAGGCCAGGAAACCATGGTCAAGCATGGACTTCCGCTCTTTATGCTTACCTTTGACAGGAGCGAAAATGTAGACGATATTTATAACGTTAAAACTATTCTGAATATCGTAGTCAAGATTGAGCCTATGCGTACGAGTACGAGATCGATACCTCAGTGTAAACGCTGTCAAGGCTTTAATCACACACAGTCGTATTGTCAAAAAGAGCCGAGATGCGTAAAATGTGCTGGCAACCATCTCTCGGAAAAGTGTGACCTAAATAAGCAGGCCCCGGCTACCTGCATTAACTGCAAAGGAAAGCACCCAGCGAACTATCGAGGTTGCAAAATGGCAAAAGAGCTTCAAAAAAGGCGAGACACATTTAAAAATATTCAACGCCAGAACGCAGAACCGGTTAAAAATGGTCGTGAAATTGCTAAGCCAAGGGTAACGGCTGTCAATAAACACGTCAAAGTTAAGATGAGAGTCGAGCAAAGTAAAGTTCCTTCGGCAAAATCAAAGGAAAAGCCACAATCTCCAGAGACGCTAACATATGCCCAAGCTGCGTCGCTTGAAAACAAGCAAAGCGGTGTTACGGTAGACCCAGTCTCCCAAGTCTTCTCTATAATTCTTGCGAAACTTGAGGAGCAAACGAAGGTAAACAAAGTCATATTTGATAAATTGAGCAAGCTCGAGTTAAAACCTTGCCAAAAAAGAACTCCCATATGAATATGAATCAGTTACTAAAAATTTTAACATGGAACGCAAACGGCCTTCTACAAAAAAAACGCCGAATTAGAAGTATTCTTACGGAATGACAACATTGACATTTGCTTGATCTCTGAAACTCATTTGACAAAGGAATCCGGAGTAAAAATAAGAGGGTATCGTGCTTATCACGCATACCACCCTTTCGGAAGAGCTAGAGGCGGATCCTCCTTATTCATTAAAGACTGCATTGAGCACTCCATAAATACGACGATTGAAATCGATACAATGCAAACAAGTTCAGTTCGAGTTAAGAATAGGCACACGTATTTCAACATCGCGTCCATTTATTGTCCTCCGCGATGCACGTTTAGAAGTAACGACTTTGTACGTCTCCTTGACTCACTTGGACCGAATTTCATTATAGGGGGCGATTTCAACGCAAAACACACCTTTTGGGGTTCCAGATCCAATTCACGGAAAGGCAGACTTCTGTACGAAGCCGGTATGCAATTCGGGGTTGATTTCTTTTCGACGGGGAAACCGACGTATTGGCCCTCTGATACAGCAAAAACACCGGACCTAATAGACTTCTTCGTAGCAAAAGGAGTATTTTCAAATTTTGCGAAAGTAGAGGAAAGCTTTGATCTCTCCTCAGATCACTCGCCGGTAATCTTGACAATAAGTGACCGACTAATGACAGTAGAAGGTGTGCCTAGATTAACTAACAAAAAAACTAACTGGCGCGTTTTTAGAACTGATTGCGAAGAAAATATTGTCTTAAATGCATCGCTCAAAACACCCTTCGAAATAGAAGATGAACTCGGCAAATTTATTGAATCAATACAGAATGCCGCGTGGGAAAATACACCTTTAAGGAGGAAAGAAGTCCCATGCAATGAAGCTTATTATCCGCCGGAAATAAAAGAACTTATTCGAGAAAAGAGGAGAGCACGCAAAATATGGCAACAAACTCGCGCTCCCCAGCATAAAACCCACTCGAATTTCCTATGCAATAAGCTTAAAAAAGCGATCCAAGACCTCAAAAACCAAGAGACTTCAGCTTATCTTGAAGGTTTAACCGCCGAAAAAACCACTAATTACTCGCTCTGGAAAGCTGTCAAAAGAATTAAAAAACCCCAAATACATTCGCCACCGATAAGAAAAAACAACGACGAATGGGCAAAAGGTGACAAAGAAAAAGCGGATCTATTTGCCGAGCACTTAGAAGAGACTTTTAAGCCATTTGATGGAGAAACATTGGTAGACGATTTTACCGGTACGACTACGACATCTGACAACCTTAGAATAAAAAGTGTGTCACTTATAGAACTTTGCCAGGCAATAAAAAACCTGAAAAATAATAAAGCTCCTGGCTATGATTTAATAACCGGACAAATCCTCAAGGAATTACCAAAAAAGGCACTATTAAAATTGCTTTATTTAATAAATGCTTCCATTAGATTATTATACGTTCCAAATCAATGGAAAGTCGCAGAAGTCATAATGGTTCCGATATCGCTACTACCAATAATATCGAAGGTATTTGAAAAACTCCTTCTGAAACGGATTCTTCCGGTCATTGAAGAGAGACGCCTAATACCTGACCACCAATTCGGGTTCAGAATCAAGCATTCCACAATTGACCAGGTTTATAGAATAACCGACGAAATCGAAAAAGCCCTTGAGGAGAAAAAGATTTGTTCTAGCGCTTTTCTTGACGTATCTCAAGCCTTCGATAGGGTTTGGCACGATGGATTGAATTATAAGCTAAGACGAATCCTTCCGGAGCAACTTCATAAGATCTTAGAATCATACCTTAAAAACAGACTTTTTCGTGTCAAGCACGGAACTGAATATTCTGATTCTAAAGAAATCGCCGCCGGAGTTCCACAAGGAAGTGTCCTTGGGCCTATCTTATTCTTGCTGTACACTCGGGACATACCACAAACTGAAGGCACTATTGTAGCTACGTTCGCGGACGATACGGCTATTCTGGCAACGGAAAGTTCAATCGAGTCAGCAACCATAAAACTCCAACGAGCCTTGGATAAAACCTGTGAGTGGACAAAAACTTGGCGCATTGTTCTTAACGAGACCAAATCAACGCATGTTAACTTCACTTACAAGAATATAATCAACCTTCCCGTTTTCATTAGCTCGGTACAAATACCGCATGCAAACGAAGCTAAATATCTGGGAATGACACTAGACGCGAAACTTAAATGGAAACCTCACGTTAAAAAGAAACGTGACGAAGTCGAAAATCGATTTAGAGAAATGTATTGGCTAATTGGAAGATATTCCAAACTAAGCGTATATAACAAACTGCTTCTGTATAAGCAAGTGCTTAAACCCGCGTGGACGTACGGTATACAACTCTGGGGTTGTACCAAACCAAGCAATAGGAATCTCATACAATCACTCCAAAATAAAATTATAAGAATAATCGTGAACGCTCTCTGGTATATCAGAAACAATGATATCCACAGAGACTTAGGGATAGCTACCGTGGAGGACGAAATAAAAAACTTCGCTCGCAAGCTTCGTATTCGTCTTCATGGCCATTGCAACTGTGCCATACTCCAAACTTTGGATGTGACAAATCTTACGCGCCGACTTCAAAGAACGAAACCGTTCGAATTAGCGCTATAAGACAAAAAGCCGCCCATTACTGCTGTTCAAGGAAGTGTTCAAAACAATCCATCAACCTCAATTCGTAACGGTAACTGTGAATGGGGAGCGATATCGTGATATGATTGAAAACTTTTTAACGCCACAACTGCATGCTTTGGGCTTGATTAACATGTGGTATCAACAAGACGGTGCCACATCGCATACAGCCAGGATTACAATGGAATTACTGCGAGACCTCTTTCCACAACAAGTTATTTCAAAAAATGGTGATGTTGATTGGCCTCCACGGTCGCCTGATTTGACTGCTCCTGACTTCTTTTATGCAAACAAACCAGAAACGCTTGAGCAACTCAAACAAAATATTCGTGATGCGTGAAATGTGTGAGAATGTAATGAAAAATGTGCTCAAAAGGGCTCGCATTTGTGAGACTAGCAGAGGCGGACATTTACCTGATATTGTATTCCATACATAATTGCCGACATTAAATAAAACATTTATCAATATAAGATCCATTCTCTTTCATTTAATCAAAAATTATAAACAAACAAAGTAGTATACCTTCCCGGCGGACACCCGGTACAATACAAACTCACTAACATGTAGCACTTATTTGGCGCAACAGCTCTTTGAGTGCCTGGGCCTAGCTTCTCGAAACCACTCATGTTGTGTGCGTTATATTTTTCACACGAATGGAGGGGACCTACAGTTTAATGCCGTATCCGAACGGCGATTTGAGAAGCTTTTTCGTGACAACAATACTCTCGGATGTTTGTCAGACGCTCGCGAGAGGTGGGACCGTGAAAAAACTTTTTTGGTGTTTTTCTGGGATCTGAACTTGGAACCTCATGCGCAGTGATCCGACACACTAACCACTTACGCCACGGCGCCCACTTGGTCTCTCTCTACTGTTACATTTATTGGTTATCTTGAATGAGGATAAGATAAAAAAATTATAATCTTGTCTATTAGTATTATAAGAATGATATTAGAAGAATATATTATATAATTTTTCCTGGAGATTGCTGCAATCGATACCCTCATTGTGCCTGCATGCTTTGTTTTGTCTACTTTAAGTGAGGATAAGCTTGGTTTCCACCTTGTCATGTTTTGTTCAGATGCTTTTGGAGACGCGGCACTATGGAAGTGCTCTCCATCTTTCGTCTGCTTGTCGTTTATAGCCAAGTGCTATTTTTGATTTAACAAATTCTAGGGGACGGAGAATTGAGTTCTGGACCATTGATATGTCTTGCTCTGATCCCTTTCTCGCCAGTTCGTCTGCCATCTCGTTCCCTAGAATTCCTTTGTGTCCTGGGACCCACCAGAGTGTTACATGGTGGCTATCGAGCGTGATCGTCTTAAGCTCCTGGCGATAGCGCTTTATTAGCTTTGATTTCATCACAGCGGATCTGATGCCTTTTTTAGCAGCTTGACTACCTATGCAAGTGCCAATCCCTTTTCTAGTAACAAGCTTCGCGGAAAGTTTTCGTGTCGCCTCTGCTATCGCTAGGACTTTCGCCTGGAACACACTGCCCTTGTTCGGAAGTCTTAGTGATATTGTGGTATCGGGTGCTGATGAGTAGAAACCTGAACCCACTCCTTCGTTTGTTTTGGACTCGTCAGTACAGACTGAAATACAATGCGGGTTGATGCCCCCACCGTTTGCCCAGTGCTCCCTTGAAGGGATGACCGTTCTGACTTTTTAGGCTAAAGTCCGGGGATGGCGGAAAGTAGTATGTGGTAGCGCCTAGGTGGCCCATGCGGTCCTTTCTCCACAAGTTGCATTCTTTTAGGCGTAGTGCACTCATCGCGGCTGATTTCTTAACGTATGAGTCTAGTGGAATCAGTGCGAGAATGTGTCGAGGAATTTGCCGGACATTAGTAGGACGATGTCATCTGCATATGCAACAACTTTTACTCCGCTGTGTCCTAATTTCAAAAGGATTTCGTTTGGAACTAAAGTCCAAAGTAGGAAGGGCCAGCAAATTTACTTGGCTGTCACCTAGCTCTGAGTTGATGTGTCCTTTAGGATTACGATATGGTTTTAATGTCTTTGTAGTTTTGTTAACAGAGAAGCAGATCTATGATCTGAGAAAGTAACGGTGTCGGACACCTCCCAATCTCTGATTACCAGGGATCTGGAGTTAAGGGTCAATGCTAAATCTAAGACATCCCGTCTGTTTTTTGTCACAAAAGTGGGTTCTGATCCAACTTCTACACACAGATTACTACCAATAATAAATTTAAGTAAGGACTCACCCCTTTCGTTGAAGTTAATACTCCCCAATTGTATATGATGTGAGTTGGGATCGCAGCCGACTAAGAGGTTCCATCCAATGCGGATCTTGTACCCTTTCGCAGGCAACATGGTCATGGACTCATGCTTGAGCCTAATGGTGGCTGCTTGGCGTGACTCAGTGGAATCTCCCATTCTCGTTACCTTCCAGTCTTGGCTAAGGACTTCCGGATTTAAGGTACAAAGTAGTTCTTCTAGATGCTCCTTTGATATCGTTGGCCCAGGTATGCAGATTTTTTCCATGGGTCTGGTTGGTGGGTCCCTTTTCTGGACGACCATTCCTTTTATACCCTGATCAAGTGCTGGCATCGTGCTCACTACCTCTACAAGCCATTTGAGCGTGAAATCGTTCAAGCAGTCCAATGTTCTAAATCCTTTAATCATGGACAGTGGCCCGAAGAGTGGTATCCGACCGGATCAGCCTCGATCAGCTTTGTGATCAGCGATTTCTCTTCCGTCTCGTATTGTGCGTCTGTAAGTTTCTTATCCAGCCTATTGTCAATAATGACGGCCACCTTAAGGTAATCCTTTACCACGTCTGCCAGAATGGTTGAGGCCCCTGCAGTTTTCTGTTTCTTTGTGGTCGACGCCGGTGGTGTTGTGGTGTCGTTGTTTCGACCTCTTTTCGAGGTGCTCGCTATTGATACTGGCGGAGTTACCACTCTCACCTCGCTACGTATCAGTCGATCTATGACCGATTTGGTGATTGTGCGGCGCGACTGTTGAGCAGATGACTTCGGCTGTTTGACCGTTGTACTTATCAGCGCCACTTTGTTCTTGTATAAGTTGTCAACATGGGAGATAATCTTTTCGGCCCTATCTAATCGATTACGGTCCCTCGCGTTCAACTTGGACTTTTCTGCTTTAATTAGCCGTCTTACGCTCCGTTTGGTGTTTTCTACCCTATTTCCCTGGGTTTTAGTTGGCGTCTGAAGGTTAGCTTCTTCTGGTTCTGTTCACCCTTGTTGAAATGCGCCGGAAATCACCCCTCCCAAGTTTGTGGAGTAAATAAATAAACCTCTGCACACTGTGCTAATTCTAAGGAAAAACACCTGCCACATTATAGAATAGTGAAGTAGCTAAAGAGTTGCAAAAACGGAGAGATGTGCTCATTAAGCGCCTAAATGTAAAATCAAAACTGCAAACTAAGCCAAAGCGTAAGATCGCGCAGGAGAAAGTAGGCAAACTAAAACTACCGGTCTAGAGCGCAAAAAGGTGAGGGAAAGAGGGATAATAGAAAAGTCCTCGACCTATGTTCTTAAAAGAAACGGTACTGAAAAGTTACCATTGGAAAAGCTACCGGGTAATGACCCTCAGACAGCAGGAGTGCAGACTTACGCCCAGGCCGCGGCATCCGAAAAACCAAAATACGTTGAAATTTCGACGGACTCTGTCTCTCATGTTTTCTAAGTTAGTCTCGCGAAATTTGAAGAACAAAACAAAATAAGGCTGGTTGAGTTCAAAAATAATTCACGGAAAACGCATACTTCAACTAGAACAAGAATGAAAAACGAATGTAAGAACTATGTACTTGGAATGCAAACGGACTTTTGCGAAAACTTGACGAATTGGAAATATTCATGTGTGAAAAAGTTTCTGGTTTCTGAAACCCACGTAAAAAACGAATTGCATTTAAAAATAAAAGGCTATAATGATTACCATGCTTGCCACCCTTCGGGAAAAGCGAGAGGCAGATCATCCTTATTTATTAAAGACTGCATCGAAAAATCCGAAGATCTATAGATAGAACTTAAAACTTTGCAACTGGACACGATTTGAGTTAAAGACAGTCGGCGTACTCTTAAAATCTCATCTATCTACTGCCCACCACGTTCCGCGCTTGAAAAAGTGATTTTACTAACTTGGTTCACCTCCGTTGGGTGCCGGGGCATAGGGATATTCCGGTGAATTGCAAGGCTGACGAACTCGCCAAATTAGGAACAACTGTACCCATCCTTCCAGATAAAGATAATTAAGGTATACCAATCGCTACTTGTAAACTTAAATTTAAGTTAGATGCAATCGAAAAAACAAATCTTGGGTGGACAAGTGGTACAATATGTCTAGCGACTAAGCAGATTTGGCACAAGTTGGATCTGAAACGCTCTAAGAAATTGATCTCTCTCAATCGATTGAATATTGGCTCTATTATATGTGTAATTACAGGACACTGTCTAATAGGCAAGCATGCAGCAAGGCTTGGCGTATTTTCAAATGATTTTTGCAGAAGCTGCATGGACGAAGAAGAGGAAGAAACCATTACTCACCTTCTTTGTGCATGTCCAGTTCTCTCCCATAGAAGGAAGCTTCAACTATGAGCTTTCTACTTTAACGATTTAGGCGATCTGATAGATTTAGATATCAGGAGCCTCCTTCTCTTCATCAGCAGCTCTAAAGCAGCATAAAGCACACTTGAATCATCTGTGCAATTTATAGAAAAAGACTATTAAGGATTTTAAAAATCATGCAATAGGCTCTAACCTTGAAAGTTTAACAGCGGGAAAGATTCCAATTATTCCTTTGGGAAGCTGTAAAAGGCATCAAAAGGCCCAAAGTCCCTGCACCGCAAATCAAACTAAATTAAAATGAATGGGCAAGGGGAGATAAAGAAAAAGCGGTCGTCTTTGCGACCCACCTGGAAGAAACATTTAAACAGTACGATGGTCAAGTGGTCTACAACATCAATAGGCTGGACTTACCATCTGACGATTTAACACTCACAAGTGCAACGCTAAGGGAACTCAAACATGAGATCGAGAGTCTAAAACCTAAGAAATCTCCTGGTTATGATTTGATTTTCGGAGAAATTCTCAAAGTTTTACCTAGAAAAGCATTGATTAAGCTTTTCCATATTGTAAATGCTGCACTTAGATTAAAACACATGCTGAGTCAATGGAAAGTTGCGGAAGTCATAATGGTGCTAAAATCAGGAAACCGCCAAATGAGGGAAAATCATATAGAGCACTTTCGCTTCTTCCAGTCATATCCAAAATCTTCGAGAGGATATTATTAAGGCGTCTCCAACCGGTTATAGAAGAAAAAAATCTTATCCCTAACCACCAGTTTGGGTTCAGAAGTAAGCATTCGACGATTGACCACGCGCATAGAATTACTGACGTAATCGAGAAAACTCTTGCAGAAAAAAAGTTTTGCTCAAGCGTATTTCTTGACGTCTCGCAGGCCTTTGATAAGGCGTGGCATGATGGCTTGAAATCCAAACTACGACAAGTTCTCCCTGTATGCCTATACGACATTCTAGAATCATATCTCGGGAACAGATTCTTCCGTGTTAGACATGGAATCGAATACTCCGAGTTCAAAGAAATTTCGGCCGACGTACCGCAAGGCAGCGTTCTTGGGCCGCTTCTCTATTTGTTATATATTCGTGATATACCGAGAGAAATTGTCCAAGCACCGTGGTATAGTAGAAACGACGATATCCACAGGGATCTCGGAATTCCGACAACTGAAACTTGAACTAGCTGAAACATAGAAACCGACTAATCGGACATGTCAACAATACAGTCCTACAAATTTTGGATGAGAGTAATTTATTGCGCAGACTACAAAGGACGAAACCTTTCGACTTGGCGAGATAATGATTAACCGCGCACATAGGAGTATTTGTATGGTAAAACCGCTCAAAATTATTGTATGGCTTTTTTGTAAAATAATTGAATAAATTGCAATATTTGATCGTAATTCGTTGTTTATTCTTGTAAAATATATGTAAATTTAAAGCATTATTTATACTGCTTTTTTGTTCAATTGGACATTTCAAAATTTTGACAAGTTTTTCTTCCAACAACGAAAAGTTCTCATCTGTTTCCTTGCCCTTAAAATCGTTTAGCATTTCGTATAATTCTTCGAGTACAACTTTTGACAATATCCCACAAATCTGTAAACCAAATGTAGATTAACATATATGTAACTTAATATAATTCAATACTTGACTCATATGACTCATAATCTTTAAAGAAACATAAAACAAAATGGCGGACTGTTTTATGGTGGCATATGATTGCCAATATACTAAGGTTTATGCCCATAAAAAAATGTAAGCCCGACAATGCCATAATACATATAACTATAAACACTATTATCTAAAAAGTTTTAGTAAAAATTAATACTTAAATAGGCACTCATAAGCACCGTTCGTTAACACATTATACATGCAGAGCAAATAGTTCAATTATGTTTAAAACACAGAATATACCTTCCACTTCCATGACCAAATGTTTTTTTGTTTATTTCCACCACACAAAACACAATAGTCAAATTGAAAAAAAAATATCAAGAACGAAAGTGCCGATCACCAATAAATGCAAATCCGACAATGACTGGGTTCTGACTAATAATGCGGCAAGTGGCAAGAGAGGGGGGAATTTTTTGGATGCCGCCTGATGGACTGGTTATCAAGCTTGAAAAATAACGCGCGAACCGAAATATTTGGAAACTTGATGTTTATCACTTTTGAGTGGTTTTATCATATAAATACTCCATTCTGCCGCGTCTAGATTGCGGATCATGCAGGATCTTTCAGTGGAAAGTAACCTGCCAAACGTTTTTATTTCGTGGTAGAAAAATTGCTTGATAAGTTATTACTTAGTTGCGATATCGAACAGAATTATATAGAAGGGTGGTGTTTTTTTAGTCAGTAAGAATCTGACACTACTATGAGCACGCGCTTGCTATTCTCATAGTGTCTATGGAAGATTTTTCACCTACCCTCGGAAACAAAAAAAAACTCTTGTTGACAATGTGCCTGATCTCCGGTTTGCAGAGGGCAGCAGATTAGTGCTGCGAGAGGAGCTGTTCTTATTTGGCCTTATTTGGAGTAGGATGCAGCATCTTATGGTGTCATCGACTGAGCTGGAGCATGATTGGCACTCTTCCAGGATTTTCTTTTCTTCTTCGGAGTCTACCAAGTTCTTCTCTTGACGGTTGGTTTATTTGTCTTGGTCCAATAACGTGGCGAGATCTTTGAGGAAGAAGTCCTCTCTATTCTCCTAGGCAACTTCCGCGTTAAGGGCTCATGTGTCTCACTTGCTTGTTTGACTTTTTTGTATATATTTTTTGTTTTTTTGTTTTTCCTTTAATTGAATTCATTTTGGATCCCACGAGTAGCTAGTAGTAGTTGTCAGTCCACACAGAGTCCAGCATGTGGATAAGCCTGGTTAATCCGAAGGTCGGCAGGTGTTCGGATACTCCGATCGCGACTGGGTATTTGGGCCCCTAGCCACGTTGATCATCGGCACCGGTCGTATGACACCTTGACCCGGCCAACAGAAAAGAAAGAGGGAGGAATGTGTTAAAGATGTAGGGAGAGTTGAGGTTGGATGGGTTGTGGTATGGAGATTGGGAGGCGTGATAATTATCTATTGGCTTTGGTCTCCCCTGGGGAGCTTAAGTAAGTCCTGAGGGTCTTCGACTGAACTGAGCCCCTACACCACGACCAGGTAGATAATCACAGATTCGATCCCTTATCATTGATTCTTTTTGATCTTCAAATTCACAGTTTTCAGCCAGTTTTACGATGTCCGATAAAAATTGCTTCTTCCTTCTGATTTCGGGAGAAAAACAGATATCGCTGTAGACTAGGTTGCTCCTCGGCACACAGTACGATCCAAATGCTTTAATAACTTCAACAACTTTTGTTGGGTTGTTATCATTTATGGGTAGCGTTTGGAAGATCTCTTTTTTTTTTTTTGGAAGATCTCTAAGCTTTTTCTCCAGCACAAGATAGAAGCCTCGCCGTCTGAAAAGTCTCACTTTCAGCACCGTATGTATTTTTCATATGTTGTATAATTTCCGCCAATATTCTTTGACGTTGCCATCCAATATTAATGGAATCGATTTTTGGAAATCGCTGCTAGCCACTACTTAAAAATTAATCCAGATTTATTAACAGATTTAACGTTGGACTTTTTTTTACGTAAGCATATAGATTTACATACGAGTAGAGTATACAAGTATGTTCTTTAAGCCGACTGCTCCATGTTGTATTGTTTGATTGAAACATTTTACCTTGCTAATTCAATAAATATTCTTTATTCACTGACCAAGTACAACTGACTAGTTAGAGTTCAACAAAGACTGAGACCACCACACTAGGCTTGATACTAGATGTTAATGCATGCATGTGTTGACGTTTACGTGTATATACCATATCGTCGTTCCATACACGAAGTGGCGTATGTTCAAAATCTTAACTTTACAGTAGAGCCAAAACAAAAAACATATAAAATCATTTACGTCAAAACTGAAAGTGTTGATAAAATTAAAAAGGTTTGAGATACGCCACTTCGTGTGATGATAAATAACGATCTGTGGATAATATACGCCAAATATCTCAAAATGTCAATTTTTCCAGATACGTCACTTCGTGTTTGGAACGACGATATAATTACCATTTATA
The DNA here is from genome assembly GCA_945910035.1 of Brachypalpus laphriformis. Classification (NCBI taxonomy): domain Eukaryota; kingdom Metazoa; phylum Arthropoda; class Insecta; order Diptera; family Syrphidae; genus Brachypalpus; species Brachypalpus laphriformis. The sequence goes on along the minus strand of OX246753.1, from coordinate 228,005,841 downwards.
ATAATAATTGGTTAATTATATATCAGGTACGAGTACCTACTGGGAAAATTATAACAGAGCTTACACATTTTAACTATTTTATTCAGTGGCAATTATATTTAAAAAAAAAAATAAGTAAATGAGCGTCAACTAAAATGCGGGTGAAGCAAGGCGAGCATGGGTCAGCTACTTGGTAAATATGTCTGTTATTTAGCTTTTACAATTACCCGTAAGCTGTTCTTATCTACAGCGGTCTGATAAAAAATAATTTACTCTCCGTTCTACATATGCACATATAAGGGTCAGAAAAGGTGGGTCCATTTTTAATTTACCTTACAGAATTTCTGCTTTGCAATCATTTGATTTAAATGCCTTTTCCAATGGAAATTCATCCATAAATGGCTTTAAGTAATAGATTTTTAATTGGAAATCAGGAATGCTATTTATTTCCAACACACACTTTCGATGATTTAAATACCATATGTTTATACCATGACTATTTTGGTATATGAACATTTAAGTGTAAAAATTCGAGTCCAATTAGAAATTAAAAATACATTCTTAACATTTCTAATACTAAGGTGTATGAAAAAATTCACTCTGTTACATTTTTTTCCAAATTTGTAATATGCATTTTTAAATTTTTTCTGGAGTATATTGGACATTGTATACAAATTATTAGCAACCTTTCTTGCTAATTGAAATATACAGGGTGATTTGCATAAGATGCGACAAAAGCCTAGGACGGATAGGCTGGATCGAGACAAGAAAAAAATCGTACGGGGGGGGGGGTCTATCTCCCCCCGTTTAGGCGGGAGGGGCAATTTTGTAAAAAATTGACTTTAAATGAAAAAAAAAATATTAAAATTCAACGGAAACACGTAAAATAATGTGCTATAGCTATTTGAAAGCTAATATTCCATTCTTTTATCTGCTTTTTAAATCAAGTTGTTTCAGTGAATAGTTTTTGAAAAATTAAATATCAAAATCAAAATTTTTTAAAAATATTTTAATTTTTTTTTTTTTCAAAATTTTGCGTTATTAACTGCCACTGCTATTTTTATTTTTCAATGCTCTTATTTATTCTTAATTAAATACCGGAAACCTGATGTAAAAATCTTTCTTAGTTTCTGAGATATTAAATAAAATGTAAAGGTACTTTTTTCCCAGAAAACCCCTTTTTGGGTTTTTCTATGATTGGACTTCATTGAATGAGCAGATTATCCCTTTTTCAATGAAAACGAAATTTACATTTTTTCTAATATCTCAAAAACTTAGAAAGAATTTTACATCGGGTTTTCGATATTTAATTAAGAATTGATAAGAGCATTGAAAAATAGAAATATCAGTGGCAGTTAATAACGCAAAATTTTGAAAAAAAAAAATTAAAATATTTTTAAAAAATTTTGACTTTGAAATTTAATTTTTCAAAAACTATTCACTGAAATAACTTGATTTTAAAAGCAGATAAAAGAATGGAATATTAGCTTTCAAAAAAGCTATAGCACATTATTTTACGTATTTTCGTTGATTTTTATTAATTTTTTTTCATTTAAAGTCAATTTTTAACAAATTTGCCCCTCCCGCCTAAACGGGGGGAGATAGACCTCCCCTCCCATACGATTTTTTTCTTGCCTCGACCCAACCTATCCGTCCTAGGCTCTTGTCGCATTTTATGCAAATCACCCTGTATATGTGCGACCTGCAACCAAAGTGATGTTTACGTACATTGAAGAACATCATCATCAACATCATTCAAATGTTCTCTACGGAAACGCCTGCAAGAGTAAATGCGCTGAATCCAATTACGATACGCCGGCAATCTCGTGTTCGATGTTGGTTGGGAGATCGTCTAAAGTCTCTGGCTTATTGGTATAGACCATGGGCTTGACACAGATGCAAAGAAGAGTCACACAAACGAGGCAGGTGTGACACGTGGCGCTGTCTTGTTAGAGCCGCATAACCTCCAAGTCATCCTCTTGCAATTTATCCCAAAAAATAGGCAGTCAAGATGGTTCGATAGCGATCTCCATTGACTGCGTTACCACCTCCATTGCAGGAGTATGGGCAAATGACTCCTTTAGGATGAAACCCGCACCAAGCGCTAAATGTTTGTGGGTGTAATTGCATTCCGTGAATGACTTGATCAAATGCAACAATTTTGCATTTTAACAAAGCCGTTGAACTATTATAGAAATGGGCTTTATCGCTGAAAATGAAGAAATAGGAGTTAGCGAACGTAAAGTTGTCGCAACCAAATGCAAAGTTTGATAAAAAATGTTCATAATTTGCAAAAGTTGAAACGTACTTTTCCATCATTAAACAGGCAGTGGAAAAACACTGGAAATCGGGCGCGTTTCTTGGACGTTAGGACAAAAGATTACAAGATGTTCTTCTACGGAACGGAATCGGTATCATCCTTGCGGAAGAGCTACTTGGCAGCGTCTTGAGCATTTCGAAGTCCAGCGACCGTTTGATGTATCTCAAACTTGTAATATAAGGAGAGATGTGGAATATTGTCAGTGCATATGCTCCCCAAATTGGATGCGATCAGAGGAATAAAGATGCATTTTGGATAGATTTCCACAATCTCCTTAAGAACATCCCAAAGGAAGAGTTTCTGTTTGTTGTAGTCTTCAAACGGAGACTATGAAAAATGCCATAGAGGACTGGGATACGGCACCAGGAACCTTCCTGGTGAGGACATCTTAAGCATCTGCAAATCACACGGTCTTATCGTGTTAAATACCATATTCATCAAACAAAGCCGACACCTGATCACTTACAGCAGTGGTAGAGATGAAACCCAGATTGACTACCATTTCGTAGCCAGTTTCATGAAGCCTCGGGTAAAAGATTGCAAAGTGATCCTGGGAGAGGCGATCGCTCAGCAACATCGTCTCCTGCTAACAGAAATTTTTATGAAAACATCAAAGAACAGCAAACAAATAAGGTTCCCTGAGAAAAACAAGTGGTACAATCTGGATAAATAAAACGGCGAGGTTTTTGTTTTCGTGATGAAAAATTAACCTCTCTCACACCATCAACGGAGCTGAGGATGAAGAGTGCAGAGCACCATACAGCGAACTTGCTGTTTGCTGAGGCGGTCAAATACTCAAAAAAAAAACGAAAAGCGCTTGGGCCAGACGAGATGCCCTCTGGAAAAAGATGGGAGACATCGAGTTCAGATGACTCAGTGGAGGGAAAGTAACCATCTCCCTGTATACAAAGGGAAGGGTGATACGCGAAACTTTGATAACTACCGTTCGATCAAGCTGATGTCACACACCATGAAGATCGTTGAGCGGGTATTAGGTGGCCGACTCCGGAAAATAATACGGTTATCTGATGACCAATGCGGGTTTGTCGCGGGTAAATCAACTACAAATGCAATCCAAAGTATAAGGATTATAATGGAAAAACATCGTGATTCCTTAAAGGATTTGCATATTGTATTGGTTGACTTTGAAAAGTCATTCGACAGACAACCACGAGATCTGATATGGGTGGCCCTAAGACATCGAGGGGTTCCCGAAACCTATGTACAGATGATCATGGATATGTACGAAGAAGCAAAGATAAGAGTAAGATGCCTCGCTGGAGTAACCTAAGAGTTCCCAATCATAGTCGGGGCGCACCAGGGAAGCTTTTTAAGTTCCTTGCTCTTTATTACAGTCTTTGACTTTGTAAAGAATTGTAAATAATTAGTGAATTAATAAAATCTAAATCTAATCTAATCTAAATCTACAGTCTTTAACTAATTGCTCGAAGGTAGAGTCATGGATCCCAAGATACATTAATAATTCTTTGCTGACGATGGAGCCATCATAAGTGAGGACCCTAGATCCCTGCATTGAGCTGATGTGTGGGTGGTTGTCTTGGAGAGAAATGGGTATCGCATTAGTTAAAAAAGACAGAGTACTTGTGCTACCCGTTCTCTGATTCACTCAGGCCTATTCCAGAAATTTATTTGAATGGAACAGTGCTTCCCAAGTGCGAAAAGTTCAAATATCTGGGATCTATGATCAATAGCAAAGCAATCTGTGATGACGTCAATCATCGCGTAAGCGTATGGTGGATGAAGTGGCAAGAAAACTCCGCTATCTTCTATGATCGAAAAATGCCCCTTAGTCTGAAAGGAAGGCTCTACACCACAGTTATGCGTCCAGCGCTTACATACGGTTTACAATGTTGGACGATGTACGAAAAGTAAATTAAGGGCAGCTGAGATGAAGATGCTTCGCATGACACCAGGATTGGTAAAGCTTGATCGAATAAGAAGTTCGAAGATCCGTGGAAGCCCTCACGTCAAGGAAACCATCGTACAAAAGATAGAGCGTGACCAGCTCAGCTGGTATTGCCACGTTCAAAGAAGAGATCATCTGAACCCTGTTAAAAATACATTATCAATGAACGTTTCAAAGACATCGTGAGGCAGGAGAGGTAGGCCTATAAACGCCTGGATCACACAAATGCGACGACATCGGCATTTCATTGGGCTCAGTAACCGAGTGATCCAAAATCGGCAGGCCAGTCGATATTTTCTGAGGTCAAATAGGCGAACCCCACAGGCGGATCAGTAGACATGCGGTGAAGTGGGAGGGTTATGATCCCTTGTTTTTGGAGCATAACCTCGCCGAAATAGAAGGAAGAAGAAGACATAATTATATAATCACAAATTAAGCGTTGGCGTTGTGGGCCCGTGGTGCACTGATTAGTGTGCCGGATCACCGCGCGTGAGGTTCCATGTTCGAATCCCAGAAAACACCAACAAGTCTTTTCATGGTCCCACCTCTCGCGAACGTTTGACAAACATCCAAAAGTGTTTGTTGCCACGAGAAAGCTTCTCAAATCGATGAGACTCCGATGAGATGAAAGACGTCTTCTATGACGGGTAGGTTGCACAGTGAACTTTCAGCGTTTTGGTCGATTCGCTCGGTTCTATAATTCAAACATAGGAGTTCGCCTCTAGCCTCGAATATTGTTGAAAGAACTCCCACATTGCCTTGGTCCATGAGGTAATTTAATTCCCCTAGGTAATATTGAAGAGTTCGATATGTGAGTATGGTTTGACTCTCTTTTACTTTAAAAGCATCACGGGATTATACCCGTTAATATTTTCATCACTGAGTTTAAGATGGATAAGCGTCTGTAGTTGCAAGACTTGTAGCTGTCGCTGGTTTCTTTTGTAATAGAGGGAAAAGGATATTCCTCCTGAAACTGGATGGCACTTCGCCCGTGTCTAAAATATAGTTATTATGCCACTGATTATTTCTCTGTACGATGTGTAAACATTTTAAGGGTATTCATAACCCCTTGAATGCGCGCTAATTATAAAAAATAAAAAAATAAAAAGAAAGAGCATCATCCCTTCCGTCAGCCAGTCGGCTGTGCTCTTAAAGATATCGAAAGGACAGCGAAAGGGGGATAAAAAAAAAGAATTATTACCTCCTCTGAGTGCAGATTCGAGATCATGATCAAGTAAAAATCAAGTAAATTCCAATTTTTGTAAAAGATATTTTTGATTAGATTTCAGCTTTTGGATGACGGCAAAACATACTCAAACACCGTATTTTAAGTTAGACTCTATGCAATGCAAGCGCAGAAACCCCGTTCAATTTCGTGCAGTAGTTTTTAGAGTTGGGTTAAGTCGTGAATTTATGTTCACAGCTATAACTGTGCACGTGATGTCTTATTCACTGTGAATATAACCTGTGAATCCGAATGTATGGGAGTAATTTTTTTTACGAATGAAAATTCTTCACTTACTATGACAAAAAAGTACAATTTACATATTTTTCTGTTATCTTCAATAAATTATTATATCATTGACTTCGTATATTGCAAAATGTACTCGTAATACCGTACCGTAAAAAAGTATTTCGACCCAATAATTCAAAAAATTAACTTATCCACTTGATTTGCATATGCCTGGCAGAAATTACATTTTGCGAAACTCTCATCTAATTGTAAATAAAATCAAAATAAAACTATGTAATCTTTTTCCGCATTATTATTGGAGGCATCTTAAAAGTATTTTTTTTTTTTTTATGTACACGCACTTGTACACACCAAACACACAAATCTGTAAATTTGTGCTTTGAATATAACTATATACAAGAGAAATATATATTTCTTTTATCTGTGGTATACCCCAGCGAATAAAATACATTTCATATACCTGCATGTTATTTGTGCACCCAAGGCATTTCTTTCACCACGCTTTGCTTTGTTCTATCCTTTGCTGCAGTTTACATACATAGATGCGATGTAAAAAGGAATTCCTCCGTTAGGTATACACATTTTCCTTCATCGTTGATTGCTCTACACTGAGCACTGCCAGCTCTGAACGGTCGTCGCTCTTCACTGAGCAATGGTAGCTCTGAGCAGTTTGATGTTCACATGTCGTTCTTCGCTCGTCGGTCTCCACTGAGCAATGACAACTCTGTACTGAGCAATGGCAGCTCTGTGCGACTTGGTGTTGTGTGTACATTTTCTTTCTTCAGTTGTCGCTCAATGTATGTTTGTTGCTGTGTTGAAACGAATATGTTTTGTGTAAAAGTGTATCGAATATTAATTTTGAGTTTGGGTAAATGTGTAATGATTGTGAAAGTAATAATTTCAATAGGTGTACTTTATTAAATTAATTTGTGTAGTATAAATACACTTACATACATACATATATTTTCAATGGACCGCTAATCCTTCATGAGGGTCGCGGGGGTAGGATGCTCAGGTGGACTCTCCATCCTTCTTGATCCTCCGCCATTGACTCCAACTCATCAGGAGGAATTCCTAGACGGCTCCAAGAGAGATGCCGGACTTGGTCCAGCCATCTATTTCTAGGTCTACCGCGGGGTCGCCTACCTGATGCCACGGCCAACATGGCACGTCTTGGAAGCCATTCTGGGTTCATACGCACTACGTGACCAAACCATCGAAGCATAGATCGTTCCGTTCGGAGAAGTAGCGCCTCGCGTACTCTGGTGTTGCGCACTCGATCCCTACGAGTTATTCCAGCAACACCGTGAAGGAACCTCATTTCGGCAGCTTGTACCCGCGATCTTATTCTTTCGGTCACAACCCAAATTTTATGACCATAGGTGAGAGTTGAAACATACACCGAGCTAAAAACCGATAGCTTAGCTTGAACACTAAGTTCAGTCTTCCTTACAACAGATTGGCCAAGCTCTCTCAAAATTGATCCAGCCTGACCAATTCTACAGGATAACTCGGCATTGCTCTTCCCATCACTCGTGAATAAGATCCCGAGGTACTTAAACTTATCCACCTGCTTCAGTTGGACTCCACTAACATGCCGAGTGCACTGAATGGGTTTTTTGGAAACGCCCATTACTTCTGACTTGTTCACGTTGATTTTCATTCCAGCATCATCACAAACGGCTACAAACCTTTCGAGTGCGCGCTGAAGTTCGGTTTGAGAGGACTCAAGGATGACCAAATCATTCGCAAAGAGCAGATGACTAATCCTTGGGTCTCCCACTTCGAAACATTCCCCGCCACGGCTGCGCAGCAGCATCCAATCCATATATACAATGAACAGGAGAAGTGACAAAATGCACCCCTGGCGGAGTCCAACGCCCACAGTGAAAGGTATTGATTTAACACCGTTTAGTATAGTATAGTATAAATATGTTTTGTATAAATGTCTTGTGTATTAATGGCTTGTATATAAATGTTTACCAATGCGTCCACACTCGGTGAATTTTTAAATCGAAAAAGAACGAAACTAATTTACAAAGGTACATTGAGCAATAAAGAATATGAATGTAAAAAAAAACTATGGAAAATCTAACGTTATATTGGGAGTAGTTCAAAGAGAGTGTAGCAGGAATGCAATTTAATAGAGAAATGGACAGTTATCAAAATTAAGGTTTTGCAAATAATGTGCTATGCGACACTTGTGTTACATAGTACTAAACAGTAGCGAATACAAAAATGTGAGGTGAAAAAATTTGAAAAAAAAAACATTCACAGTTTATTTTTATTTCACTCACAGGCGAATTTCATTCCCAGTGAATAATTCACAGGTAGTGATTTTTTTGCTTATCTCTAGTAGTTTTTGCGTGATGTCTGTTAAAATAAACATACAGACAGAATATTTACAGTTTTATTAGAGTATAGAAGAAGAAGATGCATCCCTAGGACCCCACACCATCCGTGTGAAACAAATAACTTACACAGGGATTAGGCCCATCCGAGCACTTTAAATCAATGTCATTAGCTGGTTGTACATATGTATGTCGCAGAGAAATTTTTAATTTTTTATTTTTTTCTACTCGCATGCTAAAAGTCTGAAGAATGGATTCGAATACTGCAGAAAAACCTAATAGTAATTTTTGGCCGTGAAAAATACTATTGAACAAAGTAAGAAAGATGATTTTAGCATTTCCCAACAAAACCAAAAAAAAAAATTAATAGAAATTATTGGACGTATTTTGGAAAATTTTCTTGTTAATTTTTTTAAAAAGACTGCTTAAGAAATTGTAAACAAAATATAATATACAAACTGTTTCAATAATTTAAAAACGGATTTTGGTCGTTTTTCAAAAAATGTGCATTATGTCACTTCTAGACTATAACTAACGGTTTTCCTTGCCCGAACCTTATCTAGACACTACCCCTTCTAATGCGATTGATAGTTTAATTTGACTACCCAAACTGCCGGAATACCAGGACCGTAAACATTTTCTAGGGTTTGAGGAACCCCTGTGTAGGGTCCTAGGGATATGCATATGTTGTTACACATTAACTATTTTATTGTAATATTTCCTTAAATTCCACTGTGTGCATAAAACAAATTATTGGAACACTACACACCAGACGCCTTTCATCCCAGAAAATCTTTATCATCCTTAATCAAAATTATTTCTACCAAACATATTTATTAGTCCATTCCCAGTCCAAGATTCGAGAGGATTACTTTGTAAATACGATTTCGGAGCAAAATGCGCACGTTCTGAGGATAACAGCTATGTATGTGATGATTAATAGTCTCAAATGAACTCCTTGTGCGATGCATGCCCACAAGGCAGTAGAACAAATTATGAAAGAGGAGGAGAAACGAGAGAAACGCACTTTGCTCTTTTCTCATGATTGAAACCGAACCATTTGAAATTCTTCCATATAGCACGCTGACTCAAACATTTAATTTTTATGTAAGAAAAATAATAATCAAGGTTTGGGCTAAGAGAAGGAGGCAACATATGGTCAATTCGCCTCGGAACACAGACAACGACGCTGAACAGTATCTCACGGGAAGGGTGCAGATCTTACCTACATGGCACTCCATGATCCCTACGTTGCTCTCGGGCAATTTGATACTAGCTCCCTTCGCGGTATTTAACTGCGGTAGAGGAAGATGTATAAATACATTCCGAAGAACAAAACAGAGTAATTGCACCGGCACGAATTTTATCAGTGAACATCGCAGAATACTGTGAACTGAGTTATCCATGTCTTTTATTTTCTTGTTGACTCCCATCTGATAGAGTGGGAGATGAAGAAGAACTGGAAAGTGGTTTCACCATGAATTGTGTACTGTAAAGATATGACCTATAGCACTGCGAACGCGGTGTTAAGCCACTTTGCTTGCCTGCCTGATCTCATGATAATTTGAACTTTGTCTTTAGCCGTTGCTATTTCAAACAATCCCAATAAACAAGAACTAAATCCTTGCTATTCTAATCAAAAAAGAAATGTTAAATAGACTGAGAATCCACCTACGTTGCACGAATTGGTACAACTCGGTGGATTAATTCTCAAAGTTAAGGCTATAGATTCTACTGAAGAAGTTAAGTTAGTAGTACATGGCACTATTTGTACTATATGTATTTGCACGAACATTTTAGTTAGTCAAATTAAACACGACTTTTGGCTATGCAAGAAGAGAGCCTTTGTCATGAACACAGTATCTTGATATGAAATCAAATTACATTTGACGTAATGTACGTACATACATACTCGTATGTTGCTACTCATTAGAAAAAGAAAGAATCTACTTTTTAATGAGAAACATACTTGGAATCTCACGAATGTTAGAATCAATTTTCAGTTTTTGAATGTTATATTTCACGTTATATCTCATTGCATTGTTGGTTTACCGCTTGTTTTGTACAAGGAAATAAAAAGAAAGTACATATGCACCTGTTATGTATTCACAAGACTTTAGGAAAACTCTTTCGCCATTTACCTGATTGTGAAATTTCGATAAAACATGTGTAAATTAACACTGGAAACTGTTTTGAAATTTCACTTTCCTGACTGTGAAGAAGCATGGACATTAAATGCGGCAATCACACCTATGCCAGAAACCATTGAGACCGAAACAATCGGCAAAATCGTTGAGGATCAGACAATTGGGCATTCAACTCATTTGCACCTCATAAAGCACTCGCAATTGCAATTGTTTTGTCTATCTCACCCCGTTTAGGAGGTAGGGGCAATTTTAGAAAAAAATGACTTAAAATGAAAAAAATAAATATTAAAAAACAAGGGCAACACTCCAATGAAGTACTATTCCGGTTTTGAAAGCCAGAAACCCGTTCTTTAATCCTATATTTAAATTAAATTATTTATGTCAATAGTTTTTGAAAAATTCGCATGCAAACTCAAAATATTGATAAAAAAAAAATAGTAAAAAATGCTTGTTTTTTACCCCTCTACAAAAAACCGTTATCAATTTTTGGCGCCAAAGTTATCGTTCTTTTCCCATATCTGGAATGAAAACTACCAAAATGTGCTTACTTTTCAGAGATTTTATTAAATGGGACTTTAAAATGTTTCAGAATGCATTAATACCTGCTGCTGATCCAAATCTGGTGCATCAAAAAAAAAAAACATTTTTTTTATGCAAAATTTGTATTTTTTTTTTATTGTAGCCGCGATTGCTAATAATAGTGTGGGACTTTAACCCGAACTAAAAACACCCCCCTTAGAATACAGAAGTATTACATAATCGCCTTCTTATAATTGCGCCTAGTCGTTAGACTAATCAGCAATTTAGTTTTGTCAAAAACTAAATGTTGATGGTCAAGTTTTCTATAGAAAATTCACATTTATGTTGTGAATTTGTACCAATATTTATATATATCTACATATCTATTATTTTTATTTTGTCAATTAATATACGTAAGTTCATATGCTGTCGGCCTCCCAGTATGCGTATAGTAAAGGGAAATCGGTAGCAACGGCCCTTAACTCGCTTGTGCGCATCATTTAGTCGGAGAGCTGGTGAACGCTTTTGGAACGTCATTTTAGCACAGGAAATAAGTATATTTTTTTGTTAAACTTGAGCTAATGATCACAAATATCAACGTCTGGCAGCTGTCTGTTGGTGCGTTTGGAGTGGGCTGGGCCCGAAAGACGTCGAAAAAAGGGATGCGGTCACGTCATTTCAGCAAAGCTGATTTTTTTTATATGAGTAGTTTACTTGTTTATATAATATATTTTACCACTGCCAGACATTTTGCCCGGGTCCAAAAGGATGCCAGACGGACTGAAACCTGTATAAAAATGAGAGTCGGTAACGTCATAATGGCAAGGCTATTCTGTTTTTTAATCGTTACTTGAGATCACTGTGAGTAATTATTCGCAACTGCCAGACGAAAATCCCGGGTCTAACATCCTGCCAGACGCAAGCGAAGTTTGAATGTCGCTACTAAAGCGATGTGCGACAAATGTATCTAATAGCCGATTTTCATAGGAAATTTCATACACAAATCCGCTGGTCCAGATGGTATCTCCCCCATAGTTCTGAAGAGGTGTTCTTCCACGCTGGCAAAACCTCTGCGTAAGCTTTTCTGTCTGTCCTATTCTTCTGGGCTCTTTCCGAGTAAATGGAAAACAGCATTTGTCCAGCCCGTCCTTAAAAAAGGCGAATCTTCCTCCCCGTCCAATTACCGACCCATTGCACTAACGTCCCTTCTTTCCAAGGTCATGGAAACGCTGATAAATCGTCAGCTTATGAAATATCGTGATTCACGAAAACTCCTTAATGACCGGCAGTATGGTTTTAGTAGCAACAGGTCCACTGGTGATTTGATGGCATATCTCACCGAGAAGTGGAACCAATCAATCCATCACTTCGGCGAAACAAAGATGGTTGCGCTCGATATTTCTAAGGCATTTGACAGAGTTTGACATCAGGCTCTTTTGTCGAAAATGCGTGCATATGGCATCGATGAGTCTCTTCTTCAATGGATTAGAATTTACCTTTCGGGCCGTTCAATACAGGTTGTCTTGAACGGCTTCAAGTCTGCAATTCACCATATAAATGCTGGTGTTCCCCAGGGCTCCATTTTGTCTCCGACTTTCTTCCTCATTTTTATAAATGACCTCTTGTCTGCTAATTCTAATCCAATCCATTCCTTCGCTGATGACAGTACCCTCAGGTTTTCATATTCGTTCCCTAACTCACGTCCCTGCTCTTCGGCCGTAAAAGAGGAACGACAACGTATGTTAAACACATTAAATCCCGACCTGGACAGCATAACCAAATGGGGTTCAATCAATAGATTGGAATTTAATGCATCCAAAACTCAATGCTGTCTTCTGTCTCTCAAGCGAAACCAAGACCCTCAACCATTATCCATGAATGGTACTTGCATCGCTGAATCCGAAAGACTTGCCATTCTCGGTATGTGCATCAATAACCGCCTTCGATGGAACGATCACATATTCGAAGTCGCCAAAAATGCTGCAAAATGTCTAGGATTCCTTAAGCGGTGCAAAAAATATTTTACCCCGTCTGATCTGGCCTCCATCTATAAGGCATTCATCCGCCCAAAGCTGGAATATAACGCCCACATCTGGTCTGGTGCACCCAAGACCGTTCTGCACATTCTAGATAGGGTACAGAATCGCGCGTTAAAACTGATAGGTGATAGAGACATCGTGAGCTCCATAGTCTCACTTGAACATCGTAGAAATGTCTCATGCCTTTCTCTTTTTTATCGCTTTTTTTTATAAAAAATGCTCCAGCGAAATAGCCAGCTGCATTCCTCCCCTTCAAAACTTCACCCGCAATACGCGTCATGCTTCGAATGCACATCAGTTCACCCTGATGCCCATCTTCGGACGTACTGTCAAATATAGGGATTCGTTTATAAGCCGAACAACACGTTTATGGAACGAATTACCAGCCTCTGTATTTCCTAATCATTACAACCTTCAAACATTTAAGGCCAACACAAACCGGCATCTCCTCTGTCTCCTGCCCCCGTCTTCCTATCCGCCCGTGTCCTGAGAACCAGCATAAGGGTATTAATAATCCCCTTGGCACGCGCAAATTATAAAAAAAAAAAAAAAAAAACTATTGAAGCATTTGAAAACTTACTAAGTGTGTCTTATAGGAAATTAATTTTTTTATAAAATAGTATATATACAACATTTTCATATATACAGTAGAACAGAAGATATTTTAAAAAGAGTCAGTAGCTGCTATTCAAATTCATGCAACTGAAAAGCCAAGATTCAATGGCCCTTTTATTCATCTAGGCAGCTTCCACATCATGATGGCTTATTTCAAAGCCATCGGAAGGTTTATAGATAATTCTGGATTGGCTTATGTAATGGTGGGCAGCGAACTTTTAGCAAATGGTTCAATAGCTGGATTTATAGCTGGGAAGCATTTTAACAGGTGCAAGAGACTGCATCCTTTAATGACTTTGGGCTTTCAGATCTTAAATTTTTAAACTTTTATGAAGAAAAAACAAATTGAAATTGGCGATCGAAATCAGTTATCTTAATAACTTTCAATCTACACAGACATCAAGTCCCACTATTGACCATCCTTACCTTATACAATTGTTTAGAAAATATAATGAATATCAAGAAGCAACGATTAATGGACGATTTGGCAAAACACCACAGTTCTACATGATTTATGTAGATCTTGTTAATTATTATTTAATTTTGACACGAAGCATTCGTACTGCAGATTTCGAATTATTTAAATACATATTGCCCAAAATCGCAAATTTATTTTTTATATTCAATCAACCCAACTACGCACGGTGGTTGGTCAAGTACCACGATAATTTATTAAAAATCGACGAAACTCACCCTAGACTAAGAGAACTTTTTGACAAAGGGTCCTTCGGTGTGAAAAGAACCGAAAAAGCATTCTCTAGACAGCCAATAGATTTGACGTTGGAACAGACAATAAATGCAGATGCTGCAAAAAGATTGACAGGAGTTATACATTTCACCAATTCGATAGCTACTCTTCAACGCTGGTCTAAAAGTCACAGCATAAGATCAACGATAATATTGCACGTATTTGAGGAATGTGGATTGCATAAAGCTCAAGATGTTACAGCAGACTTGGAGAGAAGTAGAATGAAAAAAATTTGCCTGCAGCTTCAGAATTCTATGCATTACATTAAACAAAATATAAATCCTTTTGCACCAGGATTGAGTAACGATTTCTTATATAACATTGCAACAGGACGAGCAGCACCAAACCCTACAGCCGATTTCTTATTGAACATCGAAAGCAAAGGAAGTAATCTACGTGAGAAATTCATTTCTGAATGTGCTGAAAATCCTGACCGTTTTGAAAAAAAACCAATTAGAAAAATTAAGTCTTAACCTTTTCAACTGCAGGGAAAAAGAAGAAGGTCAAAGTTGCTGGAAAAATACAAGAAATTCGTATGCAACGGGATCTATTCGGACGACTTTTATGTATTTCAATGGAACAAAATATAGATATTACAAAAGTTTTATCGTATCCTTTGATGCCTGTTCGTTTATCAATGTGCCATTTAGATGGAACAATTTCTCATGAAATTGTTGGAGCAAAAGTTTATAGTCAGGCAGTACGCAATATTGATATTGTAATTATTGATGGCTTTTTCGTGCTGCATCTCTTAAAGGAGATTAACGTAGAACATTCGGCAACATCTCAAAAAAAGTTTTACAAATGGCTACTAGGTATTCTGCACCCAGAATCGATATCATTTTCGATCGTTATTTTTCACCATCTATCAAAGATAACGAACATCTTCTGAGAGATAGCTTGGGCAACCACAACTACGTCATTTCTGGGCCTGGGATTTTGTAAACGAAAGGAAAAATATCAAATTTAAGAAAGCGATGGCTAATTTCTTAGCAATCCATTGGGCTAGTGATGACATGGCACCCTTTATCGGAACAAAGACTGTATACATAAATTATGACTTTGTTACTGTTTTAAAACTGACAATGGAAAAGTGAGAAAAACTGTGGAAGAAAATTTATCTTGTGAAAAATATGAAGAAGCTGACACCAAAATCGTCTACCATGTTTGCAACATCGATCAAGTTGCAAATGTTTTAATAAAATGCTCGGATACAGACGTTATTGTGATTATGTTAGGTAACATGGAACATTCAAAGAGCTCTCTGAACATTTGGATGGAGGTTGGCGTTGGAAATTCACAACGATTTGTAGATTTATCCAAATTGTTTAATGCTCTAGGAAAGTCTTTGTGTAATTCTTTACCAGGATTTCATGCAACAACTGGTTGCGATTATAATGCTATATTTTATAGAAAAGGAAAACGAAGATCTCTTAAGCAATTGAATGAGTCCCACAAATATGAAAAAGCATTTACTGATCTTGGTACTTTGGATGTACAAGGATCGAGGGAAAAAGTTTTTGAAGTCTTAGAGAAGTTTGTATGTCGTTTGTATAATATCCGTAATATAAATGACGTCAATAAATCCAGATATAAGATATTTACAAAAACATATAATAAAATGAACATGAATGACGATTTCCATAAAAAATTTAAGAATTTTGACGCTAGAAATTTGCCACAGTGTAAATCAGAGCTGCGTCAACATTTCTGACGGGCTCATTATATTTCAAATATTTGGAGAAATACACATTTAAAAAATCCAACTAATTTATCCCCAATTGAAAATGGATGATTGGAATCGAATGGTGTATATGAGTTTCTTTGGTTCGACGGTGATCAATTACCCGCTTTAGTGAAAGACGTTGTAATCCAACTTCCTGATATTTATGATGAAAACGAGAATTCAGATACATACATTATGAATATTGTAATGCATTATTTTTGTTGCAATATTATTGCATATTGATTATATGCATATTATTATTCCATGCAAACTAAATAAATTGTTAAATTCTTTAATTTAGGTGATGATGGATCTGAACCTGACGACGAAGAAGACGATGATATACAAGATTAAAATACCGTAATACATGAAGTTATATTCTTCCAAATCATTTATATAACCCATTAAAAAAAACCGCGAATTATTGAAAGCATGATTGTTTTGTTTTTCCCAAGTAAAGCAGCTGAAGGTTGAAGACATATGATGCATTTTGTATGAAAATCATATCTTAATACGAAAGAAATGGTTTCGTATCGCGGCTACTGACTCTTCTTAAAATATCTTCTGTTCTACCGGATGTATGAAAATTTTGTATACATACTATTTTATAAAAAATTAAATTTCCTATAAGACACATTTAGTAAGTTTTCAAATGCTTCAATAGTTTCTATGAAAATCGGCTATTAGATACATTTGTCGCACATCGCTTTAGTAGCGACATTCAAACTTCGCTTGCGTCTGGCAGGATGTTAGACCCGGGATTTTCGTCTGGCAGTTGCGAATAATTACTCACAGTGATCTCAAGTAACGATTAAAAAACAGAATAGCCTTGCCATTATGACGTTACCGACTCTCATTTTTATACAGGTTTCAGTCCGTCTGGCATCCTTTTGGACCCGGCCAAAATGTCTGGCAGTGGTAAAATATATTATATAAACAAGTAAGCTACTCATATAAAAAAAATCAGCTTTGCTGAAATGACGTGACCGCATCCCAGACAGCTGCCAGACGTTGATATTTGTGATCATTAGCTCAAGTTTAACAAAAAATATACTTACTTCCTGCACTAAAATGACGTTTCAAAAACGTTCACCAGCTCTTAGACTAATTGGAAAAACTTTACATTGCGAAGAAAATACACTGGTAGCAGTTCTTGATATCGAGGAAGCTTTTAACAATGTAGAGCATGGAGCAATTATGCTAGCACTCACAAACCTTGGAATCGCGGATTGGCGTTCTAGGTTCGATTAGGCTAAAGGGGTTAGCTCCCCGTGCTGCGAAGGGTCTAGAATATCACTGCAGCGCCCCCCAACAAATAGCGCTTGTCGTAAACGTCGACTAAGGGGACCCTACCTTGTCGTGGTGGAGAGGCTTAATCTATTTCCTATGAACCGAAGGTCGAGCCGAGGAGAATAACTAAATCTAGTCTGCGTCCAGCTAGATGTTTTCCCACATATCGGTTCGACTAAAGGGGAGGTTTTAGAGACCAAAAGGTGATCACCCAAGGCAAGGTACGACGCGCCGAGGCCTGCATGGCTGGGGGGAAGCTCAGTCACGAGCGCAAACTCTGAATACCTGGGCACCTTCAGTTTTATTTTAATTCCTCTTACCTGCATACAGGGGGTGAGTGCAGGCGGACATCTTCTTCCCCCTTACTCGTGGGATCCAAATGCAAAATATTTCAAAAAATAATAAACCAAAAGCGAAGAGTGTAATTCGATCGGGCACTCCTAGCTCTATAAAAACCGATCAAGGTGTAGGAGTGGAGGAAGAAGCAATTCTTCTCCGTACGTCGGATGAGGAAAGCGTTGGTGCAATTGACGTTAATCTTGAAAATCTTTTTCTGGAATCAAGCGACACTTGCTCCATTGCCAGTTCATCCTTCTCCAATATGTCAACATCCTCCAAGCGCTCAAAAAATTGCAAGTTAACAGTCCGGAGATTAGGGACTAAGAAATGGGAGGAGTTAACGGAATGCGAGCGGAAGAGGCTCCATAACGCACGTGCCTTCCTGCAGGAACAGTCCTTGGCGGAGTGTAAGCCTATTTCTAGCTCTCCAAAAAGAACATTGAAGGCGGAAGTCACGAGCGAGGAAGAGTTGATGGGACTACCTAAGTCTGCGACAAGCCTTAGCCAGTCAGGACGCAAGGTGATCTCATCGGCCAATCCGGAGTACAATCGTGATTCAGTGGTATTGCAAAAGCCTACCGATAAAGCCTCTGACTCGACGACTGGGGTAGTCCCAGTGTTAGGTGAGAGTGCGACTTTGGAGGATGCCAAGCTGGTCATGATGGACACTTCCAGCGTGTCAAGCCTCAGCTACTGACGCGGGAAGGATACGTCAACACCTCAGCAACCTGGCGATTGCAGTCCTGCTGAGCCTAGGATTGACTCTTCTGCCTGTAGCTTCGCGACGGTAGTTAGCTTAGGTAGCCATGGTTTGACACTAGCCCGACCACCCAAAATAGGGAAGACCAGCGACGTAGACATCTACCCAAGACAGACGACGGTGCGCAACCGTATACGCAACGCTATCCGGTTAATACGGCGGCTTAAAAAGCGTGATCCGGAGTCCTACACGGACAAGGAAAGAGTGGCTCTGGATAGAGCCACTAACACACTTAAGCTGAGAGGATCCACCCGACAAGACAGGACGGGCCGTAAGGTAAGAAGTTCCCTCGCGGCGGGGGCGGGAAGCCTCTTGCTCCCCGCCTCAGCCGCGAGGAGACTTCGGCCAGCTACCGACTCAGACTCAACCCCTGAGCCGGTTGCTGGCTGTTCCAATAAGGCGACTACGTCACGGAACTCGACCGCAACAGGCACGGGTGTAGGACTGACCGCGGCGAGGAGGGAACGCCTCTTGCCATCCACCTCAGCTGGGGACAGGCCTTAACCGCTTTCAGTCGATCCAAGCAAAGATGCACAGTCCAAACCTAGGTCGACTGCGAGGCGTTCTGTTGCTGACTCAGGCAACAATCGACGTAGCATAGGGCAGACTAGGGGAACAGGCAGGAGACTGTTCGAGTCGAGGAAGGAAAGCCTCTTGCCATCCACCTCAGTCAGACAGACTCAAGCCCCCGCCAACCGTTTCGGATGGGGCCGCAAGGCTCACGGCCGAGCCGATTGCGGGGTGTTCCAAGAGAGGTAGGCACGACGACACGACATCGCCGCCAACACGAAGAATAAGCAAAAAAGCCAAGATGGCATCACGAAAAGAAAGAGCTAATCTTCAGGTGGCGATCGTCGATTTCAATAACCCTGACCGTAAGCTATTCGGAGACCAATGGAGGCTGGTGGAACTGCGTATACTCGACGGAGTAAACGACGCCATAGTCAAGAATCAGGGAACTATCCCTTTCTTTGAGCAGCTCATCACCTTCAAAGGCTTCAAGGTCATGTCGTGTGACAACGAGACAACACTCAATTGGCTCAAGAATTTTGTAACCAGCACGCAGGCTCCTTGGGCGAATGCCGACCTGCGACTTGTGGAAAAAACAGATCTGCTGGAATTCACTAGGCCTAAAGGCCGCATTCTCATTCCGGGCCCACACATTCCTAGAGAACGGCTGGAAAGAAACCTCCAACACCTCAACACCGAGCTCTATAGCGAAAATTGGGAGGTGTTAG
This sequence comes from Brachypalpus laphriformis, assembly GCA_945910035.1. Lineage (NCBI taxonomy): Eukaryota > Metazoa > Arthropoda > Insecta > Diptera > Syrphidae > Brachypalpus > Brachypalpus laphriformis. The sequence goes on along the minus strand of OX246753.1, from coordinate 227,986,369 downwards.
AAGTGGGTACCCATACAGAAGCCGGAACTGAGATTGTGGTGTTGCTTAACCACAAGTCCATGCCCATCCTAAGGAGATACAACTATAAGGTTCGCATTGGAATTATCCGATGCAATGTCAGACCTTTAGTTGGGATGGACGAAAAGAAAAGAAGGAAGGCGGGTGATAAGGTAAATCAATGATGAAGATTGCTCAAATAAACCTTCACCATAGCATAGCAGCTAGCGCCAACCTCATCTATCTCATGGGATATAGAAACATAGACATTGCCCTAATTCAAGAGCCATGGATCTCCCGTGGCAAAATAAGTGGGCTAAGGCATAAAGACCTTACTACATACAGCATCGAACCGCTACACGCGGAATGTAAGAACAGAACGTGCATCGTAGCTAAGAAACAAATTAACCTTTTTCTTTTATCTAGCTACAGCAATGAGGACCAAACAGTGGTAAGGCTTGAGCGGAGGGGGCTTTCCCCACTGATTCTATCAGCCGTCTACATGCCTTTTGATGCCAAGGAGGGACCGCCATCCACACTGACCCGCTCTCTTGTGCAAAAGGCGGAACAGGAAAGATGGGACTTGCTGCTGGGGTGTGATGCCAACTCTCATCACTCTCAATGGGTAGCAGCAACACAAACTTACGCGGTGAGTCTTTATTTGAGTTTATAATTGAAAATAACCTTATTGTAGCGAATAGGGGTAACGAACCTACTTTTGTAGTAAAGAACAGGCAAGAAGTTATAGATGTAACTTTAGCCAGTAACTCGAGCACCCTAACTATTGACAAGTGGAACGTGATAGGGGAAGAGTCCTACTCCGACCACAAATTGATAGAATTCCTCGTGGGTAACAACTATGACTCTCCCAAACCTTACAGGAACCCCAGGAAAACCAACTGGGATCTATTTAACAACGAGGTGAGGAAAGGTGTAAGATCCCTGCAGGATAGCAACTGGCTCGGACCTGCCGACATTGACCACAAGGCGGAGGATATTACATCCATTTTTAATGAAGCCTATGTCAAAGCATGTCCAGAAACCAAACGAAAAGATAAAAAATCACCACCTTGGTGGTCATCTGAACTAGCTAGAATTAGGAGAGTAACTAGACACCTTCTAAATAAGGCCAAAAGAACTATGCTAGAAGCGGACTGGGAAAAATATAAGTCCAGTCAGAGAAATTTCAAAAACGAGACACAGAAGGCCAAACGCCACTCTTGGCAGCACTTCTGTAATGAAATCAAGGGTACGACAGAATCTGCGAGACTGAGAAAAATTCTATCCAGGGAATCAAAAACTCTTGGATCTCTCAAGGAACCCGACGGAAGGTGGACTGAATCCTGTGCAGAATCGCTTAGCTCCCTGCTAAAAGCGCACTTTCCGGGTTGTACGACCCATCCAGATAATAACATCGTAACTAACAGTAGTTTTGTAACGGAAACTCCGACGGATTTTATCACAGAGGAAAGAATTGAGTGGGCAATCGGATCATTCTCTCCCTTTAAATCCCCAGGACCCGACGGGATTATCCCGATCATGCTATAGAAAACAATAACCAAGAATAAAGAACTTTACCTCAACAGCCTCATGTGGGGGTATATACCTAGATCATGGAAAGAGGTCAAAGTGGTCTTCATACCCTAGGCCGGTAAAGCAAGCCACACTACTGCAAAGGACTTTAGGCCAATTAGCCTTACCTCCTTTGTCCTAAAGACCTTTGAAAGACTAGCTGACATATACATCCGTAGTAAACTACGCCCAGGTGACATATCCCCAGCGCAGCACGCTTATACGAAAGGAAAAAGCGTAGAGACAGCGCTGCACTGTGTAGTCGGCTCAATAGAAAAATCACTGAAAAATAAAGAATATAGACTAGCCGCTTTCCTAGACATTGAAGGAGCCTTTAACAATGTCAAAACGGAAGCGGTCAATAGAACTCTAACGAACCTTAATATTCACAATTCTGTGATAAAATGGATCGGCAATATGCTAAAGGAAAGACATATCAAAGTTGAACTCGGAGGTACTAAGCTCGAAGTCTATGCCTCAAGAGGCACCCCTCAAGGAGGGGTTATATCCCCACTACTGTGGGTTATTGTCCTGAACGAAGTCCTTCTTAAACTTAGAAACAGCGGCGTCAAGGCCATTGCATATGCGGACGATGTTGTGCTGCTAGCAACAGGTAAATTTCTCCCGACCCAGAGCGAACAAATCAAAGGGGCGCTGGAAATCATTGACTCCTGGACGGAGAGATGTGGGCTGGCGGTTAATCCCCAGAAGACAGAGTTAGTACTATTCACTAACAAAAGAATAATTCCACAATTCGTAACTCCTTCCGTAAGGGGTACTCCCCTGAGTATCTCCGATAGTGCGAGATACCTTGGCCTGCTGCTCGACAGGAAACTGAACTGGAGACTAAACATCAACGAAAGAGTCAAAAAAGCCACGATAGCTTTTTACTCGTGCAATAGAATATTTGGGAAGACTTGGGGACCGAGCCCCAAAATCATCCTATGGATGTATACAGCTATAGTAAGGCCAATACTAACGTATGGCAGACTTGTATGGTGGCAGGCAGCCAGCAAAATAAATAACCTAGCTGCTATCACAAAAGTACAAAGACTAGCGTGCATCGCCACAACCAGTGCGATGAGAACGACACCTACAGCAGGACTCGAGGCCATTCTCAATCTGCTTCCGCTAGACATCTTTATACAAGTATCGGCAGCCCATAGTGCCGTAAGATTAAGCCAAACAGATAGCTGGAGACCAAATGCAATGGGTCACACCACGATCCTGCAGAGATATCTAGGCAGTGTATCTAATACAGACTACTTAACGCCTTACCTAGACTTCTTAAGACCATTCTCTAGCACCTATCCGAACAGGGAAGACTGGAAAAATGACAGAACGCCTAACGAGCGATCCTTAGCTGTTTACACCGATGGATCCAAAATGGAAATAGGTGTAGGCGCAGGCATCTTCTCGGAAACGCTTGGCCTCTCCATGTCAGCTCGGCTTCCGAACTACAGCAGCGTTTTCCAGGCGGAGGTCCTAGCAGTTACAATAGCAGCTCGTGAGACTGCGATGAGGGCAATACCACGAGAGGATATCACTTTTTTCATCGACAGCCAGGCAGCGATAAAAGCAATATCTGCTATAGAAATAAAATCGAAGCTTGTGAAGTGTTGTAGAGAAGAGCTCAAGGTTCTTGGAACACAGCACGAGGTAAAGCTCTGCTGGGTCCCTGGTCATGAAGGCATACCAGGGAATGAGAAAGCCGATGAACTGGCTAGAGGTGGCTCAGCACTAAGCTCGGATCAATCCGACCCCTCGGTGTACATCCCGCCTTGCGCCCTTAAGCTCGTAGCAGGAAACAAAGCCATAACGGAGGCTAACAATAGGTGGACCTGTTTAGATACTTGTGTCACCACGAGGAAGCTGTGGCCCGCTTTTGATAGAGTAAGAACCAATAGACTCATACAGAGGCACAGAAAATCGCTCTCTACTCTAATTGGAGTCATTACGGGGCATAACACCATGCGGTACTACATGAAAAAACTACGTGTGACTAGCGAAGACCTTTGTAGAGGCTGCGGCGACGAGGAGGCTCAGGAGGACACGCCCACTTTCTCTGTCATTGCCCAGGCCTCTATCATTTGAGAAATAAGATCCTTGGGCAACACTTCTTTGAGGATCTAGAAGAGTTGTCCAACAGACCAATAAATGACATCGCAAACTTCATCAAATCCTCTGGATGGTTTGTATCTAGGACACAGTGTGTACTTAGTTCTTTCTTTAGGATATTTACAAAGACAGTATTTTTCCACGAGGTAGGGATTTCCTTTTTTATCTCCTTTCCCCCCTTGGGTATCACAATGGGTCTATACTGACCTGAGTGTGGTGTGGAGGTTTTCTATCCCCCTACACCTGCCCACTTACCTAACCTAACCTAAGGGGACAAATCTGATCTAGGCAAAATAACACCCAAGTGAGCCCAGCGACACATACACTACCTTAAAAACTCTCCCACAAATGTGCATGCGAGTCCGTGGGTTGACACGACTGGAGATCACCGGTGTCAGTATTTCAGTATTTCAGTATTTATTGAATAAAGTAATGTAGTTGCGCATTAAGATTATAGAAATCTTATAGCTTTGTACAATGTTTCAAAAGGGTTGATAAATTTAAGAAATTGACAATAGAAATAATATATTCGTAAGAACGTGTAAAGAAAAAAAAAAAAGACGAAAGGAAGTCAGATCTTTGTTATTTCGATAAATAACAATGGCTTTTGATTTGCTCGCGTTTAGGCAAAAGTTATTTTCCTGCGCCCCCAGCTTAGGATATTACGGAGATCTTCATTCATTTTAAGTGCCGTAGATTCCACCGAATTAATAGGACATTGGATAAACAGTTGCACATCATCTGCGTACATGTGAATGCTGCAGTGTTGTACAACATTAGGGAGCTCGTTCACGTATATTGACAAAAGAATGGGTCCAAGTATAAAGCATTGCGGTACGCCAGTTTTCATTGATAACATCCCAGACGCTCGATCTCCAACGATTACGGATTTTTGTCTACCAGTTAGGTATCAATATACCAATTTTGCCGATTGGGTAGAAAAATTAAAATGGCTTATCAGTTTAGAGCACAAGAGTACGGGGTTTTCCGTATCGAAAGCTTTTGAAAAATCGAGAAGGGTTAAAAGGGTAAGTTATTTTTTATCCAGACCATTACGGATCTCATCAGTAATAAATAACAGAGCTGTTTTGCAACTACGCTTTCTTCGATCACCCGATTGACAGGAGCTTAGCTGATGCTCGCAAGGTGTCGAAATAATTGTGCAAGTAGAGCTTTTTCAAATACCTTAGAAAAATAAGGCAGAATAACGATTGGTCTGTATTCAAATAAATTACTATTGGCTTTTTTGGTATGGGCACGATCTTAGCTTTTTTCCATTCGTGGGGGTAGACGGAAGTTGTTACAATAGTATTGAAAATGTGAGTGATATAAGGTAGAATGACTGATAACGACAGTTTAATAAATTTAGGGTGTACCCCATCTAACCCAGTTGCATTTGACTTCACTGACAACAGCGCTTCTACGACATCAAGATCTGCAAATCTGAGAAAAGAAAAACTTCCTGAATTTCTGGTGCTACTTATAGACTTCTCAAAGGCCAAATTTACATGAGAAGAGTTGGATGAGGGACATGATGTAAATATTCTATTAAGTGCATTGCAATCCAAGTCATCTGGAAGCTTATGCTCTTTTTGCCAACTCCTATTTCTCGCAAGTTTTTCCAAAGGTTTTCTCCTGAGGCAAATGGATCAAGTAAGTGTTCATAAAATTTTACTTTTGCTTTTCGTACCTCACAGACTACGTTATTTCGAAGTTGTCGATATATATCGAATAGTCTCACCAATTTGTATCGCTTCCAACGATAATAGGCAAAATCTCTATCCTCCATTAGCTTTAAAATATTGTTGGTCATCCAAGAAGGGGTTAGGTTAGGTTAGGTTAGGATCGGCCCTCGATGAGGATGTACTTAGACCAGAAAGTAGGTCCATTGTACTGCCGATGTGTAAGGCGGGTAGGTCACCCTCTTACTCTTGGAACCATCTGCTTCGTTGAATGAAGTCTAGAATTTTAGCCGTGCAGGCGTTGCCGAGATCATTAAGATCATTGTAGAAATTTTTACCCAGAGTGGCCTTCCTGATGTTGGCGAGCGCAGGACAGGCGCACAGGAGATGACTGATGGTCTCTTCTTCCTCTTCATCTCTGCAGCTTCTGCAGAAGTCGTTATGAGGGATACCTAATCTCTGGGCATGTCTTCCTATGACGCAGTGTCCAGTGAGGACATTTGTTATTTTTGAGAGGGCTCCTCTCTTGTGCTTCAAGAGTTCGATGGACCTGGATTTATTGAGTATCGGCCAGAGCTGTCTGGCGGTATGACATTGGTCTAGATGTTGCCATCGATGATTGGCTACTTTCTCGGCATCAATTTGAATGAGGTACTTAACATAAGACGCTGGCGCTTCGATGTCGGTGATGCTTATGCTATCTGTACCAGAGGAGCCTTGTCGTGCTAGTTCGTCGGTTGCACAATTCCCCGGTATGTCACAGTGACCTGGTACCCAACAAAGGGTGAGATTGTACTGACCAGCTATCTCGTTAAGAGATATGCGACAGTCTTTCACTGCCTTAGATCTCGTAGTGCTGGATGCGAGGGATTTGATGGCTGCCTGACTGTCGACATAAATAACAATATCAGGTGTTGATAGTGTGCTAGCCGCCAGCCAGTCAGCAGCTTTGCGAACTGCGGTGATTTCGGCTTGAAAAACGCTTTAGTAGTCTGGAAGGATAAAGGAGAGGTGTATATCCAGATCTTCCGAGAAAATTCCGGCACCGACTCCGTCCTTGGTTTTGGACCCATCCGTGAAGATTGACAGCGATTCGTTGTAAAGGACATTGCGTTGCGTCCACTCACTTCTGTCCGGTATCGAGTGCGTGTAGCCCTTGTCAAAATCATATTCAATGGGCAGATGGTCAGTGGAATTGGAAAGATGACGGTGCATCGAAAGTGCATGTCCCGTGTGTTGCTCCTTCCACTGCCCGGAGCCTCTCAGTCTTATTGCCGAGCTGACAGCCAATTGCTTACTGACGATGTCAATCGGAAGCAGGTGGAGCATGGTTTGTAGTGCCGCTGTGGGAGAAGTTCTCAGTGCACCGGTAATACTGAGACATGCAACTCGCTGAGTTTTTTCCATTATGGATAGGTTGGATTTCTTCTTCAAGGCGGGCCACCATACCAATACTCCATACATGAGAATCGGTTTAATGACCGACGTGTACAGCCAGTGCATGATCCTTGGTTTAAGGCCCCAGGTGGAGCCTACTGCTTTCTTGCAGATGTATAGAGCGGCTAGCGATTTCCTGGCCCGTTCGACGACATTCTCCTTCCAAATTAGCTTGCGGTCAAGCTTTAGGCCTAAATAGCTAGTACTATTTGAAAGCTTGAAGGTGGATCCCATTATCTTGGGCGGAGTGAAGTCAGGTAGCTTGTGTTTTCTTGTGAATAGAACTAGCTCGGTCTTCGTCGAGTTAACGGAGAGGCCGCATTTATCGGTCCATCTGAGCAGTTCATTGAGAGCAGACTGCATGACGTCGGCCAGCGTCTGCGGGTATTTGCCTGTTGTTAGAATGGCGACATCATCTGCATAGGCAATAACATCCAGTTTTTTCGATCTTTAGAAGGGCCTCGTTGAGCACCAAATTCCACAATAGTGGAGACAGTACACCCCGTTGAGGGATGCCTCGATGTGCATGTCGCTCGAGAGTACTACTTCCGAAGGATGCTGTTATTACCCTGTTCTTTGGAATGTGTTCTACGAAACAACAGATGGGTTCGCAGATGTTGAGCCTACGTAAGTCAGTGGTAATCGAATTTGTTTCAACGTTGTTGAAGGCTCCCTCTATGTCTAGAAATGACACTAGGGTGAACTCTTTGGTTGAGAGTGATTTTTCGATAGGGTGGATAATGGAGTGCAAAGCCGTTTCCACAGACTTACCTTTTTGGTAGGCGTGCTGTGACATGGATAGTAGGGTGCTATCAATAGTGGCCTTGATGTGTAGGTCCAGGATTCTTTCCAGAATCTTGAGAAGGAAGGACGTTAGACTAATAGGTCTAAGGTCCTTTGGGAGGGTGTGCGATGTCTTGCCTGCTTTGGGTATAAAGACCACTCTTACCTCGGTCCAGGCAGTTGGTGTTGTTCCGAGCTCAAGACAAGCCTTCAGTATACAGGAGAGATACTGCCATACTATAATGAAGGCCGTCTGAATCTGGGCCGGAAAAATACCATCCGGTCCCGGGGATTTGAATGGTTCGAAACTATTTACTGCCCATTTCAGCTTATCTTCGCTGATAAGATGAGGAGGTGCCTGTGGGCGTGCAGCATTTAGCAGGGCGCGATCATCGTTGGGGGTAGGCGTGCAGCCGGGGAAGTGAGTGTCCAAGAGCAGGTTGAGCGATGCTTCGTCCGATTCCGCCCAGGATCCATTGGGATTCATGAGGACACTAGGTATAGTTGGTGTTTTGGAGAGGACTTTTCGCAGTCTAGAGGATTGAGACGTGTTGTCAATACTCTGACAAAAACCGCGCCAGGATCTGCGTCTAGCTTTCCGAACCTCTATTTTAAAGTTCTTCAGACTTTCTTTGTAGATCTCCCAGTCCAGTGGTAGCCTTGTTCGTTTGGCTTTATTGAATTGCTTCCTGCTTGTGCAGCGAAGACTGTTAAGTTCTGCATTCCACCATGGGGGACGATTGCCCACCTTTCTTCTTGTGATTGGACAGGATTCGATGAAAGCTGTATTAAGTGCAGACGTTAGAACGATGTTTAGCTCGTCTAATTCCAGCTATGTAGTTGGTGTAGTGTACACTTGATTGGATAGTTTAGCAGAGAGGGATTTATTGTGAAAGCACCAGTCGGTTTTCCGTCGATTGCGGAAGACCAAGGGTGCGGTACTATGACAAATTTCCAGTTCGTACTCCAGATAGCGGTGATCGGAAAACGAATGACTGTCAGATACAGTCCAGTTGGAAATTGCAGGGTAGATACATTGGGAAGCAAAGGTGACGTCAAGCACCTCTTGCCGGGTCTTAGTAATAAAAGTGGGACTATTTCCGCTGTTACAAACTACTAGGTCGGTGCCTACTAAATACTCGAAAATAGACCTACCTCGAGGGTTAGTGTCGGTACTTCCCCATAGATCATGGTGCGCGTTGGTATCGCACCCCAATATGATGGCTTCTCTTCTCCTCCTTGCTTCATCTACCACTTCTTCCTCTTCCTTGTATGGAGCAGACTCGGGGTCTTCGTAGGGTAGGTATCCTGATGCCAGCCAGATGGTGGTGTTTTTTGATTTGAGCAGTGTTACTGCTAGGTCTCTTGTGCTATGGTGGGGAAGAAAAGTTAAGTTTAAGGAATTTTTACTGAGAATGCAAGCTCGGGTTCTACCTACATCCTTCGCGTGGTACAGCGTATATCCTGGGGCCCTCAATCCTATGACGGTGTCATCTCTTATCCAAGGTTCTTGGATCAGGGCAATGTCGAAGCCTCATTCACTGAGGCGAAGTAACAGGTTAGCGGATGCTAAGGAAGAATGGTGGAGATTGAGCTGATACGGACCTCTCCACGACGGTAGCGTTTAGGTCATCGGGGGATGATGGTTCATCATCAGGGACTACAACGCGGGGAGGGCGGGAGTCGCCAAGTTAGAGGGACCTGCGATGCTATTTCTGTCCGCCGTGAAAAGCCTTACATCAATCACCTTCAGACCACAACGGATCTTGAACTCCTTCGCGCGGAGTAGAGATACTGATTCGGCAGTTAGAGAGATGACTAGCGAGCGGCCAGATCTCTTGGTGTCATTATCCGACTTTTTAGAGCTCGATGGCTCCTCAAATGCCTTCCAGTCTTTGACTGGTAGGTCCGGATTCTGATAGGCAATCAGGCTAAGGACTTTTGCTTGCTCGGGTTCGAGTGGAACCCAGATCCTTGCTTTCGGCCTGTGGGGGATTTGGCTCTGTTCCACCGCCTTGAGCTTGGCTCCTGGCCAGATTTAACCTATGCTGCTAATGGCAGCGGCGATGAAGTCGACCGAGTTCTGATCGTCGCATGCGATCAGCTTGATAAAGCCTTGATGCCAGCCAGCGTCTTGAAAGGTGGGTGGAGAGTTGGGATGAGTCAAAATACGCTCGTAAAGGCAGTTCATCACTCTGCCTTCAATGAGCCTCCACTTGTCGTAGGAGATCCTCCCTTCTTCGTCAGACAGGTCCACTATCGCGACGACGAGGCTGTCCTTGACCGTCTCGGAGAAGGGTTTGGAGCTCACTGAGCTCTTTGTCTTCTTCGAGGCGTTGGACTCCTCGTCTACGGACCTGCGTCTCTTGGGCGCTGAGTCTGTCGCGACTACGGACTGGCCCCCAGCTTGGTTTGGTAAACCAGATCGACTCGATGTGTCGTTAGCATGGGAGCGATTCTTTCGAGGAGAGGGATTCACTCTTCGATTTGTGGGTTGGCGAGTGCCCCGGGTGGAGGACTGGCGTGAGCCACGGGTGGAAGGGTGGCGTGTGCCACGGGTGGTTGGGTGGCGTTGCCCACGGGTAGCGAAGTGCCGTAGAGGCCTTAGCTTCATAAGCTCGCTAAACTGTTTGGCAATGTCAGTTGCCCAGACGTAGGATTCCCGCTCTTGTTGACTCCACTCCTTTTCCGCCTTTTTGCCTAGTCGGTCAAGGATGCGGAAAGCCGCTTTAGTCTCACGACTTAGGGACTTCCTCTCTTGGTCAGTGAGCTTGGGAAGAGATGGAGGAGCTGAACTGCACGTGGGTGTGGCGCTGTTCAGTTCATCCGACAGTACGCAGCACTCGCTGACGGAATCGTCGATGCAGAGATTCTGCAAATGCTCTTCCACACGTGTAGTGCTTTTTGAGCTGCTGGCGATGTCGGCTGTTTCCGCGTTTTTTTGTTGAGGTCCGGCCTCAAGGTCTGGTTTTTTATTTGGAAAATAAATTTTGGTCCCACGAGTAGCTAGGGAAAGGGTGGTCAGTCTGCACAGAGCCCCGCATTATGCAGATAAGGCGGTTGATCCAGAGCGTGCCCACTGTCTCTGGATACTCCGTTAGCGACTGAGCTATTTTTGGTTGCCCTGGGCCCTCAACCAGGCTGATCCTCGGCACGGTACGGTTGACACCTTGATCCAGCCCAGGGGTGGAAATTGGGGGAGGAGGGGGGGGGGGGGAAGAAGGATAGGAGAGACTAGGTAGGATGATTATCCTTTAGTTTTTACTTCGCGCCTCTTCAAGTGAATCGCTCATCGTTGCGGCGGTACCGCTTGGGACGTGATACGTCCCCGATGTCGATTCCAAGCGTCTTGAGCTCTAGTATAAGCCATCACACCACGACAAGGTAGATAATCAAGTGATGCATCCATCCAAGATGGGGAGTTAAACTTAACTTTTCTGGTTTTCTGTTTAACGTGTGTGTCAAAGAGCCTATTTAAAACCCATTAAAAAAAACTACTTGGTCGTTCACAGAAGACGTGTAGAAGATTTCGTTTGAGTTAGAGTTCCGAAAATCTTGTAAGAGATGACCGCAGTCAATATTTTCAAAGTCTCTAAACTGATAGGTATCAGTAAGAGAGCGATTAGCGAAATCCAGAAATTCATGTTTGGAAAAACCGGGGGCAAGAAGTTGGTTATATGGGAGTATTTTGTCTAAGTCGCTCGTGAAAAACAGATCAAGCAGCGTACTAGGATTGTTCGAGTGATGAGTAGGTAAGGTCTTATTTACCGCGAAGAGGTTTAGTGCCGCCATGAAGTCAGATAGGTCAGCAGACCTACAGGCGTCGAGTAGGTTACAGTTAAAGTCACCACAGATAACAATATGGAGGTTGTAACATGACAACAGTTCTAGTGTGTCGAAAAGATGTTTAAAATTGATATTACTGTTTGGTCTGAAGACATTCGCGGTATCACACACAACATTTATGAATAAATAATCAATTGGGCAATCAGCTTCAGACTTGCACATAAATTTAAATTTTATACCAAAACGAACGTAAATTGCTACGCCACCACCCATACGAAAGGATCTGTCGCATCGGTAAAGCCTGTAACCATCTAAGTCATAAATGTGGTCACGAATTTGGGGAAAAAACCAAGCTTCAGAGACACGAATAATATCAATTTTCGAACCTACAAACAAGTGCCGAAACTCATCAATTTTAGGATATAAACTGTGCATTAATATGGACAATATGTAAACCATTGTGTTGTGCGTTTAGAATTCGAATCATATCGTGTAAGGTTCCATTCCTGCCACTACTAGTGTATGTGTGTGTCATAATTATTTAATAGTATGTTGAGAGGGAAAAAAGACAAGTTAGAAACACAAGTATATATAATATATATATGTTTATAAAAATAAGGTGGACAGCAATTTGAAACAATTAATTTGGCCATTCCCACTTACAAAGAAATAAATTAAAAAAGAATAGAAATACAAAAAAAGGAAAATATTAAAAGAAAACGGAAATTAAAAAATAAAATAAAATAAAAATAAAATTATTTCAGAACGAACTACTTAAGTGGCAGCACTTTAGTTGGCTGGTATAGATGTCATCGTGTCAGTGGCAACACTCAAACAATCAGAGTTTTCAACGAGAATACCTTTGGTATTCAGCGGTAAACTTAACGAACACAGATCCAAATTTAGTTTGCATGGAGGACAGATGCTTTTGACGTTTCATACGTACAGCTTGCTCTAATAGAGCACGATTCCTCTTTGTCAGACTCTCGTGAATGTATATTCAGGCTGACATCACTGAGCGATAGATGTTTATGCATTTTGCGGTGGAAAGCAACTGATCGAAGAAAAGAGTTTCTCTCTTAGGATAAATTAACCTTCAGTATTATGCGTTTTTCTTTTTCCGTTCAGAGCTGAGCCTGAGCTGTCAAAAAAATTTTTATTTTTTTTTAGCTCGAAATTCGTTTTTCGTTCAGAGTATGTTCAGAGCGCACTCCATGAACTCAGAATAAATTGACCGAGCGTTCAGAGCAAAATCCTGAGCACATTTTTCATATTTGACAGGAGAGGACAAGGAAAAAAAATTCAACAATTAAAATAGCGGACGAAATTTCTTGTTATGGCGCAGAAGGTAAATATAACATAAAATATAATTATCAATAGATATTCTATTCATGCATTTACTTGATTTATGGTTTAAATGAACATCAGAGTGCTCAAGTGTGTTTCATAAACAAATCAGAGCGCTCTGAGCACGCTCAGTTCAGAGCACGCTCGATGTGCTCGAGCTCTGCCACCTTGGGGTAGGGGTTAGAATATACCCGAGGTTGGCATGCAAAAACATGCAATAAACAAAACCAACGATTTGAATACCCCAACTGGCAGTCCAGGTACACTGGAAAATCCACCTTCATCGGAGGTCGGCTCTACGGATTCTGGGGAGAGCCATTTATTGCACCTAATAAATCCCTTCTTAAAAAGTGCAAGGGTATCTCGATCTCCACCAACAAGATCGAAGGTCTCCGGAAAAAGAAGTCCACCGGGAGCGCAAGCGCGTTAAAAACGGGACTCAGCGAAATATAAAAGTCTTGAGGAAGAAAATAAAACACTCCGAATCAAGCTTAACGAAATGGATCTACTCTATCAAGATCTTAAGAAAGAGATAGACTTATTAAAAGAAGAAAATAAGTCCCTCAGGAACACGCATATCCAGAAAGAACGCGAATGTACTCCAGTACGCTTGGCTAGTCGGGAATATCACACCGCAGAAAGAAGAGCTAACACGCAAAACGTATCGGGTCCCAAAGAAAAGACCTAGTAAAAAACGGAGAGGCGGTTCATCGCCCAAAGTCGAGCCCCTAAAAGAATAAAATCAGAAAGAATCGCAAGAAAAGCAGCTTCGAGTGCAATTTCGTCCACCCCGATCAATAAAAATCGTCGGGATAACGGAATACAATAAGTTGTAAAGCCTCCTTAAAGGAACATTTACATCGAAATATAAGGTTACATTTTTCAGCGATAACGCGTGGAAAATTAACATCGATGACTACAATGACTATCGAGCTCTGTCCCAAAAGCTAAATACCGAAAAGATTCAGTGGTATATTTTCGAGATCAAGTCAGAAAGGCCACATCGTGTTGTTGCAAGGGGACTCCACCCCTCATGCACCAAAGAAGAGGTTATGACTGATCTTCAAGCCAAAGGTTTTAAAATTCTTGATGCCGTTAATATTATCAAGAAGGAGAAGCAACAAACTGAAATAGATAAAGACGTCTTGGTAAGGCGTGGACTTCCGCTTTTTATGCTTACCTTCGATAAGTCAGATAATATCGACGATATCTACCGAATTAGACCTGTACTAAATATCGTGGTCAAAATCGAGCCCATGCGTAGAAATTTAAGGATGATTCCGCAGTGCAAACGTTCCCAAGGATTCAACCATACGAAAATGTACTGCAAAAAAGAACGGCGATGTGTGAAATGTGCCGGAAATCACCTCTCCCAAGTTTGTGGAGTAAATAAACAAACCTCTGCAATCTGTGCTAATTGTAAGGGAAAACACCCGGCAAATTATAGAGGCTGTGAAGTAGCCAAGGAGTTGCAAAAACGGAGAGATGCACTCCTTAAGCCCCTAAATGCAAAATCGAAACTGAAAACTAAGCTAAAGCGTAAGATCGCAAAGGAGAAAGTAGGCAAACTAAAACTACCGGGTCCAGAGCGCAAAAGGGAGAGGGAAAGAGTGTCAACAGAAAGGTCCTCGACCTCTGTTCTTAAAAGAAACGGCACTGAAAAGTTGATATTGATAAAGCCACCGGGTAATGACCTTCGGACAACAGGAGTGCAGACTTACGCTCAGGCCGCGGCATCCGGAAAACCAAAAAACGTTCAAATTTCGACGGACCTTGTCTCTCATGTTTTGTCGGTTATTCTCGAGAAATTTGAAGAACAAAGCAAAATAAATAAAATTATTCTAGATACGAGTAGGCTGGTTAAGCTTGAAAATAATTCACGGAAAACGCCTACTTCATCTAGAATATGAATGAAAAACGAATGTTAAATGTATGTACTTGGAATGCAAACGGACTTTTGCAAAAACTTGACGAATTGGAAATCTGCATGCGTGAAAACGATATATATATTTGCGTGATTTCTGAAACCCACAAGGAATCGCATTTACAAATAAAAGGCTATAATGATTACCACGCTTGTCATCCTTCGGGAGCGAGCGAGAGAGAGAGGCGGATCATCCTTGCTTATTAAAGACTGTGTTGCGGAGTTTTGCGAGCAAAAGCGTTTATAACCTGTCAATGTTTTCTCTCACACAAAAATGTATTTCCAAGTGAAAATTATCTTTATTTAAAACTAGTGTCCGACCGAAGCTTCGGCTTCGGTCACATTCGGCTAAAAACTACAATCGACTAAACCTTAGGCTTCGGCCAAAAAGGCCGAAGTTTTGGTCGAAGCCGAAGGTTTAGTTTATGGTTGATTGGTTGTCGTGCGTCGTGGTAGGCGCCGAAAATTATTGATTGTATAAATGTATTTTATTATTGCTAATGAATTACCTACTTGTTTTTTTTTTGTTATTTATGCGTTATTTCTTGTTTTGTTTTGAACTATTTACCATTTCAATAAAATATTTAAATTGATACTAGTTTAATTTGTTATTATTTTTGAAAAGTTAATTTATCCCGTTAGTTTGCTTATTGCATGCATACATTCCCGAAAAACTTTAAAAAAAATCATTATTTTTTTCACTTTTAGTCAATCCTAAACGAAAATTCTTTAAGTTATTAAAGCTTCGGCTTCGGCCGAAGGTTGTTGTCAAGCCGAATATTAGGCTTCGGCTTCGGTTTCGGCTGGAAATCGACCTTCGGTCGGACACTATTTAAAACAAATGTTTCGGTAAGGAAATGAAAAAGAGAAAAAATTACAAATTATTTAGTTTTTCCTTTTACTTCGTTGTCTTCGCGTGTGCTGCTAGATGATGCCTATTTGCCGTCCCAGTTATAAAAGAAAGGGCGTCAGGTTGGTTCGAAATTTCAGCCGGCGGAAATCAAAAAATGCGGGAATAAATCGATGTGCGATCTCGGTATTCATCAGCAGCTGTCACTTAAGGGTTCGTTCGCAACAGACTGCATCGAACAATCCGAAGACCTAAAGATAGGGCTTGAAACTTTGCAACTGTGCACGATTCGAGTTAAAAATAGTCAGCGTACTCTTAAAATTACATCTATCTAGTGTCCACCGCGTTCCGCGCTTGAACAATTTTTTTTTTTTTAATTTTACTAACTTGTTTGAATCGCTGAAACCTAATTTTATTATTGGCGCCGATTTTAATGCGAAACATACGTTCTGGCGCTCAAGATGCAGCTCGAAAAAAGATAGAATGCTCTATGGGGCAGGTATGGAGTACAGTTGTGATTTCCATTCGACGGGTAAACCGACATACTGGCCAACTGATACTTCGAAAATACCTGACCTGATCGATTTTTTCGTTGTGAAAGGAATGTCTACCAACCATATAAAAGTCAAAGAGAGCTTTGATCTGTCGTCTGATCATTCCCCGGTTATTTTAACAATTAACGAAAAACTAGTCTATAACCTAGAGCCAGAGCGATTAACTGGTCGAACAACTAACTGGGAAGGCTTTAGGAACGAAATTGAAGATAATGTAGAACTGAGCGTTCCACTTACGACACCCTATGAACTTGAGGTTGAAGATGATCGCTTCGTTGAGATCGTACAGCTCGCCTCTTGGAATAATACGCCCAATCCAAGGAAAACGCCGGACAGATACGGTTTACGATATCCTTCGGAAATAAAAAAAATGGTCAAGGAAAAAAGAAGAGCGCGTAAAAAATGGCAATAGAGTCGTGCTCCACAGCATAAAGCACACTTGAAACGTCTGTGCAATTTGTTGAAGAAGACTATTAAGGATTTTAAGAATCGTGCAATAGGCTCTTACCTTGAAAATTAAGCAGCGAAAAAAGATTCCAATTATTCACTTTGGAAAGCTGTAAAAGGCAGTAAAAGGCCTAAAGTCCCCGCGCCGCCAATCAAATTAAATCGAAATGAATGGGCGAGGGAAGATAAAGAAAAAGCTTTTAACCCTGGAAGAAACCTTTAAACCGTACGATGGTCAAGTGTTTTACGACAACCTCAATAGGCTGGATTTACCATCTGACGATTTAACGCTCACAACTGCAAAGCTAAGGGAACTCAAAGATGAGATCGAGAATCTAAAACCTAAGAAATCTCTAGGTTATGATTTGATTACCGGAGAAATTCTCAAAGTTTTACCTAGAAAAGTATTCATTAAGCTTCTCCATATTGTAAATGCTGCGCTCAGATTAAAACACGAGCCAAGCCAATGGAAAGTTGCGGAAGTCATAATGGTTTCAAAACCAGGAAAACCGCCAAATGAGGGAAAATCATATAGACCAATCGATATCGAAAATTTTCGAGAGGATATTACTAAGGCGTCTCCAACCGGTTATAGAAGAAAATAATCTTCTCCCTGACCACCAGTTTGGGTTCAGAAGTAAGCATTCGACGATTGACCAGGTGCATAGAATTACTGACGTAATCGAGAAAGCATTTGAAGAAAAAAAGATGTGTTCAAGTGTATTTCTGGAAGTCTCGCAAGCCTTTGATAAGGTGTGGCATGATGGCTTGAAATCCAAACTACGACAAGTTCTCCCTGTATCTTCTTCTTCTTCCTTTTATCAGCGAGGCTATGATCCGAAAACTAGGGGTCACAGCCCTCCCACTTCACTGCATTTCTACTGATCCGCCTGTGGGGTTCGCCTATTTGACCTCAGAAAATAACGGCAGGCCTGCCGATTTTGGATCACTCGGTTACTGAGGCCAATGAAATGCCGATGTCGTCGCATTTGTCTGATCCAGGCGTTTATAGGCCTGCCTTTCCTACATCGCGATGTCTTTGGAACGTGCATAGATATTGCCTTTTTAACAGGGTTCAAATGATCTCTTCTTTGAACGTGGCAATACCAGCTGAGCCGGTCGCGCTCTAATTTGTGTACGATGGTTTCCTTGATGTGAAAGCTTCCACGGATCTTCGAACTTCTTATTCGATCAAGCTTGGTCAGTCCTGCTGTCATGCGAAGCATCTTCATCTCAGCTGCCGTTAATTTACTCTCATACTTTTTGTACATCGTCCAACATTGTGAACCGTATGTGAGCGCTGGACGTACAACTGCGGTGTAGAGCCTTCCTTTCAACTTAGGGGGCATTTTTCTGTCACGGAAGATAGCGGAATTTTCTCGCCACTTCATCCACCCTACGCTTACACGATGATTGATGTCGTCATCACAAGTTGCTTTGCTATTGATCATAGATCCCAGATATTTGAACTTTTCGCACTTGGGAAGCACTGTTCCATTCAAATAAATGTCTGGAATAGGCCTGAGTGGATCAGAGAACGGGCAGCACAAGTACTTTGTCTTTTTTGAACTAATGCGATACCCATTTCCCTCCAAAACGTCCACCCACACATCAAGTGCTCGTTGCAGGGATGTAGGATCCTCACTTATGATGGCTCCATCGTCAGCAAAGAATAACTGATGTACCTTGGGGTCCATCACTTTACCTTCAAGCAGATAATCAAGGACTGCAATAAAGAGCAAAGGACTTAAAACGCTTCCCTGGTGCACCCCGACTTTGATTGGGAACTCTTCGGTTACTCCAGCGGGACATCTTACTCTTGTCTTTGCTCTTTCGTACATGTCCATGATCATCTGTACATAGGTTTCTGGAACCCCTCGATGTCTTAGCGCCACCCATATCAGATCTCGTGGTTGTCTGTCGAATGCCTTTTCAAAGTCAACCAATACAATATGCAAATCCCTTAAGGAATCACGATGTTTTTCCATTATGATCCTTATACTTTGGATTGCATCTGTGGTTGATTTACCCGAGACAAACCCGCACTGATCATCAGATAGCCGTATTATTTTTCGCAGTCGGCCACCTAATACCCGCTCAACGATCTTCATGGTGTGTGACATCAGCTTGATCGAACGGTAGTTATCACAGTTTCGCGTATCACCCTTCCCTTTGTATATAGGGAGGAGGTAGCTTTCCCTCCATTGATTCGGCATTGGATCACCTCTCACGAATTTGGAGATAAGAATTCTGAGCCATCTGAACCCGATGTCTCCCATCTTTTTCCAGAACTCAGAGGGTATTTCGTCTGGCCCAACCGCTTTTCGTTTTTTTGAGTATTTGACCGCCTCACTAACTTCTTCGACTGTAATGTCGGCGTCGTCATCCACAAGAAGCTGGCCATGAGCATTGCTAATGGACTTTGGCGAACGAATCTCCTGAGCATTGTTCCTTCTTTGGGCGGCTATTTTGAAGATAGTGGCGCTCTTGTTCATATTGTGTTGTGTTTTCGCAGCTCCTGGATAGCCTGGTTTGCATCACCAACCGGGGAAAATATTTTCTCCAGCTCCCGATACAGGCCCTCCGTACTCTCTGCTTGAAGCTGGGCGCACTTCTTCTTCGCTTTTTTCTTGCAGCATCTGTATTCCTTTTCGAGACGAGCTTTTTCGTCATTATTATTAGAGGGGCACTTTGACCAAGCTTTGAAAGCCGCTTTCTTCTCATTTATCACTTTCTTAGCTTCATCACTCCACCACCATGTTTCTTTGGCGTGTTGATGGTGGCCTTTTGAAGCTCCTAGCAGTGATTTGGCCTTATTTAAGCAAGTTCGCTGTAGGGAATCCCACATATTTTGTGCTCTGCACTCTTCATCCTCAGCTCCGTTGATGGTGTGAGAGAGGTAATTTTTCATTACGAAAACAAAAGCTTCGCCTTTTTCTTTGTCCAGATTGTACCACTTGATTTTCTCAGAGACCCTTGTTTGTTTGCTTTTCTTCGGTGTTTTCATAAAAATTTCTGTTAGCAGGAGACGGTGTTGCCGAGCGATTGCCTCTCCCAGGATCACTTTGCAATCTTTTACCCGGGGCTTCATGAAACTGCCTACCAAATGGTAGTCAATCTGAGTTTCATCTCCACCACTGCTGTAAGTGATCAGGTGTCGGCTTTGTTTGATGAACATGGTATTTAACACGATAAGACCGTGTGATTTGCACATGCTTAGGATGTCTTCACCAGGAAGGTTCCTGGTGCCATATCCTAGTCCTCCATGGCAGTCTTCATAGTCTTCGCTTGATTTCCCGACATGTCCATTCAAATCTCCTCCAACAAATAGAAATTCTTCCTTTGGGATGTTCTTAAGGAGATTGTGGAAATCTAGCCAAAATGCATCTTTATCTCTCTGATTGTACCCATCGTGGGGAGCATATGTACTGACAATATTCCACACCTCTCCTTGTATTACTAGTTTGAGAGACATCAAACGGTCGCTGGACTTCGAA
Organism: Brachypalpus laphriformis; assembly: GCA_945910035.1. NCBI lineage: Eukaryota > Metazoa > Arthropoda > Insecta > Diptera > Syrphidae > Brachypalpus > Brachypalpus laphriformis. Next base: position 227,966,375 of record OX246753.1, on the reverse strand, counting down.
ATGCTCAAGACGTTACCAAGTAGCTCTGCCGCAAGGATGATACCGATTCCGTTCTTAGACTTTTCCGTTCCGTAGTAGAACATCTTGTAATCTTTTGTCCTAACGTCCAAGAAATGCGCCCGATTCCCGGTGTTTTTCCATTTCGTCTCTTGGACACACAAGATGTCCACCCGCCTTCTATTCATCATCTCTTCCAGCTCGTAACTTCGACCGGTCATGCTTCCAACGTTCCAACTCGCGACCCTCAACAGTGATATTCTTAACCCGTCCCTGCACGGGGAACAAGTTCTCCCTGTATTCTTATACGATGTTCTAGAATCATGTCTCGGGAATAGACTTTTTGTGTTAGACATGGAGTCGAATACTCCGAGCTCAAAGAAATTTCGGCCGGCGTATTACAAGGAAGCGTTCTTGGGCCGCTTCTCTATTTGCTGTATACTCGTGATATACCGAACGAAGGTGGCACTATCCTTGCTACGTAAAACAATCGAAGAAACGACTGCAAAACTGCAAAATGCACTGAATAATGTAAATGAATGGACGAGGGACTGGCGGATCGCCCTCAACGAATCTAAATCTGTTCACGTGAATTTAACTTACAAGAAAACAAATAACTTGCCAATTTTCCTAAACTCGGCCCGAATACCTTTTGCAAACGAGGCCAAATACCTGGGAATGACACTCGACGCAAGACTGAAATGGAATTCGCACGTGAAAATGAAACGGAAAGAACTCGAAATCAAATATAGAGAAATGTAGTGGTTACTCGGAAAACATTCCCAGCTCAGTACTGAGAACAAACTGCTTTTATACAAGCAAGTGCTAAAGCCGGTGTGGACCTACGATATACAACTTTGGGGTTGTACCAAGAAAACAAATGCAAATATTTTACAAGCTTTTCAAAATAAAGTGCTAAGAGAAATTGTCCAAGCACCGTGGTATAGTAGAAACGACGATATCCACAGGGATCTCGGAATTCCGGCAATCGAAGCTGAAACTAGAAGCTTCGCGAGAAAGCATAGAAACCGACTAATCGGACATGTCAACAATACAGTCCTACAATTTTTGGATGGAAGCAGTTTATTGCGCCGACTACAAAGGACGAAACCTTTCGACTTGGCGAGATAATGATTAACCGCGTCTAAATTGCGGAATATGCAGGATCTTTCAGTGGAAAGAAACCCGCCAAACGTTTTTTTTTTTATGATAGAAAAATTGGTTGATAAGTTAATACTTAGTTGCGATATCTAACAAATTTATATCGAAGGTGGTGTTCTTTTTAGTCAGTAAGAATCGGACACTACTATGAGCACGGGCTTGCTATTCTCATAATGTCTATGGAAGATTTTTCACCTACCCTCGGAAAAAAAAATAAACATATTAAATACCATGTTCATCAAACAAAGGGGAAACCTGATCACTTACAGCAGTGGAAGAAATGAAACCCAGATTGACTACCATTTGGTAGCCAGTTTCATGAAGCCTCGGGTAAAAGATTGCAAAGTGATCCTGGGAGAGGCAATCGGTCAGCAACACCGTCTCCTGCTAACAAAATTTTTTATGAAAACATAAAAGAACAGCAAACAAACAAGGATGCCTGTACAAGTGGTACACTCTGGACAAAGAAAAATGCGGGGATTTTGTTTTCGTGATGAAAAATGACCTCTCTCACACCATGAACGGAGCAGAAGATGAAGAGTGCAGAGCATAAAAATGTGGGGTTGCCTACAGCGAACTTGCTTAAAGACCGAATCACTGTAGGAGCTTCAAAAGGCCGCCGCCAACACGCCAAAGAAACATGGTGGTGCAGTGATGAAGCTAAGAAGGTGATAAATGAGAAGAAAGCGCCTTTCAAAGCTTGGTCAAAGTGCCCCTCTAATAATGGAGACAAAAAAGCTCGTCTCGAAATGGAATACAGATGTTGCAAGAAAAAAGCGAAAAAGAAGTGCGCCCAGCTTTAAGCAGAGAGTACGGAGGGCCTGTATCGGGAGCTGGAGAAAATATTTTCCCCGGTTGGTGATGCAAACTAGGCTATCCAGGAGCTGCGAAGACACAATATGAACCAGAGTGCAACCATCATCAAAATAGCCATCCAAAGAAGAAGAAATGCTCAGGAAATTCGTTCGCCAAAGTTCATCAACAATGCTCCTGGCCAGCTTTTTGTGGATGACGACGAGGTGGCGGCAGTATTGTGAAGAACTTTTGAATGAACAGTTTCCCCAGCTATACTTTCCAAGAGCCATCCCTTACTGTGAAGAAATACAAGAAATTACAATCGAAGAAGTTAGTGAGGCGGTCAAATACTGCAAAAAAGGAAAAGCGATTGGGCCAGACGAGATGCCCTCTGAGTTCTAGAAAAATATGGGAGACATCAGGTTCAGATAGCTCAGAATTCTCATCTCCAAATTTATGAGAGGTGATCCAATGCCGAATCAGTGGAGGGAAAGTGACCTTCTCCCTGGATAGAAAGGGAAGTGTGATACACGAAACTGTGATAACTACCGTTCGATCAAACTGATGTCACGCACCATGAAAATTAACCACAAATGCAATCCAAATTATAAGGATCATAATGGAAAAACATCGTGATTCCTTAAAGGATTTGAATATTGTATTGGTTGACTTTGAAAAGACATTCGACAGACAACCACGACATCTGGTATGGGTGGCGCTAAGACATCGAGGGGTTCCAGAAACCTATGTACGGATGATCATGGACATGTACGAAAGAGCAAAGACAAGAGTAAGATGCCCCGCTGGAGTAACCGAAGAGTTCCCAATCAAAGTCGGGGCGCACCAGTGAAGCGTCTTAAGTCTTTTGCACTTTATTACAGTCCTTGACTATCTACTTGAAGGTAAAGTGACGGTCCCTAAGATGCATCAGTTATTCTTTGCTGACGATGGAGCCATCACAAGTGAGGATCCTACATCTCTGCAACGAGCACTTGATGTGCGGGTGGACGTTTTGGAGGGAAATGGGTATCGCATTAGTTCAAAAAAGACAAAGTACTTGTGCTGACCGCTCTCTGATCCACTCAGGCCTATTTCAGACATTTATTTACTTTACTTTACTTTACTAGGGCCTTGTACGCACTGCGACCTGTAAGATCTATTGTGCCGGCCCGGTGTTTAGCTGAGAACTTGGTTAAGGCTCTTGATAAACCTCAACAAAGCTCCAGGCTCAATATTCCAGAAGTCAGAGGGACTCAATAAAGCCCTTCCGATATGGAGAAGTCTTTTTCTTGCGGCCATGGGGCATTCACAAAGAATATGTTCTGCCGTCTCTTTTTGCTCTCCACATAGCCGGCATTCGTCTGTATCTGCTACTTTTATCTTGTGCAGATGGTACCTGAGTGGACAATGACCAGTCAAGTAGCCTGTTAAGGTTCTTAGGTTTGCTTTCCTAAGCTCGAGTAGCTTGTTAGCCTTGCGGCGGTTGAGATTAATTAACTTCTTTGCCTGTCTTAGGCCCTTGAGTTTGGCCCAGTACTCTGCATGATGATCATCTTCCCATTTCTTTATTTTTATGTTAACGCTACTCCGTGCGACTCCAAAATAGGGTTCAGGACCGACTAGTGGGCGACTAGCGCCTCTTCTCGCTAAGCAGTCCGCCCATTCGTTGCCTTCCAAGCCTTCGTGTCCTGGTATCCAGGTCACAGTGACTGTGTTTTTCGATGCGAGATCTTCGAGTAGGTTTAGACAGTCCCATACAAGTTTTGATCCTACCGTGTACGATTTCAGAGCCATAAGTGCTGCCTGGCTGTCTGAGAGGATATAGATGCGAGTACCCTCGACTCTTCTACGCAGACATTCTCGTACACAGAGGTCGATCGCATGGACTTCCGCCTGAAATATTGTTGGTGATTTCCCAAGCGCAGCCGCACGTTGGAACCTGGGTCCATAAACTCCTGCGCCAGTGCTACCATTTTCCAATTTGGAACCATCTGTGTACCAAGTTTGAGAGTTTGGTAAGACTACAAGTCCGTCATTCCTCCACGTGTGGCGGTCATCTATGACCAGATTGAATTTCCTGGAGAACCGGTATTTCTTGATCATAGTATCTGGGATTTTGAGAATAGGGTCAATTTGAATATAACATAGAATCTTCAAATGGCCTGTAAAGTTGCCGATTTGAATGTCCGAGATCTTGGGTAGCCTAAGAGCACTCAGCATAGCTCCTTTTTGTGCTGCAAGGTGCAACGGTGTGAGGCTAAGCATTGCTCCCATTGCTGCCGTAGGGCACGTTCTCATTGCTCCTGTGATACTCAGACAGGCTAGACGATGTATTTTATTCAACTGTTCCTGAGCCTTGGCCTGTAAGGTTTTTGGCCACCAAGCCAAAGATGCATAGGTGACCATGGGTTTGATAATGGCGCTGTACGTCCAATATATTATCTTGGGTTTTAGCCCCCAAGTTTTACTATGCAGGCGCTGGCACATAAACATTGCTCTTGTCGCTTTCTCCGTAATGTTGTTCAGGTGTGAGTTCCAGGTGAGCGTCTTGTAAAGTATAACACCTAGGTATCTCGCTTTCTTGGATATGTCGATTGGGACGTTTTCCAGTCTAATTTCTTTGAGAGTGTGGTTTCTATTCCTGGAAAAGGGTACAAGTATAGCTTTTCCGGGGTTGATGGTAAGTCCCTTTGTCCTGCACCAATCGGAAGTTAAATTGAGGGCACCTTGCATTAGTTGAGAAATTATGTCCTCAAATTTGCCTCTGACGCTGATGACAATGTCATCTGCGTATCCTTGTACTTTGTAACCCGATTTTTCAAGTAGCTCTAGGAGTTCGTCAATAACTAAGGTCCAGAGCAGGGCAACCTCTGGTAGCTGTTATAGTTTTATGCGAGCCTCCGCACTCGATTCTTATCTTCCTGCTGCATAGCATGGTTAGGATCCAGTTTATGATCAGAGGAGCGATATTTTTCCTGATCATAGCCTTTTTGATAGCCTCATAGGAAGTGTTGTCGAATGCTCTCTGTATATCTATGAAGGCACATAGGGCTGTTTCTTTCACAGCTAATGATTTTTCAATCAATAATGTTAAGCTATGAATGGCTGTTTCCGTAGATTTCCCAGGTTGATAAGCAAATTGGTTTGCATGCAGAGGATCATGTATAAGGAACTTATCCCTTATATGATGATCGACAATTTTCTCCATCGTTTTTAGGAGAAAGGAACTGAGACTAATGGGTCGAAAGGATTTAGGCGATTGCTCCGCCTGCTTTGCCGCCTTTGAAATAAAGACCACCTTAACCTCTTTCCAACTTTTTGGTATGTAGCCTAGTGTAAGGCTGGATCTGAAAATTCTTATAAGGGTAGGAATTAACAGGTTTGCTCCTTGTTGTAGTAGGCAAGGAAATATGCCACCTATACCTGGTGATTTAAATGGGCTAAAGGTAGATAGAGCCCATCTAATATGGTTGGCAGTAAAGATTTTGCCAGATAGGCTATAGTCTCGTGTAGAAGCAATGAGAACGTCGTTCCTCAGGTGTTCTGGAGAGACAGCACAAACGGATATACAGCCTGGAAAGTGGGTATCAAGTAAGGCTTGACAGGCTTCCTCCGGACTGCTGGTGAATTCCCCATCTTGTTTCTTTAGGGAGCCAAGATGCTTGGAGTGACTCTGGGCTAGGGCCTTTTGAAGGCGAGCCGCAGTGGGGAAGCTTTCGATACGTTCGCAGTGAGCTCTCCAAGATTCGCGTTTAGATTTTCTAAATTCTTTGTTATAACTTGTAAGATTTTCTTTGTAAAGGCACCAATCGCCATTGACTTTAGCTCTATTGAATAGCTTTCTAGTTTCACGCCTAAGTGACTCAAGACGCTTATTCCACCAGGGGGCGTCGCGGTTGGTCCTTTCCTGCCTTTATAAGCGACGGAAATGGTTTTTCGAAGGTGTTCTGCCTCGAATTCCAACTCTGAAATGGTATGTATAGGATTCGAAGCACGATTTAGTTCTGCCTCGAGGATAAACCGATAGGAATCCCAATTAGTGTGCCTAGGGTTCTTGTAATTTAGCGTGTCACTCATGGAGATCCCTCTATCGAATCTGATGTGGTTATGGTCCGACACAGAGACTTCATCAGACACGTGCCAGTTTGTGATGAAATTGTATATAAAAGGGCTTGCCAAAGTGAGATCTAGTACCTCTTGGCGGATGATGTTAGTAAAAGTAGGAACGTTTCCCCTATTTACCACCACCATGTTGTTAGTACATACAAATTCAAAAAGCGATTCACCTCTTTTGTTGATGTCCGAACTGCCCCAGGCTGTGTGATGGGCGTTAGCGTCACAGCTGATAATCCAGGGTAGCTTTTTGGCACGGCAGTAAGCCATCAAGTACCCTATCTCGTTCGGCGGTGCCTCGGCTGTGTCCCCGGGAAAGTAAGCGGAGACGAAGACAACCTTCGTGGTTCCACTTGTTAGCGACACTTCTGCCACTATCGCCATCAGGTCCCTAGTAATGAACTCTGTAATGGGAAATATATTATGAGTATTTTTAATTAAAATTGCTGCCCTAGGATTACTCCACGAGTCAGAATAAATTAACTTACAGTTCTTCGTTGGGAGCCCTTTAATGGCTCCCTCGAGCACTAATGGCTTCTTCCTTCAGTGCCAAAACAACATCTTCCTTGATGAACCGTCTATTCAGCACGGAAGATGCTGCCCTAGCATGGTGCAAGTTTATTTGAAGGCACTTGAAATGCCTTCTGATGAGTGGTGGAGGACTCAAACGGTAGATGAGCCCCCTGTCCCGGCGGGCCGTTTTTTGGCCCTGCCGCTATTCAGTAGCGCAGCTTCCTCGGGGTTTCTTCTCTCCCTCTTCCTTAACCTTCCAGAGGGAGGGATGTAGCGTCTTTCGCTATACCTAAGGGTGTAGTCCACCTCTCGACGTGGTGTGTGTCTGGGTTTGAGTGGCGAGGGTGGACGTGGATGAGGGTTGCGCGGATGAGGGTTGCGCGGATGCTTCGGTAGCGCACTTGAAGTTCTAGCTGATGTACTTTCTGGCGGCCGTTTGTTTCCGGATACCGCCTCAGCGCTGGTGCTGGGGCCCTGTGTGGCCTCCGCCCTGCTGTTGGAGGCCCGTATGGCCTCAGCGCTGGTGCTGGGGCCCTGTATGGCCTCAGTGCCGCTGGTATTAGCTCTGCGCGTACAAGAGCTGGCAGGATTTTCTTTAACTATCGTGCCTGTCTGGTTTACGGTGGGTCTTGGGTGCTCTTTATGTTTACGGCGAAGTTGTACGGACCCGAAGCCGTAACTAAGTTCACCTCCGATTTTCGAGAGGTGTGAGGCTGATGCCGGATCCAGAGCCATGGTGATCTCCACGACGGCTGCTCGTTCAACTCTATTGAGCACTCTCCAGTCGTCCACTCTTAGCCCCTCGTTTTGGCCTTTTATTAGGCCCAACAAACGCTCGTTTGAGTCTTTACCAGGAAAGTACCCGACCAAAATTTCTGGACGCGGAACTTCTCCATCGTCCACAACTTTCAGCTGTGCATCTTTCCAGGGCTTCATTTTGGGTACTGTTGTCTTGAGCCAGTCCGCTGTTGCTCTATTTTTACAGCTGAAAAGAAGCCAGCCGGGTTCGAAAGTACAACCGAGGAACTGCGGTTTAGTAGAGCTTTCCCTCTGCTGCAGGATGATGTCCAGTACCTTGTCCTGTACCCGTCTGAGCTGGTCTGTAGTCCAGATGGTGCCCGGGAAGTTTGGTGGTAAGACACCAATCTTGACGATATCAACGGCGGCGTCCCTGTAGGTTTTTACAGGGCTTGATGGTCCGAGCCTAACTTTTGACGTGGTGGCTATCCTCTTCGCTGCGTTGTCTGGTGGTGTAGCGCTGTCACCTCTTGGACGTTTTGAGGGGGCTTCTTGCCTGTTAAGTGGAGTCTGCGCTAGCTCTCGAGCTTTCTCCAGGCTGTGTCCTTTCCTCAGAAACTCTTTTAGTCTCTTGCGTCCAGCTCCAGATAGCTTGACATTTTCTGAATAGAGACTTTTGACGCCTTCAATATGAGCATCAATCACCGTTGCAGGAGAGCCAGGTGATGCTAGGAGAGTCTCTTCATCCTCCGTATTTATGGTGTCAGTTGTGTCGATGGTACTTGAAGCCACGTCGTCTGCTATGACATCCATAAGTTCAGACTCCACAGTAGGACCAAGTGCCCTCTCTGTAGAGTCTGAGAGGCCCAAAGCGGCCCCGGTTTGAACGTTAAGAGGAGTGCATTCCTCATTGTTATTTTTTAAATTTTTATCCATGGGATTTTTTGATAAGGGGAAGGGTAGTTCACCCGCGGTAGAGCCCCATGTCACGGGAGGGCTAATTTAAACCGGATGTCACCTGGTTTCCGGAGTCCACCGTTATAAGACACACTTACGGAGTGCCATTCATCCCTTAGGCACGGTCGTTACACACCTGGGATTACGGTTTTGTTCAAGTTTTCCTCTTTAGATCCGCCATATTTCGTATTCAGCAGGGACACCTCGTGCAGGATGTGGTTCTTCACCACATATGGACGGTCTTAGGAGATAGATTCATTTGGATGCCTCTGTTCCCTGGCTCCTTTGCCTGGAACCTTGCCCCCCAGACATTTATTTGAATGGAGCAGTGCTTCCCAAGTACGAAAAGTTCAAATATCTGGGATCTATGATCAATAGCAAAGCAACCTGTGATGACAACATTAATCATCGCGTAAGCGTAGGGTGAATGAAGTGGCGGGAAAACTCTGCTATCTTCTGTCACCGAAAAAGCCCCCTAAGTTTATAGGAAGGCCCTACACCGCAGTTGTGCGTCCAGCGCTCACATGTGGTTCACAATGTTGGACGATGTACAAAAAGTATGAGAGTAAATTAACGGCACCTTAGGTTAGGTTAGGTTATGTTGGCTGTCCACACGGGAGTGTAGACACACTTAGACCAGCGAAGGTCCTTTGTGATACCAGGATCAAACCATTAGGCCACTCAGGGACTAACAAAACCAACCGGAGCTTTTGACAAAGCGATGGATGCTCATGACGTCCAAGGACGCCAGATCGCAGAGGTCGTCAAGGAAGGGGGACCCTAGATGGAGCATTCTTTTATGTGACAGGGCTGGACATGTGCATAGAAGGTGAAGGATGGTTTCCTCCTCCTCCTCGTCCCTACAGCTTCTGCAGAAGTCATTGGAGAAGAGGCCAAGTCTTTTGGCGTGCTGGCCTATAAGACAGTGTCCAGTGAGAACACCGACAACGCAGCTGATTTGTGTACGCTTTAACTTGATCAGATCGGCACTACGTTTTTGATCCAGCTTAGGCCAGATCTGTCTCGAAATGTGACACGTTGAGCCGTTTCCCCATAAAAGGTTGGTCGCGCTAATAGCGTTCAGCTTTAGTAGATACTTACATGTAGCGAGGGGCATACCCAGGGCTTGCCTTTCAGGCAAAATCCTTAGAGTGGTACCCTGTCTGGCGAGGTCGTCAGCCCTGCAGTTACCTGGAATGTCTCTATGGCCCGGCACCCAGCATAGGTGAATGTTGAACTGCTCTGTCATCTCCATAAGAGATAGACGACAGTTTAAGGCAGCCTTAGAAGTGAAAGAGAACGATTCCAGGGACTTGATTGCCGCTTGGCTGTCAGTGAAAATGCTAATATCCCTGACAGATAATACATTACATTTCAGCCAGGACAGAGCTTCTTTAATCGCCATGATTTCCGCCTGGAAAACGCTACAATGATCGGGGAGGCGGAAAGAGATGCTCAGATTGAGCTGTTCGGAGAAAACACCACAACCCACCCCACCATCCGTCTTAGATCCATCTGTAAAGAAGTGAACCGAACTAGCATCGACAGGGGGGGAGGTGTCCCATACATCCCGGTTAGGGATGCTCGTACTGAAGTTACGGTCAAATCTCAGTTTCGGCGGGGTGTAGTCCGTGTTTTCGTGTTTGAAGTTGAGAAGATCAAGGATCGAGGAGTGGCCAAAGCGATAGCTAGACCACTGAGAGGAGGCTTTCAAGCGGATGGCCGCACAGGCTGCCATCTGTTTGCCGAAAATATCTAAGGGTAGCAGGTTGAACAAGATGTCCAGTGCCGCGGAGGGAGTAGTTCTAAGTGCACCACTGATGCAGATGCATGCAGATCTTTGCACCTTAGCTAGTTGAGTGAGGTGGACAGCCCTTTCAAGAGCAGGCCACCATACGATCACCCCATATAGTAGTATAGGCCTGATAACGGACACGTATAGCCAATGGGTGATTTGAGGTTTAATACCCCAGCTCCTACCTATAGCCTTTTTACAGGAATAGAGAGCTACATTAGCCTTCTTGACGCGCTCTAGTAGATTGGCCTTCCAGTTTAATTTCCTATCCAAAATAAGACCCAAATATTTTGCGTTTTCAGAGAAGGTGAGACTGGTGCCATTTATCAAGGGAGGGTCTATGAGGGGAACTTTATATTTCCTCGTGAAGAGAACGAGTTCCGTTTTATGGGGGTTAACCCCCAATCCACAATTGGAGGCCCATTTGGTGAGCCGAAGGAGAGCATATTGGAGGATATCCCTGAGAGTGTCCGGGTGTTTACCGGAGGAAGCAATAGCAATGTCATCAGCATAGGCGATCACTCTACAACCTGACGTATCCAGGTCCAACAGTAGTTCATTAACTACCAGGTTCCACAGAAGAGGTGATAAGACTCCACCTTGAGGTGTACCGCAGCGAGCAATTCTTCTGGCCGATGCTCCGCCCAGCTGCGTGTTAATAATCCTGCATGTAAGCAATTGATTGATCAACACTCCGAGCGAGGTATCCACTTTCAGATTTACAAGTGCGTCGGTAATTGCCTTTGGTTTGACATTGTTAAAAGCTCCCTCAATGTCAAGGAAAGCCACCATGGTGTATTCTTTGATGCTCAATGATTTTTCGATGATGCGCACAAGCGAATGTAAGGCAGTCTCAACCGATTTGCCTTTGCAGTACGCATGTTGGGACGGCGAGAGCAGAGCTGGGCTAATACTTTGCCGAAGATGGATATCTATTAGCCTTTCTAACGTTTTGAGCAGAAAGGACGATAGACTGATAGGTCGGAGATCCTTTGGTTCCACGTGCGAGCTCTTTCCTGCCTTAGGTATGAATATGACTTCAACCTCGGTCCATAGTTTGGGAATATAGACCAGATTTAGACAGCCCGACAAGATGACTTTGAGCCATGGAAGCACAATGTCCTCGCATTGCTGAATTTCAGCTGGAATAACACCGTCAGGTCCTGGGGACTTGAAGGGTTTGAAACTGCGCATGGCCCAACGGATCTTTTCTGTAGTTATCAAGACTAGCGAGTTGCTGCAAGGTTGAGGGGGGGGATTTCCCTCTCGCGATATAGCAACAGGGGAGCTACCAGGAAAGTGGGTATCCAGTAAGATGTCAATGGATTCCTCCGCAGAGGAGGTCCAGTAACCATCCGGATGCAAAAGGAAGCTGGGTGTAGCAGGGCTTTTAGAGAGGATTTTCCGCAACCTGGAAGCTTCCGAGGACTCTTCAATGCTGTCGCAGAAAAGTCTCCAGGAGCGTCGTTGCTCCTTCCTCAGTGAGATTTTGTATTTTCTGAGAGACAGTTTATAGGAGTCCCAGTCGGCCGTCTCACGGGAGCTTTTAGCAGTATTGAAAAGGAGCCTACTGTCTTTCCTAAGAGTACTGAGATTTGCATTCCACCAGGGAGGTTTCATTCTACCTCGAGGTTTGCGGAGTGGGCAGGCCTCGGCCATGGCACCATTTAGTGCCGATGTTAGGGTGTTGACTAAATCGTCGAGGTCTTCAGTGCAAGAAGGTTCAGTAGGCAGATGGGAGGGAATAAGCGTTAATAAACGTTTCCTATAGAGGGACCAGTTGGTTTTTCTATAATTTCTAAAAGCCTTCTGGTCAGGCAGATAGTCATCAAGACTAAATTGGAGGTAACGGTGGTCTGAAAAAGAGTGCTCATCAGAGACTCTCCAGTCCTTAACCAAGTTATATAAATGATCGGAGACAAGAGTGATGTCCAGGACTTCTTGTCGGTTTCGAGTAATGAAGGTCGGTTTGGACCCCCTGTTACAGATTAGGAGTTTAGTACTAAGGATAAAGTCAAAAAGTTGCTCACCTCTTACATTTATGTCGGAACTGCCCCAGATTGAGTGATGGGCATTCGCATCACAGCCAATGATGAGACCAGTGTTTCGGCTCTCTGCTACAGCAATCAAGCTCCCCAAGATGTCCGGGGGGAGTGGGCCCGCAAGATCGTGACCTAAATAAGCCGATACCAACCAGTAATTTCTTGATCGCAATTCCAGGTTGGTAGCGACTATGTCTTGATTGCTGAAATTAGAGAGTAAATGAATGTTTAGATGGGTCTTCGCAAGGATACAGGATCTCGGTTTACCTTCTTTCCTTGCGTAGATTAATATGTAGTTTGGAGTCTTGAGTCCACAAACCCGGTTTCCAACAACCCATGGTTCCTGGATCAAGACTAAGTCTTCCCCGTATTTGCTGAGCCGGAGAATGAGGGAGGCCGAAGCCGTGATGGAGTGATGCAGGTTAATCTGTAGGATCCGCAGCATTGGGGCTACTTCTCGCTACAGATACCATTACCACGGTATTATTGGCTTCCTCTGAATCTGATGACAGAAGGTCATCCTCGAGAGAGAGGCCACATGGGTCACTGTCCAGGAGTGATGGAGAGGGAGAGGGAGGACCAGAGAAGTCCAGTTTCAAAAGAGCGTCAACCATCTCGGTGTCTGTCGACGAGGAGTCAACCCCCGAAAAAGATGGAACGACGCAAGGGAGCGAGGGAAGGGGCTCGGAAGGAGAGGTATTCTTAGCTGGTGCAGAAGAGACTGCAACCTGCTTAGGAGGTACTTTCTCGAGCTCCTTCTCGTCACATTTGTAGACTTTCAGGGTGATGGAGCTGAAACCATAATTTACTACCCCTTTAGAAGATGCCAGGGGGGCCAGAGACTCTTCATTGATGACAATGATCACACTTCTGACGTCTCCTCTCGGGTCGTCCACTTTGGCAATCTTCCAATTATGGGTAGGAAGGGAGCTGTTGTTAGCCTTCAGAATATCCAGGATGATTTTAGGATCAGAGGGTTCAGCCGGAATGGTAGCACGTGTTCTTGGTCGGTTAGGAATCTGGTCCTTTTCCACGACCTCCAACTGTGCACCTGGCCAAACCTGTCCTAATCTGGAGACAGCAAGTTTGTAGAGATCCTTCGATCTTTGGTCAGCGCAGGCAACGAGTCTGACATGCCCTTGATGCCAGCCACCATCCCTGCAGGAAACATCAGGGCCGGGATGGTCACGTAGGATTTGGAGACAGTTGGTGGCGAGTTTAATCTCCACCTTCCTCCACTTATCCGCCGTAATGCTGCCATCCGGATCGCTATGGTCAACGACCGCAATCTCCAAGTGTGCCTTAAGCACTTGGTTGAAGGGCTTGGTAGTAGCGATGGACTGTACTACCTTGGTCTTTTTGGCAAGGGTGGGAGACTCATCTTGAGACCTCTGACGTTTGGACGGCAAGTCCTTGCTGGATGAGTCAGGGGGGAGCTGGACACGTTTGAGTGCCCAGCTTAGAGAAGTCTTATGCTTCTGGGTCCTGTCCTGTTCAGGAATTACCTGGATGCGGCGAATTAGCTTATAAGCTAGCCGGCGATCTTGGTAAGAGATCTTGGGGAGAGCGACATTCGGCAAGCTCGAAGCCGAGCCATCCGTCGCCGCCGAAAGAGATTTGAGAAGGGGATGTGGATCCTTCGAAGTGGAGGGCACAGCACGCTGTAAGCTCGAGGCCGAACAGTATGCTGTCCCTGAAGGGGCAGAGATGTTAAGGGGTTTACCCCCTCGCGTTTCATGGCCTGGCTTTACGATGGGACCAGGTGTTGACACCACTGTCCTATCCGCCAGTGTACCAGACGCGCGTTCAGCAATCCTGGGGGCGTCAACCTGCTTGCAACTGCTTGCAACGCTAGTGCTAGGCCTCAAGGCCAATGCGCTAGAAGGGATTGCCACAGCAGAGCTTGCGGGTATGCTTCCCAGGAGGCTGGAAGACGGTTTTTTAAGAGGACCGTCCTCTTTCTTTGTCTTTTTTATATTTTTTATGTTTTGTATGTTTTTGTTTTTATTGTTCATATTTGGACCCACGAGTGGCGGAGAATGGGAGGTCGACCTGCACAGAGATCCGCATTGTGCAGGCAAGGCAGGCTAATCCGGAGGTCGCCAGGTATCCGGATACTCCGTTAGCGACTGGACTATTATTTAAAGTGGGCCCCCAGCCAGGCTGATCCTCGGCACGGGTCGTATTACACCTTGATCCGGCCCACTGGAGAGGAGAGAGGGGGGGAAAGGATATGACGGGGATGGATTAGGACGACTACAGCTTGGCTTCTTGTCTCATCTGGGGAAATACCCGAGAATCCTTGACCATTACTAGGCCCCTACACCACGGCGAGGTGTGTAGTCATGTAGGGGAAACGGCACCTTAGATAAAGATGCTTTGCATGACAGCAGGAGTGACAAAGCTTGATCGAATAAGAAGTTGTAAGATCCGCGGAAGCCTTCACGTCAACGAAACCATCGTATGAAAAATAGAGCACGACCGGGTCAGCTGGTAATTGCCACGTTCAAAGAAGAGATCATTTGAACCCTGTTAAAAAGGCAATATCTATGCACGTTCCAAAGACATCGCGATGTAGGAAAGGCAGGCCTATAAACGCCTGGATCACACAAATGCGACGACATCAGCATTTCATTGCCCTCAGTAACCGAGTGATTCAAAATCGGGAGGCCTATTTTTATAGGCGAACCCCACAGGCGGATCAGTAAAAATGCGCTGATGTTGGAGGGTTATGATCTCTTGTTTTCGGATCATAATCTCGCAGAAATGGGAAGAAAAAAAAGAAAAAATAATATACGTAAGTTCAAAGGGTTTTACCCTTTTCTGTCTTCTAACTAAATTATTTCTATTCAGAAGTTTTAGAATTTCAGCATTGTCATGGTTGTGAAGCCTAGTCTCATGTTTCGTAGCATCTCTTTTGACTTCATCGTCTATCATTTCAATTCCTAGATCTCTATGTAGATCAGCGTTACGTATATGTATACCGCGGATCATTAACAATGCTGCGTAGTACTTTGTTTTGAAAAGATTGGATGATTTGTAGGTTAGTTCCGCTCGTGCAATCCCACAGGTGGAACCCATAGGTCTATACTGGTTTCACGACTTGCTTGTAGAGGAATATTTTATTATAAATTAAAAGGCAGGATTTTCTTTCAATTGGCCAACACATACTTCTATAACGTATGCCTAGTTTTCGCATTTTTTCTTTACGTGGGGTTACCAGCGCAGTTTTGCATCAAGAGTCATACCCAAATATTTTGCGTATTTCAGTATAGCACTTTATTATTATGAATGAGTACGGGTAGATATTGTACATTCTTATTTATGTGGATAGTATAACAGTTCATTAAGTTTTATTTGCCATTATTTTGTCCATGCCGAGATAGTGTTTACTGTCCTTTGTAGTTTTTCTGTTACTTCCTGCATGGTTTCTCCCACGGCAAGTACAACTGTATCTACAAAAGTCGCTACGGTTATTTCTTGGCTTTCTGGTAAGTCATTTGTGTATAGGAGAAATAAGATAGGGTCTAATGCACTTCCTTGAGGTACACCGGACTTTATTTATTTCAGTACTGAGTACTCGTCGTCCTGGTTTACTCTAATAATTTTTGTTCAATATAAGATTTTAATATTTGACAGAATTACTTTGGTAAGTCCCTTTGCAACTTGTGTATTAACCCTTTATGCCTTATTTTGTCAAAGTCTTCCGAAACATCTAAGAAGTTAGCTGAGCATATTTTCTTCTCTTCTAATGCTTTTTGGCAGGAGACGAACCTGCGATACTTATGGTGTTAGCCAGAGATGTAAAAGAATGCAATCATTTTGTCATTTAACTCATTTGACTTCACGTGGATTTGTTTCAATTCAGTGACTTCAATAATGACTTCAACTTAGAAAAAGTAAATCACCATTCATTTTGAAGTCATGATTTAGCAATGATTTTCTGCAATCATAATTTTGAAGTCAAAATGAATGCAATCATTTTGAATGCTCTGCACTCATTGAAGTCACCTTGAAGACACTAGCATTCATTGCATTCACTTGAAGTCCTTGAAGTCATCTGAAGTCATTGAAGTTTTTGAAGGCTTTGAAGTCTTTGAAGTCATCTGAAATCATTGAAGTCTTTGAAGTCCTTGAAGTCTTTGAAGTCTTTGAAGTCATTGAAGTCATTGAAGTCTTTGAAGTGATTGAAGTCATCTGAAGTCATTGAAGTCTTCTAATTCGTTGAAGTCATCTGAAGTCATTGAACTCTTTTAATTCGTTGAAGTCATTCTAGTTATTGAATCTGTTCTTTAGTGTCGTCTACCAGAAGCATAAATATATAAAAATATAAAAATAAAAAAATAAGTTAGTACTTATGCATACATAAATTAAAAAAGAAAATAAATAATATTAAAAATGATAACATATTGTTTGTACATCTTCGTGTAAAACCAATAATAAAGTTCAGCTGTTTTGGCACTTGGTGAAACACAGGTAGTTGAAGAATCGTCTGATTTGAAACTGCCTGGATATAACGTAATGCCATTATTCTTTCCCCATCGCGGCCTCGCCGTTTATGTCCGTAGTGATATAGCTTACCAAGTTCCACTACAGTATGGCCACTGTTCCAATCCGGAATTTAATTTCAAATGGCTAAAATTCGCAAAGAATCCACTACTGTTTTGTCTACAGAAATCCTAGTGCGGATAGCAACTCGACTTTTAACGAATTTGATGCGCTGTCCGATTCCATCACACGAATTGTCTCCTTGTATCCTCATACTGAAATCGTCATTGCGGGCGATTTCAATATACACAATTCGGAGTGGCTTCGACATTCTGGCCAGACAACACCCGAAGGAAGGTATGTTGAACTTTTCGCTGAGATAAACAATTTGACCCACCTTGTAAATGAGCCTACACGTATACCGGACATTGAAAGTCATTCCGCCAACACTCTGGACTTGTTTCTTACTTCACACCCTGATAAATACATCATTGATGTTTTAGCGCCTCTAGGCCGGTCTGACCACAACATCGTATCAGCTAAATTCTCGTACTCTGACCACACAGTTAAAGAAAAAACTCCCAAAAGAAAAGTATGGCGTTACGAGAAAGCCAACTGGGACGGCCTTAATAGTTTCTTTAGGAGTTTTAACTGGTCGCTATGGTTCCTCGATAGCGACGTGGATGCCGCCGCTGATATGATTACTGACACCATCCTCTTAGGTATGGATGCTTTTATTCCTAACAGAATAAAAAGCATCAAACCCAATGCAAACTCGTGGTTTGACCAGAGCTGCAAAGAGGCTATCAGGTTGAAAGAAGTAAGTTTTCGGTCTTATAAAGCGAACAATTCTGAGGAAAACCGAAAGAACTTTAAACAAGCCAGAAATGACTGCAATGCTCTCATTCGACGTGTAAAATTCTTTCATGACCAAAAATTGAGGCAAAAACTTCTACAATGTCCCAAAGGTAGTAACAATTTTTGGTCATTCGTCAAAAATATTAAAAATTCTGCCTCGCCTGCCATCCAACGCTCATTAACAATGGCTGTCAGCTCCTTAGATAAAGCCAATCTGCTTGCTGCCCACTTCACAGCGAACTCCACCCTGCCAGATAGCGCGTTATCTCTGCCTGTACTTGAGAGCGTCGAATTTTCAATGGGACAAGTCCATTTTCGCACTCGTACAGTTGCAGGAGTACTCAAAGGTCTTAACATACACAAATCCGCTGGTCCAGATGGTATCTCCCCCATAATTCTGAGGAGCTGTTCTTCCACGCTGGCAAAACCTCTGCGTAAGCTTTTCTGTCTGTCCTACTCTTCTGGGCTTTTTCTTTCCTAGTAGATGGAAAACAGCATTTGTCCAGCCCGTCCCTAAAAAAGTCGAATCTTCCTCCCCGTCCATTTACCGACCCATTGCACTGACGTCCCTTCTTTCCAGGGTCATGGAAACGCTGATTAATCGTCAGCTTATGAAATATCTTGATTCACGAAGACTCCTCAATGACCGGCAGTACGATTTTCGTAGCAACAGGTCCACTGGTGATTTGATGGCATATCTCACCGGAGAAGTCGAACCAATCAATCCATCACTTCGGCGAAACAAAGATGGTTGCGCTCGATATTTCTAAGGCATTTGACAGAGTTTGGCATCAGGCTCTTTTGTCGAAAATGCGTGCATGTGGCATCGATGAGTCTCTTCTTCAATGGATTAGAAATTACCTTTCGGACCGTTCAATACAAGTTGTCTTGGACGGCTTCAAGTCTGCAATTTACCATATTAATGCTGGTGTTCCCCAGGGCTCCGTTTTGTCTCCGACTCTCTTTCTCATTTTTATAAATGACCTCTTGTCTGCTACTTCTAATCCAATCTATTCCTTTGCTGATGACAGTACCCTCAGGTTTTCATATTCGTTCCCTAACTCACGTCCCTGCTCTTCGGCCGTAGAAGAGGAACGACAACGTATGTTAAACACATTAAATTCCGACCTGGACAGCATAACCAAATGGGGTTCAATCAATAGAGTGGAATTTAATGTATCCAAAACTCAATGCTGTCTTCTGTCTCTCAAGCGAAACCAAAACCCTCAACCATTATCTATGAATGGTACTTGTATCGCTGAATCCGAAAGACTTGCCATTCTCGGTATGTGTATCAATAATCGTCTTCGATGGAACGATCACATATTTGAAGTCGCCAAAAATGCTGCAAGATGTCTAGGATTCCTTAAGCGGTGCAAAAAATATTTTACCCCGTCTGATCTGGCCTCCATCTATAAGGCATTCATCCGCCCAAAGCTGGAATATAATGCCCACATCTGGTCTGGTGCACCCAAGACCGTTCTGCACATTCTAGATAGGGTACAGAAACGCGCATTAAAACTCATAGGTAATAGAGACATTGTGAACTCAATAGGCTCACTTGAACATCGTAGAAATGTCTCATGTCTTTCCCTTTTTTATCGCTTCTTTTACAAAAAATGCTCCAGCGAAATAGCCAGCTGCATTCCTCCCCTTCGAAACTTCACCCGCAATACGGGTCATGCTTCGAATGCACATCAGTTCACCCTGATGCCCAACTTCGGACGTACTGTCAAATATAGGGATTCGTTTATAAGCCGAACAACACGTTTGTGGAACGATCTACCAGCCTCTGTGTTTCCTCATCATTACAACCTACAAACATTTAAAGCCAACGCAAACCGGCATCTCATCTGTCTCTTTCCCCCCTTTTACTAACCGCCCGTGCCCTGAGAACCAGTATAAGGGTATTAATAATCCCTTTGGCACGCGCAAATTATAAAAAAAGAAAAAAAATACAGAAAACTGTATCTATTTTAAACTGCATATTATATTTAAATTTGACAGAAATAGTTATTTGATTTTATTTATTTTTTGTTTTTTTTCTTATGTCATAATAATGGAAAAGTGTATTTTTGCTGCTTTTATGTTTCATATCTCCGATGCAATTATTTTATTTTGTACCTT
Source organism: Brachypalpus laphriformis (assembly GCA_945910035.1). Taxonomy (NCBI): domain Eukaryota; kingdom Metazoa; phylum Arthropoda; class Insecta; order Diptera; family Syrphidae; genus Brachypalpus; species Brachypalpus laphriformis. Next base: position 227,946,791 of record OX246753.1, on the reverse strand, counting down.
TTATTCGTGTTCCCGTTATGCTTATTGGTGGACTAGCTGACCAGTGCTCGCCTTGCTTCGCCCGCGTTTTAGTTGACGGTTATTTACTTGTTGAAATATAATTGCCACCTGAATACAATGCCGAAAATGTGTAAACTCAAGTATAACTTCCCCCGTGGGAATCCCACCAGAGCATACGCAAACCCGCTGCCAACACACAATTTATTTTAAATTCATTAAAACATTCTACAATGTTGACAAATCCAACGATCAACATCTCATCTAACAAAATGGAAAAATATTGCAATAGTTCTATGTCTACACATGCATATGCAAGTACATATGTATTGAACCTACGCGAATATTCCCAAGTCTCTTAATTGCTTGAAGTTTTGACAGCACATGGATATCTTAATTAATAAAGTTTACAATATCTTAGATTTGGCACTGATAATGTTTTTTTTCTTTCAATTTCAATTTCAATTTGTTTCAACTCTAGAAGAGATCGCACACTGAAGATCAAAACATAATCATGCGATAGCGCGCCCATACACTCACACACACATACTATTGCAACGATAGCCACTGCTGCATGATTGCTGGCCGTGGTCTCCACTGAAGGAAAATTGTGGTTGATGATTTGCTTAATTGCTTTTTGCATTGCTCAGCTTCAGGATAACGCAGAAGGATGTTTTATACCTTAAATCAGCGGTGAATTTACTAAATTCACCTATTTTGTATTTTTTTAATCCGGAGAGCCAGTACTGAGCTACGGCTGTGGAATCAATATTTACAGATGGGAAATTCGATCTCAATCCCCTATGCCACTTAGACCTTGAATTTCGGAAAATCCCCTAAGGAATAACTGTGCAAAATTTAAAGTACCTACGTCTAGTAGTTTTCGAGAAACGATGTTTACAACGGAAATCGACTTTGCTTTTATAGTATTTAAGATTCATACGTACATGTATGAGTATGTACATGCATTCATATGTACATATATATACGCAAAGTTGTAAGTTTTTATTTTGGTTATAAAATAATTTCTTTGATAGAAAAGATTTAATATATGTACATACATGAATACAATTTTAATTTTTGTTTTATTCATTATAATTTTTGATTAATGCATTTCATGAAAACAGATTCAATAACTTGAATGACTTCAACGAATTAAAAGACTTCAATGATTTCAGATGATTTCGACGAATTAAAAGTAGAGCCTACGATTTTGAACGTGTACTTACTAAACACGTGTACACGGAGTCGGGGTACTAAGTATAACCCAATTTAAAATCCGTGTTCTTAAAACACGTGTAATTAATCACTTTATTATCCGTGTACACGGATTTTAAGTACATGGATTTTAAATACACGGATTCTAAAAACACGGATTTTTATGATTCGTTTCATTGTTGGCTGCATTTACAATTGATATGTTTTGATTTTCTGGTTTATCGGTCAGTTGATAATTAAAGAGGGATAGAGAGATAACCTACTATGTGTTTGTCTACAGTTGAACAAGTGCATAGAATAACACATGTAATCGAAAAATATATTGATGAAAAAAAGATTTGTTCAAGCGTATTCCTTGACGTTTCTCAAGCCATTGACAAGGTCTGGCATGAAGGCTAAAAGTTCAAATTGCGACAAATTCTGCCAGAGCACCTTTACAATATTTTGAAGAACTATCTTACGAATAGACTATTCCGCGTCAAGTGTGGAAACGAATATTCAGATTTTAAGGAAATAATGGCTGGGGTGCCGCAAGGAAGCGTTCTTGGTCCAGTTTTATGTCTATAATACACCCGTGATATACCGCAAGTAAAAGGCACTGAGCTAGCTACATTTACCGACGACACTGCTGTCTTGGCAGTAGAAAAACTTCAACAAGCTTTGGATTGAGTAAATGAATGGACAAAGATTTGGCGAATCGCACTCAACGAGACCAAATCTGTTCTTTACTTATAAGAAAATAAATAATTTGCCGATCTTTTCAAACTCGGTTCAAATTCCGTTTGCAAACGAGGCTAAGTATCTTGGAATGACACTTGATGCAAAGCTGAAATGGAAAGCGCATGTAAAGAAAAAACGAAAAGAACTAGATAATAAATATAGAGAAATGTATTGGTTACTTGGAAAATATTCCAAGCTTAATATAGAGAACAAACTGCTTTTATATAAGCAAGTGCTAAAGCCTGTATGGACATATGGTATTCAACTCTGGTGTTGTACCAAAATAAGTAACATTAAGTGTAAGTAACAAAGTGCTAAGACGTATTGTAAATGCGCCATGGTATATCAGAAATAGCGATATCCACAGAGATCTTGGCATTAAAACAATCGAAGACGAAATCATAAACTACGCGAGAAAGCATAAGAGTCGACTAGAAAGTCACGTAAATATAATATTACAGTCCTCCAAGTTTTGGATGAAAGAAATTTACTACGCCGTCTACAAAGAACCAAACCTTTAGACTTAGCGCGTTAAGTACCCGCGTCTAAACTGCGGAGCTAGCAGAAACTTCTAATGAGAATGTACCTGCAAGGCTTTCTTATTTCGCGAAATGAAAACTACTTGATAAGTGGAATACTAAGTTGTAGTAAAAATAAAAATAAGTCGGTTTTGAAGGGAGGTTTTTTAGTGGGTAAGAATCCCACACTACAATGAGCACGCGCTGTCGATCCTCATAGTCTTGTTGAAGATTTTCACCTACCCTCGGAAAAAAAAAAAAAAAAAAAAAAAACAAAAACAAATTCTCAAAGCCATTAGCGTTCCATTCTAGGATTCGTATATCTTTCATTTTTATTGTTTTTTAGATACAGACTTTTGTGGCTGTTTTGTTTCTCAAGCAATATTAGCCTTTTTAGTTTAACCTGATTTAATTTGTCCATATATTCCATTCTGGTGAGGATTTTCCACAAAAATTCTCTATTACAAAAATTGCCGATCCTGCCGAATAGTTCAGGGCTGTGGCGGATGATGGAAACAAAAGCAAAGAATTTCTCTGGTTCCCGAGATGATTTTTCAATTTCTTTTATTCGACTAGAATTGTTATTAACTAAATTTACTTTTAGAGCTGGTTTGAGTCTTATTTGAAAAACAGATCCCAAAAAGTGAAGATTAATAATATTTTAAGCCGCTTAAAAGCTATAAATCTTGGAGTACTCCAGGAGTCAATACTTGGTCCCATTCCGTTCTTAATTTATGTAAACTCTATCTTTGAACAGCCCTTTATGGGGAAAGTTAGGGCTTCTGTAGATGATCTTGCAATTGCATTTGATTCATATAGTCCCTTATATATATGTTGTGCTATGAAATAAACCACGAAGTTCATTTGTTAAGAACTTGGTTTGCAGATCATAAGCTTATTGTTAGCAAGAAAACAAAACTAATATTTTTCAGTCTCGGAACAAAGACGCTTACGGCTGTGAATATTATGTTCCATGCTTCTGATTGTACTAGGAATATTTTATGTAACAATAATAATTGCTTAAGATGTGGTTCTATATTCTTTAATCCTAATGTCGCCTGCAATGCTACCAGTTTTAAAGTTGACAAATTAGAACGTTTTAAATACCTAGATGCTACAACAGATCAACATCTAAGCTGGACAGAGCACTCCGCAAAATGAAAGCAGTATCTACTTTCTTCAATCAATTGTTTTTACCGCCTTAGGAATTTTTGTACTAACACCACCTTAAAAGTAGTATATTATGCGATTTTCCATTCGAAATTAGAATATGGGATTTGTTGCTGGGGGGGTGGTTATCTAAATGAATTACAGCAGTTGATTGTACTTCAAAAATCAGCATTACGACAAATTTGTAATATCGCGCACTTAGTTCACACTATGGAACTATTTCGCCTGACGAAAATTCTATCAGTTCGTCACTTATTTTATTATAAGGTACCAAAGATATTTTTCTTGAGAGATGGTTATTTGCGAAGTTCTATCTATGACGAAATAACTTTAGAAGTACCTACTTCTCGTTCTGTTGTTAGCCTACCTGCTTTTCGGACTAGACATTTTAGAAATTCCTTCGCCATCGTATCTTGCCAATTGTTTAATAAGCTACCTGAAAATATTCGTAACATTAGAATCTTATTTGCGTTTTTGAAAAGTGTGAAATCGTTGCTTTTTGAATTTAATATTAATGAAATTGATTTTTTTTGTGCATATGGTTAAACACTTATTATTACTCGAAGACTGTGATTGCTCCTTACTTTGTATCTTTTTCTTGCTTTACTTTCTGATTTCTTTTTTTGATTTTGTTTGTAATTCTTTTTTTACATCTTTAAATATTAATTTTTAATTGTTCACCCCAATACGAAATATTTTATATAAAATGTGGGATTCATTTTATTTTTTCCTTAAAGAATAGGTTAGGTTAGGTAAGTGGGCAGGTGTAGGGGGATAGAAAACCTCCACACCACACTCAGGTCAGTATAGACCCATTGTGATACCCAAGGGGGGAAAGGAGATAGAAAAAGGAAATCCCTACCTCGTGGAAAAATACCGTCTTGTAAGTATCCTAAAGAAAGAACTAAGTACTCACTGTGTCCTAGATACAAACCATCCAGAGGATTTGATGAAGTTTGCGATGTCATTTATTGGTCTGTTGGACAACTCTTCTAGATCCTCAAAGAAGTGTTGCCCAAGGATCTTGTTTCTCAAATGATAGAGGCCTGGGCAATGACAGAGAAAGTGGGCGGTGTCCCCCTGAGCCTCCTCGTCGCCGCAGCCTCTACAAAGGTCTTCGCTAGTCACACGTAGTTTTTTCATGTGGTACCGCATGGTGTTATGCCCCGTAATGACTCCAATTATAGTAGAGAGGGATTTTCTGTGCCTCTGTATGAGTCTATTGGTTCTTACTCTGTCAAAAGCGGGCCACAGCTTCCTCGTGGTGACACAAGTATCTAAACAGGTCCACCTATTGTTAGCCTCCGTTATGGCTTTGTTTCCTGCTACGAGCTTAAGGGCGCAAGGCGGGATGTACACCGAGGGGTCGGATTGATCCGAGCTTAGTGCTGAGCCACCTCTAGCCAGTTCATCGGCTTTCTCATTCCCTGGTATGCCTTCATGACCAGGGACCCAGCAGAGCTTTACCTCGTGCTGTGTTCCAAGAACCTTGAGCTCTTCTCTACAACACTTCACAAGCTTCGATTTTATTTCTATAGCAGATATTGCTTTTATCGCTGCCTGGCTGTCGATGAAAAAAGTGATATCCTCTCGTGGTATTGCCCTCATCGCAGTCTCACGAGCTGCTATTGTAACTGCTAGGACCTCCGCCTGGAAAACGCTGCTGTAGTTCGGAAGCCGAGCTGACATGGAGAGGCCAAGCGTTTCCGAGAAGATGCCTGCGCCTACACCTATTTCCATTTTGGATCCATCGGTGTAAACAGCTAAGGATCGCTCGTTAGGCGTTCTGTCATTTTTCCAGTCTTCCCTGTTCGGATAGGTGCTAGAGAATGGTCTTAAGAAGTCTAGGTAAGGCGTTAAGTAGTCTGTATTAGATACACTGCCTAGATATCTCTGCAGGATCGTGGTGTGACCCATTGCATTTGGTCTCCAGCTATCTGTTTGGCTTAATCTTACGGCACTATGGGCTGCCGATACTTGTATAAAGATGTCTAGCGGAAGCAGATTGAGAATGGCCTCGAGTCCTGCTGTAGGTGTCGTTCTCATCGCACTGGTTGTGGCGATGCACGCTAGTCTTTGTACTTTTGTGATAGCAGCTAGGTTATTTATTTTGCTGGCTGCCTGCCACCATACAAGTCTGCCATACGTTAGTATTGGCCTTACTATAGCTGTATACATCCATAGGATGATTTTGGGGCTCGGTCCCCAAGTCTTCCCAAATATTCTATTGCACGAGTAAAAAGCTATCGTGGCTTTTTTGACTCTTTCGTTGATGTTTAGTCTCCAGTTCAGTTTCCTGTCGAGCAGCAGGCCAAGGTATCTCGCACTATCGGAGATACTCAGGGGAGTACCCCTTACGGAAGGAGTTACGAATTGTGGAATTATTCTTTTGTTAGTGAATAGTACTAACTCTGTCTTCTGGGGATTAACCGCCAGCCCACATCTCTCCGTCCAGGAGTCAATGATTTCCAGCGCCCCTTTGATTTGTTCGCTCTGGGTCGGGAGAAATTTACCTGTTGCTAGCAGCACAACATCGTCCGCATATGCAATGGCCTTGACGCCGCTGTTTCTAAGTTTAAGAAGGACTTCGTTCAGGACAATAACCCACAGTAGTGGGGATATAACCCCTCCTTGAGGGGTGCCTCTTGAGGCATAGACTTCGAGCTTAGTACCTCCGAGTTCAACTTTGATATGTCTTTCCTTTAGCATATTGCCGATCCATTTTATCACAGAATTGTGAATATTAAGGTTCGTTAGAGTTCTATTGACCGCTTCCGTTTTGACATTGTTAAAGGCTCCTTCAATGTCTAGGAAAGCGGCTAGTCTATATTCTTTATTTTTCAGTGATTTTTCTATTGAGCCGACTACACAGTGCAGCGCTGTCTCTACGCTTTTTCCTTTCGTATAAGCGTGCTGCGCTGGGGATATGTCACCTGGGCGTAGTTTACTACGGATGTATATGTCAGCTAGCCTTTCAAAGGTCTTTAGGACAAAGGAGGTAAGGCTAATTGGCCTAAAGTCCTTTGCAGTAGTGTGGCTTGCTTTACCGGCCTTGGGTATGAAGACCACTTTGACCTCTTTCCATGATCTAGGTATATACCCCCACATGAGGCTGTTGAGGTACAGTTCTTTAAGTACCGGGATGATTGTGGTTATTGTTTTCTGTAGCATGATCGGGATAATCCCGTCGGGTCCTGGGGATTTAAAGGGAGAGAATGATCCGATTGCCCACTCAATTCTTTCCTCTGTGATAAAATCCGTCGGAGTTTCCGTTACAAAACTACTGTTAGTTACGATGTTATTATCTGGATGGGCCGTACAACCCGGAAAGTGCGCTTTTAGCAGGGAGCTAAGCGATTCTGCAAAGGATTCAGTCCACCTTCCGTCGGATTCCTTGAGAGATCCAAGAGTTTTTGATTCCCTGGATAGAATTTTTCTCAGTCTCGCAGATTCTGTCGTACCCTTGATTTCATTACAGAAGTGCTGCCAAGAGTGGCGTTTGGCCTTCTGTGTCTCGTTTTTGAAATTTCTCTGACTGGACTTATATTGTTCCCAGTCCGCTTCTAGCATAGTTCTTTTGGCCTTATTTAGAAGGTGTCTAGTTACTCTCCTAATTCTAGCTAGTTCAGGTGACCACCAAGGTGGTGGTTTTTTATCTTTTCGTTTGGTTTCTGGACATGCTTTGACATAGGCTTCATTAAAAATGGATGTAATATCCTCCGCCTTGCGGTCAATGTCGGCAGGTCCGAACCAGTTGCTATCCTGCAGGGATCTTACACCTTTCCTCACCTCGTTGTTAAATAGATCCCAGTTGGTTTTCCTGGCGTTCCTGTAAGGTTTGGGAGAGTCATAGTTGTTACCCACGAGGAATTCGATCAATTTGTGGTCGGAGTAGGACTCTTCCCCTATCACGTTCCACTTGTCAATAGTTAGGGTGCTCGAGTTACTGGCTAAAGTTACATCTATAACTTCTTGCCTGTTCTTTACTACAAAAGTAGGTTCGTTACCCCTATTCGCTACAATAAGGTTATTTTCAATTATAAACTCAAATAAAGACTCACCGCGTAAGTTTGTGTTGCTGCTACCCCATTGAGAGTGATGAGAGTTGGCATCACACCCCAGCAGCAAGTCCCATCTTTCCTGTTCCGCCTTTTGCACAAGAGAGCGGGTCAGTGTGGATGGCGGTCCCTCCTTGGCATCAAAAGGCATGTAGACGGCTGATAGAATCAGCGGGGAAAGCCCCCTCCGCTCAAGCCTTACCACTGTTTGGTCCTCATTGCTGTAGCTAGATAAAAGAAAAAGGTTAATTTGTTTCCTAGCTACGATGCACGTTCTGTTCTTACATTCCGCGTGTAGCGGTTCGATGCTGTATGTAGTAAGGTCTTTATACCTTAGCCCACTTATTTTGCCACGGGAGATCCATGGCTCTTGAATTAGGGCAATGTCTATGTTCCTATCTCCCATGAGATAGATGAGGTTGGCGATAGCTGCTATGCTATGGTGAAGGTTTATTTGAGCAATCTTCATCATTGATTTACCTTATCACCCGCCTTCCTTCTTTTCTTTTCGTCCATCCCAACTAAAGGTCTGACCTTGCATCGGGTAACTCCAATGCGAACCTTATAGCTGTATCTCCTTAGGATGGGCATGGACTTGTGGTTAAGCAACACCACAATCTCAGTTCCGGCTTCTGTATGGGTACCCACTTCTAACACCTCCCAATTTTCGCTATATAGCTCGGGGTTGAGGTGTTGGAGGTTTCTTTCCAGCCGTTCTCTAGGAATGTGTGGGCCCGGAATGAGAATGCGGCCTTTAGGCCTAGTGAATTCCAGCAGATCTGTTTTTTCCACAAGTCGCAGGTCGGCATTCGCCCAAGGAGCCTGCGTGCTGGTTACGAAATTCTTGAGCCAATTGAGTGTTGTCTCGTTGTCACACGACATGACCTTGAAGCCTTTGAAGGTGGTGAGCTGCTCAAAGAAAGGGATAGTTCCCTGATTCTTGACTATGGCGTCGTTTACTCCGTCGAGTATACGCAGCTCCACCAGCCTCCATTGGTCTCCGGATAGCTTACGGTCAGGGTTATTGAAATCGACGATCGCCACCTGAAGATTAGCTCTTTCTTTTCGTGATGCCATCTTGGCTTTTTTGCTTATTCTTCGTGTTGGCGGCGATGTCGTGTCGTCGTGCCTACCTCTCTTGGAACACCCCGCAATCGGCTCGGCCGTGAGCCTTGCGGCCCCATCCGAAACGGTTGGCGGGGGCTTGAGTCTGTCCGAGACTGAGGTGGATGGCAAGAGGCTTTCCTTCCTCGACTCGAACAATCTCCTGCCTGTTCCCCTAATCTGCCCTATGCTACGTCGATTGTTGCCTGAGTCAGCAACAGAACGCCTCGCAGTCGACCTAGGTTTGGACTGTGCGTCCTTGCTTGGATCGACTGAAAGCGGTTTAGGCCTGTCCCCAGCTGAGGTGGATGGCAAGAGGCGTTCCCTCCTCGCCGCGGTCAGTCCTACACCCGTTCCTGTTGCGGTGTTGCTTCCCGCCCCCGCCGCGAGGGAACTTCTTACCTTACGGCCCGTCCTGTCTTGTCGGGTGGATCCTCTCAGCTTAAGCGTGTTAATGGCTCTATCCAGAGCCACTCTTTCCTTGTCCGTGTAGGACTCCGGATCACGCTTTTTAAGCCGCCGTATTAACCGGATAGCATTGCGTATACGGTTGCGCACCGTCGTCTGTCTTGGGTAGATGTCTACGTCGCTGGTCTTCCCTATTTTGGGTGGTCGGGCTAGTCCCAAACCATGGCTACCTAATCTAACTACCGTCGCGAAGCTGCAGGCAGAAGAGTCAATCCTAGGCTCAGCAGGACTGCAATCGCCAGGTTGCTGAGGTGTTGACGTATCCTTCCCGCGTGAGTAGCTGAGGCTTGACACGCTGGAAGTGTCCATCTTGACCATCTTGGTATCCTCCAAAGTCGCACTCTCACCTAACACTGGGACTACCCCAGTCGTCGAGTCAGAGGCTTTATCGGTAGGCTTTTGCAATACCACTGAATCACGATTGTGCTCCGGATTGGCCGATGAGATCACCTTGCGTCCTGACTGGCTAAGGCTTGTCGCAGACTTAGGTGGTCCCATCAACCCTTCCTCGCTCGTGACTTCCGCCGTCACTGTTCTTTTTGGAGAGCTAGCAATAGGCTTACACTCCGCCAAGGACTGTTCCTGCAGGAAGGCACGTGCGTTATGGAGCCTCTTCCGCTCGCATTCCGTTAACTCCTCCCATTTCTTGGTCCCTAATCTCCGGACTGTCAACTTGCAATTTTTTGAGCGCTTGGAGGATGTTGACATATTGGAGAAGGATGAACTGGCAATGGAGCAAGTGTCGCTTGATTCCAGAAAAAGATTTTCCAGATTGACGTCAATTGCACCAACGCTTTCCTCATCCGACGTACGGAGAAGAATTGCTTCTTCCTCCACTCCTACACCTTGATCGGTTTTTATAGAGCTAGGAGTGCCCGATCGAATTACACTCTTCGCTTTTGGTTTATTATGTTTTGAAGTATTTTGCATTTGGATCCCACGAGTAAGGGGGAAGAAGATGTCCGCCTGCACTCACCCCCTGTATGCAGGTAAGAGGAATTAAAATAAAACTGAAGGTCCCCAGGTATTCAGAGTTTGCGCTCGCGACTGAGCTTCCCCCCAGCCATGCAGGCCTCGGCGCGTCGTACCTTGCCTTGGGTGATCACCTTTTGGTCTCTAAAACCTCCCCTTTAGTCGAACCGATATGTGGGAAAACATCTAGCTGGACGCAGACTAGATTTGGTTATTCTCCTCGGCTCGACCTTTGGTTCATAGGAAATAGATTAAGCCTCTCCACCACGACAAGGTAGGGATCGAGGAGATCCTTAAAGAATAAAATGCCATCAACTTTTTTTCATCAAATTATTAATTTGTTATGTAAGTTTTTAAAAAAAATTGTTAATCAAATTCATGAATAAAAAATTGAAATTGATTGAATAAAATTAAACCCAGTACAATTATATTTTTCTTAGCTTGAGAACTGTGCGTCTCTTGTAGTCGTTGTCACTGCTTACCAAAACAAAACTCATCCGTGGGCCTCTGTCAACCTCCTTTTATATTTCTGTAGTCACAAAGCATAACAGGAAAGTGCCTTTTCACATTTCAGAAAACGTATCTAAAGAAGTCTTTATGTGTCTCACTTCGCTGCCCTTAACTCAGTAACCGCTGCAGATAATGAATTCCACACATATCGGTACATTGTTTCAGCATTATAGGTTCGCCTTTCTGAGAGAACATAATATTAAAATATTAAAAACAATAAATATTTTATTTGGCCATAAATATATTTATTTTATTATAATTTTTTTTTGCGCACACTCAAGAGGTTCTGAATACCCTTAACATGTTTACACACAGTGCGGGCGTTGGGAAGGATAGATAGAGAGAAAGAGAGAGAGAGAGAGAACGATTTTTTGGTGTAGTGGTTTTGAAGCTCAGTTGTTTATGCTTCAGAGAAACTCCGGGGGTGGCGAGTAGATAACTGGGGAAATTTTTGTTGTTATTTTTTGTCCTTGAATCTGATTTTTTTTCCCGACAACTGATATCATAGGCAAATCATTATAAACAGACCGAACAATTTTTCCAGCCATATGATCAAGCACCACTGCCAGTGTTATGCCTTCGCAGTAGTGTTCAAACAAGCTTTCACAATTGATGGGACTGACTTTATACATTTCATGAAAAATAACTGAATACTTGCTGGCATCAGGACTTGAACCATGAACCAATAGTGTGACAATTGACGACGTTACCACTACACCATTGCCACCCCAAATGCTTATGCTGTTACGCCTTGTGACCACAGACTTGGCTCTGGCTTTTCAGACAAATTACCAAATTTTGTTCGTATTTGTGCATCGTATCTATGCATACGTTTTACCTGTCCGCATATTAGCTATTACCTCCGTCCTCCTGGGAGTTGGAATATTTTGTTGAGTGTTTTTAGTTTCTGGCGTAACTTTAACTCATTTTCGTCCCTTTTTTTCCTTGCTTGCTGTAGAGCTTTTGCTACTGAGCTTCTTCTTCTTCTTCCTTTTATCAGCGAGGCCATGATCCGAAAACAAGGGATCACAACCCTCCCACTTCACCGCATTTCTACTGATCCGCCTGTGGGGTTCGCCTATTTGACCTCAGAAAATATCGGCAGGCCTGCCGATTTTGGATCACTCGGTTACTGAGGCCAATGAAATGCCGATGTCGTCGCATTTGTCTGATCCAGGCGTTTATAGGCCTGCCTTTCCTACATCGCGATGTCTTTGGAACGTGCATTGATATTGCCTTTTTAACTGGGTTCAAATGATCTCTTCTTTGAACGTGGCAATACCAACTGAGCCGGTCACGCTCTATTTTTTGTACGATGGTTTCCTTGATGTGAAAGCTTCCACGGATCTTCGAACTTCTTATTCGATCAAGCTTTGTCACTCCTGCTGTCATGCGAAGCATCTTCATCTCAGCTGCCGTTAATTTACTCTCATACTTTTTGTACATCGTCCAACATTGTGAACCGTATGTGAGCGCTGGACGTACAACTGCGGTGTAGAGCCTTCCTTTCAACTTAGGGGGCATTTTTCTGTCACAGAAGATAGCGGAATTTTCTCGCCACTTCATCCACCCTACGCTTACACGATGATTGATGTCGTCATCACAAGTTGCTTTGCTATTGATCATAGATCCCAGATATTTGAACTTTTCGCACTTGGGAAGCACTGTTCCATTCAAATAAATGTCTGGAATAGGCCGGAGTGGATCAGAGAACGGGCAGCACAAGTACTCTGTCTTTTTTGTACTAATGCGATACCCATTTCCCTCCAAAACGTCCACCCACACATCAAGTGCTCGTTGCAGGGATGTAGGATCCTCACTTATGATGGCTCCATCGTCAGCAAAGAATAACTGATGTACCTTGGGGTCCATCACTTTACCTTCAAGCAGATAATCAAGGACTGTAATAAAGAGCAAAGGACTTAAAACGCTTCGCTGGTGTACCCCGACTTTGATTGGGAACTCTTCGGTTACTCCAGCGGGGCATCTTACTTTTGTCTTTGCTCCTTCGTACATGTCCATAATCATCTGTACATAGGTTTCTGGAACCCCTCGGTGTCTTAGCGCCACCCATATCAGATCTCGTGGTTGTCTGTCGAATGCCTTTTCAAAGTCAACCAATACAATATGCAAATCCCTTAAGGAATCACGATGTTTTTCCATTATGATCCTTATACTTTGGATTGCATCTGTGGTTGATTTACCCGAGACAAACCCGCACTGATCATCAGATAGCCGTATTATTTTTCGCAGTCGGCCACCTAATACCCGCTCAACGATCTTCATGGTGTGTGACATCAGCTTGATCGAACGGTAGTTATCACAGTTTCGCGTATCACCCTTCCCTTTGTATACAGGGAGAAGGTAACTTTCCCTCCATTCATTCGGCATTGGATCACCTCTCACGAATTTGGAGATGAGAATTCTGAGCCATCTGAACCCGATATCTCCCATCTTTTTCCAGAACTCAGAGGGTATTTCGTCTGGCCCAATTGCTTTTCGTTTTTTTGAGTATTTGACCGCCTCACTAACTTCTTCGACTGTAATGTCGGGTATTTCTTCACAGTTAGGGGTGGCTCTTGGAAAGTATAGCCGGGGAAACTGTTCATTCAAAAGCTCTTCACAATACTGCCGCCACCTCTGCAGAATTTTGTCGTCATCCACAAGAAGCTGGCCATGAGCATTGCTAATGAACTTTGGCGAACGAATCTCCTGAGCATTCTTCCTTCTTTGGGCGGCTATTTTGAAGATAGTGGCACTCTTGTTCATATTGTGTCTTCGCAGCTCCTGGATAGCCTGGTTTGCATCAGTAACCGGGGAAAATATTTTCTCCAGCTCCCGATACAGGCCCTCCGTACTCTCTGCTTGAAGCTGGGCGCACTTCTTCTTCGCTTTTTTCTTGCAGCATCTGTATTCCATTTCGAGGCGAGCTTTTTCGTCACTATTATTAGAGGGGCACTCTGACCAAGCTTTGAAAGCCGCTTTCTTCTCATTTATTACTTTCTTAGCTTCATCACTCCACCACCATGTTTCTTTGGCGTGTTGATGGTGGCCTTTTGAAGCTCCTAGCAGTGATTTGGCCTTCTTTAAGCAAGTTCGCTGTAGGGAATCCCACATATTTTGTGCTCTGCACTCTTCATCCTCAGCTCCGTTGATGGTGTGAGAGAGGTAATTCTTCATTACGAAAACAAAAGCCTCGCCTTTTTCTTTGTCCAGATTGTACCACTTGATTTTCTCAGAGACCCTTGTTTGTTTGCTTTTCTTCGGTGTTTTCATAAAAAATTTCTGTTAGCAGGAGACGGTGTTGTCGAGCGATTGCCTCTCCCAGGATCACTTTGCAATCTTTTACCCGAGGCTTCATGAAACTGCCTACCAAATGGTAGTCAATCTGAGTTTCATCTCCACCACTGCTGTAAGTGATCAGGTGTCGGCTTTGTTTGATGAACATGGTATTTAACACGATAAGACCGTGTGATTTGCACATGCTTAGGATGTCTTCACCAGGAAGGTTCCTGGTGCCATATCCTAGTCCTCCATGGCAGTCTTCATAGTCTTCGTTTGATTTCCCGACATGTCCATTCAAATCTCCTCCAACAAACAGAAATTCTTCCTTTGGGATGTCCTTAAGGAGATTGTGGAAATCTAGCCAAAATGCATCTTTATCTCTCTGATTGTACCCATCGTGGGGAGCATATGCACTGACAATATTCCACACCTCTCCTTGTATTACTAGTTTGAGAGACATCAAACGGTCGCTGGACTTCGAAATGCTCAAGACGTTTCCAAGTAGCTCTGCCGCAAGGATGATACCGATTCCGTTCCTAGCCTTTTCCGTTCCGTAGTAGAACATCTTGTAATCTTTTGTCCTAACGTCCAAGAAACGCGCCCGATTCCCGGTGTTTTTCCATTTCGTCTCTTGGACACACAAAATGTCCACCCGCCTTCTATTCATCATCTCTTCCAGCTCGTAACTTCGACCGGTCATGCTTCCAACGTTCCAACTCGGGACCCTTAAATTGCATCCAAACTGTTTCATTATGTTGCTAGCCCCCGGAATCCGTATAGCTCTGACCCGAACATTTCTGCTCGGTCCAGGATCAGTACCATGCACAGCAGTGGTAGTGCCTGGCGGGGTAGTGCCTTTCCTTTTTGCAAGTATTATCATAATGATACAGTTTTGCAATACAATTTTTGCACCATATTGCGATGGTGTTTGTTGTTTGACACGTGCATGCTCCTGTTTTAGTATTGTTTGATCTTTCTTTTATGACACCGGTGATCTCCAGTCGTGTCAACCCACGGACTCGCATGCACACTTGTGGGAGGGTTTTTATGGTAGTATATGTGTCGCTAGGCTCACTTGGGTGTTATATTGCCTAGATCTGATTTGTCCCCTTAGTCGCCTTTTACGACAAGCGCTAGTTGTTGGGGGGCGCTGCAGTGATATTCTTAACCCGTCCCTGCACGGGCATGCTCTGAGCTACTGAGCATGCTCTGTAATTAGTAGAGTGATTTTCGCTACAGTTTGCACATTGAAGAATGGCGTCTTTTTTCTTTTTTGCAGGCTTTAGTGTCGTGTCCACTTGCACATTTGACGTATCTCGGATTTTAGTTGCATCTCGGTACAAGTTTTGTGTTTCGTAGAGGGTCGATTTCTACTTTCATTCCTAATATATATTTTATTTCATAGATTCGTTTGATATCTTCATCGTGGAGAAATGTAAGCAGAAATAAATGGGAAGGGTTCTTTGCTGTCATAGTTTAGCATGTTAGCGGCTCCCAGTATTTTACAGCCTCTCTTGTTTAGGTTTGAGACTATTCTCTCGAGGAATGCATTTTTTTTGCGATCACCTTTATAGGTTTCGTTTATTTATTTTCATACGTGTTCCATTGTACTTTTTTTTTGTTAAGTAATTTTGTAAAATTTCGAAATTTATTTTAACGTTATTACTATTTATCAATGCTGTACTTGCTTTGATTCTATTTTCCTCCAATACATTAATTAAAGACATCGCGAGGCAGGCCTATAAAGGCCTAGATCTAAATGCAACGACACCGGCATTTGATTGGTGAAGATTTTACAGACCTTTGAATATACCTTTCTTTGGTAGATCGTTTATCTGTGTTTGATAAGCTCGCTTTTGAAGATGAAATTTCGGGGGACGTATTCATCTTACGTTTTTTTTTTCTTGCTGTTTCAACGATTGGAGCTCAAGCTTTAGCTGATTAATTTACCAAGCAAGGTCCCATTGAGTTGCTTGTCACCATCTCTTTCTTCACAGACTTTTGTGTAGGGGAACCTGGGGACACTTGATCCCCTGGGAGACTTGATCCTTGGGTATTATTTCCACAACGAGAATTGTTTTCTTGGAATAAAAAAGTGGCATTACTGCATTTAATATTGAAAATTACCTCAGACGCCATTTTGCCAATCGTACGGAAGAACTTGAACTTCAAGTGTGTGTTTTGTGTTAATAGCGGTAAAGTTCTTTTTTTTAAAGTTTTTTTTTTGTATTTTTTTCTCCAGAGTGTTGTTATGTGAAGTGTTTTGTGTATATTTATTTTGGAAAGTCTTTATTTTGGTAAGTATTTGTGCATATCTCTCAATAAAATATAGTTCGTTTTCCATAAAAATTTTGTAGACAAGTAAGAAACTACCAGAAGGGAGATTTGATCCCATTAAAATAAGGGAGACTTGGTCCCGGGATCAAGTCTCCCAGAATATAGGAATTTAAATTTTGTTTTATATTTTTATAATTTTGTTGTGTATTTTTGTTATTAGGTACAGATTATGCCGCGAGTGTAAAAGCCAAAGGAGGGCACCAAAAAACGTGTCCCAATAGATGCCGAAAACTGAGGAAAGCCGTTCAGAGTGTTTTAGAAGGTAAAACAATAAAAGGAACAGCAAAACTCTTCGGAATACCTATCACGACACTAAAAAGATATTATCGCAAACGTCAGCAAGCAAACGACGGAGATATAAGTTACACCCCTGATTATGCGCAGTCGAGAATATTTTCTTTAAACGAAGAAGCATTACTTGTTGTATACCTCGAAAAAGCCAGCTAGTTACACCACGGATTGTCCACACATTCTTTAAGGAAACTTACTTACGAGTTTGCTGTGCCAAATAATAAACCCCCGGAGAAATATAGCAAGTGGCAAAATGAAACAGCAAGCTTCGATTGGTATTATAGATTCATGAGAAGAAATTCGACGCTTTCCTTGCGCATACTTGCTACTAGCTTGAGCAGGTCGACGAATGGCCAATAAAAGAAGATATTTCCGAAATAGCAAGGTACCAAGTCGTTAAAAAAATAAATCCACCAATCACCAAAGTTAACACCAAGCGAGTTAATTTGCTTCAATTTAAAAAGTCCTTAAGAAAGTTTAATTTAGAGTAAAATTTCGTTTCTCTTAATAACTTATAATAAAACTTTTCCCAATATTAATAAAAAAATATTATATAATCTTAGATATTTTGTTTCTTTTAATAACGTACATATAATAAAACTTTTTCCAATCTAAATAAAAAAATATTACAGGAGTAAACAGTGTTTTATTTTTTAATATATGGAATGGGGTAGAGTTGATCCCCTTGTAACCAAGTCTACCCTACAATGGGATCAAGTCTCCCTTATACGGGGACACTTGGTTACTTTTGAAAATTTTAGAAAAAGAGCTAAAAATATATCTTATCGAACTTATATTGTTTGTTTAGCTTCACAATACGATAAACAACAAAAAGGATTACAAATCCGTTAATTGAGAAGAAAGTATATCTTATACTTTCAGAAATAATGTGAAATTTAAAAAGGGGGGATCAACTGTCCCCAGGTTCCCCTACTCAGGCACCAGCGTTTGATGGTGTAGTTCTTTCTAATTCCTTACTCCTTCCGAATGGTTCGCCCCAGAATAGATGGAACCGAATAAGGTGGCCGACTGCGAAAAATAATACGGCTATCTGATGATCAGTGCGGGTTTGTCTCGGTTAAATCAACCACAGATGCAATCCAAAGTATAAGGATCATAATGGAAAAACATCGTGATTCCTTAAAAGATTTGCATATTGTATTGGTTGACTTTGAAAAGACATTCGACAGACAACCACGAGATCTGATATGGGTGGCGCCAAGATATCGAGGGGTTCCAGAAACCTATGTACAGATGACCATGGACATGTACGAAGGAGCAAAGACAAGAGTAAGAAGTCCCGCTGGAGTAACCGAAGAGTTCCCAATCAAAGTCGGGGTGCACCAGGGAAGCGTTTTAAGTCCTTTGCTCTTTATTACAGTCCTTGATTACCTGCTTGAAGGTAAAGTGATAGACCCCAAAGTATATCAGTTATTCTTTGCTGACGATGGAGCCATCATAAGTGAGGATCCTATATCCCTACAACGAGCACTTGATGTGTGGGTGGACGTTTTGGAAGGAAATGGGTATCGCATTAGTTCAAAAAAAAAAACAGAGTACTTGTGCTGCCCGTTCTCTGATCCACTCAGGCCTATTCCAGACATTTATTTGAATAGAACAGTGCTTCCCAAGTGCGAAAAGTTCAAAAGGTTCAGTTCTGTGACAGAAAAAGGCCCCTAAGTTGAAAGGAAGGCTCTACACCGCAGTTGTGCGTCCAGCGCTCATATACGGTTCACAATGTTGGACGATGTACAAAACGTATGAGAGTAAATTAACGGCAGCTGAGATGAAGATGCTTCGCATGACAGCAGGAGTGACAAGGCTTGATCGAATAAGAAGTTCGAAGATCCGTGGAAGCTTTCACATCAAGGAAACCATCGTACAAAAAATAGAGTGCGACCGGCTCAGCTAGTAATGCCACGTTCAAAGAAGAGATCATTTGAACCCTGTTAAAAGGGCAATATCAATGCACGTTCCAAAGACATCGCGAGGCAGGAGAGGCAGGTCTATAAACGTCTGGATCAGACAAATGCGACATCGGCATTTCATTGGCCTCAGTAACCGAGCGATCAAAAATCGGGAGGCCTGCCGATATTTTCTGAGGTCAAATAGGCGAATCCCACAGGCGGATCAGTAGAAATGCGGTGAAGTGGGAGGGTTGTGATCCTTTATTTTCGGATCATAACCTCGCGTTTTCAACGCAAAACACACCTTTTGGGGTTCCAGATCCAATTCACGGAAAGGCAGACTTCTGTACGAAGCCGGTATGCAATTCGGGGTTGACTTCTTTTCGACGGGGAAACCGACGTATTGGCCCTCTGATACAGCAAAAACACCGGACCTAATAGACTTCTTCGTAGCGAAAGGAGTATCTTCAAATTTTGCGAAAGTAGAGGAAAGCTTTGATCTCTCCTCAGATCACTCGCCGGTAATCTTGACAATAAGTGACCGACTAATGACAGTAGAAGCTGTGCCTAGATTAACTAACAAAAAAACTAACTGGCGCGACTTTAGAACTGATTGCGAAGAAAATATTGTCTTAAATGTATCGCTCAAAACACCCTTCGAAATAGAAGATGAGCTCGGCAAATTTATTGAATCAATACAAAATGCCGCGTGGAAAAATACACCTTTAAGGAGGAAAGAAGTCCCATGCAATGAAGCTTATTATCCGCCGGAAATAAAAGAACTTATTCGAGAAAAGAGGAGAGCACGCAAAATATGGCAACAAACTCGCGCTCCCCAGCATAAAACCCACTCGAATTTCTTATGCAATAAGCTTAAAAAAGCGATCCAAGACCTAAAAAACCGAGAGACTTCAGCTTATCTTGAAGGTTTAACCGCCGAAAAAACTACTAATTACTCGCTCTGGAAAGCTGTCAAAAGAATTAAAAAACCGCAAATACATTCGCCACCGATAAGAAAAAACAACGACGAATGGGCAAAAGGTGACAAAGAAAAAGCGGATCTATTTGCCGAGCACTTAGAAGAAACTTTTAAGCCATTTGATGGAGAAACATTGGTAGACGATTTTACCGGTACGACTACGACATCTGACAACCTTAGAATAAAAAGTGTGTCACTTATAGAACTTTGCCAGGCAATAAAAAACCTGAAGAACAATAAAGCTCCTGGCTATGATTTAATAACCGGACAAATCCTCAAGGAATTACCAAAAAAGGCACTATTAAAATTGCTTTATTTAATAAATGCTTCCATTAGATTATTATACGTTCCAAATCAATGGAAAGTCGCAGAAGTCATAATGGTTCCGAAACCGGGAAAATCTCCAAATGACAAAAAATCGTACAGACCGATATCGCTACTACCAATAATATCGAAGGTATTTGAAAAACTCCTTCTGAAACGGATTCTTCCGGTCATTGAAGAGAGACGCCTAATACCTGACCACCAATTCGGGTTCAGAATCAAGCATTCCACAATTGACCAGGTTTATAGAATAACCGACGAAATTGAAAAAGCCCTTGAGGAGAAAAAGATTTGTTCTAGCGCTTTTCTTGACGTATCTCAAGCCTTCGACAGGGTTTGGCACGATGGATTGAATTATAAGCTAAGACGAATCCTTCCGGAGCAACTTCATAAGATCTTAGAATCGTACCTTAAAAACAGACTTTTTCGTGTTAAGCACGGAACTGAATATTCTGATTTTAAAGAAATCGCCGCCGGAGTTCCGCAAGGAAGTGTCCTTGGGCCTATCTTATTCTTGCTGTACACTCGGGACATACCTCAAACTGAAGGCACTATTGTAGCTACGTTCGCGGACGATACGGCTATTTTGGCAACGGAAAGTTCAATCGAGTCAGCAACCATAAAACTCCAACGAGCCTTGGATAAAATCTGTGAGTGGACAAAAACTTGGCGCATTGTTCTTAACGAGACCAAATCGACGCATGTTAACTTCACTTACAAGAAAATAATCAACCTTCCCGTTTTCATTAACTCGGTACAAATACCGCATGCAAACGAAGCTAAATATCTGGGAATGACACTAGACGCGAAACTTAAATGGAAACCTCACGTTAAAAAGAAACGTGACGAAGTCGAAAATCGACTTAGAGAAATGTATTGGCTAATTGGAAGATATTCCAAACTAAGCGTATATAACAAACTGCTTCTGTATAAGCAAGTGCTTAAACCCGTGTGGACGTACGGTATACAACTCTGGGGTTGTACCAAACCAAGCAATAGGAATCTCATACAATCATTGCAAAATAAAATTATAAGAATAATCGTGAACGCTCCCTGGTATATCAGAAACAATGATATCCACAGAGACTTAGGGATAGCTACCGTGGAGGACGAAATAAAAAACTTCGCTCGCAAGCTTCGTATTCGTCTTCATGGCCATTGCAACTGTGCCATACTCCAAACTTTGGATGTGACAAATCTTACGCGCCGACTTCAAAGAACGAAACCGTTCGAATTAGCGCTATAAGACAAAAAGCCGCATGTCATGACGGTTTCAGCAGGTGCTTTTATTGAAAATCTACCTGCCTCACGCGAATATAAATCTGAAGCTTAAACTACTTGATAAGGTCAAACTTAGTCGTAGTAAACAAAACGAAGGGAAGGGTGTTTTTAGTCAGTAGAAATCTGACACTACTATGAGTACACGGTCTCATAGTGTCTCATGAAGATTTTCACCTACCCACGAAAAAAAAAAAAAAAAAAAAAAAAAATAACCTCGCTGATAAATGATCAACGTGATCATTTAAATGTTTACAAAACAAATCAAACGCTCTTGATGCATCATTCTCACTGTATACAGCTGCCCAATTTTCTCGTATCAAGCGTGCAATGAGACTATCAAAGTGAATTCTAATTGGTGTTATACTAGGGCTAGATTTAATTTATTGCTCCGTTTGTGAGCCTTTGGAAAAGAGACATGTCATGCAGTGGTCAATTATTTTAAAATCTGATATCGTACTAATCAAAGAAAAATTAGCATTACGATCCAGTCTGGCAAAAAATATGGTCAATACAGGTTTGGGAAGAGCTAGAAAGCCTAGTGGGATGATTAATATAACTCTCTAATCCATTAGCCGACATTAACGATATGTAATTTTTAGAAATCGCAGAATGGTTTAAAATATCTAGGTTCATGTCCCCAACAATGAACAAGTTTTTAGTACGTTTCTGACTACATAAAGAAGATAATTCTTCCAAGAATACCTCCTTACTTACATCATGAAGTCTATAGAGGCCCATGAACACAAATTTTTGTTCATCAAGTGTGTACGAAACCTTCAGCATATCAGAACTAGTCAGCTCGTAGTTACAAAACTCACATACATATGTCAAACAAACTATCAATGGCAAAGTCCACAGTACCACCAGACGCATAAGAGTTGTTACATTTTGAATACAATTTATAACCAGGTATACTATAGAAAACCTTTTCATTTTCGTAAATCCATATTTGTGTGAGAAAAACTAAGGCTGGCTTGTTTAAAAATGATTCCAGGTCAGCCAAGAACACATCAAACATTTTTCGAAGGCTTCTGATGTTTTGGTGAATAAAGAAATTATTTTTAAATTCGATAGAATGAAAAACACTTTTATAAAATTATTTTTCGTATTACAAAAGGGAGAAAGAAAACTATTTATAGGATCTTCAATTACGTTACTTAATACTCGTACCATAGTTACAATTAAATTTATACACTTAGAAAAAAGGAAAAGAGTAGAAAAAGCCAAGATAAGTTATCGAGATTCTCAAAGGAACAAATTCTAAAAGCCTTATCTCCTTCTTGTTTTCTCATAAAAAATTACTCCATTACTAACCCATAAAAATGAGAACCCTTTATCTACTTTAATTTGTTTGGCTTTGTTAAACAGAGATCTATTATCGGGTGATAAACTTTGATTTATGTATATAGGCTTATTAACAGCTACGCCAAATAAATCCGATGACAGCTTCTTCTTACGTTTATTAGCAACGACTTTCTGTTTACATTTCAGTTTTTTTAAATTTAATGCAGACAATGTCCAACGATTTCCTTAGCAAAGTAGGTGGTCTGGATATTTTACCGGAGCTTTGTGCAGGCTTCTTTTTAGTTATTGTCTTAACATAACAAGACTTTATATCATCCATCGTAATGGGATTATCCATACCCTCTCCTAGTACCTTGAGAGCAGAATTCAACGCATTTTCCTTATCCACATTTGGTATTCCGACAATATCAACACATTTACGCAATTGTTTCTGTTAAATAGTATTTACTTTACTTATGTCCTGTATCCCCTTGCGGGTCCTAGGGCCTCTACTACGCCTACGCGCCATCGTGTACGGTTTCTGGCAATGTGTCTGAGTTCTCTCCAATTGTTCCCTAACTGTCGTGCCTCCTTCTCGACTGTTCTGCGCCATGTTCTCCTCGGACCGCCAGGTCTTCTGCCATCCTGAGTTAGAGGGTTCCATTGCATAGCACGGTTCGCTATGGAACTGTAACCCTTACGGAACGTGTGATCAATCCACCAATCCACTGCCACTTCCGCCGTTGGATGGTTGTGCCTATTGGTTCCTGACCCGTTCTCTCGTAAAGGTGTTCGTTAGAGATACGATTGGGCCAGAAAATCCTTAAGATATTGCGCAGCCACCTACTAACAAACGTTTGCAGCTTTCTGGTGATAGTAGTGGTCACACTCCACGTACTGCAACCATATAACAGCGTGGTTTTAACGTTGGAGCGGAACAGTCTTATCTTGGTGCTCAAACTGATTGCATTGCTTCGCCATATTTTGGACAACATCCCAAACGCGGACTTTGCTTTGGCGATCCTGTTAGCTATATCCTTAATAGATTTATTTTTTTCTAATGCTGATGACGTTTACTTTAATCAAGCTTCGGCCCCAGTGTTTTCTAAGCATGACTTAATATTTGCAAGTTTTAATATTTCGTTCCCCAAGACCCCGCGATCTGTCACATATAGAAATTTCAAATCCATAAATGATAATTTACTTCGAGCTGACCTAGAAAGAGTGAATTGGCAAATCTTTTATAATTATCCGTCATAAAACGAACTAATCAATATGTTTAATGATGTAATTGTTACTTGCTTGTTTAATACACACGTTCCAATTAAAACCAAAACCATTAAAATCTTGGACTTATCCTGGTTTACCCCTGAAATCATGGAACTCAAAAACAGACGGGACTTGGCTTTTAGGAGATGGAAACGATTTAGGTTGCTAGAGTTTTATAATGATTTTCGGGTGTTAAGGAATGTGGTAAATTTTAAAATACGAAATGCTAAGCGTGGTTTTTATTCGAAGCACCTAAATAGAAATTTACCAGCTAAAACACTATGGAAAAATATTCGAAGTATCGGAATTGGTAGTCAAGATGAGTTTGATTTCTGTGGAATAGATTTAAATAACTTTAACAACAAATTTGTGCAAACCCCTGTGACGTCATCACTAAATCTTTGCCCTACAAATACGTTTACTACTGAGGATGGTTTTGAATTTCATCAGGTAGAGCAGACGGATGGGTTTAACGCAGTGTTAAGTATTAAATCTAAATCAGGTCTTGAAGGAATTCATCCCTTCTTTATTAGAATTATCCTGCCTTTTATCCTTCCAGTTTTGACCCATATATTTAACATAGGTTTGATGATATCATGTTTTCCTAGTGCTTGGAAAACTGTTAAAATAATCCCTATCCCAAAAAACCAAGGAAATCCATAAACACCCCCTGAATTTCGTCCCATTTCAATATTACCATTTCTGTCCAAAGTTTTTGAGAAAATTGCTCATAAACAAGTATCATCCCATCTGCAACACAAGGCCCTACTTTGCAAACACCAATCAGGTTTTCGCAAACATCACAGCTGTACCTCTGCGCTGTTAAAAGTAGCGGATGATTTAAGAATATCAATGGAAAAGGACCATGTTTCGCTGTTAGCAGCTTCATTGATAGACTCCTACCTATCTGGTAGAAACCAAGCAGTCGTGGTGGGTAATGCTATGTCAATTGTACATTTATGGGTGACCCACAAGGATCTAGATTGGGCCCACTTTTATTCTCAATGTTCATAAATGACCTCCCTGATAGCGCTACCTATTCTTCTGTTCATATGTAGGTATGCCGACGATGTTCAGATGTACTTTAAATGTAGATTAGAACTAATTGAGGACGCCCTTTTTTTAAATTCAATAGTGACCTTGAAAGCATCTTTCCGTGGTCAAGGTATTGCACCTGCAACAAATCTTGTGCGTATGAGGACATACGCACATTCCTCGGTCCATACGCCGCACACACACATTACACGCGTAGATACTACTGTATCACCAAATCACTGTGCACTGGCATATCGTAATATCATTGCCATAGTGATCAATTCAAATAGACGCAACCCAATCGATATCAAATGTCGATTCACTTTCCATTGAACTTTCGAACTACACGGTCAAGAAAAATAAATATACAGTCCACTCAAAGGTGTAGTTTTATTGAAAGTTTACAATCCAGAAGCTTCTTCCAAATACCACATTTGGCAACGAAGCATATGCAAGTTTTCTCCAAATACCACATTTGGCAGCGAAACATATGGTCCTTCTAAACCGGATAAAGATTCAGTCAAAAACTTAATTAATCGCTGCGATTATATTGGATTTTCGGACAATTGTCATCGTGGGAATTCGTCAATTAATGGTTTGACTATACAGTTCAGGTGTACAATCAGCATAGCAGAATTGGCCAAGACATCAGGTGCGTTGTTTCATATATTTATATAAACTATTAAAAACATAAAATAAATAATATAAGTAGAGGATTGAATTATATCGTCTTTGTTGTTCTTTGATTTTTGATAAAAATGAGTAAACAAAAAATAAGTGTGTTAGCAGAAACTATTCTAAATTATCATACGGATATTGAAAGTGAATATAAAGAATTTAGTTTGCACAAGGATAGAAGTCTATCGGTTCATGAAATATCCTTGCGTCTGAAAGAGCTTGAAAGTTTATTTGTAGAGGTTAAATCATTGCACCTAAAAATTCTTAGTGCTCCATCCGAAGACGCGAAAACGGTATATACTCAAGGTGAAACATTTTTCAAGATCAAACAGCTCTATTTCTCGTACTCTTCAGAGTTAAAAACGAAGATGAGCAATCTTCCAAGAACAATACAACGATTTCATCACAACCAATTGAATTTAAATTACCAAACATAAAAATTCCCTGCTTTGCAGGAAACTACAGTTCCTGGCCAGAATTTAGAAGCATCTTTGAAAGTGTTGTGCATAACAATAGTTCTTTGTCAGACGTACAGCGCTTTCATTACTTGAAATCAAACGTATCAGATGAGGGGGCGCCGTGGCGTAAGTGGTTAGTGTGTCGGATCACTACGCATGAGGTTCCAAGTTCGAATCCCAGAAAATACCAAAAAGTTTTTCACGGTCCCACCTCTCGCGAGCGTCTGACAAACATCCGAGAGTATTCTTGTCACGAAAAAGCTTCTCAAATCGCCGTTCGGATTCGGCATTAAACTGTAGGTCCCTTCCATGCGTGTGAAAAATATAACGCACACAACATGAGTGGTTGCGAGAAGCTAGGCCCTGGCACTTTAAAGAGCTGTTGCGCCAAATATTTGTATAGATGAGGTCGCTAGGCTTCTCCAGCACTTTTCTATAGAAGGAAAGAATTATAAATCCGCGTGGCAAATTTTGACGGATAGGTACGATAACAGAAGGTTACTCGTAAATTGTCAATTGTACCTTTTAATCGGCCAACCTAATCTTGCGATAGAAACAGCGAACGGCCTGAAATCTATCCTAGATACGTCAAATGAATGTTTAAAATCCTTGAAAAATCTCAAGGTACCAGTGGAGCATTGGGACGTTATCGTTATATATCTATTGGTTCAAAGACTTCCATTAAAATCTCAAGGCCTTTGGGAAGAACACATCGGCTCTCTCAAAACCTTGCCAGAATATTCCACGTTTACTGAGTTTCTCGCCAATAGATATAGGACTTTGGAAGCAATCGTCCAAGGATCCTCTCACTCAAGAGTATCTAACATATCATCTCAATTCAAACCTAGTCGGAAGGTGAACACCTTTCACGCTCAGCATACAGGGTCAGCTTGTCCATTATGCCAAAGCCAGCATGTCCTGCGAAAATGTGCAACATTTCTGACTTTTAGTACACAAAGACGTTTTGAAGCAGCAAAATGCCTTCGTTGCTGTCTAAATTGTCTGTCAATAGGACATACGAAGGCTAATTGCCCTAGTACACAATCGTGCGCATACTGCAAACAGCAGCACCATAGCTTACTTCACTTCTCACAAGGAAGCAACAGCGATTCCCCGCCGAATCGAAACGAATCGTCACAAGGTTCATATGATCAACATTGTACACAACATGATACATCAGCGCAATTTGTCGACAGGAAAAACGCTAATCCGTTCAAAAGAATCACACCGCCGACAGAAGTTGCCTCTTATCACCCTAAGCCGATGTCAGCAACATTGTCCTTTAACACCCGCATATCAAACCAAACGACTGTTCTACTTGCAACAGCTTTAGTTCGTGCTTTTACCAAGGACGGCCATCCTACTACTCTTAGGGCACTAATCGATCCTGGGTCGGAAGCATCATTCATTTCGGAATCGGTAGTTCAACTTTTATGTCTAGAAAGGACAAAATCAACCGTAGATGTCTGTGGTCTAGGGGATGCAAGAGCATGTGTTTCGAAACACAAGGTGCAACTGGAACTCTTTTCCTTGTACAATGAATCCTTTGGTGTAAAGATACATGCACATGTCCTTCCTCGTCTAACTGCTGTACTTCCGACCAAAAGGGTCCAACAAGGAGACTGCACCCATATCAAAAATATTCAACTAGCCGATCCGCAGTTTCACCTGCCAGGAAAAATAGATTTGCTGTTGGGTAGCGATGTGTGCCCCACCGTTCTATTTGAGGGGGTAAAAAAGGGTACTTTCGGAGCACCTATAGCGCAACAAACTGGTTTTGGGTGGGTCATATCGGGAGGTTCACAGGTACAAGAAGAAACCGTAAGGGTACTGTACCAACGATCTGGACGCAACACTGAGGCTATTCTGGGAGATAGAGGTAGCTCCGTATCAGAAAATCGTATCTATGGAGGACGAACAGTGCGAACGACATTACTCTCGAACGTACAAGAAATGTCCAGATGGCAGGTATCAGGTCTCGTTGCCGTTTAAGGAAGGCAAGAGACCACATTTAGGGTTATCAAAATCCAGAGCTGCTTCCCTCTTCTTTCAATTGGAGCGGCGTTTTAAAGCAAACACACGCTTTCACGATGAATATTCGAGATGCATGGCCGAGTATATAAACCTTGGTCATATGAGGGAGATTGACCATGCATCTACCATTTTCTCTGACTCTTACTTCATTCCCCATCACGCGGTGATCAAAGAGTCAAGCTCAAAAACAAAGCTACGAATTGTGTTCGATGCGTCATGTCCTACCTCTGATGGTTCATCATTAAATAGTCATCTTCTAGTTGGTCCAAGACTCCAGTCCAGTTCTCAACCTTGTACTGCAGTTTCGTCGTTATCATATCGGATTTGTAGCTGATATTAAGAAAATGTATCGACAAATTTGGACTCATCCTGAAGACTCCAGGTACCAACTAATTTTGTGGAGAAGTGAGGCCGACAAACCTTTGAAACCAAGCGATATATGTACGTCGACGACCTAATTTACGGATCAGATTCAGTCACTGAAGCTATTCTTGTTCAAAAGCAACTTACTGCAATGCTTAAACTTGGGGGCTTTGAATTTTGTAAGTGGGTCAGCAATTCGGAAGAATTCCTTTCTCACATTGGCAACGAGCTTTGTGAGGTTGACATACCTCTCTCGTTTAATGAAAAAATTTGTGTTAAAACCTTAGGCATTCAGTGGAATCCCGCCAAAGACAGTTTTAGTTTCAAAGTTAACATGATGACGTCACATGATAAAGCTACCAAGCGTACAGTTCTCTCCGCTATCGCTCGGCTGTTCGATCCATTGGGATGGATTTCACCTTGCATAATTTCTACCAAGTTAATCCTTCAACAGCTCTGGAAGACAGAAGTAGCATGGGACGGTGAGTTGCCCAATGAAGTAAACAAGGTGTGGACCAAACTTCGCGATGATATGCCGTCACTTGAGAAGTTAGAAATTCCGCGCTGGATGTTTACGAACTCAAAATCCACTGTTGAAATTCACGGTTTCAGTGACGCATCTGAGAAGGCATACGCGGCAGCCGTTTATTTAAGGGTTTTGAACAATCAAGAATCCAAAACGAATCTACTTCTGGCTAAAACGAAGGTAGCGCCCTTGAAGAAAGAATCATTAGCTCGACTAGAACTTTGCGGAGCTGTTTTATTGGTAAAATTGTTGTCCTTTGTTGTCAGAACGATGGAACTGAAAGAATGTAATGTATTTGCTTGGTGCGACTCTAAAATCGTTTTAGCTTGGATTCAAGGTTCACCAAACTCTCGTACGACCTTTGTAGGGAATCGGATCGGTGAGATACAGGAACTTACAAATTCCAACATTTGGCGTCACATAGCCTCGAAAGATCATGTATGCTTCGCTATGGTGGCACGGACCAACATTTCTCAACCAATTTGATGCTAAATTGTATCCAAGGGATTGCATCGAAGGACAGATCTGGAAGCAGAGAAGAAAACGTCTGTCGTCATGACCAACCTAGTAACTAACCAATCAAGCCTATGCTATCACACACCCACATCTTTAGTACATGTTTTGTCTCATTTTGTAAAGTTTCAGCAGAACCCATATTTCAACAGGTTTTCTTCATTGCAAAGAATGACAAGGGTCACACCATACTGCTTAAGATTCATTTCGAACCTCAACAGTCCAATTCAATGGCAGCTTGGGTATCTATCCGCAAACGAGCTTTCGAAATCTATAAATGTTCTTATTAAAGCTACACAGGCAGAGTCATTCGCTGAAGACATATCCATTTTGCGGACAAACTCACCACTTAAGAAAAGCGAATTACAGCGTTTGATCCCATGTGTAGACGACGAAGGGATCCTTTCGGGACCTGCATTGCGATTGATCGGGAAACTACTGACTGCTCAAAACTTGGCTTGGGCCAGTAGCGCAACAATCAAGTTCGTGATGAAGTGCTTACTTTACCTCCTAGTGGTGGTCCCCGGGCAACTATACGTATAAACCTTTATACGTATAGGCCAAAATTGTAAGTGCGGGTTGTCTAGGGCCTTGATTCTAGGCTAGGTAACGTGGGCCAGCAACCTGCGTTACTGAAACCAGCTCGCTACAGAAACCGACACTATGCCTCGGATAAGGACTGATCACATGTTGACGACTTTTGGCTATTGTACCCGGACATTGTCGGTCGATCGCAGGGAAGACATAGGGCGTGGCTTTCCGAGGATACCTGGAGACGGATTGACGAACGAAAACAGCTGAAAGCTCGCGTTGCAGCTACCCCAGCAGCAGGGAGAAGCGAGCTAGAGTCCCTATATCGCATGAAGATGAGAGAAGTTCAGCGTAGCGTACGACGTGACAAGCGCAACTACATCAACGCGCTGGCTACAGAAGCAGAAGAAGCTGCACGGAGGTGCGACAGCAGGACCGTCTACAGAATCACGAAAGAGCTGACAGGTGGTCGCAGCTCCAGCCAACACCCAGTGAAAAGCCTAGACGGCTCCTTGCTCATTTCGGATGAGGACCTGCTCAAGAGATGGAAAGAGCATTCTGCTACGGTTTTGAACCGTGTATTCGCTAGCGATATGCTCCCAAATCAGACTGAGATGCCCGAGGTGAGAAGTTCCCGAATACGCACCACGACTCCCAGTAAAGATGAGATCATTACCGCGATCAAGGCACTCAAAACCAACAAGGCGGTAGGACTTGACGGTATTCCAGCAGAGCTCTTACGAGCAGCACCAACAACATCGGCTGAGCTTCTGCTTCCACTTATAGATAGAGCTTGGGAAGCTGAGAGCTTTTCTAACGAGTGGAAAAAGGGAATGATCGTCAAGCTTCCTAAGAAAGGAAATTTAATGGAGTGCGGAAACTGGAGGGGTATCTGCGTGCTGCCTGCTGTAGCTAAGATAATAGCTAAAATCATCATTGAGCGAATCAAACAACATCTCGAAGACACACTCGATGCCGAACAAGCAGGTTTCCGCTCTGGATCCTCCTGTGCCGACCACATCAACACCCTGCGGATTATCATCGAACAGTGTGTTGAATATCGATCGCCACTGCACCTGTTGTTCATCGATTTTGAGAAGGCATTCGATAGTGTCAACAGGGAGTTTATTTGGCGTGCCTTACACAGGAGAGGCATTCCCGATAAACTAATTGCTATTATCAAAGCTACATATGAAGGCTCAAAATGTCACGTTCTGCACAGGGGAAGGTTGTCTGAGGAATTTGAGATCCAAAGTGGGGTAAGACAAGGCTGTATCCTTTCACCAATATTATTCCTATTGGTGATTAGCGATGTGCTTCATGCAGCTTTGTCGACGGGAAACGGAGGAATTCGATGGACTCTAACATCTCAACTGAAACATCTTGACTACGCAGACGATGTATGCTTACTCTCCCACAGAATTATGGACCTCCACCAAATGATAGCAGATGTGGAGAGGGAGGCAGGTGTCGTCGGGCTGAAAATTAATACGACAAAAACTAAAATCATCAGCCTTGGAACTAACTCATCGGCTCAAATATGTATTGCTGGGCAACCGGTAGAGAGAGTAGAGGATTTCCAGTATCTTGGGAGTATTGTCTCGACCGATGGTGGAACCGAACTGGATATAGCCAACAGGATCGCCAAAGCAAAGTCCGCGTTCGGTATGTTGTCCAAAATATGGCGAAGCAATGCAATCAGTTTGAGCACCAAAATAAGACTGTTCCGCTCCAACGTTGAATCCGTGCTGCTATATGGTTGCAGCACGTGGAGAGTGACCACTACTATCACCAGAAAGCTGCAAACGTTTGTTAGTAGGTGTCTGCGCAATATCTTAAGGATTTTCTGGCCCAATCGTATCTCTAACGAACACCTTTATGCGAGAACGGGTCAGGAACCAATAGGCACAACTATCCAACGGCGGAAGTGGCAGTGGATTGATCACACGTTCCGAAAGGGTGACAGCTCCATAGCGAACCATGCTATGCAATGGAACCATCTAACTCAGGATAGCAGAAGACCTGGCGGTCCGAGGAGAACATGGCGCAGAACAGTCGAGAAGGAGGCACGGCAGTTAGGGAAAAATTGGGGAGAACTCAGACACATTGCCAGAAACCGTACACGATGGCGCGTAGGCGTAGTAGAGGCCCTAGGACCCACAAGGGGATACAGGACATAAGTAAATAAAGTAAGGGATCCTTCGTGTGGGAGGGCGTCTGGAAAACGCTAAATTGCCGTATTCTCAAGCACATCCCATCATCCTTCCGGGAAACCATGCATTCACCAAACTTCTTATCCATAACGTTCACATACAATAAATTGTCATGGAGGACAGTAAGTAATGCTAGCCACGTTAAAGAGTACTTACTGGGTAACTAATCTCAAAACATATGTTAAACAGTGCATTTTTAAATGCTTACCCTGCTATAGGCAACGTGCTAGTCAGTCTACTCAAAAAATGGGACAACTACCTTCCTTGCGGGTTGAAATAGCTCGGCCATTCCTAAACTCGGGTGTTGATTTCCCTGGCCCTGTCTTACTGAAAGCATGGAAAGGCAAATGCAACAGGATTACTAAGGCTTACATCGCAATTTTCGTTTGCTTTTGTACAAGGGCAGTACATTTGGAGTTAGTCAGCGACTACACTGCATCAGCCTTTTTAGCAGCCTTCCGCAGGTTCACCGCTCGGCGCGGGGTATGTGCCAACTTACACAGCGATTGCGGAACGAATTTCAAGGGAGCAGCAAACGTAATGGCAACAGAGCAAAACCATTTTTGCAAACAATGGAATGAAGAGGTCGCAGCTAGTCTTGCGATGCAAGGCACCAATTGGTTTTTTAATCCACCGGCGGCACCACATTTCGGCGGATTGTGGGAGGCAGGTGTCAAAGCCATGAAGCATCATCTTCGACGAATAATCGGGAAGAACAGTTTGACTTTCGAGGAATACGCCACGTTGCTCAGCCAAGTGGAAGCAGTTCTCAATTCCAGACCGCTTTGTCCTGTCACAAGCGACCCAGAATATCTTCGATGTCTTACGCCGGGTCACTTCCTAATCGAATCTGCAATAAATACTATTTCGGAAAGGGATATAACGAGATTAAAGATAACGTATCTCGATAGATGGCAAATAATACAGCGCATCTATCAAGATTTTTGGAAAGTTTGGAGATCCGAATACCTCTCTCGCTTACAGCAGCGCCCTAAATGGCTTGATCAACAGCAAAACATCGAGGTGGACGATTTAGTGCTCATCAAAGATGACCAAGCACCACCAACGTTATGGGCTCTCGGTCGTATCATTGAAACTCATCCAGGAAAAGATGGCTTAACGCGCGTAGTCACTATTCGGACTCAAACCTCAACATTTTAACGTCCTATTTCGAAAATCTGCAAGCTTCCTATTACCCAAAACGAAATATCGTAAGAATTCTTTTCGAACTTTATTTAACGTACAATCCTCTACATAACCATAATCACACATAATATTTTCTAACCTTATAAATATATGAACAACATTAACCACCTTTTCCTTTGCATGAGCTGATTAACATCGATGACTACGAAACTTGGAATCTTTACAACCCCGCAGCTTTCATGAACACCGACCGGCACCATCATCCACGATCCACCCCTACACATGCAAGAATCAGGAGCCCGGCAGGATGTTGCACCTGCAACAAATCTTGTGCGTATGAGGACATACGCACATTCCTCGGTCCATACGCCGCACACATACATTACACGCGTAGATACTATTGTATCACCAAATCACTGTGCACTGGCATATCGTAATATCATTGCCGTAGTGATCAATTAAAATAGATGCAACCCAATCGATATCAAATGTCAATTCACTTTCCATTGAACTTTCGAACTACACGGTCAAGAAAAATAAATATACAGTCCACTCAAAGGTGTAGTTTTATTGAAAGTTTACAACCCAGAAGCTTCTTCCAAATACCACATTTGGCAACGAAGCATATGCAAGTTTCCTCCAAATACCACATTTGGCAGCGAAACACAAGGAAAAATGATCTGTGTTTGAACCTAAAAAAATCTAAATGCATGCTTATTAGGGTGCGCCTTATTTTGAAACTTTTGAAATTACCTTCTCCCAACGCGTTAATCGGTTCTTTCTCATGGAAAAAAATTCACGAAAAAAATTATCCAAATCGGATAACATTTAGGGGTCGCTACCGGACATTCAAAATACACAAAATCAGTCAAAAGCAGTTTTTTTTAAATTCAAGAAAAAGTTTTTTTTTTTTTTTAATTTAAAATTTCCGTTGACATAAAATAAAGCTCCAATGCAACAACGAACTGGTTTAAAACATAATATAATTTAATTGTTGCATTCGGTTTGTATCAGACCTATGTATGTAAATACATACATTTTCTACAACCGCTCATGTTTTTTAAATGACCTGATTTGGTGTAGCTAGCTCATTGTTTTGGGTGTTTGTGTATGCGTCTAGACATGTTTTAGCACGTTCTGTATGGTTGAACGCTTTGTTATGTCGTTTTCCTTTGGTTTCACTCCCGATTTCACTCCTTTTTGATTCCAATGGAACATGTGAAATCGTCCTCTGCTTACTTCTGTGCGTGTTGGTGAATGTCTGATTTTTGTTTACATTTTTCACAGAAAAATAAAGCAAAAAATTGCTTCTTTTTGCCCAATGAAAAACCACATTAGCTATTCTATCATGTTTTTATTAATATATTATAAATTTTTTTTAATTATATCTATGTAAAATTTGTTTCTACTAACTTGCCCCAACTGAAAAAATAAAATAAACAAAAGAATGCGTATTGTACCATATGACTTTGACAAGTAGTCCGATGTAAGAGTTTATATGTATGAGTGCATTTTGAAGGCACTCCCAAATGAAATCCGGAAGAGAAAAACACTCCCGGAACAGCACTCCAAACAGCCAATGGAACATGGTTGGGAGTGCTTTTTCTGTGCGGAACACAAAAAGAGTACTCCTTTTTGCCCAATGGAAAACGACATTACAGAATTTCGTTTGAATCTGCTGCTACTGTGACCGGTCGGTTGTTATTTTAGCGTTTTTCAACAAATTGTTATTAAATTACGGTTCTATAACATTCCTGTTTTTGTGAATAAAACTGTGAATTGAATAGTAAATATGGCGACTAGTTGTAGTTCTTACGTTGCCACTAGAAAAAAAAACCGAGATTTGGTTAATCGGACAAATATCATCAAGTCTTAGTGGAAGAATGTTACCTTCGAAGAAGGAAGTTATTTCATTGTTCTTCCATTACAAACATGTGTTAAAACAAAACATTAAAGAAGCATGTCGTTCAACTGCTAAAAATGTAATAGAAATCTGAAACAAGGCCCGTATTCCAACAAAACGGTATGATCATGTGTGTGATTAAGTGGAACTCATTTTCAGAGAATGGGAGAAATAAAAAAAAAAATAAAGACAAGAAGGCGAAGCGCTCAGACGGACTACAAAAAAAAGAGGATGACTGGGTGGAAGAACTAGGTAATCTATTCGATATTGTGTATGCTAACGCATTAGAAATTTTCAAAATTGAAGAGGATAAGATGTTTCTAGTTGCACAACGTGAAAAGGGGCGTCGCGGGAAAATGGGTAATATCCATACAACTCTGGCGGAAAAAGAATTGTGCTTGGCGAAAAATAAAAGAAAATTTAAAGAAAAGGAGGCAACTAGAAGAGAAAGAAATAAAATCTTGCCAAGAGAGGGTAATTTTTGCTTCATTATCTGATTCAGAGGTGGAAGTAGATCCTCAATATCGTTGGGTAATTGATCAACCAGTTCAGTCGCCATCCAGAGTGCCGCCTTCAAAGAGAGTTCGAAAGAAAATATTAGATGAAAACTTGGCGGCTAGTCTTGACGTTGCTAAGGTAAGTGATCGGAATGCAGTATTGATTCTAACTCCTCTGCTTAAACTTCTCGGACATGATCCCGCAGAATACAATGTGAATCCAAACTCTATTCGTCGAGAATGGGCGAAGCACCGTTTACAGATTGCTGAGAAGTGCCAGAAGTTCAATTGACAATTCACTGGGACGGTAAACTTCTGGATGATATAGTTGGAAGTGACATTGTTGATCGCCTTCCTATTTTAGTAAGTGGAAAAGGAATAGATCAACTTGTAGGAGTCCGGAGGATAAGTTCTGGCACAGGTGAGGCTGCAGCAACAGCAGTCTATGAGGCAGCAGCAGAATGGGGAATCTGCGATAAAGTAAAGTGTCTAGGATTTGACACTACATCAGTGAATACGGGAAGAAGAAATGGGGCGTGTATTCTGTTGGAACAAAAAATGGACAAAGACATGCTGCGGTTGGCATGCTGCCACCACATATACGAGATCATGTTGGAAGCAGTAGTTATGACAACACTAGGTCCATCAACTGGTCCAGACATTCTTATTTTTAAACGTTTCAAGAAATCCTGGTCCAACATCGATCGGAAAAACTACGAAACAGTCTTGTCCAATGAAGTTGCCACAGCCGCAGTTATTGAAGTCTCGGAAGAAATGATTGCTTTTTCAAAATCTCAGCTGCAAGAGTTCCAACCTTGAGATGACTACAAAGAACTTCTGGAACTGACAATAATATTGTAAGAAGGAGTTCCTCTGAAAGGAGTATCATTTAAAGCTCCGGCTGGACTACACCGTGCTAGATGGATGTCCAAAGCTATCTACTCCCTTAAAATATGGATGTTCCGTAGTCAGATCAAGCTAACAAAGAGAGAAGAACATGGAATTCTGGACATTTGCCTCTTTGTTGTTAGACTGTATGTCAGGGTCTGGATGACTGCTCCCGATTCTACGTCAGCTCCACAAAATGATCTTGAGCTGATCCAAAGCCTTGACAACTGCAAAAAAGTAAATGATGTTTTTTCAAGAATTGCTCTTCAAAAGTTCCTTGGACACCTCTTGTACTTGTCGGAACTTGTGGTTTTTGAATTTTTTGATGATAAAGTGTCCAATGAAACAAAAAAGAAGATGGTTTGCGCCCTCGAAATTGAGGGAGTAGAGAAACACTTAAAGCGAATAACTGTTGACATCGCCAATATTCAATCAAAAGGTTTGGATTTCGTAAGTTCAAATACCCGCCGATTCTTCAATATCGCAGGATTTTCGTCAGAGTTATTGACTAAGGATGTGGATGAGTGGCCCAAGGACAAGGTATGCAATGAAGTGAAACATGGAGTACGCAACATGAGAGTAGTCAATGACATAGCTGATCGAGGAGTAAAGCTTATGGATGAGTACAACAAGCTACACACTAATAACGAAGAACAGAAGCAGTTTCTATTATTGGCAGTTAAAGACTATAGAAAGAAGTATCCTGACAGGAAGAAATCAACATTGCTAAAGTGAAGTAATCATCTTAATTTATATTTATCCATTAATTTATTACTCGCATTTATGTTTTTTCAATAAATAAAATCTAATTTATAAACCAAATTTGAATTGTAATTTTTTATAATTATATCCATTAATCCATTATTTACTGGAGCACCCTGCAAAGCTTGGTTGGCAGTAGCGACCCCTAAATATTATCCGATTTGTATAAAATTTTCAGAGTATTTTTTTTTTTTCATGGAAAACAACAAAATGGCGGGTTGGGACGGTCAAAATTCAACAACAAAACATTTTTAGATCAAATAAGGCACACCCTAATGCTTATATCTAAAAATGGTTTAGACCCGAGTGGGTTCTCTAAGATATACCTAGATTGAATTTGTTGATAGGGATAAAAACCTTGGCATTTGGTTTGACAACAACTTAAGATGGAATCTTCATGCACGTATCGTTATAGGAAAAATATATGCATGTCTACGTAACCGGTTTATGTCACAATATTATACCCCTGTCAAAACAAGATTAATGTTAGTTAAGTCTCTTATTGTTCCAATTTTGTTATTGGTCGGAAGTGTCAAATCTAGAAGAAGTGTGGAATCTAGAAGAAAGCTTAATGTTGTCTTCAATAATGATACTCGTTATGTGTATGGTTTAAAGCACCAGATCATATATCTGCATATAAAAGTAGTGTTCTTGGTTTAACACTGGATAAATATTTAGATTATTGTTTGATAAAATGTTTGCATAAGATTATAATTTCCCGTAAACCAGAATACTTATATGACAAACTAACTTTTCCAAATACATCTCGTACTCTAACGATAATACCCCCGCGTGCTACATCCATCACAACCGAGCGCCAGTTTTGTGTTCACGCTATTCGCTTATGGAATTCTCTCCCTCTTGGCATAAGAAGGCTGTTTTGTAGATCGTTTTAGTGCTTCTCTTTTTCCTTACCTGGCTGTCAATTATAGGTGTTAGGGCTCTCGAATGTTTGACCTTTTATTTTATTGTTAAATACTGTTGATCAATTTGCTTCTTTATTCACTATTCTTTCTTTTTCTTCTTTGTAATAATGTGTATATATTCAATTTTAAATTTAAATGTATTTCATAAAGAAATTATTGAATTGTATTAAGCTAAATTGTAATAAAATTAATTATCATGATGACATTTGCGTCATTTAAGATACCTTATTGTAGTCTTTGTAAATGTTTGTTAAATTACTCAATAAATATCAAATAAATATCAAATATCAAATATCCAGTTCTGTTCCACCATCGGTCGAGACAATACTCCCAAGATACTGGAAATCCTCTACTCTCTCTACCGGTTGTCCAGCAATACATATTTGAGCCGATGAGTTAGTTCCAAGGCTGATGATTTTAGTTTTTGTCGTATTAATTTTCAGCCCGACGACACCTGCCTCCCTCTCCACATCTGCTATCATTTGGTGGAGGTCCATAATTCTGTGGGAGAGTAAGCATACATCGTCTGCGTAGTCAAGATGTTTCAGTTGAGATGTTAGAGTCCATCGAATTCCTCCGTTTCCCGTCGACAAAGCTGCATGAAGCACATCGCTAATCACCAATAGGAATAATATTGGTGAAAGGATACAAGTAGTGGGTTTAGGTAGGTTCCGGCGCTTTTCCCTTGAGGTGCTATTCGGTGCTATGTGTTAGAGTGAGAGCCCTTGAGGTGCTGAGGTGCTATTCGTGCAATGGGTAAGAGTGAGATGGAAGAGATCGATTCCTGGAATTGATTCATCATCGGAGCGAGGTGTCATATTTCACGTTTGTTTATTTATTTGTTTTTGCATTGAGATCAAAATTTGGGAGCGAGGTGTCATATTTCACATTTGTTTATTTATTTGTTTTTGCATTGAGATCAGAATTTGGGAGCGAGGTGTCATATTTCATAGAGGGTGGAATGTGTTAGAGTGAGATGGAAGATTCTAGGCTTTTTTTTCGCCTTTGATGTTGGGATCGAGGTGTCATATTTCACGTTTGTTTACTTTAGCTTTTGAGATCGAGGTGTCATATTTCACGTTTGTTTACTTTAGCTTTTGAGATCGAGGTGTCATATTTCAAGTTTGTTTATTTTTTTTTGTCTTTGGACTGAGACAAAAGCTGGGTGAATCATCATCGGAGCGAGATGTCATATTTCACGTTTGTTTATTTTTCGTCTTTGAACTGAGATCTGAATTTGGGAACGAGTTGTCATATTTCATATTTGTTAGCTTTGACTGGGGGATTCGTAAGATCAGAGTCAGGGAGTGTGTGTGTGTGTGATTGGTTTGGCTGATTCCTGACGAATTGATTTTAGAGGGAATTGTGAACATGTTCAATCATGTCTATGAATTCGATTTGGAATTTCACAATGATTTGGTGGAAAAAAGTATGAGTCATCGATATAAACGGCAACGGTTGTGTATATGTTTATGAAATTGGAGAAGGGAATCAGCAAATGGTTGGAATTGGTGGAATGTGTTAGAGTGAGATGGAAGATTTGGAGTGTGGCCTGTTGGGAGTGAGGTGTCAAATTTCACGTTTGTTTATTTTAGCTTTTGGATTGAGATCTGAATTTGGGGCGCGAGGTATCATATTTCAAGTTTGTTTATGTTTTGCTTTTGGACTAAGATCTGAATTTGGAGCGAGGGGTCATATTTCATAGTTGTTAGTGTTTAGCTGGGGGAATCATCATCGGAGTGAGGTGTCATATTTCACATTTGGTGCTTTTGTGTGATTATATTTGATGTTGAGAGCGAGGTATTTGGATTTTATTCTCTGGGTGTGACGTCATTGGGGATGGAGCTTAGATTGGGTTGATTTGAGAAATTGGTATTGGATTCCATACATGGGTTATGATTGCTAAGAGGAGATTTTTTTTTATTTTTTATTTCTATTGATCAGTGTGTGTCTTTTTCGTTTAGGGTGGTTGAGAGGGAGAGGAGAGAGGGGGGTTTGGCTGATTTCAGGAATTGATTTTTGGATTTTGTACAGGAATTATGAACACATATAAGAATTAGAGAAGAGTTTTGGGCTACGAGTCAGGCTGATTCATTGCTGTGTGGTTCTTTTTGAATGCTGACCCGGAGTTAGTAAGTGTTTATCCCAAAGCAAATGTTGGGCACTACAAATGTTTATCTGTTACTATTCCGTAAAAAGTATAATATGAGTAAAGAGGATGACATAAGGAAACAAAAGAAAAATCTGAATTATGTGAGTCAAATTGATTTGTTTGCTATTCGGTAAAGAAAAATGGATCTATTGATCTGTGTGTGTGTGACGTCATCGGGGTGAAGCTTAGATTGGTTTGATTGGAGAAATTGGCAAATTCCATAGATGGGCTATGTTAGCTTAGAGGTTATTTTTTTATTTCTACTGATCTGCGTGCGTGTGTGATTGGTTTGATTGAGGAAATTGGCAAATTCCATAGATGGGTTATGATTGCTTAGAGGTTATTTTCTAATTTCCATTGATCAGTGTGTGTCTTTTTTCGTTTGAGAAGAATGAGAGGGAGAGGGGAGAGGGGCTGATTCCAGGAATTATGAACACTTATAAGAATTTGAGAAGAGTTCTGGGCTACGAGTCAGGCAGATTC
Organism: Brachypalpus laphriformis; assembly: GCA_945910035.1. Taxonomy (NCBI): domain Eukaryota; kingdom Metazoa; phylum Arthropoda; class Insecta; order Diptera; family Syrphidae; genus Brachypalpus; species Brachypalpus laphriformis. The sequence continues at coordinate 227,905,991 of OX246753.1, read as the reverse complement.
ATACCTGTGTGTTTATTCTTGAATGCTGACCTTGAGTTAGTAAATGTTTATCCCATAGGAAATACTGTGCAGTATAATTGTTTATCTGTTGCTGTTCCGTAAAAAAGTATAATATGAGTAAAGAGGATGACATAAGGGAAAACAAAATCTGGACTATGTGAGTCAAATTGATTTATTTGCTATTCGGTAGAAAAAAAAATTGGAATTTTATTTCTGTTGATCTGTGTGTGCGTGACGTCATCGGGGGTTGGAGCTTAGATTGGTTGGATTGGCGAAATTGACTAATTCCAGGAAATTGGTATCGGATTCCACAGATGGCTTGTGATTACTTAGAGGAGATTTTTTATTTTTTTATTTCAATTGATCTCTGTGTATGTGTACGATCATATTTCAGAGATTAATTTGATTTAATTGGCAGTAAATAGCTAGGCTATTGATCATTTGCTGGAGTGAGAATGGCTACATGGATGGCACTACAAATACTGTTGTTGTTGCTGTTCCATAAAGAAAAAAAGTACGATATGAGTAAAGAGGATGACATAAGAAAAAAAAAATCTGAACTATGTGAGTCAAATTGATTTGTTTGCTGATCGGTAGAGAAAAAATAAAACAAATAAGTGTATGATATGACTAAAGAGGAAGGAATAAAAAATCTGGACTCTGTGAATCAAACTGATTGTTTATTCTTGAACACCAGACTTGAGTTAGTAATTTTAATGTGAGATATAGAATATTGAGGTAGGTTAGCTCTTTAAAGGAGATAAATAAATAAAAAGGTGACGTACAATAGTTAATGTTTTATGAGAGCAGAGCTAAAAATATTGAAACAAACAGGTGAAGTGCAGAGTGATTTAAGGGTTTTTAAGGAGTAAAAGGTTATTAATACAAAGTCTCTATTTAAGCTCGTGGGATAGATTAAAATCTTACGGATAGAATTTTTCAATAACCCAACTAATGAGGAATATTCTGAGAAAGATAATGCTCATATGAGAATCTTTAATGGCAAGTTAAGCATAGTCTTTAAGGATTTCCTTCAGTAAGGAGGTTTATGCAATGCAGTCACAAATATTCAAGGTCAAATATTGAATTTATTTCTTCATTTTTTCGGAGATATAACTACGCAATATACTGTATATTTAAATACAAATACTCTGTACGCTTAGGCAATGCCTCAGTAACTTCTTCATAAAGCATTTTGGGTGAGCAAATCCAGAAATATTTAAAACTGTCTAAATAAAAGTGCTAGATGATAACGGAGAAAATACATAGGTATGTGTTAGAAGTAGATTTAGATTATCCAGAATATCTTCATGACGCACTTACCTAAAAGCAGATAGTCAAGGAAGCAGTACTTAATGCTGAAATTACAATTGGCGAAATTGACTAATTCCAGGAAATTGGTATCGGATTCCACAGATGGGTTATGATTGTTTAGAGGAGATTTTTTATTTTTTATTTCAATTGATCTCTATGTATATGTACGATCATATTTCAGAGATTAATTTGATTTAATTGGCAGTAAATAGCTAGGCCATTGATCATTTGCTAGAATAAGAAGGGCTACATGGATGTTACAGTGGCTGGGGGTGATAAGAATTTGAGAAAAGTTCTGGACTGTTTATTCTTGAATGCTGACCCTGAGTTAGTAAATGTTTATCCCATAGCAAATGCTGTGCACTACAAATGCTGTTGTTGTTGCTGTTCCATAAAGAAAAAAAAGTACGATATGAGTAAACAGGATGACATAAGAAAAAAAAAATAAAAATCTGGGCTATGTGAGTCAAATTGATTTGTTTGCTGTTCGGTAGAGAAAAAATAAAAGAATTAAATGTATGATATGACTAAAGAGGAAGGAATAGAAAATATGGACCCTGTGAATCAAACTGATTGTTTATTCTTAAACGCCAGACTTGAGTTAGTAATTTCAATGTGAGATATAGAATATTGAGGTAGGTTAGCTCTTTAAAGGAGATAAATAAATAAAAAGGTGACGAACAATAGTTAATGTTTTATCAGAGCAGAGCTAAAAATACTGAAACAAACAGGTGAAGTGGAGGGTAACTTAGGGGTTGTTAAGGAGTAAAAGATGATTAATGCAAAGTCTCGTTTTTTGCAATTATCAAAGCATAGACTTAATCAAAAGAAGGGACGTCTTTCCTTATGATTATTTAAGCTCGTGGGATAAATTAAGTGAATTATCTCTTACGTATAGAATTTTTAAATAAACGAACTAATGAGGAATGTTCTAAGAAAGATAATGCTACTAAGGTATTCTTTAATGGCAACTAAAGCATCGCCTTTAGTGATTTCCTTCAGTAAGAAGGTTAAAGCAATGCAGTCACATATATTCGAAGTCAAATAATGAATTAATTTCTTCATTTGATCGGTGATAAACCTACGCAATATACTGTATATTTAGATACTGTACGCTTGGGCAATGTCTCAATAACTTCCTTATATAAAGCATTTGAGTGGACAAATCTGGAAAAATTAACAACTGTCTATATAAAAGTGCTAGATGATAATGGAGAAAATATGTATGTATGTATTAGAAATAGATTTAGATTATCCAGAATATCTTCATGACGCACTTACCTAAAAGCAGATAGTCAAGGAAGCAGTACTTTATGCTGAAATTAAAAATTTTATCGAATAATCACCATTGTGAAAATAAAACGTACAAGCCCAGAGCAGAAAAACTGTCCGTTTTTAAATCTGAAAACAAATGATATGTTATAAAACACAAATTCATATTTTAAAAGAATTTTTTTATTTTATTTATATCCACTTAAAAAAACTTTTCCAATAGATAAACATAAATTCTTAACGCTAATTTTGCTTTTGACAATGTGTTTGATAAGAACTGATGTTAATATATGATATCTGCTTCCCGTAGCTCTTCCACAATTGAGTTTACCTCATTTTGATGATTATTATTGCCAGCATTTTGCGATGCAATTAAAAGTCTTAGTCTATCAACAAGCTCATTGGGATCATTTCAATACACATATTCAACGGGATTATTAGAATAGCTCATATCTTTGAAATTATTGTTGTATGCTTTTCCAATTTTCTTTATAACTCTTTGCGTAAGGTGTTGTAATAAAGACCGAATAACATGTTTATACTTATAACCTCCATTGCCTTTAACCTGTGAGTTGCCATCATAATTTTTTAAGTGTACCTTTGTTTTTTGTAGAATCTTAAGATATTCATCCAAGTCTTCATTGGTACATCGTTCTTTTGTAGGGTTTTCCGAAAAATTAATTCATAGAGGTCCTCTGTTCCAGGGAAGATTTTATCATCAATAACGAGATTCTTTTGCTCGTTAATTACAAAGCTTGGTCTGCCTCAACTTTGTTGAATTCGATTGTACATCGAAATGCGGACCATAGATCTTATCCAGATTCGATTCTGATGGCGATGATCTATTGACAGGTGTACTTTGATCAAGACTATCAGCTTCTGATGGCGATGGTCTGTTGATCAATATTATCTATAACGTAATTTTCGAGTGTTCTAAATGAAAAATCTTTATCATCCATCGTTGGTTGAATGTTTGACTCAGGATATGGAGAGTCAACACTCTCCTCCAGAGCAAGTTTTTCTTTTGGTGGACTTTGGAATTGTAATTTTCGTCGAGGCTTTGTTTTAGTCATTATATCGTACTCAACAGTATCTCGACTTTTGACATTTTTCACAATATCTTTTAAGGGCTCAACTACAAGAAAAAGTTAACTGCAAACAAGTTGATGCATCGGATCTGTACGTCAATAATCTCTTTATTATTTATCGTCTTTCATCTTTTGATACTTAACATCGGAGGATTGCTCTCTCTGCTTAGGTTCTGGTGATGATGATAATGATTTAATTGAAATGCTTTTTAAGGCATATTCCATTTTCTTTTGAAGAGTATCCTTCATACTTATATCTTTTTTCGTTTGATTTTGATCCATTTTACCTCATCCGTTAATCAAAATCATTTTTCAATCTGTACCCCAGCGATAATAGGAATTGTCTATTTTGTAGAGTAAGTTTTGATGTACTCCTATCGGAAGTTGATAGTATATTGATAGAGTTAATAGTACGATCTACTCTTTTATATGTTGACGGGTAAGATGAGCTATCATACGAGTATATTATCATAATTGTGGTTTAAGATGTGGTCGAAAGTTTGTAAGATTTCCGTATTAATCCAAGAGATTCAATGTTATAGAACTTATCCTCTCGCAGTTCACTGGCCAATAGATGACATTGCGAGGAACTTCGACTATTTTATACCCTGGGCTAACATTAAGAGAAAATGCATGTAGTATATGAGCAGATCGATTGTTGATATACCATACATTTCATCAATTAAATTACATTCAATTTGAACGATTTACACTCTATTTATGTTGACGTACAGATCCGATTCATGTAACTTGTTTGCAGATAGCTTTTTCTTGCTGAACCCCAATAGTGATCCAATCGAGTTTGGTTGTGAGAAATCAATCTCTATGCTACTATAAATTTCACATTTTAATGTGTTATTATTTGCTTATGCAGTTATTTATGCCTTCAATCTCATAGGAACCAATTGGCCGTCGTCCTCACTGTCTGAATGATTGATTCTGAGAATCAATATGTTTTTCTTCTTCTTCTTCTGGAGGAGGACTTTGGAATTGCAACTTTCTTCGAGTCTTTACTTTTGCTATTAAATCATTCTCGGCTGTATTTCGACGTTTGACATTTTTGGCGATTTCTTTTAAGGGTTCAACTATGGGTTTAAATGTTTTTTCAATTCCCGTCTCCTCCATGATTTGTCCACTTTTGAGAAGCCTATGTTTTCTCTTTAAAATATTTTTAGTTTTTATAAGTTCTTTAAGTAAATCTTCATTGAGTTCCATATTTGAGAATTATGTCGGCTCCAAACTGGGCAGTATCGAACTAGGCAGTATCAAACTGGACAGTATCAAACAGGGCAGTATCGAACTGGACAGTATCAAACTGGGCAGTATCAAACTGGGTAGTATCAAACTGGGCAGTATCGAACTGAGCAGTATCAAACTGGGCAGTATCGAACTGGGCAGTATCAAACTGGGCAGTATCAAACTGGGCAGTATCGAACTGGGCAGTATCAAACTGGGCAGTATCGAACTGGGCAGTATCAAACTGGGCAGTATCAAACTGGGTAGTATCAAACTGGGTAGTATCAAACTGGGAAGTATCAAACTGGGCAGTATCGAACTGGGCAGTATCAAACTGGGCAGTATCGAACTGGGCAGTATCAAACTGGGCAGTATCAAACTGGGTAGTATCAAACTGGACAGTATCAAACAGGGCAGTATCGAACTGGGCAGTATCAAACTGGGCAGTATCGAACTGGGCAGTATCAAGCTGGGCAGTATCAAACTGGGCAGTATCGAACTGGGCAGTATCGAACTGGGCAGTATCAAACTGGGCAGTATCGAACTGGGCAGTATCAAACTGGGCAGTATCAAACTGGGCAGTATCGAACTGGGCAGTATCAAACTGGCGAGTATCGAACTGGGCAGTATCAAACTGGGCAGTATCGAACTGGGCAGTATCGAACTGGGCAGTATCAAACTGGGGAGTATCGAACTGGGCAGTATCAAACTGGGCAGTATCAAACTGGGCAGTATCAAACTGGACAGTATCAAACAGGGCATTATCGAACTGGTCAGTATCAAACTGGGCAGTATCAAACTGGGCAGTATCGAACTGGGCAGTATCGAACTGGGCAGTATCAAACTGGGCAGTATCGAACTGGGCAGTATCGAACTGGGCAGTATTAAACTGGGCAGTATCGAACTGGGTAGTATCAAACTGGGCAGTATCAAACTGGGTAGTATCAAACTGGGCAGTATCGAACTGGGCAGTATCGAACTGGGCAGTATCAAACTGGGCAGTATCAAACAGGGCAGTATTAAACTGGGCAGTATTAAACAGGGCAGTATCAAACTGGGCAGTATCAAACTAGTCAAGCAACAGTTGGAGGAGAGTAAACATCACATTCAAGCCGTCGAGGGAATAAAAATCGAGCAAGACAAGGGACTTTACTTGCAACCCCATAAGAAAGGATTCGGACTTTTTCTAAAGCCACAGCCCACGAGCACAAAAAAACTAATGGAATTGCTACCCAATCGTCATTTTGGTGATGCCGTAATAACATTTCCAATTGGTTCCTATGAGATTGAAGACATAAATAACTGCATAAGCAAATAATAACACATTAAAATGTGAAATTTATAGTAGCATAGAGATTGATTTCTCACAACCAAACTCGATTGGATCACTATTGGGGTTCAGCAAGAAAAAGCTATCTGCAAACAAGTTACATGAATCGGATCTGTACGTCAACATAAATAGAGTGTAAATCGTTCAAATTGAATGTAATTTAATTGATGAAATGTATGGTATATCAACAATCGATCTGCTCATATACTACATGCATTTTCTCTTAATGTTAGCCCAGGGTATAAAATAGTCGAAGTTCCTCGCAATGTCATCTATTGGCCAGTGAACTGCGAGAGGATAAGTTCTATAACATTGAATCTCTTGGATTAATACGGAAATCTTACAAACTTTCGACCACATCTTAAACCACAATTATGATAATATACTCGTATGATAGCTCATCTTACCCGTCAACATATAAAAGAGTAGATCGTACTATTAACTCTATCAATATACTATCAACTTCCGATAGGAGTACATCAAAACTTACTCTACAAAATAGACAATTCCTATTATCGCTGGGGTACAGATTGAAAAATGATTTTGATTAACGGATGAGGTAAAATGGATCAAAATCAAACGAAAAAAGATATAAGTATGAAGGATACTCTTCAAAAGAAAATGGAATATGCTTTAAAAAGCATTTCAATTAAATCATTATCATCATCACCAGAACCTAAGCAGAGAGAGCAATCCTCCGATGTAAAGTATCAAAAGATGAAAGATGATAAATAATAAAGAGATTATTGACGTACAGATCCGATGCATGCAACTTGTTTGCAGTTAACTTTTTCTTGTAGTTGAGCCCTTAAAAGATATTGTGAAAAATGTCAAAAGTCGAGATACTGTTGAGTACGATATAATGACTAAAACAAAGCCTCGACGAAAATTACAATTCCAAAGTCCACCAAAAGAAAAACTTGCTCTGGAGGAGAGTGTTGACTCTCCATATCCTGAGTCAAACATTCAACCAACGATGGATGATAAAGATTTTTCATTTAGAACACTCGAAAATTACGTTATAGATAATATTGATCAACAGACCATCGCCATCAGAAGCTGATAGTCTTGATCAAAGTACACCTGTCAATAGATCATCGCCATCAGAATCGAATCTAGATAAGATCTATGGTCCGCATTTCGATGTACAATCGAATTCAACAAAGTTGAGGCAGACCAAGCTTTGTAATTAACGAGCAAAAGAATCTCGTTATTGATGATAAAATCTTCCCTGGAACAGAGGACCTCTATGAATTAATTTTTCGGAAAACCCTACAAAAGAACGATGTACCAATGAAGACTTGGATGAATATCTTAAGATTCTACAAAAAACAAAGGTACACTTAAAAAATTATGATGGCAACTCACAGGTTAAAGGCAATGGAGGTTATAAGTATAAACATGTTATTCGGTCTTTATTACAACACCTTACGCAAAGAGTTATAAAGAAAATTGGAAAAGCATACAACAATAATTTCAAAGATATGAGCTATTCTAATAATCCCGTTGAATATGTGTATTGAAATGATCCCAATGAGCTTGTTGATAGACTAAGACTTTTAATTGCATCGCAAAATGCTGGCAATAATAATCATCAAAATGAGGTAAACTCAATTGTGGAAGAGCTACGGGAAGCAGATATCATATATTAACATCAGTTCTTATCAAACACATTGTCAAAAGCAAAATTAGCGTTAAGAATTTATGTTTATCTATTGGAAAAGTTTTTTAAGTGGATATAAATAAAATAAAAAAATTCTTTTAAAATATGAATTTGTGTTTTATAACATATCATTTGTTTTCAGATTTAAAAACGGACAGTTTTTCTGCTCTGGGCTTGTACGTTTTATTTTCACAATGGTGATTATTCGATAAAATTTTTAATTTCAGCATAAAGTACTGCTTCCTTGACTATCTGCTTTTAGGTAAGTGCGTCATGAAGATATTCTGGATAATCTAAATCTATTTCTAATACATACATACATATTTTCTCCATTATCATCTAGCACTTTTATATAGACAGTTGTTAATTTTTCCAGATTTGTCCACTCAAATGCTTTATATAAGGAAGTTATTGAGACATTACCCAAGCGTACAGTATCTAAATATACAGTATATTGCGTAGGTTTATCACCGATCAAATGAAGAAATTAATTCATTATTTGACTTCGAATATATGTGACTGCATTGCTTTAACCTTCTTACTGAAGGAAATCACTAAAGGCGATGCTTTAGTTGCCATTAAAGAATACCTTAGTAGCATTATCTTTCTTAGAACATTCCTCATTAGTTCGTTTATTTAAAAATTCTATACGTAAGAGATAATTCACTTAATTTATCCCACGAGCTTAAATAATCATAAGGAAAGACGTCCCTTCTTTTGATTAAGTCTATGCTTTGATAATTGCAAAAAACGAGACTTTGCATTAATCATCTTTTACTCCTTAACAACCCCTAAGTTACCCTCCACTTCACCTGTTTGTTTCAGTATTTTTAGCTCTGCTCTGATAAAACATTAACTATTGTTCGTCACCTTTTTATTTATTTATCTCCTTTAAAGAGCTAACCTACCTCAATATTCTATATCTCACATTGAAATTACTAACTCAAGTCTGGCGTTTAAGAATAAACAATCAGTTTGATTCACAGGGTCCATATTTTCTATTCCTTCCTCTTTAGTCATATCATACATTTAATTCTTTTATTTTTTCTCTACCGAACAGCAAACAAATCAATTTGACTCACATAGTCCAAATTTTTGTTTTCCCTTATGTCATCCTCTTTACTCATATTATACTTTTTTACGGAACAGCAACAGATAAACAATTATACTGCACAGTATTTCCTATGGGATAAACATTTACTAACTCAAGGTCAGCATTCAAGAATAAACACACAGGTATGAATCTGCCTGACTCGTAGCCCAGAACTCTTCTCAAATTCTTATAAGTGTTCATAATTCCTGGAATCAGCCCCTCTCCCCTCTCCCTCTCATTCTTCTCAAACGAAAAAAGACACACACTGATCAATAGAAATTAGAAAATAACCTCTAAGCAATCATAACCCATCTATGGAATTTGCCAATTTCCCCAATCAAACCAATCTAAGCTCCACCCCGATGACGTCACACACACACAGATCAATAGATCCATTTTTCTTTACCGAATAGCAAACAAATCAATTTAACTCACATAATTCAGATTTTTCTTTTGTTTCCTTATGTCATCCTCTTTACTCATATTATACTTTTTACGGAATAGTAACAGATAAACATTTGTAGTGCCCAACATTTGCTTTGGGATAAACACTTACTAACTCCGGGTCAGCATTCAAAAAGAACCACACAGCAATGAATCAGCCTGACTCGTAGCCCAAAACTCTTCTTTAATTCTTATATGTGTTCATAATTCCTGTACAAAATCCAAAAATCAATTCCTGAAATCAGCCAAACCCCCCTCTCTCCTCTCCCTCTCAACCACCCTAAACGAAAAAGACACACACTGATCAATAGAAATAAAAAATAAAAAAAAATCTCCTCTTAGCAATCATAACCCATGTATGGAATCCAATACCAATTTCTCAAATCAACCCAATCTAAGCTCCATCCCCAATGACGTCATACCCAGAGAATAAAATCCAAATACCTCGCTCTCAACATCAAATATAATCACACAAAAGCACCAAATGTGAAATATGACACCTCGCTCCGATGATGATTCCCCCAGCTAAACACTAACAACTATGAAATATGACCCCTCGCTCCAAATTCAGATCTTAGTCCAAAAGCAAAACATAAACAAACTTGAAATATGATACCTCGCGCCCCAAATTCAGATCTCAATCCAAAAGCTAAAATAAACAAACGTGAAATTTGACACCTCACTCCCAACAGGCCACACTCCAAATCTTCCATCTCACTCTAACACATTCCACCAATTCCAACCATTTGCTGATTCCCTTCTCCAATTTCATAAACATATACACAACCGTTGCCGTTTATATCGATGACTCATACTTTTTTCCACCAAATCATTGTGAAATTCCAAATCGAATTTATAGACATGATTGAACATGTTCACAATTCCCTCTAAAATCAATTCGTCAGGAATCAGCCAAACCAATCACACACACACACACTCCCTGACTCTGATCTTACGAATCCCCCAGTCAAAGCTAACAAATATGAAATATGACACCTCGTTCCCAAATTCAGATCTCAGTCCAAAGACGAAAAATAAACAAACGTGAAATATGACACCTCGCTCCGATGATGATTCACCCAGCTTTTGTGTCAGTCCAAAGACAAAAAAAAGTAAACAAACTTGAAATATGACACCTCGATCTCAAAAGCTAAAGTAAACAAACGTGAAATATGACACCTCGATCTCAAAAGCTAAAGTAAACAAACGTGAAATATGACACCTCGATCCCAACATCGAAGGCGAAAAAAAAGCCTAGAATCTTCCATCTCACTCTAACACATTCCACCCTCTATGAAATATGACACCTCGCTCCCAAATTCTGATCTCAATGCAAAAACAAATAAATAAACAAATGTGAAATATGACACCTCGCTCCCAAATTTTGATCTCAATGCAAAAACAAATAAATAAACAAACGTGAAATATGACACCTCGCTCCGATGATGAATCAATTCCAGGAATCGATCTCTTCCATCTCACTCTTACCCATTGCACGAATAGCACCTCAGCACCTCAAGGGCTCTCACTCTAACACATAGCACCTCAAGGGAAAAGCGCCGGAACCTACCTAAACCCACTACTGATACAGCCTTGTCTTACCCCACTTTGGATCTCAAATTCCTCAGACAACCTTCCCCTGTGCAGAACGTGACATTTTGAGCCTTCATATGTAGCTTTGATAATAGCAATTAGTTTATCGGGAATGCCTCTCCTGTGTAAGGCACCCCAAATAAACTCCCTGTTGACACTATCGAATGCCTTCTCAAAATCGATGAACAGCAGGTGCAGTGGCGATCGATATTCAACACACTGTTCGATGATAATCCGCAGGGTGTTGATGTGGTCGGCACAGGAGGATCCAGAGCGGAAACCTGCTTGTTCGGCATCGAGTGTGTCTTCGAGATGTTGTTTGATTCGCTCAAGGATGATTTTAGCTATTATCTTAGCTACAGCAGGCAGCACGCAGATACCCCTCCAGTTTCCGCACTCCATTAAATTTCCTTTCTTAGGAAGCTTGACGATCATTCCCTTTTTCCACTCGTTAGGAAAGCTCTCAGCTTCCCAAGCTCTATCTATAAGTGGCAGCAGAAGCTCAGCCGATGTTGTTGGCGCTGCTCGTAAGAGCTCTGCTGGAATACCGTCAAGTCCTACCGCCTTGTTGGTTTTGAGTGCCTTGATCGCGGTAATGATCTCATCTTTACTGGGAGTCGTGGTGCGTATTCGGGAACTTCTCACCTCGGGCATCTCAGTCTGATCTGGGAGCATATCGCTAGCGAATACACGGTTGAAAACCGTAGCAGAATGCTTTTTCCATCTCTTGAGCTGGTCCTCATCCGAAATGCGCAAGGAGCCGTCTAGGCTTTTCACTGGGTGTTGGCTGGAGCTGCGGCCACCTGCCAGCTCTTTCGTGATTATGTAGACGGTCCTGCTATCGCACCTCCGTGCAGCTTCTTCTGCTTCTGTGGCCAGCGCGTTGATGAAGTTGCGCTTGTCACGTCGCACGCTACGCTGAACTTCTCTCATCTTCATGCGATATAGGGACTTTGGCTCGCTTCTCCCTGCTGCTGGGGTAGCTGCAACGCGAACTTTCAGCTGTTTTCGTTCGTCATAGTATTTACTATGTGTTGTAAATGGCTCGCTTTACTCAGAAGAGATTTATTTTCTGCTTGGAGAGCCTTAGTAATGAACATATCGTCGGAGTGCATTTATTTGAGAGAGATGATTTCGTTGTACAACATCTCAAGAGTAATACATAACTGCGGTAGGAGTGCAGCTTACTTCTTTAGTGACGAGCGAAGGTGACAGTGGTGGAACGTTGTGTAAAGAAGAATGCGAAAAAAAACTCCTCAGCTATTGGTGACGAAATTCGAGTGTCGCTACTGGCGGCTGAAATTACCGGATTGTGTGTGTTAACCGTAGGTGGAGAGCGTAGAGATCTTTTCCGGTGACGTTTACAAGATGCACAGAGATGATGTACATATATTGTTCGTCTTCATGAACTCACGCTCGCTTAGGCGTAGATTCGCAAAAGTAAGGTGAACAAAATCTTTACACCCAGTACACTCATATTTTTCTTCAGACCTAACGACTTTATGGCCGCAAGTACAAGGCATATTAGCAGTTTTGTACTAAGTACTTATATACACTTTCGCTTTCGCGGATAAGTAAAGCAAAACAATAAAAAACCGGAATGGAAGTTCAGTTTGACAGATTGCGAAAATAAAAGTTGCCAAGAATAACACTGAGCATGTTTGGCAATGATTTCTGTTGCTTTCGATCCCAACAGCGCATTTGTGGCTGAATGTTGAATTTTTTGTCCGGTGCAATCAAAACACGCAATGCCTTCCGTTGTTATTCTGTCAGGATTCAAAAGTCGTGAACTGCTAATTGTGATAAGTAAAGTAAACAGAAATATTGTTGAAAGCATTTCTTTTACTTACGAGTGAAATGGAAAGGAAATGAAAGGCAAGGACCATTGTAAGTATTTTAATTTTATTTCGAAAATGCTCTGTCTTCGCAATACTCGTAGCTCAGCGCAGCTAAGCGAGATTTTTCTGATCTATATCTTACCAAATTCATTCTGATTTTTTTTATTAAGTATTTTTTTTCGTTAAAGTTTATGTAATTTATTCTTATAATCTTTATTTATTCATCTGCCATTTTTGTAAAATAAACTGGTTTCTCTTACAAACGGTGTTGTTGTTTTTTTTTTTTACTACTTTAGGCTACTGTTCAAAATCGAAAATTAAGCTACTTTTCCCAATTTTTTGGGCTACATTTAACCAGAATCGAGTGGAAACCCTGGTTAGGGGGTAGATAATACGGTGTCTAAGTACAGAAAAGTCTGTGAAGAAAGAGATGAGTTTAAGCAACTCAATGAAATGCTGGCAAGCGAGATTGAAAATTTGAAACTTGAGCTTTAGCTGCTAAAACAACAGGTGAACAATAGAAATGAACTGGTCACCAAAGCTGTCGTATATTCTATGGATGAAGAAGAATTACACAGAGAGACAGAGCCATCCTCTAGTAGAAGGAAAATAAACAAAGAAAGAAAAATGAGCATGTCTCCGGAGCTTTCAACGTCAACAGTAAGCCTGAAAACGCCATCATAAGTGAGGATCCTACATCCCTGCAACGAGCACTTGATGTGTGGGTGGACGTTTTGGAGGGAAATGGGTATCGCATTAGTTCAAAAAAGACAGAGTACTTGTGCTGCCCGTTCTCTGATCCACTCAGGCCTATTCCAGACATTTATTTGAATGGAACAGTGCTTCCCAAGTGCGAAAAGTTCAAATATCTGGGATCTATGATCAATAGCAAAGCAACTTGTGATGACGACATAAATCATCGTGTAAGCGTAGGGTGGATGAAGTGGCGAGAAAATTCCGCTATCTTCTGTGACAGAAAAATGCCACCTAAGATGAAAGGAAGGCTTTACACCGCAGTTGTACGTCCAGCGCTCACATACGGTTCACAATGTTGGACGATGTACAAAAAGTATGAGAGTAAATTAACGGCAGCTGAGATGAAGATGCTTCGCATGACAGCAGGAGTGACCAAGCTTGATCGAATAAGAAGTTCGAAGATCCGTGGAAGCTTTCACATCAAGGAAACCATCGTACACAAATTAGAGCGCGACCGGCTCAGCTGGTATTGCCACGTTCAAAGAAGAGATCATTTGAACCCTGTTAAAAAGGCAATATCTATGCACGTTCCAAAGACATCGCGATGTAGGAAAGGCAGGCCTATAAACGCCTGGATCAGACAAATGCGACGACATCGGCATTTCATTGGCCTCAGTAACCGAGTGATCCAAAATCGGCAGGCCTGCCGATATTTTCTGAGGTCAAATAGGCGAACCCCACAGGCGGATCAGTAGAAATGCAGTGAAGTGGGAGGGCTGTGATCCCTTGTTTCGGATCATAACCTCGCCGATAAAAGGAAGAAGAAGAAGTAAGCCTGAAAACGCTAGAAAAGATAAAAAAAAAAATAATGAAACCGCTTGCGCCAATAAAGCCAGCTTCAATCATAGTGCTCTGTATAACAAAGTCAAAGGCTTATTAAATATTCTGGAGGAAAATAAAATTAAAGCTAGTACAGCTCTAATTAATAATTCAAAGAGCGGCATGGAGAAACACTCCTTCTAGAAACTATAAGATCAACCGCAACGAAAAGTATCCCAGAGAAATCATTGGTGAGGGAGAAACGAAAAGCACGAAAGAAGAGGCAAATCACTCGTGCACCGCAGCATAAAACGGTCCTTAACCGACTATGCAATCGGCTTAGAGATAGTATTCGCGAATTTAAAAGCAAAAAGATAGCGACCTACCTTGAAAATCTCTCCGGTGAAAGAGAATCAAATTATTCGCTTTGGAAAGCGCTAAAAGGCATCGGGAAACCTCAAATGCAAGCACCACCAATGCGGAAAATCGATGGAAACTGGGCCAAGAGCGACAAAGAAAAGGCAGAACTCTTTGCTTTGCACTTAGAAGAAACGTTTAAGCCGATCGACGGCCCTTTATTAACGCCCGACTCCCCAGTCGCGACATCTGACAACTTTAAAGTAAAACAAGTTGCATTGATTGAACTGAGGGAAGTGATTAAAAATTTAAAGACAAAAAAAGCTACGGGTTACGGCTTGATAACGGCGCAGGTAGTCAAGGAATTGCCGACTATAGCTATTATCAAACTGCTCTATTTGATCAACGCTTCGTTCAGATTGCTTTATGTTCCGAGGCAATGGAAAGTCGCCGAGATTATAATGGTCCCGAAACCAGGCAAACCGCTAAATGAGAAGAAATCATATCGGCCTATTTCCCTATTGCCGGTTATCTCAAAAATATTCGAAAAAGTTCTTTCCAAACGTCTACAGCCCGTAATCGACGAAAGACGTCTCATTCCTGACCATCAGTTTGGATTTAGAATTAAACATTCTACAATTGACCAAGTCCACAAAATAACTGACGTGATTGAGAAAGCTCTGGAAGAAAAAAAGATTTGTTGTGGTGTATTTCTTGACGTCTCACAAGCTTTCGATAAGGTTTGGCACGAAGGCTTGGAATATAAATTGCAAGGACTACTGCCACGGCAACTCTTTTTTAATCTTACGATCGTACCTCACCGAGAGACTCTTTCGTGTTAAGCACGGAAACGATTACTCTGACTTCAAGGAGATTGCGGCCGGAGTCCTGCAAGGAAGTGCCCTTGGCGCACTTCTATATGTACTCTACATGCGTGACATCCCGCAAGAAAGAAACTGTGTTGTCGCCACGTTTGCGGACGATACGGCGATATTTACAACGGGAGATACCATTGAAGCAGCAACCGGAAAGCTTCAACATGCTATTAATAAAGTCCACGCTTGGACGAATTCTTGGCGTATTGTGCTGAACGAAAGCAAATCCACTCACGTCAACTTTACGTACAAAAAAGTGGATAGATTGCCTGTACATCTAAACTCGGCTCAAATACCGTACGCAAACGAAGCAAAATATCTAAGAATGAATCTAGATGTCAAGCTCAAATGGAAATCGCACGTGAAAAAGAAACGCGACGAACTTCAAAACAAATACCGACAAATGTACTGCCTACTCGGAAAACATTCGAAGTTGAGCCTACATAACAAATTGCTTATCTATAAGCAAGTGCTAAAGCCAGTGTGGACGTATGGTATACAACTATGCGGTTGTACCAAGAAAAGCAATAGAAACATCATACAAACTTTCGAAAATAAAGTTCTTAGAACGATCGTTAACGCACCATGGTATGTACGTAACGAAGATATTCATCGGGATCTGGGAATTCCCAGCGTCGTCGAAGAGAAAACAAAATTTGCGCGTAAACACAAAGATCGTGTTCACGGCCATTGTAACCGTACTATCAATCAACTACTTGACGCGAACAATTCAATTCGTCGTCTTCAAAGGACAAAACCTTTTGACCTCGCGTCATAGCATATGAAGGTCGTGAAAAAGGCAGGAACTTTCATTGGAATTTAACCTATCTAAAGTGCTACATTTATTTTTAATCAAATACGATCATCTTTTTCTAGAATAACGATTCTCGTAAGCGAAAATAAAACTACTGGATAAGCACTGGCTTAGTTGTAGTATTAATTTTGAGGAGAGGTGTTTTTTTAGTGAGTAAAAATCTCACACTACCATAAGCACGCGCGGTCGGGCCTTATGGTGTCTTTGGAAGATTTTTCACCTGCTCTCGGCAAAAAAAAAAAAAATCATAGTGCTCTGTATAACAAAGTACAAAGGCTTATTAAATATTCTGGAGGAAAATAAAATTAAAGCTAGTACAGCTCTAATTAATAGTAATGACGTCAAAATAAATGTGGAAGATGAACAATCCTACAGAAAATTTACCAAATTACTTCATAAAAAAAGTGCAATGGTTTTCGTTTGAAAATAAACAAACGAGACCGATAAAGCTTGTTGCAAAAAAATTAAATTTCTCATGCACATCTTAAAGCATAGCTAATGATCTAAAAAAGAAAAACTTCACAATTCAAGAAGTTGTCAACATGCTTAAGTACAAAAGCAAAGTACCGCTGTCAATGTTCATGCTGACTTTTGAGCATGATGACGAAGACATGAAAAAAATCTATGAAATCAAAAACATCCTAGGAATAAAAGTTAAAATTCATCTTCTGCTGCAAGCAAAGCTAGTTCCTCTGTATAAAAATTGTAAGGAATTTGGTCACACTCAAGCTCAATAAATATTACAACTCTAACCCAAAATGTGTTAAATGCGTACGAGACCACCACACAAAAGACTTCATAAGGGAAAAATAGGCACACTCAAAGTACGTCAACTATAATGAAAGGCACTCAGCCAAATACGTAGGCTGTGTAGTAGCAAAAGAGTTACAGCAGGCAAAAAAAAAAATGCAAAAGCATGTAAAAAAGACGCATCTAAGGACAAAACAAAAAAAAAAAAAAAACAAAAGCAACAAAGACCAAAGGCGAAAACCAAAACAAAAAGTACAATTAAAAAAGCTAAAGAAAGCATCTGAACAGGTTACATTGGCAATCTGGGAGCAGTCTCCCATTGCAGCAGAGCCACAGAAACCATCCGAGGATAGTAATGAAGATGTTGGTGAAACGAAGCCGGATAATCCGAACGGAGCAAGCCGTAGCCAGCCTCGCCAGCACTCATACCGGATGGTGAATGCAGCCCTGCTGAATATGGAAATTCTACTACCTGTAGTTTCGCGACAGTAGTCAGCGCGGCTGGACTTGGCGTGGGACTAGCCCGACCATCATCCACGTCCGATAAGGCTAGGGAGGTAGACACAAAACAGGACAACGACGCTTAGAAATAGGAAGCGCAATGCCATTAGGCTAATTCGGCGGCTTAAGAAGCGTGATCTGAAACCCTTCACGGACAAGAAAATGGAGGCTCTAGACAGGGCCAATAACACGCTTAAGCTCGCAGGGTAGACTAGGTGCACCGATCAGCAGGGCCGGAAGGTAAGAAGATCACACACGGTGAGAGCGAGAAGCCTTCAGCTCCCCATCTCGACCGTGGTTGGTCTTCGGTCAGCAGCCGACTCTAACCCATCTGCGGTATGGCCGGCTGCAGGCTGCTCCAAGAAGGCAACCTGCAGAAAGGACGACGACACAGCACTACGAACGGGCAAGGGTCAGATTGCTTTAAGGGGAGAATGCCGTTTGCCAGCCTTCTCAGCTGCGAATAGACCTACGCCGCCCTCGACTGTCCGGGGTAAAGGAATACAACCCGTCCCCATCGTGAGAAGTTCTAGGGCAAACGCAGACACTAAAAACGCAGCGCAGGGTAGACTAGGGGGACG
The DNA here is from genome assembly GCA_945910035.1 of Brachypalpus laphriformis. Lineage (NCBI taxonomy): Eukaryota > Metazoa > Arthropoda > Insecta > Diptera > Syrphidae > Brachypalpus > Brachypalpus laphriformis. Next base: position 227,887,727 of record OX246753.1, on the reverse strand, counting down.
GCCGGAGGCCTGCTCACGTGAAGGAAGGTAAGCCTATTGCCATCCTCCTCGATGGCGGACAGACTGAGGCCCTTGTCAACCGAGCCGGAGTCAGTGGTTAAGACTGTTTGCGAGCCATTCCAAAAAGGGGAGAAACTCGCCTCCTACGAACAGTATCAGCAAGAAGCCCAGGCTGGCCGCATCTGCTAGTGCTGATCTACAAATGGCGATAGTAGATTACAACAGCCCAGGAAAAAGACTTAGCAGAGATCAGTGGCTGGTCAAACGGTAGTGCATGCGATCATATGAAAACACAAGCGTTTTCACTCAGCTGAGGCCTACCAACTCCTACTCTCAACCTCCTTAATCTAAGAAGTGGGTAACCAACCCCATTTGGCGGATTCTTGGTGCAGGCAGATGAGAGAGGGGGGAAGAGTGCTTTCCCACTAGAGCACTTATTTCTGTTCCAGGCGGCAGCGGACGAATTCCCTAGACGGAGTCAACGGTGGCGTCTATAGTTCCAGTTAAGTTGAACTTAGTAAATACCTTGCGCAAGCTGCTTCGACGTATTCAAACCACAGGTCGGTAAGGAATTTCCAATGTTGGTCAGGACATTGGAATAGAGTTGATGGCGGAGGAGCCCTTAATGGGCCAACGGCAGCGCTCATACTCCCGTAGTGGACTACTGGCACCGGTGTACCTGGCCCCTCGTCCTACGGGAATAATTAAGGAACCGGCCCTCCAGGTTGGGGGTTGTGCCGTCGGGGTAACTTCCCTACCACGTAAAAAATCTATGGTTTCGAAACAACCAAAAACCTCGGATAAGGATGGCTCAACTAATGACGACCCCAGCAAAAGAAATAAGGACAACGACTTTTGGATCTGTACGTGGAATCTTAGGTCCCTTTACAGACCAGGTGCAGCCGAACAACTAACAGAGGCCCTAGACTGCTATAAAGCAGACATTACCGCCATCCAGGAAGTACGATGGGATGGGCCGGGCAAAAAGAGGATGAAAAACTGTGATATCTACTACGGTGATTGCTACAGAGGCAACAGGAAACCCTTATTCGGTTGCGAATTTGTCATACGCTGCAGACTTAGGCAAGAAGTCTTAAGCTTCCGACACGTAAGCGAGCTTATTATGACTTTCCGGATCAAGGCTAAATTCGCTAACATAAGCCTAATATGTGTTCATGCCCCCACGGAAGAAAAGGACCCAGCCACCAAAGAGTGTTTCTACGAGCTCCTCGACAAAACATACGAGCAATGTCCTAAATACGACGTTAAGATCGTATTGGGCGATTTTAACGCCAAAATAGGAAAGGAGGACGTCTTTGGTAGGGCAGTCGGTAAGCATAGCCTACACTACATCACGGCTGATAACGGCCTAAGGCTAATTGATTTCGCTGTGGAGCGAAATGTCACCATAGCAAGCACATGGTTTCCTCATCTCGATATTCATAAGCAGACATGGCGGTCCAATGATCATGTAACGATCAACCAAATTGATCATATTGCGATCGACGCAAGGCATGCCTCCAGTATTCTGGATGTCCGGACCTTCCGAGCGGCCAACATAGACTCGGATCATTACCTTGTTGTAGCCAAGGCACGAATGCGGATATCCCAATCTGAGCAACAAAGAAGAACCACTGTGAGAAAATTTAACGTCGAAAAGCTACAATCGCAAGAGACCGCCAGACTCTTCGCTGAACGCGTATCCCGAAATCTCTCAATCAAACCTATGCCGCCAGCATCAAGTGCCGAAGACCAGTGGCAACGCTGCCAACATGCCATCAGAAACGCCGCGACTGATGTGCTGGGTCTTGCTCGCCCACCACCGCGAAACCACTGGTTTGACGAAGAATGCCGGCGAGTGCATGCAGCAAAGCAAGAGGCATACAAAGCGGCGCTGCAAAGGAATACGAGAGCTGCTCGTGAGGTCTACGAGCAAAAGAGACGGGAAGAACATCGGCTTCTCCAAAAGAAAAAGAAAGAGCATGAGAAGCGCGCGTTTGAGAATATCGAGAGTTTATACTCCAGGAACAATGTACGGAAGTTTTACCAAAAGGTAAAAAGAACGTGTCAGAGAAGCAATACCCGTACAGAAACCTATGGAGATGAAAATGAAAACCTCGTAGTTGAATCACAGTCGGTGCTGAATATGGAAAAATTCCCTCTGCAGACTATATAACGGCGACGAAGACCAACATCCCGCTGTCAGGCAGAATGAACCATTCAACATAGACGATGATAGTCAAAATTTTCGTCCACCTGACCAAAACCAAGGGAGGATAGCAATATCCAAGCTAAAATCCAACAAGGCTGCTGGACCTGACGATCTGGACCAAGATCTTTTCTGCGATATTGTGTGAACGCCTGAAACCTTTTATCAACAGCCTGATGGGACCCTATCAGCCCAGGAAAGTCCACCATCGATCAAATCTTCACACTTCGGCAGATCCTGGAGAAAACCCAAAAATTCCAAATCGATACTCACCACCTCTTTATCGATTTCAAGGCCGCCTATGACAGCATCTATAGAGAAGAGCTTTATAGAGCCATGCCTAGTTTTGACATCCCTGCCAAACTTGTCCGTCTGTGCAGGATGACGATGGAAAACGCTTGCTGCTCCATCAAGGTCGGTAATGACCTCACCGAGACCTTTGATTTAAAAAAAAGGTTTTAGACAAGGTGACGCGAATTAAGTTTTTATCCTATTTACCAGGATAATTTTAATAAAAAAAAAATTAAAACACAACAACTATTAACAAAATTATATTTTATTTCTGATATTCTTGTGATAACCGCCAAGTCTAGAATAAGAATGATAATGATTTTTACTTCGCTGTACACAACAGCTTCTGTTGCTGCACCTGCTATGTCAACATGCTGTTGTTGTGATCTCTTTTTCCCTCATGTTGGCTTGGGTTCGGCACGTGATAGCTAAATGCTCCATCTCAGCTCCGGCTTGTTGTTGACAACTAGCTGCAGTTAGGTATTTTTCCATTTATGTTGGCTTGGGTTGGCATGTGATGGCTAAATGCTCCACCTCAGCTTCGGCTTGTTGTTGACAACTTGCTGCAGCTAGGTATTTTTCTATTTATGTTAGCTTGGGTTGGCACGTGATGGCTACATGCTCTATTTCAGCTTCGGCTTGTTTACAACACGCTGCAGGGTGGTACTTTTGTAGTTATGATGCGATCGTAACTCGCGCTGTCATGTGACTTCTTTAACATTGTACTTGAACGGATTGTGCGGAACTCACAAGCCAACACCGGAGGCACAATCTATTACAAGTCTGTACAACTGCTTGCATACGCCGACGATATAGACATTATCGGAAGAACTCAGCGGGCTGTCACCGGTGCGTTTGCAAGCATTAAGGCGGAAGCGGCCAAAATGGGTTTAGCAATAAACGAGGGCAAAACCAAGTATATGCTGTCAACATGAAGGGAAAACCAACACCGACGAATTGGACAAAACGCCACAGTGGGCAGCTATAACTTCGAGGTAGTAAGGGATTTTGTCTACGTTGGCTCTGCTATAAACTCTGAGAACAACATCAGCGCAGATATCAAGCGGAGAACAACTCTTGCCAATCGCTGTTTTTTTGGCTTATAAGGCAATTCAACAGTAAAGCCCTATCTCGAACAACTAAGGAGACTCTATATAAGACCTTGATCATCCCAGTCCTGCTTTACGGCGCTGAAACATGGACTTTATTTCATGAGGATGAAGATATCCTTGGTCGCTTCGAGAGAAAAATTCTTCGTAAGATTTTCGGTCCCGTTTGCTTTGACGGGTTTTGGAGGAGAAGATTCAATCACGAACTATACGAGCTGTACAGCGACATCGACTATAGTCAAAAAACTGTGTATTGGACGCCTGAGATGGCTAGGACATGTAGAGCGAATGGACGTCAACGCTCCGGCCCGCAGAGTCTTCGAATCTAACCCCGAGGGACGACGCAGTAGAGGGAATCAACGCCGTAGGTGGGGCGCACAAGTTCAAGGTGACCTCGACCAACTTGGAGTGCGCAACTAGGTTGGTTGAGGCCGACGTTCACCCCGGAACTGTAGCGCCACCTAAGTAAGTAAGTATAGTTAGAACATATTCCATTTGTTTGAATAGTTTTCCTTGTTATGAAGAAATAGTTTTTACGAACGGGTTTTTTTTTCGTTGCGCTACCGGATGTGGTAATATATATATATCAATATCAAATCTACCACCCTTTTTGTAAATTACCACATTTGTTTGTCCAATCTACCACTTTTTTCAAAATCCGAGTGACAACACTGACCCCTAGACATCATTATACGCACATCAGCAGCTATTAATGCTATGAGAATTAGACAGTCAGCAAACTGGAAACCAAATAGAACAGGTCACTTAATGATCCTACATGATTACTTTGGCCTCATGCCCATAACGGACTACATGACGCCATATTTAGACTTTGTAAGGCTTTTTTCTACCGCCTACTCTAGCAGGAAAGAATGGAAAAGCGGTCATATACCTAATGCCGAATCTACAGCCATCTACATATAATAGATGGTTCAGAAATGAGCACTGGTGTAGGATCAGACATCTTCTCCGAACCCCTAGGTATCCCGAAATTCATACGACTTCCAGACCACAGCAGCGTTTTCCAAACAGACGTCTTAGCAGTGGAAGCAACCGCCCGTGAGTCAGTGGTAAGGGCACTACCGCCAGAAGGTATCACCATCTTTATCGACAGCCAGGCAGCTATAAAAGCGATTACTGCCATAGAAATTAAATCGAAGCTTGTGAAGTGTTGTCGAGAAGAGCTCAGGGTTCTTAGAACACAGCACAAGGTATCGCTCTGTTGCGTCCCTGGACACGAGGGTATCCCAGGGAATGAGAAAGTCGACGAGCTGGCGAGAATCGGCTCAGCAGCCCTACTACAACAAGTTGACACACCTGTGTGTATCCCGCCTTGCACACTCAAGCTCGTTGCAGGGAATAAAGCCATTAAAGAGGCGAACACAAGATGGAACTCCATGGTAACTTGTGGCATCACCAGGAAGCTATGGTCATCCTTCGGCAAAGCAAGGACCGAGAGAATCACTCGGAAAGACGGGAAATCCCTTTCTACCCTCGTGGGCATCATCACGGGGTACAACACTCTCTGGTACCACTTGAAGAAAGTACGCCTGCCGGAGGAGGTACTCTGTAGAAGCTGTGGTGACGAGGCAGCTTTTGAGGATACTACTCACTTCCTGTGCCACTGTCCGAGCCTTCAACACTCCAGGAAAAAGTTCCTTGGTAAATATTTCTTCCAGGATCTCGAGGAGCTCTCCGGCGTTTCGACAGGAAAGATGCTGAACTTCATCAAATCATCAGGGTGGTCTGTATGCTGAAATGAAGTAAGTGACTGAGTTAAACATTTTTAGTTTCATTTGGGTAAGGGATTACTTATTCCCCCATGGGTATCACAATGGGTTTTTTTTTTTTTTTTTATGGTTGCGCCAAAGGGTGTGTAATCTTCTAAAGATACCAGTAGCCCGACCTACTGGCATGCACGATTCGCAAACCTGAATAATCGATGCCAGGAATACGCCTACGTACTAAACCACACCCTGCACACTTCAACCACTCTCCCCGCGGGATTACCGTTAGGTATTACTTCGCGGGGCTGGTTAGCTATTTATGCTCTTCATTCGCTGTCTTCCGCTCCTTGTTCCAAAAGTGTTGCCGGTTGGACTTGGTTGCTCTTTCTGACTCTTTCCAGCCGCCTAAGTTCTTGCACGATTATCGCTGCAACTTGTTTCACCGCGTCCCATATTGCATTCGATGCTATCATATGGTGCACAATGTTTTCGGGGGTTGGTATTTCTCCAATTTTTTCCTCCAGTTCTTTGTGCTCTATATAAAAACGTGGGCACTGAAAAAATATGTGCTGAGCGTCTTCTGAGGCCTCTCCGCAATTTGGACAGTTGGGAGATTCATCGAGCCCAAACCTGTTGAGATACGCTCGAAAGCAGCCATGTCCGGTTAGGAACTGGCTAAGATAGAAATCTACCTCTCCGTGTTTCCGATCCATCCATTTTTGGATATCCGGTATAAGTCGATGGGTCCATCTTCCCTTTGAGGACTGGTTCCATCGCTTCGCCATGCTCTAATGCTTCGCTGTCTTTCTTCCAGCTTGATATTTTTGACTGATGCTTGAGGTTCCTGAATTTTGGCGTCGTAGGTCCTTTGTAGATCGAAAGCCAAGATATCCGCTGGTAGCATTCCCGCGATGACACATACTGCCTCGTCTGACACCGTACGGAAGGCACAGCATACTCTCAGCGCACATAGTCTGTTGACAGAGTTTATCCTTCTTGCGTAGGTCTTTTTCGCCATAGCTTTGGCCCATATGGGTGCCGCATACATAAGGATGGACTGCACCGCCCTGGATAGAATAAGTCTCCTTTGTTGCCTAGGTCCTCCTATATTTATCATTATTCTTGATAAGGCACCGCTTACCCGAGCCGCTTTGTCACACGTTCTTTCAAGGTGCTCCTTGTAAGTGAGCCTCGCGTCGATCATCACACCTAGGTATTTGATAACCGATTTTGATGTCGTATTATGATCTCCTACTCTGATGGTGATTTGCTCTCTTTTCTTGCGGCTGCTTACCAATACTGCCTCTGTTTTATGTTAGGCGAGCTCTAACCCGACTGCTGCCATCCACCGTTTGACTTTTCGGATACATCCATTTGCAATATCCTCTATTTCCTCTAGATGTTTTGCAACCACGACAATTGCAATATCATCGGCGAAGCCTATGATTTTTCCCTCATTTGGGATTCCAAGCCTTAGAACCCCATCATACATAATGTTCCAAAGGATAGGGCCTAATACCGATCCTTGTGGAACTCCGCCAGATATGTGGTACTGCTTTACTCCATCGTCGGTATCGAAGAGCAGAAACCGTTTCTCGAAGTAGTTCAGTATTATTTTAATTAAGAACCATGGCACCATCATTGACCTAAGCGATTGCACTATGAGTCCCCAATTCGCAGAATTGAACGCGTTTTTGACGTCCAATGTTATTACGGCACCGTATTTCTTTGCACCGCCTCTCCATCACCTGCCCTGAATGGCTTCTTCCAAGGTTGTAGTTACCCTTCTTATTGCGTCTACTGTAGAACGAGCTTTCCTAAAACCGTACTGTTGGTTGGAGAGTCCCCCGGCTTCACCAATTGCTACTTCTAGTCGGTTGCATATGATTCGCTCCAGTATTTTACCCATTGTGTCTAACAGGTATATGGGACGGTATGACGAGGGCTCGTCTGGTGGTTTTTTCCCTTTAGACAGCAGCACTAGACGTTGCTTTTTCCATTGGTCTGGAAAAACTCCTTCTGTTAGACACTTGTTGTAGAGTTCCACAAATGGTTGCGTATTTCTTTTAATGGCTAATTTAAGGGCCTTGTTCGGTATGCCATCCAATCCTCGAATCGTCTGCATACATCCAGGAGTTCCCTTTGCGTGACAGTTGGGATGTCCTGTACTTCCGGAGGTGGCTCTATACGCTCTGCTGGTATTTGAGGTGGAAACAACCCCGATAGAATTTTCTGCATAAGGAGAGGGCATGAGGGGGAGGGTGCCCTAGTGCCTTTGAGTTTTGCCATTACTGTTCTATAGGCGGTGCCCCAAGGATTTACATCTGCTTGCTCGCAGAGTTCCTTAAAGCTACTGCTCTTACTTCTGCGGATAGCTAGTTTTAGCTCTCTTCGCCTATTTTTGAATTGCATCCGTAGGTCCTGATGTGTGGACGAACCTCTGGATCGCTGGAATAGTCTTCTGGCTCTATGGCACTTGCTGCATAGCTCTGCTATCTCTTGGTTCCACCAGTATACTGGTGGCCGGCGATTTGTTGACGTTTTCCGGGCCATGGATGCGTCGCAAGCCCTAGTTACTTGTTTGGTAACCTCAACGGCCATAGCGTTTGCTGTTCCTGGGCTTATTGTTGACTCTGCAAAAATCAGGGCAAAAGTGTCTTTGTCCATGGTGCTTATTTTCCACCCCATTCGTTGTGCCTTCTTTGTGCGTTCTTGGGTTGGTCGCCTAGGTTGTACTTCAAACAGGATGGCAAGGTGGTCGCTGTGAGTATATTGATTACTGACTCTCCAGTTGGCGCCTCTCGATAAGGAACTAGTTGCAAAGGTGATATCAACTATGGAGCCTACACCATTTCTACTAAAGGTGTGCTCACTTCCTGTATTAAGCAATATTAGGTCTAGTGACGATACGGCTTCTAGGAGAGCTTCTCCTCTTCTATTGGTCCGTGCGCTGCCCCAATCCGTGGCCCATGCATTGAAGTCTCCAGCTATAATCGTTGGGCTACGACCTCTAGCATCATCCACGAGCCTATCAAGCATACTTTGGAACTCCTCAATGGTGTTGTTTGGAGATGCATAACAGCTATAGATATGCACTCCTTTGACCTTTGCTCGCACGAAGCCTGTTCCGGGTGTCATCATTTTTTCTTCAAAGGCGCAATCTCCGCAGGCCCAAATAGCAGCTCTTTTTGAGTCATCCGCAGCCCAAACTGTATCATCGCTCACATAATACGGCAACATCTATCTTTAACTCGCGAACGGTTTGTGTCAAGATGTCCTGCACCGCTTCGCAGTGGTTTAAGTTTATCCAACGTGTTTTTACACGCCTTTGCTAGGTGCCCGAAGTTAAGACACCTAAAACATCGCAGCGGTATTATTTTCTCCTGTATTCGGCATACCGTCCATCCGATTTTTATTTTTCCAACCTCCAGAACTTTTTTGGCAGTATTTATCAGGAGGCTAATGACGGCAGTTTGCGTCCCTGCATAGGCTCTCCTCATAGATTTGATGGATGAGATCTCTATGCCTTGTGCTTCCTCGAACTGCTCGGACAGAGCTTGGCAGATCTCTTCCTTTGTGGTGACGCCATCTAGGTCTTTGCACTCAATGAGCACCTCTTGCGTTAGGGATCTCACTTCCGCTATTTCACCGAGAACTTTTCCCACTTTACTTTGGTGTTCTGATGTTCTTCCATCAGCTGCTTTCTTGAGCTCAAGCAGTAGCTCTCCCTTGGCTGTCCTTCTTATGCGGGTTACATCACACCCCAATCCATTCAACTCGGGGTTGGTCTTCACCTTTCGGAGTATGTCGCAATAGGAAATTTCTCCGATCTTTTTAATCACCAGTGCGTCAGGCTTAGCATATATCTTGTCTCGACTTTTTTCTACTCTTGTCCAAACGACTTTATTAGTGGTTTCTGCACTTGGTTCTTCGATCCGGGGTTTCACTGTCTGTCCATGGTTTTTCCCTGTGGCCTTTTTTTTTCTCTTTTTGGCCCTTATGCACGATTTGTTTCACCTCCATTTCCGTTTTTTCCTCAACAATTTCGGCGTGTGATAGTGTGGAGGGTTCTTCGGTATTTGGAGATCTCGTCCTTTTTCGCTTCGGGTCTGGCAGTTGTTCCAACGAAGAAGGGAAAGCCAATACACTCATTTCTGGAGAGTGAATGGTTTGAGTGGCTTTAGACACTCTACTGCATACCACTTTATCTATTTCGCAATCTACTGCGCAGCTGTAGTTTTTGCGAATTGCACTAGCCAGTTTCCTAATCTCATGATGTACATTGTTTTTTCCCTTAATGAATTCCATGAGTGCCGAGATGTGCTTTCCCAGGGAATGCATGGCTTCACGTTTTTCTCTCTCTTCGCTGGTTTCTTTGGCCTTTACTTCCGTGTTGGTTTCGGACTTCAGACTACCAGTTAATACTTCACTGGGGAGAGATTTCGACGGCATTTGCGAGGTTGTCTGTTCATTTATTGGTTCAGACGGCATCTCCGCGTTTGCGTTCTCTTCTTGCGTCGGTCCATCCGTTATTTTTAACGGCGGTGATCGCATCAGTATCGAGCTTCTCCTGAACGGATTTTCCTCTGTACTTTCGTCTCCTGAGTTTTGTACTTTTTTTTGTTCTTTTTTTTCTGTTTTATTTGTATTTGTTTTTGATTGATTCATATTTGAATCCCACGAGTATGGGGGAAAGAAAGGTCCACCACATCAGAGACCCCTGTAATGTGGTAAGGCTATATTACAACCAGAGGGCACCAGTTATCTGGAGGGCTCCGTTAGCGATGCTGTATGGGTTTTACGTCCCCAGCACCATTCAGGCCTCGGTACGGGTCGCATAACGCCTTGCCTTAGGGACGGGATGCTTATTTATGGGCGGCATCTACTCGCCCCGTCACAAAAATTTCACTGGGCTTATGTGTCATTTCCGCACACCCTCCGTTTTTGCCGCTTATGGTCGGGGACTGCTTATTGGTTATTCGCAGCTAACCTACATATCTGTAGGCCGTTCAGCTATCCGCCACCATGCTGACCCCCCTGGTAGCCTAAGCTCAGCCCCAGGGGTCAACGCTGACCTGAGTGTGGCAGAGAGCGTCCCTCCCAGCAGCATTTTAGGTTTAGATTGAATTAAGTGAATTATTGTAATTTAGATTAAGTTGAGGGCATTCGTTGTTGGATTGTTGAATAGAATAAACGGAATCTTTATAACGTATAAAACTTGTCTTTGATTTGGGAACAGGGGGAGTTCCCTTGAAAAGTAATTTTTTTTATGATATACGGAAAGGAGTGATTTTACTTCAATGTAGAACTTTATTGATTAATAAATATCTACATTGACATGGTCCATGGCAATTATGAGCGGAACACAACATCGTTCACGTTACCTCCACGGCTTCTGTTGCAACCGACCACCCGAAAGTCAAAATTATCGATGACTTTTTGAAGAATAAGTGGGTCAATGGCCGCAATTTCAGGTGTCAATTCGCATGCCCTTGGAGGCCAATCAACTTCTCCTCTAACCGAAATAATGCGATCATCAAATTTCGTACGTAATAAATTGGTTGATCGATGGCTTGTGTGGGCGGCAGCACCATCCTGTTGAAATCAGAGATCTTCCAGACCCAATTCATTCAATTTTGGAAAAAATAGCCGGTCAACATTTTGCGGTAACGTTCTCCATTCACTGTAACTTTCTCTTCAAAACGCTTTACCATTGCATGAATTCCGGACTCACTAGGGCGATTATGTTGACCGAAAAATTCACGAATTTTAGGAAATGTTACTTTTACAGATTGCCCCTTTTCGTAATAAGATTAAATAACAAAAAATGCGTTGTTGCACGCTAAACGACTCTATGACCAAAGATTGTACTTGACATCTGTCAAAAAGATCAACCACATTGAATTCAGTAAATGACAACAATTGACAGCCACCATCCACACCGTCTGTTCGATCACCCCTTATAACGGTAGCTGAGGTACTCGTATATTGTTCTCCTAGCTACAGATTGAAACAAAATGATTTCAATAACATCTTCTGTATATTCGGAAATAAGTTCATAGTAGGAGGAGATTTCAATGCTAAGAACAAATTTTGGGGATAAGGATTAACAAATGCAAGAGGAAAGAAACTTTTTGAATCTATTAAAAAATTCAACGCTAAATATCACTCAACTGGAAAACCTACCTACTGGCACAGATAGCAATAAAATTAGGGGTGTTGTCGATTTGCTTATAACTATGTTAAGAATATCTCGAAAGTAGAAGAAGGGCTAGATCTTGACTCAGATCACTCATCTGTGTACTTTTACTTGGAAATAAGATTAAAATCCTCAACAGTAGATTCAATAGAGCAATAAGATAGTGAAGCATAGACTTTCACCTTAGGTATATAAAAGGCTGCTTGGGCTGCAACACCTGAATCTAAGAGTAAAGTAAAAAGAAATATATATCCCAAAGAAATATGCGACCTTATATCTAAAAAGAGAAAAGCTCGTAAACGCTGGCAACTATTAAGAGTGCCAATTGATAAAACAAGACTCAAAAATTTAGCTAATAAGCTTAGAAAAGGGAATAGTGAATTGAAAAATTCCCCGCTAGAAAGATATTTTACTAATCTGACAAACGATGCTAGTACAGAATACTCACTGTGGAAGGCTACGAAGAAAATGAAAAGGCCAACGGCACATATTCCGCCAGTTAAGAAGGGAAGTGGAAACTGGGCAAAAACAAAGAAAAACCAGATTTATTCGCTGAATATCTAGAAAACGTCTTTCAGTCGTACGAAGTAAGGACTACTCTCAACAAACTGTAAAAATGTGCGAAGACAATAGATTAATATCACCAGTAAACTCTAAGGAAATAGAGAAAGAAATTAAAGAAAGATCAGCTCGAAAAAAGCTTCGGAATTTGATCTTATTACAGGTGAAGTTCTGAAAAAATTTTCCTAAAAGAGGTATGAAAAAGTCTATACAAATAATAAATACAGCATTTAGTCTAGGTTATGTCCCGCGAATGTGGAAAGTCGTGGAAGTAATTATGGTACCCCGGAAAGTACCAAATGAAGTTAATTCATATGATCCGATTTCCTTTCTGCCAATACCATCTAAGCTATTCGAAAAAAATATTCTGAAACAGCTTCAACCGATCATAGAAGAAAAGGTATTGATACCAAACCATTAATTAGGTTTTAGAAATAGGTAATAAACAATAGATCAGGTACAGGGAATAACAGATAAAATAAAAAAAAGTATTAGAAGAGAAAAAAATATGATCTACCATTTTTTTCGATGTTACACAGGCTTTTGATAAAGTGTGACACAAGGTTTAACACATAAGCTGCAAAAATATGTGCCAAAACAATACTCATATTCTAGAGTCTTTCATAATGCAGCGATCATCTAGAATAAAGCAAGATGAGTACTCCACATTAAAACAAATAAAAGCTGGCGTACCTCAAGGTAGTGCATTAGGACCCGTTTTATTCGTTTTATACATAAGCGACTTACCACAAAATGAGGAAACTACTGTCCTTGCTGTTGGTAAAACCGCCAATGAAGTAACCGAATATCTGCAAAGGACAGTGAATGATATATCATATAATAGTTCAATGGGCCAAAAATGGCAAATAAAACTAAATGAACTCAAGTCAACTCATGTTAACTTTACAAATAAAATTTTACAACACATACCTGTGTATATAAATAACAATCCAGTATGCATGACTCCAGACATCGCGATGTAGGAAAGGCAGGCCTTTAAACGCCTGGATCAGGCAAATGCGACGACATCGGCATTTCATTGGCCTCAGTAACCGGGTGATCCAAAATCGGCAGGCCTGCCGTTATTTTCTAATAGGCGAACCCCACAGGCGGATCAGTAGAGATGCGGTGAAGTGGGAGGGTGATGATCCCTTATTTTCGGATCATAATCTCGCTGATAAAAGGAAGAAGAAGAAGTCTCTTGACAGCATGACGAATAAAATATTCGCTATAAAAAAATGTATTGGCTCCTAGGGAGATATTTCTGTCTCCCAGTATGCAACAAGCTACTGCTTTGTAAGCAAATATTAAATATTAAATAATATATATATGATATCGACAAACTTACAAAGTATATGTTGTGTTTTTGGCTACATAAAAAAGAAAAAATCGCATCATCACTTTCCCGTGGTGCCCGCTGGATAGCTATCTGATAGTGAACTGACGATGAGCGTATGCTGAGTCTGACGATGTATGTGTAGCTGAACATTCAGACCTACGCAAGCACATCTGGGTGAACTTCAGCGCGGATATGTTTAACCGGACGAGGCATTCTTGTTGACCTGATCGGCTGAAATATGCGTCTCAGAAGTCTAGCAACAGCTTCTCAGAAGGAGGACGTGCGGCGGATGAATTCTCCCGATGGAATCAACGGTGACGTCTACAGACTAGCGGATACCTTACCGGAGCTACTTCGACATATTCGGAGCTGAGGTCTGTAAGGATTTTCAATACTACGTCAGGGTATTGAAAAAGAAATGGTGGCGGATGAACCCTTAATAGGCCAACGGCAGCGCTCATATCCCCGAAGTGGGTTACTGACATCGGTGTATCCGGCCCCTCGTCCTAGGGGTTGCAAAAAAAGGATCTGGTCCTCCAGGTTGGGGGTTGTGCCGTCGGGTTAACTTCCCCACCACGTAAAAAACCATCGGTTACGAAGCAACCAACAGCCTCGGATATGGATGATCTTACTATTGACGACCCAAGCAAACGTAAAAAGGACAACGATCTTCGTGTCTGCACGTGGAATGTTAGGTCCCTCTACAAACCACGTGCAGCCGAACAACTTGCGGAGGCCCTAGAGTGTCTCAAAGCAGACATTACCGCCATCCAAGAAGTACGATGGGATGGGCAAAAGAAGTATGCAAAACTGCGACATCTACTACGCCGATTGCTACAGACAGAAAGGACAGCGTTTATTCGGGTGCGGATTTGTCATTGGAGGCAGACTTAGGCAAAATGTCTTGAGTTACCGGCATGCGAACGAGCGCCTTATGACTATCCGTATCAAGGCTAAATTTGCAAACATTAGCCTAATATGCGTTCACGCCCCTCACGAGGAGAAGGACGACACGACAAAGGATGACTTCTACAAGTTCTTGGACAAAACAATGAACAATGCCCTAGCCACGACGTTAAAACTATCCTAGGTGATTTTAACGCAAAGCTAGGAAGAGAGGACGTCTTTAGTAGCGTTGTCGGAAAGCACAGCCTGCACGACATCACATCCGACAATGGACTCAGGCTAATCGACTTAGCGGCGGGGCGAAACTTTGTCGTAGCCAGTACGCGGTTCCCACGTCTCGACATTCACAAAGGAACATGGCTCTCCTCTGATCGAAAAACTGTCAACCAAATCGATCACATTGCGATCGACGCAAGGCACTCTTCCAGTATTCTGGGTGTTCGGACTTTCCGAGGAGCCAACGTGAACTCGGATCACTACCTAATTGTAGCCAAGGTACGGATGCGGATATCCAGAACGGAGCAAAATCAACGAAATACTGTGAGGAAATTTGACGTCGGGCGGCTGCAATCGCAAGAGACCGCCAGAGCCTTTGCTGATCGAGTTTCTCTTAATCTTAATCAAAGTCCTATGCCGACAGCAGCAAATGCGGAAGACCAGTGGCAGCGTTTCCAACAAGCCATCAGAGATGTCGCCTCTGATGCACTGGGTTTCTCTCGGCCACCACAACGAAACCCCTGGTTTGATGAGGAATGCCAGCAAGCACATGCAGCAAAACAAGAGGCGTACAAAGCAACGCTGCATAGAAGGACCAGAGCTGCTGACGAGCTCTACGTGAGCAGGAGAAAAGAGGAACATCAACTTCTCACAAAGAAGAAAAAAGAGCATGAGAAGCGCTCGATCGTGGAAATTGAGAGACTTTATTGCAAGAATGATGTTCGAAAATTTTACCAAAAGGTAAAAAGAACATGCCAGGGTTTCAAAGCCAGAACAGAAGCCTGCAGGGACGAAAATGGCAACATAGTAGTAGAATCGCAGTCGGTGCTGAGAATATGGAAGGAACACTTCTGTAGACTGTTAAATGGCGATGATGACCAATAGGTATTCTGTTGTCAGGCAAAATGAGCCATTCAACAGTGACGATGGCAGTCAAGATTCCCGTCAACCCGATCAGAATGAAGTGAGGATAGCGATATCTAAACTCCAATCCAACAAAGCTGCTGGAGCCGACGGCCTTGCCGCTGAACTTTTCAAGGCAGGAGGAGATGAGTTGGTAAGGAGCATGCACCAGCTCATCTGTAAAATCTGGTCGGACGAAAGTATGCCCGATGAATGGAACCTCATTATCATTTGCCCGATCCTGAAGATAGGAGACCCTCCGAACTGCGCCAATTACAGAGGTATAAGTTTCCTCAACATCGCATATAAGATCCTGTCTGCCGTACTATGTGAACGCCTAAAACCGATCGTCAACAACCTGATAGGTCCTAATCAGTGCTGTTTCAGGCCGGGAAAGTCCACCATTGACCAAATATTCACACTACGGCAGATCTTGGAAAAAACCCATGAATATAAAATCGATACGCACCACCTCTTCATCGATTTCAAAGTTGCCTATGATAGCGTATATAGAGACGAGTTATACAGAGCTATGTCTAGTCTTGGCATCCCTGCCAAGCTCGTCCGTTTGTGCAAAATGACGATGGAGAACTCTCGCTTCTCCATCAAAGTCGGTAAGAAGATCACCGAACCATTCGATGTCAGGAAAGGTCTTAGACAAGGTGACGCGCTATCGTGTGATCTCTTTAACATAGTACTTGAGAGAATTGTACGAAACTCACAAGCCAACACCGGAGGTACAATCTTTTACAAGTCTGTACAACTACTCGCTTATGCCGATGACATTGACATAATCGGAAGATCTCAGCGGGCCGTCAATGGGGCTTTTACAAGTATTGAGATCGAGGCAGCAAAGATGGGTCTAGCGGTCAATGAAAGCAAAACAAAATATATGCTGTCTACAAAAAAGGACACCTAACATCGGCGTCTTGAACAGAACGCCACAATAGACAGATATAATTTTGAGGTATTAAAGGATTTTGTCTACCTAGGCTCTATGGTGAACTCCGCAAATGACATCAGTAGGGAGATCACACGAAGAATTACTCTTGCCAATCGTTGTTTCTATGGGCTAAAACGGCAATTGAGTGACAAAGCCCTATCTCGAACTACTAAGGTAACTCTTTATAAGACATTAATCATCCCAGTCCTGCTGTATGGCGCAGAGGCATGGGCTTTGACAAAACCGGATGAGGATGACCTTGGTTATTTCGAGAGAAAAGTTCTTCGAGCGATCTTTGATCCCATCTGCATAGACGGTGAGTGGAGGAGAAGGTACAATGCCGAACTATACCGCCTGTACAAGGATATCGACTTAGCCAGAAGTGTTCACATACAGCGACTTAGATGGCTGGGTCATTTAGAGCGGATGGAGCCCAACGTTCCCGGTAAGAAAGTCTTCGAATCCACCCCGGATGGACGACGCAGTAGAGGACGACCTCTCGGTAGGTGGCGCAAACAAGTGGAGGGGGACCTCGGCCAACTTGGCGTGCGCAACTGAAGGTAGCTGGCTCGTAACCGCGCTGGCTGGAGAGGTTTGTTGGTTGAGGCCCAGGTCCACCACGGACTGTAGCGCCATCTAAGTAAGTAAGTAAAAAATTAACAACTCAGTTTAATTGAAACTTAAAAAAAAAATTATTTTAAGAGCGGTTTACAATTGTTCCGACCAGCATGAATAGTAGATTTGAACTCTCTCGAATCTGGCAGTGGACTGACTATAAATGTAGCGTGATATGGTACCACAATTGCCTACTGTGGGGTGTTGGCACATATACAATGCTTTCAAAATAAAGTACTATGCAATACTGTTAATGCGCGATGGTACATAAAAGTCCCTGATTTACATAGAGAAGTAGAAATGGTAGCGGACGAGGTCAGGAAGGTCGCAAGAGACATAAATTTAGACTTCGCAACCACACCAATATAGAAGTGGCTGAACTACTTACTAATAACAATTTAGTTAGAAGATTGAGAAGGATAAGTCCTTTCGAACTAGTTAACTAGCTATAACATCGTAGCATAACATAACATCATCACACGAAATGAGTAATTAAGCATACCTACGTAGGTACTCCAAAACAAAGGGCAACTGACAAAAGGCTGTTTCTCAATATATATGTATACCCTCAAGTGTTAAAAAAAATGTTTGATTAGTTTGACGACTAGGTGCGATAATTGGAAGGATAATATAAATCATACCTTCTACAGGTGTTTTTAGTGGATTAAAGTCCCAAACTATCGTAAAGCTTTCGACGATTTTCACGCAGCTACACGCAAAAAAAAAGTGCTTAAAGAAAAGCACACAGCGTGATTATGAGGAATCACTTTCACTCAAACTTTCTGCGGAACTGTGTGTTTTTTCTTTCAGCACATTTCAACAACGTTGTTGTAATTCAAAATTTCTTATTATGTGCTTGTCTAAAAACACACAGCGTCGTTATGAAGACGTGTCTGATTTTTGATTGTTGTCAGGTTTCGAAAGCCACTTTCGCATTCTATTGGCTTCAACGACCCCATCGTAAGGTAGCTGAGTCAACTGGCAATTTTCAACATCCCTTAGTACATATCTATCATTTCCCAAAGCTTTATGTACAACATAAGGTCCGCGGAATTTGGGCAAACAAATTTTATTTGTTCCCGTTGTAGTATCAACATTTAACATGACAAAAAAATCACCAACCTAATAATTTTTTACTTCCTTGCTGTGCCTAAGAAAATATCTCAAATTATATTCCTGAGAACTATCAATTCCCGTCGAAGCATCTGTCCTGATTTTCAGGAGATCACGCGGAGTATCCGAACTCAATTTATCGTCTAAATGTTCCGTAATTTCGTCTAGTAATTCCCCTCGCTGCTAAACGCCGAACAACGACATACTAGGGGAGTTTCTCGTTGCCTTGTAAATAGAATTATTAACGGAAAATTCTACCTGAAGTAACTTATAAGACCAATCAGCATGATTGACGGGCTCAAATAATTTTCCCAGCATGGCTTTAATCACCCAATTAATTCGCTCTACTTGCCCATTTACCTGGGGTGAAGCCACTGCTACCTTCACATGGCCTTGTTTCCGTTTCAGCAGGAATTCCTCAAACTCAAGTGATGTAAAACACGTACCTATATCAGTCACAACTCGCATAGGGCGACTGTAATACTGAAAGTATATTTCCAGTTCGGCCTGCACTTCTCTTGTGCTGGTGGTGGACCTTGTCGGATACAATTTAACGAATTTCGTAAAGGCATCTACGACAATCAAGATATATTTCCTTTTCGAATTTACGGACGACAACGGACCAAAATGATCCAAATGGATAGTATCGAACGGCAGCGGCTTTTTAGATACATAACATATATTATAGAAATTCCTTTCGCTAGAGCGAACAGGAGCGGCATACACAATACACTTGAAGCAGTTTTGGATAAACCTTTCTATCTTCTGGCGCATATTCGGAAACCAATAACAAGTGACAATCTTATCAAAGCACTTATCAACCGCTTGATGCCCGAACTTTCCATGAATCAACCGAATGACATTACCCTTCTTTTCATTCGGGACATATAACGCTTTACGACAATTTTTTCTAACTTTAAATACAAGTCCGTCCGTCAACTCAAAGTCCTTAACTTCCTCGATCCCCATACGACCCTGTAGACTTTTAACTGCCTCGTCTCGCCCTTGGTCTATCTGAATTTGAAAATCCACGTCGTTTACATCCCAAACGGCAGCAATCTGGCATCGGCTCAAGGTATCGACGTGTCCCATGGAGACACCACTACGGTGCTGAATCTTATAATTATAATTCTTAAGCTCTAACGCTCAGCGGGCAATCGGTCGATCAACTTGTTTTTTTATTTAACGTCATTACTAATAAACTACAGTCCGTCATAATCTTAAACGGTAATCCTTCTAAATAAACCCGGAATCGTCTCAGTGCATAAATTATTGCAAGCGTCTCGAGCTCAAAGCTGTGGTACCTAGAGTCGGCAGCAGAGGCAGTTTTCGAAAAGTATAATGCCGGATGAAGTTTCCCATCATTCTGTATTTGCAGCAAAACGGCTCCAAATCAAATTGAGCGGCATCGCAATGTAGTTCCGTCTCTTTCGTAGGGTCATAGATGGAAAGAACGGGCGCCTCGACCAGTCTAGACTTCAGTTCCATAAACGAAATACGGCATTGTTCATCAAAATCGGCATTTCTCTTTAGTAGGTTTTGTAACGGGTTTTCAATATGGGAAAATGAAGGCACAAATTGCCTAAAATAAGAAAACAACCCAAAGTAGGAATGCAATTGCTTCTGGTGTATCGGAACTGCGTATCTTTTTATAGCGGCAATATGAAAGTCACTCGGCGCAATACCATGAGGTTCAACGGCATGAGGTGCTCTGTATAGCAAAACGTACACTTCGCAATATTTAATTTAAGATTTCGTTGCGTAATTCGTCTCAGTACGGTTCGCAATAAAATCAAATGTTCGTCAAAATTGGCTGTAGCAATCAATATGTTGTCCATATTTTACCTCAGTCAATCAGATCGCGGAAAATAACATTAATGAATCGCTGAAATACAGCCGGCGCATTCTTCAGCCCGAACGGCATTCTAAGGTGTTCCTACATTCCATTGGGAGTTATAAACGCAGTGAGAGGTATAGATTCCTCAGAAACCTTAACTTGGTGAAACCTGCTCTTCAAATCTAAGAGTGAGAAGTATCTAAAGAAGGTTTATCTAACTTAAAATCAATGTTCAACTCAACTTCACTAGCGGCAATTTGAATATTAAATATGTTCGGCACTGAATATGTTGATCATTAATCCAAGTTGACACAACTCCCAAGACCGGTCTTGTCGCTTCACATTCATTAATAGCGGCAGATACGTAATCGTTTTTCAAAAGGCTGTATTTATCAAGAACCTTATAAGATTCATCTGGCAAGGCACAGAATTCACTATTCTGATTCTGATTCTGATGTGAAGCAGTTTTTCTTTACAATATTTAAATTTTACTTTAGACAAGTGAATGTTAAAAGCATGTAAGAAGTTTCGTCGCAAAATTGACGGCATGAACATGGCTTCGTCAGGCAAAACAACAATTTGAATCAACTTTTCTTGATTACCAAACTTTACTCGGCATACAATTTTGAGAGTAATTGGACTGCCCGTATTAAAAAGAGAAAGAAGCTCAGTGAATTCTATGCCCTTTAACGAATCAATCCTAAAAGCAACACTTACCCAATTTACAGCGCCAATTATGGCTTCATCGTCATCGTCAAGGTCGTCTGGGGCATCTACGCCAGCAATTTGTTTTTCGGCACCTGCACCGACAACTCGAAGCAAAAGTTTTTTTCGGAATTGGGCACGACTTCTAGTCATGCCCCATTTTTCAGCACCTGAAACAGAAACCGTTCGGGCGCAGCGGATGTGGGCAGTAGGGCTTAATGTGCCCCGTCTGTGAGCAGTTGAAGCATAACAATCGGCATTAGTCTTCCCAGTGCCGGCATGTTTCGTTGTAACGGCAGCTTTCCCTGAGGCGGTATTCGGATCGCATCCTACGGTGCTCTGGCAGAGGTACCAGTTAATCAACTGCTTTAGCTCCTCGATGGTACGAGCTCCCAGACGCAGGTTGACGTTCGGCACTTCTTCCATTCCGTCGACGATGAAGTCTATAGTTTCAAGTTCGCTGATGTCGGCACGTTTAGCAATTGCCTGCATGGTGAAGATGTAACAGTGTAGTGACTCCTCATTTTTCTTCCATCGTCGATGGCTCAGCAGCTTATAGACGCCCTGGCTAGTAACGGCAATGTCGTATTCCTTGACGAGTGCCGCCTTTAGTTCGGCGTGGTTTAAGTTGGCAGTCGACGCCAAGACGACCCGGGCAGTCCCAATCAAAGAGCGTCGTAGGCTCAGCCGTTTAAAGCGGTCGTCTGCGTTGATGGTGAGAATGATTTCCTCGAGATCGCAGAGGGAATGGTGCGCGGAGTAGCCTCCGTCTCCAGCTCATGGATCTGCCTCCGGAGCTCCAGGATTTCTAACATTTTACGGAGGTTTGCCAGCTCCTCGTCTGGAAAGGCACCCTGTACGTGTTCGGCACCTACGACATTAACATTATTGTCGTCATTTACGGCGTTTGCGGCGAGTTCGTTGGGAGCGGCATCAACGGCAGCGTCTATTTCGTTGCCTGCGACCGACACGTCGTCGCCAGCTCCCTTAGGAGTTCGTCGTGTCGCACGTGATATCATCAGAGAAGGTTAGAAGAGCAGCTTTCTTGAAAAATTCTTTTTGCACAATTTGGGCCACCCCACATCTGAGTTGTAAAGGACAAAGTTTTTATTAATTGATTGGATGCGAGAGGATTACAATTGTTCACCTTTTTTTGCGTAGTTGAAGGTGTTCTCTTTTTGTTGGCTGTTTCTTTGTAAGTGGACAAAGGGATCGACCAGAAGTTGGGTGCGATGTTATATATTTTTTTTACTAAATAATTCAATGAAACGTAGATGGTGCTCACATGAATGAGCGCGTTCAATTAAAACAGATAATAAAAATGCTTACAGATATAAAAATATATATAATAAAAAAGCTAAATTGGAAAATTATGTGCATACCATTTGAACTTTTAAGATTTCAGTATCATTTTTTTTAAAGGACGAAGGATATTCCAGAAGGTCCTTTTATTTTAGTTTTTTTAATAACTTAAAGAGTGGTATTTTATTTTTTTATATTGTAGCATTGACTACAGGATGGTTTGTGTACCAAAAACTAAAACACTGTATCTCAAACTGTGCAACGACATCTATTGCCTACTAGTAGTAAATATTCCAACCTGATGTGCTTACGTTCCAACCTGGTGTGCTTACGTTCCACAATTGTTCCACACAATATCCCAATATTCCATGATCCTCAATTCACCCGGAGAAACATCTAGCATGTTCTAGAACCCCTTGCAATTTCCTATAAATACCCATACCACAACCAACGTCGACACAGTTGTTTATAATTGAATACAGCGATTACAAGAGAGATTCGACCAGTGGTGAAAGCAAGCGACATTGTGAAAATAAATCTGTAGCGACCATTTATTTTGAAATAAATAAAGAATAAAGTGATTGACTATTGTGTTAAAGTAAAGTTGGTATTTGATAATAAATAAACAATTAAAATACACAAAAGACGGTTTTATTTAAACGAACCCCAGCAAGAATATTACAATATGTTATAGAAAGATTCGTCCTCTATCCTCATTTAAAATTTCAATTTGGGATCTCTATACCTAAATTCTTAAATTATTCTCTTGCTGCAAAGATAAAGAATTCGATTACAAAATAAAAAAAGCTTTGTTCAAATCGGCGGAAAGTTAAAGTACACACAAATGTACCAACGGTCGATCGTATCGCATCATCAAACCTCATAGCAAAGCTCTTTCGAAAGAGTTCAATATTAGCTCAGCTTTCTTACTTATCATCCAGCACTCGGCGCCATATAGCAGAACTTGTAAGACTTGCGTTCTCTATAGCATTAATTTAGTCCGTGGAGTGGGAGTTATTCTTCGTCGAATCCCCACGAAGGTGTCGTTTTTGGGGTTAATATTTACTCCAAGGTAGGTATACTCCTTGACCACGTCGAAGTTAAGGTCATTAATAGTGACATTTTGCCATACATTTCGGACAAATAGATTTTTGATTGTTGATAACACATAATGTTGCCTGATCTTCAATTGCTGTAGATGCTTCTATGACAGCAGGCTGAAATGTGCAGATGATGTCAGGAGGAGAAAGCATAATAGGCCCGTTCGCGTACCCTCTCAAAATAGCGAATTTTTACGATAAGTTACGAATTTTTACGAAAACCTGTTCGAGTACGGAGAATTTTCGTAGTTTTTCACAGAAGTGAGCGCTCTCGAGAAAGTAAGAAATTTCCCCATGCTACGAATTTTAGCCCAAGAAATTTCTTTGGCCAATTGGTGAAAACTGTCAAATCTGACAAATCGTTGTATGCCATTTTTTGTTGGCTTGTTACTTCCTTTTCTTTCTTTCGTGTACAATTGGGTTTGAGGTTTGACGTTTTAAAAGTGGGCAACTTTTGTGGTTCAACGCGGTCGTTTACTTTTTCGTAATTTTACCCCACTCGTTAAAATTTGACAAACTACGAATTTTGGTGCAGAAAGTACGCGAACAGACCTAATGTGTGAATGACAACACATTAAATATTTCACAGAATTGAACAAAACAATGCGTGCCAGCCATTAAAACAGTGTGAAATGCACTCTCATTGATTTCACAGAATGTTTTAAAGAAAAAAAATAGAAATTTTCATAACGGACTGCATCATAACTCTGCATAAAATTATTCCGCGAGCATTTAATCGGCGAGGAGACTAGAAGTGGAGACCAATGAAAATGTCGCTCTGCTCGAATAGCGTAGTTTATACATACGTACATATATCGTAATTCATAAAATATTTTGTTATTTACTAATTATCGTTTTCTCGCATCTACGTGTAAACAAAACAAAAAAAAAAAGAAAGAGAATATAAAACTAAATTCGTAGAACCCGAGAATAACAAAATGTTCTGATCGTGCATGCATTTTACTAAAGTTTGCTTGCACTGCCATTGAATTGTACTCGTAAGTGGGTGTTAGACGATGATTAGGGAATATGAAAACAGTAGAAAAAACATTATATTCAGAACGGTCTTGCGAAATAAGGGTATACAACTGAGATATATACAGGCAAAAGAAACAACAAAATAAAAAATTGCCTTATGGATGAGCCATCTTAGTCGGTACCCAGATTGATTGATTTAATGGTACGTTCCTTTGAAAAATTCATGAATAGTTTATACGTGGTTGATTGGTAACTCTTGAAATGTTCACGTTTAACCATCGACTACAACAGCGTGCGGAACAAAGTACCACAGCAAAATTACATGATTATCCATGGTTCTTTTCGTCTCCGGGCCATCCAAATATTTTTAACAAAAAAAAAATCTTGTTCCAAGGAATAATTTCAATCAATTGATCGCAAATTCGTTCTTGCAAGGAATTTATCTGCGGGTACATGCAACGGAATGGAATGGACAGAGAATGCATACTCATACTCTACATCAACCACGTAAATATAGGTACATACATGAAAATCACTTAATTCCCATAGAGCACTCTGAAAAGGAAAGACACAAGTAGTTTGAGCCTAAGGTGCAACACTCAGCTCAGGGCTTATACCCTTAAAAGCGAATTATTTGTATGGATAAGGATAAATATTGTGATTTTGTCGAACATGTACATAATTACTGACATTTACAGTCGCTGGTAACCAAGTTCAATAAAATGAAATGATGGCTAATGGGAAGATAGCACAGTATGTAAATGCACCGTAAAAATATACATAAGTACAGGTACATGTATATTGTCACCGAATACATTAAGATGAAAAGGATTACCCTAAGAAATGGGGCCTTCACATCTGCAACTCAATGTCAATTCACAAATAATTCATATTAATCATTTGCAACCTCGAGCCATTGTTGTTGTGTACCCAGGCAGGAGACAAGAAATGCATTCATTTAACGTAGAAGACCCACAATGCAGCGCCGGTTGGTAATCAGTTGGGAGTTCTGGAACTCTGCGATTCTCAGCTTCTTGGGGAAAAGTCTGCAGTAGCTAGCTGTTAGCGTGGTGCATGTCTGGGAGTCGAATCAGATTCTTAAGGGAAAAGGAAATGAAAAATCTACACCGCAAGTTTGTAATGAAATATTTACGACTGTCGTGCAGATGCTGGGTGGCTGGCAAATGACATCTAATAGTGAATTTGTTTATGTGTCGACCGAATAATTTAATAGTGGCTCTAGTTAGCTGGCATTTCTCGAATAAATGTATGTACGAACATAGGTATGTACACTACGGCGCAATAAGTTCGAAATTTCTATTGATTGATTTACGAGTATGTACGGTTTGATTGTTCTGGTTGAACACGATTTTATAGGGTGCATATGTAGGAATGCATAATTATTTGTTAATCAAATAATATATGTAAGTTAACAATCCAACACCACCGCGCAACAATAGCGAATCGAAAATATGGCTCATCTTCAATACACATCACCATAGCAAGAAATACAGTATAAATAAGGAAGGCAGTTCAACCCAAGAAGCAGTTCAGTTCCAGTTCTAATTCCAGCTGCTCCTTCGTACAACCAAAGATTTCCCCCACCAGTGGTAAGGGATCTGAGGTTCGAAGCTGAGCCTAGTTATAAGTTTAGTTTTACCTACCGCGGCGGAACATTTTTTTTTTCTTTACGAAAATAACCACAAAAAGTATCTTAGCAGATAAGAAAAGACAAAAAAAATTAAAAATTAAATTAAGTATCGTAATAAATACCATAGGAGAAAAGTGAAGCAAAATTTTAAATCAAGTATCCTAACGAATAGGAGAAACGAGCAAAAACCCAACAGTCCTAAAACAAATAGGAAAAACAAAATTTAAATCAAATGAACAATATCATTAACAAAATCAAGGGCTTCGAAAAGCTTAAGTATTGTGAATATTGTCACAGTAATAATCACAAAGGTGATAAGTGCCCACTTGTAAAAAAGTGACTATCCAGTGAATTAAAGTGAAAAAAAAAAAATAAAAAATAAAAAATGCTCCCAGAGGACCAACAAATAAAAGAAGCAGAAGAATCAAAAGAAGTGCAAGAATTCCTCAGTGAAGAAGATAGCTACAAGTCCTATATCGACGACCATGCAACGTTGGACTTTCAAGAATTTTTTAATATCATCTGATCGAAGTAAAGCGACAGAGACAAAGCCCTTGTTGCGTCCAACTTTGTTGCAAAGTTCCTGATCCCCTCCGTCCCTCCTTTTCTCTCACCTCGTTCCCTTTTTGGCCTTACCTTTCTCTTTCCTCCGTTATCTTCAAAGAGCGATGGGATCGTTAAGCGTTCCTGAACTGGTTTCCAGTTCAGTGCTTACACTTTTCCAACTGCTCCGAGGGGATAACAAGACAGGTACTCCCGGAACCAGAGCCCAACGGACCGTTGGCAACACTCTGATGCGGGTGGACCGCCCGCCAACGAGAACGCACGATGAAGGAGACAAGAACGAGAAGACCAACCACGAAGACAAAATACACCCATACCAGAGAGAGAAGGGAACGAGATGGTCCAGTAATACTAAACACACAACATTATCAACAACTACAGCACAAATACGAACATTCAACGCAACACCAGGCCAAACATCAGACGACCAACACCAACAATGGCCGAGAGCCCAACCTATCCCAAGACCTTTTGTACGGGGTAGCACGTCATCGTCTCGTTCTAATCCCCTCAATCTGCGCGAAGTTCCACCAGGGCAGATTAAGTCGCGCGTAATTGGTGATTTTAAAGATAAGTAGGATCCTCCCAGCTTTGTTCTTCTCCGACAAGTCCAGCGCTGAGGCGTTGTTTGAAATCATCAATTAAAAGTTCACCCTATATCCTTCTATCTCTTTTAGGTTCCGACGTAAAAGCGTCGTTTGAAAAACCTACAATTAGAATCCTTTTCTTAACTTTTCTTTCCTTAACTGATTATTCTTTTGCGGTATATTGGTGAGACAAAAATGTTCACACTAAGTTATCGATTGTTTTTAGATCCTCAATTGGAGAAATTGAACACCACCGGTAACACTGCCAAAGGAATGGGGATGAGAAATGCCTTACTCGATCCGCTGAATGGCCAAGTTGGGGCGAATTCAGAGAGCCAGTAGAATGAGTGGAGGAGAGTGAACGGCTCATGAACGGTTGCGCACTGTAGCAAATGAACCTCTCTAGCGCTGAATGAGCGGAATGTTTGTGGGTGTGCGTGAAGCTCCCGGATCGAACAGGCGAAGTAACACGGCGAAGAAAAAAAAAGGTCACTTCTTGGTTTGCGAGCGACAGCAGTGGAGTGTTCAAAGACTCAAATTGAGGAGTTCTTTTTTGTAGAAAAGTTTAAAAAAATAGTAAAGGAAAGTGGAAAAGTGAACGAAGTAAAAAGAAAAGAAGAGGATCAGTGTAGTGGAAGGATAATACAGAGAAATGATTAGTAGAAAGGAGAAAGGAAGGATCTAGGTGAGGAAGACCGGAGAAAGATCGGAGACGAAGGAAGCAGGAGGATCAATCCCTAAGACAGATAAGTTACAGTGTATACGTTTGTGGTAGGAAGTCTTTTAAAGAAAAAAGCCCTGGTAGGACTCCGCCCCGAAACATTCCCGAGAAAGCGGGACACGCGACCCCATAGATAAAAATTTTCCGTGTTCAGAACCGAGTGATAACGGGCTACCCTAACGGCTGTAAACATTCATCTCCGTTTTCAATAACTGTTACCCGCATACATTCATTTCCCGTTTTGAATTAAAAACAAAATTACTCCTTTCCATTTACCGGACAATAAAGTAGCCGTTGCTCTGACGGAGCCTTGTAACGTCAAAAGATACGTAAATTTTATTCGATTATCCCTTTCAGCCTTTGTTCGTACTCATTTTCTTGAAGGTTTGGTAATTTGCCATAAGATTACCTGGCGTCCAAATTAACCCAACCAGAAAATCCCTGAACCCACCCCAATCTGAGCAGCTGGAATTCGCCGCAATTTGACACTTGCGGCGGTCGAACAATTCTCTTGCCATTCCCGAATTTTCAACCATCGCGACCGCGCACCCTTTTCGTGTTGTACCCTTTTTTTTCTTTGAATTCTCCAATCGTGTATCTATTCGCGAATACCTCCGCGCCGGGAAATTGTTCGACACCCTAAAAGCTTATTGTAAGTTATTACGGATATAATCTTATCAAGAAGTGTAACTAATTTAGAATAAGTTGTGTTGCTAATCTGGACAGGCTAATAAATACATTTTCAACAATGACTACTAATGACGGACTAGACACACACATATGACACACAACATAAACATAAATTTAACACCAGAATTAGTTAGTAGATTAATACTTGTAACTGCTAGTACAGCCAGTCTCAAGACAGAGATAGAACTTTAGAACTTATTACCTGTTCAAACTCCGTAACCGAGTATAAGCAGGAGAAAATAGTCGACAATATCGTTTGCCAAGAACCCTTAGACATCGTAAAGTCATTGCCAGTTTTTTAGGACAGAACTATGTAAGTTGCGCGAAGACGCACATACTTCAATAAGCTTATATGTAAAGGGTAGCCGAAGATATTTTGCTGCGCTCACTATTTTTAGAAACAAAATTGTAGGAGAAGCAAATAACGTTCTCACAAATCACGGATGCGTTCTTAATTACATACATACATACATACGTATTTGGCGCAAACAGCTCTTTAAGTGCCAGGGCCTAGCTTTTCGCAACCACTCATGTTGTGTGCGTTATATTTTTCACACGAATGGAAGGGACCTACAGTTTAGTGCCGTATCCGAAGGGCAATTTGGTTGGAGAAGGTTCTTCGAGACAACAATACTCTCAGATGTTTGACGCGAGAGGTGGGATCGTGAAAAAACTTTTGGTGTTTTCTGGGATTCGAACATTGAACCTCATGCGCAGTGATCCAACACACCAACCACTGCGCCAGGGCGGCCACATGATTACGAAGGTACTATTAGTCGCTTTGATTTTGCATACACCGACAAGAGACCTGCCCATATTATCGAACAAGAAATGAGTATCTTGCGTCAGAGTAATTTATCAATTACACCAGCTCAACAAAAAGAACATTTTTTTTTTTGTTGCCCTGGATATCTCTGCGGATTTCTATATTTTTAAGTGCCCAGTTTACGAATATATTCATGAAAGTACCGAATTGGCTCTGGTTTTTATGATTTTGGCGTACCTTATCTATATATAAGTGCCAAAATGCGTATGTGTCCTTCTACCCCCCGTAATTTTCAACCGATTTAGTTGATTTTTTTTTCACATGTAGATAATTACGGTACAAAGGTGATATGTAAAAAAAAAAATAAAAATTACAAAAACATTCAAAAACATTGAAAAGAAAAATTAAACATTTTTGTGTGCGATATCGTTGTGGTTTGTTTGTTTGTTTGTATGCTATGGAATCGGAAACCACAAAACCGATTGAGCTAAAATTTTCCGGCAATCTTTAGTATTATCCCGAGAGTGTTCCAGGAAATTGGCCCACTACTTAAGTAGTAATTTAGTAGTAAAGTACTTTAGTAGTACAATGTTTTTTTATAGGTGCAGCAACGCACGCCGCCGAGTATCCTTTGTCCAACAGTCTACACACTACTTTCGTATTATAGTACTTAAGTACTAAAAAAAATTATATATATATTTACGGTTGGACCACTTACCCACTATTGTCCGGCGCAAAACTGTTCTTTAACATAATAAGCCCCAGGCGCCTGTCTGACAGTTGTTGCTCCGGGCACCTTTTTGTCATTAAAGAATATATTAAAGAATATACTAGTTATTTCATTCTGTTTTTTGTAGTGTAATAAGAAAATGCAGATTTAGAAAAAACTAGAGCCAATCTTACAAAATCATTCATAGTTACATAAATTGTAAGCATACAATTATTCGAAACCACCTTCATATCAAGGGCAACAAAACCATTGTTGACCAGTTTTATAGATTACTATAATTTAATGAACGAAAAGTTGACACTACTCATTAATAAAACAATCATGACTTACGGCACGAACAATGCCATTACAAAGACAGACTTGGAGGACGTGTCTGAAACTTTCCAATCTTCTGCAGTGGACTCCGCACCTTCTTGCTCCGGCGGGTTAGATAGGACTCCTACAGTTGGGAGTAGGTTGAAACGTAGGTATATACTCTTTACATGGTCAAACTTGTAACTCGCTCTACGATTCCCGACCTGATTGGTGCCGTTTCCTGAGAAGGAGGCATCTAGCGCATGACCATGGAACTGCTGGTGCTGGGCTCTTATTGCCTGGTTAACAAGAACCATCCCATTTACTTGGTCAATCCAAGGCTGTCCGATTCTTGTTATGTCCTCGAAGAGCTCGTCTACCCATTTAAGCCGCTCAATCCTTTCAGTGATGATGGCTTTAATGCGACTGCTGAACTGGAATACTCCCAAGCCACCGTGCTGCGTTGCCGCGTACAATGCTGTGTTGTGGCAGTGCTGAGTCAGATGGAGGATTGCTTTCTACTCTAATTTTTTTGTCGGCATCCTTTAGGGTCTTGTGGGTTACTGTCAGGCGTTGGAGATAGTAGATATACCTGGGCAGGAGGAATTGCTTTAGGATCCGTAATCCGGGCTGGTAGATGTCCGTATTTCAGTTTCGACGTCCTTTAAGTTTTAATGGATATATTTGATGAACTTATTGTCCACGTTGGCACGTTGCAGAGCTCTGTTTAAGCTGTTCTGCGAAACTGTGTCGAAGCCCTTACGTACATTCAATGATATGAGGCTTAGTGGAGTTGCTTTTCTCCGGTGCTGTTTGATCAGTCTGTGCAGTGTTAGGGCGTTAGCAAAGCAGCCGTTTATCCTGCTGAACCCCCGTTGGACACTCGGGCTCTCTATACGGAGGGAGCGCCCCAAATGCAAAATTGAAATTAACTTTTTCCATTAAACATTTATATGACTGCAAAGTCAACATAATGGTTTATCATTATGTAAATCTTTGCAGTGCTAGAAGGTAAACAAATAGAGAAAAAGCGATAAAATTTCCGGTCGCTGTGAATTGCAGGATCTGCTGTGGACTTGTTGGTCATTTTAAAGTTTAATAATTTCTTATTTTCGCAGCGAATAAAATAATATAAAAAATGTGTCGATAATAATTGAAGATCAGTGAATAAGAAAACTTTAATAAACGTCCAGACTAACATAAAAAATATTTAATATAATTTTTCCTAAATTCGCTCGAGAGGCTTTTGAAACCGAGTATGTCCTCTTCTAGTTTAAACATTTTTTTTTAAGCAAAAGAAATCAGAGGTGAAAGCCTTTCGCGCAAATTTAGGAAAAATTATATTAAATATTTTTTATGTTAGTCAAGACGTTGGTTCCGGTGTAGGTGTATACTCTCCAGTCTCCCAGTGAAATAAGCGCATGACTGTTGAAGAGACTGTTATCGGGCGCCGGTCGCCTCCGCCCTGTGGAAGTTCTATTTTTGGGACCAGCGTGGTTCTGCATTTTACGAAAATTGCCGGCGTGTACACCATTAATAACATGGCGTTGTAGAGTAGACAGAGTCTTGCTGCTGGGATGGTTCGAAGTCTGCGTAAAGTTATGCCGTCGGCAGCGGGGCAGTCGTACTTCATACTCTTCAGGAGCGAACAGACTTCGTCTGACAACACTGGGTTGGATATGCGCGTCCTTTCGCGAAATCTGTCGGAAAAGGGTGCGTTCCCTCCTGCGATGGCGCAGATAGGGTCTGCCGAAAGTGGAGGTCGATGTCCTATGCTGAAAGGAGGTGATGATCTTCGTCGGTCCATCTTCTCCCTGAGAAAATCCGCTCCGCCAGGCTATTCGGATTCTTGAGGTACCCCCTCTGTGCAAGGCGGTACTCCTGGATTCGAGGCGTTCTTTCAGATGTTGCGCTGCTGAGTTGTCGTGCTGTGCTACTGGCTTGCCGGGTTGTAATGTTGGCCTGGCCGTATCTCTCCACAAGATTCCGTGCCAATTCGTCCAGTGCATCCTTGTTGGACACATTAGTGGAGAGTGCGGCTCGTCGCAGGGCGACGTCCTCCTGCTCCCTCAATTCTAGTCCCCTGAGGTGGTCGATGAGCTCTGGATCCTCCAAATGCGCATTTTCGTATGCATCCTCTGTAGCAAATTCATACTCTGACTCGTGTGACCCGCTCGATACGGCGTTCATGATAGCAAGGGTCTGCCTGAATCACTGTACTGTCTCTCCAAAAGAAGGCCTCTGGCGCCTTCTCTTTATGGCTTACCTTGTTCTGGTGGAGAGGGTGGCCAGGTGGTCGATTATGGCAGTGGGGTTTCGCGGGTCGAGTTGCGCCTCTGCATTTGCCAGTTCATTTTGTTAATCCTCGGACCAGAGGCGTCTGGAGGACGTACTTTTCGCTTTCAGCTCTGCGTTATAAACGGCTGCATGTGCTCGCCTGATGTGCTGTCACAGTCCAGCGTATGTGTTGAATTGCCGGCTGCAAGTGGAGCAAGTGTTGGTCTCGTCCCTCGTTGATCCTCGACAATACCGCCTCTGGTGCTATAGCTTCCCCTTTTCCGAACGGTTCGAGGTGCCACATCTATCACAGGTGTGGGGGTAGCGGGGTGGAGAATTTCCCTTGCCTTCTAGCGAAGCTGCCATTGCCGAACTGTTGGCTTGCCTGTTCCTGAGATTGTGTATTGGTATCGCTGTCTCTATTTCGTATTTTGTTCATCGATGATGGTGTTCTTGGATGCGGGTTCCTGTAGTGGAGGACCACAAACCACAAGATGAGGTGCTCTTTCCGGCGGTTGTGATGTAGGATAGACTCCGAAGTACACGCACAAACCCGTGGGTTTACGATTTCCTGTCTGTAGAATTTCGCGCCGCGATTGTATAACCGCTGGTGGCCACGTGTTTCGCACCGAATCTCAATTCTCCGCCTCGCGTTTTCATCCGACGATATCTCGGGAATCCGGCTGCGGATTTTCGCGAACTTTGCGTTGAAGTGGAGAAGAGATGCGCCGCTTTCAGGAGAATATAACTTTTAACTTGTAGCTTAAGTATTTTTTGAACTAAACTCATTCCTGTTGCGCGATGAGGAAACTTGTCCGTCTGGTTCGAGAGTCCACAAGAGAGAGTCATAGTTACTCTCACCGTTTACTGGCGCTTACCTGAATGTTTTCACTTTGACATTCAGAGCGCCGGGCAGAAATCACAATGTGTGAACACAAGTTAGGGCCATCACAATGCTTTGTTTTAATTAGATAGTCGGATTCCCCAAGTCCGTGCCAGTTTTGAATTGATTGCTAATTGATCCCTTTCTGCTTCTTCCTAATTCTGCGAGGTTATGATCAGAAAATAAGGGATCATAACCCTCCCACTTCGGCGTATTTCTACTGATCCGCCTGAGGCTATTTGACCTCAAAAAATATCGGCAGGCCTCCCGATTTTGGATCACTCGAATATTGAGGCCAAAGGAATGCCGATATCGACGCATTTGCGTGATCCAGGCGTTTATAAGCCTGCCTCTCCTGGGCGCCGTGGCGTAAGTGGTTAGTGTGTCGGATCACTACGCATGAGGTTCCAAGTTCGAATCCCAGAAAATACCAAAAAGTTTTTTCACGGTCCCACCTCTCGCGAGCGTCTGACAAACATCCGAGAGTATTGTTGTCATGAAAAAGCTTCTCAAATCGCCGTTCGGAGTCGGCATTAAACTGTAGGTCCCTTCCATTCGTGTGAAAAATATAACGCACACAACATGATTGGTTGCGAGAAACTAGGCCCTGGCACTTTAAAGAGCTGTTGCGCCAAATATTTGTATTTTTTTTTTGATATTGCCTTTTTAACAGGGTTCAAATGATCTCTTCTTTGAACGTGGCAATACCAGCTGAGCTTCCTTGATGTGAAGGCTTCCACGGATCTTTGAACTTCTTACTCGATCAAGCTTTGTCACTCTTGCTGTCATGCGAAGCATCTTCATCTCAGCTGCCGTTAATTTGCTCTCATACTTTTGTACCTCGTCCAACATTGTGAACCGTATGTGAGCGCTGGACGTACAACTGCGGTGTAGATCCTTGCTTTCAATTTAGGGGACATTTTTCGGTCACAGAAGATAGCGGAGTTTTCTCACCACTTCATCCAACCTGTGCTTACGTGATGATTGATGTCGTCATCACAGGTTGCTTTGCTATTGATCATAGATCTCAGATATTTGAAGTTTGCGCATTTGGGAAGCACTGCTCCATTCAAATAAATGTCTGGAATAGGCCTGAGTGGATCAGAAAACGGGCAGCACAAGTACTGTGTCATTTTTGAACTAATGCGGTACCCATTTCCCACCAAAACGTCCACCCACACATCAATTGCTCCTTGCAGCGATCTAGGATCCTCACTTATGATGGCTTCATCGTCAGCAAAGAATAATTGATATAGCTTGGGGTCCGTCACTGTACCTTCGAGCAGATAGTCAAGGACTGTAATAAAGAGCAAAGGACTTTAAACGCTTCCCTGGTGCATCCCGACTTTGATTGGGAACTCTTCGGTTACTCCAGCGGGGCATCTTCCTCTTGTCTTTGCTCTTTCGTACATGTCCATGATCATGTGTACATAGGTTTCTGGAACCCCTCGATGTCTTAGCGCCACCCATATCAAATCTCGTGGTTGTCTGTCAAATGCCTTTTGCCATTAAGGAATCACGATGTTTTTCCATTATGATCCTTATACTTTGGATTGCATGTGTGGTTGATTTACCTACGACAAACCCGCAATGATCATCAGATAACCGTATTATATTTTACAGTCGGCCACATAATACCCGCTGTTGATTGATTGTTAGTTGATAGTCCTTAGAAATCAAAAGAAAATACCTTGCGATATATCTTAGGATTTTTAACAAGAAAATTCCATAATTGGTTACGTTTACTACTATCCGGGGAACAAAATTCGAAAATTTGTATTTACCCGGAAGAGTAAATAAAGGGTTAAATAACAAAAAGTAGAATCACCACATTGCGTATATTCATAATAGGTTTGAATGCTCCATTGTCAAATATATTATTCTCTTTGAAACCCGAAGACCTCCCTAACGCACTTGCACAAAGTCCAAGGGCTAGGAAAGTAAAGGTGAAAGCCAAGGTAGTAATAATAATAATAACCATAATGATCTTAAGTTTCCTCCAAAAAAATTACCCACTAACCTAGATTTATTTATAATCCGAACAAGGTTGAGCCTATGGATGTTGACAAATCACCACAACTTTTAACCCTTTCATGCCAGATGTTGCTTATAGGCAACATTGTATGTTTTAGCTTCTAAGTCGCGTAATTTTAATTTATTCTCTAACGACTTTTTTTTTAGAATAGGTTGATATGTTGTGCAAGTTTGTTGTACAATTTTTGTTTGAAAGTATTGCTAGTGATCACTTTGTAGCTGATCTTCGGTGAGTGCACATGTACAATTTTTTTAATGCGAAATATGAGTTTGCAAATTATTTAAAAAAATATATAAAGAAATTTAAGTGTACACAATCAAGTACGTATAATAATTAAACACATATATGAAAATTAGGAAAAACAAAAAAAAATCGAAAAAAACTTTAAGTTTATGGTCAGAAATTTTTTTAAACTTCTTAGGCAACATTTCATAACTTCTAAACCAGGGTACATAGGACTTTGAAATTGATATCACTTCATATTTACGTCTAGACTAACAACTCCATATCCTTGAAAAAGTATTAGCCACTCCCAAATTAATTCTGGCATGAAAGGGTTAAGTAGAAATAAAGTTCATAAACATTACTCTAACCCATTTAATCGGCACTGCTTCCCAAACAAAAACCAGGGCGATAATAATTTCTTCAACCCTTATAATCGACAAAATCAGTATCAAACCACTTTGGCACTTGGGCACTTTTTAATGTTCGATGAAATAGCAGTGCTAGAAGGAAGTACGAAACCATTACTTGCTTCTATTTTTTTCAGCTTCGAATTTGTCTTACTTTAATACTTTGATTTTTTTTTTGTGCCGAGTGCAAGTGAAAAATCTTCTAAAGACACCATAAGGCCCGACCGGGCATGCTTATGGTAGTGTAAGATTTTTACTCACTAAAAAAACACGTCTCTTCAAAATGAATACTATTCAAAGCCGACGCTTATCCAGCAGTTTTATTCCCGTTTATGAGACTCGTGGTTCTGGGAAAAGATGTTCGTATGTGATTAAAAAGAAATGTAGCACTTTAGACAGGTTAAATTCCAATGAAAGTTCCAGCCTTTTTCACGACCGGCATATACTATGACGCGAGGTTAAAATGTTTTGTCCTTTACGGACGACGAATTGAATTGTTCGAGTCAAGTAGTTGAATGACGGTACTGTTACAATCGTCGTGAACACGATCTTTGTGTTTACGCGGACATTTTTTTTTATCTCTTCGACGACGCTGGGAATTCCCAGATCCCGATGAATATCTTCGTTACGTACATACCACGGTGCGGTTACGATCGCTCTAAGAACTTTATTTTCAAAAGTTTGTATGAAGTTTCTATTGTTTTTCCTAGTATAACCCCATAGTTGTATACCATACGTCCACACAGGTTTTAGCACTTGCTTATAGATAAGCAGTTTGTTATGTAGGCTTAACTTCGAATGCTTTCCGAGTAGCCAGTACATTTGTCGGTACTTGTTTTGAAGCTCGTCGCGTTTCTTTTTTACGTGCGATTTCCATTTATACTTAACCCTAGAAAGATAACGTGCGCCTTGGAGGCGCCCGCGACACAGATATATTGCTGTCTTCTTTTAATCGACGCACGTACAAGCACGAGTTTCTGAGCCAACTCAGTCGTCGGTCAACACTTACGAGAGACGATTTCTGTTCGGTAAGTACCACCGTTTTGTTGCTATGGCGACGCGAACATAAACATGATGTTTGCAACAATTGTCTATAACTATTCATTTTTCTTTTTTTGTATTTTTGATTGATTGGTATTATTTGAGACTGATTATATCGTAATTCATCAGTTAGTAAGACAAAATAATATAAATGTCACCTATTTTTAATAATTTAAATTTAAATACCTCTAATTTTTGTTCCTTTTTGTTAAGGATTTATAAAATCCTACATAGCTTTCTTATAAATAAAAAATAATAATATAACAATTCATTGAAGTTATAAGAAAAAATAGTTATTTAAAATTGTAAAATAAATCGGTTTTTAAAATTTCCTCCCTTTGGGCGCATGTTTATCTTTTCAATACTATAAAATAAGATTATCTTTCTAGGGTTAACATCTAGAGTCATTCATAGATATTTTACCTCGTTCACTTATGGTATTTGAGCCGAGTTTAGATATACAGGCAATCTATTCACTTTTTTGTAGGTAAGGTTGACGTGAGTAGATTTGATTTCGTTCAGCACAATACGCAAATAATTCGTCCAAGCGTGACTTTATTAATACAATGTTGAAGCTTTGCAGTTGCTGCTTCAATGGTATCGCCCCTTGTCAATATCGCCGTATCGTCCGCAAACGTGGCGACGACATAGTTTCCTTCCTACGGGATATCACGCGTATAGACTACATATAGAAGTGGGCCAAGGACACTTCCTTGCGGGACTCCGGCCGCAATCTCCTTGAAGTCAAAGTAATCATTTGTGTGCTTAACGTGAAAGAGTCTCTCAGTGAGGTACGATCGTAAGATTAGAAAGAGTTGCCGTGGCAGTAGTAGCTGCAATTTATACTCCAACCCTTCGTGCCAAACCTTATCGAAAGCTTGTGAGACGTCAAGAAATACACCATCTTTTGATTGCAGAATGTTTGTTCGAAATCCAAACTGATGGTCAGTAATGAGACGTCTTTCGTCGATTACAGGTTGTAGAAGTTGAAATTAGATTTCGAATATTTGTGAGATAACCGGCAATAGGGAAATAGGCCGATATGATTTCTTCTCATTCGGAGGTTTGCCTGGTTTCGGGACCATTATAATCTCGGCGTCTTTCCATTATCTCGGAACGTAGAGCAATTTGAACGAAGAGTTGATCAAATAGAGCAGTTTGATAAGAGGTTAATTCGGCAATTCCTTGACGACCTGCGCCGTTATCCAATCGTAACCCGGAGTTTTTTTCGTGTTTAAATTTTTGATCACTTCCCTCAGTATCATATCTGGGGAATAGACTCTTCCGTGTTAGACATGGAAACGAATACTCGCAGCTCAAAGAAATTTCGGCTGGCGTACCACAAGGAAGCGTTCTTGGGCCGCTTCTCTATCTGTTATATACTCGAGATATACCTAAAGAAGATGGCACTATCCTTGCTACGTTTGCCGATGACACCGCTATCCTAGCAGTAGGTAAAACAATCGAAGAAACGACTGAAAAACTGCAAAACGCGCTAAATAAAGTAAATGAATGGACGAGGGACTGGCGGATTGCCCTCAACGAATCTAAATCTGTTCACGTGAATTTAACTTACAAGAAAACAAATAACTTGCCAATTTTCCTAAACTCGGCCCGAATACCTTTTGCAAACGAGGCCAAATACCTGGGAATGACACTCGACGCAAGACTGAAATGGAACTCGCACGTGAAAATGAAACGTATATAACTCGAAATCAAATATAGCGAAATGTACTGGTTACTCGGAAAACATTCCCAGCTCAGTACTGAGAACAAACTGCTTTTATACAAGCAAGTGCTAAAGCCGGTGTGGACCTACGGTATACAACTTTGGGGTTGTACCAAGAAAACAAATGCCAATATTTTACAAACTTTTCAAAATAAAGTGCTTAGAGAGATTGTCCAAGCACCCTGGTATATTAGAAACGACGATATCCACAGGGATCTCGGAATTCCGACAATCGAAGCTGAAACTAGAAGCTTCGCGAGAAAGCATAGAATCCGACTAATCGGAAATGTCAACAATACAATCCTACAAATATTGGATGAGAGCAATTTATTGCGCCGACTACAAAGGACGAAATCCTTCGACTTGGCGAGATAATGATAAACCGCGTCTAGATTGCGGAATATGCAGGATCTTTCAGTGGAAAGTAACCTGCCAAACGTTTTTATTTCATGATAGAAAAATTGCTTGATAAGATATTACTTAGTTGCGATATCTAACAAAAAAAAAAAAACTTCCCTCAGTTCAATCAATGTAACTTTATTTACTTTAAAGTTATCAGATGTCATGACTGGGAACCGGGTGTTAACAAAGGGCCGTCGAATGGCTTAAATGTTTCTTCTAAGTGCAGAGCAAAAAGTGCTGCCTTTTCTTTGTCGCTCTTGGCCCAGTTTTCATCGCTTTTTCCGAATTGGTGGTGCTTGCATTTGAGGTTTCCGGATGCCTTTTAGCGTTTTCCAAAGCGAATAATTTGATTCTCTTTCACCGGAGAGATTTTCAAGGTAGGTCGCTATCTTATTGCTTTTAAATTCCCGAATATTATCCCTAAGGCGATTGCATAGTCGGTTAAGGACCGTTTTATGCTGCGGTGCACGAGTGATTTGTCATTTCTTTCGTGCTTTTCTTTTCTCCCTCTCCAAGTGATAAAATTACCGGATGGTCAGAAGAAAGATCAAAACATTCTTCGACTGTAATAAAATTCTCGTAAATGCCTTTTGTAACGAAAGAATCGATAAGATTGGGAATTTTTTCTGAGTCGGTTTACCAATAGGTCGGTTTTCCTGTCGAATAAAAACAACAACCGAATTCATTTCCCACTTCGTAGAGAAGTGGTGCTTCGCGTTGAAATCTCCACCAATAAGGAAATTCGAACCAAGGGCATTGAAGACACGAAAGTAGTTGTTTTTTTCTAGCAAGCATCGCGGTGGGTAGTAAACAGATGCTATATTGTTGCTGACGTATTCATTTTTAACCCTTATCGCGCACAAATGAAGTTTTTCCAGCTCTGTGCTTATATCCACCGAGTGTTCGATGTTAGTTTTAATAAATAAGGATGAACCGCCCCGCGCTCTATCAGAAGGATGATAGGCGTGATAACCAGCGTAGCCTGTTATCTTTATTTGCGATATGTCGATATTTTCTCTAATTAGGAACATTTCTAATTCGTTTGATTTTTGTAAGAGTCCGTTTGCATTCCATGTTACTATTTTAAGCAAAGAGTCCATATCTACTTTGATTTAGATATAAGGTGAGCCGTACGAAAGCTTTGGATGGCAAACGACTAACAAAGGTCTCGTAGGGGCAGCATTTCCCGATAGGTGCTGGTCCGCTAAGTAACGAGTAGGAGCCACTGCAGCCGAAAACCTAGCAGCTCTGTTAGTAAGCCCTACTCCCACCTCCTCGTGGTGCCATCTGGGAATTTCTTCGGAAATTGCTAACGGGAGAGGACGAATGGCGAGCTTCCTGCGCCAAAAAACAGGATAAGTGTCGGTTGGTCTGTGGCCCAGCGAGCCGCAACCGTAAAACAAATCTTGCTCCGAAACGGAAACAATCGCCTCGGATATGGACGGATAATTTGTTGACGACCTTTGGCTATCGGACACGGACAACGATTGGATTCTGGAACGTTAAGACCCTCCTGGACTCACTCAAGGAAGGGCCTTATAACGCCAGATTCCTCCAATTGGAGCGCGAATTCGCACGGTATAAAATCGACATCTTAGGGCTGAGCGAGATAAGATGGTACGATGCTGGGGAATACATCTCCCCAACAAAAAGCACTGTGATGCTCTACTCTGGTAAACCAGCTGGAAGTGCACGGAGTTCTGGCGTAGGACTCATGCTAACTCCAGCAGCACGTAGTAGCCTCATATCCTGGAAACCCCATAGTGACCGGATATTGACGGCTAGGTGCCAGAGTAGAGTTAGAAAAATCACCATCATACAGTGTTATGCTCCGACTCTAGACGCGACTGAGGATGAAAAGGATAATTTTTATAGCCACTTAGGTGCCGCCTACAACCAAACGCCTAATGGGGACATCGTAATGGTAATGGGAGATCTCAACCGCTCAACCGCTCAAACCTGCTTAACATCACCAGGTTTAATATCGACAGGCTCAAGGTTCCCCAAGTGCGCCAACAGTTCAGGGACCATCTTGCCTTAGAAGTAGAAGCAATCAGCAGCATAGAGAACATGGATGACCACTGGAGTGCTGTGAAAAATGCTTTTGCGACTGGGGCACGCACGTATGTCGGTAAAAAGCAGAAACACCACCGCACATGGCTTTCTACAGACACCTGGAGACGGATCGATGAGCGTACAGCAATCAAGCCTCGGATTGCAGCGGCCTCAGTAGTAGAGAAAACCGAGCTTGAAGCCCAATACCGTGCGAAGAAGAAAGAAGTGCAGCATAGTGTGAGACGTCAAGGGCTGAAGAAGCAGCGAGTGGGTGCGACAGTAGGACTGTTTACAACATCACTAAGGAGCTCATTGGAGGTCGAAACTCCTTGGGATAGTGAACAATTTCCACAGGAGTGGAAAAGGGGAATGATCATTAAGCTTCCAAAGAAGGGTAACTTGATGGAGTGCGGTAACTGGAGAGGTATATGTGTTCTTCCAGCTGTAGCCAAAATAATAGCTAGAATAATTCTAGAACGAATTAAAGATCATTTAGATTCAACTCTCGATGTCGAACAGGCAGGCTTTCGCGCTGGATCCTCCTGCATCGACCACATAAACACCTTACGGACCATAATCGAACAATGCGTTGAGTATAGGTCTCCGCTACATTTACTGTTTATCGACTTCGAGAAGGCTTTCGACAGCTTGAATCGAGATGCTATCTGGTTAGCCTTACGCAGGAGAGGCATTCCAGAAAAGCTTATAGCTATTATCAAGGCTACATATGAGGGCGGCAAGTGTCACGTCGTGCACAATGGTAAGGTGCCGGAGGACTTTGAAGTCCAAAGTGGAGTACGTCAAGGGTGCATACTGTCCCCACTACTGTTCTTGGTGGTCATCAGCGATGTACTCCGTGCAGCATTGACGGAAGCTAATTCTGGAATTCGTTGGACTATGACATCTTACCTTAAACACCTAGATTACGCTGACGATGTTTGTCTTCTTTCACATCGGATAATGGATCTTCATTTGATGGCCCAAAATCTAGAAGCTGAGGCAAACAAAGTGGGGCTAAAAATAAACACAGCCAAAACAAAAGCCCGGAGTACTTCCAATACCCGCGCTCAACTTAACATTGCCGGAAAGCAAGTCGAGAAAGTTGATAACTTTCTATATTTAGGAAGTGTCGTCTCGGCTAATCGCGGTGGCACCGAACTGGATGTGTGCAGCAGAATCGGGAAGGCTAAAGCTGCGTTCGGAATGCTGTCCAAAATCTGGAGAAGCAATGTTATTAGCTTAAGAACCAAGCTACGACTGTTCCGCTCCAACGTAGAATCAGTGCTGCTTTATGGGTGCAGTACCTGGAAGGTGGACACCATTAACACACGCAAGCTGCAAGTCTTCGTAAACAAATGCTTAAGAATCATCTTGAAGATTTTTTGGCCGAACCGCATCTCCAACGAACAACTTTATCTGAGAACGGGCCAAGAACCTATAAGCATTACTATACGAAGAAGAAAGTGGCAATGGATTGGACACACCCTACGGCGCGAAGACAACTCCATTGCGAAATACGCTATGCAGTGGAATTCGCTCACCCAGGCAGGCAGAATAGCGGGACGCCCTAGGCAAACGTGGCGCAGAACAGTTGAGGAGGAATCGAGCTCTTTAGGAATGAGTTGGAGGCAGCTCAAACGCGTTGCAGAACTCCGAACACGATGGCGCGCAGGCGTGGTTGACGCCCTATGCCCCCCGAGGGGTTAAAGGATATAAGTAAGTAAGTAAGTAGACGAA
Organism: Brachypalpus laphriformis; assembly: GCA_945910035.1. Lineage (NCBI taxonomy): Eukaryota > Metazoa > Arthropoda > Insecta > Diptera > Syrphidae > Brachypalpus > Brachypalpus laphriformis. Next base: position 227,844,880 of record OX246753.1, on the reverse strand, counting down.
AGCTTTCGACGTTACTAAGACGTTCGAGAATCTATTTGTTAATTTCACGTTCCTCGAACTAAGCGTAGATTCAGTTCAGAATATCTTTCAACGGATCAAAGGGTGGCTCGTCGTTTCGTTTGGTTGCCTTGACTGCAGCCTGAGAATACGTCAGATAACTGGGGTTCGCCGGATTATCCGATGTTATTTTTGTTTCAGCATTTTTAGTGGACGACTTTGACGTACGCTTGGGCGCCGTGGCGTGAGTGGTTAGTGTGTTGGATCACTGCGCGTGAGGTTCCAAGTTCGAATCCCAGAAAACACCAAAAAGTTTTTTCACGGTCCCAACTCTCGCGAACGTCTGACAAACATCCGAGAGTATTGTTGTCTCGAAAAGGTTTCCCAAAACAAATTGCCCTTCGGATACGGCACTAAACTGTAGGTCCCTTCCATTCGTGTGAAAAATATAACGCACACAACATGAGTGGTTGCGAGGAGCTAGGCCCTGGCACTTAAAGAGCTGTTGCGCCAAATATTTATTTATATATTTTATTTTGAACGGAGCACCCTTATAACAGACTTCGAAGTGATGCAGGCTCCGTATTCAGATCATTTCCCAATTGTTGTCACCTTTGAGCTGATGGTAACGGGTGACTTGGATACAAGGCACATGAATCTTCTCCCGAAGCTATTATGGAACAAGGCTAAAACATCTGCATATAGAATCATTCGGTCATACTCGTTTTAACAGTGTTTGAGTGAAGATAATATTGAACTTCAGCATGATGAAGATAACGAAAACCCTATTAAAGAAGTGATTCCACCTATCATAGTTCTTAAATCTAAAGGTAATTTTTTCCGAAAGTTAGTTAGTGATATTAAAATGGACAATAACTTGTTAACAAATGTTTCCTCGGGTCACAAAATTATATGTTTCTCATCTGACTCTTATGAAAAAAATTGCCAATGAACTAAAAGGTAAGTCTTAAGAGCTATGAAAAGAAAGGTAGCAGACCTTTCAAGGTAACCTTGTCTGGACTAGACTTGTATACAAATTCGCGAAATCTGAACTCGTCTCTTTGGGAATCAAGTGCATGGATGTAAAAACTATTTCATTAAAACCAAAAACTAGTTATAAATCAAACAATATTCCCTATTTATATGTTGTATATATTGAACGTGGTTCCATAAAAATGAACAAACTTCGCTATAATTACAAAAGCGTATTCAAAACTATTAGAAACATCAGCCCAACAAGGTCACGCAATGTCATAATTACCAACTGTTTGGTAACGGTTCCATGCATTGCCAAGTTAAAAGCTTTTGTGCTTTCGCCGCCTTCGCCTGTTCTCAAAACCTGCCAACGTTCAGATGTGCTTATTTTAAAAAATCCTCACAAACAGAGGAGCGACTTATTCTCTTTCGGGGAAATTAATTCTCTCTTTACTGAAGTCATGGCTAAACTTAGTTCTTGTCGATCAAAAGCTGATCAATTTAATATTATCACCTCTTTGGCTATTAAATATGTATATAATCATGCAGATTAAAAATTTAAAACTCGTAACCTGGAATGGAAGAGGCGTTCAACGTAAAGTAGTAGAATTATTTAACTTTTTATATAGAAATAGAATTGACGTAGCGCTCATCACAGAGACTTTGCTTAAACCCGACAAAAAATAGGCTAGATAGACAATAGATTGGAGGAGGTGTTGCTATATTAGTTAAAAAAAGATATCAAACATGCTGTATTACCTTCTTTTCGGCTTGATGTTATCGAAGCGCTTGGAATAAAAATAACTCTTAGCGATACTTCATATTTGAGCATTATTTCTACCTATTTCCCCGGACGAAATAGCGGAACTGAAAGAAAAGCTCAATTTAAAAGTGATCTGTTAAAACTTCGAAGACTTAATAATGAGTTTGTTATTGGTGGTGACTTAAATTGTAGGCATCAAGCGTGGGGATGTCTTCGAGCTAATTGTTGGGGTAATATCCTTCAAGGTATTGTTGCATCCAGAAGATATATTTCACTGCTGTCATCGACTGAACCAACATATACATATTGCTACAAATCCCTCTTTTAATCCTTTTACGCTGGATATTTTTTTAACTAATACTGATAATTTATTATCACATCCAATTACATTCCACCATTTAGGTTCTGACCATCTTCCTGTGTGCACAGAACTTAATAGATTCGTTTCTAGAAACAACGTAAGAACCTACTATAACTACAAAGCTGCGAATTGGAATAGATACCAGTCCTTATCTCGAAACCTGAACACAACTAATTTATCTCTTGCTGGTGTGACTGATGTCTTCTCAGCAAATTGATTGCTTATTAGGCGAACTTGTAAGAAAAATTAATTGTGCGATTGATATTTCCGTACCCAAAAAGTCTTCTTCGACTGTGCTTCAATTGTCTCTGCCGAATCATATTTTGAACCTAATTCACTTACGAAATTCAGAAAGACGGAAAATAGCTAAAGTCACTCTAATTGCTAAGCCAGGTAAATAAAAAGATAATCCACTTAGCTATAGCCCCATAAGTCTGTTAAGTTGCTTGAGTAAGCTCTTGCAAAAATTAGTCAAACAAAAAATCGAATACCATATTGATGAATACAATATACTCGTATATCCTGCTTATCAATTTAATACAAAAGATAAGATAATACAAAATTTTCTGAAGGTTAGAAAGTTTGCAGTCCATCTCGGTAACAATAACTCTTGCTTGTATAGTGTGCGCTCTGGTGTACCACACAAGAATGAGTCTTTGGCCCAATCCTTTTCAATATTTATGTGTCGGATACTCCTCAGCTATGTTTGCTGACGATACGGCTCTCATTTCTTCTAGCATACTTGCTCAAGAAGATCTAATACCACTGCAAAATTCAATAAATCTGATTGATCAGTACTTTCTCAAGTGGAAAATAAAGATAAATGCTGGAAAATTTCAAGCAATATGGTTTACCCGACGTAAGAAGCCCTGTTTTTTTTTCCTAATGTTAAACTTCAACTTTGCACTCATGATATCGAATGGTCAGACGAGTGTAAATATCTTGGTATTGTCTTAGATAAGAAATTAACTTTTCAAAAGCACATAGCCTATACCATACACAAGATTAACATCACCACTAGGGTTCGGTATCCGTTTATTAATAGAAAAACAAGTCTGAGCATGCATAATAAAATGTTGATTTGATTGATTTCCAAGCCATTCTGCTTTATGGTGCTCCGGCATGGTTCGATGGTGCCAAGTCGCACCTAAAAAAAAATAAAAATTTGCCAAAATAAAATCCTTAACATTTTTTTTTTTTTTTTACGCTGGGAGGTGGTAATCTTCAAAAAACGAAACTGAGCCCAGTGTGGTAACATTGTGGGATTTCTACCCACTAACCCCTTCTTCCCGTTCCTTCTTCCATTTTCATCGCAGGGCGGGGAGGAGCCATTCGCACAGCCTTCTCTAAGTCTAAGCCAACCGCAACAAAATAACTAATTACAAAACAATAGATCTACATAGAGAGAAAACGAGAAATAACCGTTTTACGAGATAAATTTAGCCAAGGTAAAGCACAAGAAGAAATGCAATTTAATCATGTAGAGAACTGATCGCGAAACAAAGTAAAAAGAAAAACAAAAGAACTTTTGCAATGTGAATAAAAATGATTGTAACCAAAACGAAATGATAGTTAACGAAATGAAAATGGCGAGGTAATAGGCACCCCTTTAGCGCACTCACCCGAATCTCTACAGCTTGCTATAAACCCACTCTTGGAATATTGTAAAATGTGTAACCTGGTGGTGAATTTGAGCAAATCTCAAACAATGATTTTTAAAAGAGGTGGAGGCAGGAACTGCGCAAATGAAAAATGTAATTTTAATGGAGAAACTATCCAAGTGGTGAAAGAATATAAGTGCTTTGAGTGTATTTTACGAGAAATCTCAATATGGAAAGGCACCTTAAAGAGAAATTGTCGAAGTTGAATTGGTCCGCCACCTTCACCACCTGGACCAAGCACGCCCGATACCCTAATCCAACATCTTATGGATCTTCTTCCTCCCAGTATTACCACCTAACCTATAGCAAAAGCTCACTTATTACCATCATACAAGATACCAGTGGGTAAAGATATTTCCCGCCAAATACTACCCTGCCCCGTACACCACGAAACCGTCCTGAGCAACCAATAAGCAGGGCGTAAGTGGTTAGTGTGTCGGATCACTACGCATGAGGTTCCAAGTTCGAATCCCAGAAAACACCAAAAAGTTTTTTCACGGTCCCACCTCTCGCGAGCGTCTGACAAACATCCGAGAGTATTGTTGTCATGAAAAAGCTTCTCAAATCGCCGTTCGGATACAGCACTAAACTGTAGGTCCCTTCCATTCGTGTGAAAAATATAACGCACACAACATGAGTGGTTGCGAGAAGCTAGGCCCTGGCACTTTCAAGAGCTGTTGCGCCAAATATATATATATATATATATATATATATATATATATATATATATATATATAACCAATAAGCAGAAGGAAACAAAGGCGCATTGAATATAGCAAGACCCAGCGAAACTGGACGAAACACCAGCAACATTATGGAGGCATACTGGAGGGCTATCATGGAGCATAGGACCACAGCAGCTCCAGCTGATAAAGACATTCGCCAACCACTTGAGTCAATATGGACACCAATAACCAGAGAAGTTATCAAGATGACCAGGTCGCTTCGACACCATCACCTGAGACACGACAGCTGCTACACTGCTGCACTTGTCGCAAAGGCCTTCGACTCGGTCTTCCACATCACCATATTGGGAACTTTGCGATCTTATGGCGCACCTTAAGATTTCGTCAATTACATCAAGGAGCTTTACGGGAGCACCCCCACGCGGCTCATGGGTCAACGCTGGCGGTGTAGGCCGATCACACCGAAGAGCTGTGTCAAGCAAGGTGACCCCCTATCCTCGGTTCTTTTCGACCTGGTGATCGACCGACTCCTAAAGTCTCTGCCCAATGAGATTAACTGCAAGATCGGAACCACATCTACGAACGCGATCGCGTACGCAGATGATCTTATAATCTGTGCGTCGACGCTTATGGGTGTCCAAACACTTATCGACCACACCCACTTGTTCCTGGCATCTTGTGGTATGACCCTAAACTCCAGCAAATGCATCACCATCAGCATAAAGGGTCAGCCCAAGCAGAAGAACACCATCGTGGAGCATAGCCCCATAAGTCTGTTAAGTTGCTTGAGTAAGCTCTTGCAAAAATTAGTCAAACAAAAAATCGAATACCATATTGATGAATACAATATACTCGTATATCCTGCTTATCAATTTAATACAAAAGATAAGATAATACAAAATTTTCTGAAGGTTAGAAAGTTTGCAGTCCATCTCGGTAACAATAACTCTTGCTTGTATAGTGTGCGCTCTGGTGTACCACACAAGAATGAGTCTTTGGCCCAATCCTTTTCAATATTTATGTGTCGGATACTCCTCAGCTATGTTTGCTGACGATACGGCTCTCATTTCTTCTAGCATACTTGCTCAAGAAGATCTAATACCACTGCAAAATTCAATAAATCTGATTGATCAGTACTTTCTCAAGTGGAAAATAAAGATAAATGCTGGAAAATTTCAAGCAATATGGTTTACCCGACGTAAGAAGCCCTGTTTTTTTTTCCTAATGTTAAACTTCAACTTTGCACTCATGATATCGAATGGTCAGACGAGTGTAAATATCTTGGTATTGTCTTAGATAAGAAATTAACTTTTCAAAAGCACATAGCCTATACCATACACAAGATTAACATCACCACTAGGGTTCGGTATCCGTTTATTAATAGAAAAACAAGTCTGAGCATGCATAATAAAATGTTGATTTTTAAAACAATTTTCCAAGCCATTCTGCTTTATGGTGCTCCGGCATGGTTCGATGGTGCCAAGTCGCACCTAAAAAAAAATAAAAATTTGCCAAAATAAAATCCTTAACATTTTTTTTTTTTTTTTACGCTGGGAGGTGGTAATCTTCAAAAAACGAAACTGAGCCCAGTGTGGTAACATTGTGGGATTTCTACCCACTAACCCCTTCTTCCCGTTCCTTCTTCCATTTTCATCGCAGGGCGGGGAGGAGCCATTCGCACAGCCTTCTCTAAGTCTAAGCCAACCGCAACAAAATAACTAATTACAAAACAATAGATCTACATAGAGAGAAAACGAGAAATAACCGTTTTACGAGATAAATTTAGCCAAGGTAAAGCACAAGAAGAAATGCAATTTAATCATGTAGAGAACTGATCGCGAAACAAAGTAAAAAGAAAAACAAAAGAACTTTTGCAATGTGAATAAAAGTGATTGTAACCAAAACGAAATGATAGTTAACGAAATGAAAATGGCGAGGTAATAGGCACCCCTTTAGCGCACTCACCCGAATCTCTACAGCTTGCTATAAACCCACTCTTGGAATATTGTAAAATGTGTAACCTGGTGGTGAATTTGAGCAAGTCTCAAACAATGATTTTTAAAAGAGGTGGAGGCAGGAACTGCGCAAATGAAAAATGTAATTTTAATGGAGAAACTATCCAAGTGGTGAAAGAATATAAGTGCTTTGAGTGTATTTTACGAGAAATCTCAATATGGAAAGGCACCTTAAAGAGAAATTGTCGAAGTTGAATTGGTCCGCCACCTTCACCACCTGGACCAAGCACGCCCGATACCCTAATCCAACATCTTATGGATCTTCTTCCTCCCAGTATTACCACCTAACCTATAGCAAAAGCTCACTTATTACCATCATACAAGATACCAGTGGGTAAAGATATTTCCCGCCAAATACTACCCTGCCCCGTACACCACGAAACCGTCCTGAGCAACCAATAAGCAGGGCGTAAGTGGTTAGTGTGTCGGATCACTACGCATGAGGTTCCAAGTTCGAATCCCAGAAAACACCAAAAAGTTTTTTCACGGTCCCACCTCTCGCGAGCGTCTGACAAACATCCGAGAGTATTGTTGTCATGAAAAAGCTTCTCAAATCGCCGTTCGGATACAGCACTAAACTGTAGGTCCCTTCCATTCGTGTGAAAAATATAACGCACACAACATGAGTGGTTGCGAGAAGCTAGGCCCTGGCACTTTCAAGAGCTGTTGCGCCAAATATATATATATATATATATATATATATATATATATATATATATAACCAATAAGCAGAAGGAAACAAAGGCGCATTGAATATAGCAAGACCCAGCGAAACTGGACGAAACACCAGCAACATTATGGAGGCATACTGGAGGGCTATCATGGAGCATAGGACCACAGCAGCTCCAGCTGATAAAGACATTCGCCAACCACTTGAGTCAATATGGACACCAATAACCAGAGAAGTTATCAAGATGACCAGGTCGCTTCGACACCATCACCTGAGACACGACAGCTGCTACACTGCTGCACTTGTCGCAAAGGCCTTCGACTCGGTCTTCCACATCACCATATTGGGAACTTTGCGATCTTATGGCGCACCTTAAGATTTCGTCAATTACATCAAGGAGCTTTACGGGAGCACCCCCACGCGGCACATGGGTCAACGCTGGCGGTGTAGGCCGATCACACCGAAGAGCTGTGTCAAGCAAGGTGACCCCCTATCCTCGGTTCTTTTCGACCTGGTGATCGACCGACTCCTAAAGTCTCTGCCCAATGAGATTAACTGCAAGATCGGAACCACATCTACGAACGCGATCGCGTACGCAGATGATCTTATAATCTGTGCGTCGACGCTTATGGGTGTCCAAACACTTATCGACCACACCCACTTGTTCCTGGCATCTTGTGGTATGACCCTAAACTCCAGCAAATGCATCACCATCAGCATAAAGGGTCAGCCCAAGCAGAAGAACACCATCGTGGAGCAAAGAAGTTTTAAAATCTCCGGACAGGGGACGGACGATTGGGAATACCTAGGAGTTTAATTCACACTAGATGGTCGGTGAAAAGTAGACCCCCAGGTTGACCTTGCCCCAAACTGGAACAGCTCACTAAGGCGTTACTCAAACCTCAGCAGCGTCTGCATGCTCTTCGTTATATGCTTATTGCCCAACTTTACCATAGGCTGACACTAGGAAGCACTAGCATCGGTAGTCTCAACCGAACGGACAGGCTTATCAGGGCAGCGGTTAGGAAATGGCTATACCCACCCAAGGATATCCCGACAGCCTTTTTCTACGCGGCTATCCAGAGGGGCGGGTTAGGCATCAGTGCGCTGCATTGCAAAGCCCCCTGATAGGGCTCCAAAGGCTGCAACATCTAAGGTTACCGAACCTAGAGGAGTCAGCGTGCGCCAACACTTACATTGCTGGGGAAGTAGATAGAGCTGCAATTCGGCTGCGTGTCGATGGGAACATTACAAATCATTGGAAAACCAGGCTTCATCAATCTGTAGACGGCCACGGCTTGAGGGAAACTGGCGATCACACTCAGGCACACCGATGGATCAGGGAGCCGACAAGACTTTTGACAGGCCGCGATTTTATCAATTGCCTGAGGGTGCGGATAAATGCTCTCCCAACGAGATCTAGGATTTAAAGAGGCCGCAAAGCCATCGACTGCGGTTGTAGGGCAGGGTGCCCAGCACCAGAGACGCTAAATCACGTAATCCAGCAGTGCCATCGTTCTGACAGTAGCCGAATTGACCGTCACAATAGCGTCATCAGTTTAATCAGACGCAAAGCGTAGACAAGAGGACTCCGTACCATCGACTCGGAGGGTCCTAGGAAGCCGGACCTTGTCATCGACCTGAGCGATACGGCAGTGGTTGTATGTGCCCAGATTTTCACGGATGGAAGGCCGCTCGAGGACGCCCACCAACAAAAAATGGCAAAATACAACACCCCCGTCATCAAGGAGGAACTCGACACGCGTCACCTCGGTCACCACGGCCACTTTAAACTGGAGAGGCGTCTGGTCCAGAAGAAGTGTGGAACACCTGCTGGCGCTGGGCCTGTTAAAGACATCGGACATGGCACTCATTAGCACCAGAGTACTTGTTGGCGGTTACAGGAGTTTTCGCCAATTCAACGAAGCATCGTGGACAAGGGAGTTTGACCCAGGATAATCCCTAATTTTACCAATCTATACCGACAGCGACATTATGGGTTCTCCGAGAACCCCAACGTTGTATATAAAAAAATAAAAAATAAAAAATAGCCAATGCCTCGTCGTCTAATTAGTAACGCGCATGAATGGATAAACGAGATTCCCACTGTCCCTATCTACTATCTAGCGAAACCACAGCCAAGGGAACGGGCTTGAATTAATTAGCGGGGAAAGAAGACCCTGTTGAGCTTGACTCTAGTCTGGCAGTGTAAGGAGACATAAGAGGTGTAGCATAAGTGGGAGATAGTTAATTTCGGTTAATTATCAACAATGAAATACCACTACTCTTATTGTTTGCTTACTTACGAGTACTTGATTAAATGGAACGTGTATCATTTCCTAGCCATTATACGGATATATTTATATATTTATCTTATGGTATTTGGTCTTGATGCAAGCTTCTTGATCAAAGTACGACGAGTTTGTTATATAATTATAAACAAATTTCGATGAAATAGTAATGTAGTAATATGTTGCTATATTAATTGAATTTGGTATAACTCCAACACTCAGGTATGATCCAATTCAAGGACATTGCCAAGTGGGGAGTTTGACTGGGGCGGTACATCTTTCAAAAAATAACGGAGGTGTCCCAATGCCAGCTCAGTGCGGACAGAAACCACACATAGAGCAAAAGGGTAAACGCTGACTTGATCTCGGTGTTCAGTACACACAGAGACAGTACAAGCTCGGCCTATCGATCCTTTTGGTTTAAAGAGTTTTTAACAAGAGGTGTCAGAAAATTAACCACAGGGATAACTGGCTTGTGGCGGCCAAGCGTTTATAGCAACAACGCTTTTTGGTCCTTCGATGTTGGCTCTTCCTATCATTGTGAAGCAAAATTCACCAAGCCTTGGATTGTTCACCCATGCAAGGGAACGTGAGCTGGGTTTAGATCGTCGTGAGACAGGTTAAATTTATCCCACTGATAAGAATTGTTGTTGCGACAGCATTCCTGCGTAGTACGAGAGGAACCGCAGGTTTGATATTTTTAGCAACACAAGAGTATGTTACAAGTGATTAACATGCTTGCAATAATAGGAATTACTTTAGTCCGAGTACAACCAAGAGATGCTGTGTGCGGAGCAAACTGGTGACGCGAGTATCTGGTGGAAAAACTACTCATGTTCTATATAAAGATCGTATTTCATCTTCCACCGCACATGCCAAATTACATGCTTATGTTGCAGACAGGTTTATCAGCACTCTTTGTAAAAGCCTTAGAACTACAAGTGGATTAAGTGCTTAGAAAAAGTTTCTAAAACTTGTGCGTCGCTTTTTCGATTTAGATTAAGATAATGGTTAGGTTAGGTTAGATTGGCTGTCCACACGAGAGTGCAGACACACTTAGACCAGTGAAGGTCCTTTGTGATACCATGGATCAAACCATTAGGCCACTCAGGGACTAACAAAACCAACCGGAGCTTTTGACAAAGCGATGGATGCACATGACGTCCGAGGACGCCAGATCGCAGAAGTCGTCAAGGATGGGGGACCCTAGATGGAGCATTCTTTTATGCGACAGGGCTGGACATGCGCATAGGAGGTGAAGGATGGTTTCCTCCTCCTCCTCGTCCCTACAGCTTCTGCAGAAGTCGTTGGAGAAGAGACTAAGTCTTTTGGCGTGTTGGCCTATAAGACAGTATCCAGTGAGAACACCGACAACGCAGCTGATTTGTGTACGCTTTAACTTGATCAGATCGGCACTACGTTCTTGATCCAGCTTAGGCCAGATCTGTCTCGAAATGTGACACGTTGAGCCATTTCCCCATCTGAGGTTGGCCGTGCTAATAGCGTTCAGCTTTAGTAGATACTTACATGTAGCGAGGGGCATACCCCGGGCTTGCCTTTCAGGCAAAATCCTTTGAGTGGTACCCTGTCTGGCGAGGTCGTCAGCCCTGCAGTTACCTGGAATGTCTCTATGGCCTGGCACCCAGCATAGGTGAATGTTGAACTGCTCTGTCATCTCCATAAGAGATAGACGATAGTTTAAGGCAGCCTTTGAAGTGAAGGAGAACGATTCCAGGGACTTGATTGCCGCTTGGCTGTCAGTGAAAATGCTAATATCCCTGACAGATAATACATTACATTTCAGCCAGGACAGGGCTTCCTTAATCGCCATGATTTCCGCCTGGAAAACGCTACAATGAAAGAGAGAGAGCGGAAAGAGATGCTTAGATTGAGCTGTTCGGAGAAAACACCACAACCCACCCCACCCTCCGTCTTAGATCCATCTGTAAAGAAGTGAACCGAACTAGCATCGACAGGGGGGGAAGTGTCCCATACATCCCGGTTAGGGATGCTCGTACGGAAATTACGGTCAAATCTCAGTTTTGGCGGGGTGTAGTCCGTGTTTTCGTGTTTGAAGTTGAGAAGATCAATGATCGAGGAGTGGCCAAAGCGATAGCTAGACTACTGAGAGGAGGCTTTCAAGCGGATGGCCGCACAGGCAGCCAACTGTTTGCCGCAAATATCTAAGGGTAGCAGGTTGAACAAGATGTCCAGTGCCGCGGAGGGAGTAGTTCTAAGTGCACCACTGATGCAGATGCATGCAGATCTTTGCACCTTAGCTAGTTGAGTGAGGTGGACAGCCCTTTCAAGAGCAGGCCACCATACGATCACGCCATATAGTAGTATAGGTCTGATAACGGACACGTACATATAGCCAATGGGTGATTTGAGGTTTAATACCCCAGCTCCTACCTATAGCCTTTTTACAGGAATAGAGAGCTACATTAGATTAAGATAATAGTAGTTTGCACTTTATTGTTCAGTTCTAGTCATTCATTTTAAGTCGGCCTCATAAGAGCCAACCCGTTAAATTATACCGGAAGCAAACGTATACAATTATATCAAAGTAAACTTTGTTGCATTTTCATTAATAAAATTGATCTTTAGATAATATTTACCTAAACTATAATAATACTTATTGCTGGGCCAGATAAAACTTATTAAGTCGGCTAATTGAAAATACTTGTAATCAAAAAAAAAAACCTGTTATTTTACGTTTTAATAAAATAAATTGAATTGAGAAAGATTTCTAGGGGAGGCATCGGAGTCACTCCATAGAGTAGTCTAGAGCCGGTTATGCCACAATTTGGAGCAAAATAATTACTTACAACGGGCTTAAAACTGCGTGGAGCGCTCCTGAAAATGAATTACATACCCCATAGGGGTACTGAACTACCGGTAGTCTGCAGCATATGCAAGTGTTTGGAAACGATGTCTTATCGGAGAACCAAGTCTTGCAAATCCTTAATGAGAATAACGTCATAACACTAAGCAAGTTCTGCACAATTGCTTTACATTATAGCGAAAGAGTCTTGAATAGAAACTGTTTTTAAAAAAAAAGAAAAACTGGAGAGAGATAAGAAAAATAAAGAATTTATTTCTGTGCTATTAGGCTATAATTAATTTTTTTTTAATTTTTGTCAACCAGGCAGACGTCAGTGCCATGTTAACCGATTTTTGGTTACACACTTTTGTACATTTTTTAATATAAAAATAAAAATCGATCTAATCTAATCTACTCCGATCTTTAATGATTTGTTACGCTTGGAATATGGATCTCATTTCAAAGACAAAACTGCCCCATTAGGAACACTCCTTATAAGTAGAAGGCGATAAAACAATTAATTTATAATTGAAGTGCTTCTTAAATAAACATCAGCCACCTTTTACGACGCTAATAAATAATCAATTGCACAGCAGAAAACAAGTTTTTCATATTGGCATCGTCGCCAGGCAGGAATCCTTTGCCTATGTTAGGCTTACTATGATACTTTGGTAACGGCTACAATGGCAGTAACCGATATGTCCATATAGAAGAAATCTACTTCATGTGCGGTCAATAAGCTCTAAAACATACATTTTAATTAGTTCCATTAAAATATGACCTCACACGCGATTATTGCTTTCGGTACGAATTATTTTTCACATTGGCGGTCGCTCTATATAATGTTATTTATTATATTAGCCACAGCAGCGGTACTAGTTATCATTGTGCTGTAATGGTCGGCTTGGTACTGTACTACCAGATGGATGGTGGGTATATTGCGAACATGGTTATTGTCAAGATTGAAGCGCTACATAGACCCTTTGAGCATGCTCCCATACATATGCACTCAAACAAATGAACACGTTTTGAGTTCGATAAAATCAGAGTCTTTATTAGAGGATTGTTGGCTAAAAACGAATCATGGTGGGTATGTGTCTGCACTTCTAGCAATAAATACCAGCAATAAAATATTTTTAGCAACACAGGAGTAAGTTACAAGTGATTAACATGCTTTCAATAATAGGAATTCCTTTAGTCCGAGTACAACCAAGATATGCTGTGTGCGGCAGCAAACTCGTGACGCGAGTATCTGCACTTCCCAAGAGCAGTTGCAGTTAATTGCACTCGAACCGCAGGGATCTTGCGTAATCTAGAAGCTGCACTTAAAGAGGACTTATGTCGCAATGTCACTATAAATTAATTGAATTACTATCACGGCGTTTAAAAAAATCGTCCGTTCTTTGTAAATAAAACTAAAATTATTGTTACTTAGTGTCCGATATCCGATGTCGGCGAAAAATATCTCAAGAACAATAAGCCATAGAGAGTTAAAATTGTGCAGAAAAATAGGAATCCAACATATGATGGGTTACTTGCGCACAAAGCTCTGGATATTCGGGATGAAAAGAGCGGTTAAAAACTATCTCCATAGTTTCACCGTTTGCTGTAGGTTGCGGAGCAAGGCAGCCCATCAATGGGAAAACTACCAGCGTCAAGGGTAAATGCGTCAAAGCCCTTTTTACATACGGGAGGTAAAGAGGCAATGACCCCACCTTTGTGACGTCTTATAGAAGGTAAGTCTTGGATATAGCTTTTATTTCTGACCAGAGCTCTGTTGAAGTTGTTAACTGGAGAGTCTCCAATAAGGCGTCACTATCTGATCACTGTTGGATACTCTTGAAGCTACAACTTTCTACTCATGGGAGGGGGACTTTTAGAAATCCGGTCAAAATTCAAGAGAGAACTGAGGAAATCAGTGTATCATCTCATTGAGGACCTCGACTCGACTGAAGCAGTTGACAATGCAGTCGATGCATTGACTGGTTCCCTTACGCAATCCTTCGAGAAGTCCTGCCCGCTTAGTAGGCTTAGCGGTAAAAGGCATCCACCATGGTGGAACGATAAAATAGCGGAACTCATTCGTATTTCAAGAGTAGGGTGGAACTTCGCTAAGGAGGGGGTTATCGAGTGGTCCACATATAAAGAAAGCGTGAAGCTCCTCAAGAAAGAGATTAGGTTCGTAGAGAGGAACTCTTGGAAGTCTTTTTGCGCATCTATAGAATCAACAAACGAAGCGTCCCGCCTAAGGAAGGTCCTGGCCAAGACACCAACGCCGGAATCCAATATTAGGAAAAGCGATGGCACCTGGGCAGAATCACACGAGGAAACGCTGGACATGCTACTGAGTACTCACTTTCCCGGATGTACATCAATCTCCGGAGATGATCTAACCAACGAAGCTATCGAAGCCTACGTAACCTAGTTGTCAGCAAAATACGTTCTGCAAAAAAAGCTTTTTATACCAACCACTTGAGCTTATCCTCGCATGGCAGGCAATTGTGGAATAATCTACGTGAGATGGGAGTCGTAAAGAAAAAGAGCTTAAAAAGTTCGGATGATGTAGATGGTAACGCACTTAATCAGAATTTTGTCACCCTACCTTTCCCTCCGCTCTCTGATACGTCCCCATGTCGAAATGATGATGACTATAACTCTGATTCTCAACATGACTTGGAAAAACCGTTTTGCTTCTCTAGAATAGAGAGCACAGATGTCGTGGAAAGTTTTTTGGCAATAAAATCAAATGCAGTCGGAACAGATGGCTTGCACCCTATGTTTATCAAGGCCATCTTACCTATTTTATTGCCATATATAACCCACATCTTTAATACGATTCTGACGACTAGTGTTTTCCCCGATCAGTGGAAAATGGCTAAGGTAATACCAATTGCAAAAAGTCCGCATGGTAATGAATTCAGACCCATTTCAATATTACCTTTCTTATCAAAGGTATTTGAAAAAAATGTTGAAAAGCAGGTCAACTGTTTCCTTCGAAGATATAATATTTTATCTCCGAAGCAATCTGGTTTTAGGGAAAAACATAATTGCTCTACAGCACTTATAAATGTCATTGAAGATATAAGAGGGGCCTTAAATGACAGAAATATTACATTTCTGGTACTGTTGGACTTTTCCAAAGCATTCGACACGGTTGACCATGCAAATCTTTGTAAAAAGCTTTTAAGGTTATATAATTTTTCATATTCTGCCGTTCAACTAATAAATTCATACCTTATCGGCAGAAAGCAAGCTGTAATGGTGAATGGCAATCTTTCCAATTTCCTTCCTACCTTAAGAGGCGTTCCACAAGGCTCAATTCTTGGGCCTCTTTTATTTTCCCTGTATATAAATGAACTTCCGCAATCCGTAGCTGAATGTTCTATTCAAATGTATGCAGATGACGTCCAAATGTACAGAAGTTGCCCTCTTGGACTAATCGAAGATTGCGCCTGTGTTATTAATGAGGACTTAGAGAAAATCGTTTCTTTCTCTGAAAGAAATGGTCTCTTTCCGAACCCAAGTAAGTCGAAATGTCTTATTATTTCCAAAAAACCTATAGATTCTTCAAACTATCACAAATTAAACTTAACGGTGCTGCGATAGAGTATGTTGAAACTGCAAAAAACTTAGGAATGATTTTTAATCGGACCTTAACTTGGGACACGCATATCAACGTAGCTATAGGGAAAACTTATAGAGTGCTCCGTTCGTTGTGGCCTACGCAATATTATACTCCTCTAAAAACCAGATTAATGCTTGCCAAAACACTCATAATACCAATATTGATTTATAGCTGTGAGGTATATTGCAATTGCGACTATAACAGCAGGAGAAAGCTGAACGTAGCATACAACAGTATTGCTAGATATTTATACGGTCTGAAAAGATATGATCGGATATCATCTTTCTCAAAAGCCATTTATAATCTTTCCTTTGACAACCTCATTCGATATAGAACTTTAGTCTTATTGTTCACGACAATGCATACGCATCAGCCTTGTTATCTCTTTGCCAGACTGCAAATGTCCTCATCAATTAGATCACAACAGCTTATACATTTTCGGTCCTCGTGCTTAACCTCTGAACGCCAGTTTTTCGTCAATGCCACTCGGTTATGGAACTGTCTACCGCGCAATATTAGGCGAATTGGAGACCTCCGGTGCTTTAGGACGGAATTAAGGACATATTTGTCCTTGCACTAGTAGTCTTTTTACTCTATCCTCTATTCTTTTTTCTTGTTTCTTACTTTTCTCTCATTTCTTTATTTTTTTGAATAACCATCATTTTAACCAGAACAGAATATAAATTTGAGACAAATGTAATATAAATGTAAATGACCGTCAAATGAATGGCAAATGAATTTTAATCAAACCTTACCAAAGCTAATTAATTTTATAAATTATGTATTTGATTAGCTTATTATGCACTATGTACATGTTTATCCAAAGTTAGCTTAAAATGAATTTATAAATGAAGCTTGTATTAGTTTATAAGATATTGTATCTTAAAATGCAAGCATACAAATAAAATAAAAATAATAATAATAACCATTCCAGAGACGACATCGGGAATAAGCGCGGAAGAGGTGGGTTATAAATATAATAGATGATGACAAGATAGCTTATGCAATTAAATCATTTGCTCCATATAAGGCACCAGGAATGGATAACATTCGACCTGTGATGCTGCAAGAGTCAGTGGATATTGCTATTCCATGGCTCAAGCGTATCTTCACAGGATGCCTTAAGCTAGGTTATGTTCCTAAGCCATGACGGGAGGTGCGCGTTGTTTTCATTCCCAAAGCAGTGAAAGCGAGGCATACAAACGCAAAAGACCTGAGACCTATCAGTCTATCGTCGTTTTTGCTGAAAACTTTGGAACGTTTGGTAGATGTATATATAAGAGGTGTGATCGGCGATGATTACCTATCTAAATCACAACATGCATACATCTGCGGCAGACTGGTAGACATGGCCCTCCACCGGATCGTATCGAGCATAGAAAGATCCCTCCACTTCAAGGAGCTCACTCTTGGGGCGTTCCTGGACATTGAAGGAGCGTTCAACAACGTAAGCTCTAACGCGATCCTGAACAGTCTGCACAGAGCACATCTCAACACCGGCCTCTGCAACTGGATTGCGCAGATGCTTCAATCAAGGATAATATCTTCAACGCAAGGAGATGTTACCATCCGGAGAAGGGTCTGCAGAGGAACACCCCAAGGTGAAGTCTTGTCCCCGCTAATATGGCTCCTTGTGGTGGATGAGATCTTGGTAATACTGAAGGAAAACCGCTTCAACGTGACGGCGTATGCGGACGATGTCGTTATCCTGGTTTCGGGAAAATTTCCTCCAGTCCTAAGTGAAAGGCTCAATTTCGCGCTACAACTAGTGGATAACTGGGTCAACAGCAAAGGGCTGGGAGTGAATCCTTGAAAGACGGAGCTAGTTCTTTTCACTGAATTAAGTATCTCAAGTTCAGCTCGGTATCTGGGCGTAGTTCTAGATTCCAAACTTAACTGGAAGGAAAATATTGTCGAACGCGTTAAAAAAACAAGCTTAGCTTTCTACTCCTGCAAAAAGGCTTTCAGTAATACGTGGGGCTTCAAACCGGCTGTGGTGTACTGGATATACACGACGGTTGTAAGACCCATTCTCACATATGGTTCACTAGTATGGTTGACGGCCCTAGAAATAAACCGCTCCTTTAGAATAAACGACGAGGATGAAGCCACCGGTCGAGCAAACAGACGTTGGGCTCATCTGGAAACATGCGCAACGGGCAGGACGCTATGGCCGGCCTACACCAAGAAGAGATTAACCTCTCTGGTAAAACTTAGTCGTTATAACGCATGGGTCATTTCTGGCATAATTACCGGACATTGTGCCATTGGCGTTCACGCGGAGCGACTCGGTGTGCTGCATGATGACTATTGCAGAAGTTGCAGGGACGAAGAAGAAATTGAATCTGTTCGTCACCTGTTGTGTGACTGTCCTGCCCTATCCGTCAGAAGAATGAGGACTCTTGGTAGTTACTTCTTCTCGGAGCTGGAGGACTTGGGTAGTGTTGAGCTAGCGGACCTCCTGAGATTCATATCACTTTCTGGGTGGTTCTAATGGTGGATTTTCTTTACAGCGTTTCCAGGGTTAAATGATTGGGCACAATGGACCCGTACTGTTGGTCTGAGTGAGCAGAGACTCTTTGTCACAAGGCACCCATCTACCTAACCTAACATAACCTACATACGGGCATAGACTACGCAGGTATAATAAATGTACGAGCATGGAAAAGTCGCGGAGCCAAATGCTACAAAGGCTATTTAGGTATATTTGTCTGCCTAGCTACCAAGGCCATAATATATTTGGAAGCGGGAAGTGACCTGACCACCCAGGCTTTTCCAGCTGGATTTAGACGAATTTCGAAACAATGTTCACCGTACCTGAACCGAACCTTACTATAGGCAAACAAAGGTATGTAGAATGATGTAGGGCAGTTTAAAATCATTTGCAGGTATTCTGGAAGCAGTGGCAGCAGGAGTGCCTAACTCGTCTGCACCATCGACCGAAATGGCTGAAACTACAACCACAGTTATAGGTAGGAGACTTGGTGTTGCTGAAAGACGAACGAATTCCCTCAGCTAGATGGAGCCTTGGTCGAATAGAGTAGTCAAATTAAATACGCAACTAGGAGAATTCAAACGACCAATTACTAAACTTTGTCCACTTCCAATAAACAATTCAACCGAAACAGCCTAACCACAACTAGCGAAAACACACAAAATAAAACAAAGCAACAAATTAAAATAAGTTAATCAAACATTCATTTTATTCCAAGCAACATACTACGGTATTGCAGTCCATTAGCAGCACATTTAATTCACAAACGAAAATACTTTAAATTAAACTAACCCCATAAAAACACACACATCTCGCGCAAATCAACTCTCTCGCGCGAGACAAAAAGAAATAAAATAAAATGCAAATCAAAAATTTATTTCAAAACGCGCCGAAAACCGTTGCATAACACTGCACCACTTTTTCAAACTACACAAGAATCGGGGATATTACAATATCCGTGGCGCCATCATTTTTTTTTTTATGTTTTCTAATAGATCTCGAAGAATAAGTAATATTTTTTGATATCTTGCTTAGTTGTCGAGATATCGAACTTTGAAATTATATTTCGGGTATGAAGTGTATAAAAAAATAATTTCAGTGTTGCCAGTTATTGATGATATTTTCTTATAGACCTTAGTTAAAAAAAAGAGGATATAACATACTTTGACTTAGCCCCAGGCGCCTGCCTGACAGTTATTGACATGCCCTTAGCGGAGCGACGAAGTCGCGTTAACGGCCAAACCCCTCCGGAAAGCAGAATTTAAATAAATGAATCGCGCGAAGCGCGCCACCTACCCACTGTTGGCACCACTGAAGGTAGTTTCTATTGAAATATTGGTTGTCAAAAGTCAATTTTCAAAGATCGATATCTCGAAAACCAAGCAAGATATCAAAAAATGTTACTAAATATTTTTTGTTCAATGCGCCGAGATCTATTAGAAAACGTAGCGCCACGGATATCGTAATCGTGTCCAAGAATTACCAAATACGGTACCGCAACTCAAACCACCCGATCATCTTATACACACACACACACAAACACTCTTAACCCCAAAAAATCGATCAAAGGCAATGCACACAACACACATACACACAACCCCACGTTTACTACCCGACCGGTTAAAGAAGTTAATTCATAATTAACTCAATCGCGTAACACAATTAAACCCTTATCAACACTTAAAACTACCACTTACCTGAATTCCACATGCACGCTTCTCCATCGCCGGGCTATTGGGATCATATTGGCGGGATTCCTGCACTCCCTCACATCACGAACCACCACACTTGCCCAAAACAACAACTTTATTACACATTAAATATGAATCATATTTTTCCACTTTTGGGCATCCTAGTAAATTATTACACCACTTTTGAAATTTAAACACCTGAATTTTCACACGCGCACCACTCTACACCAAACAAAAAAGTACGCCAATATCACTGAATTAAAACGGCAATCGATGATTTACGATCACCCACGCATAACCCGTCCACAGCTGTTAGAGAAAAACCATCAATCAACATGAACGGGAAATTGCGTAAACGAAGGAATTACCATTTTCCTTTGACTTTCTTTCGTAGAAGTTCTTAACTTTGTTCTTGCATGGCTTGTCTTGTCTATTGTAAACAAATGCAATAATCAATTCTCTTTTCATGTAATCACAACCACACACATACACTGAGTTAAAAAAGTCTCCATACGGTAAATATTTTTATATATTTATTGTAATTTCTTAAGATAAAGAAGTAATTGGTCGGAAAAAGACATAAATTCTTATTTACATACATATATTATTAGACTACATACAATACAGATTTTCAAAACTACGAATATTGACCGCAAAATATGAGAGAAAAAAAAAATAACAAACTTAATATTTTACAATGCAAGTTCAAAAAAGGGTATAAAAGTTCAAAATAACAAAATATGATACGGTTAGTAGTTCGTATTGTCACCGTCCTCTTTAGTTAAACGATTTTTCATACTTCTAACGAGTTTCTTTGTATTGTAACATCTGGCTCAATTGAATTCCACACTGAAAGGATGGCCGGCTTACGTGCGCTTTTGTTGTTAATGTCACATTTTTTGGTCGTCTTCCTAATTCATCCCATAGATGTTCGATGGGGTTTAATTCAGGAGATTGGTTTTTAAGAATATCTAAGTACAAGTGTTGGTCCATAATACCGTCAATGAAAACTAAATTACCGACACCGAATGCACTCATACACCCCCAAACCAATACACCTCCACCATCATGTTCACATCATGTTTTTTTTCAACAAGTTCTTCGATTTTAACTGCTCGTTAGGTTTTCTCCAAACACACGCCCTTCCATCCGAAGCAAAAATTTAGATTCGTCACTAAAAATAACGCTATCGCAAAAGAACAACCGGTGAAAGATCCTCATCTGCTGCAACTTCAACCTCAACAACCTCAGCAACCTCAACAACCTCAACAACCTCATCAACCTCAACCACCTCAGCAACCACAACAACCTAAGAATTCTCAACAAATCATCAGCAATGCCAGAACCTTACGTTCCAATAAAAAAAAGGTGATTTTGCCTAATGCAAACGTTACTCCTTCTACCCCCTTAACCATTTCCTCTCCCACTGTGCCGTCCACCACTGACAACTCCTCATTAACGAGTGATGCGGTGTGCAATCGTGCAGCTAGCTCTGCCATTTCGGTAGCTAGCTCTTCTATTTCGGCAGCCAACTTGCCGTCATCTCATGACAGCACTTTAAGGGTTGTTCCACCTCCATTTGTTGTGTTCTTGTCTCGTTTAGAATACGGAACTAAGTCGACGGATATAATGAATTATTTGTCAAATAAAGGCATTGAAACTAATAATATTAGGTGCCATAGTTTAACACCAGCCAATCTAACTGGACGATTATCAGCGTCGTTCAAAATAATTGCTCCGTCTTCGGTTGGGAAGACAATTGTGAATCCAAGTTTTTGGCCCATTAATATGATAGTTAAGGAATTCACTAACCGTCCAAGCACTAAAAGCAATAAGCCAAAAAACTTAATGAAATAGCCCTCTATTACCAGAATGTTAGAGGGCTCAGAACTAAATGTACTCGGTTCTTATTAAATATGCTTTGCTCTTCTTCAGACATTATTATACTCACTGAAACGGGCTTAGATGACTCTTTCACCAATGCCGTTATTTTTCCCCAAAATTTCAATGTTAATCGTTGCGATAGGTCACCAGATAATAGTGATTACAAAAGATTTGGTGGTGTTCTAATTGCAATCAAAAATGCCTTTCAGTCTTTTGAAGTAGATCTCAATGATTTTTCAGATATTGAAATTTGTTGTAGTAAAATTGTCTTGTCAACCTCGACTAACATTTTTATAGTATGTGTATATATTCCGCCTAAGTCCTTGTTACCTGTTGTAACAAGGTACCTAGAAGCATTTCGCTTTATTGAAGGTCTCATATCCACGTCGGATTTATTTTATATTTTCGGGGACTTCAATCAAACTAAAATTGATTGGGCCTCAGGAGATGCAGATTGCACTTTTCTTAATCCTGTAAATGCCTTATCTGTGATTGGGTCGGAAATCATTGATACTGTCCAATCCCTCGGTCTTCTTCAACTAAATCCGGTTAAGAATCATCAAAATCGTACGTTAGATCTTATCTTCTCTAATAACAACGATGAAAGTTTTGTTACTAGAAGTTTCTCACCTCTCGTTTCCGAAGATATTTATCATCCTTCCCTAATCCTTTTTTGCAACTTGAATATTAATGAAGCTAAATCCTTTAACTTTTATAAATTCGATTTCAAAAATGGTAATTACATTGATATATGTGAGGAGTTGAGCAATTATAACTGGGTCCCACATCTATCGTTAGATATTGATGATTTATGTTCAGAATTCTATCGGGTTATTACGAAAATAATTTTTTAGTTTTATTCCTGTAGTTTTAGTCAAAAACTCTACTCTGGGGTCTTGTCCATGGGACAATGAGATAACCCGCAATTTAAAAGTACTTAAAAATAGAGCTTATAGGATATGGCGCTGTAGCATGGAGGATGAGGACTTTGTGTTATACAGAAAACTAAAATCCGAATTTAAAATATCTTTACACAATTCGTATTTGATTTATTTAAATGAAATGCAAAACTCTTTTAAATCGAGTCCTAAAAAATTGTGGCAATTCATAAATACTAAAAATAAAAGTGACGGTTACCCTGCCTCATTTTCATTTAATGGACAGGCAATGGATACACCTATTTCTATCTGCAACTCGTTTGCATCCTTTTTCCAGTCAGTCTATTCAAAAGTGGACTCAAATATTGACAATTCATTTTTTAGTTACCTTGGGAATGCACCTCTTTCCGCGTTCCATAACATTGAGATTTCTCCCGATAGTACTTTAAAAAGCCTAGTCGAAATGGAACTCAACTTTAATCCTGGCCTTGATGGCCTGCCTTCTGGTTTCTTAAAAATGTGTGCTATCCCATTACATGGAATATTATGCCACATGTTCAATTTATCATTAAATCAGGTATTTTCCCATCTGTATGGAAAAACTCTTTTATTATACCACTTTTTAAAAGTGGTAGGAAAAACAAAGTTGAGAACTACAGGGGTATATGTAAACAATCGTCAATCCCTAAATTGTTCGACAAATTAGTTTCTGAAAATTTGAATTTTTATTGCAAATCTTTATTGTCCAACAACCAGCATGGTTTTGTAAAGAAAAGATCCACAGTGACCAATCTGCTTGAGTTCACAAATTTCGTGATATCGGAAATTAGTAAAGGAAATCAAGTTGACGCAATCTACACTGATTTCAGTAAAGCGTTTGACCGTGTTGACCACAAAATTCTGCTTTATAAACTGGACAAACTAGGATTTCCATGTTCCTTTTTACGCTGGTTATCATCCTTTTTATCGGAAAGATGCCAATTTGTCAACTTTCGAAATCACATTTCTAGTAAAATTTGTGTGACATCTGGGGTTCCCCAAGGTAGTCACATTGGTCCTATTTTGTTTATCCTCTTTGTAAATGATGTAGTCTCATTTTTGTCGGAATGCAACATTCTAATGTTTGCTGATGATTTTAAAATTTATTTATCAGGCAATGAGTATCATACATTTCAACTCTTAAACGAGTATCTTTTTAAATTTCATCTATGGTGTTCAAAAAATTATCTCTCCCTTAATGTTGGCAAATGTTCAGTAATTACTTTCTCA
The DNA here is from genome assembly GCA_945910035.1 of Brachypalpus laphriformis. Lineage (NCBI taxonomy): Eukaryota > Metazoa > Arthropoda > Insecta > Diptera > Syrphidae > Brachypalpus > Brachypalpus laphriformis. Next base: position 227,820,796 of record OX246753.1, on the reverse strand, counting down.
CGACGCATTTCGCCCATTTTATGTAATTACTCACTTGGTGGTGAAGCCGTGTCTCGTGTTACCTTAATAAAAGATCTAGGTGTATTGTTAGATACTAAGTTATCATTTAACAATCATATAGACCACATTATAAATATGGCTAATCGATCTTGGGGAAGAATAAGGCGTTATGCCGGTGAATTCTCCGACCCTTATGTTATTAAATCACTATACCAAGCATTTGTTAGGTCTCTGTTGGAATATGCATCAGTTATTTGGTGTCCGTATTACAAGTTCCATATAACCGAAAGAATCGAAGCTGTCCAGAAAAGATTCTTGAGATTTGCTTTACGTGGGCTTCCATGGTCTGACATTTACAACCTCCCGTCCTATCAATCAAGGCTAAAGTTAATTAACCTTGACTCGCTTGAGGATAGGAGGATGGTTGCTAAAGTGGTTTTTGTTCACAGAGTGCTTACAAATGATATTCATTCCTCCGGAATTTTGAACTGTATTAACATTAATGTCCCATCGACCAATCTACGTAATAATAGATTTTTTACTATTACACATTCGCGCACTAACTACGGTCGCTCATCCTCTATTAATGGATTATTGATAACTTACAACGCTAATGCTATTTTGATTGATTTTAATATATCTTTGGTATCTCTTAAAAAGAGATTGATAGGTAATATTCAGTCATGATTGCTAACTCTACGGATATGCTTCAAAATGTTCTTGTATTTATAACATATCTTATTTGATTCGTTTTGTATATCACTTTATTGTTTTTTTTTTTTTTTATTCATACTTTCGTAACTAAGTCTAAGAAAGAAATTGCTCTTTGTTGACAAAATAAATAAATAAATAAATAAAAATGTTGTGGCTTATTGAAAGGAGTTTTTTCGAACTCCAGTCGTTTTTTTTTTTTTTTTGTTTATCTTAATTGATTGGAAAAACACAACGAAGTGGTTTCCTATTCACTGATTTCTTTGATAACTGTAAATATCTGCGTTCAACAGGGTGTATGGAGACTTGTTTGACTTCTGTTTGAGGCATTTTTGCGAACTTCGTTTGAATTATGGGTGAAGTAGTGTGCAATGTGTACATTTGCATGTAAATACATATTTGTGGGGTTGCAAGGAATAACTGATTAAAAGTTATTATACAAAATATTCGTTCACTTTAAAAATGGAAGAATTTAAATATTTTTACTCGAAGTGTATGCAGACCTTTTTGATTCAATTTTTTTTTTTTTTTTCAATTCAATTCTTTATTCAATGTTCAGTTCTTATTTGTTTACATGATAATTCTGCGAAGCCCTTAAGAGGCTTTTCTGCAGAAGATTTTTTATTTTTTTTTAAAGATATATTACAATGTATTCTTGGCAAAGTAAATAAATAAATAAAAAGTTTGAAAATTTATAAATTCTTAAGATTAGCTTTATAAGATATTAATTTTAGTGCTTATTGATATAAAACAAGTTTAATGGAGATTTAATAAAACGCAGTGGATATTATGTATTCGATAGATGTTCTTTTATAAGTTTTTTTCTAAGGCCCTCTGATGAAACGTTGTGTAATTCCCTGGGTAGTCTGTTGAAAACGTTAGGAATTATAACTGATAATTGTTGTCTGCCATATGAATTGTTGTATCGTGGTGTTTGCAGGAAACCTTGTGCTCGACGTCTGGTGTTAACATCATGTTCGAGAGGCCGCTTATACTGTTGATCATAGTAGTATTCCTCAATAACTGTGAATTCAAACAATTGCTTAAGACTTAAAAGTCCTAGCTCTGAGTTTAGCGTTCGGGTAGTTCTTCGCCAATGTGGTCCACATTTCGCGCGTACTAAAATTTTTAAAATCTGGTTCTGCAGTCGTTGTACATCCATCAAGTAACCCAAAGTCGTATTGCCCCACGCTAGTATACCATATCTTAGTACAGACTCCACTAGTGAAAAGTACACTTGCTTCAGGACGGTATAGTTGGTGTAGTTGCTTAGGTGATGCATGGCATAGACAGCTCTCCGAAGTCGTTTGCACAATTGTGCTAAATGTAGATCCCATTTGAAGAAACAGTCCAGTTCTACCCCAAGGTATTTGTAACTTCTTACATTTTCGATGATGTCTGTGCAAGCATCATTCGGGTTCAGATGTTCTTGTTGTGCGTTGTGGTGCAGACAACGTACGTGGTGAAATTTAATTTGAATTTTGGTTCTGAGTACGCTCGAAGGTCTGATATGCATTAACTTAGTTTTTTTTTGCATTGATGACAAGTCCAAAATCGTGGCACCAGCGGACTAACAAGTCGAACTCCGACTGTATAATTTTAGTTGCTATTGCTATATCTTTGTGGCTTACTACGATTGCCGTATCATCCGCATAAGCAAATCCCACACTTTTTCGCAGAACTTTTAACAAATCATTTACGTATATTATAAATAACAGCGGCCCTAAAATTGAGCCTTGAGGCACTCCGTATGTTATTGGTTCTTGCTGACTGTAGTTATTTAAGACTTTAACTTTAAGTCCACGATTTCTTAAATAGCTTCTAAACCAATCCAAAATTGCTCCTCGAACTCGAATGTTTTCTAGTCTCTCAATTATTCTCCCGTGTGATAGGGTATCAAAAGCCTTTTTAAAATCTATGAAAATGACCAGAATATTATGGTTTTTGTTAAGATTGGTATTGATCAAATTAGCAAATTCCGCTAGAAGTTTATTCGTGTTTTTGTTTTTTGTGAATCCGAATTGGTTTTTGTTAATGATCCTGTTGCGATTAATATAATCCTTTAGTTTATCTGCCATAACTTCTTCCAATAATTTGTCGATAGCTGGAAGGATGGAAATAGGTCTATAGTTAAGGACGTCCGTTTTTGATCCTGCTTTGTATATTGGGCGAACTACTGAAACCTTTAGCTTATCAGGTACGCAAGATTGGTTGAAACTCAGGTTAATGAGATATGATATTACAGGTGCCAGTATTTCAGCATTTTGTTTCAAGTCTTTTGCACGTATGTTGTTGTCTATTCCAGGTGATTTATTTGTTTTAAGATTAAGTAGTAACTTCAGGATTTCTTCATTAGATACATTTCCAACAAATATCGATTAAAACCGAAGGTGTAGCTGTAGTATGATATGTTACTACACTACATGTGTGTACAACATTTTTTATTTCAGTTATGAAACTTATAGCAAATTTATTGAGCATTTGATTGCCGAAATTTTTGCAAATTATTTCGTCCAAGCTGCTTGTATTTCTGCCAAGTATACTATTTATTAATCTCCAAGTATTTTTTGGATCTTTTCTAAATTGCTGGAATTTGGTTCGATAAAAATCGGATTTTGATTTTTGAATTTGTTTGTTAACCCGATTCCGGAAATTTTTGTACTCAGTCTCATATCGGATACATCTCTTATTATTTTTCCATCGTTTATACAGAATATCTCTTTGTTTGCAAATAGCGCAAATTTCATTATTAATCCATGGGCTTACGCTGCTTCGCTTCTTGTTTGTTGCTTTAAAGGTTGATTTTTCGTAAGCTTCCTTAAATATACGCAAGAGTTCGTCATAGAAGTCGTTAACATCAGTTTTTTGGAAAATTTCATCCCAGCTTACACTTTGAAGATGTGTACTTACAAGAGTGTCATTTATCGTAATGAGTTTATTATTACTTTGTGTACCATTAGTAGTGTTGTTTGTTATACCACAGAATAGCGAATAGTGGTCTGAGATGCTGTTTTCAATAACTGCAGATATAACCTTTTCATCTTTCAAACGTACTAGACAGTGATCAATTCTGCTGCTACTTCCACTAGCTAGATCAACTCTGGTATTAGCCTGGATTATATTTTCTAAACCGCTTGAAGCTATCATACTTAAATAATTATTTACAGTAGTGCTATTAATCTCATTTAAATTTATATTCATATCGCCTATTATGACGAGTTTCCTTCTTTTATCAATGCTATCAGTTTGTTTTTCTAGCTCGTCTATAAAGTTTGGTACACTTAGTTTCGGTGGGCGGTAGACAGCGATTAAATCTAATTCATCTGAGTTTATCTTCAGTTTTAGTTGTATGTTTTCATAGAAAAACGTATTAAACTTAATCTTCTCCAAAAAGATTCCTTTTTTAACAAAAATAGCAACACCCCCTCCTCTTCTAGTTTTCCTGTTTAAAAAGGTTGCTTGAAATCCATCGATTTGGTACATATTCGTTTCTTCGTCCTTAATATTTATTTCTACCAGAACAATTAATTTCAGTTCATCAATAATGCCTTTTAAATTAGCCAGAAATAAGTCCCATTATTTCTTTAATGATCTGATATTAAGATATTCACAGGAAAAATTTAACGCTTTTAATTTAAAATTTTTTATGCCACTTATATCATCTATTACCCTGTGATCAATATCTAAAAGTTGGTCTATTACATTATATTGACTTGTGTTATTACTATTTATTTGCAATGACATTTCTGGTTGAAAAATGTTTGTTTACGAAAGGAAACATAGTAAGTAGGTTATGCAATTTTTTTAACATCATCGATGGTATCGATGCGGATAACATTAGTTGTCTCGTTCTTCCTCGCTAATATTTTTCCTTCTCTTGACCATACGAATTTCCACCCACAAGCCTTCGCTTGATTTTTTGACAGCCACATTATATGTCGATTTGTGGAAGTAAGGTGGTTGTTTATGTAAATCGTTTGTTTTTCGGTGTTAGAATTTAAGTTTTTACGTATTTCGTGCAATTTTAAAGGGCCTCGTGTGCGTAGTTTGTTCAAGATATTGTTCTTACAACATTTTCTTGTAAACGAAACAATTATTTTTGAGTCATTCTGTTTGTTTTTGGTGTTTGTGCGGTAAATGTTATTTATGTCGGAGTCTACAACTGTGGAGTCAATGGTTTCGCTTATTTTTTTGATTATTTCATCTAAATCTTCATTTGGTTGAAATGGAACATTTTTAATTTCAATGTTATTATCAATTACCTGTTGTTCGAGCTGATTGATTTTCATTTGCATGTTTATTATAGTTGTATCTTTATTCTCGCATTGCCGTTTTAAATCAGTAATTTCATCCGCTAGTTTTTTTAACATTTCGGTATTTGATTCCACAACTGTGTTGAAACTGTCGTATTTACTGCAAATAAAATCGACACTACTGGAATATTCTTTTAACAGCTTTTTGATTTCCTTCACGTCGTTTTCAAGCCCATAATTTCTGGTGTCAGCAGACGAGGTGGAGGCCGCTCTCGTTTTAGCGGCCCCGGTTTCGGCAACAGCAGCAACAACAGCATCCTCTTCATTGGCAAGATCTTGCACATCCGTTGATTCCTGGGAATCTTTAGATTTCCGACAAAAGTGGCATTCCCAAGATTTCTTTTGTCGTGTAGTCATCCCTTTATATGTCTTTTGGATAATTTTTGTGCAATCAAAGTGCAACTTTCTTGAACAGAAATTACAGCTGCCGTAATCCCCGTCTCGAGGCAGATTCTCTTCACAGTGACCACAACGCACCATTTTGTATACGAATAAATGTATGACTTCTTTTCTTCTTTTTTTTTTCAGTAAAAACTTTTTTTTTTGTTTTCTTAAATAAAGAACAAATTAAGTTTTCTGTTTTTGTTTTATTTAAAAGTAAAGTATTTTCGATTTCCGATTCACTTAAAGATAGTAGAGAGGTAGTCAAAAAACACGTCCGTTTACTTGCAAGAATACTTAAAAATGTGTCAGTGTACATGTTAATGATAAGAGCTGTATCAGATGGATGGATGACAATAACTGATCCGGGAATGTTGGAGACTATGACGTCACCATGAGATATAGTGCAAGCGTTGGATGCACCCACTCCCCCACAGCTGCAAGAATGCATTTTGATAGCTGAGAAGCTTATTTACTACATTATGTATGTATGTACATAAAAGGAAACGATAGCAGAATAAAATATACTGTCCATTTACAAGTTAGCAAGTTCGGTTGTTTTATTTAACTACAGATTTCTTTTTGCACAGTTTCCTTAACTATTTTCTTACAGCTAAAATTACAGCGACATTTTACTGCACAGAGTTATCCCGTAGCACGAGACGCTAACAGACACCCAGATCCTTAATTTGATTTACTCTTCTTTATGACGTCAATTCAAGGCAGTAGTCATAAGAGTATTGCATTTATAATCTTGAAATGGAGATACAGATTAATCAGGTCGGACTGTATCTTTAAAAACTCATTTAAGCTTTGTATCTTAAGGAAAATGTAAGCAGATGTTACATTAGACATTGGCAGAATTGTGTGCTTTGGACAATATCGTCAATAAAAATAATAAAAAGCAGGGGCCCTAAATGGCTACGTTGTGGAATTCCAAAAGTGCAGCAGTTGGTTAGATCGATCCATACGACCGATTAGAAACGATGAGATCCACCTTAGCATTGCAGAGTGAAAACCAAAATTTTCAAGCTTCTTTAGCAAAATTATACGATTCACTGAATCAAAGGACTTACTAAAGTTCGTGTATATAACATCAACTTGGCGTCCTCTTTCTACAGAATTGATAGCGTAAGATGTGAAATGGGACAAATTGGATGTTTTCGAACGACCAGAAACAAAGCCAAGCTGATATTCAGACAAATGTTCTTTCACATGAAATTCTAACTTACTTTTAACAATACTTTCAAAGAGCTTTGGTATAGCTAAAAGTTTGCATATTCCTTGATTTCCTAATAATTCGATGTCATTCTTAGATCCTGATTTAAAAAATAGGAACCAAAAACGAAAATTTTCAATCTTCGATAAAAATGCCTCATGAAAAGATGCATTAAAATTTATTAACAAGGGTATACAAATGGAATTGCAGCAGTTTTTTAATACAATCGACAGAATACCATCTGCTCCAGGTTTATAATAAGGTTTGAGGCTGCGAGCAGCAGATTGAACATCATGAACATCCAAAACCAGAAATCCGAAATCAATTGAATTCGGTACAAAACTGCTGGGTGTAATACAATTAGATGTAATTACAATGCTTGCAAACGCACCAGTGACAGCCCGCTCTGTTTTTCCAATAATGTCAATATTATCGGCGTATGCAAGCAGTTGTACGGACTTTTGATAGATTGTGCCCCTGGTGTTAGCTTGTAAGCTCCGCACAATCCGTTCAAGTACAATATTAAAGAAGTCACATGACAGTGCGTCACCTTGTCTTAAACCTTATTTGGCATCAAAGGTCTCGGTGAGGTCATTTCCGTTTTTGATGGACAAGCTTGGCAGGGGTGTCAAAACTGGACATGGTTTTATATAGCTCTTTTTTAGAGATTCTGCCATAGGGAGCCTTAAAATCGATAAAGAGAAACCGCACTATTAGGGGCTAATCAGACAGTTGATAAAAGGATTCATTTATATGATGTTGAGGTGTCTGATACCTCTATAATTGGCTCAGTTGTGGAGTCTCTTTCTTGTGGATCGGGCAGATGATGTTAGTATTCTAATCATCAGGCATACCCCCGTCTGATCAAATATTAGAAATGAGTTGGTGTATGCTCTCTACCAATTCATTACCACCTGCCTTGAAAAGTTCGGCCGGTAAGCCGTCAGGTCCAGTAGCCTTATTGGATTTCGGCTTCGATATCCCTATCCCCACTTCGCTTTGGTTAGGTGGACGGAAATGTTGACTATCATCACCTATATTGAATGGTTCATTCTGCGCGACAGCGAGATGTTGATCTTCGTCGCCGTTATAGAATCTAAAGAAGTGGTTTTTCCATACCCTCAGCACCGAATGTGATTCTACTACGAGGTTTCCTTCTTCATCTCTAGAAGCTTCTGTATGGATTGTGCTCTTTTGAGACGCTCTTTTTGATAAAATTTTCGTACACTGTTCCAGGAATACAAGCTCTCAATATTCTCGATTGCGCGCTTCTTATGCTCTTTCTTCTATTTCTGGAGAAGCTGATGTTTTTCCCTGTTTCTTTTGCTCGTAAGGATCACGAGCAGCTCTCGTCTTCCTTTGCTGCTCCCCTTTGTATGCCTTTAATTTTGCTGCATGCACTTGGCGGCATTTTTCGTCAAACCAGGGCTTTCGAGGTGTTGGTTGGGCGAAGCCCAGTATACAAGTTGCGGCGTTTCTGGTGGCATATTTGCGATTGGTTTCGGTACTTGATGCTGGCGACATAGGGGTGATTGAGAGATTTCGAGATACTGGTTTAGCGAAGACTCTGGCAGTCTCTTACGATTGTACCTTTTCGACATTAAATTTTCTCTCAGTGGTTCTTCTTTTTTGCTAAGTTTGGGATGTCCACATTCGTACCTTGGCTATGTAGTAAATAATTTAGCCGTGGTAAAATTTTCTGCCATTAATGTATTCATACTGCACAGGAAAATGACAAGGAGGACTAACTTCATTCATTTTCTTGTTTTCCTCCATTTTTGTTTCGGATCGTGGACTTTCTTCTTTTCCTGACTCGGCTAGCACGCACACCAACCAATTGGATAGGTAATAAAAAATAAACAGCCTAAAGCATTAGATGCGGGGTTCTTCATCAATCAATCATCTTAACGAGATCAACAAATTATTTGTTAAAAAAGCCGGATTTAGGTACACGGGGAAAATGCCCGAGAGACCAACAAGAGCCCAAATGGCGGAAGACTTGCGTGCAGCAGCAATTGACGTTCCCCCTTCAGCCACCATTGCACAGCGGCGTACAATATACAAGAAGACATTTGAATCTTCTGCAACTGTAGAAAATTGCAGCGCTTCTGGATCTTCAGTTATGGAAATACCTTCTGACCCAACTACGTCGTCCGATGGAGCACCTATTTCTGGATTTTGTGAACAACCACCAATGTGCAATGTGCCGTTGTCTTCTGGTAGCACTTCTGGGAACGGTACAACTTCAGTCACATCCAGCACACGGCAACTTCAGCTACCACAGCATCAGCAGAAACAGTAGCCGAAGCAACAACTTCAGCAACCACAGTGACTTCAGAGGACATCGAAGAGGAACAGCAACTTGCACGTCTTGAAAGGCGTAAACGAATTCGAGATCTTCAGAGAGAGCTGGAAGAAACGGAGCCAGCTGCCTTAAGAGGAACGAGGAACGAAATTGATTTCCATGATGTCGAGAACGCTGTTTCTTCGTTTTCTTGTGACGATGACTACAGCGTTCGCAAGTGGCTTCTAGATTATGAGGACGTCGTTCAGTCGTTGGCGTGCGATGACAGATCGAAGTATCTTTGTGCTCGCCGACTGTTAAAAGGAACGGCAAAATTGCTTCTCCGAACCACACGGGTTGACAATTGAGACTTGCTTAAGAAGTTGCTGTTAACGGAGTTCGATAGGCAATTGAGCCGGAGAGAAGTTTACCTAAAGCTGTGCCAGCGCTCACATCGCAAAGAAGAATCACTCCTACGCTATGTCCTATCCATGGAACAAATCACCTCACATTCAGACATCGATGAGGGCAGCCAACTGCCCAGATAAAAGGAGACCACCAGGTTTCTGTTTCTGATGCTTTGACATTGGCCAAACATACAAAAACTGTCCGAAGTCAAAGCCAAGATGAGTTGCAGCCGTACATCAGGGATGCAGCGCCCTTAAGGCCAATGAAGATTTAAGTAGTGATGAAGAAGCGCTAAACTCATTGAGCGCCGTACAAATGGTGAGCGTTTCTTTTATATTAACAGAGAATAAGTGCACTAATTTCAAAACTTGTATTTCTTTGTTGGACATCGGCAGTCTGGTTAGCTTTATTAGGAAGTCGCTGTTGCCTGAAGACATACCTATTGGAAAATGATCGTACTCAGATTATAGAGGATTAAGCAGTGCTAAACTATATACTTACGGTAGTTTATTGTTATATCACTCTTCTCGTTTTTAAAACAAAAATTATGCTTCTGATTATTTCAGACGAAGCAATACCGGTGCCTTTGTTTATTGGTCTTGACGGATTAAAAGCATTTAACATTACTTTACAAAATAATAAAAAGAGTATGTCTTTACAGCAATTATGTAATTCCGAAAAGAATAAAGACATGAAGTTATGGTTAAATAATACGAATTATTGCACTTATGCCCCTAGACATTTAAGAAAGTATTAGGAATCAAATTTAATTGATCGGTCTGCTGAGGTTCAGAAAATAAATCGTGTACTTAGTGAAGATTCATTCTGCCATGACTCAGGGGTAGGTGAGGACGGTTGTTCGCTTCAGGTTGTCGCTGATCAACACAATTCCGTGTGTGAACTTCTTTCCATAGAGCCGACATTGATTGAGGAATTGAATATAAGTCCTAGATTTAGCAACTTCAGAAAGTATCCGCTCAGTCATTAAGCAGATATATTTAAGTTATGATACGGTGAAATTAAAATTGTCAGGTTTTGAGACGCATATACGGCTTACGAGTGATACTTCCTTCTTCTGTTCTCCTCGGCGGTTATCTTTCGCTGAAAAACATGAAGTAAACAACATCATTAAAGATCTTTTGGATCACAATATTATTAAACCTAGTGAATCTCCATATGCATCACCGATTGTGTTAGTGAAGAAGAAGTCTGGATAAACACGAATGTGTGTAGACTATCGCGCGATGAATAAACTCACAGTTCGCAATTGACAATTACCCTCTTCCGCTCAATGAAGATTGCTTAGAGTATCTTGAGGTCTCTACCTCCTTGGCACATGCCCAGCGCTAGCCACACTAAGAAAGAAGCTACTAGGCGAATACTTCTTTAAGGACCTAAGTGACCTGTCTAACATAGACATTAGAAACTTAAATAGATACATAGGTAAATCCAACTGGTTTAGCTGAAATGCCCCCCCTCCACATCACCACCAACCCTCCTCCCTCGTTATTGGTTACTATCAATCCCCAAGAGGTACTGCAACAGACACCTCCCAAGATCGATAGCTAACCCTCCCATAGCACTAGACCAGTGCCTGTAAATAACATTACTGCATAGAGGTAACAGAGATTGATTGAGTCAATCAATCCCCCTATTACTCACATGCACACTACCTACACGGTGAACTAGGTATTAAGGGTTTGACTGAAGCAGTCACCCTACCTAGCCAAACCATCCCCTAAAGTTCGACTGCATACTAGTGCAAGATTGACTGCATCAGTCATCTCGCTCTACTTTGCATTCCCCACTATTTCCACGGTCCACCTAGGTACTGGTTCGATTGAAACAATCACCCTACCTAGTTCACACTTTATACATAGCAGTACTTAGAGTTCGATTGAATCAGTCACTCTATGTACGCTTATGCTTCTCTACACCTACACGGTCCACCTAGGTATGAAGGGTTTGACTGAATCAGTCACCCTACCTAGTCAATAGTATGCATAACAATAATTAGAGTTAGACTGAATCAGTCACCCTACTATACGTATGCACCTCTATGCCTACACGCTTTATGGGACCTGCCAATAATAACTTGCACACATAGTATAGGGGGTTCGATTGAATCAATCACCCCCCATCACTTGCTGCACACTATACCTTCTCGGTACACCTTGACTTCAGGGTTGACTGAGTCAGTCACCCTCTCTACCCTTTTCAGTCAGCATTCTCAGCCAACACCCTCATGAGAAAGGTTAAGGTTCCCCTGGTTACCGGTGACTCGACCGGTCATTACTCATGTGGTATCACAATGGACCCATGTGGTCTAAGTGTGTCCTGACCCTGTTAGGACAGCCACCTTTACCTAACCTAACCTAACCATCTTGAGGGAAAACTCATCTTTACGTTACTACACCTTAAGAGCAGATTTCACTAAGTCAAGGTGTCACCTGATTCAACTCATTTCACCTTATTTGTTAGCCCCAGCGGACTGTTCGAGTTTGAAAAATATTCAGACGGTTTATAGAAACCAACCAAATTATGTTATACAATACCTCGACGACATAATTTTGGCAAGCACTAACATGAATGACCATCTTCAGTTATTGGACCGTGTCCTTCAGTGTATTTCTGAAAACAGGCTAGAACTTAGGATGTCAAAGTGCTATTTTGGATACGCAACAATAGAATATCTAGGTTACAAGGTAACCGCACGAATTAAATTAACTAAAAACACTTTGTTTAAAAAAATATCTTTATTCAAAAATTAACTGTTCTGCTCATCTGCGTTGACAAATCTAGACTGACTTCTATGTTACAATTCAACTCTTAAATATACAGGGTGTCCGCCGGGAAGGTATACTGCTTTGTTTGTTTATAATTTTTGATTAAATGAAAGAGAATGGATCTTATATTGATAAATGTTTTATTTAATGTCGGCAATTATGTATGGAATACAATATCAGGTAAATGTCCGCCTCTGCTAGTCTCACAAATGCGAGCCCTTTTGAGCACATTTTTCATTACATTCTCACACATTTCACGCGGTATTTCATTAATTTCATCACGAATATGTTGTTTGAGTTGCTCAAGCGTTTCTGGTTTGTTTGCATAAACCTTGCTTTTCAGATATCACCACAAAAAGAAGTCAGGAGCAGTCAAATCAGGCGACCGTGGAGGCCAATCAACATCACCATTCTTTGAAATAACTTGTTGTGGAACTTGTTGTTGTCATGGGCTAGCTGTACCATCGTATTGGCATATGTACGGCGGCGTAAATGGTCTTCTTGAAGAAGCTCTTGTGTCAACTGAATCTTAAATAGAAACAAATGCAAATCCTTGTGCAAAATTGTGGCCAAAGTTGTTCTTTGAAGACCAAGCTCCTGAGCACGGCGTCGAATTGAGGTTGATGGATTGTTTTGAACACTTCCTCAAAATACAAATACAAATATTTGGCGCAACAGCTCTTTAAAGTGCCAGGGCCTAAGCTTCTCGCAACAACTCATGTTGTGTGCGTTATATTTTTCACACGAATGGAAGGGACCTACAGTTTAATACCGAATCCGAACGGCGATTTGAGAAGCTTTTTCGTGACAACAATACTCTCGGATGTTTGTCAGACGCTCGCGAGAGGTGGGACCGTGAAAAAACTTTGTGGTATTTTCTGGGATTCGAACTTGGAACCTCATGCGTAGTGATCCGACACACTAACCACTTACGCCACGGCACCCACACTTCCTCGAACAGCAGTAATGTTTTCGGCCGATCTTGCAGTACGTTGTGGCCCGTGCTTGGGCCTATCACCTACAGACCCTCTTTCTTCGAAATCAGTCACTACACGATAAATAGTGCGTTTTGTTGGCACGTTGTTTCTCCCAAAAATTTCACGTAACTTTCTCATCGTCACAGTAATCGATGATTGATTTTGATAAAATGTTTTAACGATTAAAACACGTTGGTTTATCGAATATTTTTCCATAATAAATTTGCCACGTGTCTACTTCACGACTGCCAAATATGAACTGTCGAGACTAATGTTTACCAAAATGGCGGCAAAACAAAGTAGTATACGTTCCCGGCGGACACCCTGTACTTAAATTAGGCGTCGTAACTGGATCGGTGGCATCCATCGTAACTCATCGATTTTAAGGGTTGCAATTGGAGATGCGTTGCAGTTGGAGATCGACGGCGTCCTTCATAAATCTTATGTTTATGATTTCCAGTTGATGACCAAAGTCGTCTGTTATAACTACGGTGAGCATATTTTTGAAATCAAAATACAGAACAGAGCAAAAATGAAAATCAATTCCTTGAATTTTTACATATTTATTGAAATTCATTTTTAATTTATTATATATAAACAATAAAAAAAATTGTTTACACTTAAACAAAAACTTAATAAAGCCTTAAAACATTCCATATTTCTTTAAAAGTAAAATAAAAAATAGTAATAAATAAAAGTTTACCTAATAAAGGAACTTCATCACAATTAAAATAACAAGAAGCTTTAAAACAAAATACTCGTAGCATAAAAAAGTATTTTCTCAAAACATCACTTCTTCTTCTTCCTTTTTCAGCAAGGTTATGATCCTAAAACAAGAGATCATAACCCTCACTCTTCACCGCATTTCTACTGATCCGCCTGTGGGGTTCGCCTATTTGACCTCCGAAAATGTCGGCAGGCCTCCCGATTTTGAATCACTCGTTAAATCACTTCCTTACCAAATTTCATGTGATAACTGACTTCATCATTATTCGCGCATTTCTGGCTGTCAGCTGTTTAAAAGAAAAGAACCCTTCTGACATATGGTAGGGTGTGTTTAGTTTGTGCAGTTGCTTAAGGTCGATTTGCATTCATATTTTGTTTCTGCTTTATATTTTTTCTATATTGTTTGTTCTTATTAATATTTCATTTATCATTCAACAACTTATTATGGAATACAGTAGGAATACAGAGCATGTGCACGTATTTTAATACAGAACATTTCTATGTTTTGTATTATAAAATAAATCATACCGAACAAAGACTTCAAATACAGTACTGTTCTGTATTATACAGAACGGATGGTCACTGTAGTTATAACTCATCGATTTTATGGTTTGCAATTGGAGATGGGTTGCAGTTGCAAATCGACGGCGTCCTTCATAAATCTTATAATTAAGATCATCATAACTCACCGAGTTTATTGCTTGCAGCTGGGAACGAAAATGGACACTTGTCCTTTTGTGATTAGATAAAGAATCGTTCGTCTGCTGGTGTCTTGTTACTCATATTAGCCGCATTTTATTATCACTCTTAGATCATTGATTTCTATGCAATACAACAACAATACGAGATCTTGCTTTCTATCAGGATCAATTTCGTGATCCAGAATTTTTTTTTTTTTATTCCTTGGTAGGTTACACAACCACGCTACAAGACACAAGGGAAAATATTCATTGATCCAGATCCGGATCGCTTTATTTTCGTCGTGTGGTCTACATGGATCTTGGGTGAAAATAAAATACGGCTATTGGCGTTTATGCGATCGTCGACAGAGTTGTGTGTCTCTAACATAACTCCTCCACCCCTGTTTTTTTAAGCAGGTGTGTGGCCACGCCATAATGGCGTGTAGGCACTGCGACTAAGGAGATCTATTGTGCCATAGGTCACTTTTAGGGCAGCAGTACTTCTATTCTCCTTATGAAAGCTATAATTACGGCTGCGGAGGAGTTCCTCAAATCTATTGGAGATATGATCTCTTTCCATTCGTGTGAAAAATATAACGCATACAACATGAGTGGTTGCGAGAAGCTAGGCCCTGGCACTTAAAGAGCTGTTGCGCCAAATATATATATATACATATATATATATATATATATATATATATGATCTCTTTAGGGAAAAAGCTTCTCCTAGTACTACACAGAGCTACACATTCACATAGTATGTGAATAAAACATATGTGTTTTGCGGTTTCGTCCTCTTCTAAGCAGAGGCGGCAGGTGATATCCTCCGAAATTCTCATTTTATAAAGTTGGTAAAGAAACTGACAGTGACCGGTAAGGAAGGTCACAAGCCTTCTTATGTCATTTCTGCCGTATTTTAGGATATCAACTGCCTGTCTTTGGAAGGATTAGCCTGCCTGAGACCTTGGGAGTTATTCCAGTGGGAGATGCACATGTTGCGTTCCCAAATGTTTAGGGTCAATTTAAAGGCGGAATCGGATATTTCGCACAAGGATTCAGGTCCAGTGAACAACTCAGAGGAGCCTTTCCTAGCTAGCACGTCTGCAGTTTCGTTGCCGTCAACGCCTACATGACCCGGTACCCACCACAATTTGGCTTTATTGTGTCGGGCCAGGTTTTGTAAGCTGTCGAACCAGCTTAGAACTGATTTTGAACCGATCAAATGGGAGATCAGTGCTTTGAGCGCCGCTTGGCTATCGGTGAGTATATAGATAGAGGCACCTTTGGTGCCTGAGTGCAGGTTAATGTTAGCACAAGTTTCAATGGCGTAAAGCTCGGCCTGGAAAACACTAGGTCTCTTTCCGAGTGATTTCGAAATTTTATAGTTGGGTCCATACACACCGGCGCCAACTCCTCAATCCATTTAAGATCCATCGGTGTACCGCATTATACCTTTTGGATCAAGCGATGGACTGCCATTATTCCATATATCACGGCTAGGGATCACAATCTCAAACCTTCTACCAAAGTATAGTGATTTGGGCGTAAAGTCGGAGACCGTGCTGAGCATTTCTAGCTCCGGGAAGTCGGATAATAGATCCATAAGATCCACGTGATATCGTGTACTATTAGAACAAGATTTTCTAAGACTAACTATACTGCGGATTGCCACTTTTTTCATCCACCAGACAATGGACGCGTATGTCAGAATGGGTCTTACAACCGTGGTATATAACCAGAAAATTACCTTTGGGGACGGCGACGTAGACCAACATCCCGCTGTCAGGCAGAATGAACCATTCAACATAGACGATGATAGTCAAAATTTTCGTCCACCTGACCAAAACGAAGTGAGGACAGCAATATCCAAGCTAAAATCGAACAAGGCTGCTGGACCTGACGGCTTACCGGCCGAACTCTTCAAGGCAGCAGGGGATGAATTGGTAGAGTGCATACACCAACTCATTTCTAATATTTGGTCAGACGAGTGTATGCCTGATGAATGGAATCTCAGCATCGTTTGCCCGACCCACAAGAAAAGAGACCCCCTCAACTGCGCCAATTATAGAGGCATCAGTCTCCTAAACATCGCATACAAGATCTTTTCTGCGATATTGTGTGAACGCCTGAAACCTTTTATCAACAGCCTGATTGCACCCTATCAGTACGGTTTCAGGCCAGGAAAGTCCACCATCGATCAGATCTTCACACTTCGACAGATCCTGGAGAAAACCCAAGAATTCCAAATCGATACTCACCACCTCTTTATCGATTTCAAAGCCGCCTATGACAGCATCTATAGAGAAGAGCTTTATAGAGCCATGTCTAGTTTTGACATCCCTGCCAAACTTGTCCGTCTGTGCAGGCTGACGATGGAGAACGCTCGCTGCTCCATCAAGGTCGGTAATGACCTCACCGAGACCTTTGATGTAAAAAAAGGCTTTAGACAAGGTGACGCGCTGTCATGTGACTTCTTCAATATTATACTTGAACGGATTGTGCGGAACTCAAAAGCCAATACCGGAGGCACAATCTATTACAAGTCTGTACAACTGCTTGCATACGCCGATGATATAGACATTATCGGAAGAACTCAGCGGGCTGTCACCGGTGCGTTTGCAAGCATTGAGGCGGAAGCGGCCAAAATGGGTTTAGCGATAAACGAGGGCAAAACCAAGTATATGTTGTCAACAAGAAGGGAAAACCAACACCGACGAATTGGACAAAACGTCACAGTGGGCAGCTATAACTTCGAGGTAGTAAGGGACTTTGTCTACCTTGGCTCTGCTATAAATTCTACAAACAAAATCAGTGCAGAAATCAATCGAAGAATAACTCTTGCCAGTCGCTGTTTTTTTGGGCTTATAAGGCAATTCAACAGTAAAACCCTATCTCGAACAACTAAGGAGACTCTATATAAGACCTTGATCATCCCAGTCCTGCTTTACAGCGCTGAAACATGGACTTTATTAAAAGAGGATGAAGATATCCTTGGTTGCTTCGAGAGAAAAATTCTTCGTAAGATTTTCGGTCCCGTTTGCGTTGACGGGTTTTTGGAGGAGAAGATTCAATCACGAGCTATACGAGCTGTACAGCGACATCGACCTAGTCAAAAAACTGCGTATTGGACGTCTGAGATGGCTAGGACATGTAGAGCGAATGGACACCAACGCTCCGCCCCGCAGAGTCTTCGAATCTAACCCCGAGGGACGACGCAGTAGAGGGAATCGTCGCCGTAGGTGGCGCGCACAAGTTCAAGTGGACCTCGACCAACTTGGAGTGCGCAACTGGAGGCAACTAGCTAAAGACCGAGCTAAATAGAGAGGCTTGTTGGTTGAGGCCCAGGTTCACCCCGAACTGTAGCGCCACCTAAGTAAGTAAGTAAGGACAGGCCCCAGGTCTTGCCGTACATACGGCGACAGGCCCACAATGCAGTAGTCGCCTTGGCAATTTTATGCTTAATATGAGAGTTCCAGTTAAGCTTCTTATCCAGGACAATTCCCAGATATTTGACCTCATCGGAAAAATTGGTGGTTGTGCCGTTTAGAGTCACTGAGCCAATATTCAGCGTTCTTCTTCTTGTAAACTGTACAACGACTGCCTTGCTGGGGTTAAAAACTCCTCCCCCCTTAGCTGCTTGTTTCTCCTGGAACAATGTCTTATCGATTTTTTTAGACTTAGATTGATTTTATTGATGTAAACATTGTAAATACATGATTAATATACCTAAAAATCATTAGGCATTGCACTGCCGTCTGCCAAGTTGACAACTAAATTAATAACTTGTTTTTAATATTCAGAATAGCAAATAAAACAAAACTAAATAATATGTATCTAACACGATAAGATAATAAATTTTCCTTTAGAAGTTTTCATTTAATATCCTTCTTCAGCTTTACAGTACTGATAGAGTTTGGGTACTTCCAATCACTTTTTATATTACAGGTGAAGAAATACCTCCTTATTTCTTTCAGGACTGGGCACCTTCCAACAAAACGTAGAACGTCTTCTCTTTCCTCCAGGTTGCACAGACCGCATAAATTTGGAAGATCCATTCGATGCGACATATAATTCAAATCAAGCATTTCTCCTCGTAACTTGACCATCATTGAAACTTGAACTTGCGTTCATCTGGAAAGTAGTTTTTGAGCTGCAGGTAATAGCATAATCTGCTATAAATCATTCTGTGCTGTGATTCCGAAGCTTCATTTAGGTAGTGTTCTCTATATTGCATGTCTGTTGCTGCGATTAGTTGGTAAAGTGCTGGTTTCTAATCTGCTATTTCTGCGATATTCAAACTAAGTTGGATTCCACAGCCCCTTGCCAATTCCAGCCAATCGCCGTACCAACTGGCCCCGTTATGAATAGTTTGAAGAGCTGCTTTTTTCGGTAGCCGGTCACTACTCATATTTAGAACTTTTTATATATAATTTACCTGCAGCTTAAGTGTTTTTACAAACAGTGGGGACAAGCCGGTTTCCAGCATAATCACGTAATTAGGTGTGCTTAATGGTAAGTGAAAAATTCGTTTGATGAAATATCTCAACAGCTTCTCTACCGTTTCGTAATGCTTGCATCGTCAAATTTGTGCTCCATAAAACAGGATGGCTTCAGATACCGCTTCAAAGACTTTCAATTTACAACTTTGCGCAATGTTCCGATTAGCGAAGCATCTCTTCCATATGGCACTGATTGCGCTTAGCTTAAGATAGTTTTTCCTTTTAATGAGTTTTTAACTACTTATATCCTCTCACCACTATAACACCACTTTTCATTAGCGCAATATCTTCCACCACCTCTCTTGAAAATAACTATTTTAGATTTATCGAGATTAACTACTAAGTTCCACATTTTACAATACTGATACAGTCAATTTATCATAAGTTGAATCGACTCTGGTGTGTATGCAAGCAAAACTATGTCATCAGCAAATAGTAACGCCTTGATGAGGAGACCAGCGAATTCAATACCTCCAGGCAGGCAATCTGTTATGTCTTCGATGAACAGCGCAAATAAGGACGGGCTTAATGTGCATCCCTGCCTCATCCCTGATTTTGTGTGGAACCATTCAGATAACGCCTCACCATTCCATACTGCTGCTACTGTTTCTCTGTAAAGGTCAATCTCTTATATAAAGTTACAATTATGATAATGTTTATAATAATTACAATGCCATCTATACTATAGTGGATGTTCGAATGATTTGAATAATTTTCCATTATTTTATCAACATTATTATTTTTTGTAATATTCCAGGTTATAATTTTATTATCTATTGTTGTTAGGTTTAACATGTCTTCTAAGTCAATACTAATTGGTAGTTTTAAAACATTCTTTGATTCTCATATTCTTCTTTATTAATAACAATTTTACAATTTTCAAAATGAATTAGCACATTTTTTTTATTTCTATGGTTCTTCTTTCGTTTTATTAACATTACGCCTTTTCTGAATTCTAGAATTACATTATTTTCTTCATTAATTTTTTTTATACAATCTTTTTTGTTCAAACAATTTCTGAAAGGTTTTAAATGTCTGAGTTCTTTATTATTTTCAAATTTTGAAAATGTATTATAGATAGATAGATAGATAGATAGATTTATGGAATTTTCAGATTGTACAAAATTTACATAAAATAAAAATACGTAAATATTAAAGACATGGCTCAAAGCCATCTGCCAAAGAAAAGGTATTATTATTCTTTATCATATCTTCCTCTTTTATATCCACTTCTATAAATTCTTCTTTTGGAATTGGAGTCTAAAAATATTTATCAAAAGTATACATTTTATCCGGTATTTGGATCATAAAAATTAGAAGATCTTTTGAATATTCTCTAATTGAAAGTTTAATGTTTTTTAGTTTACGCAAATCTACATCAAAATTTTGAATTTCTTCCGTGGTTATAGGCTTGTTGTCATAATTTATAATCGGCTAGCTAAAATAGTATTTTGCATTTTTTTCTATCAGGTTTTTAATTTGTGCGACTAGTCTTTTCTCAGCCATTTGAAATTCTAGCTGAAATCCTAATTCATGTTTGGTTTTTACTAAAACTGTGTTTCTTATGATTTCTATTTCATTTTGGATTTCTCTATTTATCTTTAATTGATTATTGTTGTTTTTAAAGGATGATGGTTATTTTCAGTTACAACCTTAAGTTGGTTTTCGATTTCTACCCTGTCTTCATCGTCCATAGTACCAAATAAAATATTGAGTGCTCTGCCTCCTAAGTTAATCAATCTCCTCACTTCTTTTAAGATTTCCTTTTTTGCTACCTTTAATACTTTGCAATTCTCCCTGGATCAACTATATTTCTTTTTCGATCGTTATGTAGGATTTATCCGATGGTGATTTTAACAAAACTTTCTTTTGGTTCAACCATTGTTCTTTAATGATTGCTATAACTGAACTTATTTCCGTTATATTTATTATATGTATTATCGAACTATGTATATTTATAAACCACTTCCACCTGATCATATCGAATTACCGAGTAACCGTTACTGTATTGATTTCTTTTATAATTATTTTATTCTTCAATAAAACTGTGACTGACAATGATATAGCTAGTATTAACTTTTTAATTATTTTTTTTTTAATTCGCGTCTTTATTGTTTGACTTCCGAGATTGAACTGAGTATTGATTATATGTTTCGAGAATGTTTGATTCTCTGTCTAGTTCTTATCAAATTTTCGTCGTTCTTCGATCGAGTATATTCGTTGCACGCTGATTGTTGAGTTTATTGAACTTGTATCTGGTTGCGTTTTAATGGCGGGCTGCTCTCGAGTTCTATACAAAGACTTCGCTTCTGTTATCTTTGTACTCTTCTCTACTTTTATTAAGGTTATTTATGACTTTCCTTTGTTTTTGAGCATGAGTTCATAGAGAAGTTTTTTAATGATTCTTCCGTTTTAAATATCATACGGCTTTTGTTTGGTTGTTGCATGTATGGACATGTTATAAAAAAAAGTTTGCTTTATGCACTGCTTTCCGGATTTCGTGTACAGTTGGATTAATTTTTCCATTAAGGATTGTTCTTACTTTCTCCGCCAATGTTCTGTGGAAAACTTCAAAGTCAGAATTCCCAGTGTGACTGTTTGGATGGGTCTCTATTTCTAGATTTTCTAATAACTTTATTATGCTACGAAAATTAATTTCATTATCCATCACGAATCTCTTTGATTTTCCATTTACGGCTATAAGTTGTAAAATATATGTTCTCCAAGTTCTAATTTTTCTGCACTCGCAAGTAAATTTTCTTTTAGAAAGTTAATACAATACAATATATATGATCCATCGTTCCGTTAATAAAAAACCAAATATGCCACACCCGAAGCCGCTATACACCCCCATACCAAAACTGTTCCTCCGCCATGTTTCACTGTTTGCACCAAGTGTTTTTCTTCTAGCTCCGTATTTGGCTTCCTTCCATCCGGAACTTTGCCATCACATCCAAAATGGTTAAATTTACTATCATCTGCAAAAATAACATCCATCCAGAACTCCTGAGACTTGGTAACAAGCCAAATACGGAGCTAGAAAAAAAAAACTTGGTGCCAACAGTGAAACTTGGGAGGAGGTGTTTTGGTATGAGGATGTATGGCGGCTTCGGGTGTGGGAAATTTGTTTTTTTTTTTTTTTTACGGAACGATGAATCATATATATTATGTTATTTTCTAAAATAAAATTTACTAGCTAGTGCAAAAAAATTAGAACTTGGACAACATTTTCAGTTCTATCAAACTATTGATCCAAAGCACATCGCTTTACATACAAGACTTCGGCTTCTGTACACTGCCCCAAAGAAATTAAAACGAGTGCCCAATCACCCGATCTGAACCCCATAGAGCACCTATGGGGTCATTTTGAAAAAAAAATTGCGAGCGCACACCTTTACCTACAGAAACCAAATGAAAACTGCTTTACTGGGGTCATGGACTAGCATTGATCCTAAATACACTAAAACATTGGTCAAATCGATGCCAGACCAACTACGAGAGGTCATACGACACAAAGGATAAGCTACTAAATATTAGTGCTTCAAAGAAATATATATTTCGTCTAATTTCCTTCAATATTGAATACTTTTTTGGTTGTCAATTCCTCTTCATTTTATATGATTTAATTTTTTATTTTTCTTGAAATGCAAAAAATTAAAAAAATTATGAATTGAAATAAAAAATAAATAAGTCTAGTATGTAATTATACTTTGAACAAATTGAATTTGTTATATTTGTATACACTTTTTATTGGATTTTTGGAAAGGTACCCTTATGTCGAATCCTTTTTTGTTGATCACTGTATGTGTACAGTTTCATTGATATCTTTAGGGGTTTCTGTTAGATGGTATTTTTTTTAATGGGTCTTCTGTCGTATTTTGATTGCTTACAAGTGTTGCTGCTGTTAATAACGTTGTTTATTAATTATCTCAGATTCTTAAAATAAATTTTAGTTCTGAGTCCTCTGTAGTTTTCTTCTATACCAGAATGTCCTTTTTCTTTTTCATGGTACAGTTTTATTTGTTTGATAGCTTCTTCTGTTTTCATATCTTTAGCAAGGTATTGACATTTATGACATTCTTGTTCCAAATAATTCTATCAATTTTTGTTGAACCACATTACATTCAGTGTCTGAGAGATCTGTATATATTCCTGTGTTTTCGTTATCTATTAAGGGAATTAAAAGGTCATTGAATTATTTTTGTTAATTTCGTTTATTCCTATAGATATGTATTCTGTTATTGCTTTTCCTATTCGAAGTCCATTTCCGAATTTCAATATTAATTGCTGTTTAAATATGTTAATTGGACTATCTTTTATAGAAAAATTATCATTCGCTTCTTCTTGTTGAGAATGTATCGTGGGTTGCATTGATTCTTCATATTCTATCATATTTACTCGTATTTCATCTGTACTTTTTATTTCTCTGCTTAAGAAATCGGCTACAGTATTGCTCGTACCTTTTAGATATTCTGTATGTTTATCGTATTCTTCTAACTGGAGTATCCATCTCTGTAGTCGTGGTGAAATATCTTTACCTAAGTTTTTTACTTGTAGCCACTTAAGTGATTGATGAACTGTTTCGAGGTCAAAGGGTTTACCGTTTAAGTAGGGTCTTGGGTATTTAGCTGACCACACTATTGCTAACAATTCCTTTTCTGTTGTAGAATAGTTTTTCTCGTGATCGTTTAATGTTCGGGAAATATAGCTAATTGGGTGTCCTTCTTGGGAAAGGACGCCCCTATTGCATGATTGCTAGCATCTGTCGTCAAGACGAATTTCTTATTGAAATCGGGATATGCTAGTATGGGTTCTATTATTAGAGAATATCTGAGTTCCTCGAATGCTTTTCTGTATTCAGAATCGTTTACATCGATCTTTGCATTCTTTTTCAGGTTCCTAGTCATTGGCCCTGCTATTTTTGCGTAATCTATTATAAATCTCCGATAATACCCTGTCGGTCCTAGGAAGCATTTAATTTGCTTTGAAGTTTTAGGTATTTCTATTTTTTGTATGGTACTTATTTGTCTATTTTACTCCGTTGGACGTAATTGTGTGTCCAAGGTACTGGGTTTCCTTCCTAAGAAAGTAACATTTATCTATTTGGACTTTTAAATTAAATTTCCTTGATGTTTTAAAAATAAGATTTAAGTTAATTAAATGTTCTTTTAATGAAGTGGAGAATATAAGAATGTCGTCTAGGTAAATTACAAAGATTTTTCCTATGTATTCGCCTAAGACTTCATTCATCATACATTAGAATGATGCTGGGGCATTCTTTAGACCGAAAGGCATCCGTAAAAACTCATAATGTCCGGATGGTTCTATTTCCTGTGTGTGCATTCTACAATAATTTGGTGAAAACCTTTTGCTTAGTCCAATGTACTGAAATACTGACATGTACCTAATTTATCTAAGAGTTCGTCTATATGAGGTATCGGATGTTTATATTCTATTGTTTTTTTGTTTAACTTGTCCGCTTATTTTGGTACAACCCATATTGGGGATGTGTAAGGAGAAATACTTTTCTTTATTACTCCGTCTTGGAACAGTTGTGATATTTGTTTATCAATTTCCTCCTCATGAATTTTGGGATAACGATATATTTTCGTAAAAACGGGTGCCTCGTCAGTTGTTCTAATTTTTTGTGTTGTTTGAGTAGTTGAACTAAGGGTATCTCCTTCTTTGTAAAAGAGATCTCTATTTGCATGCTGAAATTCCTGAAGATCTGTATATTCTTCATGGTTTAAATCTTTAGGTATATGGTCTTTAATACTTAGATGATTTACGTTCATCTGAGGTATGTCCTCATAATTAAGAGGGCATGTAGAACATTGTTTTCCTCATTTTTTATGAAAGATATTTTATTATTATTTATCTTTAAATATGCGGACTTAAAATCTATTTGAGCTTCGATCGGTTTAAGGATATTTGTTCCGTCGAATTTTGCATTACTGAATTTCAATAACTTCCATGTTATCGCAGTGGCGGGCTCATTGAATTTCTCAGGAAGAGGGGATATGATTTCGTCCATGATTTGTGTCTTTGTGTTTATTGTTGCCATAGATATTGGCTTCTTTAACTTAATTCTAGGTAATGCCATGCTCGTCCGTTTGTGCAGAATGACGATGGAGAACTCTCGCTGCTCCATCAAAGTCAGTAAGAACATCACCGAACCATTCGATGTCAGGAAAGGTCTTAGACAAGGTGACGCGCTATCATGCGATCTCTTTAATATAGTACTTTACTTTCTCTAAAGTATTGTACGAAACTCACAAGCCAACACCGGAGGTACAATCTTTTACAAGTCTGTACAACTACTCGCTTATGCCGATGACATTGACATAATCGGAAGAACTCAGCGGGCAGTCAATGGGGCATTTACGAGTATTGAGATCGAGGCAGCAAAAATGGGTCTAGCGGTCAATGAAAGCAAAACAAAATATGTGCTGTCTACAAAAAAGGACACCCAACATCGGCGTCTTGGACAGAACGCCACAATAGACCGATATAATTTTGAGGTATTAAAGGATTTTGTCTACCTAGGCTCTATGGTGAACTCCGCAAATGACATCAGTAGGGAGATCACACGAAGAATTACTCTTGCCAATCGTTGTTTCTATGGGCTAAAACAGCAATTGAGTAGCAAAACCCTATCTCGAACTACTAAGGTAACTCTTTATAAGACACTAATCATCCCAGTCCTGCTGTATGGCGCAGAGGCATGGGCTTTGACAAAACCGGATGAGGATGCCCTTGGTTATTTCGAGAGAAAAGTTCTTCGAGCGATCTTTGGTCCCGTCTGCATAGACGGTGAGTGGAGGAGAAGGTACAATGCCGAGCTATACGGCATGTACAAGGACATCGACTTAGCCAGAAGAGTTCACATACAGCGACTTAGATGGCTGGGTCATTTAGAGCGGATGGAGCTCAACGTTCCCGCTAAGAAAGTTTTCGAATCCACCCCGGATGGACGACGCAGTAGAGGACGACCTCGTGGTAGGTGGCGCAAACAAGTGGAGGGGGACCTCAACCAACTTGGCGTGCGCAACTGGAGGCAGCTGGCTCGTAATCGTTCTAGCTGGAGAGGTTTGTTGGTTGAGGCCCAGGTCCACCCCGGACCGTAGCGCCATCTAAGTAAGTAAGTAAGTAAGTAATGTTTTTTTTTTGGGACCGGTCGGTACACCAGCTGAGTCAGCAGGTGAGGTAGAGACAGTTTCGCTGCCAAAGCAAAACAGTGGTGAATCTTCCGAGTCGGAGGATGGTGACACCACAGTAATAGAGGCATCTGTACCAGTCAGGAATAATGCTCCGACTAGTGCAGATTAATCTACACCATTCCATAGCAGCTTCTGCTAACCTTTTGCTCCGCCTGCAGTCAGGAGGAGAGGACATTGCCCTTATCCAGGAACCTTGGGTGACAAGAGACAACCGCATAGCTGGATTAAGGGCAAAGAATTATTCCTTGCTTTATGCCAAAGGATCAGGTAGACCAGGATCTTGCATTCTAGTAAAAAATAACTTAAAAGCCTTCTTCCTACCAAATTTCAGCGATTCGGACTTCGCATGTGTGGAGTTAGACCGCGAGGGGAAAGACAGGCTATGGATATCGTCAGCGTATATGCCCTATGATGACACAGACCCACTACCAACACCAAATATATGCGAGACGATAAAGTCAGCCCAAGTAAGCAACATCCCCATAGTGATAGGCGCTGACGCCAATGCCCACCACAACCTTTGGGGAAGCAGTGATACAAACAATCGAGGTGAGCGTCTTTTTGATTTCATCATAGAAACTAACCTCGTAGTATGTAATATAGGTTCTAAACCTACCTTTACTAACAAAATTAGACAAGAAGTAATAGATATTACTCTAGCAACCAACTCCACAGAGCTAAACATTAGCAAATGGATGGTGTCGAAAGATATCTCTTTTTCGGACCATAATTATATTCAATTCAGTTTGGAATTTACCAAACCTCCATCAAAATCCTTTAGGAATCCTAGGAACACTAACTGGCAGGTTTATAACACATTTTTAAATAAAGAGCTTAGCACCGAGCTAACTCAACCTTGCTCACCATCCGAAATCGACCAGATGGTGTACAAAGTCTCCGGAACTATGAACAAAGCCTTCTTGAAAGCTTGTCCAATTAGCAGGCACAGAAACGGCAATAAACCACCTTGGTGGAATTCTAACATAGCAAAACTCCGAAATAATAGTAGGAAGCAGTTCAATATAGCAAAGTCTTCACGATCTCCAGAAGATTGGGATAACTATAAGAACAGCCTCAGGGTCTTCAAAAAAGAGATAAGGAAAGCTCAGCGAGAATCGTGGAGATTATTCTGTAGCAGTATAGAAAGGACAAACGATTCTAGCAGATTGAGGAAAATTCTTTCCAAATCTCCTCATATCCCTAGCTTTATCCAGAAACCTAACGGAGACTGGACTTAGTCCACAGAAGAAGCATTAAACCTTCTTATGGACACGCATTTCCCAGGAAACTCTTTAGATACGAACACATCTATACCCCAACACCACTCTATCATGGACGTTCCGGCAGGAGTAATAAACACCCACACTATCCATTGGGCTGTTAATAGCTTCCTACCATATAAATCTCCAGGCTTAGATGGTATTTCACCAGTGGAACTGCAGGAGGTCATAAAACCCTTAGCCCCCTGGCTCTGCGTGATTTTCAACAGCTGCCTTAAATTCAGCTATACCCCATCCTCGTGGAAACGAGTTAAGGTGGTTTCATCCCGAAATGCGGTAAGACCTCCCACTATAATCCGAAAGATTTCAGACCAATCAGCCTCTCCTCCTTCCTTCTGAAAACGTTAGAAAGGCTAGTCGATAACCATATCCATTCAAAACTCAAGGTACAAACCTTATCTAGCTCTCAGCATGCTTACCGGAAAGGTTTTTCAGTGGAAACAGCTCTACATTCGTTAGTAGGCACCATTGAAAAATCTCTTGCCGTTAAAGAATATACTATGGTGTCTTTCCTTGACATAGAAGGCGCCTTTAATAACGTCAATACAGAATCCATCACAAGAGCGCTCGCTGACCTGAAGGTGGACTGCTGCCTTTGCATCTGGATAGAGCGAATGCTGAACAGCAGGCAGATTCTATCCGAGCTAGGGTGCTGCTCAACCAAAAGGCTAGCGCACAGGGGCACACCCCAGGGGGTGTTCTCTCTCCGCTACTTTGGATATTAGTAGTGAATGAGCTACTCACTTTACTAGAAAATAAAGGCTACAAGGTCGTAGCATATGCTGACGATATTGCCATAGCCATATCAGGTAAATTCCCCCAAACCCTAAGAGATGTAATGAACTCGGCGCTAAATTTAGTAGCGAATTGGACGGACAGCGTTGGGCTCAACGTAAACGCGTTCAAAACTGAACTAGTACGTTTTACTAGGAAATACAAAATCCCGTTCGTAGCCACACCTAAGCTTAGAAACACGGAACTCAGCTTTTCAAACAAAGCAAAATACTTAGGGTTGACCCTCGATAGTAGACTTAACTGGAAACAGAACAATCTAGATCGAACCAAGAAAGCGGAAATCGCCATCTAAATGGGGTCTTCAACCTAATATAGTCCACTGGTTGTACCTGGCGGTGGTCAGACCAATCCTGCTTTATGGCGTTCTCGTCTGGTGGCCTGCACTCGAAACAAGGTGCAACACAAACTCTATCGAAAGAGTACAACGATTAGCATGCAAATGCATCACAGGGGCTCTCAGGTCCACTCCCACAGCCGCCTTAGAAACCCTACTTAACATATATCCCATTGATATCTTTGGGAAAATGGTAGCATCTAAAGCAGCCCTAAGACTTAGAGAATCTCTCCAAAACTCCAATCTCAGAGTAACAGATTACATATCCCCATCTATTGATTTCAATATCAAATATAACACCACCATCCCTGACAGATCCGCATCGAAATCTATACAGATGGTTCCAAAACTTCGGAGGGCACAGGACTAGGTATATTTTCCGAATCACCTAGAATAAACGTAGCTCTCCGACTTCCGGACCACTGTAGCATCTTTCAGGCGGAAATATCGGCCGTTCGTGAAGCAGCGCGCAGACTCTCTATATACCCGATAGATGGTAAGTCTATCGTCCTTTATATAGACAGTCAGTCAGCGATTAAAGCTCTGGAAACGCCAACAATAAGATCTAAGTTGGTTAGACATTGCCGCGAATCTCTTAACGAGATTGCGGACAGATGCAACATTACTCTGTGCTGGGTCCCAGGACACAGAGATATTCCAGGCAACTGTAAAGCGGATGAACTAGCTAGACAAGGCACCGTACTTCCTCTCGATGTAAATAGAGAGGCACCGGCACCACCAATACAATTAATGAAAATCCGAATGTTTAACGAAGCGCAATCTAATGCGAACAACAGATGGAGTAATCTAGCTACGTGCGCATCGACCAGGAAGATCTGGCCCTTACTTAACGCAAAGAAAACCAAAAATCTCCTTTCATTAAATAGAAGGAACATAAGCCTCACAGTAGGAATAGTCACAGGACACTGCTTGTTAGGTAGACACGCCACTAGAATGGGTGTCCCAGCAAATGATTTCTGCAGAAGCTGCAGAGATGAAGAGGAGGAGGAGAATAGTCTCCACCTCCTTGGCACATGCCCAGCGCTAGCCACACTAAGAAAAAAGCTACTAGGCGAATACTTCTTTGAGGACCTAAGTGACCTGTCTAACATAGACATTAGAAACTTAAATAGATACATAGGTAAATCCAACTGGTTTAGCTGAAATGCCCCCCCTCCACATCACCACCAACCCTCCTCCCTCGTTATTGGTTACTATCAATCCCTAAGAGGTACTGCAACAGACGCCTCCCAAGATCGATAGCTAACCCTCCCATAGCACTAGACCAGTGCCTGTAAATAACATTACTGCATAGAGGTAACAGAGATTGATTGAGTCAATCAATCCCCCTATTACTCACATGCACACTACCTACACGGTGAACTAGGTATTAAGGGTTTGACTGAAGCAGTCACCCTACCTAGCCAAACCATCCCCTAAAGTTCGACTGCATACTAGTGCAAGATTGACTGCATCAGTCATCTCGCTCTACTTTGCATTCCCCACTATTTCCACGGTCCACCTAGGTACGGGTTCGATTGAAACAATCACCCTACCTAGTTCACACTTTATACATAGCAGTACTTAGAGTTCGATTGAATCAGTCACTCTATGTACGCTTATGCTTCTCTACACCTACACGGTCCACCTAGGTATGAAGGGTTTGACTGAATCAGTCACCCCACCTAGTCAATAGTATGCATAACAGTAATTAGAGTTAGACTGAATCAGTCACTCTACTATACGTATGCACCTCTACGCCTACACGGTTTATGGGACCTGCCAATAATAACTTGCATACACAGTATAGGGGGTTCGATTGAATCAATCACCCCCCATCACTTGCTGCACACTATACCTTCTCGGTACACCTTGACTTCAGGGTTGACTGAGTCAGTCACCCTCTCTACCCTTTTCAGTCAGCATTCTCAGCCAACACCCTCATGAGAAAGGTTAAGGTTCCCCTGGTTACCGGTGACTCGACTGGTCATTACTCATGTGGTATCACAATGGACCCATGTGGTCTAAGTGTGTCCTGACCCTGTCAGGACAGCCACCTTTACCTAACCTAACCTAACCTAAGTAATGTTTTAATTTATCTATTTTTAATAAAGAAACTGAGGTTTCTGTATCAACTAGAAGTCTAAGTCTATGTCCTTGTATGTGAACAGATATTACTGGAAGTGTCTCGACCTCCCGGGTTTTATAAAATTTACCTCTTCCTCACTAGTTTACTTACTTACTTATGTCCTGTATCCCCTTGTGGGTCCTTGTGTTTTCCGCGGACCGCCAGGTCTTCTGCCATCCTGAGTTAGAGGGTTCCATTGCATAGCATGGTTCGCTATGGAGCTGTCACCCTTTCGGAACGTGTGACCAATCCACTGCCACTTCCGCCGTTGGATAGTTGTGCCTATTGGTTCCTGACCCGTTCTCTCGTAAAGGTGTTCGTTAGAGATACGATTGGGCCAGAAAATCCGTAAGATATTGCGCAGAAGACCTCACTAGTTTGGTCTACATTATTGGTTTCCATAGGACGTGGAGTATTCCGAAATTGGTTGGATCTATTGAATCCAAACCTGAAATTGTTGTTAGGGTTTCTCTGTCCTAAGATTTGAGCGTTATGTACTCTTACCTGACCAGAATGATTAATATCTACTCTAGGTCGATAATTATCCCGATTATAATTATGCTTGGGGAGATAATTATTTTGGTTATTACAGGAAGGTCGATTTGGGCTAGGTTGGAATTTGTTCTGTCTTTGACGATAATTTTGTTGGGAATAGTCCTGAGTACTGTGCTTAATGTTATTTAACGGAATTCCATCGTTAAGTTGTCTATATCTACCTACTTAAAATGTGATATGCATTACTCAAAGTGGTAATGTTTTGTGCAACTATAATATTTGTCTGAGGGGCTTTTAAATTACTTATAAATTCATTAAGAACAATATTTTCGTTATTTGTTGTTGTATAAATAGCACTAGGTTCTAATTTACTTTCCTGTTAAGTTTTTGTAGGATGTCGTTGAGTTGATGGTAAAAGGTGTTTACATCCCTTGAGTGCACTGCATAAAGATCTTGTAGAATCTGCTCGCACGTTTCCTTCACGCCATAGTTCTAAAGGAGACAGATTTTGATGGAGCTCCATGAAGCTTCTGGGGCTCTCCGTGTTGAATTTGCGGCTTCTCCTTGGATGTTGTCGATGATGATAAGGTTCGCCAAAGGTTGGTAGACAATATCGAGTAGGTCGTGTAGATAACTTACATGGTTTGTGCAATTTATAACGTCCTCGTTGGATCCCCTTTCAAGCCGGTTGATGCCTCCGGTTTGTTCTGCGTTCGCCGTATCGATTCACTTTCACTTTTATCTTGTCACTGATGATGAATGTGTATGTAGGTATACTTCATATATATATATATTTGGTTATTAAAGCGGAAAAAATTATGTATATATATATTGTATATAAAAAAAAAAATTTTATCGGATTTTCGAACAATATTCAGTGTTCTCCTAGAGAATTTGTGTATGTACAATTTGTTTTTCTAAATTTTTTTGAACACCACTGTTCACAGTTCAGTGACGATTATATATTTTTTGTTGGGAACTTTGGTCCTGTAATTAATTTACTTTTAATTGTGGAACTTAGCTCTATCACTCGATCTTTCAGGGACATATACTCTACGCGTATATGTTTATTAAGGATCCTACCGACTGCCAATTAAATTAAATAAAAACACTTTGTTTAAAAAAATATCTTTATTCAAAAATGAGCTGATCTGCTCATCTGCGTTGACAAATCTAGACTGACTTCTATGTTAGAACTCTACTCTTTAATATACTCGTACTTAAATTGGATCGACGGCGTCCATCGTAACTCATCGATTTTAAGGGTTGCAATTGGACATGGGTTGCAGATGGAGATCGACGGCGTCCTTCATAAATCTTATAATTATGATTTCCAGATGGTAACCAAAGGCGTCCATCATAACTCACCGAGTTTATTGCTTGCAGCTGGGAACGAAAGTGGACACTTGTCCTTTTTGTGATTAGATAAAGAATCGTCCGTCTGCTGGTGTCTTGTTACTAATATTGGTGTTTATGCGATCGTCGACAGAGTTGTGTGTCTCTAACATAACTCACGCGGTATTCAACCTAGCGATTCCCACCTTAAGGCTATACTTAATTACCCAATGTCTACAAATGTGAAGGAAGTTCATTCTTTTCTTGGCTTAAGTTCTTACTTCAGACGATTCGTTAATTCATTCTCAAGGACAGCTAGACCCTTATATAATCTTCTAGAAAAGGATGTCCCGTTTAGATTTACTTCAGAATGCGTAGGAGTTTTTTTAGCACCTTAAGGATTCTTTGAATTCAGCACCGGTGCTGGCAATATATAGCCCGCAACGAGAGACCGAGCTGCATTGTGACGCAAGGTCACTCGGCTATGGGGCAGTCCTTCTGCAGAGGCAAGACGATAACAAATTGCATCCAGTAGCTTACTTTTCGAAGAGTACTACCCCACAAGAGTCGAGATGTTATAGTTTTGAGCTCTAGACGCTCGCAATTATTTCAGGCCTAATTCTGTTTACTGTGGTGACTGATTGTAGTTCATTAACGTTAACCCTTAACAAGAAAAACGATAATCCACGAATTGCAAGGTGGGCCCTAGAGCTTGAAAATTATAATTGTAAGTTTAAACACTGAAGTGGAGTTAACATGGGACACGCTGATGCTTTAAGTTGGTGTTTTATGATTTTTGTCGTAAGTTCGGAAGATATTGACTTCTAGTTTAAAGCCATAAGAGACAAATTAGAAAGGGAAGACTCTCAATTATATAACCTTAGAGACGGTATTGTGTTTAGCAGGGACCGTTCTGGTAAACGTCTCTTCTGCGTTCCTGCTGAAATGAAAACTAACTTGATTAGGCATGTTCATGAAGCGACTGGACACCTGAGTATCACCAAATGCTACGAGCAACCGTAAAAAAATTAATGGCTCCCAGATATGAAGAGTAAACTTAAGAGGTTTATAAGAAATTGTATTCGGTGCATTATGTATTCGTCACCTGTGAATTCTGTGAATCGCAATCTTTTTAGCATTCCAAAGGAATCAGTTCCTTTTCATACGATACACTTAGACCATTTCGGTCCACTGCCTGCGATCAGATCAAAAAGAAAGCATATCCTTCTAGTGGTCGATGCTTTCACAAAGTTTGTTAAGTTATATCCTGTTATATCAACCAGCACGAAGGAAGTCTGTGCCGCACTCAATAAGTATTTCGATTATTGTAGTAGGCCTTCAAGAGTAATAACGGATAGAGGGACATGTTTTACATCATTGAAGTTTAGCTCATTTCTATTAGACAGAAATATCATGCACATAAAGGTGGCTGTTCAATCACCGCAAGCGGACGGACAGCTAGAAAGAATAAACCGAGTGTTAACGCCTATGCTGGGAAGGATTAGTGAAGCCATTGAGCATGGCGATTGGGCGCAGAAGATCGCTCACGTAGAATATGCAAAGATCTATTCGTACGACGCCTAATAGACCCTTGTTTGGAGTTGAAGTACAATCTTATGAAATTTGAAGAGAGACATAGTCCGGCACCATTGTTTAAAGTTATGTTGTGATTGAGAACATAGATACCACTATCGGAAGTAATAAGAAATTAATCCCCAAATACTCGCACAAAGGTCCTTCTATTGTCCACAAAGTATTGCCTCACGATAGATATGTCATTCGGGATATTGAGAATTGTCAGATTACCCAACAGCCATATGATGGAGTAGTCGAAGCTAAACACATACGTCTCTGGAGGACAGCAACCGATCAATTGAGTTCAGCGTTAGTAGATTGCTCATCACCGCTTATCACCGTACGATTAGACTTAAGTAAAACCCGGTTGTGTCATATTCTTATTAATCTAAGTTTATATTCTTATCAATGTAACTTATAAAAAGTTTTTAGAAAAAGCGCTCTTAGCTCATACTGTCCACCATGCGATTCTAGCAGAGACAGGAAAATGACAAGCAGGACTAGCTTCCCTTATTTTCTTGTTTTCCTCCATTTTTATTTCGGATCGTGGACTTCCTTCTTTTCCTGACTCGGCTAGCACGCACACTAACCAATTGGATAGGTAATAAAAGTATACACATTTTAAAAATAAACAGCCTAAAGCTACAAGGTAATAAACTGAGTCTATGTTAGCCGCTCGGAAAGTCCGCAGATCCAGAATACTGGAGGTATATCTTGCGTCGATCGCAATATGATCAATTTGGTTAATCGTTACATGATAATTAGACCGCCTTATCTGCTTATGAATATTGAGATGAGGAAACCATCTGCTTGTGTTTCGTTCCGCAGCGAAATCAATTAGCCTTAGTCCGTTGTCAGACGTGGTATCTGTCGTGTAGGCTATTTTTACCGACAGTCCTACCAAAGACGTCCTCTTTTTTTATTTTGGCGTTAAAATCGCCAATATGATTTCAATGTTGTATCTAGGACATTGCTCGTATGTTTTGTCGAGAAGCTCGTAGAAAGAATCTTTGGTAGCAGGGTCCTTTTGTTCCATGGGGACATGGGCGCATATGTGGCTTGTGTTAGTGAATTTTGCCTTGATCCGGATAGACATAATACGCTCGATCAAACGCCGGAAGCTTTAGACTTCTTGCTTAAGTCTGCCGTATAACAAATCCGCATTCAAATAAGCTCTGCTTGTTGTCTCTGTAGCAATCACCGTAGTAGATGTCATAGTTTTTCATCCTCTTTTTGCCCAGCCCATTCCATCGCACTTCCTAGATGGCAGTTATATCTGCTTTATAGCAGTCTAGGGCATCTGCTAATTGTTCGGCTGCACATAGTCTGTTAAGGGTCCGAACATTCAGAGTACAGATCCGAAAGTCGTTATCCTTATTTCGTTCGCTGGGGTCGTCATCAGTTGAATCGTCCTTATCCGAGGCTTGCGGTTGTTTCTTAACTGTTTTTTCCAGTGGTAGGGAGTTAACCCGACGGCGCAACCCCCACTAAACGGGGTTGGTTACCCATTTCTTGGATGAAGGTACTAGGAACCTAGCGGTCACCACGTGAAGGTTGAGAGTAGGAGTTGGTAGACTTAGGCTAAGGGAAAATGCTTGTGTTTTCATATAATCGCTGCACTACCGTTTGACCACCCCGTTTCAACAATCAACATTAACGGATGTTTATAAATATCTTTTCTTTAGTTCCAATAATGGTTTCATCTTGCAAATTACGTTGATGTTTTTCGAAATCAATTCGTCAAATATCATAGAAACTGGAATTTGGAATTCTTCATTTACATAAACAATATTCATTTTTATAAAAAAATATTTTCTTATGAAGTCATTAAGTAAAGAAACAAGTGGTCTTTAATCTTCTTCTTCCTTTTTATCAGCGTGGTTATGATTTGAAAACAAGGGATCACAACCCTCCCACTTCACCGCATTTCTACTGATCCGCCTGTGGGGTTCACCGGTGTCATCGAAGAAAGGTCAAGCAAGTGGTCTTTAATAATTGGGTAAAGAACATGTGTCATATGTGTTTCATAGGTGGTGAATTCAAAATGTGTCACAGAAAACGTAGATGTGCTTTATTTATATTATTAAGCCTTTCTAAAGATATTGCCATGTTCGTTTCTCTTATTCCTTGAAATTAAAAAGGAATAAATAATGCTGCAAATGTCTATCTATTGCTCCAATATTATATCAACAGCTGCATGTACAGACAGCCATTGAGTAGAAAATGAATTCGTAACATTGTGCACATTTACATTGAAATACTCCTGGAAGGTTTTATTAAGCTGGAGTCGATAAAGATGGTGATACTTTCTGGCGGTATTGCTCTTACCGCAGACTCACGGGCGGCTGTTGCCACTGCTAAGACCTCTGCTTGGAAAACGCGGCTGTGGTCTGGAAGTCGTATGGATTTCGATATACCTAGGGGGTCGGAGAAGATGCGTGATCCTACACCAGTACTCATTTTAAGAACCATCTGTATAGATGGCTACAGATTCAGCATTAGGTATATGACCGCTTTTCCATTCTTCCCTACTAGGATAGGCGGTAGAGAAAGGCCGAATAAAGTCTAAATATGGCGTCATGTAATCCGTTATGGGCACGAGGCCAAAGTTATCAAGTAGGATCATCGAGTGACCTATTCTATTGTATTTGGTTTCCAGTTTGCTGACTAACTAATTTTCATAGCATTGATGGCCGCTAATATGCGTATAAAGATGTCTAGCTATAGCAGGTTGAGAATAGCCTCGAGTCCTGTTGTTGGGGTTGTCCTCATTGCACTGGTAGTGCCAAAGCACGCTAGTCTTTGAACTTTGGTGATTGCCTTTAAGTCGGTGGATTTGTTGACAGCTGGCCACCATACTAGATTGCCGTAAGTCAGTATTGGTCTAATTATAACCGAATACATCCATAGTATGATTTTGGGAGAGGGTCCCCAGGTTCTACCAAAGATTCTACTACATGGGTAATAGGCTATGGTTGCTTTCTTAATTCTTTCCTCTATATTTATTCTCCAATTGACAGCCAGGCAGCTATAAAAGCGATTACTGGCATAGAAAATAAATCGAAGCTTGTGAAGTATTGTCGAGAAGAGCTCAGGGTTCTTGGAACAGAGCACAAGGCTCTGTTGGGTCCGTGGACACGAGGGTATCCCAGGCAATGAGAAAGCCGACGATCTGGCAAGAATCGGCTCAACAACCCTACCAGAACAAGTTGACCTCCCTGCGTGTATCCCGCCTTACACACTCAAGCTCGCTGCAGGGAATAAAGCTATTATAGAGGCGAAGATGGAACTTCATGGAAACTTGTGCCATCACTAGGAAGCTATTGCCATCCTTCGACAAAGCAAGGACCAAGAGAATTACTTGGAAAGAAAGGAAATCCCTTTCTGCCCTCGTGGGTATCATCACGGGGCACAACACTCTGCGGTACCACATTAAGAAACTACGCCTGACGGAGGAGAAGCTCTATAGAGGCTGTGGTGACGAGGAAGCTTTGAGGACACTACCCACTTCCTGTCCGAGTCTTCAACACTCCAGGAAAAGGTTCCTTGGTAAATATTTCTTCCAGGATCTCGAGGAGCTCTCCGGGGTTTCGTCAGGAAAGATGTTGAACTTCATTTGATCATCAGGGTGGTTTGTATGCGGAAATGAAGTAAGTGACTGAGTTAAATTTTTAGTTTCATTGGGTACTGGATCACTTTTTCCCCCATGGGTATCACAATAGGTCAACGCTGACCTGAGTGTGGCAGAGAGCATCCCTCCCTGCTAGCCCACTTACCTAACCTAACCTAACCTAACCTAGCGCTTGGAGTTGTCAGCAAATAAAGTAACCCAAGTAAAACAGGTTAAGATTAATAACCTTAGTTGTTTTTTTACCTCATATAATTTACCTTTCATGACTGCAACATTATCCGTACTCAAACAAAAAAATTGTTTCCATTTGGAAACTAAATTTTTGTAACGGAAAGAATTCCAATAGATTGCAATTTATGCGAAAGGGCGCAGCAGATTCTGATTTTTTTTTTTTAAATCGGAGTAAAGTCCGAACCGAACCCTGCACACGGCCTATTGTGATAGTATTTTGTGACACACCGTAGGGTCACGCGGCAGTCAGCATGTTAAAGGCTTTCACACACCGCCGCGATAACGATAACTATGGCCATAGCGATAAACAACTAAGCGCACCAGCACTATAGCGATAGAAGTCTTCTTTTAAAAGTTTGTTCAGTTTTTTTCACAGAAGAAATCAACTTTTTCACATCCCCATTGCGCGATAGAGTGTAACATGCAGCGATAGCCACGTTCAATCGCAATCTCTGGCGACAATCGCCGGTGTATATCGCACTCGGTGTGCGTGAACAAACTTGAATACACGTGTTGCGAAAGATCGCTATCGCTTTAAGCTTTAACTTCTCTTTTGTAAGTTTTATGTTAACTTTAAGTTATTAGATGCTTGTATTAAGTATTAAATAAACTCTAATTTGAAAAAGGCGAAGTACAATTAGCAATCAGTAAAGGAAAATGTGTCAATGCCCCCGGTTAAGGCCGAATGATATATGAGTTCTACCAAAATTCTACCCTAAGCTAAGCTCAATGTTACATAACTTTTTAACAACATTTTCGAAAAGGTAACATATATCAACTTCATTTTAAAAATCGATAATCCCACACTTCACAAGATAGGCGACTGTAATGATATGCAAAGTTATCGGCGGCTATCTTTTTTGGACAACCTATACAAAATATTTACAGGTACCATTCTAGACATCTAAACAGTTGGATTAATAAAAAAATGTAGGTATTATCAATGAGTATTTGGCAACACGCTGTCGGCTGTTTGGGATTCACTTATCCAGGTTTTTCGAAACTAACAAGGATGCTTACTAAGTCCACTGTTCTTTTCTCTTTTCGTCAATGATCTGTCTTCTTCTTCTTCCTTTTATCAGCGAGGTTATGATCCGAAAACAAGGGATCACAACCCTCCCACTTCACCGCATTTCTACTGATCCGCCTGTGGGGTTCGCCTATTTGACCTCAAAAAAAAATATCGGCAGGCTTGCCGATTTTGGATCACTCGGTTACTGAGGCCAATGAAATGCCGATGTCGTCGCATTTGTCTGATCCAGACGTCTATAGGCCTGCCTTTCCTACATCGCGATGTCTTTGGAACGTGCATTGATATTGCCTTTTTAACAGGGTTCAAATGATCTCTTCTTTGAATGTGGCAATACCAACTGAGCCGGTCGCGCTCTATTTTTTGTACGATGGTTTCCTTGATGTGAAAGCTTCCACGGATCTTCGAACTTCTTATTCGATCAAGCTTTGTCACTCCTGCTGTCATGCGAAGCATCTTCGTCTCAGCTGCCGTTAATTTACTCTCATACTTTTTGTACATCGTCCAACATTGTGAACCGTATGTGAGCGCTGGACGTACAACTGCGGTGTAGAGCCTTCCTTTCAACTTAGGTGGCATTTTTCTGTCACAGAAGATAGCGGAATTTTCTCGCCACTTCATCCACCCTACGCTTACGCGATGATTGATGTCGTCATCACAAGTTGCTTTGCTATTGATCATAGATCCCAGATATTTGAACTTTTCGCACTTGGGAAGCACTGTTCCATTCAAATAAATGTCTGGAATAAGCCTGAGTGGATCAGAGAACGGGCAGCACAAGTACTCTGTCTTTTTTGAACTAATGCGATACCCATTTCCCTCCAAAACGTCCACCCACACAATGATCTGTATGACGAGCTTTCTGAAGGAATTCAAATTTCAATACATCTATATGCTGATAAGTAAACATTACTGGCGGATAACTCAGAGTCGTTAGAGGAAATGAATAATAGCGGAATAGTGTAATAAGTAGAAACTGTACGTAAACTTATTAAAATCTAAAATCGTAATTTTCCGGAATGGGTGTAGAAGAGCAAAATAGGCGAACCCCACAGGCGGATCAGTAGAAATGCAGTGGAGTGTGAGGGTTATGATCCCTTATTTTCGGGAAGAAGGGTGTAGAAGAGCAAATTGTGAGAAATGGCACCACAAGTATTGTGACATAGAGGCAGTCAACACTTACAAGTAACATACTTAGCGAAGAGAGAGAGAACTGTCAAAAACTAAACAAGTCGTGCTTCTTATAAGCTCCAGGAAAATCTGCAATATTACTCCATAAAAGCTTGAATTCAGCATTTAAAAGTGTTAAGTGTGCTAACGTAACCGCCAATTAAAAAAAAAACCAAAGGTGAGTCTCTTCAACTCATTTTTATTCAAAACGAACGCTTACAAACCAAAGAAAAAAGAGGAAAATTTCGTAACGGCTAAGGCATGAAACGGACCCCAGTCAAAATCACGGTAAATACCAAGGCTCCTGCACCAACCCAGCCCAAACGAAGACTAGCAGAAACTTCCCCCGACTTCCCGCCCCAAAAAATTACATCGGATAAGGAAAACATGGCTGGCGGCAATATGTCTATCACAGACTTAAAGATGCTGATAGAGAATTCTATGTCAGCTCTATTGGACAACAAACTGAAAGACATGCCCACAAAATCCGATCTGGAAGGAATTGACGCTGAAATATACACATTTCAACAGAACAACTTATCGCTACAGAACCAACTACAAAAAATGTAGTCTCGCTGCATTGCTCTTGAACGTCAGATTGAATGGCTATCTCGAAAAGCGAACGAAAAGAACATCGTCATGCACATACCAGCGCAGAATGGACTAAACCCGGCGGAAAAGACAAAAACGCTATGTTTAGAGTTGCTGCAGACCCAGAATACAACAGCAGTTGCAGCTACCCGCTCCATTCGGTCGAAAAACCCAAATATCGAGAACGTAATTGTCGAACTGCAAGATAGGGAAGATGTAGGGCGCATACTACGAGCTGCACCCAAACTCAAGCACACAGGTATATCACTGCACAAAGACTATACATCCGCGGCAAGAGAAAGGAGAAGACGTCTTATTAAAATAAAACATCATATTGCTGCACATAACAAGAACATTGATACACAAATTCGAGGAGAAACACTTAAAGTCGGCGAAAAAATGTATTATTTCGATGTCAGCAACAATTTGACATGTGCAGATGAAGACGGGATGACGTTTCTTCAGCAGTTGATCGATGACAGGCGAGAAAAGACAGCTGATCGTGGTGGTACTTATGGCGGACACACAAGTTCAGGTTTCAGCAGTGGCTCCCAAACTGTCGAAAGTAGTGCTCAAAATTCTTATTTTTAGTTTTAATGCCGTCAGCCAATCTATAACAAATAAAAATTGTATATCTAACTTAAGTAATTATTCATTTAAAATCTGTTCTTATAATATAGCTGGTTTAGGAAACAAATTGCTCTATAACGACTTTTTTGAACACATTAACCAATACGACATATTCTTTCTGTTTGAAACTTTCGTGGAGGAAAACATGTCCAGATTCGACCAATACTTTAAAGATTATATACTGCACTGGATTCCTGCTATGAGAATACATAACCATAACAGAACAAGCGGAGGATGTGTATTTGGTATCGGAACACATATAAGGAGCTCTATTGGATGTCGTTACATAAATGTGTTTAACAGAACTTTGGTTGAAATAGATACGAAGAAGATTAAATACTACATAGTTCCTATCTACGTTAATTGCAACTCATGGCTGGAGGATTTTGAGGGCTTGTACGACCTGCTACTAGAGTTTGGACAAGAAAACATAATGGTTATTGGTGATCTGAATGCAAAAATTGGGACAGCACAACTTTTAAATCTGGAGCCCGAGCTCATACCCACATCGATAAACGCTACACGATACGCCACAGATAAGAAAATGGATGGAAATGGAAGGAAGTTAATTGAATTGTGCGAATCTGTTGGCCTTACGATGATGAACGGACGAACCAATAGCGACAAACTGGGTCATCTTACTTTTATCAGGGGAACTGCGGCTTCAACGATAGACTATTGTCTTGTTCGCGGAGCTGGGCTAGAGTGTGCATTAGACCTGCAAGTAAGTGAATTGATTCGCTCAGATCACCTACCATTAACTGTTACGGTAAACCTGATGGCATTCCCGGAATCTCAATCGCGTGACATGCAACTTTTGCCGAAATTACAGTGGAGGAAAAGTTTTCAACAGTAATTATATTCTCAGTATCTCGCGCACACTCTATCAGGAATTCGAGACAGTCGTTGTTTCTGGAAATTAGTACGAGCTCTCAACGGCACTTTCAGCGCATAGGGTATTCAAATTGAAGCTCCTGTATTGGCAGAAATTTTGCAAGTCTACTAAATCCACCAGGCTGCTTAACACAAATACACTATGCATTGCCATTTCAGGAAAACACCACTCTAGACCGGGTAATAACAATACAGGAGGTCAACATGGTCATACACCGTTGCAGTTTGAACAAAGCCCCTGGAGTAGATCGTGTACCTTTTGAGTTTTTTAAATATGCTACTGAAGAATTCTTAGAAAATCTCACCGAAGCGTATAATTATATATTTATTACGGGTGAAATGCCAGAAGGTTTTAGAAGAAATATAATTTTCCCTATCTTCAAGAAAGGAGACCCAGAAGATCCAAACAATTATAGAGGCATCTCGTTCCTGAACTCGGTAACAAAAATATTTACGGGAATAATTCTAGAACGCCTGACAGAGTGGATACGCCTAAATAATTTGCTCAGCGAATTTCAAGCCGGCTTTAGGAAAGATTATTCTACAGTAGACAACGTATTTACGCTAACGAGCATCGCGCGATCTTATTTAGGCAGGGGCAGTTAATTATACGCATTCTTTGCAGATTTCAAGGTGGCTTTCGACTCCAAAGACAGAAATGCTCTATTTTATAAGCTTAGTGTCCTGGGAGTATCGACAAAGATTATGGAGGTGATACGAGGTCTCTATAAGGAAAACAAAACGACGGTGTGGGATGGAAAGAAAATGTCCCGCTGGTTCGAGTCGAAAATGGGAGTGAAGCAGGGTTGCCTCTTGAGTCCTTTGCTTTTCTCAATATTCCTAGATGATCTCACAACTTTTTTGCCTGGAGGGAATGTGTTCAATGGTATAAACATCAAGCTCCTGCTGTACGCTGATAACATTGTGTTACTCGCGGAAACTCCAACGATGATGCAAATCATGATCAACAAGTTGCATCAGTACTGCAGATTGTGGAACTTAAAAGTTAATATCATCAAATCCAAAATAATGGTATTCAGAAACGGGTTTGGGCGATACGCACGAGAAGAAAAATGGTATTGGGAGAATGTAGAGCTTGAGAAGGTGAAGGAGTACAAGTACCTTGGGGTTATTATCACACCTCGTCTATCGTTTAGTAAACATCTGCAAAAAAAGCTGAAGGAGGCGAAAAAAGCAATCAATTGTAACTGGAAAGGCATTCTAGGGAAGAAGAATATGGCCCATAGTGTGAAATATAAACTGTTTGAAGCGGTAATGAGATCAATTATGTGTTACGCGGCTCAGGTTTGGGGATTTTTGCAGTACGAGGATGTTGAGAAGCTGTTGAGATACTTCATCAAGAAAATATTTCGTCTACCGGTAAACACACCAACATATATGTAGGCATAATATGCCTAACACCTCAACCCTTAGTCCGTCATGATGAGCAAGAATCACTAAACTCTAACCTACCGTTCTCAAAACCCAACGTTTCTATTACCATATTTGGTCATCGTCATCATCCGATCGTCATCATCATTCGATTTGAAGAGAGTAGAAAGGAAGAGTTGACCAGCAGCCACGGAGAGCAACGGATCGATACGGAAGTCAACGTCACGCCGCAATTAAATTGTTCCGCGATAATCTGTTCCTAATCTAACTTAAAACTTAAAACTTATTATAAATCTTGTTACTAAACATATTTCAAATCTTATTAACCTATTAAAAGTGCTATCTTGAATTATATTCCAAAGGAAACGTGTTTTATATTGTATTTAAAGAAACCCCCTTACACCTCCCATACCCCACCCCACATGGTGTCAGAAGTGTCTTAAGCCCCCTCGGTATCGTGTCCGCGAAAGCTTTGAAGAAGTGCATGGTTAAAACATAATTGTACAGGTTGCATGGTGTTATAAATAAATTCATCAAAAATTTGAAGAAAAAAAAAAACAAGCGATCAGTGACAGTGCATTATAAAAAACGAAGGTAGCGGATGTTCTGTATACACCGTAACAATCAACGTTG
Source organism: Brachypalpus laphriformis (assembly GCA_945910035.1). NCBI lineage: Eukaryota > Metazoa > Arthropoda > Insecta > Diptera > Syrphidae > Brachypalpus > Brachypalpus laphriformis. Next base: position 227,776,448 of record OX246753.1, on the reverse strand, counting down.
ACAGAAGAAACGGCAAATGCAATCATCATTTGCATAGAGAGACACAAAACGATAAGTATCATTGCATGCATTTCTTTATCAATAAACGCTTTTATCTCTAAATGAATTTCGAGGATTTTTCAACCAAGCAATTACAAACATTATTAAAAGAACGAGGCCTTTCGGCTAGTTATAGGCTTAAACAAGATTTAATCGAGCGATTAAAATTAGCATTAACTACAGATCTTGAACGGTCTTTAGAAGGGGTAGAGCGCGAGGAAAGTACACACGGGGATCGAGAGGACATTGATTTTGAATTCAGTGATAGCGAAGAGGGTAACGGGGAGTGCGAAGGCGGCAACGGTGGGTTGAATAACGCAAACGTGTTAACCATAGCCAACGGTTTAAACAACGGCAACGGTGAAGACAAAAAGTTCGAAGCGAACACTGAAAATAGTACCGAAATAAACGAAAATACATTAAAAATGGCGCAAAATAATTTTGTGTTTAAAGACGTGGAAGACTCATAAGAACCATTTAATGGTGAAAGCGGGAAAGATGTTAGTGATTGGTTAAAAGAATTCGAGAACATTTCGTCGGTATGTCAGTGGAACGATATACAACGTTACTTATATGCAAGGCGATTACTAAGAGGCGCCGCGAAGTTATCTATCGAATCCGCGAAAAACATCCATTCTTGGAAAGATTTAAAATCTACGCTAGAGAAAGAGTTTGCCATAACTACCTCGGTGTTATTGACTCATCGTCAGCTAGAGTCACGGCGAAAAAACGGCAATGAATCGTATCTAGAATATATGTTCCAAATGAAGTTGATTGCGAATAGGGGAAATGTTGACGAGGAATCCTTACTTTCTTACATTGTGTCCGGTATAAATGATAGTATAGCAAATAAAATCATTTTATATGATGCAAAAACATTCGAAGATTTAAATTCAAAATTTAAAATCTATAATGAAATGAAACTTCAAATGCAAAAACAACGAAATCTAGACCGCGTTCAAAAACAAAGTTCTTCATCGCAAGCTTTTAGAAATGAATATAGCACCCCAGGTAATTCAACGCATAACATGCAACTTCAAAAACGCTGTGTTACATGCGGAGCTAAAGGACATGCTTCACACATATGTCCTCATAAAACCAAGGGACCCCGATGTTTCAACTGCAACGACTTTGGTCATTTGTCGAAAAATTGTCCAAAAAAGAACCAAGCTCCGAATTCGTCACTGGTACACAGGATCTCGTCTCCTATCGTTCGCATGCAGATAAAGATAGATGCATTTCCGTTAGATGCGTTATTTGATACAGGTAGCCAGTTATGCCTTATAAAAAACTCTGTATTTTTAAAGCTAAATAAACAATTTGATAGTGCGGGTACATTGCTAACAGGCATAGGGCAAACTGTTTATAAATCAATTGGTGCGGTGAAAATGGTAGTCATTGTCAATGAAATGCCCTACATTTTAACTTTTGATGTGGTTAATGATGAGTGGATGTCTGAAAATGTAATAATCGGGACGGAAATTTTACAGGTCACTAATATGGTGATCGAAAACGGAAACGTGAATTTCAAACGTAAAGATAACAAAAAATGTAACGACGAAACGATTTACGAAAACGACATAAATAAAATCGATACGGAAATCCTAAAATCAGAAAATAAAAAAGTGTATAATATAGACATTATAAAAAATACGCAAATAAAAGAAAAAATCGCGAACTTAATTGATTCTTATAACCCCAAAAAACCGGAAAAATCGTGTGTAGAAATGAAAATTGTATTGGAAGATGAAAGACCACTGTTTCATCGTCCACGAAAGCTAGCGCCTAGGGAAAAAGCCGTAGTGACTTTTCAAATATCGGAATGGCTTTCGGAAGGTATCATAGTGCCAAGTAATTCCAATTTTTCTAGTCCAGTTGTCCTCGCGAAGAAAAAAGATGGTAGCTGTAGACTTTGTGTAGACTATCGAAAATTAAACTCCAAGATTGTTAAAGATAGATACCCATTACCGATAATCGAAGACATTTTAGAGAGTCTGTATAACGCGCACGTTTTTACGAGCTTGGACCTCAAAAACAGGTTTTTCCATGTTGATATTCATCCCGAAAGTCGAAAGTATACATCGTTTGTTACGCCAGATGCTCAGTACGAGTTCTGCAAAGTTCCGTTTGGCCTCTGTAATTCGCCGTCAGTCTTCCAACGGTTTATTAACACGGTTTTTAAAGATCTAGTCCATAAGAAACTTTTGCTTATTTATATGGACGACTTAATAATCCCATCGGAAAATGAAGAAGACAACTTAAACACTTTAAAATTAGTTCTAAACATCGCGGAAGTGAACGGACTCATAATCAAATGGGAAAAATGTAATTTTGTCACGCGAACAATTGAATTTCTTGGGCACATCGTGGAAGATGGTTCAGTTAGGCCTTCAATCGAAAAAACTAAGGCGGTACGAAATTTTCCTGAACCAAAAAGTTTAAAAAATCTCCAGAGTTTTCTTGGTTTAACGGGCTTTTTTAGGAAGTTTATACCTAATTACTCACGCATTGCTAAGCCTTTGTCCGACATGACAAGGAAAAATTCGGTCGTTTTTAACTTTGGTCACGAGCAAAGGAACTCATATCAGGAGTTGAAAGAACTTCTGTGCCAGGAGCCAGTTCTGAAGCTTTTTAATCCGGGGTTAGACACAGAATTGCATACTGATGCAAGTAAAGTCGGTCTTGCTGCGGTACTGCTTCAGCGACACGACAAAGCATTGCATCCGGTCTTCTACCTGAGCTTTAAGACGACACCTGTTGAAGAAAAGTACGGCAGCTATGAGTTGGAAGTATTAGCGATCATACGTTCAGTTAAAAAACTGTGTACCTACTGGGTCTTGAATTTAAAATCTTTACGGATTGTAAGGCGTTCCAATTAACAATGCAGAAGAAGGAATTATGTACTCGAGTTGCAAGGTGGGCATTGTCATTGGAAGAGTTTAACTGTACAGTGCATCATAGGTCAGGAAAGTATATGCAACATGTCGACGCATTAAGTCGAGTTTTGACGGTTGCGACAGTGGATACGGGCATTCTCAACAGAATCAAAAAGGCACAATGGAGAGATGACTTCTGTCAACTTATTCTCAGCATTCTTCAGCGCGAGCAGTATGAGGATTACATAAACCGGAATGGTGTGCTATGTCGATTCATTGAAGGAGCTTATCTTCTTGTGGTCCCAAAGGCTATGCAAAGGGAAATAATTCGAAGCGTTCATGACATCGGGCATTTTAACGCACACAAAGTGCAAACTCGTATAGAGCAAAATTACTACTTTCCGAATATGTGCAAGAAAATTAAGGACGTTATAGCCAATTGTGTGGCCTGCATTCTATCAGCGAAGAAAGGTGGTAAGCAGGAAGGATACCTCAATCCAATTACGAAAGTCGATATGCCGTTACATACCATTCATATGGATCACCTGGGACCTATGCCATCTACTGCTAAGAACTACAAACATCTATTTGTAATTATGGATGCTTTCACGAAATTCGTTTGGATTTTCCCAGTAAAGTCAACGACAACAGAAGAGGTTTTGACCAAATTAATCTTTTTCGAGAACATCTTTGGTAACCCAGCACGAATGGTAACTGACAAAGGAGCTGCATTCAGTTCAAACAACTTTAAGGAGTACTGCGACCAACGAAACATTTCACACATTCAAATTACAACTGGTGTCCCTCGAGGTAACGGTCAAGTCGAGAGAATGAACCGGATAATAATCGCAACACTAACAAAGATGTCCGTGGACAATCCCCTGAAATGGTACCAACAGGTTACAAAATTGCAAAAGGCAATCAATTCAACGGTCTCAAGAGCTACGAACACAACACCTTTTGAACTTTTGTTCGGTGTTCCAATGAGAAGCGATGAAGATGTCAAGCTAGCCGAAATGTTGAAGGAGGAGATACGAGAAGAATTTGAGACCAAAAGAATCGAGCTGCGAAAACAAGCGAAGATACAGATCGAACGAATTCAAGGAGAAAATAAGCTACAATGCAACAAACGCCGTAAGCCAGCCAGAAAGTATGCAGTTCATGATTTAATCGCAATTCAACGAACGCAATTTGGAGCAGGGCTCAAAGTACAACCGAAGTTCCTGGGTCCATACGAGGTTACAAAAATTCGACGTAACGACCGCTACGAAGTATCTAAAGTCGGTAATCACGAAGGCCCGAATAAAACGTCCTCTGCGGCGGACCTGATGAAGCCGTGGATACAGGAAGAAGATGAGGATTCTGACATATATGAGTCAGAATAAAACAGGATGGCCAGATGTAGGCATAATATGCCTAACACCTCAACCCTTAGTCCGTCATGATGAGCAAGAATCACTAAACTCTAACCTACCGTTCTCAAAACCCAACGTTTCTATTACCATATTTGGTCATCGTCATCATCCGATCGTCATCATCATTCGATTTGAAGAGAGTAGAAAGGAAGAGTTGACCAGCAGCCACGGAGAGCAACGGATCGATACGGAAGTCAACGTCACGCCGCAATTAAATTGTTCCGCGATAATCTGTTCCTAATCTAACTTAAAACTTAAAACTTATTATAAATCTTGTTACTAAACATATTTCAAAACTTATTAACCTATTAAAAGTGCTATCTTGAATTATATTCCAAAGGAAACGTGTTTTATATTGTATTTAAAGAAACCCCCTTACACCTCCCATACCCCACCCAACATACATGTTGCATCTCGAAACAGGGTTACCTCCGCTATATATGTTCACCTTAAGGATTCACTTCAATTACATCTGCAAAGTCTGCGAATTACCAAACCATCGGTTTCCCAAGCTAAGTCGCGAGCATGATGTCCGAATACTAGAAGAGAACACTTCACACTGGAAGAGCGCTCTACAGGCTTTGTTGGTCAAGATCGACGGCTCCATACGTGATAAATATATAGAAAAAGCGCGACAAAGCGAAAGCAGAAGCATCTACCGAATTCTTCAATATGACCTTGGAGAAAAGAATTACTTTAGTGATCTCAGTAGTCTAGATGCAATCTCTACTATATTTAAGGCTAGAGGAGAACTCCTACATCTAAACTACATGCCACATAGAACAGTGCACAATGTGGAATGCTCGCTTTGCAACCTACGGGCGAAGGAGGATGTCCTCCACCTTATAGGAATCTGCCCGGTATTAACGGAGATAAGAAGACTTCATCTGGGAAAAAATATTCTGCCGATAAGTGAAGTCATTGCAATGCTAAATGGAGATCAAAATTGGACAGCACTAATTGGCTACATAAAATCAGCTCTAAAATACATGCAACAAATCCTACGCGAAGCTTTTTGAATAATATTACATTAAGTAGAAAACTAATTGGTATGTTATGTTCTATTTGTATTATATATTAGTTAAATTTTCTTTAAAACTCTCTTCCTGGCTGACGGCAATAGCAATGCTTAAATTGTGAAACTTTTAAAACTAAGAAAATGTTGTAAAATAAATTCACATTTAAAAATCTAAAAAAAAAATCTACTTAGCGATGAAGCTAAGCTAAAAAAATGTTTTAAATGCCCCACTTAAAAGGATATTTTTTAATGTCAAATGTTGCCATAAACTCTTCATTGCTTTTATTTGTACAAGGCAACAAAATACTCCGCTCCAACAAGTTCAAAATCTTCGTAGCAGCAGTAAGATCAGTGCAAGGCTGGGGTGTTTGGCGATATGAAAAAACCGAGGAAATATTAATATATTTCATAAAAGGGATGTTTAGTTTTCCAAATAACATCCCAAAACTACATCCTTCATATAGAGACCTACACTGTTTTTAAATCCTTACGCAAGCATTTCAATTTCACTAAAAAGGTACTTTCATAACCCGAAAATAGGCTAGTGAGAATATTGGCTATGCTAATAAATTAGAGAGCAGGGAAATGGTGTCATGATAATAGGCTCGTAATTAATGCAGCAAACAAAACTATTGCATATTCGTAGTCCACAGTACCCAAAATCACAAGTAAATGTTAAGACATTCAATTGCTCCGATCCAAGCAACTGCACTAGCTTGCCTGAAGAATAAGTCCTCAAGCTGTGTGCAAAACCAAGTGTACCACGCTCTTGTCGAAATTAGGTTCAGATACGCTTAAAAAATATTAATATTAGTATTTAGTATTAAAATCCACCCTCCGTATACCGAGTATGGCGTATACAAAAAACATGCAATGAACAAAACAAAAGATTTAAATACCCCAGGTGGCAGTCCAGGTAAACTGGAAAATCCACCCTCTTCGGAGGTCGGCTCTACGGATTCTGGGGAGAGCCATTTATTGCACCTTATAAATCCCTTCTCAAAAAGTACAAGGGTATCTCGATCTCCACCAACAAGATCGAACGTCTCCGGAAAAAGAAGTCCGCCGGAAGCGCAAACGCATGAAAAACGGGACTCAGCGAAATCTAAAAGCATTGAGGAGGAAAACGACGTACTCCGTACCAAGCTTAGCGAAATGGAGCTACTCTATCGTGAGCTCAAGAAAGAGGTAGATTTACTCAGGCAAGAAAATAATGCCCTAAAAAACACGTACCTACAAAAAGAAAATACAGTTAGCTCACATTGCTCACCTAGTCGCGAATACCAGACGGATGAAGAAGAGCTAACACGCGAAACGAATTGGGTCGAAAAGAAACGACCTAGCAAAAAACGAAAAGCTGGTTCCTCACCGGAAGTCGAGCCACAAAAAGATGAAAAGCGCAAGGAGATGCAAGAAAAGCAACAACAACCAAAATTACGTCCTCCGCCACCGATAAACGTCGTTGGAATTACGGACTATAATAAGTTGCATTGCCTCCTTAAAGGAACTCTGGCTTCGAAGTTTAAGGTGACATCTCTGCGAAACAATACGTGGAAAATCAATGTCGATGATGCCGACGGTTACCGATCAGTATCTAAAAAATTGAATGCCGAAAAGATTCAGTGGTATACTTATGAAAATAAGTTAGAAAGACCACTGCGTGTTGTAGCAAGGGGACTCCACCCCTCGTGCACTAAAGAAGATGTAATGCACGACCTTCAAGACAAAGGCTTTAAAATTCTTGATGCCGTCAATATTATCAAGAAGGAGAAGCAACAGTCGGAGGGAGATCATGAAAAATTGGTAAAGCGCGGTCTTCCACTATTCATGCTTAGTTTTGATAAAGACGAAAATAAAGACATTATATATGGTATCAAGACTATTCTAAACATCGTGGTCAAAATCGAACCCATGCGTAAGACCTCCAGATCGATCCCGCAGTGTAAGCGCTGTCAAGGCTTCAATCACACGCAGACTTACTGCCAGAAAGAGCCGCGATGCGTCAAATGCGCAGGTAAACATCTCTCGGAAGAGTGTCACCTAAACAAGCAAACCCCAGCCACTTGTATAAATTGCAAGGGAAAACATCCTGCGAACTATCGAGGTTGCGAAGTGGCGAAAGAGCTTCAAAAACGCCGCGATACGCTAAAAAATTCGACGCGTCCGAATATGAAACCAATCAAGAACAGACCCAAAATAGCTACGAAAAAAGCAGCGAAAGATAGAAAGTCCGTCAATATTAACTTAAGATCGGTTAATGATAAAAAATCCGAAAGTAATAGAGATAAGGTAACAGAAGCAAAATCCCCGAATATTGGCGTGCAGTCTTATGCTCAAGCGGCGAAGACAGTTAAGGGTACGTACACGACCGACAACTCACGGGAGATCAAAGCAAGAAACCGTCCAAACTTTAATGTAAAAACTCCTTCTCAAGTTGCGACATTGAAAAATAGTGATAGAGGTAGTTCAGAAGATCATGTATCCAATGTTTTTTCCCTAATTCTTGCGAAACTTGAAGAGCAATGCAAAACAAATAAACTAATTTTCGAGAGACTAGTTGCACTAGAAAACAACATTCATAACACGCGCACTTCAACCAGAATATGAAAGAAACGCTTAAAATTCTTACTTGGAACGCTAACGGGCTCATACAAAGACTCGACGAGTTAGAAATATTTATGCGAGAGAAAGATATTGATATATGCTTGGTCTGTGAAACTCATCTGAAAAAGCAATCGAATATTAAGATAAGGGGATATAGCGGATATCACGCCTTTCACCCATCGGAAAGAGCCAGAGGCGGATCATCTTTGTTTATAAAAGAAAATATCGAACACTCAGCGGAAATAAAAATTGAATTAGAAGCAATGCAAGTAAGCACGGTACGCGTTAGAAATAGACATTTTGCTTTCAACATTTCGTCTATATATTGTCCACTGCGATGTAAACTTGAAGAAAGTGATTTCACAAACATCTTCAACTTCCTTAAACCAAATTTTATTATTGGTGGTGACTTCAACGCGAAACACCCCTTCTGGGGCTCAAGGTACGCCTCTCAGAAAGGTAGAAAGCTTTATAATGCGGGTATGCAATTCAGTTGTGATTTTTACTCGACGGGTAAACCAACATATTGGCCAACTGATAGAAATAAGATACCAGATCTGATTGATTTCTTTGTTGTTAAAGGAATATCTAGCAACTGTATAAAAGTTGAAGAAAGCTTTGATCTCTCCTCTGATCATTCTCCAATCATTATGACGATAAGCGAAGCTTTGATTAAAAAAGTAGGACCGGCCAGATTAACTGGCGCGAAAACTAATTGGGACGGCTTTAAAAAAGATATTGAAGCAAATATTGAGCTGAGCGTATCACTTAAAACGCCCTATGAACTTGAAGTTGAAGTAGATCGCTTCGTCGAAATCTTACAGGATGCCGCGTGGAAGAATACTCCCAACCTAAAGAGAACCCCGGCCAGTTACATTAAAATTTATCCGCAGGAAATAAAAGAGATGATTAAGGAAAAGAGAAAAGCGCGTAAAAGATGGCAACAAACTCGGGCTCCGCAACATAAAGCACATCTTAACCGTTTGTGCAACTCACTAAAAAGATCTATTAAAGACCTTAAGAATAATGAAATACAAACTTACCTAGAAAGCTTAACGGCAGAAAAGGATTCTAACTATTCGCTTTGGAAGGCTATAAAAGGTATTAAAAAACCTCAAATTCAAGCCGCGCCAATTAGGAAAAATCAAGACGAATGGGCCAGGCATGATAAAGAGAAAGCGCAAGTTTTTGCCGCCCACCTGGAAGAAACTTTCAAACCGTTTGATGGACAAGCTCTTATTGAAAATATAAAAACGTCGTATATAGACAATAGTGTAATAAGAAATGCAACGCTTACCGAACTTAAGGAAGAAATAAAGAAACTTAAACCTAAGAAAGCTCCTGGATACGACCTAATTACGGGAGAGGTTCTTAAAGCACTACCAAGAAAAGCTCTAATTAAGCTTCTGTTCATTATAAACGCCGCGATTAGACTAGAATATGTTCCCAGTCAATGGAAAGTCGCCGAAGTTATAATGGTCCTTAAGCCTGGAAAACCGCCGAATGAAAAAACCTCTTATAGACCGATTTCGCTTCTTCCAATTATATCCAAAGTGTTCGAGAGAATATTGGTTAGGCGAATACAGCCGGTTATAGAAGAAGGGCATCTCATCCCTGATCATCAATTCGGATTTAGAAGTAAGCATTCTACAGTTGAACAAGTGCATAGAATAACACATGTAATCGAAAAATCACTTGAAGAAAAAAAGATTTGTTCAAGCGTATTCCTTGACGTTTCTCAAGCCTTTGACAAGGTCTGGCACGAAGGCTTAAAGTTTAAATTACGACAAGTTCTGCCAGAGCACCTATATAATATTTTGAAGAACTACCTTACGAATAGGCTATTCCGCGTCAAATGTGGAAACGAATATTCAGATTTTAAGGAAATAATGGCTGGGGTGCCGCAAGGAAGCGTTCTTGGTCCAGTCTTATATCTATTATACACTCGTGATATACCGCAAGTAGAAGGCACTGAGCTAGCTACATTTGCCGACGACACTGCTATCTTGACAGTAGGTAAAACGGTCGAAGATACTACAGAAAAACTGCAAGAAGCTTTGAATAGAGTAAATGAATGGACAAAGATTTGGCGAATCGCACTCAACGAGACCAAATCTGTTCATGTAAATTTTACTTATAAAAAAATAAATAATTTGCCGATCTTTTCAAACTCGGTTCAAATCCCGTTTGCAAACGAGGCTAAGTATCTTGGAATGACACTTGATACAAAGCTGAAATGGAAAACGCACGTTAAGAAAAAACGCAAAGAACTAGATAACAAATATCGAGAAATGTATTGGTTACTTGGAAAATATTCCAAGCTTAATATATATAACAAACTGCTTTTATATAAGCAAGTGCTAAAGCCTGTATGGACATATGGTATACAACTCTGGGGTTGTACCAAAATAAGTAATATTAAAATTTTACAAACTTTTGAAAACAAAGTGCTAAGAGGTATTGTAAATGCGCCATGGTATATCAGAAATAGCGATATCCACAGAGACCTTGGCATTAAAACAATCGAAGACGAAATTCAAACCTACGCGAGAAAGCATAGAAGTCGACTAGAAAGTCACGTAAATATTACAGTCCTCCAACTTTTGGAAGAAAGAAATTTACTGCGCCGTCTACAAAGAACCAAACCTTTAGACCTAGCGCGATAAGTAACCGCGTCTAAACTGCGGAGCTGGCAGGAACTTCCAATGGGAAGGTACCTGCAAAACGTCATTATTTCGCGAAACGAAAACTACTTGATAAGTCGAATACTTAGTTGTAGTAAAAATAAAAACAAGTCTGTTTTGAAGGGAGGTTTTTTAGTGGGTAAGAATCCCACACTACTATGAGCACGCGCTGTCGATCCTCATAGTGTCTTGTTGAAGATTTTCACCTACCCTCGGAAAAAAAAAAAAAAAAAAAAAAAAAAAAAAATTAGTATTTAGCTTATTTATACTCAAAACAAAAACCATGTTATCTATTTATTGGAAATAAATAAGTGTTAAAAAAAAAAAAAAAAGGTTCAGATACGGCATACTGGCGTGGGGAGGTGTAGCAAATTCACACATCGCGAAGCTTCAAAATATTCAAAACAAGGCGGTAAAATTACTATCGGGAAGAAACAACGTAGATGGCAGAGTGACGATTCTCACAGTAAGGCAGATATTCAGTATGACAGCAGCGTTGGAGTAGTATGACGATAAACGTTTCCGAACTCTAGTCAATCACAACTTCAACACCAAAAGACGAGCAGAGGGGCTGCACCATCCTCCATCCTTCAGAAACGTATACGGCAAGCGCCAGCTAATGTACACCATACCAAACATGCTTAATACTCTTCCAAACAATTTGCGAAACATAAATTACATTAATTCAAGAAAGAAGAGACTAGAAGAATATTTCTTTGAAACAATAAGATAATCTTTATTTAATTTTCTAATTTTTTTTTTTTTTCATATTTTTATTTAAAGAATAACAACATATGTTAAAACTGAATTATAATCAAGCTTGCAAATATATATGCACTTAGTTTAAATTACCTGTCACTCTCATGATAGCAATTAAATTATTTGAATTGGAAAAATAACCTCCTACAGATAAGCCATGTGGCTTTACAGGTACGAACAAATATTGTACTAGATATAAGATACATGAAATAAACTAAACTAAACTAAGATAGAATAGGTTGGGCGGCAGAGTGGGAGTCCATTTTTGTGTCAGTAGAAGTACTAGCGGTCTATTCCATGATGAATACTGCAACTTAAGTTTTTGGATACTGCAACTTAATGAAATGACAAATTATAATAAAATCATAAAATCTTGCAATACATTGTAATAAAAGTATCTTAATGAAGAAAATGTAAACACATTGTGAAGTTGAAATACTCGTAATATACTCGTAGTTAAAACAACTTAAATGAATAAATTCAAATGTACATATTGTACATATATATTCACTATTCTTGCTAGGGTTCGTAATAATGAGACCGTCATCTGTATATTAAAACTCTTTATTTATAAACAACCAAAAACTTCACTTTCACTATGCATACTTCTAAATAAATCAAACCACTTTATTCTTTATTAATCTCAACCTAAACTATCTCTACAAATTCTTTTTTAATCACAATATTGTTAATTCTCAACACCAATTAACTCTCGCTGTAAACGCACTTTTTCTTCGTTATTTTTGCCTCAATCGACTGTATAGACTGTGCTGGTGGTTGGTGTACTTATACCAAATACAAGAACCTCTAGAACATTTTCGAACATGCGAGATATCATAAGTGGTGAAATGTGAAAATAACTGATGTGCATGATGGGAATTTTGACAGATGGCATAGTATTGTCACTCCATGCTCGTTGGTAGTGAAGTGCAAAAGTACTTTCTGTGAGGTAAGTGTGGCAGCACCACTGTCAATCTGTCATCTGTCACAACTGTCATCATGTATGGTAGTTCGTTCCACATCCCACAATTTACCCCTAGAGAGACTTCAAGCATCTTCGAAAATATTCTAGAGGTTCTTGTATTTGGTAAAAATGCACCAACCAACAGCAGATAGCCCACATTCGATTGAATCGGAAACAATGATTAACAAGTGCGATTACTGTGAAAGCTAATTATTATTTGCAAATTGGTGTTGAAAATAAACGATATTTTGATTAAAAGTGAATTTGTAACGACAGCTTAAGTAGAGATTGATAAAGAAAAAAGATATTTTAATATTTTGAAGTATAAAGAAAGTGATTCTGGTAGTTGTTTATAGGAAAACAGTTTAAGTTCACAGAAGACGGTTTTATTATACCGAAACCTAGCTAGAATATTACAATATATAAAAAGTAATGCCAATCAGGGCTGAGGTCAAACGGTAGTGCATGCGATCATACGAGTATGAAAACACAAGCGTTTTCACTCAGCTGAGGCCTACCAACTCCTACTCTCAACCTCCACGCGGTGACAGCCGGGTGCCTAGTACCTTATTCGAAGATATTGGTAACCAACCCATTTTGGCGGATTCTTGGCGGCAGCAGATGAGGAAGGGGGCTTTCTCACTAGAGCACTTCTTCCTGTTCCAGGCGGCAGTGGACGAATTCCCTAGACGGAGTCAACGGTCGCGTTTATAGTTCCAGTTAGGTTGAACTTAGTGAATACCTTGCGCGAGCTGCTTCCACGTATTCGGATCACAGGTCAGTAAGGAATTTCAAATGTTGGTCAGGGCCTTGGAATAGAGATGGTGGCGGATGACCCCTTAATGGGCCAATGACAGCGCTTATACTCCCGTAGTGGACTACTGGCACCGGTGTACCCGGCCCCTCGTCCTAGGGGAATAATTAAGGAACTGGCCCTCCAGGTTGGGGGTTGTGTCGTCGGGGTAACTTCCCTACCACGTAAAAAACATACGGTTCCGAAACAACCAAAGGCCTCGGATAAGGATGACTCAACTTATGACGACCCCAGCGAACGAAATAATGACAACGACTTTCGGATCTGTACGTGGAATGTTCTGTCTCTTTACAGACCACGTGTAGCCGAACAATTAGCAGAGGTCCTAGACTGCTATAAAGCAGATATTACCGCAATCCAGGAAGTGCAATGGGATGGGCCGGGCAAAAAGGGGATGATCAACTGTGACATCTACTACGGTGATTGCTACAGAGGCAACAGACAACGCTTATTCGGATGCGGATTTGTCATACGCAGCAGACTTAGGCAAGAAGTTTTAAGCTTCCGACACGTTAGCGAGCGTATTATGACTATCCGGATCAAGGGTAAATTCACTAATATAAGCCTGATATGTGTTCATGCCCCCACGGAAGAAAAGGATCCTGCCACCGAAGACAAAACATACGAGGAATGTCCTAAATACGATGTTAAAATCGTATTCGGCGATTCGAACGCCAAAATAGGAAAGGAGGACGTTTTTGGTAGGGCAGTCGGTAAGCATAGCCCACACAACACCACGTCTGATAACGGACTAAGGCTAATTGATTTCGCTGTGGCGCGAAATGTCACCATAGCAAGCACATGGTTTCAACATCTCGATATTCATAAGCAAACATGGCGGTCCAATTTAGGGGTGGCAATGGTGTAGTGGTACCATCGTCAATTGCCACGCTAATGGTTCATGGTTCAAATCCTGATGTCAGCAAGCATTTATTTATTTCTCATGAAATATATAAAGTCAGTCCGATCATTTGCCAAAGCTTCTGTGAACACTACTGTGAAGGCATAACACTGGCAGTAGCTTGCTCATGTGGCTGGAGAAATTGTTCGCTCTGTTGATGATGATTTGCCTTTGACATCGATTATCTGGAAAAAAAGTACTGTGAATCAGAAGCAATGACAATAATAACAAAAAAATCTCCCCAGTTATCTGGACGCCACCCCCGGAGAATAGCTGAAGCATAAACAACTGAGCTTCAAAAACCACTACACCAAAATCTTTCTCTCTCTCTCTCTATCCATACTTTCCAAACGCCCGCACTGTGTGTAAACATGTTAAAGGTATTCATAACCCTTTGATTGCGCGCAAATTATAGAAAAAAAAAAAAAAATGATCATGTAACGATCAACCAAGTTGATTATATTGCGATCAACCCAAGGCATGCCTCCAGTAGTCTGGATGTCCGGACCTTCCGAGCGGCCAACATAGAGTCGGATCATTACCTTGTTGTGGCCAAGGTACGAAAGCGGATATCCCAAACTGAGCAACAAAGAAGAATCACTGTGAGAAAATTTAACGTCGAAAAGCTACAATCGCAAGAGACCGCCAGACTCTTCGCTAAACGCGTATCCCGAAATCTCAATCACCCCTATGCCGCCAGCATCAAGTGCCGAAAACTAGTGGCAACGCTGCCAACATGCCATTTGGGACCATGAAAAAACTTTTTGGTATTTTCTGGGATTTGAACTTGGAACCTTAAGCGCAGTGATCCGACACACTAACCACTTACGCCACGGCGCCAACATCGGCTTCTTCAAAAGAAAAAGAAAGAGCATGAGAAGCGCGTTTGAGAATATAGAGAGTTTATACTCCAGGAACAATATACGGAAGTTTTACCAAAAGGTAAAAAGAACGCGTCAGAGACGCAATACCCGTACAGAAACCTGTAGAGATGAAAATGGAAACCTCGTAGTAGAATCACAGTCGGTGCTGAGAATATGGAAAAACTACTTCTGCAGACTGTATAACGGTGACGAAGACCAACATCCCGTTGTCAGGCAGAATGAACCATTCAACATAGACCATGATAGTCAAAATTTCCGTCCACCTGACCAAAACGAAGAGAGGATAGCAATATGCAAGCTAAAATTCAACAAGGCTGCTGGAACTGACGGCTTACCGGGCGAACTTTTCCAGCCAGCTGGGGATGAATTGGTAGAGTGCATACACCAATTCGTCTTTAAGATTTGCTCAAATAAGTGTATGCCTAATGAATGGAATCTCCGCATTATTTGCCCGATCCACAAGAAAGGAGACCCCCTCAACTGCGCCAATTATAGAGGCATCAGTCTCCTAAACATCGCATGCAAGATCTTTTCTGCGATATTGTATGAACGCCTGAAACCTTTTATCAACAGCCTGATTGGACCCTATCAGTGCAGTTTCAGGCCAGGAAAGTCCACCATCGATCAAATCTTCGCACTTCGGCAGATCCTGGAGAAAACCCAAGAATTCCAAATCGATGTTCACCACCTCTTTGTCGATTTCAAGGCCGCCTATGACAGCATCTATAGAGAAGAGCTTTATAGAGTCATGTCTAGTTTTGACATCCCTCCCAAACTTGTCCATCTGTGCACGGTGACGATGGAGAATGCTCGCTGCTCCATCAAGGTCGGTGATGACCTCACCGAGACCTTTGATTTAAAAAAAAGGTTTTAGACAAGGTGACGCGCTGTCATGTAATGTCATGTAGGCGAACGCCACAGGCGGATCAGTAGAAATGCGGTGAAGTGGGAGGGTTGTGATCCCTTGTTTTCGGATCATAGCCTCGCTGATAAAAGGAAGATGAAGAAGACGCGCTGTCATGTAACTTCTTTAATATTGTACTTGAATAGATTGTGGATGAAGATATCCTTGGTCGCTTCGAGAAAAAAATTCTTCGTAAGATTTTCGGCCCCGTTTGCGTTGACGGGTTTTAGAGGAGAAGATTCAATCACGAAGTATACCAACGCTCCGCCCCGCAGAGTTTTCGAATCTAACCCCGAGGGACGACGCAGTAGAGGGAATCATCGCCGTAGGTGACGCGCACAAGTTCAAGGGGACCTTAACCAACTTGGAGTGCGCAACTGGAGGCAATTAGCTAAAGACCGAGAGGCTTGTTGGTTGAGGCCCAGGTTCAGCCCGAACTGTAGCGCCACCTAAGTAAGTAAAAGTAAGGTTGTCAACAGTGCAGGACACGCGCGTTATACGAAAAAACAAAATAAAAATAAAATAGTAAAAGTGAAAGTGAAGTCGTAAAAATGCTACAAATACGTACATTTTGTGATTGTTTTATATTATAGATAGTTTGTTCTTCTTGTTTTTTGAAAAAAAAAATATTGAACATTATTTTTGTTAAATAATAACAAAGGGGCTGATCTTAGGGGTTAGCCCCCTGTTTCCATATTGGTGACAGAAGTGGCTGACTATAGGAGAATGTTTTTTAAGCTCAGCGTAAAAGATGAAAAATCCCTAGTTGGTAACTTCAAAAATTACTTTTAGTTAAGCCATTTTGAAAAATGGACGTTTTTGCTCAAGAGCAAACTTAATTTCCATAACTACAAAGAAGAGGCACTAGCTGAAGCCTTAACGCAAATTGGTAAAGGTAAGTGGTTCATAAGCAAAGCAAGTAAAGGATTTTGGGATCCCTAGAGGCACTCTACAAGACTGCATCCATGGTAGAGTTGTCGAAAAGCCAAGAAAAATGTGGCCCGAGATCGTTCTGAGTGCAACCGAAGAGCAAACTCTTCCCAATTGGTTGATTGATCTTGCGAAATGCGGATTTCCACGGAAACTAACGGACCTGTTGAATGCGAAGCAAAAAATTGTTCAGGACAAATCTTGGTATTACGCTCTTCTTAACCGCCATCCCGAATTGTCCCTAAGAACAGTTGAAGGACTTTCAAAATGGGATCTTCAATGCGGATGTTGATGAGTGGATGGTTGTATTTCCCTGTGTGCGTCATCCTCAAGCAGTGGTTAAAAGTATGCCAAATAAATGACTACTAGGGAGATCAGAAAGTGGCTGGATGCGGTCGGAAACATTTTTCAAATACGTGGCCAATAGTTTTAATTACTGGCTTACTAAAAACATTACCAAACGGCCAGCATTGTTTCTAGTCGATGGTCACAAGTCACACCTGACGATGGAGCTGAGCGACTTTTGCTGCGATAATGGGATCATTTTTGTGTGCTCTAACCAAACACTACTCACATTAATCAACGTGGGTGCATTCAAAGGCATCAATCATATTGGAATCATTATAAAACACCTTTTTGTGCAGTTTATATAATTTTTAAGCACATATTACTGAAATAAATGTTTCTTTTTGCTCTTAAATTATTTATAACTATTTTATTAATTATTTAACATTAAACGATTTTTTTAAGTTGCTTTTTATTGTTGGTAAGATGGTGGCAATGTAGAAATACGAATTGGGGCTGACTACTGGATTCTTACGTGGCCGACTACTGGAAACGAAGGGGCCGACTACTCCAGAATCCCACTTACTTCGCTCTTTTTGTTAATAGCTTGCATTAGGTAGTAAATCCAATTAATAATTTCAGCATTTTCCAACCTGCACATTCAAAACGTTTGGAAAAACTAAAAGCTGTATCAAAAAGTTGAATACCGGATTTTTAAAGAACATTGAAATACAACAAAAGAGTTAAAGGGCTGATTACTGGTGCCATCACCCTAAGTGAGAAAGAAAAAAATTATTCTTTAATAAATCAAAAAAGGATACATTCAAAAACTATTATAAATTGCAAAAATAGGTACATATACTTAGTTAAGCAAATGAACAAACTTTTTTTTTATTTTTTTATAACGCAACAGGGTTTCCATTGATTAAAACCAAGGAGCCACGATTTAATTACTTTTCTAACGCGGACAAATCTCTTATGGATAGAATTTCCAAGGGCAGATTACTTACTTACTTAGATGGCGCTACAGTCCGGGGTGGACCTGGGCCTCAACCAACAAACCTCTCCAGCCAGCGCGGTTAAGAGCCAGCTGCCTCCAGTTGCGCACGCCAAGTTGATTGAGGTCCCCCTCCACTTGTTTGCGCCACCTACCGCGAGGTCGTCCTCTACTGCGTCGTCCATCCGGGGTGGATTCGAAGACTTTCTTAGCGGGAACGTTGGGCTCCATCCGCTCTAAATGACCCAGCCATCTTAGTCGCTGTATGTGAACTCTTCTGGCTAAGTCGATGTCCTTGCACAGGCCGTATAGTTCGGCATTGTAACTTCCGCTCCACTCACCGTCTATGCAGTCGGGACCAAAGATCACTCGAAGAAATTTTCTCTTGAAATAACCAAGGGCATCCTCATCCGGTTTTGTCAAAGCCCATGCCTCTGCGCCATACAGCAGGACTGGGATGATTAGTGTCTTATAAAGAGTTACCTTAGTAGTTCGAGATAGGGCTTTACTACTCAATTGCCGTTTTAGCCCATAGAAACAACGATTGGCAAGAGTAATTCTTCGTGTGATCTCCCTACTGATATCATTTGCGGAGTTCACCATAGAGCCTAGGTAGAAAAATCCTTTACTACCTCAAAGATATACCTGTCTATTGTGGCGTCATGTCCAAGACGCCGATGTTGGGTGTCCTTTTTTGTAGACAGCATATATTTTGTTTTGCTTTCATTGACCGCTAAACCCATTTTTGCTGCCTCGATCTCAATACTCGTAAATGCCCCATTGACTGCCCGCTGAGTTCTTCCGATTATGTCAATGTCATCGGCATAAGCGAGTAGTTGTACAGACTTGTAAAAGATTGTACCTCCGGTGTTGGCTTGTGAGTTTCGTACAATTCTCTCAAGTACTATATTAAAGAGATCGCATGATAGCGCGTCACCTTGTCTAAGACCTTTCCTGACATCGAATGGTTCGGTGATCTTCTTACCGACTTTGATGGAGCAGTGAGAGTTTTCCATCGCCATTCTGCACAAACGGACGAGCTTGGCAGGGATACCAAGACTAGACATGGCTCTGTACCATATACCTCGTTTCTATACACGCTATCATAGGCAACTTTGAAATCGATGAAGAGGTGGTGCGTATCGATTTTATATTCATGGGTTTTTTCCAAGATCTGCCGTAGTGTGAATATTTGGTCAATGGTGGACTTTCCCGGCCTGAAACCACACTGATAAGGATCTATCAGGTTGTCGACGATCGATTTTAGGCGTTCACATAATACGGCAGACAGGATCTTATATGCGATGTTGAGGAGACTTATACCTCTGTAATTGGCGCAGTTTAGAGGGTCTCCTTTCTTCAGGATCGGGTAAACGATGCTGAGGTTCTATTCATCGGGCATACTTTCGTCCGCTCAGTTTTTACAGATGAGTTGGTGCATGCTCCTTACCAACTCATCTCTTCCTGCTTTGAAAAATTCAGCGGCAATGCCGTCGGCTCCAGCAGCTTTGTTGGATTTGAGTTTAGACATCGCTATCCTCACTTCATTCTGATCGGGTTGACGGGAATCTTGACTGCCATCGTCACTGTTGAATGGCTCATTCAGCCTGCCAACGGAATATTGGTCATCATCGCCGTTTACCATTCTGCAGAAGTGTTCCTTCCATATCCTCAGTACCGACTGCTATTCTACAATACTACTATATTGCCGCTTTCGTCCCTGCAGGCTTCTGTTCTGGCTTTGAAACCCTGGCATGTCCTTTTAACCTTTTGGTCATTCCTGCAATAAAGTCTCTCAATTTCCTCGATCGAGCTCTTTTTTCTCCTTTCTGAAAAGTCGATGTTCCTCTTTTCTCCTGCTCACGTAGAGCTCGTAAGCAACTCTGGTCCTTCTATGCAGCGCCGCTTTGTACGCCTCTTGTTTAGCTGCATGTGCTTGCCGGCATTCCTCATCAAACCAGGGGTTTCGTTGTGGTGGGCGAGAGAAACCCAGTGCATCAGAAGCGGCATCTCTGATGGCTTGTTGGCAACGCTGCCACTGGTCTTCCGCATTTGCTGCTGGTGGCATAGGACTTAGGTTAAGATTAGAAGAAACTCGATCGGCAAAGGCTCTGTCGATCTCCTGCGATTGTAGCCGCCCGACGTCAAATTTCCTCACAGTATTTCGTTGACTTTGCTCCGTTCTGGATATCCGCATCCGTACCTTGGCTACAACTATGTAGTGATCCGAGTTCACGTTGGGTCCTCTGAAAGTCCGAACACCCAGAATACTGGAAGAGTGCCTTGCGTCGATCGCAATGTGATCGACTTGGTTGACAGTTTTTCGATCAAAGGAGAGCCATGTTCCTTTGTGAATGTCGAGACGTGGAAACGGCGTACTAGCTACGACAAAGTTTCGCCCCGCCGCAAAGTTGATTAGCCTAAGTCCGTTGCCGGATGTGATGTCGTGCAGGCTGTGCTTTCCGACAACGCTACTAAAGACGTCCTCTCTTCCTAGATTTGCGTTAAAATAACCTAGGATAATTTTAACGTCGTGGCTAGGGCATTGCTCATACGTCTTGTCCTAGAGCTGGTAGAAGTAATCCTTTGTCGTGTCGTCCTTCTCCTCGTGAGGGGGGTGAACGCATATTATGCTAATTTTGGCAAATTTAGCCTTGATACGGATAGTCATAAGGCGCTCGTTCACATGCCGGAAACTCAAGACTTCTTACCCAAGTCTGCCTCCAATAACAAATCCGCACCCGAATAGACGCTGTCCTTTTTGTCTGTAGCAATCGCCGTAGTAGATGTCGCAGTTTTCCATAATCCTTTTGCCCGGCCCATCTCATCGCACTTCTTGGATGGCGGTAATGTCTGCTTTGAGACACTCTAGGGCCTCCGCAAGTTGTTCGGCTGCACGTGGTTTGTAGAGGGACCTAACATTCCACGTGCAGACACGAAGATCGTTGTCCTTTTTACGTTTGCTTGGGTCGTCAATAGTAAAATCATCCGTATCCGAGGCTGTTGGTTGCTTCGTAACCGAAAGTTTTTTACGTGGTAGGGAAGTTAACCCGACGGCACAACCCCCAACCTGGAGGACCAGATCACTTTTTTTTACCCCTAGGACGAGGGGCCGGATACACCGATACCAGTAACCCACTTCGGGGATATAAGCGCTGCCGTTGGCCCATTAAGGGTTCATCCGCCACCATCTCTTTTTCAATACCCTGACGTAGTATTGAAAATCCTTACAGACCTCAGCTCCGAATATGTCGAAGTAGCTCCGGTAAGGTATCCGCTGGTCTGTAGACGTCACCGTTGATTTCACCGAGAGAATTCATCCGCCACACATCCTCCTTCTGAGGAGCTCTTGCTAGACTTCTGAGACGTATATTTCAGCCAATCAGGTCAACAAGAGATGCCTCGTCCGGTTAAACATATGCGCGCTGAAGTTCACCCAGATGTGCTTAGGCAGGTCTGAGTGTTCAGCTACACATATATCGTCAGACTCAGCATACGCTCATCGTTGGTTCACTATCAGATAGCTATCCAGCGGGCACCACGAGGAGGTGATGGTGCGATTAGCGCAAATTAAATAGTTTAAATAGTTTGCATGAAACAATAGAGTGAACTGAGATGCTTGTAACATCGATAACTGCCGGCTGTATGAGCACAGATTATATGTAGGTACAATATATCTGCGGTTAAACCGCGCGATATCTGCCGTGTCTGTTTGGGCCACGAACCTCACGCGCAGTGGTCTGTCACAATATGTACCTTTGTATAAGTAATATTAGAAATAATTCAAAAATATGATTAATATTACTTACCTATTTCATTTTCAGCTTATTTGTGTTCAATACTTTTGAGGGGTACGTTACAGATACTGCAATCATGGCGATATGTTGCTGCCAGATGAAACATACGAGATTGATCCAGTTATAATAACGAAATTTGAAATCGAATCAGGGGCATCAAATCGTACACAAAATACAAAGTCCATTAAGAGTACTCATATGGTTAAAAAGAAAACTGAGACGAGAAAAAGTATAAATGGAACAGGAGCAACAACAAAAAAATCAATCCACTGGAAGAGCAGTTATGCAGAAACATGCGAATTTTTCAACAACATCCCGGACTACATTGGGGAATCATTTTCTCCATTCGCATTTGTTGGAATACACCGGGAACAAAGCGATGATTCTGATTACCAGAATAACTGCTATGGCCTTAAATCAGTCACTAACAGCTTTGATGTTCTTCGAGAATGTGAAGAGTTCCTCTGTCGGTATCGCATACGACCGGATTTCTTCTGCAAATTTCAAAAAGCCTTTAGGTAAGGCAATCTAGAATTTTTTCCATTTATCTTAACGTGGCATTCCAACATTTTTACAGCTCTGGCTTATCATCTCCTACTTCGAAATCGCAGAGCCCCAAAGAGGACGATCAATCATATTTGGTGGATAATACAGCTGTTCCGAAGAAAGGAGACTCGCCGATAATGCGAAGATTTAGCAAATCAACAGCGATATACACGTTGCCAATAGCTAGAAACCGAAAAATGAGTAGCATTTCTACGTCTACTGGTAAGCTAACAAATACATACATATGTTTACGTATACAGTTTATCAAGTCTCAAACAAAATTTTTCAGTACAAATCTAAAATCTGTAAAACCTCACACGGGCAGAACTATTCATTACTTCTTACTATTGGTGTGTTTTCGTGAGAACTATGCAAAGCAAAGTGAAAGCTTCTCCACAAGACGATTCTAAGTCAATCTGGTTAAAACTTTTTTAATTGTTTGAAGATTGGTGATTGAATTGAAATTGAAGTAAAAAGTATGAAAAAGTTGTGCTTAAATGTATGAAATACTACTGAATCATTCAAGTTGAATGGAAAAGCTTTTCTCAGGGAAAAAGCTCTTCCCATCCATCGCAACTCATTTTCGACTGAGAAAAAAAGTTAAAGTGGTTCCAAGAAACTTTGTGTTGTTGTACTCCGTATTAAATCTTACTTCACTGAGAAGTGACGTTTCACCAAAACGCACCAAATGTCTATCAACATATGTATGCAATAGAGTATAAAAACTAAATTTTTATTAAATGAAAACTCTTTAAGAATTTATAAATAAATAAATATTTGGCGCAACAGCTCTTTAAGTGCCTGGGCCAACCATTTAAAGGCTTTCGTAATATTATATAGCCGGCACTTTGCGGTCTCATAAACTGAATACATAATCTTTAAGAAACTTAACTTTATTTTATTTAACTACTTTACCTATAAGCACAAAAAAATGTTTCAAATGAAAGACTACGAGTTCTTTTATTATTGTAGAATATAGAGGTCAGCCTAATCTTTTTTTTTTTGTTTTTTTTTTTTTTTTTATAATTTGCGCGCACTCAAAGGGTTATGAATACCTTTAACATGTTTACACACAGTGCTTGCGTTGGAAAGGATGGATAGAGAGAGTGCGCGAAAGATGTTGGTGTAGTGGTTATTGAAGCTCAGTTGTTTATGCTTCAGCTATTCTCCTTTGCAGCTACTACATTGTTGGCCGGGATTCGCGGTGCCAGTATTATATTCTTTAGACAGAAGTGTAAAAAAAAGGTGTATAGTGAAAGCTTATAACGCTTTCTGGAATCACTTTTGTGCCTGTTCGCATTAGTGCACGAATGACCGTCATGCCCATGGACATCGTGATCACACTCAAAAAAAGCGTCATTGGAATGAAATAGATTTTGACAGAATAGGAACGCTGAAATTCAAAACATAAGAAACCGTTGAAGTAATCGCATCTCACGAAGAAAGAAGAAAATTTCCCAAAGTTTTAGAGATAAACATTTATAAAAAAAATTATTTTTTTTTGGGAATATCTGAATGGAATCTGAAAAGCGTTTTCGGTACACACTCGAAAACATGAAGAGGGAAGTAACCTGCAATAACTAATAATGTATGTTTCTTAATACATATGTGTATGGACATAGATGCATACATAGGTATATACATTTTACAGCGTATAAACAGTGAGGTAGGTATGGGGGGGCCTGCTGCCCCCTTGCAACCTCCCGGCCAGGGGTCACTGTTGGATTTAAGGTGGGTGCGAGGATGGGTGTATGTAAAGTTCCTTTATATCCATGTTCGTCACCCAACCTCGCACCCACCTCAAATCCAACAGCGACCCCAGGCAGGGGGGTCTTGACATATATCCCTGCGCTCACCTTCGACAAAAAAAAATCTTGACATATATCCCTGCGCTCATATTATATTCATTAAAATACGACGCCTAATGGAAATCCACAGTTTTTTGAATAGATATTAACTCTCCGAAAATTTGGGACTTATGTCCCATTTTCGCAAAAAAAATTTGGACTTAATGTCTCGATGGGGTGGGACATAAGTCCCAAAAGAAAAATTTGGGGCTTATGTCCCTGCGCCATATAAGTCATAAGAATAGTTTTGAACTTAAGATTGTGGAACTATGGCCCTAAATGTTGTGGACTGCTGGCCCAGGTGGGTCAAAAGTCCATTGTGGACTAAACGTGAGCCGATCGTGGTGTGACATTGGACTAATAAAGTTTTATCAAAACTATTGCATTGCACTGGCTGTGCTTCAGACCTCAAAAACATTTTATGGCATTAGCTCATATTTAAATGTGAATTAACACCATATGGCGTTAGTTCACATTAATTGATGGCTTTAGTTCTCATTTGAAAGTTAATTAAAGCCATAAGTGGATTATGGCGTTAATTCGCATTTGAAAGTGAATTAACGCCATTATGGCCTTAGTGCACGGCACCGGATTTTACCATATTAAATTTTCAGTGTTTATGCCATTTCTTTCAAAGTCCCCCTTTGATATTATGCACTTATGCCACCGTAGTTTCCAGTTTGAGAACCACTGCTCGAACGCGTTTTTAGAAATGGTCTTGACCTCGCTCTGCGATTTCGCCTTTATCTTATTATTGTTGAAAAACGTTGTCCTTTGAGTATCTCTTTGAGTTTGGGAAGTAGAAAAAAGTCGCAGGGTGCCATCTCTAGAGAATAGGGTGGTTGCGGCATTACAGTTGTCGACAGGACCCAATTTTACACTTTTAAAGATTTAACCCCGAAATGAAAAAAATGTTCTTTTGGCTAACTTTAGTATTTCAGTGGGAGGTTTATTCCTCGGTTTTTGCTAGAGGCGGTGGCGATGGGTCGTGTTTCGTCGGCGGAATACCTAAAATTGTTCCACTTCCTCATTCTTCACCTTTTTGGAAAGTGTCATATGACCGTATTCCTGTATATTTTTCGAGCGCCAATGTACACGTTCAAAATATGAGTCAGGAATTTGTGCAACTGGTCTGGTTGTTTGTTTAACCCTAGAACACACGCTCGGGTACCCGTGTATCCAATTCCAACTTTGAATCGCTATTGCTCTTAAACCAGTCATCCTACAGTATTCAAATTAAGAATTTGGGAAATTTAAGTAATTCTGAGCATTCAAAGTTATTTCATTAATTTTGGTCCATGGTTCAGGACCTACAAGCTTCCAAAGTTGACACATCCGTGAACAATTCGACAATTCTTGCGATGAGAGATGACAAGTGGGAAATTATACAATATCCCTCTTTCTGTAACAGAACACGACAAGTGTCAAGAAACGCTTGTAGAACTATGGTTCAACGAGGACAGGTAATTTTCATATTGTCAAAAGCTGACAAGTGCATTTTTTATGTAATATCTTTAGAAGCAGAATACAAAATATAATATCTTCTTCTTCTTCTTCTGCACGGGCATCATACAAAATATAATATAATATAATATAATATAATATAAAGTAATATTTAATTAAAAATGTACTTTTTTGATTCTGAATTTGATAGTAACGGTGATAGTGATAACAGTGAACCTCGTCACAGGTTGAAAGTTTTTAAGCCAAGAATTGATTTTGATGTAAGTAGCTGAAAAATGTTGTTTATCAAAATCAAATGCACACAATCTTGCTGCAAGACTAAGCAGGAAAATATAGGTCAAGGCACTACAAATAAAATTTATTCATTGTCCGCCGCAATTTTTCCCATTTTTACTCCTTAAACACTTGTCGAAGAATGCCGACAAGTCAAAAGAAATTAATTCTTTTGACAAGTACAACGGTTTGCGTTCTGTTACAGAAGCATAGTTCGACACAAATAGCAGCAGTGAAAACAATTTCGCTTGTTTACCTCTAACAATCCCTACACACTTTTGTTTGAGAAATTCCAGTTTTATATATACAGGAAAAACGACGTTTTTTTTCTATTTCGCAAAACAGCTCAACTACTTTGTTATACACCAATTTTAACTGAGATGCTACATAAGATTTTGCTTTTCTAACGAAATTCACTTTCACTAATCTTGAAGTGCAACCATTTTCTATTTTAGCCCAGGTAGAAAATATGAACGAAAAGTAGCTTAAAATGCTCTTTGAATCTTAAATTAAGCACGTGAACAATAAAAAGTGAAATAATTATTATATTTGAAGAACAGTAAAAAATGCTCAATAATTGATAGTGGATACACCGGTACCCCGGGTGTGTGCTTGCATAGTTCTTGTTTAGTGTATATTTAAGGGTTAAGGAACCCAAACCATCGTCACGCTCTATTACCAATATTCTTATTTTATAACAACAGTGATGTTATTTTTCGCCATGAACTGTTGAATAAGCAAAGTGGTATGAGCCGGTGCGTTGTCGTGGTGCAAAATCCACGAGTTGTCTCTCTAAAGTTCGGGTCGTTTTCCAGATCGTCCCACGCAAATTACATAAAACTTGTAGGTAGTACTCCTAATTGACTGTACGACCAGTCGGTAAAAAATCGTAATGAACTATTCCATTCCAGTCAAAGAAAACGGTTAGAAAGCCCTTCATATTTAACCGGATTTGACGTGCTTCTTTCGGTCTTGGCTCTTCAAGAAACTTCCATTGAGACGACTGAGCCAAAGCCCTTCTTTAACATTTTGTATCCTTCGCTGCACTTAATTCCACAAAATTTAGCACAAAATTTCACACAAAGTCTCTGATCCGACATTTTGCCATACAAAAAATCGCCAAACACACTTACGAATATGAACGTCTTGCTCATTCGATCAGCAAATATAAACTAAGCATCGCAGCTGCCTGATAGTTAACACGTGCGAGTACGTTACTGGCAGTGCTACCAATATACAAAAAAGGCTAGACTCGATAAACAAGATACAGCGTGCGCAATTTCAAAATTCTCGTTACTGTTTAATCACACCTTGTATGTGTCGGCTCCATCCTATGCCCTATATTATTTATTTATTTATTTATTTATTTATTCGTCTCCAAGTATTATAAACTTTTTAGATTACTTACAAGATCAAATATAATATTTACAAACTGTAATAATAGTATACATTTATATTTATATGAATTCATGATTAAACTTTTACAAACAGTTCTACTTATATGAAAGTCAGTGGCATTTTCAAGTTCATTGTAATTAATACAAGCAATACTTATTTGATCATTTTCACCATAATTTGTTCTATGTTTGGAAACATACAAGAAATTGTTTTCTCTAGGTCGTAAACTGCGAGCCGGGACATACCATAAACATTAAACAATGAGAGTAAGATTGGACAATCAATGCATGCAGATAAAACATCGTGAGCAAAAAGAGCTGAATAATAGATCCTTCTTTTCTTAAGAGGCTTAGGGTTAATTAAGGCACATCTGGCTTCATAATTGGATATATTATTATTATCCCAAGATAGCTTTCTGAGGGCAAATCTTGTAAATCGCTTTTGAATCCTTTCAATACGAATCTCACTATTGTAGTAGTATGGATTCCATACTATACAGCAGTACTCTAGTACTGGGCGAATTAATGAAATATATAATGATTTCACAGTATATGGATCCTGAAAATCTTTTGAGTTTCGAGATATGAAACCCATCATAGAGTTAGCTCTAGAGATAATGTAGTCAATGTGAACAGAAAATGTAAATTGCTCATCAAAAATTACTCCTAGATCCTTTTGATTAGTAACCCTTTTTAGGCAAGAGTTTAGAATCATATAATCAAACATTATAGGAGACCTGTTTTTAGAAAATGTTACAATTGTACACCCCTTCGGGTAGGGGCCAGAATATACCCGAGGTAGGCATGCCTGTCGTAAGAGGCGACTAAAATCCACCCTTCGTATACCGGGGATAAAATGTATACATAATATGCAATGAGTAAAACAAATAGATATAGTACCCCAGGTGGCAGTCCAGGTTCTCTGGAAAATCAGTCCTCTTCGGAGGTAGGCTCTACGGATTCTGGGGAGAGCCAATTGTTGCATTTAATAAACCCATTTTTGAGAAATTCAAGGGTAACTCGGTCTCCACCATCAAGACCGAATGTCTCCGGAAAAAGAAGTCCGCCGGAAGCGCAAGCGCAAGAGAAACGGGACTCAGTGAAATGTAATAGCTTTGAGGAAGAAAACAATGAACTCCGTATTAAGCTAAATAAAATGGATCTACTCTACCAAGAGCTTAAAAGAGAGGTAGAATCACTTAAAGAGGAAAACAAGGCCTTAAAGAATTCTCTTTTGCAAAGAGAACGCGAAGTTACCCCACCCCGTGTAGCTAGTCCCAAATATCACACGGATGAAGAAGAGCTAGCACGCGAAACAAATGGGGTCTCAAAGAAAAGGCCCAGCAAAAAACGAAGAGCCGGTTCTACACCTGAAATCGAGCCACGAAAACAAGACAAAGAAAAAGACTTGAAACAGAAACAAATTCACGACAAATTACGTCCCCCGCCTGCAATAAACGTCGTCGGCTGTACGGACTACAATAAATTGCATTGCCTTCTCAAGGGAACTGTGACATCGGAATTTAAAGTAACGTCATTCCGAAACAATGATTGGAAAATTAATGTAGTTGACTCTGACGACTACCGAGCAATATCGAAAAAACTAAACGCGGAAAAGATCCAGTGGTTCACGTACGAAAATAAATCAGAAAGACCACTCCGTGTTATAGCAAGGGGTCTCCACCCCTCGTGCACTAAAGATGACATTATAAATGACCTTAAAGGAAAAGGCTTGAAAATTATCGACGCAATTAATATCTTAAAGAAGATGTAGCAGAAAACGGAACAAAGCAATGAAATCTTGGTCAAGCATGGACTTCCGCTCTTTATGCTAACCTTCGATAGAAGCGAAAATATAGACGATATTTATAACGTAAAAAGTATTTTGAATATCGTAGTTCAAATCGAGCCTATGCGTACGAATACACGATCGATACCTCAGTGCAAACGCTGTCAAGGTTTCAATCACACCCAGTCGTATTGCCAAAAAGAACCGAAATATGTAAAATGTGCCGGGAACCACTTATCAGAAAGGTGTGACTTAAATAAGCAGGCTCCGGCGACCTGCATAAACTGTAAAGGCAAGCACCCAGCAAACTATCGAGGTTGTGAAGTGGCAAAGGAGCTTCAAAAAAGGCGCGATACTCTCAAGAATCCGATACATTCGAACCCAAGCTTAAGAGATCGTAAAACCGATAAGCCTAAGACCGCTAAGCCAGTCAAAACGACGAGACCGATAAAGGGAATTAAAAAAATTGCGCAAGAGAACGTCGCTGGTCCAAGTGCAGCGGAAAAACCGCCACAGCTTGACGCGAGATCGTACGCGCAAGTCGTGTCAAACGAAAACAAATTAAGATCAGCTACAACAGATCCGGTTAGCCAAATATTTACCATTATATTGGAAAAATTTGAGGAGCAAACCAAAGTTAATAAAATTATGCTTGACAAATTGAGCAAGCTCGAGTTCAATCCTCGCAAGACAATCAAAAAAACATGAATATGAAACAGCTACTTAAGATACTAACGTGGAACGCAAACGGCCTTCTGAAAAAAATCGACGAGTTAGAAGTGTTTCTACGGAAAAATAATATTGATATATGTTTGGTATCGGAATCGCACTCAAAAAAGGGACTTAGACCCAAAATAAAAGGTTACAGCCATGCGAATCATCCTTCGGAAAATGCGAGAGGCGGGTCCTCTCTTTACATCAAAGACTGTATTAAGCACTCCGAAAACATAGAAATAGAATTTGATTCTATGCAAATAAGCTCAGTCTTCGTAAAAATAAACCACTTAAACTACAACATCGGATCTAGTTACTTCTCTCCGGGATATAAGCTAGTAGAAGACGACCTCGTTCGTCTCTTTGACTCGCTCGGACCTAATTTTGTCTTAGGTGGTGACTTTAACGCGAAACACACTTTCTGGGGATCAAGATGCAATTCGACAAAAGGCAGATTATTATACAGTCAGCATGAAACGTGGGGTGAACTTTTTTTCGACAGGAAAGCCAACTTATTGGCCAACTGACAAAAATAAAATCCCTGACCTCGTCGACTTCTTTATCGCAAAAGGGTTAACTAAAAATTTGACTTAAGTCGAAGAATGCTATGACCGCCTAGGTTAACTAGTAACAAAACTAACTGGGACGCTTTCAGAAGAGACTGCAAGGAAAATGTTGCTTTAAATGTACCGCTAAAGACACCGCTCGAAATAGAAGAAGAAATCGACAAACTCGTCGAAGCCATTCAGAGCTCGGCATGGAAAAACACTCCTTTGCGGAAGACAGAAGCGCGGAACAATAAAGTCAAATACCAGCCTGAAATCGAAGACCTCATACGAGAAAAGAGAAGAGCGCGCAAGAGATGGTAACAATCCCGCGCGCCACCGGATAAAACTTATCTGAACCACCTTTGTAACAAGCTAAAAAATGTGCTGCAGGACCTAAAAAATCACGAGACTTCTACTTACCTCGAGGGTATGACCGCTGATAAACATTCAAACTACTCTCTATGGAAAGCCTTGAAGCCCATAAGGAAACCTGTAATGCACTCGCCGCCAATTAGGAAAGCTAACGGAGAGTGGGCAAAAGAAGACAAAGAGAAAGCATAATTATTTGCCGATCACTTAGAGGAAACGTTCAAGCCGTTCGATGGACAACCGTTGATCGAAGATCCGAATGATAATATGGCACCCGACAACTTTAAAGTAAAAACCGTATCCCTGTCCGAACTTCGAATGATAATAAAAAAATTGAAAAATAACAAGGCTCCGGGATATGATTTAATCACTGGCGAAATTTTGAAAGAGCTACCGAAAAAGTGCTGGTTAAGTTGCTCTACATTATAAATGCTTCTTTAAGACTGTTATATGTTCCAAGGCAATGGAAAGTCGCCGAAGTTATTATGGTTCCGAAACCGGGGAAGTGTGCAAATGACAAGAAATCATATAGACCCATTTCACTTCTGCCAATAATATCTAAGGTCTTCGAGAAACTTCTGCTGAAACGATTGCAGCCAGTAATTAAAGAAAGACACTTGATCCCGGATCATCAATTCGGCTTTCGGATCAAACATTCCACAATTGATCAGGTGTATCGAATAACGAACAAAATTGAAAAAGCTCTAAAAGGGAAAAAAATATGCTCTAGTGCTTTTCTCGACGTATCGCAAGCCTTCGACAAGGTATGGCACGAAGGACTAAGGTATAAGATAAGGGTAATCTTACGAGAAAAGTTGTACAGAATATTGGAATCTTATCTTGAAAACAGACTTTTCCGTGTTAGACACGGGAGTGAATATTCGGATTTCAAAGATATCTACGCCGGTGTTCCACAAGGAAGTGTTCTCGATCCAATCCTGTTCTTGCTGTACACAAGAGATATACCACAAGATGAAGGGACCGTTGTAGCAACGTTCGCAGACGACACGGCTATCCTCGTAACGGATGAGTCAGTCGAATCATCAACGGGAAAACTCCAACGAGCTTTGAACAATGTATGCGAATGGAACCTGGCGAATAGTCCTCAATGAGACAAAATCAACGCATGTCAATTTTACGTTAAGAAAGATAAACAACTTACCTATATCCATTAACTCGGTGCAAATACCGTACGCAAACGAGGCAAAATATTTAGGAATGACCCTAGACGCAAAACTTAAGTGGAAACCACACGTTAAAAAGAAGCGCGAAGAGCTCGAAATCAGATTTAGAGAAATGTATTGGCTACTCGGAAGATACTCGAAGTTAAGCGTATACAACAAACTGCTTCTGTATAAGCAAGTGCTAAAACCGTCTTGGACATATGGTATACAACTTTGAGGTTGTACCAAACCAAGCAATATGGCTCTACTGCAAGCATTTCAAAACAAAATACTAAGTGCAATCGTGAATGCTCCTTGGTATATAAGAAATAATGATATTCACAGAGATCTAGGAATTGCTACCGTGAGGGACGAAGTAACAAACTTTGCTCGCAAACTTCGTACCCGTCTTCATGTTCATTGCAATAATGAAATAATCCGTACTATGGATGTGACAAACCTTGAGCGCCGACTACAAAGAACAAGACCTTTCGACTTGCGCCGTAAGGAAAAACCGCATGTAATGACGGTATTAGCAGGTGCCTTCACTGGAAAGCTACCTACCTAACGCGATTAACATCACAAAAAATGAAAAAATGAGAGGAACGAATTTCCTACTACTATGAGTACGCACAGCCGGTTCTCATAGTGCCTCTCTGAGGGGGTGAGGTTTAGCCCGTAGGCATATACTGACTAGCACTGATGGCATTGTCAGATATATGAATCGGGCATAACCAATGGTACGGACCATTGGTATCTTTTCAAGATTCCTGCACCTCCAGGCGCAACCAAAAAAAAAAAAAAATTGTACACTTACCAATATTGAAACTCAAGCCATTATCATTACAACATTTTGCAACATTATTAACGTCGTTTTGCAGTTCCAGAACGTCCGACATTGACTTTACGGACTTGAATATTTTCAAATCGTCAGCATATAAGAGGCAGTTTGCATTAGAAATGTATGAGAGTAAATCATTGATGAATAAGAGAAAAAGTAATGGACCTAGATGGCTACCCTGGGGTACTCCAGAAAAATTTTAAATTTCATCTGAGGGAACAGAACCAACTTTTACATACTGTTTACGATTAGTTAAATAGCTACTGATCCAGCTTAAAATGTTTGAATGCAACCCAATCATTTCCAATTTCTTCACTAGGACATTGTGTTGAACACGATCGAATGCCTTGGAAAAATCGGTATAAATCGAATCGATTTGAAGACGCATTTCCATATTACGAAGGCAATAATTCGTAAAAATTATGAAATTCGTTGTGGTGGACCTTCCGCTCACAAAACCATGTTGACGTTCGGAGATATGATTGCGTACTGCAGCATACAATTTACTTTTCACTATAGCTTCGAATGCTTTGGGTATTAAAGGAAGCCTAGCCATTGGTCTGTAATTTTTAACAGCTCTCTTCGATCCAGATTTATAAATGGGTGTAATAAATGAACTCTTCTAGCGGTCTAAAAATTCACCGCGGCACAAGGACATATTGAAAATAATGCATAATGGCTTTACGATATTAGACTTGCATAGTTTTAGAAATAGGGGTGGAACATTATCTGGTGGAATGCTCGTACTTGAATCGAGAGCCGACAATTCCATGAATACTTCATTCTCAGTTATGGATAACAAGCTCAAACCAACCATTTCTTTACAAAAAGGTATTCTCCTGCTGTCAATTGATTTATTGACGAAATTTGATTGAAAAAATACAGCAAACATATCACATACACCTTTTAAATTGTCACTGGAAATGCCATTATAAACCATGTTGGACGGGATTCCAATCGATTTACATTAAGTGTTAATAAACGACCAAAATGTTTTAGAGTCGTGTTTAATTTTGGATTCTATTGACCATATATACTGCCTATACACAAATTTCTTCAGGAATTCATATTCATTTCTCAGCTGACAAAAATTGTCTCGCAAAGCTATAATGGGTTTACTCTTCCTATAAGTCTTAAGCATAGCGTTTTTTAATCTCGATAAAATTTTATTAAACCAGACGGGGCTTTTTGAATGTTTTGGTCGTTTAGCCAAACGTTTCCAAACGTAGTGTAGGCTGCATCTAAGTTCGAAGTGTCGAGGATTTCTTGCCAATCAAATGAAGACAAATAAGAATTTATGGAATTATAATCTCCGTTTTTAAAGTCCAAACTATTTTATTTTATTTATTTATTTATTACTATGACATGCCTATACTCAGTAAGATACAAAATCTTATAAATTAGTGATAAGCTAGAGAAAATAAATCATAATTAAAAATAAGAAATGTGATGTTAAATATTGAGAAAAAAATAAAAAAAATAAAAATTCAAGTGAAAGTTATATAAAAGTTCAAAAATAAATTATAATAAATAGTTCATCTAATTTGTGACATATATATTTTAAGGTCTCTTTTAAAACTTGTTATGTTGCCTATTCTTCTAATATACCGCGGTAATGTATTCCATAAACGGATTGCAAACACAAAAAATTGACGCTCAGAAGTGAGGGATGAATACCTTGGGTGGATCAACTGACTAGATCTGTTTGAGGAAGCCATTCTTATTTTTTTCGTAGAGGTAGGGCGGTTGCTGTGATAACAAAATGTCGCAGAGTAGAGTTAATGTTCGGAACTGAAGGAGACTGTCAAACGTCATATCAATCAAGCGCCGAGAAAAGTTTGACACACGGTCATATCTACGTAATCCGAAAACATACCTAGTTGTGCTGTTGAATGCTACCTGAAGCATTCTTTTGCTGACGTAATTACAGGAATAGAAAATTTTGCAACCATAGGTAAGGATTGGAATAACCAGAGTTTTTGCCAACATAAGCCGAGTTTTCAGGGGGGTGTATGCTTGTGAAACCCAAAGAGTACGAAGTATGCCATATGTTTTGCCAACTATTGAGTTTATATGATTATCCCATGTTAGATTACGATTCATAATCATACCAAGATTTTTAGCGGTTTCAACATATTCAATAGGATCAGAGTTTAGTACAATAGAAGGAAAGTAAGAAAGGTCCAAAGGTGTATTTGAAATTACTAGACACTTTGATTTTTTAGGGTTCAATAAAAGACCGTTTCTTTGAGACTAACACGCAATGTTGTCGAGGTCCTCATTAACACAGGCGACGCAGTCCTCAATCATACCAAGTGGACAGCTCATGCATATTTGAACGTCATCAGCATACATGTGAAAGGAGCAGTATTTAGTAACTGAGGGGAGGTCGTTTACATATAGCGAAAATAAAAGTGGACATAAAATTGATCCTTGTGGTACACCGGAAGTTGTTGGAAGAAAATCTGACAAGGTACCATTGATTTCAACTGCTTGCATTCTATCGGCCAAGTAGGAAGAGAGTAACTTTACAGCGGAAGGAGTGAAATTATATTTCCGATGAAGTTTAGTGCACAATTTTGAGTGATCGACAGTGTCAAACGCCTTAGAGAAATCAACGAGCACTAAAAATGTCACTTTACCTTCGTCCTGGGCTTGACGTAGGTCTTCCGTGACACTAATCAAGGTCGTAGTGCATCAGTGTTTCTTACGAAAACCAGATTGTTTAGCTGTAAGCAGATTTGTGTTATTGAGGTACAGGCTCATTTGCTTTTGAAGAATCTTTTCAAAAACCTTGGATATAAATGATAAAATAGAAATCGGTCTATAGTCATCGTTCCTTGAGTTTTTAGGAATCGGAAGGATTTTGGCCAATTTCCACTATGAGGGATATAAGTCCATTGTCAAATTAGGTTCGTAAATAGGATTATCAGAAATATAAGAGTTTAAGACCGATAAATTAAGAGAAATATGTACTGCTTTATGAAAAATGCTATTATTTGACAACAAAAAATCCGCTTCAGAAACAGAAACTTCGAGCTCCTTATCAATAAAAACGAAATCTAAAATTCTTCCTATAGAATTACGAACTGAATTTATTGACTCAAGTTCATAGCAGACATATTATCAACTACTTCGAATTCAAAGTCTTTACTGACGTTAAATATTCTTGTTATATGCGAACTCCTTATTTATACAAGCTTTCAAAGGCAAGATCACAGTCTCCGCTGATGATACTGCTCTACCTTACTCGAATAGTAGGCTTCTTAACCCATTTAGGACCACTAATATAAATATTCTGAAAAACGCCAATATTTGAATTCATAAAGATTTTATTATTATTTGAGTGCGTTAACGCAACATTGGGACAATACATATAAAAAAAATAAAAAATTAAGTGTGGTAAGCCTTAAACGATGTAACGGAATTGCGCATTTGTTACACATAAATACAGTTGTGCTTTTACAAACTCTGCACAGTCTTCTTCAATTTTCAGGATTCCTCTCAATAATGTGGTCAACGTTATCTAATCGCGATGTGGATGGTAGATATGAAGTTGAACCCCGTCCTCGATCAGACTGTGTTTTGCACTTGTTGGCACTTATGAGACTGAGAACTAATTCAGACGTAAAGTCCAGCTGCGATATTTGTTTTTCCTTGTACACAATTCTGTGCAGCTTCCAAGCATTCACTATTGCGGAGTCTATCTTATTGACATATAACGGCCACCACCATTTTTTACCACCAATATTCATACGGTAGTTTGCCACTGAATTGTCGTGCAAGTCAACACCACCCATATATTTATTGTACATGGCAATCATATATGATTGCGGTATCGAGATCTCTCTCTTTTCCCTACGATTATATCGTTTTACAATGACATTTGGCTGAGCAGACTCGCAACTGGTTGCCACTGTAACAACGGAATTATCATTCCAACGTATCACACTTATTTCATTCACGTGATCATAACAGGAATCCTCTGATTTGTTTGTCTCTAGTGGGCATTGGAGGATTCTGTTTTCGCGGACAGCCCCGGTAGCAAAATATTGTTCATTTCTCAAATGAGCCAATAGGCTAAAGCTGGTAAGAAAGTTATCCAAATATACATACGTTGTTAGAATTTCTATTTTCTATAACTTTCAAGAGATCTATGACAACTTGCCCACCTAGACCAAATTCCCTTTTGGTATATTTAACACTTTTTCCACCATACAAATATCCATCGCTTGTCGTCAGGCACCATTTCTTGAATCGAAAGCGTACCGGCTTTCCTTTTAGGAACATTTTCGCTGAATGACAGCCAAAGTAGTGCACCATTTATTCATCTTTTGGCAAGTGATGTGAAAAGATACCATACTTCAAGAAATTGGTGTTCAAAAGATTAATCAGCGGACGCAATTTCGCAAATTTGTCTTCCTTGTTCAATTGAATATTATCTGAGACATGCATGTTTTGCTTGATCTCAAAAAATCTGTTTCGAGACATCGCATTTTTAACAATTACAACCCCCTTATCTTCATCAGATGACCAGTAAAGTTTTACTTGTGGAAGAGTGTGATACCTATCCGTTTAGAATCAATACTCCAAGTAAAATTTCCAGGTCAATTTATCCAAGCAAAACTGAGGGCGGTTCTTATCTCTTGAATATTTTATGGAGTTCGTAATAATACACTGCATAATATTTTCTTCGAACATTAGCCTAAAGAAATCAAGTACGGTCTTTCCATGCAGATCTTGAACAATTTCCTTTATACTAGCCTCTTCATTTGACATAGCACTAGTCACTAGTCTCTAGCTTAAACACAAAGTTTGGCCTTCCTTATAACAGATTGACCAAGCTCTCAAAATTGATCCAGCCTGACCGATTCTACAGGATAACTCGACATTGCTCTTTCCATCACTCGTGAAGAAGACCCCGAGGTACTTAAACTTATCCACCTGCTCCAGTCGGACTCCACTAACATGCAGAGTGCACTAAATGGGCGATCAGGAAAAGACCATTACTTCCGCTTTGTTCGCGCTTACCTTAATTCCAGGTAAACGTGTGTCGTGTTCGTGTATCGTTTGTTGTGTATATTTTCGTTTTCTGTCCGTTGCTCTGCACTGAGCAATGCTAGCTGTCTATCGTTCGTTGATCTGCACTGAGCATTGCTAGCTGTGTATCGTCTGTTGTGTATATTTTTGTTTATCGTTCGTCACTATGCACTGAGCCATGATAGCTGTGTATCGTTTGTTGCGAATACAGAAATGTGATGTGAAAAAAGAATTCCGTATTCATATTTAACCCATTCACAGTTTATTTTTAAGTCGTTCACAGGTTGCTAATGTGCATTTTCATTCGCAGTGAATAATTCACAGGTCGTGATTTTTTGCCCATCTCTAATTATTAATTCAATTTTGACATAAGTAAATGTACATATGCTGTCATTTCTTGTGTTCAAAGAATGATTGTACTGTTGAATTCGGCATTTTCTACTTATAAATACGTTTTAAATTTAGGTTAGGTTAGGTTAAGTTGAGTAGGGTTATGAGGCTTTCATAAAACACTTGGCACCAAGGTGGCTGGTCAAACGGCAGTGCATGCGATTACATGAAAACACAAGCGTTGAGGGAGGGGGAAGAGTGTTTTCTCATTAGAGCACTTCTTCTTGTTCCAGGCGGCAGTGGACGAATTACCTAGATAGAATCAACGGTGCCGTCTATAGTTCCAGTTAAGTTGAACTTAGTGAATACCTTGCGCGAGCTGCTTCGACGTATTCGGATCACAGGTCGATAAGGAATTTCAAACGTTGGTCAGGACCTTGGAATAGAGATGATGGCGGTGGAGCCCTTAATGAAGCAACAGCAGCGCTCATACTCCCGTAGTGGACTACTGGCACCGGTGCACTCGCACCCTCGTCCTAGGGGTATACCAAAAGGAACTGTCCCTCCAGGTTAAGGGTTGTGTCGTCGGGG
Source organism: Brachypalpus laphriformis (assembly GCA_945910035.1). Taxonomy (NCBI): domain Eukaryota; kingdom Metazoa; phylum Arthropoda; class Insecta; order Diptera; family Syrphidae; genus Brachypalpus; species Brachypalpus laphriformis. The sequence goes on along the minus strand of OX246753.1, from coordinate 227,737,665 downwards.
TAATTTCCCTACTACGTAAAAAAACGAATCGTTCCGAAACAACCAAAAGCCTCGGATAAAGACGACTCAACTGATGACGACCCCAGCAAACGAAATAAGGACAACGGGCTTCGGATCTGTTACGTGGAATGTTCTGTCTCTTTACAGACTTCGTGCAGCCGAACAATTAGCAGAGGTCCTAGACTGCTATAAAGCAGATATAACCGCCATCCAGGAAGTGCCGGCCAAAAAAAAAGATGAATAACGTTGACATCTACTACGGTGACTGCTACAGAGGCAAAAAAGGGCAACGGGCAACGCTTGTTCGGATACGCCAGACTTAGGCAAGAAGTTTTAAGCTTCCGACACGTTAGCGAGCGTATATTACTATCCGGATCAAGGCTAAATTCACTAACATAAGACTAATACATGTTCATGCCCCCACGGAGGAAAAGGACCCTGCCGCCAAAGATTGTTTTTACGAGCTTTTCGATAAAACATACGAGCAATGTCCTAAATACGACGTTGAAATCGTGTTCGGCGATTTTAACGCCAAAATAGGAAAGGAGGACGTCTTTGGTAGGGCAGTCGGTAAGCATAGCCTACACGACACCACGTCTGATAACGGACTAAGGCTAATTGAGCGAAATGTCACCATAGCAAGCACATGGTTTTATCATCTCAATATTCATAAGCATGAGAGAAGGCAACCATCCGCGGCCTTGAGCCGAAAGTTTTTCTGGGTATCAGGGATATGGACGAATTTACAACGGTTCCCGGGCAGGGACGGGTTAAGAATATCACTGCAGCGCCCCCCAACAACTAGCGCTTGTCGTAAAAGGCGACTAAGGGGACAAATCAGATCTAGGCAATATAACACCCAAGTGAGCTTAGCATGCGAGTCCGTGGGTTGACACGAATGGAGATCACCGGTGCCATAGAAGAAAGATCAAACAATACTAAAACAAGAGCATGCACGTGTCAAACAAAAAACACCATCGCAATATGGTAATATTGCAAAGCTGTATCATTATGGTAATACTTGCTAAAAGGAAAGGCACTACCCCGCCAGGCACTACCACTGCTGTACATGGTACTGATCCTGGACCGAGCAGAAATGTTCGGTTCAGAGCTATATGGATTCTGGGGGCTAGCAAAATAATGAAACAGTTTGGAAGGAATTTAAGGGTCGCGAGTTGGAACGTTGGAAGCATGACTGGTCGAAGTTACGAGCTGGAAGAGATGATGAATAGGAAGCGGGTGGATATCTTGTGTGTCCAAGACACGAAATGGAAAAACACCGGAAATCGGGCGCGTTTCTTGGACGTTAGGACAAAAGATTACAAAATGTTCTACTACGGAACGGAAAAGGCTAGGAACGGAATCGGTATCATCCTTACGGCAGAGCTACTTGGTAACGTCTTGAGCATTTCGAAGTCCAGCGACCGTTTGATGTCTCTCAAAGCAGTAATACAATACAAGGAGAGGTGTGGAATATTGTCAGTGCATATGCTCCCCAAAATGGGTGCAATCAGAGAGATAAATATGTATTTTGGGTAGATTTCCACAATCTCCTTAAAAACATCCCAAAGGAAGAGTTTCTGTTTGTTGGAGGAGATTTGAATGGACATGTCGGGAAGTCAAACGAAGACTATGAAGACTGCCATGGAGGATTAGGATATGACACCAGGAACCTTCCTGGTGAAGACATCTTAAGCATGTGCAAATCACACGGTCTTATCGTGTTAAATACCATGTTTATCAAACAAAGCCGACACCTGATCACTTACAGCAGTGGTGGAGATGAAACGAAGATTGACTTCTATTTAATAGCCAGTTTCATGAAGCCTTGGGTAAAAGATTGCAAAGTGAAAATGGGAGAGGCAATCGTTCGGCAACACCGTCTGCTGCTAACAGAAGTTTTTATGAAAACACGAAGAAAAGCAAACAAACAAGGGTCGTTGAGAAAATCAAGTGGTACAATCTGGACAAAGAAAAGGTCAAGGCATTTGTTTTCGTAATGAAAAATTACCTCTCTCACGCCATCAACGGAGCTGAGGATGAAGAGTGCAGAGCACAAAATATGTGGGATTCCCTACAGCGAACTTGCTTAAAGAAGGCCAAATCACTGCTATGAGCTTCAAAAGGCCACCATCAACACGCCAAAGAAACATGGTGGTGGAGTGATGAAGCTAAGAAGCTGTTAAGCTTGGTCAAAGTGCCCCTCTTATAATAGTGACGAAAAAGTTCGCCTCGAAATGGAATACAGATGTTGCAAGAAAAAAGCGAAGAAGAAGTGCGCCCAGCTTCAAGCAGAGAGTATAATAACAGTGACGAAAAAGTTCGCCTCGAAATGGAATACAGATGTTGCAAGAAAAAAGCGAAGAAGAAGTGCGGCCAGCTTCAAGCAGAGAGTACAGCATGTATCGGGAGCTGGAGAAAATATCTTCCCCGGTTGCTGATGCAAACCAGGCTATCCAAGAGCTGCGAAGACACAATATGAACAAGAGCGCAACCATCTTCAAAATAGCCGCCCAAAGAAGGAGGAATGCTCAGGAGATTCGTTCTGACTTCTGGAAAAAGATGGGAGACATCGGGTTCAGATGGCTCAGAATTCTCATCTCCAAATTTGTGAGAGGTGACCCAATGCCGAATCAATGGAGGGAAAGTTACCTTCTCCCTGTATACAAAGGGTAGGTTGATACGCGAAAATGTGATAACTACCGTTCGATCAAGCTGATGTCACACACCATGAAGATCGTTGGGCGGGTATTAGGTGGCCGACTGCGAAAAAGAATACGGCTATCTGATGATCAGTGCGGGTTTGTCTCGGGTAAATCAACCACAGATGCAATCCAAAGTATAAGGATCATAATGGAAAAACATCGTGATTCCTTAAGGGATTGCATATTGTATTGGTTGACTTTGAAAAGGCATTCAACAGACAACCACGAGATCTGATATAGGTGGCGCTAAGACATCGAGGGGTTCCAGAAACCTATATACAGATGATCATGGACATGTACGAAGGAGCAAAGACAAGAGTAAGATGCCCCGCTGGAGTAACCGAAGAGTTCCCAATCAAAGTCGGGGTGCACCAGGGAAGCGTCTTAAGTCCTTGATTATCTGCTTGAAGGTAAAGTGATGGACCCCAAGGTACATCAGTTATTCTTTGCTGACGATGGAGCCATCATAAGTGAGGATCCTACATCCCTCCAACGAGCACTTGATGTATGGGTGGAGGCTCTGGAGGGAAATGGGTATCGCATTAGTTCAAAAAAGACAGAGTAGTTGTGGTGCCCGTTCTCTGATCCACTCAGACCTATTCCAGACATTTATTTGAATGGAACAGTGCTTCCCAAGTGCGAAAAGTTCAAATATCTAAGATCTATGATCAATAGCAAAGCAACTTGTGATGACGACATCAATCATCGCGTAAGCGTAGGGTGGATGAAGTGGCGAGAAAATTTCGCCATCTTCTGTGACAGAAAAATGCCCCCTAAGTTGAAAGAAGGGCTCTACACCGCAGTTGTGCGTCCAGCGCTCACATACGGTTCACAATGTTGGACGATGTACAAAAAGTATGAGAGTAAATTAACGGCAGCTGAGATGAAGATGCTTCGCATGACAGCAGGAGTGACAAAGCTTGATCGAATAAGAAGTTCGAAGATCCGTGGAAGCTTTCACATCAAGGAAACCATCGTACAAAAAATAGAGCGCGATTGTCTCAGCTGGTATTGCCACGTTCAAAGAAGAGATCATTTGAACCCCGTTAAAAAGACAATATCAATGAACGTTCCAAAGACATCGCGATGTAGGAGAGGCAGGCCTATAAACGCCTAGATCAGACAAATGCGACGACATCGGCATTTCATTGGCCTCAGTAACCGAGTGATCCAAAATCGGCGGGCCTGCCGATAATTTCTGCCACCAGGCGAATCAGTAGAAATCCAGTGAAGTGGGAGGGTTATGATCCCTTATTGTCGGATCATAACCTCGCTGATAAATGGAGGAAGAAGAAGGACGAATTTACAACGGTAGAGGAGGTAGAGAAAGCCATTAAGGAAAAACTGAAAGAGCCAGTAGGAGAACGTAGAGGTTCTCACGGTTGGGTGTCAAATCGCCCAAAACCAAATCGCCCACATCAGGAAAATGTCACATCGCCCAAACATTTTGGCCGATATGACACTACGACATATCGCCTAAATATTAAAAAATGGCTAAACGCCCAGGAAAGTGGGCGTTTTGTCAGAATTCATTAATAGTCCTGCTTCCGATCGCCCAAAAACAAACTGCCCAAATGCGAAAAAATGCAGAAAAATGTCAAATCGCCCAAAAATTTTTGAGCTACGAGTATTTAGCATAATGTCAAATCACCCGAAAATATAACTGATTTTGGGCGGATTGACATTTTCGTTAAATTCGGTTTAAGAGTGCATTCAAAAAGAATTGTAGAAATTACATTAGCGGCCACAGCGCTTTCACGTCCCGTCCGCGCGCGAACGACGGGCCGACTGATTTTTGTAAAATATTTATATATATGTATATGAGTATAAAAAAAAGGATTTTTTTTATACAGAGGATATTTTTACATTTATATATAAATATAGTGAAAAGACATGTAATTCGTAATTTAATGAAATAAGACAAATCTTTGAACGCATGTTTTGTATTATTTGATTTGATATTTTGATTTCTTTATATCTATCATTTTAATACGTAAACAATTTTTTTTATATTACTATTTTCATATTACTGACTTTTATAAAATATTTATATATTTGTATATGAGTATAAAAAAATGGATTTGTTTTTATACAGAGGATATTTTTACATTTATATATAATATAATAAAAATATGTAATACGATAAATTTGTAGTATTAAAAAGATTTTTGAATGCATAGAAAATAATATCATATGTTGTACTTATTTTCCTTTTAAAGGAAATTTAGTAACGATTCTTTTGAATTGGACATTCGCAACAATAGATATTAATAATTCATTTCTATTTTTTTTAACAAAATATTAAATGAAATGAAAGAAAGAGATTATTTAAAAAAATAAAGACAAAAATAAAAATATATAATAATATAATAGATATTTCAACAAATTTGAGTTTAATAATTTGTGTTGAACTTTGAAGAATTCAATTTGTTTTGAAATATTACTTACTTACTTATGTCCTGTATCCCCTTGTGGGTCCTAGGGCCTCTACTACGCCTACGCGCTATCGTGTACGGTTTCTGGCAATGTGCCTGAGTTCTCCCCAACTTTTACCTAACTGCCTCTCCTCCTTCTCGACTGTTCTGCGCCATGTTCTCCTCGGACCGCCAGGTCTTCTGCCATCCTGAGTTAGAGGGTTCCATTGCATAGCATGATTCGCTATGGAGCTGTCACCCTTTCGGAACGTGTGACCAATCCACTGCCACTTCCGCCGTTGGATGGTTGTGCCTATTGGTTCCTGACCAGTTCTCTCATAAAGGTGTTCGTTAGAGATACGATTGGGCCAGAAAATCCTTAAGATATTGCGCAGGCACCTATTAACAAACGTTTGCAGCTTTCTGGTGATCGTAGTGGTCTCTCTCCACGTGCTGCAACCATATAGCAGCACGGATTCAACGTTGGAGCGGAACAGTCTTATTTTGGTGCTCAAACTGATTTCATTGCTTCTCCATATTTTGGACAACATCCCGAACGCGGACTTTGCTTTGGCGATCCTGTCGGCTATATCCAGTTCGGTTCCACCATCGGCCGAGACAATACTCCCAAGATACTGGAAATCCTCTAATCTCTCTACCGGTTGTCCAGCAATGCATATTTGAGCCGTGCATAGAATTACTGACGTAATCGAGAAAGCACTTGAAGAAAAAGAGATTTGCTCAAGCGTATTTCTTGACGTCTCGCAAGCCTTTGATAAGGTGTGGCATGATGGCTTGAAATGCAAACTACAAAAAGTTCTCCCTGTATGCTTATACGATATTTTAGAATCATATCTCGGGAATAGACTCTTTCGTGTTAGACATGGAGTCGAATACTCCGAGCTTAAGGAAATTTCGGCCGGCGTACCGCAAGGAAGCGTTCTTGGGCCGCTTCTCTATTTGCTATATACTCGTGATATACCGAACGAAGATGGCACTATCCTTGCTACGTTTGCCGATGACACTGCTATCCTAGCAGTAGCTAAAACAATCGAAGAAACGACTGCAAAACTGCAAAACGCACTGAATAATGCAAATGAATGGACGATTGACTGGCGGATTGCCCTCAACGAATCTAAATCTGTTCACGTGAATTTCACTTACAAGAAAACTAATGACTTGCCAATTTTCCTAAACTCGGCCCGAATACCTTTTGCAAACGAGGCCAAATACCTGGGAATGACACTGGACGCAAGGCTGAAATGGAATTCGCACGTGAAAATGAAACGTAAAGAACTCGAAATCAAATATAGAGAAATGTACTGGTTACTCGGAAAACATTCCCAGCTCAGTACTGAGAACAAACTGCTTTTATACAAGCAAGTGCTAAAGCCGGTGTGGACCTACGGTATACAACTTTGGGGTTGTACCAAGAAAACAAATGCAAATATTTTACAAACTTTTCAAAATAAAGTGCTAAGAGAAATAGTCCAAGCACCGTGGTGTAGTAGAAACGACGATATCCACAGGGATCTCGGAATTCCGACAGTCGAAGCTGAAACTAGAAGCTTCGCGAGAAGGCACAGAATCCGACTAATCGGACATGTCAACAATACAGTCCTACAAATTTTGGATGAGAGCAATTTATTGCCCCGACTAAAAAGGACGAAACCTTTCGACTTGGCGAGATAAGGATTAACCGTGTCTAGATTGCGGAATATGCAGGATCTTTCAGTGGAAAGTAACCTGCCAAACGTTTTTATTTCATGATAGAAAAATTGCTTGATAAGTTAAGACTTAGTTGCGATATCTAACAAATTTATATCGAAGGGTGGTGTATTTTTAGTCAGTAAGAATCTGACACTACTATGAGCACGCGCTTGCTATTCTCATAATGTCTATGGAAAATTTTTCACCTACCCTCGAAAACAAAAAAAAAAAAAAAAATAAATAAATATTTGAGCCGATGGGTTTGTTCCAAGGCTGATAATTTTAGTTTTTGCCGTATTAATTTTCAGCCCCACGACACCTGCCTCCCTCTCCACATCTGCTGTCATTTGGTGGAGGTCCATAATTCTGTGGGAGAGTAAGCATACATCGTCTGCGTAGTCAAGATGTTTCATTTGAGATGTAAGAGTCCATCGAATTCCTCCGTTTCCCGTCGACAAAGCTGCATGAAGCACATCGCTAATCACAAATAGGAATAATATTGGTGAAAGGATACAGCCTTGTCTTACCCCACTTTGGATCTCAATTTCCTCAGACAACCTTCCTCTGTGCAGGACGTGACATTTGGAGCCTTCATATGTAGCTTTGATAATAGCAATTAGTTTATCGGGAATACCTCTTCTGCGTAAGGCACGCCAAATAAACTCCCTGTTGACACTATCGAACGCTTTCTCAAAATCGATGAACAGCAGGTGCAGTAACGATCGATATTCAACACACTGTTCGATGATAATCGGCAGGGTGTTGATGTGGTCGGCACAGGAGGACCCAGAGCGGAAACCTGCTTGTTCGGCTTCGAGTGTATGTTCGGGATGTTGTTTTATTCGCTCAAGGATGATTTAAGCTATTATCTTAGCTACAGCAGGCAGCACGCAGATACCCCTCCAGTTTCCTCACTCCATTAAATTTCCTTTCTTAGGAAGCTTGACGATCATTCCCTTTTTCCACTCGTTAGGAAACCTCTCAGCTTCCCAAGCTCTATCTATAAGTGGAAGCAGAAGCTCAGCCGATGTTGTTGGCGCTGCTCGTAAGAGCTCTGCTGGAATACCGTCAAGTCCTACCGCCTTGTTGGTTTTGAGTGCCTTGATCGCGGTAATGGTCTCATCTTTACTGGGAGTCGTGGTGCGTATTCAGGAGCTTCTCACCTCGGGCATCTCAGTCTGATTTGGGAGCATATCGCTAGCGAATACACGGTTCAAAACCGTAGCAAAATGCTCTTTCCATCTCTTAAGCTGGTCCTCATCCGAAATGAGCAAGGAGCCGTCTAGGCTTTTCAGTGGGTGTTGGCTGGAGCTGCGACCACCTGTCAGCTCTTTCATGATTCTGTAGACGGTCCTGCTGTCGCACCTCCGAGCAGCTTCTTCTGCTTCTGTAGCTAGCGCGTTGATGTAGTTGCGCTTGTCACGTCGCACGCTACGCTGAACTTCTCTCATCTTCATGCGATATAGGGACTCTAGCTCGCTTCTCCCTGCTGCTGGGGTAGCTGCAACGCGAGCTTTCAGCTGTTTTCGTTCGTCAATCCGTCTCCAGGTATCCTCGGAAACCCACACCCTATGTCTTCCCTGCGATCGACCGACAATTCTTTCAGCACCAGATGTAAAAACATTTTTCACAGCACACCAATGGTCTTGGATGGTTGCGGGCATTGAGCTGCTGATTGCTTCCACACCTTGCGAAAAGTGCTCCCTTAATTGCGCACTGAGGGATCACTAAGTCTATCGATGTTGAACCTGGGCATTCTTGTGTTGTCGTGGGATCTTCGAACTGCAGCAGTGCGTATCCCCACATCTGCCCATCGCATGTTTCGGACGTCCAGGAGACTACTTCTAAAGCGGCGGCTGATAGCGAAATGGTCAATTTGGTTGGAGGTTGCTTGCCTGTCATTGGAAACCCAGATGACTTTGTGCTCAAACATGGTGCCACCTATCACAAGGCGGTTGGCATTGCAGAAATCCACAAACCTTTCTCCGTTGTCATTGCGGTTGTCTAGTACATGCTTCCCGATTACATGTTTGAGCCCTTCGTTGTCGCTGCCTACCTTGGCATTCAAATCCCCCATCACTATGACAATGTCTCCATTTGGTGTTGTGTTGAAGACGGCGTTTAAGAGATTGTAGAAGCTCTCCTTTTCGTCCTCAGACGAACTATTCGTTGGGGCGTAACACTGTATGATGGTGACGCGTCGTACTCTAGTCCGGAATCTGGCCATCAAAATCCTATCACCATGAGGCTGCCAGGAAATTAGGCCCTTGTGTGCTGTTGTTGTTAGCAGTAGTCCGACTCCATATTCCCGCGGACTTCCGGATGGTCTTCCAGAATAGAGTAGTACAGTGTTACGCGTTGGAGACTGGTACTCGCCCGCTTCTAACCATCTTACTTCACTTACCCCCAAAATGTCTAGTTTATATCGCATGAGTTCGTTTTCCAATTGGAGGAATCTGGCATTGTAAGGACCTGAGTCGAGGAGCATCTTTACATTCCAGAAACCTATCTTTGTCCGGGTACAATAGCCAAAAGTCGTCAACATGTGATCAGTCCTTATCCGAGGCATAGTGTCGGTTTCTGTAGCGGGCAATATTCGGTAACGCAGGTTGCTGGCCCACGTTACCTAGCCTAGAATCAAGGCCCTAGACAACCCGCACTTACAATTTTAGCCTATACGTATAAGGGTTTATACGTATAGTTGCCCGGGGACGACCATTAGGAGGTAAAGTAAGCACTTCATCACGAACTTGATTGTTGCGCAACTGGCCCAAGCCAAGTTTTGGGCAGTCAGTAGTTTCCCGATCAATCGCTATGCATATTGTCTGCATTATAAATATATATATATAAATTTTTATTTTTAAATTTATTTTTTTTTTCTTTCTTTTGTAAAATTTGACTTGTACCGAAACCAAAAATTTTATACTCTAAGCGGTGGATCACTTGGCTCATGGGTCGATGAAGAACGCAGCAAACTGTGCGTCATCGTGTGAACTGCAGGACACATGAACATCGACATTTTGAACGCATATCGCAGTCCATGCTGTTATGTACTTTAATTCATTTTGAAGTGCTACTTGGACTACATATGGTTGAGGGTTGTGAGACTATTCTTAATACCAGTTGCTTGTATATGAAGAAGAAAAATTTAATTATATTTCTTTTAAAATATGCTTAAGCACATGTTATATTATTGGATTTTAATGTGTTATAAATCCATAATATTAATTTATAATATATACCTCAATAAATAAATTTTAGTATTTTATATTATCAATATTTTGGGGAATGTCTAGCATAAAATAGAGAAATGTTGGATATTAAAAATGTATATATATGTAAATGTTATATGAAAAGTGCTCATAAAAAGAATTGCCTCTTATTTGATAATATAAAAAATATAGAAAAAATTGAAATTATTGAAAGTATATAAAATAATTTTTATATAGTATGTGTTAAACAACCTCAACTCATATGAGATAACTCCCTGAATTTAAGCATATTAATGAGGGAAGGAAAAGAAACTAACAAGGATTTTCTTAGTAGCGGCGAGCGAAAAGAAATCAGTTCAGCATTAAGCCATTTTGTCTTTGTGGCAAATATGGGATGCAGTGTATGGAACATCTATAATCTAGTATGAGAAATTAATGATTTAAGTCCTTTTTAAATGAGGCCATTTACCCATAGAGGGTGCCAGGCCGGTAAAACGTTAATGATTACTAGAAGATGTTTCCAAAGAGTCGTGTTGCTTGATAGTGCAGCACTAAGTGGGTGGTAAACTCCATCTAAAACTAAATATAACCATGAGACCGATAGTAAGCAAGTACCGTGAGGGAAAGTTGAAAATAACTCTGAATAGAGAGTTAAATAGTACGTGAAACTGCTTAGAGGTTAAGCCCGATGAATCTGAATATCCGTTATGGAAAATTCATCACTAATATTATAATATACCACCTTGATCTAAAAGTTCCCGGAATTTATTCAGAAAATTAAAAATACAAGTTTATTCATCTAAATCTATGTTGTCCCCTTCAAAGTAATCCCCATCGACTGCAAAACACTTATGCCAGCGCTTGTTCCAATCTTCGAAACATTTTTTATATCCGGTTTTCGGTATGTCCATCAGTGCTTCCTGCGATTTTTCCATTACTTCCTCTCGGCTGCTGAAACGCGTTCCCCGTAATGGTTTTTTAACTCGATTGAACAGAAAGGAGTCACAGGGAGCCAAATCAGGTGAATTCGGTGGCTGTTGGATGGTATTTGTTGCATTTCTCGTCAAAAGACTACGAATAATGATGGCACTGTGCGACGGTGCGTTATCATGGTGCAAAATCCACGAGTCTGCCGACTGCCCACAATTCTGGTCTGGTAAAAAATTGCCAACACACACAGAGATAGATGTACTCTTGGCTACGTAACTTTTGCAAATGTCAAGCTATGCTGCTAAGATTTAGAGGGAATATCAACAACAGATGTACCAACTTTACAAAGAAAACAGAACTCAAATCGGAACGATGGGAGCGCCACACGGTTTTTATTCCGGGAACTTTTTGATCAAGGTGGTATATCATATTATAAAAATAGTGTGCAATTTTTCCATATAAGGACATTGTAATCTGTTAATGTAATAAATATTTATCATTAGATCTTTTACTTAAGTTTATTCAAATTAGTTATTTTCGGATTTCTACCATAGAACAAATGTATTAGATTTGATAAATCATTGACAGATTTAATTATATCTGTGGCAATACGACATAATAGCTTATGTCGATTTGTACGATTTTTCAGGAGAAGGGTTTAAAGTTGTGGCTTACGCGAAAATCGTATGAAATTTTTGAATTGCACCTCTACTTTTACAGCCATAACTCAGCCGTCTTTACAGATATGCAACTAAAAAATTGAGAGAAAATACTTAATGTAATTGGGAACATTTTGCTATAATTAACTCAATTTTGACTTAAGTCGACTTAAGCTATTATGTCGTATTGCCACAGATATATAGTGCTTAAATTTTTCGAAATTTTACAATGGTGAATAAATCTATTGATTTATATTTATATTGTATGCGCTTATATGATTAACAATGTAATAGATTCAGGATACCTTCGGGACCCGTCTTGAAACACGGATCAAGGAGTCTAACATATGTGCAAGTCATTGGGTATTTTTAATAAAGCCCAATGGCGTAATTAACTTAACTGTTTTAAATGGGATTAGTTTATATTTTATTATGAAATATAAATTCAATCCCGGGGCGTTCTATACAGTTATGCATAATAATATTTATATTATTTATGGTATGCCTCTAACTAGAGCGTACCTTGAGCATATATGCTGTGACCCAAAAGATGGTGAACTATACTTGATCAGGTTGAAGTCAGGGGATACCTTGATGGAAGACCGAAACAGTTCTGACCTGCAAATCGATTGTCAGAATTGAGTATAGGGGCGAAAGACCAATCGAATCATCTAGTAGCTGGTTCCCTCCGAAGTTTCTCTCAGGATAGCTGGTGCATTTAAAAATTATGTAAAATAATCTTATCTGGTAAAGCGAATGATTAGAGGCATTACGGTCAAAACGACCTTAACCTATTCTCAAACTTTAAATGGGTAAGAACCTAGCCTTTCTTGATATGTGATATGTATGATTGTGCCCAGTGGGCCACTTTTGGTAAGCAGAACTGGCGCTGTGGGATGAACCAAACGTAATGTTACGGTGCCCAAATTAACAACTCATGCAGATACCATGAAAGGCGTTGGTTGCTTAAAACAGCAGGACGGTGGACATGGAAGTTGTAATCCACTAAGGAGTGTGTAACAACTCACCTGCCGAAGCAACTAGCCCTTAAAATGGATGGCGCTTTAGTTGTATAGCTATACATTACTGCTAAAGTAGATGATTTGTACAAATCTTGAAACTTTAGTGAGTAGGAGGGTACAATGGTGTGCTTAGAAGTGTTTGGCGTAAGCCTGCATGGAGCCGCTATTGGTATAGATCTTGGTGGTAGTAGGAAATAATCGAATGAGACCTTGGAGGACTGAAGTGGAGAAGGGTTTCGTGTGAGCACGAGTTAGTCGGTCCTAAGTTCAAGGCGAAAGCCGAAAATTTTCAAGTTTTAAATAAAATATATCGTTTATTCGTAATATATATAATTTATATACTTGATAATTTTTGAACGAAAGGGAATACTGTTTCAATTCCGTAACCTGTTGAGTATCCGTTTGCTATTAAAAATGGGCATTTTGCTCATCCTGGCAACAGGAACGACCATAAAGAAGCCGTCGAGAGATATCGAAAGAGTTTTCTTTTCTGTTTTATAGTCATACTACCATGGAAGTCTTTCGAAGAGAGATATGGTAGATGGACTAGAAGAGCATGACATTTACTGTTGCGTCGATATTTTCTCCTCGGACTTTGAAAATTTATGGTGGGGTCACGCAAACTTCTCAACAGGCCGTACCGATATCCGCAGCTGGTCTCCAAGGTGAAGAGTCTCTAGTCGATAGAATAATGTAGGTAAGGCAAGTCGGCAAATTAGATCCGTAACTTCGGGATAAGGATTGGCTCTGAAGATTGAGATAGTCGGGCTTGAATTGGAAGCAATAACACGGTTTATGTACTCGTTCTGGGTAAATAAAAATTTTCGGATTTTGTTCCCCGGATAGTAGTTTACGTAATCAATTGTGGAATTTTCTTGCTAAAAATCTTAAGATATATCGTAAGGTATTTTCTTTTGATTTATAACGACTATCAATTAACAATCAATTCAGAACTGGCATGGACTTGGGGAATCCAACTGTCTAATTAAAACAAAGCATTGTGATGGCACTAACGGGTGTTGACACAATGTGATTTCTGCCCAGTGCTCTGAATGTCAAAGTGAAGAAATTCAAGTAAGCGCGGGTAAACGGCGGGAGTAACTATGACTCTCTTGTGGACTCTCGAACGAGACGGACGTGTTTCCTCATCACGCAACAAGAAAGAGTTTAGTCCGGGAAAAACGTAAGCTATAACTTAAAGGTTATATTTGTCTTAAAGCGGCGCGTCTCTTCTTCACTTTAGTGCATAGTTCGCAAAATCTGTAGCCGGATTGCCGAGATGTCATCGGATAAAAACGCGAAATGGAGAATCGAGATTTGGTGCAAAACTCGTGTCCATAAGCGGATATACCATTGCGGCGTGGAGTTCCATCGGCGGTAAATAGCAGAACTACGGGTTTGTGCATGCACTACGACGCCTTCCTTGCATCACAACCACCGGAGAGAGCACGTCAAACTGTGGTCTGTGCTCCTGCTGGAATCATCTAGTACAGTAACCCGCTTCCAACAACAGCGCCATCGACGGAAATGCTGGAACCACGGGTTTGTGCATGCACTTCCGGTTACCCTGCATTACAAACACCGGAAGAGCACCTCAAACAGTGGTTTGTGCTACTGCTGCTACTGCTGCTAGAACCGTCTAATGCGGGAACCATCGTGGAAAAATAGTGCAACAAAGGGTTTGTGCATCTACTTCGTGGTCTACCCAACATCACAACCCCGAAGAGAGCACCTCAAGCTGTGGCTTGTGCTCCTGCTATAATCATCTCAGGCGGGAGCCCGACAACATATCAGGCGAGCACATGCAGCTGTTTACAATGCAGAGATGAAAGCGGAGAGCACGTCTTCTAGACGCCTGTGGTCCGAGGATGAGCAAAACCGACTGGCAAAGGCAGAGGCGCAACTCGACTCGCTTGACCCAACAGCCATAATTGACCATCTGGCTACTCTCTCCACCAGAACAAGGGAGGCTATTAAGAGAAGGCGCCAGAGGCCTTTCTTTGGGGTGAGAGTACAACAATTCCGACAGACCCTGGCTGCCGTGAACGCCGCACTGAGTGGGTCAGATGAGTCAGAGTATGAATCTGGCACGGAGGACATACACGAAGCTGCACAGTCGGAGGATTCAGTGCTCATCGACCACATCAGGAGCCTAGACTTGAGGGAGCAAGAAGACGTCGCCCTGCGGCGCGCCGTGGTCTCCACTAACGTGTCCAGCAAGGATGCTCTGGACGATTGGGCACGGAATCTTGTGGAGAGATACGGCCAGAGCAGCACCACTACCCAGCACGGCACGGCGCGACAATCCAACAACGCTACATCCGGTAGAAGGCGGCGGATACAGGAGTACCGCCTTGCACAGATGGAGTACGTCAAAAGGCCGAGGAGGCTGGCGGAGCGGATCATTTCAGGAAGAGGATGAACCGACGAAGATCTTCGCCTCCCTGCAGCAGAGGACATCGGTCTCCACTTTCGCCAGACCCTATCTGCAGCATCGCAGGAGGGCAACGCACCGATTACAGACGGATTTCGCCAAAGGACGTGCATATCAACACCAGTGTCGTCAGACGAAATCTGCTTGGTCCTGAAGAGGATGAAGTCTGACTGCACCGGCGCTGACGGCATCACTCTGCTCCGACTTCGTAACATCCCCGCAGCAAGACTCTGTCTGCTCTTCAACTCTATGTTGCTGATGGAATACACGCCGGCAATTCTTAAGAAATGCAGAACCACACTGGTCCCTAAAACCGAACGCCCACAGGCGCCCAATAACAGTATCATCGACAATCATGCGCCTCTTCCACAAAGTCCTCACTGGGAGACTGGAGATGGTACGCCTACACCGGAACCAACGGGGGTTCAGCAGGATAGACGGCTGCTTTGCCAACGCCCTAACACTGCACATCCTGATTAAGCACCATCGAAGGAAAACAACACCACTATGCGTCATTTCGTTGGATGTGCGCAAGGCCTTCGACACAGTGTCGCACAACAGCTTGGTCAGAGCTTTGCAACGTACTAACGTGGACAATAAGTTCATAAAATACATCCCCCAAAACCTGAAGGACGTTGAAACGGAAATACGAACATCTACCGGCCCGGTGACAATACCGATGAATATGGGAGTAAAGCAAGGCGACCCTATTTCCCCTATTTTGTTCAACGTCCTACTAGATGAGCTTATCTGTTCACTCGAGGGCTTCTCCGGAGTGGAAGTCAACGACTCACGAAACCTGCGTTGCTTAGCGTATGCGGGCGACATACTATTATTTGCCCAATCTAAGGAGGACGAGGAAAGAATGCTGGGAGCTGCGTATTCGTTCTTTCTGGAGAGAGGGATGGAGATAAACGCCAGCAAAAGCCAGATGCTTAGTCTCCGAACGGTCCCCAGCAAAAAGAAGCTTTACGCTGATGACACCCCAGCACGCTACGGGGACCTAAGCATCCAAGCCTTGGGAATTGAAGAACAATTCAGGTACCTAGGCGACATCTTCTCGCCCTTCGGAGAGACCCCCTGCAGATCTGATACTCTGCTGACCGACCTGCAGAGGATAAGACGTGCGCCTCTTAAGCCACAGCAAAAGCTACGGATCCTGAAGCAGTTCCTCCTGCCTAGATACATCCCCTACTTTCAACGCCCCACAGTAACCCGCAAGGCCCTAAAGGATGCTGACAAGAAAATTAGGGCCTGCGTGAAAGCGATGCTCCACCTGACGCAACACTGCCATAACTCTGTGTTGTACGCGGCAACGAAACACGGCGGCCTGGGCGTGTTCCAATTTACCAGCCGCATTCCAGCCATCATCTCCGAAAGGATTGAGAAGCTTAAATGGGCAGACGACCTCTTCGAGGATGTAACACGAATCGGTCAGCCTTGGATTGGCCGAAATAATGGGATAGTTCTTGTTAACCAGGCAACACGAACACAGCATCAGCAGTTCCATGCCCAAGCCCTGGAAGCTTCCTTTTCTTGAAATGGCACTAGTCAAGTCGCTAGCCATAGAGCGTGCTATAAGTTCGTCGACCATCCACCTGCATTCTGGAACGGCCAGGATTACATTAAAAGCATACATCTACGCTTCAACCTTCTACCAACCGTAGGAGTTCCATCTAACCCGCCGGAAGCAAGAAGGTGCTGAGCCCACTGTGGGAAAGTGGAAAGCCTAAGCCACGTCCTCCAAGGCTGTCCACTCTCGCATTGGGAGAGGATTAACAGGCATAACTTCGTCTAGAAACGCCATGCCTCTGCTGCGCGTCGCAAAGGGTGGGACGCAGTACTGGAGCCCCGTTTGCGAGGACAGGACGGGTTGTTGAAGAAGCCGGACTTGCTATTAAATAAAGCGGACACCGTCATCGTTTGTGATGTTGGGGTACATTGGGAGGGGCCCGAAGGGCTTACCATCCAATACCAGCAGAAGTTGCCTCCTACAGTACGCCCGCTTTCATCCAGAAGCTGCAGAGAAGATACCCCGACAAGCAAATATATATACTTCCTCTTATCTTGGGAGCCCGTGGCATATGGTGCCACCTTAATAAGTTCACTGTGGCACACCTCCAGCTTGCTGCAAAAGACATCGAGGACCTCATACTTACAACAATGAGAGGAAGTGTTTTAATCCACCAACGATTCATGCGGACGATATGGGCCTAGCGGAAGCACATATAGGTACGGCTACCACCATCCAGCCGAAAACAGCAACAGAAGCCAGCGCTTTTATACTTTGTTATGTATATTGTATTACACTAAATTGTATATATTTAATAAGGTTCAAAAAAATGCACTCAGCGGTTGTTGCTGCAGTGAATAGCCAAATGCCTCGTCATATAATTAGTGACGCGCATGAATGGATTAACGAGATTCCTACTGTCCCTATCTACTATCTAGCGAAACCACAGCCAAGGGAACGGGCTTGGAATAATTAGCGGGGAAAGAAGACCCTGTTGAGCTTGACTCTAGTCTGGCAGTGTAAGGAGATATAAGAGGTGTAGCATAAATGAGAGCTAGTTAATTTCGGTTAATTATCAACAATGAAATATCACTACTCTTATTGCTTCCTTACTTACTTGATTAAATGGTTAAATGGGACGTGTATCATTTCCTAGCCATTATACGGATATATTTATATATCTTGTGGTATTTGGTCTTGATGCAAGCTTCTTGATCAAAGTACGACGAGTTTGTTATATAATTATAAACAAATTTCGAGGAAATAGTAATGTAGTAATATGTTCCTATATTAATTGAATTTGGTATAACTCCAACACTCAGGTATGATCCAATTCAATGACATTGCCAGGTGGGGAGTTTGACTGGGGTACATGGGGTACATCTCTCAAATAATAACGGAGATGTCCCAAGGCATTAAAAATGAAAAACTTGTCCTTAACAAATTCTGATAATATATATTTCTTAACAAGTGGGCTAAGAAGGTATTATCGAATTTTTCATTAAAAATGAAAAACTTGTCTTTAACAAATTTTGATAATATATATTTCTCAACAGGTTGGTTAAGAAGATATTAACAAATTTGTATGAGTACCCATACAAATGCATAAGCATTAACTAACATTATGAAAATAATGAGTACCCATATACTCATTATTTTCATAATGTTAGTTAATGCTTATGCATTAACACTTTGAAAAAATATATAAATATAAATAAATATATAAATATATTAAGTAAGATAATTCAAAGTGAAATACAAAACTTAGCATAGGGAGTCTCTTATATAACATAAGTAGTAAATAGTAACATATTTAATAATATTTTAGACGCATTTTCAAAGACGCGTTTCAAACAAAAGAAATATGCACAGATTACATTATTATTAGAGACTATATGGGTTGTTAAGTATTTTACTCGAATCATCAAGCAAAGGATGAGCTTCAGTGGATCGCAGTATGGCAGCTGCTGTACCACTTACAACACCTTGCCCGTTACCAAAGTCGTTTACAATTGATTCTAGGCATTGTCATCGTATTTAATAATGTTTAACTACATAACTAGCGAGGCTACAGGCGATATTTTTTTTTTATTTTTTTTTTTAATATACGACGTTGGGGTTCTCGCAGAATCCATCAAGTGGCCGTACTGAATTATGCCTTAAATGCAGGCAGCACATGTCGCTGTTGGTATAGGTTGTAAAATAAAGGATTATCCAGGGTCTATCTCCCGTGTCCAGGTTGCTTCATTAAATTGGCGGAAACTCCTGTATCTGCCAATGAGCACTCTGGTGCTGATGAGTGCTGTGTCTGATTTCCTTATCAGTCCCAGCGCCAGCAGGTGCTCCACGCTTCCTCTGGACCAGACGCCTCTCCAGTTTAAAGTGGCCGTGGTGACCACAACCTCTCTCACCTGGAGGCGCGTGATGAGTTCATCCTTGATGGCGGGAGTGTCGTATTTCGCCATCTTCCTCTGGTGGGCGTCCTCGAGCGACCTTCCACCCGTCACAATTTGCGCATCAAGAACCACTGCCGTGTTGTTCATGGCGATGACAAGGTCCGGCTTCCTGGGACCCTCCGGGGTCAGGATTGTGGGCTCCTCGATAGTACGGGGTCCTCTTGTCTGCGGGCTTCGTTTTATAAATTTGATGACGCTATTGTGGCGGTCGATACGACTGCTATGAGAACGATGACATTGTTGGATGACATGGTTTAACGTCTCCGGTACTGGGCACCCCGCTCAGCAACTCCGGTCGATGGCTTCGCGGCCTCTGGAGGTCCTAGATATTGTTGGGAGGGCGTTTATCCGTACTCTCAGGCAATTGATGTACTCACGGCCTATCAGTAGCCTTTTCGGATCCTGATCCACCGGTGTGCCTGAGCGTGATCGCCGGCTTCCCTCAAGCCGTGGCCATCAACGGATTCATGAAGCCTGGTATTCTAGTAGTTGGTAATATCCTGTTTGAACCGTAGTGCTCGTCCATCGACACGAAGCCAGATTGCCGCTCTGTCCATCTCCCCAACAATGTAGGTGTTGGCGGCGGCTGACTCTTCTAGGTTTGGTAGTCCCAAGTGTTGCAGCCTTTGGAGCCTTATCAAGGGGGCTTTCCAACGCAGCGCGTTGATGCCTAACCCGCCTTTCTGGATAGCCGCGTAGAAGAAGGCTGTCGGGATATCCTTGGGTAGGTTAAGCCACTTCCTGACCGCTGCCCTGATGAGCCTGTCCGGTTGAGACTACCGATGTTGATGCTTCCTAGAGTCAGCTTATGGTAGAGCTGGGGAATAAGCACACAACGTAGAGTATGCAGGCGCTGTTGAGGTTTAAGTGGTGCCTTAGTAAGCCATTCCAGTTTCGGGATAAGGTCGATCTGGGGGTCTGCTTTGCACCGACCATCTGGCGTAAATTTGACTCCCAGGTATTCCTACTCGTCCGTTCTTTTAAGTGATGGCATCCTCTGTCCGGAGATTTTAAGAAGCCTTTGCTCCACGACGGTGTTTTTCTGTTTGGGCTGACCCTTTATGCTGATGGTGATGCACTTGTTGGAGTTAAAGGTCATGCCACAGGATGCCAGGAATGAGTGGGTATGGTCGATGAGTGCTTGGAGACCCATTGACGTTGACGCACAGATTATGAGATCGTCCGCGTACGCAATTGCGTTCGTAGATGTGGTTCCGATCTTGCAATTGATTTCATTGGGCAGAGACTTTAGAAGTCGGTCGATAACAAGATTGAAGAGAACCGATGATAGGGGGTCACCTTGTTTGACACCGCTCCTTGGTGTTATCGGCCTAGACCGCCAGCCTTGACCCATGAGCCGCGCGAAGGAGCTCTCATAAAGCTCTTTGATGAAGTTCACGAAGTCTTTAGGTGCGCCGTATGATCGAAGAGTTCCCAAGATGGTGGGGCGGGAAACGGAGTCGAAGGCCTTTGCGACGTGTAAGGCAGCAATGTAGCAGCTACTGTGACTAAGGTGGTGGTGTCGAAGCAGTAGGTCAACCATGGCTATGTTGGTCGCACATCCTTTCCGCCTCGGAAAGCCTTCTCGCAAGGATGCCGTGGAGCTGTCTCAAGATTATTGAAGAGACAGTAATGGGGCGGAACACCGCTCCATCTTGTAGTGGAGCAAAATGCGCAGCGAACGATCCTAAGGATGGCAAAAGAAGGCATCGGAAGAGAGAAATGTGTTAGTATGAGAGAATACGATGCACTTCTCAAAAAACTTCCCCTTCTGGCCGTCCCCAGGGACGACAGTATCAGGAAATTTAACTTTGGGAAAAACTTTAGTACAAAGTTAAGTAACAAGAAAGAGTGGAGCAACGAATCCATGATGTACGGACTGGGCAGCCACACGATAAAGTGGTATACAGACGGTTCGAGAACTGGAGAGGGAACAGGGGCGGGCGTATTTGGGCCAAGGACCAAGCACTCAGAACCTATGGGCAAGTACACCAGCATCTTTCAAGCTGAAATATGTGCTATTAACAGATGCATCCAACTCAATCTCGAAAAGGGATACAGCAACTGCGACATAGCAATACTGTCAGACAGCCAAGCAGCTATCAAAGCACTTGACTCCTATGTCATTAAGTCAAAGCTTGTGTGGGAGTGCCTATGCAAACTTAATGAGCTGGGCAGAAACAATAAAGTTGCACTTTACTGGATACCCGGTCACGTCGGGATAAAAGGTAACGAAGCAGCGGACGCCTTGGCAAGACGAGGGGCCGCAGAACCCTTCATTGGACCTGAACCATTCTGTCGAATAGAGGAACACACCATACGCGAGAAATTCAGGAAAATGGAGAGAGAAGACAGGGCAAGAACCTGGAACAACACCACAGGCCTGAGGCAGGCTAAGAAACTACTGGGATGTTACAACCGGAAAAGATTCGAAGCCTGCATCTGCCTTAGCAAGAATAACCCACGGATCCTAACAGGCTTCCTAACGGGGCACTGCAAACTCAGGGAGCATCTACGGAAACTAAGTATAACAAATGAAGGCCTTTGCAGATTCTGCAACGGGTCATGTGAGACTCCGGAACACCTTCTGGAGTCCTGTGGGGCACTGACCCACAAAAGATTGAAATACTTGGGCAAATACCAAGTATCAGAAGAGGATATGCCAACCATGGACCCACTTCTCATTCTCAGATTCTTAAAAGAAACTGGTCTGGAGAAAGAGCTCTAAGGTGAACTATTCTCGCCAAGGCAAAGTAAGAGCATATGACCTTCAAACACAATTCCTCAGGAATTGCAGTTGCGAAGGGGACTCTAACGAGGGAACAAAACCTCCCCAAGGTATTAGCAGGGGGCACAATAGACCACTAGGTCGCAGTGCAAAATAACCCTACACAAATAATAAATGGGGCGGAAGGCACCTGGTTTCGTTGAGTCCAGCTTTTTCGGAATGAAAATGGTCTTGCATTCGCCGAGGTGCTGTGGTGGCCTGCCACACCATAGGATCAGGTTGAAAATCCGGACGAGAATTTCATCGGGAATAGCCCTTAGCATTCTCGCCCATATTCCATCTGATCCCGGGGATGTAGACAGTGGCGGTCTGGTCATCCTGATAGCTTCTATGGTAACTGGTGTCCATACGGAATCAAGCGGTTGGCGAATGTCCTTATCAGGTGGAGCTGTAGTGGCCCTTTGCTCCATGATAGTTCTCCAGTACGGCTCCATAATGTTATCCTAGCTATGCTTGGACCCTCCAGGATTGACTTGATGCATCGCTGCTGGTGTTTGGTCCAGTTTCGCTGGGTCGTGCTGTACTCAACGCGCCTCTGCTTCCTTCTGCTAGTTGGTTGCTCGGGACGGTTCCGCGGTGTACGGGGCGTGGTGGTGTTTGCCGGGAAAATTTCTTTCAGATAGAGGCCCAGTCGTCTACGCGTTTCATGTTTACCCACTGAGGGGGCATCTTGAATGATGCTGTTGAGAGAGCTGCATCTGTAGGTGGTAGTACTGGGAGGAGGGAGATTCAAAAGGTGCTGGATTAGGATATCGAGCGTGCTTGGTCCAGGTGGTGAAGGTGGCGGACCAATTGGAGCAGCTTGCATTGCTGCTAGCTGCTCGCGGTACGACCGCACGTCATCACGATAAGATGCCTTTTGCCTGGCTTTCTTAATCGCTTCCAGGATTCTTTGCGGGAAGAACTTGCATAGCTCCTGATTGATGAAGCGGACTCCTCCGTTTGACTCTAGTTCAGTTTCTTTCCTGGCCAGCATCTTGGTTTCCTCATTGGTCCATCGCGCTTTGATGTCGGTCCGCGCTCTTTCTTGGTCAAACTCATTAGGATGGGCTCGACGTTGGTGGACACCTAGTCCAGTTTTGGTACCAAAGGACCATGAACAATGGGAGCAGACAAAGGATGGGGGGAGGGGGGGATTGGTGATTTCATTTTGTTGGTTCCCAGAGTCAGTGGACTCTGGGTTGTTGTTTGTTAGATTTATCCGAGGCTGATTATAGTTATTGGGGCCAACAAATTAAGGATCGAAGGGGCTGGCAACCCCAGGGATCCAAGAAGCCTACTCCGTTAGCCAGGCGAAGCCTGTTACCGGCGGGAACCACTAGGAGGTGGAGGATAGGCGCATCTATGACTTTGCCGGGCAAATCCCTTAACGGGGAAATGCCAGCCGGTCGCAGCTACATATTACTACATAGCTACGAACGGCCTGGTCCCGCGTTCAAAAGAGAGTCATAGTTAGTCCCGTCAAAGAGAGAGTCATAGTTACTCCCGCCGTTTACCCGCGCTTACTTGAATTTCTTCACTTTGACATTCAGAGCACTGGGCAGAAATCACATTGTGTCAACACCCGTTAGGGCCATCACAATGCTTTGTTTTAATTAGACAGTCGGATTCCCCAAGTCCGTTCCAGTTCTGAATTGATTGTTAATTAATAGTCGTTATAAATCAAAAGAAAATATCTTACGATATATCTTAAGATTTTATACCTGCCCCACGTTCAGCCGACAATTTAATACATTTTCTGGCCTACGACAACATATCAGGCGAGCACACGCAGCTGTTTACAATGCAGAGATGAAAGCGGAGAGCACGTCTTCTAGACGCCTCTGGTCCGAGGATGAGCAAAACCAACTGGCAAAGGCAACCCAACCCAACAGCCATAATTGACCATCTGGCTACTCTCTCCACCAGAACAAGGGAGGCTATTAAGAGAAGGCGCCGAGGCCTTCCTTTGGGGTGAGAGTACAACAATTCTGATAGACCCTGGCTGCCGTGAACGCCGCACCGAGCGGGTCGGATGAGTCAGAGTATGAATCTGGCACGGAGGACATACACGAAGCTGCACAGTCGGAGGATTCAGTGCTCATCGACCACATCAGGAGCCTAGACTTGAGGGAGCAAGAAGACGTCGCCCTGAGGCGCGCCGTGGTCTCCACTAACGTCTCCAGCAAGGATGCTCTGGACGAATGGGCACGGAATCTTGTGGAGAGATACGGCCAGAGCAGCACCACTACCCAGCACGGCACGGCGCGACAACCCAACAACGTTACATCCAGTAGAAGGCGGCGGATACAGGAGTACCGCCTTGCACAGATGGAGTGCGTCAAAAGTCCGAGGAGGCTGGCGGAGCGGATCATTTCAGGAAGAGGATGGACCGACGAAGATCTTCGCCTCCCTGCAGCAGAGGACATCGGTCTCCACTTTCGCCAGACCCTATCTGCAGCATCGCAGGATGACAACGCACCGATTACAGACGGATTTCGCCAAAGGACGTGCATATCAACACCAGTGTCGTCAGACGAAATCTGCTTGGTCCTGAAGAGGATGAAGTCTGACTGCACCGGCGCTGACGGCATCACTCTGCTCCGACTTCGTAACATCCCCGCAGCAAGACTCTGTCTGCTCTTCAACTCTATGTTGCTGATGGAATACACGCCGGCAATTCTTAAGAAATGCAGAACCACACTGGTCCCTAAAACCGAACGCCCACAGGCGCCCAATAACAGTATCATCGACAATCATGCGCCTCTTCCACAAAGTCCTCACTGGGAGACTGGAGATGGTACGCCTACACCGGAACCAACGGGGGTTCAGCAGGATAGACGGCTGCTTTGCCAACGCCCTAACACTGCACATCCTGATTAAGCACCATCGAAGGAAAACAACACCACTATGCGTCATTTCGTTGGATGTGCGCAAGGCCTTCGACACAGTGTCGCACAACAGCTTGGTCAGAGCTTTGCAACGTACTAACGTGGACAATAAGTTCATAAAATACATCCCCCAAAACCTGAAGGACGTTGAAACGGAAATACGAACATCTACCGGCCCGGTGACAATACCGATGAATATGGGAGTAAAGCAAGGCGACCCTATTTCCCCTATTTTGTTCAACGTCCTACTAGATGAGCTTATCTGTTCACTCGAGGGCTTCTCCGGAGTGGAAGTCAACGACTCACGAAACCTGCGTTGCTTAGCGTATGCGGGCGACATACTATTATTTGCCCAATCTAAGGAGGACGAGGAAAGAATGCTGGGAGCTGCGTATTCGTTCTTTCTGGAGAGAGGGATGGAGATAAACGCCAGCAAAAGCCAGATGCTTAGTCTCCGAACGGTCCCCAGCAAAAAGAAGCTTTACGCTGATGACACCCCAGCACGCTACGGGGACCTAAGCATCCAAGCCTTGGGAATTGAAGAACAATTCAGGTACCTAGGCGACATCTTCTCGCCCTTCGGAGAGACCCCCTGCAGATCTGATACTCTGCTGACCGACCTGCAGAGGATAAGACGTGCGCCTCTTAAGCCACAGCAAAAGCTACGGATCCTGAAGCAGTTCCTCCTGCCTAGATACATCCCCTACTTTCAACGCCCCACAGTAACCCGCAAGGCCCTAAAGGATGCTGACAAGAAAATTAGGGCCTGCGTGAAAGCGATGCTCCACCTGACGCAACACTGCCATAACTCTGTGTTGTACGCGGCAACGAAACACGGCGGCCTGGGCGTGTTCCAATTTACCAGCCGCATTCCAGCCATCATCTCCGAAAGGATTGAGAAGCTTAAATGGGCAGACGACCTCTTCGAGGATGTAACACGAATCGGTCAGCCTTGGATTGGCCGAAATAATGGGATAGTTCTTGTTAACCAGGCAACACGAACACAGCATCAGCAGTTCCATGCCCAAGCCCTGGAAGCTTCCTTTTCTTGAAATGGCACTAGTCAAGTCGCTAGCCATAGAGCGTGCTATAAGTTCGTCGACCATCCACCTGCATTCTGGAACGGCCAGGATTACATTAAAAGCATACATCTACGCTTCAACCTTCTACCAACCGTAGGAGTTCCATCTAACCCGCCGGAAGCAAGAAGGTGCTGAGCCCACTGTGGGAAAGTGGAAAGCCTAAGCCACGTCCTCCAAGGCTGTCCACTCTCGCATTGGGAGAGGATTAACAGGCATAACTTCGTCTAGAAACGCCATGCCTCTGCTGCGCGTCGCAAAGGGTGGGACGCAGTACTGGAGCCCCGTTTGCGAGGACAGGACGGGTTGTTGAAGAAGCCGGACTTGCTATTAAATAAAGCGGACACCGTCATCGTTTGTGATGTTGGGGTACATTGGGAGGGGCCCGAAGGGCTTACCATCCAATACCAGCAGAAGTTGCCTCCTACAGTACGCCCGCTTTCATCCAGAAGCTGCAGAGAAGATACCCCGACAAGCAAATATATATACTTCCTCTTATCTTGGGAGCCCGTGGCATATGGTGCCACCTTAATAAGTTCACTGTGGCACACCTCCAGCTTGCTGCAAAAGACATCGAGGACCTCATACTTACAACAATGAGAGGAAGTGTTTTAATCCACCAACGATTCATGCGGACGATATGGGCCTAGCGGAAGCACATATAGGTACGGCTACCACCATCCAGCCGAAAACAGCAACAGAAGCCAGCGCTTTTATACTTTGTTATGTATATTGTATTACACTAAATTGTATATATTTAATAAGGTTCAAAAAAATGCACTCAGCGGTTGTTGCTGCAGTGAATAGCCAAATGCCTCGTCATATAATTAGTGACGCGCATGAATGGATTAACGAGATTCCTACTGTCCCTATCTACTATCTAGCGAAACCACAGCCAAGGGAACGGGCTTGGAATAATTAGCGGGGAAAGAAGACCCTGTTGAGCTTGACTCTAGTCTGGCAGTGTAAGGAGATATAAGAGGTGTAGCATAAATGAGAGCTAGTTAATTTCGGTTAATTATCAACAATGAAATATCACTACTCTTATTGCTTCCTTACTTACTTGATTAAATGGTTAAATGGGACGTGTATCATTTCCTAGCCATTATACGGATATATTTATATATCTTGTGGTATTTGGTCTTGATGCAAGCTTCTTGATCAAAGTACGACGAGTTTGTTATATAATTATAAACAAATTTCGAGGAAATAGTAATGTAGTAATATGTTCCTATATTAATTGAATTTGGTATAACTCCAACACTCAGGTATGATCCAATTCAATGACATTGCCAGGTGGGGAGTTTGACTGGGGTAGATGGGGTACATCTCTCAAATAATAACGGAGATGTCCCAAGGCATTAAAAATGAAAAACTTGTCCTTAACAAATTCTGATAATATATATTTCTTAACAAGTGGGCTAAGAAGGTATTATCGAATTTTTCATTAAAAATGAAAAACTTGTCTTTAACAAATTTTGATAATATATATTTCTCAACAGGTTGGTTAAGAAGATATTAACAAATTTGTATGAGTACCCCCATAAACTCATTATTTTCATAATGTTAGTTAATGCTTATGCATTAACACTTTGAAAAAATATATAAATATAAATAAATATATAAATATATTAAGTAAGATAATTCAAAGTGAAATACAAATCTTAGCATAGGGAGTCTCTTATATAACATAAGTAGTAAATAGTAACATATTTAATAATATTTTAGACGCATTTTCAAAGACGCGTTTCAAACAAAAGAAATATGCACAGATTACATTATTATTAGAGACTATATGGGTTGTTAAGTATTTTACTCGAATCATCAAGCAAAGGATGAGCTTCAGTGGATCGCAGTATGGCAGCTGCTGTACCACTTACAACACCTTGCCCGTTACCAAAGTCGTTTACAATTGATTCTAGGCATTGTCATCGTATTTAATAATGTTTAACTACATAACTAGCGAGGCTACAGGCGATATTTTTTTTTTATTTTTTTTTTTAATATACGACGTTGGGGTTCTCGCAGAATCCATCAAGTGGCCGTACTGAATTATGCCTTAAATGCAGGCAGCACATGTCGCTGTTGGTATAGGTTGTAAAATAAAGGATTATCCAGGGTCTATCTCCCGTGTCCAGGTTGCTTCATTAAATTGGCGGAAACTCCTGTATCTGCCAATGAGCACTCTGGTGCTGATGAGTGCTGTGTCTGATTTCCTTATCAGTCCCAGCGCCAGCAGGTGCTCCACGCTTCCTCTGGACCAGACGCCTCTCCAGTTTAAAGTGGCCGTGGTGACCACAACCTCTCTCACCTGGAGGCGCGTGATGAGTTCATCCTTGATGGCGGGAGTGTCGTATTTCGCCATCTTCCTCTGGTGGGCGTCCTCGAGCGACCTTCCATCCGTCACAATTTGCGCATCAAGAACCACTGCCGTGTTGTTCATGGCGATGACAAGGTCCGGCTTCCTGGGACCCTCCGGGGTCAGGATTGTGGGCTCCTCGATAGTACGGGGTCCTCTTGTCTGCGGGCTTCGTTTTATAAATTTGATGACGCTATTGTGGCGGTCGATACGACTGCTATGAGAACGATGACATTGTTGGATGACATGGTTTAACGTCTCCGGTACTGGGCACCCCGCTCAGCAACTCCGGTCGATGGCTTCGCGGCCTCTGGAGGTCCTAGATATTGTTGGGAGGGCGTTTATCCGTACTCTCAGGCAATTGATGTACTCACGGCCTGTCAGTAGCCTTTTCGGATCCTGATCCACCGGTGTGCCTGAGCGTGATCGCCGGCTTCCCTCAAGCCGTGGCCATCAACGGATTCATGAAGCCTGGTATTCTAGTAGTTGGTAATATCCTGTTTGAACCGTAGTGCTCGTCCATCGACACGAAGCCAGATTGCCGCTCTGTCCATCTCCCCAACAATGTAGGTGTTGGCGGCGGCTGACTCTTCTAGGTTTGGTAGTCCCAAGTGTTGCAGCCTTTGGAGCCTTATCAAGGGGGCTTTCCAACGCAGCGCGTTGATGCCTAACCCGCCTTTCTGGATAGCCGCGTAGAAGAAGGCTGTCGGGATATCCTTGGGTAGGTTAAGCCACTTCCTGACCGCTGCCCTGATGAGCCTGTCCGGTTGAGACTACCGATGTTGATGCTTCCTAGAGTCAGCTTATGGTAGAGCTGGGGAATAAGCACACAACGTAGAGTATGCAGGCGCTGTTGAGGTTTAAGTGGTGCCTTAGTAAGCCATTCCAGTTTCGGGATAAGGTCGATCTGGGGGTCTGCTTTGCACCGACCATCTGGCGTAAATTTGACTCCCAGGTATTCCCACTCGTCCGTTCTTTTAAGTGATGGCATCCTCTGTCCGGAGATTTTAAGAAGCCTTTGCTCCACGACGGTGTTTTTCTGTTTGGGCTGACCCTTTATGCTGATGGTGATGCACTTGTTGGAGTTAAAGGTCATGCCACAGGATGCCAGGAATGAGTGGGTATGGTCGATGAGTGCTTGGAGACCCATTGACGTTGACGCACAGATTATGAGATCGTCCGCGTACGCAATTGCGTTCGTAGATGTGGTTCCGATCTTGCAATTGATTTCATTGGGCAGAGACTTTAGAAGTCGGTCGATAACAAGATTGAAGAGAACCGATGATAGGGGGTCACCTTGTTTGACACCGCTCCTTGGTGTTATCGGCCTAGACCGCCAGCCTTGACCCATGAGCCGCGCGAAGGAGCTCTCATAAAGCTCTTTGATGAAGTTCACGAAGTCTTTAGGTGCGCCGTATGATCGAAGAGTTCCCAAGATGGTGGGGCGGGAAACGGAGTCGAAGGCCTTTGCGACGTGCAAGGCAGCAATGTAGCAGCTACTGTGACTAAGGTGGTGGTGTCGAAGCAGTAGGTCAACCATGGCTATGTTGGTCGCACATCCTTTCCGCCTCGGAAAGCCTTCTCGCAAGGATGCCGTGGAGCTGTCTCAAGATTATTGAAGAGACAGTAATGGGGCGGAACACCGCTCCATCTTGTAGTGGAGCAAAATGCGCAGCGAACGATCCTAAGGATGGCAAAAGAAGGCATCGGAAGAGAGAAATGTGTTAGTATGAGAGAATACGATGCACTTCTCAAAAAACTTCCCCTTCTGGCCGTCCCCAGGGACGACAGTATCAGGAAATTTAACTTTGGGAAAAACTTTAGTACAAAGTTAAGTAACAAGAAAGAGTGGAGCAACGAATCCATGATGTACGGACTGGGCAGCCACACGATAAAGTGGTATACAGACGGTTCGAGAACTGGAGAGGGAACAGGGGCGGGCGTATTTGGGCCAAGGACCAAGCACTCAGAACCTATGGGCAAGTACACCAGCATCTTTCAAGCTGAAATATGTGCTATTAACAGATGCATCCAACTCAATCTCGAAAAGGGATACAGCAACTGCGACATAGCAATACTGTCAGACAGCCAAGCAGCTATCAAAGCACTTGACTCCTATGTCATTAAGTCAAAGCTTGTGTGGGAGTGCCTATGCAAACTTAATGAGCTGGGCAGAAACAATAAAGTTGCACTTTACTGGATACCCGGTCACGTCGGGATAAAAGGTAACGAAGCAGCGGACGCCTTGGCAAGACGAGGGGCCGCAGAACCCTTCATTGGACCTGAACCATTCTGTCGAATAGAGGAACACACCATACGCGAGAAATTCAGGAAAATGGAGAGAGAAGACAGGGCAAGAACCTGGAACAACACCACAGGCCTGAGGCAGGCTAAGAAACTACTGGGATGTTACAACCGGAAAAGATTCGAAGCCTGCATCTGCCTTAGCAAGAATAACCCACGGATCCTAACAGGCTTCCTAACGGGGCACTGCAAACTCAGGGAGCATCTACGGAAACTAAGTATAACAAATGAAGGCCTTTGCAGATTCTGCAACGGGTCATGTGAGACTCCGGAACACCTTCTGGAGTCCTGTGGGGCACTGACCCACAAAAGATTGAAATACTTGGGCAAATACCAAGTATCAGAAGAGGATATGCCAACCATGGACCCACTTCTCATTCTCAGATTCTTAAAAGAAACTGGTCTGGAGAAAGAGCTCTAAGGTGAACTATTCTCGCCAAGGCAAAGTAAGAGCATATGACCTTCAAACACAATTCCTCAGGAATTGCAGTTGCGAAGGGGACTCTAACGAGGGAACAAAACCTCCCCAAGGTATTAGCAGGGGGCACAATAGACCACTAGGTCGCAGTGCAAAATAACCCTACACAAATAATAAATGGGGCGGAAGGCACCTGGTTTCGTTGAGTCCAGCTTTTTCGGAATGAAAATGGTCTTGCATTCGCCGAGGTGCTGTGGTGGCCTGCCACACCATAGGATCAGGTTGAAAATCCGGACGAGAATTTCATCGGGAATAGCCCTTAGCATTCTCGCCCATATTCCATCTGATCCCGGGGATGTAGACAGTGGCGGTCTGGTCATCCTGATAGCTTCTATGGTAACTGGTGTCCATACGGAATCAAGCGGTTGGCGAATGTCCTTATCAGGTGGAGCTGTAGTGGCCCTTTGCTCCATGATAGTTCTCCAGTACGGCTCCATAATGTTATCCTAGCTATGCTTGGACCCTCCAGGATTGACTTGATGCATCGCTGCTGGTGTTTGGTCCAGTTTCGCTGGGTCGTGCTGTACTCAACGCGCCTCTGCTTCCTTCTGCTAGTTGGTTGCTCGGGACGGTTCCGCGGTGTACGGGGCGTGGTGGTGTTTGCCGGGAAAATTTCTTTCAGATAGAGGCCCAGTCGTCTACGCGTTTCATGTTTACCCACTGAGGGGGCATCTTGAATGATGCTGTTGAGAGAGCTGCATCTGTAGGTGGTAGTACTGGGAGGAGGGAGATTCAAAAGGTGCTGGATTAGGATATCGAGCGTGCTTGGTCCAGGTGGTGAAGGTGGCGGACCAATTGGAGCAGCTTGCATTGCTGCTAGCTGCTCGCGGTACGACCGCACGTCATCACGATAAGATGCCTTTTGCCTGGCTTTCTTAATCGCTTCCAGGATTCTTTGCGGGAAGAACTTGCATAGCTCCTGATTGATGAAGCGGACTCCTCCGTTTGACTCTAGTTCAGTTTCTTTCCTGGCCAGCATCTTGGTTTCCTCATTGGTCCATCGCGCTTTGATGTCGGTCCGCGCTCTTTCTTGGTCAAACTCATTAGGATGGGCTCGACGTTGGTGGACACCTAGTCCAGTTTTGGTACCAAAGGACCATGAACAATGGGAGCAGACAAAGGATGGGGGGAGGGGGGGATTGGTGATTTCATTTTGTTGGTTCCCAGAGTCAGTGGACTCTGGGTTGTTGTTTGTTAGATTTATCCGAGGCTGATTATAGTTATTGGGGCCAACAAATTAAGGATCGAAGGGGCTGGCAACCCCAGGGATCCAAGAAGCCTACTCCGTTAGCCAGGCGAAGCCTGTTACCGGCGGGAACCACTAGGAGGTGGAGGATAGGCGCATCTATGACTTTGCCGGGCAAATCCCTTAACGGGGAAATGCCAGCCGGTCGCAGCTACATATTACTACATAGCTACGAACGGCCTGGTCCCGCGTTCAAAAGAGAGTCATAGTTAGTCCCGTCAAAGAGAGAGTCATAGTTACTCCCGCCGTTTACCCGCGCTTACTTGAATTTCTTCACTTTGACATTCAGAGCACTGGGCAGAAATCACATTGTGTCAACACCCGTTAGGGCCATCACAATGCTTTGTTTTAATTAGACAGTCGGATTCCCCAAGTCCGTTCCAGTTCTGAATTGATTGTTAATTAATAGTCGTTATAAATCAAAAGAAAATATCTTACGATATATCTTAAGATTTTATACCTGCCCCACGTTCAGCCGACAATTTAATACATTTTCTGGCCTACGACAACATATCAGGCGAGCACACGCAGCTGTTTACAATGCAGAGATGAAAGCGGAGAGCACGTCTTCTAGACGCCTCTGGTCCGAGGATGAGCAAAACCAACTGGCAAAGGCAACCCAACCCAACAGCCATAATTGACCATCTGGCTACTCTCTCCACCAGAACAAGGGAGGCTATTAAGAGAAGGCGCCGAGGCCTTCCTTTGGGGTGAGAGTACAACAATTCTGATAGACCCTGGCTGCCGTGAACGCCGCACCGAGCGGGTCGGATGAGTCAGAGTATGAATCTGGCACGGAGGACATACACGAAGCTGCACAGTCGGAGGATTCAGTGCTCATCGACCACATCAGGAGCCTAGACTTGAGGGAGCAAGAAGACGTCGCCCTGAGGCGCGCCGTGGTCTCCACTAACGTCTCCAGCAAGGATGCTCTGGACGAATGGGCACGGAATCTTGTGGAGAGATACGGCCAGAGCAGCACCACTACCCAGCACGGCACGGCGCGACAACCCAACAACGTTACATCCAGTAGAAGGCGGCGGATACAGGAGTACCGCCTTGCACAGATGGAGTGCGTCAAAAGTCCGAGGAGGCTGGCGGAGCGGATCATTTCAGGAAGAGGATGGACCGACGAAGATCTTCGCCTCCCTGCAGCAGAGGACATCGGTCTCCACTTTCGCCAGACCCTATCTGCAGCATCGCAGGAGGACAACGCACCGATTACAGACGGATTTCGCCAAAGGACGTGCATATCAACACCAGTGTCGTCAGACGAAATCTGATTGGTCCTGAAGAGGATGAAGTCTGACTGCACCGGCGCTGACGGCATCACTCTGCTCCGACTTCGTAACATCCCCGCAGCAAGACTCTGTCTGCTCTTCAACTCTATGTTGCTGATGGAATACACGCCGGCAATTCTTAAGAAATGCAGAACCACACTGGTCCCTAAAACCGAACGCCCACAGGCGCCCAATAACAGTATCATCGACAATCATGCGCCTCTTCCACAAAGTCCTCACTGGGAGACTGGAGATGGTACGCCTACACCGGAACCAACGGGGGTTCAGCAGGATAGACGGCTGCTTTGCCAACGCCCTAACACTGCACATCCTGATTAAGCACCATCGAAGGAAAGCAACACCACTATGCGTCATTTCGTTGGATGTGCGCAAGGCCTTCGACACAGTGTCGCACAACAGCTTGGTCAGAGCTTTGCAACGTACTAACGTGGACAATAAGTTCATAAAATACATCCGCCAAAACCTGAAGGACGTTGAAACGGAAATACGAACATCTACCGGCCCGGTGACAATACCGATGAATATGGGAGTAAAGCAAGGCGACCCTATTTCCCCTATTTTGTTCAACGTCCTACTAGATGAGCTTATCTGTTCACTCGAGGGCTTCTCCGGAGTGGAAGTCAACGACTCACGAAACCTGCGTTGCTTAGCGTATGCGGGCGACATACTATTATTTGCCCAATCTAAGGAGGACGAGGAAAGAATGCTGGGAGCTGCGTATTCGTTCTTTCTGGAGAGAGGGATGGAGATAAACGCCAGCAAAAGCCAGATGCTTAGTCTCCGAACGGTCCCCAGCAAAAAGAAGCTTTACGCTGATGACACCCCAGCACGCTATGGGGACCTAAGCATCCAAGCCTTGGGAATTGAAGAACAATTCAGGTACCTAGGCGACATCTTCTCGCCCTTCGGAGAGACCCCCTGCAGATCTGATACTCTGCTGACCGACCTGCAGAGGATAAGACGTGCGCCTCTTAAGCCACAACAAAAGCTACGGATCCTGAAGCAATTCCTCCTGCCTAGGTACATCCCCTACTTTCAACGCCCCACAGTAACCCGCAAGGCAATAGAGGATGCTGACAAGAAAACTAGGGCCTGCGTGAAAGCGATGCTCCACCTGACGCTACACTGCCATAACTCTGTGTTGTACGCGGCAACGAAACACGGCGGCTTGGGCGTGTTCCAATTTACCAGCCGCATTCCAGCCATCATCTCCGAAAGGATTGAGAAGCTTAAATGGGCAGACGACCTCTTCGAGGATGTAACACGAATCGGTCAGCCTTGGAATGGCCGAATTAATGGGATGGTTCTTGTTAATCAGGCAACAGGAACCCAGCACCAGCAGTTCCATGCCCAAGCCCTGAAAGCTTCCTTTTCTTGAAATGGCACTAGTCAAGTCGCTAGCCATAGAGCGTGCTATAAGTTCGTCGACCATCCACCTGCATTCTGGAACGGCCAGGATTACATCAAAAGCATACATCTACGCTTCAACCTTCTACCAACCGTAGGAGTCCCATCTAACCCGCCGGAAGCACCCACAGCCCACTGTGGGAAAGTGGAAAGCCTAAGCCACGTCCACCAAGGCTGTCCACTCTCGCATTGGGAGAGGATTAACAGGCATAACTTCGTCCAGAAACGCCTTGCCTCTGCTGCGCGTCGCAAAGGTTATATTATTATTAGAGACTATATGGGTTGTTAAGTATTTTACTCGAATCATCAAGCAAAGGATGAGCTTCAGTGGATCGCAGTATGGCAGCGAGGCATTGTCATCGTATTTAATAATGTTTAACTACATAACTAGCGATGCTACAGGCGATATTTTTTTTTTATTTTTTTTTTAATATACGACGTTGGGGTTCTTGCAGAATCCATCAAGTGGCCGTACTGAATTATGCCTTAAATACAGGCAGCACATGTCGCTGTTGGTATAGGTTGTAAAATAAAGGATTATCCAGGGTCTATCTCCCGTGTCCAGGTTGCTTCATTAAATTGGCGGAAACTCCTGTATCTGCCAATGAGCACTCTGGTGCTGATGAGTGCTGTGTCTGATTTCCTTATCAGTCCCAGCGCCAGCAGGTGCTCCACGCTTCCTCTGGACCAGACGCCTCTCCAGTTTAAAGTGGCCGTGGTGACCACAACCTCTCTCACCTGGAGGCGCGTGATGAGTTCATCCTTGATGGCGGGAGTGTCGTATTTCGCCATCTTCCTCTGGTGGGCGTCCTCGAGCGACCTTCCATCCGTCACAATTTGCGCATCAACAACCACTGCCGTGTTGTTCATGGCGATGACAAGGTCCGGCTTCCTAGGACCCTCCGGGGTCAAGATTGCGGGCTCCTCGATAGTACGGAGTCCTATTGTCTGCGCGCTTCGTTTTATAAAGTTGATGACGCTATTGTGGCGGTCGATACGACTGCTATGAGAACGATGACATTGTTGGATGACATGGTTTAACGTCTCCGGTACTGGGCACCCCGGTCTGCAACTCCGGTCGATGGCTTCGCGGCCTCTGGAGGTCCTAGATCTTGTTGGGAGGGCGTTTATCCGAACTCTCAGGCAATTGATGTAGTCACAGCCTGTCAGTAGCCTTTTCGGATCCTGATCCACCGGTGTGCCTGAGCGTGATCGCCGGCTTCCCTCAAGCCGTGGCCATCAACGGATTCATGAAGCCTGGTGTTCCAGTAGTTGGTAATATCCTGGTTGAACCGTAGTGCTCGTCCATCGACACGAAGCCAGATTGCCGCTCTGTCTATCTCCCCAGCAATGTAGGTGTTGGCGGCGGCTGACTCTTCTAGGTTTGGTAGTCCCAAGTGTTGCAGCCTTTGGAGCCTTATCAAGGGGGCTTTCCAACGCAGCGCGTTGATGCCTAACCCGCCTTTCTGGATAGCCGCGTAGAAGAAGGCTGTCGGGATATCCTTGGGTAGGTTAAGCCACTTCCTGACCGCTGCCCTGATGAGCCTGTCCGGTTGAGACTACCGATGTTGATGCTTCCTAGAGTCAGCTTATGGTAGAGCTGGGGAATAAGTACACAACGTAGAGTATGCAGGCGCTGTTGAGGTTTAAGTGGTGCCTTAGTAAGCCATTCCAGTTTCGGGATAAGGTCGATCTGGGGGTCTGCTTTGCACCGACCATCTGGCGTAAATTTGACTCCCAGGTATTCCCACTCGTCCGTTCTTTTAAGTGATGGCATCCTCTGTCCGGAGATTTTAAGAAGCCTTTGCTCCACGACGGTGTTTTTCTGTTTGGGCTGACCCTTTATGCTGATGGTGATGCACTTGTTGGAGTTAAAGGTCATGCCACAGGATGCCAGGAATGAGTGGGTATGGTCGATGAGTGCTTGGAGACCCATTGACGTTGACGCACAGATTATGAGATCGTCCGCGTACGCAATTGCGTTCGTAGATGTGGTTCCGATCTTGCAATTGATTTCATTGGGCAGAGACTTTAGAAGTCGGTCGATAACAAGATTGAAGAGAACCGATGATAGGGGGTCACCTTGTTTGACACCGCTCCTTGGTGTTATCGGCCTAGACCGCCAGCCTTGACCCATGAGCCGCGCGAAGGAGCTCTCATAAAGCTCTTTGATGCAGCTCACGAAGTCTTTAGGTGCGCAGTATGATCGTAGAGTTCCCAAGATGGTGGGGTGGGAAACGGAGTCGAAGGCCTTTGCGACGTGCAAGGCAGCAATGCAATGTAATGGGGCGGAAGGCACCTGGTTCCGTTGAGTCCAGCTTTTTCGGGATGAAAATGGTCTTGCATTCGCCGAGGTGCTGTGGTGGCCTGCCACACCATAGGATCAGGTTGAAGATCCGGACGAGAATTTCATCGGGAATAGCCCTTAACATTCTCGCCGATATTCCATCTGATCCCGGGGATGTAGACAGTGGCGGTCTGGTCATCCTGATAGCTTCTATGGTAACTGGTGTCCATACGGAATCAAGCGGTTGGCGAATGTCCTTATCAGGTGGAGCTGTAGTGGCCCTTTGCTCCATGATAGTTCTCCAGTACGGCTCCATAATGTTATCCTAGCTATGCTTGGACCCTCCAGGATTGACTTGATGCATCGCTGCTGGTGTTTGGTCCAGTTTCGCTGGGTCGTGCTGTACTCAACGCGCCTCTGCTTCCTTCTGCTAGTTGGTTGCTCGGGAGGGTTCCGCGGTGTACGGGGCGTGGTGGTGTTTGCCGGGAAAATTTCTTTCAGATAGAGGCCCAGTCGCCTACGCGTTTCATGTTTACCCACTGAGGGGGCATCTTGAATGATGCTGTTGAGAGAGCTGCATCTGTAGGTGGTAGTACTGGGAGGAGGGAGATTCAAAAGGTGCTGGATTAGGATATCGAGCGTGCTTGGTCCAGGTGGTGAAGGTGGCGGACCAATTGGAGCAGCTTGCATTGCTGCTAGCTGCTCGCGGTACGACCGCACGTCATCACGATAAGATGCCTTTTGCCTGGCTTTCTTAATCGCTTCCAGGATTCTTTGCGGGAAGAACTTGCATAGCTCCTGATTGATGAAGCGGACTCCTCCGTTTGACTCTAGTTCAGTTTCTTTCCTGGCCAGCATCTTGGTTTCCTCATTGGTCCATCGCGCTTTGATGTCGGTCCGCGCTCTTTCTTGGTCAAACTCATTAGGATGGGCTCGACGTTGGTGGACACCTAGTCCGGTTTTGGTACCAAAGGACCATGAACAATGGGAGCAGACAAAGGATGGGGGAGGGGGGGATTGGTGATTTCATTTTGTTGGTTCCCAGAGTCAGTGGACTCTGGGTTGTTGTTTGTTAGATTTATCCGAGGCTGATTATAGTTATTGGGGCCAACAAATTAAGGATCGAAGGGGCTGGCAACCCCAGGGATCCAAGAAGCCTACTCCGTTAGCCAGGCGAAGCCTGTTACCGGCGGGAACCACTAGGATGTGGAGGATAGGCACATCTATGACTTTGCCTGGCAAATCCCTTAACGGGGATATGCCAGCCAGTCGCAGCTACATATTACTACATAGCTACGAACGGCTTGGTCGCGCGTTCAAAAGAGAGTCATAATTAGCCCCGTCAAAGAGAGAGTCATAGTTACTCCCGCCGTTTACCCGCGCTTACTTGAATTTCTTCACTTTGACATTCAGAGCACTGGGCAGAAATCACATTGTGTCAACACCCGTTAGGGCCATCACAATGCTTTGTTTTAATTAGACAGTCGGATTCCCCAAGTCCGTGCCAGTTCTGAATTGATTGTTAATTAATAGTCGTTATAAATCAAAAGAAAATATCTTACGATATATCTTAAGATTTTATACCTGCCCCACGTTCAGCCGACAATTTAATACATTTTCTGGCCTACGACAACATATCAGGCGAGCACACGCAGCTGTTTACAATGCAGAGATGAAAGCGGAGAGCACGTCTTCTAGACGCCTCTGGTCCGAGGATGAGCAAAACCAACTGGCAAAGGCAACCCAACCCAACTGCCATAATTGACCATCTGGCTACTCTCTCCACCAGAACAAGGGAGGCTATTAAGAGAAGGCGCCGAGGCCTTCCTTTGGGGTGAGAGTACAACAATTCTGATAGACCCTGGCTGCCGTGAACGCCGCACCGAGCGGGTCGGATGAGTCAGAGTATGAATCTGGCACGGAGGACATACACGAAGCTGCACAGTCGGAGGATTCAGTGCTCATCGACCACATCAGGAGCCTAGACTTGAGGGAGCAAGAAGACGTCGCCCTGCGGCACGCCGTGGTCTCCACTAACGTGTCCAGCAAGGATGCTCTGGACGAATGGACACGGAATCTTGTGGAGAGATACGGCCAGAGCAGCACCACTACCCAGCACGACACGGCGCGACAACCCAACAACGCTACATCCGGTAGAAGGCGGCGGATACAGGAGTACCGCCTTGCACAGATGGAGTGCGTCAAAAGTCCGAGGAGGCTGGCGGAGCGGATCATTTCAGGAAGAGGATGGACCGACGAAGATCTTCGCCTCCCTGCAGCAGAGGACATCGGTCTCCACTTTCGCCAGACCCTATCTGCAGCATCGCAGGAGGACAACGCACCGATTACAGACGGATTTCGCCAAAGGACGTGCATACCAACACCAGTGTCGTCAGACGAAATCTGCTTGGTCCTGAAGAGGATGAAGTCTGACTGCACCGGCGCTGACGGCATCACTCTGCTCCGATTTCGTAACATCCCCGCAGCAAGACTCTGTCTGCTCTTCAACTCTATGTTGCTGATGGAATACACGCCGGCAATTCTTAAGAAATGCAGTCCCTAAAACCGAACGCCCACAGGCGCCCAATAACAGTATCATCGACAATCATGCGCCTCTTCCACAAAGTCCTCACTGGGAGACTGGAGATGGTACGCCTACACCGGAACCAACGGGGGTTCAGCAGGATAGACGGCTGCTTTGCCAACGCCCTAACACTGCACATCCTGATTAAGCACCATCGAAGGAAAGCAACACTACTATGCGTCATTTCGTTGGATGTGCGCAAGGCCTTCGACACAGTGTCGCACAACAGCTTGGTCAGAGCTTTGCAACGTACTAACGTGGACAATAAGTTCATAAAATACATCCGCCAAAACCTGAAGGACGTTGAAACGGAAATACGAACATCTACCGGCCCGCTGACAATACCGATGAATATGGGAGTAAAGCAAGGCGACCCTATTTCCCCTATTTTGTTCAACGTCCTACTAGATGAGCTTATCTGTTCACTCGAGGGCTTCTCCGGAGTGGAAGTCAACGACTCACGAAACCTGCGTTGCTTAGCGTATGCGGGCGACATACTATTATTTGCCCAATCTAAGGAGGACGAGGAAAGAATGCTGGGAGCTGCGTATTCGTTCTTTCTGGAGAGAGGGATGGAGATAAACGCCAGCAAAAGCCAGATGCTTAGTCTCCGAACGGTCCCCAGCAAAAAGAAGCTTTACGCTGATGACACCCCAGCACGCTACGGGGACCTAAGCATCCAAGCCTTGGGAATTGAAGAACAATTCAGGTACCTAGGCGACATCTTCTCGCCCTTCGGAGAGACCCCCTGCAAATCTGATACTCTGCTGACCGACCTGCAGAGGATAAGACGTGCGCCTCTTAAGCCACAACAAAAGCTACGGATCCTGAAGCAATTCCTCCTGCCTAGGTACATCCCCTACTTTCAACGCCCCACAGTAACCCGCAAGGCAATAGAGGATGCTGACAAGAAAACTAGGGCCTGCGTGAAAGCGATGCTCCACCTGACGCTACACTGCCATAACTCTGTGTTGTACGCGGCAACGAAACACGGCGGCCTGGGCGTGTTCCAATTTACCAGCCGCATTCCAGCCATCATCTCCGAAAGGATTGAGAAGCTTAAATGGGCAGACGACCTCTTCGAGGATGTAACACGAATCGGTCAGCCTTGGATTGGCCGAATTAATGGGATGGTTCTTATTAACCAGGCAACAGGAATCCAGCACCAGCAGTTCCATGCCCAAGCCCTGGAAGCTTCCTTTTCTTGAAATGGCACTAGTCAAGTCGCTAGCCATAGAGCGTGCTATAAGTTCGTCGACCATCCACCTGCATTCTGGAACGGCCAGGATTACATCAAAAGCATACATCTACGCTTCAACCTTCTACCAACCGTAGGAGTCCCATCTAACCCGCCGGAAGCAAGAAGGTGGCGAGCCCACTGTGGGAAAGTGGAAAGCCTAAGCCACGTCCACCAAGGCTGTTCACTCTCGCATTGGGAGAGGATTAACAGGCATAACTTCGCCCAGAAACGCCTTGCCTCTGCTGCGCGTCGCAAAGGTTACATTATTATTTGAGACTATATGGGTTGTTAAGTATTTTACTCGAATCATCAAGCAAAGGATGAGCTTCAGTGGATCGCAGTATGGCAGCGAGGCATTGTCATCGTATTTAATAATGTTTAACTACATAACTAGCGATGCTACAGGCGATATTTTTTTTTTATTTTTTTTTTAATATACGACGTTGGGGTTCTTGCAGAATCCATCAAGTGGCTGTACTGAATTATGCCTTAAATACAGGCAGCACATGTCGCTGTTGGTATAGGTTGTAAAATAAAGGATTATCCAGGGTCTATCTCCCGTGTCCAGGTTGCTTCATTAAATTGGCGGAAACTCCTGTATCTGCCAATGAGCACTCTGGTGCTGATGAGTGCTGTGTCTGATTTCCTTATCAGTCCCAGCGCCAGCAGGTGCTCCACGCTTCGTCTGGACCAGACGCCTCTCCAGTTTAAAGTGGCCGTGGTGACCACAACCTCTCTCACCTGGAGGCGCGTGATGAGTTCAACCTTGATGGCGGGAGTGTCGTATTTCGCCATCTTCCTCTGGTGGGCGTCCTCGAGCGACCTTCCACCCGTCACAATTTGCGCATCAAGAACCACTGCCGTGTTGTTCATGGCGATGACAAGGTCCGGCTTCCTGGGACCCTCCGGGGTCAGGATTGTGGGCTCCTCGATAGT
The DNA here is from genome assembly GCA_945910035.1 of Brachypalpus laphriformis. Classification (NCBI taxonomy): domain Eukaryota; kingdom Metazoa; phylum Arthropoda; class Insecta; order Diptera; family Syrphidae; genus Brachypalpus; species Brachypalpus laphriformis. Next base: position 227,695,731 of record OX246753.1, on the reverse strand, counting down.
ACGGAGTCCTATTGTCTGCGCGCTTCGTTTTATAAAGTTGATGACGCTATTGTGGCGGTCGATACGACTGTTATGAGAACGATGACATTGTTGGATGACATGGTTTAACGTCTCCGGTACTGGGCACCCCGGTCTGCAACTCCGGTCGATGGCTTCGCGGCCTCTGGAGGTCCTAGATCTTGTTGGGAGGGCGTTTATCCGTACTCTCAGGCAATTGATGTAGTCACAGCCTGTCAGTAGCCTTTTCGGATCCTGATCCACCGGTGTACCTGAGTGTGATCGCCGGCTTCCCTCAAGCCGTGGCCATCAACGGATTCATGAAGCCTGGTGTTCCAGTAGTTGGTAATATCCTGGTTGAACCGTAGTGCTCGTCCATCGACACGAAGCCAGATTGCCGCTCTGTCCATCTCCCCAGCAATGTAAGTGTTGGCGGCGGCTGACTCTTCTAGGTTTGGTAGTCTCAAGTGTTGCAGCTTTTGGAGCCTTATCAAGGGGGCTTTCCAACGCAGCGCGTTGATGCCTAACCCGCCTTTCTGGATAGCCGCGTAGAAGAAGGCTGTCGGGATATCCTTGGGTAGGTTAAGCCACTTCCTGACCGCTGCCCTGATGAGCCTGTCCGTCCGGTTGAGACTACCGATGTTGATGCTTCCTAGAGTCAGCTTATGGTAGAGCTGGGGAATAAGCACACAACGTAGAGTATGCAGGCGCTGTTGAGGTTTAAGTGGTGCCTTAGTAAGCCATTCCAGTTTCGGGATAAGGTCGATCTGGGGGTCTGCTTTGCACCGACCATCTGGCGTAAATTTGACTCCCAGGCATTCCCACTCGTCCGTTCTTTTAAGTGATGGCATCCTGTGTCCGGAGATTTTAAAAAGCCTTTGTTCCACGACGGTGTTTTTCTGTTTGGGCTGACCCTTTATGCTGATGGTGATGCACTTGTTGGAGTTAAGGGTCATGCCACAGGATGCCAGGAATGAGTGGGTATGGTCGATGAGTGCTTGGAGACCCATTGGCGTTGACGCACAGATTATGAGATCGTCCGCGTACGCAATTGCGTTCGTAGATGTGGTTCCGATCTTGCAATTGATTTCATTGGGCAGAGACTTTAGAAGTCGGTCGATAACAAGATTGAAGAGAACCGATGATAGGGGGTCACCTTGTTTGACACCGCTCCTTGGTGTTATCGGCCTAGACCGCCAGCCTTGACCCATGAGCCGCGCGAAGGAGCTCTCATAAAGCTCTTTGATGAAGTTCACGAAGTCTTTAGGTGCGCCGTATGATCGAAGAGTTCCCAAGATGGTGGGGCGGGAAACGGAGTCGAAGGCCTTTGCGACGTGCAAGGCAGCAATGTAGCAGCTACTGTGACTAAGGTGGTGGTGTCAAAGCAGTAGGTCAACCATGGCTATGTTGGTCGCACATCCGGACGAGAATTTCATCAGGAATAGCCCTTAGCATTCTCGCCGATATTCCTTCTGATCCCGGGGATGTAGACAGTGGCGGTCTGGTCATCCTGATAGCTTCTATGGTAACTGGTGTCCATACGGACTCAAGCGGTTGGCGAATGTCCTTATCAGGTGGAGCTGTAGTGGCCCTTTGCAGCTTGCATTGCTGCTAGCTGCTCGCGGTACGACCGCACGTCATCACGATAAGATGCCTTTTGCCTGGCTTTCTTAATCGCTTCCAGGATTCTTTGCAGGGAGAACTTGCATAACTCCTAATTGATGAAGCGGACTCCTCCGTTTGACTCTATTTCAGCTTCTTTCCTGGCCAGCATCTTGGTTTCCTCATTGGTTCATCGCGCTTTGATGTCGGTCCGCGCTCTTTCTTGGTCAAACTCATTAGGATGGGCTCGACGTTGGTGGACACCTAGTCCGGTTTTGGTACCAAAGGACCATGAACAATGGGAGCAGACAAAGGATGGGGGGAGGGGGGGTTGTTGTTTGTTAGATTTATCCGAGGCTGATTATAGTTATTGGGGCCAACAAATTAAGGATCGAAGAGCTTGCAACCCCAGGGATTCAAGAAGCCTACTCCGTTAGCCAGGCGAAGCCTGTTACCGGCGGGAACCACTAGGAGGTGGAGGGTAGGCACATCTATGACTTTGCCGGGCAAATCCCTTAACGGGGAAATGCCAGCCAGTCGCAGCTACATATTACTACACAGCTACGAACGCCTTGGTCGCACGTTCAAAAGAGAGTCATAGTTAGTCCCGTCATTGAGAGAGTCATAGTTACTCCCGCCGTTTACCCGCGCTTACTTGAATTCCTTCACTTTGACATTCAGAGCAATGGGCAGAAATCACATTCTGTCAACACCCGTTAGGGCCATCACAATGCTTTGTTTTAATTAGACAGTCGGATTCCCCAAGTCCGTGCCAGTTCTGAATTGATTGTTAATTGATAGTCGTTTTAAATCAAAAGAAAATATCTTACGATATATCTTAAGATTTTATACCTGCCCCACGTTCAGCCGACAATTTAATACATTTTCTGGCTTACGACAACATATCAGGCGAGCACACACAGCTGTTTACAATGCAGAGATGAAAGCGGAGAGCACGTCTTCTAGACGCCTCTGGTCCGAGGATGAGCAAAACCAACTGGCAAAGGCAACCCAACCCAACAGCCATAATTGACCATCTGGCTACTCTCTCCACCAGAACAAGGGAGGCTATTAAGAGAAGGCGCCGAGGCCTTTCTTTGGGGTGAGAGTACAGCAATTCCGACAGACCCTGGCTGCCGTGAACGCCGCACCGAGTGGGTCGGATGACTCAGAGTATGAATCTGGCACGGAGGATATACACGAAGCTGTACAGTCGAAGGATTCAGTGCTCATCGACGACATCAGGAGCCTAGACTTGAGGGAGCAAGAAGAAGTCGCCCTGCGGCACGCCGTGGTCTCCACTAACGTGTCCAGCAAGGATGCTCTGGACGAATGGACACGGAATCTTGTGGAGAGATACGGCCAGAGCAGCACCACTACCCAGCACGACACGGCGCGACAACCCAACAACGCTACATCCGGTAGAAGGCGGCGGATACAGGAGTACCGCGTTGCACAGATGGAGTACGTCAAAAGGCCGAGGAGGCTGGCGGAGCGGATCATTTCAGGAAGAGGATGAACCGACGAAGATCTTCGCCTCCCTGCAGCAGAGGACATCGGTCTCCACTTTCGCCAGACCCTATCTGCAGCATCGCAGGAGGGCAACGCACCGATTACAGACGGATTTCGCCAAAGGACGTGCATATCAACACCAGTGTCGTCAGACGAAATCTGATTGGTCCTGAAGAGGATGAAGTCTGACTGCACCGGCGCTGACGGCATCACTCTGCTCCGATTTCGTAACATCCCCGCAGCAAGACTCTGTCTGCTCTTCAACAATTCTTAAGAAATGCAGAACCACACTGGTCCCTAAAACCGAACGCCCACAGGCGCCCAATAACAGTATCATCGACAATCATGCGCCTCTTCCACAAAGTCCTCACTGGGAGACTGGAGATGGTACGCCTACACCGGAACCAACGGGGGTTCAGCAGGATAGACGGCTGCTTTGCCAACGCCCTAACACTGCACATCCTGATTAAGCACCATCGAAGGAAAGCAACACCACTATGCGTCATTTCGTTGGATGTGCGCAAGGCCTTCGACACAGTGTCGCACAACAGCTTGGTCAGAGCTTTGCAACGTACTAACGTGGACAATAAGTTCATAAAATACATCCGCCAAAACCTGAAGGACGTTGAAACGGAAATACGAACATCTACCGGCCCGGTGACAATACCGATGAATATGGGAGTAAAGCAAGGCGACCCTATTTCCCCTATTTTGTTCAACGTCCTACTAGATGAGCTTATCTGTTCACTCGAGGGCTTCTCCGGAGTGGAAGTCAACGACTCACGAAACCTGCGTTGCTTAGCGTATGCGGGCGACATACTATTATTTGCCCAATCTAAGGAGGACGAGGAAAGAATGTTGGTAGCTGCGTATTCGTTCTTTCTGGAGAGAGGGATGGAGATAAACGCCAGCAAAAGCCAGATGCTTAGTCTCCGAACGGTCCCCAGCAAAAAGAAGATTTACGCTGATGACACCCCAGCACGCTACGGGGACCTAAGCATCCAAGCCTTGGGAATTGAAGAACAATTCAGGTACCTAGGCGACATCTTCTCGCCCTTCGGAGAGACCCCCTGCAGATCTGATACTCTGCTGACCGACCTGCAGAGGATAAGACGTGCGCCTCTTAAGCCACAACAAAAGCTACGGATCCTGAAGCAATTCCTCCTGCCTAGGTACATCCCCTACTTTCAACGCCCAACAGTAACCCGCAAGGCCCTAAAGGATGCTGACAAGAAAATTAGGGCCTGCGTGAAAGCGATGCTCCACCTGACGCTACACTGCCATAACTCTGTGTTGTACGCGGCAACGAAACACGGCGGGCTGGGCGTCTTCCAATTTACCAGCCGCATTCCAGCCATCATCTCCGAAAGGATTGAGAAGCTTAAATGGGCAGACGACCTCTTCGAGGATGTAACACGAATCGGTCAGCCTTGGATTGGCCGAATTAATGGGATGGTTCTTATTAACCAGGCAACAGGAATCCAGCACCAGCAGTTCCATGCCCAAGCCCTGGAAGCTTCCTTTTCTTGAAATGGCACTAGTCAAGTCGCTAGCCATAGAGCGTGCTATAAGTTCGTCGACCATCCACCTGCATTCTGGAACGGCCAGGATTACATCAAAAGCATACATCTACGCTTCAACCTTCTACCAACCGTAGGAGTCCCATCTAACCCGCCGGAAGCAAGAAGGTGGCGAGACCACTGTGGGAAAGTGGAAAGCCTAAGCCACGTCCACCAAGGCTGTCCACTCTCCCATTGGGAGAGGATTAACAGGCATAACTTCGTCCAGAAACGCCTTGCCTCTGCTGCGCGTCGCAAAGGTTACATTATTATTAGAGACTATATGGGTTGTTAAGTATTTTACTCGAATCATCAAGCAAAGGATGAGCTTCAGTGGATCGCAGTAAGGCAGCTGCTGTACCACTTACAACACCTTGCCCGTTACCAAAGTCGTTTACAATTGATTCTAGGCATTGTCATCGTATTTAATAATGTTTTACTACATAACTAGCAATGCTACAGGCGATATTTTTTTTTTATTTTTTTTTTAATATACGACGTTGGGGTTCTTGCAGAATCCATCAAGTGGCCGTACTGAATTATGCCTTAAATACAGGCAGCACATGTCGCTGTTGGTATAGGTTGTAAAATAAAGGATTATCCAGGGTCTATCTCCCGTGTCCAGGTTGCTTCATTAAATTGGCGGAAACTCCTGTATCTGCCAATGAGCACTCTGGTGCTGATGAGTGCTGTGTCTGATTTCCTTATCAGTCCCAGCGCCAGCAGGTGCTCCACGCTTCCTCTGGACCAGACGCCTCTCCAGTTTAAAGTGGCCGTGGTGACCACAACCTCTCTCACCTGGAGGCGCGTGATGAGTTCATCCGTATCGTATTTCGCCATCTTCCTCTGGTGGGCGTCCTCGAGCGACCTTCCATCCGTCACAATTTGCGCATCAACAACCACTGCCGTGCTGTTCATGGCGATGACAAGGTCCGGCTTCCTGGGACCCTCCGGGGTCAGGATTGTGGGCTCCTCGATAGTACGGAGTCCTATTGTCTGCGCGCTTCGTTTTATAAAGTTGACGACGCTATTGTGGCGGTCGATACGACTGTTATGAGAACGGTGACATTGTTGGATGACATGGTTTAACGTCTCCGGTACTAGGCACCCCGGTCTGCAACTCCGGTCGATGGCTTCGCGGCCTCTGGAGGTCCTAGATCTTGTTGGGAGGGCGTTTATCCGTACTCTCAGGCAATTGATGTAGTCACAGCCTGTCAGTAGCCTTTTCGGATCCTCATCCACCGGTGTGCCTGAGTGTGATCGCCGGCTTCCCTCAAGCCGTGGCCATCACCGGATTCATGAAGCCTGGTGTTCCAGTAGTTGGTAATATCCTGGTTGAACCGTAGTGCTCGTCCATCGACACGAAGCCAGATTGCCGCTCTGTCCATCTCCCCAGCAATGTAGGTGTTGGCGGCGGCTGACTCTTCTAGGTTTGGTAGTCTCAAGTGTTGCAGCTTTTGGAGCCTTATCAAGGGGGCTTTCCAACGCAGCGCGTTGATGCCTAACCCGCCTTTCTGGATAGCCGCGTAGAAGAAGGCTGTCGGGATATCCTTGGGTAGGTTTAGCCACTTCCTGACCGCTGCCCTGATGAGCCTGTCCGTCCGGTTGAGACTACCGATGTTGATGCTTCCTAGAGTCAGCTTATGGTAGAGCTGGGGAATAAGCACACAACGTAGAGTATGCAGGCGCTGTTGAGGTTTAAGTGGTGCCTTAGTAAGCCATTCCAGTTTCGGGATAAGGTCGATATGGGGGTCTGCTTTGCACCGACCATCTGGCGTAAATTTGACTCCCAGGTATTTCCACTCGTCCGTTCTTTTAAGTGATGGCATCCTCTGTCCGGAGATTTTAAAAAGCCTTTGCTTCATGATAGTTCTCCAGTACGGCTCCATAATGTTATCCTAGCTATGCTTGGACCCTCCAGGATTGACTTGATGCATCGCTGCTGGTGTTTGGTCCAGTTTCGCTGGGTCGTGCTGTACTCAACGCGCCTCTGCTTCCTTCTGCTAGTTGGTTGCTCGGGACGGTTCCGCGGTGTACGGGGCGTGGTGGTGTTTGCCGGGAAAATTTCTTTCAGATAGAGGCCCAGTCGCCTACGCGTTTCATGTTTACCCACTGAGAGGGCATCTTGAATGATGCTGTTGAGAGAGCTGCATCTGTAGGTGGTAGTACTGGGAGGAGGGAGATTCAAAAGGTGCTGGATTAGGATATCGAGCGTGCTTGGTCCAGGTGGTGAAGGTGGCGGACCAATTGGAGCAGCTTGCATTGCTGCTAGCTGCTCGCGGTACGACCGCACGTCATCACGATAAGATGCCTTTTGCCTGGCTTTCTTAATCGCTTCCAGGATTCTTTGCGGGAAGAACTTGCATAGCTCCTGATTGATGAAGCGGACTCCTCCGTTTGACTCTAGTTCAGTTTCTTTCCTGGCCAGCATCTTGGTTTCCTCATTGGTCCATCGCGCTTTGATGTCGGTCCGCGCTCTTTCTTGGTCAAACTCATTAGGATGGGCTCGACGTTGGTGGACACCTAGTCCGGTTTTGGTACCAAAGGACCATGAACAATGGGAGCAGACAAAAGATGGGGGGAGGGGGGGATTGGTGATTTCATTTTGTTGGTTCCCAGAGTCAGTGGACTCTGGGTTGTTGTTTGTTAGATTTATCCGAGGCTGATTATAGTTATTGGGGCCAACAAATTAAGGATCGAAGGGGCTGGCAACCCCAGGGATCCAAGAAGCCTACTCCGTTAGTCAGGCGAAGCCTGTTACCGGCGGGAACCACTAGGAGGTGGAGGATAGGCACATCTATGACTTTGCCTGGCAAATCCCTTAACGGGGAAATGCCAGCCAGTCGCAGCTACATATTACTACATAGCTACGAACGGCTTGGTCGCGCGTTCAAAAGAGAGTCATAGTTAGTCCCGTCAAAGAGAGAGTCATAGTTACTCCCGCCGTTTACCCGCGCTTACTTGAATTTCTTCACTTTGACATTCAGAGCACTGGGCAGAAATCACATTGTGTCAACACCCGTTAGGGCCATCACAATGCTTTGTTTTAATTAGACAGTCGGATTCCCCAAGTCCGTGCCAGTTCTGAATTGATTGTTAATTAATAGTCGTTATAAATCAAAAGAAAATATCTTACGATATATCTTAAGATTTTATACCTGCCCCACGTTCAGCCGACAATTTAATACATTTTCTGGCCTACGACAACATATCAGGCGAGCACACGCAGCTGTTTACAATGCAGAGATGAAAGTGGAGAGCACGTCTTCTAGACGCCTCTGGTCCGAGGATGAGCAAAACCAACTGGCAAAGGCAGAGGCGCAACTCGACTCGCTTGACCCAACAGCCATAATTGACCATCTGGCTACTCTCTCCACCAGAACAAGGGAGGCTATTAAGAGAAGGCGCCAGAGGCCTTCCTTTGGGGTGAGAGTACAACAATTCTGACAGACCCTGGCTGCCGTGAACGCCGCACCGAGTGGGTCGGATGAGTCAGAGTATGAATCTGGCACGGAGGACATACACGAAGCTGCACAGTCGGAGGATTCAGTGCTCATCGACCACATCAGGAGCCTAGACTTGAGGGAGCAAGAAGAAGTCGCCCTGCGGCACGCCGTGGTCTCCACTAACGTGTCCAGCAAGGATGCTCTGGACGAATGGACACGGAATCTTGTGGAGAGATACGGCCAGAGCAGCACCACTACCCAGCACGACACGGCGCGACAACCCAACAACGCTACATCCGGTAGAAGGCGGCGGATACAGGAGTACCGCCTTGCACAGATGGAGTGCGTCAAAAGTCCGAGGAGGATGGCGGAGCGGATCATTTCAGGAAGAGGATGGACCGACGAAGATCTTCGCCTCCCTGCAGCAGAGGACATCGGTCTCCACTTTCGCCAGACCCTATCTGCAGCATCGCAGGAGGACAACGCACCGATTACAGACGGATTTCGCCAAAGGACGTGCATACCAACACCAGTGTCGTCAGACGAAATCTGATTGGTCCTGAAGAGGATGAAGTCTGACTGCACCGGCGCTGACGGCATCACTCTGCTCCGACTTCGTAACATCCCCGCAGCAAGACTCTGTCTGCTCTTCAACTCTATGTTGCTGATGGAATACACGCCGGCAATTCTTAAGAAATGCAGAACCACTCTGGTCCCTAAAACCGAACGCCCACAGGCGCCCAATAACAGTATCATCGACAATCATGCGCCTCTTCCACAAAGTCCTCACTGGGAGACTGGAGATGGTACGCCTACACCGGAACCAACGGGGGTTCAGCAGGATAGACGGCTGCTTTGCCAACGCCCTAACACTGCACATCCTGATTAAGCACCATCGAAGGAAAGCAACACCACTATGCGTCATTTCGTTGGATGTGCGCAAGGCCTTCGACACAGTGTCGCACAACAGCTTGGTCAGAGCTTTGCAACGTACTAACGTGGACAATAAGTTCATAAAATACATCCGCCAAAACCTGAAGGACGTTGAAACGGAAATACGAACATCTACCGGCCCGGTGACAATACCGATGAATATGGGAGTAAAGCAAGGCGACCCTATTTCCCCTATTTTGTTCAACGTCCTACTAGATGAGCTTATCTGTTCCCTCGAGGGCTTCTCCGGAGTGGAAGTCAACGACTCACGAAACCTGCGTTGCTTAGCGTATGCGGGCGACATACTATTATTTGCCCAATCTAAGGAGGAGGAGGAAAGAATGTTGGTAGCTGCGTATTCGTTCTTTCTGGAGAGAGGGATGGAGATAAACGCCAGCAAAAGCCAGATGCTTAGTCTCCGAACGGTCCCCAGCAAAAAGAAGCTTTACGCTGATGACACCCCAGCACGCTACGGGGACCTAAGCATCCAAGCCTTGGGAATTGAAGAACAATTCAGGTACCTAGGCGACATCTTCTCGCCCTTCGGAGAGACCCCCTGCAGATCTGATACTCTGCTGACCGACCTGCAGAGGATAAGACGTGCGCCTCTTAAGCCACAACAAAAGCTACGGATCCTGAAGCAATTCCTCCTGCCTAGGTACATCCCCTACTTTCAACGCCCCACAGTAACCCGCAAGGCAATAGAGGATGCTGACAAGAAAACTAGGGCCTGCGTGAAAGCGATGCTCCACCTGACGCAACACTGCCATAACTCTGTGTTGTACGCGGCAACGAAACACGGCGGCCTGGGCGTGTTACCAGCCGCATTCCAGCCATCATCTCCGAAAGGATTGAGAAGCTTAAATGGGCAGACGACCTCTTCGAGGATGTAACACGAATCGGTCAGCCTTGGATTGGCCGAATTAATGGGATGGTTCTTATTAACCAGGCAACAGGAATCCAGCACCAGCAGTTCCATGCCCAAGCCCTGGAAGCTTCCTTTTCTTGAAATGGCACTAGTCAAGTCGCTAGCCATAGAGCGTGCTATAAGTTCGTCGACCATCCACCTGCATTCTGGAACGGCCAGGATTACATCAAAAGCATACATCTACGCTTCAACCTTCTACCAACCGTAGGAGTCCCATCTAACCCGCCGGAAGCAAGAAGGTGGCGAGACCACTGTGGGAAAGTGGAAAGCCTAAGCCACGTCCACCAAGGCTGTCCACTCTCCCATTGGGAGAGGATTAACAGGCATAACTTCGTCCAGAAACGCCTTGCCTCTGCTGCACGTCGCAAAGGTTACATTATTATTAGAGACTATATGGGTTGTTAAGTATTTTACTCGAATCATCAAGCAAAGGATGAGCTTCAGTGGATCGCAGTAAGGCAGCTGCTGTACCACTTACAACACCTTGCCCGTTACCAAAGTCGTTTACAATTGATTCTAGGCATTGTCATCGTATTTAATAATGTTTTACTACATAACTAGCAATGCTACAGGCGATATTTTTTTTTTATTTTTTTTTTAATATACGACGTTGGGGTTCTTGCAGAATCCATCAAGTGGCCGTACTGAATTATGCCTTAAATACAGGCAGCACATGTCGCTGTTGGTATAGGTTGTAAAATAAAGGATTATCCAGGGTCTATCTCCCGTGTCCAGGTTGCTTCATTAAATTGGCGGAAACTCCTGTATCTGCCAATGAGCACTCTGGTGCTGATGAGTGCTGTGTCTGATTTCCTTATCAGTCCCAGCGCCAGCAGGTGCTCCACGCTTCCTCTGGACCAGACGCCTCTCCAGTTTAAAGTGGCCGTGGTGACCACAACCTCTCTCACCTGGAGGCGCGTGATGAGTTCATCCGTATCGTATTTCGCCATCTTCCTCTGGTGGGCGTCCTCGAGCGACCTTCCATCCGTCACAATTTGCGCATCAACAACCACTGCCGTGCTGTTCATGGCGATGACAAGGTCCGGCTTCCTGGGACCCTCCGGGGTCAGGATTGTGGGCTCCTCGATAGTACGGAGTCCTATTGTCTGCGCGCTTCGTTTTATAAAGTTGATGACGCTATTGTGGCGGTCGATACGACTGTTATGAGAACGGTGACATTGTTGGATGACATGGTTTAACGTCTCCGGTACTGGGCACCCCGGCCTGCAACTCCGGTCGATGGCTTCGCGGCCTCTGGAGGTCCTAGATCTTGTTGGGAGGGCGTTTATCCGTACTCTCAGGCAATTGATGTAGTCACAGCCTGTCAGTAGCCTTTTCGGATCCTGATCCACCGGTGTGCCTGAGTGTGATCGCCGGCTTCCCTCAAGCCGTGGCCATCAACGGATTCATGAAGCCTGGTGTTCCAGTAGTTGGTAATATCCTGGTTGAACCGTAGTGCTCGTCCATCGACACGAAGCCAGATTGCCGCTCTGTCCATCTCCCCAGCAATGTAAGTGTTGGCGGCGGCTGACTCTTCTAGGTTTGGTAGTCTCAAGTGTTGCAGCTTTTGGAGCCTTATCAAGGGGGCTTTCCAACGCAGCGCGTTGATGCCTAACCCGCCTTTCTGGATAGCCGCGTAGAAGAAGGCTGTCGGGATATCCTTGGGTAGGTTAAGCCACTTCCTGACCGCTGCCCTGATGAGCCTGTCCGTCCGGTTGAGACTACCGATGTTGATGCTTCCTAGAGTCAGCTTATGGTAGAGCTGGGGAATAAGCACACAACGTAGAGTATGCAGGCGCTGTTGAGGTTTAAGTGGTGCCTTAGTAAGCCATTCCAGTTTCGGGATAAGGTCGATCTGGGGGTCTGCTTTGCACCGACCATCTGGCGTAAATTTGACTCCCAGGCATTCCCACTCGTCCGTTCTTTTAAGTGATGGCATCCTGTGTCCGGAGATTTTAAAAAGCCTTTGTTCCACGACGGTGTTTTTCTGTTTGGGCTGACCCTTTATGCTGATGGTGATGCACTTGTTGGAGTTAAGGGTCATGCCACAGGATGCCAGGAATGAGTGGGTATGGTCGATGAGTGCTTGGAGACCCATTGGCGTTGACGCACAGATTATGAGATCGTCCGCGTACGCAATTGGGTTCGTAGATGTGGTTCCGATCTTGCAATTGATTTCATTGGGCAGAGACTTTAGAAGTCGGTCGATAACAAGATTGAAGAGAACCGATGATAGGGGGTCACCTTGTTTGACACCGCTCCTTGGTGTTATCGGCCTAGACCGCCAGCCTTGACCCATGAGCCGCGCGAAGGAGCTCTCATAAAGCTCTTTGATGTAGTTCACGAAGTCTTTAGGTGCGCCGTATGATCGAAGAGTTCCCAAGATGGTGGGGCGGAAAACGGAGTCGAAGGCCTTTGCGACGTGCAAGGCAGCAATGTAGCAGCTACTGTGACTAAGGTGGTGGTGTCGAAGCAGTAGGTCAACCATGGCTATGTTGGTCGCACATCCGGACGAGAATTTCATCGGGAATAGCCCTTAGCATTCTCGCCGATATTCCATCTGATCCCGGGGATGTAGACAGTGGCGGTCTGGTCATCCTGATAGCTTCTATGGTAACTGGTGTCCATACGGACTCAAGCGGTTGGTGAATGTCCTTATCAGGTGGAGCTGTAGTGGCCCTTTGCTCCATGATAGTTCTCCAGTACGGCTCCATAATGTTGGCGGGTGGCATCCTAGCTATGATTGGACCCTCCAGGATTGACTTGATGCATCGCTGCTGGTGTTTGGTCCAGTTTCGCTGGGTCGTGCTGTACTCAACGCGCCTTTGCTTCCTTCTGCTAGTTGGTTGTTCGGGACGGTTCCGCGGTGTACGGGGCGTGGTGGTGTTTGCCGCGAAAATTTCTTTCAGATAGAGGCCCAGTCGCCTACGCGTTTCATGTTTACCCACTGAGGGGGCATCTTGAATGATGCTGTTGAGAGAGCTGCATCTGTAGGTGGTAGTACTGGGAGGAGGGAGATTCAAAAGGTGCTGGATTAGAATATCGAGCGTGCTTGGTCCAGGTGGTGAAGGTGGCGGACCAATTGGAGCAGCTTGCATTGCTGCTAGCTGCTCGCGGTACGACCGCACGTCATCACGATAAGATGCCTTTTGCCTGGCTTTCTTAATCGCTTCCAGGATTCTTTGCAGGAAGAACTTGCATAACTCCTAATTGATGAAGCGGACTCCTCCGTTTGACTCTAGTTCAGCTTCTTTCCTGGCCAGCATCTTGGTTTCCTCATTGGTTCATCGCGCTTTGATGTCGGTCCGCGCTCTTTCTTGGTCAAACTCATTAGGATGGGCTCGACGTTGGTGGACACCTAGTCCGGTTTTGGTACCAAAGGACCATGAACAATGGGAGCAGACAAAGGATGGGGGGAGGGGGGGATTGGTGATTTCATTTTGTTGGTTCCCAGAGTCAGTGGACTCTGGGTTGTTGTTTGTTAGATTTATCCGAGGCTGATTATAGTTATTGGGGCCAACAAATTAAGGATCGAAGGAGCTGGCAACCCCAGGGATTCAAGAAGCCTACTCCGTTAGCCAGGCGAAGCCTGTTACCGGCGGGAACCACTAGGAGGTGGAGGATAGGCACATCTATGACTTTGCCGGCAAATCCCTTAACGGGGAAATGCCAGCCAGTCGCAGCTACATATTACTACACAGCTACGAACGCCTTGGTCGCACGTTCAAAAGAGAGTCATAGTTAGTCCCGTCATTGAGAGAGTCATAGTTACTCCCGCCGTTTACCCGCGCTTACTTGAATTCCTTCACTTTGACATTCAGAGCAATGGGCAGAAATCACATTCTGTCAACACCCGTTAGGGCCATCACAATGCTTTGTTTTAATTAGACAGTCGGATTCCCCAAGTCCGTGCCAGTTCTGAATTGATTGTTAATTGATAGTCGTTTTAAATCAAAAGAAAATATCTTACGATATATCTTAAGATTTTATACCTGCCCCACGTTCAGCCGACAATTTAATACATTTTCTGGCTTACGACTACATATCAGGCGAGCACACACAGCTGTTTACAATGCAGAGATGAAAGCGGAGAGCACGTCTTCTAGACGCCTCTGGTCCGAGGATGAGCAAAACCAACTAGCAAAGGCAACCCAACCCAACAGCCATAATTGACCATCTGGCTACTCTCTCCACCAGAACAAGGGAGGCTATTAAGAGAAGGCGCCGAGGCCTTTCTTTGGGGTGAGAGTACAACAATTCCGACAGACCCTGGCTGCCGTGAACGCCGCACCGAGTGGGTCGGATGACTCAGAGTATGAATCTGGCACGGAGGATATACACGAAGCTGTACAGTCGAAGGATTCAGTGCTCATCGACCACATCAGGAGCCTAGACTTGAGGGAGCAAGAAGACGTCGCCCTGCGGCACGCCGTGGTCTCCACTAACGTGTCCAGCAAGGATGCTCTGGACGAATGGACACGGAATCTTGTGGAGAGATACGGCCAGAGCAGCACCACTACCCAGCACGACACGGCGCGACAACCCAACAACGCTACATCCGGTAGAAGGCGGCGGATACAGGAGTACCGCCTTGCACAGATGGAGTACGTCAAAAGGCCGAGGAGGCTGGCGGAGCGGATCATTTCAGGAAGAGGATGAACCGACGAAGATCTTCGCCTCCCTGCAGCAGAGGACATCGGTCTCCACTTTCGCCAGACCCTATCTGCAGCATCGCAGGAGGGCAACGCACCGATTACAGACGGATTTCGCCAAAGGACGTGCATATAAACACCAGTGTCGTCAGACGAAATCTGATTGGTCCTGTAGAGGATGAAGTCTGACTGCACCGGCGCTGACGGCATCACTCTGCTCCGATTTCGTAACATCCCCGCAGCAAGACTCTGTCTGCTCTTCAACTCTATGTTGCTGATGGAATACACGCCGGCAATTCTTAAGAAATGCAGAACCACACTGGTCCCTAAAACCGAACGCCCACAGGCGCCCAATAACAGTATCATCGACAATCATGCGCCTCTTCCACAAAGTCCTCACTGGGAGACTGGAGATGGTACGCCTACACCGGAACCAACGGGGGTTCAGCAGGATAGACGGCTGCTTTGCCAACGCCCTAACACTGCACATCCTGATTAAGCACCATCGAAGGAAAGCAACACCACTATGCGTCATTTCGTTGGATGTGCGCAAGGCCTTCGACACAGTGTCGCACAACAGCTTGGTCAGAGCTTTGCAACGTACTAACGTGGACAATAAGTTCATAAAATACATCCGCCAAAACCTGAAGGACGTTGAAACGGAAATACGAACATCTACCGGCCCGGTGACAATACCGATGAATATGGGAGTAAAGCAAGGCGACCCTATTTCCCCTATTTTGTTCAACGTCCTACTAGATGAGCTTATCTGTTCACTCGAGGGCTTCTCCGGAGTGGAAGTCAACGACTCACGAAACCTGCGTTGCTTAGCGTATGCGGGCGACATACTATTATTTGCCCAATCTAAGGAGGACGAGGAAAGAATGCTGGGAGCTGCGTATTCGTTCTTTCTGGAGAGAGGGATGGAGATAAACGCCAGCAAAAGCCAGATGCTTAGTCTCCGAACGGTCCCCAGCAAAAAGAAGCTTTACGCTGATGACACCCCAGCACGCTACGGGGACCTAAGCATCCAAGCCTTGGGAATTGAAGAACAATTCAGGTACCTAGGCGACATCTTCTCGCCCTTCGGAGAGACCCCCTGCAGATCTGATACTCTGCTGACCGACCTGCAGAGGATAAGACGTGCGCCTCTTAAGCCACAACAAAAGCTACGGATCCTGAAGCAATTCCTCCTGCCTAGGTACATCCCCTACTTTCAACGCCCCACAGTAACCCGCAAGGCAATAGAGGATGCTGACAAGAAAACTAGGGCCTGCGTGAAAGCGATGCTCCACCTGACGCAACACTGCCATAACTCTGTGTTGTACGCGGCAACGAAACACGGCGGCCTGGGCGTGTTACCAGCCGCATTCCAGCCATCATCTCCGAAAGGATTGAGAAGCTTAAATGGGCAGACGACCTCTTCGAGGATGTAACACGAATCGGTCAGCCTTGGATTGGCCGAATTAATGGGATGGTTCTTATTAACCAGGCAACAGGAATCCAGCACCAGCAGTTCCATGCCCAAGCCCTGGAAGCTTCCTTTTCTTGAAATGGCACTAGTCAAGTCGCTAGCCATAGAGCGTGCTATAAGTTCGTCGACCATCCACCTGCATTCTGGAACGGCCAGGATTACATCAAAAGCATACATCTACGCTTCAACCTTCTACCAACCGTAGGAGTCCCATCTAACCCGCCGGAAGCAAGAAGGTGGCGAGACCACTGTGGGAAAGTGGAAAGCCTAAGCCACGTCCACCAAGGCTGTCCACTCTCCCATTGGGAGAGGATTAACAGGCATAACTTCGTCCAGAAACGCCTTGCCTCTGCTGCGCGTCGCAAAGGTTACATTATTATTAGAGACTATATGGGTTGTTAAGTATTTTACTCGAATCATCAAGCAAAGGATGAGCTTCAGTGGATCGCAGTAAGGCAGCTGCTGTACCACTTACAACACCTTGCCCGTTACCAAAGTCGTTTACAATTGATTCTAGGCATTGTCATCGTATTTAATAATGTTTTACTACATAACTAGCAATGCTACAGGCGATATTTTTTTTTTATTTTTTTTTTAATATACGACGTTGGGGTTCTTGCAGAATCCATCAAGTGGCCGTACTGAATTATGCCTTAAATACAGGCAGCACATGTCGCTGTTGGTATAGGTTGTAAAATAAAGGATTATCCAGGGTCTATCTCCCGTGTCCAGGTTGCTTCATTAAATTGGCGGAAACTCCTGTATCTGCCAATGAGCACTCTGGTGCTGATGAGTGCTGTGTCTGATTTCCTTATCAGTCCCAGCGCCAGCAGGTGCTCCACGCTTCCTCTGGACCAGACGCCTCTCCAGTTTAAAGTGGCCGTGGTGACCACAACCTCTCTCACCTGGAGGCGCGTGATGAGTTCATCCGTATCGTATTTCGCCATCTTCCTCTGGTGGGCGTCCTCGAGCGACCTTCCATCCGTCACAATTTGCGCATCAACAACCACTGCCGTGCTGTTCATGGCGATGACAAGGTCCGGCTTCCTGGGACCCTCCGGGGTCAGGATTGTGGGCTCCTCGATAGTACGGAGTCCTATTGTCTGCGCGCTTCGTTTTATAAAGTTGATGACGCTATTGTGGCGGTCGATACGACTGTTATGAGAACGGTGACATTGTTGGATGACATGGTTTAACGTCTCCGGTACTGGGCACCCCGGCCTGCAACTCCGGTCGATGGCTTCGCGGCCTCTGGAGGTCCTAGATCTTGTTGGGAGGGCGTTTATCCGTACTCTCAGGCAATTGATGTAGTCACAGCCTGTCAGTAGCCTTTTCGGATCCTGATCCACCGGTGTGCCTGAGTGTGATCGCCGGCTTCCCTCAAGCCGTGGCCATCAACGGATTCATGAAGCCTGGTGTTCCAGTAGTTGGTAATATCCTGGTTGAACCGTAGTGCTCGTCCATCGACACGAAGCCAGATTGCCGCTCTGTCCATCTCCCCAGCAATGTAAGTGTTGGCGGCGGCTGACTCTTCTAGGTTTGGTAGTCTCAAGTGTTGCAGCTTTTGGAGCCTTATCAAGGGGGCTTTCCAACGCAGCGCGTTGATGCCTAACCCGCCTTTCTGGATAGCCGCGTAGAAGAAGGCTGTCGGGATATCCTTGGGTAGGTTAAGCCACTTCCTGACCGCTGCCCTGATGAGCCTGTCCGTCCGGTTGAGACTACCGATGTTGATGCTTCCTAGAGTCAGCTTATGGTAGAGCTGGGGAATAAGCACACAACGTAGAGTATGCAGGCGCTGTTGAGGTTTAAGTGGTGCCTTAGTAAGCCATTCCAGTTTCGGGATAAGGTCGATCTGGGGGTCTGCTTTGCACCGACCATCTGGCGTAAATTTGACTCCCAGGCATTCCCACTCGTCCGTTCTTTTAAGTGATGGCATCCTGTGTCCGGAGATTTTAAAAAGCCTTTGTTCCACGACGGTGTTTTTCTGTTTGGGCTGACCCTTTTGCTGATGGTGATGCACTTGTTGGAGTTAAGGGTCATGCCACAGGATGCCAGGAATGAGTGGGTATGGTCGATGAGTGCTTGGAGACCCATTGGCGTTGACGCACAGATTATGAGATCGTCCGCGTACGCAATTGGGTTCGTAGATGTGGTTCCGATCTTGCAATTGATTTCATTGGGCAGAGACTTTAGAAGTCGGTCGATAACAAGATTGAAGAGAACCGATGATAGGGGGTCACCTTGTTTGACACCGCTCCTTGGTGTTATCGGCCTAGACCGCCAGCCTTGACCCATGAGCCGCGCGAAGGAGCTCTCATAAAGCTCTTTGATGTAGTTCACGAAGTCTTTAGGTGCGCCGTATGATCGAAGAGTTCCCAAGATGGTGGGGCGGAAAACGGAGTCGAAGGCCTTTGCGACGTGCAAGGCAGCAATGTAGCAGCTACTGTGACTAAGGTGGTGGTGTCGAAGCAGTAGGTCAACCATGGCTATGTTGGTCGCACATCCGGACGAGAATTTCATCGGGAATAGCCCTTAGCATTCTCGCCGATATTCCATCTGATCCCGGGGATGTAGACAGTGGCGGTCTGGTCATCCTGATAGCTTCTATGGTAACTGGTGTCCATACGGACTCAAGCGGTTGGTGAATGTCCTTATCAGGTGGAGCTGTAGTGGCCCTTTGCTCCATGATAGTTCTCCAGTACGGCTCCATAATGTTGGCGGGTGGCATCCTAGCTATGATTGGACCCTCCAGGATTGACTTGATGCATCGCTGCTGGTGTTTGGTCCAGTTTCGCTGGGTCGTGCTGTACTCAACGCGCCTTTGCTTCCTTCTGCTAGTTGGTTGTTCGGGACGGTTCCGTGGTGTACGGGGCGTGGTGGTGTTTGCCGCAAAAATTTCTTTCAGATAGAGGCCCAGTCGCCTACGCGTTTCATGTTTACCCACTGAGGGGGCATCTTGAATGATGCTGTTGAGAGAGCTGCATCTGTAGGTGGTAGTACTGGGAGGAGGGAGATTCAAAAGGTGCTGGATTAGAATATCGAGCGTGCTTGGTCCAGGTGGTGAAGGTGGCGGACCAATTGGAGCAGCTTGCATTGCTGCTAGCTGCTCGCGGTACGACCGCACGTCATCACGATAAGATGCCTTTTGCCTGGCTTTCTTAATCGCTTCCAGGATTCTTTGCAGGAAGAACTTGCATAACTCCTAATTGATGAAGCGGACTCCTCCGTTTGACTCTAGTTCAGCTTCTTTCCTGGCCAGCATCTTGGTTTCCTCATTGGTTCATCGCGCTTTGATGTCGGTCCGCGCTCTTTCTTGGTCAAACTCATTAGGATGGGCTCGACGTTGGTGGACACCTAGTCCGGTTTTGGTACCAAAGGACCATGAACAATGGGAGCAGACAAAGGATGGGGGGAGGGGGGGATTGGTGATTTCATTTTGTTGGTTCCCAGAGTCAGTGGACTCTGGGTTGTTGTTTGTTAGATTTATCCGAGGCTGATTATAGTTATTGGGGCCAACAAATTAAGGATCGAAGGAGCTGGCAACCCCAGGGATTCAAGAAGCCTACTCCGTTAGCCAGGCGAAGCCTGTTACCGGCGGGAACCACTAGGAGGTGGAGGATAGGCACATCTATGACTTTGCCGGCAAATCCCTTAACGGGGAAATGCCAGCCAGTCGCAGCTACATATTACTACACAGCTACGAACGCCTTGGTCGCACGTTCAAAAGAGAGTCATAGTTAGTCCCGTCATTGAGAGAGTCATAGTTACTCCCGCCGTTTACCCGCGCTTACTTGAATTCCTTCACTTTGACATTCAGAGCAATGGGCAGAAATCACATTCTGTCAACACCCGTTAGGGCCATCACAATGCTTTGTTTTAATTAGACAGTCGGATTCCCCAAGTCCGTGCCAGTTCTGAATTGATTGTTAATTGATAGTCGTTTTAAATCAAAAGAAAATATCTTACGATATATCTTAAGATTTTATACCTGCCCCACGTTCAGCCGACAATTTAATACATTTTCTGGCTTACGACTACATATCAGGCGAGCACACACAGCTGTTTACAATGCAGAGATGAAAGCGGAGAGCACGTCTTCTAGACGCCTCTGGTCCGAGGATGAGCAAAACCAACTAGCAAAGGCAACCCAACCCAACAGCCATAATTGACCATCTGGCTACTCTCTCCACCAGAACAAGGGAGGCTATTAAGAGAAGGCGCCGAGGCCTTTCTTTGGGGTGAGAGTACAACAATTCCGACAGACCCTGGCTGCCGTGAACGCCGCACCGAGTGGGTCGGATGACTCAGAGTATGAATCTGGCACGGAGGATATACACGAAGCTGTACAGTCGAAGGATTCAGTGCTCATCGACCACATCAGGAGCCTAGACTTGAGGGAGCAAGAAGACGTCGCCCTGCGGCACGCCGTGGTCTCCACTAACGTGTCCAGCAAGGATGCTCTGGACGAATGGACACGGAATCTTGTGGAGAGATACGGCCAGAGCAGCACCACTACCCAGCACGACACGGCGCGACAACCCAACAACGCTACATCCGGTAGAAGGCGGCGGATACAGGAGTACCGCCTTGCACAGATGGAGTACGTCAAAAGGCCGAGGAGGCTGGCGGAGCGGATCATTTCAGGAAGAGGATGAACCGACGAAGATCTTCGCCTCCCTGCAGCAGAGGACATCGGTCTCCACTTTCGCCAGACCCTATCTGCAGCATCGCAGGAGGGCAACGCACCGATTACAGACGGATTTCGCCAAAGGACGTGCATATCAACACCAGTGTCGTCAGACGAAATCTGCTTGGTCCTGAAGAGGATGAAGTCTGACTGCACCGGCGCTGACGGCATCACTCTGCTCCGACTTCGTAACATCCCCGCAGCAAGACTCTGTCTGCTCTTCAACTCTATGTTGCTGATGGAATACACGCCGGCAATTCTTAAGAAATGCAGAACCACACTGGTCCCTAAAACCGAACGCCCACAGGCGCCCAATAACAGTATCATCGACAATCATGCGCCTCTTCCAAAAAGTCCTCACTGGGAGACTGGAGATGGTACGCCTACACCGGAACCAACGGGGGTTCAGCAGGATAGACGGCTGCTTTGCCAACGCCCTAACACTGCACATCCTGATTAAGCACCATCGAAGGAAAGCAACACCACTATGCGTCATTTCGTTGGATGTGCGCAAGGCCTTCGACACAGTGTCGCACAACAGCTTGGTCAGAGCTTTGCAACGTACTTACGTGGACAATAAGTTCATAAAATACATCCGCCAAAACCTGAAGGACGTTGAAATGGAAATACGAACATCTACCGGCCCGGTGACAATACCGATGAATATGGGAGTAAAGCAAGGCGACCCTATTTCCCCTATTTTGTTCAACGTCCTACTAGATGAGCTTATCTGTTCACTCGAGGGCTTCTCCGGAGTGGAAGTCAACGACTCACGAAACCTGCGTTGCTTAGCGTATGCGGGCGACATACTATTATTTGCCCAATCTAAGGAGGACGAGGAAAGAATGCTGGTAGCTGCGTATTCGTT
Source organism: Brachypalpus laphriformis (assembly GCA_945910035.1). Classification (NCBI taxonomy): domain Eukaryota; kingdom Metazoa; phylum Arthropoda; class Insecta; order Diptera; family Syrphidae; genus Brachypalpus; species Brachypalpus laphriformis. The sequence goes on along the minus strand of OX246753.1, from coordinate 227,674,073 downwards.
CTTTCTGGAGAGAGGGATGGAGATAAACGCCAGCAAAACCCAGATGCTTAGTCTCCGAACGGTCCCCAGCAAAAAGAAGATTTACGCTGATGACACCCCAGCACGCTACGGGGACCTAAGCATCCAAGCCTTGGGAATTGAAGAACAATTCAGGTACCTAGGCGACATCTTCTCGCCCTTCGGAGAGACCCCTTGCAGATCTGATACTCTGCTGACCGACCTGCAGAGGATAAGACGTGCGCCTCTTAAGCCACAACAAAAGCTACGTATCCTGAAGCAATTCCTCCTGCATAGGTACATCCCCTACTTTCAACGCCCCACAGTAACCCGCAAGGCCCTAAAGGATGCTGACAAGAAAATTAGGGCCTGCGTGAAAGCGATGCTCCACCTGACGCAACACTGCCATAACTCTGTGTTGTACGCGGCAACGAAACACGGCGGCCTGGGCGTGTTACCAGCCGCATTCCAGCCATCATCTCCGAAAGGATTGAGAAGCTTAAATGGGCAGACGACCTCTTCGAGGATGTAACACGAATCGGTCAGCCTTGGATTGGCCGAATTAATGGGATGGTTCTTGTTAACCAGGCAACAGGAACCCAGCACCAGCAGTTCCATGCCCAAGCCCTGGAAGCTTCCTTTTCTTGAAATGGCACTAGTCAAGTCGCTAGCCATAGAGCGTGCTATAAGTTCGTCGACCATCCACCTGCATTCTGGAACGGCCAGGATTACATCAAAAGCATACATCTACGCTTCAACCTTCTACCAACCATAGGAGTCCCATCTAACCCGCCGGAAGCAAGAAGGTGGCGAGCCCACTGTGAGAAAGTGGAAAGCCTAAGCCACGTCCTCCAAGGCTGTCCACTCTCGCATTGGGAGAGGATTAACAGGCATAACTTCGCCCAGAAACGCCCTGCCTCTGCTGCGCGTCGCAAAGGTTACATTATCATTAGAGACTCTATGGGTTGTTAAGTATTTTACTCGAATCATCAAGCAAAAGATGAGCTTCAGTGGATCGCAGTATGGCAGCTGCTGTACCACTTACAACACCTTGCCCGTTACCAAAGTCGTTTACAATTGATTCTAGGCATTGTCATCGTATTTAATAATGTTTAACTACATAACTAGCGATGCTACAGGCGATATTTTTTTTTTATTTTTTTTTTTAATATACGACGTTGGGGTTCTCGCAGAATCCATCAAGTGGCCGTACTGAATTATGCCTCAAATGCAGGCTGCACATGTCGCTGTTGGTATAGGTTGTAAAATAAAGGATTATCCAGGGTCTATCTCCCGTGTCCAGGTTGCTTCATTAAATTGGCGGAAACTCCTGTATCTGCCAATGAGCACTCTGGTGCTGATGAGTGCTGTGTCTGATTTCCTTATCAGTCCCAGCGCCAGCAGGTGCTCCACGCTTCCTCTGGACCAGACGCCTCTCCAGTTTAAAGTGGCCGTGGTGACCACAACCTCTCTCACCTGGAGGCGCGTGATGAGTTCATCCGTATCGTATTTCGCCATCTTCCTCTGGTGGGCGTCCTCGAGCGACCTTCCATCCGTCACAATTTGCGCATCAACAACCACTGCCGTGCTGTTCATGGCGATGACAAGGTCCGGCTTCCTGGGACCCTCCGGGGTCAGGATTGTGGGCTCCTCGATAGTACGGAGTCCTATTGTCTGCGCGCTTCGTTTTATAAAGTTGATGACGCTATTGTGGCGGTCGATACGACTGTTATGAGAACGGTGACATTGTTGGATGACATGGTTTAACGTCTCCGGTACTGGGCACCCCGGTCTGCAACTCCGGTCGATGGCTTCGCGGCCTCTGGAGGTCCTAGATCTTGTTGGGAGGGCGTTTATCCGTACTCTCAGGCAATTGATGTAGTCACAGCCTGTCAGTAGCCTTTTCGGATCCTGATCCACCGGTGTGCCTGAGTGTGATCGCCGGCTTCCCTCAAGCCGTGGCCATCAACGGATTCATGAAGCCTGGTGTTCCAGTAGTTGGTAATATCCTGGTTGAACCGTAGTGCTCGTCCATCGACACGAAGCCAGATTGCCGCTCTGTCCATCTCCCCAGCAATGTAGGTGTTGGCGGCGGCTGACTCTTCTAGGTTTGGTAGTCTCAAGTGTTGCAGCTTTTGGAGCCTTATCAAGGGGGCCTTCCAACGCAGCGCGTTGATGCCTAACCCGCCTTTCTGGATAGCCGCGTAGAAGAAGGCTGTCGGGATATCCTTGGGTAGGTTTAGCCACTTCCTGACCGCTGCCCTGATGACCCTGTCCGTCCGGTTGAGACTACCGATGTTGATGCTTCCTAGAGTCAGCTTATGGTAGAGCTGGGGAATAAGCACACAACGTAGAGTATGCAGGCGCTGTTGAGGTTTAAGTGGTGCCTTAGTAAGCCATTCCAGTTTCGGGATAAGGTCGATCTGGGGGTCTGCTTTGCACCGACCATCTGGCGTAAATTTGACTCCCAGGTATTTCCACTCGTCCGTTCTTTTAAGTGATGGCATCCTCTGTCCGGAGATTTTAAAAAGCCTTTGCTCCACGACGGTGTTTTTCTGTTTGGGCTGACCCTTTATGCTGATCGTGATGCACTTGTTGGAGTTAAGGGTCATGCCACAGGGTGCCAGGAATGAGTGGGTATGGTCGATGAGTGCTTGGAGACCCATTGGCGTTGACGCACAGATTATGAGATCGTCCCCGTACGCAATTGCGTTCGGAGATGTGGTTCCGATCTTGCAATTGATTTCATTGGGCAGAGACTTTAGAAGTCGGTCGATAACAAGATTGAAGAGAACCGATGATAGGGGGTCACCTTGTTTGACACCGCTCCTTGGTGTTATCGGCCTAGACCGCCAGCCTTGACCCATGAGCCGCGCGAAGGAGCTCTCATAAAGCTCTTTGATGTAGTTCACGAAGTCTTTAGGTGCGCCGTATGATCGTAGAGTTCCCAAGATGGTGGGGCGGGAAACGGAGTCGAAGGCCTTTGCGACGTGCAAGGCAGCAATGTAGCAGCTACTGTGACTAAGGTGGTGGTGTCGAAGCAGTAGGTCAACCATGGCTATGTTGGTCGCACATCCATCTGCAGGAATAAAACCCTGCTGTCTTGGATCAAGGTCAACCGCCTGGGAAAGCCTTCTCGCAAGGATGCCGTGGAGCTGTCTCAAGATTATTGAAGAGATAGTAATAGGGCGGAAGGCACCTGGTTCCGTTGAGTCCAGCTTTTTCGGAGTGAAAATGGTCTTGCATTCGCCGAGGTGCTGTGGCGGCCTGCCACACCATAGGATCAGGTTGAAGATCCGGACGAGAATTTCATCGGGAATAGCCCTTAGCATTCTCGCCGATATTCCATCTGATCCCGGGGATGTAGACAGTGGCGGTCTGGTCATCCTGATAGCTTCTATGGTAACTGGTGTCCATACGGACTCAAGCGGTTGGCGAATGTCCTTATCAGGTGAAGCTGTAGTGGCCCTTTGCTCCATGATAGTTCTCCAGTACGGCTCCATAATGTTATCCTAGCTATGCTTGGACCCTCCAGGATTGACTTGATGCATCGCTGCTGGTGTTTGGTCCAGTTTCGCTGGGTCGTGCTGTACTCAACGCGCCTTTGCTTCCTTCTGCTAGTTGGTTGTTCGGGACGGTTCCACGGTGTACGGGGCGTGGTGGTGTTTGCCGCGAAAATTTCTTTCAGATAGAGGCCCAGTCGCCTACGCGTTTCATGTTTACCCACTGAGGGGGCATCTTGAATGATGCTGTTGAGAGAGCTGCACCTGTAGGTGGTAGTACTGGGAGGAGGGAGATTCAAAAGGTGCTGGATTAGGATATCGAGCGTGCTTGGTCCAGGTGGTGAAGGTGGCGGACCAATTGGAGCAGCTTGCATTGCTGCTAGCTGCTCGCGGTACGACCGCACGTCATCACGATAAGATGCCTTTTGCCTGGCTTTCTTAATCGCTTCCAGGATTCTTTGCAGGAAGAACTTGCATAACTCCTAATTGATGAAGCGGACTCCTCCGTTTGACTCTAGTTCAGCTTCTTTCCTGGCCAGCATCTTGGTTTCCTCATTGGTTCATCGCGCTTTGATGTCGGTCCGCGCTCTTTCTTGGTCAAACTCATTAGGATGGGCTCGACGTTGGTGGACACCTAGTCCGGTTTTGGTACCAAAGGACCATGAACAATGGGAGCAGACAAAGGATGGGGGGAGGGGGGGATTGGTGATTTCATTTTGTTGGTTCCCAGAGTCAGTGGACTCTGGGTTGTTGTTTGTTAGATTTATCCGAGGCTGATTATAGTTATTGGGGCCAACAAATTAAGGATCGAAGGAGCTGGCAACCCCAGGGATTCAAGAAGCCTACTCCGTTAGCCAGGCGAAGCCTGTTACCGGCGGGAACCACTAGGAGGTGGAGGATAGGCACATCTATGACTTTGCCGGGCAAATCCCTTAACGGGGAAATGCCACCCAGTCGCAGCTACATATTACTACACAGCTACGAACGCCTTGGTCGCACGTTCAAAAGAGAGTCATAGTTAGTCCCGTCATTGAGAGAGTCATTGTTACTCCCGCCGTTTACCCGCGCTTACTTGAATTCATTCACTTTGACATTCAGAGCAATGGGCAGAAATCACATTCTGTCAACACCCGTTAGGGCCATCACAATGCTTTGTTTTAATTAGACAGTCGGATTCCCCAAGTCCGTGCCAGTTCTGAATTGATTGTTAATTGATGGTCGTTTTAAATCAAAAGAAAATATCTTACGATATATCTTAAGATTTTATACCTGCCCCGTTCAGCCGACAATTTAATACATTTTCTGGCTTACGACAACATATCAGGCGAGCACACACAGCTGTTTACAATGCAGAGATGAAAGCGGAGAGCACGTCTTCTAGACGCCTCTGGTCCGAGGATGAGCAAAACCAACTGGCAAAGGCAACCCAACCCAACAGCCATAATTGACCATCTGGCTACTCTCTCCACCAGAACAAGGGAGGCTATTAAGAGAAGGCGCCGAGGCCTTCCTTTGGGGTGAGAGTACAACAATTCCGACAGACCCTGGCTGCCGTGAACGCCGCACCGAGTGGGTCGGATGACTCAGAGTATGAATCTGGCACGGAGGATATACACGAAGCTGTACAGTCGAAGGATTCAGTGCTCATCGACCACATCAGGAGCCTAGACTTGAGGGAGCAAGAAGACGTCGCCCTGCGGCACGCCGTGGTCTCCACTAACGTGTCCAGCAAGGATGCTCTGGACGAATGGACACGGAATCTTGTGGAGAGATACGGCCAGAGCAGCACCACTACCCAGCACGACACGGCGCGACAACCCAACAACGCTACATCCGGTAGAAGGCGGCGGATACAGGAGTACCGCCTTGCACAGATGGAGTACGTCAAAAGGCCGAGGAGGCTGGCGGAGCGGATCATTTCAGGAAGAGGATGAACCGACGAAGATCTTCGCCTCCCTGCAGCAGAGGACATCGGTCTCCACTTTCGCCAGACCCTATCTGCAGCATCGCAGGAGGGCAACGCACCGATTACAGACGGATTTCGCCAAAGGACGTGCATATCAACACCAGTGTCGTCAGACGAAATCTGATTGGTCCTGTAGAGGATGAAGTCTGACTGCACCGGCGCTGACGGCATCACTCTGCTCCGATTTCGTACTATCCCCGCAGCAAGACTCTGTCTGCTCTTCAACTCTATGTTGCTGATGGAATACACGCCGGCAATTCTTAAGAAATGCAGAACCACACTGGTCCCTAAAACCGAACGCCCACAGGCGCCCAATAACAGTATCATCGACAATCATGCGCCTCTTCCACAAAGTCCTCACTGGGAGACTGGAGATGGTACGCCTACACCGGAACCAACGGGGGTTCAGCAGGATAGAGCTTATCTGTTCACTCGAGAGCTTCTCCGGAGTGGAAGTCAACGACTCACGAAACCTGCGTTGCTTAGCGTGTGCGGGCGACATACTATTATTTGCCCAATCTAAGGAGGACGAGGAAAGAATGCTGGTAGCTGCGTATTCGTTCTTTCTGGAGAGAGGGATGGAGATAAACGCCAGCAAAAGCCAGATGCTTAGTCTCCGAACGGTCCCCAGCAAAAAGAAGATTTACGCTGATGACACCCCAGCACGCTACGGGGACCTAAGCATCCAAGCCTTGGGAATTGAAGAACAATTCAGGTACCTAGGCGACATCTTCTCGCCCTTCGGAGAGACCCCCTGCAGATCTGATACTCTGCTGACCGACCTGCAGAGGATAAGACGTGCGCCTCTTAAGCCACAACAAAAGCTACGGATCCTGAAGCAATTCCTCCTGCATAGGTACATCCCCTACTTTCAACGCCCCACAGTAACCCGCAAGGCCCTAAAGGATGCTGACAAGAAAATTAGGGCCTGCGTGAAAGCGATGCTCCACCTGACGCAACACTGCCATAACTCTGTGTTGTACGCGGCAACGAAACACGGCGGCCTGGGCGTGTTCCAATTTACCAGCCGCATTCCAGCCATCATCTCCGAAAGGATTGAGAAGCTTAAATGGGCAGACGACCTCTTCGAGGATGTAACACGAATCGGTCAGCCTTGGATTGGCCGAATTAATGGGATGGTTCTTGTTAACCAGGCAACAGGAACCCAGCACCAGCAGTTCCATGCCCAAGCCCTGGAAGCTTCCTTTTCTTGAAATGGCACTAGTCAAGTCGCTAGCCATAGAGCGTGCATTCTGGAACGGCCAGGATTACATCAAAAGCATACATCTACGCTTCAACCTTCTACCAACCATAGGAGTCCCATCTAACCCGCCGGAAGCAAGAAGGTGGCGAGCCCACTGTGAGAAAGTGGAAAGCCTAAGCCACGTCCTCCAAGGCTGTCCACTCTCGCATTGGGAGAGGATTAACAGGCATAACTTCGCCCAGAAACGCCTTGCCTCTGCTGCGCGTCGCAAAGGTTACATTATTATTAGAGACTCTATGGGTTGTTAAGTATTTTACTCGAATCATCAAGCAAAGGATGAGCTTCAGTGGATCGCAGTATGGCAGCTGCTGTACCACTTCCAACACCTTGCCCGTTACCAAAGTCGTTTACAATTGATTCTAGGCATTGTCATCGTATTTAATAATGTTTAACTACATAACTAGCGATGCTACAGGCGATATTTTTTTTTTATTTTTTTTTTTTAATATACGACGTTGGGGTTCTTGCAGAATCCATCAAGTGGCCGTACTGAATTATGCCTTAAATACAGGCAGCACATGTCGCTGTTGGTATAGGTTGTAAAATAAAGGATTATCCAGGGTCTATCTCCCGTGTCCAGGTTGCTTCATTAAATTGGCGGAAACTCCTGGTGCTGATGAGTGCTGTGTCTGATTTCCTTATCAGTCCCAGCGCCAGCAGGTGCTCCACGCTTCCTCTGGACCAGACGCCTCTCCAGTTTAAAGTGGCCGTGGTGACCACAACCTCTCTCACCTGGAGGCGCGTGATGAGTTCATCCGTATCGTATTTCGCCATCTTCCTCTGGTGGGCGTCCTCGAGCGACCTTCCATCCGTCACAATTTGCGCATCAACAACCACTGCCGTGCTGTTCATGGCGATGACAAGGTCCGGCTTCCTGGGACCCTCCGGGGTCAGGATTGTGGGCTCCTCGATAGTACGGAGTCCTATTGTCTGCGCGCTTCGTTTTATAAAGTTGATGACGCTATTGTGGCGGTCGATACGACTGTTATGAGAACGGTGACATTGTTGGATGACATGGTTTAACGTCTCCGGTACTGGGCACCCCGGTCTGCAACTCCGGTCGATGGCTTCGCGGCCTCTGGAGGTCCTAGATCTTGTTGGGAGGGCGTTTATCCGTACTCTCAGGCAATTGATGTAGTCACAGCCTGTCAGTAGCCTTTTCGGATCCTGATCCACCGGTGTGCCTGAGTGTGATCGCCGGCTTCCCTCAAGCCGTGGCCATCAACGGATTCATGAAGCCTGGTGTTCCAGTAGTTGGTAATATCCTGGTTGAACCGTAGTGCTCGTCCATCGACACGAAGCCAGATTGCCGCTCTGTCCATCTCCCCAGCAATGTAGGTGTTGGCGGCGGCTGACTCTTCTAGGTTTGGTAGTCTCAAGTGTTGCAGCTTTTGGAGCCTTATCAAGGGGGCTTTCCAACGCAGCGCGTTGATGCCTAACCCGCCTTTCTGGATAGCCGCGTAGAAGAAGGCTGTCGGGATATCCTTGGGTAGGTTTAGCCACTTCCTGACCGCTGCCCTGATGACCCTGTCCAACCGGTTGAGACTACCGATGTTGATGCTTCCTAGAGTCAGCTTATGGTAGAGCTGGGGAATAAGCACACAACGTAGAGTATGCAGGCGCTGTTGAGGTTTAAGTGGTGCCTTAGTAAGCCATTCCAGTTTCGGGATAAGGTCGATCTGGGGGTCTGCTTTGCACCGACCATCTGGCGTAAATTTGACTCCCAGGTATTTCCACTCGTCCGTTCTTTTAAGTGATGGCATCCTCTGTCCGGAGATTTTAAAAAGCCTTTGCTCCACGACGGTGTTTTTCTGTTTGGGCTGACCCTTTATGCTGATGGTGATGCACTTGTTGGAGTTAAGGGTCATGCCACAGGGTGCCAGGAATGAGTGGGTATGGTCGATGAGTGCTTGGAGACCCATTGGCGTTGACGCACAGATTATGAGATCGTCCGCGTACGCAATTGCGTTCGGAGATGTGGTTCCGAACTTGCAATTGATTTCATTGGGCAGGGACTTTAGAAGTCGGTCGATAACAAGATTGAAGAAAACCGATGATAGGGGGTCACCTTGTTTGACACCGCTCCTTGGTGTTATCGGCCTAGACCGCCAGCCTTGACCCATGAGCCGCGCGAAGGAGCTCTCATAAAGCTCTTTGATGTAGCTCACGAAGTCTTTAGGTGCGCAGTATGATCGTAGAGTTCCCAAGATGGTGGGGTGGGAAACGGAGTCGAAGGCCTTTGCGACGTGCAAGGCAGCAATGCAATGTAATGGGGCGGAAGGCACCTGGTTCCGTTGAGTCCAGCTTTTTCGGGATGAAAATGGTCTTGCATTCGCCGAGGTGCTGTGGTGGCCTGCCACACCATAGGATCAGGTTGAAGATCCGGACGAGAATTTCATCGGGAATAGCCCTTAACATTCTCGCCGATATTCCATCTGATCCCGGGGATGTAGACAGCGGCGGTCTGGTCATCCTGATAGCTTCTATGGTAACTGGAGTCCATACGGACTCAAGCGGTTGGCGAATGTCCTTATCAGGTGAAGCTGTAGTGGCCCTTTGCTCCATGATAGTTCTCCAGTACGGCTCCATAATGTTATCCTAGCTATGCTTGGACCCTCCAGGATTGACTTGATGCATCGCTGCTGGTGTTTGGTCCAGTTTCGCTGGGTCGTGCTGTACTCAACGCGCCTTTGCTTCCTTCTGCTAGTTGGTTGTTCGGGACGGTTCCACGGTGTACGGGGCGTGGTGGTGTTTGCCGCGAAAATTTCTTTCAGATAGAGGCCCAGTCGCCTACGCGTTTCATGTTTACCCACTGAGGGGGCATCTTGAATGATGCTGTTGAGAGAGCTGCATCTGTAGGTGGTAGTACTGGGAGGAGGGAGATTCAAAAGGTGCTGGATTAGGATATCGAGCGTGCTTGGTCCAGGTGGTGAAGGTGGCGGACCAATTGGAGCAGCTTGCATTGCTGCTAGCTGCTCGCGGTACGACCGCACGTCATCACGATAAGATGCCTTTTGCCTGGCTTTCTTAATCGCTTCCAGGATTCTTTGCGGGAAGAACTTGCATAACTCCTAATTGATGAAGCGGACTCCTCCGTTTGACTCTAGTTCAGCTTCTTTCCTGGCCAGCATCTTGGTTTCCTCATTGGTTCATCGCGCTTTGATGTCGGTCCGCGCTCTTTCTTGGTCAAGCTCATTAGGATGGGCTCGACGTTGGTGGACACCTAGTCCGGTTTTGGTACCAAAGGACCATGAACAATGGGAGCAGACAAAGCATGGGGGGAGGGGGGGATTGGTGATTTCATTTTGTTGGTTCCCAGAGTCAGTGGACTCTGGGTTGTTGTTTGTTAGATTTATCCGAGGCTGATTATAGTTATTGGGGCCAACAAATTAAGGATCGAAGGGGCTGGCAACCCCAGGGATTCAAGAAGCCTACTCCGTTAGCCAGGCGAAGCCTGTTACCGGCGGGAACCACTAGGAGGTGGAGGATAGGCACATCTATGACTTTGCCGGCAAATCCCTTAACGGGGAAATGCCAGCCAGTCGCAGCTACATATTACTACACAGCTACGAACGCCTTGGTCGCACGTTCAAAAGAGAGTCATAGTTAGTCCCGTCAAAGAGAGAGTCATAGTTACTCCCGCCGTTTACCCGCGCTTACTTGAATTCCTTCACTTTGACATTCAGAGCACTGGGCAGAAATCACATTCTGTCAACACCCGTTAGGGCCATCACAATGCTTTGTTTTAATTAGACAGTCGGATTCCCCAAGCCCCTGCCAGTTCTGAATTGATTGTTAATTGATAGTCGTTTTAAATCAAAAGAAAATATCTTACGATATATCTTAAGATTTTATACCTGCCCCACGTTCAGCCGACAAATTAATACCTTTTCTGGCTTACGACAACATATCAGGCGAGCACACGCAGCTGTTTACAATGCAGAGATGAAAGCGGAGAGCACGTCTTCTAGACGCCTCTGGTCCGAGGATGAGCAAAACCAACTGGCAAAGGCAACCCAACCCAACAGCCATAATTGACCATCTGGCTACTCTCTCCACCAGAACAAGGGAGGCTATTAAGAGAAGGCGCCAGAGGCCTTTCTTTGGGGTGAGAGTACAACAATTCCGACAGACCCTGGCTGCCGTGAACGCCGCACCGAGTGGGTCGGATGACTCAGAGTATGAATCTGGCACGGAGGACATACACGAAGCTGCACAGTCGAAGGATTCAGTGCTCATCGACCACATCAGGAGCTTAGACTTGAGGGAGCAAGAAGACGTCGCCCTGCGGCACGCCGTGGTCTCCACTAACGTGTCCAGCAAGGATGCTCTGGACGAATGGGCACGGAATCTTGTGGAGAGATACGGCCAGAGCAGCACCACTACCCAGCACGGCACGGCGCGACAACCCAACAACGCTACATCCGGTAGAAGGCGGCGGATACAGGAGTACCGCCTTGCACAGATGGAGTACGTCAAAAGGCCGAGGAGGCTGGCGGAGCGGATCATTTCAGGAAGAGGATGAACCGACGAAGATCTTCGCCTCCCTGCAGCAGAGGACATCGGTCTCCACTTTCGCCAGACCCTATCTGCAGCATCGCAGGAGGGCAACGCACCGATTACAGACGGATTTCGCCAAAGGACGTGCATATCAACACCAGTGTCGTCAGACGAAATCTGCTTGGTCCTGAAGAGGATGAAGTCTGACTGCACCGGCGCTGACGGCATCACTCTGCTCCGACTTCGTAACATCTCCGCAGCAAGACTCTGTCTGCTCTTCAACTCTATGTTGCTGATGGAATACACGCCGGCAATTCTTAAGAAATGCAGAACCACACTGGTCCCTAAAACCGAACGCCCACAGGCGCCCAATAACAGTATCATCGACAATCATGCGCCTCTTTCACAAAGTCCTCACTGGGAGACTGGAGATGGTACGCCTACACCGGAACCAACGGGGGTTCAGCAGGATAGACGGCTGCTTTGCCAACGCCCTAACACTGCACATCCTGATTAAGCACCATCGAAGGAAAGCAACACCACTATGCGTCATTTCGTTGGATGTGCGCAAGGCCTTCGACACAGTGTCGCACAACAGCTTGGTCAGAGCTTTGCAACGTACTAACGTGGACAATAAGTTCATAAAATACATCCGCCAAAACCTGAAGGACGTTGAAACGGAAATACGAACATCTACCGGCCCGGTGACAATACCGATGAATAGGGGAGTAAAGCAAGGCGACCCTATTTCCCCTATTTTGTTCAACGTCCTACTAGATGAGCTTATCTGTTCACTCGAGGGCTTCTCCGGAGTGGAAATCAGCGACTCACGGAATCTGCGTTGCTTAGCGTATGCGGACGACATACTATTATTTGCCCAATCTAAGGAGGACGAGGAAAGAATGCTGGTAGCTGCGTATTCGTTCTTTCTGGAGAGAGGGATGGAGATAAACGCCAGCAAAAGCCAGATGCTTAGTCTCCGAACGGTCCCCAGCAAAAAGAAGCTTTACGCTGATGACACCCCAGCACGCTACGGGGACCTAAGCATCCAAGCCTTGGGAATTGAAGAACAATTCAGGTACCTAGGCGACATCTTCTCGCCCTTCGGAGAGACCCCCTGCAGATCTGATACTCTGCTGACCGACCTGCAGAGGATAAGACGTGCGCCTCTTAAGCCACAACAAAAGCTACGGATCCTGAAGCAATTCCTCCTGCCTAGGTACATCCCCTACTTTCAACGCCCTACAGTAACCCGCAAGGCCCTAAAGGATGCTGACAAGAAAATTAGGGTCTGCGTGAAAGCGATGCTCCACCTGACGCAACACTGCCATAACTCTGTGTTGTACGCGGCAACGAAACACGGCGGCCTGGGCGTGTTACCAGCCGCATTCCAGCCATCATCTCCGAAAGGATTGAGAAGCTTAAATGGGCAGACGACCTCTTCGAGGATGTAACACGAATCGGTCAGCCTTGGATTGGCCGAATTAATGGGATGGTTCTTGTTAACCAGGCAACAGGAACCCAGCACCAGCAGTTCCATGCCCAAGCCCTGGAAGCTTCCTTTTCTTGAAATGGCACTAGTCAAGTCGCTAGCCATAGAGCGTGCATTCTGGAACGGCCAGGATTACATCAAAAGCATACATCTACGCTTCAACCTTCTACCAACCGTAGGAGTCCCATCTAACCCGCCGGAAGCAAGAAGGTGGTGAGCCCACTGTGGGAAAGTGGAAAGCCTAAGCCACGTCCTCCAAGGCTGTCCACTCTCGCATTGGGGGGGGATTAACAGGCTTAACTTCGTCCAGAAACGCCTTGCCTCTGCTGCGCGTCGCAAAGCGTGGGACGCAGTACTGGAGCCCCGTTTGCGAGGACAGGACGGGTTGTTGAAGAAGCCGGACTTGTTGTTAAATAAAGCGGACACCGTCATCGTTTGTGATGTTGGGGTACATTGGGAAGGGCAGGAAGGCCTTGTTGCACTTTTTTTTAGAGGGAGAGAGAAATTAAACCGCGGGTAAATTAAAACAAAGGTAGCCGACTTGCTACACTTACTTAATGAAAAAAAAAAAACCAACGAAAAAAAGGGAAACACGACCGATCGCTTTTGCGATCGGAAAACGAAATGAAGGGTGGATGTCAAAAAGAAAGGGCGAAGAAGAGAAAAAGTACAACAATACAGCACGTTCAGTGCTGTTCGCTCACCGGCCGCTCAGCTGGGGTGGGTTCGATTTGGAAATCGAGGTAATGGGGAAGACAGGGTATGGTATATAGGGTATGTGCAAATAGGGTTTGGACGCCACGTATTTTTTTTTGGAAAAAGGGAGGGAAATTACGAAACCTTTTGGGGTGGTTTTAGGGAATGGTGGAGAACGCACTAGTGTTGAAAGAGAATAACAACTAAATGAAACAATAATTTCTACCACGTTACAAATGCTCTTTATGAGCGGCGATTTATTAAGCCAAAAGAGAGTAAAGAAAAAAACAACAAAAGATTATTTACGGGGGATCAGAAAAAAACCTCTTAGAGGAAAACAGATCCCCAGGAAAACAAGAGAAAAATGCCGCTGTAGGAATGGCCCGCACGGCAAGTCCCGAACAAATTAACCGAAATAAACTACGGGTCGCGTGTCCCGCTTTCACCGGGAAATATATAAAAGAAACGGAGTCGAATCCTACCGGATTTCACAAAAGCAAATCAAAACAATTCCTAACCGAAACGCACTATTTTCAATTTAAAAAAAGACAATTAAAGCAACAACTTATCTGTTATACACTGTCCGTAACTCCTTGATATATCCTCTTCCTATGGTATGCCCGTCCTGGCTACCAATCTGTCTCAAACTCCTTATGTCCTCGTCCTGTCCTTGTCCTAGTCACTTCTTTTATCCTTGGAATCTTTTTACTTAATTTTTCTACCACGAAAAACTCTCAAAAACTATCAACTTCGTTGATCCTCCTCAAAAAACAAAAACTTCTCAACACTCTGCTGGTCAACCAAGAAGTGGTCCCCCGCTGAATACTAGGCCTAGTCGAGCTTCGAGCCTTTTACTCACACATATATGAACCCCCGCAATTCAGCTATTGGATTCAAGAGCAGCTTGCTGTGCATTACTCCGCTCATTTGCGCAAGTATGCAACCGCTCTCAATATTCACCCACATTCCGCTGGCTCGAATTCGCCCGACTTCGGCTTTTCCTCACAATCCGCTCTGTTTGTTTAAACAATTCAGGAGAATAAACAAAGTGAAAAAAATATTAATTAAAAATTACTAAAGTCGGTTTCCTCCCACCAATAGTAAAAGAAGAAAAGAAGTGACCTGACTAGTTACAGGACGGGCCCTAAAACGCCATTCTGCGCTCAACAAAATTAAACTACCGGAAGAAAATAGAACGAGAAGTAAAATTCAAATTACGCGATTAAACTAAACTACCCGGTAGAATTCCGCGCAGATTTGGGGACTAGGGACGAGCCCTTAACGTGCCATTCCACACATAGAGTCGAGGGTTAGGGTGGGCTCTCGGCCATTGATGGGTTCCATCCGAACCATTCCTTATTCGTGGGCTGCCGCTTGTCTTGTTTGTGTTTGATGTCGATGGCTTCGTGTGTTTAGTGGTGTTTGCGATGTTGAATATGTTTGTGTGATGTAGTGGTTACGTTGTTTCTGGGACGCCTTGTCCCCTCGCGATGTATTAAGTGTTTCTCGTTGCTCGTAGATTCTGGGACACCTCGTCACCGCCTATCGCTGCCCTCCACTTTCCCAGAAATTTGCAGAAACAAAGGGAGAAAAGAGGGAGAGAAGGAAAGAAGCATAGAGTAGGCCTTGTTGTGGTAAATTTTACCGCAACAAATCCCACCCTTACCTCCAAGGAAATGTGCTTACGATTCGAAGAACCGTAAACCATTTCCTAAGGTTGCTGGGTCCACGACACAACAAAGGGGTAAAGCCCATCATGGCCAACATGCCAGTCTATTCAAAAAACAAAAGAAAAAACAAACTGCTCTATAGTGGGACTTCAGACTTTACACATCAGTTGTCTCAGAACATGGCTTCAGGTCCTTGACGTGCCATGTTCCGCGCTCTTTACCGTTTTCGTCCTCTAGCACATATGTCCAAGGCGACGCCCGCTTTCTAATCGAGAAAGGACCAACAAATTTAGGAGCCAGCTTTGCTGCGTAGTAGTTAGCGGCACCCGATATGGCGAAATTCCTTCGCCATACAAGATCCTTCGGAATGCATTTAACATCCCTCCGCCGAAGATTGTAGACCGTCGCAGACTTCTTGGTCGCCGCTGCTAACTTTTTGCCTATATCTTCCCTAAGTCTCCTAAATTGTTCTGCTATCCTATCTAAGTCGTGGTCCCTACTATCATGGTCACTTACCGTCGGTACCTCACGGCCGTAAGTAACCATGTCCCTACCAAAATTCGCATAATACGGCGAAACTCCTAAAACCTCATGTTGCGATGTGCGTATGACACACGCAACCCTAGCTAACTGAGAATCCCAGCTGCGGTGATTCTCTGAAACGTAAGCCCTCAACGTAGTCTTAATAATTTGGTTAATCCGCTCCGCCGGATTAGCTTGTGGATGGTAATGAGCAGTGAACCTAATTTGTGCACCATACCCAGCACACAACCTAGCCATTTCGCTACTCTTAAACTGGGGACCGTTGTCACACACGACAATCTTCGGCACCCCAAACAACAGAAAGACATTATCCTCAAGTTCCCTACACACCGAACTTGCAGTCACAGACCTCAGAGAAAACAACAACGGGAATTTAGTGAAACAATCAACCACAGTCAGAATGTAAACAAAACCCCTACTCGACTTCGGAAGTGGACCAACCAAGTCCACGCAGACCATCTCCCAAGGTTTGGAAACACCAACCCTCTCCGTCATTAGACCAGCCGGCTTCTCAACCACCGGCTTCACTTGTTGGCAAACCCTACAGCTCCTAACATATCTAGCTATATCGGCTCTCATTTTCTGCCAATAATATTTCCCCCCTACCCTAGCGAACGTTTTCCTAACACCCATGTATCCCGCCAACGGATTGTCGTGACACTTCTTTAGAATATCTAACCTATCCTTTTTCCCTATCACTAGTTTCCACTCCTGATTTTCCTCAAAAACCTCCACCCGACTAGACTTCACAAACTTAAATAGCCTCCCCTTGTCTACTCTCCAACTAGGGTAAACCAAAGGGTTTGACTCTGCAATTGAGGTCATTTTTGTCACCCAGGGTCTATATCCGCATCTGAGATCTCGGCTACCACCGGAACTCCTCGCGAAAGCATGTCGGGAACTACATGCTCCTTCCCCTTCCTATGGACAATCTCAAAATCAAATTGTTGGAGCCTCACTGCCCAACGTGCTAGTCTACCTTGGGGATCTTAAAGGTTACTCAGCCAAACTAGTGAATAATGATCCGTCACGACCGTGAATCGAACACCTTCGATGTACGGCCGCAACTTCTCTACCGCCCATAAAACTACTAAGCACTCCTTCTCTGTTGTGGAGAAATTACGTTCGCACCTATTCAGAAACCTACTCAGGTAGCACTCTACCTTTTCCCCATCCTCAAACTCTTGCGAAAGTACGGCCCCTATTCCAAAATCTGAAGCATCGGTCTGTACCATGAAAGTCCGATGAAAATCCGGGCATGTCAATATTGGTGCCGTAACCAAACACTCTTTCACTTTCCTAAAGCTATCCTCACATTCGTCCGTCCAAACGAATTTTCTACTTTTCTTTAACAAATCTGTTAAAGGCCTAACTAAACCTGCAAA
The DNA here is from genome assembly GCA_945910035.1 of Brachypalpus laphriformis. Classification (NCBI taxonomy): domain Eukaryota; kingdom Metazoa; phylum Arthropoda; class Insecta; order Diptera; family Syrphidae; genus Brachypalpus; species Brachypalpus laphriformis. The sequence continues at coordinate 227,657,057 of OX246753.1, read as the reverse complement.
ATTTGGTACGAAACGCCTGTACCATGAAACTGTCCCTATAAAACTCCTAACCTCCTTGACGTTTTTCGGAGGTGGTATCCTAACCATGCTTTCCACTTTTTCCGAATCTACATGTAAGCCGTTCCTATCGACAACGTTTCCCAGGAACTTCAGTGAAGGTCTGCAAAAGTGACACTTTTCCCGACTGACCTTCAACCCTGCAACACACAACCGCCTAAAAACTTCTTTCAAAATTTCGAGATGTTTTGAGAACGAATTCGTGACGATAATAATATCATCAAGATACACAAAGACATGTGGCTCGAGATCGGCACCTAAAACGCTGTCGATAAATCTCTGCCACGTTGCCGACGCATTGCGTAACCCGAAAGGCATTCGTTTAAATTGGAAGAGACCCCTATTCGGGACCGTAAAGGCTGTGAGCGGGCGTGATCCCTCTTCCACTGCCATCTGCCAATAAGCTGACTTGATGTCTAACGAAGACAAGCGCCCAAAAATCTGCACCCAAGATCATTACATGCGGAAGAGCTGGAATGACAAGGCATTACAGAAACACTGACTTATCCTTTACGACAATTGGTAGAGACACTACCCCCAAAACTTCTACTGCCGAACCATCGGCTAACGCTACTGATTCTACAATATTTTTTCCTAAACCTAACCCTAAACCTTTCAGGATATTCCATCCTTCCCTACATACGATGGTGCGCGATGCGCCCGAATCTAATAACCCTAACATTTTGATACCATAAACACTAATCCCTAAATATGGACGTCTATCTTCTCCGTTTGCCTCTAAAGTGAAACCTAACCGAACTTTTACCGAAGCCAACTGGTCGCCAGCAGGCGACCTAACTAGTTTTGACGACGCTCTTGTCCTGGCGACCCAAGAGCGCGAGGAGCGTTTCCCGAACACCGTCGGCACTCTCTCCTCGAAACACCTACTGCCCCACAACCAAAACAACGCCTACGAGCGGAACAAGAATTGGCGAAATGACCAACTTCCCCACACTTGAAATAACGACTGGGCCTAACGGGTTGCTCGTTCCTACTAACGACCGCAACCGTTTGCTCCTGAACCGCTGCCGTATGTTCCTGAATCGCAACATACGCCAGGTTAGGCTCTAAAAGGTTCCTAGTACCACTACTAGGAGGGGTGTAAAAGACTCAACATTCGAACGAACAGATTCCAACTTTCTACCCAACGCAACCAGATCATCGACCGATTTGGGCTCGGCTTGACCAAGCTGCGTCTGGTAGAAAGGAGCGAGGTTTCTCTGAAGGATAGACAGCTTTTGCTGCTCCGTCAGAGGGTCCGACAATTTCTTGAATAGATTGCGCATCGTAGCGACGTACACACCTATGGACTCTTCCTTGCCCTGTGTACGCCACCGGATCTCGTCTATCAAGAGATCGTCATAATTTGGGGGTAAGAATTCAAGTTTAAGCTCCCTAACCAAGCCTGCCCAACCATCAACGCCATCCCTAACCGACCGAAACCAGATAAGTGCCTTCCCAGAAAAAAGACCGACTGCAGACTTAAAGAGGCGGGCTTCCGAAACGCCCCGCGCCTCCCTAAGTTCCTCGACACGTTCAAGAAAAGAGTTCACTGATGAGCCACAGCGCTCACCAGTGAACTTCACCTCCCACCTGTCAACCCGTTCTGTTCACCGCTCAACTATCTGAACATACGGTTCAGGTCGCACTTCCAAGCTGGGCTCGCCTGTCGCCACCCTTCCGCTTGAAGTGGGTATAGGGGACGGCAGTCGAGACACCGCCTTCGAAGTACTTGACTTTTCCTGTTCAGGAACCTCGCGTTCCTCTTCCGGCAAGCTACTCAGCAAAATCATTCATTCATCCCTGAGTTCTTTGATTTCCGCAGCTTCCTCTTCTGTTTCCACCTGTGCCCTACCTAAGCGCCCTAACGTAAAATCCACCTTCGTCAGAATCTTCAAGTACTCCGACGACTTCGGATTACTTGGAGGATTCTTTAGAAGGGTTTTTACCTCCAAAATCTTTGCTTTAACCGCATCTACATCTTCCTGGAATGTAAATGGGTACTCCACCTCAAAATTCAGAGACCCCCTACGCGAAAGGTTTCGAGCCGACCTCAACGACTTCCTCGTGTCGTCGACGCTCTTCACCGGAAGACCACGGACTTGCATCTCGTATGCCAACTCGTCCTGTGACAACCGATTAATCTCCATGGTATTACAAAAAAAAAACGAAAATCAAAAACAATACAAAACCAAAAAAAAATTAGGGCTATGCGGAAGAGCCAAACAAAAAACACAATACGAATAAAAACCAAGGATTAGAAATGAGTCGAAATAAAAAGTGAAACCTAAACAAATTCAAAAAAAAAAAAAGTAAAAATAAATCCGCAAAGAAAATTCAAAATTTCAGCAAAAATAATTTGTTTGACTCACTGTGGCGTAAGTCAAACAAGATCCCATAAAAAAAACACAACCAATCAATAATAACTCACAAGGCAAAATAAAATAAAACCAGTAAAATATAAAAAAAATATTCCAAAGCTCACGTAAAATGTTGTGACACACTGTCTTACAAAAGCCTGGAAGAGAAAGGACCCGCTATGTTACCAACGAAAATGAAAAAAAACCGCACGCAACAACCAAATTAAAAATGTATGTATGTATATAAACAATATCACGAACTGCCCGAGTATTACTATTTGACAGTTAATTTACCAAACGCGGAATAGGTATAAAGAAAAAGTAAAACACCTTACCTGGAAATTTCCAGATCAACGAACCGCTACTTATGACAACCAAATCCTAAAAAGGGGGGAGGATTGATGGGATAGAATCCTTTTGTTCCAGCGATGATTTAGTATATTCCACCGATTAGTCACTGCACTAATAAGAGAAAAGAAAAAAAACAAAGTAAATAAATTCACCAAGTAAATAAACACGAAACTTCCCTGACACAACAGACTACGCGCACTAGTGCCACCACTAGAGAATTCTCTTTTTATTTTTCTTTTAAAGAGGCCCCACACGTTGGGTGCCAATTTGTTGCACTTTATTTTTAGAGGGGGAGGGAAATTAAACCGCGGGTAAATGAAAACAAAGGCTGCCGACTTGCTACACTTACTTAATGAAAAAAAAAACCAACGAAAAAAAGGGAAACACGACCGATCGCTTTTGCGATCGGAAAACGAAATGAAGGGTGGATGTCAAAAAGAAAGGGCGAAGAAGAGAAAAAGTACAACAATACAGCACGTTGAGTGCTGTTCGCTCACTGGCCGCTCAGCTGCGGTGGGTTCGATTTGGAAATCGAGGCAATGGGGAAGACAAAAAAATATAGGGTATGTGCAAATAGGGTTTGGACGCCACGTAATTTTTTTTGTTAAAAGGGAGGGAAATTACGAAATCTTTTGGGGTGGTTTTGGGGAATGGTGGAGAACGCACTAGTGTTGAAAGAAAATAACAACTAAATGAAACAATAATTTCTACCACGTTACAAATGCTCTTTATGAGCGGCGATTTATTAAGCCAAAAGAGAGTAAAGAAAAAAACAACAAACGATTATTTACGGGGGGATCAGAAAAAAACTTCTTAGAGAAAAAAAGATCCCCAGGAAAGCAAGAGAAAAATACCGCCGTAGGAATGGCCCGCACGGCAAGTCCCGAACAAATTAACCGAAATAAACTACGTGTCGCGTGTCCCGCTTTCACCGGGAAATATATAAAAGAAACGGAGCCGAATCCTACCGGATATCACAAAAGCAAATCAAAACAATTCCTAACCGAAACGCGCACTATTATCAATTTAAAAAAGACAATTAAAGCAATAACTTATCTGCTATACACTGTCCGTGCCTCCTTGATATATCCTCTTCCTATGATATGCCCGTCCTGGCTACCAATCTGTCTCAAACGCCTTATGTCCTCGTCCTGTCCTTGTCCTAGTCACTTCTCTTATCCTTGGAATCTTTTTACTTAATTTTTCTTCCACGAAAAACTCTCAAAAACTATCAACTTCGTTGATCCTCCTCAAAAAACAAAAACTTCTCAACACTCTGCTGGTCAACCAAGAAGTGGTCTCCCGCTGAATACTAGGCCTAGTCGAGCTTCGAGCCTTTTACTCACACATGTGTGAACTCCCGCTATTCAGCTATTGGACTCAAGAGCAGCTTGCTGTGCATTACTCCGCTCATTTGCGCAAGTTTGCAACCGCTCTTGAACCGCCGCTATTCCGCTCTCAATATTCACCCACATTCCGCTGGCTCGAATTCGCCCGACTTCGGCTTTTCCTCACAATCCGCTCTGTTTGTTTAAACAATTCAGGAGAATCAACAAAGTGAAAAAATATTAATTAAAAATTACTAAAGTGGGTTTCCTCCCACCAATAGTAAAAGAAGAAAAGAAGTGACCTGACTAGTTACAGGACGGGCCCTAAAACGCCATTCTCCGCTCAACAAAATTAATCTACCGGAAGAAAATAGAACGAGAAGTAAAATTCAAATTACGCTATTAAACTAAACTACCCGGTAGAATTCCGCGCAGATTTGGGGACTAGGGACGAGCCCTTAACGTGCCATTCCACACATAGAGTCGAGGGTTAGGGTGGGCTCTCGGCCATTGATGGGTTCCATCCGAACCATTCCTTATTCGTGGGCTGCCGCTTGTCTTGTTTGTGTTTGATGTCGATGGCTTCGTGTGTTTAGTGGTGTTTGTGATGTTGAATATGTTTGTATGATGTAGTGGTTGCGTTGTGGGACGCCTTGTCCCCTCGCGATGTATTAAGTGTTTCTCGTTGCTCGTAGATTCTGGGACACCTCGTCCCCGCTCATTGGCTTCTCTTGTGACGTTGCTTATGTCGATCTGGAACAGACTCTCTGTCCCATCTGTTCACACGTTGATTGTTGTACTGCATTGTAGTTAGTGTTGTTTGTGTTTGGTGTGCCCGTTGTTAAGGTGGACAGCTTGTAGTGGCGAACACACCGTCTTTGCCGTCGCTGGTTTCACCCTCGCCGCTCGTCTCATTCTCAAAATTGTTTTGGAGAAACCGCCCGTTTCTCCTCTCCTTCAGGGTTCAAACATCTCTTGGTAGTTGGAGGAACCGCCCGTTCCTCCACTTCTTCAGGGTAAAATGTCGATCAAGGGAGTCCTATATTGGTTGTCTCTGCAAGATGCTGGGGAAGTGGGCCTATGGCTGATGAGACCATGGCTGCCATCCACTTTCCCAGAATTTTGCAGAAACAAAGGGAGAAAAGAGGGAGAGAAGGAAAGAAGCATAGAGTAGGCCTTGTTGTGGTAAATTTTACCGCAACAGCCTTACCATCCAATACCAGCAAAAAGTTGCCTCCTACAGTACGCCCGCTTTCATCAATAAGCTGCAGAGAAGATAACCCGACAAGCAAATATGGTATATATACTTCCTCTTATCTTGGGAGCCCGTGGCATATGGTGCGACCTTAATAAGTTCATTGTGGCACACCTTCAGCTTGCTGCAAAAGACATCGAGGACCTCATACTTACAACAATGAGAGGAAGTGTTTTAATCCACAAACGATTCATGCGGACGATATGGGCCTAGCGGAAAGCACATATAGGTACGGCTGCCACCATCCAGCCGAAAACAGCAACAGAAGCCAGCACTTTTATACTTTGTTGTGTATTGTGTATTACACTAAATTGTATATATTTAATAAGGTTCAAAAAAATGCACTCAGCGGTTGTTGCTGCAGTGAATAGCCAAATGCCTCGTCATATAATTAGTGACGCACATGAATGGATTAACGAGATTCCTACTGTCCCTATCTACTATCTAGCGAAACCACAGCCAAGGGAACGGGCTTGGAATAATTAGCGGGGAAAGAAGACCCTGTTGAGCTTGACTCTAGTCTGGCAGTGTAAGGAGATATAAGAGGTGTAGCATAAATGAGAGCTAGTTAATTTCGGTTAATTATCAACAATGAAATATCACTACTCTTATTGCTTCCTTACTTACTTGATTAAATGGTTAAATGGGACGTGTATCATTTCCTAGCCATTATACGGATATATTTATATATCTTGTGGTATTTGGTCTTGATGCAAGCTTCTTGATCAAAGTACGACGAGTTTGTTATATAATTATAAACAAATTTCGAGGAAATAGTAATGTAGTAATATGTTCCTATATTAATTGAATTTGGTATAACTCCAACACTCAGGTATGATCCAATTCAATGACATTGCCAGGTGGGGAGTTTGACTGGGGTACATGGGGTACATCTCTCAAATAATAACGGAGATGTCCCAAGGCATTAAAAATGAAAAACTTGTCCTTAACAAATTCTGATAATATATATTTCTTAACAAGTGGGCTAAGAAGGTATTATCGAATTTTTCATTAAAAATGAAAAACTTGTCTTTAACAAATTTTGATAATATATATTTCTCAACAGGTTGGTTAAGAAGATATTAACAAATTTGTATGAGTACCCCCATAAACTCATTATTTTCATAATGTTAGTTAATGCTTATGCATTAACACTTTGAAAAAATATATAAATATAAATAAATATATAAATATATTAAGTAAGATAATTCAAAGTGAAATACAAAACTTAGCATAGGGAGTCTCTTATATAATATAAGTAGTAAATAGTAACATATTTAATAATGTTTTAGACGCATTTTCTGCGTTTCAAATAAAAGAAATATGCACAGATTACATTATTATTAGAGACTATATGGGTTGTTAAGTATTTTACTCGAATCATCAAGCAAAGGATGAGCTTCAGTGGATCGCAGTATGGCAGCTGCTGTACCATTAACAACACCTTGCCCGTTACCAAAGTCGTTTACAATTGATTCTAGGCATTGTCATCGTATTTAATAATGTTTAACTACATAACTAGCGATGCTACAGGCGATATTTTTTTTTTTATTTTTTTTTTTAATATACGACGTTGGGGTTCTCGCAGAATCCATCAAGTGGCCGTTCTGAATTATGCCTTAAATACAGGCAGCACATGTCGCTGTTGGTATAGGTTGTAAAATAAAGGATTATCCAGGGTCTATCTCCCGTGTCCAGGTTGTTTCATTAAATTGGCGGAAACTCCTGTATCTGCCAATGAGCACTCTGGTGCTGATGAGTGCTGTGTCTGATTTCCTTATCAGTCCCTGCGCCAGCAGGTGCTCCACGCTTTCTCTGGACCTCCAGTTTAAAGTGGTCGTGGTGACCACAACCTCTCTCACCTGGAGGCGCGTGATGAGTTCATCCTTGATGGCGGGAGTGTCGTATTTCGCCATCTTCCTCTGGTGGGCGTCCGCGAGCGACCTTCCATCCGTCACAATTTGCGCATCAACAACCACTGCCGTGTTGTTCATGGCGATGATAAGGTCCGGCTTCCTGGGACCCTCCTGGGTCAGGATTGTGGGCTCCTCGATAGTACGGAGTCCTCTTGTCTGCGGGCTTCGTTTTATAAATTCTATGACGCTATTGTGGCGGTCGATACGACTGTTATGAGAACGATGACATTGTTGGATGACATGGTTTAACGTCTCCGGTACTGGGCACCCCGCTCTGCAACGCCGGTCGATGGCTTCGCGGCCTCTGGAGGTCCTAGATCTTGTTGGGAGGGCGTTTCTCCGTACTCTCAGGCAATTGATGTACTCACGGCCTGTCAGTAGCCTTTTCGGCTCCCTGATCCACCGGTGTGCCTGAGTGTGATCGCCGGCTTCCCTCAAGCCGTGGCCATCAACGGATTCATGAAGCCTGGTGTTCCAGTAGTTGGTAATATCCTGGTTGAACCGTAGTGCTCGTCCATCGACACGAAGCCGGATTGCCGCTCTGTCCATCTCCCCAGCAATGTAAGTGTTGGCGGCGGCTGACTCTTCTAGGTTTGGTAGTCTCAAGTGTTGCAGCCTTTGGAGCTTTATTAAGGGGGCTTTCCAACGCAGCGCGTTGATGCCTAACCCGCCTTTCTGGATAGCCGCGTAGAAGAAGGCTGTCGGGATATCCTTGGGTAGGTTAAGCCACTTCCTGACCGCTGCCCTGATGAGCCTGTCCGTCCGGTTGAGACTACCGATGTTGATGCTTCCTAGAGTCAACTTATGGTAGAGCTGGGGAATAAGCACACAACGTAGAGTATGCAGGCGCTGTTGAGGTTTAAGTGGTGCCTCAGTAAGCCATTCCAGTTTCGGGATAAGGTCGATCTGGGGTTCTACTTTGCACCGACCATCTGGCATAAATTTGACTCCCAGGTATTCCCACTCGTCCGTTCTTTTAAGTGATGGCATCCTCTGTCCGGAGATTTTAAAAAGCCTTTGTTCCACGACGGTGTTTTTCTGTTTGGGCTGACCCTTTATGCTGATGGTGATGCACTTGTTGGAGTTAAGGGTCATGCCACAGGATGCCAGGAATGAGTGGGTATGGTCGATGAGTGCTTGGAGACCCATTGGCGTTGACGCACAGATTATGAGATCGTCCGCGTACGCAATTGGGTTCGTAGATGTGGTTCCGATCTTGCAATTGATTTCATTGGGCAGGGACTTTACAAGTCGGTCGATAACAAGATTGAAGAGAACCGATGATAGGGGTTACCTTGTTTGACACCGCTCCTTGGTGTTATCGGCCTAGACCGCCAGCCTTGACCCATGAGCCGCGCGAAGGAGCTCTCATAAAGCTCTTTGATGTAGTTCACGAAGTCTTTAGGTGCGCCGTATGATCGTAGAGTTCCCAAGATGGTGGGGTGGGAAACGGAGTCGAAGGCCTTTGCGACGGGCAAGGCAGCAATGTAGCAGCTACTGTGACTAAGGTGGTGGTGTCGAAGCAGTAGGTCAACCATGGCTATGTTGGTCGCACATCCATCTGCAGGAATAAAACCCTGCTGTCTTGGATCAAGGTCAACCGCCTGGGAAAGCCTTCTCGCAAGGATGCCGTGGAGCTGTCTCAAGATTATTGAAGAGACAGAAATGGGGCGGAAGGCACCTGGTTCCGCTGAGTCCAGCTTTTTCGGGATGACATTGGTCTTGCATTCGCCGAGGTACTGTGGCGGCCTGCCACACCATAGAATCAGGTTGAAGATCCGGACGAGAATTTCATCGGGAATAGCCCTTAGCATTCTCGCCGGTATTCCATCTGGTCCCGGGGATGTAGACAGTGGCGGTCTGGTCATCCTGATAGCTTCTATGGTAACTGGTGTCCATACGGACTCAAGCGGTTGGCGAATGTCCTTATCAGGTGGAGCTGTAGTGGCCCTTTGCTCCATGATAGTTCTCCAGTACGGCTCCATAATGTTATCCTAGCTATACTTGGACCCTCCAGGATTGACTTGATGCATCGCTGCTGGTGTTTGGTCCAGTTTCGCTGGGTCGTGCTGTACTCAACGCGCCTCTGCTTCCTTCTGCTAGTTGGTTGCTCGGGACGGTTCCGCGGTGTATGGGGTGGGGTGGTGTTTGGCGGGAAAATTTCTTTCAGATAGAGGCCCAGTCGTCTACGCGTTTCATGTTTACCCACTTAGGGGGCATCTTGAATAATGCTGTTGAGAGAGCTGCATCTGTAGGTGGTAGTACTGGGAGGAGGGAGATTCAAAAGGTGCTGGATTAGGATATCGAGCGTGCTTGGTCCAGGTGGTGAAGGTGGCGGACCAATTGGAGCAGCTTGCATTGCTGCTAGCTGCTCGCGGTACGACCGCACGTCATCACGATAAGATGCCTTTTGCCTGGCTTTCTTAATTGCTTCCAGGATTCTTTGCGGGAAGAACTTGCATAACTCCTGATTGATGAAGCGGACTCCTCCGTTTGACTCTAGTTCAGCTTCTTTCCTGGCCAGCATCTTCGTTTCCTCATTGGTCCATCGCGCTTTGATGTCGGTCCGCGCTCTTTCTTGGTCAAGCTCATTAGGATGGGCTCGACGTTGGTGGACACCTAGTCCGGTTTTGGTACCAAAGGACCATGAACAATGGGAGCAGACAAAGCATGGGGGGAGGGGGGATTGGTGATTTCATTTTGTTGGTTCCCAGAGTCAGTGGACTCTGGGTTGTTGTTTGTTAGATTTATCCGAGGCTGATTATAGTTATTGGGGCCAACAAATTAAGGATCGAAGGGGCTGGCAACCCCAGGGATCCAAGAAGCCTACTCCGTTAGCCAGGCGAAGCCTGTTACCGGCGGGAACCACTAGGAAGTGGATGATAGGCACATCTATGACTTTGCCGGGCAAATCCCTTAACGGGGAAATGCCAGCCAGTCGCAGCTACATATTACTACATAGCTACGAACGGCTTCGTCGCGCGTTCAAAAGAGAGTCATAGTTAGTCCCGCCAAGGAGAGAGTCATAGTTACTCCCGCCGTTTACCCGCGCTTACTTGAATTTCTTCACTTTGACATTCAGAGCACTGGGCAAAAATCACACTGTGTCAACACCCGTTAGGGCCATCACAATGCTTTGTTTTAATTAGACAGTCGGATTCCCCAAGTCCGTGCCAGTTCTGAATTGATTGCTAATTGATAGTCGTTATAAATCAAAAGAAAATATCTTACGAAATATCTTAAGATTTTTAGCAAGAAAATTCCACAATTGGTTGAGTAAACTACTATCCGGGGAACAAAATCCGAAAATTTGTATTTACCCAGAACGAGTACAAAACCATGTTATTCCTTCCAATTCAAGCCCGACTATCTCAATCTTCAGAGCCAATCCTTATCCCGAAGTAACGGATCTAATTTGCCGACTTCCGCTACCTACATTATTCTATCGACTAGAGACTCTTCACGTTGGAGACCAGCTGCTGATATAGGTATGGCCTGTTGAGAAGTTTGCGTGAGCCCACCATAAATTTTCAAGGTCCGAGGAGAAAATATCGACACAACAGTAAATGCCATGCTCTTCTAGTCCATCTACCATATCTCTCTTCGAAAGACTTCCATGGTAGTACGACTATAAAACAGAAAAGAAAACTCTTTCGATATCTCTCGACGGCTTCTTTATGGTCGTTCCTGTTGCCAGGATGAGCAAAATGCCCATTTTTAATAACAAACGGATACTCAACAGGTTACGGAATTGGAACCGTATTCCCTTTCGTTGAAAAATTATCAAGTATATAAATTATATATATTACGAATAAACGATATATTTTATTTAAAACTTGAAAATTTTCGGCTTTCGCCTTGAACTTAGGACCTACTAACTCGTGTTCACACGAAACCCTTCTCCACTTCAGTCCTCCAAGGTCTCATTCGATTATTTGCTACTACCACCAATATCTGTACTAATAGCGGCTCCATGCAGGCTTACGCCAAACACTTCTAAGCACACCATTGTACCCTCCTACTCACTAAAGTTTCAAAATTTATATAAATCATCTACTTTAGCGGTAATGTATAGGTATACAACTTAAGCGCCATCCATTTTAAGGGCTAGTTGCTTCGGCAGGTGAGTTGTTACACACTCCTTAGCGGATTACGACTTCCATGTCCACCGTCCTGCTGTTTTAAGCAACCAACGCCTTTCATGGTATCTGCATGAGTTGTTAATTTGGGCACCGTAACATTACGTTTGGTTCATCCCACAGCGCCAGTTCTGCTTACCTAAAGTGGCCCACTGGGCACAATATATCACAACCTAAACCTTCATATCAAGAAAGGCTAGGTTCTTACCCATTTAAAGTTTGGAGAATAGGTTAAGGTCGTTTCAACCCTAATGCCTCTAATCATTCGCTTTACCAGATAAGATTATTTTACATAATTTTTAAATGCACCAGCTATCCTGAGAGAAACTTCGGAGGGAACCAGCTACTAGATGATTCGATTGGTCTTTCGCCCCTATACTCAATTCTGACAATCGATTTGCAGGTCAGAACTGTTTCGGTCTTCCATCAGGGTTTCCCCTGACTTAAACCTGATCAAGTGTAGTTCACCATCTTTCGGGACACAGCATATATGCTCAAGGTACGCTCTAGTTAGAGGCATAAATAATATAAATATTATTATGCATAACTGTATAGAACGCCCCGGGATTGAATTTATATTTCATAATAAAATATAAACTAATCCCATTTAAAACAATTAAGTTAATTACGCCATTGGGTTTTATTAAAAATACCCAATGACTTGCACATATGTTAGATTCCTTGGTCCGTGTTTCAAGACGGGTCCCGAAGGTATCCTGAATCTATCGCATTGTTAATCATATAAGCGCATACAATATAAATAAATCAATAGATTTATTCACCATTGTAAAATTTTGAAAAATTTAAGCACTATATATAATTAAATCTGTCAATGATTTATCAAATCTAATACATTTATTCTATGTTAGAAATCCGAAAATAACTAATTTGAATAAACTTAAGTAAAAGATATAATGATAAATATTTATTACATTAACAGATTACAATGTCCTTATATGGAAAAATTGCACACTATTTTTATAATATGATATATATTATAATATTAGTGATGAATTTTCCATAACGGATATTCAGGTTCATCGGGCTTAACCTCTAAGCAGTTTCACGTACTATTTACGCGATACGGCACCGTTACGGTTTCGCGGCGCCTTGCGCCACGCAATCATACACATTGCACTGTTTATGCATTGTGGACTTATGTATGCCCCATCTTATTTGGCCGTTGTTTTCCTTGAAAGGTTTCCATTATTTTGTAGGTGGGACTTATGCCCCGGGGACTAATGTCCCTGCGCCAAAAATTGCGGAAAAAAAAATGTTTTCAACCTTTTTCAATTTGATCTTCCTATGTGTTGGTATTTTAAAATTGCGATAAAACGTCAATTTCTGCTTTGGTTGATTTGACATTTCATTTCCTGGTCGATCTGTCATGGTTTTAATTCGCCCAAAAATATTGGGCGATGTGACATTTTCCAGATTTGGGCGATTTGGTGTTGGGCAATATGACCATAAGCCATAAAATAGGAGCCATTCCCGCCCCTCCGATTTGGCTCAAAATTAGTAAAATTACTCATTGGAGTGGTACGAATCATAAGGCAAAAAAGTTTTGCAGAATTCGATATATATTGCGTGTAACGGAACTCAAAAAATTGGAAAAAAATCAAAATTCAAGGTTTTTCCTATATTTCAAAACCTTATAACTTTGGATCAGCTCATCAGAATTTCGTAAAATATACATTGTTGGATTTAGGAAAACGTGATATTTCAAGATTCCAACATAATTTTTATTTCCAAGAACTTAGGATATTCCAGAATGCCCTTTATGTTTCATTTTTTAAATAACTCAAAAAATGGTACTTTATTTATTTTTTTAGAGAGAGATTCGTCCTCTATCTTTATTTAAAACTTCAAGTTGGTATCTCTATGGGTTCGGCCAAAATCATTATTTATAGGCAAGTAAATCAAAAAAAACTAAGTGGGCTAAATTTTACTTTACCGGAAATGTCGAAAATTAAAGTTGTTTTTTTATTTAGTCCAATAGATAAGCTCACGCTGAGCACGAATCTGTTTTCTTTTTCGACGCTCTTTTAACAGAGAGGCGTAACCCGCCTCCAAACTTTCAAAAAGGCCATATAAAATGGTACCAACAATTCAGGAATGGAGCACCCAAATTCATAAATTATTCTTTTACTGCAAAGGCAATGAATTAAGTTAATAAATAAAAAAAATTCTCAAAATCGGCCCATGAAAACGAAAGTTATAGTAAAAATAAATATGCCAACGTTCGATCGTATTCCCACCATGCGAGATAACTTCATAGAAAAATGATGATAGTATATTTAGTATAGTATATTTTACTAAATTCTGATGAGCTGATCCAAAGTTATAATGTTTTGAAACATAGGAAAATCCTTGAATTTTGATTTTTTTTTCCAATTTTTGAAGTTCCCTTACACGCAATCGATATCGAATTTTGCAAAACTTGTTTGCCTTATTGTGTGGTATGTATTAAAGATTGTTACCCACACACTCTCAATTATCATAACCCTTTCCTAATCTTGTAACTCATCAGTTTAGTCGTTAAAGTACTCTCAACTCGGACGCATCTCTTTTTTTATTTATTGGCACGAACATCACATACTGGCAGCGGGGCGCAATCGAAACCACGTGATAAGTCTTGTTTTATAACAAAATACGCGCATAAATCCGTTTAAATAGCATTAAAGTTATATTAATTTGCTTATAGTACAAAATGACAGAACCCAAAGATGTGAAAGTCACTATAAATAATAGTAATTTCGCGGTCGAAGCCCCAAAGCAATTTTCATTCGACGACATTTCGCAATGGGGCAGATGGAAACGAAGGTTCGAGCGTTTCAGAATCGCGTCCGGATTATCATCTAAATCGCAAGTTGATCAAATAAATACGCTCGTTTACATGATGGGCGACCAAGCGGACGATATCTTTTTATCCTTCAGCTTAAGTGCAGAAGATAAGAGGGACTATCAAAAGGTTTTACAGGCTTTCGAGACATTTTTCGTAGTTAGACACAATATAATATTTGAACGTGCTAAGTTCAACACTAGGTGTCAAGAAGAAGGAGAATCTGTGGAAAGCTTCATAATGGCAGTTCATCGGTTATCAGAGAGCTGGGATTACGGATCTCTTAAGGACGAGATGATTCGCGACCGTTTAGTTGTGGGAGTGTGCGACAAAAATCTCTCCGAAAAATTACAGCTGGAATCATCTCTCACGCTAGACAAAGCCATAGCCACAATTCGCAGTAATGTATCCGTCCGTCGTCAACAGCAAGAACTAAACACATCCTCAGCATCCATCAATCGATTCCACTCAACTCGCATCAATAATCCAGCAATTAAAATAAAAAGGTCATCATTTCAACCTGCAACAGCTAATCTACAGAGAACTAAAAATCAACAACAACAACAGCAACAGCGTGCATTTGGTAATAACCGTAGCAGCGGTCACTCAGCAAAGGTCGATAAGAGCAAATGCAATTTTTGTGGCAATGATGCTCACAACAACAAACACAGATGCCCTGCTTACGGTAAACGCTGCAGTAAATGTGGTAAGTGGAATCATTTCAGCTATGTGTGCAAATCAAGCAGTGCGTCTTCGAACCAAATTAACTCGATAGCTGAGAGTGCATGGAACACACATGCATCTGACACATTCCTCGGTACGGTCCACACCAACAATAAAGAGAAAATCCAACAGTGGACTGAAAATATTACTGTTAACGGTGTGAATGCAAGATTTGTTCTCGATAGTGGTGCTCCCGTTAATATTATTCCCGCGTCAGTTTTTGAGAATAATTTCCGCACAATGATTTTGAACATCGCCGATCGCAATCTCATAGGACCAGTGGGAGAACAGTTGAATATTATCGGCTCATTTTATGCCAAATTAGAATGCAAGAATCGCACAAGTATTTCGACTATTTTTGTTATACAAAATTTAAAGGCTCCTCTTCTGTGTTTGACTGCATGCGAACAGTAAAATTTTATACAACGCGTCAATGCGATAGACAGTGATAAGCATAGAGTTCAATCTAATGTAAAAATTGAAGTAGAATTCCCTGAACTGTTCCAGGAACTAGGTTGTTTACCAGGGCAATATGAGATTAAATTAAAAACCACATCTAAGCCATATGCCATTTATGCTGCACGTAGAGTTCCGGTTCCCATGATAGGTAAACTGAAGTCAAAATTAGATGATATGGTGAGGCTTAATGTCATAAAATTCGTAGACGAACAGACAGAGTGGTGCGCTCCACTTGTT
Source organism: Brachypalpus laphriformis (assembly GCA_945910035.1). Lineage (NCBI taxonomy): Eukaryota > Metazoa > Arthropoda > Insecta > Diptera > Syrphidae > Brachypalpus > Brachypalpus laphriformis. Next base: position 227,641,390 of record OX246753.1, on the reverse strand, counting down.
ATAGTACCTAAATCTGATGGATATATTCGTCTTTGCGTAGACTTAAAGAAGCTTAACGAATGCGTCTAAAGGGAAGTGCACCCTATGCCAAGCGCAGACCATACCCTCGCTCAGCTGGCTGATGCCAAGTATTTCACTAAGCTAGATACCAAGAACGGGTTTTGGCAGCTTAGGCTTTCCCCCAATCACAGCTATTGACAACCTCCATTACTCCCTTTGGCAGATATTGCCTTTGTCGACTACTGTTTGGGATATCGAGCGCTCCGGAGATATTCCAAATACAGATTCAGCGCATTATTGAAGGGATCCCGGGAGTAATTTGCCAAACAGATGACATCCTTGTGTACGGATCTACGATGGAGAGTCACGATTGTAATCTTCGCCGAGTTTAAAAGCAGCTGAAACGGAATGGGGTAAGCTATGATAACAAGAAGTGTCAAGTGGGGATACCTCAGTCAGTTTTTTGGGCCACCGAATAGACGAAAACGACATTCATCCAGGATCGTCAAAAGTAAAAGCAATCGAGGAGTATTCACCGCTGCGAAACGTTGCTGAGCTAAGAAGATTTTTAGGCCTAGTTAATTATTTGGGAAAATTTGTGCCGAATCTTTCCACAATTTGCCAACCACTTAATGAACTTTTGCGGAATGACGTTAGCTTTCAATGCGACGTAAGTCAAAATAATGCATTTCTGAAGCTAAAACGTATTTTGACAACAGAGCCAGTATTAAAACGATTTGACCCAAATCACAAAACAATCGTCTCTACAGACGCTTCTTCATTTGGGCTAGGAGCTGTCATGCGACAGGAGGATAACGATGATAAGTTGAAGCCATCCAGAACACTCTCAGAACGTGAGAAAAAGTACGCCTAAATTGAGAAGGAGGCATTGGCAATAACCTGGGCATCATGCGTAAAATTCTGTGATTATATTACAGGTATGTCATTTTATATAGAAACTGACCATAAGCCGTTGGTGCCAATTTTTGAATGATTTTCATTTTTTACCTATAAAGTATACTATACTCCGGGCAAAGATTTAATTGCAGCTGACGCTTTGTCCAGAAGCCCTGTCACATCTTTAGATGACGATTTAGAAAATGAAGGGGACTTAAATACCTGCATCAAACCTATCATCGCGGACCTACCAGCAACGGACAATAAGCTTGAAGAGATAAGGAAAGCCCAACAGCAGGATCAGACACTAAGTGAAGTCACAAGGTACGTGCAAGAAGGATGGCCCGATAAAAATAATATTTCTCCTGAGGCAAGACAGTACTACGGTGACCGATATGGAATAGCGATCAACGAGGGAATGCTGATGTATGGCAATCGCTTAGTCACCCCTGGTGGTCTACGTGAAGAAATGTTAAGGCGTATACATGAAGGACATCTAGGGATCAACAAATGCAGGTGTGGTGGGCAGGCTGTTCAAGGCAAGTAGAACACGTCGTCAAAGGATGCGAAGTTTGCATTCAACAGACTGTCCCGAGACATAAACCACTCATCCCAACATCACTTCCAAAACGCCCGTGGCAGATAATAGGAGCTGATCTATTTCATTATAAATCAAAAACGTATCTAATTGTAAGCGATTATTACTCTCGCTTTCCGGAATATTCCCTTCTAGAAAATTAATCTGCTAATTGCATAATTTCCAAATTTAAGTCTATCTTTTCTAGACACGGTATTCCGGAGGTAGTAAGGACAGATAATGGACCACAATTTAAGCAGTTTGAGGTGTCGGAGTTCCGGAAATTCGGTAAACAATGGGGATTCACACACATCACGTCTAGTCCAAGGTTTCCACAAAGCAACGGCTTCATCGAGTCAGCAGTTAAAATCCTAAAATTCATTCTCAAGAAAAATTAAGATCCTTACCTTGCTCTACTAAAATATAGAGCAACGCCTATAGCCAATGGACTAAGCCTAGCTGAAATGCTGATGAACCGAAAGTTAAGAACGACTTTACCAATTGCTGCCGAGCAATTGCGTCCTAAGTCTATCAACGAGGAGGAACTTCAGCAGAAGGAAATTCACTCAAAGCAGAGGCGAGCTGTAAATTATAATAAAAGACATGGCGTCAACTCTCGTGAACACTTCAAACCGGGTACTATCGTCTGGGTACGAGATCTGCAAGTTTGGGGCAGAATCCTGAAGAAAGCTGAACATCCACGCTCTTATTTCGTGGAAACTGAGAGAGGTAAATTCCGTCGAAATTCATACCATCTTGTCTCTAGTTTCAGAAAAGACATTCCTAATGGGCGGAATGAGGCTCATGTGATCGAAGCGCAAAATAACGAGATGACAGGTTCTGCATACGGTAACAATCCTGAAGGAAGAGAAGTTGGGCGAAGTATTGTCGATGTAGTACCAACCAGAACACGTAATTTTGTAGCAACGACTCGATATGGTCGAAATGTATTAAGTCCAGATCGATACACCCCATCATAATTTTTGTATATTATTACTAAAATCTTTATCATTAATAGTATGAATGAATTATTATTTTAAATATGTTGCTTATTCTTAAAAGGGGAGATGTGTGGTATGTATTAAAGATTGTTACCCACACACTCTCAATTATCATAACCTTTTCCTATTCTTGTAACTCATTAGTTTAGTCATTAAAGTACTCTCAACTCGAACGCATCTCTTGTTTTATTTATTGGCTCGAGCGTCACACTTATGATTCGTACCACTCCAATGAGTAATTTTACCAATTTTGAGTCAAATCGGCGGGGGTCGTTCAGAGGTCCCCATAGACTCGGCGATTTCTCACTGAATGACCCATAGCCGAAACACAAAATTGCCCAAAATCACTTTTTTGGGTGTTTTGACATCATGTCAGATCGCCCAAAAAATAAGAATGTTAAATGCCCAACCTTTTTTTTTGGGTGATTTGACATTTTTTTTAGTTTTTTGCATTTTGGTCGATTTGACACACAACCGTTCTCACATAGAGGCCGCCAGTCGCGCTTGAAATGGATAGGAAAAGATTTGGAAGGAATTAAGGAGAAGCGAGTGCTCGTCCAACCAAAAATTAAATTAAGTTTTTTATTTATTTATTTTCCCATTTGTGAAGTATGCACTTCGTTTAATCATTTAAGAAATTCAATAAATGGTTTTGTTTGTTTGATGAAACGCGTGTTTTTATTGAACCACACAACTACATTAGTGACCCCGCACGTCAAGCCACCACGCACTAGCCATCACGCATAACGGCGTAGCACCACCACACACCAGACCACCACGCACGACGGCGTCACACCACCACGCGTCATCACGACGCCGGCACCATAACGGCATCGCACCGCAATGACCCCACATCATAACGGCATTGTTTCGCCACGACATCACGTCATCAGCAAACGCGGCATAACGGCACTACATTGCCACGACGCAAATTCATCCCATTACTGCCAAGTAAATACGGCATCACGTCATCAGCCAACGGCAAAATTTTACCAGGCCTCCACGACGCCAAGTCGTCCTTCCACCACACCTTCAAGCCATCACACCAGCCTCATCAGGTGCTCCGCCACCAGAGATCAGCAATTTCATCTAGAAACCACCACCGCAGAACAACAGTCTGAACCACATACCAAGCATCTTACATACAGCAAGTATACTACTTACATATGTACAATCAATTTATTAAATACATAATTTTGAATGCTATATTTAATTTTAAAAACATATGTGCGGAATTTTACATTTCAACCAATCAGATTTCAAAATTATTTTTTTTTATTATAAAAAGTTGATAAACTATTGCCATAGTTGCTATCTTCACATAGTCTTACATGCATTTAATATATTACATATGAATACTTGAGCATTCAGTTACAATTGAGTATCAATTAATAGAAATTAAGTCAGTGCATACGTAACAAAGCTACATAGCTTACTGCATTGTATATTTGAAGCTCGTTTTTGATTTAAAAAATAAAAAATTCTTTCACTTTATATACATAATGTAATGCTCCCAACAAATGATGAAACCTATATGCAAAAATAACTTTTATTAAATTCACCAAAATGTACACACTACTCGTGGTCCTGTGTAACTTCTGACTGACAGCCTGCGCACCAGCATTGCCAAATCTCCTCCCTTTATTAGGTCGGTCTCCACATCCCTTCGATGTTTTTCAGCTTCAGCTCGCACCAACACTTCATTCGGTTGCCGTTCGATTACTACGAATTCGGTTGAATCAAAGGTTGATGAAAGTTTATTCTGAGGCACTTCATTGAACTTGAATCAACTTGAATGTCACTGTCTCTTGCACCACGTTTTCTATCCGCTAATTGCTTTCCCTTCTCCTTATTTACTGTGTCCAAGTCTCGGGCTTTTGAATGGAGGATATCTTCGCTGATATCCTGAACAGAAGGGACCTTGTCTCTGATCATCCTATTCAGTAATAGTTCAGACGGCGACATTGTACATTAATGTGAACTTCTGAATCGCCTGTTTGTAGTCAGTACCGTTTGCATTCGCGATTTGGAGACGCTTCAGGATTAACCGGTTCATATTCTCAACTTCGCCGTTTGCTGCGGCCAATATGGTGGTGATGTGATGAGTTTTATGTTTTTATTCTCGCAGTAATCTTTAAATTCCATTTTGTTTTTTCTTTTTTTTTTTCTTTTTCACGCTATCAGTACTGCTTAAGGGCAAGTATTTTGTGACGAATATTACTTTGAACTGAAAGAGAAAAACTCAAATCAGCTACTAAGTAATATCCAGCTTCTCACAGTCATCATTTAGCGTGGCGTTAGTTGTTAGTATTGTGAATATTTATAAAGCCTAACACGTTACACAAAAAGACTGGACAAGTAAACAAAAAGCAGATTGCATACTAAACAAAAGTATGAACTAAAAATGAATATGCTACGCATAAGTCAAACTTTACACTAAACACTTACAACAAAGAAGTTAGTATCGTTCGCATAACTTATGTTTTAGTTTTGATTTACTATGGTTGTAATCAAATTTGTCGCGGTTAGTATTCACTTCCTTCGCCATGCGCGTAAGAGGTTCGTTAGAACCGTAGTTCGTTCGGTGGAAATTTACGCGGAAAAACTCGGTATTTCTGGAGTTGTAGCATCTTACATTTAAACCGACTTCATTTAAAAGATCCGCCGAGTCAATAAAACCATTTACCAGCTGGTGTAAAAATGCTACATCACATACATACTTCCCTACGTTTCTCCAAAGAATGACGATTTAAGAGAAGAAGGCGGTCGCAATATGGTGGAAGACGTGTAGGGTCATTCCAGTTTAAATGGCGAAGTGCAAATCGGACAAACTTACGCTGTACCGATTCAATACGGTTAATGTGTACTGCATACATTGGAGACCAAATGTTAGACGCATACTCTAACTGCGGACGGACAAAGGTATTATAAAGAGTGGATGTTATAAGAGGACACTTGATTTCTTTACTCCAACGTTTTATAAAGCCAAGCAATGAATTCGCTTTATTGACAATCTGTTCAATGTGAAAATCGAAGTCGATATTTTGATAAAAATGTACTCCTAAATCACATATTGATGTGACTTTGTTAAGTACAGATTCATTGAGATTGTAACCATAACTTATTAAATTACGTTTTCTAGAAAAGATCATCGACTGGCATTTAGAAACGCTCAAAAATAAATTGTTATTACAGCACCATTCAGCGAACGTATCTAAATCATTCTGCATAGCTATACAATCAGACTGACTGCGTACAAGCCTAAAGATTTTTATGTCGTCAGCATAGATTAAAATTCGAGTACTCTTAAGTATTGCTACCACGTCATTGATCGCAATGATAAATAAAAGAGGGCCTAAGTGACTTCCTTGGGGTACATCCCGTACGGATGTAGCGAGGATTGCATCGGATGTTATTCCCCGAAATAAAACTTGATAAGTTCGTTCTTCAAGATAAGAACATATTCATCGAACGAAATGATTTGGAAAGCCCAAAGACGTCATATTAAAGAGAATTAAGCTGTGAGAAAGTTTGTCAAAGGCCTTGCTAAAATCTGTATAAATACAGTCGACCTGACCACCCTCTTCGACAACTTTGTTTGTAAAAGAAGTAAATTCTAACAGGTTGGTAACAGTGGATCTTCTATTCATGAACCCATGCTGCTTGGTTGATAGAAATGGTTTGCAAGCAAAATAAAAACCCTTACCAACTATAGCCTCGAACAGTTTATAATTATATAATTAGAAATTTCACCTCAATTTCCCTTTTTGTGTATTGGAATGATAGAAGAGTTTTTCCAAATTTTAGGAAAAATGCTCTGCTTTAATGATGCCCGAAATAGCACGGCGGCTAAGGGTGTTGCCAAGGCATTGCAACAATATTTTAGCACAATCGGAGGTATTCCATCAGGGCCACAGGTAGTGTCATTGCTAAGTAAAGCTAAATGCTCTCTCACATCTTCATCAATTATTGAAATCTGGCCCATTGAGCTACTAGAGAAACCTTCAAGGTGGGCGAAATTACTTTGGGTAGATGAATAGTTGTCGGAACAGAAAGATAGGCCAAAGAATGAAGAGAACATATTGCAGATTACAAGAGGGCTGCTGCTTGATTCGCTTAAGTAAGACATATTAGCAGGATAACCATCCGTTTTTTTTTACTGTTTACAAATTTCCAAAAAACGTTGGGGTCTTAAAGAAGTGAGCGACGCATTTTATTAATGTAACTATCATATATGTAGATTTTTCGATATGATTTGAAAGTCTCTATAGAGGATAGCAAACTGGTTATAATCACTTGTTCTGTTTGTCGTTAAATAATTTTTCCGCGCTTTATTTCTTTTATTTCGCAGACTCCGTAATTGGTTATTGTACCAAGGAGCAGTTGTAGACAAATCCTTACGTGTGTTTCTTACGGGTACGGACGAGATAAAACAGTTAAATATATGTATGTAAAAAATTTCAGTCATTTGTTCAATATTACTATTGCTGTTGAAAATTCCCACAAAGTCATTGCGTTCATATTAGTTCGTTCAGTAAATAAAAGTTTGATTTCTTAAAATCAAATTCAAGAGTAAGATTTTCAAAACTATCATGAACCACTTCATCATGAGGAAGAATAACGTGAAGTCGAGGATGATACGCGTCAATAGTACTCATCGTGGTGGAACTAGGTTCCAAAATACAACTGCTAGAATTTGTATAAAAAACCAGGTCAAGTTTTTTATACTGCTTAGTTAGAGTAATCCACAAGACATTACATTGTCCATCAAAATTGAGGAAAATAGGAACAAACTCTCCAATGAATGCATCCTGTGGCCACATCTCTTTGTTCACAAAGGCTATCGAAAGAACTATCATCCTCAATTTTGCAAAGTCGAGACAGCGAATCCGCTATGTTTAATTTTCCTGCTTGGTAAATAACTTTAAATTTGAACGATTGCAGGCGAAGGACCCACCTCTCAATCCTTGCTGGTGGTTTCGATGTTGGTTTGAAAATTGCTTCCAGCGGCTTGTGATCAGTTACTAATTCAAATTCTATACCTGGGAGGTAGTAGTAAAAACGTTCCGCCGCCCAAACCAAAGCGAGACTTTTCTTCTCTGTCTGTGAATATCGTCTTTCAACTGCGGAAAGGCTTTTGCTTGCGAACGAAATAACTTGTGGAGTTTCGGTTTCAAATTGGAGGAGAACTGCCTCCAACGCAACTGGACTTGCGTTGAGATTTTTACAATCGCATTCTTCAACCTTTGAAACGATTTTTCCTGTTCCTTTCCCCAAACAAATTTTACGTCCTTTTTGATTAAGCTCCATAAGGGCTCAGTAACGTCCGACAAGTCAGGGATAAACTTCCCTAAATACGTAACTAACCCTAAGAAGCTTCTTGTTTCTTCCTCGTATTAGGCGGACGAAATTCCAGCACCGCTTTGACTTTTTCCGGATCTGCAGAAATACCGGCAGTAGATAAAACATGATCCAAGAACTTAAGTTGTGACACTTTCCAGCTGCATTTATACTTATTTAGAGTTACGTTCCTGTCTTTCAAATTCCCTATCATGTTCCTCTTCTGTCGATCCAAATATGATAATGTCATCGAGATAATTGAGTGTGTTCCGGCAGGGGGCTAAAATGGTTTCCATAACCTTCTGAAATATCTCTGGAGCTGACTCCAAATAACAACCACTTGTACCTAAATAGTCTTTTATGGGTTATAAACGTGGTGATCTAGCGACTATCTTCATCCAACTCCAATTGGTGGTACGCATTTTTTAAATCCAGTCGGGAGAAATATTTAGCACCCTTAAGTTTGGTTAGAAACGAGTCGAAAGTCGGAAGTGGAAAGTTTTCTCTTAGAATAGCAGAGTTTGCACGACGCATGTCAATACATAATCGAATATCTCCACTTTCTTTGTAAACGATCACAATAGGGGATATCCAAGAGCTTGGTCCATATACGGGTTGAACAATCGCCTCGTCTAATTTTTTCCCAATTTTTTCTCCAACGCAGATGGTATGCATCGCAAGGGTTGTTGTATTGGTTTCACCATATTGTTAATAGACAAATGTATTTGGATATCCTTGATTTTGCGAAATGGCTGTACTCAGTTCACGTTGATTCCCAACTTAAGAACTTTCAACCCTATCGCTGTTTCACGACCTAGCAATGATTACCTGCCATTCTTAATAACGTAGAACGATGAAATTAGTTCTGTTCGTCGATCAACGGGGGGCTCAAACACAAACTTTACCTCCAGATTTTCATTTCCTGCGTATGCTCGAAATTGATTTTCCGACTCCGTTCGAGCTAATATCACAGCTGTATGGCGAAGATCCTCCCAATCTTCTTCTACAATCAAGTTAAACCGCGAGCCGGAATCAATGAGCATGGACAGTCTAATACCCCCAACAAAACAATCGATCATCTCACTTATGTGCTCATCCCTCTCATTCGTGACTTGAAAACAATCATATTGGCCGGATTTTTGCCTATCTGGCTCCTTGTATCTTGAGTTTTCCTCTTCCACAAATTGGACTTTTGATGGTTCAAATCGACGTCCCTTAAAGTTTGAATTTTGCGCATATGTACTTTTCCTTTTATTGGTTTTCGTTTGGCATTTCCTAGCAAAATCAACAATGCCCCCATATCTGTTACATTTCACACTTCTTGGTGGGCAGTATTTTTTATCTCCTAAATGACCTATTCTACCACATCTAAAACATTCCTTTTTATCGTCGAAAGATTTGTCAGCCTTTGCAAAGAGATCTTGTTAACACTACTTGATGGATTTGGAGGAATCATTGCTTCTGCCTGGCACCTAATTTGTTCATGTACGTGGCACATTCCAACAATATCATCTAATGACTCCTTTTCTAGCAGACGTTTTTTTAGTTCACCAGGAGCCCACGCATCAATTAGTTTATCTTTTATATTTATGTCCAATATGTCTTGCTGTGTTTTACCAAATGAACACTACGATGCCTGGATCCGAATACGTATGTATCAAAAATTTATCAACACTTTCCCCCTCCTCTGGTTTTAGCGCTCTGAACAGGTGTCTTTCAAAGATTGAGTTTCGTGTTGGCGAAAAATATTCATTTAGCTTACAAACCAAAACGCTAAACACATCTCCATCAGTGACCTGATCAATAAGCGTACCTGGAATATTATAGATTACCTCTTGCAATTGAGGTCCCCCTAAATGCAGTAGCTTGTTTTTCTTTTTTTTTCACGTCCACTATCTCTTCAGACTCTAGGAACAACGATAAAGCCCTGAACTATTTTTCCCACTCTAGGCGGATCAGCGATTTGTCAATCGTGTCACAAAGAAAGGGTTTAATACCCGTATCACCCATTTGGATATTTTCCTTCTCCCTACTAGATAGTCTGGAATTGTACCTACTGTTAATTACCCGCTAAAAATGTAATAAAAAAAAAAAATCACTCACATGTTTGTTATTACTATTTCTTTTCTATAATTTTGTACGTAAATGTACCCCAATACACGAACCCGATTCTTTTCCCACAAATGAGTAACTGCACAACAACAAATGTGTAAATACATTGTCTTCTTCCCGTCTCTCACTAGAAATAGCTACAATGAGTTACAAGTCTGCATTACCTTTTTTGCAACGCGTTATCTCTTTTCTTATTTTTATGAAGAAATTCTAAGAAGAAATTCACAGCTCAGCGACCTGCGAATGCCCAAACTGCGAATAAACCGTTTTTAGCATATTTATAAGCACGCCATGGGCAATTTTACTATTCCAAAAGAACGGACCTTTGTGGGCGCCGTGGCGTAAGTGGTTAGTGTGTAGGATCACTACGCGTGAGGTTCCGAGTTCGAATCCTACAAAACACCAAAAAGTTTTTTTCACGGTCCCACCTCTCGCGAGCGTCTGACAAACATCCGAGAGTATTGTTGTCTCGAAAAAGCTTCTCAAATCGCCGTTCGGATACGGCACTAAACTGTAGGTCCCTTCCATTCGTGTGAAAAATATAACGCACACAACATGAGTGGTTGCGAGAAGCTAGGCCCTGGCACTTAAAGAGCTGTTGCGCCAAATATTTTTTTTTTTTTTTAAAAGAACGGACCTTAATTTATCTATCGATTAATATATAAAAAGTTGAATTGTAATTAGTTTCTGCGAAGAAATTTGTCATGTAATATACATAAACATAACAACTCTAACACATTAATACACAACTATTTGCATTATGTAATACTAACACACTACACATTTATGATGTAGACAATAAACAGTCAGTGTTATTCCAGACGTCGACCTAACCACTCGTTTCATTACACTACATGGTGTCAGATGTGGGGTATTTGTAGAAGCGCAAAATTTTAATTAAAAAAAAATAAATAAAAATATATATCATGTCCCTTAAACCTCCCAAACCCTTGATGGTAAGTAGTGAAATTGATATGTCGCAAGAATGGACAGACTGGCTTAAGATGTACGAAAATTACGCAACAGCCACTGAGCTAGCAGCAAAAACAAAAGAAATTCGAGCGGCAAATCTGTTAACAGTATTAGGACGTGACGCACTTAAAGTTCTCAACAACGCGAGTGCTACGGCCAATGATAAAAAAGATCCAGCAACTATTATACAACTGTTAACCGCACAATTTTCGCCTACAAAAAATAAAACATATGAGCGATATCTATTTCACGAAACGAGGCAGCAGAGGGGGGAAAGCTTCGAAGATTTTTTGCAACGGATCCAAGCTCAAACAAAGAAGTGTGCGTATCAATCGACTCTAATCGATGAGTTCACGTTAGATCAAATTGTATTGGGCATAGCGGACCACGATTTAAAGCAAAAACTTTGGACTACCGAAGAATTGAAGCTGGAAACGGCAAAAAAGATGTGCAGGGCAGCGGAAAGGGCCGAAAAGCAAATTAAAGAATTGGAGGGTTACGCAGCTAATGTCAATGCGGTTTCAAGTGAATGGTTCGATTGCAAGCGGTGTGGCAAAACACATGGGTCTAGAAACTGTCCAGCTTTTAATAAAACTTGTGAAAAGTGCGGGTACAAAGGTCACTTTAAGATCATGTGTAGATCGAAATTAAGGAGCAAATATATCAAGGAAAAATGGAATTTTGGGAAAGACAAACGAAACGGCAAGTCGAAAAAAGTTAACAAAATAAACGCAGACTCTAGTGACTCAAGCGAATCCCGTGAAACTGACTCGGACTCACAATCGGAACCAATGCGCTACAAAGTTAGTTCGATTTGCTTGCAAAAACATTGCAGCGATGATTCGGAGAAGGAATACATAATTAATTCAATTATCTGTAAGTCAGATGTTCTATCAGGTCAAGACAAATGGACAGAGATTGTCAGTGTTGGTAAAAAAAAAATAGTCCTTAATTTAGACACCGGGGCCGAATGCAATGTTTTGTCAGAAAAAATGGCTAATCAAATTAGTGCTAAAATCACAAAATCAGCAACAAAGCGCGTTATAACTTACAATAATGATAGTATTAGGGTTATTGGTGAAGCGCGAATAAGGTGCCAGACGAAAAACAAACAGCCGGCAACTATTTTATTTAAGATCGTAGAGCCGGACTTACAGCCTATTTTAGGAAGAGAAATGTGTGAAAAGCTAGGTTTCATAGTTCGCGTTCATCGCGTCGACAACGGAAAACAAACAAAAAACGACGACGAAAAATTGGGTTGCTGTCATTCATTTAAGTATGATATAGACGATCCAAAGTTTAAAATTATTCCACCGCGTAGAATTCCATATGCTCTGCGAGACAAAACTAAAAAAGAACTTAACAAAATGGAAAAATTGGGTGTCATAAAAAAAATTAGAGAGCCGACACCAGCGGTCAGTCCAATGATTATTGTTCAAAAGGGCGAAAAAATAAGAATTTGTATGGATCCAACAGAGCTTAATAAGAATATAAAACGTAGACACTATCCGTTAAAAACCGTAGAAGAAATTGCAGCCAAGGTGAAGTCAGCAAGATGGTTTACTAAGTTGGATTGCCAAAAGGGGTTCTGGCAGTTAAGAGTCGGTAGAAAAACTTCAAAATATTTAACGTTTGCAACACCGTGGGGTCGTTACTGTTATCTTCGCTTACCATTTGGAATTTGCTCCGCACCCGAAATATTTTCAGAAGTCAAGAATAGAACGCTCAGTGGCATTGAAAACTGTGAAGTGGCAATGGACGATATTTTCATCTATTCAGAAAGTAGGAGTGCACTACAGGCAATAACAAAAACAGTAGTCGATCGATTAGATGCAGCGGGGTTTACACTAAATCAAAGTAAGTGTGAATACGAAAAGACGGGAATAAAATTTTTGGGACACATTTTCACACCGGAGGGGTATGAAGCTGACACGGACAAAATCGAAGCAATCAGACGGCTAAAGTCGCCATCCAATGTAAAGGAACTCCAAAGGTTGCTCGGAATGGTAAACTATGTAGGAAAATTTATTGCTAATCTTTCGAATTTAACAGAACCATTGCGAGCACTACTTCACAAAGATGTTAATTGGTATTGGGACATTGAACAAGAAGAAGCATTCAATAAAATTAAGCGTGCATTATCAACTACACCTGTGCTCAGGTACTATAATGTAGGGTAATTGCGGGAGAGATGCCGCGCTTTTTTAAAAATCGATGTAATTTTATTTTAATTTTCAAAAAAACTTAAATATTGATTTATTTTCTACCATAATAAATTACTTAAATAAGAAAATAAAACTTTTTTCATAAATATTGATAATAAAATAAAATATGTTAGGTGTGCCGTCTCTCCCAACATGTGTGGGAGAGATGCCGCATGTTAAATTCGTTGAGCTTAATTTTTTTTTTAATTTAGTTTTTATGCCCAGTGTGTTTTTTTCGCTCTTCGTCACGCCCACAGTCTGTACAAAGGAAAGATTCTGGTGTTTTGTAGCGTGTGCAGTTTTCATGTAGCCATTTGCTACATTTCATAAATTGGATCCAATCCTCCCGGTTTTTGGTCCAAAAATAATTTTCCCAACATTAGGCACAAATATTAGGATTTTTAGCCGGCTCAATCTTTCTTTTTGAAGCCTTTTTTTTTGGTTGGGTTTTCGGAGACTCTTTTAAATATACAAATTCAACATGCGGCATCTTATAAAAAAAAAAGTGCGGCATCCATCCCTGTAGTGAGGGAGAGATGCCGCACCACGCTTCATAACTAACAAAAAAAGAAAACAAAAAAAAAATCACACCAATCAGTTCTTTTAACACTAATTAATGATACAAAATACTTACACTTGAGAAAACACGCGACAACCTGTTTCTGGATCGACAAGTAGCAACATACTGAAAAATTTCCATAGCGTGAAGGGGTGCGAAAAACAAAACAAGGTGAAAAACTCCCGTTACATGTCGTATGTAAATAGTTTTTTTTTCCTACGTTTTTGTTTGAATATCTAACGGACTAAAAACAAAAAAAAAATTTGATGACTAGATGTATGAGTTTGGTTGGGTGCGGCATCTATCCCGACGCGGCATCTCTCCCGCAATTACCCTAAATAAGCCTGTCAAGCTCTCAGTCGACGCATCATCAAAAGCCATGGGTGAATGTTTGCTTCAGGATGACCAACCGGTTGCATATGCTTCCCGCGCGTTCTCAGCGACACAAGAAAACTATCCGCAGATCGAAAAAGAAGCTATGGCGATTAGATTTGCTTGTAAGAAATTCCATGAATATGTATACGGCAAGGAGTTGCACATAGAGACGGACCACAAGCCTTTGGAAACTATCTTCAAAAAGCCTATGCAAAAAGCACCTCTAAGATTGCAAAAAAATTTTTGGGACGTGCTGCAGTATTCTCCGATAGTTAAATGTATCAAAGGCACTCAAATTCCAATAGCTGATGCTCTTAGTAGAGACTGCGAGCCGAATGTGATCGAAAGTGAAGAACAGTACCGGGTTAGTTCCATACTATCGTTAACAGATAAGGCAAAACAGAGGTTGGTAACAGCCACAACAAACGACCATGAATTGAGCTTATTAAGAAAAACTATTTTACTCGGATGGCCGGAGAATGAGCAGGCAGTACCGAAATCGATTAAAAAATACTCGAATTTTAAGGAAGAAATCACGTTTGTAGATGGATTGCTACTTAAAGGAAGGAAGGTTATTGTCCCGGAATCGGAAATCTCAAACATGATTAAGCAACTACATGCTGGACATCCAGGTATTGTCAAAAACCTGGCTCGAGCACGGCAATCGCTATATTGGTATGGTCAAACAACAGACATAAAAGACTACGTCGAAAGATGTGCCACATGTCAGCAAACCCAAAGCAGCAACAAACGGGAGCCTATTATGCTCAAGTCGATTCCAGAATATCCATTTCAAATAGTATCCTCCGATATCTTCAAAGTATTTGGGAAAGACTTTTTGCTTATTGCTGATCATTACTCCGGATTTGTTGACTTTCGTAAACTAAAAGCAGTTACGTCAGCCGAAGTAATCCTATTGTTAAAGCAGTGGTTCTCGGTGCAGGGCGTACCAGAAACTTTTGAATCAGATGGTGGCCCACAGTACACCTCCAAGAATTTCGTCGAATTCGCAGCCGAGTGGAACTTCAATCACGTGTTGTCATCACCCTATTATCCGCAGTCTAATGGATTTGCCGAACGAAATGTACAAACCATCAAAAACATTATTAAACGATGTGAACTGGACAACAGTGATATTTACAAGGCCCTGCTGTTGATGCGTAATACACCAAGAAGCGACGCTCTTAAATCCCCAAATCAGCGTTTGTTTAGCAGAATGACACGAACAATGTTACCAACAGTAGTCGATGAGCTAAAGCCAAGAGTCATAGCTGATGTATCACAAGAATTGGAAAGGGCACGTTTGCAACAGAAACGACACACCGATCAACACTGTAAAACAAGCAAGTCCTTAAAAATCGGTGATAAAGTTCCTATGCAAATGGGACATCGTCAATGGAAGGGAGCAAAGGTAATTGAAAATACTAAATATCCACGATCTGTTATTGTAGAAACATCTGATGGCACCCGCTACCGACGAAATAATTACCACCGAAGTCCTACGTATAACGATGCAACAAACACTACGACCGGAGAAGGCGCCCTCGAAGATACAAGTGAAACCAGCCAAAGCAACCAGGCGCTTACGTCACAGAGTTCTCGGATACAAGAGGTTGAGAACACAGCAGAAAATGATACCAGTTTAGCTCGTAAAGATCCACGTCAACCAGAAGTGAAGCATGAAACCACCAGGAGCGGCCGCATAATAAAACGGCCACAAAGATTCACCTCATCGGACTACGACAAATGATAAAGTTTATTAACTTAAATTAAAATGTGAAATATAAAATTTTGAATTAGAATTTTGTTACATACAGTTGAATTAATGAATCTTAATGTTTATGAATTAGAACCTAAGTGAATTGAAAATGTACGAAAATTAAAAAAAAAAAGAAAAAAAAAAAGGGAGATGTCATGTAATATACATAAACATAACAACTCTAACACATTAATACACAACTATTTGCATTATGTAATACTAACACACTACACATTTATGATGTAGACAATAAACAGTCAGTGTTATTCCAGACGTCGACCTAATCACTCGTTTCATTACACTATAAAATTAACAATTCGCCGATTTTTCCGCGAATAAGCGAATGATTTTTGCGAACTGTCAAATTTTATTCACATTCCACACATGTAGGACGCAATCCACATTCCCGCGACCAAAACATTCGCGAGAGTTTAACCTCACAATGCTTTTGTATTGTTCTTGGTGGGTAAGATGGTGGTTGAATTTATTGAAAGAATGTAAGATATTACCTTCTGAATAAAAGCTGCGCTATGTATTTATGCATTTTTCACGTTTAGGCAATTAGTTACCAAATCAATGACAACTGAAATTCGCGGATTGCTGCGACCAGATAAAAAGTAGCTGTGAAAGAAATGTCAAAATTTGCGAATATTCGCTTATTCGCATTCGCAGGTCGCTGAGCTGTGAATCAACCTTTACTCATTTGTATCAGCCGAGTCAGCATGAGCTTTTTCATGTACATATTTTATTCTCACAACAGAAGCCTCAACTTTTTTGGAAACTACCCACTATGCGGGTTTCCCCTGCATTAACTTTTTTGCAACCAGTCTCTCTCTCTCTCTCTTATTCTCTCACTAAAAGAAACAGGAAGTATATGTTTATTTTCGCTTGAACTTTTTTGGAACCATTTTGGGCGAATTCAATCACCGCACATTTACTTTCTTTCATTCTTTATATGTGTATATATTTATTTATTTTATATTTACCTCGTCGCCAATGTAATGCTCCCAACAAATGATGAAACAGAAACTTATGTACAAAAATAACTTTTGTTAAATTCACCAAAATGTACACACTACTCGTGGTCCTATGTAACTTCTGACTGACAGCCTGCGCACCAGCATTGCCAAATCTCCTCCCTTTATTAGGTCGGTCTCCACACATAGTATATATATATATATACATATATATATATATATATATATATATATATAAATTCAATTACATTTACATTTTTTCCCACATCACTCGTAAGTATTTGCTCATTCTTATAAATAATATAGAGATTGTAACTCACTCTTAATTCACTCATTTTGTAAGCCAAATCTTTGTTATCCCATCTATCGAAAAGTAGTTTAACCATTCGAGTAGTTTTATCCCAACACAATGGCCGGTGAAAATTTTTTAGTGGAAACCCCTGAATCCCAGACCGCTCAGAATAGCGCAGTTGAGCAACCAAATAGATTAATTCTAGCAGTAGCTATCAAACTCCCAGAATTCTGGACCAAAATGCCAGCCATTTGCTTCATTCAGGTTGATTTCCAATTCACTCTTAGGAACATTACTGTTGAACAGTCAAAATTTCACCACGTTGTCCAATCGTTACCACAAGACGTGGCCGCAAGTGCTCCAGTACTCCTTCACCAATCTTGAAAAAGCTCTTATAGAACGCTACTCAATGAGTGAAAGCAAAAGAATAGAGGCACTGTTGTCGAGAGAAGAAATGGGCGATAAAAAACTCTTTGAATTTTTTCGAAGACCGCAAACCTTGGCTGGCCATTCAGCGATTGTCACCGAAAGCTTAATCCCAGAACTGTGGAAGCGCCGCCTTCCCACACTAGTTAAAGTGCCTATTAAGTGAAGTTCCAAGTCCAAAGCAGAACAATTGCTCGAAATAGCAAACGACATCTTTGAAGTGCACCAACAACAAAATTCCGCGTCTACTTTCTCCATTGCGTCACATTCGGGAAAATCGGTTTCCTAGCTCACGTGCATCAATCAAACCCTACAAGCTGAATTGCATGAAATTAAGTCCATGCTCGCTAACATGAACTGGAACAACCAACCGCGCTTCCGAAACCGAAATAGGCAAAGTTTTCCCCAACAACACTGGTATAATCTCTCGCGGTCAAGGCAAAGGTCGAGGACCAATCACTTTCACAAAAGCAACGAACCACGAAACACCGGTAGCCAGAATAGCAACAAAATGTGCTGGTTTCATTCGAAATACGGCGTCAGTGCTCGTAAATGCACCAAACCCTGCAGTTTCACGGGGAACAACCCGAACTAAAGACCACTGTCATCACAGCGGCTAATGACAGTAGGGCTCAAACGTTACAGTGTCGGCTCTTTTTTAAAGATCGTTTTTCAAACTTAA
Organism: Brachypalpus laphriformis; assembly: GCA_945910035.1. NCBI lineage: Eukaryota > Metazoa > Arthropoda > Insecta > Diptera > Syrphidae > Brachypalpus > Brachypalpus laphriformis. The sequence continues at coordinate 227,623,217 of OX246753.1, read as the reverse complement.
CATTTTTAATTGACTCGGGTTCAGACGTGTCCCTTCATCACAATTCAAGACAGCCAATGCAAAACCGGACCAAATCATTTCCGCTGCAAACGGTTCTACAATCCTACCTTTGGGTTCCGTCGAGTCTTCAACCACACCTTCGCAATAGCAGCGATTACAAAATCTATAATTGATGCAGATCTTTTAATGAAGACGGGTTTAATCATAGACGTCAAGAATGCAAGTCTCATAGACCCACTTACAAACACAAAGGTTTATGGTACTCCTTGTCAACAACATGTAGCAACCCCACGTTTTTTCGTTGTTGATCAAAGGTACAATAGCATTTTAAAAAAGTTTCCATCACTGATGGAATCGCCCGATTTCAATTCTCCCGAAGAAGAGTTTGACTACATGGTGCAAATAGGAATCTGTAGACCTTCTGCATCACCTTTGTATATGGGACCCAAACGGGAAGCAAACGATTGGAGACCATGCGGAGAGTATAGAATGCAATCACTATCCCCGACAGGTACCCACTACCTCATCTCCATGACGTAACGACCATCCTCAACTGATGTACTATATTCTCGAAAATTGATCTCGTTCGCGCATATCACCACATGCCTATGGCACCGGAAGCCTCTCCTTGATCCCTACCTTGTCGCGGTGGAGAGGCTTAATCTATTTCCTTGGAACCGAAGGTCGAGCGGCGGAGAATAACTAAATCTCCATATCGGTTTGACTAAAGGGGAGGTTTTAGAGACCAAAAGGTGATCACCCAAGGCAAGGTACGACGCGCCGAGGCCTGCATGGCTGGGGGGAAGCTAAGTGGCGAGCACAAACTCTGAATACCTGAGGACCTTCAGTTTTATTTTAATTCCTCTTACCTGCATACAGGGGGTGAGTGCAGGCGGACATCTTCTTCCCCCTTACTCGTGGGATCCAAATGTCAAATTTTTCAAATAAAAAACCAAAAGCGAAGAGTGTAATTCGATCGGGCACTCCTAGATCTATAAAAAGCGATCAAGGTGTAGGAGTGGAAGAAGAAGCAATTCTTCTCCGTACGCCGGATGAGGAAAGCGTTGGAGTAATTGACGTTAATCTGGAAAATCTTTTTCTAGAATCAAAGCGACACTTGCTCTATCGCCAGTTCATCCTTCTCCAAAATGTCAACATCCTCCAAGCGCTCTAAAAACTGCAGGTTGACAGTCCGGAGATTAGGGACCAAGAAATGGGAGGAATTAACAGAATTTGAGCGGAAGAGGCGCCAGAACACACGAGCCTTCTTGCAGGAACAGTCCTTGGCGGAGTGTAAGCCTATTGCTAGCCCTCCAAAAAGAACAGTGACAGCGGAAGTCACAAGCGAGGAAGGGTTGATGGGACCACCTAAGTCCGAGACAAGCCTCTTCCAGTCAGGACGCAGGGTGATCTCACCAGCCAATCCGGAGCACAATCGTGATTCAGTGGTATCGCTGAAGCCTACCGATAAAGCCTCTGAGTCAACGACTGGGATAGTCGCAGTGTTAGGTGAGAGTGCGACTCTGGAGGATGCCGGGGTCAAGATGGACACTTCCAATGTGTCAAGCCTCAGCTACTCACGCGGGAAGGATACGTCAACATCTCAGCAGCTTGGCGGATGCAGTCCTGCTGAGCCTAGGATTGACTCTTCTGCCTGTAGCTTTGCGATGGTAGTTAGCTTAGGTAGCCATAGTTTGGGACTAGCCCGACCATCCAAAATAGGGAAGACCAGCGACGCTAGCATCTACCCAAGACAGACGTCGGTACGCAACGCCATCTGGTTAATACGGCGACTTAAAAAGCGTGATCCAGAGTCCTACACGGACAAGGAAAGAGTGGCTCTGGATAGAGCCACTAACACGCTTAAGCTGAGAGGGTCCACCCGACAAGACAGGACGGGCCGTAAGGTAAGAAGTTCCCTCGTGGCAGGGGCGGGAATCCTCTTGCTCCCCACCTCAGCCGCGAAGAGACTTCGGTCAGTAACCGACTCAGACTCAACCCCTGAGCCTGTTGCTGGCTGTTCCAATAAGGCGACTACGTCACGGAATTCGACTGCAACAGGAAAGGGGGTAGGACTGACCGCGGCGAGGAGGGAACGCCTCTTGCCATCCACCTCAGCCGGGGACAGACCTAAACCGCTTTCAATCGATCCAAGCGGGGACGCATAGTCCAAACCTAGGTCGATTGCGAGACGTTCTGATGCTGACTCAGGCAATAGTCGACGTAGCGTAGGGCAGACTAGGGGAACAGGCAGGAGACTGTTCGAGTCGAGGAGGGAGAGCCTCTTGCCATCCACCTCAGTCTCGGATAGATTCAAGCCCCCGCCAACCGTCTCGGATGGGGCCACAAGGTTCACTGCCGAACCGATTGCGGGTTGTTCCAAGAGAGGTAGGCACGACGACACGACATCGCGCCAACACGAAGAATCAGCAAAAAACCCAAGATGGCATCTGGAAAAGAAAAAGCTAATCTTCAGGTGGCGATCTTCGACTTCAATAACCCTGACCGCAAGTTATCCGGAGACCAATGGAGGCTGGTGGAATTGCGTATACTCGACGGAGTAAATGATGCCATAGTCAAGAATCAGGGAACTATCCCTTTCTTTGAGCAGCTCACCACCTTCAAAGGCTTCAAGGTCATGTCGTGTGACAACGAGACAACATTTAATTGGCTCAAAGCCTTTGTAACCAGCACGCAGGCTCCATGGGCGAATGCCAACCTGCGACTCGTCGAGAAAAAAGACCTGCTGGAATTTACTGGACCTAAAGGGCGCATTTTCATTCCGGGCCCACCACACATTCCTAGAGAACGGCTAGAAAGAAATATCCAACACCTCAACCCTGAGCTCTATAGCGAAAACTGGGAGGTGTTAGAAGTGGGTACCCATACAGAAGCCGGAACTGAGATCGTGGTCTTGCTCAACCACAGTCTATGCCCATCTTAAGGAGATACAACTACAAGGTTCGCATTGGAATTACCCGATGCAAGGTCAGACCTTTAGTTGAGATGGACGAAAAGAAAAGAAGGAAGGCGGGTGATAAGGAAAATCAATGATGAAGATTGTTCAAATAAACCTTCACCATAGCATAGCAGCTAGCGCCAACCTCATCTATCTCATGGGAGATAGGAATATAGACATTGCCCTAATTCAAGAGCCATGGATTTTCCGTGGCAAAATAAGTGAGCTATGCCATAAAGACCTTATTACATACAGCATCGAACCGCTAAACGCGGAATGTAAGAACAGAACGTGCATCGTAGCTAGGAAACGAATTAACCTTTTTTTTTTATCTAGCTACAGCAATGAGAACCAAACAGTGGTAAGGCTTGAGCGGAAGGGGCTTTCCCCACTGATTCTATTAGCCATCTACATGCCTTTTGATGACAAGGAGGGACCGCCATCCACACTCACCCGCTCTCTTGTACAAAAAGTGGAACAGGAAAGATGGGATTTGCTGCTGGGGTGTGATGCCAACTCTCATCACTCTCAAGGGGGTAGCAGCGACACAAACTTGCGCGATGAGTCTTTGTTTGAGTTTATAATTGAAAATAACCTTATTGTAGCAAATAGAGGTAACGAACCTTCTTTTGTAGTAAAGAATAGGTAAGAAGTTATAGATGTAACTTTAGCCAGTAACTCGAGTACTCTAACTATTGACAAGTGGAACGTGATGGGGGAAGAATCCTACTCTGACCAGAAAATGATAGAATTCCTCGTGGGTAACAACTATGACTCGCCCAAACCTTACAGGATCCCCAGGAAAACCAATTGGGATCTCTTTAACAACGAGGTGAGGAAAGGTGTCAGATCCCTGCAGGATAGTAACTGGCTCGGACCTGCCGACATCGACCGCAAGGCAGAGGATATTATATCCATCTTTAATGAAGTCTATGTCAAAGCATGTCCAGAAACCAAACGAAAAGATAAAAAATCACCACCATGGTGGTCGTCTGAACTAGCTAGAATTAGGAGAGTAACTAGACACCTTCTAAATGTGGCCAAAAGAACAATGCAAGAAGCGGACTGGGAACAATATAAGTCCAGTCAGAGAAATTTCAAAAACGGGACACAGAAGGCCAAACTTCACTCTTGGCAGCACTTCTGTAATGAATTCAAGGGTACGACAGAATCTACGAGACTGAGGAAAATTCTATCCAGGGAATCAAAAAACTCTTGGATCTCTCAAGGAACCCGACGAAAGGTGGACTGAATCATGTGCAGAATCACTTAGCTCCCTACTAAAAGCGTACTTTCCGGGTTGCACAACTCATCTAGATAATAACATCGAAACCAACAGTAGTTTTGTAACGGAAACTCCGACGGATCTTATCACAGAGGAAGGAATTGAGTGGCAATCGGATCATTCTCTCCCTTTAAATCCCCAGGACCCGACATGATTATCCCGATCATGCTACAGAAAACAATAACCACAATAATCCCAGTACTTAAAGAACTGTACCTCAACAGCCTCACTTGGGGGTATATACCTAGATCATGGAAAGAGGTCAAAGTGGTCTTCATACCCAAGGCCGGTAAGGCAAGCCACACTACTGCGAAGGACTTTAGGCCTTTGCCTTTGCCTAAAGACCTTTGAAAGACATATACATCCGTAGTAAACTACGTCCAGGTGGCATATCCCCAGCGCAGCACGCATACCACCTTGATCAAAAAGTTCCCGGAATTTATTCAGAAAATTAAAAGTTTATTCATCTAAATCTATATTATCCCCTTCAAAATAATCCCCATCGACTGCAACACACTTATGCCAGCGCTTGATCCAATCTTCGAAACATTTTTTTATATTCGGTTTTCGGTATGTCCATCAGTGCTTCCTGCGATTTTTCCATTACTTCCTCTCGGCTGCTGAAACGCGTTCCCCGTAATGGTTTTTTAACTTGATTAAACAGAAAGAAGTCACAGGGAGACAAATCAGGTGAATTCGGTGGCTGTTGGATGATATTTGTTGCATTTCTCGTCAAAAAATCATGTCTTTTGCGACGTCAACACGGTCTCTTTTTTGCATGAAATTGAGGTCTTTTGGCACCAACTTTTCTGCTACACGACGGAAACCCAAATCATTAACCAAAATGTCTTGGACGGATCCATAGGCAATGTTCAAGTCCTCCGCTATCTCTCTGATGGTTAATTTGCGGTTATTGACCAACATTTCTTTTACTTTATCAATGTTTTCGTCGGCTTTCGATGTCGATGGTCTGCCACTGCGTTCATCATCTTCGATTGACTCACGACCACTTTTGAACCGCTCGTGCCACTGGTAAACGACCGTTTTCTTTAGAGAATCGTTGCCGAAACACATTTCGAACGTTCGCGCACCATTAAATCCGTTTTCTACGCAAAATTTAATACAAGTTTCTTGTTGCAAATTTAAATCCATTTCTAAAATTGTGAAAAAATCGCCAACACACACAGAGATAGATGTACTCTTGGCTACGTAACTTTTCCAAATGTCAAGCTATGACGCTAAGATTTAGAGGGAATATCAACAACAGATGTACCAACTTAACAAAGAAAACGAAGAACGATGGGAGCGCCACACGGTTTTTATTCCAGGAACTTTTTGATCAAGGTAGTATACGAAAGGAAAAAGCGTAGAGACAGCGCTGCACTGTGTAGTCGGCTCAAAAGAAAAATCACTGAAAAACAAAGCCGCTTTCCTAGACATTGAAGGAGCCTTTAACAATGTCAAAATGGACGCGGTCAATAGAACTCTAACGAACCTTAATATTCACAATTCCGTGATAAAATGGATCGTCAATATGCTAAAGGAAAGACATATCAAAGTTGAACTCGGAGTTCAAAGCTTGAAGTCTATGCCTCAAGAGGCACCCCTCAAGGAGGGGTTATATCCACACTGCTGTGGGTAATTGTCCTGAACGAAGTCCTTCTTAAACTGAGAAACAGCGGCATCAAGGCCATAGCATATGCGGACGATGTTCTGCTGCTAGCAACAGGTAAATTTCTCTCGACCCTGAGCGAACAAATCGAAGGGGCGCTGGAAACCATTGACTGCTAAACGGAGAGATGGGGGCTAGCGGTTAATCCCCAGAAAACAGAGTTAGTACTATTCACTAACAAAAGAATAATTCCACAATTCGTAACACCTTCCGTAAGGGGTACTCCCCTGAGTATCTTCAGTAGTGCGAGATGCCTTGGCCTGGTGCTCGATAGGAAACTGAACTGGAGACTAAAAATCAACGAAAGATTCAAAAAAGCCACGATAGCTTTTTACTCGTGCAATAGAATATTCAGGAAGACTTGGGGACCGAACCCCAAAATCATCCTATGGATGTATACAGCTATAGTAAGGCCAATAATAACGTATGGCAGCCTTGTATGGTGGCAAGCAGGCAGCAAAATAAACAACCTAGCTGCTATCACAAAAGTGCAAAGACTAGCGTGCATCGCCACAACCAGTGCGATGAGAACGACACCTACAGCAGGACTCGAGGCCATTCTTAATCTGCTTCCGCTAGACCTCTTTATATGAGTATCGGCGGCTCTTAGTGCCATAAGATTAAGCCAAACAGATAGCTGGAGACAAAATGCAATGGGTCACACCACGATCCTGCAGAGATATCTAGGCAGTGTATCTAATACAGACTACTTAACGCCTTACCTAGACTTCACAAGACCATTTTCTAGCACCTATCCGAGCAGGGAAGACTGAAAAAATGACAGAACGCCTAACGAGCGATCCTTAGCTGTATACACCGATGGATCCAAAACGGAAATAGGTGTAGGCGCAGGCATCTTCTCTGAAACGATTGGTCTCTCCATGTCAGCTCGGCTTCCGAACTACAGTAGCGTTTTCCAGGCGGAGGTCCTAGCAGTTACAACAGCAGCTCGTGAGACTGCGATGAGGGCAATACCACGAGAAGATATCACCTTTTTCATCGACAGCCAGGCGGCGATAAAAGCAATATCTGCTATAGAAATCAAATCGAAGCTTGTGAAGTATTGTAGAGAAGTGCTCAAGGTTCTTGGAACACAGCACGAGGTAAAGCTCTGCTGGGTCCCTGGTCATGAAGGCATACCAGGGAATGAGAAAGCCGATGAACTGGCTAGAGGAGGCTCAGCACTAAACTCGGACCAATCCGAACCCTCGGTGTACACCCCGCCTTGCGCCCTCAAGCTCGAAGCAGGAAACAAAGCCCTAACGGAGGCTAACAACAGGTGGACCTCTTTAAATATTTGTGTCACCACGAAGCTGTGGCCTGCATTTGACAGAGTAAGAACCAATAGACTCGTACAGAGGCATAGAAAATCCGTTTCTACTCTAATAGGATTCATTACGGGGCCTAATATCATGCGGTACCACATGAATAAACTACATGTGACTAACGAAGACCATTGTAGAGGCTGCGGCGACGAGGAGGCTCAGGAGGACACCGTCCACTTTCTCTGTCATTGCCCATGCCTCTTTCATTTGAGAAATAAGCTCCTTGGACAACACTTCTTTGAGGTTCTAGAAGAGTTGTCCAACAGACCAATAAATGACATCAAACCAATGACAAGCTCCATCAAATCCTCTGGATGGTTTGTATCTCGGGCACAGTAAGTACTAAATGTTTTCTTCTCTATTCTATCCCCTTTCCCCCCATGGGTATCACAATGGGTCTATATTGACCTGAGTGTGGTGTGGAGGTTTTCTATCCCCTACACCAGCCCACTTACCTAATTTAACCTATGGCACCGAAAGACGTTCCCAAAACTGTAGTAACAACACACTTTGGGCTCTTTGAGTTCACTCATATGCCTTTCGGCCTTCGAAACGCGGCGCAAACCTTCCAATGCTTCATGCACCAAGTGACAAGAGGCCTGGACTTTCTCTTTATCTACGTAGACGACAGAAAGAAAACAATGAATTCCAACTTGTCGAACAACTTCAAAGATTTTACCAAAATATACCGAAAATAACACTTGAAACTAGGAAAACCAAAACTTCTGTCCACATCCCAAAACAATTATACACCTGCGAGCACGTATTGATTAGAAACGATAGGATAAAATATAGTCTGCAATCACCTTACAAAGGTCCTTAGAGATGAGATTTTCGACGGGAGAATAAATTTAACCACCGTAGCGAGTCGTCGCACAACCGGTCGTGCAACCAAAAATTAAATTCAGTTTTTAGTTTCCCATTTGTGAAGTACGCACTTCGTTTAATCATTTAAAAAATGCAACAAATAGTTTTGTTTGTTTGAGGAAACGCGTGTTTTTATTGAACCACAGAACTATAGAGAACTTAAAATCTTTATCATAAAAGCCAACAGTAGAGCTCAGAAAATGGCCATTATCGAAATTAATAAACGAGGAGCACACGAATTGCTGAAAACCCCCCGTATAAGAATAGGATCGGTAAATTGTAGAGTGTGTCGAAGAGCGGTGGTTACACGTTGCTACAAATGCTTCGGCTACGGTCATCTACGAGCAGACTGCAATGGACCGGATAGGGGGAACCTGTGCATCAAATATGGACAAGACGGTCACAAGAAAAACGAGTGCGAAGCAAGTGCGAAGTGCTATTTATGCGGTAAACTTAACCTAGCACCAGAGTCACTGCATCACTTACCGGGATCAGGCACATGCCAAGTGTTCAAGGAAGCACTCGAGAAGACGAAAAGAAATAATAAGCAATGATGAGAATCCTACAAGGAAACCTCCACAGGAGTAAAACGGCTGATAACCTTCTCACGCAACTTAGACGCGATCTGAGGACCGACATAATAGCCATCAGTGAGCAGTACCAGAATAAAAGCGGACCCGGCTGGTATGCGGACCCGCTAGGCACAGCCGCCATCTGGATCCCGAATGTAAGGACAGTCAACGATAAGAGACGCGACGTAGGAAGAGATTTTGTGTGGGTGAATTGCAATGGATTCACACTAGTAAGTTGCTACTTTACGCCAAACGAAACCATAAGCGAGTTCCGAGAAAAGCTGGACGCCATAGAAGACACAGTGCGGGATATTGGTGGCCGGTGATTTTAACGCTAAAACATTAGAGCGGGGAATGAACTCTACAGATTCAAGGGGAAGACAAATCCTCGAGATGGCTGCCAGGCTGAGCCTTAATGTGATGAACGTTGGCAACACATCGACCTTCAGAAGACCGGGTTACGGGGAAACGATACCTGACGTCGCCTTCGCATCGGAATCTTTTGTGACGTACGTGAAGAACTGGCGAGTTATCGAAGTTTATACTGGAAGCGATCACCAGTATATAATCTTCGACCTACAAAGAGAGCGAGGCGTAACTAACGGAATCCAAAGAAGAACACCCAGATGGAGCGCGGGCAAACTCAACGAAGAACTCCTTACTTCAGTGATAGATAGAGTGAAAGAAGCGATTCTAAACATGTCAGGACTTCCCAAAAGAAAGTGGATGCCACAATGTGCTTAATACATCAGGAGTGCGATGTCTCGATGCCCAGGATAAGAAAACCAAATAACCACTGGAAGCCCGTATACTGGTGGACGGAGGAAATCGCAGACCTCAAAGTAACGAGGGGAAGAAGAAGAAAATCTGAAGCTACCGAAAACACACTGGTGGAGTACAGAGCAGCGAAACTGGAGCTTAAGAAATGCATTAAGAAGAGCAACAAACGGAAGTGGGAAGAGCTTCGGAGAAACATCAAAATGGACCCCTGGGGGTTTGGCTACAATATGGTGATGCGAAAGATCGGCGCGCAGATGGTCAGCCCAGTTCTAAGCCCCGAAAAGATGGAAAACATCGTCAGCACACTCTTTCCGACCCCCGCTCTTAGGGAGCAGGAGGTCTCCCCTCATTAACAAAGTGAAGTTCCGCTGTTCAGCGAAGAAAAGCTACTTCAAGCCGCAACCGCCATGCAAAACAAGAAGGCCCCCGGGCATGCAAAACACCACAGCGGTTAGTACTGATTAGCAAATGGAAATGGGACCCAGACTGCACGTCAGCGTACAGACCCCTGTATATGCTGGACGCAGAAGGAAAACTCCTCGAGAGAATGCTGAAGCTTCGACTCTCTGTAGCAGTGGAGAGAGCAGGTGACCTATCTGAAAGGCAGCATGGATTTAGAAAAGGTCATTCTACAATAAGTGCTGCGGTGGTTAGGACTGCCCAAGTAACCCATCAGGACTCGAGGAAAGTTGTTGTGTTGGTAACTCTCAACGTAAGAAATGCCTTCAACTCGGCCAGATAGTGCGACATGCCGAACGCTCTAGAAATAAACTTTCGGATACCACAGTGTCTTCGACGGGTGATAAGGGACTACCTTAGCAACAGAGAGCTAATTTATGACACCAAGGATCCCACAGGAAAGAAATAACGGTCGGAGCAGCACTGAGCTCAATTCTGGGACCGGATTTATGGAAGATCTCTTACGATAGAATTCTTCGCATGGAGATGCCCAAAAACACTTTTCTGATCGGCTATGCGGACCATATCGCTGCAGTGATCACCGCACCCGAAACCGAAGATGCTAAGAGAAAACTAAATCAAGTCATGAGACGGGTGCACACATGGATGGAAGAAAACGCCCTAAGCTTAGCAGTGGAGAAAACCGAGATAGTTGTGCTGACGAGGAAGTGGATACCCACAATAATCGAGATCCAGCTGGGCCCGGAAGTCATATACACTCAGGAAGCAGTAAAATATCTAGGAGTTAGGATAGATACGAAGCTCACGTTCTGGTAACAAATGAAGTCGGCATCCGAAAGAGCCACGAAAACTTAGTTTAGCCTATTGCTAAGCAGACTGATGGCGAACATAGGAGGTCCCACGGCAAGTAAAACAAGACTCCTGATGTCGGTTACGCACTCAATACTCTTGTATGGCTCCGAGGTCTGTGCTGACGCGCTCAAAAAGGAGATATACAGGAAGAAAGTGGCAGCGCTGCCACGTATAGGAGCCCTTCGGATAACAAGTTTATACCGAACAGCCAGCAGCCCTAGCAGTCGCAGGAGTTACGCCCATTGATCTCCTAGTAGTAGCAAGGAAGTACGCCCACGACAAGAAGGCGGAAGTAGGCGCGGCAACAGCAGCTACAGAAGCGAAGCAACTCTCGAAGTAGAAGTGGCAAAACAGATGGAACGCCGAAACGAGAGGAAGGCGGACGTTACTGCATGGTCGGCGCGGGAGCACGGTGAAGTGAATTCTTATATCACCCAGTTTCTTACCGGACATGGTTACTTAAACCGGTACCTGCACAAGATGAGAAAAGTAGGGAGCGCAGCCTGCCAATACGGAGACTCTCTGGGAGTTGATGCGTTTCACACGTTTTTTATCTGTAACAGGTGGGTAGCAGAAAGAAATAGTCTAGCGCCAGAGAAAGTGCCGTAAACAAGATGGTCTCGATTATCGGCACGTGGAATAAAATATCTTTATTCATTGAGACAGTACTCAGATCGAAAGCGAGAGAGAAGGAAGTAAATATACCCTCAGTAGGTTTACCAAATTGATGAAAGCCTTACCGGCAAGATATTATAAACTCGCACCAGGAGAAAAATGTGAAAAAGCCGGTCCCCAGAGGGGAAAGAAAACGACGCCACTCTGAAGTAATGCTAAACCGGTTCCGGAGTGGATGGTGTCAGGTTGAAAGGGTTAAAGGTGGTTTTTTAGTGAACAGAAGTCTCACACTACTTGAAACAGAGCGGGACTGTTTCTCGTGTGCAGTATCGTACAATTCTGTGAAAGAGATTGCATGAAAGCGCGTCACGTTGTCTAAGATCTTTCCTGATATGGAATGGTTCGGTAGTGTTCTTTCCAACTTTGATGGAGCTGCGAGAGTTCTCCATTGCCATGCTGCACGAAAAGACAAGCTTGGCAGGGAGGCCAAGACTAGACATGGCTCTGTATAACTCCTCTCTATACACGCCATCATAGGCAACTTTGAAATCGATGAAGAGGTGGTGCGTATCTATTTTATATTCGTGGGTTTTTTTCCAAGATCTGCTGTAGTGTGAAGGCCGCCGGCTCCAGCAGCTTTGTTGGATGTGAGTTTAGATATCGCTATTCTCACTTTATTCTGATCGGATTGACGGGAATATTGACTATCATTATCACTGTTGAATGGCTCATTCTGCCTGACAGCGGAAAAGTGGTCATCGTCGCCATTTGGTAGTCTGCAGAAGTGTTCCATATCCTCGGCACCGACTGCGATTCTACTACCATATTGCCGTTTTGCCGGCTGACGGCAAAAGCCAATGCTTACTATGTAAAACTGTAACAACTAAATTTTTTTTTCTGCATTAATAAAGTTACCCACTACTACTATTACCGTTTTCGTTCCCGCAGGCATCGCTCTGGCTTTAAAACTCTGGCACGTTCTTTTTACATTTTGGTACAATTTTCGAACATCATTCCTACAATGAAGTGTCTTAATCTCCTGGTCGAGCGCTTCTCTTGCTCCTTTTTCTTTTTTCTGGGAAGTTGTTGCTCGTAGAGCTCGCTAGCAGCTCTAGTCGTTCTATGCAGCGCCGCTTGTACGCCTCTTATTTTGCTGCATGCCGGTATTCCTCATTAAACCAGGGGTTTCGTTGTGGTGGTCGAGAGAAACCCAGTACATCAGGGGCGGCATCTCTGATGGCTTGCTGGCAACGCTGCCACTGGTCTTCCGTATTCGCTGCTGGCGGCATAGGATTTAGATAAAGATTAAATAAACTTGATCGGGCTCTGGCGGTCACTTGCGATTGTAGCCGTCAAACATCAAAATTGCTCACAGTATTTCGTTGATTTCGCTCCATTCTGGATATCCACACTCGCACCTTGGCTACAACTCGGTAGTGATCCGAGTCTACGTTAGCTCCTCGGATTGTCCAGATTCCCAGAATACTGGCCTTGCATCGATCGCAATGTAATCGATTTTTCGATCAAAAGGGAGCCATGTCCCCTTGTGTTGTAAATATCAAGGCGTGGGAACCGCGTACTAGCTACGACCACGTTTTGTCCCTCCGCAAAGTCGACTAGTCTGAATCCGTTGTCTGATGTGATATCGTGCAGGCGGTGCTTACAGAACACGCTGCGAAAGACGACCTCTTTTTCTAGCTTTGTGTTAAAATCACCCAGGATAATTTCAATGCCATGGCTAGGGCATTGCTGATATGTCTTATGCGAAAGCTGGTAGAAGTCATCGTTCGTCGCGTCGCCCATCTTCTCGTGAGGGGCGTGGGCGCATATTAGGCTAATGTTTCCGATTTAAGCTTTGATACGGATAGTCAAGAGGCGCTCGTTCACATGCCGGAAACTCAATACTTCTTGCCTAAGTCTGCCTCTAATAACAAATACGCAGCCGAATAGACGCTGTCTTTGTTGTCTGTAGCAATCGCCGTAGTAGATGTCGCTGTTTTTCGTCCTCCTTTCGCCCGGCCCATACCATCGCAATTCTTGGATGGCGGTAATGATGTCTGCTTTGCAAGAGTCTAGGGCCTCCACAAGTTGTTCGGCTGCACGTGGTTTGTAAAAGGACCTAACACTCCTCGTGCACCACGAGGAGATGCAATTTTGCTACACCTCCCGATTACCTTTGGACACCAGAAAGTTTCCATCGACGTCAGGGTGCTGTGATGAAACTTTAATGTGGGCTGGGGAGTAGCACAAACTTGTACTTGTACTTCAGACCTTCTTGGCGTATCCTGTCAAAGGCTTGGGAGACGTCAAGGAATACGCTTGAGCAAATCTTCTTTTCTTCAAGAGCTTATTATACCAGTCAAGTGCTTCTTCGGAGCGAAACTGATGATAAGAGATGAGACGTTTTTACTCGTATCTATAACCGGTTGTTAACGTCTAAATAATATCCTCTCAAAAAGTTTCGACTTGATCAGAAGAAGGGAAATACGTCTGTATGACTTTTTTTCATTCGGCGGTTTTCCTGGTTTTAGAATCATTGACCCCGCATCATTGCATTTACAATGTGGAGAAGATTAATTAAAGCTTTTCTACAATACGCTTTAAGGAACTTTCTCGTCAGCGTATCCAGGAGCTTTCAGTTTCAGTTTCGTTATCTCTTGTTTCAGTTCGGTTAGCGTTGCACTCCTATAGTTTAACTGTCAAATGCTCAATCCGACGCGTTCATATTTTCAAGAAGCGGTTCTTCATCAAATGGTTTAAAAGTTTCTTCCAGGTGATTGGCAAAGACTTCCGCTTATTCATGATCATCCCTGGCCCATTCGCTGTTATATTTCTTAACATGCGTCGCTTGAACTAGGGGCTTTCTAAAGCGAATAAACCAAAGCTGTTAAACTTTCAAGGTAACTTTGCAGGTACTGCACGATTTTTAAAGTTCTTAGTCGTCTTTTTCAGCAAATTGCACAAACCATTTGCCATTTTTTACGAGCTTATCTTTTTGTTCAATAATTTTTTTTTTATTTCCGGTGTGTATTTTTGGGTATAATTGTCCGCCATTTTTATTTGATGGTCACTTCACGCGCTTGGTTTCAACGGAATGATCAATTTCGAGTTCAGAGGGCGTCTTATGTGACAGCTCAATTCGATATTTTCTTCACTATTTTCCTTCAAGCTTTCCCAAGTTGTTTTTCTGGTAGTTTTTTTTTTTTTTTTTTACGGTAGAAGGAGAGGAATGCAGAGACTGACCCCTGGAGCACTGCGACCAAAAAAGATCTTTTGTGCTATTCCCTGGTTAATTGATTTTAAATTTGTCAACTAGCTAAACTCAAGTTCATTAATGAAGCTAAGAATAGTTCGAGCTGAAGAAGAGGTGACGTCAGAAGGTGATGTAACGCCTTTAATAAAGTGTTATAGCCTAAGTCTGGCTATGGGCTATGGGCTGTTTCGGCGTCTTCAAGACACGTATCCGATTGAACATGGCCCATTTTCTTGAGATGGTGGTTGAGAGAGCAATGTCCACTTAGGAAGTCAGTAAGGATCTTAGCATTCTGTTTGCTCATTGATAGAATGTCTCTAGTTCTATTTTTTGAGAAGTTAATAAATTTCTTGGAATGCCTTAGGCCGGGTTGAGCATTCCAGTGAGAGAGCATTTGTTCGCGTTCCCAGCGGAGTAGGTCTTTTTTATCTGGCTGGTGGGTAAACCACAGAAGGGTTCAGGTCCAATATAAGGTGATTGGGCACCTAGTCTGGCAAGCTTATCAGCCGCTTTATTACCAGGGATACCTTTGTAACCGGGGACCCACATTAGTGTGATATTATTGTGTGCAGCAATCTGCAAAAGCGTTTGGACACAATTCCAAACCAGCTTAGACTTATAGTCAAACGACGTGAGAGCCTTGAGTGCTGCTTGGCTATCTGACATTATATTAATATGTGATCTTCGGAGGTTTCGTCTAATGCATTCTCTGGCGCAGAGCGCGATGGCATAGACCTCTGCTTGGAAGATAGTAGTGGATTGACCTAGTGGTGTAAAGAGTTTGTAGTTGGGGCCAAAGATACCAGCTCCAACCCCATTAGACATTTTTGAACCGTCAGTGTACCAATTGATTTGAGATCTTGATTGGGGGATTTGAGGATAGTCCCAGTAGCTGCCGTCAGGTATGTTTACTGTAAAGGTGTGATTGAGGTGGATTCTTTTGGACATGAAGTCTGAGATGCATACTGCTGGACAAGTAAGTAGCGGAATTTTCTCAAGGATATTCATGTGGCCAACTAATTCGGAATTTGTATTGTTGCCTAAAAGGTGAAGCTTTAGAGCACTGGTAGCCGCAGTCTTCATAATATTTATGTGTAGGGGTGGAAGGTTTAAGAGAACTTCCAGCGCAGCTGTTGGGCAGGTGCGCATTGCGCTCGTAATACCTACACATGCTATTCTCTGCACATTCTGGAGGGCGGAGCGGCTAACGGTTTGATTAACTTTATCCCACCATACTAACGAAGCATAAGTTATTATCGGAACGATGATTGTGGTATACATAGGTGCAGTGGATCATTTTTGGATTTAATCCCCATTTTTTGCCGAAAAACCTAGAGCAGGCCCAGAAGGCTTTAGTAGCCTTCTCAGTGGTTCTGTTTATATGAGGTTTCCAATTTAATTTGTGGTCTAGAGTAATCCCAAGATATTTTGTTTGTTTTGAGAACTCAATTTGAGTATTGTTTAATGATAGTGCTTGAAGGCTTAAGTTTCTCCTCCTGGTGAAAGGAATGATTACGGTTATTGCCGGGTGAACCGTTAGACCTTTTGACTGGCATCAGTTATTTACTTTATATAGGGCATGTTGTATTTGTTCAGAAACGCTGGATTCATCCTTGCCCTTAGCTATAACGACTACGTCGTCAGCGGGTGAGAAATCCAGAACTATTGAGGTCATTTATGATACTGTCCACGACAATGGACCATAAAAGAGGAGATAGAACACCCCGTTGGGGACAACCCTTAGTAGTTCTAACGGAGATTGAGATTTGTCCAAGCTTGGCAGTGATAAGTCTGCTTCTGAGCATGGAGCATATCCATTTGGTAGTTTGCGGGTCAATGCCTTTGACATCAGCAGCAGACTTAATTGATTTAAACGATGTGTTATCAAAGGCGTCAGAGATGTCCAGGAAGAAGCATAAGGCTATTTCCTTCTTTGACAAAGTTTCTTCAATAGTACTGACTAGATGGTAAAGGGCTGTGGCCGTAGATTTACCAGATTGATATGCAAATTGAAGATTATTTAGGGGGTGTTCTATAAGGGCGGAATTTCTTATGTGAAGATCAAAGATTTTTTCCATTACCTTAAGAAACACAGAGGTGAGACTGATTGGTCTAAATGCCTTTGGGTCTGATTATGATCTGGCGCCGGCTTTAGGAATGAACACTACATTAACACTACAGCGAAGTGGGCCTGCAGGAGAAGACCTAATATTTCGTAGTATCCCTGTGTAAAACTGCCGTCAGGTTTTTGTAGGAGACCAATACCGTTGCTGCGGTTTCTGTGCCCTAACAACTGAAGGGAGATCATTTACCATATGCTTTCACAGAAAGATCTCCATGTACCATATGTCTTTTTGATCTCCTAATAGCAGAGTTGTAAGTTGTGAGGGCTATCTTGTATTCGCTCCATGAGTTGGTGGCTTTGACTTTATTAAATAGCCTTCTAACTTTTTTTTTTGAGGGTGTCGAGCTCATTGTTCCACCATGCTACATCGCGGAAGTTAGTTCTGCTTTTGGGATAGCAGCAGGCCTCATATGCGGAGGTGATCTAAGAGCTAAGTTTTGAGGCTTCTTCTTCAAGAGAATGAGAAGAGTCTATATTTAAACAGGAAGGAATAAATTCGCCCCTAAGGATTTCTGCATAGAGATTCCAATTGGTGCGTTTGGGAGACCTGCTAGGGGTGATTGGGTCACGAGTAGTTTCGATATGAAACCTAATGTGCATATGGTCAGACAACGAGAGCTCCTTAGAGACATGCCAATTGATAATGAAATCGGACATAGAGGAACTGGATAGGGTAAGATCCAGAACCTCTTGTCTGATGGAGTTGACAAAAGTAGGTTCATTTCCTCTATTTAAAATATCAATATTTAAGCCAATAAGGAAGCTAAGAAGGCACTCACCTCTTTTGTTGATATTGGAACTGCCCCAGATCGTGTGATGGGCGTTCGCGTCGCAGCTTAACACGATCTGCTGTCCAGTCTTCTTACCATATCTAAACAGTTTGGCGACTTCGTTAGGTGGAGCTGGAGTTTGGTCGTCAGCAAAGTATCCTGAGGCGGTGATCCTCTGCTGGTAGTTATGTCCATTGAAATGGCTACAAGGTCTTTGCTAATAAACTGTGGGATAGGAAGAAAGTTGATTCTGTTACTCATTAGAATGGCAGCCCTGGGAAGAGGTTGCCTGTTGTCATATATTAGCTTCCATGAATTAGTGGGGAGGCCACATATTCTGCCATCTCGGACCCATGGCTCCCGGATTAGGATAAGGTCCAGGTTGTTTTTTGTAGACCTGCGGCAGGCGGCCGCAGAGGCCGCTTTTGTATGGTGCAGGTTTATTTGCAAGATTTTAAAGGTGCTGGTCATTGGGACTTCGGGGAAGAGGTGAAGCCTGGGGAAGCTCTTATGAGTTTTTGCCGGGCTTTACCTTTGACTCCTCGGTCCTTATACTGTGCAGCTCTAGGTGCTGCTACAGAGCCGCTGGAGGAGTTAGTGGAGATTGGACCGATAGTTGGTCGGACCTTATTGGGTAGTCGAGCAGCCTCAGACGTTGAACGTGGAGTCCCAGAGTGAGGAGACTGCACAGGCCTTGGAACGTTGCATTTGAGAGAGATGAGGTTCTGCTAGTTAATCTAGTTGGTCTTATTTTTTTTTTTTTAGGGTTTGCCCATGGTCAGAATGACTGGAGAATGAACAAAGGAGAGATCAAAACTCTTCAACTTTTATGTCCCAGAGTGAGGAGACTGGACAGGCCTTGGAACGTTGCATTTGAGAGAGATGAGATTCTGCTAGTTAATCTAGTTGGTCTTATTTTTTTTTATTAGGGTTTGCCCATGGTCAGAATGACTGGAGAATGAACAAAGGGGAGATCAAAACTCTTCAACTTTTATGCAGTTCTTTGATATTCCTTTTGCAACAAAGAAATCGATTAGTTGATTTATTTCTATCAGTCGACAAGTATGTTTATGTATTCCATGCTCGCATTGTACATTTTGTTCCCCAGGAGGTGTGTTTTGCATAAAAATCACACTGATGCCAACAGATGAGTATATCCAGAAAAACATTTCTACAATCGACTAAAAGCCATTCTCTCGATTGTAATGTGTAATGAAATACATTTTCTAGAATTCGATTTTGTAATGAAGCCGAATAAATCGGCATTCGCATTACAATTGCCCATCACTAGTACAGTACTAATCTGAAAAAAAAGGTTGACGCCAAAAGATATAACATGATTGACGCATGATTTTTTAGAAATACCACATACTCTTAGGCGTTGCGAAAAAGATTTACATGACTATCCAAAACATAGCTTGTCTAAGATTCAAACCATTAAATTATAGCAAGTGAAATTCAAAATGGGAATTTTGTAAGCAATATGTAGAGGGATAGCAGCAATGTATCTTCCTTTCGCAGTTTATTCAACCCAATAATTTGACAAGATCACTGGTGGATAGTCAGTCTTCAATAGAGGTTATTATTTGTTTATTGACAGTAAAAGAAAATTAACATTTTTAAATAAATCAATATTATGTCGTAGTCTTATTTAAAATTAATAAGTAAGACAAAAGCAGCAAACACTTTATTTCAATTTTCTTACACCATATGAATCAAAAAGGCAGGAAATTCCTTTGGTTTTTCGATGGATACTGGATATGTCCAAATCGAAATTGAAAAGACAATACGATATCTTGGAAATCGCTTGAAATTTGTTTAGTGTTGAACTCTAGCCAGAGGTCACCAACACAAGTGCATCGCATATCAACGATCATTTTACCTATTCCATCCAAAAGTATGTATATGTCGAATATGTACACCAGTACCCATAGTAATTGAAAAGAGAAACATCTCAAAACAGGTTCTCTTCACACTACTTATTAAATGGCAACTGGCATCTATTTTGTGTGCATTTTAGCATTTTATTCACTTTGGCTTAGTGGTTCTGTTTTTGGACAATTATTTCTGGCCGAAACTTGTATTGACTCTTGATGCGGACTTAGGGACTACTTTAGGTTTATATTATATATTTGTATCATTTCAAAGTAGCGTATAATTATCCCAAGAAATTTTGACAAGAAAACATTAAAATCCAGTATGAAATCTATTCAGCAATTTTCGTTATTCTCGCCTGACTTCACATAGGTATATCTTCCCAAATTGTTTAAAATGTGGGTCCGTAGTATCTATAATATTTTCTTCATGCATATTTTTTGAACTGCCTTTAATTTTAATAACACTAGACAACAAATTTTGACTTTGTAATGGTACTCTTTATAGTCCAGCAATAAACCGCCAGCATTGAAATGTTCTATTTACCCTGATAGCGTTTATCCATGTTAGCGATATCCTGATGGAAACATTCTCTATGCTCGTGACCTAGCGCTCCAAAATTGAATGGAAAATAGTCCAAATGAGAGTACGTATAAGTGATGAATTTTCAAGGACATGTTACAGCCCATTGCGTAACATAGTTTTCATGTCTTTTTTTTTTTCCTTAAAAATTGTTGGCCATAAGTCGGAAGTCATTCCAAACTGTTTTTCTTTGCCTTCCAAAACGAGATCAAGATTTTCATCTTTAAATAAATTTCTGATTTGAGGACCGACAAAAATTCGCTGTCTTGGAAATTTCTGACGTCAGTGTTGAAATGCCTCTCCATATTTCTCCACAGATTGCACAAAATTCTTCATGAGCCCATAAAACTAGGGCTAGGGCCCACCTCTGCATATAAAACTAGTTTTATATGCAGAGGTGGGAGCAGGATATTTTTTGAGTCAACAACTTAGATACACCTTTTTTAATGGGGGTCGTCAAAGGAAAAAAGAAAGTGGTTTGTGGCTTTTCGCAACTAGATTGGTACTGCGAAACGGAAAGATTGCTTCTTGCCACTTAGCCAATTTCTTTGACCTTAAGCCCAAGGATTGTAGCAGGAATGTGCAACCTAATTTTAGTGCCGAAGTAGGAACAATATGCATTTTGTACTAATGGCGTTATGGAACACTTCCTTGCACTAAAAATTACTTCAGAGATTGTGTGAGTCATTGATACATTTTCGGGACATTAAAAAAAAATAAAAAATAAAAAATAAAAAAAAAAACTGAATTCATTCTAATAATTTAACTTATCTATACAGAACAGTATTGGAGAATGACAAAAAATCTGTGTATGAAACGCTTTTGTTATTCGAGTAGTACCAACATACGATAATGCCAACGGCCAAAACAAAAGATTTAACGCCGAACTAAGAAATAACTTTTATAAATGAACCTGCATTCAGCATGGTCAGACAAGTAAAAATTGGTTGAAAATATTGCAAATACCATTTCATTGTCGACTAGTGTAATCATTCAACGCGATGCGATAGATGTGTAAAATACATTTGCCCAGATCATAGTGTTTATATTTGTGAAAAATGTGCAGCTTCCATTAACTTTTAATGATTTGATTTACTCTTCTATTTTTCAGGCTTTTCTATGAATTTTCGCTTTCTGTAAGCATTTAGAATCATTTGAATTGTTTTCACATTTAGTTTCTATTAGAAGCAATAAAGTTATTATAACTTAAAGAAACCTACCTATTAATATAATTTTCTAGATCAGATTTCAAACAGTGTAAAATTTGCACTATAACAACTTACGAGTATTTGCATGTAAAAATAAGATACGGATGAGGGTTAAGATCTAAAAAATATGTACATCAAAGAAGCTACCAAAGAGATTGTATACGAAAAAAATTAAGTGGAATTTATGTTTCTTCAATAAGATTCAGCAATAGGATCAAACTTTAAAAAAAAACTACCGAAATCCCAATAGGTTGGCTTGTTTAATGATCAGAAGGGTGACAGCAAGCTAAATTAGTTAATATATAAAATTTCGACTGTTTACTTTCAAGATGACTCGTGCTAGAGTAGTTTTCTAGTAATTTCTTAAAAAATCTAGCGCAGTTCATGTAATTTATACTTATTTAGATGGCGCTACAGTCCGGGGTGGACCTGGGCCTCAACCAACAAACCTCTCCGGCCAGCACGGTTACGAGCCAGCTGCCTCCAGTTGCGCACGCCAAGTTGGTTGAGGTCCCCCTCCACTTGTTTACGCCACCTACGGCGAGGTCGTTCTCTACTGCGCCGTCCATCCGGGGTGGATTCGAAGACTTTCTTAGCGGGATGTAATTTACCATATACTTAGATAGAAATGAAGGTATTGTATTACTATTAAAAGGTCATATCTGGGTTACAGTTAGCAGTCAAAACGTTGGAATTTTTGTCTTTTTCGCGGTGAATAAAAACTAATAACAATTCATCCCCTAAAACGAAATAAAGTAAACGTACAGAAAATGACCCATCTGAAAAAGATAGCATGATATAGGTACAAAGTCATATCATCTTCAAACCTTTCTATTATAAACTGGGCGTTCAGGAACCCTTTTTTATATCCAATGCATAACATGTAATATATCATCACTATCATCATCACTACATCGTATAAAACAAAGTCCCCAAATTGTACGTGGCCGCGCTAATCTCAAGAACCACTGAAGGGATTTGGATGCGGTTTTTACTGTTATGATATACATTTCCTTAGAAAGGTTGTTGTGTGCCAAAAATTGGTCTACCTTTTACAGGAACTGAGAATTCGAGGTCTAAGTGGCAGAAAGGGGGCTAAAATTACATTCACACGGTCCTAATTCAACAATGGCTTTTTGGATTTAAAAACAAATGAAACAGTTTTTAGCAAATTCTTCAAAGATTCATTTGAGTTATAAATTACCCTTCTGCGTTATCCTGAAGCTGAGCTATGCTCAAAATAATTCATGAAATTGTCGCCAACAATTTTCCATCAGTGGATGACGTCATAATGTATGTATGTTAAGCAAGTGTTCTGCATGAATGAAGATGATGAGTTTGTAAGGCAAATTTATTTTATGTGTGTGTGTATACATATACATATATATACTCATAATGTGCCAAATCCAAGTATACTAGTGAATGGATTTGAGTGGAGTTTTTTTTTTTTTTTTTTATCACAGACAGCAGTCGTGTCCTGTAGCAGTGGCTATTTTATTGAAAAGGTTTTGTTTTTTTACTTTGTGTGTACAAATTATTGTAATTAAAGTGTGATTTTATTTTGTCATGTATTTACTTACATAAGTAAGTAGGTACTGTTTTTATTGACATACTTTTCAAGACAATTTTTATTTTGTCTAAACTATTGGGGGCGCCGTGGCGTAAGTGGTTAGTGTGTCGAATCACTAAGCATGAGGTTCCAAGTTCGAATCTCAGAAAACACCAACAAGTTTTTTCACGGTCCCACCTCTCGCGAGCGTTTGACAAACATCCAAGAGTATTGTTGTCACGAAAAAGCTTCTCAAATCGCCGTTCGGATACGGCAGTAAACTGTAGGTCCCTTCCATCCGTGTGAAAAATATAACGCACACAACATGAGTGGTTGCGAGAAGCTAGGCCCTGGCACTAAAAGAGCTGTTGCGCCAAATATTTATTTATTTATTTAAACTATTGTAATTGTAAGTATGTGTTGATTTTATTTGTTCCCTTTGTTATGAGGCGCCGTGGCGTAACTGGTTAGTGTGTCAGACCGCTGCGTGTGAGGTTCCAAGTTCGAATCCAAGAAAACACCAAAAAGTTTTTTCACGGTCACCTCTCGCGAACGTCTGACAACACCCGAGGGTATTGTTGTCACGAAAAAGCTTCTTAATACAAATTGCCTTCGGATACGGCACTAAACTGTAGGTCCCTTCCATTCGTGTGAAAAATATAACGCACTCAACATGAGTGGTTGCTATATGCTAGGCCCTCTTGACCTCAAAGAGCTGTTGCGCCAAATATTTATTTATTTTTTTTAGGTGGCAATAATGCCAAGGCGTAGATAAAATAAAAATCGTAGTACAACAAACGCTAAAAGAATACGCGTCTTTCTTTAGATCGAAGTAGGCATATTACAGAGGTAGGTAGATTACAGAGGCAAATTGAGTTGTCTGTAGAACGAAGCCACTTGAAGATAGGACAATACGCGTTAATCTCAGAAATAAGGAACGAGTTATGTGACGTCAAACTACTAAGGTTTCTGGCTTATGGGTAACTAAGGAGTGTTCTGGAATGAATTCTCCAATAAACTGTAAAAATGACTCTGCAGTTATTTTGGGTAGTATGACCGTTGTCTGTCCACATTGCTCTGCCCTAAAATAGGAAGATGAAGGCATGCAGGGAAAAATTAAAATAAATGAAATTTCTGAACTTCCGGATCCTTTATATTTCCTTCTAACCGGTGACCATCCCAAAAGTAAAAAATTCTTGAAATACATACGTCTCTGTAACAACTCATTTCAGATGACCTCATTCATAAGTACTCAAATAGTCGAACGTGGTTTCATGCCAGTAGCCTATTTCCCCTTCTACTCAACGATGTTCTATCGCTCGACAGTCGTTAAACAATGCACTGATCAGACAATTGCAAGATATGTTACACCCCCATAATAATTATATTCAGTCTTTTAAAACAGCAATTGATAGTGTTCCACAAAACGTGTCGGACTTCAATGTTGTAATCCACGCCGATAAGGTACCTGTTATCGTGGTCGCTATAACGCGCCTTCTACGACTGAGGTAGCAGTTACCAAAGCTGGCCAACAATTTGGCAGACGGGATATTGTAATACGCAGTCGTGATGATAATCTGCATATGATGCTTTACAAAAGGGGCAATTCATAAAAGAATAAAAAAGGTATGTACTAATTTAGTAACATATATCATTACGACCTAATTTCTTTATTAGTGTATCGCTGTAAAAATGGAATTGCACCCGGACGAAGTTGGGCCGGGTTGCTAGTGTTAATAAAAATTAGTTTTTTTTACATTCCTTTTTAAAAAAATGTGCGAAAGTAAGTGTCCAGGAAATTTTATGAAATCTTCCAAGAAGTCGTAGCCAGCTTTAAAAAAATATACATTACTTCCATTTCTATTAAACATGGAATTAAACTTTTTTTTTAATAAAACAGCCCCAAATGCGGACTTGGACTATATGCACTGTGCAAAAGCGAAACATCTATGTACATAATTTGCTGATCAAATTTGTTCTGTCTTTTGGCGGATTTCAAAACTGGTTGATTGGTTAGGATCGGCCCTCGATGAAAATGCACGTAGACTAGAAGTAGGTCCATTATACTGCCGATATATAAGGTGAGTTGGTCACCCTCTTACTCTGGAAGCCATTTGCTTCATTGTATGAAAACGTTAATTTTAGTGGGTCAGGCACCTAAGGTAGCCTTCCTAATGTTGGCGAGCACAGGACAAGCACATAGGAAGTGACTAATTGTCTCTTCCTCCTCTTCATCCCTACAGCTTCTATAAATATCGTTGGAGGGAATGCCTAGTCTTTAGGCATGTCTTCCTATGACACAGTGTCCGGTAAGAACGTTTGCTGTTTTGGAGAGAGTGCCTCTCTTGTGTTTCAAGAGCCCGATGGACATCGATTTGTTAAGTCTTGGCCAAAGTTGTCTGACGGTGTTGCATTAGCCTAGATGTCTGGCCACTTTCTCTGCGTCGGTTTGAATAAGGTGCTTAACTTAAGACGTTGGCGCTTCGATACCGATAATGCTTATACTGTTTTCACCAGAGAAGCCTTGTTGGGCTAGTTCGTCAGCTGCATAATTCCCTGGGATGTCACTGTGACCTGGGACCCAGCAAAGGGTGATGTTGTACTGATCAGCATCTTTCGTTAAGAGATACGCGGTAGTTTTTCACTGCCTTAGATCTCGTAGTGCTGGATGCGACGGATTTGATAGCTGCTTGACTATCAACGTTAATAGCAATATTCCGTGTCGATAGTGTATTAACCGCTAGCCAATCAGCGGCTTGGCAAACAGGTGTAACTTCGACTTGAAACATGCCGCAATGGTTTGGAAGGTATGTCCAGGTATTCAGAAAATATTCCGGCACCAACTCCGTCCTTGGTTTTGGACCCGTCCGTGAAAATTGACACCGATTCGTTGTACAGGACATCACATTGCGTCTATCCGGTATCGAGTGCGTGTAGCCCCTGTTAAAATTATATTCAGTGGGCAGGTGGTCGGTGGAAGTTGGATGATGACGGTGCATCGAAAGCATTTTGGCATGTCCCGTGTGTTGCTCCTTCCACTGCTTGGAGTCTCTCAGTCTTATTGCTGAGTTTATAGCCAATTGTTTATTGACAATGTCGATCGGAAGTAGGTGGAGCATGGTTTAGAGCACCGCTGTGCGAGCAGTTCTCAGTGCACCGCTAATGCTGAGACATGCAACTCGCTGAATTTTTCCATTATGGATAGGTTGGACTTCTTCTCCAGGGCGGGCCACCATACCAGTACTCCATACATAAGAATCGGTCTTATTACCGGCGTCTATAGTCAGTGCATGATGCTCGGTTATGGGCCTCAATTGGAGCCCACTGCTTTCTTCCAAATGTATAGGGCAGCCAGCAATTTCTTGGAACGTTTAACGACATTCTCTTTCCAAATTACGAGTAGCTTGCGGTCAAGCTTTAGGCCTAAATAGCTAGCGCTATTTGAAAGTTTGAGAGTGGATCGTCTTATTTTCGACGGAGTGAAGTCAGGGAGTTTATGTTTTCTTGTAAATAGAACTAGCTCACGGAAGGGGCGTATATGTCGGTCAATCTAAGCAATTCATTAAGAGCAGACTGCGTGATATCGGCTAGCGTCTGCGGGTATTTGCCTGTTATTAGGATAGCGACATCATCTGCGTAGGCAATGACTTTGCATCCAGTTTTTTCGATTTTCAGAATTTGCTTACACTTCTAAGTTTCTGAATAAAAAATTATTGCAAAGGAATGCCCCCCTCCTCTATATCCCCGAATACAAGTGTTGCCCGATAAGTTTTTAGAATGCGACAGTACTGATTCTTTTGACGTTTCCAAATATCAGCTATTTCAAAAAATTCGATATTTTTTTTATGGGAAGAAACATCGTGACGTCAAAAAGCGCTAAGTGTTTCATTTGTACTGTGTATTTGAATTAACAATTCATTGAAAAAATTGAATCTTGTCACAGTCCTCATTTAGCGTGGTGTTAGTTGTGAGTATTGTGTGTATATATATATCCTAACACCGTACACGAAAAATTACACAAGCAAATAAAAAAAAGAATGCGCACTAAATAAAAATACGAATCAGAAATTGATCTGCTACCCATAAACAAAACAAAGTTATGTTTTAGTTTTAATTTATTATAGTTGAAATCGAATTTGTAGTGGTTATTATTTACTTCTCTGCCATGTGCGTAAAGGTTTCTTTAGAATCGTAATTCGTACAGTCGAAATTTACGCCAAAAATATCAGTATTTATAGAGTTGTAGCCTCTTACGTTTAAACCGACTTCATTTGAAAGATCCGCCGAGTAAACAAAACCATTAACCAATTGGTCTAAAAGTGCTACCTCACATATTTCCCGATGTTTTTCTATAGAATGAAGAATTAAGAGAAGAAGACGGTCGCAATATGGTGAAAGACGTTTAGGATTAATTTCAGTTTAAGTAGCGAAGTGCAAATCGGACAAATTTAGGCTGTACCGATTCAATAGGTCAACATGTACTCCATGCATTCCAGACCAAATGTTAGACGCATACTACAACTGAGGACGAACAAAGGTATTACGTATATAAAGTGTGGATGTTATAAGAGGAAATTTTTTTGCCGAGAACAGGTGAAAAATCTTCTAAAGACACCATAAGGCCCGACCGCGCGTGCTTATGGTAGTGTGAGAATTTTACTCACTAAAAAAACACCTCTCTTCAAAATTAACACTACAACTAAGCCGACGCTTATCCAGCAGTTTTATTTTCGCTTACGGGACTCGTGATTTTTGGAAAAAGAGGATCGTATGTAATTAAAAAGAAATTTAGAACTTTAGACAGGTTAAATTCCAATGAAAGTTGCTGCCTTTTTCATAACCGGCATATACTATGACGCGAGGTCAAAGGTTTTGTCCTTTGTAGACGACGAATTGAATTGTTCGCGTCAAATAGTTGAGTGACGGTACGGTTACAATGGCCGTGAACACTGTAAAGGTCTTTTTTATCGAAGGCTGAGGTGAGCTCGCCGGCTCCAGGGTCAGCCCCAAAGAAATACCCTAAAACTTTGGGAAAGAGGTACTTTATTAAAACTATGAGACTAGTGTTACAGTGTTCCCTTTAACAATGCAATATTCTGTTACTAACAACTCTTATACTTAACAATTCATGGATAAACTTAATTCTACACTACAATAATACTTAAACCCCTAGCTCAGGCTTGGACTGGCCTCCTTGGCGGGTCTCTGGGGTTGCGGTGTCTTGGAACGGCTTGACAGGTCGTGCGGTCCACACGCGGTACTGGTACGGGCTTGTCCGTGCAGGGCACGGGCAGGCTGGGTGTCCGTGCAAGGCACGGGCTGACTGGCTATGTCCGTGCAGGGCACGGGGTGGCTGGGTGTCCGTGCAAGGCACGGGCCGGCTATCAGTCCATATATGCCCCGGTCTGGGGCATTTGTCCCAAAGGAATGGGGACACTTATCGAGGGACGGGCCGGCTGTGGTCAAAACGGACCCTTAGCTGAATACCCACTCACTGGGGTGAAGGCACGAAAACCAAAACCAAAAATGTTGGTGACCGAATTCGGGGGAGAGTCTGTTCCAGGTACGCTGGATTGGTACACTTATCACCACTGAGCAGACTCTCCCAATTGCCACTTACGTTCTCTTACTTGTGGAATATCCTTGCAAGAACGAAGTGTGACTTTTTAAAACTCCTTCGTGTTTTGTTGTTGTTTGCGACTTGACTCTCTGGCTTTATTTCATATTGGCGTGCCTTAGGATATACCATACTTCCTTATGAGTTGGTCGTCTTTGTAGAGGTACCCCAAAGTATGCAACCCTTTTGGTGGCATGGGTCGTCCTCTGCCAAAACACCTGGCTGTATACCCTGTTTCCTTTTTCGGTTGGTAATTGAAGGTAGGGAAACATGTCACTTTGTTACAACACGATCTTCGTATTTACGCGCAAATAATGTTATCTCTTCGACGACGCTTGGAATTCCCAGATCTCGATGAATATCTTTGTTACGTACATACCACGGTGCGTTAACTATCGTTCTAAGAACTTTATGTTCAAAAGTTTGTATGATGTTTCTATTGCTTTTCTTGGTACAACCCCATAGTTGTATACCATACGCCCATACTGGCTTTAGCACTTGCTTATAGATAAGCAGTTTGTTTTGTAGGCTCAACTTCGAATGTTTTCCGAATAGCCAGTACATTTGTCGGTATTTGTTTTCGAGCTCTTCGCGTTTCTTTTTTACGTACGATTTCCATTTAAGCTTAACATCTAGAGTCATTCCTAGATATTTTGCTTCGTTCGCGTACGGTATTTGAGCCGATTTTAGATACACAGTCAATCTATCTACTTTTTTGTAGGTAAAGTTGACGTGAGTAGATTTGCTTTCGTTCAGCACAATACGCCAAGAATTCGTCCAAGCGTGGACTTTATTAATAGCATGTTGAAGCTTTCCAGTTGCCGCTTCAATAGTATCGCTCGTTGTTAATATCGCCGTATCGTCCGCAAACGTGGCGACGACACATTTTCCTTCCTGCGGGATATCACGCGTGTAGAGTACATATAGAAGTGGGCCAAAGACATTTCCTTGTGGGACTCCGGCCGTCATCTCCTTGAAGTCAGAGTAATCATTTCCGTGCTTAACACGAAAGAGTCTTTCAGTGAGGTACGATAGCAAGACTAGAAAGAGTTGCAGTGGCAGTAGTACATAGTCGCAATTTATACTGCAAGCCTTCGTGCCAAACCTTACCGAAAGCTTGTGAGACGTCAAGAAATACACCACAACAAATCTTTTTTTCTTCCAGAGCTTTCTCAATCACGTCAGTTATTTTGTGGACTTGGTCGATTGTAGAATGTTTGATTCTAAATCCAAACTGATGGTCAGGAATGAACCCGTCGACTACGGGTTGTAGACGTTTTGAAAGTAGTTTTTCGAATATTTTTGATATAACCGGCAATAGGGAAATAGGCCGATATGATTTCTTTTCATACAGAGGTTTGCCTGGTTTCGAAACCATTATAATATCGACGACTTTCCGTTGTCTCGGAACGTAGAGCAATCTGAACGAAGCGTTGATCAAGTAGAGCAGTTTGAAAGGAGCTTTATTCGACAATTCCTTGACCACCTGCGCCGTTATCAAGTCGTAACTCGGTGCTTTTTTCGTCTTTAAATTTTTGATCACTTCCCTCAGTTCAATCAATGCAACTTTTTTTACTTTAAAGTTGTCAGATGACGTGACTGAGGAGTCGGGCGCTAACGAAGGGCCGTCGAACGGCTTAAACGTTTCTTCTAAGTGAAGAGCAAAAAGCTCTGCCTTTTCTTTGTCGCTCTTGGCCCAGTTTCCATCGATTTTCCTAATTGGTGGTGCTTGCATTTGAGGTTTCCGGATGCCTTTTAGCGCTTTCCAAAGCAAATAATTTGATTCTCTTTCACCGGAGAGATTTTCAAGGTAGGTCGCTATCTTATTGCTTTTAAATTCGCGAATACTATCTCTAAGGCGATTGCATAGTCGGTTAAGGACCGTTTTATGCTGCGGTGCACGAGTGATTTGCCATTTCTTTCGTGCTTTTTTTTTCTCCCTCACCAGTTCAATGATTTCTCTGGGATACTTTTCGATGCGGTTGATTTTATAGCTTCTAGAATGAGTGTTTCTCCACGCCGCTCTTTGAATTGCTTCCACGAAAAGATCAACTTCGTCCTCTAGTTCACAAGTGATACAAGTGATATTTAAGTGATACATTTAAGGCGATATTTGTTTCGCAATCATTTCTAAAGCCCTCCCAGTTTGTTCTATTGCCAGTAAGTCTTGGAGGTCATTTTTTCTTGATCAGCTCTTCTCCAAGTAATAAAACTACCGGCGAGTGGTCAGAAGAGAGATCAAAACTTTCTTCGACTATGATTAACTTCTCAAAAATGCCTTTTGTAACAAAAAAATCACAAAGATCGGGAATTTTTCCTGATTCGGTCGGCCAATAGGTCGGTTTTCCTGTCGAATAAAAACAACAACCGAATTCATTTGCCACTTCGTAGAGAATTTTTCCTTTAGAAAATATGCATCTTGGACTCCAGAGGGTGTGCTTCGCGTTGAAATCTCCACCAATAAGGAAATTTGAACCAAGGGCATTGAAGACACGAAATTAGTCGTCTTTTTCTAGCGAGCATCGCGGCGGACAGTAAACGGATGCTATATTGTAGCTGCGGTGTTTATTTTTAACCCCTACCGCGCACAACTAAAGTTTTTCCAGCTCTATGCTAATATCGACTGAGTGTTCGATGTTAGTTTTAATGAATAAGGACGAGCCGCCCCGCGCTCTATCACAAGGATGATAGGCGTGATAACCACCGTAGCCTCTTATCTTTATTTGCGATTCCCTTGTTAGATGGGTTTCGGAGATCAAACATATGTCGATATTTTCTCTTATTAGGAATATTTCTAATTCGTTAGATTTTTGTAAGAGTCCGTTTGCATTCCATGTTACTATTTTAAGCAAAGAGTCCATATCTACTTAGATTTAGATATAAGGTTAGCCATACAATAGCTTTCGACGTTACTAAGACGTTCGAGAATCCGTTTGTACATTTCGCATTGTTCCTCGAACTTAACGTAGATGCAGTTCAGAATTTCTTTCAACGGATCAGAGGGTGGCCCGTCGTTCCGCTTGGTTGCTTTGTCTGCAGCCTAAGAAGAGGACATGCGATTTTTTTTAGAAAGAATTTGATTTATTGACAATCTGCCCAATATACATATAAAAGGAAATCAATATTTTGAGAGATATGCATTTCATCATATATTCATGCAGCAAAGTTGTATAGGAAGTAATTCTTCGAAATAGAACTTGATAAGTTCGCTCACCAAGATAAGAACATACATATGCACCGAACGAAATGACTAGGAAAGCCCAAAGACGTAATTTTAAACAGTATTAATTTGTGAGAAAATCATCAGACATCTTGTTGAAATCTGTTTAAATACTGTAGAACTGACTATCTCTATGACAGCTTCGTTTGTAAAATATCTAAATTCCGATACGTACGTAACAGTGGATCCTCTATACATAAGCCCATACTGCTTGGTTGAGATAAATGGTTGGCAAGCAAAATAAAAACCTTTGCAAGTTATAGCCTCGAACAGTTTTAGTAGACAATATAGCTTGTTTGTCAATAGGTCTATAATTAGATACTTCACCTCGATTCCCCTTTTTGTGAATTGGAATGATAAGAGTGCTTAAGGTGATGGCAGGGTATTGCAACAATATTTTAGCGCAATGGGTGGGATTCCATCAGGACCATAGGTAGTATCGCTGCTTAGTAAAACTAAATGCTCTCTTACATCTGTGTAAGGGCTGTTAGAAAAACCTTCAAGGCGGGCAAAACTGCTCTGAGTAGGTGAATAATTGTCGGAGCAAAAAGATTCAAAGAAGAAAGAGAACATATTTCAGACTACAAGAGGACTGCTGCTCGATTCGTTTAAATAGGACATGTTAGCAGGATAGCCATCAGTCTTTTTTTACTGTTAACAAATTTCCAAAAAAATTTCGGATCGAAAAGAAGTAAGACGTGCATTTCTTCAATGTAATTATCATATAGATTTTTCGATAAGTTTTGAAAGTTTCTGTAGAGAATAGCGAACTGGTTGTAGTTGCGTGCTCTGTTATTGTTATTAACTTCGCCGTCAAGAGAAAGAATAACATAAAGCAGAGGATGATACAGTTCAATATGGCTCGTCGTGGTAGAAATCTGTTCCACAATACAACTATTCATCACATTTGTATAAACAATCAGATCAAGTTATTATTTTTTATGTTGCTTAGTTGCACTAATCCACAGGATATTACGTATACAATGCCCCTCAAAATTATTTCTTGAGGTGAAGACGAATAAGCTACCAACAAACTAAATTCGTCTTCAGAAAGGGTACACTTGAAGTTAGGTGGATCAAGATCACCCATCAGTTAAACGCCGTCGAGAGGATTGAAATTTTTCGATACATAGTTTATGGCATTAGTAGAGTGCTTATATACCTTAATAGAGCTTTCAGGGGGAATATACGAGTACATGTTAAGCATTATAAAAAATTTGAATCCCAAATTTAATTTCACAAATAACGTCCAACGATTCTGCATTAGGCATTCGAAAATTATAGAATTCAACCAACTCTTGGATCTTCAATATCTAAGTATCTATCTTTACGATAAACCTCAAATTCTGAGGAGAACAATTACCTGTACAGCAAGGTAAAATTAAGCTAAGTGTCGGTCAGTGCAATCATGTCATGGATCGACAAATTGCGTTTTTGTGCGGAGTCCTTTTACATTTTGGTAGTTAAGCGATAAGCGGTTTTTTTGTTATTGTGTGGCTTAGCAACAAACTCTTTCATGAATACATCCTGAGGCCACATCTCTTTGTTCAAAAAGTCTTCAAAGAAACATAATTCCGTCGTTAATCTAAATGAAACGAAAAGACTATTTTTATTCATTAAATTTGTGACATTTAATGTTAGACACATCAGCAGTATAGTCCTTTAAATTGTTAGTTATGACATCACAGGATAGGCCAGGAAGCAGTCTAGATACGAACATTTCTTTAGTTTTAGGCAACGCTGACAGACGATTTTTAATTGAGGCTATATTAACATTTGTTACGTATGCTAGAAATAGGAATGTCAACATTGGTTATTTTTGTACCCAAATTCGCGCTGATGCTAGACTGTAGACAGTTCAGTACTTGATGCTGTAATGACCGATTTTTCTAGCCAAACGTTTCTTAGCTAAATTTTTATTTTTTTTATTTTTTTTGACTAGAGGATTGAGAACGCTTTCCCTTAGGTGCAGAATAATAATTCGTATCATATCATTCGTATCGGCTTTTCAGTATTTTTTTCAGAATAAGAAGCGAGAAGATCGGTGTTATGTGCGTTATATTTTTCATATGAATGAACAGGACCTACGGTTTTGTGCCGTATCCGAAGGGCAGTTTTAATTGAGAAGCTTTTTCATGACAAAGATACTCTCGGATGTTTGTCAAACATTCGCGAAAGGTGGGACCATGAAAAACAAACTTTTTGGGTTTTCTGGGATTCGAAAATTTGTGGTCCGACAGAACAACCCAATGGGCCGAGCCCAAACTAAAAAAAAAAATTAAAATTAAGAGGAAAGAAAAATAATTTATAAATTTTAATCTTTATATTAAATAATAAATTATATATTAAACAAATATTACATTTAGGCAATCATAGTATACTTAGTAGTTAAGTAAATAAATACATAAATTAATACATATACAAATAGAAAGTTAACCAAAAGACGTGAATAAAATAAATAAATATACATAAATATACATAAACAAAAATTATAAATAAGGATTTTGATAGATAAATAAATAAATAAGTAAGCAAATGAATTAACACCAACGACCAATAACCATGTATGTACATTTATATTGTACTTACATTGTATATGAAAACTAACTAAAAACCACCTATGGTTAAAATTGACCGGGTCGTTTCTGAGATGCAATCAATTTTTGATAGTGCATATTTTTCCAAGAAAAAGGTGGTACTCCAATTGGTTCGTATTTTCCTCACACATATCCTATATACACTCCCGTTAAACATTTCTATATGGTAATACATTTTTCTCCCTTCGCCATTTCTCTTAAACTCGAGTAAATTTATGTTATCGATGCTAAAGATTTGTCACTTCAAAATCATGCACGTTGCAATACCTGTCAAATCAGTCCTATTGAATTTTTTTGCTGTCACCGGACGAACTTACGAGGGTGCTCTGAAAAGTATCCCACCTCAATATGAAGATGTCAGCACTCATCAACAAAATGTAGGGAATTTGTTGGAGAATCTTTTCAAAGGAACTCAGCAAAATTTCAGCTATTTTGGACGCGCAGTTGTTGTTTAACAAATATTCACACTACGGCAGATCTTGGAAAAAACCCATGAATATAAAATCGATACGCACCACCTTTTTATCGATTTCAAAGTTGCCTATGATAGCGTGTATAGAGACGAGTTATACAGAGCCATGTCTAGTCTTGGCATCCCTGCCAAGCTCGTCCGTTTGTGCAGAATGACGATGGAGAACTGCTGCTCCATCAAAGTCGGTAAGAACATCACCGAACCGTTCGATGTCAGGAAAGGTCTTAGACAAGGCGACGCGCTATCATGCGATCTCTTTAACATAGTACTTGAGAGAATTGTACGAAACTCACAAGCCAACCCCGGAGGTACAATCTTCTTCAAGTCTGTACAACTACTCGCTTATGCCGATGACATTGACATAATCGGAAGAACTCAGCGGGCAGTCAATGGGGCATTTACGAGTATTGAGAACGAGGCAGCAAAGATGGGTCTAGCGGTCAATGAAAGCAAAACAAAATATATGCTGTCTACAAAAAAGGACACCCAACATCGGCGTCTTGGACAGAACGCCACAATAGACAGATAGAATTTTGACGTAGTAAAGGATTTTGTCTACCTAGGCTCTATGGTCAGCTCCGCAAATGACATCAGTGGAGAGATCACACGGAGAATTACTCTTGCCAATCGTTGTTTCTATGGGCTAAAACGGCAATTGAGTAGCAAAGCCCTATCTCGAACTACTAAGGTAACTCTTTATAAGACATTAATCATCCCAGTCCTGCTGTATGGCGCAGAGGCATGGGCTTTGACAAAACCGGATGAGGATGCCCTTGGTTATTTCGAGAGAAAAGTTCTTCGAGCGATCTTTGGTCCCGTCTGCATAGACGGTGAGTGGAGGAGAAGGTACAATGCCGAACTATACGGCCTGTACAAGGACATCGACTTAGCCAGCGACTAAGATGGCTGGGTCATTTAGAGCGGATGGAGCCCAACCTTCCCGCCAAGAAAGTCTTCGAATCCACTCCGGACGGACGGCGCAGTAGAGGACGACCTCGCGGTAGGTGGCGCAAACAAGTGGAGGGGGACCTCAACCAACTTGGCGTGCGCAACTGGAGGCAGCTGGCTCGTAACCGTGCTGGCTAGAGAGGTTTGTTGGTTGAGGCCCAGGTCCACCCCGGACTGTAGCGCCACCTAAGTAAGTAAGTAAGTAAGTTGTTGTTTAACAATCGTTTGAGTGAGTCGATGTGAGTGTTCTTGTGAAAATGGAAAAAATCGAGTAAGTAGCTGGCTGTCATCAAATATTTGTTTTTGAATGGCAATACGCCTACGCAAATCAGAGACGAGTAGGACGCAGGGTTGCCAGAATTGTTCCTCAACAAATCCGGAGGTTTGAGGAAAAATATCGGGAGAATGAGAAAAACGTCCTTAGTTCATAGTACGGGTTGGGTACGATTTGCCGATTTTTAAAATATCGATTTAAAAATATCGTTTGACATAATGCCTACATAAAAAAAGTCGATCGAAAAAAATATTGACTGATCAAAATGCCGATTAATAAATAGTCGATTTTAAAAATGTCGACAATGTTAAGTCGGTTAAGTCAAATAAAAATAATGCAAAATTAGTGATTGATGGATTTGTTTATCATTTCGAGAAACAACAAAAATATATATATGGGTGGCCATGTGAAAGCAAAAACAAATTATATTGTAAGGGTCGCGTAAGCACTATTCTTGTCAATGTAAAGCATAATATTCATAAAAAGCATTCGGATCATCCTCATGACCCTTTGCCCTTTAAACAGCACTTCTATAAAGCAAATGCCCTAGTAAAAGATCTTGCTAATAGTACGGATAATGCCCCGGTTAATATTATTACTGAAAGTATTGTCAAATGCAAAAATGAGTGCCGTGTTTACCTACCGAATAATGCAAGCCAAAAACAGAAAATTAAAAGAGTAAGATCCAAAAGTGTAAATAATGAACCCAAAAACCTTAATGAAATTTGCGTACCGGAACAGTTAAGATTTATTGAAGGTGAATTATTTCTTCTCCTTGATAAGGAATTAAATAACGAAAGAATTTTGATTTTGGGGAGTAAATCAAATTTAGAACTGTTATCTCAATGTAAGGTGTGGCTTATGGACGGTATATTCGAAGTTGTACCATCCATAATGCGGCAGTTATTTGCCATTCAAGGCATCTATTTTGATGAATTCCTTGATGCACCATTCAGTTCAGAAAAAGTACAAGTTGCTATTGATAAAACAAAAAAGAACAAAGCACCAGGTGAAGACCGCATCTCTTTTGAATTCTACAAAAACTGCACACCGGAGTTCTTATCAGTCCTCGTATCTGAATTCAACCGAATTTTTGAAAGTGCAGATATCCCAGCTAGCTTTGAGAAGGCTATCATTTTCCCTCTGCATAAAAAGGGTGACTACAGTGATCCAGCAAACTATAGAGGGATATCATTTTTGAATACTTCGGTTAAGTTATTTAGCTCAGTAATTTTCAACAGGCTTACTCAATGGGTTAATGGCAAACAAATTTTGCATGAATGCCAAGCTGGGTTCAGGCAGAATTACTCTACTGTAGACCAAATTTTCTCGCTTTACAATATAGCTCAGATCTATAAAAGAAGACGCAAGAAGCTGTATACTTTCTTCGTAGACTTCCGTGCAGCTTTCGATTCCATGGCTCGAGAAGCGCTTTTTTACAAGCTTTATAAAGTTGGAATCTCAACTAAAATAATCAACACATTGCGGGCTATGTACAAAAATAACAAAGCAAGTGTCTGGGATGGAATCAACATATCTGAAGAATTTGAAACAACAATGGGTGTAAAGCAGGGATGCATCCTGAGTACATTGCTATTCATTTTGTATATCAATGATATTACGGATGCAGTTGGAGGAGGGATTGACCTAAGCAGAACAAGAATTCCAGCTCTAATGTTTGCGGATGACATTGTCATTGCTTATGATTAACAGGCTTGAAAATTACTGCAAAACCTGGAACCTGTCTGTTAATCTTACAAAGTCAAAGATGATGATAATGAGGAATGACGGGGGCAGGTACTCTCGACTAGAAAAGTGGACGTTCCAAGGAGAAGACATAGATATTGTTCGTGAATACAAGTATCTCGGAGTAACGATTACATCCAATTTGAATATGAACAAGCACCTACAAAACAAATTAACGGAAACCAAGCGCGCCATTTCCTCAATCTGGAGTGCCTGCTTTAATAACAAACACATTTCCCACGCATCCAAGCAAAAAATATTCAACATGACTGCAACCTCAATATTATTATATGGAGCGCAAGTATGGGGCTTTCGCTCCTCTGAGATCGTAGAAAAACTGCTTCGATACTTCATCAAGCGAATCTTTAAATTGCCCACTGATACACCTACCTATATGCTACACCTAGAGACTGGGATTCCACCACTGTTTTTGAATACTCTAAAGCTCCATTTAGACTATGTGGTAAGAGTTATGGCAATGGAGGAGAAACGGATTCCAAAATTAGTGCTATTCCACATGCTATCAACTAAGGGAAACTGTGTTGAGGAATGGAATAAGCTGGCGTCCGATTGTGATTTGGATTTGCAGATTGGACCTACTGAGCAATCTACATCTTTAAAATGCAAGTTCAACATCCTGCTGAAAAAGACTGGACAAAGAATGTACGACAAATTTGTAAGCGAGGCGCAATTATCACTATATAGAACATATTATAGCAAAATTATTCACCATCTGCAGGACAGAACGTATTTCGTTGCTGGAAACACAACCGAAAAGATAAGCACGATATTTAAAATAAGGGGAAAGTTAATAAACCTGAACTTTATACCACGCCGATTGGATCTACCTATTTTATGCGAGCTCTGTAACCGGAAAGAGCGAGAGGATGTTTTTCATTTCCTGGCAGTGTGCCCTATACTTAAGGAATTTCGATGCAAGTATTTTGGATGTCAAACACTGGAGTTAGAGGAAGCGGTCAGTATTTTAAACGGTGATAGAGGCTGGAATGTTTTGTATAACTTTACAACGAATGCACTACGTTATAGATTACGTATAATGGAGGAAGATTTTTGAAATATAATATTTGAATATTTTTCGCATTACTTAGGAGGAGAATTTTATTTTATAATTAATGTCAATCTGGTAGACGGCCTTAAGCCAAACCAATTAGACTAAGAAAAGAAAATGTATCATGTATTTTTATGAATTAAATAAATAGTCAATAAAACTAACTAAGCATCGTAAAGGGTGAAGCTTTGCCACTCGTATTTTATATTATGAGCAGCAAAACCAAAATGCTGTATGAAGAGTTTTTCTATAAACTATGTCGTCTTTCGTGTGATTATAATATTCCATTATTTCCCGAATTCATTTTGTCTGACTTTGAAAAGGCCAGTATTGGAGCGGCAAAAATATTTTTTTCAGAAGCTATTAATAAAGGATGTTTCTTTCATTTTGGTTCAATTATTTGGAGAAAAATTCAAACCGAAAAACTGCAAATTAAATATGGGAACGATGAAGAATTTAGTCACCAAATGCGAATGATTAAAGCACTTGCCTTTTTGCCACCAGACGAGATACCTGCGTATTTCGATGAATTAAAAACAGTTTTGGATAATGATAGTAAGCGAATAGCGAAATGTTTCAAAAAAATAATGACATGGGGTGCGGTAACAGAAAGCAGTCATTTTCAAATAAGATTACAATTTCTTCTCCTGCCTACAAGCCGAAATTCTGGTCAGTGCATGACCAAAGGCTATTCAAACTACCAAGAACTCAAAATACCCTAGAAGCTAAAGGTTCTTGTTGGAGCATCACATGTTGGGTTGTATAAACTAATTGCAAAGCTAAGTAAGGAGTATCTAGTTGTCAAACAAACTGCAGATAAAATTCAAAAAGGGGAAAAAGAAATCCCAAGAAGTTGTTCTTAAACAAGCAAAACAACTTTCAACCATCATTAATGATAAAAATAATTATAACAAATTAGATTTGCTTAAAAATATCGCAATCCATTTGTCTTTGCAATGACAAATTTGTATAAAAGTTTTCCCAAAATATTGTATGAATAATGTTTTTTAAATTTCTGTTATTGAGATTGAATTTATTAATAAAATTCATTTTATACATTCATAGCAGCTTTTTTTGTTTCACTCGAATGTTCCGACAACAATCGACATTTTTGCCGACAATTTATTTATAATATTATAGTCGTCATTTTATTGACCTGTATTTCAAAGTTTCAACAATTTAAATTGTCAGTATAACTTTAGTCGACATTTTAACAATCAACGAAATTGACAAATTTACAATCGACATTTTTTTTGCGGCATGGAATTTGCCGCATATTTTCTTTTTCTGATGCGTTGTCCATAAAATGAATGCAATCTGTTAATGCACAACATTATTTTATTTGTTTGTAGCTGAAATTCATATTTAATAGCTTACATTTAATATTTTCCGATAGAAAAATTGTAAGTTACCATTCTTCTTCGAGCAAAAAAATATATTTGTTTACATGTCAATGTATTAGGCAGTTCAAATACGAGAAAGAGTAATGCCAAATACTCGTAAATTGTATAGTTACATAAGGCGCTGATTACACTTCTTCGTAATGAAACTTTCTTTTATCTGTTCGTGGTTTTTTTAAGAAAGTAAAAATAAGAGATTGGAAAATCGGGAGATTTCGTAGAATTTTCGGAAGACCGGGAGATTAGTCAAAAATCGGGAGAACTCCTGGAATATCGGGAGAACTGGCAACCCTTTGGAAGCTGTGTACGGGGACTCTGCACCATCACTTACCGACGTGAAATTTTGGGCAGCTGAATTTAAACCGTGCCATCTTGGGAGACGATGAACGTTTGCGACGTCCAAAAACTTCAACCACTGACGATAGCATCGCTCAAGTTCGCCAAACGTTGCTAGACAAATGTCGAATTAAAGTAAGAGAGATAGCAGAGGCTATGAATATGTCCAAGAAACGTGTTTTTCACATATTAAATCAAGATTTATGCATGAGACAGCTAATTGCGCGTTGGGTCCCCCGTTTGTTCACGTAAGACCAAAAGCGTGTTCGAATAAACACTTCCACATAAAAGTTTTGGCGTCAATTAATTACTGCAGATGAAACTTGGCTACACCATTATACCCCATAAACAAAAATACAGTCAAAAACAGTGGACTGCGAAGGGGGAATCGGCTCAAAAAAAAAGCAAAAACTGTTTTTCGGCTGGGAAAGTTGGAAAACTGAAGGCAGAAATTGCGGAAAAAATTTTGTTTCACCAAGACAATGCGCCGTCTCACACCTCAACGGTTGCCATGGCGAAAATCCACGAATTACGGTTTAAACTGCTTGACCAGGGTGGTCTCCAGATCTAGCCCAATGCCACTTGTTTTTTGTTCCCTAAGCTAAAAGTTGCACTCGGAGGGCAGAGATTTTCGACAAATGAGGAGGTCATCACTTTCGTAATTAATTATTTTGTAGAGAAAAACGCCGAGTACTATTAGGACGGGTTAAAGTAATAGAAGAATCGCTGGTAGAAGTGTGTAGACTTACAAGGGTACTGTAGAAAAATATAAATAAAATTGAAAAAGAAAAAAAAAAATGTTTTGTATCTTTGTTAGGTTCGGAAACTCTACCATCCTCGTACTAAGTCAAGTGGGTATGGGCGTGTCAGTGAGTGGGTTTAAAGAATTGCACTTTTTCTACTGCGGGCTCTTAGAAGCCCTTGTCTTGCTAGCTCAAAACTCAAAGCCCAAAATGAGGTAACACACGGTCAATCGATTTGTCCAGCGGTGCTAATCATTTGCATATGTACAAACTACTCTCTATGGAAAGCCTTGAAGTCCATAAGGAAACCTGTAATGCACTCGCCGCCAATTAGGAAAGCTAACGGGGAATGGGCAAAAGAAGATAAAGAGAAAGCAGAATTATTTGCCGATCACTTAGAGGAAACGTTCAAGCCGTTCGATGGACAACCGTTGATCGAAGATCCGAATGTTAATATGGCACCCGACAACTTTAAAGTAAAAACCGTATCCCTGTCCGAACTTCGAATGACAATACAAAAATTGAAAAATAACAAGGCTCCGGGATATGATTTAATCACTGGCGAAATTTTGAAAGAGCTACCGAAAAAAGTGCTGGTTAAGTTGCTCTACATTATAAATGCTTCCTTAAGACTATTATATGTTCCAAGGCAATGGAAAGTCGCCGAAGTTATTATGGTTCCGAAACCGGGGAAATGTGCAAATGACAAGAAATCATATAGACCCATTTCACTTCTGCCAATAATATCTAAGGTCTTCGAGAAACTTCTGCTGAAACGATTGCAACCAGTAATTGAAGAAAGACACTTGATCCCGGATCATCAATTCGGGTTTCGGGTCAAACATTCCACAATCGATCAGGTGTATCGAATAACGAACGAGATTGAAAAAGCTCTAGAAGGGGAAAAAATATGCTCTAGCGCTTTTCTCGACGTATCGCAAGCCTTCGACAAGGTATGGCACGAAGGCCTAAGGTATAAGCTAAGGGTAATCTTACCGGAAAAGTTGTACAGAATATTGGAATCTTATCTTGAAAACAAACTTTTCCGTGTTAGACACGGGAGTGAATATTTGGATTTCAAAGATATCTACGCCGGTGTTCCACAAGGAAGTGTTCTCGGTCCAATCCTGTTCTTGCTCTACACAAGAGATATACCACAAGATGAAGGGACCGTTGTAGCAACGTTCGCAGACGACACGGCTATCCTCGTAACGGATGAGTCAGTCGAATCATCAACGGGAAAACTCCAACGAGCTTTGAACAATGTATGCGAATGGACAAAAGCCTGGCGAATAGTCCTCAATGAGACAAAATCAACGCATGTCAATTTTACGTTAAGAAAGATAAACAACGTACCTATATCCATTAACTCGGTACAAATACCTTACGCAAACGAGGCAAAATATTTAGGAATGACCCTAGACGCAAAACTTAAGTGGAAACCACACGTTAAAAAGAAGCGCGAAGAGCTCGAAATCAGATTTAGAGAAATGTATTGGCTACTCGGAAGATACTCGAAGTTAAGCGTATACAACAAACTGCTTCTGTATAAGCAAGTGCTAAAACCGTCTTGGACATATGGTATACAACTTTGGGGTTGTACCAAACCAAGCAATATGGCTCTACTGCAAGCATTTCAAAATAAAATGCTAAGAGCAATCGTGAATGCTCCTTGGTATATAAGGAATAGTGATATTCACAGAGATCTAGGAATTGCTACCGTGAGGGACGAAGTAACAAACTTTGCTCGCAAACTTCGTACCCGTCTTCATGTTCATTGCAATAATGAAATAATCCGTACTATGGACGTGACAAACCTTGAGCGCCGACTACAAAGAACAAGACCTTTCGACCTAGCGCCGTAAGGAAAAACCGCATGTAATGACGGTATTAGTAGGTGCCTTCACTGGAAAGCTACCTACCTAACGCGATTAACACTACAGAAGCGTAAACTACTCGTTAAGGCAACTTAGTCGTAGTCATCACCAAAAAAATGAAAATATGAGAGGAACGAATTTCCTACTACTATGAGTAGTTCCCATAGTGCCTCTCTGAGGGGGTGAGGTTTAGCCCGTAGGCATATACTGACTAGCACTGATGGCATTGTCAGATATATGAATCGGGCATAACCAATGGTACGGACCATTGGTATCTTTTGAAGATTCCTGCACCTCCAGGCGCAACCAAAAAAAAAAAAAAAAAAAATGTACATAAATTCTTTAAAGGATATATCTCCAT
The DNA here is from genome assembly GCA_945910035.1 of Brachypalpus laphriformis. Lineage (NCBI taxonomy): Eukaryota > Metazoa > Arthropoda > Insecta > Diptera > Syrphidae > Brachypalpus > Brachypalpus laphriformis. Next base: position 227,579,848 of record OX246753.1, on the reverse strand, counting down.
AATTTCTCAGTGTTAGAAACTATAAATCAAAGTTAACGTATCCTATGGAATCAGGTATGAAGAATATAAGAATATAAGCGATCCACATAAAAATTCTCAAAATTGGATGAAGTTGAGCTATGAGGGGTGGGTATTTTGACTAGAGGGTTGCGAGCAAAATAATTAAAGACGGGGTTTCTATTTTTTTCTATAAATAAAAACTATTTTAATACCAGCAGTTAGTTAGTAAACGAAATTTACGTACGAAAATTGTTTGCCTTCCCCTAAATCAGTACTCAGTTTTGAACCTCAGCGTTGAGACACCACTCTTCAGTTGCTGGAGCTGTGTTGTTGTTTTTACGACTATCTTACCTCTTACTCATTGTGTTGTACTGTTGTCGTTCTACCTGTTGGATCAATTTATATGTGAAAAAGTGTACCTGTGTGTGTGGTGTGTGCTTAATATCTACCTGTCTAATAAGTAGCAGCGACAACAACACCACCAACAGACCCACTGCAGACCCTCTGCGTGATTCAAAATTGAATGGAATTGGACGAGGATGGTATGAACTCTATACCCATGCGGGTTACTGTGTATGGGTGGTAGTTGGTCAGCTATAGTTCTGCAGTTTACCTTGTTCGTCTCCAACTACCAGCAGCGGGAGATGGAGAGAATTAAACTCGTATCTGGGACCTTTTACTATTCGTTAGATGCACGATTGGTTCAGTTTTAAGGAAACCTTTCCCAAGCGAGGTTTGAGACTACTTGAAGTCCGCGTTTCGTAACGATCGTGCGTGCTTGTGTGTGCGAGTGAAAACAAAATTTTTGAAAAATGTTAAAGAAATTCAAGGAAAATTTTAATAAATTCACGAAAAATGCACTGAAATTGCAGTTTAGTTTTATTTGCCAGTTTTTAATCTGAAGGATATATAAATTTATGATACATATATACATACATATAATGTAATTGTTAATTGAGTATATATAGGTATATTGTATATTTATTGTCTTGTGCGCGATTTTTGTGTTCAAGTAAAGAAGTAAACGAGTTAAAGAGTATGTGAGAAAGAAAGAGCGAAAGAGAAAAAATAAAATTAAAAATAAATAAATTATTGCGTTTTGTTTTGGTATGAAAGTGATTTGTTTGGTTATTTACCAACTTAGCGTTCGCGTGTGTGTTTGTATTCTACTTTTGTGTTGGAATTTCCAAATTACAAGAAAAAAGTGTTTGTTGCTCTTTGTGAATGCGCGAAACGTGAATTCAAATAAGATTCCAACGAATTTTAATTGTTTTTTTTTATTGTTACAAATTGCCTTGCCAATTATTCTTAGTGCATATCTAATATTGGAAAGAATAAAATTTGCGTTTGCGTAAAAATCTCGTAGATTTAAACTATTGAGATTTTGAATGATTGCATTTTCCTAATAACAAGCAATACTTTGGATACCAATGTAAACGATGGCCACATTAGGCCTTTCAAAAGTTTTCATCCTGGATAAATACTTTACGGAATTGCAAAAATTTTGGGAAACAGAAAAAAAGTTGCAAGGTAGGTTAACATACATACTCGTATTTTAACTCCATTCCTATTCTCATCTTTATGACATAGTCTCAGTAGCAAACTACCATTTTCCTTCGCTCTTGAAGCAATTTCTTCTTGTTTTTTTGTTTTTAAGATTGCTGCTTGGTAGCATTTACCCATTTTTAGTGCAAAGACAGAGAAACACTTTGAAGTAGAATTTTATTTCTATTCGTTTTTTATTCACCTATGTAACCTGTGTATACTTTGGGTAGCCATTTTAGTTTGAATTTGGCGTTGCAGCGCGCTTTGACGACGTTGTAGCATTTCGGTATAATGCCTCGAGTGATGGCTTTTTCGATATAAACTGGTTTTAGACTTGGCTAGAGTCTCTATTTCTTAGCATTTATACCTTAAAATGCTGGGAAGTTGTTGGGCGAACGTAAATGTATGTATGTACGTACATATGTGCATTTATCGTTAATATAAACTAAAAAGTTTTGATTTATAGACAAATATGCACACTGGAGCGGAAAAGTTTCCGATCACATTTTATTTGATGGCTTATACGGTTAAGAAATTTTTGAATATTTGGTAATTATTCACACTGAGATACTTATACCTTTGTAGTAATCGTTGAAAGGAACATTGGAAGTCTATTAGTAGCCGTTGTATTGCGGTTGGTAATTTATGGGATTTAAACTAGTACAAATAGGACTAGTACGAATACATTATCGATAAGGAGTTAATTGTCTGATATCCCTAGAGATCTTAGACTTGCTTGTACGTAAGGCATACATACTATTACTACTTAAATCCTTGAACCCCTCGAGGGGCATATGGTGTCAACAGCGCCTGTACGCCATCTTGTTCGGAGTTCTGCAACGCGTTTGAGCTGCCTCCAACTCATTCCCAAAGAACTTGATTCCTCCTCGACTGTCTTGTGCCACGTTTGCCTAGGGCGTCCCGCTGGTCTGCCTGCCTGGGTAAGCGGATTCCACTGTATGGCGTATTTCACAATGGAGTTGTCTTCGCGCCGTAGGGTGTGTCCGACCCACTGCCAATTTATCCTCCGCACAGTAGTGTCTATAGGTTCTTGGCCCGTTCTCAGATAAAGGTGTTAGTTGGATATATGATTGGGCCAAAATATCCTCAAGATGAGTCTTAAGCATTTTATTACGAAGATTTGCAGCCTGCCTATTGCAAAGGTAAATCAGTTGAAACGGCATTACACTCGTTGGTTCGTAACATTGAGTACTCCCTGTTTCACAAGGAATATACAATGGTAGCCTTCTTAGATATAGAGGGTGCTTTTAACAATGTCAATGCATCAGCGATTGCAGATGCACTCTCGGACCTAAAGGTAGACAACTCACTATGCGAATTGATCAATTTACTGCTTAATGGTCGGATTATCAACTCAGAGCTAGGTGGGACGTCTTCTAGAAGATCTTTCAGTAGAGGCACTCCGCAAGGTGGTGTTCTATCTCCTCTCCTTTGGAATTTGGTGGTTAATGAACTATTGACAATACTGGAGGGTGAAGGATGCACGGTGATTGCTTATGCAGATGATGTTGCTATAGCAGTCTCAGGAAAACACCTTAATACTTTAAAAGAACTACTACAAAATGCTTTAAACAAGTTAACCAGATGGGCGGTTCGGTGTGGGTTGAGTGTAAACCCACATAAAACTGAACTGGTACTCTTCTCAAAGAAATATAAAATTCCGTTCCTCGGTCATCCCTCTGTTAATGGTATCAGCTTAACTTTCTCTGATAAATCGAAATATTTGGCTTTTATCCTGGATAGGAAACTAAGCTGGAAACCTAACATTCAAGAAAGAGTCACGAAAGCTACAATAGCACTTTTCTCTTGCAAAAAAGCAATTGGAAATAAATGGGGTTTACAGCCTCGAATAACTTACTGGCTATACATCTCGGTCATTAGACCGATACTCACATACGGGGTGATTGTTTGGTGGACAGCCTTAGAAAAAGCTATAAATCGCGACTATCTAAGCAAAGTCCAGCGTATAGCTTGCCTGTGCATAAGCAGAGCACTGCGTACAACTCCCTCTGCGGCACTAGATATTATGCTTCATCTGTTACCCCTTGATATATTTAGCAAGCAAATGGCAGCGAATGCAGCCGTTCGCCTTGAAGCTACCCAACAGTGGTCAAGTAAAGAATTTGGACACGCCTCCATTCTGAATAAATTCACACAATCTCTCCCGAAAACACGGACTACACCATCCCCCGTCTAAACTTTGACAAAAACTTCCTTGTCACCATCCCGTCCAGATCACTCTGGAATGAAGAGGCTTTCATAGAAGACGACTCGATCCACTTCTACACTAACGGCTCGAAAACGAAAGACGGTGTTGGTGGAAGTGTTTTCTCTGACAGGCTTAATCTTGAGCTCTCCTTCCGTCTACCAGATTATTGTAGCGTGTTCCAGGCGGAACTAATGGCGATTAAGGAGATCTTATCTTGGCTAAGGAAAAACGTGATATCCGCCAAGGACATCCACATCTTTTCAGATACCCAAGCTGCAATGAAATCCTTGGAATCGATCTCTATAAATTCAGTAGTAGCCCTAGACTGCCTTTCGTTTCTTGCGGAGATGTCGGAGCAGTTTAACATTCACCTCTGTTGGGTGCCGGGGCATAGGGACATTCGGGGAATTGTAAGGCTGACGAACTCGCCAAATTAGGAACAATTGTACCCATCCTTCCAGATAAGGATAATTTAGGTACACCAATCGCTACTTGTAAACTTAAATTCAAGCTAGATGCAATCGAAAGAACAAATCTTAGGTGGACAAGTGGTACAACATGTCTAGCGACTAAGCAGATTTGGCACAAGTTGGATCTGAAACGCTCTAAGAAATTGATCTCTCTCAATCGATTGCATATTGGCTCTATTATATGTGTAATTACAGGACACTGTCTAAAAGGCAAGCATGCAACAAGGCTTGGCGTATTTTCAAATGATTTTTGCAGAAGCTGCATGGACGAAGAAGAGGAAGAAACTATTACTCACCTTCTCTGTGCATGTCCAGCTCTCTCCCATAGAAGGAAGCTTCACCTAGGAGCGTTCTACTTTAACGATTTAGGCGATCTGATAGATTTAGATATCAGGAGCCTCCTTCTCTTCATCAGAAGCTCTAATTGGTTTTAACGAGTAGGCTGGGATTACATGATCCTCGTGGTACCCCAACAGACCTTTCTTGGTCTATGTGTGTTGGCGTAAGCTGGCAGCCACTTCAACCTAACCTAACCTAACCTTTGCAGCTTGCGTGTGATAGTGGTATCCACCTTCCAAGTACTGCACCCATACAGCAGTACTGATTCAGCGTTGGAGCGGAACAGACGCAGCTTGATATTTAACCTGAAGACATTGCTTCTCTAGACTTTCGATAGCATTCCGAACGCAGCTTTTGCCTTCTCGATTCTGCTGCACATATCCAGTTCGGTGCCACTGCGGTTAGCCTAGACCACACTCCCTAAGTACAAGATATAAAGTTGTCTACTTTCTCGATTACCCGTGGCCTATTTCACCAAATTACAATTATAATTACAAATTTGTATTTGTTGATTACATTTACAAATTTGTTTACTGATTTTCTGTTTCACAAACTACAAACTTAATTCCAAAAAATTTGTTAAAAAGAGCAAAAAATGAAGGGTAATTGTATTTGTTATTTACAAATACACACAAAAATCGTTTCACCGTTTATTTTTCAGAGTTGTAATCAACAATTGTTTTTTATAATTTTGTAAGTCCTCTAACTGATAACATCAAAGAACAAAATGAATAAACAGAACAAACATTAGGGGGTGGCAATGGTGTAGTGGTAACATCGTCAATTGCCACGCTAATGGTTCATGGTTCAAATCCTGATGTCAGCAAGCATTTATTTATTTCTCATGAAATATATAAAGTCAGTCCGATCATTTGCAAAAGCTTCTGTGAACACTACTGCGAAGGCATAACACTGGCAGTAGCTTGGTCATGTGGCTGGAAAAATTGTTCGGTCTGTTGATGATGATTTGCCCTTGACATCGATTATCGGGAAAAAAGTACTGTGAATCAGAAGCAATGACAATAATAACAAAAAAAATATCCCTAGTTATCTGGACGCCACCCCCGGAGAATAGCAGAACCATAAACAACTGAGCTTCAAGAACCACTACACCAAAAATCTTTCTCTCTCTCTCTCTATCCATCCTTTCCAACGCCCGCACTGTGTGTAAACATGTTAAAGGTATTCATAACCCTTTGAGTGCGCGCAAATTATAAAAAAAAAAAAAAATCGCTGGTTTAATTCGCGATAAGAAAAATGTTTTATTCGGCAAATTTTCTAATACTATAAGACGTTTTTTTTTTTTTGAGGCTAGGTTAAAATCTTCAACAGGACACTATGAGGATCGACAGCGCGTGCTCATAGTAGTGTGGGATTTTTACCCACTAAAAAACCTCCCTTCAAAACAGACTTGTTTTTTATTTTTACTACAACTAAGTATTCGACTTATCAAGTAATTTTTTAATGACGTTTTACAGAAAGTAGTAGTAGTAAACAGTATATTTATTCTCAACAAACATTTTGTTAACATGTTCATTATAAACAATTCAAATTTTATTACGACAATGACCATATTAGTCGTCTGCCGGAAAGTTGGTTAATTAGATTTATTTACAGCGATACAAGTGAATTTAGTATTATATAAAGAGCACAATATAAAGAACAAGTGACATATTTACGGATAGCAAATGATAATACTTTTAATTGAATTCTTGAATGAGTACTTTTCTGTGAGACAGACCTATTTTCATAAAATTTGATAGTCTATTCCATTCATTGGGGTTTTCTCCATTAAGAATTCCTTTCATTTCTTCATCAGCAAGGCAAGTTTTTCCGAGGTAACGCAATCTAAATTCATTTAACACAGGACATCTGCCTAGAAAGTGCTGGATATTCTCTTCTTCGCGCATATTGCATAGTGAGCATAAGGTTGACTCCCAATTTCCGAATCTACTACCGTTAAGCCATAGTATATCACATCTTGCTTTAAAAATCCAGATGATTTTGTTTAGATCATTATGGTCCGAAAAGTAAATTTGTCCTCTTGAATAATCCAAATATTTGTATATTACAGGTATCTTCCCATTAGAAGTTCCTGCTAGCTCCGCAGTTTAGACGCGGTTACTTATCGTCTAAAGGTTTGCTTCTTTGTAGACGGCGTAATCAATTTCTTTCATTCAAAACTTGGAAGCCTGTAATATTAACGTGACTTTCTAGTCGACTTTTATGCTTTCTCGCATAGTTTTTGATTTCGTCTTCGATTGTTTTAATGCCAAGATCTCTATGGATATCACTGTTTCTGATATACCATGGCGCATTAACAAAAGTTAGCAAAATTTTAATATTACTTATTTTGGTTCAACCATTTGTACTGGTTGTAGCACTTGCTTATATAAAAGCAGTTTGTTCTCTTTATTGAGCTTGGAATTTTTTCCAAGTACCCAATAGGTACATTTCTCTATATTTATTATCTAGTTTTTTTGGGTTTATTCTTTACATGCTTTCCATTTCAGCTTTGCATCAAGTGTCATTCCAAGATACTTAGGCTCGTTTGCAAACGGAATTTAAACCGAGTTTGAAAAGATCGACAAATTATTTATTTTCTTATAAGTAAAATTTACATGAACAGATTTGGTCTCGTTGAATGCGATTCGCCAAATCTTTGTCCATTTATTTACTCTATTCAAACTTCTTGCAGTTTTTCTTTAGTATTTTCGACCGTTTTACTTACTGCCAAGATAGCAGCGGCAAATGTAGCTAGCTGAGTGCTCTCCTTGCGTAATATCACGAGTGTATAATAGATATAAAACTGGACCAAGAACGCTTCCTTGCACCACCCCAGCCATTATTTCCTTAAAATCTGAATATTCGTTTCCACATTTGACACAGAATAGTCTATTCGTAAGGTAGTTCTTCAAAATATTATATAGGTGCTCTGGTAGAAGTTGTCGTACTTTAAACTTTAAGCCTTCGTGCCAGACATTGACAAAGGCTTGAGAGACGTCAAGAAATACGCTTGAACAAATCTTTTTTTCTTCAAGTGATTTTTGATTAGATTCCCAGATAAAACCAAAAAGTCTTTCCACGGTCCCACCTCTCGCGAGCGTCTGACAAACATCCGAGAGTATTGTTTTCACGAAAAAGCTTTTCAAATCGCCGTTCCCTTCCATTCGTGTGAAAAATACAACGCACACAACATGAGTGGTTGCGAAAAGCTAGGCCCTGGCACTTTAAAGAGCTGTTGCGCCTAATATTTGTATTTGTATTTGTAATTCTTTTATTTCCGGAGGATATCGCAAACCGTATCTGTCCGGCGTTTTCCTTGGAATGGGCGTATTATTCCAAGAGGCGAGCTGTACGATCTCAACGAAGCGGTCAACTTCAACCTCAAGTTCATAGGGTGTCGTAAGTGGAACGCTTAGTTCAACATTATCTTCAATTTCATTCCTAAAGCCTTCCCAGTTGGTTGTTCGACCAGTTAATCTCGCTGGCTCTAGGTTATAGACTAGTTTTTCGCTCATTCTCCTTTTTAACGAGAAAAGCCAGAATCTAATTTAACAGATTCTTCTTCTTCCCTTTATCAGCGAGGCTACGATCCGAAAACAAGGGATCACAACCCTCCCACTCCACCGCACTTCCACCGATCCGCCTGTGGGGTTCGCCTATTTGACCTCAGAAAATATCACAAGGATGATACGCCTCTCGCTTTTCCCGAAGGGTGACAAGCGTGGTAATCATTATAGCCTTTTATTTTTAAATGCGATTTCTTTTTTACGTGGGTTTCAGAAATCAAGCAAATATCAATATCTTTTTCACGCACGAATATTTCCAATTCGTCGAGTTTTTGCAATAGTCCGTTTGCATTCCAAGTACATATTTTTAACATTCGTTTGTCATTCATATTCAAGTTGAAGTACGCGTTTTCTGAGAATTATTGTCAAGCTTAACCAGCCTATCGAGAATAATTTTATTTATTTTGCTTTGTTCTTCAAATTTCTCGAGAATAACCGACAAAACATGAGAAACAGGGTCCGTCGAAATTTCAACGTTTTTTGGTTTTTCGGATGCCGCGGCCTGAGCGTAGGTCTGCACTCCTGCTGTCCGAGGGTCATTACCTGGCGGCTTTTTCGACGTTAACTTTTCAGTACCGTTTCTTTTAAGAACAGAGGTCGAGGACTTTTCTGTTGTCACTCTTTCCCTCATCTTTTTGCGCTCTGAACCCGGTAGTTTTAGTTTGCCTACTTTCTCCTGTGCATTCTTACGCTTTGGCTTAGTTTGCAGTTTAGATTTTGCAAGGGGCTTAAGGAGCATATCTCTCCGTTTTTGCAGCTCCTTAGCTACTTCACAGCCTCTATAATTTGCCGGCTGCTTTCCCTTACAGTTAGCACATGTTGCAGAGGTTTGTTTATTTACTCCACAGACTTGGGAGAGGTGATTTCCGGCGCATTTCACACATCGCGGTTCTTTTTTGCAGTACATTTGCGTATGGTTAAATCCATGGCAACGTTTGCACTGCGGAATCATTCTTAAATTTCTACGCATGGGCTCGATTTTTACCACGATATTTAGTATGCCTCTAATTCGGTAGATATCGTCGATATTATCCGATTTATCGAAGGTAAGCATAAAAAGTGGAAGTCCACACCTTACCAAGACGTCTTTATCTATTTCCGTTTGTTGCTTCTCCTTCTTGATGATATTAACTGCATCAATAATTTTAAAGCCTTTGGCTTGAAGGCCAGTCATAACCTCTTCTTTGGTGCATGAGGGGTGGAGTCTCCTTGCAACGACACGATGTGGCCTTTCTGACTTGATTTCGAAAGTATACCACTGAATTTTTTCGGTATTTAGCTTTTGGGACAGAGTTCGGTAGTCATTGTAGTCATCGACGTTGACTTTCCACGCATTATCCCTCAAAGACGTAACCTTATACTTTGATGTTATTATTCCTTTAAGGAGGCTTTGCAACTTATTGTATTCCGTTATCCCGACGATGTTTATTGGTGGGGGTGGACGAAATTGCGCTCGAAGTTGCTTTACTTGCGGTTCTTTGTGATTTTCTACTTTCACGGGCTCGACTTCGGGCGATGAACCGGCTCTCCGTTCTTTACTAGGTCTTTTCTTTGGGACCCGATACGTTTCGCGTGCTAGCTCTTCTTCGTCTGTGTGGTATTCCAGACTAGCTAAGCGTGCTGGAGTACATTCGCGTTCTCTCTGGAATGCGTGTTCTTTAGGACCTTATTTTCTTCTTTTAATAAGTCTATCTCTTTCTGAAGATCTTGATAGAGTAGATCCATTTCATTAAGCTTGATTCTGAGTGTTTTATTTTCTTCCTCAAGACTTTTATATTTCGCTGAGTCCTGAATTTCGCGCGCTGGCGCTCCCGGTGGACTTCTTTTCCCGGAGTTATTCGATCTTGGTGGAAAGTACCCTTGCACTTTTTAAGAAGGGATTTATTAGTTGCAATAATTGGCTCTCCCCAGAATCCATAGAACCGACCTCCGAAGAGGGTGGATTTTCCAGTGAACCTGGACTGCCACCTGGGGTAATTAATCGTTTTGTTTTGCTCATTGCATTTTGTGTATACACTACTCTCGGTATACGGAGGATGGATTTTAGTCGCCTCTTACGATAGGCATGCCTACCTCGGGTATATTCTAACCCCTATCCGAAGGGGGTGTTTGTATATGCGTAAGAGAGCAATAAGTAGATTTATAAGAGAAAGATGGATGAGTAGCGCATGCTTATAGGTTAGGTTAGGTCAGGTAGGGCGATGAGGTTTTCTTAAAATACTATGCACTAAGGTCGGCCCATTGCGATCCTCAGGGAGCCTTCATGACAAAAGACCTAAAACAATTCTCCCATACACTTAATTTCCCTACAGAACTTAAAAATCAAGGATCTTACCTCTTCTAGGTTGTGGAAGAAGTATCTTCCAAGGTACATTAGCCTTGTCCTGGCAATGCCTTGGCATTCACAAAGTATGTGCGTTATGTCCTCTGAGACATGTAGGTCATTGCAGTAACTAAAAATATCGTTATTTGATAAACCTAGGCTCATAGTATGCTTTCTTAGAAGAAAATGGTCGGAGAGTATTCCTACCGCTGTTCTTAGTGGTGATGGGTGCATTGGAAGTTCATAATCGATTATAATCGATTCTTCCAATATCTCGAGATATCTCGAGATATTGTCTGAAATCATTCGAATGATTTAGTGTACCTGCATACTTCTGTCGAAGTAGACAGAACTGAGAACGAGTGCAAAGGGTAAACACGAAACAAAAACTGGTGTCTTATCTCTCATGTCTCATGTCTTAATTTCAAATTCGTGTAACTTCAGGGTAGCATTGTATAATCGAATGATCATTCAAGATATGAGTGCTATATGCATATGAGCACACACTCCCCAGAAATCGAGATATGAGATGTATATTCGAGTAGCAAAGCGAATGAATCGGGTACTGTTTTAGTCGGATACACATCTCATACCTAGAATCGTGATATTAGTGGAATCGAGAACTTTGTTTGTGTATTCAACCATTTGGGGAGTTTGTTTTCATATGCATATAGCACTCATATCTCGAATGATCATTTGATTATACACATCACTCGAGTACTAATGTCTCGATTCTTTAAATCATTCGATTATGCCCATCACCAGTTCTTGGCCAGATTCCCAGATTTCCCGCGGCCATAAGGCCTTGGACACCTTATGACCATCGTAGTTGGACCATCTTAAATAAGCCATGTTGATGATTCTATCACGAATAATAATTCTCCTAGCCATACACCTTGATGGTTGGTACCAGTTATGTCTCTATGCGGGAGGTCTCTTCCTCGTTTGGTCAGCCTGGCGGCATTTTCGATGCCGCCAACATAATCTGACACGGTTCTGCGTACATAATACCTTAAGCATTGTGCAAGAATTCCTGGCGATCTTAGACTTAGAGACGTAGGACTCTAGCGCTGACTATCGATGTAGATGGCGATATTCTTGTCGGGTATTGATCCCATCTCATGTAATTCCGCAGCTTTAAGTACAGCTAGAACCTCTGCTTGGAACACATGCATGTGTCCAGAAGTCTCAGGGCCACCTGTAGGTTAATATCTTTCAAGTATATACCTGACCCCGTGCCCTCTCTGGTCGAAGAACCGTCTGTGTATATTGCAATCTCGTTGTGAACTGTCTTCCTTCGCCAATCCTCTCTACTAGGATACATTACTTCATATGGTGTTACGAAGTTTAAGGTACGAAGGAGTCATCTGATTCATCAGGGATAGTGGCAGATGATTCCTTAAGAATGGAGATATGCCCCACATTACTAGTCTTGAAGAGACCAACGTAAGCGAGCCGAAGTACACTGTTTCCCGTTGGAAATTTGATTTGTAGCTCAAGTGGTAAAAGATACAGAAAGATCTCGAGTGCAGCCGTAAGCGTTGTGCGTAGAGCACCTGTGATGGCAATGCAGGCTGTTCTTTGTAGCATGCCTAACCACACTTAGGTTAGGTATGGACTAAGGAAGGTCCGTTGTGGTACCACGAAGGATCATGTAATCTCAGCCTACTCCTTAGCACCAATTAGAGCTTCTTATGAAGCGGAGGTGGCTTCTGATGTGTTACTTAGTTCTTTACGTATCCCACCGACGACTAGAACCCACAGGAGGGGTGAGATAACGCCTCCTTGGGTAGTACCACTGGTAACGGATTTCCTTATTAAACTAGATATATTTCCAATAGTGAAGTTAATGTTTATAGTGCCGAGCATATTGCAGAGCCAATTGGTTATGCTATGCTCGACATTCATAATTTCTAGAGCCTGTTTGATGGCCCTTATGGAGACTTATGGGTTTATAGTCTTTCGGTGAAATCTTTCTTGGTTCACCTGCTTTTGGTATGAATATAACCTGTCCTTAAACAGTGTTTAAAAATCTCACTAAACCTATTTCTGACCTTGATTGGAGCTTTTTGCGGCATAGCTGGCGAAATTCTTTTCTAGGGCCTGGTGCTTCGAACGGTGCGAATGACATAATAGCACATCGCAGATTCTTCCATGTAATGAGATTTTCTACCTCTTCCCCTGTTGACATATCAGTATAGCTATACTTCCTCGAAAGTGAACTTCAATAAACGTTCTAAAACTTCTTCGCTACTTTCTGTCTACGAGCCGGCAGATTTTCAGATGAAGTTTGGGACAGCGATGTCTTTAGCCAGCATCTTGCGAAGTCTGAAATCTTCGCTAGTATCCGCGATGGATAGCGCATGCCCATAAGCCAACTACGAAATAAAATTAAATAGATAAGTAAAAAAAAAATAGTAATTTTTTATGTTAAAAGAGAAATACGTATGTTACACGAAAGTGAAAGCGTACTTAAGTAAGCATACCTAATGAAGACCAAATTTTTCTACCAATTAACACTTATCTTCCTCTAAAGTAAAGTTAATCATACATTAGATAATCTTCAGCACTAATAACTAAGACTTTTTAGCGAACTCATACATAATTTACATGTCAAGTTGCGTGAAAAGGAAATTTGAGAAAGAAATCTGCTAACAACAAATTCTACTTACCTACCAACTCCTACTCTCAGCCTCCACGTGGTGACCGCTGGGTGCCTATTACCTTGGTCCAAGAAATGGATAACCAACCCCGTTTTGGATGATCTTTGGCGGCAGAAAATGAGAGAGGGGGCAAGAGTACATCTTCTATTTCTAGACGGCAGCGGATGAATTCCCTAGATGTTAGGTTAAACTTAATGAACACCTTGCGCGAGCCTTCGACATATTGGAACACAGGTCGGTAAAGAATTTCCAATGTCAGCAGCTTGGAATAGAGATGGTGGCAGAGGAGCCCACGGCAGCGTTCACACTCCTGCAGAGGACTTCTGCACCGGTGTGCCTGGTCCGGCATCCTAGGTGTATAACAAAAGGAACTACCCCTCCAGGTTGGGGGTTGTGCCACGTAAAAAAAGAAATAGTTCAGAAACAACCGCAAGCCCCAGATAGGGACGATTCAGCTGATGACGACGCCGGCAAACGAATTAAGGACAACGACCTTTGGATCTGTACGTGGAATGTTTGCACCCTTGAGAGACCAGGTGCAGCCGAACAATAAGCAGAGGTCCTCGACAGCTATAAAGCAGATATAATTGCCATCCAGGAAGTGCGATGGGATGGGCACGGCAAAAAGAAAATGAAAAACTCTGGCATCTACTACGGTGATTGCTACAGAGACGACAAGCAACGCTTATTCGGATGCGGATTTGTCATACGCAGCAGACTTAGGCAAGAAGTTTTAAGCTTCCGACACGTGAGCGATCGTATTATGACTATTCGGATCAAGGCTAAGTTCGCAAACATAAGCCTAATATATGTTCATGCAGCCACAGAAGAAAAGGACCCTGCCTCCAAAGATTGTTTCTACGAACTCCTCGACAAAACATATGAGCAGTGTCCTAAATACGGGGTTAAAATCGTATTGGGCAATTTTAACGCCAAAATAGGAAAGAAGGACGTCTTTGTTAGGGCAGTCGGTAAGCATAGCCTACACGACACCACGTCTGATAACGGACTAAGGCTAATTGATTTCGCTGTGGAGCGAAATGTCACCATAGCAAGCACATGGTTTCCTCATCTCGATATTCATAAGCAGACATGGCGGTCCAATGATCATGTGACGATCAACCAAATTGATCATATTGCGATCGACGCACTTTAAAGAGCTGTTGCGCCAAATATTTGTATTTTGATCGACGCAAGGCATGCCTCCAGTATTCTGGATGTCCGGACCTTCCGAGCGGCCAACATGGACTCGGATCGAATAGTTGTTGTAGCCAAGGTATGAATGCGGATATCCCAAACAAAGAACGACGAAGGACATCGAGAATATCATCGGCTTCTCCAAAAGAAGAAGAAAGAGCATGAGAAGCGGGCTTTCGAGAATATCGAGAGTTTATACTCCAGAAACAATGTACCAAAAGGTAAAAAGAACGTGTCAGAGAAGCAATGCCCGTACTGAAACCTGTAGAAATGAAAATGGAAACCACGTAGTAGAATCACAGTCGGTGCTGAGAATATGGAAAAACTACTTACGAAGACCAACATCCCGCTGCGGACAGAATGTCCCATTTAACATAGACGATGATAGCCGACATTTTCGTCCACCTGATGAAATGAAGTGAAGATAGCAATATCCAAGCTGAAATCCAACAAAGCTGGTGGACCTGACGGCTTACCGGCTGAACTTTTCAAGGTAGCTGGTGATGAATTGGTAGAGTGCATACATCAACTCATCTCTAAGATTTGTATATAAGTTCTTTTCTGCGATATTGTTTGAACGCCTGAAACCTTTTATCAACAGCCTGATTGGACCCTATCAGCGCGGTTTCAGGCCAGGAAAGTCCACCACCGATCAAATCTTCCCACTTCGACAGATCCTGGAGAAAACCCAAGAATTCCAAATCGATAGTCAACATCTCTTTATCGATTTCAAGGCCGCCTATGACAGCATCTATAGAGAAGAGCTTTATAGAGCCATGTGTAGTTTTGACATCCATGCCAAACTTGTTCGTCTGTGAAGGATGACGATGGAGAACGCTCGCTGTTCCATCAAGGTCGGTAATGACCTCACCGAGACCTTTGATGTCAAAAAAGGTTTTAGACAAGGTGACGCGCTGTCATGTGACTTCTGTAATATTGTACTTGAACGGATTGTGCAGAACTCACAAGCCAACACCGGAGGCACAATCTATTACATGTCTGTACAACTGCTTGCATACGCCGACGATAAAGACATTTTCGGAAGAACTCAGCGGGCTGTCACCGGTGCGTTTGCAAACATTGAGGCGGAAGCGGCCAAAATGCGTTTAGCGATAAACGAAGGCAAAACCAAGTATATGGTATGCTGTCAACAAGAAGGGACAACCAACACCGACGAATTGGACAGAACGTCACAGTCGGCAGCTATAACTTTGAGGTAGTAAGGGACTCTGTCTACCTTGGCTTTGCTATAAACTCGAAAAACAAGATCAGCGCAGAAATCAAGCGAAGAATAACTCTTGCCAATCGGTGTTTTCTTGGGCTTATAAGGCAACTCAACAGTAAAGCCCTATCTGGAACAACTAAGGAGACTATGCGTAAGACCTTGTTCATTCCAGTCCTGCTTCACGGCGCCGAAACTTTGACTTTATTATAAGAGGATGAAGATATCCTTGCTCGCTTCCAGAGAAAAAATCTTCGTAAGATATTCGGTCCCATTGCGCTGACGGGTTTTGGAGGAGAAAATTCAATCACGAACTATACGAGCTATACAACGACATCGGCCTAGTCAAAAAACTGCGTATTGGACGTCTGAGATGGCTATGACATATAGAGCGAATGGACACCAACGCTCCGGCTCGCAGAATCTTTGAATCTAACCCCGAGGGACGACGCAGTAGAGGACCTTCTCACTGTAGGTGGCGCGTACAAGTTCAAAGGGACCTCGACCAACTTGGAGTGCGCAACTGGAGGCAATTAGCTAAAGACCGAGCTAAATGGAGAGGCTTGTTGGTTGAGGCCCAGGTTCATCCCGGACTGTAGCGCCACTTAAGTAAGTAAGTAAGGCTCAGTTAGTATTGCCACGTTCAAAGAAGAGATCATTTGAATCCTGTTAAAAAGACAATATTAATGAACGTTCCAGAGACATCGCGAGGCAGAAGAGGAAAACCTATAAACGCCATGATTGAAAAAAATCCGCTAGTGCTAAGGCATATACATAAATTATTATTTATCAATTGCTATTCTGTTTCTTCTCGTCATCAACGTTCTAAACACATGATGATCTACTATTATTCTATTACCGTTCATATTATATATAATACATTATTTATGCTATATGTTACTTCATCGAGTTTGTTTTGAATTTCTTTATCAATTTCGATTTGCCTATCATTTTCTCTAACTAGTTCATTTTCTTACATTTTAAGGGTTTCCAAATCTTCATGATCTCTTTTTTTCGAGTTTAGCGTGATGTTTGGCGTTTACCTACTCTGGTTAATACCGTTGGTTAGGCTCGGATGGAGCACAGTCCACGTTCGTGCTTTACGATGATATTGCGATCTAGCCACCTGGACTAATTAGCAATTTTTATCTGATCTCTGTGTTTCTTATTTTCGCTTTAGAAGTTCCGTTCATCGGCGTCTCGCGACTGACGAAAGTATCTACTTATGTATGTTTATACAGGTATAAGTAAGTGCTTAGAGCATAAGACATGATATGCAGATGCATACCTATATAAACATTTCTAAATGTGAGTGTTCCCATATACCTAAACCAATTCAGATAGCTTTGACCTTTTGAGCCTTCGCACTACGTTTGCGTTGTCTTAAAGGTGTACTACCTCAGTGTTAGTGTTTCGTGGAAGCCTTTATTCGTGTCTTAGTCCATTTTTTCTAATTTCATTTGTGACACATTCCACTCCTAAATCCCCGTGGAGGTGCATTAACGATATTCCTTAGCGCTTTGTTTTGAAATCTTTAAACGATGTCTGCGTTTCCCTTTTTGGTACAACTCTCTAGTTGAACATCATATGTCCATATTGTCTTCAATGATCGCTTATATGATAAATGCTTGCTATAGATTGATAGTAGCCAATGCGTTTTTCTGTATTTTATTTCCAATTAGTTTTTTTTTTTTTGTACGTGTTCTTTCCACCTCAACTTAGCATCCAGGGTCATTCCAATATATTTTGCTGTATTCGCGTACGGCACTACTTTTTGGTTGATAGTTACCGGGATATGATTTATTTTTCTGTGAGTGAAGTTTCTGTGCACTGATTTGTTTTCCTTAAGTTTCATTCGCCATTTTATTGTCCAATTACAAATTAAGTTTACAGCCGATTACAGTTTCTGCATTGATCCTACATTTTTCTTTCCTACCGCTACGATTGCAGTGACTTCAGCAAATGCGGCCAAAATGCTACTTTCTAGCTCTGAGAGATCTGGGAGTGTATAGGAGATACAGAATGGGGCCCAGCACGCTACCTCCTACTCAGTTTTCGTTAGTTCTGAGTACGAATCTTCCTGTTTTATTCTGAAAAATTGTCCGCTTAAATATGATTCTAAAATTGCAGTATATTGTTATGGTAGGAGGCATCTTAGCTTATGATTTAGTCCTGCATGCCAAACTTTGTCAAAGGGTTGTGTTACGTTGAGAAATACTGCAGAACATATCTTTTTCTCGTCCAACACTTTTTCTATGATATTAATGACGTCTTCTTAATCCGAACTGATCATTTGGAATAAGGTTTTTTCGCTCAATGATGTGATTAAGTCGTTTACAAATAGTTTTTCGAAAAGTTTAGATATGACTGGCAGTATTGAAATTGGCCTGTATTACGACGCTTCGTTTGGTGGCCTACTGGCTACTTTCCATAGGGTGGAAACATATTTCATTCTAAAAGCAGCATTGATAAAATTCATTACATTAGTTACAACTTTCCTTGGTTGCTGTCTCAATATTTCACCAGTTATAAGGTCATAACCAGGACATTTTTCGGGTTTGCGTTATTTTTAATCTTATTTCTCACTTCGCTTGGAGTCGAAAGTTTTATTTCTTCAGTTTCTTCTCCAACTGTTTCCATAGGTATGTATCTACACGAGTATTTCCTACTCGATGTGTGGTTGAAATACATTTTTAAGTATTCCGCGAACATTTTGGCTTTATGTTCGTTACTTCTATTCCACTTTCTTTCACCTGTTCTGATGGGTGGATTTATATAATTGGCCTTTTGAAGTTTTTCATTGGTTTCTATAGCGAATAATCAGTGTTTTTTTCGTTGGTTAACCTTCTAAGATAATCTTGGATTGAGTCTTCTTTTAATGCTCTTATTTCTCTTCTTAACTGTTGAGTAAGATTGTTCAATTTCCTTTTGCCTGGGGGGGCTCTAGCGTGCTGCCATATTTTGTTCCCTCGTCTATCCGCAATTAGTTTTCTAATTTTCCTGGGATAATTTTTGGCGTGTTTATCCAGGTTGATTGTTGTATATCATTAACAAATTTTTCAACTTCTCTTTCCAGCTGTTCAATATTGTGCATTTTTTTTTTTTTTTTTTTTTTTGTCGGGATAGGAAACACTCGACTGGAGCACTCAGACACAACTGGTCCATTGTACTGCCAGAGAGCAAACCCTGATTTACCCATTTTATTAGAATTTCCTTGACTTTCGAAGAAAGCCAAGCAAGCACTTCAGTGATGAGGAGCTTACAGTACCAGCACTCACCACATCCGCACCGAAGATCTGCCACCTGATACGAGCAAAGGCCGGACACTCACAGAGATAATGTTCCGCGGTGTCGTCGCTCTCTCCACAAGCGTCGCAGATTGTAGTGTCACTTAAGCCTAACACATTAAGGTGCTTGGCAAAAGCGAAGTGGCCTGTCAAGACGCCGATAAGTTGTCTACAGTCTCTTCTGCTGAGAGACAGCAAGAATGCCGCTGATTTCTTACAGACGTCCGGGAGCATGCGTTTAGTCAACCTGCAACCTGGAGAGTCATGCCACACACAATTGTGCTCGTGAGAGACCCAATCGTCAATGGAAGCCCTAACCGAAGACGCTGGAAGACCCAACGCGGGTTCGGGACCTGAGAAAGCCTCCTCTGAGCCTTGTCTAGCAATCTCATCGGAGATCTCGTTCCCCAAGATCCCAGTGTGACCTGGTACCCAGATAAGAGACAGAGAATTCAGCCTTGCGACCGAGTTCAAAGAGTTTTTGGTTTCACGAACTATTTTGGAAGTGGTTAAAGGGTTAAGCAAGGCCTTAAGCGCAGCCTTACTGTCACTACAGACACAAATGCTACGTCCCTTCCACCTGTTCTTCACAACATAGTTCATGGCCATTAGGATTGCATAAGTTTCCGCTTGGAAAACAGACGCATATTTGCCTAACGAGAAGTGAAGTCTAATGTTGTCGACTTCCACGAAGACCCCAGCGCCAGACCCTTGACTGGTTTTGGAACCATCCGTGAAAATACGACTACATTCCATTCCCGGCTCAGACTCTGACCGAAGCCAGTCCTGGACACAAGGAAAGTCGACTCTGAATTTGCGCATCAGCTGAAGTTCTGGTGTCATTGCATCAGACGGCATATCTATAAGACAGGAGTCGTAAGATAAGTGTCGCGCAAGTTCATCAAAGTTCCAGTGTGGAGTATACCAAAAACCGCCTCGCCTAAGACGATGGATGGCTTTGATAGTGCAACCCGTGATATAAGTATCAAGGGGAGGTAAGTTCAGCAAAGCGTCTAAAGCAGAGCCAGGCGTACTCGGGAAAGCTCCCGAGCAGCCGAGACAAGCCGTTCTTTGGAGTTTCGCACAAAAGGCAACCACATATTTACGCGAGAGCCCCTTCCACCAAACAACCGACGCATATGCGAGGAATGGTCTTATCATAGCCGTGTAGATCCAGAGAACCTTATTCGGTAATAAGCCCCAAGTCTTGCCAAAAGCACCCTTACACTGCCAGAAGACTGAGAGCGCCTTGGATGTTTTCGACTCGACGTGCTTGGACCAATGAAGTTTCTTATCTAAAATCACTCCCAGATATTTGGCTTCATTGGAAATGCGAATGGTGACGCCTTTTAGTACTGGCTGAGTCAGACCGGTAAAAATCCTCCTTCTCGTAAAAAGAACAACTTCAGTTTTAAGAGGATTCACCGAATGTCCACTCCTAGTACACCATTCATCGATCATGTCCAGCGCCGACTGCGCGTTAGCACAGACCGTCACCAGGCATGGCCCGACAGAAAGTACGGCGACATCATCCGCATATGCCTCAGCGTAGACGTTAGAACTATTTAGATTGTTCAACAGAGAGTCGACCACAATGCACCATAACAATGGAGACAGAACGCCACCTTGCGGACAGCCCCTGTTTACCCCTGTCATAACATATTGGCCACAATCCGCATCCACTACCAAAGTTCTATTCATTAGCATTGCTTTAATCCACAACACTAATGTTTCATCTACCCCGTGTTGTCTGGCAGAGTCGCACATGCAGTCAAAAGTCGCATTGTCAAAAGCACCCTCAATGTCGATGAAGGTACCCATCGCGTATTCTCTCCTATCAAGCGCGCATTCAATTCTGGCCACTAGATTTTGAAGTGCGGTCTCACAGGATTTCCCACGCTGGTGAGCACGCTGCATCTCCGATAGTGGATGCAGTTTCAAAGCCACTTTGCGCACGTGAAATTCTACCAGTCTCTTCTGTAGGAATAAATGCCAGCGCCAAGCCAGCGGTGAAAATTCTTTTCAGAGTTGGCAATAACTGATCTATACCCTGTTGCAGCATAGCTGGATATATTCCATCGGTGCCAGGCGATTTGAAACCATCAAAAGATGCCACAGCATATTTGATGGCCTTATCTGTTACCACGGCTGATGCAATATACCAGCTGCGCCGAGTTTTCTGACTTAGATCAACCTCAGCCTGGGTAAGCGGGCCAAGCTGCGACGTAGTGATTATCCGATTGCCAAGAAAGTGAGTCTCCAGCAGAAGACTAAAAGTTTCCGCTTCGTCTCAGTAAACTTGCCAACAGATTTTCTCAGTGACTCCGGTTTGGTCGGCTTGCCCCTTTTGAGAACCTTAACCAACCTGCTGGTTTCACCGAGTGTCTCGATCTTTTCACAAAAATCTCTATAAGAAGCACTTTTCGACAACCGAATTAACTTCTTGTAGTCTTTTTGCTTCGATCTAAAAAGATTCCAGTCACCTTCTAAATTTGTCTTGAGTGACTTATTTAGAAGTTTTCTGGATTCTTTCCTAAGTCGCTGCAGTTCTGGGCTCCACGAAGGAACCGGAGTTCTGCAGGGGGTTTTTGTCAATGGGCACGTCAGTTCAAAACAGCTGGTAAGGACACTAGTCAGGTTTTGAACAGCATCCTCAACCTTTCGTCTCGTTCTGAGTTTAGTTGGAGTTTTGACAGATCTGTCTAGCTCTTCCCTAAACCGCACCCAGTTGGTTTTCCTCGGATTCCTCCACTCCTGCAAAGTTATGGCCTCGCATTCGATTTGGAAAGCGATGTATCTATGGTCTGACAAGGACACCTCCGGCAGTACCCTCCAGTTAGTAATTGACTTGAAATACATATTAGATAAAGTCAAATCAATTACCTCCTGCCTCCTTGCCGTAACAAAAGTTGGCTGGGAGCCAACATTGTTAATTACCATGCCAGACGATAGTATAAAGTCTAGGAGATGGTTTCCTCGTATGTTACATTTGCTGCTGCCCCAGACTGTATTCTGAGCATTCGCGTCGCAACACATGACTAGTCCCATCTCCCGAGTGTCACAGTACTTTATGAGTTCGGCAACCGCCTTCGGTGGTGGTGGCATTACCGAATCATAAGGGAAGTAAGCCGACGCAACGACGAAGGTTTTCCAACTTCCGGTCGTTTCGTAGCTTACAGCTGCAGCAACCAGGTCCTGTCCACAAAATTGTCCAAGCTTGGTTACTGAGAGGAAATTCGGCACAATTAGACAAGCTCTCGGTCTTTCAGATCGCTCGTAACATAGCACCGTTACTCCACGAACACCCCCAAAACAACATATGCGCTTGTTCCGCACGTATGGCTCCTGGATAGATGTTATGTGGGGTTTTGTACGCACCACGGAAAGTCTGCTACTTAAAAGAGCGGTAGCAGCCTTTGAGTGGTGGAGGTTTATCTGCGAAAATATCAGAGATATAGTCGCAGTTTTATTAGCAGAACGGCGCGCACCAGGTGCGCACATGCTTCCGGCGAGGCGAGCGCTCCTACCCGTGGCATTGTCTGCGTCAGCCATTTTCTGTCCGCTAGTGCTGGGACCTTTAGGGGTAACAGCACCAGTATCCACCAGATTTTGTGCGCAGATAACGCCACCGGTAAGAGTGTGCCCGGCAGAAGAGCGCGCATCAGATGCGCACACGCTTCCACCAGGAAGAGCAGGCGAAACTTGCTCAATCAGATTGGACCTGTTCGAGCCGACCGAAAAGGAGCCAGCGTTGGGTCTGAGGGATTGATCGGCTCCAGTTGGAATACTTTCTGCCGACCTAGGCTTCTTTCCTGTCGCTACTGAAGGATGACTGCTTTCGGCGCTTGCGCCTTCAGCTGACTCTGCAGCCTCTTTGTACCACGCCATCGCCGCCTTCCTTCTTCTCCTTTTCAGTTGACTCTTAGTCAGGAGCCCATCGGAGTGCGCCGCTTCGGGAGCTCGTTCAGCCTTATTGGTTTCCCGAGTCAAACCGTCACCGACACAACTTCGACCAGCTACCCTTCTATTGAGACAGAGATTAGACGTTCCAGCCGAAGCCTTTCCGCCACTTTCTTTGCCATTCCAGCCCAGTCTACCAAACGAGTCAGAGACAGAGCTACAGAAGTCTTCTGAAACAAGCGTCGCTACTACTTCTGATTCAACGCCAGAGGCGGGGGGTAAAAGTATGGTGGTTGGGACCTCCAGAATCCTCGTCCCGGCCGTAGTCAAAAAGACCACGGGTGGATTATCGTTTTCACTAGTACCACCTGGAG
The DNA here is from genome assembly GCA_945910035.1 of Brachypalpus laphriformis. Taxonomy (NCBI): domain Eukaryota; kingdom Metazoa; phylum Arthropoda; class Insecta; order Diptera; family Syrphidae; genus Brachypalpus; species Brachypalpus laphriformis. Next base: position 227,556,726 of record OX246753.1, on the reverse strand, counting down.
TAGATACCGTACAAGTTTCTTCCATCATACTGTCAACAGGTTTTGCGTCACAGTCAAGACGTCTTCAGCCTTTAGTTCGATGTCTCACCTGGGGTCCTTTCGGACGCTTAGGGTCATTGACTCTTAAGCCGTTCCGCCACGTCAAGGCAGCTGAAGAATGGGAACGGAAACAAATATTGTGCATAGGCACGCTTAGACAGCAATCTGTTCTCGTACAGAATAAGAAATCAAGACTTATTAAAACTACGGCAGGAGTACCACAAGGTTCTGTTTTGGTCCCGCTGCTTTTTTGTATCTTTGTTAATGATCTCCCGCTCCCAGTCACAAATTCATCCGTGCACTTGTATGCTGTCGATGTGCAAATATACATATGTTATGTATATCAGCAGTAGAATAGGAATGATTGAGGGCAGTGTGAGCAGGTGAGGGAGCTCGTAGCCCAAGCAAGTCCCACTGCATTGCTATCTATAAGTCCAAGCTTGATCCTAGCTATTTCTCTCCTATCTATCGTGGTAGTTCAGTGCTTCAGTACACTGCTAAAGCTTAAAACCTTGCCATTTATTTTAACCGAACTTCGGGTTTTTGCCGTTCGCTCCTGGAACTCGCCTCCCCTCAGCATTAGAAGACTCTGTGGTTCAAGCACATTTGGTGACGTCCTCTTTAAACATTTGGCTGAAGACTGATGTACAATTTGAATAACTATCTTGATCGCTTTTTTATTTTATTTATTCTTTTTTACGAGTACTTGCACGTATATTACATAATTTAAATTTTATCTTTTGAATTTTTTTTTAAGTAGCTTGTCTCCTACGAGTCTCTTTGTTTATATACTCTTATACCTTTCTTTCATTTGCAATTACGTACATTGTTTTTTTAATAACTTTTGCTAACCAAATATTGTTTTAATCTGTTGTAGAAGATCTTTTACGAAACAAATAAATTATGAAATTAGTTCTATCTGGTACTTCTGTGACAAATTTTATGGTGGATTTAATGAAATAAATAGGCCTACAAACTTTTATAGATGCTCGCGCTCTGACATATGGTATTGTGTAGAAACAACATGTGCATGCGGGCTTAAACGAAATGTGACCTCAGGCGTTTGGTCGACTTTTGATCGTAAATATTGTAAAGCCAATAGCAACGCCGGAGTAGAGCTGCTCTCTACAGTGTCTCGCATTTGACAACTCATAGCTGCTTTTGCATCCTTGCTTTTCAAACTTCCCTTCGACTTACGAAAGAATGGAAGATTTTTGTCCGATTTCTTTGTTGAGAAACTTCTATTTAAGCGGAGAAATGGAAATTTACCTAAAAATAAACACGTCAAAGATTTGTAGAACTCTGAGAAATACAAAAAATACTACCAAATTTGCATAACAAATATGTATAAACAAAAGATAAAAAATGTTAAAGAGCTGAGTGATATGTATCCATTTTACTTACACCAATTTAAATGAGAAGCAATCTAACGAGAAATTGATTACAATTCCTCCCTCAGTGCAACAGAACTTATATTCGGTGATATTGCTAACCCCAAATACCCAACCGAAACGACATTACGTTTTCCAAATTCGCTGGTCTCGCTCATTATATGTTACCACTATTTTCGGATTGTTTGATTGTGATATAATTTCTATTAATAAATATTTTATATCAAGATAGTTTCTAGAAGAGAATACCGTTTTAACAGTGTTACAAATATCTAAGTGTAACATTTCTCGTATATAAGAAAGGTGTTGCATCGATCGATTGGATGTTTTTGGACTGGATTTAGTCTACGTTGATATTTATTTTCTTTACATACTTTTTTTTTTATAAAAAGGAAACCCAAATCCCAGAGCACTCAGGCTCTCCGGTCCATTGTACTACCAGGCAGGAACCTTTCTTTGGTGCTGTGGTTGGAAAAACTTCGATGTAATTTTACATACTTACTTTACATTTAGATGCGTAAGCCTTACATAACTTTTTTATATGATATTTAGGAAATAATATTCGGAAATTATTTGCTTGTAATTTTCATTTGGTTGTGTGCTCTGTTGTGTTCGTATAGTAATATTTCGATATATATACATATTGGGTGCATGCGAAAAAATGTAATTTAAACTTTATTCTGCAGATTATATGAATAACATCTTAAGGAAGAGCGCATGCATGAGAGCAAGCCCGAGACAATCTCCGAGCTCAAAGCCAACATTGACGCAAAAATTCGAGCGCTTTAAACCTTGTCTATCATTGCGAAGCCCTATACGGCGGTCACCTAAAAAAAAACTTAATTTAGTACATTTTATTAAACAAATTAAATAAATATATAAACAATAAAGTAAGCGCCGTGGTGCAAGTAGTTAGTGTGTCGGATCACTGCGCGTGAGGTTCCAAGTTCGAATCTCAGAAAACACCAAAAAGTTTTTCCACGGTCCCCTCTCGCGAACGTCTGACAAACATCCGACAGTATTGTTGTCACGCAAAGCTTCTCAAAGCATATTGCCCTTCGGAAACTGGAGGTCCCTTCCATTCGTGTGAAAAGTATAACCGAGTGGTTGCGAGAACCTAGGCCCACGCACTTAAAGAGCTGTTGCGCCAAATATCTGTTATGCAGAAGGCAGATATTGGTTTTCTAAAAATGTTTGATATCAAAATTTTGATAGATTTTGGGCATTTATCCTTTTGAAGGAAAACTAAAAATAGGAGGCCTTTCAACTTTGTCGGTCTATCTGTTTGCCCACCTATCTAACCGCCTGTATGTATGTGCTTGAGACCAGAAATGAAAAGGCTGAAGGAATATTCTTTAAACTTCATATCCGGCCTTAGCAAATCACGATCCAAGCTTATTATGGTCATTCTATCCCCACAATTAAACGAACGGCAATATAACTTTTCGAGAAGTTTCTCATGACAACAATACTTTCGGGTGTTTTTCAGACGTTCACAAGAGATATGACAGCGAAATCCCATAGCTTATGGTGTTTTATGCAATTCGAACATTGAATTTCACGCGCTGTGTTCCGGCACTCTTTAACACTTTGCCCTAAATTTATATGTATCATGGTAATAAGACCAGACAGTCTTTTAGTTTATTTTGTTAATTTTCAACTCGAATCTTCTATTTCAATTCTTGTTCCCAGCTAAGTCAGCAAAAATAAATGTACTCAAATTCGTAATTGCTGACTTAGCAAGTAATATTTTTGTAATTTTAGTGTTGTATATATGTATTTGTAAAATAAACAATATTTTAGTATATAAGATAGTGAATAAAGTCGTCAAACACATTTTAAGAGTTTTAGTTCAGACTTCCCCCCACCAGTGGCAAGGAGTCTTCTGCTTAAATTCTTAATTCAACATTCGGTCCTTCGATCCACTACATAAAGAACCAACGACTTATTAATGCATTACCAAGGCTACTAACATTGGTATAAACAATTATATACATCAAAACATTACATCTGTACTCATAAACAGATAAATGCGTTACCAAGGCTACAAAAATTGGTAGAAACAGTTGCATCAAAACATAACATCTGTACTAATAAACAGATAAAAGCGTAGCCAGGGCTAACACTGGTAGTGAAAAAGTAAGTGGGAACAGTGCAAAAAAAAAGAAAATTAATTCATTACAGTGAAGTTTAAATGTAATTATGGCTGATGAGATGGAGATTTTTACTTGGAGGACGTACGACTCTAATATTATCTTAAAATTAACGAAGTAAAAATAAATAACACCACCCTTTGCATAGTACCAATTTACATTAACTGTAGTCACTGGCAGCGTGCCTACGACAAACTTAACGACCTATTGAATAGATTGCAGTCTTCAGATTTCATATCTGGAAACTGGCATTTTCTCATAGAAGATTTCCGGGTAGCGTTTGAAACATTTTCTGATCATATGCCCCTTGAATTAACATGCAAAGTCTTGGAAAATATGAATATTGTAAATACGAAGCCTCTAGGACTGCTACCGAAGTTAATCTGGAATCCCAGAATTCGCTACCTGTTCCAAAATAATATGAATAGAGAACTCGAGAGACTATCCGCGTTAAGCCCCTCACCCAATATTGATGCGCTTACCGTAATTTTAAAAAACTCTGTCCCAACCATTACGCCAAGAAAAAGTAATCAAACTAAGAAACAGATATGGTTCGGTAAGGAGTGTATGGCGGCTAGAAAAAGGTCGTTTCGTTTCCTTAAACTTTTCAGAGTATTTAACGCTGGAATCTTCAAGGTATTGTATGGGGCAGCAAATAGAGAGTTTAAGCGCCTTTGCTATGCAGGAGTTGATCGCATTCCCTTCGGGTTTTACAAAAATTGTACTACGGAATTTGTGTCAGTTCTCACATCTGAATTTAACCGAATATTTGAAACTGGAGATGTTCCGGAAAGTTTCAGGAAAGCTATAATATTCCCGTTACACAAGAAAAGTGATTACAATGATTCAACTAATTATAGGGGTATTTCCTTTCTAAATAGTTCAGCCAAGTTGTTCGGGACCATAATTTTCAACAGGCTTACTCAGTGGGTCGAAAATAAGAGCATTTTACACGAATAATTTGATTCCATAGCCCGTGAAGCTATATATAGATATGGAATATCAAGCAAAGTCATCAGTATTCTTAGAGCGATGTATGATAATAACGTAGCTATTGTTTGGGACGGTGAATTTGCGGCCGAAGAATTTTCAACATCAATGGGCGTAAAACAGGGATGCATTCTAAGCGCGCTACTCTTCATTCTGTTCATTAATGATATACCAGATGCTGTTGGAGGTGGAATCGAGCTAAGTCGTACAAAAATTCCTGCGCTCATGTTTGCGGATGATATAGTCTTCCTCGCCGAAACAGTAGACGGTTTGCAGTTAATGATCAACAGGCTTGAGGAGTACTGCAGAACCTGGAATTTAACTGTTAACTTGAAAAAGTGGAAAATAATAGTCCTCAGAAATGGTGGTGGTAGGCATTGCCGAATCGAAAAATGGACCTACCAAGGTGAACACATTGAGATTGTACGAGAGTATAAATACCTGGGAATCTGGATCGCACCTAATCTTAATATGAAAAAACACTTCACAGCAAGCTTGGCTTCTGCTACAGCAAAACACAGCAAAACTAGCAGAAGCCAAGCGGGCAATTTCTTCGGTTTGGGGACGCTGCATCGAAAACAAATATATAGCCCATGCCTCGAAGCAAAAAATGTTTCGTGCGACAGCAACATCTGTTCTTCTTTATGGAGCTCAAGTGTGGGGTTATTGCTCTTTTGTAGAAGTAGAGAAATTTGTACGGTATTTTCTTAAGCGCATCTTTCGGTTACCAAGTAGTACACCCAATTACATGTTACACTTTGAGACAGGAGTGCCACCGCTTTTCTTGGATACTTTGAAGCTACATTTAGCTTACATTATGAAAGTAATGGCAATGGAACGAACGAGGATACCTAAATTAGTACTTTCACATATCATATTAACTAGAGGAAACCTTGTCAAGGAGTGGGAGCGCCTAGCGTCCGATTGCGGAATAACTATGAGTATTGCAACCAATGAACAACATATGTCCTCGAAAATAAAGTTCAACAACCTACTGGTGAATACAGGTCGTATCATTTATGATAAGTACTTACATGAAGCTCAGTCATCCCAGTATAGATTGTACTATAGTAAAGTGGAACACAATCTTTAAGAACGAACTTACTTCCTAAATTGCAAGATTACGGACATGATAAGTGTAATCTTCAAAATGAGAGGTGAATTAGTTAACCTTAACTATATTCCACATCGTTAAGAACTTCCCATTTGTGCGATTTGTGTAACCTAAAGGAGAGAGAAGATGTACTTCATTTTGTAGTAATAAGTCCGATTCTCAAAGAGTTTCGTCTAAGCTTTTTTGGGTCTTACGGAAGAACGATCAACACTTTGAACGGGGAAAAAGGCTGGAACGTGTTGTACAATTACACCGTGAATGCACTCCGCTACAGAAAAAGCATCATAGGAGGAGATTTTTAAGTTATTTAGACTCTTTTAACTATCCTAGTATTTAATAAGTAACTAGCAAGTAAAGATATTGTTGTCAATCTGGTAGACGGCCTTAGGCCAAACCAAATAAGACTTAAGTACAATTAAATTGTAATAAATTGTTTATACCGAAATGAAAGTCATCTAAAAACTAGATGGAGATTTTCGTTATTGTTGCGAAACATAAGGCGCTAGCAGAAGAGCTAGAGGGAGCATCGATTAACTTTAAAAAGGATAGCGCATCTAGGCAGACTCAACGCTATAAGGACGAACATCTGAAAAAAATTCAAGAAATTTGGAGTGAATTCGACAGTAATCACAATGAAATTAAAGAAAAGCTAAATCACGATACTCCATACATCCAGAGAAACACGTATGGAAAGGTTGAACAATTTTATAAACAGCTTAAGACCTTGCTCGAAAATATCAAACCATTAGAGGAAGGGGCAACAAGTTTACAACCTTCCAAGTCATCGGATAATATCCTCCAGACTCAGCGACTAAAAAAGCTGAACATCAAAATAGAAGCGATCATTGGAAATATGGAAGAATTTGAAGAAACCTGGGTAAACCTGGCATTGGGTAAGTCCCCAACGGTAAAGGAAAAGGAGCAATCAGACACAAAATTACCACCTCTAAAGATACCAACATTTAAGGGAAATTATCTTGAATGGCGATCCTTTGCTGATATTTTCTCAACCATAATACATAACAAGTCATCTTTAAGTACCACGGAAAATATGAACTTAAAAACTCATCTAGAAGGTGAGCCAATGCAACTGATTCAGCATCTCACATTATCGAGTGCAAATTATGAGTGTGCATGGGAAACTTTAAAAGCAAGATACGACAATGAAAGAAAGATCGTGTGAATGCACATAGACAAATGCTAAGGGCTGGTCATCAAGGGACCCAGGCTAACTCAATTAAAGCAATATTAGATGCAACGAGGCAAGGATTATTAGCAATCAATAACATGGGATTCAACACAAAATCTTGGGATCCTATCATTGTAAACCTGGTAATTAAAGCGATGGACCAAGATAGCAGAAATCTCTTTGAGCAAAGTCTGGAATAGCCGAACAAGATGCCATCACTTCAAACACTATACGATTTTTTAGTAAGAAAATATCAGGCATTGGATGTGCTAGCCTCCAACAAGCAAAGATATTTTAAAACAGGAGAGGATATAAAACATGTAACGCGACACGTTCATGTCTCAACCAAATGAAATTGTGTTTTTTATTAAGGAGAACACAATATTTATTCGTGCCGAAAGTTCATGTGTTGGACACCCAAGGAACGCTATGAACAAGTAAGGGCAATACAACTGTGTGTGAATTAATTACGGCACGATAAGCAAATTGATTGCATGAGTAAAATAAGTGCAAGCACTGCAATAAAAAACACCTCTCCTTGTTGCATTTGGAAAAGGAAGAAAGACGGTATTCAGAAAGGGCTCGAACTGACGCACAGATTCAATCTAACCATGGGCATCAAGACAAAATATCCTACAGCAATTGTAAGGACGAGCGGTGTTACTGAAAATAGTCAATGCATCAAATTTCGAGCACTAATTGATCAAGGGTCACAAGCCACTCTAGTCACAGAAGCTATCGCTCAAATTTTGAGATTGAAGAAGCAGAAGGTCTACGTTGAAGTAAGTGGACTGGGAGCTACTGACGCAGGAACAGCACGTAATAAGGTGGAGCTAATAATCTCTCCAAGGTTTTCATCTGAGTACAAAATTAACGTAGAAGCTCTTGTTTTACCAAAATTAACTAGAACCTTACGTGATGAAAAAGCCAATAATACAACGGTGGGACAATTTGAGACAATCAAACTAGCGGATCCAACATTTAACGGCCCTGGAGGAATAGACCTGATAATAGGAGCTGACATATGGTATATGGAGACATCATACTTGATGGCTTAAAAAGGGAAGTTGGAATTTCTCTTATAGCGCAGAATTCCCAACTAGGATGGCTTATCTCAGGTCGAATATCGACCCAAAGAAATGACAAAACCAAAATCAATGCTCTTGTCGTCCAACAAAACGTGCGACACTATCAGAAATAGCGCGTCTTTTCGACGCATTAGGGTAGCTCACACCAGTTACAATCACTGCTAAGGTACTTATGCAAAAGATTTGGAAGGCTGAAATTGACTGGGATGAACCATTAACAGATGAGTTACAAAGTATTGGGATCGCTTCAGGCATGAGCTACCAAATGCCGAATCCATAAAAATTCCAAGATGGATGGGTACCAACAAAAAGCAAAAGATGGAATTACATGGTTTCTGTGATGCCTCTGAAGGCACTTACGCAGCCGTTATATATGCTAGAACTATTCCTAGTTCTAGGATAATATGAAATATAGAACAAAAGTTGCACCCATCAAAAACAAGCTTACGACACCCAAGCTGGAACTATGTGGGGCACATTTATTGTCAAAATTTCTGAAAGAAGTTAAACAGATATTCGGGACAGAGATCATTAAGGTGTTCGCGTAAACGGACTCATGGATAAGGAGGAATATATGTTTTTTTTTTTTTTTTTTTTTTTTTTTTTTATTTCCCAATGCAGTAAATACATCAGTCTTAGAAAAAGACATCTAATATTTGTTTTAACAATTTGAATTTTTGGATTTAATTTGGACTAAGTGACCATTGTTCTTAGCCCTTTTCTAGGAATTTTAAACTTAACAACAGTTTACCAATTAAAAAAAAAAAAAACAAAAGCAATTAAACAGCTTAAACAATTATGAAACGAGTAAACTAGTTATAATATGTTAAAATTTAATTTTTTTTATGTTTAGGATGTTTTAGTATGTTGACGTTGTGGTCCCTCTTATCAAGTCACTGGGTCTATTTCTCTTTAGTCGTCGTCTTCCGAAGAATTCCTTCATTGGTAATGAATTGACTTCGATGTTAGGATGAACTACTAATTTTATATGATGTCTTCTGCTTATGTTTAGTATCTCTTCTTCCACTGTTGGTATTTTTAGGTCGCGATGGATGTCGATGTTAGGTATGTACCAGTCCGCATTGATTATGGTTCGTAATATTTTTGATTGTTGTCTTTGGATTATGGCGATGTTTGTTTTCTTTGACGTTCCCCAGAGTTGTATCCCGTATGTCCAGATAGGTTTGATAATGGATTTGTATAGTAGTAATTTATTGGTTGTCGAAAGTTTAGAATTTTTACGCAGGAGCCAGTACAGTTGATTATATTTTAGTTTAATTTGGTCCCTTTTTTTTGTATGTGGTATTTCCAGTTAAGTTTGTTGTCCAAGTACATACCAAGATATTTGGCCACATTGTCGATTGGAATAGTTTTGTCTTTTATTTTTATTGGGATTGGAGAGTAGTTTAATTTAGTGGTAAATATTACTTGTTGGGTTTTAACTTCGTTCTAACGAGAAAATGTTCATTGCCAACGGAGTATCTCAAATTCGAGAAACATACATACATACATACATACATTTTCCATGGTCCAATAATCCTTCATGAGGGTCGCGGGGGTAGGATGCTCAGGTGGACTCTCCATCCTTCTCGATCCTCCGCCATTGACACCAACATGCCGGACTTGGTCCAACCATCTATTTCTAGGCCTACCGCGGGGTTACCTACCTAATGCCACGGCCACCATGAAGCCGGTCTGGGGGCATACGCACCAAACTGCTTAACAGCGCCTCGCGTGCTCTGGTGTTGCGCACTCGATCCCTACGAGTTATTTCAGCAACACCGCGAAGGAAACTCATTTCGGCAGCTTCTATCCGCGATCTTATTCTTTCGGTCACTACCCAAATTTCATGACCATATTTGAGAGTTGGAACATACACCGAATTAAAAACCGAAAGCTTAGTTTGCACACTAAGTTTAGTCTTCCTTACAACAGATTGGCCAAGCTCTCTCAAAATTGATCCTGCCTGACCAATTCTACAGGATAACTCGGCATTGCTTTTCCTATGACTCGTGAATAAGACCCCGAGGTACTTAAACTTATCCACCTGCTTCAGTGGAACTCCACTAACATGCAGAATGCACTGAATGGGTTTTTGGAAACGACCATTACTTCTGACTTGTTCACGTTGATCTTCATTCCAGCATCATCAGAAACGGCTACAAACCTTTCGAGTGCGCGCTAAAGTTCGGTTTGATAGGACCCAAGGATGACCAAATCATCCGCAAAGAGCAGATGACTAATCCTTAGGTCTCCCACTTCGAAACATTCTCCGCCACGGCTCCGCTGCAACATCCAATCCATATATACAATGAAGAGGAGAGGTGACAAAACGCACCCCTAGCGGAGTCCGACACCCACATTGAAAGGTATTGATTTAGCACCGTTTATCCTAACACAGCTTATACAGTTTGTATATAAAGACTGAATCGCCCTTAACAGAGAACCATCAATCCCATACTCCTGCAGAACACTCCAGAGTTTGCCCCTAGGAACCCTATCATATGCTTTTTCCAAATCTACAAAACAAGTGTGGACGGGTTTGGTATACTCCCAGGCCTTCTCAAGAACCATTCTGAGAGTGAATAACTGGTCGGTTGTGCTTCTACCGGGACGAAAACTACACTGCTCATGCCCCAAACTGTCCTCAACCACAGCTCTGGAACGCGTTTCTAGCACCTTAGCGAAGACTTTTCCAGGGAGACTTAAAAGAGATATACCCATACGGTTGGCGCAATCTCTTTTGTCCCCTTTTTTAAAAAGAGGAACTATCGCCCCCATTTGCCAATCACCAGGTGTTTAACCGCGTTCCCAGGCCACTTTAATGACACGCGAGAGCCATTGCACTCCCTCTTTACCTAAAGCCTTGAGCATTTCTGGCCGAATTTCATCCACACCAGCAGATTTGCCAACCTCTAGCGTTTTGATCGCCAAAGTTACTTCCTCTACCGTAGGACTACTTTCCGCCCAACCCTCGACAATAGGTCTGTCATCTTCGCTGTCCTGTTCAGGATTGAGCTACTCTGAAAAGTACTCGCTCCGTCTGCGTAAGATGTCCTCCTTATTGGAAAGAAATGTACCGTCTTTGGATTTAACTCCTTCAACGTTATTCAACATTTTTCCTCTGAGTCGGCGGACGGTCTGCCAGAACATCTTTTTTGCAGATCTGTGATCACGTTCCAATTTTTCGCCAAACTCCTTCCAAGACTGTTCTTTCGCTGTTTTCACAGCTAATTTGCAGGTTCTTCGCGCCTCAGTGTACTGATTTCGAGAATCAGAGTTCTCCAAGTGAATCCACAACTTAAAGGCTCTCTTCTTCTCTCTGATGACTTCTTGAACTCCGGGCGTTTTAAACCAAGCAGTCCTTGGATCCAACGGATCCAAATTCATGGCGACACATCAGATCTACAGAAAATCCCGCGGACTGCACATCAACTCCAGCGCAACTTAGCCATCAATCCCTTTGGTGGAATGGGGCCAGAATGGTTAAACAGTAGTATTGTACACTTTTACAATCCGAAATCGAGCAAACAATTTCGACAACCGAAACAGTTGAATCATACTTGTAAGTCATGCTAACGTCGGAGATAAAGAGAAACACCATAATGGGCAGATTTTCCTCTTATACACACACATCTGATAAGCACTACGGCCTACTGCAAACGATTTGTGTTCAACTGTACACATCATAGAAAAGACAGGCGGACAGGAGAGATAACATTCGATGAAACTGAAGAGGCAAAAAGGGTTATAGTCCTTTCGGTGCAATTGGAGTCGTTTCCGAAAGAAATGAGATGCTTAAATAATGGAGATAGCATCCCTAAAAGGAGCAAGATTCTTTTTCCTTTTATCAGCGAGGCCATGATCCGAAAACAAGGGATCATAACCCTCCCTAAAAGGAGCAAGCTATTATTAAAAACCCCATCTGGACGATAACAAAATGTTAGTTCTTGGAGGTCGTCTAGAGCACGCCAGCATAATCTCCAACGAAAAGCATCCGTACATTTTACCGTACAACAGTGTCCTCACTAAATTACTGCCAGAACACGTGCACCAGAGCACACTTCATGGTAGCATCAATCTGATGATGGCTACATTGAAGCAGGAGTCGAATCCATAAAATATCACACTAAAAGAATAATTGGTGACACCAATCTGACCCTTGAAGAACTGTCCACTTTTCTAGCGCAAATAGAGACATGCCTAAACTCCCGACCTCTGACAAAGGTGAACAATGACATAGCTGATACTCCAATAATTACTCCTGGTAATTTTCTGATTGGATCCGCTCTCAATGCAGTACCTGAGCCCTGTTTAGATGACATACGAAGTTATAATTCCCGCTGACGGTTATTGCAAAAATTTACTCAAGATTTCTGGAAGATTTGGTCTACAGAGTATTTATCACATCTTCAGCAACGAGTAATGTAGAAGGGTACTGAGGCGAACATCAACATTGGCGATATCGTTTTGGTCAAGGAAGATAGATTACCCCCAACAAGCTGGTTGATGTGCCGCATCACCGAAACACACCCTGTGAAGGATAACCATGTTCGAGCTGCAACTGTTTACTGCAACAAGAAGTATATCAAGAGACCAATAGCAAAGCTATGCACATTACCAATTGAAGATGCAAGTTTACAGCCAAGCGAGATACAAAAGCCGAAATCTACTTTAAATGTATATCTTCGACAAAGCCAGAGCAGATCTATAAATTGGTTGACGACAACAAAATCAGAACGAACGAAACAGGTTCAAACGACGACGCATAGCATCGAAAGCCCACACACTTCAAGAAGGAAAAAGAAAGCGACTTGCAGACTGAGCCCGTTAAGGTGGTTACTGTTCACCAGTATGGTTAATATGATTTTGGGACAGGGTCGCACAGTGACTTCAGACGAAGAAAATGATCCCGTAAAGATTACTTCATTCAAAAACCGACCAGGGATTTACTTCGAGAAGATTGGTAGCGTTAATCTGATAGTCAGCGACAAAATAATTGTCTATTATGATATGACCAACTATTGGAGAGAATTTGATGGATTCCAGGAACTAGTGAAAGATATGAATGACTTCTGTAAAATGAAATCTGACGTATTGATTGACAACATAGTTCATCAATTCAATCGCCAGCTGACGATCATTAAAAGCAACAACGACTTGCTGCGCAGCCAAGGAGCCGGAGTTTCACTCAAGATTCGATCAAAACGATCCCCGTTCAACTTTTGGACGAGTCATGTGCTGAACAATATGAGCAACAAATTCAGAAAATACGAGTAAATGAGAATCACCTACTAGAATTGATAAAAAACCCGACTTCGGTAGCAGAATCAACGAATAATATTTTGCAGAAAAATACTGAAACCATTACTGCACAACTGCAAGCGTTCCAAAATGACTTAGAGAACCTGAAGAGCAGTGCAATGAAATCAAACAACCAGAATGATGCAGAACAGAAGTTTTTAGCATTGTCAGCATATGCGACATTAGCAATGTTGAATTATCAACAAACGCAAAATTCCCTACTGAATATTCTAACTGATTTGCATCATGCCAAAATCAACCCTCTGGTGATCACACCAGGCCAACTTCGATCGCAGCTTACGTTGATAAGAAGCCACTTGCCACCAAAGATATCTGTAGCAGGAGTTTGTTAGGACTGTACAAACTTTTGACGGCTAGGGCATGAGTAACGGAGCGGAATATAATATTCGACATAAGAGTGCCTTTAATCGACACAGAAGACCTCGACCTATTCAAGGTCATACCCGTTCCAACTCCCTATAAAAATGAATACGTTTTCATTGAACCATCGCTGGATTATCTAACAGTAAATCTGCTACGAGAATCATACTACAGAATGACAAAGGATTGGAGGAAGATAATGCAGCATCGTGGAAGGAAAGCCTATAGGACTTGCTTATAAAAATAGAGCTATCCACCAGAGATAATTTTAAAGCCAAAGCACAGGAAAGCCAAACCCGCGATACGTATCGAACGCTACAACACAACCTAGCGGAGAAAAACTATTTCAACGACCAAAACAGCGTAGAAACAATCTCCACAATTTTTAGTGGTGGAGGCGAACTGCTAAATTTAAATTATAAGCCATACAGATCCAAACGCAACGATGAATGCTCTTTGTGTAATCTACGAGTTAGAGAAGACATCCATCACTTCATCGGAATATGTCCAATCCTAAAAGAGATAAGAAGAGCACATTGGCAGGAAAACGAGTTAGATTAAAGCTATTCTAAATGGTCAAGACTGGAAAGTTTTGTACAGTTACCTAAGGATTGCTGGAAAGTACCGCAAACAAATATTAAATGAAACCTTTTAAATGAAATTGTATCCTAAAATTAATTTATGTACTGCAATAAGATTATAAATTATAAAAGTTGAGTCTCTCTTTTCTGGCTGACGGCAAATGCCAATGTCAAAATTTGTGAAATTGCAAACATTTGTTAAGTTATTTTTATCGTAAAATAAAATCACAATACTACTACTACCGATGTTTAATCGCCGGTCCAATGTCAGCAGATGTGAATTCGATCTGCTGACGCATGTGAAGGAGTTGTCGTCCTACTGTAAACTACGCAGTATCAAACCATCCCCTGTATGGATTCAGTTAAACAATGGCAATAGCTGGATTTACGTCCTGGACAGGATGCATACTTTTAACGTGATTTATGGTAGACAAGTCCGGGAGATATCACTACAAAATGACAGGATATTGACTATACAGCAAAACTGCATACTTCAACAAAATTCGATGACCATCAGTTCATATAGCAGCAGTTCTAGCAGCATCAACGCAGCTTACATTCCAGTTACAAACATTACAGAAGTATTGTCTGAAAGCCCTGGGAACACATCCAACCCGCTTGTCATTCCACACGTCATACTCAAATCGGAAAATGAAGACATCAAACTTCTAACCAAATGGATAACGCACATGAAAAATAATGAGCATTTACCAGCTAAGTCAACAGTGCCTACATCAAATTCATCATGGATTGAACTACAGCCTAATCGCTGCATTATTTATTCTAATGATTTCATGCGTCATCTGGCGACATTGCAAGAGGAGCAAGAGAAATATACAAATAGAGGTACAGGCTTAGGAACTACCACCAATATCTGCTGATAGGCGTCTTATTGCAATCGATTTTTACGTGGCTTGAAAGCTGGCCCCAGCATGTCACGGTAATAAGACCAGACAGTTTTTTGCTTTATTTTGTTAATTTCCAACTCGAATCTTCTATTTCAATTTTTGTTCCCAGCTAAGCCAGCAAAAATAAATGTACTCAAATTCGTAATTGCTGACTTAGCAAGTAATATTTTTGTTATTTAAGTGTTGTGTATATGTATTTGTAAGATAGGCAATATTTTAGTATATAAGATAGCAAAAAAAACACAACGACACTAGTCGTCAAACACATTTTAAGAGTTTTAGTTTAGACTTTCCCCCACCAGAGGTAAGGAGTCTTCTGCTTAAATTCCTAATTCAACAATATGTAAAACTTGTAACCGAATAGAGTGCAGTACATATAACTTCCGATGTATCGGTAGATGCAAATCCATAAGACCCAGTCTTTATTTCTGATTTCTTTCAGACTTCCGTGAGCATTCATTTAGTCAACCTGCATCGTGGAGATTCATAATACCCACAATTGTGTTCAGAAGAAATCCAATCATCAATGGAAGCCCTAACCGAGGACACGAGAAGACCCAACGCAGGTTAGCGTCTTGAGAAAACCTTCTCTGAGCCTCACCTAGCAACCTCTTCAGAAATCTCTTTCCCCAAAATCCCAATGTGACCTGACACCCAGATAAGAGTCAAAGAATTCATATTTGCGACCGAGTCAAGTAGTTTTTACATTCACGAACTATTTTGGAAGTCGTTAAAGGGTTGAGCAAGGCTTTAAGTGCAGCCTGACTGTCACTACAGATGAAAATACTTCGACGCTTTCACCTCTTACTTACAATATAGTTCATGGCCATTAGAATTGCATAAGTTTTCGTAACACGAACCATACTCTTTATTTAATTTTAGTATATTACATATATGGGTATATGTAAGTAAGTACATTTTAAATTTGTTCAGTTATTATATTCATAAAAAAAAAAAGAATTAGGATAATTCTGTCTTATTCCCAAAAGGGAAGAAAACGAAATCTATCTGTCTATATATCTTCTATCTATCTATCTATTTATCTAATAATCTATCTATCAAACTACACATACAATAAAATGATAACTAGGGTCGACTAGCGCCATGTATCATGTAAAACGAATGAACCTTAGAGGCTTGGTTCTTACCTCCATTTTTAAATATCACGATATTCCTCAAGGGGATTAGGATATTAAAATAAATAAATACAGAGATAAAAAAACGGGTAAATCAGGCATTATAAAACTATACGATCTTAAAGTTTGGGAGGTACTCGATTACGGAATACTAAGAATTTTTTGTGTACTTTAGGGAGCAATAAAAATAAATAAACACATGTATTTATTTGCATCCGAATTTTGACACAGGTGATAACGATGACGTTTGATTTGTTCCTTCTGTCAGCTAAATACATACTTACTTCCATACGTACTTGCACTACACCGGCAGTGAAGATTTGAAAATATTAAAGCACACTGTTTGAAATCAATTTGCCAATAACCAGCATACTGATACAAACACCTACGACCTATTCGTGCCCCTTATTATTAAAAAATAAATAAATATTTGGCGCTACAGCTTTTTAAGTGCCAGGGCTTAGCTTCTCGCAATCAGTAGAACAACCAAAAATTGTATCTTTTGCCATAAGCACACGAGTTTTACTTTTTGTCTTATATAAGCTATTCAATTTCAGGTTATAAAATTGGATTGTTATTTCCCTTTCTATTCAACGCTAAGAAAGCTGGACGGGCATCTGCTGACATCTTGAAGAGTAAACATTATTGCACACTCCATAGGTGACGTTCAATCTGGTCAAGAAAAGACGACCGAGCATTTGCTAGATTACTCTAGGTGTTAAATGGCTAAATTATTTGATTTTCATACAGCAAAAATGTAATGGGTATGGTGTGTACATGAGTCGATAACTTACTGCTCAATAACCGAAAACATTACCACTATACTATGCCACCATATATGTTATTCGTTTTCATTATGGAATATTTCGATAGACCAATAAGTCAGCATTCGATAGTCCAAATCTAGTTTGTGCTTTATAAAGAAGAAAACCTATACGAAGTATTTTCTTGTAATTAGCAGCAAGCTAAGCTTCATTGAGCCCTTTTCTTGCTATGTCGGATTTGTGGTCATGCGATATTATACAGGGTGTCCGCCGGGAAGGTATACTACTTTGTTTGTTTATAATTTTTGATTAAATGAAAGAGAATGGATCTTATATTGATAAATGTTTTATTTAATGTCGGCAATTATGTATGGAATACAATATCAGGTAAATGTCCGCCTCTGCTAGTCTCACAAATGCGAGCCCTATTGAGCACATTTTTCATTACATTCTCACACATTTCACGCGGTATTTCATTAATTTCATCACGAATATTTTGTTTGAGTCGCTCAAGCGTTTCTGGTTTGTTTGCATAAACCCTGCTTTTCAGATATCCCCACAAAAAGAAGTCAGGAGCAGTCAAATCAGGCGACCGTGGAGGCCAATCAACATCACCATTTTTTGAAATAACTTGTTGTGGAAAGAGGTCTCGCAGTAATTCCATTGTAATCCTGGCTGTATGCGATGTGGCACCGTCTTGTTGATACCACATGTTAATCAAGCCCAAAGCATGCAGTTGTGGCGTTAAAAAGTTTTCAATCCAAAGCCAAAGTCGTTCTTTGAAGACCAAGCTCCTGAGCACGACGCCGAATTGAGGTTGATGGATTGTTTTGAACACTTCCTTGAACAGCAGTAATGTTTTCGGCCGATCTTCCAGTACGTTGTGGCCCATGCTTGGGCCTATCACCTACAGACCCTCTTTCTTCGAAATCATTCACTACACGATAAATAGTGCGTTTTGTTGGCACGTTGTTTCTCCCAAAAATTTCACGTAACTTTCTCATCGTCACAGTAATCGATGATTGATTTTGATAAAATGTTTTAACGATTAAAACACGTTGGTTTATCGAATATTTTTCCATAATAAATTTGCCACGTGTCTACTTCACGACTGCCAAATATGAACTGTCAAGACTAATGTTTACCAAAATGGCGGCAAAACAAAGTAGTATACGTTCCCGGCGGACACCCTGTACTAGAACAGACAGTGACACCAAGAAGAAGAACAGTCTCTTTCAGTCTGGTACAATATACATATTTTTTGGGAAAAAGTGATTTGATCTTTTTTCGATTTTTTATTGCAATGAAATTTTCCAGAAAGAATTTCATTCAAAGATTGAAGTTGTTTCCATCTTTGACGATGTATTCACGAGCACTTTGTTGGTGCTTTTATCGGCAAACCAAATACCGTATTCTACCATTTCGTATTGCTTAGTCCCGCCACCATGCTGAAGCAAACGAAACCTAATCATGAACTCCGTTCACCAGATCATGATGTGATGACCAATCACCTGAAGTTGCATTTTCGGTTTTTGCTTGTAATTAAAAATAATAAAAATGAAATTTAAGAGGGAGAATATCAGATCAATAAAGAAGGTGAATAATAAAAATCATTTGTTTGTGTTTTCTTTTCTCTCTCCGAAAATAATTGCTGAAGGCAAATTTCTCCGTAAGTTGTGCGGGTATATGTGTTATTTCATTTGGCGCGGGTATAGGAAGCTTAAGGCATCTTGGGGCCTATTTCACCAACTTACAAATTGTGATTTACAAGCGTTTTTTCACAAAATTTGTAGAAAATGGCATATTTGATTTCACCAAATTTATTCACAAATTTTTAATTGTGTTTCACAAGGAAAAATTTGTGGGAATTTTTCGCGTTTTGTTTCACCGAAAACAATTTATTGATGTAGTTTACAAGTCACAAATTTGTGAAATTTAAGGTTTTTTGTATGCTTTTATTACCAAAGAAATAAATTGAATTCACAAGTTTTGGGTCATATGTGAAAATTGTTCACACGAGCAAGGACGTCTGTAATTTTGCTACAAATTTAGCACAGTACGATAGTAGTGATAATGATGGCAGAAGAAAAGTTTACAGCCCGCGTATAAACTTTAATGTATCCCTTGTTTCGATTTTAATGATCGTTTTTGTCTCAGCAACTACAAGGCTGAAGAAATAATTTCGGCTATTGGGGAACAAATTTGTCCCACAATTGAAACATATTTGTAGAATCCCCAAGGCAGCAATTACTTACTGCCTTAAACTGAATTGGTAACGTTGGGCATTATCACGGAATTGTGAACATATGTATGTATTGTACATACATGGCATCTCAAAAGCAACAGTATGCAGATCTGTAAACCGCGTTTCAACATCAATTGTTGATTCATATTTTGTGTTTACTTACCATGATCCCACGCTTTATATAATATTTAGCCTACAAAATCCGGGTCATCCCGGAGATATTTCGAATCTTTATTACATAAAACACCCTAAGATGCGAGGGTATTTAAAATATTATTCCGTTCTTTTGTTTTGTCCTTGTGCGTCAATTTGTCACAAAATTTTCCAAATAAAATCTCCCTTTCAGTCTTAATGCTCCCTCATTAGTAACATTTTGATTGGTTTGTCCATTATGACTTATTTCCACGAGCTCCAAAAAATTTGTGAGAAAACACTTGTAGTTTACAAGTTAAGAAAAACCTTGGTGAAACAGTTAATTGTGTCACTTTTTATTCACACAAGTTTTGTCTTACATTTTTTTACCGACAATAACAAATTTGTAAAGCATTTACTTGTGCTTTGTGAACCCAAATACTGATGTATTACAAATTTGCAACCGCGGATCACAACTACAAAAAATCCTGGTTGTAATTTGTAGTTGGTGAAATAGGCCCCTGTTCCACTGTATCATTAGTAACGTCATACAGTTTTTATTCCTTCGTGGGAATGATTTGGCGATGCGCTTAAAACAAATTCATGGACAATGGTTTAATATCCCGGCCTGAAACCAGCTTGATTTTAGTTAGTAGGATTAAATTTTGCAATCATTAGATGAATTGAACGTGAACCCTTTTTATGAATTGAGAAAATCAATTCTTCCTTAAATTGCGGAGGAATTACCTTATTTCCCAAAAAGGTGTTATATGGTTTTATACACTACACGCCTATACTTATATTATAGAACTCGGCCGATTTTGCATCTTTTCTTTCCTAAAGTCGGTTTAAGGCCACAAATATAGGTACCATACTGAAAACGGCATGCAGTAGGTGTCAAACTCAGCAGCTCCCTAAAATATGTTGCGATATTGACAGGATTTAGCTTGCGAATTATATTTTTTTCCATTTGTTTTTATTGTTAAAGAGGAGCAGGTAAACCCTGGTCTGGCACTGTGGTCTATCGGTGGGGCCTATTGTGCTAGCCCATAGCGTTCTAAAGTGAGGTTTCTATTCTAGAGGCAATCAGGAAGTACAAGAGTTTTTCTTGGTTATTTGCAGAAAAGAAGGTCATTGAGACCAGCTCATTGCCTAAAATTGGCTTTTTATTTGTACGAGAACGGAGTATTATGCGATTATGTCTCAAGAGCGGACTCTTCACTCTCAAGGTAGTGTAGGTGTCAGTAGTGACAGTAAAAATTTGAATTTATATAAAGTGGCTCTTTAACACAGTGGTGGGCACTTGTAACACTAATGAGAATTCTAAGGCAGCTGTGCATGTTTGAGAGAATTTTAGATTTATTTTGTAACAGTACAGGGAAGAAGTGTTTTTTACAATTTTAACATAGGATCTTCTTCTTCCCTTTTCAGATAGATTATGATTCGAAAATAAGGGATCACAACCCTCCCACTTCACCGCATTTCTACTGATCCGCCTGCGGGGTTCGCCTTTTTGAACTCCGAAATATCGATTTTGTATTATTCGGTTACTTAGGCCAATGAAATGCCGATGTCGTCGCATTTGTGTGATCCAGGCGTTTATAGGCCTGCCTTTCCTACATCGCGATGTCTTTGGAACGTGCATATTATATTGCCTTTTTAAGAGGGTTCAAATGATCTCTTCTTTGAACGTGACAATACCAGCTGAGCCGGTCGCGCTCCATCTTTTGTACGATGGTTTCCTTGATGTGAAATCTTCCACGGATCTTCGAATTTCTTATTCGATCCAGCTTTGTCACTCCTGCTGTCATGCGAAGCATCTTCATCTCAGCTGCCGTTAGTTTACTCTCATACTTTTTGTACATCGTCCAACATTGTGAACCGTATGTGAGCGCTGGACGCACAGCTGCGGTGTAGAGCATTTCCTTCAACTTAGGTGGCATTTTTTTGTCACAGAAGATAGCGGAATTTTCTCGCCACTTCATCCGATGATTGATGTCGTCATCACAGGTTGCTTGCTATTGATCATAGATCTCAGATATTTGAACTTTTCGCACTTGGAAACCACTGTTCCATTCAAATAAATGTCTAGAATAGGCCTGAGTGGATCAGAGAACGGGCAGCACAAGTACTCTGTCTTTTTTTAACTAATGCGATACCCATTTCCCTCCAGAACGTCCACCCACACATCAAGAGCTCGCTGCAGAGATGTATGATCCTCACTTATGATGGCTCCACTGTCAGCAAAGAATAACTGATGTACCTTGGGGTCCATCACTTTACCTTCAAGCAGATAATCAAGGACTGTAATAAAGACCACTTTTAACATAGGATGGCAGTCTAAATTGAATGGAATTTAAACTTTAGTTTTATAGTTCTTTGAAAAAGCTTTTATTCCACAGAATGAGACTGAACCGTTGAAGGGGCGGTTGCTTCAATCTCAGCGTGTGAATCGTTGTTTCATTGCCCAAGTGACCTTTGTGTACAGGGATCAGTGCAGAATTACCTAATTTTTCTAGGCTGGATCTGAAAGCTATCTCGTTGGCTCTAGTTTCAATCTGTCTGACAGATTGTTACATATGTATGTGCCGAGACTAATCGATAGATTAGAGACTTGGATCCATTTTGGATCCATCCATATATTGATATACAATAAGTCAACCATACAATAAATATTACAAATAAAACAAATAAACAAATATTTGACGCAACAGCTCTTTAAAGTGCCAGGGCCTAGCTTCTCGCAACCACTCATGTTGCGTGCGTTATATTTTTCACACGAATGGAAGGGACCTAAAGTTTAATGCCGAATCCGAACGGCGATTTGAGAAGCTTTTTCGTGACAACAATACTCTCGGATGTTTGTCAGACGCTCGCGAGAGGTGGGACCGTGAAAAAACTTTTTGGTGTTTTCTGGGATTCGAACTTGGAACCTCATGCGTAGTGATTCAACACACTAACCACTTACGCCACGGCGCCCACAAATATAATTATAATAAATATTGCTACATTCCTATTTTATTTTTATTTCTTTTAATTATTGCAGACGCATCATCATCCAATGAAGCTGTACATTTGCAACAGCGGTTAAAGTGCCTGAGTACAGAATTAGTAACACTGCGTAACCGTTTGCATGTTGGACAAACTTCTGGAGGAAACAGTACGGTAAATGTGTCGAATCCAAATGCAAATGGGGGTTTGGTGTCAACAAATAGTCCTAGTTGTCTGATATCTAATCAGTCAACGGGCATCATCAATGCACCAACTACAGTACAAACCAGCATCATAGCAGGAAGCAATCTGCACCATTCTCCTTCAAATGGTAATCCTCCAAAACCGATTGCTAACAATAGTAAGGTAAATATTTTAACTAATATGAAATAAAATATCGTAATATTTATTATTCGTTTTCTAGGTACACATGAATAGGTTATTTATAAATATATGCACATATGTCGACGAGTATTGTTTTCGTAAGAATTGTCGAGCTTGAGATTTTGATCAATCTTGGTTTACGATTGTAGAGAAATTCAAAGAAGTACTTTGGATAATTCTGTCGGTCTGTTTTCCGTTTGTATATACAGCTGACTGCAGCGTAAACGGATTTTTTTCAAGCCTCATATCTGGGGTCCGTGAAGTCAAAATTCTAAGGAAATAATAATACTTAATTAAAAAATACGCTACTAAAGGCCGATTTTAGAAAAAAACAATTTTCCCGAAAACGGCTTTAACGATTTTGTTCCAAATTCATATTTCGATTAGTTTGAATAAGATGGCGAGTTTATGACAAAAAATTTGTATAACGGCACTTTACTTACTGACAGGTTTTTGAATATCGACTGTTTCAAAGCTTTTCTGATCCGATTCTACTCAAAATGAATATCTAATGAAGATTTGCGTATGGTATACACCATACATAAACATTTTTAGGTGTACGCTATTTTAAAAAAATGAAAAAAGTCGATCTTGCAAACGATAAACTGTTATAGAGATACGGTTGTTTGATAATTATAGTTTTGTATAGCAATATAAGCTCTCAGTAGTTGATTTAGGTGTGTAAATCGCACCCCAGAATGGTCTTGGCTAACCTGGATATACTCGTAATATCTCTCCGTTTTAGGTTGTAAACATATCTGACAATGTTATTGAAGGCAACAGTTAATCTACGTCTTGTTTCGGCGCTGTGACTACAAAAAATTTCACATCCGTAAGTCACAATAGGAATGACAATTTATTCTGCTATCAGCAGTTTTTTTTCTTATTGGAGATACGTTTTTGGACATTGAAAGGCTTTTAAGAACTCCATATATTCTACTTGTTGGGTATGGTCATCCGAGGAAAGTGTCTTTGTGAAAATTATACCCAAGTTCTTGCATTTATCAATATAGTTGATTAGGGAGTTCCCAAGAAGAATAAGTAGGAAATAGCTTTGAGCTAATGAAATTTTATATATAACTAGCGGGCACCCGACGTGCGTTGCTGCGCCTAACAAAAAAAGAACTGTCAGGCAGGCGCCTGGGGCTAAGTCTGGGGCCTTATTTTGTACTGCTTTCGGATTCGGATTGCCATTCGAAAATGTAATCCGATTCTAAAATGAATTGGTATTTTGTATGGTTCTCGGATTTGGTGTAAGTGCTTCCAAATCAAAATCAAACATTTCGGAAAGTTAGATTGTCAAAACATCTATCAAACGTCACTTGAATTACTTGGAAATTGAGTTTGTATACATTTGCTATAGAAACGCAATACAAAATAAGGCCCCTGTATGATTTTGTAATTTTTTTTGCCTATCATCTTTGTACCGTAATTATCTACATATAAAAAAGACCAACTAAATTGGTTGAAAATTATGGGTGGTAGAGAGACACGTACGCATTTTGCCACTTAGTTTTATATACATACATATAGACCAAGGAGTTCGATTTAGTTGGATTTATTTTTAATTGATTTTCTTCCGACCAACGGTCTATGCTTCGAAGATCTTCATTCACATTAGAAACTCCATCTTCAATCAACCCTAGGGTAGGTAGGTAGAAGTGGCGGTTCTGTAAAAAACAGAGACCCAATTAGCACAGTTGTGCCGTTTTGATACCACGACTCATGCGACCTTGGATGTTGATGTGTGTTGGTGAGGACAATCAAGAGCCAGCCTGTGGAGTTTAAGAAGAGGGTTCTCATTTATGTTCTTACCCGAGATTTCCTCAAGTGAATTGTAGAAGGGTTTGCCTAATACTTGATGTCTAGCCCTAGCTAGTGCTGGACAATTGCACATGTAGTGAATAATTGTTTCCTTTTCGGTGGCTATGTTGCAACTACGGCAGTTTGTATTATATGGGATACCTAGTTTGGATGCATGCTCTCCTACCGGCCAGTGTCCCGTGATTATCGCGATTGTACGGGCAATGTTTTTGCGCGTTCTGTTCAATAGGGCGGTTGTTTTGGTCTTGTTGTAGTTAGGCCACATCTTTCTGGATATCACGCAGTTCGTTAACCTGGACCATTTAAGGTTAGCTTTTCTAAGAAAGATTGAGGAGATGTTTGCCTTAATTGCTCCGAGCGGGGTGTGAACAAGTTCAGCAAGTGAGCATTGAAGGGCTGAGCCTCGCCTGGCCAGTTCGTCAGCATGTTCGTTGCCATCAACGTTGCTGCGGCCTGGAACCCAGACTAGGGTCACCATGCATTGGGCATCTAGCGAGGCCAGCTCCTGTCGGCATTCTAGTACTAGTTTTGAGGAAATGGTTTCCGAGGCAATGGCTTTGATAGCAGCTTGGCTATCGATTAAAATAGCGATTTTTGCCTTAGTAGTGTATTTGTGTGTGACTTGATTTGGCGACAGGCTTCGCTAATGGCGAGTACTTCCGCTTGAAAGACGCTGGCAGCGTCCGGGAGTCGATACGATCTTGCGATGTTCAGGGACTCCGAGAAAACACCCGCACCAACCCCACAGTCCATTTTTGACCCATCGGTGTAGACTGTTAGATCGAAACCACTGGTCGCCTGTCCATCTTGCCAATCTTTTCTTGTAGGGAATTGTACATCGAAACGCTTTGTGAAGTTCAACGTGGGGATGATGTAGTCTGTTGGAGTCGATATGAGTTCTCCTGGTAGATAATCTAGGATATTGCTGTGTCCATAGGGTTTCGCAGTCCAACACTTGGACTCTCCGAGTCTGATTGCGCTGTGCGCTGAGATGTTTGTGATATGTAGATCTAGGGGTAAAAGGTGTAGCAGGATTGTTAGAGCGTCTGACGGAGTTGACCGTAGGGCGCCTGTGGTGCCTATGCATGCTGCTCTTTGCACCTTATTTAGTTTGGTTATGTTATAGTTTTTTCTAAGGGCCGGCCACCATACTATCGACCCGTAGGTAAGGATTGGGCGTACTACGGCTGTGTAGATCCACAGGGTCAATTTTGGTTGCAGGCCCCATCTTTTGCCGAAGGTTCTGTTGCAGGCATAGAAGGCTATACATGCTTTCTTTACTCGTTCGTCTATGTTTGGTTTCGTATTCGGATCACAGGTCGGTAAGGAATTTCCAATGTTGGTCAGGACATTGGAATAGAGATGGTGGCGGAGGAGCCCTTAATGGGCCAACGGCAGCGCTCATACTCCCGTAGTGGACTACTGGCACCGGTGTACCCGGCCCCTCGTCCTAGGGTAATAATTAAGGAAATGGCCCTCCAGGTTGGGGGTTGTGCCGTCGGGGTAACTTCCCTACCACGTAAAAAACGCATGGTTCCGAAACAACCAAAAGCCTCGGATAAGGATGACCCAACTAATGACGACCCCAGCAAACGAAATAAGGACAACGACCTTCGGATCTGTACGTGGAATGTTCTGTCCCTTTACAGACCACGTGCAGCCGAACAACTAGCAGAGGCCCTAGACTGCTATAAAGCAGATATTACCGCCATCCAGGAAGTGCGATGGGATGGGCCAGGCAAAAAGAGGATGAAAAACAGTGACATCTACTACGGTGCTTGCTACAGAGGCAACAGGCAACGCTTATTCGGATGCGGATTTGTCATACGCGGCAGACTTAGGCAAGAAGTCTTAAGCTTCCGACACGTGAGCGAGCGTATTATGACTATCCGTATCAAGGCTAAATTCGCTAACATAAGCCTAATATGTGTTCATGCCCCCACAGAAGAAAAGGACCCTGCCTCCAAAGAGTGTTTCTACGAGCTCCTCGACAAAACATACGAGCAATGTCCTAAATACGACGTTAAGATCGTATTGGGCGATTTTAACGCCAAAATAGGAAAGGAGGACGTCTTCGGTAGAGCAGTCGGTAAGCATAGCCTACACGACACCACGTCTGATAACGGACTAAGGCTAATTGATTTCGCTGTGGAGCGAAATCTCACCATAGCAAGCACATGGTTTCCTCATCTCGATATTCATAAGCAGACATGGCGGTCCAATGATCATGTCACGATCAACCAAATTGATCATATTGCGATCGACGCAAGGCATGCCTCCAGTATTCTGGATGTCCGGACCTTCCGAGCGGGCAACATAGACTCGGATCATTACCTTGTTGTAGCCAAGGTATGAATGCGGATATCCCAATCTGAGCAACAAAGAAGAATTACTGTGAGAAAATTTAACGTCGAAAAGCTACAATCGCAAGAGACCGCCAGACTCTTCGCTGAACGCGTATCCCGAAATCTCTCAATCACCCCTATACCGCCGATACAGGTGCCGAAGACCAGTGGCAACGCTGCCAACATGCCATCAGAAACGCCGCGACTGATGTGCTGGGTCTCGCTCGCCCACCACCGCGAAACCCCTGGTTTGACGAAGAATGCCGGCGAGTGCATGCAGCAAAACAAGAGGCATACAAAGCGGCGCTGCAAAGGAAGACGAGAGCTGCTCGTGAGCTCTACGAGCAAAAGAAACGGGAAGAACATCGGCTTCTCCAAAAGAAGAAGAAAGAGCATGAGAAGCGCGCGTTTGAGAATATCGAGAGTCTATACTCCAGGAACAATGTACGGAAGTTTTACCAAAAGGTAAAAAGAACGTGTCAGAGAAGTAATACCCGTACAGAAACCTGTAGAGATGAGAATGGAAACCTCGTAGTAGAATCACAGTCGGTGCTGAGAATATGGAAAAACTACTTCTGCAGACTGTATAACGGCGACGAAGACCAACATCCCGCTGTCAGGCAGAATGAACCATTCAACATGGACGATGATAGTCAAAATTTCCGTCCACCTGACCAAAACGAAGTGAGGATAGCAATATCCAAGCTAAAATCGAACAAGGCTGCTGGACCTGACGGTTTACCGGCCGAACTTTTCAGCTGGGATGAATTGGTAGAGTGCATACACCAACTCATTTCTAATATTTGGTCAGAGGA
Source organism: Brachypalpus laphriformis (assembly GCA_945910035.1). NCBI lineage: Eukaryota > Metazoa > Arthropoda > Insecta > Diptera > Syrphidae > Brachypalpus > Brachypalpus laphriformis. The sequence continues at coordinate 227,528,952 of OX246753.1, read as the reverse complement.
GTGTATGCCTGATGAATGGAATCTCAGCATCGTTTGCCCGATCCACAAGAAAGGAGACCCCCTCAACTGCGCCAATTATAGAGGCATCAGTCTCCTCAACATCGCGTACAAGATCTTTTCTGCGATATTGTGTGAACGCCTGAAACCTTTTATCAACAGCCTGATTGGACCCTATCAGTGCGGTTTCAGGCCAGGAAAGTCCACCATCGATCAAATCTTCCCACTTCGGCAGATCCTGGAGAAAACTCAAGAATTCCAAATCGATACTCACCACCTCTTTATCGATTTCAAGGCCCCCTATGACAGCATCTATAGAGAAGAGCTTTAAGGAGCCATGTCTAGTTTTGACATCCCTGCCAAACTTGTCCGCCTGTGCAGGCTGACGATGGAGAACGCTCGCTGCTCCATCAAGGTCGGTAATGACCTCACCGAGACCTTTGATGTCAAAAAAGGCTTTAGACAAGGTGACGCGCTGTCATGTGACTTCTTCAATATTGTACTTGAACGGATTGTGCGAAACTCACAAGCCAACACCAGAGGCACAATCTATTACAAGTCTGTACAACTGCTTGCATACGCCGACGATATAAACATTATCGGAAGATCTCAGCGGGCTGTCACCGGTGCTTTTGCAAGCATTGAGGCGGAAGCGGCCAAAATGGGTTTGGCGATAAACGAGGGCAAAACCAAGTATATGCTGTCAACTAGAAGGGAAAACCAACATCGACGAATTGGACAAAACGTCACTGTGGGCAGCTATAACTTCGAGGTAGTAAGGGACTTTGTCTACCTTGGCTCTGCTATAAATTCAGCAAACAAAATCAGCGCAGAAATCAATCGAAGAATAACTCTTGCCAATCGCTGTTTTTTTGGGCTTATAAGGCAACTCAACAGTAAAGCCCTCTCTCGAACAACTAAGGAGACTCTATATAAGACCTTGATCATCCCAGTCCTGCTTTACGGCGCTGAAACATGGACTTTATTAAAAGAGGATGAAGATATCCTTGGTCGCTTCGAGAGAAAAATTCTTCGTAAGATTTTCGGTCCCGTTTGCGTTGACGGGTTTTGGAGGAGAAGATTCAATCACGAACTATACGAGCTGTACAGCGACATCGACCTAGTCAAAAAGCTGCGTATTGGACGTCTGAGATGGCTAGGACATGTAGAGCGAATGGACACCAACGCTCCGGCCCGCAGAGTCTTCGAATCTAACCCCGAGGGACGACGCAGTAGAGGGAATTATCGCCGTAGGTGGCGCGCACAAGTTCAAGGGGACCTCGACCAACTTGGAGTGCGCAACTGGAGGCAATTAGCTAAAGACCGAGCTAAATGGAGAGGCTTGCTGGTTGAGGCCCAGGTTCACCCCGAACTGTAGCGCCACCTAAGTAAGTAAGTATGTTTGGTTTCCAGTTAAGCTTAGGGTCTAGAATAACTCCTAAGTACTTAGCGCTGGAAGATAAGGAGAGTATCTGACCGCTTAATCGAGGAAGATTGAAGTCGGGTATTTTGTTTTTTGTGGTGAAAAGCATCAGTTCAGTTTTATTTGGGTTGACTCCAAGTCCACACTTTCTGGCCCATGCGGGAAAAGTCCCGACACTAAAATCACCATGTCGTCCGCATACCCAACTACTTTAATTCTTCCTCTGTCTAAGCATAAAAGGATTTTATTCATGGCTATTAGCCATAGTAGAGGTGAGATGACTCCACCTTGGGGCGTTTCTCTACTGGCAAATTTGGTTATGGTGCTGTTTTCTAGAGATGCCTGAATAGTTCTAGTGCTGAGCATAGAGACTATCCATTGACTTAGGTAGGTTTCTATGTCCAGCTCCGTGAGGGACTCTAGAATTACTTCAGTGCGTACATTGTTAAAAGCTCCTTCTATGTCTAGAAAAGTAGCTAAAGTGTATTCCTTATATTGTAGGTATTTTTCTATTGTTCGCACTACTTCATGAAGAGCTGTTTCTGTAGATCTTCCTTTGAGGTATGCGTGTTGGGATTTGGAAAGAGATGACTCGATTTTATATCGCAGATGGTTGTCTAGAAGGCGCTCGAGGGTCTTCAAAGCGAAGGAGGTCAGACTGATTGGTCTGAAATCTTTCGCGTTCTCATGTCCGCGCCTCCTTACCTTCGGAATGAAAACCACTCTCACCCGTCTCCATGAGTGGGGTACATGGTTATTTAGGATGCAGCTCCTGAAAATCGGCACGAGCCATGGGATTGCTACCTCTTGCATTTTTTGTAGCATAATGGGCAGAATGCCATCTGGGCCTGGCGAAGCTGCGAATGGCCCAGGAGATTTTTTCTTCGGTAATAATGGGTATTATGTGTTCCCAGGATTGCAGGCATTGCGAACTGTTAGGCTCAGTGTAGCTGTCTTTACATCCGGGAAAGTGGGTGTGTATTAAGATCTTTAAGGATTCTGCAGTTGACTCCGTCCACTTACCATCCGACCTTTTCAGGAGGGATGGATTGGAATGATCCTTCGATAGAATCTTGCTGAGTCTAGCGGAGTCTTTGAGGGTATCAATTGATTGGCAATACTCTATCCAGGACCGTTTCTTGGCCATTCTGATATTTTTTTTTATATGTTAAGGCTGTCCGTGTAAGGCTGCCAGTATTTGCACTTGTAGCAGATATTGAAGGTCTCTCTAGTCAGTTTCCTGAGGTTAGAGAGTTCTTCGTTCCACCACGGAGGGAAGGTTTTTTTGCTGTATTTGACCGGACACGCAACTTTAAAAGCATTATTGAAGGCTTTTTCGAAAGTCTTTACTTTTCTGTCTAGTTCTGCAGTGGAGGTTATTAAAGCGTTTGGAGTTCTACGTAGCTTGGATCTAACGACTTGACTAAACTTTGTCCAGTCGGTTCTTTTGGGGTTTCTGTAGGGTTTGGGAGTCTCGATCTCGAGATCTACATTGAAGAGGATCCAATTATGGTCTGAAAAATACTTCAGATTGGATACTCTCCAGTTCTCGACTTTCATACTACTACTGTTATTAGAGAGTATAACGTCTATGACATCTTCCCAGCCGTTGAAATTTTCCGTACTCGGAAAAATAAAGGTTGGAGTGTTGCCTTTGTTACATACTGAGAGGTTATTTGCAAGGATATATTCGAACAAGGACTCACCTCGCTCGTTGCTTTCGGAACTGCCCCATAGCACGTGCCTGGCATTTGCGTCGCAGCCCGTAAGCAGGTTGGTCTTTGTTGTGGAGATAGCCATCACCATGTCTTGAAATTCTTCTGGCGGTGATTGGCGGTCGTGTGCCATGTAGGCAGAGGAGATGTATAGGTCTGCACTACATGCGTTCTCTATTCTGACCGTTGTTAAATCGGACGGGCTAAAATTTGGACATATAAAGGCTTTCATATGCTTTTTAGCTAGAATGCAGGTTCTTGGCTTACCATGATTTATGTTATTCCGGTTGTAAAAAAGGTTGTATTGGTTGTCATTAAGGCCCTTAATGTCAGGGCCGTTTACCCAGGGTTCTTGGACAACGCTGATGTCAATGTTTTCCTCCTTGAGAAAAACCACCAGAATATCTGTAGCACTAGTCGAGTGATGCAGATTAATCTGAATGACTTTCAGCATTGGTATTATCAGTATTATTTGTGGCTTGGGATGTAGTTTCAATCCTCATGTCCTCCAACAACTTGTTGGCGTCGTCGACTTCGTCTAATTCGTCAGTGAGACCAGAGGATCGGAAAATTTTTACTTTGACATGCCTGATGCCGAAGCGGAGTTTGCATCCATTCTACTCAATGGAGACGGCGCTGTCTTCATTAATAAGAAGAAGGAAGGAGAGGGTATTGTTGTGGGGTTCCTCAACCTTGATAACTTTTCAGTCATCCATGGGAATCGTAGGGTTATGCAGCTTCAGGCAGTTTAGTAGTAGGTTGTCGTTAATGGGCATGTTAGGGAGCCAAATGCGGATTCTCGGTCTCCTCGGAATCTCTTTGGGCAGGATCAGCTTGAGCCTCAAGCCGTCCCATGTGTCACGGATCTTGTGAACGCAGCCGCTTAGGAATTCCTTAGAGAAGGCGTCCTCGCATTTGATGACCCTATACACTCGTATGATCTCAGCTGAGTCGAAGCAGGGCAGCGGTCCTCCTTGTTTGTTAATAAGATGGTTCATGACCATCTGGAATAGTTTGACCTCGATGGCTCCCCAGACTTCAGTCACTGCCTTGCCGTCGGTAGAGAGCTCGTCTACCAGGGCGACTTGGAGGTCGTCTCTGACAACCTCGCTGACAGTTCGTGTCGCTTGGAAAGCCGAGGAGGTAGAAGGTTCATTGGGGTTGGGTGTTGACAGCTTAGGGACTTTGATCCTTTGGAAATCGGACTTGATTTCCTCTTGAGATCTGTTGCGCTTTGCTGCATCGCTTTTGGAAAGTTGTGGGGTATTGCGGTAGTTGATGTACTCATCAATAACCTTCTGGAATTTGACTTTATCGGCCAGGTCCCGTTCGGAAGCCGTGCCGTCCACCTCCTTCTTAGTAATCTTACCCAGAATGAAGATGGCATGCTGGTACGCGCTTTTCCTACGGTTGCTGGCCGACTTGTGAGAGTTGGGTGCTTCGCGCTTATGGGCACTAAGTCGAGTGTCCGACGCTGTGGTTGTAGTGGTTGTTAAAGGTTTGGGGAGCGTCTCGCTCTCCGCCGTATTATCCTGGCTGGAAGCGAGCAGTTCGTCTTCCGATGAAGTGCCAGGAAATTCATTTTTTTTTGTTTTTTTGTTGTATTTTTGTTTTCGTTTTCTTTTGTTTTGTTTTTGTTAATTTTTAAATTTTCGGATTTTGGACCCACGAGTAATACGGAATTACGGTCAGTCCCGACAGCGCCGTAGTATCGGGATAAGGCAAAATACGACGGACCCCGCCTGTGCGTCCGAAGGAGCTCGTTAGAGACTGGTTTAACCCCAGCCTTGCATTCTTGGGCACGGTTTCGTGCATTAAGCGCTCACTCCACCACTGGAATCAGGTACCTCGATCCGATGACCAAAAAGCATAAATAGAAAATTAAGCTATTGAGGAGCTAAGAATTCTCTTTAATGCCTCCTGGTCTTGGCTAACGCCATCTTGACATCGTACAAGACTGCTGTGGTGGTTATTTCCGGCTGGCACCCACGTGGAAGGTTAGGATGAGGATTTTTGCCAGCCCAATCAACCCTAACTTACAGCTTACATAAAGCTGATAATCGTCAGCGTACATATGTTTTGCTGAATTTCTTGTGCAAATTGGGAGATCGTTAATAAAAAAGTAAAAATAATAAAGGGCCCAAATATATCCCTGTGGTACACCTCTCTGCATTTGCAAATATTTTGATGTCTTTTTAGAACTGCTTTTTTCCCTTCAGAAAGGTATATCTACAAGCAAACGAGGACAAATGAAATATATTTAGCAACTTTTTTATAATTTTATTATTTATTTCTTGCCAATATCTTAGTCTCTGTGTTTATTTATTTTAATATCTTAATCCCCTTGACCAGGATGCGTGGCTAAGGGAATTATTCGGGATATAATCATTGACACGGCTAATCTAAGATGGTCACAGGTTGTCTAAGGCCTTATGGCCTGTGTTAGATCGTATAAAATCTGGGGAGATGATTAAATTAGATAGATCAAGACCAAGAACAGCGATAGGAATACTCTCTAGCCACTGTCTCCTAAGGAAGCATGCGACTAGGGTTATCTGACACGGATGTTTGTAGATACCGCGATGACCTACATGTCTCAGAGGACATAACTCATATATTCTGTGAGTATCAAGGATTTGCCATACTTCTTCGATAACCTAGAAGAGGTTAGGTCCTCGACCCATAACAGGGATCTCTGCAAATTCTTCCGCCATGAAGGTTCCCTAAGGATCGCGAAGGGCCCACTTTGGTGCCTAGTGTTTTATGATTACCTCATAACCCTACCTAACCTAACCTAACCTAATCCCCTTGTAGAATATCGTTATAATTTGGAGACAACGACCAAGGTTTCAAGGTATAGAACCACAAAGTTTTATTGAAATCTGCAGATTAGTTTTTGCGTAATACGTGCCGGAAAGCGGTCTTAGTTATCATTTTATTATATGTACACAAATATAAATATAGATATATATATAAATATAGATATAGAAATAGATATAGATAAGGATATAGATAGACATATATATATATAGGCATAGATATAGATATTGATATGGATATAGATATAGATTCCCCGTGCATGGACGGGTTAAGAATATCACTGCAGCGCCCCCCAACAACTGGCGCTTGTTGTAAAAGTCGGCTAAGGGGACAAATCGGATCTAAGCAATATAACACCCAAGCGAGCCCAGCGACACATACACTACCTTAAAAACTCTCCCTCAAGTTTGCATGCAAGTCCGTGGGTTGACACGACTGGAAATCACCGGTGTCATAGAAGACAGATCAAACAAACAATAATAAAACAGGAGCATGCACGTGTCAAACAACAAACACCATCGCAATATGGTAATATTGCAAAACTGTATCATTATGGTAATACTTACTAAAAGGAAAGGCACTACCCCGCCAGGCACTACCACGCTGTGCATGGTACTGTACCTGGACCGAGCAGAAAGGTTCGGGTCAGAGCTATACAGATTCCAGAGGCTAACAAAATAATAAAACAGTTTGGACGAAATTTGAGGGTCATGAGTTGGAACGTTGGACGGTTGACCGGTCGAAGTTACGGGCTGGAAGAAAGATAGAGCGCGACCGGCTCAGCTGGTTTTAGCACGTTCAAAGAAGAGATCATTTAAACCCTGTTAAAAAGGCAATATCAATGAACGTTCCAAAGATATAGCGAGGCAGGAGAGACAAGAGAGGCAGGCGTATAAACGTCTGGACCACACACACAAATGTGTTCGCTTTGTCATCCTGGGTTAACGGGTTCCTTTGCATTGTATGGTTAGTTATGGAACTGTCACCTTTTCGGAACGTATGACCAATCCACTGCCACTTACGTCGTTGGTAAGTTGTGCCTATTAGTTTCTGATCCGTTCTCTGATAGAGTTTTTCACAACAATAGACATTGGCATTTGCCGTCAGCCAAAAAAGAGAGACATTTAGTTAAATGCCTAAAGATAAGTGCTAGGAATTTACAGGAATTAACAAAATTTACAGAATTGAGAAAATTGGGCTAAATAAATCAGGTATTTTGATACAGTGTGATGTTAAAAGGCGTCATTATTTATTTGCTGTCGGTTTTTCCAGGAGGTTTTCACGAAGTTATACAGGACATTCCAGTCTTGGCTGAGCTTTTCGGAGAAAACCCCACAGCCCACCTCACCCTCGGTCTTAGAGCCATCTGTAAAAAAGTGAACCGGACTGCCATCGACAGGGGGGAAGTGTCCCATTCATCCTGATCGGGATGCTCGTACGGAAGTTACGGTCAAATCTCAGTTTCGGCGGGGCGTAGTCCGTGTTTTCGTGTTTGAAGTTGAGAAGATCAAGGATCGAGGAGTGGCCAAAGTGATAGCTAGACCACTGAGAGTAGGCTTTTAGACGGATGGCCGCACAGGCAGCCATTTGCTTGCCAAAAATATCTAAGGTAACAGGTTGATCAAAATGTCCAGTGTCGCGGAGGGAGTAGTTCTCAGTGCACCACTGATGCAAATGCATGCCGCTCTTTGCACCTTAGCTAGTTGACTGAGGTGGACAGCCCAGTCAAGAGCAGGTCACCATACGATCACGCCATAGAGTAGTATAGGCCTGATAACGGACACGTACAGCCAATGAGGGATTTGAGGTTTCATACCCCAGCTCCAGGAATAGAGAGCTACATTTGCTTTTTTGACGCGTTCTAGCAGATTGGCTTTCCAGTTCAATTTCCTTTCCAAAATAAGACCCAGATATTTTGCGTATTCAGAGAAGGTGAGACTGGTGCCATTTATCGTAGGAGGGTCTATGAGGGGAACTTTATATTTCCTTATGAAGAGAACGAGTTCCGTTTTATGGGGATTAACCCCCAGTCCACATTTGGAGGCCCATCTGGTGAGCCGGAGGAGAGCATATGTATTGGAGGATTTCCCTGAGAGTGGCTGGGTGTTTACCGGAGGCAGCAATAGCAATGTCATCACCATAGGCGATCATTCTGCAGCCTGACATATCCAGGTGAACCAGTAGCTCATTTACTACCAGGTTACAGAAGGGATGACAAGAGTCCACCTTGGGGTTTACCGCAGCGAGCAATTCTTCTGGCCGATGCTCCACCCAGCTGTGTGTTTAATAATCCTGCATGTAAGCAATTGATTGATCAACATTTCAAGCGAAGAATCCACTTTCAGATTTGCAGGTGCGTCGGTAATCGCCTTTGATTTGAGATTGTTAAATGCTCTCTCAATGTCAAGGAAACCCACCATGGTGTATTCTTTGATGCTCAAGGATTTTTCAATGATGCGCACAAGCGAATGTACGGCTGTCTCAACCGATTTGCCTTTACAGTACGCATGTTGGGTCGGCGAGAGCAAAGCTGGGCTAATACTTTGCCGAGGATGGATATCAATTAACCTTTCTAAAGTTTTAATTAGAATGGACGATAGACTGATAGGTCGGAGATCCTTTGGTTTCACGCGCGAGCTCTTTCCTGCCTTAGATATGAAGATGACTTCAACCTAGGTCGAACGTTTGGGAATATAGACCAGATTTAGACAGCCCGACAAGATGACTTTGAGCCATGGAAGCACAATGTCCGCGCATTGCTGAATTTCAGCTGGAATAATACCGTCAGGTCCTGAGGACTTGAAGGGTTTAAAACTGCGCATGGCCCATCGGATCTTTTCTGTAGTTACCAAGGCTAAGAGAGGATTTTCCGCAACCTGGAAGCTTCCGAGGACTCTTCAATGCTGTCGCAGAAGAGTCTCCAGGATCGTCGTTGCTCTTTCCTCTGTGAGATTTTGTATTTCTTGAGAGACAGTTTATAGGAGTCCCAATCAACTGTCTCGCGGCAGCTTTTAGTAATATTAAAAAGGAGCCTACTTTCTTCCCTAAGAGTACTGAGATTTGCATTCCACCAAGGTGGTTTCTTTTTACCTCGAGGTTAGTGGAGTGGGCAGGCCGGAGACATGGCATTATTGAGTGCCGATGTTAGGGTGTTGCCCAGACTGTCAAGGACCTCAGTACAAGTAGGTTCAGTAGGCAGGTGGGAGTGAATCAGCGTTAATAAACGTTTCCTATAAAGGGATCAGTTGGTTTTTTTATAACATAATTTCTAAAAACCTTCTGATCAGGCAGATAATCGTCAAGACTAAATTGGAGGTAACGATGGTCTGAAAAAAGTGCTCTTCAGGGACTCTCCAGTCCCTAACCAAGTTATATAAGTGGTCAGAGACAAGAGTGATGTCCAGGACCTCTTGTCGATTGCAAGTAATGAAGGTAGGTTTGGACCCCCGGCTACAGATTAGGAGATTTGTATTAAGAATAAAATCAAAAAGTTGGTCACCTCTTTCATTTATGTCGGAACTGCCCCAGGTTGAGTGATTGGCATTCGCATCACATCCAATGATGAGACTAGTATTAAAGCTCTCCGATTTAGCAATCAAGCTCCCCAAGATGTCCGAAGGGAGTGGGTCCACATGATCGTGACCTAGGTATACCGATACCAGTCAATAATTTCTTGACCGCAATTCCAGGTTGGTTGCGACTATCTCTTGATTGCTGAAATTAGAGAGTAAGAGGATGTTTTGATGGGTCTTCGCAAGGATACAGGATTTCGGTTTACCTTCCTTCCTTGCGTAGATTAATTTGTAGTTAGGAGTCTTGAGGCCACAAACCCGGTTTCCAACAACCCATGGTTCCTGGATCAAGACTAAGTCTTCCCCGTTTTTGTTGAGTCGGAGAATAAGAGAGGCCGAAGCCGTGGTAGAGTGATGCAGGTTAATCTGAAGGACCCGCAGCATAAGAGCTACTTCTCACAGATACCATTATCACGGTATTGTTGGCTTCCTCTGAGTCTGATGGCAGAAGATCATCCTCGAGAGAGAGGCCAGTAGGGTCACTGTCCAGGAGAGATGGTGAAGGAGAAGGAGGACCAGAAAAGTCCAGTTTTATAAGAGCGTCAACCATTTCTGTGTCCGTCGACGAGAAGTCGATCCCCAAGAGGGATGGATCGGCGCAAGGGAGCGAGGGGAAGGGCTCGGAAGCTGGTGCAGAAGGGACTACATCCTGCTGGGAGGTACTTTCTCGAGCTCCTTCTCGTTTATTTGTTTACTTTCAGGGCGATGGAGCTGAATCCATAATTGACTACCCCTTAAAAAAATGCCAAGGGGGCCAGAGACTCTGCTTTGATAACAATGGTGACACTACTGCCGTTCCAGACGCGTGTTTAGCAACCCTGGGAGTGAACACCTGCTCACAATTGCTCGCAAAGCTAGTGCTAGGCCTCAAGGCCAATACGCTGGCAGGGATTGCCTTAACTGAGCTTGCGGGTATGCTTTCCAAGAGGCTGGAAGACGGTTTTTTAAGACCGTCCTCTATTTTTACTTCTTTTATATTTTATTGGTTCCTTAAGTTATTGTTTTTTTTACATTTTTTGGACCCACGAGTGGCGGAGAATGGAAGGTTGACCTGCACAGAGATCCGCATTGTGCAGGTAGGGCAGGCTAATCCGGAGGTCGCCAGGTATCCGGATACTCCGTTAGCGACTGGACTACTATTTAAAGTAGGCCTCTAGCCAGGCTGATCCTCGGCACGGGTCGTGTCACACCTTGATCCGGCCCACCGGAGAGGAGAGAGGAATGAATAGGATATGAAGGGGGAGGGATTAGGACGACTACATCTTGGCTTCTTGTCTCATCATGGTGCAGCATTCGATATGTAGTCCTAGCTTCAGTTTGCTGTGCTTTCACTCTAAAAGCAATATGCGTAGACTCCTTGATAGTAATCAATAGCTTTTGCAGTGTACTTTTCCAAACTTCTGGACTATAATCTGGTAGAGGAACATTATGCTGGTTGCTTAACCTGGACCATTCCTTAAAAAATTGAGACTTTCGATGTATTAAGTGCTTTGCAACAATGTATGGGAGGCGGTAGCTGGGAAGCCCCATTACTTTCAAGATATAGAGAAAATGCAGTCCAAGCGAGAAGATGTACAAAGGAGGCGGTCCAGTGTAACATGTAGTTCGGCGTGTTTTTTGGCAGACGTAACATATTCTTAAAAAGTATTTGAGCAATTTCTCCAGCTCTTCATACTGCGCGATACCCCAGACTTGTGCTGCGTAGCACATGATGGACCGCATGGTGGCTTCGAAGATTTTAAACTTAGCGCTCAGATCGACGTTCTTTTTATCTAGCAGACCCCTCCAGTTGCAATTTATTGCCCTTTTAGCTTCCTTAAGTTTTTGGCCAAGATGATTTTTAAATGATGATCGAGGTGTTATGATTACCCCCAAATACTTATAGTCCTTCACAATTTCGAGTTCTTCATTTTCCAAAAGTCCATTTTTCATCCCTCGAGTACCGACCAAATCCATTTCGGAACACTATTATTTTAGACTTGCTTGTGTTGACTTTGAGCTTCCACAGCGGGCCGTATTGATGTAGCCTATTTATCATCATTTGTATAGTTATTGGTGATTCCGCTAAGATAACGATGTCATCCGCGTAGAGAAGGAGCTTTATACGAAGTCCATCAAACTCGATTCCTCCTGATAAAAATGTTGTGAGGTCATCTAAGTATAAAGAAAAGCGAAGTGGACTCAATAACCAACCCTGTTTAACTCCCATGTGCGATTCGACCCAATTGGATAGTTTGTTACCATCCCATACTGAAGTCCTATTTTGCTCGTAAAGGTTTTGAATTAATCTGACCATTTTCGTTGATAGTCCTAAATTACTCAGCTTATAAAGAAGAGCTTTCTATCAATGCTGTCGAAGGCTGCGTAAAGCTTTTTTCCTTTCTCCAGTTACGATTCTCCAGGTACTCGTTAATGCGAAGATAATGTCCGCTTTTGAATATTTTTTCGTAAAGCCCGTTTGGAACTCACTCAGTAGATCATGTTCTCATACCCAATTGGTAACACGTTCTACTATGACTCCTGTGAATATTTTTGCTATTCAGTTCAGGAAGGATATTCCTCTATAATTATTTCGGTCTTTCGCGTCTAATTTCTTAAATATGGTGGTCTATAATTCTGTGAGGGAGTAAGCATACGTCGTCAGCGTAGTCAACATGTTTCAGTTGGAATGCAAAAGTCTATCGTATTCCTTCGTTTTGCGTCAACAAAGCTGCACGAAGAACATCACTAATAACCAAAAACGAACAGTATTGGTGAAAATGCATTGTCTTATCCCACTTTGGATCTCAAATTCCTCACACAAACTTCCTCTGTGTAGAACGTGATATTTGGATGCATCGTAGGGAGCCATGATAGCAATTAAATTATCGGGAATACCCCTCTTGCGTAAGGCGTACAAAATAAACTCTTTATTAACACTATCGAATGGGGTAATACCATCAAGTCCTGCCGCCTTTTTGTTTTTCAGTACTTTGATCGCGATAGCAAATGCTGCATGTTCGGGTATTTCTTACCACTGACATCTGCGTCTAGTTTGGAAGCATATCGCTAACGAATACACGGTTCAAAACCATAGCAAAATATTCCTTCCATCTTTTGAGCTGGTCTCCATCCGAAATGAGCAAAGAAGCGTCTAGGAGCTATGGTTGCCTGTCAGCTCTTTAGAGAGTTTGTAGCCAGCGCGTTGGTATATTTAGTTACGCTTGTCACGTCGCACGCTACGCTGAACTTCTCACATTTTAATGAGGTATAGGAACTCTAGCTCGTTTCGTTCGATCCTTCCTAAGGTATACTGCTATCAACCGATAACTCTTTCAGCTAGATCAAAAAATATTTTTCACGGCACACCAATGGTCTTGGATGGTTCTAGGGAGTGAGCTGCTGCTTTCATTGCTGATTCACTGAGGGATGACTGAGTCTATTGATGTTAAACTTGGGCATTCTTGTGTTGTCGTGAGGTCTTTGAACTGCAGCAGTGCGTAGTTGGAGAATAGGTACCATAAGATGGTAATCTCGTTTTAACACCACATCTGCTCCTCATGGGTTTTCGGATGTCCAAGAGACTACACCTAAAGAAATGCTGGTCAATGTGTAATGCTGACGAGTCGTACTAGCCCGGAATATGGTCGTCAAAATCCCATCTTCATAAGGCTGTCAGGAAATTAGGCCCTTGCGTGCTATTGGTGCTAGCAGCAGTCTTACTTCATGATCTCGCGAGCGTCCGAATGGTCTCTGGAATGGAAAAGTACAGTTACTCGTTGGGGACTAGTACTTGCCACCGATTCCCGTAGCAATCGATTTTCGGCAACGTAGTTGCTGGCTCACGTTATTTAGTTTAGATTTAGGGCCCTAGATAACCCGCACTTACAATTTCAGTCTCCACGTTAAAGGGTTTATATATACCATATATATATATGTATTTGCCCGGGGACCATCACTTTAAGGTAAAGCATGAACTTGATTATTGCGCTCCTGACCCAAGTCAGTTTTGAGCAGTCAGTAGTTCCCGGTCAATCGCAATGCAGATCCCCAATCATCATAGTCACTACTGTTACCACTAGTAAGCAAGTACTTCCTCGATAAAGAAGCAAAGCATCATTGGCTCTAATTAAGCCATTATGACGACGAGGTGGATAATCAAGTTGAGGTCACTTCAGGTCGATCTGAAGGTTTAATTCTGTATAAATCTGTCACAATCACGGTACTGTAAAGCTAACGACTATGACGAAAAAGTTTCCAGTGTTCTCTAGTTGAAAATAGAATGCACACACATTTTTTCAAGTTATTAATGCGAATCTTTTCGAAAGTTAATTAAATCTGCAAACTTTTGTGTAATAAATCAAGACTATACATTACTGGGTAATGCAAACATTATACGTTATTCAATGATTTGACTTCGGTATCGTTCATCTGTATAGTTGGCAACAACTTATTACAAAAAAATAATATTTTTATTAATCAATAAGTGTTTTCTCGGAAATTTTATTAAATTTGGGTCAGAAATCCTGATGGAAAGGTGAGGTGTCGAACTCAAACGTTATATTTGTCTATAACATATTACTGTGTAATATTTTCGATATTATTTTACATTACTGATATACTACGCATGTATGGCATGTATGGTCAGTGAACATTTTCATAAAATATCTTCATATTTTCGTGTGCAAACATACATATGTAGCTGCTAGCGTAAGCATGATCCTAAACGCGCATAGAAATTACATTCCCAAGCGGAATATGTTATAGAACCGAAAGTTCTCTTTTAATGTCATCTATCAAAAGTAAGTTTATAACACAAATCAAAATTCCTTTACATTTGTTTTCATATTGATAAGAGATGACATTTTGTGTTGGGTATCACAATCAATTTCAAAAGGAGGGAGTAGACATTAGGATGTACCATGGTATAAGGAATGTTTTTTTTTGCAAAAGCAGATACCCATACCCTCTATTTTTTTCTATTTGGTCTTAATTAAATTATGAAGCATTATTGCTTTAGGATAACGAGAACCCGTGCTTGATGATCAAACTTACAACTTCAGAATTTGTACTGAGGTACTATGGAATGATCTAAGAATTTATGTAGTTTTGAGAAATAATTGTGGGCCTTTGTTTTTACGGGTTTTTATCGGATTTTCACAGTTTATGAACCTACAATAGAATACATTTTGCCTGAGAAACAGAGAAATAAATACTCATATGTTGAATTATAATTCGACAGCCCTTCAGATCATTTGTAAATTTAACTCAAATATAATTAAAACTAACGCAACCATGTTTACTATTCTCTTCAAGCGATTAAAATTATATGCTAAATATCTTATTTAAACGCAAAACTAATTCATTTTTTCTTTCAGAATCAACATATTATAAACTCATGTTTACACCCTACCACAGGAGTATCACCCAGAAACACATCTATTCCACATCCACTGCCGCAGCACATTAACGATCAAATTACAGGTAAATTAGTTATTTAAAAAACCTATCCCATGTCCATGAGGACTTTTCCTGTGCAAGTCATAAAAAGAAAAGCAGATAATAAAAGCAAGTAGAAACCATTTCATGAATGAAATGAATCCATCTTTCAGCCAATCAACACTTCAGTGACACGTTACCAATGCGATCGGCGCCTGGACTGCTGAATCTTCCTTTCATTCCGGTGGTCCAAAAGAATTTCAATCCATGCAATGGTATAAATACATTCCCGCAAAATTCCACCATAATAAGAAATGGACAGCACAAGCAGCCAAGCGAGATGGAAGATCTAATACACTTGCCAGGCCCCTTAACCGAGGATGCTGTCATGAGAACGCTTCAATCCAGGTTCAACGAAAACCTTTACTTTGTAAGTAATGCTATTAGCTCTTTTTTATCTTTGCATGTAAATTATAATGGCGTACATACTCGTATATGGGTTGTATCTGCCTTTCTCAATGCACTGGTTTACACATTAGTTGTCATAAAACGTAACATCGCCTCAACCTTCTATAGGTGCAGAGCAGACACAGTCAAACTCAATAAAGTGATATTATTTTCGGAGTTTTTCTCTGTGATGAAGTTCGGGTTGAATAACTTCTCGCACAGTCGTGAAAACTGACTCTCAGAGGAACCAGAAAGCGAGGATGGAATGGCTAGATATAAAATATAATTTAGGCGTGTTTCAGGAAATTGAAAATGCATTTAGCATCACGACAAGAATTTCGAAGGAAAAGAAAAACAAGTTTACCTTTTTGATATGGTGGCCTCGTTTGGAGTGCGGAGCCGTGCATTCCGTCAGTAAAACATGCTGCCTGCAACCTGCGAGATAACCTGTCACGAAGAAGTTTACTTAATGCTTGCCGACAATGACTGTGTGTGTGTCTGTGGATTTTTGGTAGATATTCCATGGCTATGATCACGGAGGTGCGGTAAATAAATTATTGCATCAAAAGTGAGCTGTCAAAATTGATTAAATAAACTTGTTTGACTAAGGCTTTTGTAAAATGATTGATGAATCGAAATTTGAATATCGTACACTAAATGAAATAAGTAGAAATCAAGTATGTATTGTAGAAAACTCGCGTTGTCTGTGAATGCTTTACTAAGGTTTTAAAACTATTGTTTTAGTGAACTGAAGTTAATTTTTATTAGGTTTGTGATTATCTGCGTTTTGCTTTCGCTTAGGTGTCTTGTGGCTTTTCAATAAAGCTCTATTCTCGTACTGAATTTTATATACCTACATACGTACACACAACGGTTATCTTAATGCAGCTGAAAGAATCATTTGTGACAGTCACATTTAATCGTTAATCCTACAAAACCAAGTTTGGAGTAACATGCATTTCCCCCTTAAAGAAGTGGGTAGAATGTTTAAACCTTACTTAGTTAAAAAATAAGTCAGCGAATTTTGCATAAGTGTTTGGTTGTTTTTTTTTTTGTTAAATGTAGCATTCAACGTCAATATGTATGCACTTATGAATATGTATAATGAGTTATAGTACAGAAGTTAAAAGAGATTGCGAGGTGCCAATTTTATAAACAAAGGTAATTCTTTTAATGTTAGATTACCAAGTTTTGTCAACTTTTGAGATTCTCAGGTCAGTCTGCTAGTCGGTCACGCTCTTGTAACGTCTGACCTAGGTAGTTAAAATTCGGTACGTACCCAGTGTCTATCCGAATAGCGGACCACAGCTGATAGTCGTTTGGGCATAACACCTGTGTCGGTTTTGAAAAGCTGTTCACTGAATTTCAACTTCGCGGTTCTGTTTAGTAACGTCAAAGTAGTGTTTTTTTTATGTTTTTATGTTCTAATGATGAGGGTATTTAGGGTCGAGTGTACCAACATTCGTGAGCTTCGCGCGAATTTCTTCGAACTATACGCCCACGCTCTTTCCAATAAACCAGCTGTTTTGGCACTTTGTGAAGCACAGGTAATTGAAGCATCATCTGATTAGAAGCTGCCTGGGTGTGTATAGTGATATTATTCTTTCCCCATCGCGGCCTCGCCATTTACGTCCGTAGTGAAGTAGCTTACCCACTTCCACCACAGTATGGCCACTGTTCCAATTCGCAATTAAAATTCAAATGGCTAAGATTTACTGTCCATAAGCAATTAATTCATTACTGTTTCATTTACAGAAGCCCTAGTGCGGATATCTGCTCAACTCTTAACGAGTTTGATGCATTGTCCGATTCCATCACACGAATTATTTCTCTGTATCCTCAAACTGAAATCGTTATTGCGGGCGATTTCAATATACACAATTCAGATTGGCTTCAACATTCTGGCCAGACAACAGCCGAGGGAAGGTATGTTCAACTTTTCGCTGAGGTAAACAATTTGAGTTCACTTGTAAATGAGCCTACACGCATACCGGACATTGAAAGTCAGTCTGCCAACAATTTCGACTTGTTTCTTAACTCGCACCCTAATAAGTACGCCATTAAGGTTTTAGCGCCTTTAGGCCGGTTTGACCACAATATCATATCAGCTAAATTTTCGTACTATGAACACACAGTTAAGTTAAGTTTTTCCAAAAGGGAAGTATGGCGCTACAGGAAGTCTATAATAGTTTCTTTATGAAACTTAACTGGTCGCAATTCTTCCTCGATAGCGACCTGGATTCCGCCGCTGATATAAGTACTGACACCATCCTCTTAGGCATGACTGATTATATTCCTAACATAATACAGAGCATCAAATCTAAGGCAAACTCATGGTTTGACCAGACCTACAAATAGGCTATCAGGTTGAAAGTTTTCTATGGCATTCCCGCTGTCATCTCCTTAAAAAACAAAAATAAATATTTGGCACAATAGCTCTTTAAGTGTCAGGGCCTAGCTTCTTGCAACCACTCGTGTTGTGTGCATAGTATTTTTCACGCGAATGGAAGGGACCAACAGTTTAGTGCCGTATCTCAATTTATTTTGAGAAGCTTTCTCGAGACAACAATACTTTCGGATGTTTGTCAGATGGTCGCGAGAGCTGTGACCTTGAAAAAACTTGTTGGTGTTTTCTGGGATTCGAACTTGGAACCTCACGAAGTAAGAAAGTAAGTAAGTAAGGATATGACGAGAACATTTTTTTTTTGTTCTTTTCGGAGACATGTTGCATACTTAAATATGTATAAGTAAGCATGTGTTTGCAAATAGTGCACTCTTTTGTACTTAATCACAATCAATCAATTTAAAAGTAATGATTATTTTTAAGGAATTGATCAAAGAAGAAAACGTTTTATCCGGAGCCATGGACCGAAGGTGTCATACGAGTAGTTACTATTTTTCCCACCAGCACTCTACCAACTGAGCTATCCCTGGATGTTTTCTTCTCCGGACAATTCTTCAACATCATCATTTCACACGTTCGGTCCCTGCCTCTGGATAAGATGCTTTTTTCTTTGAAGATTACTGAGGTGAGAATGATGAACACAGCACCTTAGAAATCTGGGCAATAGGAGTGTTTCACTAGGCTATGCCAAAGTCATATTAGTCTTCTGATGTATCCGATGGGCTATATATTGAAGACAGCATATTCACCTGGGATCTGTCTGAAGAACTTAAATTCGGTCTTAAAGCCTTGAAAGACTTTGGACCAGTAACTAAGCACTTACCAAAGAGAACAGCCGCTGTAAGCAAGTATGATGTCGTCACGTGCTTACACGAGCATGGGCAGTCTAATTGAAATTTATCCGCCTACCAGAATGAAGAAATAATTAATAAAAATATAAAAAAAAATTTCAAAGTTTTAAACTATAACGTTGCATGTCTAAGAAATAAAATGCAATTTCTTGACTTTTTAGAAACGTAAAAGATTTTGATGTGCTTCAGTTATTCGAAGCTCATGTATTTATAAAAAAATGAAGAAGTTAAGTTAAATTTAATATAAGAAAAAAAAAAAAAAAAAACAAGACTTGCCATGATTACCGTGCCATGAGGTAGGCGACCCATCGGTAGGCCTAAAAATAAACGGTTGGGTGAAGTCCGACATCTCTCCTGAAGCTGTCTAATGATTCCTCTTGATAAGTTGGAGTCAATGGCGGAGGATCGAGAAGGATGGAAAGTCCACCTGAGCATCCTACCCCCTCGACCCCCATGACGGATTAGCGGACCATTGAAAATGTATGTAATGTATGTTAGATTCATTTGATTGCGTAGTTCTAAATGGAAGTTGCGACGGTGATTCTAACTGTTGGCACATAATGGTGTCGCTGCCGCTGTCGTACGTCGAGTTCATATGTCAATCACGTCGCATGTCGTATGTTTTTTAAAAAATGCGTTCACAATGATGTCGTATACTTATATTATTTAAATATCAACTGGATTGAAAATGTGTTTATTGAATTCAAATAAAATTAAGGGGAGTGATTTGTAAAGCGAATGTGATAAATTCCACAATATTTCGTATGATTTCAATAATTCAATTAACTTTTCTGTTTGGTCCTCCTCCATTGCCTACTTCTTGTCAGCTTTGTCGTGCGAGAAATAATAAAAGTTGGTCAAATTAATGTGACTACGACAGCGACTCATTGTATTCGCTTCTATTCATTTGTGCGTATTTCAACTTTTGACAGGACGTACGACTGCGACTACGACAGCGGCAGTGACACCATTGTGCTCCGTTATTAATTATTGTTTCTTAGCCGGAAATTGGCAACGTATCTATATGAGTTTCGAGTAGGCGTCAATCGCGCCATGCTTCAAATGTACATCAGCTTACCCTCAAGCCGAACTTTGGACGTACTGTCAAATATAGGGATTTGTTTATAAGCCGAACAACTTACTAACTTACTTACTTACTTACATCCTTTAACCCCTCGGGGGGCATAGGTCGTCAACCACACCTGGCGCCATCTTGTTCGGAGCTCTGCAACGCATTTGAGCTGCCTCCAACTCATTCCTAAAGAGCTCGATTCCTCCTCAACTGTTCTGCGCCACATCTGCCTAGGGCGTCCAGCTAGTCTTCCTGCCTGGGTGAGCGGATTCCGCTGCATGGCGTATTTCGCAATGGAGTTGTCTTCGCGCCGTAGGGTCTGTCCAATCCATTGCCACTTTCTACTTCGTATAGTAACGCTTTTAGGTTCTTGGCCCGTTCTCAGATAAAGTTGTTCGTTGAAGATGCGGTTCGGCCAAAAAAATCCTCAAGATGGATCCTTAAACATTTGTTTACGAAGACTTGCAGCTTGCGTGTGTTAATTTGGTCCACCTTCCAAGTACTGCACCCATAAAGTAGCACTGATTCTACGTTGGAGCGGAACAGTCGCAGGTTGACTATTAAGCAGATAACATTGCTTCTCCAGATTTTGGATAGCATTCCGAACGCAGCTTTAGCCTTCTCGATTCTGCTACACACATTCAGTTCGGTACCACCACGGTCAGCCGAGACTACACTTCCTGGATATAGAAAGTTGTCAACTTTCTCGACTTACTGTTCGGCAATGTTAAGTTGAGCGCGGTTGTTAGAAGAAGTGCTCAGGGCTTTTGTTTCGGCTGTGTTTATTTTTAGCCCCACTATGTTTGCCTCAGCTTCTAAATTTTGGGCCATCAAATGAAGATCCATTATCCGATCTGAAAGTAGACAAAAATTGTCAGCGTAATCTAGGTGATTAAGGTAAGATGTCATAGTTCGACGAATTCCATAATTAGCTTCCGTCAATGCTGCACGGAGTACATCGCCGATAACCACCAAGAACAATAGTGGGGACAGTATGCACCTTTGACGTTCTCCACTTTGGACTTTAAAATCCTCCGACACCTTACCATTGTGTAAGACGTGACACTGACCGCCCTCGTATGTAGCTTTAATAATAGCTATAAGTTTTTTTGGGATGCCTATCCTGCGCAAGACCAATCAGATAGCATCTCGATTCAAGCTGTCGAAAGCCTTCTCGAAGTCGATAAACAGCAAATGTAGCGGAGACCTATACTCAACGCATTGTTCGATTATGATCCGTAAGGTGTGTATGTCGATGCAGGAGGAACCAGCACGAAAGGCTGCCTGTTCGATATCGAGAGTTGAATCTAAATGCGCTTTGATTAGTTCCAGAATTATTCTAGCTATTATTTTGGCTACGGCTGGAAGAACGCAAATGCCTCTCCAGTTTCCGCATTCCGTCAAGTTTCCCTTTTTCGGAAGTTTAATGATCATCCCCCTTTTCCACTCCTGTGGAAATTGTTCGCTATCCCAAGCTCTCCGTATTAGAGGATGCAGCAGATCTCTGATGTACTTGGCGCCGCTTGAAATAGTTCGGCAGGGATGCCATCAATATCCACCGCCTTGTTCTTCTTGAGGGACTTGATTGCCGTTGTTATTTCGGTTTTACTGAGAGATACCGTGCGAATTCGGGAATTTGTTGCTTCGAACAGCTCATTCGAATTCAAGATCATACCGCCATCGTCTATGTGATTTAGCACTGTAGCAAAATGTTCTCTCCATCTAGTGAGCTGGTCCTCGTCCGAGATCAGAAGGTTACCGTCTAGGCTCTTCACTGGGTGTTGTTTGGATCTCCGACCACGAGTCAGCTCCTTAGTGATGCTATAAACAGTCGTACTGTTACACCTGCTCGCTGCTTCTTCAGCCCTTGAAACCAGTGAGTTGATGTGCTGTCGTTTGTCACGTCCCACACTACGCTGCACTTTTTTCTTCTTCGCACGGTATTGGGCTTCTAACTCGGTTCTCTCTAACTGCTGAGGCTTCTGCAATCCGAGCCTTGATTGCTGTACGCTCATCGATCCGTCTCTCGGTGTCTGCAGATAGCCATGCGCAACGGTTTTTCTGCCTTTTACCGACATAGGTGCGTGCCCCAGCCGTAAAAGCATTTTTCATAGCATTCCAATGATCATCCATGCTCTCCTGCATTGTGCCGCTAATTGCTTCTGCTTCTAAGGCAAAGTGGTCCCTGAACTGTTGGCGCACTTGGGGAACCTTGAGCCTGTCGATATTAAACCTGGTGATGTTAAGTAAGTTTGATCGGTTGCTATTGACGGATGCAGTACGAAGGCGTAAATGAGCTAACATAAGATGGTGATCTCGTTCTAGGCCGACGTCAGCTCCACGTCTGTTTCGGACTTCCAGAAGACAATTTCTAAAGCGGCGGCTGATCGCAATGTGGTCGATCTGGTTGGATGTTCGCTGCCTATCAGTAGAGACCCAACTGATCTTGTGGCAGGTGTTATGCTTAAACACCGTACATCCAATAACTAAGTGGTTGGTATTGCAGAAGTCCACAAACCATTACGGGCTCAAACGCCGTGAACTCCCATCACGTGTTTAAGCATAGTGTTGTCGCTACCTACTTTGGCATTGAGATCCCCATCACCATTACGATATCCTCATTAGGCATTTGGTTGTAAACGGCGCCTAGCTGGCTATAAAAATTGTCCTTTTCATCGTCAGTCGCGCCTTGAGTCGGAGCATAGCACTGAATGATGGTAATTTTGCTTACTCTGCTGTCGAACCTAGCCGTCAATATCCGGTCACTGTGAGGTATCCAAGTTATAATGCTTCCTCGTGCTGCTGGAGTTAGCACCAGTGCTACTCCGCACGCCCGTGCACTTCCAGCTGGTTTTCCAGAGTAGAGCATGACAGTGCTTTTTGTTGGGGAGATGTATTCCCCAGCATCGAACCATCTTACCTCGCTCAGCCCTAAGATGTCGATATTATAGCGTGCGAATTCTCGTTCCATTTGGAGGAATCTGGCGTTTGTCCAGGAGGGTCTTTACGTTCCAGAATCCAATCGTTGTCCATGTTCGATAGCCAAACGTCGTCATCAAATTATCCGTCCGTATCCGAGGCATTGGTTTTCGTTTCGGAGCAAGATTTTTTTTATGGTTGCGGCTCGCTGGGCCACAGACCAACCAACACAATGGCACTACGACGAGGTGGATGTAGGGCTTAGTAACATAGCTGCAAGTTGTTCTGCTGCAGTGGCTCTTTCTCGTTATTTAGCGGACCAACACCTATCGGGAGATGCTGCTCCTACGAGGCCTTTGTTAGTCATTTGCCATCCAAACATAAGCCGAACAACACATTTGTGGAATAATCTACCAAGCTCTGTTTTTCCTAATCACTATAACCTTTAAATATTAAAGGCCAACGCCAAACCAGCATCTTCTCCATTCCTCTACCTTTTCCCATTTGCCCGAGCCTTGAGCATCAGTATAAGTGTATTAGTAATCCCTTCGGCGCGCGCATTATTAGAAATTAATTATAAGAAAAAAACAAAGAGTTTTAATCCCTATGTCGTGCAAATTATGAGGACTAAGAAAAGCAATAGACACTTTCAGGTTGCCAGGTATCTGGACTTTGGGCGTTCGCGCTTGGGCAATGAGACATTTGATCAGCTGACTCAGGCGAACTCGGAGAAACAAATTTATATGGATTTGTACAGAGGCGAATACAAACCAATATAAACAAAGACAGCTGATCAAAAAATGCCGGTTGCTGAACTACGTTTAAATTTCGATAAAATCTTGGTGAATGTATTTATTCCGGATTATTTTGACCATGGAATAACTTATTTTCCTGGTTAATCTAGAAATTAAAGTGTTGTATTTTGTCTTCGAAAATTGCGAGGGAAGAGCTTGGCACTGACTGACTGGCCAGACAGATTTTGCATTCGGTGTAATCTGACGTGCCTGAACAGCCAAAATCTGGAAACCTGAATCTGCCCAATGCTTTGAGTTGTGCTAAATCTTCTACAGATTTCTGGAAACCGGTTAAACACATGATCGGCAGAAGATGTCATTGCGCCGTGCATACATTCTCAGGAATAAGGAAATCATTTCAAAAATCTTCATAATAGTGTACGAACATCTTTAGCACACCAATCCGCAGCCCCTCCTATCATAAACGATTATGATGCACAAAGGCTAATTATAAATTCCAAAAAGAACAAGTCCCCGGGAGAAGATCGTATTCCTTTCGAGTTCTCTTAAAAATTACAGAACAGAATTCCCAAAGGTCCTTACAGCAGAACACAAGGCTTCAAAAAAATCGATCATATTCCCACTACACAAAAAAGGTGAATATGATAATCTAAGGACAACCAAATAGGCATATCGTCCCTAAGCACCTCAGCTAAATTATTTGGAGCATTGCTTTACAATAGGCTATCGGAATGGGTTATACAAGTCCATTCTTATTCATTCATCAACGATATAACAGACACCATAGAGATGGAATTAAAATCAGCCAGATAAATGTGCCCATATTGATATTGATTGATTGATCGATTTGATTCTTTATTATCGGCTTACAATTATAAATACAATTATTATAATTATTCAAACTGTACCTAAAAGTTACTAGAATAGTTACCTAGTGACATTTTGTATTTAATAAAAAAAAAAAGAACACAAATGTTACTTTATAATAATAATAATACATTGTGGGGTGAACAAAATAAAGCAATGTAAAAAAAAATAAAAACAATTTTGAATGCAAAGAAACGAAATCTCATTACAACAAGATATGTGTATACAGATACTAAACAATGTAATACAACAACATTTCAAAGCTAAGAAGCCATTGTTTTACTTTTTTTATGAAGGTGAACAAGTTTCCAATGGTTCGCATACCTACAGGCAGCGTATTAAACAATTTAGAGGAAAGAATGGAATTTGAATTTCTATAGCATATACTAGTACGAAAAGCAAGAATGGAAACTAGAGATTGTTGATTGCTCCTCAAGCTATAAACATCGGAAATTGGACTCTGCATGTAGACACCTCTAATAAAGAATATCTCCAAAACCTTAAAATAAAACGGATGTCTAACTGGAAGGATTTTCAAAAGTTCCATAGAGTGAGCTAAGCGGAAAAAATCACTAATCTTCCTAATCTTCCAGATACGATATCTGCAAGATAGTCAACGGGTTAATTATACTCAACCAAGCACTTCGCCAACAGCTTATTCCGTCCTGCAATTTTGATATTGTTAGGACAAAACTTTCTAAGACGGTAAAAACAACGAATGGTGGAGAGCAGATATTTCTCTAAACCTAAAATATTATTCGAACAATTAAAATTCCGGTCAAATGTAACACATATGTATCTAGAATAGTTTACGTTTTCAATTTCAAAGCAATTGTCATTACAGCGAAAGAGATCTTAGAACATTGGCCAGAGGACAAACTATGAAACAAGTTGTACCTTGCGCTATTAGATGCATGGAATATGGCTTCGATATACGGAGAATCATGATTAGCTAATTAGGCTGAAAAACACAAGTTTTGTCTTTTTGCTATCTACTGGCTTAGTTCCGCAAACCAAATTCTTAGTAATTCAACGTCTTTATTTATATCAGCAACAAGGTTTAAGAGAATGACAGAACTATATGCGATACCAAGACCATTTGCAAAAGCCCTAGCTTTTTCTTCAAATGGCTGGACGCACAAAGATTTGTTATAAAGAAGAAACAATACAAGTCCAAGTATAGATTCTTGGGGAACACCCAGATTGATAACCTTAGAGCTACATAAATTAGTTTCGACCTTCAGTTTTTGTTTTCTGTCTTTTAGATAGGGCATAAACCAACTGTGCATAAAACCACGAAAACGTGTAGCTTGCCGCAAAGAATGTTATGATCTGCCATATCGAAAGCTTTTGTAATATCAACAAAGAGTCCAGCACATCATTTTTTGACGTCCAAATCTTTCTGTATAAGAGAACAAAAAAACTGCATCTTCCGCTTTAAGCCCGAACTGCATTGAACTAAAAAAATTGTACTTTTCAGATATAACAAAACCCTTTTTTTAACAAATTTTTCAAAAACTTTGAAGATGGAAGACAATAACGTGAACTTTTTGTAATTACATACAACTCTTTTCATTTCTGTTTCCCTTTTTTAAAAAGGGGGTTTGGTTCTTTGTAGACGGCGTAGTAAATTTCTTTCATCCAAAACTTGGAGGACTGTAATATTAACGTGACTTTCTAGTCGACTTTTATGCTTTCTCGCGTAGTTTTTGATTTCGTCTTCGACTGTTTTAATGCCAAGATCTCCGTGGATATCGCTATTTCGGATTTACCACGGCGCATTAACAATACCCTTCAGCACTTTGTTCTCAAAACTTTGTAAAATTTTAATGTTACTTATTTTGGTACAACCCCAGAGTTGTATACCATATGTCCATACAGGCTTTAGCACCTGCTTATATAAAAGAAGTTTGTTATATATATTAAGCTTGGAATATTTTCCAAGTAACCAATACATTTCTCGATATTTATTATCTAATTCTTTGCGTTTTTTCTTTACGTGCGTTTTCCATTTCAGCTTTGTATCAAGTGTCATTCCAAGATACTTAAAAAGAGGAATAATAATGGCGCATTCTAGCTTTCCCGGAAAGAGTCCAGATACGATAATCAAATTAAAAAGATGAGCCAATCAACGATATTAAAGGCAGTGTTCTTCAATAAAATGTTTGAAACACCATTGCTACCACAGAGATGCGATTTTTTTTTTTTTTTTTTCTTATAATTTGCACGCGCACAAGCGATTATGGATACCCTTAATATGTTAAAACACAGCGCGGGCGGTAGGAAAGTTAGGAGGAGATAAGAGGAGAAACCGATGCACATTGGTTTTAAATGCTTGTGGGTTATAATGAGAGGGAAAAACACAGCTTTCCATAGCATTCCACATCCGTGTTGTACGGCTCAGGAAAGAATCTCTATATTTCACAATACGTCCGAAATTAGGCTTGAGGGTGAACTGATGAGCATTCAGGGCGTGGCGAGTATTGCGAGAGAACTGTTAAAGGGGTGGAATGCAACTGACTATTTCGCTCGAGCACTGATTGTAAAAAAATATCGATAAAATAAAGAAAGACAGGGAACATTTCTTCGGTGTTCAAGCGAGTCTATAGACTCCGCAATGTTTCTGTCCCCTATTAGTTTTAACGCACGATTTTGAATCCGGTCTAATAGGTGCAATGTGGTTTTAGGTCCACCAGACCAGATGTGGGCGTTATACTCGAGCTTAGGGCGGATGTATACCTTATATATCGCAGCCAGATCAGAGGGGGTAAAGTATTTCTTGCACCGTTTAAAGAATCCTAAACATTTCGCAGCGTTCTTGGCGCCATCAAATATGTGATCATTTCAACGTAAGTTGTCGTTAACACACATACCGGGAATGAAAAGTTTTTCGATTTCTGAGATGCAAGTGCCATTCATTGATAGTGGCTGAGGGTTTGGGTTTCGCTTGACCGACAGAAAACAGCATTTAGTTTTTGAAGTATTAAATTCTTTTGAAGAATTTAATGAGCTTAACATACGCTGCCGCTCCAGTTCCACAGCCGAAGAGTAGGGCCGTGAGTCTGGAAACGAATATGAGAAGCTGAAAGTACTGTCGTCAGCGAAGGAGTGTATTGGATTAGAAGTAGCAGACAAGAGATGATTAATAGAAATAAGAAAGAGAGTCGAAGACAAAACGGAGCCTTGGGGAACACCAGCATTTATATGGTGAATTGCAGACTTGAAGCCGTCCAAGACAACTTGTATTGAACGACCCGAGAGGTAGTTTCTAATTCATTGAAGAAGAGATTCATCTATACCAAATGCACGCATTTTCGACAAAAGAGCTAGATGCCAAACTCTGTCAAATGCCTTAGAAATATCAAGCGCAACAATCTTACTTTCACCAGAGTGATGGAGAGATTGGTTCCAGTTTTTGGTGAGATTTACCATCAAATCACCAGTGGACCTTTTGCTACGAAAGCCGTACTGCCGGTCATTAAAGAACTTTTTCATAAGCTGACGATTTATCAGCATTTCCATGACCTTAGAAAGAAGGGACGTAAGTGCAATGAGTCGGTAATTGGAGGGAGAAGAAGATTCGCCTTTTTTAGGGACGGGCTGGACAAGTGCTGTTTTGCATCTACTCAGAAAGAGTCCAGAGGAGTAGGATAGATGAAAAAGCTTACGCAGTGGTTTTGCCAGCGTGGAAGAACAGCTCTTCAGAATTATGGGGGAGATACCATCAGGACCAGCGGATTTGTGAATGTTAAGATCTTTAAGTACTCTTGCTACTGTACGAGTGCGAAAGTGGATTTGCCGATATCCGACGCGCTCAAGTACAGGGGGACGCAGGGCACAATCTGGGAGTGTGGAGCTTGCAGCAAATTGAGCTGCGAGCAGATTTGCCTTGTCTAAAGAGCTGACAGCTGGAATGTCATTGTAAACGAGCGTTAGGATGGAAGATGAGGCGCAATTTTCTACATTTTTTACGAATGACCAGCAATTTTTGCTACCTTTGGGACAATGTAGAATGTTTTTGCCTCAATTTCTGGTCATATTTGAATTTTACACGACGAATGTAGGCATTGCAGTCATTTTTGTCACGTTTGAATTTTTTCTTGTTTTCCTCAGTAGGGTCGCCCTTGTAGGACCGGAAACTTGACTCCCTCAACCTAATAGCCTCTTTACAGCTCAAGTCGTACCACGCATATCATCCTTTGGCTTGAGACTTTTCTCTTTGCAACGAATGAAAGTTTTCATACCAAGGATGATGGTATTTGTGACCATATCGTCAGCGGCATCCACGTCGCTATCGAGGAAGCATAGCGACCAGTTAAATCTCCTAAAGAAGCTGCTCAAGACGTCCCAGTTGGCTTTTTCGTATTGGCGAACAATTCTTTTTGGAGTCTCTTGCCGATTTAACACAGTGGTCAGACGAACCTAGAGGCGACAATATGTTCATACTATACTTACCAGGGTGAAATGTCAGAAACAAGTCCAGAGTGTTGGCGGTATGACTGCCAATGTCGGGAATTCGTGTGGGCTCGTTTACAAGCTGGGTTAAATCATTTACCGCAGCGAAGATCTCAACATATCTTCCTTCGGGTGTTGTCTGTCCAGAATATCGAAGCCAATCAGAATTGTGTATATTGAAATCGCCCGCAATAACGATCTCAGTACGAGGAAAATGGGAAACAATTCTTGAGATGGAGTCAGACAGCGCATCAAACTCATTACATGTAGAATTGCTGTCTAAGTTGGGGCTTCTATAAAAAAATCTTCATTGCATATGTTAAGCGAGACTCTACGCCACATTCACCATAAAGATCTCGCACAATAGCTCCTACTCTAGCATTTTTTTATTTCCTCAGAAATGGCAAAGAGCTTCACTGAGGATTTTTTGCACATATTCCTCAGCATTGTCATTATTGGCCCCTGGTACACCAACAATTTCAATAACATTTTCCCCCAGCTTCTCTTCTCTCCAGTTCAATATACTCTCAACACAAGAGTTCAAAACAAGAGTTTTTTCTTCTTTTAACTGCTCGGTGGTGCTAAGATAATCTATGTTAACGTTTTTAAAACTAAGAATCTCCTCGTAGAGAAGCTGCATATTTATCGGATTGTTTTCCTGTTGTTGTTCTTGCTGTTGATTCGTAGCCTTAGTCGTGGTTGGAGACACGTGTTGTCACTCGTTTTCTATCATGAAATACAAATGTTTGGCGGGTTACTTTCCACTGAAAGAACCCTCATGTTTCGCAATCTAGACGCGGTTATTCCCCGTTCTTTCCAAGTCGAAAGGTTTTGTCCTTTGTAGTTGGCGCAATAAATTGCTCTCATCCAAAATTTGTAGGACTGTATTGTTGACATGTCCGATTAGTCGGTTTCTATGCTTTCTCGCGAAGCTTCTAGTTTCAGCTTCGATTGTCGGAATTCCGAGATCTCTGTGCATATCGTCGATTCTACTATACCACGGTGCTTGGACAATTTCTCTTAGTACTTTATTTTGAAAAGTTTGTAAAATATTGGCATTTGTTTTCTTGGTACAACCCGAACGTTGTATACCGTAGGTTCACACCGGATTTAGTACTTGCTTGTATAAAAGCAGTTTGTTCTTATTACTAAGCTGGGAACGTTTTCCGAGTAAGCAGTACATTTCTCTATATTTGATTTCGAGTTCTTTACGTTTTATTTTCACGTGCGAATTCCATTTCAGCCTTGCGTCGAGTGGCATTCTCAGGTATTTGGGTTCGTTTGCAAAAGGTATTCGGGCCGAGTTTAGAAATATTGGCAAGTTATTAGTTTTCTTATAAGTGAAATTCACGTGAACAGATTTAGATTCGTTGAGGGCGATCCGCCAGTCCCTCGTCCATTCTTTTACATTATTCAGTGCGTTTTGCAGATTTGCAGTCGTTTCTTCGACTGTTTTACCTACTGCTAGAATACCGGTGTCAAAGTAGCAAGGATAGTGCCATCTTCTTCCGGTATATCACGAGCATAACAAATAGAGAAGCTTGGGTCTTGCGGTACGCCGGTCGGAATTTCTTTGAGCTCGGAGTATTCTATTCCATCTCTAACACGAAAGAGTCTATTCCCGAGATATGATTCTAGAATATCATATAGGCATACGGGGAGAACTTGTCGTAGTTTGGATTTCAAGCCATCATGCCACACCTTATCAAAGGCTTGCGAGACGTCAAGAAATACGCTTGAGCAAATCTTTTTTTCTTTAAGTGCTTTCTCGATTACGTCAGTAATTCTATGCACCTGGTCAATCGTCGAATGCTTGCAACTGGTGGTTAGGGATAAGATTATTTTCTTCTATAACCGGTTGGAGACGCCTTAGTAATATCCTCTCGACAATTTTGGATATGATTGGAAGAAGCTAAATTGGTCTATACGATTTTACCTCATTTGGTGGTTTCCCTGGTTTTAAGACCATTATGACTTCCGCAACTTTCCATTGGCTCGGCACGTATTTTAATCTGAGCGCAGCATTGACGATATGGAGAAGTTTAATCAATGCTTTTCTAGGTAAAACTTTGAGAATTTCTCCGGTAATCAAATCATAACCAGGAGATTTCTTAGGTTTTAGATTCTCGATCTCATGTTTAAGTTCCCTTAGCATTGCACTTGTGAGTGTTAAATCATCAGATGGTAAATCCACCTTATTGATGTTGTCGTAAACCACTTGACCATCGTACGGTTTAAAGGTTTCTTTCATGTGGGCCGCAAAGACGTCCGATTTTTCTTTATCTTCTCCTGTCCATTCATTTTGATTTAAAATAATTGGCGGCGCGGGGACTTTGGGGCTTTGGTGCCTTTTATAGCTTTCCAAAGTGAATAATCGGAATCATTTTTCGCTGTTAAACTTTCGAGAAGGAATGAAAAAAACCGATGCAATCACAGTAAGCAATTTTTGCTACAACACTGCGTTCTTCTTTTCCATCGCAAATAAGACACTTAATTTATGATACATTAGAGAAATGTATTTCTTGTAGAAATACGTCTGCTTCTGACGAATGTCAACGAACTTCATGATGTTGTCTTAGCCGAGTCAGTGAACAGTGTGCAGCTTATGATCAACACAATGGAAAGCTATCTACTAATCTCGGTGGACGATACTCAAGAAATGAAACTTGGATATATGAAAGAGAACGTATGGAAATAGTTGAATATTCTGGGGAATACCCCAAAAACAGACTTCAAACAGCCGAAACAGCTGTTGGTGCCTCTACTCTTTACTTTTACTTTAGGACCACTGCTATTTTCTTTGTTTATAAGTGATCTTCCTCAAAAAGTTTCTGATTGCAAGGTTCACATGTATGCGGATTATATTTCTATTTATATTTCGAGTCTTTAGGATTAATGGAAGACTGTGTGGTAAAATTAAATGAGGACTTACAACGAATACAAACTTCGTGTGATACAAATAAGCTAAAGTTTAATGCATTTAAAGCAGTTGCAATGATATGCACTCGGAGGGAAGTTGACCCTAAAGATTTCTCCCTTGTTGTTTTGAATGATAATGTCATATCTCGCGTAAACAAATGAAATCAAATAATCAAACAAAAAGAAATATACATATATACATACATACTCGTATAAAATTAATATTATGTCGGTTCCTTCACTTTTTAGGCAAAAATTCGTGGAAGAGAAATTAACAAACTTATGACTAAAATTTTCTCTCAAAGGGAAAAACTACGATAGAAGCCAACTTTTCTGTTCTTTACTCCACATTTTTGAAAGATATTTTTAGTGAACCTTAAAGTTCCTCTTTAGAACTTTTATATATAAACTTACCTATTTAAAGCCTCTGTAATGTTCTAGAAAAACATTCTATATTTACTTGGGCACATTTTTCCATTTCTTATATTAACTTTCACATCAAAATAATGAAAACTCCAAGAACTAAAAAATTACCAACAAAAGCATCAGCTGATAAGTTTGACAGATTTTTGTGGGCAAGCGTTCAAAAGTTTCGTCCTGAGATAAAATATTGTACTCTCTGACTACCTCTCTTTTACGAATTTATTGAGTGAAGAAACACTATAGGACAAGAATTCGTACAAATTTGCATATGATCTGGCCTATTATTGTGGACCTCGCAGACAAAGTCGCGGGGATCTGTTAGTTTAAAATAAAAAGAGAATTAATAAAATTAAATTACACACCACACCGACCAGAACTCCCGATCATTTGCGATCTACATATGAAATCTTATTGAAAGAGGGGATTTATTTTATTTTATTGCTAAATTTCTTATTCTTAAAGAATTTCGTGCGGCGTTCTTTGGATCTCAAACACTAGAAATGGAGGATGTGTTAAATATTTTAAATAGACAACATTGTCATGATCATACTTACTTACTTACTTAGCTAGGTGGCGTTACAGCCCGGGGTGGACCTGGACATCAACCAACAAACCTATCCAGCCAGCCCGGCTACGAGCCAGCTGCCTCCAGTTGCGCTCGGCAAGTTGATTGAGGTCCCCCTCCACTTGTTTGCTAGACCTACCGCGAGGTTATCCTCTACTGTGCCGTCCATCCGGGGTGGATTCTAAGATTTTCTGGGCTGGAACATTGGGCTCCATCGGCTCTACTCTTCTGCTCAAGTCGATGTCCATGTATAGGCCGTATAGTTCAGCATTGTATTGTGCCTTCTCCTCTACTCGCCATCCAGGCAGACGAGGCCAAAGATCACTCGAAGATCTTTTTTCTTAAAGTTACCAAGGGCACACTCATCTAATTTTGACAAAGTCCATGCCTCTGCTCCATGCAGCAGGATTGGGACGATTGTCTAATACAAATTTACATTAGCAGTTCGAGATAGGGCTTTGTTACTCAATTGCCTTTTTAGACCATAACAACAGCTATTGTTATTGCACGCGCACACGGGGTTACGGCTACCATTAATATGTTAAGATACAGCTTAAAATTATATATGATGATTGTGGCGTTCTGCCAAGAGACCGATGTTGGGTGTCCTTTTTTGTAAACAGCAAACCCATCTTTACTGCCTCGATCCCAATGCTCGCAAACGCCCCACTGACAGCCCGCTGATTTCTTTCGACTATGTCAATGTCATCGGCGTAAATGAGTAGCTGTACAGAATTGCAAAAGATTGTACCTCGGACGTTGGCTTGTGAGTTTCTTACAATTCTTTTAAGTATTATGTTAAAGAGATCGCATAATAGCGCGTCACCTTGTGTAAAATTTTTCCTGAGATCGAACGGTTGGGTGGTGTTATTTCCTACATTGATGGAGCAGCGAGAGTTCTTCATCGTCATCATGCACAGACTAATGCGCTTGGCGGGGATGCCAAGACTAGACATACTCGTAGCTCTTTATAACTCGTCTCCATACAAGCTGTCATAGGCAACTTTGAAATCGATGAAGAGGTGATGCGTTTCGATTTTATATTCAGGTGGTTTTTTTTCAAGATGTGTCGTAGTGTGAATATTTGGACAATGGTGGACTTTTCCGCTAAGGATTCCGATAATGACCTATCAGGTTGTTAAAGAGCGCTTTTAGGGGTTCACATAATACTGCAGATAGGATCGTATATGCGATGTTGAGAAGACTTATACCTATGTAGTTGGCGCAGTTCTGATGATCTCCTTTCTTCATGATCGGGCAAACGATGGTAAAGATAATACTAAATTTGATTTAAACATTTTTGTGAAATACGAGTAAATCAGTCAAAAAACGAACTCACTAACTATTAGTCTTCTACAGAAATGCAATAACAAATCTGTTGCTTAAAAATTAAATAAACAAAAAATTAAATTGACTATTTCACATTATCTTTTAAAAATTCCGGTAATAGCGGCTATTCTTAATCGAGGTTCACAGAAAAAAAGAATTCAGAGGTTTATAATAGCACGACTATTCACTTTTGATCATTCGCTCACCCTCTCATCATGTGCAGTGATTTTTCCATTATCAAAGTCTATTGCACGAATTAAACGAAATGTGACTACACATAACTAAAAAACGTTCTCCTATTAACGAATGTATTTTACATGAACATGAACATACAAACAACATGTACAAACAACCCATGATTTAATTACTATAGGTTTGGTTGACATCTTCATTACTGTGAGGCGTAACATCGTCGCAAGAAATCGTTATGTAAGAATTCGATATCTGTAATAGAACCTCTATAGCATCTAGTTTTGCAATGAGAACGGGATTCAGTAGATTAAGACCGCTCGCTGTAAGGACCCCCACAGCCAATGGTCATTTAAAATTAAGCTCTCGGGGCAATACCGAAGATTGCCTGAAAATCTGAGCTCAATCAGTAACCTGTTTTCGGAGTCCATAGCACACAAACATAGATACACACATTTTTTTCCCATAGAAAAAAAGTACTTTCGGTTTTTCCTGAATTTTCCAATTTTCTGGGCACCTTTTCCAATATTTCTTTCCGTGAAAACCTTACTCGGCCTATTACAAGCATTTAAAAACAAAGTGAGCCAAATCGGTCCAGCCGTTTTCTAGTGATGCGATGACCAACGAACAGCATTTTATTTTTATTTATATAGATTATCAAAATATTATCTGAAGGAACTATTTTCATCATAAACTCATCAACTAACTCAAAAATAGCGTTTTTTGAGTTATGACAGTCTTCAAGTAAATGAGCGATATGGTTTTGCATGTTTTGTGACTATTTTCTCTAACTTATATCATTCACACCGATAAAAACACAACATATTCCTTTAGTATGTATCCTTAGCCAAAGAAAAGGATAATTTTTGTGTCTGTCATAAAACGACGTAAATCGTTTGCAGTCAAGTCCATGACGCGAGTGCATTAAAAACAAGAATGAAAAAGAGCGACAGCCGATTTCAAATGTCAATTACTGCAATTAATCGTTAAGTACAGTG
Organism: Brachypalpus laphriformis; assembly: GCA_945910035.1. NCBI lineage: Eukaryota > Metazoa > Arthropoda > Insecta > Diptera > Syrphidae > Brachypalpus > Brachypalpus laphriformis. The sequence continues at coordinate 227,493,814 of OX246753.1, read as the reverse complement.
AATAAAAAAATACATTTGAATGGTGTATTTAATGGTGTTTGTTACACAAGTATTTTCAATAAAAAATAAGTATTTGTCCTTTATTTCTTTAACAAATATTTATTTATTTTTTTTAAAAAAGTTGCTTAAGAACAACGAAAAGAATCTATTTTAAGCGCTTTTTTTCGTGCACGCGCAATAATGCATGCAGTAGAGGGTTAAGGATGGTAAGGCAGCGGGGTCTGATGGAATACCAACTGAATTTTACAAGTATGGATCAGGTGAACTCATTGATAAACTCACAGTTCTATACAAGCGACAGGCCTCACGTACAGCAAAAACTTCCGCCTGGAAGACACTGCACGAATCAGGAAGCCGGTAAGAATATCCCCGCCCCTACCCCGCAGTCCATTTTTGAACCTTCGGTAAAAATTGTTGATTCGAACTCATTTGTCAGTACGCCAGTTTCCCATTCCGCCCTGGTTGGGAATCCGACCGTGAGGTCACTTCTAAACTTCACTGTGGGAGTTATATAATCGGTCAGATTAGCTACCAGATCCTGCGGTAGCAGATTCAGGATACTGTTGTGACCATACGGATTGGTGCACCATCATCCTGTTTCCCTTAGCCTGACCGCACTACATGATGATAAATGCATAATGTGAAGATCGAGTGGTAAAAGGTGCAGAATAACGTTCAAGGCTTCGGTTGGACATGTCCTCATGGCACCCGTTGGAAAGAATGGGACGCACCACGGCAGTGCACATCCATAAGACCATCTTCGGGCGAAGTCCCCACTTCTTGCCAAAGGTCTTGCTGCAGGCATAGAAAGCCACACAGGCCTTCTTTACCCGTTGCTCATTATTAAGCTTCCAGCTTAGTTTTGGATCAAGTACCACACCTAGGTACTTGGCACTGGAGGATAGGGAGAGTAGATGATTGTTTAGCCGTGGAAGCGCAAACGTCGGTATTTTGGTTTTAGTGGTAAAGAGCATCAGTTCAGTTTTGCTTGGGTTGATGCTGAGTCCACATCCAGTGGCCCATGAGCTAATCTTTCCCAAAGCACCTTCCATAATCTCACTGATTACGGATGGAAACATCCCCGATACCAGTATTACCACATCATCCGCATACGCGACAACCTTAACTCCATCCCTATCAAGTCTACACAAAATTTTATTGGTGACCATAAGCCATAGAAGAGGAGACAAGACCCCACCTTGAGGAGTTCCTCTAACAACAGATATGGTGGTGCTGCTGTTGCCGAGGTTCGATTGAATGATTCTAGTTTTTAGCATTGTCAATATCCATTTGCTAATAAACTCTTGTATACCCAGTTGGATCAGGGCTTCCTGAATCGATTCCGTACGGACGTTATTGAAGGCGCCTTCAATGTCTAAGAAGGTAACAAGGGTATATTGTTTGAAACGGATTGTCTTTTCTATCGTTCGCACAACTTCGTGGAGCGCCGTCTCTGTCGATCGCCCCTTAGTGTACGCATGTTGAGGTTTGGATAGAAGGGATTTATCTAGGGTATTTCGAATGTGTGTATCTAAGATGCGTTCCAACGTCTTTAAAAGAAACGAGGATAAACTAATGGGTCTGCAATCCTTTGCGGGTTCATGACACGGCTTCCCAGTTTTCGGGATTAACACAACACGAACACGTCTCCAGCTCAGGGGAACGTGGTTTAGGAGAATACAGCTTCTGTAGATCGGAACTAGCCACGGGATCACCTGGTCCACTATTTTTTGCAGCATAATAGGGAGAATGCCGTCAAGGCTGGCCGATTTATAGGGAGAGAAACTGTTAATAGCCCAGGAGGTGTTAACTGCTGTAATTGTTGTCTTAATGTCATTCCAGGAAGAAGATTGCGCGACCTGAGCTACTGGTGGGAGGGCAATCTCATTACTACATCCTGGAAAGTGTGTTTGCATTAATAGTTCCAGTGACTCACTAGAGGAGTCCGTTCAAGTCCCATCCGGCCGTTTAATAAAGGACGGGCTAAAATGCTTCTTTGACAGAATTTTACTCAGCCTGGCAGAGTCTTTTATGGTCTCAATGGACTGACAGTAGTCTTTCCAAACAAGAGACTTGACACTTTTAATGGATTTCTGGTATTCCTTCAGACAATCCTTATATGGTTGCCAGAACTTGTGTTCAAAGCAGACATTGAAGATCTCTCTAGTTATCTTCCTCAGATTAGATAGATCTTCGTTCCACCAAGGGGGGAATTCTTTCTTGCTATATTTAATGGGACACGAAACGTTAAAAGCCGCACCCATGGCTGTTTCGAAGGTCCTGATTTTGGTGTCTAGTTCCTCGACTGATTCAATTTTCTAGTCGAATATTCTATGAAGTTTTGATTTAATAACCTTACCAAACTTCTTCCAGCCAATTCTCATAGGGTTTCTAAATGGCTTGGGAGCCTAAACCTCGAGGCACACATTGTAGAGAATCCATCTGTGATCGGAGAAGGACATTCGATCGGATACTCGCCAGTTAACTACCCTAAGAACCTTACAGAACCTATTACTTTAATAATCTGTCCGTTCCCTCAGTCTCCTCTATACGCGATCTAGGTATTATTTGTGATAGGGAGCTAAACTTCCGTTCCCACATTGATCAAATTATACACAAGGCCAATTCTTCTCTCGGTTTTATAAAACGCTGGTCTAAAGAATTCTCGAACCCTTACGTTACTAAATCCCTTTAGATCACCTTTGTCAGACCCCTCCTTGAATACGCCAGCCAAGTTTGGTCACCTTATCACGAGACTCACTCCCTTAGAATCGAAGCTGTCCAGCGAAGGTTTATCCGTTTTGCATTACGCGGTCTCCCATGGGCCGACATCTATATCTTACCCCCCTACGAAAATCGGCTAAAATTAAATAACCTGCAAACCCTTGCAAAACGTCGCGAAGTCGCTGACATACTCTTTTGTGCACCAATTATTAACAGGTACCATAGATTCCCCCGCACTACTGGAAATGATTTCCCTTCGCACTAGCCCTCGTATCCTTAGGTTTGTACCGCTCTTTCATCTCCCTCACCGCGGCACCAACTACGGGCACTTTGAACCAATCTCCAGAATGTTGCGCCTAGCCAACAACGCACAGAACACCCTTGACTTTCACTGCAGTCTATCCTCCCTTAGAAAGTCCCTACACAACTTTTCATAACCTCAGTGTACACCACACTTGAATTGTCTATTCCCCATCTCTTCTTTTCCCATTCCTCCCTAGTTTTTAAGACCTAGTTTATCCATAATGTGTGGGCCCTAAGGGGTCCAGGAGAAGGAAAAAAAAATAAAAAATTACCGTTAAGTTCCCCTCCCTTTTTGTTAGCTTTTAAGCTTAGCGTTAAATTCCCTTTTGTTAGTTTTAAGGTTTGTTGTTAAGTTGTTGCTTGTATTAAGCTCAAATAAAATAAAATAAATCATGTGAACAATCAATGCACGCAAAAGTAAGCACAAATGGTCACTTTCCGTAGTGCAGAAATATAGAAAAACAGTTTTCACAAAGCTTTCGAAATACCTACACGAAACGCAATTACCTTCTTTTTTTTGCACAAATCTAAATTATTGCAAAAGATGTGAGTCGAAGTTTTACTTACCACTATATGTACGAGTACTTAAATGTACCAACAGTTTTAACGTAAAAATCTTAATATGTGCATACATAAATCCCAATAAGAACAAGTAAAACTTCCAGAGACAATGTTCCTGCAGCAGTTTTGTAGTGAAAAAGTGAAAGAGTAATCAAGTAATCAAACAATAAACATACAAATTTGTCCTCGTTATATTATTTTTTAAGATACAATTATTCTTTATTAATAGAATTTATATCCATTATTTGCCAGTGTTTCAAACTGTGTATTAAAGTTAAAAATGTCAGTGAAAAAACACGTCAAACCTCAAGCACAAACCGTTATTAGGATGGCACCTTACTCCACACGGCCAAATAAGTATTACTCAAACAGCTATGATGAAATACAATTTACCTATGTATGTCCTTCAGCATACGTGTGCCACACCTTTATATACATATACATATGCATACATACATATATTATAAATCAATTTAGATGTAAAATCAACATTTTTATACATGACAAATCTACATGAATTTCAACTTCAACTTCTTACTTTCTAGACTAATGTTGGACCCATCTTGCTATCTATAAATCCATATTCGGATGTTGGAAATCCACTGACATTGTCGTCTACGCGTTCTCTTCCACTAGCATCGCAATTGAAGAAAATCGTTCAAGAAGCTGTAAGGCAACAGGCAGAAACTGGGTATCCACAAGCAATAATATTATCGGGTACCTCGGGTGCTGGTAAAACTCATTGCTCCATGTTGTTGCTGCGGCAATTGTTTGCTGTCGCGGGAGGTGGACCGGAAACAGATGCCTTCAAGCATTTGGCAGCTGCTTTCACCGTTCTCCGATCTCTTGGTTCAGCAAAGACGACAACCAATTCGGAGTCTAGCCGAATCGGACAATTCATTGAGGTTCAAGTAACTGATGGTGCTCTCTATAGGACGAAAATTCATTGCTACTTTTTGGATCAAACACGCGTCATACGGCCATTACCCAATGAGAAAAACTATCATATATTCTATCAAATGCTTGCCGGATTAAATCGAGATGAAAGAGCTAAGTTGAATCTTGAAGGGTATTCACCGGCAAATCTAAGATACCTTCAACATGGTGATATAACGCAAAAGGAACAAGAAGATTCGTGTAGATTCCAAGCATGGAAAGCATGTCTCGGAATTTTGGGAATTCCCTTCTTGGACGTTGTCAGAGTTTTGGCTGCGGTATTATTATTGGGAAATGTTCAGTTCATTGACGGCCAGGTAAGACACATTAACTTCTTTTTTTTTTTACTTTTTAAGTGCCATGTACAACATGTCTGTCACATGCTTTTAAATTGTGCAGGAATGCGCCCGATGCATTGCTCTGGAATAATTGCACAACTTTACTAAACAATATCAAACAAACTAGTTTTAAACACTTTCGTTTCGTTGTTGCAATCGACATATGTAAGTGAGGCCGACAAATATTGGTGCTTCAATACCAGCACAGTCGGTGCTTCAGACATTTAGTACTTCAAATTCAGTAGTCTAGGCTCCGGCATGAATAAATGGTAAAACGCTGGATCGTTTACACTTTTGTGGAAATTTAGAGTTTTCTCCCTCTCGTTGCTGCATGTCATCGGCTTGCTGGATTTACTACGCGCTTGGACTTTAAGACAAACCTGAATACAATTATGCTTTTAGACATGCCCTGTAGATAAGTGCTTTGGTCGCAGTAGTGTCCTATAACTAGATCCATTTAATGTTAAGCTTCTTCGCGGTGTTAGATTTGCTAAAATAAAAATATCCTTCGCGCAATTTTTACTAATATGCATTCCATTGGCAGTATTTTTATTACTTAATACAATTGCGAGTTTTAAAAGTAAGAAATGACATACATGCGTACATGTACTTTTTTATATTTTTGAAATAGGGGGTACATATTTGTGAACTAATAACCGCATTTTTTTTTTATCAACCATGGGACATGGTGTCCATTCATGGATAACTTGTTTCCATTCATTGCAACAACAACAAAATATCTTGCTTTTGATCAAGATTTCTTGATCTAGAAATTAGTTTCCCGGTAGGTTACACTTTCGTTGACAATTGTCCAACATCCATGTTGCCAGATTAGAATGTGAAATACTTTTGACAATCCAAATATTACTCAATAGTTTTTATGTTCGAATAAATACAATTTCTTTATATGCTTTGGAATTATGCACATAAAAACCATGTGAAGACGAATAATTATCCCAATTACTTCCTTATGATCTACAATTAATAATTATTAAATGAATAGACACCATTTTGGATGAATTAGTATAGATGAAATATGATACAAAGTCAGAACTAGTATTTAGTAAATAAACATAAACAACAATACTGGTAACAAAATATCATGCAAGTCTGATATCTACTTAATATATTATAGCAATTGTCTTCTTATAAAAAACCATTAATTTCGCATTTGGTGCAATCGCATGTTAATTCCGCGTTAAGCGTGAAAAAGGAACTCAGCCACAATTCTTCGTTGATCTAGAGTGTTTCATTGTGTGTTCTATTTGAATTACAGATGATAATAAAACGCGGCTTATGTACTCGTATGTAGCATACCTAAGTACATGTCGGCTAACAGTGTTTTGTAATGTATTGATATCATTGGATGTACCTACTTCAAAAAATGCAGATGAGATTCCAACAAGTGAATCTTGATTGACATGTTTGGTTAGGTTAGGTTAGGTAGGGTTATGAGGTTATCATAAAACACTCGTCACCATAGTGGGCCAATCGCAATCCCTAGGGAACCTTCACGGCAAAAGACCTAAACCAGTTCTGGCATATAATTAATCTCCCTACATAATTTAAAAACGTCCTTGTTGTGGTTCGAGGATCTCACCTCTTTTAGGTTATCGAAGAACTATCTACTAAGGTGCTTTAGCCTTGTCCTGGCAATGACTTGGCGCTCACAGAGTATATGTGGTGTGCCCTTTGAGTCCACAGTACCTACAAACATCCGTGTAAGATAATCCTAGTTTCATAGCATGCTTCCCTAGGAGACAGTGGCCGAGAGTACTCCTATCGCTGTTCTTAGCCGTGATCTTTGTAATTTTATGATCTCCCCAGTTTTTCTGCGGTCTAACACAGGCCACAAAACCTAAGACAACCTGTGACCATCTTTGATTAGCCGTGTCGATGATTCTATCACGAATAATTCCCTTAGCCACACACCCTGGTGGTTTAATACTACCAATTATGCCACTATGTGGGAGCTCCGCTCCTCTTTTGGCCAGCGCGTCGGCTTGCTCAATGCCTTCGATATCGCAGTGTCCAGGTACCCAACATAATCCGACTCGGCTCTGCGTACATAATGCCCTAAGCATTGTGCGGCAATTCCTTACTGTCTCAGATTTGGTGATGTTGACGTTGCACCTTTAGCGCAGCCTGACTGTCAATGGAGATGGCGACATTTTTGTAACTCCGCAGCTTTAAGTACATACAGCTAGAACTTCTGCTTGGAACACACTGCATTTGCCCGGAAGTCTCAGGGCCACCTGTAGGTTCGTATATCCCGAGTAAATATCTGACCCTGTGCCCTCTCTGGTCTTAGAACCATCAGTGTATATTGCAATCTTTTTATGGACAGAGACTGTCTTCCTTTGCCAGTCCTCTCTAATAGGATACATTACTTCGTAGGTGTGTCGAAGTCTAAAGTGTCAAGGATGTCGTCCGATTCGTCAGGGATTTCGGGAAATAATTCCTTGAGAATGGAGCTATGTCCTACGTTATTAGTCTTGAAGAGACCAACGTTAGTGAGCCGGAACGCACTGTTGCCCGCTTGAAATTTGATTTGTAGGTCTAGTGGTAAAAGATACAGAAAGATCTCGACTGCAGCCGTAAGTGTTGTGCGTAGAGCACCCGTGATGTCTATGCAAGTTGTTTTTTATACTATGGCATACATATAACGTGTGTTTTTCGTATTCATTGCTTTCCACCACACAAGAGGGTCTGACTATCATGATGTATAGTCAGTGCATCATTGCGGGCTTCAGGCCCCAAATTTTTCCCTGCGGTCTGATTGACATGTTATACCAATCAAATTCTTCACTATATTTTTCGCAACCACTCATATTGTGTGCGTTATATTTTTCACACAAATGGAAGGGGACCTACAGTTTAGTGCCGTGTCCGAAGGGCAATTTGTTTTGAGAAGCTTTTTCGAGACAACAATACTCTCGGATGTTTGTCAGACGTTCACCAGAGGTGGAACAGTGAAAATAACTTTTTGGTTTTTTCTGGGATTCGAACTTGGAACCTCACGCGCAGTGGTCCGACACACTAACCACTTACGCCACGGCGCCCACAAATTCAAGTATTTTAAGCTTTAAAGAAAAATATTCTCGTGAGGCAGGTAGATTTCCAGCAAAAGCACCTGCTGATACCGTACTTAAATGCTGCTACTAATTAATGCGTTATATCGAACGGTTTCATACTTTGGAGTCGGCGCGTAAGATTTCTCACTTCTAAACTTTGCAGTATGGCACGGTTGCAATGACCATGAATTCGGACACGTAGCTTGCGAACGAAGTTTGTTATTTCATCTTCCACGGTCGCTATCCCTAAGTCTCTGTGGATATCATTGTTTTTAATATACCAGGGAGCATTCACGATTGCTCTTCTACGAGTAACTTTATTTTGGAATGATTGTATAAAATTTGTATTGCTTGGTTTGGTACAACTCCAGAGTTGTATACCGTACGTCCATACTGGTTGAAGCACTTGCTTATATAGAAGCAGTTTGTTATATATACTTAGTTTAGAATATCTTCCAATTAGCCAATACATTTCTCTAAGTCAACTTTCGAGTTCGTGGTGTTTCTTTTTAACGTGCGGCTTCCACTTAAGTTTCGCGACCAGTGTCGTTCCCAGATATTTAGCTCGTTAGCATGCGGTATCTAAGTTAATGAAAATGGGTAGGTCGATTATCTTCTTGTAAGTGAAGTTAATATGCGTCGATTTGGTCTCGTTAAGAACATGCAAAAACAAATACCGACAAATGTACTGGCTACTCGGAAAACATTCCAAGTTGAGCCTACATAACAAACTGCTTATCTATAAGCAAGTGCTAAAGCCAGTGTGGACGTTTGGTATACAACTATGGGGTTGTACCAAGAAAAGCAATAGAAACATCATATCAACTTTTGAAAATAAAGTTCTTAGAACGATCGTTAACGCACCGTGGTATGTACGTAACGAAGATATTCATCGGGATCTGGGAATTCCCAGCGTCGTCGAAGAGATAACAAAATTTGCGCGTAAACACAAAGATCGTGTTCACGGCCATTGTAACCGTACTGTCATTCAACTACTTGACGCGAACAATTCAATTCGTCGCCTTCAAAGGACAAAACCTTTTGACCTCGCGTCATAGCATATGAAGGTCGTGAAAAAGGCAGGAACTTTCATTGGAATTTAACCTGTCTAAAGTGCTACATTTATTTTCAATCACATACGAACATCTTTTTCTATAATCACGATTGTCGTAAGCGATAATAAAACTGCTGGATAAGCACTGGCTTAGTTGTAGTATTCATTTTGAAGAGAGGTGTTTTTTTAGTGAGTAAAAATCTCACACTGCCATAAGCACGCGCGGTCGGGCCTTATGGTGTCTTTAGACGATTTTTCACCTGCTCTCGGCAAAAAAAAAATAAAAGAACAATGCACTAAGTCTTTGTCCACTCGCAGATTTCATCCAAAGCTCGTTGAAGTTGCTGACTCGATTGAACTTTCCGTTACCAGAATAGTCGTATCGCCCGCGAACGTAGCTACAATGGTGGCTTTAATTTGAGGTATGTCCCGCGTGTACAGCAAGAATAAGATGGGACCAAGGACACTTCCTTGCGCAACTCCGGCGGCGATTTCTTAAACACGGCGTATTCGGTTCCGTGTTTAACATGAAAAAGTCTGTTTTTGAGGTATTATTCTAATATCTTATGTAAGTGCTCCGGAAAGACCCGCCTTAGCTTATACTTCAAGCCATCGTGCCAAACCCTGTCAAAGGCTTGAGAAACGTCAAGAAAAGCGCTAGAGCAAATCCTTTTCTCCTTCAGGACATTTTCAATTTCATCGGTTATTCTGTTAACCTGGTCAATTGTGGAATTCCTGATTCTGAACCCGAATTGGTGGTCAGGTATTATGCGTATTTCTTTACTGACGGGTTGAATGCATTCAATAGGAGTTTTTCAAATACATTTGATATTATTGATAGAACCGATAGCGGTCTGTAGGATCTCTTTTCGTTTAGAGATTTTCCACGTTTCGGAACCATTATAACTTCTACGACTTTCGATTGATTTGGAACGTATAATAATCTAAGCGAAGCATTTTTTAAATAAAGTAGTTTTATTAGGCCATTTTTGGCAATTCCTTGAGGATTGGTATGGTAAATCATAGTCCGGAGCTTTATTATTTTTTAGGTGTTTTATTATCTGGCAAAGTTCTGGAAATGACACACTTTTTATTCTAAAGTTATCAGATGTCGTAGTACCGACAAAGTCGTCTATCAATGCTTGCCCATCAAGTGGCTTAGAAGCCTCGTCTAAGTGTTCGCTTTTTCTTTGTCACCTTTTGTCCCATCGCCATTGTTTTTTCTGATCGGTGGCGATTGCATTTGGGGTTCTTTAATACTTTGAATGACTTTCATTGCGAGTAATTTGCGCTTTTTTTGGCGGTAAGACCTTCGAGATAAGCAGAAGTCTCTCGGTTTTTAGACCTTGGATCGCTTTTTTGAGCTTATTACATAGATAATTCGAATATGCTTTATGTTGGGGAGCGCGGATTTGTTGTCATCTTTTGCGTGCTGATGTTTAGAGCGACACATTTAAGACAATATTTTTTTTGCAATCATTCTTAAAGTCTTGTTTTGTTGCTAGTTAATGTAGGCGCACCTTCTATTTTCATTAATCGGTTAGTTATAAAATTTTTCTTCTACTTTCCCAAAATTTGTAGATACTCCTTTTGCTACGAAGAAGTCTATTAGGTCAGGTGTTTTCGCTGTATCGGAAAGCCAATGCGTCGGTTCCCCCGTCGAAAAGCAATCAACCCCGAATTGCATGGCGGGTTCGTTCGTTCCACAAAAGTTTGCCTTTCCGTGAAAAGGTATATTTTGCGTTGAAATTGCCACCAATAATGAAACTCGGTTCAAGTGAGTCAAAGAGACGTACAGATTCGTTACTTTTAAATAACAAAGAATGTCGAGTTAAAAATGAAACGAGCAGAAATAGAAAAACACATAGCTAACTTATTGAATCCCGAATATCATCAAGTAACCTTGAAATTTATTTTTTTCCTTTGTTTTTAATCTTTTATACAACTTCTTAATTGTATTCAATTTATTTTCAATCATAAGACAAGCACAAATATTCAGTCCAGTTCTTCAAAAATTTGAAGACCAATGGCAGCTAACGAAATGATATCCATGTACATATGTTGTATAGAGTTTGTGGTGGCAATGGTGTAGTCCTAACGTCGTCAATTGCCACGCTAATGTTTCATGGTTCAAATCCTGACACCAGCAAGTATTTATTTATTTCTCATGAAATATGTAAAGTCAGTCCGATCAATTGCGAAAGCTTGTGCGACCACTACTGCAAAAGCATAACACTGGCAGTAGCTTGGTCATATGGCTGGACAAATTGTTCGCACTGTTGGATGATTGATTTATCTATGACGTCGGTGGTCGCGAAAAAAGTACTGTGAATCAGAAGCAAAGACAAAAATCTTCCCAGTCATCTGGAACCCCCGGAGTTTCGCTGAAGCATAAAACACTGAGCTTCAAACCACTACACCACCGCTCTCAATCTATCCTTTCCAATGCCCGGACTGTGTAAAAACAAGTTAAATGTATTCATAACCCCTTGAGTGCGCGCAAATTATAAAAAAAAAACTTAAATGTGGACCTGGTAAAACCGCTACTCTGGTGATCATCAGCAGCTTGTTCCACAGTTCATCCTCAGAGTTCTCTGGAGTTAGTCTGGAGATTCACCGGATGTTTAGTATTTTCGAAAATATTCAATTTAGAACGGAAGTGAGTTTGTTAGTTGATAGTCAATAAATGATTTTATTACTATGAACCCCACCAAGGTTATTACATTAGTGTCAGCAAAGTGGAATAAAAACTATTTTATGCATTCTAAGCTCGATGAGCAAAGAATTTTGGAGAGCAATGGCTAATCGATAAGAAGAGTGCTTTTGAGACTAAATTTGATGAACAAAATGGAAGTTTTGGAACGAGACTCAGAAAAATTCCAGAACCTACAAGCCAAAATTGAAACGTTTTAAATATAATTCGAGAAGACTCAAACTAAACTTGGATCCGGATGACAAGGTCAATGACTCACCACTAACTAGGCTTTCCACAGTACAGTCTATTACAGCATCGGTTAAGTGTGATTGAGATTATTGTTTTATGTTAAGTATAAGTATTGTATATAATAAAAGAAAGTACATGATTGAGGCTACTTTACTCTACACTAGACAGTTTGACTTTATAATGGTTTTAATTTCAATTTAAAGTATGTAAATTCATAATTTATTATAAAGGCAGGTAAATGTATTGCAGTCCTTGATTATCTGCTTGAACGTAAAGTGATGGACGCCAAGGTACATTAGTTATTCTTTGCTGATGATGGAGCCATCATAAGTTACGATCCTACATCTCTCCAATAAGCACTTGATGTATGGGTGGACGTTCTGGAGGGAAATGGGTATCGCATTAGTTCAAAAAAGAAAAATCACTTGTGCTGCCCGTTCTCTGATCCACTCAGACCTATCCCAGACATTTATTTGAATGGAACAGTGCTTCCCAAGTGCGAAAAGTTCAAATATCTGGGATCTATTATCAATAGCAAAGCAACTTGTGATGACGACATCAATCATCGCGTAAGCGTAGGGTGGATGAAGTGGCGAGAAAATTCCGCTATCTTCTGTGACAGAAAAATGCCACATAAGTTGAAAGTAAGGCTCTACACCGCAATTGTGCGTCCAGCGCTCACATACGGTTCACAATGTTGGACGATGTACAAAAAGTATGAGAGTAACGGCAGCTGAGATGAAGATGCTTCGCATGACAGCAGGAGTGACAAAGCTTGATCGAATAAGAAGTTCGAAGATACATGGAAGCTTTCACATCAAGGAAACCATCGTATAAAAAATAGAGTGCGACCGGCTCAGCTGGTATTGCCACGTTCAAAGAAGAGATCATTTGAACCCTGTTAAAAAGGCAATATCAATGCATGTTCCAAAGACATCGCGATGTAGGAAAGGCAGGTCTATAAACGCCTGGATCGCACAAATGCGACGACATCGGCATTTCATTGGCCTCAGTGTGATGCGAGTGATCCAAAATCGGGAGGCTTGTCGATATTTTCTGAGATCAAATAGGCGAACGAAATGCGGTGAAGTAGGAGGGTTGTGATTATTTTCGGATCATAACCTCGCTGATAAAAGGAAGAAGAACAAAGGTAGGTAAATATGGCTTCAACATCCCGCCGCCCTTGAATGAGTCTAAGACCATTCAATTGTCGTCTATAGGTAATGGTGCAATTCGATGAATTTTTCTTCGAAGTACACCTTTTTTCGTCTTGAGTTCTACGACAAAAACATGAGGTATGGTAGCCATTATTCGGCCCAGTAACCATTGTTGATGTGGTAAATTGTCTTCAGAGAATAACGCCAAAGTCCCGACAGCGATATTAGATGAACTTGACCTCAACTTCGCTCTTTATTGAAGTTTGGTCTTTTGACCACCTTTGCCAAAAATGTTGCTTAAGTGCTGCGATTTGTTGCCAACTATCTAAGAGATATAATTTGCTGTAGTTAATAGCAGGTTCTACCACCCCGATCAAAGATTGGCCATACCAAAAAGGTGCTGGCGTCAAAGTTTCCTCGTCATTTGGGTCCGATGACAAAGGACACAATGATCTGGAGTTCAAAATAGTTTCTACCTTCGCATAAGCTGTTGCTAGTTCCTCAAAAGTTAGCAGTATTGAATTCAGCGTGCGTACAAAGAACCCCTTTGCAGACTTCACCGCGGATTCCCAAAGACCACGAAAATGAGGCGATCGCGGGCGGATGTGAGGAAATAGCACCATCTACGTGGAGCACCAGGACGATAGCGTCTGTTTCGAAAGTCAATCATCAAGTTTCGAGCACCCACGAAATTCGTGTCGTTATCGCAGTACATGTGCTGACAAAATCCACGTCGAGCGAGGAACCTTCGAAAAGCCACAATGAATGCCTTTGCGGACAAATCTGACACGACTTCAAAATGCTTTGCTTTGGTAGCAAAGCACACAATTACGGCGATGTATGATTTATATGGCTTCTTCCCACGAATTCTATAAGTCATTTGAACTGGTCCACAAAAGTCGACTCCAGAGATCAAAATGCCTTCTTGATTTCTACGCGCATTGCAGGGAGGTTTTCCATGATCTGTAGCTTTGGTCGGTTGCGAAAACAGGGAATGCAGCTATCAACCACCTTTATTGTCAAGGTCCTAGCGTTGATCGACTAATTGCCACTAGAGCTGCAGGACCTGCATGATAAAAATTGTTGTGTAAATAAGTGAAATAAGTTTTAATAAAATTAGACTTTTTTGTCAAAAGAATTGGATGTTTTCTGTCGTACGGAAGTTCCGAGTTTTTTAAGCGGCCTCCACTCGAAAAATTCTGATGCCATCCTAAGTGTCCAAAAATGAATGAAACTATTGGAATGAATCTCCTGTCCATTTTCTAGGCTATGAATTTCTTCCGTAAACTCGCGTTGCTGAATATTCCAAACTATTCGACATCGAGCTCTTCCACTCTCAATGATTTCTCGAACAATGCGGATTTCTTTTTTAAGCGATTGTAGAAGCGAAATACTGTAGCGACAATCCGGCAGCTTTGCTTGAAATTACTAACCGTTCGTACGCGAGAAATTCATTACATCAGGCGGTTAACGGGATTTTTTTGTCGGTCATTTCATGACATGACTAGCTGACCACCGTCGAAAAGGACGAACGTTTTTACAGAGTTTAATGGGCAGAAATTTAAGATAAGAATTATATTTACCAATCAGTAACATATTACCAAATCAGCTCAGTGTATACGAATAATGGGCTATTCATATATTCCCTTCAATCTCACTGTGAAGTTAATTACTATAAATAATGCTGCTATACTCGTAATTTTCAATCAAGAGTTTATTTTTTATTTGGAAGTTAAGTCTTGAATACACATTTTTTATTTTCTCTGTTTTTCCTGAACATATTTGAATGAATGGCTGATGTGCACGGGATGCACATCCAATAAAAAAAGCAAAATTCGGAAAATTACACTTTTATTAAAATTACCAAAAAAAAAAAAAAAACATGTGGTCTGCCAGCCGCCACTCAGAAAGATACACAACAGGAAGAGAGCTAAAGTTATGGCGGCGCCGGTTTTATAGAAAAAAAATGCAATGCTGCCAACTTGGACTGGTGTGATTGCCCTCTAGTGACATTTTACAACTTGAGGGTCGCATCACACTAGACCCAGTATTAATATTCTTTTATTTTACTTTGAACATTACCGGCCGCCTTGCCGCAATGCGGCTAAATAAAATACATACATAGATAACTATTATAATTTATAAGGTCTTATAATTAGAAATAACCAAACAATAGTATAGTGCATTTAAACAAATGTATTGTATAGGAGTTTATAGATACTTCATCTAAAATAATTTTGCTGTGTAACGATTGTGCTAGCAATTTGGCAATACGCAAACTTTAACAATGGGTCTGGTAATATTTCCAAGCTGGGTTTTTATCGTTACCACTCTCACTCTGCCATCTGAACCGGGATGCGTTTGGATAATACGGCCAAGACGCCACTCCGTTGGAGGTAAGTTTTCATTTTTAATCGCGACAAGATCGTTTACTTTCACGTCAGTTTGAGGATACTTCCATTTATGTCTTTTGTACAAGTCCTTTAGGTATTCCTCCTTCCAGCGTCGACAAAACTCTTGTTGCAAACACTTGAGTTTTTCCCAACGGTTGATGATGGAAAGGGAAGGCTCCAGTATTTCTGGTTCAGGTAATGCGAGCAATGGACTGCCGCGCAAAAAATGACCAGGCGTAAGGGCTAGCAAATCAGTTGGATTCTCGGACATCGTCGAGATTGGCCTTGAATTGAGGCAAGCTTCTATTCGAGCTAATAACGTCGAGAACTCTTCAAAAGTGAACTTATTTGAACTGCCAACTTTTCTGAAGTGGGTTTTGAAACTTTTAACGCCGGCTTCCCACAAGACGCCGATGTGTGGCGCGCCAGGTGGAATGAAATTCCAGATAAGCCCCTGAAGCCCGTATTTTGCAGTGACGGCGTTACCAGCGGTTTCAAGCAACACCTTAAACTCCCTTTGAATTAGGGTATTGGCACCAACAAAATTGGTACCATGGTCAGTGAATACCTCTTTTGGTAAGCCACGACGAGCTACAAAGTGAGCAAAAGCTGCCAAGAAAACTTGGGATGATAAGTCACTGGCAGCTTCAAGATGGATTGCTTTAGTTGAGAAACATACAAATACGCATGTATATCCTTTAGTAATCCGGCAGTTCCGCCCGCTAAAGCTTTTGATATCGAACGGACCTGCGAAGTCAATGCCGGTATAAGTAAAAGGGGGAGAATATGTGCAGCGCTCAGTAGGTAGAGCTGCCATTAGTTGCGTACTCATTTTTTGTTTATGAATAACACACGTTTTGCAACGATTTATACGAGTCTTTATGAGCGTTTTCAACCGTGGAATCCAAAATTCCTGCCTGACCATACGTAACACCAGCGCGTTATCGCCATGCAGCGATAATGTGTGAAGAAAGTCAATAAGAAGGGAGGAGTACGGCGAGGCGTACGGCAGTATGATTGGATAACGCTCATTATAAGTGAGATTGGCATTGATTAATCTGCCATTGACACGGAGTGTCTTATAAGAATCCAGAAACGGATTGAGGGTGATCAAGGACTTTTAGGACTGATGGGTTCTCCCTTGGATAGTAGATGAAATTCGGCAGAAAAGTATCTGCGTTGTGCCACATGAATAAGTTTAAGTTTGGCCCTCTCTACGTCCTTCTGAGTGAGCGATAGAGTACTAGGACGTGAGTTAGGACGAATATGGTTACGAGCATGATAGTAAAAGCGAAAGATATAAGAAACTACTCGTAGTGCCCGACCAAATGAGGAAAATCTGGTCAAAACATCTTCATTGCTTTGAATGGAATAGGTTTTTATATTTCGTGCCTCCAAATGTTCTTCTGCTGCCGGAGTTGGCAGACTATTTGGCCAATCACACTCTGGCCTTTGGAGCCATGAAGGGCCATTCCACCAAAGAGAGTTGTCCTTTAGATCAAGAGGGAGGATGCCACGAGTAGCGAGATCTGCGGGGTTATCGAGAGATCTAACGTGATGCCACTGAGTATTTCCCACATTGTCCAAAATGATTGTTATGCGATTGGCAATGAAAGTCTTCCAGGTGCGGGGAGGTTTATTCAGCCATGCAAGAACGATCGATGAATCAGTCCATAAAAACAGCTGGTAGGATTCCACCGGAAAATTGGGAAGATAAAACTTAACAAGCTTCGACAGAAGAACAGCACCACATAATTCTAAACGCGGTAATGAAATTTGTTTAAGTGGTGCTACTTTTGTCTTAGCGCATATCAGATTCGAAAAAATGGTCGAATCTTCTTGTGTCACATGTATGTATAATGCAGCCGAAAACGCGCTTTCGGATGCATCGCAGAACCCGTGGAATCGTACAGCATAAGAGGGATGAAAATGAACCCAGCGATTAATTTTCAGAGTTTGAATGTCCGGTAGGGTTTTGATAAATGCGCTCCATCGTTCAGCTGATTCGTTTTTCAGAGGCTCGTCCCAATCAGTGCCCTCAGACCAGATCTGCTGCATAAGGATTTTAGCCACTACAATTACTGGTGCAAGCCAGCCGGCAGGGTCAAAGAGACGAGCTATTTTCGAAAATACTTCACGCTTGGTAGGTACACTGGAAGCTGAATAAGGTTGAACAGTAAAGTAGAAGTAATCGCCTTTGGCATTCCATCGGATGCCAAGCGTCTTAACCGAACTATCCTCGTCGAGGTTAAGAAAATTTTCATTGAGGATATGCTCTGGAGGCAAATGTTTCAACAAATCTACTGAATTTGAGGTCCACTTCCGGATTGAAAATCCAGCGGATGAAAGAGCTTCAACCAATTCTAATTGAGAGCTTCGAGCTGTAGGAAGATCATGGGCACCGGACATTAAGTCGTCGACATAAAATTCTTCCTCTATGATTTTTGAAGCAATGGGGAATTTGTGCTTAACGTCTTCGGCTAACTGTCGCATTATACGGAGTGCAAGATAGGGTGCGCAGTTAACACCGAATGTGACCGTAAGTAATTCACAATCCTCTATCTCCGTGTCGGAGGATTCTCGAAAAAGTATTCGTTGGAACGATGTCTCTTCTGGATGTACCCAAATTTGGCGATACATTTTTTCAATGTCTCCGTTAAAGACAAACTTAAAAAATCTCCATCGCATAATAAGCGATGTGAGGTCCCGTTGAAGAGCAGGTCCGGCATATAATAGGTCATTGAGACTGTTTCCATTACTGGATGGACTTGATGCGTTAAATACAACGCGAACCTTTGTCGAAGTACTCTCTGGTTTGAGCACTGCGTGGTGGGGGAGATAGAACGTTGAAACAACATTATCGTTTAATTTATTTTGCGAACTAACTTTACGCATATGGCCTAAAGTTAAATATTCTTGGATGACTTTGGAATAAGTGGAATGTAGATCTGGGTTTTTAGCGAGAGATTTCTCGGAACGTAAAAATTGGTTTAAGGCAATGTGTCGCGAAAGCCCAAGTTTATTATTATTATCAGCCTCAGTTTTAAATGGTAATCTGACGATATATCTTCCATCCGGACTCCTTACGGTGGTACTCTGGTAAAGGTCTTCGCAGTATTGATCTGCGTCAGAGAGAGAGGGAGTAATATTTGGTACCTCCTCCAGTTCCCAAAATTTCTTTATTTGGCTATCCAGTGTTGAAGCCGTGTAATCCACAGTGGTAGCGAATGAATTGAAACGTTTAGGAAGAGGACCTGATATAATCCAACCGAAAACAGTCTTCTGCGCCACTAAGGAGTCTGATACATTTAGAACTCCAGGGCGAATGATGGTTGGATAAAGATCTGCTCCCACCAGAAAATCAACCTGGGATGACTTGTGAAATGTAGGATCAGCTAGCTTGAGTCCCGATAATTGACTTGTATCATTTAGCTGAAAGGAAGAGGCAGGAAGATGGCCAGTTAAAGTTTTTAGAACTATGGCTTGAGCAAGGATAGGCTCGTTTGGGTTTTCATCATTAACAAGTGAAAGCGAACACATTTTTGTTGACGTGGCAGCGTACGTTGAGTTAATACCCGAGATCTGAGCATTAATAGGTTGAACAGGCAATCGAAGACGTTTCTGAACTGCTTCGGACACAAACGAAGTTTCAGAGCCCGGATCAACCATAGCCCTTATAACGAAAGTGGATTGTTGATGAATTATTTTTATCAACGCGGTTGCGAGAAGAACAGCTCTACCGTTGACCGTGAAAAATGTTTGAAGTGCTGGAGCGTTACTCCATTGATTAGAAGTGGACTGTAAGTTTATATGAGGTGAGTTAGCGTTGGTGGGCTGATTAGCACCTGTGTTATTAGAAGTGAATATTTGAGGGGGAGAAGTGGAATGTGAAGCGACATGCAATAGCGAATGGTGTCGACCTTTGCATGTGCTACAACTGTACGAACTTGCACAGTCTTTGCTTAAATGCGTTACTGATAAACAGTTGGAACAAAGTTTATTACTTCGAGTGAAGTTAAGGCGAGATTGAACTGTCATTTCCAAAAACTTCGGACACTTGCGTATTGGATGACGTTCTTTACAAAGCTTACACGAGCCTGCATAGGATTTTGTACAATAAGTTTGCACGTTCGTTTTTTTGACGAATTAGATTGACGTGTGTTTGTGGTTCCATGTGAGCGCGACATCACGTCAGAAATAGATTCTAGGATTCTATATCGAGAGTCCAAAAACCTATTTAATTGTTCCCAAGTTGGAACTTCCGTGGGCATTTGAATGGATTGTTCCCAAAGAGCAAGAGTGGTTTTCGGCAACCGGGTTGCGCACGCATAAATCAAGATTGGATCCCAGTTCTTCGTATCAATTTGATGGGTTTGTAAGACTGCAATTGAATCGTTGATAGAACTTTGAAGCAATTTCAAGCCTTGAGAGGATTCAGATTGAATAACCGGAAGATTGAAAATAACCTTTACTTGGTTGTTCACGAGGATACGTTTATTTTCAAAATTATTTTTCAACGCTTCCCAGGCTAAGTCAAAGCTGTCATTTGTAAGCGGGAACTTGCTTACAATATTAAACGCAGCGCCTCGGGTTTTTGCTCGTAAGTTTTTGAACTGGTCCAAGCTTGGGATGCTGCCTGTAAACAGCATCGAACATGTCCCGAAAGGACGGCCATGAGATATAATCGCCATGGAAAACCTCAGTGTCGCAAGGAGGAAGTTTAACGCACTGAAAGGAGGACGTACCGTAATCAGTTGCACAAGAGGATGTACCGTTACTAACTGTAGGGGAAGTCGCACCATTATAAACTGTAGAGCAAGACGCACCATTATTAACTGTAGCGGCAGACGAACCGTTAGTGCAGAGAGGAGATGCCTTTACAACTGGATGTGGCTCTTTAAATTGCGACATTATTTCGAGCATGATACCGAGACAGGAAATATACGTTTCGTTTGAAAACGTGTATTTCGCTTTAAGAATACCAATATCCAAATCTTTCTCTAATTCAGCGGCATCGCGAGTGCATTCGGCATACGTTAATTTAACCGCGCTCCACAATTCTTTTAATTAATTCGACGCGCTTCCAAAGTCGAAGCTGTATGTTTAGATCTCTCGATCTCTTTGAAATGCGCAAAAAAATCGACCAATTGGTCAGCGGCAAAAATAAAATTCGAAATTCCCGTACTCATTTTGAATTAAAAGAACTGTCTGAGCAATGCACTAAACCGAACTTGAAAAAAAAACCGAA
This sequence comes from Brachypalpus laphriformis, assembly GCA_945910035.1. NCBI lineage: Eukaryota > Metazoa > Arthropoda > Insecta > Diptera > Syrphidae > Brachypalpus > Brachypalpus laphriformis. The sequence goes on along the minus strand of OX246753.1, from coordinate 227,473,082 downwards.
ATTGAAAATGATACCAGTACGTACCCGAAAATGATAAAGAAAACGTAAAAAGTACTATTTTGGTACCGTGGCAACACTGAATGTCACAAAAAAAATCCACAATTGCAATTTGTAATCTCTTTTTTTTTTTATTAATTTATTATGAAATAATAATTTACTTAAACTATAAAATGAATGCACTACTACTAACCTGGATGTTGATGTTTCGGCTCGGGATGAAGAATCTGGTGATGTCTGCTGGGCGGCTGTGACTGCTCGGGGTGGCTACTGCGGCTTGTTGGTGTGGCGGCTGTGACTGCTCGGGGTGGCTACTGCAGTGTGTTGTTGTGGGTAATGTCGGCTCGGGGAGGCGACACTGGTGGAGACTGCAGCGTAACTGCAGATTGCTGGTGTGGCGTCTGTGTCGGCTCGGAAAGGCGAGTTCAGCGTCTTGGTGTGAGGTTATGTCGACTCGGGGTGGCGACACTGGTGGAGACTGCAGCATGACTGCAGGGTGCTGGTGTGGCGTCTGTGTCGGCTCGGAGAGGCGACCGCAGCGTCTTGATGAGGTTATGTCGGCTCGGGGTGGCGACACTGGTAGAGACTGCAGCGTGACTGCAGGTTGCTGGTGTGGCGTTTGTGTCGGCTCGGAGAGGCGACTACAGCGTGATTAGGTTATGTCGGCTCGGGGTGGCGACACGGATGGACTCTGCAGGTTGCTGGTGTGGCGTCTGTGTCGGCTCGGAGAGGCGACTACAGCGTGATGAGGTTATGTCGGCTCGGGGTGGAGACTGCAGCGTGACTGCAGGATGCTGGTGTGGCGTCTGTGTCGGCTCGGAGAGGCGACTACAGCGTGATGGTGTTGGATTCTGTCGGCTCGGGGAGGCGACACTGGTGGAGACTGCAGCGTGACTGCAGGATGCTGTTAAGTGGTGGCTGTGTCGACACGGGGTGGTAACACGTGCTGTGGTGGTTGCGTCTTGGTGGCTGTGTCGGCTCGGAGAGACGACACGGGCTGCGACTGCGGCGTGGTCGTTGATTTGGCGTCGAAGGACCAATGAATGAATGGGTGATGTGTGCACGGGATGCACATCCAATAAAAAAAGTAAAATTCGGAAAATTACACTTTTATTAAATTTACCAAAAAAACACCATGTGGTCTGCCAGCCTCCACTCAGAATGATATACAACAGGAAGAGAGCTAAAGTTATGGCTGCGCCGGTTTTATAGAAAAAAAATGCAACGCTGCCAACTTGGACTGGTGTGATTGCCCTCTAGTGACATTTTACAACTTGAGGGTCGCATCACACTAGACCCAGTATTAATATTCTTTAATTTTATTTCGAACAATATTTTTAAATCTTTACGACGAATTCGAGACATTGGCGCAAAATTATAGTCGCATAAAGTACACTTTAAAAGGATTTTAGCACGTAACAAAGTCAATATTAGTGTTTTCCTATTTATAGTCGACATAAAAGCCGCTTAATAGTTATCACCTCGCGCTAACTTTAAAACCACCAAAAGTGCCTTTTAACTTTTAGAGTGGGCTTTTAACCATCTGTCATCCGCCATTCTTTTTCACTTTTTCAAATTCAAATTTCAGCCAACCAACGGCTGAAATTCATTTAAATGTGACACAACATTGTTCCCTAAACTGCATTTTTGTTCTTAAACTTAAACTTAAGTTAGACTTAATTTTTTTTTGGGTTTGAGTCCATACTAGCTGTAGGTAGGTTAAAAATTGTTTATAATTCAATTCAAAGTTAAGTACCGGCTTTAAATTTAAAGGGATGTTAGTTAGTGGCTACTAACATTCTATAAAATCAGATGACTATAATTTTACGCCATTGTCACATACAATTGTCCATGTGCAAATACTTTACTCTTCAGATTAAGTCCAACTAAATTAGATGTTTGACATTGGCTTTTATTTATTGTCATAGAAAAGGCCAATGTGATTGGAAATTGTCTTCTCTTGAACTCAAATGGTAGTTCGAAATCACCTGCGATACTTAAATCTATTTTTGCAATATGACTTTTTGGTTAATGTTGCTACCCGCTGCAATGGTGCATTTTATGGTGTGTCTACCAAGTTGTTTCACAATTAAACATGTATTGTTATAGAATCCTTTTTTATGGTTATAAACTCTATTGGGAAACTTGTTTTCTCATGGTGTTTTTCATCTCCTGGACTCCCCCTTTCTAAACGATCTTTTATCCTGCTCTCTCTGAAAATTATAAAATCATGTGTACTTCTACACCAGTGAGCAACAATATCCCTTATTCTTAAGGGGGAGTCGCAAACAACTTGGGTGTTAATAGAACAGTAACCTTTTCTATTTACATACTCGTAATACTGCCCTGATTCTCCTACCTGGCACTGAATTTTTGATGATAAACTATTTTTTTGTATCTTCTTTGCAGAAATTTTACACAAATGCACTATTTTGCGAAATTAACGAGTTAGTTAACCACAAGTTAACAAAAGTCAGTTAAGCCTGAATTTTTTTATTAATAAAGATTGGAACATATCCACTGCGTAACTGATCAGTTAGAGATAATTCATCTTTATTAATGCGGTTGTAAAAATATAAAAAAAAAAAGAAAAATAAAGTAAAAATATAATAACAGTAAAACTATACAACAAACAGAAAATTCAAAATTTGCACAAACCATCAATACAAACACTGATACTTTGTCAACAATAATAAAAAGAAATAAAATAAAAATGAAAAGTTGTAACACTGTTCTGTCTACGAACAGCATTTCAGCAATTCCTTCCAATATCTTTTTGAACTTGCAATACCCGCTGTGTGTGAATAAAGGTCCATTCACAGCTCAGCGACCTGCGAATGCGAATAAGCGAATATTCGCAAATTTTGACATTTCTTTCACAGCCACTTTTTTATCTGGTCGCGCCAATCCGCGAATTTCAGTTGTCTTTCATTTTGTAACTAATTGCCTAAACGTGAAAAATGCATAAATACATAGCGCAGCTTTTATTCGGAAGGTAATATCTTACATTCTTTCAATAAATTCAACCACCATCTTACCCACCAAGAACAATACAAAAGAATTGTGAGGTTAAACTCTCGCGAATGTTTTGGTCGCGGGAATGTGGATTGCGTCCAACATGTGTGGAATGTGAATAAAAGTTGACAGTTCGCAGAAATCATTCGCTTATTCGCGGAGAAATCGGCGAATTGCTAATTTCTTCGCAGAAACTAATTATAATTCAACTTTTTATATATTAATCGATAGATAAATTAAGCTCCGTTCTTTTGGAATAATAAAATTGACAAGGGCATGCTTATAAATGTGCTAAATACTGGTTGTTCGCAGTTTGGGCATTCGCAGGTCGCTGGGCTGTGAATGGCCCTTAAGATAAGACAACAAGGGCAGTCGCTCATACTCATACTCAGTGCAGTTGTTTAAAATTTTTGATTTTGACAATGGTATTGTTGAAGTGAATTAAAAAGGCAATTAAGCATGTGGTAGAAAAAGAGTTATATGGGATATGGAAGTGGATGTTTGGTGGTGTCACTGTCAGTCTTGTGAGCGAAAGTGTTCATTAGTATCTTGTTGATAGCTTCGTTATTAAATTGAAAGTCATTCAGAATTTCAGATGGCGTTAATTCTGTTAGTTGGTAAACAGAACATGGTCGTTATTAATGTACTGCAATGGTACTTTCTGTGGATGCTATACTATAATACCAAAATCCCATACGTTTTCGGGAAAAAGGAAAATTTCAAACTTGTTTTCTGAGAATCTGTGAAAATCGACTTAAGTTATTTTGTCTTGTGGCCACAGAATTATATATAAGATATTCAAAAAGATTGACCGTATGACAAAGCTTTAAAAAATCATAATAATAAATAAATAAAATAAAACAAAATCTTATCCCGGGCCACCAAAGTACTTGACTACACAACAAGTTCATCGAGTAACTAATCAAATATTAAATGACTTGGACGACGAAAAATATTGTGTATCAGTTTATTTAAACGTTTCAAAGGCTTTCGATAGCCTTTGTCGTAAAGCACTTTTAATTCTGTAAAAGAATTTTACTTAAACTAAGCAATATGCTGCCGGACTACTTCGCATTAATTAAAAGTTATCTGAACGATAGACTTATACGTTCAATACAACGGCGAGTTCTCCGAGTTAGGCCAAATAGACGTAGCTGTCCCTTAAGAAAGTGTATAAGGACGCCTTATAGTTCTATCCTAGCTACGTTTCCCGGCGATACTGTAAAACTATGGGGTATTTTTTCTGTCAAAGCCAAGCGATTTTTTTAGTGATGACGTTCAGAAGTTGCCCGAGAGGTGGGCAGAAATGTTACCTAATTAAGGAAATTACATTGACGACTAATTTTTTGCATTTGGTGCAAATTATTTAACACTAAGCAGATATTCAAAAATCGCGCAATACTTATATTACAACCTGATATAATCATGCTTATTCCAGGTCCCCCTCAACACAGATTTCGCTCGAATAATAAATTTCACTCGAATGAACTTTTCACATCCCGTGTCTCGAGTGAGAGGTGGTCGTGGTCATTATCGAATGAACACATTATATATATTTGTGTAAGAAGAATTAAACAGAATAAAGAGAAGAACGTTAAGAAACAAATCAAATTCACTTAATCTGAAAGATGGCATGTTAATCGCAGTTATTCTTATAGCATTTTCTTACAGAGGTAGTTTTTTTTTATATTCACCAGTCGACCCACGCCTAGCAATAGAAAATAAGAAAAATAAACACGCTGTCAGACTTTTCTTGCATTTCCTTTACCTTCGTCCAGCTGGTGACATTCTTGGGAGGGGGTCCTAAACTAATCAATTTAATTGCACCCTCTCTTCAAAATGTATGGTAGTTCTGTTTATTGTGGCAAAGCCATTGGCGATATCGGGCTTTGTTTCTAGCAGCCGTACTATAGTCTCAAACTGGCCGCGTTTAGTCTTGGATTGGGTCCGACCATGTACATATATGTTATGCTACAAAATAAGCAATAGTTTTATGAATAAAGCAATGAAAAACAATTGTATAATACTTACGTTTTGTAACATCAGCTGGACAACAATTTCTGCTCGAATGAAAAATTAATTAATTCGCTTCGAGTGAAACCGAGAATCGAATGAGTAAATGAATAAACACGAATCTCGATCGTTATCGAAATCAGGAATGTCATCTGGATAGATTGGAACAAAAGTCGATCCGAATCGAGACACAGATTAAGCGTTAATACTTGTTCTATATAATACAGAACGGATGATCACTTTACCCCACCCCTACGCAGCGACAGAGTTGCTCGGTGCCAGTTCTACATATACACGGTGGGCCAACTATAAGTTTCTTTTTAAAAATGCAATAAAATGAACAAAATTTTTTCCATGTATTATGGCTTTATTGGTAAGAGCAAACATTCCCATTATTTAGGGAATACAACGTCGTTCAAGTGGCTGCCTCGGCTGGCCTCGCAGTAGCGCATTCTATCACTCCAATTTTCCAAGACCTTGTTGATGCTTTCGGGCTGTAGCTCACGGATTGCTTGGATGATATTGGCCTTAAGTGCTTGAATCGTTTCCGGATTGTTGGCATAACATCGGTCCTTCACGGTTCTCCACAAAAAAAAGTCCAAAGGGGTCAAATCGCAGTTCCGAGGCGGTCAATTTACATCGCCAAGATGGCTGATAACACGATTTGGGAATTTGGTGCGCAAAAGACCGATTGTGGCATGGGCTGTGTGGCATGGCGCGCCATCCTGCATGAACCAGAGGTCGTCCAAATCCGTGTCTTCAATTTCAGTAAAAAAAAAAGTCGTTAACATGGCTCTGTAACGCCCACCGTTGACCGGAACGTTGTTCCCAGCTTCATTTTCGAAGAAAAATGGTCCAATGATGCCATACATGCCACATGCCACTCCACAATCCGCACCGAACTATCACTCTCTGTGGATGCATTGGCTTTTCGACAATAACGTGCGGGTTTTCCGAGCCCTAGCCACCGAGATGAAAATGTGGCTCATCAGAAAAGATGAATTTTCGCCCAAAATCGTTGTCCAATTCAAGCTGCTCTAAGGCCCAAACTGCGAAGCGATAACGAAGCGGATGGTCATGTGCTTTCAATTGCTGAATCAATTGGACCTTGTAAGCGAATAATCCCAGATCTTTGTGCAGAATTCGCCTCAGGCTAGTGCGTGAAATGTTGAGCTGTTGAAATCGATGACGAGTTGATGTTCGTGAATTGAGTCTCACACTCTCGGCTACAGCAGCCACATTCTCGTCTGTGCGCACCGTACGACGACGGGGACCATGAGTGTTGTCCACATACCAGTCTCACGAGCTTTTTGCACAAACTTGCGTACAGCAGGCGCGGTGGGTGCTTCATTTCGGCCAAAACTTCTCTTCAAAAAACCCACTGTTTGGGCTACACAGTACTCAGTTTGGAAATAAGTTTTTAATATTTCCCAATGTTGTTCAAGCGTAAAGCGACTCATTTCGATCCGCGGAGGTATGATACTGACTTTCTGTCAAGATTTCGAGCGGGAAACAGCTGTCAGTGTCAAAATAACCTATGATTTAAAAAGAAAACACTAGATGGCCCACCCGTTACATATATACATGTATAATTCAATAAAACAACACCATAATTTCTTTTTTCCTTTTTATTCACTATTTAATTTCTACGTCCTCCTCGTTGGATCGTACAACCAATAATAATCCGAAACTACCTCTCGTCGCTGTCTGGTAGTTATTTTCATCGTCATAACGATCTTGTAACTACGCGTCATCCACTGTTTGTGTCGATGATCTCATCAGCAGGATCGTTCGTGTATAATGTGTTGTTTACACACAAGGGGTGTTCACAGCTTACATAGACTACTGCGCGTCTTCGATTTATCTACGTTTTCAAGTAGATAGACAGTAGCAATATGGCCTAGACATCCGAGTTTGTGTGTGTTGGCGACGTTCGCAATGAAATACTATTGAGCTAGCAGTACACGTTGTCTGCATATAAAGGGTTCACTTCCCTGGTTGTTTTAATTGCTTACACATGTACTGCCGTCCTAAGAAAAAAGGGCACAAACGCCAAAACTCCAAAATTAAGTTAGCGGGATATTTGGATTCGTTAAATAGCGCTTTATTTTTGTGTGAAGCTTAAAATGCATATTTCCAAGTGAAAATGGCTCAAAATCACAAATGAAAATGGACACATCTCTCTATTCCTAAGTAAAAAAGGCAAACCAGAAACAGTAAAATGCATTTATCTCAAAACTACTAAAATGGAGATGCGCCCTTTCTTCTTAGGAGGGCAGTGTAGGTTGAAGTACGCAATTGTATTTATTTTTCCTTTTCACACATTTAACATTTTTTATTCTCTTAGATTTAATAAAGTAGTACATATAGTGGAATTGTTATACACATGTTTGTTCATGAGATGCTTGCGTTTTGTATCGCAAGCACATTCAATGAACATTGGGACATATGCATAAAACTTAAATACTTACTAGTAGTAAAAGGTCGTAGTAAATAGTAGTACTACTAGTAGAAGGTAAGATGTATAGTATTTACTACCTTTGGTATGCATAAAATTAAGTAAACTTACCAGCAATTACTTACTTACTTACTTAGGTGGCGCTACAGTTCGGGGTAAACCTGGGCCTCAACCAACAAGCGTCTCCATTTAGCTCGTCTTTAGCTAATTGCCTCAAGTTGCGCACTGCAAGTTGGTCGAGGTCCCCTTGAACTTGTGCGCGCCACCTACGGCGAGGAGGTTTTCTACTGCGTCGTCGCTCGTGGTTAATTCGAAGACTGCGGGCCGGAGCGTTAGTGTATATTCGCTCTACATGTCCTAGCCATCTCAGACGTCCAATACGCAGTTTTTTGACTAGGTCGATGTCGCTGTACAGCTCGTTTAGTTCGTGATTGTATCTTCTCCTCCAAAACCCGTCAACGCAAACGGGACCGAAAATCTTACGAAGAATTTTTCTCTCGAAGCGACCAAGGGTATCTTCATCCTCTTTTAATAAAATCAAAGTTTCAGCGCCGTAAAGCAGGACTGGGATGATCAAGGTCTTATATAGTGTCTCCTAAGTTGTTCGAGATAGGGCTTTACTGTGGAATTGCCTTATAAGCCCAAGAAAACACAGATTGGCAAGAGTTATTCTTCGATTGATTTCTGCGCTGATCTTGTTTTTCGAGTTTATAGCAGAACCAAGGTAGACAGAGTCCCTTACTACCTCGGAGTTACAGCTGCCGACTGTGACGTTCTGTCCAATTCGTCGGTGTTGGTTGTCCCTTCTTGTTGACAGCATATACTTGGTTTTGCCCTCGTTTATCGCTAAACCCATTTTGGCCGCTTCCGCCTCAATGTTAGCAAACGCACCGGTGACAGCCCGCTGAGTTCTTCCGAAAATGTCTTTATCGTCGGCGTATGCAAGCAGTTGTACAGACATGTAATAGATTGTGCCTCCGGTGTTGGCTTGTGAGTTCCGCACAATCCGTTCAAGTACAATATTAAAGAAGTCACATGACAGCGCGTCACCTTGTCTAAAACCTTTTTTGACATCAAAGGTCTCGGTGAGGTCATTACCGACCTTGATGGAGCAGCGAGCGTTCTCCATCGCCAGCCTGCACAGACGGACATGGACATGGCTCTATAAAGCTCTTCTCTATAGATGCTGTCATAGGCGGCCTTGAAATCGATAAAAAAAATTGGTGAGTATCGATTTGGAATTCTTGGGTTTTCTCCAGGATCTGCCGAAGTGTGAAAATTTGATTGATGGTGGACTTTCCTGGCCTAAAATCGCACTGATAGGGTCCAATCAGGCTGTTGTTAAAAGGTTTCAGGCGTTCACACAATATCGCAGAAAAGATCTTGTATGCGATGTTGAGGAGACGGATGCCTCTATAATTGGCGCAGTTGAGGGGCACGTTCTTTTTACCTTTTGGTAAAACTTTCGAACATTGTTCCTGGAGTATAAAGCAATTACTAGTATTATTGGTAGTATGTATTTATTTTGTACTAGGTACTCTCAATTGTTGTTGCAAAAAAACTTGTTTTGGAAGCTATATAAGTAGCTACTATCGTCATTAACGGTTTTCTTAATATTTAAATTGTAAATAATCTCGTTGGGTAAAAAGCAATTAAAAGTAATAGCCATGGCAAGCGAACTTTACCTAGCAGTCTAATGCATTGCGCATTTTAAAAGTACATAACGTACTTATTAATTAGTCTCCGTAGCCCTCCATTAAAAAAGCGAAGTCAGGAGCGATTAAATTATTTATAAGCGAATATAAGATTTCAACCGGATTGACCTTGCGGAAGATCAAATTAGAAAGAGGCTAAATAACATGAAGACAACAGTAAAAAAAGAAAGCAGCAAGAAAACGGGAAATAAGCCCATACAACTAAAGGAATGGGAAGCTATTTTTCTGGAGTTGTTAAATGCTGAAAGGGAAGGTCATAAATCCAGTTCTGCAGATGTGAGGAACTAGTTAGTCCGAGATTCCCAAACGTACCAAAGTGGATAAAAAGAAAGTTCAACGGAACTGAAGACACAAAAAATCTCACAAATGGGGAACTTCAACGCCAAAAGAAATGGGGAATCCAAAAAAGGAAAGAACATGGTAACAAAAAATTGCATTCCCGTCTCTAAAATAGTTCCGCAACCGGAACTTATGTGAATTTATAATGCCTTTATTTGTTTTTGTTTTATTGAAGGAATTTTTTGTTTTTCTACCGTGTTTTTTTTTAATTTTAATTCTTAATACATTTATTATTTTTCTTGTAATATGAAAAGATCTACAATAATTCAAAGGGAATTAATTCTGCTAATTGCTTTCTCTTCATCTGCCCCAACTGCTGGATTTAAAGTACACTTGATCGTCATCACCATGAACAGACACTACATTTTCTGCTTCTTTTGGTAACTCGAAATCGTCGTTATCTTTTAAAAGCTTTGCAATATTGTGCAAAATGAAACACGCCATATTTATATTTGACACATTTTTTTATATCAAGCCAAATTTAGAGAACTTAAAAACTTTTCTTCAGTTGACCAAAACATCTTTCAATTATAACCATCTCTTTTGAATGTAATTCATTGAGTGCCTTTTCCTGATTACTTGTTGGGTTCTTAAAGGCGTCATTAACCAAGGTGCAATTCCATACCCTTCGTCTCCCAACACAACGTTGTTAGTGCAATGTCTCATTATATGTTCAAAAAAACTGTTTCTCCAAATTCTGGAATCGTCAACTTAGCCTGGCCATTGGCAATCCACACTTGTAAAACATTTCATTGCATCACATGTTGCTTGAATGTTGATGAAGGCGTATCGCTTTCAATTAATACATTCCTCGGAATGGACGTGCAGGTCCATTATTTCTACTTGAGTGCAGTCCAAGGCTCCTATACATGATGAAAAACTGTATTTTCCAAGCCTATTTTTTTTTGCTTTCAACTGCTTTTCATAATTGGAGGGAAACTTTATCCATTGACAAGCTTATCTTCTATAAGTTTTGGAACATAATTTACTGTTCTAGAAACAATACTCTAATGTACGCCTATATCATCACCAACGCCAACTTGAAATCCAGGATCTCGAATGTACCTTAAAAAGATCCTCATCTTTTCTTGCCATATGTCTCCTTGCTAATGCATGGGACAAGGTACTGTACCTACCGAAGTGCTGAAACCCTTTAATGTCTCCAAGCAATGATTACGACGAAGGCGATGAGCTACATTTGAGTGTCATAAGAGACCAAATCCTAAACGACCGCGAAATAACTGCATCAATTAATGATTTGCTTCAAGACCTATCTTCCACTGTTCCAAGAACAATGTAACCGACTTGCATCAATCCATTTGAAGAACTCACACGGCCAAAAGTTAAAGCAGAGCATTTATGCACTCAGCATTTGTCTTCAATGGGTTAAAAAATATGCAATATCACTGGATAACATTTTGGCTTTGCAAAACTTAAGAGAATCAGCAGTGGAAATTAATTTTGTACCCAAAATGACGCAATCAAAAATTTTATAATCAAAAGAAATAAATGTGCGTATAATTGATTCCATAAAATTAATAAAACTATCAGTTTTCTATTGTTTAAGAATGTAAGAAAAGTTTTTCTTTTGTATTGTATTTAACTTTTGGGTCCACTTTGACACCTACAATTGTTTGACTCAGTCAATGCAACAAGCTCAATTAACGCAACTAATAGAGCTTCTATTTGTTTTTCTTATTGAGGTCGTACTCTATGTACTTTGATATCTTCTTCCATTCAACTCAAAAATTCTATGAATTCCGCACATAAGTATGTAGCGTTCGAGGCGCTACGATTTTAAATTGGGGAAAACGATCAAAAAGTAAAAGACACGCACACGCTTGATCTCTTAAAAAAACACTTTTATTACTTTCTAAAAACAAAAAAAAAAAAATTCTAGGATGGCGGTGGTCGTTTTCCTTCTGGAATGTTGCTTGCTACGAGACGAAGTGTTTGTCTCGAAACGAACTGTCATCGGTGGTTGCTTTCGTCGAGTCACGTAGGCCCACACTCGGCACACACTTTCGGTGGTTGGAGTGCATGTCGGTGGTGTTCACACTTTTGGTGGTTGGTGCAGCTTCGTATTACCACACCTCGATGTCGCTGTGAAGTTCGTCCCCCCACAAGTTGTGACGGTTAAATCAGTCAACTTGAATATCAGCAAATCAGCCATCTACGAGTCACCCGAGGAACACTTGCTCAACATCTCTCGTTGCTCATTAGCAAGAGCTTTTTCTGTCGACACCACCACGATCCCGATGACGTCATCCAACAAGTCTTTGTCGTTCCTGAAGCGCGCAACAACTCGGGTCTGCGCTCCGAAAACAACTATATAATAGTTGGTGGCGAAATAAATAAGAACAGTTCATAAAACGAAAAATCTTATATTTCTCCCCCATAACGTACTTCGAGCAGAGTCATCTACTCGCAGGTGTTAGTAGCTCGTTGTTATATGTATTATGGTACCATATGTCTGAGATAAATTATAGGAGTTTGTGTTTAGGATGCAAACCGTACAAATGCTCGCTTGGACTAGTACCACTTCGCGTCGTTGTGTAATTACCCGCTTCGGGTTAGTGAAAATGTGTTTGGTCGCTGCGCGGTCCATCGCAAGTTCGATTCATCCAGGTGGACGAACCAAGTTTTTATTCAGTTTACTCGCTGTGATGGTCATTTGGGTAATTTACGCCTGAAAAAACATTGTGTTGAAAATTTGCAATAAAAATGTACTGAGCGAGGAAAATTCGTTTTTTTGAAAGTTGTAACTTTAAATAAATAACTTTTTAATTTAATTAGTGATACTGAAAGAAAAATATAAGAAGAATTAGAATTACTAAATAAAATTATAAGAAAACAGAAAAACAATATATTGATAATACCGTGTGGGAGAAATGCATCTAGATGCATAAGGTATATTGTACAATGATGACAGTAACAAGCTAAACTACTAGAAGGACCTCTTATAAAAGATACTAACATCACTGTACAGAAATGTAAATATTATACTTTGAAGCTTTGTGTACTCGTATTTTATTGTTATTGGCAAAACATATTTGGTTTTATTGTTTTGGGTATTTTTTTTTTTGCCGTTATTAATGGGAAAATCTTATATGTTTTGTATTGGATTTTAATTCCTCTACAAATCAATTTTGTTATTTGTTGTTCTTTTAACCGTAAGTTTTCGGCCGTTTTTTTTTTTATCTAGGGTTGTCATTCTGAAAAGAAAGTGTTTGCGTTAGTATACCTATTTGGGGAATTATTCGTCGTATAACAGCAATAAGGAATACTGGCCATTGCCTTCTAAGGAAGCATGCTTGTAAGTACAAACAAACGTGCAATGACCTACATACATGTTTCAGAGGACATAACACATGTACTCTGTGAATGCCAAGGCTAAAGTACCTTGGAAGACACTTCTTCGAAAACCTAGAAGAACTAAGATCCCTACACCACAATAATACAATACATACATTTTCAATGTATTCAATGACCCTTCATGAGGGTCGCGGGTATAGGATGCTCAGGTGTAACCTCCATCCTTCTTGAACCTTCTCCATTGACTCCAACTCATCAGGAGGAATCCCTAGACGGCTCCAGGGGAGATGCCTGATTTGGTCCAAATCAAATAAAAATCCTATATGTACAATATATAATAAAAATCCTATGTGCACAATATATAGTGTGACTAGTGGGAACTATTGGGCTGGGATTATTTACTAATATGTATATATTGTATAAATTGCGAAACTAAGCCAAATTAATTAAGAGCATACAGTTATAACCTGCGGAGCTAAGCTAAACTAAAACCATGCAGTTATAATAGGTATACGTATTATATAAAACCTGACCATAAATTGAGCAAGCCTTGACGGAAGTTTGCATTAACTCATTTTCCTTCACTGATTTCTTTCGTAAAACTCACAGTGGAGTCAAAAGTGCAGGCTTACTCAATTTGGGGTCGGACTTTAAGAGGTAAGCCTTAGAGCTTAGGGTCTTTATAAGAAACAAAGAGAGAGAATCAAACTAACAGATATCCTTAACCGACACGACACGATTGAAAAATCGGGCCTAAGAATAATTATTACATACTATTATTATACCTTAATAATGAAAAGTGATATCAACTCCAAGGTTTTAATTATTTTATTATTATTAATACTTATAATGTAACTACATACGCGTATGTTGCTTACGGCGACGACACGACACACGGAAATGCGGCGGTCGGGGCGCAGTGAGCCCGGCAGCTGTAAAGCGGGAGGGGAGATCAACGTCTGGACAATGCCGTCCTTGATATTGGTTGCTCTATATTCTCTTGTGGTCAGCCTTACGTTGCTCTCTCAAGAGTTAAACATTTAGACGGCATTTACCTAATTAATTTCGACCATAGTCAAATTAAAGCCCAAGCAAGTGCAGTTGTAGAATATAACAAGCTACGTCAGTAACAGACATTTTAGATGAGTATGGTACAACTCGCATTTTTTTATCTTGATTTCTGTTATTTCGATTTTATTATTTCGCATTTTGTTGTTTTGATAAACGATAACTCGAATTTTCCTTAAGTCGTTTTTGATTATGTCTCAAATTTTCATTTACTTTTGTAAATACTTCATATTTAGCTTATTTCGTATTTGATTGTTCTTAAAATTTTTATTGTATTTACTTTTATAATTAGTTCGAATTATCATCATTTCATTTTAGACTGTTTCGCTAGAGATCATTTTGTTTTTGTTTTGATAAGAATATGTTCATATCAGCTTCAAACACTTTGCTATTTTTTATTTTTTTTTTTTTAATTTGTTCACATATCACACCGATGGACAAAATCAATACTGGTTCTTTTAACTGCCCACGAAAATTTTGTGCAGGCCAAGAGTGGGTAGGTGGTGCGCTCCGCGCGATTCATTTATTCATTAACTCCGCTTTCCGGAGGGGCTTAGTCGCTCACGCGACTTCGTCGCTCCGCTAAGGGTATGTCAATAACTGTCCGGCAGGCACCTGGGGCTAAGTCTATTCGTCGCTCCGCTAAAGGTATTCATTTTGGTCTATGGTCGTCGTTTTTTTTTGGACCTGCGTTGCAAAGAATTGCTTTGAAACTTTTGGGCGATTGTTCGCATAACATTTTGACATATATATTTTCACTTTTGGCATTTTGGGCGATCTTTCACTATGAAGAATAGTCCAACATATAAAAATGCGTAAACGCCGAAACGAAAGTGAACATTTGGCCAAAAATGTTCAGGTTTTTTTTGGCGATTGTTCATTTTTGGAATTCGGGCGATTTTTTTTGGGCGGTTATTCGCACAGCCTTCTTTAAGTCTAAGTCAACCGCAACAGAATAACTAATTACAAAATCATAGATCTACATAGAGAGAAAACGAGAAATAACCGTTTTACGAGATAAGTTTAGCCTAGGTAAAGCATAAACCACTTAACGAAAATACAAAACAAGTAAAAAGCACAAGAAGAAATGCGATATAATCGTGTAGAGAACTGATCGCGAAACAAAGCAAAAAGAAAAACAAAAGAACTTTTGCAATGTGAATAAAAATTATTGTAGCCAAAACAAAATGATAGTTAACGAAATGAAAATGGCGAGATAATAGGCACCCATTTTAGATGCTGTAGCTATGTATACTTACATCAAGCGGGTTTATACGTATCTGAACAAAAAATTATGAAAACCCACAAAAACCATACATTTAAAAAAACAGGCCAACTTCTCTTCTGAACTGTGTGTTTCTGTTTTGTTATATGAAAGAAATAACTGAAATTATGGCAAGCTCCTCGCCTACACGTTATTAGCAATTTTTCGATAAACACAGAAAATATTGTGTGGAATTATTAATTTCACTATGAAATTAATAATATTGGAAAGAGCATATTAAAATGAAAAGACAAGAATTAAATTTTAAATGGCGTAAATTAGAATGGCTTATAGGCAGGAAGTCAGGACTATCAATTAATAATAAAATTCTTTTATATAACCAGATCCTAAAACCAGTGTGGAACTATGGCGCTCAACTCTGGGGATGTGCCAGCCAGACTAATATTGCAGTCATCCAAGGATTCCAGAATAAAGTCCTTCGAAGTATTGTGAATGCTCCATGGTACATCAGAAACAGCGACCTCCATCGGGACCTAGGGATTCCTACTATTCTTGAAGAAATCAACTCTAGGGCCAACGCACACGAGAAGAGTCTCCAGGAACATATTAACGAGGAAGCAACAATTCTTCTAAATGTATATGGCGTGAGACGACTGCAACGTATAAGACCGTCAGATCTTGCAAGGCAACCGCAAACCATACAACTTACCACATTCTCTACTAGAACAGAGCGACAACAACGAGCGAAAAGAGGCGCTCGGAGTGAACTTAACCTCCAAATCCCATCTATGCTCTTGTTACTGTCATTAAAAGTTAGAATGACATACAACAACCTAAAATTATATTGTACTTTAAAAATAGTAAACTGTTAGCCATTTGCTTTTCTCTCACTATTTATACTGAAAAGCAAACTGCTCGTTGGTTTCATAACTGGTCGCAGTGTTAACAAACATTTGTAATCCTTTGCAGCTTATTATGTTTGGAATAAAAAAAAAAAAAATTATTATTAATTTACAGACCAAACTCGGCAAGTTTTCAAGGGTCTCAATATTGCACAGTTCTTTAATGAAAGAAAGTTTGGTCTGCCATTTCATCATTTCACATTGTATTATGACCTCACGTATTGTTTGATCTTCCTTCTATGACACCGGTTATCTCCAGTCGTGTCAACCCACGGACTCGCATTTACACTTGTGGGAAGGTTTTTAAGGTAGTATAATGTGTCGCTAGGCTCACTTGGGTGTTATATTGCCTAGATCTGATTTGTCGCCTTTTACGACAAGCGCTAGTTGTTGGTGGCCGCTGCAGTGATATTCTTAACACGTCCCTGTACGGGAATATATGCGCGACCGGCTCAGCTGGTATTGCCACGTTCAAAGAAGAGATCATTTGAACCCTGTTAAAAAGGCAATATCAATGCATGTTCCAAAGACATCGCGATGTAGGAAAGACAGGCCTATAAACGCCTGGATCAGACAAATGCGACGACACCGGCATTTCATTTGCCTCAGTAACCGAGTGATCCAAAATCGGCAGGCCTGCCGATATTTCCTGAGGTCAAATAGGCGAATCCCATAGGCGAATCAGTAGAAATGCGGTGAAGTGGGAGGGTTATGATCCCTTATTTTCGGATCATAACCTCGCTGATAAAAGGAAGAAGAAGAAGATATGACCTCACGTAATCATTGGGATTTTGCTTGCAGTTAAAATAATGAAGTGCTTTAAAAAAAGGAAACACAAACAACATTTTCTGTAAGGAACCCATGTAGGGTATGTTTCGCTTTCCGCACGAATAGAAAAGGCCTACAGTTCTATACCGTACTCAAAATGGATTATTTGAGAAGCATTAGAATTATACACTCGGATATTTGTCAGACGCTCATGAGAGCGTTTGGGTTATTTTTCTTATTGGTTTAAACCTCGAACCTCATGCGCAATAGTCCAATGCACTTCACCCGTACACGGCGGCCACTATCCAATAGTGAATTCTTATTGCACTTTCACCCTTGATCCATTTGCTGAGTGAAAGTCGGTTGTAAGTGAGTCTAAATTTCACTCTACTGAAGAGTGTTAAGCGTACGAAAAGTCAGAATGTATGTCAGAGTGTCCATGTGCTCTACTAGCAATATACATCCATAGCACGGCAACAAGCCGGTCCCATTAGGACAGTGAAAAGTTACAGCGCAATTGTGCGCTAAATATATAACGTCATTATGAAACTTTCTAAAACCTTTTTTATAAACGATGGATATCGGAACCAACGAATTTGGTCAGTCTTCCTCTCAAATTATAAAAGCGACGCAAAAGCAACAAAATTCTCTATCGATTTTGGATGAGTATTGGATACTGAACCAAATCACACGGTCTTATCGTGTTAAATACCATGTTTATCAAACAAAGCCGACACCTGATCACTTACAGCAGTGATAGAGATAAAACTCAGATTGACTACCATTTGGTAGGCAGTTTCGTGAAGCCTCGGGTAAAAGATTGCAAAGTGATCCTGGGAGAGGCAATCGCTCGTCAACACCGTCTCCTGCTAACAGAAATTTTTATGAAAACACCAAAGAAAAGCAAACAAACAAGGGTCTCTGAGAAAATCAAGTGGTACAATCTGGACAAAGAAAAAGGCGAGGCTTTTGTTTTCGTAATGAAAAATTACCTCTCTCACACCATCAACGGAGCTGAGGATGAAGAGTGCAGAGCACAAAATATGTGGGATTCCCTACAGCGAACTTGCTTAAAGAAGGCCAAATCACTGCTAGGAGCTTCAAAAGGCCACCATCAACACGCCAAAGAAACATGGTGGTGGAGTGATGAAGCGAAGAAAGTGATAAATGAGAAGAAAGCGGCCTTCAAAGCTTGGTCAAAGTGCCCCTCTAATAATAGTGACGAAAAAGCTCGCCTCGAAATGGAATACAGATGCTGCAAGAAAAAAGCGAAGAAGAAGTGCGCTCAGCTTCAAGCAGAGAGTACGGAGTGCCTGTATCGGGAGCTGGAGAAAATATTTTCCCAGGTTGCTGATGCAAACCAGGCTATCCAGGAGCTGCGAAGACACAATATGAACAAGAGTGCCACTATCTTCAAAATAGCCGCCCAAAGAAGGAAGAATGCTCAGGAGATTCGTTCGCCAAAGTTCATTAGCAATGCTCATGGCCAGCTTCTTGTGGATGACGACAAGATACTGCAGAGGTGGCGGCAGTATTGTGAAGAGCTTTTGAATGAACAGTTTCCCCGGTTATACTTTCCAAGAGCCACCCCTAACTGTGAAGAAATACCCGACATTACAGTCGAAGAAGTTATTGAGGCGGTCAAATACTCCAAAAAACGAAAAGCGGTTGGGCCAGACGAAATACCCTCTGAGTTCTGGAAAAAGATGGGAGACATCGGGTTCAGATGGCTCAGAATTCTCATCTCCAAATTCGTGAGAGGTGATCCAATGCCGAATCAATGGAGGGAAAGTTACCTCCTCCCTGTATACAAAGGGAAGGGTGATACGCGAAACTGTGATAACTACCGTTCGATCAAGCTGATGTCACACACCATGAAGATCGTTGAGCGGGTATTAGGTGGCCGAATGCGAAAAATAATACGGCTATCTGATGATCAGTGCGGGTTTGTCTCGGGTAAATCAACCACAGATGCAATCCAAAGTATAAGGATCATAATGGAAAAACATCGTGATTCCTTAAGGGATTTGCATATTGTATTGGTTGACTTTGAAAAGGCATTCGACAGACAACCACGAGATCTGATATGGGTGGCGCTAAGACATCGAGGGGTTCCAGAAACCTATGTACAGATGATTATGGACATGTACGAAGGAGCAAAGACAAAAGTAAGATGCCCCGCTGGAGTAACCGAAGAGTTCCCAATCAAAGTCGGGGTACACCAGGGAAGCGTTTTAAGTTCTTTGCTCTTTATTACAGTCCTTGATTATCTGCTTGAAGGTAAAGTGATGGACCCCAAGGTACATCAGTTATTCTTTGCTGACGATGGAGCCATTATAAGTGCGGATCCTACATCCCTGCAACAAGCACTTGATGTGTGGGTGGACGTTTTGGAGGGAAATGGGTATCGCATTAGTTCAAAAAAGACAGAGTGCTTGTGCTGCCCGTTCTCTGATCCACTCAGTCCTATTCCAGACATTTATTTGAATGGAACAGTGCTTCCCAAGTGCGAAAAGTTCAAATATCTGGGATCTATGATCAATAGCAAAGCAACTTGTGATGACGACATCAATCATCGTGTAAGCGTACGGTGGATGAAGTGGCGAGAAAATTCCGCTATCTTTTGTGACAGAAAAATGCCCCCTAAGTTGAAAGGAAGGCTCTACGCCGCAGTTGTACGTCCAGCGCTCACATACGGTTCACAATGTTGGACGATGTGCAAAAAGTATGAGAGTAAATAACGGCAGCTGAGATGAAGATGCTTCGCATGACAGCAGGAGTGACAAAGCTTGATCGAATAAGAAGTTCGAAGATCCGTGGAAGCTTTCACATCAAGGAAACCATCGTACAAAAAATAGAGCGCGACCGGCTCAGTTGGTATTGCCACGTTCAAAGAAGAGATCATTTGAACCCTGTTAAAAAGGCAATATCAATGCACGTTCCAAAGACATCGCGATGTAGGAAAGGCAGGCCTATAAACGCCTGGATCAGACAAATGCGACGACATCGGCGTTTCATTGGCCTCAGTAACCGAGTGATCCAAAATCGGCAGGCCTGCCGATATTTTCTGAGGTCAAATAGGCGAACCCCACAGGCGGATCAGTAGAAATGCGGTGAAGTGGGAGGGTTGTGATCCCTTGTTTTCGGATCATAACCTCGCTGATAAAAGGAAGAAGAAGAAGAAGAAGAAGATTGGATACTGAACCAAAAACTAAAGTTCGAAATCTGTCAAATTGAATTCTTTGTAACTGTTTCAGTAAAACATATATAACATTAATGAAAACACATAGCACATTGTAAAAAATAAAATATTATAAGTAAACACCTATTTCATCGAATACAGTTAAAGTCCATTTGGGAAGGTTTTGGTGTTTTTATTTTTTATCTTTTCGTAATGAGTATGTCTCATTATCAAAAATTTGCTCGGTATGACAAAAACTGAATCAACTGCCATTGTCATCATCTGCTTGCAAATTTTTTCATTGAGCTATGATTATGTATACAAACTCCAATCTAACGAAAAGCGAGGAACGGCGACGCTCATTCCGGTGCAGTTTTCATCATCAGTTACATTGTCCACATGTTACAATTTCTTATACATATGTTACCCTACACTAATATTGTGTAAGGTACATATCGTAATATTGTGTATACCAATTCCATATTGGCGAAGAGCTATTTTAATGCACTAAACGCATCTTTCTTAAAAAAACGTTTGAACCAAGAACCACTAGCCCCATCTCCGTAATTTTAGGCTTATACACTCTTGAAAAATGTATTATCATTTAAATTATTTTAATTTAAACTGTTTTTTTTTTCTTTCTACTTCACAGGGACTCGAAGTTGATGTTAAAGGAGAAGCAGAGCTGAATTCAGTAGCTAATCTGTTAGGAGTTCCTCCGGCAGCTCTTTTTCGTGGGCTGACAACCCGCACTCATAATGCAAGGGGACAGCTCGTCAAGTCAGTATGTGATGCTAACATGTCCAACATGACAAGGGATTGTCTAGCAAAAGCACTGTATTGTCGCACGGTCGCAACAATTGTTAGAAGAGCAAACAGCCTAAAGCGGTTGGGATCTACTCTGGGTACTCTCAGCTCCGATTCCAACGAATCTGTTCACAATCAAGCTGATGTGGCTAGTCAGCATGCATCTACGATTGGTGGAAACTCTGGGTCTAAGTCTATGGCGGCTTTGAACAATGCCGTACGACACGCCACCGATGGCTTCATTGGAATTTTGGACATGTTTGGCTTTGAGGAGCCATCCCCACATGCCCAGCTAGAGCACTTATGTATAAACTTGTGCGCTGAGACTATGCAACACTTTTACAATACTCACATATTTAAATCGTCTGTTGAGTCGTGTCGCGATGAGGGAATTATCTGCGATACCGAGGTGGATTATGTTGATAATGTACCTTGCATTGACTTGATATCCTCCTTGCGAACAGGCCTTCTAAGTATGCTAGATGCAGAATGTTCCGTTAGGGGAACCGCTGAAAGTTATGTAGCAAAAATCAAGGTTCAACACCGAAACTCTACGCGTTTGGAGACCAAACACGCAGAACCACACGATCCACGCATGTTTACTATTCGGCATTTCGCCGGAAAAGTCGAATACGATGCAACTGACTTCCTGGACACTAATCGAGATGTAGTGCCCGATGATTTAGTGGCAGTTTTTTATAAACATTCATGCAATTTTGGTTTTGCTACCCATTTATTTGGTTCGGAACTGAAAGCTTTATATGCCTTACAAAGTGTACCACGTGGCCTAAGCTTTCGCATTTCACCGACATCACACACGGATCTTCTGAATGGCGACGAGCCGGTTTCAACCTTGACGCAGGACTTTCACACACGCCTGGATAATCTTCTTCGAACGCTTGTTCACGCCCGCCCACACTTTGTTCGTTGCATACGAAGCAATTCCTCGGAAGCAGCGGGCCGATTTGAACGTTTGACCGTTGTTAAGCAAATCCGTGCACTGCAGGTTCTCGAAACTGTTAATCTAATGGCTTCAGGTTTTCCACATAGAATGCGTTTTAAACAGTTCAATGCTAGGTACCGAATGTTGGCGCCTTTTCGCTTATTAAGACGTTGCGAAGATAAGGCTCTAGAGGATTGTAATCTCATACTACAGTATGCCATGGAAAATCCGCCAGAAGTGGATGGTTCAGTAACGCTGTCATGGGCTCCTGGCAAGAGGCACATCTTTCTCAGTGAAGGAATTCGCCAGCATTTAGAGAACTTAAGGTCTGAAATTCGAACAAGAAGTGCGACTATGATTCAAGCTAGCTGGCGGGGTTGGCAGCTTCGTAAAAAGATAGGGAGTATTAAGAAACCGCGGGACATGCTAATCCATTCCGCAAAGGTGATGAAAGGCCCCAGTGCTGGTAAGAATAAAACTCTAAGATACGTTTCACGTACAATTTTGTTATTTTTCATAGTTTTTCCTTCGTTTCTAGCACAAAGGGTGTCATCAAAGGGGAACAGTAACCTCCAGTCGACAACAACAAGGCCACGGCCTCAACCAATAGCTGGCACTCCACCACCAGACCCAAATGAAAAATGCGACTCAAAGATTATACAGCAAACTTGCAGTCTCTTTGGACTAGATTTGGTAAGTGATATCTTCTTATATGAGTTAACCCGCCCACCCCAATGTCTATTTAATAAACTTCATGGTTTCCTGCAGGAACGTCCGCCGCCAGTTCCGCCTTCACGCCCATACACGGTGACAGGAAACTCAAAGCTGGGCTATCCACAGAATAGAATAATGAAAATGAATTTCCCCGAGGACTCAGTCACTAATCCACCATCAGAGCAACTAAAAAAGGGAGATACTGTCACGGTGGTGGGCGCATCTTCATGTCGTGGCCATTTGATAGTCGAGCACAATGGACAAAGTTTCCATGTTCCTTTTCAATATATGGAGCTGGTCAAGAATGGCACTGCCGGCTCGTCTGTGAATATCTAGTAGCAGTTTAAGGATTATATCCATCGAACCACATTCATGTTCTCTTTTGTATTACAAACAAATTTTCAAGACTGTAAATAATTTATTTTATTTTTATTATTTTTAAACTTTTATATGTATATGAATCTTACTTGCCGCTATGTTGAGCTACAGCTTTATTATAATTTTGTTTTTCGCATTATTGTGTTGCTTTATGTATAAAAAAAATGCGTTCTTAAGTATTCGGTGGAGTTAAGCAGGACCTAGAAATAAGGAAGATGATCCGCTCAGTGCCAATGTATTTAGTACAGAACTTTAATATTAGTATAAGAATGACAATGTTTCCCCACCATTTTGTTTTAATTCGTATTTGTTCCTAAGATGAACTTTAAAAAAGAAAGAAGAAGAAGAAAAATATTGCAATATGAAACAATGAACTAAAGTATTGAAACCTGGAAGCTCGTAGACGGCGATTATTGTTTACTATGCGAAAAATATAAATAAATGCATACTTTGTAAGATTTTGTTTTATACACGAAAGATTTCTTATTATCCGTTTTATTTTTATGTATTTTCTTTTTCGTATAATACTTTTTATCTTTTCGCGCCCCTACAAATACGAGTACATTGGTCTGTTACCTTAATTTTCGCACTAAATATCGTAAAATGCTAAGTTTCAATTCGGCTAACAGGGCGGAAGATCTTTGGGGAGATATGTATTTAATCGCCACTTTGACCGATCATGCCGGTAAGTATCTAAGTACTAGAGTACGGCTTAACAATTGAGAAAGAGTGGAAGCTACGATATTTGCTCGCTGCCGGAGTTAGGCCGGAAAGATGCCGGCCGTCCTCTCCAGGTGTTATGAAACTTTGGAAGAGTTGTTGATATTGGCATTACAAATTCCTCCGGCAGTTTTTAAATTTCTCGGGGCAGGGGAAAGGGTTCAGGTAAAAGGGTTCGATTATAATTGATCCTGAAAAATTGTTGTAAAAAGGGATCGATAGTCTCTTTCTTAGTTCTTGTCTGACTTCCGACGGCGGATAGCAGGTGATCCTTTGCAAATAGCCTTGTCAAAAGGATTTACTGTTGCAGAAGCATCTGAACGATTCTTTTCAAGCCTTCTTAGTTTCCTTGTTGAGTTATTCCTCGCTTGATTTCTGCGCTGGTTTCGTTTTCAGACTTTATAGCAGATCCAAGGTAGATAAAGTCCCTCACTACCTCGAAGTTGTAGCTGCCCACTGTGACGTTCTGTCCAATTTGTCGATGTTGATTGTCACTTCTGACAGCATATACTTGGTTTTACCCTCGTTTATCGCTAAACCCATTTTGGCCGTTTCTGTTTCAATGCTTGCAAACGCACCGATGACAGCCCGCTGAGTTCTTCCAATAATATCAATATCGTCGGCGTATGCAAGCAATTGTACAGACTTTTGAAAGATTGTGCCTCTGGTGTTAGCTTATGAGTTCCGTACTATCCGTTCAACTACAATATTAAAGAGGTCACATGACAGCTCGTCACCTTGTCTAAAACCAGTGTTTATGTCAAAAGTCTCGGTGAGGTCATTACCGCCCTTGATGGAGCAGCGAGCCTTCTCCATCGTCACTCTGCACAGATGGACAAGTTTGGCAGAGATGTCAAAACTAGACATGGTTTTATATAGCTCTCCTTTGTGTGTAGGTGCTGTCATAGGCGGTCTTGAAATCGATAAAACGATGATAAGTATCGATTTGGACATCTTGGGTTTTCTCCAGGATCTGCCGAAGTGTGAAGATTTGATCTATAGTG
Organism: Brachypalpus laphriformis; assembly: GCA_945910035.1. Classification (NCBI taxonomy): domain Eukaryota; kingdom Metazoa; phylum Arthropoda; class Insecta; order Diptera; family Syrphidae; genus Brachypalpus; species Brachypalpus laphriformis. The sequence continues at coordinate 227,448,520 of OX246753.1, read as the reverse complement.
GACTTCCTGTCCCGAAACCGCACTGATAGGGCCCAATCAGGCTGTTGATAAAATATTTCAAGCATTCACATAATATACCTGAAAAAAATAGAGATAGCGGAGATAAGCATTGGGGACATTATCAGTTGCCTCAATGTAATGGGGTGGTTTTGAATAATCTTTCATCTTTTCCCTTTCTCTATAAATTACCGCCCGTTTTACATCCGATAGGTCACTTGAGTTTTAGCATTATTTGTTTTTGCGGTAATTAAGTTTCAGCTTGGTTTTCTGATACAACCACTTCTACCTACCTACTCGTATGCATGTATCTCTGAAAAGATCTTGATTAGTCTAGTTGCTGAAATCATCGCTGCATGATGGGTATTCATTTGGTGCTTAAACTAGTGGATCTGTTTGAATTCCTAGTTATAGTTGAACTCCCACAATTACAAAAAGGGACTGATTCCCGGTTAGAGAAGACTAACTGTATTTGAAAAACTTTAAAATGAGTTCCAGGGGTGAATTCTGGAGCCCGCTGCAGTGTTTATCTGATCCAGAAATTACAGAGGAAGTGTATGAAAATTTGTTTTTGGTGAATTCAAACAAAACAAATGAAGTTCTACCTACTAACATAATATAACGTAAATTTGGCGCAACAGCTCATGAAGTGCCTAGGCCTAGCTTCTCACAACCATTCGTGTTGTGTGCGCTATATTTTTCGCACGAATGGAGGGGACCTACAGTTTTTTTCCGTATCCGGAAGGCAATTTTTTTATTTCTGAGAATCTTTCTTGCGATGTTTGTCAGACGCTAGCGAGAGGTGGGGCCGTGAAAAAACTTATTCTCACGCGTAGTGATCCGACACACTAATCGCTACGCCAGTGCCCCAAAAACTATTGACTTTATTCCCAAACTAATGAATTCAATACAAGTTGTTAATTTTTTTATTAATTGGTAAAAAACTTATTTGTGATGACTTAGAGAGTCTTACCATAAAAACCTGAGCGCACTAAAATCTGCAAACTGTCAATTCTTCTCATGGCCTTCCCGCTTCAAAGTCTTGCTTTTCAGTTTAGATGAAATGTGAACCGAGTCACTAGTGAGAGAGTTTAATACCATGTTCCCACCAAACGAAATCCCGAGATTTCGCCAAATCTCTCCAAATCTCATAGATTTCGTCATACATTTTAGAGATTTCGATATTTTGGCGAAATCTACTTGAAATCTTCTTGAATTCATCCATCTGTGATAGGTTGTCAAACCGAACAGCGTGAACTTTGGTTCATTTTGGTGTTAATTTATAGATGTCAAAATATTAGTAGTGCGTTCCAAGTCAAGCGCAATTTGTGGAATTTGCGAAATATGCGAGTTTGGATTTGGGATTAGATCGAGTTAATTTATTAATTTCCCATAACTGAAAGCATTTGCCATTTCTCTTTCCTTGTGTTCGTAAGCATGCTTGACATACAAAAGAAAAAGCGATATTTCTCATGAAATATATAAAGTCAGTCCGATCAATTGCGAACGCTTGTGTGAACACTACTGCGGAGGCATAACACTGACAGTAGCTTGGGCATATGACTGGAAAAATTGTTCGCTCTATTGGATGATTGATTTGTCTATGACATCAAAAAAAAAAAATACTGTGATTCGGAAGCAAAGGAAAAAAATAACAAAAATTTACCCAGTTATCTGGACACCACCCCCAGTTTCTTTGAAGCATAAACAACTGAGCTTCAAACTACTCTACCAAATCTTTCTCTCTCTCTATCTACCTTTTCCAACATCCGCACTGTGTACAAACATGTTATTCATAGCCCCTTGAGTGTGCGCAAATTATAAAAAAGAAATTCGTTGATTGCGGTTGTGAAAACGTATGCATGATTAATTTGGTTATCTCAGCTGTTCCGAAATGAATGGTGGCTGTTCCGATACATGGTATTGTAACGAAGTGACATAATCCACCACCACAGAAGCAATCATCCACACTCTACGCACACCTCTCTAACCACCTAATGCGGAGGCCGCCATCTGTTGGCAGGTAGCGAAACAACGAATATTCTCCGAATCCTCAGTCAAACAAGAGGAAACAGAGGAAAAGGAGAATAATACAATATGAGGAAAAGTATATACAAACGTCGCAGACGAGAATGTGGAGGAAATTTAGCATTGGCTCAAGATTCACATTCTCGTCTTGCAGGATTTTTCCATAAAGGAGAGTGGATGAGAGTCAGTCGGGAGAGTCTGCTCAAGCGTGGTAGTACCAATCCAGTGTACTTTTGACAGCCTCTCTCGGAATTGGTCTTACGACTTTCCACCGAATTTTCTGCCTTCACCTCGGTGATTGGGCAATAATCCACGGGTCTGCTACTAGCTATAGCCGGCCCGTCCGATAGGTTTCTCCCCTTCTGAGAGAAACAAACCGAGTTAACTACAGCGGATTTGCCGCCCTTTGTTAAGCTACTTTCCAAGCCTGCCCTAAGTGCGGACTGGATCCTTCCCAAGCCTGCCCTAAGTGCAGACTGGGTCACAGCACGCCTGCCCTAAGTGCGGACTGGGTCACAGCACACCTGCCCTAAGTGCGGACGGCTAATTTCCAAGCCTGCCCTAAGTGTGGACTGGATCCTTCCTAAGCCTGCCCTAAGTGCGGACTGGGTCACAGCACGCCTGCCCTAAGTGCGGACGGCTACTTTCCAAGCCTGCCCTAAGTGCGGACTGGATCCTTCCTAAGCCGGCCCTAAGTGCGGACTGGGTCACAGCACGCCTGCCCTAAGTGCGGACTGGGTCACAGCACGCCTGCCCTAAGTGCGGACTGGGTCACAGCACGCCTGCCCTAAGTGCGGACGGCTACTTTCTAAGCCTGCCCTAAGTGCGGACTGGATCCCTCCTAAGCCTGCCCTAAGTGCGGACTGGGTCATCGCAAGCCTGCCCTAAGTGCGGACTGCGACATTCGAAGCCTGCCCTAAGTGCAGACTGAAACTCCTTCCAGACGACGTACCCGTACCGAACCGAGCCAGACAACAGGACGCATAGAACCGTTTGTATTGTTAACGAAACAATATTGTATAGAACCACTCCATTTATAAATAAAGTACCTCTTTCCCAAAGTCTAGGGTGTTCCTTTGGGTTAACCCTGGGGCCGGCGAGCCCACCTCAGCCTTTGAAGAAAGATATCCTCACAGTATTATTCATAATATTCGCTTCACTTAGAACGCACTCCAGTCGCCTCAAAATTGGCAATTATTGACATTTTAAATCACTGGCTGCATTCACGTGTACACAATAGTTGTCATTTTTCAACTGAGTGGCACCGCTCGCTCAACATGTTGACTGAGCGGTCGCTATTTGTTTTTCCGCGGCAATTTTGTGCTTGACTTATCGACGTAGAGGTGAAAACTTAAAACTGAGTGCCGCTATCACATAGACGGCACCAACAAAAGTAGCAATCCATTCATGGAAATGTAGCGATGATTTTACAACTGTTGTGTACACGTGAATGCAGCCACTTTAAGTCGGTCGGAACGGCTATCGAGATTTCGGTATAAGTTCATGATTTCGGTTTGGTGGGAACCTGGTATAAGTCTCTTGCGCTTAAGTATATTGACATCAAAATGATTTCTGAGCAGTATGATCACTATATAGACACATTCTACATTGTTTATCTAGAAAATGGGCCAATCCAATATTAAAACACTTCAAAAATTAAATTAATGGGAATTTCAACGGCGACAATCAAATAAAATCGTTCAATACAGAAATTGCCAAACGACCCCCCTCCGATTTGGCTATCAGACAGCAACAACAGCAAACATCAAAATGGCAACCAAAGGCACTATGGCTAGTGGCGCTGGTTCGTCGAAGAAAGCCAAAACCACAGACGCCATCATGAAGAGCAGGTACAAGATGGCTCGATTCGTTCTTGATAAGGTTGCCAAAAACGAAGCAACTGGTACCGTTCATGAGAAGCTCGCTGCGGATAAGGCCAAGTATCAAGCTGTGGTCGATGAGTACATCGCACATCTTGAGAAGCAACAGCAACATCCACAACAGAAGAAGAATGACACCAAGGCAAGCAAGCGAAACAGGTCTTTGGATAAGACTAATCGCGAGGTCCAAGGTTGTCCAAGGTTGTCAGGACGCCGACTACGACACAAAATCCACCAGGTACGTCCTCGGCCTGTCCTACTCAGACAACCAGACAACGCGACACTTTTCCGAAGTGGTAAGAGACCATCTGCAGGTCGCCCTCGTGGACGAGCGCTCCTCAGGTGGCAAGACGGTCAGTGAAGCGTGGGGTAGCATTGAGGCCAGACTATGGGGTATAGTCATGGGAAATCCTGGGGGACCTCTGCCGTGCTTCGCTCCACCGAGTTGGTCAGGGGTTATCGGGTCATCAGATGAGAGGACCAGTTCTCCAAGGATTTCCTTAGCGAGTGTGTCACTAAGGTTAGTGACGCCTGGGAGGGCTTGAAGCTCAAGCCCTCCCCAGGAGACCTAGGGCCCGCATCTGGCTGCCCAATATGCAGATCGATGGGGGAAGGCTTCTCCAATGTCTGAAAGTGCACAATCCGGCGGTTCCGATGGATGACTGGGCAGTCATAAAGGCGGAGGAATCTCAGAAAAGCAGCTCCTCTTTCCTGCTGCTGATCAACGAGGCTAGCCCGGTGGCTCTCGAGAAATCCGATCATAAGCTGCGTTTCGGCATAAGGCATGCTAAATTAAAGATTTTCCGCCCATCTGGTCCTGATGAAGATTCAGGTGAAATCGATGGTTCCGACAGGATATCGGAGGACATCAGGGGTGTCATCATTTCACCTACCACCAATGGTGAACATCATTCAGATTAATCTGCACCACTCGAAGAGTGCATCAGATAATTTGCTTGTCTTCCTCGGCAAGGAAGATATAGATATCGGCATTGTACAGGAACCCTGGCTGAAGGATTCATCCATAAAAGGGCTCAAGGAAAACCGTTACAACATCTTCTACAAGACCAAAAACCAGGTTAGTAATAAACCTAGGACTTGCATCCTAACTAAAAAACATTTTGTTAAGCGACATTGCACAAGAGATAAAAATGATCCCTTCTCTTAGCCGCAAACACAAGTGGTAATGTCGGGACGCGGAAGAAAGAGAAGGAGTAGCGGTGATGACCTCAGAAGCGAAATAGACAGGCTCCGCAAGGAGAATGATGGCTTGAGAGCGAACCGCGGTGGAAGTGAAACGGAAACGCATGGAAGGGGGTTCGATATGTCTCTAATGGAGGCAAAATCTTTGATTCCCGAATATTCGCCGGGTGACACCCTTATGTCACCAAAACAATGGATCGACTCCATCGAAAAGTCGATGGCAATCTACAGCTGGAATGGGTTGGAAGCGATGTTCTATGCCACTGCCCAACTGCGAGGAGCCGCCAGACAATGGTACGACACTCGTCATGGACACATTGGCACATGGGGTGAGTTTAAAAATGAATTTATCGCAGGGTTCCCGACGGTGCACGATAAGTACGCTATCGTTATGCAGTTGATGAAGATGGAACGTCAGTCAGGGGAGGCTGTCGAAACATATTTTTATATTATGGCTGCTCTAGCCGAAAAAGCCAACCTTGGTTCTGAGGAAACAATCCGGTACATTATTTCGGACTTGGGCGACCAGAACTTATTGCCAGCTTGGACGCGATTAAACCGACCACCCTAAATGAACTACTGACGGAAATCAAAGATCGGGAGCGTACAGAATCATATCGAGATACCAGACGTATTACCTCAGAATCTCCCCATTATTCTCCACCAAAGAAAACCAAACGAGATTATGAGAATAACAGAAGCTACCCCTCTTCCTGGTCCAGTCAAGGTAGCACAAGTTATAGGCGACAGAACTCGGGCGATACTGAGCCGAAAAGGTGTTACAGGTGCCATCAAATTGGACACTCGGCATGCCAGTGTAAGTCAGGGCACATTAATCAGAAAGATTTAAGGGCCAGCACACGTCAGAAAACCATGGGACAGTACTTGGTTCGGGCTAAAGATGACAACGAATGCTATCAGAAGGTTTGGATAGCCGGCTGTAGAATAAATGGGTTCCTTGACCTTGGCAGTGACTGCACAACTTTAAAAGTAAGCGTGGCTAGGGAACATGGGTGGAGTTACACTGTGTCTTCAGTCAAATTAAGAGGTTTTGGGGGAGGTAGTTGCACAGGATTAGGAGTAACTACGCAAGAAGTGGTGTAAAACTGAAGATAGAACTCGTCGTTGTAGAAGATAACGCGCAGGATATACCGGTCATCATTGGCAGGACATTCCCCAACCACCCGGATGTCATTGTCATTAAGAAATATGACTCCATCGAGGTAAAAGGAAACCAAGATGGCGAAAGAGACTCCAACCCAGCTCCTCAGGAAAACACTGATCGCGTAATCAGTGGGCAAATGATGATGATCAAGCGCGTTGTTCAGGCATCTGATTTAAAGATAGGCGAAGCCGCTTCAGAATCTGACATTGACAATCTTTAAAGTTACTCAATAAGTATAGAGATACAGTGGCCTCAGACTTGACGGAGTTAGGTCTTTCCAAAACAAGCGAAATGCAGATTCACCTGAAATCTGATGAGGTAGTAAGATACAAACCCTATCGAGTTCCATTTGGCCAGTTAGAGGATTTACAAAAAATTATCGATGACTTAAAGGCCAATGATATCATGGAAAATTCTGAGTCCGAGTACGCTAGTCCAGTACTGTTAGTCAGAAAAAAGGAAGGCAGTTTTCGAATGTGTGTCGATTACAGGAGGCTTAATTCCATCACTGAGAGACAGAATTTTCCTACCCCAAATATTGAAGAACAATTGCAATCACTACACAATAGCAAGGTATTTGAAGGCTAGGACCCGGAATCTGCCACTTAATGGGATGGACTGCTAGGTCCTGAACGTTAAGTAATTCCGAGGATTCCTTAGCCCAAGGTAATTGAAGGCTAGGACCCGGAATCTGCCACTTAATGGGATGGACTGCTAGGTCCTGAACGTTAAGTAATTCCGAGGATTCCTTAGCCCAAGGTAATTGAAGGTCAGGACCCAGAATCTGCCACTCAATGGGATGGACTGTTAGGTCCTGCACATTAAGTAATTCTGAGGATACCATAACCCAGGGTATTTGAAGGCTAGGACCCGGAATCTGTCACTTAATGGGATGGACTGCTAGGTCCTGAACGTTAAGTAATTCCGAGGATTCCTTTGCCCAAGGTAATTGAAGGCCAGGACCCGGAATCGGCCGCTTAATGGGATGGACTGCTAGGTCCTGAACTTTAAGTAATTCCAAGGATTCCTTAGCCCAAGGTATTTAAAGGTTAGGACCCGGAATCTACCATTAAATGGGATGGATCGCTGGGGGTCCTGAACGTTTTAGAGTAATTCCGAGGATCTTGCAACCTAAGAAATCAGACTAAGTGCTTGGTTGGTGCGTAGCTATGAAGTATCGCGCGAGGCGTGATGATTTAAATATATCGAGATGATATTGGTAACTCATCGGGACGATGATGATGCAGGAAGGCCGAATGTTAAGCGACATTGCACAAGAGATAAAAATTATCCCTTCTCTTAGCCGCGAAGCAAAAGATACGCTAAGAGAGCGAATATCCTCCACCGAAAAGAGTGGCCAACGTTCGTGGTGGCAAACGTAGAAGGGAAGGACATTCTATCGTGAACTATCGAAGGGTGCGAACGTTGGTTTGCTTACGTGCGCGAAGGATTAAGCTTACAATTTAAATGTATTTCTATGTCCTGACTTTAGCTCTGCCGATTTAACGGTAGTTAAAGTCGAGGTTGCAAATAACACTCTTTTTATATCCTCAGTTTACATGGATCGTGATAGGCCATCACTACCAGAGGAGGTACGCCATTTAACATTAATGACAACGGGACAATCTGCTTCTGGGCTGCGACGCAAATGCCAGGCATACATTTTGGGGCAGCTCTGAAATCAACGAACGCGGTGAGTCCTTGTTTGATTTTCTAGTGATGTTCAACCTTTCTGTTTGTAACGTGGGTAACACACCAACTTTTGTTTTTCCGAGTACGGAAAATTACAGAGGGTGGGAGGAAGTTTTAGACATCACTCTTAAAACTAACAATAATAACCTTAGGGTAGTTAACTAGCGAGTATCCGATCGAATGTCCTTCTCCGACCACAGATGGATTCTTTACAATATGTGCCTCGAGGTTGAGGCTCCCAAGCCATTTAGAAACCCTAAGAGAATTGACTGGAAGAAGTTTGGTCAGGTTATTAAATCAAAACTTCATAGAATACCTCACTTGAAAATTTAATCAATCGAGGAACTAGACGCCCAAATCAAGACCTTCGAAATAGCCATGGGTGCGGCTTTTAAGGTTTCGTGTCCTATTAAATATAGCAAGAAAAATTCCCCCTTAGTGGAATGAAGATCCATCTAATCTGAGGAAGATAACTAGAGAGATCTTCAATATCTGCTTTAAACACAAGTTCTGGCAACCATATAAGGATTGTCTGAAGGAATACAAGAAATCCATTAAAAGTGCCAAGCCTCTTGCTTGGAAAGAGTACTGTCAGTCCATTGAGACCATAAAAGACTCTGCCAGGCTGAGTAAAATTCTATCCAAGGAACATTCTAGTCCGTCCTTTATTAAACGGCCGAATGAGACTTGGACGGACTCCTCTAGCGACTCACTGGAACTTTTAATGCAAACACTCTTTCCAGGATGTAATGATGAGATTTCCCTACCACCAGTTTCTCAGGTCGCGCAATCTTCTACCTAGAATGACATTAAGATAACAATTACAGCAGTTTATACCTCCTGGGCTATTAACAGTTTCTCTCCCTATAAATCGGCCGGCCTTGACGGCATTCTCCCTATTATGCTGCAAAAAACATTGGAGCAGGTGGTCCAATCATAGCTTTGGCTCAGCTCACCAGAATTTAATAAAAGATACATTGTTGAATTCGGGAAAACGTGATCTTTCAAGGCTTCGACATAACTCTTATTTTTAAGGGCGAAGGATGTTCCAGAATGTCCTTTTTTTTCGAGGGTAAGTGAAAAATCTTCAACAAGACACTATGAGGGTCGCCAGCGCGTGCTCATAGTAGTGTGGGATTCTTAACCACAAAAAAAAAAAAAAACTCAATTCAAAACAAACTTCTTTTTATTTTTACTACAACTAAGTATTCGACTTATCAAGTAGTTTTCATTTCACGAAATAAGGACGTTTTGCAGGTACCTTCGCATTGGAAGTTCCTGCTAGCTCCGCAGTTTAGACGCGGTTACTTATCGCGCTAAGTCTAAAGGTTTGGTTCTTTGTAGACAGCGTAGTAAATTTCTTTCATCCAAAACTTGGAGGACTGTAGTATTTACCTGACTTTCAAATCTTTTATGCTTTCTCGCGTAGTTCGCTTTTCTGATATACCATACCTCTTAGCACTTTGTTTTCAAAAGTTTGTAAATTTTTGATGTTACTTATTTTGGTACAACCTCAGAGTTGTATACCATATGTCCATACAGGCTTTAACACTTGCTTATATAAAAGCAGTTAGTTCCATATATTAACCTGGCAATATTTGCCAAGTAACCAATACGTTTCTCTATATTTATTATCTAGTTCTTGGTGTTTTTTCTTTACATGCGCGATACTTTGCCTCGTTTGCAAACGGAATTTGAACCGAGTTTGAAAAGATCGGCAAATTATTTATTTTCTTATCAGTAAAATTTACATGAACGGATTTGGTCTCGTAGAGTGCGATTCGCCCAATCTTTGTCCATTCATTTACTCTATCCAAAGCTTCTTGCAGTTTTTCTGTAGTATATTCGACCGTTTTACCTACTGCCAAGATAGCAGTGTCGTCGGCAAATGTAGCTAGCTCAGTGCCTTCTACTTGCGGTATATCACGAGTGTATAAAAGATATAAAACTGCACCAAGAACGCTTCCTTGCGGCACCCCAGCCATTATTTCCTTGAAATCTGAATATTCGTTTCCACGTTTGACGCGGAATAGTCTATTCGTAAGGTAGTTCTTCAAAATATTATATAGGTGCTCTGGCAGAACTTATCGTAATTTAAACTTTAAGCCTTCATGCCAGACCTTGTCAAAGGTCCTCGTCAAGGAATAAACTTGAACAAATCCTTTTTTCTGCAAGAGATTTTTGATAGCATGTGTTATTCTGTGCACTTGTTCAACTGTAGAATTCTTACTTCTGAATCCGAATTGATGATCCGGAATGAGATACCTTTCTTCTATTACCGGCTGTGTTCGCCTAATCAATATTCTCTCGAATACTTTCAATATAACTAGAAGAAGGGAAATTGGTCTATAAGAGGTTTTTTCATTCGGCGGTTTTCCGGGCTTAGGGACCATTATGACTTTGGCGACTTTCCATTGACTGGGAACATATCATTTATAATGAACAGAAGCTTAATTAGAGCTTTTCTTGGCAGTGCTTTAAGAACCTCTTTCGCTATTAGGTCGTATCCAGTAGCCTTCTTATGTTTAAGTTTCTTTATTTCTTCCTTAAGTTCGGTAAGTGTTGCATTTCTTATTGCACTATTGGCTATATACGACGTATTTATATTTTGAATAACAGCTTGTCCATCAAGCGGTTTAAGTGTTTCTTCCAGGTAGGTCGCAAAAACTTGCGCTTTCTCTTTATCTTGCCTGGCCCATTCGTCTTGATGTTCCTTATTGGTGCGCTTTCCAAAGCGAGTAACTAGAATCTTTTTCTGCGGTTAAACTTTCTAGGTAAGTTCGTATTTCATTATTCTTAAGGTCTTTAATTGATCTTTCAAGTGAGTTACACAAACGGTTAGGATGCGCTTTATGTAGCGGAGCCCGAGTTTGTTGCCATTTTTTACGCGCTTTTCTCTTCTCCTTAATCATCCCTTTTATTTCCTGTGGATAAGTTTGAATGTAACTGGCCGGAGTTTTCTTTGGCTTGGGAGTATTCTTCCACGCGGCATACTGTAAGATTTCGACGATGCGATCAACTTCAACTTCAAGTTCATAAGGAATTTTAACTGATACGCTCAGCTCAATATTTGCTTCGATATCTTTTCTGAACCCATCCCAATTAGTTTTTGCGCTGGTTAATCTGGCCGGTCCTACTTTTTTAATCAGAGCTTCGCTTATCGTCATAAAGATCGGAGAATGATCAGAGGAGAGACAAAAGCTTTATTAAAATGGTATACTGTTGCTAGATATTCCTTTATTAACAAAGAAATCGATCAGATCTGGTATCTTATTTCTATCAGTCGGCCAATATGTTGGTTTACCCGTCGAGTGAAAATCACCACATACCCGCATTATAAAGCGTTCTACCTTTTCGAGAGGCGTACCTTGAACCCCAGAAGTTGAAGATGTTTGTGAAATCACTTTCATCAAGTTTACCTCGCAGTGGATAATATATAGACGAAGTGTTGAATGCAAAATGTGTATTTCTAACGCGTACCGTGCTTACTTGCATTGTTTCTAATTCAGTCTTAACTTCTGCTGAGTGTTCGATACATTCTTTTATAAACAAAGATGATCCGCCTCTGGCTCTTTCCGATGGGTGAAAGGCGTGATACACGCTTAACATTCGATTGTTTTGTCAGATGAGTTTCACAGACCAAGCATATATCACTATCTTTTTCTCGTATAAATGTTTCTAAGTTAGGTAAGTGGGCAGGTGTAGGGGGATAGAAAACCTCCACACCACACTCAGGTCAGTATAGACCCATTGTGATAAATGTTTCTAACTCGTCGAGTCTTTGTATGAGCCCGTTGGTGTTCCAAGTAAGAATTTTAAGCGTTTCTTTCATATTCTGGTTGAAGTGCGCGTTATAAATGTTGTTTTCAAGTGCAACTCTGCTCTCGAAAATAAATTTGTTTGTTTTGCATTGCTCTTCAAGTTTTGCAAGAATTAGGGAAAATACAATACATGGGATACAGGATCTTGTGAGCTAGCTCTATCCAATGTCGCAACTTGAGCAGGATTTTTTTTTTTTGTTGTTGCGCCAAGGAGTGTGGTAATCTTCTAAAGATACTAGTAGCCCGGGCATGCTAATAAGCATGCACGATTCACAAACCCGAATAATCGATGCCAGGAATGCGCCTACGTACTAATGCACACCTTGCACGCTTCTACCACTCTCCCCGCGGGACTGCCGTTAGGTATTACTTTCGTGGGGCTGGTTAGCATGTAATGCTCATCACGTATGAGCCATTGCTGCTTTTCATACTTCCGCTGCACTGCAGCAGTTCAATTTTCACATTCAAATTTCTATTACTGCGTGAGTTCACTTCTCATTGTGTGTCTTTAACATGTCACTTGCGTTACATTGCATATGTGAGCGTTTTGTGTAACTTTGTCTACCTTCCAGTGCTTGTACGATCCTCATTTCTAGCTGCTGCTCGTTCCTCCAGACATAGTTGTTCCACCATGCTGGTGATGATCTCATTCGCTGTGTTCCAGGCTTCATACGTCATCAGCGTGAATTTTATAAGTCCTCTCGGAGTCACTTGGCCGCCAATTTCTCTCTGTAGTATGTTTTTGGCCGTCGTATACATCCGACATTCCATTAAAACATGTTGCGCGTTCTGGATTTTGCCTTCGCAGTGCGGGCAGTAAGGGACATCTACGTGTTTGTATTTGTAGAGATATTACCGAAAGCATCCGTGCCCTGATACGAACTGCGTCATGTAGAAATTTACTTCTCCATGTTTTCTGCTGATCCATTCCTCTACGTTGGGGATCAGCATATGGGCCCATCTTCCTTTTGGTGTGGTGTTCCATCTCTGTTGCCATTCTCTTGTATAACCTCGATGGTTGCCGCGACCTTTTTTATTTCCAAATAGATTGGCATTCGACCGGAGATTACGTTAATAGCCTCCGCGGACACCGTCCGAAAGGCACAACACACTCTTAACGATGCGATTCTATGGGCCGAGTTCATCCGTCTCATGTACGTTATCCGGTACGTCGCTTGTGCCCATATGGGAGACGCGTACATAAGGATCGACTTGCTTACCGCTGTTAGCAGGTTTCTAATTGGCTGCCTGGGTCCTTCAACATTTGGCATTAATCTGGACAATGCCGCTACTGCCATGGAGGCTCTCTCGCATGCGTACATTAGGTGCTCTTTGAAGTTTAGCCTGTGGTCCAGCAGAACTCCCAGGTACTTGATGTGTGGACGTGACTCGATGGTTTGCTCACCGACCTGTATAGTAAGGTGTTCCACCTTTGTTCTGCTACTTATTAGCACTGCTTCTGTCTTGTGATCTGCCAGTTCCAGACCTGATGCCTGTAGCCATGCCCTCACGTTCCTTATTGTTTGGTTGCAGTTTTCGGACACTTGTTCTAGCGTTTTTGCTACGACGATTACTGCAATGTCATCAGCGTAGCCGATAATTTCTACTCTGCTCGGCCTTGGCGTTCTTAGTATGCCATCATACATTATATTCCACAGAGCTGGGCCTAGTACTGACCCTTGGGGGACTCCTCCCGTAATTGTGTACTTCTTAGGCCCCTCTTCTGTGTCATAATGAAGAGTTCTCTCACTAAAGTAGCTGCCTATTATTCTCAGCAGGTAGTTAGGTATACGCAGGTTGCTTAGCGCTCTAACTATACAGCTCCAGCTGGCTGAGTTGAATGCGTTTTTGACGTCGAGTGTTACGACGGCGCAATACTGCTTGCTCCCTCCTAGCCGTCTTTATCCCGCGATAGCTTCGCGTGCAATGTCGCACACTGCCCTTATCGCCCCTATGGTGCTTCGTTTCTTTTTAAAGCCGTACTGCAGAGCTGAGAGCCCTGAGTCTCCTTCCGTGTATGGCTCTAGCCTTGTACGTATTATTTTTTCAAACACTTTCCTCAGTGTATCAAGCATGCACAACGGCCTGTATGACGACGGTTGCTCGGGTGGTTTATTTCCTTTTGGGATGAGGACTAACCGTTGCCTTTTCCACTGTAGTGGGAAATCGCCTTCCATTGGGCATGTCGTATAAAGGCGCGTGAAGATGTCTTGCTTTGTTTTAATGCCTCCTTTTAGCACGAAGTTCGGGATTCCATCAATTCCCGGCGTCGTGTTGCTCTTTATTGTTGCCGCGGCTTTTTAAACTTCCTCTGTGGTGACTGCTGGTATTGTCTCTGTTTCTTCCGCTGCTCCTTGTGGTAGGGTGAATCCATCTTGCCTCGGGAAAAGAGCGCAGACAATTGAGTGCATGATATTCGGGCAAGTCGGTGCAGCTGCAGTGCCATTCTTTAATTTTTTCATGACTATTTGGTACGCGCCTCCCCATGGATTGTCTTGTAGCTCCTCTCTGAGTGCCTGGAAGCATTCCTTTGCTCTTTTTCATCAGCTTGCGGAGTTGTGATCTCTTCCTCTGAAGCTGTTCTCTCAGTACCTCATAGTCCTATGTGCCTCTATCTCGGGCTCTCTGCTGCGACCTCCGCATTCTGTGACATTCTGCTCGCATGTTGGCGATGTCGTCATTCCACCAGTACACAGGTGTTCTTCCACTTCAATTTCCCTTTCGTGGCATGGCTGCGTCGGATCCTCGGGATAAGGATCTTGTGACTTCTTTAGTCTGTTCTTCTGCTGTGCCTCTTGCTTTTTTCATGTCGTTTATCATGTAATCCAGCATTTCAGTATCTACGTCTTTTGTTTTCCAGCCCCGCTTTTGTACTTTTGGAGGGGGTTTGCGGTGTTGTGATCGGTGTTGCACTTCCGTTTCGAATATGATGGCCTGGTGGTCGCTGTTTGTGTACAGGTCTTAGTCTCGCCATTTCATCCCCCTTGCTATGGCTCTGCTGGCGAACGTCAGGTCGATGAAGGAGCGCGCTCTGCCATTGTCGAATGTGTGCTTGTTGCCTCTGTTTAATAGCACCAGATCGAGGCTGGCAAATGCTTCTAGCAGTGCTTCGCCTCTTCTATTTGTCATGGTGCTATTCCACTCGACTGCCCATACATTAAAGTCTGCGGCTATAATGGTTGGTGTTTTTCTTCTGACCTCGGCTACAAGGCTGTCCAGCATCTGTTCGTATTCCTCCATGCTCAGGCTCGGTGGTGCATAGCAGCTGAAGAAATGGATTCCTTTTATTTTGGCGTATGTTTCGCATGTCCATATTGCTGCCTTATTATTCCCGTCTTCTACCTATCTTCCGATATCGCGTTGGGTTTTATACTGTTCGCAGATGAGGATTACATTTGCCTTTTGTTCTTTCGCCGTTTGCGCTAGTAGATTCTGGGCGGCTTCGCAGTGGTTCAGATTTATTTGGATGCACTTCATAATTTCATCGTGATTTCACGTATTGCGCTTTTGTACGCTACGCATCTGAAACTTCCAGTGGAGTGATCAGTTCCGCTTTTGCATCCTGGGTCACATATGGCACACCTTGGTTTTTCCGAGCATTCTTTGGCTGTATGCTCTTTCCCTCGACATCGAAGGCACGTTCCTGTGCGGTCTGTTTCATTTTTGCATTGCCTAGCGACATGTCCGTACTCAAGATACCTGTATCACTGTGTTTGGACTAGATGCTCTCGTATTCTGCATCGGACCCACCCTACCCGCATATGTCCCGTGGCGATCATCTTGCTCGCTTCACTCACGGAGAAATTAATGAGGGCGATTTGTGTTCCTCGTCTTGTCATCCATATGGACTTGATTGCGTCCTGTGTGATGCTCATTGTCGATGGGAACTGCTCTGTTATGGCCCTACAGATATGTATCTCCCGCAGTTGTTACCTCATCAAGGTCGCGACACTCTACAGTTACTTGGTCGCATAGTGCTTTGACCTTGGCTTCGCATTGGAGGATTCTGGTCATGTCTTCGTTAAACTTCTCGGTTTGTCCATCATTTTTTCTCTTTAGCTCTAAGAGCAGTTCGCCTTTCTTCGCCTTCCTGATTCTAATAACGTTTTCGCCGAGTTCTTTTAATTCTGCCTTCGCTTTCATCATTTTCAGGGTGTTCGCGTATGACGTTTCTCCAGTTTTCCCAACCACAATAACATCCGGCCTTGTGGGTTTTCTTCGGATCTTTTTGGTTTCTTTCTCCGTTTGCCCTTTGGTCTTCTTTTTTCCATCATCTTCTTTATGTTTGGCCTTTGGTTGGCTTCTTGCTCTTTTAAGCACCTCCTTCCGCTCCAGTGCTAGAGACGATGCAGCTTTATCCTCTTTTTTGTTTTTTATTTTTGGTCGGCTGCTTGCATTTTTAGGCACCTCCTTCCATTCCTGTGTTTGTATCGGTATGGTTTCTACACCTTCTTCCCGCTTTCCTTTTTTCGGGGTTGGCAGTTGATCTCATGATCCCTTTGACCTTTTCAGCCACGCCCTTCTCCTCTGCCGCTCTTGGTCGTGGACTGCTTATTGGGTATTCGCAGCTAACCTGCATTTCTGTAGGCCGTCCACTATCCGCCACCTGTGACCCCCACAGTCGCCTGAGCTTAGCCTCACCAGCCCGTCCAACTGGTGCAGTTCATGGTTTCTTGCTTTGATTTCCGAAGGGTTGTCGGTCATGTACGTACCATTAACTGTCATCGCCGCTTGAGCATAAGACTGCACGCCCATATGCGAAGATTTTACTTCTGCCAGCTTTTCTCTACTACATTTGGGTTTTTCTTCAATACCCGATCTTAAGTCAATATTTTTTATTTTTGTTTATTTCCCAAGCATTTCGTACATCTGTCTATGCGACACTAAGTACATATTTTACAAAAACATGAAGTGAGTTTACATAAAACCATTGTAGGTATATACAACAAATAGTATTCTAATCAGACGAAATTTATTCTTACCCTCATGATTCGCTAGGTGGCGTGTGCTTACTTCTCGCAGAAAAGTATACATCAAAACCGAAATGGAAAAGCACAAAGAAGACGAGAAAATTAACAAAAAATTATCTTTGAGGTAGTTACGTACATATGTATGTACGTACTGGTGTGGGTATTATTATGAAGGGCTGGTTTGTTAGATTATGTCTGGTTGTACCTTTCGTATTTTTTGGTGTTTAAGTTAGTTATCAATGAATTTATTTTGCAATATGCACAGACTCAAACGTTGCTACATTTCATTATTTCTATTCGGTTATATAATAAACAATGTTGCTATATTTCAGGTTTTAATGCATCAAGATTTTTCCTTGGGTCAATACTACTTACTTATATCCTTTAACCCCTCGGGGGGCATAGGGCGTCAACCACGCCTGCGCGCCATCGTGTTCGGAGTTCTGCAACGCGTTTGAGCTGCCTCCAACTCATTCCTAAAGAGCTCGATTCCTCCTCAACTGTTCTGCGCCACGTTTGCCTAGGGCGTCCCGCTATTCTGCCTGCCTGGGTGAGTGGATTCCACTGCATGGCGTATTTCGCAATGGAGTTGTCTTCGCGCCGTAGGGTGTGCCCACTCCATTGCCACTTTCTTCTTCGTATAGTAATGCTTATAGGCTCTTGGCCCGTTCTCAGATAAAGTTGTTCGTTGGAGATGCGGTTCGGCCAAAAAATCCTCAAGATGATTCTTAAGCATTTGTTTACAAAGACTTGCAGCTTTCGTGTGTTAATGGTGTCCACCTTCCAAGTACTGCACCCATAAAGCAGCACTGATTCTACGTTGGAGCGGAACAGTCGCAGCTTGGTTCTTAAGCTGATAACATTGCTTCTCCAGATTTTAGATAGCATTCCGAACGCAGCCTTAGCCTTCCCGATTCTGCTGCACACATCCAGTTCGCCACCGCGATTAGCCGAGACCACACTTCCTAAATAAAGAAAGTTATCAACTTTCTCGACTTCCAGTCCGGCAATGTTAAGTTGAGCGCGGTTGTTAGAAGAAGTGCTCAGGGCTTTTGTTTTGGCTGTGTTTATTTTTAGCCCCACTTTGTTTGCCTCAGCTTCTAGATTTTGGGCCATCAGATGAAGATCCATTATCCGATGTGAAAGTAGACAAACATCGTCAGTGTAATCTAGGTGTTTAAGGTAAGATGTCGTAGTCCAACGAATTCCATAGTTGCCTTCCGTCAATGCTGCACGGAGTACATCGCTGATAACCACCTAAAACAATAGTGGTGACAGTATGCACCCTTGACGTACTCCACTTTGGACTTCAAAGTCCTCCGACACCTTACCATTGTGCACGACGTGACACTTACCGCCCTCGTATGTAGCCTTGATAATAGCTATAAGTTTTTCTGGGATGCCTCTCCTGCGCAAGGCCAACCAGATAGCATCTCGATTCAATCTGTCGAAAGCTTTCTCGAAGTCGATAAACATTAAATGTAGCGGAGACCTATACTCAACGCATTGCTCGATAATGATCCGTAAGGTGTTTATGTGGTCAATGCTGGAGGATCCAGCGCGAAAGCCTGCCTGTTCGACATCGAGAGTTGAATCTAAATGTTCTTTAATTCGTTCTAGAATTATTTTAGCTATTATTTTAGCCACGGCTGGAAGAACGCATATACCTCTCCAGTTACCGCAATCCATCAAGTTTCCCTTCTTTGGAAGTTTAATGATCATCCCCTTTTTCCACTCCTGTGGAAATTGTTCGCTATTCCAAGCTCTCCGTATTAGGATATGCAGCAAATCTGCCGATGTATTTGGCGCCGCTTGAAATAACTCGGCAGGGATGCCATCAATACCCACCGCTTTGTTCTTCTTGAGGGACTTGATTGCTGTTATTATCTCGGTTTTACTGGGAGGTGCGGTGCGAATTCGGGAATTTGTTGCTTCGAACTGCTCATTCGAATTCGAGATCATACCGCCATCGTCTATGTGATTTAGCACTGTAGCAAAATGTTCTCTCCATCTAGTGAGCTGATCCTCATCCGAAATCAGAAGGTTACCATCTAGACTCTTCACTGGATGTTGTTTGGAGTTTCGACCACCCATGAGCTCCTTAGTGATGCTATAAACAGTCCTACTGTCGCACCTACTCGCTGCTTCTTCAGCCCTTGAGGCCAGTGAGTTGATATATTGACGTTTGTCACGTCTCACACTACGCCGCACTTCTTTCTTCTTCGCACGGTATTGGGCTTCAAGCTCGGTTCACTCTACTGCTGAGGCCGCTGCAATCCGAGCCTTGATTGCTGTACGCTCATCGATCCGTCTCCAGGTGTCTGTAGAAAGCCATGTTCGGTGGTGTTTCTGCTTTTTACCGACATACGTGCGTGCCCCAGTCGCAAAAGCATTTTTCACAGCACTCCAGTGGTCATCCATGTTCTCTATGCTGCTGATTGCTTCTGCTTCTAAGGCAAGATGGTCCCTGAACTGTTGGCGCACTTGGGGAACCTTGAGCCTGTCGATATTAAACCTGGTGATGTTAAGTAGGTTTGAGCGGTTGCTGTTGACGGATGCAGTACGAAGGCGTAAATGAGCTACCATAAGATGGTGATCTCGTTCTAGTCCGACGTCAGCTCCACGTCTGTTTCGGACGTCCAGGAGACAATTTCTAAAGCGGCGACTGATTGCAATGTGGTCGATCTGGTTGGATGTTCGTTGCCTATCAGTAGAGACCCAACTGATTTTGTGGCAGGTGTTATGCTTAAACAGCGTACCTCCGATGACTCGGCGGTTGGTATTGCAGAAGTCCACAAACCGCTCACCGTTATCATTACGGTCTCCCACGCCGTGAACTCCCATCACGTGCTTAAGCATGGTGTTGTCGCTACCCACCTTGGCATTGAAATCTCCCATCACCATTACGATGTCCCCATTAGGCGTTTGGTTGTAGGCGGCGCCTAAGTGGCTATAAAAATCATCCTTTTCGTCCTCAGTTGCGTCTAGAGTCGGAGCATAACACTGTATGATGGTTAAGTTTCCTAACTCTACTCTGTAACCTAGCCGTCAATATCCGGTCACTATGGGGTTTCCAGGATATGAGGCTACTACGAGCTGCTGGAGTTAGCATGAGTCCTACTCCGGAACTCCGTGCACTTCCAGCTGGTTTACCAGAGTAGAGCATGACAGTGTTTTTGGTTGGGGATATGAATTCCCCAGCATTGAACCATCTTATCTCGCTCAGCCCTAAGATGTCTATTTTATACCTTGCGAATTCGCGTTCTAATTGGAGGAATCTGGCGTTATAAGGCCCTTCCTTGAGTGAATCCAGGAGGGTCTTAACGTTCCAGAATCCGATCGTTGTCCGTGTCCGATAGCCAAAGGTCGTCATCAAATTATCCGTCCGTATCCGAGGCGTTTGTTTGCGTTTCGGAGCAAGATTTGTTTTTACGGTTGCGGCTCGCTGGGCCACAGACCAACCGACACTTATCCTGTTTTTTGGCGCAGGAAGCTCGCCATTCCTCCTCTCCCGTTAGCAATTTCCGAAGAAATCCCCAGATGGCACCACGAGGATGTGGGAGTAGGGCTTACTAACAGAGCTGCTAGGTTTTCGGCTGCAGTGGCTCTTTCTCCTTACTTAGCGGACCAACACCTATCGGGAGAAGCTGCCCCTACGAGGCCTTTGTTAGTCGTTTGCCATCCAAATACATATATGTATTTATATCTAGGGATATGTATTTACAAGTAGATGTATATGCATTTGCAAAAAAAAAAAATATTTAATACTTTATCTAATGTTTTATACCCGAATTAGTGATTCATCTTCTATTATTTACTAAAACTGAATTAAACATCGGTTCTACCGACAGATTTTTTAAAACGACACTTTTTTCACTTTTTGAAGTAATGTTACCAATAGTGATAATGTTTAAGATATTAATGTGGCTTAGTATATACATATATAGATACAATCTATACATAGATGTATGCATGTATTCTGTTCCACATCACCTAGTTGGGCAAAATACTCATACTTTCATACTTGCATACTTTCCAAAGATCACCCCGCAAATAACACGTTCGTTATCACCCACTGCCAGTTCAAATGAAGCATGAACTAATTTAATACACTATTTATTTATGTAAATTAATTGGCCAATAAAAAATATATGTATGTGTACATATACATTCATTACATGTGTATGTGCATTCTAAATTAAGTGAGTACGAATTTTCTTTCCATACTCATACATATGTATGTATATATGCATTTATGTATATTGGATCCGATTTAAGTCGTTTCGAGTTAAGTTGTCATTTTCTGGAACGTAAGCCTGTCGGGTAATGTCCCGCCAAACAACTTTTCTTGTGAATGGGAGAGATCAAGGCTTCCTTGAGGGGATGGGTATTATCTTCTTTTCCAAAATGTTGTTGAACAAGTAAGTCAAATTGGTGTTCAGTTCTTCAGTACCATATTTATATAATTCGGCTGGTATTCCATTCGATCATGCAGCTTTACCAATCTTAAGACGACTTAGGGCCTCAACAATGCAAGGCAATTGGGCAATTCCAAGTTTTTTCCGAAAGTCAGCCATAGCATACTTTATTTTAAGTTAACTGTCAGATGGGTTCAGAGGCTTTTCGAAGTTCCCTGACTATGATATGTACATATATAATTTCCGCCAATTTGTTTTTTTTTTTGTCAAAGTCCAGAATGAGGGATTATTACTGTGGACCAGTCTTTGAGACTTTAATTCATAACAAATTTTCCTTCTTGGTACGCAAAGCACCTTAAACTCTATATAATGTACATCGTCCCCCATATGCCAAAAGCATGAACGTGCAAATTTTAAACTTTTGAGGAATGACCACAATTGTGCTTCTGGCTATACTAAATGAGAATGAATCCAACATTCACCCAATTGACATAGTAATAAATTGTTGTTTCCACGCTTTCTGCACATTTACAGTTCTAAAACAACATAGAATACAGATAGACTTATCAAAAAAACTAAGAAAGTCGAAAAAATAAAAATTTCATCTGCCAGAACCTTGAAAAGAAAAATAATATACAGGGTGGGCCAATTACAAGTTTCTTTTTAAAAATGCAATAAAATAAACAAAATGAAATTTTCTGCATGTATTATGGCTCTATTGGTAAGAGCAAACATTCCCATTATTTAGGGAATACAACGTCGTTCAAGCGGCTGCCTCGGCTGGCCTCGCAGTAGCGCATTCTATCACTCCAATTTTCCAAGACCTTGTTGATGGTTTCGGGCTGTAGCTCACGGATTGCTTGGATGATATTGAGCTTAAGTGCTTGAATCGTTTCCGGATTGTTGGCATAACATCGGTCCTTTACGGTTCCCCACAAAAAAAGTCTAAAGGGGTTAAATCGCAGTTCCGAGGCTGCCAATTGACATCGCCAAGATGGCTGATACCACGATTTGGGAATTTGGTGCGCAAAAGACCGATTGTGGCATGGGCTGTGTGGCATGGCGCGCCATCCTGCATGAACCAGAGGTCGTCCAAATCCATGTCTTCAATTTCAGTAAAAAAAAAGTCGTTAACATAGCTCTGTAACGCCCACCGTTGACCGAAACGTTGTTCCCAACTTTTCGAAGAAAAATGGCCCAATGATGCCACCACTCCACAATCCGCACCAAACTGTCACTTTCTGTGGATGCATTGGCTTCTCGACAATAACGTGCGGGTTTTCCGAGTCCCAGATGTGGCAATTTTGTTTGTTAACGTAGCCGCCGAGATAAAAATGTGCCTTGTCAGAAGAGATGAATTTTCGCCCAAAATCGTTGTCCAATTCAAGCTGCTCTAAGGCCCAAACTGCGAAGCGATAACAAAGCGGATGGTCGTGCGCTTTCAATTGCTGAATCAATTGGACCTTATGAGCGAATAATCCCAGATCTTTTTGCAGAGTTCTCCTCAGGCTAGTGCGTGAAATGTTGAGCTGTTGAGATCGATGACGAGTTGATGTTCGTGAATTGAGTATCACACTCTCGGCTACAGCAGCCACATTCTCGTCTGTGCGCACCGTACGACGACGGGGACCATTAGTGTTGTCCACTAGCACATCAGTCTCACGAACTTTTTGCACAAACTTGCGTACAGCAGGCGCGGTGGGTGCTTCATTTCGGCCAAAACTTCTTTTCAAAAAACCCACTGTTTGGACTACACAGCACTCAGTTTGGAAATAAGTTTTCAATATTTCCCAATGATGTTCAAGCATAAAGCGACTCATTTCGTTCCGCGGAGGTATGATACTGACTTTCTGTGAAGATTTCGAGCGGGAATCAGCTGTCAGTGTCAAAATAACCTATGATTTAAAAAGAAAACACTAGATGGCCCACCCGTTATACGTATGTACATACACAAGTAAATACAAAGCTACACACAATATACATCATGGTAGAAACTTCACACTGCACGTTGATCGTAAAAGTTTTTTTTTTTTTGTTTATCTTCCCACTTTCCACCTATTATCGGCTGATTCTATTGGTGCTCTGGTACTTTGTTCTCCTCAAAGTGTGCAAGAGTGCAAATGGTTGGTTACTTGACATCTCGTTAGAGGCGGTAGTGTCGATTTCTTCAATTGATGCCACTATTAGTCGTATATACAATGATAAAACTGATTTGTGACCAGTGCCACTAAAAATCGTTGTTATAACTTTATAGAGCAATCACAAGTTCTCGTTATTGTGGATGGTTAAGAAAAAGGTTATAAAAGTAGTTGTAATGGACTAGTTACATTTAATATTAAAAGTTGCAAAGTTATCAAACTTATTTAATTTTTTTTTTTTTTGCCGAGAGCAGGTGAAAAATCTTCTAAAGACACCAGGCCCGACCAAGCGTGCTTATGGTAGTGTGAGATTTTTACTCACTAAAAAAACAACTCTCTTCAAAAGTAATACTACAACTATGCCGACGCTTATCCAGCAGTTTTATTTTCGCTTACGATACACGTGATTTTTGGCAAAAAAAAAAGGTTCGTACGAAGTTAAAAGAAATGTACAACTTTAGGCAGGTTAAATTCCAATGATAGTTCCTGCCTTTCTCGCGACCGGCATATATGGTACTATGACGCGAGGTCAAAAGGTTTTATCCTTTGCAGACGACGAATTAAATTATTCGCGTCAAGTAGTTGAATGACGGTACGGTTACAATGGCCGTGAACACGATCTTTGTGTTTACGCGCAAATTTTGTTATCTCTTCGACGACGCTGGGAATTCCCAGATCCCGATAAATATCTTCGTTACGTACATATCACGGTGCGTTGACGATCGTTCTAAGAACTTTATTTTCAAAAGTTTGTATGATGTTTCTATTCCTTTTCTTGGTACAACCCCATAGTTGTATACCATACGTCCACACAGGCTTTAGCACTTGCTTATAGATAAGCAGTTTGTTATGTAGGCTCAACTTCGAATGTTTTCCGAGTAGCCAGTACATTTGTTGGTATTTGTTTTCTAGCTCGTCGTGTTTATTTTTTACGTGCGATTTCCATTTAAGCTTAACATCTAGAGTCATTCCTAGATATTTTGCTTCGTTCGCGTACGGTATTTGAGCCGAGTTAAGATATAGAGGTAATCTATCCACTTTTTTATTGGTAAAGTTGACGTGAGTAGATTTGCCTTCGTTCAGCACAATACGCCAAGAATTCGTCCAAGCGTGGACTTTATTAATAGCATGTTGCAGCTTTCCAGTTGCTGCTTCAATAGTTTCGCCCGTGGTCAATATCGCCGTATCGTCCGCAAACGTGGCGACGACGCAGTTTCTTTCCTGTGGGATAACACGCGTGTAGAGTACACATAGAAGCGGGCCAAGGACACTTCCTTGCGGAACTCCAGCCGCAATCTCCTTGAAGTCAGAGTAATCATTTCCGTGCTTAACACGAAAGAGTCTCTCGGTGAGATACGATAGTAGGATTAGAAAGAGTTGCCGTGGCAGTATTCGTTGCAATTTATACTCCAAGCCTTCGTGCCAAACCTTATCGAAAGCTTGTGAGACGTCAAGAAATACACCACAACAAATCTTTTTTTTCTTCCAGAGCTTTCTCAATCACGTCCGTTATTTTGTGGACTTGGTCAATTGTAGAATTTTTGCCCGATCCACAAGAAAGGAGACCCCCTCAACTGCGCCAATTATAGAGGCATCAGTCTCCTCAATATCGCATACAAGATCTTTTCTGCGATATTGTGTGAACGTCTGAAACCTTTTATCAACAGCCTGATTGGACCCTATCAGTGCGGTTTCAGGCCAGGAAAGTCCACCATCGATCAAATCTTCACACTTCGGCAGATCCTGGAGAAAACCCAAGAATTCCAAATCGATACTCACCACCTCTTTATCGATTTCAAGACCACCTATGACAGCATCTATAGAGAAGAGCTTTATAGAGCCATGTCTAGTTTTGACATCCCTGCCAAACTTGTCCGTCTGTGCAGGCTGACGATGGAGAACGCTCGCTGCTCTATCAAGGTCGGTAATGACCTCACCGAGACCTTTGATGTCAAAAAAGGCATTAGACAAGGTATCTATTACAAGTCTGTACAACTGCTTGCATACGCCGACGATATAGACATTATCGGAAGATCTCAGCGGGCTGGTGCTTTTGCAAGCATTGAGACGGAAGCGGCCAAAATGGGTTTGGCGATAAACGAGGGCAAAACCAAGTATATGCTGTCAACTAGAAGGGAAAACCAACACCGACGAATTGGACAAAACGTCACCGTGGGCAGCTATAACTTCGAGGTAGTAAGGGACTTTGTCTACCTTGACTCTGCTATAAATTCTACTAACAACATCAGTGCAGAAATCAATCGAAGAATAACTCTTGCCAATCGCGGTTTTTTTGGGCTTATAAGGCAATTCAACAGTAAAGCCCTATCTCGAACAACTAAGGAGACTCTATATAAGACCTTGATCATCCCAGTCCTGCTTTACGGCGCTGAAACATGGACTTTATTAAAAGAGGATAAAGATATCCTTGGTCGCTTCGAGAGAAAAATTCTTCGTAAGATTTTCGGTCCCGTTTGCGTTGACGGGTTTTGGAGGAGAAGATTCAATCACGAACTATACGAGCTGTACAGCGACATCGACCTAGTCAAAAAACTGCGTATTGGACGTCTGAGATGGCTAGGACATGTAGAGCGAATGGACACCAACGCTCCGGCTCGCAGAGTCTTCGAATCTAATCCCGAGGGACGACGCAGTAGAGGGAATCATCGCCGTAGGTGGCGCGCACAAGTTCAAGGGGACCTCGACCAACTTGGAGTGCGCAACTGGAGGCAATTAGCTAAAGACCGAGCTAAATGGAGAGGCTTGTTGGTTGAGGCCCAGGTTCACTCCGAACTGTAGCGCCACCTAAGTAAGCAAGCAATTGTACAATGTTCAATTCTAAATCCAAACTGATGGTCAGGAATGAGACGCCTTTCGTCGATTACGGGCTGTAGACGTTTGGAAAGAAGTTTTTCAAATATTTTTGAGATAACCGGCAATAGGGAAATAGGCCGATATGATTTCTTTTCATACAGAGGTTTGCCTGGTTTCGAAACCATTATAATCTCGGCGACTTTCCGTTGTCTCGGAATGTAGAGCAATCTGAACGAAGCATTGATCAAGTAGAGCAGTTTGAAAAGATCTTTATTCGACAATTCCTTGACCACCTGCGCCGTTATCAAGTCGTAACTCGGTGCTTTTTTCGTCTTTAAATTTTTGATCACTTCCCTCAGTTCAATCAATGCAACTTTTTTTACTTTAAAGTTGTCAGATGACGTGACTGAGGAGTCTAGAAGGCGCTAACGAAGGGCCGTCGAACGGCTTAAACGTTTCTTCTAAGTGCAGAGCAAAAAGCTCTGCCTTTTCTTTGTCGCTCTTGGCCCAGTTTCCATCGATTTTCCGAATTGGTGGTGCTTGCATTTGAGGTTTCCGGATTCCTTTTAGCGCTTTCCAAAGCGAATAATTTGATTCCCTTTCACCGGAGAGATTTTCAAGGTAGGTCGCTATCTTTTTGCCTTTAAATTCGCGAATACTATCTCTAAGCCGATTGCATAGTCGGTTAAGGACCGTTTTATGCTGCGGTGCACGAGTGATTTGCCACATCTTTCATGCTTTTCTTTTCTCCCTCATCAGTTCACTGATTTTTCTGGGATACTTTTCATTGCGGTTGATCTTATAGCTTCTAGCAGGAGTGTTTTTCCACGCCGCTCTTTGAATTGCTTCCACGAAACGATCAATTTCGTCCTCTAGTTCACAAGGTGTTCTAAGTGATACATTTATTTATTTCGCAATCATTTCTAAAGCCCTCCCAGTTTGTTCTATTGCTAGTGAGTCCTGGAGGTCCTTTTTTCTTGACCAGCGCTTCTCCAAGTAATAAAATTACCGGCGAGTGGTCAGAAGAGAGATCAAAACTTTCTTTGACTGTAATAAACTTCTCGTAAATGCCTTTTGTAACAAAAAAGTCGATAAGATCGGGAATTTTTTGTGAGTCAGTTGGCCAATAACAACCGAATTCATATGCCACTTCGTAGAGAATTTTTCCTTTAGAAGATGTACATCTTGAACCCCAGAAGGTGTGCTTCGCGTTGAAATCTCCACCAATAAGGAAATTTGAACCAAGGGCATTGAAGAAACAAAATTAGTCGTCTTTTTCTAGCGAGCATCGCGGCGGACAGTAAACGGATACTATATTGTAGCTGAGGTCTTTATTTTTAACCCTTACCGCGCACAACTGCAGTTTTTCCAGCTCTATGCTTATATCGGCCGAATGTTCGATGTTAGTTTTAATGAATAAGGAGGCGACTACCTTGTTAAATGGGTTTCGGAGATCAAACATATGTCGATATTTTCTCTTATTAGAAACACTTCTAATTCGTTAGATTTTTGTAAGAGTCCATTTGCATTTCATGTTACTATTTTAAGCAAAGCGTCCATATTTACTTAGATTTAGATATAAGGTTAGCCATACAAAAGCTTTCGACGTTACTAAGACGTTCGAGAATCCGTTTGTTAACTTCACATTGTTCCTCGAACTTAGCGTAGATGCAGTTCAGAATTTCATTCAACGGATCAGAGGGTGGGCCGTCGTTTCGTTTGGTTGCTTTGACTGCAGCCTGAGAATACGTCAGACGTACGGGGTTCGCTGGCTTATCCGAGGTTATTTTTCGTTCAGCCTTTTTAGTGGACGACTTTGACGTACGTTTAATCGGCTCTGAAGGCTGGTTGATTCAAACGTCCTTTTAGTCGGCTTAGTAGTTTGAACAATTGGTTTACGAGCCCGCTTAGTCTGCTTAGCACTACGTTCTATCGACTTAGGAGCCCGATCGACTGATTTTGTTGCCCGTACGATCGGCGTCGTAGATTTTTTCCGTCGCATCTGTAGTTCCTTAGCGACTTCGCAACCACGATAATTTGCTGGGTGCCTTCCTTTGCAGTTGACGCAAGTTGCTTTTTCATTTTTGCTCAAACTGCAATTTTCCGAAGAGTGTTTTCCAGCGCACTTAACCCAGCGCGGCTCTTTCCGACAGTACGACTGTGTATGGTTAAACTCTTGGCAACGCTTACATTGCTTACGTTTCACTATAGGTTCTTCTACACGCTCGAGTAGTTTCCTCTCCTTTTTTAAAAGGTTCGCGTAAACCACCTATAACGTCTTCTTTAGCGCATGATGGATGAAGTCCTCTAGCTACGACCCTCAAGGGTCTCTCAGACTTGTTTTCGTAAGTATGCCATTGAATTTTTTCGTTGTTAAGCTTTTGAGATACAGCCCGATAGCCCTCAGCGTCATTAACCTTGATTTTCCATGCATCGTTTCGCAAGGAAGGTATTTTAAATTCAGTAGCGATCGTTGTTTTTAAAATTTTCCTTAACGAATTGTAGTCCACATGGCCTGTAATATTTATTGGTGGAGGTGCATCAGATTTTATCAGATTTTGGCTGCGCTTTCCGATTAGGTTTGTGTTGTGGAACAATCTGGGGCGATGAGCCGGCCTTGCGTTTTTTAGATGGTCTTCGTTTAAGTATCCAATCCGTTTCGCGAGCGAGTTCTTCTTCGTCGGTATTGTAGTGATGGCTACCCGGAGAAGGCTCACTATGAGTAACCGTAGCAGTTTTTGAAGACTCGTTTTGAAGCAAAGAAACTTTATTTTCTAATTCAAGTTTCTCAACTTTGCTTTTGAGCTCCCGACACAACAGCTCCATTTCGTCGAGCGTCTTACGGAGCACCGCGTTTTCCTTTTTCGGAGTACTCTCTTCCAAGGTTTGCGTTTCCCAAATTAACACATTCGGGTTTGCGAGACTTTCATTTTGCGCTTTAGGAGAAGTCTTTTGAGGCGGAGATCTTTGTAGCCTTGAGCTTTTCCTAAATGGGTTTATTCAATTTTGGTGCAATAAATAGCTCTCCCCAGAATCCGTAGAGCATGCCTCTTGCGAGGGTGGATTTTCCAGTTGAACTGGGCTGCCACCTGGAGTATTAATACCGTTTGTTGTGTTCATTGCATAAAATTTTAGTACCGTAATCTAAATAAAGACGGCGGGTTGGCATTTTAGTCGCCTTTTACGACAGGCATGCCTACCGTGGGTATATTCTGACCCCTAACCCACAGGGGGTAAATCAAGCAATTAATTGACAAGATCTACTGGTCGTTTTCTTTTTAGGCGTCGTCTATTTGATGTTTCTTGAGCTGGTAGGGTGTTGACATCATGGTTGATGTGCGACATTAATCTTGTTAGGTGCCGTTTGCTTGTTTTGGATATTTTTTCGTCAATAGTAGGGATTTTTAGATCGTAGTGTACTTATGTCGCTACTTGTTATATACCAGTCAGCATTTACTATTGTTCGAAAAATCTTCCATTGTTGTCTTTGGATTATGTTTATGTTTGATTTCCTGGCTGTGCCCCAAAGTTAGGCTCCATAGGTCCAGATAGGCTTAATAATAGCTTTGTAAAGGGTGTCCCATTTATCTATTGTTCACCAGAATATCAGAAGTCTAAGAGACAACTTTTCAGCTCTGGTCACACACCTTGGTTCTTTTATGTGCGTTCCAGATATTGTTTTTGTGTCCGAAATCTGGATCTATTACTTTGAAAAAACGATTACTTTTTCCCCGGGTTCAACCTTTTTGCTAAAACGAATGAAAATTTCGCTGCAGGTGGAGTTGGGTGTTTTGTATTGTAAAAGAGAACTACAAGATTATTGATGTCTTGTGTGTTGATTTTTTGAGTGCTGATATTTTAAAAGTTTCTATTGAAATTAACCATGAAATGTATGTGTTTTTATGAACCTATAGACTGCATATTGTAGTATTCTTGCTGGGGTTCGTTCAAATAAAACTGTCTTTTGTGTATTTCATTGTTTATTTATTGTCAACTACTAACTTTACTTCAACACAGTATTCAATCACTTTATTCTTTATTTATTTCAAATTAAACTGTCGCTACAGATTTACTTTCAATACGCCGCTTGTTTTCAACACTGGTCGAATCTCCCTCTTGTAATCGCTGTATGCACTTATAACAACTGTGTCGACGGTGGTTATGGTATGGGTATTTATATAAAATACAAGTCCTTATAGATAGGTATACTAGATGTAGCCAGGGATGAATTGAGGATCCTGGAATAATTGGGATATTGTGTGGAACATTTGTGGAACGTAAGCACATCGGGTGGGAATATTTACTGCTAGCAGGCAATAGATGTCGTTGTACGCAGTACCTGGCGATGTACTTGATACTACACTGCCCCCTCTTAAACTTGTTCGTCCCGAACCAGATCATCTGGATTACTACCATGATAACGATGAAGACGATCCAGGTGGACAATTTTCATCTTGCCTCTTACTCCACGCTGGATCCGGAAGACGACGTCATTGATGCGTGTGATAGGGCTTTCCCAGTCTTGCTGCAGCTTGGGTGACCTCCCCTTTTGCCGGTGTGGGTTGTACAGCCATACTAGGTCTCCCTCGTGGAAGCTGGACGTTATTGCCTTTGTGTCGTACCTGGTTTTCATGCGGTCACTCGCTATCCTTTTCCTCGTCCAGGTCCTCTGATGTATGTCTCGGATCCTTTCCCTGAGGTCTGCCACGTAGTCCTCCTCACATTTGGGCTCATCGTTAGGGGATCCAGACTTCACCTCACTAGGTAGCCGGACTGCTCAACCAAACAAGACTTCAGATGGAGTATGTCCAGTAGTACTGCGCACTGCTATTCGGTAGGCCATCAAGAAAAGAGGAATTTGTCGATCCCAGTCGCGCTGGTGGTCTTCTACGACCTTGGAGAGATGTTCATTTAAGGTTCTGTTGAAGCGCTCTACCATCCCGTCGGATTGCGGATGAAGCGGAGTCGTCCTCGTCTTTTTGATTCCTAGTTGTTGACATACCTCTTGGAATATCTTTGATTCGAAGTTTCGTCCTTGTTCAGAATTTTTTTTTTTTTTTTTGCGTGGGTAGGTGAAAATCTTCATGAGACACTATGAGACCATGTACTCATAGTAGTGTCAGATTTCTACTGACTAAAAACACCCTTCCCTTCGTTTTGTTTACTACGACTAAGGTAGACTTTATCAAGTGGTTTAAGCTCCAGAAGAGAATATTCGCGTGAGGCAGGTAGATTTTCAATAAAAGCACCTGCTGAAACCGTCATGACATGCGGCTTTTTGTCTTATTGCGCTAATTCGAACGGTTTCGTTCTTTGAAGTCGGCGCGTAAGATTTGTCACATCCAAAGTTTGGAGTATGGCACAGTTGCAATGGCCATGAAGACGAATACGAAGCTTGCGAGCGAAGTTTTTTATTTCGTCCTCCACGGTAGCTATCCCTAAGTCTCTGTGGATATCATTGTTTCTGATATACCAGGGAGCGTTCACGATTATTCTTATAATTTTATTTTGGAATGATTGTATGGGATTCCTATTGCTTGGTTTGGTACAACCCCAGAGTTGTATACCGTACGTCCACACGGGTTTAAGCACTTGCTTATACAGAAGCAGTTTGTTATATACACTTAGTTTGGAATATCTTCCAATAAGCCAATACATTTCTCTAAGTCGATTTTCGACTTCGTCATGTTTCTTTTTAACGTAAGGTTTCCATTTAAGTTTCGCGTCTAGTGTCATTCCCAGATATTTAGCTTCGTTTGCATGCGGTATTTGTAACGAGTTGATGAAAACGGGAAGGTTGATTATTTTCTTGTAAGTGAAGTTAACATGCGTCGATTTGGTCTCGTTAAGAACAATGCGCCAAGTCTTTGTCCACTCACAGATTTTATCCAAGGCTCGTTGGAGTTTTATGGTTGCTGACTCGATTGAACTCTCCGTTGCCAGAATAGCCGTATCGTCCGCGAACGTAGCTACAATAGTGCCTTCAGTTTGTGGTATGTCCCGAGTGTACAGCAAGAATAAGATAGGCCCAAGGACACTTTCTTGCGGAACTCCGGCGGCGTTTTCTTTAAAATCAGAATATTCAGTTCCGAGCTTGACGCGAAAAAGTCTGTTTTTAAGGTATGATTCTAAGATCTTATGAAGTTGCTCCGGAAGGATTCGACTTAGCTTATAATTCAATCCATCGTGCCAAACCCTGTCGAAGGCTTGAGATACGTCAAGAAAAGCGCTAGAACAAATCTTTTTCTCCTCAAGGGCTTTTTCAATTTCGTCGGTTGTTCTATAAACCTGGTCAATTGTGGAATGATTGATTCTGAACCCGAATTGGTGGTAAGGTATTAGGCGTCTCTCTTCAATGACCGGAAGAATCCGTTTCAGTAGGAGTTTTTCAAATACCTTCTATATTATTGGCAGTAGCGATATCGTGGGCGCCGTGGCGTAAGTGGTTAGTGTGTCGGATCACTACGCGTGAGGTTCCAAGTTCGAATCCTACAAAACACCAAAAAGTTTTTTCACGGTCCCACCTCTCGCGAGCGTCTGACAAACATCCGAGAGTATTGTTGTCTCGAAAAAGCTTCTCAAATCGCCGTTCGGATACGGCACTAAACTGTAGGTCCCTTCCATTCGTACGAAAAATATAACGCACACAACATGAGTGGTTGCGAGAAGCTAGGCCCTGGCACTTAATGAGCTGTTGCGCCAAATATTTATTTTTTTTAGCGATATCGGTCTGTACGATTTTTTGTCATTTCGAGATTTCCCCGGTTTCGGAACCATTATGACTTCTGCGACTTTCCATTGATTTGGAACGTATAATAATCTAATAGAAGCATTTATTAAATAAATGAGGATTTGTCCGATTGAGGATTTGTCCGATTATTAAATCATAGCCAGGAGCTTTATTATTTTTCAGGTTTTTTATTGCCTGGCAAAGTTCTATAAATGACACACTTTTTATTCTAAGGTTGTCAGATGTCGTAGTCGTACCGGTAAAATCGTCTACCAATGTTTCTCCATCAAATGGCTTAAAAGTCTCCTCTAAGTGCTCGGCAAATAGATCCCATTTTTCTTTGTCACCTTTTGCCCATTCGTCGTTGTTTTTTCTTATCGGTGGCGAATGTATTTGGGTTTTTTTAATTCTTTTGACAGCTTTCCAGAGCGAGTAATTAGTGGTTTTTTCGGCGGTTAAACCTTCAAGATAAGCTGAAGTCTCTCGGTTTTTTAGATCTTGTATCGCTTTTTTAAGCTTATTGCATAGGAAATTCGAGTGGGTTTTATGCTGGGGAGCGCGAGTTTGTTGCCATATTTTGCGTGCTCTCCTCTTTTTAGGGATGGCGAATGCGCTGAGCCAATAAAAACGTTCTCGCACCTTCTCCAGTGTCTTGTTTGCACCCAAATGACCTCCGGATGTTCCATCATGCATCTCCCGTAGCACCTCGTGTGCTTTTGATCGCGGCAAGACAAGCTGCATTATGAAATCTTTCCCGTCCGGCCTTTCCCATTTCCTTTTCAGTACATGAAGGAAGTCCCACTGAGCCCAGTATACCTTGAGAGTGGGGCTCCTGTCCGAGATATCTCGTCCATTTGGCTTTTCCATAAACTCCTTACACGCTAATGTCGGCTCGATGTCCGGGCTTCTTTTTGAGCGTTGCGGATTTCTTCTGCACTCCAATCAGCGATAGGCTCAGCTCTTACCCTTTGGATGGAAAGAAGGTTCTTCTCTTCCTGCCGCACACAATGCTTGCAGTCGCTTTTACATGGTCGGCGCGATAAGGCATCCGCATTGGAATGAAGTTTCCCTTTACGATGCTGTATTTCATAATCGTACATCTGCAGCCGTTCAATCCATCTTGCGACCTGGCCCTTCGGATTCTTATACTGCAGCAGCCAATTTAGAGCCGCGTGGTCTGTGCACAAAAGGAACTTTTGGCCGTAGAGGTATTTATGGAAGTGTTTTGTCGCCAGAAGCAGCGCCAGAAGTTCTCGCCTGGTCACGCAGTAGTTCCTTTCCGGCTTGGAGAGCACTTTGCTGAAGTATGCTACTACCTTCTCTTCGCCGTTGTGTACCTGCGAAAGAACCGCTTCGACACCGACATAACTTGCATCTGCATCCACGATGAACATTTCTCCGGGAATGGGATATGCTAGTGTTGGTGCTTCGCATAGTTGTTGCTTAAGGTTCTTGAAGCTTTTGTCGCACTCACCTGACCACTTGAATTGCCTTCCTTTTTCCGTCAGTTGGTGCAGGCTCTTCGCGATTCCGGCAAAGTCCTTTACGAATCGTCGGTAGTACGTGGCGAGACCCAAAAAGCTCCTAAATTGGTGTTTGTCTTTTGTAACTGCCCAGTTTTTCACAGCTTCCACCTTGTCTGGATCTGTTCGCACTCCTTCTGATGAGATAACGTGGCCCAGGTACTTGACTTCGGATCTGAAGAGGTCACATTTCTTTGGGTTCAGCTTCAGGTGAGCGCTTCGAAGCCGTTCTAGCACATTCTTCAGGTTGTCGCGATGTTCCTCGAATGTTTTTCCTATCACGATCACATCGTCCAGATACACCAAGCAAGTTTTCCAGGCAAATCCACGGAGGACGTGTTCCATTAGGCGCTCAAAAGTTGCCGGAGCGTTGCACAATCCAAATGGCATTACTGTAAACTGCCACAGCCCATTTCCTGCAGTGAACGCAGTTTTCTCTCGGTCCTTTGGATCGATCTGTACCTGCCAGTAACCGCTCTTTAAGTCAAGGGTGGAAAACCATCGAGCTCCTGAGAGTGTGTTTAATGTGTCATCGATCCGTGGCAGAGGGTAGCTATCCTTTTTCGTGACATCATTAAGTCTGAGATAGTCCACGCAGAATCGTGTGCTGCCGTCTTTCTTCTTAACCAGTACAACAGGTGAGGCCCACGGACTCTTAGAACTTTCGATGAGCCCTTCCTTCTCCATCATTGACACCATATCCGCAACCTCCGTCTGCTTTGCCAGTGGTAGTCGTCTGGCAGGCTGACGAATTGGTCTGGCATCCCCAGTGTCTATGCGATGTTGCACCAGATGTGTTCGACCATACTCTCCATCCTGTGAGGCAAATATATCAGCGTACTCACCGATTAGCTTTTCTGCCATGGCTTGCTGATCCTGATCCAGTTCGCAGTGCTTGAGGATCATGTCCGTTACTTCGGCCAACCTGGCTGATGAAACGGGCTTCGCAGATTCCTTTTCGGTTATTATTGAAATTGAACATATCGGCGCGCATTTACCAATAACCTCCCCTTGTTTTAGTTTGACGTTGTGGCTCTATAAGTTCATGAGCCTTACTGGGACCAGGCTTTCTTTGGCTCCACTAAAACTTTTCTCACGATGTAGTTTGGGGAATTCCTTCCTAAATCTGGCTCCAATAGGTAGAATCGGTGGCTCCCAGGATCACCCTCTGGTTTTGTCCAAATTATAGTCTCGGAAGATGGCGGTAAGACCTCGTCCTTGCTGAGTATTGTCCTTAAATGTGCTGCATTCTCGTTCCCGTACACCATTGGAATCTCTACGTTCCGGTACCGCAGAACTTGCATCCTGATGTCGATGATTACGTCAAGTTCTTTCATGAAGTCTTCTCCGATGATGCATTCATCACATATGTCGGCCACCAGAAACGCATAGGAAAAGGCCAACCCTGCTAGTTGTAACGTGAGGCGAACTTCTCCGTATACTTTCGCCGCTTCCCCTGTCGCAGTCCTAAGGCAGTAGCAGCTCGTGTTGTGCAGCTAAGATTTCCGGACGAGATCTCTTCTTACAATGGAAGCCGTGGCGCCGGTGTCGATAGTAGCCACGCACTTATTTTTGCCGATGAATGCTTCCACTGTTAGACTTTTGTTGCATCGTTTGGTTTGGGAGACCTGGATGGTGGTCTTGGGGGCGTCGATTCCATTAGCCAACTTCTGCCCCGCGAAGCTGGCTCTTAGGCGTTTCTCGACTGCTAGTTTCGAGGAGCCTGGCCAACAGGATGGATGTTGTCCTTGTAGGATGGTTCTTCGTTGCGTCGCCTATTCGCACAATGTGGACAGCTTCCACGTCTGGATGGATTTCTGCATTGCCGTTGTAGGTGTCCTATTTTGTTGCAGTTCCAGCAACGAATTTGTCCTCCGCGAGCGTTGTTTCGGTCTTCGACGTCCATCCTCTGGCAAGAGCATTCGATGACGGCGGCGGCGACTTTCCTCACACGGTGGATTCCCTGACAGGCCTGGTCTGCGGCCTCCACTGTCAGAGCAAAAGCCAAAGCTTCGGCGAGCGTTTTCCTGCCAGCCATTTGCAATTTTGCATCGGCTATGGCATGGGTGAATGCTTCTGTTGCCATCTCATTAATGATCTCCTTGCCGGCGTTTGGATAGGACAAATGTGCCAGCCGATCGATGTCTGTAACTGCTGGAGCATCTCACCATTCATCTGGGACCTTCTGCGCAACTGGACCGTATATACTTGCTGCATGTGGTCGTCCCCAAATCGCATCTCAATGGCTTTCACCAGACTATCGTAGTTGCGTTGTTTGTCCTCGGAAATAGTTTGTAGTAACTCTGCAGCTGATCCTCTAAGCGCAAGCGTGAGGGCAATGAACCTCTCTTCATCGTCCCAGTTGTTCGTCATTGCCGCAGCTTCGAACTGCCTCTTATATATTGGCCATGATGTCTGTCCATCGACGACGGGAGGCTACATCTCTTTCCTTCTCGGACAGTCGGTTGAATACTCCCGAACTTTCTGTTTCTTCACGCATTCGAGTTCCTTTGCCAAATTCTCGAATCTTCCTTCAACAGCGTCGAATTTTGTTTCAACACTCTCGAATCTTCCTTCAATGGCTGTTTCAAATGTCGCAATTTTAGCCTCAACGTTTTCAAACTTCTCATCAATTGTTCCAAATCTTGTTTCCAAATTTTTATTTTGTTCATCGAATTTGCTTTCGAGAACACTCTTTTGATCGAATAGCTGTTGTTCTAGAGAGTTCTTTTGTTCGTCGAGCTTAGCATCTAGAGAATTCTTTTGTTCGTCGAATTTCTCAGATAGCAATTTCATTAAAGCCGACATGTCACTCGTCGTACTTACTTGTTCTTCTTCGACGTCAAACAAAGCTGTTTCAGGATCTGCACCCTCGCCCGGCACTATTTTCCGGCACTATTTTTTTCGTACCAGTCGTAGGTTGATTCCGCTGGCTCAGTACTTCCCTTAGTTGCGGCAATGATAAATCTTCTAGCAATTTCCGAACCATTTTTTTTTTTTTTTTTTCACTTACACAATAAGCAATACACAAAATCTGTTTTATTCCGCTTTTCTGACACCAATGTAATATTCTTGCTGGGGTTCGTTCAAATAAAACTGTCTTTTGTGTATTTCACTGTTTATTTATTGTCAACTACTAACTTTACTTCAACACAGTATTCAATCACTTTATTCTTTATTTATTTCAAATTAAACTGTCGCTACAGATTTACTTTCAATACGTCGCTTGTTTTCACCACTGGTCGAATCTCCCTCTTGTAATCGCTGTATGCACTTAAGGTCCATTCACAGCACAGCGACCTGCGAATGCCCAAACTGCGAACAAACCGTTTTTAGCATATTTATAAGCACGCCATGGGAAATTTTACTATTCCAAAAGAACGGACTTTAATTTAATATACAAAAAGTTAAATTGTAATTAGTTTCTGGGAAGAAATTAACAATTCGCCGATTTTTCCGCGAATAAGCGAAGGTTTTTTGCGAACTGTCAACTTGTATTCACATTCCACACATGTAGGACGCAATCCACATTCCCGCGACCAAAACATTCGCGAGAGTTTAACCTCACAATTCTTTTGTGTTGCTCTTGGTGGGTAAGATGGTGGCTGAATTTATTGAAAGAATGTAAGATATTACCTTCTGAATAAAAGCTGCGCTATGTATTTATGCATTTTTCACGTTTAGGCAATTAGTTACAAAATGAATGACAACTGAAATTCGCGGATTGGCGAGACCAGATAAAAAAGCAGCTGTGAGAGAAATGTCAAAATTTGCGAATATTCGCTCGTTCGCATTCGCAGGTCGCTGAACTGTGAATGGACCTTTATAACAACTGTGTCGACGGTGGTTGTGGTATGGGTATTTATATAAAATACAAGTCCTTCTAGAGAATTGAGGATCCTGGAATAATTGGGATATTGTGTGGAACAATTGTGGAACGTAAGCTCATCAGGTGGGAATATTTACTGCTAGCAGGCAATAGATGTCGTTGTACGCAGTACCTGGCGATGCACTTGATACTAAAATATGTTTAATGATTTGTTGTTTATAAAAGAGTCTGAACTCCTAGAAAGAGAAAAATCGAAAAACTGAA
The DNA here is from genome assembly GCA_945910035.1 of Brachypalpus laphriformis. NCBI lineage: Eukaryota > Metazoa > Arthropoda > Insecta > Diptera > Syrphidae > Brachypalpus > Brachypalpus laphriformis. Next base: position 227,410,048 of record OX246753.1, on the reverse strand, counting down.
TTATTGTAGGAGATTTAAGTATTAACAGTTTGGTTGGTAGTAAAAGCGTCTCTAGCTACTTGGCATTGCTAGCATCGCATGGTCTAGCATGCTTTATCAATGAGCCCACTAGGACTGTTTCAGGTAGCTGCCTAGATCATATTTATGGGCGTTTCAAAAATGTTGCATTCAGTAAGTGCGAGAAATGTGTCTTCGACTTCAGAATTACTGATCACTCCATGACGGGACACCTATTTAACATCTCAGAATGAAAATAAATTTTAGTAAACTTAGAAACAATCTATTTTACGAGTTTTGGGAAAATGTATATGCTTGTAGTGATGCATCCACGTCCTTTACAATATTTATTGACACTCTTCAGAAGCACATTTTAAGTTGTTCCTCATCTCAGCTGTCAAAAAAGTTAGTAAAGAGAATAAAATCATGGATATCCAGATTGCTGTTAAACAAAGTTATAAGTAAAAACAAACTTAGAATGAAGTGCAAAAAGCATCCTGATAATTTAAGTTTAAGAAAAAGGTATAAGAAATTGTGTACCGAACTTAAAAAGGAGATTCCGATTTGCCGCGATACCTATTTCCGCACTCAATTGAACTCTGCAAAGGGAAATTTAAAAAATGAATGGCAAGTAGTAAACAGTATACTGAATAAATCCACTCGTTCTAACAGACCTACTGTTTTACGTATTGATGACTGTGAGGTGTCTGATAAACTTGCTATTGCCGATGCAATTAATTGCTATTTTGTAGTAGCAATTTACAATCTCGTTCAGACTATGCAATTTGTTCTCTCTGTCCGTCTATTTGTTAATGTGCAGAACCAGTGCAAAGTACCAGTTTTGTTTTTAAGCCCATAACTTCTCTTGAAGTTTTAAAAGTTATTGGTACTTTAAATAAATCGAATTCATGTGGAGCTGATGGTATTTCCAACTTTGCACTTAAATAAATCGCATGTTTCATAGTGGATGTCTTGGCAGATATTTATAATCGTTGCGTGTTTGCGGGGGTCTTTCCGGATAACCTCAAATGTGCTGATGTAATTCCACTACTTAAAAAAGGTTCTGCTGCTGAAATTGGCAACTATAGACCCATCTCGCTTCTCACAGTTTTTAGTAAATTTTTTGAAAACTTATGAAAAATAGGGTAGTGAGTTTTTTAAATAAAACTTAGTTCTTTAATCCAGCTCAATTTGGATTTCAAAAAGGGAAATCGACGGAAGATGCACTCCTACAGTTTTGTTCTCAAATAATGTCTCACCTTAATGAGAAAAAATGTACGGCTGGTTTATTTATTGACATCACCAAAGCTTTCGATATGGTGAACCACAATTGTTTGTTGAGAAAACTGGAAAAGACAGGATTCCGTGGTTTTGTGCTCAATTGGTTCAAGTCGTATCTTGGAAATAGGTCGCAAAGAGTGAAGGTCGATGAAATAAGGAGCGAAATTAAGTTCTTTAGTCTGGGTGTACCACAAGGCTCTGTTTTGGGTCCAATTCTGTTCTTAGTTTATATCAATTCACTGTTTGCTCTTAATTTTAAAGGTTCACCTACTGCTTTTGCGGATGATATAGGTTTTTCTTATGGTTTGAACAGCCCTTTGGACCTGATTTCTAATATTAATTGGGATCTAAATCTATTGAGACACTGGTTCGCTGAACATAATTTAGTTATAAGTTCCAAAACTAAAATAATGTTCTTTAACTTATCTGCTTCGCAAAAATTGGAAGCTAACGTATATTTCCACGCACCTGAGTGTCAAAGATGCAAGCTGTCTAATTGCAATTGTACGTCTGGTTTTCCCTCTCCCACTTTTTGTAGTAGTGTTAACTGTAGTGATAAATGTTTTCTAATAGAGAGAGTAGACGACTTTAAGTACTTGGGGCTCACCCTAGATTCTAGAATGAGTTTTTCGACTCGTACAGATACATTGAGAAAGTACTTCCGATGCACACTTAGACATTTCTATTATCTGCGTAATGTATGCTCAACTAAGCTTTTAAAGATGATCTATTATGGGATTTTCCATTCTAAGCTACAATATGGAATTGCTTGTTGGGGAGGTGTGTATCAAAATAAAATACAACCGCTGTTGATTTTGCAAAAATATGTTTTAAGAAAAATTTGTCGTAAACCTGGTAGGCATCCCAGTTATCCGTTGTTCTGTGAACCGAAAAGTCTTCCTGTTCATCATTTGTATTGTTTTAAGGAGTTAAAAACGTTCTTTATGAAGTCTGGAAATCGCAATTTTCCTTTAATTTGAAATTATAATTTACGTAGAAACTTTTCAAATTTGTTATCTGTACCCAATTTCCGTACCACTGCATTCCGTAATTTTTTTTCTGTTTTATCTCATCGGTTGTTTAATAAACTCCCACAGTATATTAGGGCAATATCAATATCTGGAAGGTTTTTAAAAAGCGTTAAAATGTGGCTCTTCCTCTTTGACTTTGACTATGTTGGCTTGGAATCTCTTATTCTCTGATATTTTGGTTTAACTTAATTTTTATTTTTTTTTTATTTACTTCGCTATTGCATATTTAGCAATTACTTTTGGTTTGTAATTACTTGCATTTACTTTGTTTTTTCTTATTGTTTTGAACTAACTCATAATCTTATATTGTTGCTATGTAAGTTAAACTTTTAAGGTCACCCCGCCTAAAATTTTCTTTTTATTGTATAAGCCTATTGAAGTGGCATTCTAATCTATTTTTATAGCTTATATCAAAAATACAGAATGTCACAACATTTCTTATATTTCTGATAGGACTGAATTGTTTTATATATATTGAATTTATTTTTTCTGTATCCTGAATTATAAAAAATAATAAATAATAAATAATAATCTCTACATCTATAAAAGAGAACGCATTTTTTCTGTTTGTCCGTGAATAGGGAGTAAGCACGTAACGGTACCTCAACAATATATCTATCAATCGATTTGTCGTAAGAAGAGGAATAACTTAGGATACACTTTAGTATCCTGAATCCGTTATTGGGCTCTAAAACCCATTTTATATGTTTTTTTACTGACAAAAATAATTTTTTTATGCTTTACACACATATGACTACAAAATGGCTGAACTCATTTGAATACGACTTAATTCCTCGATTAGTACATTTCCTACTGAAGAGATTGAGATATAAATCATTATTCTATGATTCTTATAACGGAAATAATAAGCAAAAATATAATTATTTGAGATATAAAGGCAGCACAGATATGCGTTGGTCATTGCAATCAATGTCCCACCAGTGGAGTGCACGCATATTCATGTTCATCAAACAAACTACATCGTATAAATGGAAGTCCCCAAAACGTAAATGACTCCGATAATCTCGGGAACCACTAAAGGGATTTCGATGCGGTTTTCACTGTTATGATCTGCATTTCCCGGGAAGATTGTATTAAAAATTGCTCTACCACTTACAGGAACTGAGCATTCGAGTTCTAAGTGGCAGAAAGGGGGTTCAAATTAAATTCACACTGTTCTGACTCAACAATGGCTTATTGAATTTAAAAACAAAAGAAATCGTTTTTAGTAAATTCGTCTAAGATTCATTTGAGCTATATTTCCTTTAGTGGAGACCACTGCCAGCAGCTATGCAGCAGCAGAGGCAATAGTGTGTGTATGTGAGTATATGGGCGCGTTGTTTTGAACTTTTGTGTGTGATCTCTTCTGGAGTAAACATTGAAAAAAAATATTCTTCTTCTTCTTCCTTTTATCAGCGAGGTTATGATCCGAAAACAAGGGATCACAACCCTTCCACTTCACCGCATTTCTACTGATCCGTCTTTGGGGTTGCCTATTGAAAAAAGTTATTATCAGTGCCAATGTCAAATCTAAGACATTTTTAATTTTATTAATTAGGATATGTCAAGCCTTCTTCCAATAAAGAGATTTGGCAATATACGCGACCATATGTATATATAATACATATGTACAGAGAGAAAAATTGCAATATTTTCCCATCTTATTAGATGAGATGTTGTTGATCGTTGGATTTGTCTACATTTTAGAATGTTTTTATAGATTTAAAATAAATTATTAACAGGGTGACGTAGGCAGTATATTGCAAGTTGAATACTCATACTTCAAGTTTATTTTCCTACCTTTTAGAAGGTGTTTTTCGAGAAATACTTCAGGTAATTATACGTGTTTTTCAAATGTAATAAACTATTTCATTGAAACGTGACTGCAAATCTGTAAATAAAATATTCTGTCCGCTGAATCAGAAGAAGAAAGTTTAATATATATATATATATAAGAGTCAAAACCAACCAGACGGTACAATGCTTTTCAATGAGCGATGGAGTTGGAGCAAGCACTTTCCAGAATTGCTCAATCCCAAACAAGCCACGTCATCAGGAAGATGACAGAGCTATGCTCGGGACTTTGGCGATCAAATCGCTACAAGTTGGCGAATCTACCGATATGGATAAAATCGGGCCAGAAATGCTAAATGCTTTGAGTGAGTGAGTGAGTGCAATGGCTTTGATGTGTCATTAAAGTGGCATAGGAATCCGGTAAAACACCTGATGATTGTCCCTCTTTGTAAAAGGGAGGACAAAAGAGATTGAATCAACTAAAGGTGATATCCCTTTTAAGTCCCCGTGGAAACGTCTTTGCTAAGGTGCTAGAAATGCGTTCCAGAGCTCTGGTTGAGGATAGTTTGGCGGATGAGCAATGGTTTATATTTTCGACCCGGCAGAAGCACAACCGACCAGTTATTCACTCTCAGAATGGTTCTTGAGAAGACCTGGGAGTATGCTGAACCTGTTTTGTGTATTTGGCGAAAGCATGTGTTAGGGTGCCTCGAGCTCCTCTGGAGTTCCTTATTGCCTTTGTGTGCCTTTCGTCACCTCGCCTCTTCATTGCATATATGGACTGAATGCTGCGGTGCAGCTGTGGCAGAGAATGTTGCAAAGTGGGGGACTTAAGGATTAGTCAACCTCTCTTTGGGGATGATTTGGTCATCCTTGGTCTTCTTCTTCCTTTTATCAGCGAGGCTATGATCCAAAAACAAGGGATCACAACCCTCCCTCTTCACCGCATTTCTACTGATCCGCATGTGGGGTTCGCCTTGGTCGTTTTTCGGAAGTATTGATTGTTTCCATAACGCCTATTCAGTACACTCTGCATGTTTGTAGAGTCTCAATGAAGCAGCTGGATACGTTAAAGTATCTCGGAGTCTTATTCACGAGTGATGGAAAAAGCAATGTCGAGTTATTCTGTAGAAATGGTCAAGTTGGATCAATTTTGAGAGAGTTTGGTCAATCTGTTAAAAGGAAGGCCGAACTTACCTATAGTGTTCAAACCTAATTATCGGTTTTTAACTCGGTATATGTTCCAACTTTCACCTACAGTCGCGGATACAAGCTGCTGAAAGAGGTTCCTTCGCGGTGTTGCGTAACACCAGAGTACGCGAGGCACTCAATGTAGAGCAGCTACTTTTTCGAACGGAAGGATTTTTGCTTTGACGGTTTCGTCGCGCAGAGCGTGTCCCCAGCTGGTTTCCAAGACGTGCCATGCAAGTTAGCGACCCCTCGGTAGGCCTATAAATAGATGGTTGGTTCAAGTCCGACATCTTTCTTGGAGCCGTCTAGGGATTTCTCCAGATGAGTTGGAGTCGACGGCGGAGGTTCAAAAATGATGGAGAGTGCACCCATTTATCCTACCCTCGCGACCCTCATAAAGGATTAGCGGGTGAACTATTTTAATGACAAAACGGAGAGTGCTCTAAGGAAGTGTACTTGAAATCGCACATTTAAAGACCCAGCGAAGCGGGTACAACCAGCTAGTAATAATAATAAATAAATTCAAACAAAATGTAATTTTGATAGAAAATGCCAATTTTTAATTAGAGAGCTTACATTTTTTCTTGATTCATAGAGTATACAGATTGACGTTATGTATGGAATAGCACATCGGATAAATGGTGGCCACGGCTTTGCTGGCAAGTACGTATGCTTTTATTGAAATTTTCTATGACCCTTTCGCATAAATGTGGCAGAATTTAATTAACACACCTCCCAATTTCCTCTTTCAAGGCGTTGGTGGTCGTGGGCTTGTTTGCATAGACCTTTGACTTCAAAAAACTCCAAAGAAAAAAGTTCAATGGCGTTAAATCGCAAGATCTGGGTGGCCAATTCTGATCGCAAGAACGACCGATTACACGATTAGGAAATGACTCATGCAGTAATTGAATTGTTTCTTTGGCTGTATGGCGTGTGGCACCGTCTTGTTGAAACCACAGGTTAGTCACATCCATATCTTGTAATTTTGGCACTAAAAACTGGGTTATCATGTCACGATAACGAACACCATTAATTGTTACTGCCTGACCAGCCGCATTTTCGAAGAAAAATGGTCCGATAATGCCTCCAGCCCAAAATCCGCACCAAACAGTCACGCGTTGTGGATGCATTTGTTTCTCAACAATTACTCGTGGGTTTTTGAACCCCAAATGCAACAATTTTGACGATTAACGAAGCCATCAAGATGAAAATGGGCTTCATCACTGAAGATGATTTTGTTCGAAAAATCAGCATCCACAATGCCAATATTGCTCAACAATGAAAATGCGTTGTTCTTTCGTATAGCGCTCCATTTTTACTAACCCCGAAATGTCAGCTGTCACATTGTTATCTTTTTTTCCGTTGGCACCACTGTTCTATTAAATGGCGCAAAATTCAAATTTTGAGTGAATTATGGGACACCCTTTATATTAATATTTTATTGCTTAATGAAAGCGGCGAGTCTCTTGGTAGTATAGTTATCTGTATTTGTTTTTTATTTCGCTTTTGCTGAAGGTGATGTTTCCATAATAGCTTGCTGTCTAAATACATTCCTAGGTATTTAGCTACAGTGTCCATCTTCTTCGACTACGTACCTTGTCACGGTGAAGATGCTTAGTAAGGACCCAATGATCCCGAAGGGCAATTGCAGTAGGGCCACCCAAGCTGTATGGTCTTCGGGGAAGGGTATCTGAAGCTAAAGTGTAGTCAACCCATTCTAACGGGTGGAGTGAGCGTTTCATGTAAACCGTGCCCAGGGATGAAAGGCTGAGGGTTTTTATCAGTCGCTAACGAGCTCCTTCAGGTGCCCTGGCAGGGCCTGTCGTAATAAGCCTTTAAAAAAAAGCCTTACCGCCAGTAAAACCGGCTATGCTGGCGGTGGACACTTCTCACCGGCTTACTCGTGGGAACATGCATACAATTTCAAAAACAAAACCTAACAAAAAAACAAAAAGAAACACAACTACAAATTCCGAGGCTTTGCCTCCAAACCTAACGAACAAGGACAATGAACAGACCGACAAACCTATATACAGAGAGACGACGGACAACGACACCTACACGAACCCTTCGGATTCTGATACCAGATCCATTGACAATTCCGCTTCAGATGCGGAGCCCCAGGCAAAAGCCGTATTGGCACGTTGCGGGCGCGCAATCCAGAAGAGGAATTCCCCAAGTGCCCAGCAATAGGCCCTTCGGCAACACCCCGAACCGTCAACCCGAGTCGGGAGGACGTTCAGGCGTGGTACCAAAAACGGACTCAACGTCCCAACGTCCTAGATCCCAGGACGATACCTCCAAGACCCCGAAGAAGGCCAAGAATACCGAGTCGGTGCTCAGGCCCTACAACGAGGTGGCGAAGGATCACCTGGTGTTCGGTATCTGCGACAGCGGAAATGAGGAGGGCCGTATCAGTGGTGATAACTGGAGGCTCCTCAAGGCAAGACTTGCGTCAGACGTGCTGGCGCATTGTCTTAAGAACCCAACTGCTACGCCACCGACCTTTTCGGACGCTGGCTGGTACCTAAACGGTGCAAAACTTTTAAAATGCAGTAACAGCAGTTCCATCGCGTTCCTAAAACAGGCAGTACCCAAGCTTAACCACCTTTGGGCCAAAGCCGATTTATCGGTCTGTCACTGGAGCGACATAAAGGTCCGTCCAAGAGCTCGAACTTGGATTCCACCAGGACCAGCAGTGAATCGGATATCCTGAAGTTGATCCGTATCCAAAATCCTGACCTTCCAACCTCCAATTGCAAGGTCATTAAAGTCGATGAACCGGTAGAAGCAGGAAGGTTAGTCTCATTCCTCCTCAACCAAGAATCCCTGGAGCTTTTAAGCAAGAGGGATTACAAGATCTTCTACGGCATGGAAGAACTGGTACTGAAGGTCCATGAGAAAGACGAGAGGCTCATCTCAGGTATGGTTTCCTCTTTGAGCAGTCTTGGATTGGATACCGAATCAGATAGCCTCCCGTCGGACTCACTACCGACAGCTGCCACTTCGACCCAGGCCGTAACGCCAGCTGAGTCAGCAGACGTCAAACAAATGGAACCGGTCGGTACACCAGCTGAGTCAGCAGGTGAGGTAGAGACAGTTTCGCTGCCAAAGCAAAACAGTGGTGAATCTTCCGAGTCGGAGGATGGTGACACCACAGTAATAGAGGCATCTATACCAGTCAGGAATGATGCTCCGACTAGTGCAGATTAATCTACACCATTCCATAGCAGCTTCTGCTAACCTTTTGCTCCGCCTGCAGTCAGGAGGAGAGGACATTGCCCTTATCCAAGAACCTTGGGTGACAAGAGACAACCGCATAGCTGGATTAAGGGCAAAGAATTATTCCTTTCTTTATGCCAAAGGATCAGGTAAACCAAGATCCTGCATTCTAGTAAAAAATAACTCAAAAGCCTTCTTCCTACCAAATTTCAGCGATTCGGACTTCGCATGTGTGGAGTTAGACCTCGAGGGGAAAGACAGGCTATGGATATCGTCAGCGTATATACCCTATGATGCCCACTACCAACACCAAATATACGCGAGACGATAAAGTCAGCCCAAGTAAGCAACATCCCCATAGTGATCGGCGCTGACGCGAATGCCCACCACAACCTTTGGGGAAGCAGTGATACAAACAATCGAGGTGAGCGTCTTTTTGATTTCATCATAGAAACTAACCTCGTAGTATGTAATATAGGTTCTGAACCTACCCTTATTAACAAAATTAGACAAGAAGTAATAGATATTACTCTAGCAACCAACTCCACAAAGCAAATGGATGGTGTCGAAAGATATATCTTTTTCGGTCCATAACTATATTCAATTTAGTTTGGAATTTACCAAACCTCCATCAAAATCCTTTAGGAATCCTAGGAACACTAATTGGCAGGTTTATAACACATTTTTAAATACAGAGCTCAGCACCGAGATAACTCAACCTTGCTCACCATCCGAAATCGACCAGATGGTGGACAAAGTCTCCGGAACTATGAACAAAGCCTTCTTGAAAACTTGCCCAATTAGCAGGCACAGAAACGGCAATAAACCACCTTGGTGGAATTCTAACATAGCAAAACTCCGAAATAATAGTAGGAAGCAGTTCAATATAGCAAAGTCTTCACGATCTCCAGAAGATTGGGATAACTATAAGAACAGCCTCAGGGTCTTCAAAAAAGAGATAAGGAAAGCTCAGCGAGAATCGTGGAGATTATTCTGTAGCAATATAGAAAGGACAAACGATTCTAGCAGATTGAGGAAAATTCTTTCCAAATCGCCTCATATCCCTAGCTTTATCCAGAAACCTAACGGAGACTGGACTAAGTCCACAGAAGAAACATTAAACCTTCTTATGGACACACATTTCCCAGGAAACTCTATAGATACGAACCCATCTATACCCCAACACCACTCTATCATGGACGTTCCGGCAGGAGTAATAAACACCCACACTATTCATTGGGCTGTTAATAGCTTCCTACCATATAAATCTCCAGGCTTAGATGGTATTTCACCAGTGGAACTGCAGAAGGGCATAAAACCCTTAGCCCCCTGGCTCTACGTGATTTTCAACAGCTGCCTTAAATTCAGCTATACCCCATCCTCGTGGAAACGAGTTAAGCTGGTTTTCATCCCGAAATGCGGTAAGACCTCCCACTATAGTCCGGAAGATTTCAGACCAATCAGCCTCTCCTCCTTCCTTCTGAAAACGTTAAAAAGGCTAGTCGATAACCATATCCGTTCAAAACTCAAGGTACAAACCTTATCTAGCTCTCAGCATGCTTACCGGAAAGGTTTTTCAGTGGAAACAGCTCTACATTCGTTAGTAGGCACCATTGAAAAATCTCTTGCCGTTAAAGAATATACTGTGGTGTCTTTCCTTGACATAGAAGGCGCCTTTAATAACGTCAATACAGAATCCATCACAAGAGCGCTCGCTGACCTGAAGGTGGACTGCTGCCTTTGCATCTGGATAGAGCGAATGCTGAACAGCAGGCATATTCTATCCGAGCTCGGGTGCTGCTCAACCAAAAGGCTAGCGCACAGGGGCACACCCCAGGGGGGTGTTCTCTCTCCGCTACTTTGGATATTAGTAGTGAATGAGCTACTCACTTCACTAGAAAATAAAGGCTACAAGGTCGTAGCATATGCTGACGATATTGCCATAGCCATATCAGGTAAATTCCCCCAAACCCTAAGAGATGTAATGAACTCGGCGCTAAATTTAGTAGCGAAATGGACGGACAGCGTTGGGCTCAACGTAAACGCGTCCAAAACTGAACTAGTACTTTTTACTAGGAAATACAAAATCCCGTTCGTAGCCACACCTAAGCTTAGAAACACGGAACTCAGCTTTTCAAACAAAGCAAAATACTTAGGGTTGACCCTCGATAGTAAACTTAACTGGAAACAGAACATTCTAGATCGAACCAAGAAAGCGGAAATCGCCATCTACACCTGTAAAAAGGCTATAGGTCCTAAATGGGGTCTTCAACCTAATATAGTCCACTGGTTGTACCTGGCGGTGGTCAGACCAATCCTGCTTTATGGCGTTCTCGTCTGGTGGCCTGCACTCGAAACAAGGTGCAACACAAACTCTATCGAAAGAGTACAACGATTAGCATGCAAATGCATCACAGGGGCTCTCAGGTCCACTCCCACAGCCGCCTTAGAAACCCTACTTAACATATATCCCATTGATATCTTTGGGAAAATGGTAGCATCTAAAGCAGCCCTAAGACTTAGAGAATCTCTCCAGTGGTCAAGCTCACAAATTGGCCACATGAAAATTTTACAAAACTCCAACCTCAGAGTAACAGATTACATATCCCCATCTATTGATTTCAATATCAAATATAACACCACCATCCCTGACAGATCCGCATGGGAGGAAGGTATCATTCTAAATGACGCCGCAATCGAAATCTATACAGATGGTTCCAAAACTTCGGAGGGCACAGGACTAGGTATATTTTCCGAATCACCTAGAATAAACGTAGGTCTCCGACTTCCGGACCACTGTAGCATCTTTCAGGCGGAAATATCGGCCGTTCGTGAAGCAGCGCGCAGACTCTCTATACACCCGATAGATGGTAAGTCTATCGTCCTTTATATAGACAGTCAGTCAGCGATTAAAGCTCTGGAAACGCCAACAATAAGATCTAAGTTGGTTAAACATTGCCGCGAATCTCTTAACGAGATTGCGGACAAATGCAACATTACTCTGTGCTGGGTCCCAGGACACAGAGATATTCCAGGCAACTGTAAAGCGGATGAACTAGCTAGACAAGGCACCGTACTTCCTCTCGATGTTAATAGAGAGGTACCGGCACCACCAATACAATTAATGAAAATCCGAATGTTTAACGAAGCGCAATCTAATGCAAACAACAGATGGAGTAATTTAGCTACGTGCGCATCGACCAGGAAGATCTGGCCCTTACTTGACGCAAAGAAAACCAAAAATCTCCTTTCATTAAATAGAAGGAACATAAGCCTCACAATAGTCACCTAAGAATAGTCACAGGACACTGCTTGTTAGGTAGACACGCCACTAGAATGGGTGTCCCAGCAAACGATTTCTGCAGAAGCTGCAGAGATGAAGAGGAGGAGGAGAATAGTCTCCACCTCCTTGGCGCATGACCAGCGCTAGCCACACTAAGAAAGAAGCTACTAGGCGAATACTTCTTTGAGGACCTAAGTGACCTGTCTAACATAGACATTAGAAACTTAAATAGATACATAGGTAAATCCAACTGGTTTAGCTGAAATGCCCCCCTCCACATCACCACCACCCCTCCTTCCTCGTTATTGGTTACTATCAATCCCCAAGAGGTACTGCAACAGACACCTCCAAAGATCGATAGCTAACCCCCCCATAGCACTAGACCAGTGCCTGTAAATAACATTACTGCATAGAGGTAACAGAGATTGATTGAGTCAATCAATCCCCCTATTACTCACATGCACACTACCTACACGGTGAACTAGGTATTAAGGGTTTGACTGAAGCAGTCACCCTACCTAGCCAAACCATCCCCTAAAGTTCGACTGCATACCAGTGCAAGATTGACTGCATCAGTCATCTCGCTCTACTTTGCATTCCCCACTATTTCCACGGTCCACCTAGGTACGGGTTCGATTGAAACAATCACCCTACCTAGTTCACACTTTATACATAGCAGTACTTAGAGTTCGATTGAATCAGTCACTCTATGTACGCTTATGCTTCTCTACACCTACACGGTCCACCTAGGTATGAAGGGTTTGACTGAATCAGTCACCCCAACTAGTCAAATTGCATGCATAACAGTAATTAGAGTTAGACTGAATCAGTCACTCTACTATACGTATGCACCTCTACGCCTACACGGTTTATGGGACCTGCCAATAATAACTTGCATACACAGTATAGGGGGTTCGATTGAATCAATCACCCCCCATCACTTGCTGCACACTATACCTTCTCGGTACACCTTGACTTCAGGGTTGACTGAGTCAGTCACCCTCTCTACCCTTTTCAGTCAGCATTCTCAGCCAACACCCTCATGAGAAAGGTTAAGGTTCCCCTGGTTACCGGTGACTCGACCGGTCATTACTCATGTGGTATCACAATGGACCCATGTGGTCTAAGTGTGTCCTGACCCTGTCAGGACAGCCACCTTTACCTAACCTAGCTACAGTGTCAATACATATGTTTTTGTCTTTGATTTTTAGTGGTTCAGGTGTATAATTAATTTGTTTGTGAATATTACCTGTATTGTTTTGTGTTCGTTTATTTTAATGTGCCATTCATCAAACCATTTGACAGTATCGTCGATGATTTTTTGTAGCTGAGTAGTTGCTGTATGTAAGCATTTGTTAGAGTAGAGGAGAATGGTGTCGTCAGCAAAGGCAGCGATCATCGATGTTGTCTGAGTCGGGAGAGCAATGTCACGGTTATAAATATTGTATGGAAGTGGTCCAAGTACACTGCCTTGAGGAACTCCAGCTCGGGTTGTGTATAATTTTGAGTGCTTGTCCCTGTATTTAATATAAAATTGAATGTCGGTTAAGTATTGTAGCTTTTGATTAGTAAGTAGAAATCAGTTGGTAAAGATTTTTTAGTTTTTGCAGTAGTCCAACGTGCCATACTGAGTCAAATACTTTTGCAACGTCAAGAAATACTCCTACGCAGAATCTTTTCTCTTCGAGGTCGGTTGAAATTTTGTTGGTTACTCTATGAATTTGTTGGATTGTCGAGTGTTGTTTTCGGAATCCGAACTGGTTATCTGAAATTGCATTTGAAGTAGTCACGATGGGTTCCACACGATCGCATAACAGTCTTTTAAAGATTTTTGATTGGACTGGGAGGAGACTGATTGGTCTATATGAAGTTGTTTGGGTTGCGTCTTTTCCAGGTTTGGGTATCGGTACTACTTCAGCTACTTTCCAGACTTTTGGAAAGTATTGTAGTGGAATCATCGCATTATAGACATTTCGGATGTACTGAAGTGCTCTTTTGGGGAGTTTGTTCAGTAGTTCTCCTGTTAGTAGGTCATATCCTGAAGCTTTATTGTGGTTCACTTTGTCTTTAATGCATTCCTCTATTTCAGCTTTTGTTACGTTTTTGATTCTGGTGTTAGTAGTACTACTTGTGGGTTGTTGTGGAAGGCGAGTGTTGTCTCCGTCATTGGAGAATGTTTTCCAGTAGTTTTTGGCTAGGGTGTCTGCTTTATCCTTATTTTCTCTGTCCCAATTACCGTCATCTTTTTTCAGTGGTGGATAATGAGGTATCTTGTATTTGATTTTTTATTTGTTTTCCATAGCGAATAGTTGGTTTCGGATGTTGGAGTTTGGTTGGTTGGTTGGTTGGGTAGGATCGGCCCTCGATGAGGATGTACTTAGACAAGAAAGTAGGTCCATTGTACTGCCGAAGTGTAAGGCGGGTGGGTCACCCTCTTACTCTTGGAACCATTTGCTTCGTTGAATAAAGGCGTGAATTTTAGCCATGCAGGCGTTGCCGAGATGTTGGCGAGCGCAGGACAGGCGCACAGGAGATGACTGATGGTCTCTTCTTTCTCTTCATCTCTGCAGCTTCTGCAGAAGTCATTATGAGGGATACCTAATCTTTGGGCATGTCTTCCTATGACGCAGTGTCCAGTGAGGACATTTGTTATTTTTGAGAGGGTTCCTCTCTTGTGCTTCAAGAGTCCGATGGACCTGGATTTATTGAGTGTCGGCCAGAGCTGTCTGGCGGTATAACATTGGTCTAGATGTTGCTATCGATGATTGGCTACTTTCTCGGCATCAATTTGAATAAGGTACTTAACATAAGACGCTGGCGCTTCGATGTCGGTGATGCTTATGCTATCTGTACCAGGGGAGCCTTGTCGTGTTAGTTCGTCGGCTGCACAATTCCCCGGTATGTCACAGTGACCTGGTACCCAGCAAAGGGTGATGTTGTACTGACCAGCTATCTCGTTAAGAGATATGCGATAGTCTTTCACTGCCTTAGATCTCGTAGTGCTGGATACGAGGGATTTGATGGCTGCCTGACTGTCGACATAAATAACAATATCAGGTGTTGATAGTGCGCTAGCCGCCAGCCAGTCAGCGGCTTTGCGAACTGCGGTGATTTCGGCTTGAAAAATGCTGCAGTGGTCTGGAAGGTTAAAGGAGAGGTGTATGTCCAGATCTTCTGAGAAAGTTCCGGCACCGACTCCGTCCTTGGTTTTGGATCCGTCCGTGAAAATTGACAGCGATTCGTTGTAAAGGACATTGCGTTGCGTTCACTCACTTCTGTCCGGTATCGAGTGCATATAGCCCTTGTTAAAATCATATTCAGTGGGCAGATATTCAGTGGAATTGGGAAGATGACGGTGTATCGAAAGTATATTGGCATGTCCCGTGTGTTGCTCCTTCCACTACTTGGAGCCTCTCAGCCTCATTGCCCAGCTGACAGCCAATTGTTTACTGACGATGTCAATCGGGAGCAGGTGGAGCATGGTTTGGAGCGCCGCTGTGGGAGAAGTTCTCAGTGCACCGGCAATGCTGAGACATGCAACTCGCTGAGTTTTTTCCATTATGGGTAGGTTGGATTTCTTCTCCAAGGCGGGCCACCATACCAATACTCCATACATGGGAATCGGTTTAATGACCGACGTGTATAGCCAGTGCATGATGCTTGGTTTAAGACCTCAGGTGGAGCCTATTGCTTACTTGCAGATGTATAGGGCCGCCAGCGATTTCCAGGCCCGTTCGACGACATTCTCTTTCCAAATAAGCTTGCGGCTAAGCTTTAGGCCTAAATAGCTAGCACTATTTGAAAGCTTGAGGGTAGATCCCCTTATCTTGGGCGGAGTGAAGTTAGGGAGCTTGTGTTTTCTTGTGAATAGAACTAGCTCGGTCTTCGTCGGGTTAACGGAGAGGCCGCATTTATCGGTCCATCCGAGCAGTTCATTTAGAGTAGACTGCATGACATCGGCCAGCGTCTGCGTATATTTGCCTGTTGTTAGAATGGCGACATCGTCTGCATAGGCAATAACATTGCATCCAGTTTTTTCGATATTTAGAAGGGCCTCGTTGAGCACCAAATTCCACAATAGTGGAGACAGTACACCCCCTTGAGGGGTGCCTCGATGTGCATGTCGCTTGACAGTGCTACTTCCGAAGGATGCTGTTATTACCCTGTTCTTTAGAATGTGTTCTATGAAACAACAGATGAGTTCGCAAATGTTGAGCCTGCGTAAGGCACTGGTAATCGAATTTGTTTCAACGTTGTTGAAGGCTCCCTCTATGTCTAGAAATGACACTAGGGTGAACTCTTTGATTGAGAGTGATTTTTCGATATGGTGGATGATGGAGTGCAAATCCGTTTCGACAGATTTACCTTTTTGGTAGGCGTGCTGTGACGTGGATAGTAGGGTGCTATCAATAGTGGCCTTGATGTGTAGGTCCAGGATTCTTTCCAGAATCTTGAGAAGGAAGGACGTTAGACTAATAGGTGTGCGATGTCTTGCCTGCTTTGGGTATAAAGACCACTCTTACCTCGGTCCAGGCAGTTGGTGTTGTTCCGAGCTCAACACAAGCCTTCAGAATGCAGAAAAGATACTGCCATACTATGTTGAAGGCCGTCTGGACCTGGGCCGGAAAAATACCATCCGGTTCTGGGGATTTGAATGGTTCGAAACTGTTTACTGCCCATTTCAGCTTATCTTCGCTGATAAGGTGAGGAGGTGCCTGTGGGCGTGCAACATTTACCAGGGCGCGATCATCGTTGGGGGTAGGCGTGCAGCCGGGGAAGTGATTGTCCATGAGCAGGTTGAGCGATGCTTCGTCCGATTCCGCCCAGGATCCATTGGGATTCATAAGGACACTAGGTATAGTTAGTGTTTTGGAGAGGACTTTTCGCAGTCTAGAGGATTGAGACGTGTTGTCAATACTCTGACAAAAGCCGCGCCAGGAGGCTTTCCGAGCCTCTATTTTGAAGTCCTTCGGACTTTTTTGTAGATCTCCCAGTCCAATGGTAGCCTTGTTCGTTTGGCTTTATTGAATTGTTTCCTGCTTGTGCAGCAAAGACTGTTAAGTTCTGCATTCTATAATGGGGGACGATTGCCCACCTTTCTTCTTGTGATCGGACAGGATTCGATGAAAGCTGTATTAAGTGCAGAAGTTAGAACGGTGTTAAGCTTGTCTAATTCCAATTGTGTAGTTGGTGTAGTGACACTTGATTGGATAGTTTAGGAGAGAGGGATTTATTGTGTAAGCACCAGTCGGTTTTCCGTCGATTGCGGAAGACCAAGGGTGCGGTACTGTGACAAATTTCCAGTTTGTACTCCAGAGAGCGGTTATCGGAAAACGAATGACTGTCAGATACAGTCCAGTTGGAAATTGCAGGATAGATACTAATACTCGAAAATAGACCTACCTCGAGGGTTAGTGTCGGTACTTCCTCATAGATCATGGTGCGCGTTGGTGTCGCACCCCAATATGCTGGCTTCTCTTCTCCTCCTTGCTTCCTCTACCACTTCTTCCACTTCTTTGGATGGAACAGACTCGGGGTCTTCATATGGTAGGTATCCTGACGCCAGCCAGATGGTGGTGTTTTTTGATTTAAGCAGTGTTACTGCTAGGTCTCTTGTGCTATGGTGGGGAATAAAAGTAAAGTTTAAGGAAGTTTTAGCAAGAATGCAAGCTCGGGTTCTACCTACATCCTTCGCGTGGTATAGCGTATATCCTGGGGCCCTCAGTCCTATGACGGTGTCATCTCTTATCCAAGGTTCTTGGATCAGGGCAATGTCAAAGCCTCGTTCACTGAGGCGAAGAAGCAGGTTAGCGGATGCTAAGGAAGAATGGTGGAGACTAATCTGTATCAGTTTGAGCATCATTATCAGTGTAGTGAATACACTACATTCACCAAGTGCACCCTACATTTTCCACCACCACCATGACCTGCCAACCAATCGCCACCGAATTACGCTCAGTGCATTATCGCTTGGTTCCCACACAAACCAGTCCAACCAATGTATCGCTTGGTTCCCACACAACCTAGCTCAACCAATGTGATTTACGACTCGCTCGTATTATCACTTAGCTCACACCCATAAAATACCAAAGTGATGACCTCATAAATAGGTCTCTCTTTCAGTATACATTCTCTCAATATACACAAAGTAGGGCATGCGAACGCGGAAACAGAACATAAACAAACCGAGTCGGTTTGTTTGGGTACAATGCCGATGATGCACTTGAATGCGTTAAACAACATTTGTGTTCAATAATCAGAAATAGGTACAATGCTGATAATGGCACTTGTGCCTGTGACTGAGGATTGCCGAATGTTTTGAACTAGAAACTGAACCGAAAATAGCTGATCGATGGCTATGGAAATTGCGTAAGGCATGGGCATAGTGCAATGGTGGAAGGGATAGATTCCCGATAGAAAATAAGTATAAAAGGGAAGGATTAAAAGGAAGAGGCACAGAGTAGAAGATAATAACTTCATACTGACGGTTGCAGCCTAGCCTCGACACCGGACCGTTCAGCAATAAATACGATAATAAAACCTTACTTAAAGTCTTTAACACTCCCGATTAGCACTCTTCTCTTCGTTAGAAGAAAGCACGGTGCTAACCGGTCAGAACATCAGCTGATACAGACCTCTCCATGACGGTAGCGTTTAGGTCATCGGGGAATGATGGTCGGTCCGCCGTGAAAAGCCTTACATCAATCACCTTCAGACCACAACGGATCTTAAACTCCTTCGCGCGGAGTAGAGGTAGTGATTCGGCAGTTAAAGAGATGATTACCGAGCGGCCAGAGCTCTTGGTGTCATTATCCGTCTTTTTAGAGCTCGGTGGCTCCTCAAATGCCTTCCAGTCCTTGACTGGTTGGTCCGGATTCTGATAGGTAATAAGGCTAAGGACTTTTGCTGGCTCGGGCGGTTCGAGTTTAACCCAGATTCTTGCTTTTGGCCTGTGGGGGATTTGGCTCCGTTCCACCGCCTTGAGCTTGGCTCCTGGCCAGATTTCACCTATGCTGCTAATGGCAGCGGCGATGAAGTCGACCGAGTTCTGATCGTCGCATGCGATCAGCTTGACAAAGCCTTGATGTCAGCCAGCGTCTTGAAAGGTGGATGGAGAGTTAGGATGAGTTAAAATACGCTCTTAAAGGCAGTTCATCACTCTGCCTTTAATGAGCCTCCACTTATCGTAGGAGATAAGTGGAGTTAGGTTAGTTAAGTAGTTTTTTAATTTATTGTTTTGAACCACTATTAAGCTTTCCTTCAGGATTTTTATTGCTCTTTTAAGTTCTTGTTTGTCCGATGGTAGTCTTGTAGTTTGCCGCTTCTTCTTTAGCTTTCTTTTCTTTTTTACCTGTTTTTTTATGTGGTCTGGTGTGTAACTGTCTTTTATTGTTTGGTTAATTTTTGGTGTAGTTCGGAAAGCAGCTTCGTTTACTGTGTCGTTAAAGTAGATAATTGTTCTTTCAATATCTGTTTGCGATGTAAGAGGTATATTAATTTGTAGGTTTGAATCCAAGTATTATTTGAATGCATCCCAGTCAGTTTTGTTGTTGTAGAATTTTAACTGTTCATTGGTGTGTGTGATGTCTTTGTGTACTCTAGGACAAGAGGTGAGTGGTCAGATGAAAGTTCAAAGCGCCAGCTTATCAACAGGTTGGAGACACTTACGTTTTTTTTTGTAATGCAGAAATCAAGTAGGTCTGCTTATGTACTTACAGTTATTCCTTTTAATTGCGTTAAGTAGGTTTATTCCTTTCTTAATTGTTATTCTTGATCCCCATGCCATATGTTTGACGTTGAACTCCCCTACTAGTATGAATCTGTGTCCTAATGTCCTTATATAGTCGTCCTATTATTTCGTTGTAATTGTGTGTTTGGGAGGGCGGTAAAGAGCAGAGATTGATAGTGGTCCTTTGTTATCTTTTAGTTGAATTATTGGTAGATTGGATGTGTTCTGTTTTATATTGTTGTAGTTCCGTGCACTTTATTTTATCTCTGATGACGATCGTTAAACCTCCATGGGCGGTCCCGTCGGGGTGGTTTGTTGAGTAGATGTTGAAGCCAGGAATATTGAAGAAGCTTTTATCAGTGAAGTGAGTCTCTGATACTTGTAGTACGTCAACATTGTTGTCTCTAATAAATTGTTTCACTTCTAAATAGTGTTGATTGAGTCCGTTTGCATTCCAAATTATGATTTTAAGTGATTTATGTTTGGGGTCCATTAAGTTTTGTAATTAGCTGTTTCATCATATCTTTTGGTTCGGTGATTTCGTTTCTTTGATCTGGCACTTGTTGTGGTTGGGGCTTGGGTATGAGTATCGGAGCAGCAGAATCAGAGTTATGTTGAATATGTGGAATAATGGGAGGGATTGGAGTGATTACATTCGCGTAGGTCACACCGATTTTAAGTGAGGAACTAATGTTCCCTTGTTTTGGGTGCTGTTCTTGGTTTGTTGGATATTTTGTTCATAATGGTGGAAAGCGTTGTATTTTAAGTGTTCTGTATATTTCGCATCCTTTGTAGTTGGCAGTGTGGTTACCTCCACATAACGCACATTTTATGTTGTCTTCCCTAGTTGACATTTGGCAGTCCAGTGTTTTATGTCTCCCAGCACATTTGACACATACCGGATCTTTTGCGCAATCATTTTTGTATGGCCATACTGTTGGCAGTTGGTGCATTGAGAGATGACTCTTTTGTGATGTGGTGTCGCGAAGGATACTTTGCAGTTTAAAAGTTGGGAAATATTGTATATGTTCAAGAAATACCTCCGAGATGTCACTGAGGTCACTGTCCCATGCAAAGGTGGGGTAAATAAACACCCCCAACAATCAACACTATATACCAAATGTCAATTACGTATATTAAAAACACTATAAAAATTGTATAATGTAAATAATTATTACAGTCCACAACTGAAAATCGAAAATAAAACAACACAGTTCTTATAACGTTTTAAAAGACTTTATTTTCCAGTAAAGTTACAGTGATTTTTACAGCACTCTTTTTTCAGTAAAGATTACAGTGATAACCCTACCCTTTAACGAACCCAGTGGTATCGGAAACATTTGGTCCTTTTCGAGCCGGATATTTATTGTGTGTGGAACTATTCTGAACCCTAACTCCATTAAAAACAAAACAATTATTGCAACAATAAAACTACACAAACACTATACCCTACACATAAAGTGCAAGTGCAATCCACAGTGCTTTGAACTAATTTTATTGTGCAAATCGGGAATCCCGCGCCGCGCATATCAACACAGACAACTCAAGGCAGAAAAAGTAAGTCCTTTCTTTTCCATTTCTTTTTTGTTCTTTTTTTATATATTCATAAAACAAAGTCCTACAATGTCCTTTGGGGAACTCCAGAAAATGCTTTCGGAGCAATTAAAGCGTGATTTTGCCAACTTTAAGAAGATAGGTGAATCACGGCGAAAGCCAAATTATCTGTCGAGTCGTCTTTCTCTTTTGGAAGATAAATTGGCAACGGCTCGACGATATCACGAAGAAATTGTGAGTGCAGGCAAGTTGGAGATGGAGTTAACGAAAGGGGAGTTAATTAAGGTGTATGAAACAATTGAAGAAGATTATTTGGACTATCGCAGTGAGTTGTTAGATGCAATGGAAAAATGCGCGTCAGATTCATTAGCATCAAAAACTACATCGGTCACTCCTGCGGCAATGCCTATATCGTCTCTAACGCCTACGGTCTCTAATTGCAAAGAGCTTCGCCTTCTTAAGATCAATATGCCAACCTTCGCAGGGTCATATGCGTCATGGCGTTCATTCCATGACATTTTTGTATCATTGGTACATACCAATACCTCTCTTGGTGAGATAGAAAAATTGCACCATCTCAAAGCGAGTCTCACTGGTGAAGCGGAGCGCCTTTTGCAGCATTTAGGTCTTGATGCGGGAAATTATGCTAAAGCATGGGAACTTCTTAAGGGAAGATACGACCACAAACGGGTCTTAGTTAAAACCCAACTCAAGCTTCTTTTGTCTCAGTTGCCTATAGTCAAGGAATCTGCAAATGGACTCAAAACCATTCTAGATACTTCGCAAGAATGCATTCACGCTTTAAAGAATTTAGGGTTGCCAATAGACCATTGGGACGCAGTGGTAATCTACGTGCTTCTGCAGAAAATTTCAAGCTCGACCCAACAGCTGTGGGAGGAAAAGTTAGGAAGTAGTAAGGATTTGCCAACGATGAAAGAATTTTTAGAATTTCTGGAAACCCGTTTTAGAACATTAGAGGCGGTAGATCAGCAGGAAACAACACGACCGGCATCAAAGGTTTGGTCAAAACCAAATCCAACCACCAAAGCTTTTCACTCCAAGATGCAGTCTAAGGAACCCTTTCAGTGCAAAGCGTGCCATCAAAGTCAACATTCGTTAAGGAAATGTAGGCGTTTTCTGAGTTTGGACACTGCGCACAAATACCAAATAGTGCGTCAAATAAAGATATGTGAGAACTGTCTCGCTTACAGCCACGCAACATGCGATTGTCCGAGCTTGAAATGCTGTTACTTTTGCCAACAACGACATCACTCCCTTCTGCATCCAACTACCAATGGTCAATTCAACCAAACCACACTCACACACACAACCACACCCAACACATTCCCAACGACACCACGGGTGCAACAGTACTTTTCAAACACCCAAACTAACGAGGTATCTGTAAATCCAGATGCACCTGTATACATTCCCAGAGGTGAACAACCAATTACTAGTACTTCGCGGAATGCCTTTCATACCACACCGCACCAAAGCACGCAAGTACTATTAGCTACAGCAGTTGTTAAGGCAATGTCAGCTGATGGAAGATACATTGACCTGCGCGCCTTAATTGACCCAGGCTCAGAAGCGACTTTCATTTCCGAAACAGCTGCACAACTGCTTAAGCTAAGGAAGCACCGGACACTTGTTAAAATATCTGGGTTAGGGAAGGTCAGCAGTGGCACAAGCAAAAATTATGTTGACATCGTTTTTACATCACGTTGTTCGAGGTTCGAAAGTGCCACCAAGGCCTTCATATTTAAGTCACTGACTGGGCTTCTCCCGGCCCAACAGACAATACTTAACAAGTGGAACCACATCAAGTATCTACAATTAGCAGATCCTGCTTTCCATGTGCCAGCGCCAATAGATCTGCTCCTCGGAAGTGATGTTTATTCCGAAATCATCCTTCCTGATATCGTCAGAAGTGAGGAACCAAACACGCCCATTGCCCAAAAAACCCAATTGGGATGGATCGTCCTGGGAAAAGTCCAGAATGAAGTCTCACGAGCTGTACGCAGTTTCGTCCAACTTCTAGATCTTGACGATCAGATGCGCAAATTTTGGGAGATCGAGGAAATGCCTTTTCAAGTCCATGCGTCAAAAGAAGACATCCAATGCGAAGAATCCTTTTTAGCGAACACTACACGACTCGCCGATGGACGTTACGAAGTAGCGCTCCCCTTCAAAGAAGGAAGACATCCAGAATTAGGATCTAGTAGAGAGGGTGCTCTTCGTCGATTTACTCAGCTTGAGCGGCGATTCCAAAACGATCCGAAGCTACACGAAAGATACTCAAATTGCATCAAGGAGTATGAGACCTTGAATCACATGGAGGAAATAGATCTGCAAAATAACATGTCCATCACCACAAGGAAACATTATTTCCTTCCACATCACGCTGTTTTCAAGGAATCTAGCTCCACGACTAAATTAAGGGTCGTATTCGACGCAGCTGCCAAGGCATCAGATGGAACGTCACTAAACGAACACTTAATGGTGGGCTCCAAACTGCAAAAAAACATTGTAGATATAATTTTAAGATGGAGAAAGTATCGATTCACTTTCACGGCAGACATCGAGAAGATGTATCGACAGGTGCTAGTGAAAAACTCAGATAGATACTACCAAATGATCTTCTGGAGGGCAACCAAAGAGGAACCAGTTAAGACCTTCCAACTAAAAACAGTGACGTTTGGTACGGCCAGCGCACCTTATTTAGCGATCCGCGTGTTACACAAGATTGCAAAAGATGAAGCGTCGAGATACTCATTAGGGGCCCAAACTGTTCGAGAGGAAATGTACGTGGATGACTTGATTAGTGGAGCGGACTCTATCTACGAAGTTCGTCAAAAACGCAATGAAGTACGTAACATCCTATACTCCGCAGGGTTTTACCTTCGTAAATGGGCAAGTAATGCTAAAGACCTTGTCGACGACATTTCTGCTCAGGATCGCGAGATCGATTTTGAGCTGCCTCTAGAGTCTTCGGAGCACATCAAAACTTTAGGAGTCAACATCTCTTTTCAGATCATACAGCCAGATATCGACGAGGTAACAAAGAGATCAATGCTTTCGGAGATTGCCAAACTCTTCGACCCGCTTGGCTGGATATCTCCATGTGTGATCAAGGCCAAAATCATGATGCAACAACTGTGGGGTAGAGGTTCAGACTGGGACCAGCGAGTCCCTGCTGAGATCAAGCATCAATGGGAAGCGTTTCGCCGAGAGCTTCCATCGATAGGGCTTATTAAAATTCCTCGATGGATCAATACCAAAAACAACTGCAAGGCGATAGAGCTGCACGGCTTCAGCGATGCATCAACAAGGGCCTATGGAGCGGCCGTGTATATTCGGGTTCTAGACCATCAGAATGTAATACACATGCACCTTCTATTGTCCAAGACAAAGGTGGCTCCGCTCAAAACAATAAGCCTTCCGCAACTAGAGCTTTGTGGAGCTGTTGTCCTAGCTTCATTGCTACATTACACAGCACAAATTCTCGATCTTCCGAACGCTAAAGTATATGCGTGGTCCGACTCCAGCATAACTCTTGCCTGGATCCGAGCTCCTCCTGCCAAATGGACAACATTTGTAGGTAACCGCGTTTCAGAAATCCAACGCCTTACCGATCGCAATGTCTGGCGACATATTCCAACGGATCACAACCCAGCCGACCTAGAATCACGGGGAGTTTCACCTTCAGCATTAGAGGCACAGCAACTGTGGTGGAGAGGACCCTCATTTATGACGAACTGCTGGGATTTCGGAATGCCAGTCCAACCAATGAACATCGACACGGAGGAGGAGAAGCGTCCGGTCAAAACCCACTGTGCTCTAACGCAAGACATCAACTCAGATGATATTGGCAAAATCATCCTTAAATATTCGCGGTTGTCGAGGTTAGTCCGCATTTGAGCCTTCTGTCTGCGTTTTGGGCGTTACTGCAGAACGTCGGCGAAGTGTCGAGAAGTGGGCCCCCTGGAACCGGAAGAACTGCAGATAGCAACACGATTAACCTTTAAATCGGCTCAAATGGACATGTTTCAAGACGATGTCCGAGAGTTAGACAAGGAATCATCTCCACTTCAGCGATTTAAATCACTAAACGCATTTATCGATGGACATGGCATTCTACGCGTAGGTGGGCGACTTCAAAACTCGAATCTACCCTATAGCCAACAACACCCGGTGATTTTGAAACCAAACCACCACTTTACTGAACTAGTAATATCGGATGCACATGAAAAAACTCATCATGGAGGGATACACCAAATGGTAGCATACATACGTACCGCATACTGGGTGATCCAAATTAAAAGGAGCGTGGAACGTTGCATTCACAAGTGCGTCGTGTGTTTCCGACACAAAGCTTCAACAATGCAGCAGTTGATGGGAAGTTTACCATCACCCCGAGTACGCATGTCAAGGCCATTCAGCATAACTGGTGTTGATTACGCTGGGCCTACAGGTGGTGTGAAATCAGTTAAACACCATCTAAAAAGAGTCGTGGGAAACGAGAAGCTCACATTTGAGGAACTCTCCACGTTTCTGATGCAAGTAGAAGCGTGTTTGAATTCGAGACCTCTGTGTCCTCTTTCCGACAACCCAGAAGAGTTAGACGTCATCACGCCAAGACACTTCTTAATCGGTGAATCGCTGCGTGCCATACCACAAGGTGATACTTCACTCGGAACCATAAGCTACATCGACAGATGGAGACGAGTCCAGATGCTAGCCGACACATGCTGGCATAAATGGAGTAGTGAGTACATTTCCCGTCTACAACAAAGCCCAAAATGGGCTAAAATTGAAAAGGCACCGAACATTGGGGACTTAGTCATCGTAAAAGATGAAAGACTGCCACCAACTCAATGGATACTCGCGAGAATTTAGGCAACACATCCTGGAAAGGATAACTTAGTCCGCGTCGTAACATTAAAAACCAAAAATGGTCAAATAAAGCGCCCTATTGCAAAGATTTGTTACTTACCTTCAAATACATCCAACGAAGACGAAACCATAGCTTAACCAGCTAACACCAGCAGCAGCCTTTTATTTTGGGAGTCACAGGTGAACCTTACCATCATCACCATCATCATATTATAATACAACATTATAAGCAAGCAGATCACACGAAACCAATAATCTAACAACCTTAATCTATTAACAAACATTCACAACACATTAATTAATTTAATAGTATTAATCACAACACTCACAACACATTAATTAATTTCATAGTATTAATAATAATAATAATAATAATTCTAAAACAACGCACAAATGCATTCTAAACATGAACAAATAAAATTAAAAATCCTCGAACAAATTGGCATATTAAGATGCAATCTGTCATAATAACAGCAATTGGAGGTTATCCAACCCGAGCGAGAGAGAACGATTATTCATCTGAAAAGAAGACTTCAATCATTGCAGCGCGAGGGAGAAAGGCAACAGGGTCGTCCACGGAGTGCATACACTCTATAAGCTTATCGCACGGAACTATTGTCTCACTGTTCACTCCTTTGTGTTACATTAGATTGTGTTGTCCACTGTGTTCTGTTTCATTTTATTAATTACGCTTGTCTTTACATGTTAACACCTCCAATGAAAGCAGATATTATGGCCGATAACCCAGAGCACCAGGGCTGGCATATGATATTACGGTCGATAACACAGAGCGCCGGGGCTGGCATGCGGTACACGAAATTATTTGAGAACTCCCTTCACAGGCGGGGAGAATGTTCAAGAAATACCTCCGAGATGTCACTGAGGTTACTGTCCCATGCAAAGGTGGGGTAAATAAACACCCCCAACAATCAACACTATATACCAAATGTCAATTACGTATATTAAAAACACTATATAAATTGTATAACGTAAATAATTATTACAGTCCACAACTGAAAATCGAAAATAAAACAACACAGTTCTTATAACGTTTTAAAAGACTTTATTTTCCAGTAAAGTTACAGTGATTTTTACAGTACTCTTTTTTCAGTAAAGATTACAGTGATAACCCTACCCTTTAACGAACCCAGTGGTATCGGAAACAGTATATGTTTTTGTTGTGTGGATTGTTCTCAAGTTCTATGGAGATTAATGGAAGGGGTTTTTTGGTGCTTCTTTGCTGCAAGTTGTGTATATTAATTACTTTATGACCCATTACTTCGAGCTCCTGTTTGATGTCTTCTTGGTCGGCAGAGTGGTGCATGTTGCGCAGTACTACCTTAAAGCCTTCTCTCATTCTTGGTTTTAAATGTGTAGTATTTAGTGTTTTTTTGGTGAAGTGTTTTTATAATTATTATGTAGAATTTAGACTTGGGTGTTTGAATTGTTATTTCATTGTTTTGTAATACTTTTAGTTCCTAATTTTTATTTGCCACTACATTCAGAGCACTTATCAAAGTCTTAATTCAATCTACGCCTTCAACATATATTGGTCAATATTGACGGATTTTCTATCTTTCGTTGCTTTTTTTGTAGCTATTTTGGGTTTATTCTTAATTGGTTTCGAATTCGGGCGCATGGAATTTTTAAGCGTATCACGCCTTTTTTGGAGGTCTTTCGCCAATTCACAACCTCGATAATTCGCCGGATGTTTTCCTTTGCAGTTTATACAAGTGGCTGGGGTTTGCTTATTTAGGTGACACTCTTCCGAAAGATGTTTACCCGCGCATTTAACGCATCGCGGTTCTTTCGGGCAGTACGTCTGCTTATGATTAAAGCCTTGACAGAGCTTACACTGCGGGATCGATCTGCATCTCTTACGCATAGATTCGATTTTGACCACGATGTTTAGGATAGTCTTAATACCATATATAACATCTTATTTTCGTCTTTATCAAAACTTAGCATAAATAGTGGAAGTCCGCGCTTTACCAATTTTTCTTGATCTCCCCCGACTGTTGCTTCTCCTTCTTGATAATATTGACGGCATCAAAAATTTGAGCCCTAGATTCATAAACATGGGTCGCACAGACCCTCTCATTTGAGATATCAGTCATAGCATGCTGTGTGAAAGATATACAAACACGTGCACCTCAGTAGCTTCCTAAAGATTTTAATTATATATTTAAAATAAATGTTCCTTCAAGTAAACTATGTGTTTTTTTTTTTTTTTTTTTAAATATTTATAAATAGTAAATAAGATAAATTTGAAAGTAAGGGGTCTCACAGACCTATATTTATGAACGATGTAACAATGAATATAGTTTATGAATCTAGGGTTAAAGCCTTTGTCTTGAAGGTCATTTATAACATCTTCTTAAATGCACGAGGGGTGGAGTCCCCTTGATACAACACGCAATTGTCTTTCTAACCTTTATCTATAAGTACTCCACTGAATTTTCTCGGCATTCAATTTTTGGGACACTTCTCGGTAACCGTCGGCATCATCGACATTGGTTTTCCATGTATTGTTTCGGAGAGATGTCACCTTAAGCTTCGATGTCAGCGTTCCTTTAAGGAGGCAATGCAACTTATTATAGTCCGTAATTCCAACGAGGTTTATCGGTGGCGGAGGACGTAATTTTATTTGTTTTGGCTTTTCTTGCAACTCCTTGTGCTTTCCATCTTTTTGTGGCTCGACTTCCGTTAAGGAGCAGGCTTGCGTTTTTTGCTAGGTCATTTCTTTTCGATCCAATTCGTTTCACGTGGTATTCGCGACTTGATGAGCGATGTGGGCTAACAGTCTTTCTTTTTGTAGATACGTGTTTTTTTGGGGCATTATTTTCTCGCCTTAGTAAGTCTACCTCTTTTTTAAGTTCACGATTGAGTAGCTCCATTTCGGTAAGCTTGGGACAGAGTACGTCGTTTTCCTCCTCAATGCTTTTTAATTTCGCTGAGTCTCCTTTTTTATGCGCTTGCGCTTCCGGCGGACTCCTTTTTCCGGAGACGTTCGATCTTGCTGGTCGAGATCGAGATACCCTTGTACTTTTTAGGAAGGGATTTATTAGTTCCAATAACTGGCTCTCCCCAGAATCCGTAGAGCCGACCTCCGAAGAGGATGGATTTTCCAGTGAACCGTTTTGTTTTGTTCATTGCATTTTTTGTATACACTACGCTCGGTATACGGAGGGTGGATTTTAGTCGCCTCTTACGACAGGCATGCCTGCATCGGGTATGTTCATTGTCACTGGAGTAAGGAGCCCTTCAAAAAGGGAACTTCTGATCGTCGTAATGTCAATGTTTGATCCATTGGGGTCGGTTAATCATTTTACCATTACTGCCAAGTTGCTAATGCGTAAAGTATGGCGACGTGATGTGCGATGGGACGAGCCATTACCTGCTGAAGTGCTACCAGCATGGAATAGATGGTGTTTACGACTTCCCGATGTAATCAACTTCAAAGTTCCACGCTTTTATTTCCGCAGCGGTTCACGCAACAGCTTTAGCTTCACGTTTTCGTCGACGCTAGCGAGGATGCGTACTGGAGGACCGTGATCGTGCAAGGTGAAGTGGAAACCGCTTTCGTATGTTCCAAAACGAAATGAGCTCCTCTGAAGCCATTGACTATTCCGCGTCTCGAACTTCAGGCAGGCGTCTTATGAGCACGTCTAGCGTCTTAGGAGCATTCTGTAAGCGTTACTCGTAATGTCCTTTGGAGTGACTCGACAATTGTCATCAAGTGGATTTATAGTGAGCATTGTCGCTATAAACTATTTGTGGCGCATAGGATTTCGGAAATATTGAACGCCACAGAACCATCCAGTTGGAAACGGGTTCCAACCCACGAGAACCCCGCTGATGAGGCTACACGGACGAATAGCCATGCCGATTTCAGTCCTACATCGCGTTGGTTAATCGGCCCTGACTTTCTGAAAAAAAAGACAACTGGCCAACCAGTGTAACCGCCGCCGTCAAAGAAGATGTTGAGGAAGAGCTCCGCCCGAGATATTCGCTGATCGTCGTGAGTAATCATTTCATTAAGTTTAAGCGTTTTTCGTCTTTTTGCAGGCTTAAGAGAACTATAGCCTGAGTAATTCGTTTCGCGAATCGCTGCCACAAACGGCACCGTGACATTGACAATAATTTTTTATTTTTTTTTTTCTTCGTGGGTAGGTGAAAATCTTCATGAGACACTATGAGACCGTGTACTCATAGTAGTGTCAGATTTCTACTGACTAAAAACACCCTTCCCTTCGTTTTGTTTACTACGACTAAGTTTGACCTTATCAAGTAGTTTAAGCTTCAGATTTATATTCGCGTGAGGCAGGTAGATTTCCAATAAAAGCACCTGCTGAAACCGTCATGACATGCGGCTTTTTGTCTTATAGCGCTAATTCGAACGGTTTCGTTCTTTGAAGTCGGCGCGTAAGATTTGTCACATCCAAAGTTTGGAGTATGGCACAGTTGCAATGGCCATGAAGACGAATACGAAGCTTGCGAGCGAAGTTTTTTATTTCGTCCTCCACGGTAGCTATCCCCAAGTCTCTGTGGATATCATTGTTTCTGATATACCAGGGAGCGTTCACGATTATTCTTATAATTTTATTTTGCAATGATTGTATGAGATTCCTATTGCTTGGTTTGGTACAACCCCAGAGTTGTATACCGTACGTCCACACGGGTTTAAGCACTTGCTTATACAGAAGCAGTTTGTTATATACGCTTAGTTTGGAATATCTTCCAATTAGCCAATACATTTCTCTAAGTCGATTTTCGACTTCGTCACGTTTTTTTTAACGTGAGGTTTCCATTTAAGTTTCGCGTCTAGTGTCATTCCCAGATATTTAGCTTCGTTTGCATGCGGTATTTGTACCGAGTTAATGAAAACGGGAAGGTTGATTATTTTCTTGTAAGTGAAGTTAACATGCGTCGATTTGGTCTCGTTAAGAACAATGCGCCAAGTTTTTGTCCACTCACAGATTTTATCCAAGGCTCGTTGGAGTTTTATGGTTGCTGACTCGATTGAACTTGCCGTTGCCAGAATAGCCGTATCGTCCGCGAACGTAGCTACAATAGTGCCTTCAGTTTGAGGTATGTCCCGAGTGTACAGCAAGAATAAGATAGGCCCAAGGACACTTCCTTGCGGAACTCCGGCGGCGATTTCTTTAAAATCAGAATATTCAGTTCCGTGCTTAACACGAAAAAGTCTGTTTTTAAGGTACGGTTCTAAGATCTTATTAAGTTGCTCCGGAAGGATTCGTCTTAGCTTATAATTCAATCCATCGTGCCAAACCCTGTCGAAGGCTTGAGATACGTCAAGAAAAGCGCTAGAACAAATCTTTTTCTCCTCAAGGGCTTTTTCAATTTCGTCGGTTATTCTATAAACCTGGTCTATTGTGGAATGCTTGATTCTGAACCCGAATTGGTGGTCAGGTATTAGGCGTCTCTCTTCAATGACCGGAAGAATCCGTTTCAGAAGGAGTTTTTCAAATACCTTCGATATTATTGGTAGTAGCGATATCGGTCTGTACGATTTTTTGTCATTTGGAGATTTCCCCGGTTTCGGAACCATTATGACTTCTGCGACTTTCCATTGATTTGGAACGCATAATAATCTAATGGAAGCATTTATTAAATAAAGCAATTTTAATAGTGCCTTTTTTGGTAATTCCTTGAGGATTTGTCCGGTTATTAAATCATAGCCAGGAGCTTTATTATTTTTTAGGTTTTTTATTGCCTGGCAAAGTTCTATAAGTGACACACTTTTTATTCTAAGGTTGTCAGATGTCGTAGTCGTACCGGTAAAATCGTCTACCAATGTTTCTCCATCAAATGGCTTAAAAGTCTCTTCTAAGTGCTCGGCAAATAGATCCGCTTTTTCTTTGTCACCTTTTGCCCATTCGTCGTTGTTTTTTCTTATCGGTGGCGAATGTATTTGGGGTTTTTTAATTCTTTTGACAGCTTTCCAGAGCGAGTAATTAGTGGTTTTCTCGGCGGTTAAACCTTCAAGATAAGCTGAAGTCTCTCGGTTTTTTAGGTCTTGGATCGCTTTTTTAAGCTTATTGCATAGGAAATTCGAGTGGGTTTTATGCTGGGGAGCGCGAGTTTGTTGCCATATTTTGCGTGCTCTCCTCTTTTCTCGAATAAGTTCTTTTATTTCCGGCGGATAATAAGCTTCATTGCATGGGACTTCTTTCCTCCTTAAAGGTGTATTTTTCCACGCGGCATTTTGTATTGATTCAATAAATTTGCCGAGCTCATCTTCTATTTCGAAGGGTGTTTTGAGCGATACATTTAAGACAATATTTTCTTCGCAATCAGTTCTAAAGTCGCGCCAGTTAGTTTTTTTGTTAGTTAATCTAGGCGCAGCTTCTACTGTCATTAGTCGGTCACTTATTGTCAAGATTACCGGCGAGTGATCTGAGGAGAGATCAAAGCTTTCCTCTACTTTTGCAAAATTTGAAGATACTCCTTTCGCTACGAAGAAGTCTATTAGGTCCGGTGTTTTTGCTGTATCAGAGGGCCAATACGTCGGTTTCCCCGTCGAAAAGAAATCAACCCCGAATTGCATACCGGCTTCGTACAGAAGTCTGCCTTTCCGTGAATTGGATCTGGAACCCCAAAAGGTGTATTTTGCGTTGAAATCGCCACCTATAATGAAATTGGGTCAAGTGAGTCAAGGAGACGTACAAAGTCGTTACTTCGAAACGTGCATCGCGGAGGACAATAAATGGACGCGATGTTGAAATACGAGTGCCTATTCTTAACTCGAACTGAGCTTGTTTGCATTGTATCGATTTCAATCGTCGTATTTATGGAGTGCTCAATGCAGTCTTTAATGAATAAGGAGGATCCGCCTCTAGCTCTTCCGGAAGGGTGGTATGCGTGATAAGCACGATACCCTCTTATTTTGACTCCGGATTCCTTTGTCAAATGAGTTTCAGAGATCAAGCAAATGTCAATGTTGTCATTTCGTAAGAATACTTCTAATTCGGCGTTTTTTTGTAGAAGGCCGTTTGCGTTCCATGTTAAAATTTTTAGTAACTGATTCATATTCATATGGGAGTTCTTTTTTGGCGAGGTTTTAACTCGAGCTTGCTCAATTTATCAAATATGACTTTGTTTACCTTCGTTTGCTCCTCAAGTTTCGCAAGAATTATAGAGAAGACTTGGGAGACTGGGTCTACCGTAACACCGCTTTGCTTGGTTTCTAGCGACGCAGCTTGAGCATATGTTAGCGTCTCTGGAGATTGTGGCTTTTCCTTTGATTTTGCCGAAGGAACTTTACTTTGCTCGACTCTCGTCTTAAGTTTGACGTGTTTATTGACGGTCGTTACCCTTGGCTTAGCGATTTCACGACTATTTTTAACCGGTTCTGCGTTCTGGCGTTGAATATTTTTAAATGTGTCTCGCCTTTTTTGAAGCTCTTTTGCAACTTCGCAACCTCGATAGTTCGCTGGGTGCTTTCCTTTGCAGTTAATGCAGGTAGCCGGGGCCTGCTTATTTAGGTCACACTTTTCTGAGAGATGGTTACCAGCACATTTTACGCATCTCGGCTCTTTTTGACAATACGACTGTGTGTGATTAAAGCCTTGACAGCGTTTACACTGAGGTATCGATCTCGTACTCGTACGCATAGGCTCAATCTTGACTACGATATTCAGAATAGTTTTAACGTTATAAATATCGTCTACATTTTCGCTCCTGTCAAAGGTAAGCATAAAGAGCGGAAGTCCATGCTTGACCACGATTTCCTGGCCTTGTTCCGTTTGTTGCTTCACCTTTTTGAGAATATTGACGGCATTAAGAATTTTTAAACCTTTAGCTTTGAGGTCGTTCATTACGTCATCTTTTGTGCACGAGGGGTGGAGACCCCTTGCTATAACACGCAGTGGTCTTTCTGACTTATTTTCATAAGTATACCACTGGATCTTTTCCGTGTTTAATTTTTGTGATATTGTTCGGTAGCCATCGGAGTCATCAACGTTAATTTTCCACGCATTGTTCCTGAGTGACGTTACCTTGAATT
The DNA here is from genome assembly GCA_945910035.1 of Brachypalpus laphriformis. Lineage (NCBI taxonomy): Eukaryota > Metazoa > Arthropoda > Insecta > Diptera > Syrphidae > Brachypalpus > Brachypalpus laphriformis. The sequence goes on along the minus strand of OX246753.1, from coordinate 227,376,041 downwards.
TCGATGTCGTCGTACCTTTAAGAAGGCAATGTAGCTTACTGTAGTCCGTTATGCCAACGACGTTTATTGCAGGCGGAGGACGTGCTTTAGCTTGAGTTTGTTTTGGCTTCGACTCATTTTGCTTGTCTTCTTTTCGCGGCTCGATTTCGGGCGAAGAGCCAGCTCTGCGTTTTTTGCTAGGTCTTTTCCTTAAGACGCAATTCGTTTCGCGTGCAAGCTCTTCTTCGTCCGTGTGATATTGTGGGTTAGCTGCGCGGGGAGGGGAATCTTCGCGTTCTTTTTGTAAAAGCGAGTTCTTTAGAAGCTTGTTTTCCTCTCTCAGCATGTCTACCTCTTTTTTGAGCTCTTGGTAGAGCCGATCCATTTCATCAAGCCTATTGCGAAGTTCGTTATTTTCCTTCTCAAAGCTTTTACATTTCTCTAAGTCCTGTTTCTTGTGCGCTTGCACTTCCGGCGGACTTTTTTTCCCGGAGACATTCGGTCTTGATGGTGGAGACCGAGGTACCCTTGAACTTTTTATAAAGGGATTTATCAATTGCAATAATTGGCTCTCCCCAGAATCCGTAGAGCCTACCTCCGAAGAGGGTGGATTTTCCAGTGAACCTGGACTGCCACCTGGGGTATTAAATCTTTTTGTTTTACTCATTGCATTTTTTTGTATACACTTTAAGCCCGGTATACGAAGGGTGGATTTTAGTCGCCTCTTACGACAGGCATGCCTACCTCGGGTATATTCTAACCCCTACCCGAAGGGGGTAACAATAATGGCTTGACAGTGTCTGAGCTCGCTACAGCAGAACAATCACTATTTCGCCAAGTCCAACTGGAAGCGTTTGCAACAGAATTGAAGCAAATTGGTCACGATAAGGCCTTCCATAAGGAAGGGCAGTGAGTTATGCAAACTCTCACCATATATCGACAGCGATGGCATGCTCCGGGTTTATGTTCGAATAGATACAGCTAGCTGGCTCACCCTGGTGGGCAAAATCGCATCATCACCTCCCCGTGGTGCCCGCTGGATAGCTATCTGATAGTGAACTAACGATGAGCGTATGCTGAGTCTGACGATATATGGGTAGCTGAACACTCGGACCTGCGTAAGCACATCTGGGTGAACTTCAGCGCGCATATGTTTAACCGGACGAGGCATTTCTTGTTGACCTGATCGGCTGAAATATGCGTCTCAGAAGTCTAACAAGAGGTCCTCAGAAGGAGGACGTACGGCGGATGAATTCTCCCTATGGAATCAACGGTGACGTCTACAGGCCAGCGGAAACCTTACCGGAGCTACTTCGACATATTTGAAGCTGAGGTCTGTAAGGATTTTCAATACTACGTCAGGGTATTGAAAAAAAGATGGTGGCGGATGAACCCTTAATAGGCCAATGGCAGCGCTCATATCCCCGAAGTGGGTTACTGACATCGGTGTATCCGGCCCCTCGTCCTAGGGGTTGCTAAAAAAGGATCTGGTCCTCCAGGTTGGGGGTTATGCCGTCGGATTAACTTCCCTACCACGTAAAAAACCTTCGGTTACGAAGCAACCAACAGCCTCGGATACGGATGAATTTACTGTTGACGACCCAAGCAAACGTAAAAAGGACAACGATCTTCGTGTCTGCACGTGGAATGTTAGGTCCCTCTACAAACCACGTGCAGCCGAACATCTTGCGGAGGCCCTAGAGCGTCTCAAAGCAGACATTACCGCCATCCAAGAAGTGCGATGGGATGGATGGGCCGGGCAAAAGGAGTATGAAAAACTGCGACATTTACTACGGCGATTGCTACAGACAAAAAGGACAGCGTCTATTCGGGTGCGGATTTGTTATTGGAGGCAGACTTAGGCAAGAAGTCTTGCGTTTCAGGCATGTGAACGAGCACCTTATGACTATGACTTATGTTCACGCCCCTCATGAGGAGAAGGACGACGCGACAAAGGACGACTTCTACCAGCTCTTGGACAAGACGTATGAGCAATGCCCTAGCCACGACGTTAAAATTATCCTAGGTGATTTTAACGCAAATCTAGGAAGAGAGGACGTCTTTAGTAGCGTGGTCGGAAAGCACAGCCTGCACGACAACACATCCGACAACGGACTCAGGCTAATCGACTTTGCAGCGGGGCGAAACTTTGTCGTAGCTAGTACGCGGTTCCCACGTCTCGATATTCACAAAGGAACATGGCTCTCCTTTGATCGAAAAATCGTCAACCAAATCGATCACATTGCGATCGACGCAAGGCACTCTTCCAGTATTCTGGGTGTCCGGACTTTCCGAGGAGCCAACGTGGACTCGGATCACTACCTAGTTGTAGCCAAGGTACGGATGCGGATATCCACAACGGAGCGAAATCAACGAAATACTGTGAGGAAATTTGACGTCAAAAAGCTACAATCGCAAGAGACCGCCAGAACCTTTGCCGATCGTGTTTCTTCTAATCTCAATCTAAGTCCTATGCCGTCAGCAGCAAATGCGGAAGACCAGTGGCAGCGTTGCCAACAAACCATCAGAGATGCCGCCTCTGATGTACTGGGTTTCTCTCGGCCACCACAACGAAACCCCTGGTTTGATAAAAAATGCCGGCAAGCACATGCAGCAAAACAAGAGGCGTACAAAGCGGCGCTGCATAGAAGGACTAGAGCTGCTTACGAGATCTAGTTGCGCAGGAGAAAAGAGGAACATCGACTTCCCAGAAAGAAGAAAAAGGAGCATGAGAACCGCACGATCGAGGAGATTGAGAGACTCTATTGCAGGAATAATATTCGAAAATTTTACCAAAGGGTAAAAAGAACATGGCAGGGTTTCAAAGCCAGAACAGAAGCCTGCAGGGACGAAAATGGCAACATAGTAGTGGAATCGCAGTCGGTGCTGAGGATATGGAAGGAACACTTCTGCAGACTGCTAAACGGCGATGATGACCAATACTCCGCTGTCAGGCAGAATGAGCCATTCAACAGTGACGATGGCAGCCAAGATTCCCGTCAACCCGATCATAATGAAGTGAGGATAGCGATATCTAAACTCAAATCCAACAAAGCTGCTGGAGCCGACGGCCTTGCCGCTGAACTTTTCAAGGCAGGAGGAGATGAGTTGGTAAGGAGCATGCACCAGCTCATCTGTAAAATCTGGTCGGACGAAAGTATGCCCGATGAATGGAACCTCAGCATCGTTTGCCCGATCCTGAAGAAAGGAGACCCTCTGAACTGCGCCAATTACAGAGGTATAAGTCTCCTCAACATCGCATATAAAATCCTGTCTGCCGTATTACGTGAACGCCTAAAACCGATCGTCAACAACCTGATAGGTCCTTATCAGTGCAGTTTCAGGCCGGGAAAGTCCACCATTGACCACCTCTTTATCGATTTCAAAGTTGCCTATGATAGCGTGTGTAGAGACGAGTTATACAGAGCCATGTCTAGTCTTGGCATCCCTGCCAAGCTCGTCCGTTTGTGCAGAATGACGATGGAGAACTCTCGCTGCTCCATCAAGGTCGGTAAGAACATCACCGAACCGTTCGATGTCAGGAAAGGTCTTAGACAAGGTGACGCGCTATCATGCGATCTCTTTAATATAGTACTTGAGAGAATTGTACGAAACTCACAAGCCAACATCGGAGGTAAAATCTTTTACAAGTCTGTACAACTACTTGCTTATACCGATGACATTGACATAATCGGAAGAACTCAGCGGGTCGTCAATGGGGCATTTACGAGTATTGAGATCGAGGCAGCAAAGATGGGTCTAGCGGTCAATGAAAGCAAAACAAAATATATGCTGTCTACAAAAAAAGACACCCAACATCGGCGTCTTGGACAGAACGCCACAATAGACAGATATAATTTTGAGGTAGTAAAGGATTTTGTCTACCTAGGCTCTATGGTGAACTCTGCAAATGACATCAGTAGGGAGATCACACGAAGAATTACTCTTGCCAATCGTTGTTTCTATGTGCTAAAACGGTAATTGAGTAGCAAAGCCCTATCTCGAACTACTAAGGTAACTCTTTATAAGACATTAATCATCCCAGTCCTGCTGTATGGCGCAGAGGCATGGGCTTTGAGAAAACCGGATGAGGATGCCCTTGGTTATTTCGAGAGAAAAGTTCTTCGAGCGATCTTTGGTCCCGTCTGCATAGACGGTGAGTGGAGGAGAAGGTACAATGCCGAGCTTTACGGCATGTACAAGGACACCGACTTAGCCAGAAGAGTTCACATACAGCGACTAAAATGGCTGGGTCATTTAGAGCGGATGGAGCCCAACGTTCCCGCTAAGAAAGCTTTCGAATCCACCCCGGATGGACGACGCAGTAGAGGACGACCTCACGGTAGGTGGCGCAAACAAGTGGAGGGGGACCTCAACCAACTTGGCGTGCGCAACTGGAGGCAGCTGGCTCGTAATCGTGCTAACTGGAGAGGTTTGTTGATTGAGGCCCAGGTCCACCCCGGACCGTAGCGCCATCTAAGTAAGTAAGTAAGTAAGTAGCTGGCTCACCTACGCTGGCAGACAGCCGATCATCTTACCGCCGCTCAGCTCAAGCATTTACGACGTTAGTTGTTGCTGACTAACATTGCAGGATAAAACACCAGAACATCGAAACGGCGATTTGCGAAATACGTCGCTTATACTGGATCCCTCGCCTACGACAAACTATGCGAAGAGTGATCGCCAGCTGCTGCGTTTGTAAGATTACCAAAGCCTCGCCAGTTACGCCATTGTTGGGCGCCTTGCCGAAGGACCGTCTGACACCGTTTGTAAGGCCCTTTTCAGACACTGGGTTGAATTACTTCGACCCTATTACTGTTACGATAGGGCGACATACTGAGAAGCGATGGGTGGCACTGTTCACGTGCCTGGTTGTACGCGCTATCCACCTAGAAGTTGTCCATGACCTGTCAAAAGACGCGTGCATCTTGGCCATCCGCAATTTCATCAAACTGCTGCGGAGTTCCAGTAAGGATTCGTTCCGACAACTGGACGAATTTTGTTGGTGCCAATCAAAAAGCAAAGCGATTCTCGGAAATATTCGACTGTGAGCATGTGCAAGGAGAATTATCTACCAAGGGAGTTGAGTGGTTGTTTAATTGTCCAGGGAATCCTTTCGAAGGTGGGGTATGGGAGCGGATGGTGTAGTGCGTTAAAAGAGTGTTACTTCACACACTGAAAGAAATAGCCCCACGGGAGTATACTCTACAATATTTCGTAATAGAAGCTGAAAACGTGGTAAACTCCCACCCGTTCACACATCTACCAGTCACACCCGATCAAGAAGAGCCGCTTACACCGAACTACTTCCTGCCAGGTTCAGCGAATACAGCGCAGACACCGAAAATAAACGAGCCATCGGAGAATTTATGTGGGTTAAGAAAGCAATGGCGCATAGCCTGTCAACTAAGAGATCGTTTTTGGAAAAAGTGGGTAGCCGAGTACTTGTCAACTCTTACACGATGGAACAAATGGTGTGAACGGTCTAAGCCAATAACAGAAGGGGTTTTAGTTTTCATATCCGATGCGAACTTACCGCGAAAACAGTGGCTACGAGGTCGAGTTGAAAGGGTCCATCAAGGAGTTGACGATTATCCCGTTGGTCTGTTTTTGTGCCCATGTTCTTTAAGCTTCTTTAAGCTTGGGTTTCAAAAGATTCTTTCTTTCGTCATTCATCTGCCGTCAGAAAAGGAATAAGGGAGTAAGACTCCAGTAAGGAATATCTTAATATTATAACTTCTGTTGAATTTCTCCTTTCTTTCGTGTAGAAATAAACGTTCTATCAAACAACACAAATTGTTTTGACTGAAGAGCTCAATCGCATCCCTTACGGCCGCCAAAGTCACGACACATATTGAATTTCTCCATTGAATGGTAGAGACACCCCTTGAGTTTGTGTGGATTTGCTAAGTAAAACGGTTGAAATCAAAATTGTTGAGACATTGTTTGCAACAGACGTCACCTGCAAATTATGCTAGTTCAAATAATTACTGATAGATGGAACCAACAAAATTTAAATAAATAATCGTTATATATGCATTTGACTTATGGGGCCATAAGTTGTACAATATTCGTATATTCATTACTGTGTCAACACTGTAAAAGCTGTAGGAGAAAAAGACATAAGAAAGAAACAAGACGACAGGACTACCGGTGGTGAAGTACATTTTTTAAATTATTATTACGCGGCACTGTTATAACGATCGTCAAAAAAGACCTCATCCAGAAGTATACCTAAATTGTTTGTAATTCAAATTATATCCCTTTTAAATAAATACATATATATATAGCGAAGTGTTGTTGTTCTTCTTTTTGCATATATTGTCAAAAGCCATCCCTTACATTACGAATCAATTTTTTATGTAATATGTCAATGAAAACATTGTCTTTGTACACCCAACTGCATCCAATTAAATTTCAAACAAGTGTGAGTTTCCATTTTTTTCCGCTCCGAACCAAGAGAACTGGCGCTATTGTTGGAACCAACACGAAGTTGGCTACTAGCAGTCCATATTGTCACATAACTTAATGCTACTTCTTGCACCCCTAGATGCGTGACAAATACCTTCACCCGCTCGTGAGTTAACAATGTGCTTTCTCTTCACCACACTTGATGTTTGGAGATCAAACGCCAAGCGTGTTGGGAGGCTTCGCCCAGTTCAAATTCTCTCTCCAACATTATCTTTTTGAGAAGATAACGTTGGAGAGTTCGAACTAGATCGTAAGCTAATATCGTAAGGTAGTTAGTTACTAGTCAGTAGAGTAAGTTAAGCTAGTCAGTAGAGTACTGGAGTTAAAACAAAAAGCCTGTGCTAATAAAATTGGTTCAAGCTTAAAGCTGATATAGTGTTTTATTTCTTTCTTTGATGGTTTTTTCCTAAACTACGTATAAAACTGGCGCAGTCGGTAAACGAATCGGGTTGAACATTTTTGAAAAAAATGAATTATTAAAATACAATAAAAAAAAGAAAAAAAAGCTACAAAAGTACATACATACACATACGGAAATAAATTAAAGTGATAAAAACGAATGGTGCAATAAAATTAACATAAAACAAGAAATAAAACATAAAAATATATTAATTATATAAAAAAAAGATTGATACAGTAACCCGAAAAATAAAAAAAACGCGGGCATCTTAGAACAATTTTAGTTCGATAACAATCGGGCGTCATCAACTTTAGTTCGATAACCACCAGGCATCATCAACTTCAGTTCAATAACAACCCTTCATACATGCTCCCTACCACAAGACATGAGAAATAAATATAGTTTGAAAACAATAATTTAGCATCAAACATTATACCAATAAATAATACTTTAACCATCGAACTCTATACCAATAAATTTAGAACAGACTGTACTAAAAATCAAGGAAAGAGTAACAACAAAGTGAAGTGGAATAAAACCAAACAGGGTACAGTTTCTGCTGGATGTGGAATCGCTGGAACGAAGAAGAATAAGACTAAAGTGAGTACCAAAAAACAGATTCATCCAAGAAGAAGATAGAAGTCATAAATGTTGCAGATAGACTAAGGCTAAGTTTAGATTTAATAAGTAGATTATCTGAATTTGATGGGAGTGAAAACTGTTTGATTGATTTTCTAGATAGGGTAGATTCATTGGCTCCCCTTTTAGCGACTTTCGATGAAAATACTGGAGCAATTCTTACAGGCTACATTAAAGACAAAGTTGTCGGGAAGGCTAAGTGCGAGCTCCAGAAGCATGGGAGATTAGCAACCTGGTCGGAAATAAGGGAAGTTTTAAAAAATAATTTTGGGGAAGGTTTTCCATTAATAAACTTATGGATAAAATTCGTACAACCAGAGTCAACACAACTATAGAGGATTTATAAAGGATTATTAACAGTTTCTTAAGTAGAATCAATAATACCTATTTGCTAGAAAATGGTCAATATAACCAGCATGCTATTGAGTCTAATAATAGAATTGCCTTAGAGTCTTTCAAGAATCATTTGCCGGAACCTACAAAATCAATCGTGCTAAGTCGAAATCCGCAAACCCTAAATGAAGCGTATAAAATAATCCTTGAGGTTAGTCATCAATCATTCGGGCCTGGTTTCGCGAACCAACATTTCAGGTTTGAACATAGAAACCAAAATAATTTTCCAAGTCAGAACTACGTTAGATCAAATGCTTGGTACAATTATACAAGCCACTATCCACTAAATAACGAAAGACAATAACTTTACACCACGACAAAACCAAAATTACTACCGAAGTGGTCAATCGAGACACACCACACAGACAGAGTGGCCAGTCACGAAGGACAAACAGGTATACACAGCGTAGTAACCCTGAGCCCATGGACATTACGCTCAACGAACGCAGGCGATTCAATAACTCTAGTTCCCAAAATCCTCAAAATTTTTCACTAAACGGGCAAGACAGTTACCCTATATAGTGATAAAAACCCATGTAAAGCCGTTAAGGTTTATTATTGACTGCGGTGCAGAGTACAGCATAATAAACGAAAACTTATGTAATCCGAAATGGAAAATACTGTCTAAAAACCATACTCTGAAAGTACTCGACCGTAATATCCAATCAAATGTAGAATACCAAATCCCTCTGTTTAGCGAGTTTAATAAAAAAAATTATTTTATAAACTTTTTAGAATTTCAATTTCATGACCATTTTGACGGTCTAATAGGAAATAACATCCTTGTAAATCTTAATCCAATTAGCTTTAACTATAAAACCCGATCTCTTATAACAGATAACGCTACTATTCGGATACGCTTCAATGAACAAGAGGAAATATATGCGGAAAATTGTCATAGCGACGAGTTTTCGAATGTACTTTGTAGCGAGACTTTAAAAACTAACATTTCCGACAGAGTGCTCGCAGACCATTTGAGTAATACCGATGCATTCAAACTAAAATCTTTGCTTAATTAATACAAATCAGTTTTTTATAAAGACGGTGACATTTTAACATTTACGAACAAAATAACACACCAAATAAATACAAAAGACGAAATCCCAATTTATGGTAAAGTTTACCGTTATCCTGAAATCCACACAGAAGAGGTCGATAGACAAAGCAGTAAAATGCTGCAGCAGAAATTAATTACACGAAGCAATAGTCCATACAAATCGCCTATTGGGGTAGTCCCTAAAAAGGATGACAAAAACGGACAAAAACAATGGAGAATTGTAATAGACTATAGAAAGTTGAACGATCAGACGATAGAAGATAGGTTTCCAATGCCTAACATCGATGATCTGTTTGACAAGCTTGGCAAGTGCAATTACTTCTCTACTATAGACCTCGTAAAAGGATTTCACCAAATCGAAGTCCACCACGCGACAGAGTGAAAACTGCATTTTCAACGAAAAATGGCCATTATGAATTTCTAAGAATGCCGTTTGGGCAAAAGAATGCCCCAAATAAACAAATGAAATTTTGCCGACTTTTCTACCAGCTACTTAGGGCATGTTATTGTAAACAAAGGGATCAAACCAGAAAGAATTAAAATAATTAAATTAATTAAAATTAATTAAATTAATAATTAAAATTAAAGCAATAACTGAAATGAAACTACCAACTAACGTAAAAGGCATACGACAATTCCTAGGAATAACCGGATACTACCGGAAATCAATAAGGGATTATGCCAAGGTAGCATATCCTATGATAAGGTATTTAAAAAATCCGAAAATGTCAATCTGTCAGACCATCAGTATATAAAAGCATTTAACGCACTGAAAACTTTACTTACTACCGACCCTATTTTGAAAAGCCCAGATTTCAACAAACCATTTGTGCTGACCACGGACGCATCAAGTTATGCATTAGGAGCAGGGCTTAGCCAAAATAACCATCCCATCTGTTGCTTCCCGCACTCTCAACAACTACGAACTAAATTATTCGACGATCGAGAAGGAACTTCTCGCAATCGTCTGGTCGGTTAAATATTTTAGAACGTATTTATATGGCAGGAAGTTCACAGTCCGCACAGATTATAAGCCTCTGGCTTGGTTAAACGGGATTAAAGAACAAAACATGAAGCTTTAGCGTTGGAAGATCATGTTAAATGAATACGATTTCGATATCGAGTACCTTAAAGGGAAAGAGAACTATGTAGCTGATGGGCATAGTAGATATACTAGTCAGGTTTCTGAAAACAAAAATGTGTCCAATAGTAACGACGAAGTTAGTGTAGAAAATATTTTTAATAACGAGGTAGCTGTTAGTGATAAGAGTGGTAATAACGATGAAGTCATTTCCACAGTTTCAAGGCCTAGGTATAATAACAACGATGTTATGTCCACTGGTGCTACCATCCACAGTGCGATGGAAGATGAAACACGTCACATTTACATAACAGAAAAACCAATAAATCTATTCAAAAATCAAATATATCTATCTTATGGTGCTAAAGCAAAAATTACAATGAAAACTATCCACAAAAAAATACAAAATCGCGTCGAGTTAAGTGGGGAAAACAGTGACATATTAAAGGTAATGAAACGACTTCTAATAGCCAAAGGACTCATCTGCTTATATTGCGATGATCTGTTGTTGTTCCTTAAATTTCAAGATTTCTATGTGCAGTATTTTTCTATGAATAAAAATCTTAAGCTATTAAAATCGAGCATAAGACTTAAAGATATCCTAGATAAGAACGAACTAATCACCATAATAAAAACCGAACATATTAGCAAAAACCACAGGGGTATCAACGAAACTTTCTCGGAACTGAAAAAGTTATATTTCTATCCGAATTTACAAATAGAAATACAGAAATTCGTCAATAACTGTGATATTTGTAATTTAGCTAAACACGATCAACGACCACAACAGAAACACACCAATGCTTCAATGACATATGGTTCCCTGAGCGAGGTAAAATGTATTTAACTACCAGAGACAAATGCTCAAAGTATGCGGCAATCCACAACTTAGAGGACAGGAACTGGATAGCCATATTAAGTGCAATAAAGCAAAGAATTCAATTCCTAGGTAAGCCAAATAAAATGATATCTGATGGAGAAACTTACATATTGCACTCAGTGGTTGAACAGTTCCTGAAAGAAAATAATATTACATTCCATCGAACAACAGCTTCGCTTAAGATCGGCAATGCTGACATTGAAAGACTACATGGTACGTTTAACGAACACTTGAGGATCCGAAATGCAGCTAAAGATGATTCCGAATTAGAAGACAAACTATTCCAAATAATCTTTATTTATAATAACACCATACATTCAACGACAAGGTTAAGGCCAATAGATTTCATTCTCAAAAATTTTAGCATAAAAGACATTAGCACATTGGCAGTAAAATACAAAAACGACAAAGAGACTAGGAAAAAGAACAGAAATAGGGAAACAGATACTATCCTGAACCATTGCATGGACATAGTTCAAAATAGAACAGTCGTAAAATCAAAACCTAAGTACAAGAAGTTGAACAAATTTACAACACAGGGCAATTACGTTGTAGACAAATGGACAAAGAGAAATACTAAATTAAAAAAAAAAAAAAAAAAACAATTTAAACGCAAATACAAATATCAGGATCCATAGATATTGTACATATGTACGTACGTATACATACGTAACTCCATCCCTTAGTTTTTCCTTAACTCTTCTTTTAATTGAAATTTCTTTTTTCTTTGGTTTTCTTTTTCTTAAATCTTTCCTTAAAATATTTTTCGTTTAAATTTCTAACGTTTATCTATTTTCTATTTCCTATTTATGACGAGTAGTTGTGGTTGGGTTTAGTGTAGAAATTGCGTTCAGTGAAAATTCCTGTTTTCACGTGGTAGTGTTGCCATCAAAGTTCTTTATAATTGCGGCGACTCTTACGAATATTTCAAAATAGGTTATTAGAAGGGAAAAAATTATGGTTTGATTGACCCGGCTAATAAAAATGGGATCAATTAGTAGTAATTTAATAAAATAAAAATAAAAATGAAATATTTTTTTTGCGTAAAAATGCTTCTATAGTAGTGCTTCGAAGAAAAAGTCATTACAATACACATATTAGTGGTTGCCAATGAAATACCCTACCTCGAAAAATGTATTCTGTATGTAAAAATAAAAAATAAATAATGAATAAGAACTATCAGAAAAATAAAAGAAAAAAGTAAGAATTAATTAACTACCATTATATAAATAATTGTAAATCAGATTAAGACTGTGTATTTTAAAATTAAAAACTATTTTTTTTCCAACGTAAAGTAGTAGATAATACAATTCTGGTAAAAATAAATACTCTAAAAATGTTAATTCTTAGAAAACAGGTTATACTTTGTAAAATCAATTAAATTAGTTAAAACTGTTTACTGTTATAGATGAAGAAAACTATAAAAATATTTATACTACAAAAAACAGATAAACAATTAAATAAAGAAACCTGTTACACTGTTTAAATATTTAATATAAGAAATACAATTGTATTATGACAATTGCTCTAATTTATCAATATTTGCTCAGTCTTATATTTGGTTGTCATTGTACCGGGTGTCCGCCGGGAAGGTATACTACTTTGTTTGTTTATAATTTTTGATTAAATGAAAGAGAATGGATCTTATATTGATAAATGTTTTATTTAATGTCGGCAATTATGTATGGAATACAATATCAGGTAAATGTCCGCCTCTGCTAGTCTCACAAATGCGAGCCCTTTTGAGCACATTTTTCATTACATTCTCACACATTTCACGCGGTATTTCATTAATTTCATCACGAATATTTTGTTTGAGTTGCTCAAGCGTTTCTGGTTTGTTTGCATAAACCTTGCTTTTCAGATATCCTCACGAAAAGAAGTCAGGAGCAGTCAAATCAGGCGACCAAGGAGGCCAATCAACATCACCATTTTTTGAAATAACTTGTTGTGGAAAGAGGGCTAGCTGTAACATCGTATTGGCATATGTACGGCGGCGTAAATGGTCTTCTTGAAGAAGCTCTTGTGTCAACTGAATCTTAAATGGAAACAAATGCAAATCCTTGTGCAAAATTGTGGCCAAAGTTGTTCTTTGAAGACCAAGCTCCTGAGCACGGCGTCGAATTGAGGTTGATGGATTGTTTTGAACACTTCCTTGAACAGCAGTAATGTTTTCAGCCGATCTTGCAGTACGTTGTGGTCCATGCTTGGGCCTATCACCTACAGACCCTCTTTCTTCGAAATCATTCACTACACGATAAATAGTGCGTTTTGTTGGCACGTTGTTTCTCCCAAAAATTTCACGTAACTTTCTCATCGTCACAGTAATCGATGATTGATTTTGATAAAATGTTTTAACGATTAAAACACGTTGGTTTATCGAATATTTTTCCATAATAAATTTGCCACGTGTCTACTTCACGACTGCCAAATATGAACTGTCAAGACTAATGTTTACCAAAATGGCGGCAAAACAAAGTAGTATACGTTCCTGGCGGACACTCTGTATTTGTTACCTATACATTTTGTTTTTGGGGACCAAAAAAAGACTAAGTGGGCGAGGCGTCACATAATTTAATGCTACTTCTTGCACCCCTTGATGCGAGACAAATACCTTCACCCATTCGTGAGTTAACAATGGGCTTTCTCTTCACCGCACTTGATGTTTGGAGATTAAACTCCAAGCGTGTTGGGAGGCTTCGTCCAGTTCAAATTCTCTCTCCAACATTATCTTCTTGAGAAGATAACGTTGGAGAGTTCAAACTAGATCGTAAGCTAATATCGTAAGGTAGTTACTAGAGTTAATCTTAAGTTAAGCTAGTCAGTAGAGTTCCGGAGTTAAAACGAGAAGGCTGTGTTAGTAAAATTGGTTCAAGCTTAAAGCTGAGATAGTGTTTCATTTCTTTCTTTGATGGTGTTTTTTCTTAACTACATATAAAACTGTATATAGTATGTCAATGGTGTGTGTATTTAACTTTCACAGCGCGACGTACTTCAGCTCCAGCTTCACCATTGTGTTCCGGCAGTAAGAGAACGATCAGAGATGCCACTATGTATCTTTAAATCAACTACTTCAAAAAAATTGATGTACCTAAATATCGCGAATCGTACATATGCATATTTTTATAATTGCGAATATTAAAAATGACTGCCATTGAATAAAAAAATAATGCATTTAAATAATATTTGATTAACTAGATTGCGGGCGAATTTCAAACGCTTGGCCCGCTAGTAATAACTTTGTTGCACATCTGTTTGAAGCTTTGACTTTGTTAAATATAAAGCTGTGGGTAGAGAGCTGCGTTGGCTTTGGTGTCGCCTAAACTCAGTATCCTCCAACTTCCTCTGCTAAAGCACCAATCGAACTTTATTTGGAAATATGCTCTTTTACTTCACTTTTTCGAATAAAATTCTAAAATATTCTTGGTAGTGTACTTATATGACATTTCTAGCATACTTACAGCGTTGTCAGCTATATTTCATGAGAAATAAATGAATGTTTTGTGACACTAGGATTTCAACTATGAAGAATTTGCGTGAAAATTTATGACATTTATTTATTTATTTATCTGTTTATTCTATATATATATATATATATTTATTTATTTGTTTATTTGTTTATTTATTTACTTCTTCATCGAGGTACCTATCTTTATATGTTTTTTATATATATGTATGCATATAAAAGTCTACATTTAGTTATATTAATTACTTATTTATTTATTGATTATTACATATTTACTATTTCTTTTTTTTTGTCTTTAAATTAAGGTTTTTATCGAGTTTTCTTTCAACAATTTTTCTTTTTCAATTATTTTGTTCATCTGAATATAGCATTTCAGCAGTAAGAACATAAGTGTCAGATCTCTGTATGTAAAATGTGCGGTAACAATCAATATTGCATTTTATCTCGAAATAAACATACTATCTATCTATCTATAACATTACCACTACCTATGTATACCTCCCCTATGAAAATGAACGATCTGTTTCTTAAGTAAACGGCAGTACTCATCGCATATGTACCTATATGTTCACATCATTTCTGAGAATCCTGAATCCAGAAGCATCATCTCATTCTTCCTCTTTTATTAACCCTTGAAGCAAATAAGGCGTACGTACGCGCTCATATTTGCCTTGCTTCTGTGCTGCTTGTTGGGTGGGCTAAGCTTTCACCGCAATGCTATTCTGCAGGCCGTTCTATTTCGGATCACATTTTTTACTTAATTTATTTTTATTTTTATTTTTCATAATTTGGGTATAATTTGGCATATGACCAACCTATTGCTCAGATTTGAGAAGCAATTTATTCAGCACAACATTCTAAAAGTGTACAAATAGGTATGCAAGCATATTCTTACTGCCTTTAGTAAAATCCTGTATGTGATATCATCGCAGATATAGGCAATATTTACTCATGGTAATAGCAATTGTCTTTCGCTGAATCTTCATGCATGCATGCGTTTGAAAATAATTTTATTTCATTTTGATATCATTTTAACTCTGCATATCTTTTTTTTCTTGACATAACAGCACAAAGCTACTATTGGATTAAACAAATAAATCTATTGCGTTCTCTGCAGATTAATACGTACGTATGTGTGTTTTTATTAAGGATTCTGCCTGGTCGACCATACCTAATATACGAGTATATGCGTTTGGCTGAAGATGTTCAGATTTTACATCAAATCAACTACATACATATATAGCTAATTTCAGCAAAATAAATTTGTTATGTACAAGTACACATACTTAAGATGATGAAAATTCAGTATAAGATAAAGACGTTTTCGAAGATGTTTTTTTAAGATATAATATTTTGAGAAATTCCGAATAAGTCTCTTACAATTCTGATTTTCGAAATTCTATAAATGTCTAGAATCTTTTTATCGAGTTTCTTTTTGTAAACAAAATACTAATTCAAACGTGTAGCATCTGTTAAAAAATAAAACAACTTCTTATACCAGTTAATGGCTTTTCGTGAAATTGAGTAGTATCTTAGTACACGAAGCTTAATTTCACATTAAATGGTAAAGTTATTAACTATAAGAAGGATATTTTGATTTAATAATTCCAATTCTGCAGATACAAAATGGAAATCTTAAGGGAGTTTTTTTCGAATTTAATGTGGTAGAAGAGACCATGTATTTAAACATAAAGCTCGATAATAACAATTTCTGGAGTTTCTGGATAATTCTAATATATCCGTATATCAACTATCATCATAGAAAAATTGCAAGAGTTAGTAATGTGCGGCAACAACCAAAACGTGATGGTAGGAGTAGGAGATCTTAATGCAAGAATTGATAGCGAAGCAGGAACTGAAATCGACAGGGTGGGCACATTTATTTATTTATCGTATGGAAGTAACTTAGCAATAGTGATAATAACATATAATGTAATTGCATAAGCATTGGAATAAGTTAACATTAAACATAAATTTACATAAATGTACATATTTGGATTTACAAGATTATTCTAAGGTTTTCCAGCAATTGGAGAGCTTCGGGAGACAAGTTGTGTATTTCTTCTGCATTACTATTGAACATATGAAGGGGGCATCCAGATACAATGTGGTTTATGGTTTGGCTAGGTTCGCCACAGTCACAGGCACTCGACGGTAACGTGCCCCATTTGTGTAGGAAATCAGCGCAGCGACCGTGTTTGGTTCTTATCCTGTTGAGTTGAGTCCATGCAGGTCTTCGTAAGTGGAATTCAGGTACGCGGATAGTGGAGACGGCGATACTGTTGTCTGATGCTGAAAATTCTCTCCAAGCTTTTGTCTATTCCTCTTTGACGCTGAAGTTAGAGTCGTGTAGTAATTTGCACTTCTTTCGTAGTTTAGGGATTTGCTGAATCCAGAGGTCAGCAGATAATTTTTTATTATGCTGCTTATGGTTTCCACAACCAGGTCTTGGATGGTCTAATATCCCATCAAGATATCTTGATAGCTCTAACAAGACTTAAGGATGGGTTAGCCCCCGGTGTCTGATGGAATACCAACTGAATTGTACAAGCATGGATCAGGCAAACTTGTTGATAAGCAGACAGTTTTATACAACAATGTGTTGGAATATGGAGTAGTCCCCCAACATTTTAGAAAGGCGCTAATTTTTCCCATCTACAAAAAGGGGTGTAAATCCGACCCATCGAATTATCGAGGTATTTCGTTCCTTAACGCTTCATACAAACATGTCACGACTATCTTACAAAGGGGGCTGATGAGGTGGATCAGCGACAATAAATTATTAAAAGAATTCCAAGCACGATTTAGACCAGGTTATCTGACGATTGACCACATTTTCGTTTTGAGAAGTATTGCGGAATCATTCCTCTCGAGGAATAGGCATTTATATGTGTTTCTTGTGGACTTCAGGGTAGCTTTCGATACAGTGGACCGGAATGCTTTAGTTTACAAGCTTAGTTTCATTTTTGGTTTAGTTTTAGTTTTCAATATGGGAATTTCTTTAAAATTTGGGAGAGTTTTTTTTTATATGAATTTACGTGTGTGGAATGGAATGGACGAACTTTCGGAGTGGTTTTAAACAAAGTTAGGAGTAAGGCAAGGATGTACGTTAAGCACATGTTTGTTCGTTCATCTCAAGGAGAAGCTTAACAAAACAAAACAGCAATTAATACTACTGTGGGAACACTGCAAAATTTTTAGAAGAAAAAGAAAGTAAGAAAGAAGAAGACGGCAGGACTACCGGTGGTGAAATACATTTTTGTAAATTGTTATTACGGGGCATTGTTATAACGAGTGTCGAAGAGGAAAGACCTCACTCAGAAGTATACCAATATGTCTGTTGTTTAAGTTATTTTTATCATTTGAAATAAATACATATGGTATATACTTAGCGAAGTGTTGTTGTTCTTTATTTTGCAAATACTTTAAAAAGAAAGCCATCCCTTACACTACTTGGAGAAAAGGTTTTACCAATAAATACGCCACCCACAGTATTTCAGGCTGTCTCCGAGACAATTTTATTTTATGCGGTGCAGGTGTGGGGGTGTAAAAGTTAACGTTTCATTTCCCATCTAGCAGTCCGAATTATATGCTTTTGTTAGAAACCGGCATGTCTCCACTCTTTATCAAAACATTAAAACTTCAAGTGGACTATATTTTAAAAGTGATGAATATGACAAATCAACGGCTACCCAAGAAAGCCGCCCTTAAGATAATACGAAGTAGGAGCTGCTTGTATAGTGAGTGGAGGGATTTGGCCCAAAGATGTGGGATGGAACTCAATCTAAGAGTGGAGGAACATTAAAACTGGAAACCTACTCTCTATCAGCTAATTGCTAATTCGGATGAACAGCTGAGGGAGGTCTTTGTAAGTGAAGGTTAAGGGTCACTGTACAGGTCGACTTACAGACAATTATATCATAATCTGAAAAATAGCAACTACTTTAAGGATGCATGTAGTATTGAAAAAATACCGATAATGTTCAAACTGCGTGGAGAACTACTACAGATAAATTTGATACCGCATAGGGAAGGACTACTCATCATTTGTAGTATATGCAACCTAGCAGAGTGAGCTTTAGAAATTGTCTCCTGGACGTCCGAAACAGACGTGGAGCTGACGTCGGACAAGAACGTGATCACCATCTTATGGTAGCTCAATTACGCCTTCGTACTGCATCCGTCATCAGCAATCGCTCAAACCTACTTAACACCACCAGGTTTAATATCGACAGGCTCAAGGTTCCCCAAGTGCGTCAAAAGTTCAGGGACCATCTTGCCGTAGAAGCAGAAGCAATCAGCAGCATAGAGAACATGGATGACCACTGGAGTGCTGTGAAAAATGCTTTTGCGACTGGGGCACGCACTTATGTCGGGAAAAAGCAGACACACCACCGCACATGGCTTTCTACAGACACCTGGAGACGGATCGAAGAGCGTACAGCAATCAAGGCTCGGATTGCAGCGGCCTTAGCAGTAGAGAGAACCGAGCTTGAAGCCCAATACCGTGCGAAGAAGAAAGAAGTGCGGCGTAGTGTGAGACGTGACAATCGTCAATATATCAACTCACTGGCCTCGAGGGCTGAAGAAGCAGCGAGTAGGTGCGACAGTAGGACTGTTTACAACATCACTAGGGAGCTCATAGGTGGTCGAAACTCTAAACAACATCCAGTGAAGAGTCCAGACGGT
Organism: Brachypalpus laphriformis; assembly: GCA_945910035.1. Classification (NCBI taxonomy): domain Eukaryota; kingdom Metazoa; phylum Arthropoda; class Insecta; order Diptera; family Syrphidae; genus Brachypalpus; species Brachypalpus laphriformis. The sequence goes on along the minus strand of OX246753.1, from coordinate 227,356,986 downwards.
AACCTTCTGATTTTGGATGAGGATCAGCTCACTAGATGGAGAGAACATTTTGTTACAGTGCTAAATCACTTAGACGACGGCGGTATGATCTTGAATTCGAATGAGCAGTTCGAAGCAACAAATTCCCGAATTCGCACCGTACCACCCAGTAAAACTGAAATATTAACAGCAATCAAGTCCCTCAAGAAGAACAAAGCGGTGGGTGTTGATGGCATCCCTGCCGAGCTATTTCAAGCGGCGTCAAATACATCGGCAGATTTGCTGCATCCGCTAATACGGAGAGCTTGGGATAGTGAACAATTAATTTCCACAGGAATGGAAAAGGGGGATGATCATTAAGCTTCCAAAGAAGGGTAACTTGATGGAGTGCGGTAACTGGAGAGGTATATATGTTCTTCCAGCTGTAGCCAAAATAATAGCTAGAATAATTCTAAAACGAATTAAAGAACATTTAGATTCAACTCTCGATGTCGAACAGGCAGGCTTTCGCGCTGGATCCTCCTGCATTGACCACATAAACACCTTACGGAACATAATCGAACAATGCGTTGAGTGTAGGTCTCCGCTACATTTACTGTTTATCGACTTCGAGAAGGCTTTCGACAACTTGAATCGAGATGCTATCTGGTTGGCCTTGGGCAGGAGAGGCATTCCAGAAAAGCTTATAGCTATTATCAGCTACATATGAGGACGGCAAGTGTCACGTCGTGCACAATGGTAAGGTGTCGGAGGACTTTGAAGTCCAAAGTGGAGTACGTCAAGGGTGCATACTGTCCCCACTATTGTTCTTGGTGGTTATCAGCGATGTACTCCGTGCAGCATTGACGGAAGGCAACAATGGAATTCATTGGACTATGACATCTTACCTTAAACACCTAGATTACGCTGACGATGTTTGTCTACTTTCACATCGGATAATGGATCTTCATTTGATGGCCCAAAATCTAGAAGCTGAGCCAACAAAGTGGGGCTACAAATAAACACAGCCAAAACAAAAGCCCTGAGTACTTCCAATACCCACGCTCAACTTAACATTGCCGGAAAGCAAGTCGAGAAAGTTGATAACTTTCTATATTTAGGAAGTGTCGTCTCGGCTAATCGCGGCGGCACCGAACTGGATGTGTGCAGCAGAATCGGGAAGGCTAAAGCTGCGTTCAGAATGCTGTCCAAAATCTGGAGAAGCAATGTTATTAGCTTAAGAACCAAGCTACGACTGTTCCGCTCCAACGTAGAACCAGTGCTGCTTTATGGGTGCAGTACTTGGAAGGTGGACACCATTAACACACGCAAGCTGCAAGTCTTCGTAAATAAATGCTTAAGAATCATCTTGAGGATTTTTTGGCCGAACCGCATCTCCAACGAACAACTTTATCTGAGAACGGGCCAAGAACCTATAAGCATTACTATACGAAGAAGAAAGTGGCAATGGATTGGACACACCCTACGGCGCGAAGACAACTCCATTGTGGAATACGCCATGCAGTGGAATCCGCTCACCCAGGCAGGCAGAGTAGCGGGACGCCCTAGGCAAACGTGGCGCAAAACAGTTGAGGAGGAATCGAGCTCTTTAGGAATGAGTTGGAGGCAGCTCAAACGCGTTGCAGAACTCCGAACACGATGGCGCGCAGGCGTGGTTGACGCCCTATGCCCCCCGAGGGGTTAAAGGATATAAGTAAGTAAGTAAGTAAGCAGAGAGAGAGGATGTTCTACATTTTATTGGAAGATGCGCAGCCCTGCGAGAAACCCGTCGGCATTTCTTCGGGAACGATTTCTTATCGGATGATAAGCAGATAACTTGTGCTTTCTAAATAGATTAGACGTATACAATTTGTACCAATTCTGTAAAATTGCATTAGCCTACCGGAAAAGAGTTATGAATGGGAACTTCTAAGACCTTCTACCTACACACAAAACTGCAATTATTACTTAAGGAAAAATGTTATAATTAATATACAATATTTATTCATTTATTAGTAATCAATGATACCAGTTGTCAATCGGCAGACGGCAATGTCGTGCTAAATATTCATTTTATACAGTATATAAGAAATAATTTATGAATAATAAGAACCTATCTAATCTAAAAAATTGAATTATTATAAAAAAAGATGATTTTAAGGGAAATGTTCTTAATGACTTTTACCTGTATAGAGTTTCAAACAATATTGTACGTAAAGAGAAAACAAAATTTAATTTTCTAGGAAAAAGTGAATTTATTTGAAATAAAAATACCGAAAAAGAAAGAAGAACATTTTTCTAAATATCTCAGTCTTAATACAGGGTGTCCCAGTTAAGCAGTATAATCCTTTAAGAGGAGATACCTGAAGTTCCGCCGAACAAAAAATTGTGCGGCAGGGGGGGCTTATTCTCACCACATTTCAAGTTATAGCCCATCAAAGTAGGTGACCTCTTATTTGGAGGTGTAACCACTTTGAACCCTATAACTTCTAAACTATTATAGGTACAAAAATAGTTTTATATATTATAAAAGACAATTTAGTAGCGCATACAAGTTTCAAACACATGGGGTACAGCTGTGTAGCTACGAAAAAGTTATGGCTACTTAAATTCAAAATAATGAAAATTTGTTGTTCCATTTTTTCACTTAAAATCAATTTTTCTCAAAATGCTTACTTAATAAATTTTTTTTTTATGAAATTTTTATCCTTTAAAAATTTCCTTAAAATTATGTTAAGCAACTTTCTTACGTACGCTCAACAGAAGTTGTAGTAAAAGTCATTTTTTGTCAGACAAAAATGGTCAAACAAAATTAAGTGAGAATAATAAACTAACGTACCTATGGGCAATGCAGTTAACAGTTAATTGTCGAATAGGAAAAAAAAGCGTAACAAAGAATTATCACAGATTTGCAAATGTACCGTAATTTTGTTTCAACTGATTTACAATCGACATTTTGCTCTGTAACAGCCGATCCCCACAAAATGTATTCAAAACGTGAATACGCGGAAATAGTGTTTGTTTACAAGTTCTGCAATGGAAACGCTTCATTGGCAGGATTGGAGTACCAACGACGATACCCAAATCGCAGAACACCATGTAGTCGGATGTTCGCTGATGCGTATCAGCGCCTTGTTGATACTGAGTCAACTGCACCAAATAAAAGGGAACGACATTGGCGGCAGAGGTTGACAGTGTGATTTTGCGTGCTGTGGAAGTTCAGCTTTCAGTCAGCGTCCGCAGACTAGCTGTGCAGTTGGAACTTCCCAGAACCTGGATTAACAGAACTCTACAGAGTAATAGGTTACACCCTTTCGATTTAACAGCGGTACGGGATTTACTACCAGGAGATGCGCAAAGAAGAGTGGAATTTTGCCAATGGCTACTGCGCAAACAAGCAGAAAACGGGCATTTCCTCAATAACATTCTGTGGACTGACGAAGCGCAATTCACAAGAGATGGGGTAACAAACGACCATAATTTGCACCATTGGTCAGACTCCAATCCCCATTTAATACGCACAACATCCTTTCAAAGATAAGAATTTAATTATTGTGAACAACTTCTTCAAAATGTGTTGCTTATTTTGAAGGCGGTTTAGAGTAAATATTTGGGCTTGATTAATAGGAAACACTTTAGTAGGCCCGCACGTTTTTCCACGAAGAGTTAATTCCCATTTCTACATGGAATTTCTTGGAGAACGATTGCCGGAGCTCCTTGAAGATGTTCCTCTTGTTCAGAGAAAGGCGATGTTGTTTCAACAAGATGGAGCACCTTGTCACAGTAACTTCGCGGATTAACTTCGTTCCTCAACCATACTTTTAACGAACAGTGGATTGGTCGATTTGGCCCCAACACTTGGCCACCCAGATCTCCTGATCTAACACCCATGGATTTCTTCTTCTGGGGTGCTATGAAAGAAAAAGTTTATTTTAGAGAAATGTCGAGTCTGGAAGAGCTCCAAGAAAAAATTAGTGCCGTTTCAGAAGAGATGAGAAGAAGTTTGCTGCTCGTTAATCTGCCATTCGAAATGCTTAAACGCGCTCGAGAAGCGTATTCAAATGGAAGGAAGGCAATTCGAACAATTGCTATAAACATTCCATAAACTGTTTTGCTTTAAGACTAGTTTAGTAGGTACCTACACTTCTTTTTGACCATTTTTGTCTGACAAAAAAATAGCTTTTACTACAACTTCTGTTGATCGTACGTAAAAAAGTTGCTTAACAGTAAGGAAATTTCTTAGGGATAAAAATTTCATAAAAAAAAAAAAATGTTAAGTAAAAATTTTGAGAAAAATGCATTTTAAGTGAAAAATGGAACAACAAATTTTCATTATTTTGAGTTTAAGGAGCCATAACTTTTTTGTAGCTGCACGCCTGTACCGAATGTGTTTGAAACTTGTATGCGCTACTAAATGTCAAAAATGTACAAAACTATTTTTGTACCTGTAATAGTTTAGAAGTTATAGCGTTTAAAGTGGTCACATCTCCAAATAAGAGGCCACCCACTTTGATAGGCTATAACTTGAAATGTGGTGAGGGTATCTCCTCTTAAAGGATTACACTGCTTAACTGGAACACCCTGTATGCTGAATCCTCTTGGTCACTCTCATTTTGATCAGGATGCGGCAAACGCTTTGCATCTTTAAAACTATGAGTTAGAAGGCCCTTATACCACGGGATAGTTCTTCAGTTATTATGCCCTACTTTGGCAAGTTTTACCAAAACCCCCTTTTTTGTTTCGATATGGATAACTTACCCTGGTAGCTGGTGTAAGGACAACAGAAGAACACCCCTTCCGTTCCCTCCTCCAAACAGCTATCCTTTTATAGTTGGGACTGTGATCATACTTGTATTGTAAAATTCTTTTTAAATTTCAATGAATTGTTTTTTAGCCAAGAAACTTTGTCGCCATCTTGATCTTTTGCTCCTGCCTCATTTCCGCTTTGTCCACTAGAGGTGTCACAAAACTTCTTCTTCTTCTTATGATCCCTTATTTTTGGACCATAATCTCTCTGATACAAGTAAGAATCAGCGAGATTGTGGTCCGAAAACAAGGGATAATAACCCGCCCACTTCACTGCATTTCTACTAATCCGCCTGTGGGGTTCGCCTATTTGACCTCAGAAAATATCGGCAGGTCTGCCAATTTTGGATAACTCGGTTACTGAGGCCAATGAAATGCCGATGTCGTGGAATTTTCTGATCCAGGCCTGCCTTTTCTACATCGCGATGTCTTTGGAAAGTGCATTGATATTGCCGTTTTAACAGGGTTCAAATGATCTCTTCTTTGAACGTGGCAATACCAGCTTCCTTGATATGAAAGCTTCCACCGATCTTCGAACTTCTTATTCGATCAAGCTTTGTCACTCCTGCTGTCATGCAAGCATCTTCATCTCAGCTGCCATTAATTTACTCTCATACGTTTTGTACATCGTCCAACATTGTGAACCGAATGTGGGCGCTGGACGCACAACTGCGGTGTAGAGCCTTCCCTTCAACTTAGGTGGCATTTTTCTGTCACAGAAGATAGCGGAGTTTTCTCGCCACTTCATCTACCCTACGCTTACGCAATGATTGATGTCGTCATCACAAGTTGCTTTGCTATTGATCATAGATCCCAGATATTTGAACTTTTCGCACTTGGGAAGCACTGTTCCATTCAAATAAATGTCTGGAATAGGCCTGAGTAGATCAGAGAACGGGCAGCATAAGTGCTCTGTCTTTTTTGAACTAATGCGATACCCATTTCCCTCCAGAACGTCCACCCACACATCTAGTGCTCGTTGCAGGGATGTAGGATCCTCACTTATGATGGCTCCATCGACAGGAAAGAATAACTGATGTACCTTGGGGTCCATTACTTTACCTTCAAGCAGATAATCAAGGACTGTAATAAAGAGCAAAGGACGTAAGGCGCTTCCCTGGTGCACCCCGACCTTGATTGGGAACTCTTCGGTTACTCCAGCGGGGCATCTTACTTTTGTCTTTGCTCCTTCGTACATGTCCATGATCATCTGTACATACTTATTACTTACTTATGTCCTGTATCCCCTTGTGGGTCCTAGGGCCTCTACTACGCCTACGCGCCATCGTATACGGTTTCTGGCAATGTGTCTGAGTTCTCCCCAACTTTTCCCTAACTGCCGTGCCTCCTTCTCGACTGTTCTGCGCCATGTTTTCCGCCGACCGCCAGGTCTTCTGCCATCCTGAGTTAGAGAGTTCCATTGCATAGCATGGTTCGCTATGGAGCTGTCACCCTTTCGGAAAGTGTGACCAATCCACTGCCACTTCCGCCGTTGGATAGTTGTGCCTATTGGTTCCTGACCCGTTCTCTCGTAAAGGTGTTCGTTAAAGATACGATTGGGCCAGAAAATCCTTAAGATATTGCGCAGACACCTATTAACGAACGTTTGCAGCTTTCTGGTGATAGTAGTGGTCACTCTCCACGTGCTGCAACCATATAGCAGCACGGATTCAACGTTGGAGCGGAACAGTCTTATTTTGGTGCTCAAACTGATTGCATTGCTTCGCCATATTTTGGACAACATCCCGAACGCGGACTTTGCTTTGTCGATCCTGTTGGCTATATCCAGTTCGGTTCCACCATCGGTCGAGACAATACTCCCAAGATACTGGAAATCCTCTACTCTCTCTACCGGTTGTCCAGCAATGCATATTTGAGTCGATGAGTTAGTTCCAAGGCTGATAATTTTAGTTTTTGCCGTATTAATTTTCAGCCCGACGACACCTGCCTCCCTCTCCACATCTGCTGTCATTTGGTGGAGGTCCATAATTCTGTGGGAGAGTAAGCATACATCGTCTGCGTAGTCAAGATGTTTCAGTTGAGATGTAAGAGTCCATCGAATTCCTCCGTTTCCCGTCGACAAAGCTGCATGAAGCACATCGCTAATCACCAATAGGAATAATATTGGTGAAAGGATACAGCCTTGTCTTACCCCACTTTGGATCTCAAATTCCTCAGACAACCTTCCCCTGTGCAGAACGTGACATTTGGAGCCTTCATATGTAGCTTTGATAATAGCAATTAGTTTATCGGGAATGCCTGTTCTCCCTGTTGACACTATCGAACGCCTTCTCAAAATCGATGAACAGCAGGTGCAGTGGCGATCGATATTCAACACACTGTTCGATAATAATCCGCAGGGTGTTGATGTGGTCGGCACAGGAGGATCCAGAGCGGAAACCTGCTTGTTCGGCATCGAGTGTGTCTTCGAGATGTTGTTTGATTCGCTCAAGGATGATTTTAGCTATTATCTTAGCTACAGCAGGCAGCACGCAGATACCCCTCCAGTTTCTGCACTCCATTAAATTTCCTTTCTTAGGAAGCTTGACGATCATTCCCTTTTTCCACTCGTTAGGAAAGCTCTCAGCTTCCCATGCTCTATCTATAAGTGGAAGCAGAAGCACAGCCGATGTTGTTGGCGCTGCTCGTAAGAGCTCTGCTGGAATACCGTCAAGTCCTACCGCCTTGTTGGTTTTGAGTGCCTTGATCGCGGTAATGATCTCATCTTTACTGGGAGTCGTGGTGCGTATTCGGGAACTTCTCACCTCGGGCATCTCAGTCTGATTTGGGAGCATATCGCTAGCGAATACACGGTTCAAAACCGTAGCAAAATGCTCTTTCCATCTCTTGAGCTGGTCCTCATCCGAAATGAGCAAGGAGCCGTCTAGGCTTTTCACTGGGTATTGGCTGGAGCTGCGACCACCTGTCAGCTCTTTCGTGATTCTGTAGACAGTCCTGCTGTCGCACCTCCGTGCAGCTTCTTCTGCTTCTGTAGCCAGCGCGTTGATGTAGTTGCGCTTGTCACGTCGTACGCTACGCTGAACTTCTCTCATCTTCATGCGATATAGGGACTCTAGCTCGCTTCTCCCTGCTGCTGGGGTAGCTGCAACGCGAGCTTTTAGCTGTTTTCGTTCGTCAATCCGTCTCCAGGTATCCTCGGGAGAGCCACGCCCTATGTCTTCCCTGCGATCGACCGACAATTCTTTCAGCACCAGATGTAAAAACATTTTTCACAGAACACCAATGGTCTTGGATGGTTGCGGGCATTGAGCTGCTGCGAAAAGTGCTCCCTTAATTGTTGGCGCACTGAGGGATCACTAAGTCTATCGATGTTGAACCTGGGCATTCTTGTGTTGTCGTGGGATCTTCGAACTGCAGCAGTGCGTAGTTGGAGAGTAGCTATCATAAGATGGTGATCACGTACTATCCCCACATCTGCCCCTCGTCTGTTTCGGACAGCCAGGAGACTGCTTCTAAAGCGGCGGCTGATAGCAAAATGGTCAATTTGGTTGGAGGTTGCTTGCCTGTCATTGGAAACCCAGCTGACTTTGTGGCAGGTCTTGTGCTCAAACATGGTGCCACCTATCACAAGGCGGTTGGCATTGCAGAAATCCACAAACCTTTCGCCGTTGTTATTGCGGTTGCCTAGTCCATGCTTCCCGATTACATGCTTGAGCCCTTCGTTGTCGCTGCCTATGTCTCCATTTCGTGTTGTGTTGAAGACGGCACTTAAGAGATTGTAGAAGCTCTCCTTTTCGTCCTCAGACGAACTATTCGTTGGGGCGTAACACTGTATGATGGTGACGCGTTGTCCTATCACCATGAGGCTGCCAGGAAATCAGGCCCTTGCGTGCTGCTGTTGTAAGCAGTAGTCCGACTCCATATTCCCGCGGACTTCCGGATGGTCTTCCGGAATAGAGTAGTACAGTGTTACGCGTTGGAGACTGGTACTCGCCCGCTTCTAACCATCTTACTTCACCTACCCCCAAAATGTCCAGTTTATATCGCATGAATTCCTATTCCAGTTGGAGGAATCTGGCATTGTAAGGACCTTCTCTTCCCGAGTCGAAGAGCGTCTTTACATTCCAGAAACCTATCTTTGTCCGGGTACAATAGCCAAAAGTCGTCAACATGTGATCAGTCCTTATCCGAGGCATAGTGTCGGTTTCAGTAGCGAGCTGGTTTCAGTAACGCAGGTTGCTGGCCCACGTTACCTAGCCTAGAATCAAGGCCCTAGACAACCCGCACTTACAATTTTGGCCTATACGTATAAGGGTTTATACGTATAGTTGCCCGGGGACCACCACTAGGAGGTAAAGTAAGCGCTTCATCACGAACTTGATTGTTGCGCTACTGGCCCAAGCCAAGTTTTGGGCAGTCAGTAGTTTCCCGATCAATCGCAATGCAGGCCCCCTCATCTGTACATAGGTTTCTGGAACCCCTCGATGTCTTAGCGCCACCCGTATCAAATCTCGTGGTTGTCTGTCGAATGCTAACCCTTTAAGGAATCACGACGTTTTTCCATTATGATCCTTATACTTTGAATTTCATTTGTGGTTGATTTACCCGAGACAAACCCGCACTGATCATCAGATAGCCGTATTATTTTTCGCAGTCGGCCACCTAATACCCGCTCAACGATCTTCATGTTGTGTGACATCAGCTCGATCGAATGGTAGTTATCACAGTTTCGCGTATCACCCTTCCCTTTGTATACAGGAAGAAGGTAACTTTCCCTCCCTTGATTCGGCATTGGGTCACCTCTCACAAATTTGGAGATGAGAATTCTGAGCCATCTGAACCCGATGTCTCCCATCTTTTTCTAGAACTCAGAGGGCATCCCGTCTGGCCCAACAGCTTTTCGTTTTCTGGAGTATTTGACCGCCTCACTAACTTCTTCGACTGTAATGTCGGGTATTTTTTCACAGTTAGGGGTGGCTCTTGGAAAGTATAGCCGGGGAAACTGTTCATTTAAAAGTTCTTCACAATACTGCCGCCACCTCTGCAGAATTTTGTCGTCATCCACAAGAAGCTGGCCATATTATTAATGAATTTTGGCGAATGAATTTCCTGAGCATTCCTCCTTCTTTGGGCGGCTATTTTGAAGATGGTTGCGCTTTTGTTCATATTGCGTCTTCGCAGCTCCTGGATATCCTAGTTTGCATCAGCAACCGGGAAAGATATTTTCGCCAGCTCCCGTTACAGGCCCTCCGTACTCTCTGCTTCTCAGAGACCCTTGTTTGTTTGTTTTTCTTCGGTGTTTTCATAAAAATTTCTGTTAGCAGGAGACCGTGTTGTCCAGCGATTGCCTCTCCCAGGATCTCTTTGCAATCTTTTACCCGAGGCTTCATGAAACTCGCTACCAAATGGTAGTCAATCTGAATTTCATCTCCACCACTGCTGTAAGTGATCAGGTGTCGGCTTTGTTTGATAAACATGGTATTTAACACGATAAGACCGTGTGATTTGCACATGCTTAGGATGTCTTCAATAGCAAGGTTCCTGGCGCCATATCCTAGTCCTCCATGGCAGTCTTCATAGTCTTCGTTTGACTTCCCTGTCTATTCAAATCTCCTCCAACAAACAGAAACTCTTCCTTTGGGATGTTCTTAAGAAGATTGTGGAAATCTACCCAAAATGCATCTTTATCTCTCTGATTGCACCCATTTTGGGGAGCATATGCACTGACAATACACCACACCTCTCCTTGTATTACTACGTTACGTGTTACGTTACCAAGTAGCTCTGCCGCAAGGATGATACCGATTCCGTTCCTAGCCTTTTCCGTTCCGTAGTAGAACATCTTGTAATCTTTTGTTATAACGTCTAAGAAACGCGCCCGATTTCCGGTGTTTTTCCATTTCGTCTCTTGGACACACAAGATATCCACTCCACCCGCTTGCTGGGGACCTCCCAATGTACACCGATATCGCCAACGATTAGTGTGTTACCCTTTCTCAGCAACACGTCGGGTTTCTTTAGGAAGGCATCAGACCCACGTATTTGGGGCTCAGTAACATGAGGCCAGCCCTTCTTGTTGACAATTTTGGTGAGACGGTGGATGACATGGTTCTGGCGCTGGATGCGTTGCCAGTGAGTGATGGGGCGCTGCTGCAGGATGTGTGACAGCGATTCCTTCTTTTGACAGCCGGCTCTGAAGTTGCCTGCTTCCGGTGGATTGGAAGGTATGCCGGCACTGGGAAGGAGGTTGTATCTCAACTGGACGCTCCTGATGTAGTCCTCGTCGCTCCAGCATTTCGGTGGATTGGTTATATGTTTATTGCTGGCGGGATGGTTTCGCGCTTGTGCGAGTCCATTTCCGGAGAAGGAGCTTTCTAATGCGGCGGCGTGCTTCCGGGCGATGGTTATTTTGTTAGCAGCGCCTTGCTGAATAAGACGGTCTATTGCCCCGACTCCCACTGAATTCAGCTCAAAGGTGGAATTTAGTAGTGAACTTGCGTTACGAAGTTTGTTGATTCGGTCTTTCACTATGACCGGGATGTTGTCGGTGAAGTTAAAAATTCGCATTCCCCCAGCTTTTACCGGCGTGCAGAAGATATTCGAGTGAGAGTGAGCGTTTAGGTGCAAGATAGAACGCAAAAATACGCGTACTTTTCTATCCGCTTCCTTCAGTCTTCCAGCCGTGATGTTGAGGCTCTGCAGGCTGGCAATGTAACGAGAGATTAGAAATTCCTTCAGGATCAACAGCTTTTGGAAAGGTTTCAGGGGAGCCCGTTTTATTGTCTTGAGTTGTTCGAAGAGGTTGGATAATTTAGATGGTATTATGCCAGCGTATGAAAAGGCTGAACCCAGGTACTTAAATCCGCGACCAGTACCCATGGATGAGATGATTTGGTCGCCAATGGGGAAAACTTCCGCCTTGTCCACAATGTTTTTTGTTCGTGGGTAGGTGAAAATCTTCATGAGACACTATGAGACCGTGTACTCATAGTAGTGTCAGATTTCTACTGACTAAAAACACCCTTCCCTTCGTTTTGTTTACTACGACTAAGTTAGACCTTATCAAGTAGTTTAAGCTTCAGAAGAGAATATTCGCGTGAGGCAGGTAGATTTTCAATAAAAGCACCTGCTGAAACCGTCATGACATGCGGCTTTTTGTCTTATTGCGCTAATTCGAACGGTTTCGTTCTTTGAAGTCGGCGCGTAAGATTTGTCACATCCAAAGTTTGGAGTATGGCACAGTTGCAATGGCCATGAAGACGAATACGAAGCTTGCGAGCGAAGTTTTTTATTTCGTCCTCCACGGTAGCTATCCCTAAGTCTCTGTGGATATCATTGTTTCTGATATACCAGGGAGCGTTCACGATTATTCTTATAATTTTATTTTGGAATGATTGTATGAGATTCCTATTGCTTGGTTTGGTACAACCCCAGAGTTGTATACCGTACGTCCACACGGGTTTAAGCACTTGCTTATACAGAAGCAGTTTGTTATATACTCTTAGTTTGGAATATCTTCCAATTAGCCAATACATTTCTCTAAGTCGATTTTCGACTTCGTCACGTTTCTTTTTAACGTGAGGTTTCCATTTAAGTTTCGCGTCTAGTGTCATTCCCAGATATTTAGCTTCGTTTGCATGCGGTATTTGTACCGAGTTAATGAAAACGGGAAGGTTGATTATTTTCTTGTAAGTGAAGTTAACATGCGTCGATTTGGTCTCGTTAAGAACAATGCGCCAAGTTTTTGTCCACTCACAGATTTTATCCAAGGCTCGTTGGAGTTTTATGGTTGCTGAGTCGATTGAACTTTCCGTTGCCAGAATAGCCGTATCGTCCGCGAACGTAGCTACAATAGTGCATTCAGTTTGTGGTATGTCCCGAGTGTACAGCAAGAATAAGATAGGCCCAAGGACACTTCCTTGCGGAACTCCGGCGGCGATTTCTTTAAAATCATAATATTCAGTTCCGTGCTTGACACGAAAAAGTCTGTTTTTAAGGTATGATTCTAAGATCTTATGAAGTTGCTCCGGAAGGATTCGTCTTAGCTTATAATTCAATCCATCGTGCCAAACCCTGTCGAAGGCTTGAGATACGTCAAGAAAAGCGCTAGAACAAATCTTTTTCTCCTCAAGGGCTTTTTCAATTTCGTCGGTTGTTCTATAAACCTGGTCAATTGTGGAATGCTTGATTCTGAACCCGAATTGGTGGTCAGGTATTAGGCGTCTCTCTTCAATGACCGGAAGAATCCATTTCAGTAGGAGTTTTTCAAATACCTTCGATATTATTGGTAGTAGCGATATCGGTCTGTACGATTTTTTGTCATTTCGAGATTTCCCCGGTTTCGGAACCATTATGACTTCTGCGACTTTCCATTGATTTGGAACGTATAATAATCTAATAGAAGCATTTATTAAATAAAGCAATTTTAATAGTGCCTTTTTGGTAATTCCTTGAGGATTTGTCCGGTTATTAAATCATAGCCAGGAGCTTTATTATTTCTCAGGTTTTTTATTGCCTGGCAATGTTCTATAAATGACACACTTTTTATTCTAAGGTTGTCAGATGTCGTACTCGTACCGGTAAAATTGTCTACCAATGTTTCTCCATCAAATGGTTTAAAAGTCTCTTCTAAGTGCTCGGCAAATAGATCCGCTTTTTCTTTGTCACCTTTTGCCCATTCGTCGTTGTTTTTTCTTATCGGTGGCGAATGTATTTGCGGTTTTTTAATTCTTTTGACAGCTTTCCAGAGCGAGTAATTAGTGGTTTTTTCGGCGGTTAAACCTTCAAGATAAGCTGAAGTCTCTCGGTTTTTTAGATCTTGTATCGCTTTTTTAACCTTATTGCATAGGAAATTCGAGTGGGTTTGATGCTGGGGAGCGCGAGTTTGTTGCCATATTTTGCGTGCTCTCCTCTTTTCTCGAATAATTTCTTTTATTTCCGGCGGATAATTAGCTTCATTGCATGGGACTTCTTTCCTCATTAAAGGTGTATTTTTCCACGCGGCATTCTGTATTGATTCAATAAATTTGCCGAGTTCATCTTCTATTTCGAAGGGTGTTTTGAGCGATACATTTAAGACAATGTTTTCTTCGCAATCAGTTCTAAAGTCGCGCCAGTTAGTTTTTTTGTTAGTTAATCTAGGCACACCTTCTACTGTCATTAGTCGGTCACTTATTGTCAAGATTACCGGCGAGTGATCTGAGGAGAGATCAAAGCTTTCCTCTACTTTCGCAAAATTTGAAGATACTCTTTTTGCTACGAAGAAGTCTATTAGGTCCGGTGTTTTTGCTGTATCAGAGGGCCAATACGTCGGTTTCCCCGTCGAAAAGAAATCAACCCCGAACTGCATACCGGCTTCGTACAGAAGTCTGCCTTTTCGTGAATTGGATCTGGAACCCCAAAAGGTGTGTTTTGCGTTGAAATCGCCACCTATAATGAAATTCGGTCCAAGTGAGTCAAGGAGACGTACAAAGTCGTTACTTCTAAACGTGCATCGCGGAGGACAATAAATGGACGCGATGTTGAAATACGAGTACCTTTTCTTAACTCGAACTGAACTTGTTTGCATTGTATCGATTTCAATCGTCGTATTTATGGAGTGCTCAATGCAGTCTTTAATGAATAAGGAGGATCCGCCTCTAGCTCTTCCGGAAGGGTGGTATGCGTGATAAGCACGATACCCTCTTATTTTTACTCCGGATTCCTTTGTCAAATGAGTTTCAGAGATCAAGCAAATGTCAATGTTGTCATTCCGTAAGAATGCTTCTAATTCGGCGTTTTTTTGTAGAAGGCCGTTTGCGTTCCATGTTAAATTTTTTAGTAACTGATTCATATTCATATGGGAGTTCTTTTTTGGCGAGGTTTTAACTCGAACTTGCTCAATTTATCAAATATGACTTTGCTTACCTTCGTTTGCTCCTCAAGTTTCGCAAGAATTATAGAGAAGACTTGGGAGACTGGGTCTACCGTAACACCGCTTTGCTTATTTTCTAGCGACGCAGCTTGAGCATATGTTAGTGTCTCTGGAGATTGTGGCTTTTCCTTTGATTTTGCCGAAGGAACTTTACTTTGCTCCACTCTCATCTTAACTTTGACGTGTTTATTGACAGCCGTTACCCTTGGCTTAGCAATTTCAAGACTATTTTTAACCGGTTCTGCGTTCTGGCGTTGAATATTTTTAAATGTGTCTCGCCTTTTTTGAAGCTCTTTTGCCACTTCGCAACCTCGATAGTTCGCTGGGTGCTTTCCTTTGCAGTTAATGCAGGTAGCCGGGGCCTGCTTATTTAGGTCACACTTTTCCGAGAGATGGTTACCAGCACATTTTACGCATCTCGGCTCTTTTTGACAATACGACTGTGTGATTAAAGCCTTGCCCACGAATAGATTCTTTTTCGACGGTACGGTACGCAAAACGAGAGCAGAACATTTGTTGGCATTGAGTTCCATGTTCATACTGTTGAGGAATTGATGTGCCCTAGCGAGCATACGTTTTCCATCCTCAGGGGTTTTAGCGATCAGTATGAGGTCGTCAGCGTACGCGAGGCAGCAGATTTTCTCCGTACCGATGTTAATGCCGGAGAACTCCGAGTGCAGGATAGTTACAAGTTCATCGAGGAAGATGTTGAAAAGGATCGGGGAGAGGGGATCTTCTTGTTTGACGTCCCTATTTATTTCGATCCCGGCGATTGAATTGCCGTTGCAGCTTATAGTGATACTCCCACTTCTGTAGCTGTCCTCGATGAACTTGGTGAACTTGCTATCTACCTTCGCTCTTCTTAGAGCCCTCTTGATGGCATCATGGGGAACCGAATCGAAGGCGTTTTTGAGGTGGAGCGATAAGATGACTAGTGGGCCGCCAAGCAGACGGTGGTGCTTAATAAGGTTTTGGACGGTACACATGTTAACGAAGCAGCCGTCGATGTTAGTGAAACCTCTCTGGCAGCTCATAAGCTCGATCTGTGAAAGTCTGTGTACTAGGTTAGGTTAGGTTAGTAAGATCGACGAAATGGTAATCGGCCTCCAGTTTTTGATGTTTTCTAGTCTCTCTTTTGTTTTAGGACTCGTTGAGCAGCAGCGTTAAAAAGGAGGGCAAGTTTTATAGGCGGGATCTTGCACAGTTCCTTTTTCCCAATTCCGTCGGGACCGCATGCGCTTGACTTAAGATGTTTTATAATCAACGAGATTTCTTCCACTGAAATGAGACCGGTGACGGTCGGCCCATTAAAGCGACCACAGGAGCTGACGGGTAGACTGCATGTAGACGGACGCCCGAAGATGTTCTTGAAGTGCTCAAATATCTCTGCCACCGGTGGAGAAATTGTTTGGCCTTCCCACGAGATTTCACCAAGAAGACGATTGGCGTAGTCAGCTTTACGGTGTTTAAAGCCATTTTGAGCGAGGGCGTATAATATCCGCTTCTTCTTCCTGTTGCTGGTTGCACTGGATAGCGCGTGCAACTGTTGGCTGTTTCTTGAGCTGGACGAGTTTGTGCTCCGTCTTGTTGTAACATACCGATTTTGTAATTTTGTGAAAAAATTTGAGGTCGCCTGGCAAATATCTATGCCGTTGATGCATGCATTCCGCAGTGCCAGGTCAATCGCGTCCATGTTGTCAGCTGGGAATGTTGATATTACAGAAATTATATCCGAATTAGTCCGGATCAGATCTTCACCGCTGTACGGCTCGTTCTCAGGAGCCGTACAAGATGCACTGAAATGGGAGACCAGGTGTTTTTACGACTGAATTTGTCTCCTCTTTCTATAGCATCTCTGGATCTACTCGAAGGCCTAGCAAGAGCGTTGATAATTTGTGTTGGATCAGACAACCTCAGATCTGCCTCCATCATGGCAAGCTCCACCTTTCGTCTCCGGTCCAACGTCTTCTGACATTTGACGCCTCCGCCATTAAACCAGCATTATACTCCTCATCATGCGCTCTTTTTTGATGTTGACGAAGACCGGAAAATGTAGCAGAGGTCCTGTTGCATATGGAGGAATTGTTCGTAATTGACGCACTTGGTGCCCCGCGGCAGTATCTGCGTTGATGCTGCAGAAGACTCTTCTGGGTTATGTAGTCTTTGCCGCAAACACAGGGCCACCGTGAATTTTCCACAACTCTTCCACTGCGTGGTGAAGGCATGGCGTTAAATTTCGCTTTGGCCGGATTTAATATATTGGTTTTAAACCGCGCTGACTTACAGGAGTGAATTCCTCAGACGCAGTTAACAAAAATTCCGAAAACTAGTTTCACGACGATCAGAAATGTTTTTTTTTCGTATTATCTGTCACTTTCGTCTGTTATCGATTATTTTCGCAGTCAAATTCAAGTTATCGGACCGAGATGGAATTCGGACTATTTTGGCCTCATCTAGCTGGAGCGTTATTTATATCAGCTGTTCCAATGGGTGAAATGGACCAGAATGCCGATAATTTTATGGTATTATTTCTAGTTTTCGACACGAAGAATCCACGAAACCCAGCACAGCACAGAAGTGTCTTATATGGTATGTATATCAAATGAAAGGTTATGATTCCGTATATTTTTCACTATAGATATAATCCCGGGCGCTGATGGAACACCTGCGAATTATATATATTCTGGCCTGCTTTTTGTTATTTTTCTCTATGGGGCGTGGTGGTGAACTGTTATTTCTAGTTTTTCGACAAAAAATATCCACGAAACCCCGCACAGCACAGAAATGTTTTATATACCAAATGAAAGTATATTTTTCACTATAGATATAATCCCGGGCGCTGATGGAACACTTCTCTGTGGAGCGTGGTAGTGAATTGTTCGCAAATTTCTTTCGCGGATATTTTCGTAATTTTTGGCGATATACACTTGAAATTGATGTTAAAATAGAGCCCGTTTGCTTATAATTGAGAATATCTATATTCAAAGCACTGATACTTCCGATTTACCGACAAAAAAAAACCGATTTCAGGGACTCTTGAAAAACACGTCTTAAGAGAGTCATAGTTACTCCCGCCGTTTACCCGCGCTTACTTGAATTTCTTCACTTTGACATTCAGAGCACTGGACAGAAATCACATTGTGTCGACACACGTTAGGGCCATCACAATGCTTTGTTTTAAAGAGACAGTCGGATTCCCCAAGTCCGTGCCAGTTCTGAATTGATTGTTATTTGATAGTCGTTATAAATCAAAAGAAAATACCTTAAGATATATCTTAAGATTTTTAGCAAGAAAATTCCACAATTGGTTACGTAAACTACTATCCGGGGAACAAAATCTGAAAATTTGTATTTACCCAGAACGAGTACATAAACCATGTTATTGCTTCCAATTCAAGCCCGACTATTTCAATCTTCAGATCTTCGGATCTAATTTGCTGACTTCCCTTTCCTACATTATTGTATCGACTAGAGACTCTTCACCTTGGAGACCAGCTGCGGATATCGGTACGCCCTGTTGAGAAAATTGCGTGACCCCACCATCAATTTTCAAGGTCCGAGGAGAAAATATCGACACAACAGTAAATGTCATGCTCTTCTAGTCCATCTACCATATCTCTCTTCGAAAGACTTCCATGGTAGTACGACTATAAAACAGAAAAGAAAACTCTTTCGATATCTCTCGACGGCTTCTCTATGGTCGTTCCTGTTGCCAGGATGAGCAAAATGCCAATTTTTAATAACAAACGGATACTCAACAGGTTACGGAATTGGACGTATTCCCTTTCGTTCAAAAATTATCAAGTATATAAATTATATACATACATATGGTATATTACGAATAAACGATATATTTTATTTAGAACTTGAAAATTTTCGGCTTTCGTCTTGAACTTAGGACCTAGAGTTTCGAAAAATATTGTACGTAAAGAGAAAACAAAATTTAATTCTATCTATTCTATTCTCCACATTTCAAGTTGTAGCCTATCAAAGTGGGTGACCTCTTATTTGGAGGTGTAACCACTTTAAACCCTATAACTTCTAAACTTCTTCAGGTACAAAAATAATTTTATATATTTTGAAAAAAAACCATTTAGTAGCGCATACAAGTGTCAAACACATGGGGTACAGCTGTGTAGCTACAAAAAGTTATGGCTCCTTAAACTCAAAATAATGAAAATTGGTTGTTCCATTTTTTCACTTAAAAGGTATTTTTCTCAAAATTTTTACTTAATATTTTTGTTTCCCTCAAAAATTTCCTTAAAATTATGTTAGACATCTTTCTGTCAGACAAAAATGGTCAAACAAAATTAAGTGAGAATAATAAGCTAACGTACCTATGAGCAATGCAGTTAACAGTTAATTGTCGAATAGGAAAAAAAAGCTTAACAAAGAATTATCACAGATTTGTAAATGTACCGTAATTTTGTTTCAACTGATTTACAATCTATTTTGCTTTGTAAGGTAACAGCCGATCCCCAAAAAATGTATTCAAAACGTGAATGCGCGGAAATAGTGTTTGTTTACGAGTTCTGCAATGGAAACGCTTCATTGGCAGGATTGGAGTACCAACGACGATACCCAAATCGCAGAACACCATGTAGTCGGATGTTCGCTGATGCGTATCAGCGCCTTGTTGATACTGAGTCAACTGCACCAAATAAAAGGAAACGACATTCAGACGCAGCGGCGGCAGAGGTTGAGAGTGTGATTTTGCGTGCTGTGGAAGTTCAGCCTTCAGTCAGCGTCCGCAGACTAGCTGTGCAGTTGGAACTTCCCAGAACCTGGATTAACAGAACTCTACAGAGTAATAGGTTACACCCTTTCGATTTAACAGCGGTACGGGATTTACTACCAGGAGATGCGCAAAGAAGAGTGGAATTTTGCCAATGGCTGCTGCGCAAACAAGCAGAAAACGGGCATTTCCTCAATAACATTCTGTGGACTGACGAAGCGCAATTCACAAGAGATGGGGTAACAAACGACCATAATTTGCACCATTGGTCAGACTCCAATCCCCATTTAATACGCACAACATCCTTTCAAAGGTTAGAATTTAATTATTGTGAGCAACTTCTTCAAAATGTGTTGCTTATTTTAATAAAGGAGGTTTAGAGTAAATGTTTGGGCTGGATTAATAGGAAACACTTTAGTAGGCCCGCAAGTTTTTCCACGAAGAGTTAATTCCCATTTCTACATGGAATTTCTTGGAGAACGATTGCCGGAGCTCCTTGAAGATGTTCCTCTTGTTCAGAGAAGGGCGATGTTCTTTCAACAAGATGGAGCACCTTGTCACAGTAACTTCGCGGAGTAACTTCGTTCCTCAACCATACTTTTAACGAACAGTGGATTGGTCGATTTGGCCCCAACACTTGGCCACCCAGATCTCCTGATCTAACACCCATGGATTTCTTCTTCTGGGGTGCTATGAAAGAAAAAGTTTATTTTAGAGAAATGTCGAGTCTGGAAGAGCTCCAAGAAAAAATTAGTGCCGTTTCAGAAGAGATGAGAAGAAGTTTGCTGCTCGTTTGTCTGCCATTCGAAAAGCTTAAACGCGCTCGAAAGTGTATTCAAATGGAGGAAAGGCACTTCTAACAATTGCTATAAACATTCCATAAACTGTTCTGTTTTAAGACTAATTTAGTAGATACCTACACTTCTTGTTGACCATTTTTGTGTGACAAAAAATGGCTTTTACTACAACTTCTGTTGATCGTACGTAAAAAAGTTGCTTAACATTAAGGAAATTTTTTAGGGATAAAAATTTCATAAAAAAAAATAAAAATATTAAGTAAAAATTTTGAGAAAAATGCATTTTAAATGAAAATATGGAACAACAAATTGGTAGCTGCACACCTGTACCCCATGTGTTTGAAACTTGTATCTTCTCTTAAAGGATTACACTGCTTAACTGGGACACCCTGTATGCTGAATCTTCTTGGTCACTTTCATTTCGATCAGCCTGCGGCAAGCGCTTTGCATCTTTAAAACTATGAGTTAGAAGGCCCTTATACCACGGAATAGTTCTTCAGTTATTATGCCCTACTTTAGCAAGTTTTACCAAAACCCCCTTTTTTGTTTCGATATGGACAACTTACCCTGGTAGCTGGTGTAAGGACAACAGAAGAACACCCCTTCCGTTCTCTCCCCCAAACAGCTATCCTTTTATAGTTGGGACTGTGATCATACTTGTATTGTAAAATTCCGAAAGAATCTTTTTAAATTTCAATGAATTTTTTTTTTGCCAAGAAACTTTGTCGCCATCTTGATCTTTTGATCCTGCCTCATTTCCGTTTTGTCTACCAGAGGTGTAACAAAACTTCTTCTTCTTCTTCCTTTTATCAGCGAGGTTATGATCTGAAAATAAGGGATCATATCCCTCCCACTTCACCGCATTTCTACTGATCCGCCCGTGGGGTTCGCCTATTTGACCTCAGAAAATATCGGCAGGTCTGCCGATTTTGGATCACTCGGTTACTGAGGCTAATAAAATGCCAATGTCGTCGGATTTGTCTGATCCAGGTGTTTATAGGCCTGGCTTTTCTACATCGCGACGTCCTTGGAACGTGCATTGATATTGCCTTTTTAACAGGGTTCAAATGATCCACGTTCAAAGCGTGGCAATACCAGCTGCGCCGATAGCGCTCTATTTTTCATACGATGGGTTCCTTTATGTGAAAGCTTCCACGGATCTTCGAACTTCTTATTCGATCAAGCTTTGTCACTCCTGCTGTCATGCGAAGCATCTTCATCTCAGCTGCCGTTAATTTACTCTCATACATTTTGTACATCGTCCAACATTGTGAACCTTATGTGAGCGCTGGACGCACAACTACGGTGTAGAGCCTTTCCTTCAACTTAGGTGGCATTTTTCGGTCACAGAAGATAGCGGAATTTTCTCGCCACTACATCCACCCTACGTTTATGCAATGATTGATGTCGTCATCAAAAGTTGCTTTGCTATTGATCATAGATCCTAGATATTTGAACTTCTCGCACTTGAGAGGCACTGCTCCATTCAAATAAATGTCTGGAATAGGCCTGAGTGGATCAGAGAACGGGCAGCACAAGTATTCTGTCTTTTTCGAACTAATGCGATACCCATTTCCCTTCAGAGCGTCCACCCATACATCAAGTGCTCATTGAAGGGATGTAGGATCCTCACTTATGATGGCTCCATCGTCAGCAAAGAATAACTGATATACCTTGGGGTCCATCACTTTAATAAAGAGCAAAGGACTTAAAACGCTTCCCTGGTGCACCCCGAATTTGATTGGGAACTCTTCGGTTACTCCAGCGGGGTATCTTACTTTTCTTTGCTCCTTCGTACATCTCCATGATCATCTGTACACAGGTTTCTGGAACCCCTCGATGTCTTAGCGTCACCCATATCAGATCACGTGGTTGTCTGCTGAATAAATTTTTAAAGTCAACCAATACAATATGCAAATCCCTTAAGGAATCACGATGTTTTTCCATTATGATCCTTATACTTTGGATTGCATCTGTGGTTGATTTACTCGAGACAAACCCGCACTGATCATCAGATGGCCGTATTATTTCTCGCAGTCGGCCACCTAATACCCGCTCAACGATCTTCATGGTGTGTGATATCAGCTCGATCGAACGGTAGTTATCACAGTTTCGCGTATCACCCTTCCCTTTGTATGCAGGGAGAAGGTAGCTTTACCTCCATTGATTCGACATTGGGTCACCTCTCACAAATTTGGAGATGAGAATTCTGAGCCGTCTGAACCCGATGTCTCCCATCTTTTTCTAGAACTCAGAGGGCATCTCGTCTGGCCCAACCGCTTTTCGTTTTCTGGAGTATTTGACCGCCTCACTAACTTCTTCGACTGTAATGTCGGGTATTTTTTCACAGTTAAGGGTGGCTCTTGGAAAGTATAGCCGGGGAAACTGTTCATTTAAAAGTTCTTCACAATACTGCCGCCACCTCTGCAGCATTTTGTCGTCATCCACAAGAAGCTGGCCATATTATTAATGAATTTTGGCGAATGAATTTCCTGAGCATTCCTCCTTCTTTGGGCGGCTATTTTGAAGATGGTTGCGCTTTTGTTCATATTGCGTCTTCGCAGCTCCTGGATATCCTGGTTTGCATCAGCAACCGGGAAAGATATTTTCTTCAGCTCCCGTTACAGGCCCTTCGTACTCTCTGCTTCTCAGAGACCCTTGTTTGTTTGTTTTTCTTCGGTGTTTTCATAAAAATTTCTGTTAGCAGGAGACCGTGTTGTCCAGCGATTGCCTCTCCCAGGATCTCTTTGCAATCTTTTACCCGAGGCTTCATGAAACTCGCTACCAAATGGTAGTCAATCTGAATTTCATCTCCACCACTGCTGTAAGTGATCAGGTGTCGGCTTTGTTTGATAAACATGGTATTTAACACGATAAGACCGTGTGATTTGCACATGCTTAGGATGTCTTCAATAGCAAGGTTCCTGGGGCCATATCCTAGTCCTCCATGGCAGTCTTCATAGTCTTCGTTTGACTTCCCTGTCCATTCAAATCTCCTCCAACAAATAGAAACTCTTCCTTTGGGATGTTCTTAAGAAGATTGTGGAAATCTACCCAAAATGCATCTTTATCTCTCTGATTGCACCCATTTTGGGGAGCATATGCACTGACAATACTCCACACCTCTCCTTGTATTACTAGTTTGAGAGTCATCAAACGGTCACTGGACTTCGAAATGCTAAAGACGTTACCAAGTAGCTCTGCCGCAAGGATGATACCGATTCCGTTCCTAGCCTTTTCCGTTCCGTAGTAGAACATCTTGTAATCTTTTGTTATAACGTCTAAGAAACGCGCCCGATTTCCGGTGTTTTTCCATTTCGTCTCTTGGACACACAAGATATCCACTCCACCCGCTTGCTGGGGACCTCCCAATGTACACCGATATCGCAAACGATTAGTGTGTTGCCCTTTCTCAGCAACACGTCGGGTTTCTTTAGGAAGGCATCAGACCCACGTATTTGGGGCTCAGTAACATGAGGCCAGCCCTTCCTGTTGACAATTTTGGTGAGACGGTGGATGACATGGTTCTGGCGCTGGATGCGTTGCCAGTGAGTGATGGGGCGCTGCTGCAGGATGTGTAACAGCAATTCCTTCTTTTGACAGCCGGCTCTGAAGTTGCCTGCTTCCGGTGGATTGGAAGGTATGCCGGCACTGGGAAGGAGGTTGTATCTCAACTGGACGCTCCTGATGTAGTCCTCGTCGCTCCAGCATTTCGGTGGATTGGTTATATGTTTATTGCTGGCGGGATGGCTTCGCGCTTGTGCGAGTCCATTTCCGGAGAAGGAGCTTTCTAATGCGGCGGCGTGCTTCCGGGCGATGGTTATTTTGTTAGCAGCGCCTTGCTGAATAAGACGGTCTATTGCCCCGACTCCCACTGAATTCAGCTCAAAGGTGGAATTTAGTAGTGAACTTGCGTTACGAAGTTTGTTGATTCGGTCTTTCACTATGACCGGGATGTTGTCGGTGAAGTTAAAAATTCGCATTCCCCCAGCTTTTACCGACGCGTAGAAGATACTCGAGTGACAGTGAGCGTTTAGGTGCAAGATAGAACGCAAAAATACGCGTACTTTTCTATCCGCTTCCTTCAGTCTTCCAGCCGTGATGTTGGGGCTCTGCAGGCTGGCAATGTAACGAGGGATTAGAAATTCCTTCAGGATCAACAGCTTTTGGAAAGGTTTCAGGGGAGCTCGTTTTATTGTCTTGAGTTGTTCGAAGAGGTTGGATAATTTAGATGGTATTATGCCAGCGTATGAAAAGGCTGAACCCAGGTACTTAAATCCGCGATCAGTACCCCTGGATGAGATGATTTGGTCGCCAATG
This sequence comes from Brachypalpus laphriformis, assembly GCA_945910035.1. Lineage (NCBI taxonomy): Eukaryota > Metazoa > Arthropoda > Insecta > Diptera > Syrphidae > Brachypalpus > Brachypalpus laphriformis. The sequence continues at coordinate 227,332,496 of OX246753.1, read as the reverse complement.
GGGAAAACGTACGACGGTACGGTACGCAAAACGAGAGCAGAACATTTGTTGGCATTGAGTTCCATGTTCATACTGTTGAGGAATTGATGTGCCCTAGCGAGCATACGTTTTCCATCCTCAGGGGTTTTAGCGATCAGTATGAGGTCGTCAGCGTACGCGAGGCAGCAGATTTTCTCCGTACCGATGTTAATGCCGGAGTACTCCGAGTGCAGGATAGTTACAAGTTCATCGAGGAAGATGTTGAAAAGGATCGGGGAGAGGGGATCTTCTTGTTTGACGACCCTATTTATTTCGATCCCGGCGATTGAATTGCCGTTGCAGCTTATAGTGATACTCCCACTTCTGTAGCTGTCCTCGATGAGCTTGGTGAACTTGCTATCTACCTTCGCTCTTCTTAGAGCCCTCTTGATGGCGTCATGGGGAACCGAATCGAAGGCGTTTTTGAGGTGGAGCGATAAGATGACTAGTGGGCCGCCAAGCAGACGGTGGTGCTTAATAAGGTTTTGGACGGTACACATGTTAGCGAAGCAGCCGTCGATGTTAGTGAAACCTCTCTGGCAGCTCATTAGCTCGATCTGCGAAAGTCTGTGTACTAAGATCTTATTGAAGCATCTTAGTAAGATCGACGAAATGGTAATCGGCCTCCAGCTTTTGGTGTTCTCTAGTCTCTCTTTTGTTTTAGGACTCGTTGAGCAACAGCGTTAAAAAGGAGGGCAAGTTTTATAGGCGGGATCTTGCACAGTTCCTTTTTCCCAATTCCGTCGGGACCGCATGCGCTTGACTTAAGATGTTTTATAATCAACGAGATTTCTTCCACTGAAATGAGACCGGTGACGGTCGGCCCATTAAAGCGACCACAGGAGCTGACGGGTAGACTGCATGTAGACGGATGCCCGAAGATGTTCCTGAAGTGCTCAAATATCTCTGCCACCGGGGGAGAAATTGTTTGGCCTTCCCACGAGATTTCACCAAGAAGACTATTGGGGTAGTCAGCGTTACGGTGTTTAAAGCCATTTTGAGCGAGGGCGCATAATATCCGCTTCTTCTTCCTGTTGCTGGTTGCACTGGATAGCGCTTGCAACTGTTGGCTGTATCTTGAGCTGGACGAGTTTGTGCTCCGTCTTGTTGTAACATACCGATTTTGTAATTTTGTGAAAAGATCTGAGGTCGCCTGCCAAATATCTATGCCGTTGATGCATGCATTCCGCAGTGCCAGGTCAATCGCGTCCATGTTGTCAGCTGGGAGTGTTGATATTATAGAAATGATTTCCGAATTAGTCCGGATCAGATCTTCATCGCTGTACGGCTCGTTCTCAGGAACCGTAGAAGATGCACTGAATTGCGAGACCAGCTGTTTGTATGACTGTAGTTGTCTCCTCTTTTTATAGCATTTCTGGATCTACTCGAAGGCCTAGCAAGATCGTTGATAATTTGTGTTGGATCAGACAACCTCAGATCTGCCTCCATCATGGCCAGCTCTACCTCCTCGTCTCCAGTCCAACCTCTTCTGACATTTGACGCCTCCGCCATTAAACCAGCATTATACTCCTCAGCATGCGCTCTTTTTTGATGTTGACGAAGACCGGAAAATGTAGCAAAGGTCCTGTTGCATATGGAGGAATTGTTCGTAATTGACGCACTTGGTGCCCCGCGGCAGTATCTGCGTTGATGCTGCAGAAGACTCTTCTGGGTTATGTAGTCTTTGCCGCAAACACAGGGCCACCGTGAATTTTCCACAACACTTCCACTGCGTGGTGAAGGCATGGCGTTAAATTTCGCTTTGGCCGGATTTAATATATTGGTTTTAAACCGCGCTGACTTACAGGAGTGAATTCCTCAGACGCAGTTAACAAAAATTCCGAAAACTAGTTTCACGACGATCAGAAATGTTTTTTTTTCGTATTATCTGTCACTTTCGTCTGTTATCGATTATTTTCGCAGTCAAATTCAAGTTATCGGACCGAGATGGAATTCGGACTATTTTGGCCTCATCTAGCTGGAGCGTTATTTATATCAGCTGTTCCAATGGGTGAAATGGACCAGAATGCCGATAATTTTATGGTATTATTTCTAGTTTTCGACACGAAGAATCCACGAAACCCAGCACAGCACAGAAGTGTCTTATATGGTATGTATATCAAATGAAAGGTTATGATTCCGTATATTTTTCACTATAGATATAATCCCGGGCGCTGATGGAACACCTGCGAATTATATATATTCTGGCCTGCTTTTTGTTATTTTTCTCTATGGGGCGTGGTGGTGAACTGTTATTTCTAGTTTTTCGACAAGATATATCCACGAAACCCCGCACAGCACAGAAATGTTTTACATATGTACCAAATGAAAGACGGTGATTTCAAGTATATTTTTCACTATACATAGATATAATCCCGGGCGCTGATGGAATACTTCTCTGTGGGGCGTGGTGGTGAATTGTTCGCAAATTTCTTTCGCGGATATTTTCGTAATTATTGGCGATATACACTTGAAATTGATGTTAAAATAGAGCCCGTTTGCTTATAATTGAGAATATCTATATTCAAAGCACTGATACTTCCGATTTACCGGCAAAAAAACAAAAACCGATTTCAGGGACTCTTGAAAAACACATTTAAAGAGAGCCATACTTACTCCCGCCGTTTACCCGCGCTTACTTGAATTTCTTCACTTTGACATTCAGAGCACTGGGCAGAAATCACATTGTGTCAACACCCGTTAGGGCCATCACAATGCTTTGTTTTAATGAGACAGTCGGATTCCCCAAGTCCGTGCCAGTTCTGAATTGGTTGTTATTTGATAGTCGTTATAAATCAAAAGAAAATACCTTAAGATATATCTTAAGATTTTTAGCAAGAAAATTCCACAATTGGTTACGTAAACTACTATCCAGGGAACAAAATCGGAAAATTTGTATTTACCCAGAACGACTACATAAACCATGTTACTGCTTCCAATTCAAGCCCGACTATTTCAATCTTCAGAGCCAATTCTTATCCCGAAGTTACGGATCTAATTTGCTGACTCCCTTTCATTATGGTTGTCAAACGGTAGTGCGTGCGATCATATGAAAACACAAGCGTTTTCACTCAGCTGAGGCCTACCAACTCCTACTCTCAACCTGCTCGCGGCGACAGCTTGGTGCCTAGTACCTTAATTCAAGAAATGGGTAACCAACCCTGTTTGGCGGATTCTTGGTTTCAGCAGATGAGAGAGGGGGGAAGAGTGCTTTTCCACTAGACCACTTCTTCCTGTTCCAGGCGGCAGCGGACGTATTCCCTAGACTGAGTCAACGGTGGCGTCTATAGTTCCAGTTAGGTTGAACTTAGTGAATACCTTGCGCGAGCTGCTTCGACGTATTCGGATCACAGGTCGGTAAGGAATTTCCAATGTCCTGACATTGGAATAGAGATGGTGGCGGAGGAACCCTTAATGGGCCAACGGCAGCGCTCATACTCCCGTAGTGGACTACTGGCACCGGTGTACCCGGCCCCTCGTCCTAGGGAATAATTAAGGAACTGGCCCTCCAGGTTGGGGGTTGTGCCGTCGGGGTAACTTCCCTACCACGTAAAAAACTCATGGTTCCGAAACAACCAAAAGCCTCGGATAAGGATGACTCAACTAATGACGACCCCCGCAAACGAAATAAGGACAACGACCTTCGGATCTGTACGTGGAATGTTCTGTCCCTTTACAGACCACGTGCAGCCGAACAACTAGCAGAGGCCCTAGACTGCTATAAAGCAGATATTACCGCCATCCAGGAAGTGCGATGGGATGGGCCGGGCAAAAAGAGGCTGAAAAGCTGTGACATCTATTACGATGATTGCTACAGAGGCAACAGGCAACGCTTATTCGGATGCGGATTTGTCATACGCGGCAGATTTAGGCAAGAAGTCTTAAGCTTCCGACACGTGAGCGAGCGTATTATGACTATCCGGATCAAGGCTAAATTCGCTAATATAAGCCTAATATGTGTTCATGTCCCCACAGAAGAAAAGGACCCTGCCACCAAAGAGTGTTTCTACGAGCTCCTCGACAAAACATACGAGCAATGTCCTAAATACGACGTTAAAATCGTATTGGGCGATTTTAACGCTAAAATAGGAAAGAAGAGCATCTTTGGTAGGGCAGTCGGTAAGCATAGCATACACGACACCACGTCTGATAACGGACTAAGGCTAATTGATTTCGCTACGGAGCGAAATGTCACCATAGCAAGCACATGGTTTCCTCATCTCGATATTCATAAGCAGATATGGCGGTCTAATGATCATGTAACGATCAACCAAATTGATCATATTGCGATCGACGCAAGGCATGCCTCCAGTATTCTGGATGTCCGGACCTTCCGAGCGGCCAACATAGACTCGGATCATTACCTTGTTGTAGCCAAGGTACGTATGCGGATATCCCAATCTGAGCAACAAAGAAGAATTACTGTGAGAAAATTTAACGTCGAAAAGCTACAATCGCAAGAGACCGCCAGACTTTTCGCTGAACGCGTATCCCGAAATCTCTCAATCACCCCTTGCCGCCAGCATCAAGTACCGAAGACCAGTGGCAAGGCTGACAACATGCCATCAGAAACGCCGCGACTGATGTGCTGGGTCTCGCTCGCCCACCACCGCGAAACCCCTGGTTTGACGAAGAATGCCGCCGAGTGCATGCAGCAAAACAAGAGGCATACAAAGCGGCGCTGCAAAGGAAGACGAGAGCTGCTCGTGAGCTCTACGAGCAAAAGAGACGGGAAGAACATCGGCTTCTGCAAAAGAAGAAGAAAGAGCATGAGAAGCGCGCGTTTGAGAATATCGAGAGTTTATACTCCAGGAACAATGTACGGAAGTTTTACCAAAAGGTAAAAAGAACGTGTCAGAGAAGTAATACCCGTACAGAAACCTGTAGAGATGAAAATGGAAACCTTGTAGTAGAATCACAGTCGGTGCTGAAAAACTACTTCTGCAGACTGTATAACGGCGACGAAGACCAACATCCCGCTGTCAGGCAGAATGAACAATTCAACATAGACGATGATAGTCAAAATTTCCGTCCACCTGACCAAAACGAAGTGAGGATAGCAATATCCAAGCTAAAATCGAACAAGGCTGCTGGACCTGACGGCTTACCGGCCGAACTCTTCAAGGCAGCAGGGGATGAATTGGTAGAGTACATACACCAACTCATTTCTAATATTTGGTCAGACGAGTGTATGCCTGATGAATGGAATCTCAGCATCGTCTGCCCGATCCACAAGAAAGGAGACCCCGTCAACTGCGCCAATTATAGAGGCATCAGTCTCCTCAACATCGCATACAAGATCTTTTCTGCGATATTGTGTGAACGTCTGAAACCTTTTATCCACAGCCTGATTGGGCCCTATCAGTGCGGTTTCAGGCCAGGAAAGTCCACCATCGATCAAATCTTCACACTTCGGCAGATCCTGGAGAAAACCCCAGAATTCCAAATCGATACTCACCACCTCTTTATCGATTTCAAAGCCGCCTATGACAGCATCTATAGAGAAGAGCTTTATAGAGCAGTGTCTAGTTTTGACATCCCTGCCAATCTTGTCCGTCTGTGCAGGCTGACGATGGAGAACGCTCGCCGCTCCATCAAGGTCGGTAATGACCTCACCGAGACCTTCGATGTCAAAAAAGGCTTTAGACAAGGTGACGCGCTGTCATGTGACTTCTTCAATATTGTACTTGAACGGATTGTGCGGAACTCACAAGCCAACACCGGAGGCACAATCTATTACAAGTCTGTACAACTGCTTGCATACGCCGACGATATAGACATTATCGGAAGAACTCAGCTGACTGTCACCGGTGCGTTTGCAAGCATTGAGGCGGAAGCGGCCAAAATGGGTTTAGCGATAAACGAGGGCAAAACCAAGTATGTGCTGTCAACAAGAAGGGAAAACCAACACCGACGAATTGGACAAAACGTCACCGTGGGCAGCTATAACTTCGAGGTAGTAAGGGACTTTGTCTACCTTGGCTCTGCTATAAATTCAACAAACAAAATCAGTGCAGAAATCAATCGAAGAATAACTCTTGCCAATCGCGGGCTTATAAGGCAATTCAACAGCAAAGCCCTATCTCGAACAGCTAAGGAGACTCTATATAAGACCTTGATCATCCCAGTCCTGCTTTACGGCGCTGAAACATGGACTTTATTAAAAGAGGATGAAGATATCCTTGGTCGTTTCGAGAGGAAAATTCTTCGTAAGATTTTCGGTCCCGTTTTCGTTGACGGGTTTTGGAGGAGAAGATTCAATCACGAACTATACGAGCTGTACAGCGACATCGACCTAGTCAAAAAACTGCGTATTGAACGTCTGAGATGGCTAGGACATGTAGAGCGAATGGACACCAACGCTCCGGCCCGCAGAGTCTTCGAATCTAACCCCGAGGGACGACGCAGTAGAGGGAATCATCGCCGTAGGTGGCGCGCACAAGTTCAAGGGGACCTCGACCAACTTGCAGTGCGCAACTGGAGGCGACTAGCTAAAGACCGAGCTAAATGGAGAGGCTTGTTGGTTGAGGCCCAGGTTCACCCCGAACTGTAGCGCCACCTAAGTAAGTAAGTTTCCTACATTATTCTATCGACTGGGGACTTTTCACCTTGGAGACCAGCTGCGGATATCGGTACGCCCTGTTGAGAAGTTTGCGTGACCCCACCATAAATTTTCAAGGTCCGAGGAGAAAATATCGACACAACAGTAAATGTCATGCTCTTCTAATCCATCTACCATATCTCTCTTCGAAATACTTCCATGGTAGTACGACTATAAAACAGAAAAGAAAACTCTTTCGATATCTCTCGACGGCTTCTCTATGGTCGTTCCTGTTGCCAGGATGAGCAAAATGCCCATTTTTAATAACAAACGGATATTCCCTTTCGTTCAAAAAATATCAAGTATATAAATTATATATATAACGAATAAACGATATATTTTATTTAAATCTTGAAAAATTTCCACTTTCGCCTTGATTTTAGGACCTAGAGTTTCGAACAATATTGTACGTAAAGAGAAAACAAAACTTAATTTTCTAGGAAAAAGTGAATTTATTTCAAATAAAAATACCGAAAAAGAAAGAAGAACGTTTTTCTAAATATTTCAGTGTTAATACCGGGTGTCCCAGTTACGCAGTATAATCCTTTAAGATGAGATACCTGAAGTTCCGCCGAACAAAAAATTATATGGCAGGGGAGGGGGAGGGGGTCTATTCTCCACATTTCAAGTTATAGCCCATCAAAGTGGGTGACCTCTTATTTGGAGGTGTAACCACTTTAAACCCTATAACTTCTAAACTTCTTCAGGTACAAAAATAGTTTACATATTTTGAAAAGACAATTTAGTAGCGCATACAAGTTTCAAACAGTTGGGGTTCAGCTGTGCAGCTACAAAAAAGTTATGGCTTCTTAAACTCAAAATAATGAAAATTTGTTGTTCCATTTTTTCACTTAAAATGCGTTTTTCTCAAAATTTTGACTTAATATTTTTTTTTTTATGAAATTTCCTTAAAATTATGTTAAGCAACTTTTTTACGTACGATCAACAGGAATTGTAGTAAGAGCCACTTTTTGTCAGACAAAAATGGTCAAACAAAATTAAGTGAGAATAATAAACCTATGAGCAATGCAATTAACAGTTAATTGTTGAATAGGAAAAAAAAAGGGTAACAAAGAATTATCACAGATTTGGAAATGTAGCGTAATTTTGTTTCAACTGATTTACAATCGACATTTTGCTCTGTAAGGTAACAGCCGATCCCCACAAAATGTATTCAAAACGTGAATACGCGGAAATAGTGTTTGTTTACGGGTTCTGCAATGGAAATGCTTCATTGGCAAGATTGGAGTACCAACGACGATACCCAAATCGTAGAACACCATGTAGTCGGATGTTCGCTGATGCGTATCAGCGCCTTGTTGATACTGAGTCAACTGCACCAAATAAAAGGGAACGACATTGGCGGCAGAGGTTGAGAGTGTGATTTTGCGTGCTGTGGAAGTTCAGCTTTCAGTCAGCGTCCGCAGACTAGCTGTGCAGTTGGAACTTCCCAGAACCTGGATTAACAGAACTCTACAGAGTAATAGGTTACACCCTTTCGATTTAACAGCGGAACGGGATTTACTACCAGGAGATGCGCAAAGAAGAGTGGAATTTTGCCAATGGCTGCTGCGCAAACAAGCAGAAAACGGGCATTTCCTCAATAACATTCTGTGGACTGACGAAGCGCAATTCACAAGAGATGGGGTAACAAACGACCATAATTTGCACCATTGGTCAGACTCCAATCCCCATTTAATACGCACAACATCCTTTCAAAGGTTAGAATTTAATTATTGTGAGCAACTTCTTCAAAATGTGTTGCTTATTTTAATAAAGGAGGTTTAGAGTAAATGTTTGGGCTGGATTAATAGGAAACACTTTAGTAGGCCCGCACGTTTTTCCACGAAGAGTTAATTCCCATTACTACCTGGAATTTCTTGGAGAACGATTGCCGGAGCTCCTTGAAGATGTTCCTCTTGTTCAGAGAAGGGCGATGTTCTTTCAACAAGATGGAGCACCTTGTCACAGTATTTTCGCGGAGTAACTTCGTTCCTCAACCATACTTTTAACGAACAGTGGATTGTTTGATTTGGCCCCAACCCTTGGCCACCCAGATCTCCTGATCTAACACCCATGGATTTCTTCTCCTGGGATGGTGTGAAGGAAAAAGTTTATTTTAGAGAAATATCGAGTCTGGAAGAGCTCCAAGAAAAAATTAGTGCCGTTTCAGAAGAGACGAGAAGAAGTTTGCTGCTCGTTAAACTGCCATTCGAAATGCTTAAACGCGCCCGAAAGTGTATTCAAATGGAGGAAAGGCACTTCGAACAATTGCTATAAACATTGCATAAACTGTTTTGTTTTAAGACTAATTTAGTAGTCTAACAAAAAATGGCTTTTACTACAACTTCTGTTGATCGTACGTAAAAAAGTTGCTTAACATAATTTTAAGGAAATTTTTTAAGATCTACGTATTTGGGGCCCAGTAACATGAGGCCAGCCCTTCCTGCTGGCAATTGTGGTGAGACGGCGGAGGACATGGTTCTAGCGCTGAATGCGTTGCCAGTGAGTGATGGGACACTGCTGCAGGATGTGTGGCAGCGATTCCGGTGGATTGTAAGGTATGTCGGTTATATGTTTATTGCTTTCTAATGCGACGGCGTGCTTCCGGGCGATGGTTATTATGTTAGCAGCGTCTTGCTGAATAAGATGGTCTATTGCCCCGACTCCCACTGAATTCAGCTCAAAGGTGGAATTTAGTAGTAAACTTGCGCTACGAAGTTTGTTGATTCGGTCTTTCACTATGACCGGGATGTTGTCGGTGAAGTTAAAAATTCGCATTCCCCCAGCTTTTACCGGCGCGCAGAAGATATTCGAGTGAGAGTGAGCGTTTAGGTGCAAGATAGAACGCACAAATACGCGTACTTTTCTATCCGCTTCCTTCAGTCTTCCAGCCGTGATGTTGAGGCTCTGCAGGCTGGCAATGTAACGAGAGATTAGAAATTCCTTCAGGATCAACAGCTTTTGGAAAGGTTTCAGGGGAGCTCGTTTTATTGTCTTGAGTTGTTCGAAGAGGTTGGATAATTTAGATGGTATTATGCCAGCGTATGAAAAGGCTGAACCCAGGTACTTAAATCCGCGATCAGTACCCATGGATGAGATGATTTGGTCGCCAATGGGGAAAACTTCCGCCTTGTCCACAATTTTTTTTGTTCGTGGGTAGGTGAAAATCTTCATGAGACACTATGAGACCGTGTACTCATAGTAGTGTCAGATTTCTACTGACTAAAAACACCCTTCCCTTCGTTTTGTTTACTACGACTAAGTTAGACCTTATCAAGTAGTTTAAGCTTCAGAAGAGAATATTCGCGTGAGGCAGGTAGATTTTCAATAAAAGCACCTGCTGAAACCGTCATGACATGCGGCTTTTTGTCTTATTGCGCTAATTCGAACGGTTTCGTTCTTTGAAGTCGGTGCGTAAGATTTGTCACATCCAAAGTATGGAGTATGGCACAGTTGCAATGGCCATGAAGACGAATACGAAGCTTGCGAGCGAAGTTTTTTATTTCGTCCTCCACGGTAGCTATCCCTAAGTCTCTGTGGATATCATTGTTTCTGATATACCAGGGAGCGTTCACGATTATTCTTATAATTTTATTTTGGAATGATTGTATGAGATTCCTATTGCTTGATTTAGTACAACCCCAGAGTTGTATACCGTACGTCCACACGGGTTTAAGCACTTGCTTGTACAGAAGCAGTTTGATATATACTCTTAGTTTGGAATATCTTCCAATTAGCCAATACATTTCTCTAAGTCGATTTTCGACTTCGTCACGTTTCTGTTTAACGTGAGGTTTCCATTTAAGTTTCGCGTCTAGTGTCATTCCCAGATATTTAGCTTCGTTTGCATGCGGTATTTGTACCGAGTTAATGAAAACGGGATGGTTGATTATTTTCTTGTAAGTGAAGTTAACATGCGTCGATTTGGTCTCGTTAAGAACAATGCGCCAAGTTTTTGTCCACTCACAGATTTTATCCAAGGCTCGTTGGAGTTTTATGGTTGCTGAGTCGATTGAACTTTCCGTTGCCAGAATAGCCGTATCGTCCGCGAACGTAGCTACAATAGTGCATTCAGTTTGTGGTATGTCCCGAGTGTACAGCAAGAATAAGATAGGCCCAAGGACACTTCCTTGCGGAACTTCGGCGGCGATTTCTTTAAAATCATAATATTCAGTTCCGTGCTTGACACGAAAAAGTCTGTTTTTAAGGTATGATTCTAAGATCTTATGAAGTTGCTCCGGAAGGATTCGTCTTAGGTTATAATTCAATCCATCGTGCCAAACCCTGTCGAAGGCTTGAGATACGTCAAGAAAAGCGCTAGAACAAATCTTTTTCTCCTCAAGGGCTTTTTCAATTTCGTCGGTTGTTCTATAAACCTGGTCAATTGTGGAATGCTTGATTCTGAACCCGAATTGGTGGTCAGGTATTAGGCGTCTCTCTTCAATGACCGGAAGAATCCATTTCAGTAGGAGTTTTTCAAATACCTTCGATATTATTGGTAGTAGCGATATCGGTCTGTACGATTTTTTGTCATTTCGAGATTTCCCCGGTTTCGGAACCATTATGACTTCTGCGACTTTCCATTGATTTGGAACGTATAATAATCTAATAGAAGCATTTATTAAATAAAGCAATTTTAATAGTGCCTTTTTGGTAATTCCTTGAGGATTTGTCCGGTTATTAAATCATAGCCAGGAGCTTTATTATTTCTCAGGTTTTTTATTGCCTGGCAATGTTCTATAAATGACACACTTTTTATTCTAAGGTTGTCAGATGTCGTACTCGTACCGGTAAAATTGTCTAGCAATGTTTCTCCATCAAATGGTTTAAAAGTCTCTTCTAAGTGCTCGGCAAATAGATCCGCTTTTTCTTTGTCACCTTTTGCCCATTCGTCGTTGTTTTTTCTTATCGGTGGCGAATGTATTTGCGGTTTTTTAATTCTTTTGACAGCTTTCCAGAGCGAGTAATTAGTGGTTTTTTCGGCGGTTAAACCTTCAAGATAAGCTGAAGTCTCTCGGTTTTTTAGATCTTGTATCGCTTTTTTAACCTTATTGCATAGGAAATTCGAGTGGGTTTGATGCTGGGGAGCGCGAGTTTGTTGCCATATTTTGCGTGCTCTCCTCTTTTCTCGAATAATTTCTTTTATTTCCGGCGGATAATTAGCTTCATTGCATGGGACTTCTTTCCTCATTAAAGGTGTATTTTTCCACGCGGCATTCTGTATTGATTCAATAAATTTGCCGAGTTCATCTTCTATTTCGAAGGGTGTTTTGAGCGATACATTTAAGACAATGTTTTCTTCGCAATCAGTTCTAAAGTCGCGCCAGTTAGTTTTTTTGTTAGTTAATCTAGGCACACCTTCTACTGTCATTAGTCGGTCACTTATTGTCAAGATTACCGGCGAGTGATCTGAGGAGAGATCAAAGCTTTCTTCTACTTTGGCAAAATTTAAAGATACTCCTTTTGCTACGAAGAAGTCTATTAGGTCCGGTGTTTTTGCTGTATCAGAGGGCCAATACGTCGGTTTCCCCGTCGAAAAGAAATCAACCCCGAACTGCATACCGGCTTCGTACAGAAGTCTGCCTTCCCGTGAATTGGATCTGGAACCCCAAAAGGTGTGTTTTGCGTTGAAATCGCCACCTATAATGAAATTCGGTCCAAGTGAGTCAAGGAGACGTACAAAGTCGTTACTTCTAAACGTGCATCGCGGAGGACAATAAATGGACGCGATGTTGAAATACGAGTACCTTTTCTTAACTCGAACTGAACTTGTTTGCATTGTATCGATTTCAATCGACGTATTTATGGAGTGCTCAATGCAGTCTTTAATGAATAAGGAGGATCCGCCTCTAGCTCTTCCGGAAGGGTGGTATGCGTGATAAGCACGATACCCTCTTATTTTTACTCCGGATTCCTTTGTCAATGTTGTCATTCCGTAAGAATGCTTCTAATTCGGCGTTTTTTTGTAGAAGGCCGTTTGCGTTCCATGTTAAAATTTTTAGTAACTGATTCATATTCATATGGGAGTTCTTTTTTGGCGAGGTTTTAACTCGAACTTGCTCAATTTATCAAATATGACTTTGCTTACCTTCGTTTGCTCCTCAAGTTTCGCAAGAATTATAGAGAAGACTTGGGAGACTGGGTCTACCGTAACACCGCTTTGCTTATTTTCTAGCGACGCAGCTTGAGCATATGTTAGTGTCTCTGGAGATTGTGGCTTTTCCTTTGATTTTGCCGAAGGAACTTTACTTTGCTCCACTCTCATCTTAACTTTGACGTGTTTATTGACAGCCGTTACCCTTGGCTTAGCAATTTCACGACTATTTTTAACCGGTTCTGCGTTCTGGCGTTGAATATTTTTAAATGTGTCTCGCCTTTTTTGAAGCTCTTTTGCCACTTCGCAACCTCGATAGTTCGCTGGGTGCTTTCCTTTGCAGTTAATGCAGGTAGCCGGGGCCTGCTTATTTAGGTCACACTTTTCCGAGAGATGGTTACCAGCACATTTTACGCATCTCGGCTCTTTTTGACAATACGACTGTGTGATTAAAGCCTTGTCCACGAATATATTCTTTTTCGACGGTACGGTACGCAAAACGAGAGCAGAACATTTGTTGGCATTGAGTTCCATGTTCATACTGTTGAGGAATTGATGTGCCCTAGCGAGCATACGTTTTCCATCCTCAGGGGTTTTAGCGATCAGTATGAGGTCGTCAGCGTACGCGAGGCAGCAGATTTTCTCCGTACCGATGTTAATGCCGGAGAACTCCGAGTGCAGGATAGTTACGAGTTCATCGAGGAAGATGTTGAAAAGGATCGGGAAGAGGGGATCTTCTTGTTTGACGTCCCTATTTATTTCGATCCCGGCGATTGAATTGCCGTTGCAGCTTATAGTGATACTCCCACTTCTGTAGCTGTCCTCGATGAACTTGGTGAACTTGCTATCTACCTTCGCTCTTCTTAGAGCCCTCTTGATGGCGTCATGGGGAACCGAATCGAAGGCGTTTTTGAGGTGGAGCGATAAGATGACTAGTGGGCCGCCAAGCAGACGGTGGTGCTTAATAAGGTTTTGGACGGTACACATGTTAACGAAGCAGCCGTCGATGTTAGTAAAACCTCTCTGGCAGCTCATAAGCTCGATCTGCGAAAGTCTGTGTACTAGGTTAGGTTAGGTTAGTAAGATCGACGAAATGGTAATCGGCCTCCAGTTTTTGATGTTTTCTAGTCTCTCTTTTGTTTTAGGACTCGTTGAGCAGCAGCGTTAAAAAGGAGGGCAAGTTTTATAGGCGGGATCTTGCACAGTTCCTTTTTCCCAATTCCGTCGGGACCGCATGCGCTTGACTTAAGATGTTTTATAATCAACGAGATTTCTTCCACTGAAATGAGACCGGTGACGGTCGGCCCATTAAAGCGACCACAGGAGCTGACGGGTAGACTGCATGTAGACGGACGCCCGAAGATGTTCTTGAAGTGCTCAAATATCTCTGCCACCGGTGGAGAAATTGTTTGGCCTTCCCACGAGATTTCACCAAGAAGACGATTGGCGTAGTCAGCTTTACGGTGTTTAAAGCCATTTTGAGCGAGGGCGTATAATATCCGCTTCTTCTTCCTGTTGCTGGTTGCACTGGATAGCGCGTGCAACTGTTGGCTGTTTCTTGAGCTGGACGAGTTTGTGCTCCGTCTTGTTGTAACATACCGATTTTGTAATTTTGTGAAAAAATTTGAGGTCGCCTGGCAAATATCTATGCCGTTGATGCATGCATTCCGCAGTGCCAGGTCAATCGCGTCCATGTTGTCAGCTGGGAATGTTGATATTACAGAAATTATATCCGAATTAGTCCGGATCAGATCTTCACCGCTGTACGGCTCGTTCTCAGGAGCCGTACAATATGCACTGAATTGGGAGACCAGGTGTTTGTACGACTGTAGTTGTCTCCTCTTTTTATAGCATCTCTGGATCTACTCGAAGGCGTTGATAATATGTGTTGGATCAGACAACCTCAGATCTGCCTCCATCATGGCAAGCTCCACCTTTCGTCTCCGGTCCAACCTCTTCTGACATTTGACGCCTCCGCCATTAAACCAGCATTATACTCCTCAGCATGCGCTCTTTTTTGGTGTTGACGAAGACCGGAAAATGTAGCAAAGGTCCTGTTGCATATGGAGGAATTGTTCGTAATTGACGCACTTGGTGCCCCGCGGCAGTATCTGCGTTGATGCTGCAGAAGACTCTACTGGGCTATGTAGTCTTTGCCGCAAACACAGGGCCACCGTGAATTTTCCACAACTCTTCCGCTGCGTGGTAAAGGCATGGCGTTAAATTTCGCTTTGGCCGGATTTAATATACTGGCTTTAAACCACGCTGACTTACAGGAGTGAATTCCTCAGACGCAGTTAACAAAAATCCCGAAAACTAGTTTCACGACGATCAGAAATGTTTTTTTTTCGTATTATCTGTCACTTTCGTCTGTTATCGATTATTTTCGCAGTCAAATTCAAGTTATCGGACCGAGATGGAATTCGGACTATTTTGGCCTCATCTAGCTGGAGCGTTATTTATATCAGCTGTTCCAATGGGTGAAATGGACCAGAATGCCGATAATTTTATGGTATTATTTTTAGTTTTCGACACGAAGAATCCACGAAACCCAGCACAGCACAGAAGTGTCTTATATGGTATGTATATCAAATGAAAGGTTATGATTCCGTATATTTTTCACTATAGATATAATCCCGGGCGCTGATGGAACACCTGCGAATTATATATATTCTGGCCTGCTTTTTGTTATTTTTCTCTATGGGGCGTGGTGGTGAACTGTTATTTCTAGTTTTTCGACAAGAAATATCCACGAAACCCCGCACAGCACAGAAATGTTTTATATACCAAATGAAAGTATAATTTTCACTATAGATATAATCCCGGGCGCTGATGGAACACTTCTCTGTGGAGCGTGGTAGTGAATTGTTCGCAAATTTTTTTCGCCGATATTTTCGTAATTTTTGGCGATATACACTTGAAATTGATGTTAAAATAGAGCCCGTTTGCTTATAATTGAAAATATCTATATTCAAAGCACTGATACTTCCGATTTACCGACAAAAAAAAACCGATTTCAGGGACTCTTGAAAAACACGTCTTAAGAGAGTCATAGTTACTCCCGCCGTTTACCCGCGCTTACTTGAATTTCTTCACTTTGACATTCAGAGCACTGGACAGAAATCACATTGTGTCGACACACGTTAGGGCCATCACAATGCTTTGTTTTAATGAGACAGTCGGATTCCCCAAGTCCGTGCCAGTTCTGAATTGATTGTTATTTGATAGTCGTTATAAATCAAAAGAAAATACCTTAAGATATATCTTAAGATTTTTAGCAAGAAAATTCCACAATTGGTTACGTAAACTACTATCCGGGGAACAAAATCGGAAAATTTGTATTTACCCAGAACGAGTACATAAACCATGTTATTGCTTCCAATTTAAGCCCGACTATTTCAATCTTCAGATCTTCGGATCTAATTTGCTGACTTCCCTTTCCTACATTATTGTATCGACTAGAGACTCTTCACCTTGGAGACCAGCTGCGGATATCGGTACGCCCTGTTGAGAAAATTGCGTGACCCCACCATCAATTTTCAAGGTCCGAGGAGAAAATATCGACACAACAGTAAATGTCATGCTCTTCTAGTCCATCTACCATATCTCTCTTCGAAAGACTTCCATGGTAGTACGACTATAAAACAGAAAAGAAAACTCTTTCGATATCTCTCGACGGCTTCTCTATGGTCGTTCCTGTTGCCAGGATGAGCAAAATGCCAATTTTTAATAACAAACGGATACTCAACAGGTTACGGAATTGGACGTATTCCCTTTCGTTCAAAAATTATCAAGTATATAAATTATATACATACATATGGTATATTACGAATAAACGATATATTTTATTTAGAATTTGAAAATTTTCGGCTTTCGTCTTGAACTTAGGACCTAGAGTTTCGAATAATATTGTACGTAAAGAGAAAACAAAATTTAATTCTATCTATTCTATTCTCCACATTTCAAGTTATAGCCTATCAAAGTGGGTGACCTCTTATTTGGAGGTGTAACCACTTTAAACCCTATAACTTCTAAACTTCTACAGGTACAAAAATAATTTTATATATTGTAGCATTGACTACAGGATGGTTTGTGTACCAAAAACTAAAACACTGTATCTCAAACTGTGCAACGACATCTATTGCCTACTAGTAGTAAATATTCCAACCTGATGTGCTTACGTTCCAACCTGGTGTGCTTACGTTCCACAATTGTTCCACACAATATCCCAATATTCCATGATCCTCAATTCACCCGGAGAAACATCTAGCATGTTCTAGAACCCCTTGCAATTTCCTATAAATACCCATACCACAACCAACGTCGACACAGTTGTTTATAAGTGAATACAGCGATTACAAGAGATATTCGACCGGTGGTGAAAGCAAGCATTGTGAAAATAAATCTGTAGCGACCGTTTAGTTGGAAATAAATAAAGAATAAAGTGATTGACTATTGTGTTAAAGTAAAGTTGGTATTTGATAATAAATAAACAATTAAAATACACAAAAGACGGTTTTATTTAAACGAACCCCAGCAAGAATATTACATTGGTGTCAGAAAAGTGGAATAAAACAAATTTTGTGTATTGCTTATTGTGTAAGTGAAAAAAAAAAGAAATGGTTCGGAAATTGCTGGAAGATTTGTCATTGCCGCAACTAAAGGAAGTACTGAGCCAGCGGGAGCAACCTACGACTTGTACAAAAAGAGAATTGATTATTAAGCTGCGGAAAATAATGACGGATGAGGGTGCAGATCCTGAAACAGCTTTGTTTGACGTTGAAGAAGAACACGTAAGTACGACGAGTGACATGTCGACTCTAATGAAATTACTTTCCGAAAAATTCGAGAAGCTAGACAATTCTTTAGACCAGCAAAAGAATTCTCTAGAAGCTAAGTTCGATGAGCAAAAGAACTCTCTAGAGCAACAGCTATTTGATCAAAGGAGCGTTCTCGAAGGCAAATTCGATGAACAAAATAAAAGTTTGGAAACAAGATTTGGGACAATTGACGAGAAGATTGAAAATGTAGAAGCCAAAATAGAGACATTTGAAACAGCCGTTGAAGGACGACTCGAGAATGTTGAAACAAAATTCGAGAACGTTCAAACAAAAATCGAGACTGTTGAAGGAAGATTCAAGAATTTGGCAAAGGAACTCGAACACGTGAAGAAACAGAAAGTTCGGGAGTATTCAACCGACTGCCCGAGAAGGAAAGAGATGCAGCCTCCCGTCTTCGATGGACAGACATCATGGCCGATATATAAGAGGCAGTTCGAAGCTGCGGCAATGACGAACAACTGGGACGACGAAGATAAGTCCATTGCCCTCACACTTGCGCTTAGAGGATCAGCTGCAGAGCTTCTGCAAACTATTCCCGACGATAAGCAACGCAACTATGATAGTCTGGTAAAAGCCATCGAGATGCGATTTGGGGACGACCATATGCAGCAAGTATATAGGGTCCAGTTGTGCAGAAGAGTTCAGGTGAGAGGAGAAACTCTCCAGCAACTGCAAGCGGATATCGAGCGACTGGCTGGGAGATGGCAACCGAAGCGTTCACCCATGCCATAGCTGATGCGAAACTACAAATGGCAGTAAGAATGGCTGCAAAGAAAACGCTCGCCGAAGCGTTGGCGTTTGCTCTGACAATGGAGGCCGCAGGCCAGGCCTGTCAGGGAATCCACCGTGTGAGGGAAGTAGCCGCCATCGAATGCTCTTGCCAGAGGATGGACGTCGAAGACCGAAACAACGCTCGCGGAGGACAAATTCGTTGCTGGAACTGCAACAAAATAGGACACCTACAACGGCAATGCAGAGATCCACCCAGACGCGGAAACTGTCCACATTGTGCGAATAGGCGACGCAACGAAGAACCATCCTACAGGGACAACATCTATCCTGTTGGCCAGGCTTCTCGAAACCAGGAGTCGGGAAACGCCTAAGAGCCAGCTTCGCGGGGCAGAAGTTGGCTATTGGAATCGACGCCCCCAAGACCACCATCCAGGTCTCCCAAACCAAACGATGCAACAAGAGTCTAACAGTGGAAGCATTCATCGGCAAAAACAAGTGCGTGGCTACTATCGATACCGGCGCCACGGCTTCCATTGTAAGAAGAGATCTCGTCCGGAAGTCTTGGCTGCACAACACCAGCTGCTACTATCTTAGAACTGCGACAGGGGAAGCGGCGAAAGTATACGGAGAAGTTCGCTTCACGTTACAACTAGCAGGGTTGGCCTTTTCTCATGCGTTCCTGGTGGCCGACATATGTGATGAATACATCATCGGAGTGGACTTTATGAAACAACATGACGTAATCATCGACATCGGGATGCAAGTTCTGCGGTACAGGAACGTAGAGATTCCAATGGTGTACGGGAACGAGAATGCAGCACATTTAAGGACAATACTCAGCAAGGACGAAGTCTTACCACCATCTTCCGATACTATCATTTGGACAAAACTAGAGGGTGATCCTGGGAGCCACCGATTCTACCTATTGGAACCGGATTGAGGAAGGAATTCCCCAAACTACATCGTGGGAAAAGTGTTAGCGGAGCCAAAGAACAGCCTGGTCCCAGTAAGGCTCATGAACTTAAAGAGCCACAGCGTGAAATTAAAACAAGGGGAGGTTATTGGTAAATGTGCGCCGATATGTTCAATTTCAACAATAACCGAAAAGGAATCTGCGAAGCCCGTTTCATCAGCCAGGTTGGCCGAAGTAAGGGACAGGATCCTCAAGCACTGCGAACTGGATCGGGATCAGCGTGCCATGGCAGAAAATCTAGTCGGTGAGTACGCTGATATATTTGCCTCACAGGATGGAGAGTATGGTCGAACACATCTGGTGCAACATCGCATAGACACTGGGGATGCCAGACCAATTCGTCAGCCTGCCAGACGACTACCATTGACAAAACAGACGGAGGTTGCGGATATGGTGTCAACGATGGAGAAGGAAGGGCTCATCGAAAGTTCTAAAAGTCCGTGGGCCTCACCTGTTGTACTAGTTAAGAAGAAAGACGGCAGCACTCGATTCTGCGTGGACTATCGCAGACTTAATGATGTCACCAAAAAGGATAGCTACCCTCTGCCACGGATCGATGACACATTGGACACACTCTCAGGAGCTCGATGGTTTTCCACCCTTGACTTAAAGAGCGGTTACTGGCAGGTACAGATCGATCCAAAGGACCGAGAGAAAACTGCGTTCACTGCAGGAAATGGGCTGTGGCAGTTTACAGTAATGCCATTTGGGTTGTGCAACGCTCCGGCAACTTTTGAGCGCCTAATGGAACACGTCCTGCGTGGATTTGCCTGGAAAACTTGCTTGGTGTATCTGGACGATGTGATCGTGATAGGAAAAACATTCGAGGAACATCGCGACAACCTGAAGAATGTGCTAGAATGGCTTCGAAGCGCTCACCTGAAGCTGAACCCAAAGAAATGTGACCTCTTCAGATCCGAAGTCAAGTACCTGGGCCACGTTATCTCGTCAGAAGAAGTGCGAACCGATCTAGATAAGGTGGTAGCTGTGAAAAACTGGCCAGTTCCAAAAGACAAACACGAACTCAGGAGCTTTTTGGGCCTCGCCACGTACTACCGACGATTCGTAAAGGACTTTGCCGGAATCGCGAAGAGCTTGCATCAGCTGACGGAAAAAGGAAGGCAATTCAAGTGGTCAGGTTAGTGCGACAATAGCTTCAGAACCTTAAGCAACAACTATGCGAAGCACCAACACTAGCATATCCCATTCCCGGAGAAATGTTCATCGTGGATGCAGATGCAAGTAACGTCGGCGTCGGAGCGGTTCTTTCGCAAGTACACAATGGCCAAGAGAAGGTAGTAGCATACTTCAGCAAAGTACTCTCCAAGCCCGAAAGGAACTACTGCGTGACCAGGCGAGAACTTTTGGCGCTGCTTCTGGCGACAAAACACTTCCATAAATACCTCTACGGCCAAAAGTTCCTTTTGCGCACAGACCACGCGGCTCTAAAATGGCTGCTGCAGTTCAAGAATCCGGAGGGCCAGGTCGCAAGATGGATTGAACGACTGCAGATGTACGATTATGAAATACAGCATCGTAAAGGGAAACTTCATTCTAATGCGGATGCCTTGTCCCGGCGACCATGTAAGAACGACTGCAAGCATTGTGTGCGTCAGGAAGAGAAGAACCTTCTTTCCATCCAAAGGGTAAGAGCTGAGCCATCGCCGGCTGGAGTGTAGAGGAAATCCGCAACGCTCAAAAAGAAGACCCAGACATCGAGCCGATATTAGCGTGGAAGGAGTTTATGGAAAAGCCAAACGGACAAGATATCTCGGACAGGAGCCCCACTCTCAAGGCATACTGGGCTCAGTGGGACTCACTTCATGTGCAAGATGGTGTACTGAAAAGGAAATGGGAGAGGCCGGACGGGAAAGATTTCATAATGCAGCTTGTCTTGCCGCGATCAAAAGTACACGAGGTGCTGCGGGAGATGCATGATGGAGCATCCGGAGGTCATTTGGTTGCAAACAAGACGCTGGAGAAAGTGCGAGAACGTTTCTATTGGCTCAACGCAAGGGACGAGGTAGAAAGTTGGTGCCGAAAATGCGTCGTGTGTGAAAGCAGCAAGGGACCCAGAACGAAAACGCGAGGCAAGATGCAACGTACAACGTGGGCGCACCCTTTGAACGGATTGCCGCTGACATCGCTGGTCCATTTCCAGAAACCGACAAAGGTAACCGTTACATCCTAGTCGTCATGGACTACTTCAGCAAATGGCCGGAAGCGTTCGCCATCCCTAACAAGGAAGCGAAGACCATCGTGGAACAGATCATCAACAACTGGGTGAGCAGATTTGGCGTGCCCATGGAACTGCATTCTGACCAGGGACGAAACTTTGAATCGAAGATATTCCAAGAGGTATGTCAACAACTAGGAATCAAAAAGACGAGAACTACCCCGCTTCATCCACAATCCGACGGGATGGTAGAGTGCTTCAACAGAACCTTAAACGAACATCTCTCCAAGGTCGTAGAAGACCACCAGCGCGATTGGGATCGACAAACTCCTCTTTTCTTGATGGCCTACCGAAATGCAGTGCACAGTACTACTGGACATACTCCATCCGAAGTCTTGTTTGGTCGAGCAGTTCGGCTACCTAGTGAGGTGAAGTTTAGAACCCCTAACGATGAGCCCAAATGTGAAGAGGACTATGTGGCAGACCTCAGGGAAAGGATCCGAGACATACATCAGAGGACCAGGACGAGGATAAGGATAGCGAGTGACCGCATGAAAACCAGGTACGACACAAAGGCAACAACGTCCAGCTTCCACGAGGGAGACCTAGTATGGCTGTACAACCCACACCGGCAAAAGGGGAGGTCACCCAAGCTGCAGCAAGACTGGGAGGGCCCTTATAAAGTGGTCACATGCATCAATGACGTCGTCTTCCGGATCCAGCGTGGAGTAAGAGGCAAGACGAAAATTGTCCACCTGGATCGTCTTCATCGTTACCATGGCAGTAATCCAGCTGATCTTGTTCGGGACGAACAAGTTTAAGAGGGGGGCAGTGTAGCATTGACTACAGGATGGTTTGTGTACCAAAAACTAAAACACTGTATCTCAAACTGTGCAACGACATCTATTGCCTACTAGTAGTAAATATTCCAACCTGATGTGCTTACGTTCCAACCTGGTGTGCTTACGTTCCACAATTGTTCCACACAATATCCCAATATTCCATGATCCTCAATTCACCCGGAGAAACATCTAGCATGTTCTAGAACCCCTTGCAATTTCCTATAAATACCCATACCACAACCAACGTCGACACAGTTGTTTATAAGTGAATACAGCGATTACAAGAGATATTCGACCGGTGGTGAAAGCAAGCATTGTGAAAATAAATCTGTAGCGACCGTTTAGTTGGAAATAAATAAAGAATAAAGTGATTGACTATTGTGTTAAAGTAAAGTTGGTATTTGATAATAAATAAACAATTAAAATACACAAAAGACGGTTTTATTTAAACGAACCTTACTTACTTACTTAGGTGGCGCTACAGTTCGGGGTGAACCTGGGCCTCAACCAACAAGCCTCTCCATTTAGCTCGGTCTTTAGCTAATTGCCTCCAGTTGCGCACTCCAAGTTGGTCGAGGTCCCCTTGAACTTGTGCGCGCCACCTACGGCGATAATTCCCTCTACTGCGTCGTCCCTCGGGGTTAGATTCGAAGACACTGCGGGCCGGAGCGTTGGTGTCCATTCGCTCTACATGTCCTAGCCATCTCAGACGTCCAATACGCAGTTTTTTGACTAGGTCGATGTCGCTGTACAGCTCGTATAGTTCGTGATTGAATCTTCTCCTCCAAAACCCGTCAACGCAAACGGGACCGAAAATCTTACGAAGAATTTTTCTCTCGAAGCGACCAAGGATATCTTCATCCTCTTTTAATAAAGTCCATGTTTCAGCGCCGTAAAGCAGGACTGGGATGATCAAGGTCTTATATAGAGTCTCCTTAGTTGTTCGAGATAGGGCTTTACTGTTGAATTGCCTTATAAGCCCAAAAAAAACAGCGATTGGCAAGAGTTATTCTACGATTGATTTCTGCGCTGATTTTGTTTGCTGAATTTATAGCAGAGCCAAGGTAGACAAAGTCCCTTACTACCTCGAAGTTATAGCTGCCCACGGTGACGTTTTGTCCAATTCGTCGGTGTTGGTTTTCCCTTCTAGTTGACAGCATATACTTGGTTTTGCCCTCGTTTATCGCCAAACCCATTTTGGCCGCTTCCGCCTCAATGCTTGCAAAAGCACCGGTGATAGCCCGCTGAGATCTTCCGATAATGTCTATATCGTCGGCGTATGCAAGCAGTTGTACAGAATTGTAATAGATTGTGATACCTGCCGGATCACAGGTCGGTAAGGAATTTCCAATGTTGGTCAGGACATTGGAATAGAGATGGTGGCGGAGGAGCCCTTAATGGGCCAACGGCAGCGCTCATACTCCCGTAGTGGACTACTGGCACCGGTGTACCCGGCCCCCTGTCCTAGGGGAATAATTAAGGAACTGGGCCTCCAGGTTGGGGGTTGTGCCGTCGGGGTAACTTCCCTACCACGTAAAAAACGCATGGTTCCGAAACAACCAAAAGCCTCGGATAAGGATGACCCAACTAATGACGACCCCAGCAAACGAAATAAGGACAACGACCTTCGGATCTGTACGTGGAATGTTCTGCCCCTTTACAGACCACGTGCAGCCGAACAACTAGCAGAGGCCCTAGACTGCTATAAAGCAGATATTACCGCCATCCAGGAAGTGCGATGGGATGGGCCAGGCAAAAAGAGGATGAAAAACTGTGACATCTACTACGGTGATTGCTACAGAGGCAACAGGCAACGCTTATTCGGATGCGGATTTGTCATACGCGGCAGACTTAGGCAAGAAGTCTTAAGCTTCCGACACGTGAGCGAGCGTATTATGACTATCCGGATCAAGGCTAAATTCGCTAACATAAGCCTAATATGTGTTCATGCCCCCACAGAAGAAAAGGACCCTGCCTCCAAAGAGTGTTTCTACGAGCTCCTCGACAAAACATACGAGCAATGTCCTAAATACGACGTTAAGATCGTATTGGGCGATTTTAACGCCAAAATAGGAAAGGAGGACGTCTTCGGTAGAGCAGTCGGTAAGCATAGCCTACACGACACCACGTCTGATAACGGACTAAGGCTAATTGATTTCGCTGTGGAGCGAAATGTCACCATAGCAAGCACATGGTTTCCTCATCTCGATATTCATAAGCAGACATGGCGGTCCAATGATCATGTCACGATCAACCAAATTGATCATATTGCGATCGACGCAAGGCATGCCTCCAGTATTCTGGATGTCCGGACCTTCCGAGCGGCCAACATAGACTCGGATCATTACCTTGTTGTAGCCAAGGTACGTATGCGGATATCCCAATCTGAGCAACAAAGAAGAATTACTGTGAGAAAATTTAACGTCGAAAAGCTACGATCGCAAGAGACCGCCAGACTCTTCGCTGAACGCGTATCCCGAAATCTCTCAATCACCCCTTGCCGCCAGCATCAAGTACCGAAGACCAGTGGCAAGGCTGCCAACATGCCATCAGAAACGCCGCGACTGATGTGCTGGGTCTCGCTCGCCCACCACCGCGAAACCCCTAGTTTGACGAAGAATGCCGCCGAGTGCATGCAGCAAAACAAGAGGCATACAAAGCGGCGCTCCAAAGGAAGACGAGAGCTGCTCGTGAGCTCTACGAGCAAAAGAGACGGGAAGAACATCGGCTTCTCCAAAAGAAGAAGAAAGAGCATGAGAAGCGCGCGTTTGAGAATATCGAGAGTCTATACTCCAGGAACAATGTACGGAAGTTTTACCAAAAGGTAAAAAGAACGTGTCAGAGAAGTAATACCCGTACAGAAACCTGTAGAGATGAGAATGGAAACCTCGTAGTAGAATCACAGTCGGTGCTGAGAATCTGGAAAAACTACTTCTGCAGACTGTATAACGGCGACGAAGACCAACATCCCGCTGTCAGGCAGAATGAACCATTCAACATGGACGATGATAGTCAAAATTTCCGTCCACCTGACCAAAACGAAGTGAGGATAGCAATATCCAAGCTAAAATCGAACAAGGCTGCTGGACCTGACGGTTTACCGGCCGAACTTTTCAAGGCAGCTGGGGATGAATTGGTAGAGTGCATACACCAACTCATTTCTAATATTTGGTCAGAGGAGTGTATGCCTGATGAATGGAATCTCAGCATCGTTTGCCCGATCCACAAGAAAGGAGACCCCCTCAACTGCGCCAATTATAGAGGCATCAGTCTCCTCAACATCGCATACAAGATCTTTTCTGCGATATTGTGTGAACGCCTGAAACCTTTTATCAACAGCCTGATTGGACCCTATCAGTGCGGTTTCAGGCCAGGAAAGTCCACCATCGATCAAATCTTCACACTTCGGCAGATCCTGGAGAAAACCCAAGAATTCCAAATCGATACTCACCACCTCTTTATCGATTTCAAGGCCGCCTATGACAGCATCTATAGAGAAGAGCTTTATAGAGCCATGTCTAGTTTTGACATCCCTGCCAAACTTGTCCGCCTGTGCAGGCTGACGATGGAGAACGCTCGCTGCTCCATCAAGGTCGGTAATGACCTCACCGAGACCTTTGATGCCAAAAAAGGCTTTAGACAAGGTGACGCGCTGTCATGTGACTTCTTCAATATTGTACTTGAACGGATTGTGCGGAACTCACAAGCCAACACCGGAGGCACAATTTAAACGAACCCCAGCAAGAATATTACAATATTTTGAAAAAAACCATTTAGTAACGCATACAAGTGTCAAACACATGGGGTACAGCTGTGTAGCTACAAAAAGTTATGGCTCCTTAAACTCAAAATAATGGAAATTGGTTGTTCCATTTTTTCACTTAAAAGGTATTTTTCTCAAAATTTTTACTTAATATTTTTTTCCCTCAAAAATTTCCTTAAAATTATGTTAGACAACTTTTTGTCAGACAAAAATGGTCAAACAAAATTAAGTGAGAATAATAAACTAACGTACCTATGAGCAATGCAGTTAACAGTTAATTGTCGAATAGGAAAAAAAAGCGTAACAAAGAATTATCACAGATTTGGAAATGTAGCGTAATTTTGTTTCAACTGATTTACAATCTATTTTGCTCTGTAAGGTAACAGCCGATCCCCAAAAAAAGTATTCAAAACGTGAATACGCGGAAATAGTGTTTGTTTACGAGTTCTGCAATGGAAACGCTTCATTGGCAGGATTGGAGTACCAACGACGATACCCAAATCGTAGAACACCATGTAGTCGGATGTTCGCTGATGCGTATCAGCGCCTTGTTGATACTGAGTCAACTGCACCAAATAAAAGGGAACGACATTCAGACGCAGCGGCGGCAGAGCTTGAGAGTGTGATTTTGCGTGCTGTGGAAGTACAGCCTTCAGTCAGCGTCCGCAGACTAGCTGTGCAGTTGGAACTTCCCAGAACCTGGATTAACAGAACTCTACAGAGTAATAGGTTACACCCTTTCGATTTAACAGCGGTACGGGATTTACTACCAGGAGATGCGCAAAGAAGAGTGGAATTTTGCCAATGGCTACTGCGCAAACAAGCAGAAAACGGGCATTTCCTCAATAACATTCTGTGGACTGACGAAGCGCAATTCACAAGAGATGGGGTAACAAACGACCATAATTTGCACCATTGGTCAGACTCCAATCCCCATTTAATACGCACAACATCCTTTTAAAGGTTAGAATTTAATTATTGTGAGCAACTTCTTCAAAATGTGTTGCTTATTTTAATAAAGGAGGTTTAGAGTAAATGTTTGGGCTGGATTAATAGGAAACACTTTAGTAGGCCCGCACGTTTTTCCACGAAGAGTTAATTCCCATTACTACCTGGAATTTCTTGGAGAACGATTGCCGGAGCTCCATGAAGATGTTCCTCTTGTTCAGAGAAAGGCGATGTTCTTTCAACAAGATGGAGCACCTTGTCACAGTAACTTCGCGGAGTAACTTCGTTCCTCAAACATACTTTTAACGAACAGTGGATTGGTCGATTTGGCCCCAACACTTGGCCACCCAGATCTCCTGATCTAACACCCATGGATTTCTTCTTCTGGGATGCTATGAAAGAAAAAGTTTATTTTAGAGAAATGTCGAGTCTGGAAGAGCTCCAAGAAAAAATTAGTGCCGTTTCAGAAGAGATGAGAAGAAGTTTGCTGCTCGTTTGTCTGCCATTCGAAAAGCTTAAACGCGCCCGAAAATGTATTCAAATGGAGGAAAGGCACTTCTAACAATTGCTATAAACATTCCATAAACTGTTCTGTTTTAAGACTAATTTAGTAGATACCTACACTTCTTGTTGACCATTTTTGTCTGACAAAAAATGGCTTTTACTACAACTTCTGTTGATCGTACGTAAAAAAGTTGCTTAACATTAAGGAAATTTTTTAGGGATACAAATTTCATAAAAAAAAATAAAAATATTAAGCAAAAATTTTGAGAAAAATGCATTTTAAATGAAAATATGGAACAACAAATTGGTAGCTGCACACCTGTACCCCATGTGTTTGAAACTTGTATCTTCTCTTAAAGGATTACACTGCTTAACTGGGACACCCTGTATGCTGAATCTTCTTGGTCACTTTCATTTCGATCAGCCTGCGGCAAGCGCTTTGTATCTTTAAAACTATGAGTTAGAAGGCCCTTATACCACGGAATAGTTCTTCAGTTATTATGCCCTACTTTAGCAAGTTTTACCAAAACCCCCTTTTTTGTTTCGATATGGATAACTTACCCTGGTAGCTGGTGTAAGGACAACAGAAGAACACCCCTTCCGTTCTCTCCCCCAAACAGCTATCCTTTTATAGTTGGGACTGTGATCATACTTGTATTGTAAAATTCCGAAAGAATCTTCTTAAATTTCAATGAATTTTTTTTTTGCCAAGAAACTTTGTCGCCATCTTGATCTTTTGATCCTGCCTCATTTCCGTTTTGTCCACCAGAGGTGTAACAAAACTTCTTCTTCTTCTTCCTTTTATCAGCGAGGTTATGATCTGAAAATAAGGGATCATATCCCTCCCACTTCACCGCATTTCCACTGATCCGCCTGTTGGGTTCGCCTATTTGACCTCAGAAAATATCGGCAGGTCTGCCGATTTTGGATCTCTTGGTTACTGAGGCTAATAAAATGCCGATGTCGTCGGATTTGTCTGATCCAGGTGTTTATAGGCCTGGCTTTTCTACATCGCGACGTCCTTGGAACGTGCATTGATATTGCCTTTTTAACAGGGTTCAAATGATCCACGTTCAAAGCGTGGCAATACCAGCTGCGCCGATAGCGCTCTATTTTTTGTACGATGGTTTCCTTTATGTGAAAGCTTCCACGGATCTTTGAACTTCTTATTCGATCAAGCTTTGTCACTCCTGCTGTCATGCGAAGCATCTTCATCTCAGCTGCCGTTAATTTACTCTCATACATTTTGTACATCGTCCAACATTGTGAACCGTATGTGAGCGCTGGACGCACAACTACGGTGTAGAGCCTTTCCTTCAACTTAGGTGGCACTACATCCACCCTACGTTTACGCAATGATTGATGTCGTCATCAAAAGTTGCTTTGCTATTGATCATAGATCCTAGATATTTGAACTTCTCGCACTTAAGAAGCACTGCTCCATTCAAATAAATGCCTGGAATAGGCCTGAGTGGATCAGAGAACGGGCAGCACAAGTATTCTGTCTTTTTCGAACTAATGCGATACCCATTTCCCTTCAGAGCGTCCACCCATACATCAAGTGCTCATTGAAGGGATGTAGGATCCTCACTTATGATGGCTCCATCGTCAGCAAAGAATAACTGATATACCTTGGGGTCCATCACTTTACCTTCAAGCAGATAATCAAGGACTGTAATAAAGATCAAAAGACTTAAAACGCTTCCCTGGTGCACCCCTTTGGGGGTGGGAACTCTTCGGTTACTCCAGCGGGGCATCTTACTTTTCTTTGCTCCTTCGTACATCTCCATGATCATCTGCGCATATGTTTCTGGAACCCCTCGATGTCTTAGCGTCACCCATATCAGTACACGTGGTTGTCTGTTGAATGAATTTTTAAAGTCAACCAATACAATATGCAAATCCCTTAAGGAATCACGATGTTTTTCCATTATGATCCTTATACTTTGGATTGCATCTGTGGTTGATTTACCCGAGACAAACCCGCACTGATCATCAGATAGCCGTATTATTTTTCGCAGTCGGCCACCTAATACCCGCTCAACGATCTTCATGGTGTGTGACATCAGCTTGATCGAACGGTAGTTATCACAGTTTCGCGTATCACCCTTCCCTTTGTATGCAGGGAGAAGGTAACTTTCCTTCCATTGATTCGACATTGGGTCACCTCTCACAAATTTGGAGATGAGAATTCTGAGCCATCTGAACCCGATGTCTCCCATCTTTTTCTAGAACTCAGAGGGCATCTCGTCTGGCCCAACCGCTTTTCGTTTTCTGGAGTATTTGACCGCCTCACTAACTTCTTCGACTGTAATGTCGGGTATTTTTTCACAGTTAAGGGTGGCTCTTGGAAAGTATAGCCGGGGAAACTGTTCATTTAAAAGTTCTTCACAATACTGCCGCCACCTCTGTAGAATTTTGTCGTCATCCACAAGAAGCTGGCCATATTATTAATGAACTTTGGCGAATGAATTTCCTGAGCATTCCTCCTTCTTTGGGCGGCTATTTTGAAGATGGTTGCGCTCTTGTTCATATTGTGTCTTCGCAGCTCCTGGATATCCTGGTTTGCATCAGCAACCGGGAAAGATATTTCCTCCAGCTCCAGTTACAGGCCCTCCGTACTCTCTGCTTCTCAGAGACCCTTGTTTGTTTGTTTTTCTTCGGTGTTTTGATAAAAATTTCTGTTAGCAGGAGACGGTGTTGCTGAGCGATTGCCTCTCCCAGCATCACTTTGCAATCTTTTACCCGAGGCTTCATGAAACTGGCTACCAAATGGTAGTCAATCTGAATTTCATCTCCACCACTGCTGTAAGTGATCAGGTGTCGGCTTTGTTTGATGAATAAGGTATTTAACACGATAAGACCGTGTGATTTGCACATGTTTAGGATGTCTTCGCCAGGAAGGTTCCTGGTGCCATATCCTAGTCCACCATGGCAGTCTTCATTGTCTTCGTTTGACTTCCCGACATGTCCATTGAAATCTCCTCCAATAAACAGAAACTCTTCCTTTGGGATGTTCTTAAGGAGATTGTGGAAATCTTTATCTCTCTGATTGCACCCATTTTGGGGACCATATGCACTGACAATATTCCACACCTCTCCTTGTATTACTAGTTTGAGAGACATCAAACGGTCGCTGGACTTCGAAATGCTTAAGACGTTACCAAGTAGCTCTGCCGCAAGGATGATACCAATTCCGTCCAAGCCTTTTCCGTTCCGTAGTAGAACATCTTGTAATCTTTTTTCCTAAAGTCCAAGAAACGCGCCCGATTTCCGGTGTTTTGCCATTTCGTCTCTTGGACACACAAGATATCGACCTGCCTTCTATTCATCATCTCTTCCAGCTCGTAACTTCGACCGGTCATGCTTCCAACGTTCCAACTCGCGGCCCTCAAATTTCTTCCAAACTGTTTCATTGTTTTGCTAGCCCCCGGAATCCATATAGCTCTGACCCGAACATTTCTGCTCGGTCCAGGATCAGTACCATGCGCAACAGTGGTAGTGCCTGGCGGGGTAGTCCCTTTCCTTTTAGTAAGTATTACCATAATGATACAGTTTTACAATATTACCATATTGCGATGGTGTTTGTTGTTTGACACGTGCATGCTCCTATTTTAGTATTGTTTGATCTTTCTTCTATGACACCGGTGATCTCCAGTCGTGTCAACCCACGGACTTGCATGCACACTTGTGATAGGGGTTTTAAGGTAGTATATGTGTCGCTAGGCTCACTTGGGTGTTATATTGCCTAGAACTGATTTGTCCCCTTAGTCGCTTTTTACGACAAGCGCTAGTTGTTTGGGAGGGCGCTGCAGTGATATTCTTAACCCGTCCCTGCACGGGGAAGGGGTGTCACAAAACAACGATTTAAAAAAAAAGTATATACAATATATAAATTTGGCCCAATAGCTCTTCAAGTGCCTAGGCATAGCTTCTCGCAACCACTCGTGTTGTGTGCATTATATTTTTCGGACGAATGGAAGGGACCTACAGTCGTGTGCCGTATCCGAAGGGCAATTTTAATTCTTGTTTTTGAGAAACATTTTTTTTTGTGCTTATGGTAGTGTGAGATTTTTGCTCACTAAAAAAAACACTTCTCCACAAAATGAATACTACAACTAAGCCGACGCTTATCCAGGAGTTTTATTTTCGCTTACGAGAATCGTGATTTTTGGAAAAACAGATGTTCGTATGAATTTAAAAGAAATGTAGCACTTTAGACAGGTTAAATCCCAATAAAAGTAAATGCCTTTTTTGCGACCGGCATATACTATGACGTGAGGTCAAAATGTTTTGTCCTCTGCAGGCGACGAATTTAATTATTTGCGTTAAGTGGTTGATTGACGGTACGGCTACAATCGCCGTGAACACAATCTTCGTGTTTAAGCTCAAATTTTGTTATCTCTTCGACGACGCTGGGAATTCCCAGATCCCGATAAATATCTTCGTTACGTACATACCACGGTGCGTTGACGATCGTTCTAAGAACTTTATTTTGAAAAGTTTGTATGATGTTTCTATTGCTTTTCTTGGTACACCCCCATAGTTGTATACCACACGTCCACACAGGCTTTAGCACTTGCTTATAGATAAGCAGTTTGTTACGTACGCTCAACTTCGAATGTTTTCCGGTTAGCCAGTACATTTTTCGGTATTTGTTTTCGAGCTCGTCGCGTTTATTTTTTACGTGCGATTTCCATTTAAGCTTAACATCTAGAGTCATTCCTAGATATTTTGCTTCATTTGCGTACGGTATTTGAGCCGAGTTTAGATATACGGGTAATCTATCCACTTTTTATAGGTATAGTTGACGTGAGTAGATTCGCTTTCGTTCAGCACAATACGCCAAGAGTTCGTCTGAGCATGGACCTTATTAATAGCATGTTGAAGCTTTTCAGTTGCTGCTTCAATAGTATCGCCCGTTGTCAATATCGCCGTATCGTTCGCAAACGTGGCGACGACATAGTTTCTTTCTTGCGGAATATCACGCGTGTTGAGCACATGTAGAAGCGGGCCAAGGACACTTCCTTGTGGAACTCCGGCTGCAATCTCCCTGAAGTCAGAGATGGGTAACCAACCCCGTTTGGCGGATTCTTGGTGGCAGCAGATGAGAGAGGGGGGGCAGAGTGCTTTTTTCACTAGAGCACTTCTTCCTGTTCCAGGCGGCAGCGGACGAATTCCCTAGACGGAGTCAACGGTGGCGTCTATAGTTCCAGTTAGGTTGAACTTAGTGAATACCTTGCGCGAGCTGCTTCGACGTATTCGGATCACAGGTCGGTAAGGAATTTCCAATGCTGGTTAGGACATTGGAATAGAGATGGTGGCGGAGTAGCCCTTAATGGGCCATGGCAGCGCTCATACTTCCGTAGTGGACTACTGGCACCGGTGTACCCGGCCCCTCGTCCTAGGGGAATAATTAAGGAACTGGCCCTCCAGGTTGGGGGTTGTGCCGTCGGGGTAACTTCACTACCACGTAAAAAGCGCATGGTTCCGAAACAACCAAAAGTCTCGGATAAGGATGACTCAACTAATGACGACCCCAGCAAACGAAATAAGGACAACAACCTTCGGATCTGTACGTGGAATGCTCTGTCCCTTTACAGACCACGTGCAGCCGAACAACTAGCAGAGGCCCTAGACTGCTATAAAGCAGATATTACCGCCATCCAGGAAGTGCGATGGGATGGGCCAGGCAAAAAGAGGATGAAAAACTGTGACATCTACTACGGTGATTGCTAGAGAGGCAACAGGCAACGCTTATTCGGATGCGGATTTGTCATACGCGGCAGACTTAGGCAAGAAGTCTTAAGCTTCCGGCACGTGAGCGAGCGTATTATGACTATCCGGATCAAGGCTAAATTCGCTAACATAAGCCTAATATGTGTTCATGCCCCCACAGAAGAAAAGGACCCTGCCACCAAAGAGTGTTTCTACGAGCTCCTCGACAAAACATACGAGCAATGTCCTAAATACGACGTTAAAATCGTATTGGGCGATTTTAACGCCAAAATAGGAAAGGAGGACGTCTTTGGTAGGGCAGTCGGTAAGCATAGCCTACACGACACCACGTCTGATAACGGACTAAGGCTAATTGATTTCGCTGTGGAGCAAAATGTCACCATAGCAAGCACATGGTTTCCTCATCTCGTCACGATCAACCAAATTGATCATATTGCGATCGACGCAACGCATGCCTCCAGTATTCTGGATGTCCGAACCTTCCGAGCGGCCAACATAGACTCGGATCATTACCTTGTTGTAGCCAAGGTACGTATGCGGATATCCCAATCTGAGCAACAAAGAAGAATTACTGTGAGAAAATTTAACGTCGAAAAGCTACAATCGCAAGAGACCGCCAGACTTTTCGCTGAACGCGTATCCCGAAATCTCTCAATCACCCCTTGCCGCCAGCATCAAGTACCGAAGACCAGTGGCAAGGCTGCCAACATGCCATCAGAAACGCCGCGACTGATGTGCTGGGTCTCGCTCGACCACCACCGCGAAACCGCTGGTTTGACGAAGAATGCCGGCGAGTGCATGCAGCAAAACAAGAGGCATACAAAGCGGCGCTGCAAAGGAAGACGAGAGCTGCTCGTGAGCTCTACGAGCAAAAGAGACGGGAAGAACATCGGCTTCTCCAAAAGAAGAAGAAAGAGCATGAGAAGCGCGCGTTTGAGAATATCGAGAGTCTATACTTCAGGAACAATGTACGGAAGTTTTACCAAAAGGTAAAAAGAACGTGTCAGAGAAGTAATACCCGTACAGAAACCTGTAGAGATGAAAATGGAAACCTTGTAGTAGAATCACAGTCGGTGCTGAGAATATGGAAAAACTACTTCTGCAAACTGTATAACGGCGACGAAGACCAACATCCCGCTGTCAGGCAGAATGAACCATTCAACATAGACGATGATAGTCAAAATTTCCGTCCACCTGACCAAAAAGAAGTGAGGATAGCAATATCCAAGCTAAAATCGAACAAGGCTGCTGGACCTGACGGCTTACCGGCCGAACTTTTCAAGGCAGCAGGGGATGAATTGGTAGAGTACATACACCAACTCATTTCTAATATTTGGTCAGACGACTGTATTCCTGATGAATGGAATCTCAGCATCGTTTGCCGGATCCACAAGAAAGGAGACCCCCTCAACTGCGCCAATTATAGAGGCATCAGTCTTCTCAACATCGCATACAAGATCTTTTCTGCGATATTGTGTGAACGCCTGAAACCTTTTATCAACAGCCTGATTGGACCCTTACAGTGCGGTTTCGGGCCAGGGAAGTCCACCATCGATCAAATCTTCACACTTCGGCAGATCCTGGAGAAAACCCAAGAATTCCAAATCGATACTCACCACCTCTTTATCGATTTCAAGGCCGCCTATGACAGCATCTATAGAGAAGAGTTTTATAGAGCCATGTCTAGTTTTGACATCCCTGCCAAACTTGTCCCTCTGTGCAGGCTGACGATGGAGAACGCTCGCTGCTCCATCAAGGTCGGTAATGACCTCACCGAGACCTTTGATGTCAAAAACGGCTTTAGACAAGGTGACGCGCTGTCATGTGACTTCTTCAATATTGTACTTGAACGGATTGTGCGGAACTCACAAGCCAACACCGGAGGCACAATCTATTACAAGTCTGTACAACTGCTTGCATACGCCGACGATATAGACATTATCGGAAGATCTCAGCGGGCTGTCACCGGTGCTTTTGCAAGCATTGAGGCGGAAGCGGCCAAAATGGGTTTGGCGATAAACGAGGGCAAAACCAAGTATATGCTGTCAACTAGAAGGGAAAACCAACACCGACGAATTGGACAAAACGTCACCGTGGGCAGCTATAACTTCGAGGTAGTAAGGGACTTTGTCTACCTTGGCTCTGCTATAAATTCTTCTAACAAAATCAGTGCAGAAATCAATCGAAGAATAACTCTTGCCAATCGCTGTTTTTTGGGCTTATAAGGCAATTCAACAGTAAAGCCCTATCTCGAACAACTAAGGAGACTCTATATAAGACCTTGATCATCCCAGTCCTGCTTTACGGCGCTGAAACATGGACTTTATTAAAAGAGGATGAAGATATCCTTGGTCGCTTCGAGAGAAAAATTCTTCGTTAGATTTTCGGTCCCGTTTGCGTTGACGGGTTTTGGAGGAGAAGATTCAATCACGAACTATACGAGCTGTACAGCGACAGCGACCTAGTCAAAAAACTGCGTATTGGACGTCTGAGATGGCTAGAACATGTAGAGCGAATGGACACCAACGCTCCGGTCCGCAGAGTCTTCGAATCTAACCCCGAGGGACGACGCAGTAGAGGGAATCATCGCCGTAGGTGGCGCGCACAAGTTCAAGGGGACCTCGACCAATTTTGAGTGCGCAACTGGAGGCAATTAGCTAAAGACCGAGCTAAATGGAGAGGCTTGTTGGTTGAGGCCCAGGTTCACCCCGAACTGTAGCGCCACCTAAGTAAGTAAGTAAGAAGTCAGAGTAATCAAACAAAGAGTCTTTCGGTGAGGTACGATAGTAGGATTAGAAAGAGTTGCCGTTGCAGTATTCGTTGCAATTTATACTCCAAGCCTTTGTGCCAAACCTTATCGAAATCTTGTGAGACGTCAAGAAATGCACCACAACAAATCTTTTTATCTTCGAGAGCTTTCTCAATCACGTCAGTTATTTTGTGGACTTGGTCGATTGTAGAATGTTTGATTCTAAATCCAAACTGATGGTCAAGAATGAGACGTCTACCGTCGATTACGGGTTGTAGACTTTTGGAAAGAAGTTTTTCAAATATTTTTGAGATAACCGGTAATAGGTAAATAGGCCGATATGATTTCTTCTCATTTAACGGTTTGCCTGGTTTCGGGATCATTATAATTCGTTGACTATCTGCGCCGTTATAAAGTCGTAACTCGGAGTTTTTTTCGTCTTTAGACTTCTAATCACTTCCCTCAGTTCAATCAATGCAACTTTTTTTTACTTTAAAGTTGTCAGATGTCGTGACTGGGGAGTCGGGCGTTAACGAAGGGCAGTCGAACTTAAATGTTTCTTCTAAGTGCAAAGCAAGAAGTACTGCCTGGTTTGTATATACTCATTCCCTATGAGCATTTCCAATGCATTTTGATACCAAGTGAGTTACGTGCCATAACTTACTTCCTAGGTATAATTTGTTGTTTGATTGCCTAACATAATGAGATTCAATTACTGAAAACTCTCAATGTGTTCTTTTTTTATTAACTTTAAGTTTTCCTCACTGGCGTTTTCTTCCACGAGAATTTAAGCCATCAAATTAGTCAGTAGCACTCCCATTTTTTTTATAAAAAATTGTTTGCTTAAAGTATTTTTTTTAAGAAAATGCGCACACTCTGTGCTTACGACCGTTATTTTCTAGTTATTATGATTTTGATAAACTCCGGCCACCGATATCAGTCCTGTTCCTTTTTCGGCGTTTCAGTTCCATGGTTGTTACGTACTTAATAAGAAAACCTATTTGTCGTTTACCTATATGGCAAGCGAACTCCCAATAAGAATTGGGTGTCCAAATTTTCTTTTAGACTTCGTAATGACTATCTATTGGGTAAAAAAGAAAAAAAATTATCTCTTTGGTCATATTACTAATTAGATAATCCTTTGTAGAATTCGTTTTTAATTTACTAAAAGAGGTCCCACTTGAATTAGATTACTACTTGCTCACTGTTTATAATTAGTGAAAATAAACAAGGACAAATTATTTCCTATCTAACATACATATTGTACATACGTATGGAGATAGATTCATTTTTGCGCACAAGATGTGTATGGCTTGATTGTTGGATAACGAATTAGAGTGAATCAAAGAAAAATTAATACACAAGTGCAATAGAATGATGACACAAAGCAAAAACGCAGAAAACAGACAATGGTAACAGAGCCATTCATTACATTTGATAATAATTATGGGAAGCTCTAGCGCTTTTCTCGACGTATCGCAAGCCTTCGACAAGGTATGGCACGAAGGTCTAAGGTATAAGATAACGGTAATCTTACCGGAAAAGTTGTACAGAATATTGGATTCTTATCTTGAAAACAGACTTTTCCGTGTTAGACACGGGAGTGAATAATCGGATTTCAAAGAAATCTACGCCGGTGTTCCGCACGGAAGTGTTCTCGGTCCAATCCTGTTCCTGCTCTACACAAGAGATATACCACAAGATGAAGGGATCGTTATAACAACGTTCGCAGACGACACGGCTATCCTCGTAACGGTTGAGTCAGTCGAATCATCAACGGATAAGAAAGATAAACAACTTACCTATATCCATTAACTCGGTGCAAATACCATACGCAAACAAGGCAAAATATCTAGGAATGACCCTAGACGCAAAATTTAAGTGGAAACCACACGTTAAAAAGAAGCGCGAAGAGCTTGAAATCAAATTTAGAGAAATGTATTGGCTACTCGGAAGATACTCGAAGTTAAGCGTATACAACAAACTGCGTCTGTATAAGCAAGTGCTAAAACCGTCTTGGACATATGGTATACAACTTTGGGGTTGTACCAAACCAAGCAATATGGCTCTACTGCAAGCATTTCAAAACAAAATACTAAGAGCAATCGTGAATGCTCCTTGGTATATTAGAAATAGTGATATTCACAGAGATCTAGGAATTTCTACCGTGAGGGACGAAGTAACAAACTTTGCTCGCAATCCGTACAAACCTTGAGCGTCGACTACAAAGAACAACACCTTTCGACCAGCGCCGTAAGGAAAAACCCCATGTAATGACGGTATTAGTAGGTGCCTTCACTGGAAAGCTACCTACCTAACGCGATTAACACTACAGAAGCGTAAACTACTTGTTAAGGCAACTTATTCGTACCCATCACAAAAATGAAAAAATGAGAGGGACGAATTTCCTACTACTATGAGTACGCGCAGCCGGTTCTCATAGTGCATCTCCGAGGGGTG
Source organism: Brachypalpus laphriformis (assembly GCA_945910035.1). Lineage (NCBI taxonomy): Eukaryota > Metazoa > Arthropoda > Insecta > Diptera > Syrphidae > Brachypalpus > Brachypalpus laphriformis. The sequence continues at coordinate 227,294,053 of OX246753.1, read as the reverse complement.
AGGTTTAGCCCGTAGGCATATACTGACTAGCACTGATGGCATTGTCAGATATATGAATCGGGCATAACCAATGGTGCGGACCATTGGTATCTTTTGAAGATTCCTGCACCTCCAGGCGCAACAAAAAAAAAAAATAATAATTATGGGAAGCTATTGGAATTTGAGAGTATAAGGTGAATTATGATGTGTTTGTCGAGATGCGACCAAAATGCTAAGCAAACAAAATTAATTGAAGTTAATATATAACTTAAGTAGCGAACACTCACTTAACCTCCATGTCATCCTCAAAAAAAAAAAAAAATAAAAATACGTTGTCTACCCTTGTCTGTAGATTTCTACACATATGGGATTTAGTTTGTTAAATTACTTATATAATTTTATTCTAAGGAAACAAGTGAAAATAAATCTAAATTAGTTTTTCTTGAATGCATTTTACACAAACATTTCGATTATGTTCGTTTTCACAAGCAGCTTTTGTGCAAAAACAACTAATTGTCTCATACATATGTACTCGTATTATTTTTGGTGGCGGACTTTTCTTTAAAGCAAACGTGACATCTTGCTCTGCCTTTTATTTGTAGCAGAACGCTTCTTGACCTTTTCGGTGGATTTGACGAAGATGATCCAGAATATATATATGATAACTACCGTTCGATCAAGCTGATGTCACATACCATAAAGATCGTTGAGCGGGTATTAGGTAGCCGACTGCGAAAAATAATACGGCTATCTGATGATCAGTGCGGGTAAATTGTCTCGGGTAAATCAACCACAGATGCAATCCAAAGTATAAGGACCATAATGGAAAAACATCGTGTTTCCTTAAGGGATTTGCATATTATATTGGTGGACTTTGAAAAGGCATTCAACAGACAACCACGAGATCTTATATGGGTGGCGCTAAGACATTGAGGGGTTCCAGAAACCTATGTACAGATGATCATGGACATGTACGAGGGAGCAAAGACAAGAGTAAGATACCCCGCTGGAGTAACCGAAGAGTTCCCAATCAAAGTCGGGGTGCACCAGGGAAGCGTCTTAAGTCCTTTGCTCTTTATTACAGTCCTTGATTATCTGCTTAAAGGTAAAGTGATGGACCCCAAGGTACATCAGTTATTCTTTGCTGACGATAGAGCCATCATAAGTGAGGATCCTGCATCCCTGCAAAGAGCACTTGATGTGTGGGTGGACGCTCTGGAGGGAATTGGGTATCGCATTAGTTCAAAGAAGACAGAGCACTTATGCTGCCCGTTCTCTGATCCACATTCCGCTATCTTCTGTGACCGAAAAATGCCATCTAAGTTGAAAGGAGGGCTCTACATCGCAGTTGTACGTCCAGCGCTCACATACGGTTCACAATGTTGGACGATGTACAGAATGTATGAGAGTAAATTAATGGCAGCTGAGATGAAGATGCTTCGCATGACAGCAGGAGTGACAAAGCCTGATCGAATAAGAAGTTCGAAGATCCGTGGAAGCTTTCACATAAAGGAAACCATCGTACAAAAAATAGAGCGCGACCGGCTCAGCTGGAAGAGATCATTTGAACCCTGTTAAAACGGCAATATCAATGCACGTTCCAAAGACATCGCGATGTAGAAAAGGCAGGCCTATAAACCCCTGGATCAGACAAATGCGACGACATCGGCATTTCATTAGCCTCAGTAACCGAGTGATCCAAAATCGGCAGACCTGCCGATATTTTCTGAGGTCAAATAGGCGGATCAGTAGAAATGCAGTGAAGTGGGAGGGTTGTGATCCCTTATTTTCGGATCAATAACCTCGCTGATAAAAAGGAAGAAGAAGATCCAGAAATATCATCTAAATATTTTCCTGCTGAACTTTCTCCTGAAACAGTTGCAAGCAAAGATGCTGATGATGCCGATCTTGGTTTATCACTTCTAGCCGTATATAGCCATATATGGTTTTGAAAGTGAAAATCTAAGTTCACGTAGAAAATTCCCTCGTATTGTTGTTTTTTGTGTTGCTTGCCAATTCGGATTCACTTCTTTGAAAATAATTAATTAATTCAAAGCAGAAATATCAATCATATTTGCAAATACAGCCATTGGCCATCCATTTGTTTTTCCTTTACAGCTGTACCAAGACAGCATTTTGTCAACTGTATCTACACCGCCTATGAAGAGGCAGTGTATATGAACAAACCTTTTGTTTTATTGTAATACTCTATAATTGATGGAATTTTTTTTTCACCAGATCCAATTTCTTTCGTTATGCATTGTACTTTGCAATACAGTACATTTATTTTTCCTTCCAATGTACGAAACAATTGCTATGTTGTCGGTAAATGCAAATGTGGATTGATACAACGGCCATTTTTTTACATTCAAGAAGCTTCGGTGAAATGCTTCTTTTATTTGTTCTCATAATGCTAACCGTTGTAAGACCTTTTGACATTAATTTTTGACCAAGATTATACGAAGAAAAGAAGTTATCCATTGTTATGTTGTGACTTTTTAAACCATCAACGAGATCCAAAACAACACGTTCAACACGGCCTTATCTTTTTTCACATGAACTGGTACCAATTGCTTTTCCCAAATATGGTTGAATTTTCCAAACATAACATGTAGAAGAACATACCAGCAACCAGAATTTCAATCTATGTTTTACTGCTTTCGACGGCATGTATTGACGAAATTTACATCGTCCACGAAAACCAAGTAATTCCTCGTCAATTGTAACACATTCAAGTGGATTATAGTAATCTGCCAATAAATTAGACCATTTATCGAATTTAATGAATAACTTGGTTCATGTATTCAAACGTTTTCTTTGACATTATTGCTCTAAACACTGAACGGCCTCTTTCACCATCAAATAAATCAATTGTAGTTTCGTTTTTCGATCTAAGAACAAGTATGTACGAGTATGTCAAAAATCATTTGAAATGAAATAGAAAGCAATAACTTCCTCCTCAACGTCAGAATCACTATCGTCTGAATACAAGTCATCGTCAACACCAACATTTTCTTTTGGCACAAATTCGTCATCGCTGTCTCCAGAAATATCACTATCATCACCATCACTTTCATTCAAAAATACTTATATTTCTTCAACTGTAAATTATCTTGGTCACGACATAGTTTTTTTTATTATTATTATTAAATACACAATATATACGCATGATGTTCATTTCCAAAAAGACTCAATGCATCTGGAATTTTATATGAAATGCACTAATTATTATGTGTAGAAATCTGCACAAGAAGGTAGACAACGTAATTTTACCAATAGCAACCGCTATAAACTTTTTTTTTATGGGGAAATACGTTTCTTTTAAGTCAAATAAGGGTTATAATAAAGTCAGAAAATTCTCCATCCGCTCTAAATGACCCAGCCATGTTAGTCGCTGTATGTGAACTCTTCTGGCTAAGTCGATGTCCTTGTACAGGCCGTATAGTTCGGCACTGTACCTTCTCGTCTATGCAGACGGGACCAAAGATCGCTCGAAGAACTTTTCTCTCGAAATAACCAAGGGCATCTTCATCCGGTTTTGTCAAAGCCCATGCCTCTGCGCCATATAGCAGGACTGGGATGATTAGTGTCTTATAAAGAGTTACCTTAGTAGTTCGAGATAGCGCTTTGCTACTCAATTGCTGTCTTAGCCCATAGAAACAACGATTGGCAAGAGTAATTCTTCGTGTGATCTCCCTACTGATGTCATTTGCGGAGTTCACCATAGAGCCTAGGTAGACAAAATCCTTTAATACCTCAAAATTATATCTGTCTATTGTGTTGTGATGTTGGGTGTCCTTTTTTGTAGACAGCATATATTTTGTTTTGCTTTCATTGACCGCTAGACCCATCTTTGCTGCCTCGATCTCAATACTCGTAAATGCTCCATTGACGGCCCGCTGAGTTCTTCCGATTATGTCAATGTCATCGGCATAAGCGAGTAGTTGTACAGATTGTACCTCCGGTGTTGGCTTGTGAGTTTCGTACAATTCTCTCAAGTACTATGTTAAAGAGATCGCATGATAGCGCGCCACCTTGTCTAAGACCTTTCCTGACATCGAACGGTTCGGCGATGTTCTTACCGACTTTGGTGGAGCAGCGAGAGTTCTCCATCGTCATTCTGCACAAACGGACGAGCTTGGCAGGGATGACAAGACTAGACATGGCTCTGTATAACTCGTCTCTATACACGCTATCATAGGCAACTTTGAAATCGATAAAGAGGTGGTGCGTATCGATTTTATATTCATGGGTTTTTTCCAAGATCTGCCGTAGTGTGAATATTTGGTCAATGGTGGACTTTCCTGGCCTGAAACCGCACTTATAAGGACCTATCATTTTGTTGACGATCGGTTTTAGGCGTTTACATAATACGGCAGACAGGATCTTATATGCGATGTTGAGGAGACTTATATGTACCTCTGTAATTGGCGCAGTTTAGAGGGTCTCATTTCTTCAGGATCAGGCAAACGTTGCTGAGGTTCCATTCATCGGGCATACTTTCGTCCGACCAGATTTTACAGATGAGCTGGTGCATGCTCCTTACCAACTCATCTCCTCCTGCCTTGAAAAGTTCAGCGGCAAGGCCGTCGGCTCCAGCAGCTTTGTTGGATTTGAGTTAAGATATCGCTATCCTCACTTCATTCTGATCGGGTTGACGGGAATCTTGACTGCCATCGTCAATATTGAATGGCTCATTCTGCCTGACAGCGGAATATTGGTCATCATCGTTTAACAGTCTGCAGAAGTGTTCCTTCCATATCCCCAGCACCGACTGCGATTCTACTACTATGTTGCCATTTTCGTCCCTGCAGGCTTCTGTTCTGGCTTTGAAACCCTGGCATGTTCTTTTTACCTTTTGGTAAAATTTTCGAACATCATTCCTGCAATAAAGTCTCTCAATCTCCTCGATCGAGCGCTTCTCATGCACTTTTTTCTTTCTGAAAAGTCGATGTTCCTCTTTTCTCCTGCTCACGTAGAGCTCGTAAGCAGCTCTGGTCCTTCTACGCAGCGCCGCTTTGTACGCCTCTTGTTTTGCTGCATGTGCTTGCCGGCATTCCTCATCAAACCAGGGGTTTCGTTGTGGTGGGCGAGAGAAACCCAGTACATCAGAGGCGGCATCTCTGATGGCTTGTTGGCAACGCTGCCACTGGTCTCCCGCATTTGCTGTTGGCGGCATAGGACTTAGATTAAGATTAAGAGAAACTCGATCGGCAAAGGCTCTTGCGATTGTAGCCACCCGACGTCAAATTTCCTAAAAGTCTTTCGTTGATTTCGCTCCGTTCTGGATATCCGCATCCGTACCTTGGCTACAACTAGGTAGTGATCCGAGTTCACGTTGGCTCCTGGGAAAGTCCGGACACCCTAATTGCCTATTATTGCGTCCAAATTGTTCGAGGTCCCCTTGCACTTGTGCGGTCCACGTACGACGAGGATGACCTCGCTCCGGGCTACATTCGAAGACTCAGCGCAGTGCGCAGAGCTGGTGCAGAGCCAAGGTAAACAAAGTCCCTTACTACCTCGAAGTCGTGACGCTCTGTGACTCTCCGTCCAATTCGTCGGTGTTGATTGTCCCTTGTTGACAGCATATAGTTGGTTTTTCCCTCGTTTATCGCTAAACCTATTTTGGCCGCTTTGACACCATTGACAGCGCGCTGAGTTAATTACCGACCTTGATGGAGTAGCAAGCGTTCAAAACTAGACATGGCTCTATATATTTTTATTTTTATTTTTCATAATTTGCGCGCACTCAAGAGGATGAATACCCCTAACGTGTTTTTACACAGTGCGCCATTAGAAAGATAGATATGGAGAGAGAAAGGTTTGGTGTAGTGGTTTCAAGCTCAGCTGTTTATGCTTCAGAGAATCTCTGGGAAGGCATCCAGCTAACTCGGGGCATTTTGTCACTATTTTTTGTCTTTGCTTACGATTCACAGTATTTTTTTCGCAACCACCGACGTCATGCGCATATCGATAATCCCCCAGAGCGAACAATTTTTTCCGTCATATGACGAAGCTGCTGGCCGTGTTATGCCTTTGCAGTAGTGTACACACAAGCTTTTGCAATTGATTTGAACGTCAGGGTTTGAACCATGAGCCATTAGCGTGGCTTTTGCCGACGTTACTGCTACACCATTGCCGCCCCTGATAGGGGCCAATCAGAATGTTGATAAAAGGTTTCAGGCGTTCACACAATAGGCGTTTTTATTTTTTCGTTCAGAGCAGAGCCTGAGTTGTCCAAAAAAAAATCGTGTTTCGTTTTTAGCTCAGACACATCAGAGCTCGGAATTCGCTTTTCTTTTTTCATTCAGAGTACGCTCAGAGCACACTCTATGAGCTCGGAATAAATTGAACGAGCGTTTAGAGCAAAATCCTGCCATTTTTCATATTTGACAGGAGAGGACAAGAAAAAAAAAATTCAGCAATTGAAATAGCGGACGAAATTTGTTGTTCTGGTGCAGAAGGTAAAGATAAAATAAAAAATAACTATCAATAGTTATTCTATTCATGCATAAACTTGTTTTAGGGTTAAAATGCACATCAGAGTGCTCAAGTGTGTTTCATAAACAAATCAGAGCGCTCTGAGCACGCTCGATGTGATCGAGCTCTGTTCAGAGCTCTGCTCTGAACGAAAAAAGAAAAACGCCTAATATCGCAGATAAGGTCTTGTATGAAATGTTGAGGAGATGGATACTTCGTTAATTGGCACCGTTGAGTTGTCTCCTTTCTTGTGGATCGGGCAAACGATGCTGTCAAACAATTGAGATTCCATTTATCAGGCATACACTCGTCTTACCAAATTTTAGAGATGAGTTGGTATTTGCTCTCTACCAATTCATCACCAGCCGTCTTAAAAAATTCGGCCAGTAAGCCATCATGTCCAGAAGCCTTGTTGGATTTCAGTGGATAGAAACTTTGAATGTCATCTTCATTCTGCCTGACAGTGAAGTGCTGATATTTGTCACTGTTATACAGTCTGCAAAGGTAGTTTTTTCATATTCTCAGCACCGACTGTGATTCTACTACGAGGTTTCCACTTGCATCTCTACATACTACATAATACGCTCGCTCCCGTATCGGAAGTTCGAAGATCCGTGGAAGCCTTCACGTCAAGGAAATCATCTTACGAAAGATGGAGTGCGACCGTCTCAGCTGGTATTACCACGTTCAATGAAGAGATCATCCATTGATATACCCTGTTAAAAAGGCAATATCAATTATCGTTCCAAAGATATCGCGAGGCAGGCCTATAAACGCCTGGATCACACAAGTGCGATGACATTGGCATTTCATTGGCCTAAATAATAGAGTGATCCAAACTCGGGAGGCCTGCCGATATTTTCTGAGGTCAAATAGGCGAACTCCATAGTCGGATCAGTAGAAATGCGGTGAAGTGGGAGGGTTATGATCCCTCGTTTTCGGATCATAACCTTGCCGAAATAAGAAGAAAACAAGAAGATCATTATCTTCAAAAGGAAAAACCAAATCTTTAAGGTTTTTCTCTGAGACTTCCTCAAGGGAATTGGAAAAGGGTTTTCCTAAATCTCGTCGTCTGGTCCTAGCTAATGTCAGACAGGCGCATACAAAGTGTATAAGGGCTCCTTTTTCAGTTGCGACGTTGTAACTGCGACAGTGTGTGTTGTGTGGGATGCCTAGTTTGACTGCATGGTCTCCTATAAGCCAGTGACCCGTGGCGGTTGCTGTTATTCTGGCGATATCATTACGCGTTCTGTTAAGGAAGTCGGTTGTTTTTGCTTTGTTATATTTTGGCCACATCTTTGTAGATATGACACAGTTTGTCAGCCTAGTCTATATGAAGTTGACTTCAGCGATGAATTTTGAGGATATTTCTGCTTTGACTACTGCAAGCGAAAGTGCTGTGGAAGTCCTAGCTGTGGAAGTCTGAACCTTGCCTAGAAAGTGCATCAGCAAGTTCATTTCCATAAACGTTACTGTGCCCTGGAACCTAAATCATGGTCACCTTGAATCGACCATCCAGCGAGGCCAGCTCATTTTGGCATTCGAGCACCAGCTTGGAGGATGCAGTAGCCGATGCAATGGCTATTATGGCTGCTTGGTTATCAATGAAGAAATCGATCGTTTGCCTTGGCGTTATATTAGTTTGTATTTTGATCTGGCGACAGGCTTCCCTGACAACGAATAACTCTACCTGAAATGCACTGGCAAAGTTCGGAAGTCTATATGATCTAGAGATGTTTAAGGATTGGGAAAACACACCCGCACCGAGTACACAGTCCATCTTTGAAGCCTCAGTGTAGATTGCTATTCTAATCTTGTAGGGAATTGAACGTTGAAACGCTTTACGCATTTCAATTTGGGTATAATGTAGTCTGTTGTGGTAAAAACGAGTTGTCTCGGCAGAGAGTTTAAAATATTACTATGCCCATAGGGTTGTGATGTTTATTATGTAGATCTAAAGGGAGAAGATGCAAAAAGACTGTTAGAGCATCGGTCTGGGGCTGACCGTAGAGCGCCTGTGGTACCAATGCATGCCGTTTTCTGTACTTTATTAAGTTTGGTTATATTGTAGGCTCTTTTTAGAGCTGGCGAATGAATATACTATTAACCCATAGGTGAGAACTGGTCGTACAACGGCTGTGTACATCCATAAGCTCAATTTTGGTTCCATTTATTGCCAAAGGTTTTACTACAATACAAGCATAGAACCTATACATAATTTCTTTAGCCGTTGTTCTAGGTTTAGCTTCCAGTTAAGTTTAGGATCTAGGATAACTCCTAAATACCTATAGTACTGGACGATAAGGAGAGCGGTTGGCCATTTAGCCAATGAAGTGCAAAGTCAAGTATTTTGGTTTTAGTGGTGAAGATTATCAGTTAAGTTTTACACTAAGACAATACACACGTAATCTGTTAAGGGTCCGAACATTTCACGTGCAAATTCGAATGTCGTTATCCTTTTTTCATTTGCTAGGGCCATTAACAGTTAAATTTTCGTTATCCGGAGCTTGTGATTGTTTCTGAACCTGTGCTATTTTTACGTGGTAGGGAAGTTATCCCGACGTCACAACCCTCAACCCGGAGGGGCAGTTCCTTTTGTTATACCCTCAGGCCAGGTACACTGGTGCCAGTACCGAGAGTGTAAGCGCTGCTGTTGGCCCATTAAAGGCTCATCCGCAAACTTCTCTTTTCCAAGGTCCTGACTAACATCGGAAATTCCTTACGGACCAGTGATCCGAATATGTCGAAACAGCTCACGCGAGTTAACAACTAAGTTCAACCTAACTGGAACTTTAGACGCCACCGTTGACTCCATCTAGGGAATTTATCCGCTGCCGTCTCGAACAAGAAGGATTGCTCTAGTGAGAAAGCTCTTTCCATCCTTCTCTCATATGCTGTCGCCAAAAATCCTCCAAACGTGGTTGATTACCCATTTCTCGGATCAAGGTACTAGTCACCCCGGTCACCACACGAAGGTTGAGAGAAGAAGTTGGAAGGCCTCGGCTAAGTGAAAATGCTTGTATTTTCATATAATCCCATGCACTTCCGCTTGACCACCTTGAAGTAGGTTGCTTTTGATTTAAGTCTTCCATTGATGTTTGACTGATTGATAACGGAAAACCGTTATTTTTAACAAACATTTTTGAGCAAAAAGTCCTATTGATACTGACAACAATATTATAGAAGCTTTTGCCTTTCGATTTCTTGTCGAGCACAGATTGAAGCATTAAATTATCTCGGAAAAACATTTTTACGCGATGATTTCGCCACTTTATCACTTAATACTTTGACAGCTGACAAGAGAATGCACGCAAAATAGAAACATTGCAAGCTTTTGTGAAAATATTGACAGTTAGATCCGTTAGATGTTGGAAAGATTATAAGCTGACAAAAGAATGAGCGAGAAAAGTAACAAGGATTTGCAAGAAAAGCAACAACAACAAAAATTACATCCTCCGGCACCGATAAACGTCGTTGGAATAACGGACTATAATAAGTTGCATTGTCTCATTAAAGGAATTCTGCCATCGAAGTTTAAGGTGACATCTCTGCGAAACAATACGTGGAAAATCAATGTCGATGATGCCGACGGTTACCGATCATTATCCCAAAAATTGAATGCCGAAAAGATTCAGTGGTATACTTACCAAAATAAGTTAGAAAGACCACTGCGTGTTGTAGCAAGGGGACTCCACCCCTCGTGTACTAAAGAAGATGTATTGCACGACCTTCAAGATAAAGGCTTTAAAATTCTTGATGCCGTCAATATTATCAAGAAGGAGAAGCAACAGTCGGAGGGAGATCATGAAAAATTGGTTAGGCGTGGACTTCCACTATTCATGCTAAGTTCCGATAAAGATGAAAATAAAGATGCTATATATGGTATTAAGACTATTCTAAACATCGTGGTCAAAATCGAACCCATGCGTAAGACCTCCAGATCGATCCCGCAGTGTAAACGCTGTCAAGGCTTCAATCATACGCAGACTTACTGCCAGAAAGAGCCGCGATGCGTCAAATGCGAAGGTAAGCACCTCTCGGAAGAGTGTCACCTAAACAAGCAAACCCCAGCCACTTGTATAAACTGCAAAGGAACTATCGAGGTTGCGAAGTGGCGAAAAAGCTCCAAAAAAGGCGCGATACGCTTAAAAATTCCATGCGCCCTAATCCGAAACCAATCAAGAACAGACCCAAAATAGCTACAAAAAAAGCAGCGAAAGATAGGAAATCCGTCAATATTGACTCAAGATCGGGTAGCGACGAAAACCCCAAACGCAGTAGAGAAAATGTGACAGAAGCAAAGTCTTCGAATACTGAAGCACAGTCTTATGCTCACGCGGCGATGGCAGCTAATGGCAAGTATATGACCGTCAACCCACGGGAGGTCAAGGCAAAAAACCGTCCAAACTCTAACGTAAAGACTCCTGCTCAAGTTGCGACATTGGAAAACGGTGATAGAGGTAGCTTACAAAATCCAGTATCCAATGTTTTCTCCTTAATACTTGCGAAACTTGAAGAGCAATGCAAAACAAACAAACTTGTTTTCGAGAGACTAGTTGCACTAGAAAGCAACATTCATAACAGGCGCACTTCAACCCGAATATGAAAGATATGCTAAAAATTCTTACATGGAACGCTAACGGCCTCATACGAAGACTCGACGAGTTAGAAATATTTATACGAGAAAAAGATATTGATATATGCTTCTTCTTCTTCTTCTTCTTCCTTTTATCAGCGAGGCTATGATCCGAAAACAAGGGATCACAACTCTCCCACTTCACCGCATTTCTACTGATCCGCCTGTGGGGTTCGCCTATTTGACCTCAGAAAATATCGGCAGGCCTGCCGATTTTGGATCACTCGGTTACTGAGGCCAATGAAATGCCGATGTCGTCGCATTTGTCTGATCCAGGCGTTTATAGGCCTGCCTTTCCTACATCGCGATGTCTTTGGAACGTGCATTGATATTGCCTTTTTAACAGGGTTCAAATGATCTCTTCTTTGAACGTGGCAATACCAACTGAGCCGGTCACGCTCTATTTTTTGTATATTGATATATGCTTGGTCTGTGAAACTCATCTGACAAAACAAACGAATGTTAAGATAAGAGGATATAGCGTGTATCACGCCTTCCACCCATCGGAAAGAGCAAGAGGCGGATCATCCTTGTTTATAAAAGAATGTATCGAACACTCAGCGGAAGTAAAGATTGAATTAGAAGCAATGCAAATAAGCACGGTACGTGTTAGAAATAGACATTTTGCTTTCAACATTTCTTCTATATATTGTCCACTGCGATGTAAACTTGAAGAAAGTGATTTCACAAACATCTTCAACTTCCTTAAACCAAATTTTATTATTGGTGGCGACTTCAACGCGAAACACGCTTTCTGGGGTTCAAGGTACGCTTCTCAGAAAGGTAGAAAGCTTTATAATGCGGGTATGCAATACAGTTGTGATTTTCACTCGACGGGTAAACCAACATATTGGCCGACTGATAGAAATAAGATACCAGATCTGATCGATTTCTTTGTTGTTAAAGGAATATCTGGAAACTGTATACAAGTTGAAGAAAGCTTTGATCTCTCCTCTGATCATTCTCCAATCATTATGACGATAAGCGATGCTCTGATTAAAAAAGTAGGACCGGTCAGATTAACCAGCGCGAAAACTAATTGGGATGGCTTTAAGAAAGATATTGAAGTAAATACTGAGCTGAGCGTATCACTTAAAACCCCATATGAACTTGAAGTTCAAGTTGATCGCTTCGTCGAAATCCTACAGAATGCCGCGTGGAAGAATACTCCCAAACCAAAGAAAACGCCGGGAAGCTACATTCAAACTTATCCGCAGGAAATAGAAGAGATGATTAAGGAGAAGAGAAAAGCACGCAAAAAATGGCAACAAACTCGGGCTCCGCAACATAAAGCACATCTTAACCGTTTGTGCAACTCACTGAAAAGTTCTATTAAAAACCTTAAGAATATTGAAATGCAAACTTACCTAGAAAGCTTAACGGTAGAAAAAGATTCTAATTACTCGCTTTGGAAGGCTATAAAAGGTATTAAAAAACCTCAAATTCAAGCCGCCCCAATTAGGAAAAATCAAGACGAATGGGCCAGGCATGATAAAGAGAAAGCGCAAGTTTTTGCCACCCACCTGGAAGAAACTTTCAAACCGTTTGATGGACAAGCTCTTATTGAAAATATAAATACGTCTTATATAGCCAATAGCGTAATAAGAAATGCAACACTTACCGAACTTAAGGAAGAAATAAAGAAACTTAGACCTAAGAAGGCTCCTGGATACGACCTAATTACGGGAGAGGTTCTTAAAGCCCTACCAAGAAAAGCTCTAATTAAGCTTCTGTTCTTTATAAACGGCGCACTTAGACTAGAATATGTTCCCAGTCAATAGAAAGTCGCCGAAATCATAATGGTCCTTAAGCCCGGAAAACCGCCGAATAAAAAAACGTCTTATAGACCGATTTCGCTTTTTCCAATTATATCCAAGGTGTTCGAGAGAATATTGATTAGGCGAATACAGCCGGCAATAGAAGAAGGGCATCTCATTCCGAATCATCAATTCGGATTCAGAAGTAGGCATTCTACAGTTGAACAAGTACATCGAATAACACATGTAATCGAAAAGTCACTTGAAGAAAAAAAGATTTGTTCAAGCGTATTCCTTGACGTCTCTCAAGCCTTTGACAAGGTCTGGCATGAAGGCTTAAAGTGTAAATTACGACAAGTTCTTCCAGAGCACCTATATAATATTTTGAAGAACTACCTTACGAATAGACTATTCCGCGTCAAATGTGGAAATGAATATTCAGATTTTAAGGAAATAATGGCTGGGGTGCCGCAAGGAAGCGTTCTTGGTCCAGTATTGTATCTATTATACACCCGTGATATACCGCAAGTAGAAGGCACTGAGCTAGCTACATTTGCCGACGACACTGCTATCTTGACAGTAGGTAAAACGGTCGAAGATACTACAGAAAAACTGCAAGAAGCTTTGGATAGAGTAAATGAATGGACAAAGGTTTGGCGAATCGCACTTAACGAGACCAAATCTGTTCATGTAAATTTTACTTATAAGAGAATAAATAATTTGCCGATCTTTTCAAAATCGGTTCAAATTCCGTTTGCAAACGAGGCTAAGTATCTTGGAATGACACTTGATACAAAGCTGAAATGGAAAACGCACGTTAAGAAAAAACGCAAAGAACTAGATAATAAATATAGAGAAACGTATTGGTTACTTGGAAAATATTCCAAGCTTAATATAGAGAACAAACTGCTTTTATATAAGCAAGTGCTAAAGCCCGTATGGACATATGGTATACAACTCTGGGGTTGTACCAAAATAACTAATATTAAAATTTTACAAACTTTTGAAAACAAAGTGCTAAGAGGTATTGTTAATGCGCCATGGTATATCAGATATAGCGATATCCATAGAGATCTTGGCATTAAAACTATAAAAGACGAAATTCAAACCTACGCTAGAAAGCATAAAAGTCGACTAGAAAGTCACGTAAATATTACAGTCCTCCAAGTTTTGGAAGAAAGAAATTTACTGCGCCGTCTACAAAGAACCAAACCTTTAGACTTAGCGCGATAAGTAACCGCGTCTAAACTGCGGAGCTGGCAGGAACTTCTAATGGGAAGTTCCCTGCAAAACGTCTTTATTGCGTGAAATGAAAACTACTTGATAAGTCGAATACTTAGTTGTAGTAAAAATGAAAACAAGTCTGTTTTGAAGGGAGTTTTTTTAGTGGGTAAGAATCCCACACTACTATGAGCACGCGCTGTCGATCCTCATAGTGTCTTGTTGAAGATTTTCACCTACCCTCGGAAAAAAAAAATAGAAAAAAAAATTTCACAAATTTTGTACTTAATGACTCTTACCTTTGTACCAATGATGCTACGTACCCAGAAAATAAATCACCATTCTTCTTGAAGTAATGATTGAAGCAATCATTTTTAGTAATCAAAATCTTGAAGTCAAGAAGAATGCAATCTTCTTGTTTGCTTAGTTTTCATTTCATTGAAATCGCTAACTCCCACTGAATGCATTCAGTCGATTGAAGTTTTTGAAGTCATTAAATATATTCAGTCGATTTGAAGTCATGCATACCCGATTTCAAAGAAATCCATTATTTTCTAAGAAAAACAATAAAACCTGGTCCAGTTTTACTCAAGTTATAATGGAGGAAAACGGAATATTGTGACAAATTTTACGACAATAGCGGTATTTTTGAAATCGCATCTCCGATTTAAACCGAAATAACTCGTCCCAGATTACAAAGAAAGACAAACGAAATACAGTAAACTCTCGATAATTCGAATTTCATCGGACCAAGCAAAAACTTCGAATTACAGAGGTTTTTGACTTATGAAGGTTTGAGAGAAAAAAAAAGATTTTTACAAAACTTAATTTTGTTTGTACTGTATGTTTGCATTTATGTTAATACGAGCTCGGTCAAGGATGTTTTCGATCGTGATTAAAGCTGAAAAAAAGTCATCGTCGACATTTGTCCTCTCCAAAAATTCAGGTTTTCGTTACATACGCACTTCAACGAACATTTGAGTAGAAACAAATACTACAAACTTCGAAATACGGAGGTAAAAAAAGCCACTAAGTTTTAATTAGAGAGTTTTTCAGGTTATGTTGCATTCTTATGCAAGTTCGAATTAACGAAGGGGACAAATTACGCAGGTTTTCTTCGATTAATAGAGGTTTTATCATGGGACTTAGGCAGTACTTCTATTTTTAGAGGTTTTCAAATTATAGCGAGTTTATTTGTTCATTGCACTTTCAAAGGAGTTGTCGACGTACGGTGTCACACAAGTTATCGTAAGTCAAAGCGGTCTATTACAACAAAGTTGTAATAACATAAAAACCGCTAGACCCATTAACACTAAAAAAAAACCGGTTCGAACTTTTAAATGAAGTCAAACATTTTGCACTAGTTGCTTTGAATGAAAAGATAATACTCATTCAGATTTTACAGAAGTAATAATACTTTTAAAACCACTAATCCAACTGATTAAAAAAATATTCGTTTCCAATTCAAGTAGTCACGCACGACCCAGTTATTTTACTACAGAATTAAGATGTTATAGGGATGTGTGAAACAATACAACTCGCAAGTACGTACACCAATTTATATAAATGCTTTTCAAGTTCCTTAAGCAATAATTAATGCATGTATAGTAGAACAATTTTGTAGATTCATTCAGTTCACCGAAATAATTATTGTATCTACTATGGTTTTCACATATGAATGTATACTCGTATACCAGTATGTATCCTTAGCCAAAAAAGGATTCAATTTGCACCGAGGCAATATTGAAATACGACTAGATCGCGAATAAATTTCGAAACGCATAAAACGAATCCACTTTAGTTCATTGTTATGTTACATTTGGGAGCTGTTAGCTGCCAACGTGTGTTGCTGTAAGAGAAATGTTTATTTTCTCGCGGCATGACACTTGCGATAGGGTGGCAATAACAAGTTGCAGGTAATTTGTAATTTAGTGGGTCAGTCCAATCAAGAATTACAAGTACTGAAAGTGTAATTGGTTGTTTGAGCAATGGTGAATGCCCTTGTGAGTAAAAACCAGATAAACATTAGCATTTTATGCATATGAAATTAACCTTAAAAAGCCTGTTGGGTCCGCAAAGAACCAACCAATTATTAAGTACATAAACGAAAGAAATATAAATATTTGGTGGAACAGCTCCTAATTGCCTGCGGCTAGCTTCTCGCAACCATTCGTGTTGTGTGCGTTATATTTTTTCACACGAATGGAAGAGACCTACAGTTTGGTGCCTCATCCGAAGGGCAATTTGTTTTGAGAAGATTTCTCAAGGTAGACAAAGTCCCTTACTACCTCGAAGTTATAGCTGCCCACTGTGACGTTCTGTCCAATTCGTCGGTGTTGGTTGTCCCTTCTTGTTGACAGCATTTACTTGGTTTTGCTCTCGTTTTCGTTCTCGTTTTGGCCGCTTCCGCCTCAATGCTTGCAAACGCACCGGTGACAGCCCGCTGAGTTCTTCCGATAATGCCAATATCGTCGGCGTATGCAAGCAGTTGTAAAGACTTGTAATAGATTGTGCCTCCGGTGTTGGTGAGGAATTGGTAGAGTGCATACACTAACTCATCTCTAAGATTTGGTCGGACGAGTATGCCTGATGAATGGAATCTCAGCATCGTTTACCCCATCCACAAGAAAGGAGACCATCTCAACTGCGCCAATTATAGAGGCATCAGTCTCTTTAACATCGCATATAATATCTTTTCTGCGATATTGTGTGAACGCCTGAAACCTTTTACCAACAGCCTGATTGGACCCTTACAGTGCGGTTTCAGGCCAGGAAAGTCCACCATCGATCAAATCTTTACACTTCGGCAGATCCTGGAGAAAACGCAAGAAGTCCAAATCGATACTCAACTTCTCTTTATCGATTTCAAAGCCGCCTATGACAGCATTTATAGAGAAGAGCTTTATAGAGTCATGTCTAGTTTTGACATCCCTGCCAAGCTTATTCGTCTGTGCAGAATGAGGATGGAGAACGCACCCTGTTCCATCAAGGTCGGTAATGACCTCACCGAAGCCTTTGATGTGAGACCCAAACTAACAAATTCTAAACTTTTGGAAAATGTACAAACAGAAAATTCCCAAACACAAAATCCTCAAACATAAAATTTCCCACCCACAGCCCACTGCTTTTTATTGACGGTGCTGTTATATAACTTCACGGGAATTTACTTTACATGGGAATTAACTTCACCTCAAGCGGTAAATAAATGCAATTTTATGATGTGAAGCTACTCGTATTTTCTATTAGAAGTGGAAATCATTCTATTTTTTTTGTGGGAATATTCATAAGTTTCACTTTTAATGTAACTTGATAACAATACTCTCGAGTGTTTGTCAAACGTTCGCGAGAGGTGGGACCGTGGAGAAACTTGTTGGTGCTCTCTGGGATGCGAACATTGAACTTCATGTGCAGTGGTCACACTTACCAATGCGCCACAACACCCACACTCTCACTTAAGGTGGGTAATAATTTCACTTTATTAAAAAATTCAGAGCTATCGTATTTTCTTGCGTGCAATGTGTACATATTTGGTTTCACGCCGTATAGTGGCGCCCGGATCACCGGCATATGAGGCCGAAGGCCTTCCGGTATATGAGTCGAAGAATGGTTAATAGCGTGAAATCCTTTTAACCATCGAAGCAGAGCACCCAAGTACTTTTAAGATGTAGGCGGCTGCCAGACATGAAGCACTTACCTTTAGCGGAGCAACGAAATTGTGTGAGCGGCTGAAAATCCAGGCAATCTAGAGTTCAAGTAATAAATATGATTTCATTACTATGATTATGAAATGTCGTTATTCGTTATCAATCTCAACTGTCTTTAAAACATCACTTTGAACTGTTGTTTATTGTTGACACCAATTTTCAAGTATGTATGTATAATACTCTATAGTAGGTACTTCTTAACTCTTTCTCCAAATATATCGGCTGTGTCCGTCCATCGACTGATTGCTGTATTCATATCAAATAGGGTTAAACTATTCAAAACCCCCCACTCGTCTGGCTCGTACACAGGTGTGGCTATGCAGCTGCAGCAAAACGTGTTCGGACCAGTTTTAGTCCTAATACGATTACAAAATGAACATAATCGAAGACGAAATTTCGGATGAAGATAATAGTAATAGGAACATCGAATGTACTGAAAAGTATTACAAGACCGTTTCTTTAGAAAACGCACATTGTGCCTGGGTTGGTTGCACGAGATGTGCACGATGTACATACATGCCAAATTGCGACAGCTGTGGCCATACATAATAATTAAATTAATAAATACCTGCGTTTTCTTCAGGAACGATTTGTCCCTAAAGTGAGGCTTTTGACCCGACAAGCGAGTTACAAAACGCCCCACTTAAACTTTAAAAAAAAAAATATATATGTACATATGTACTTAAATATTTTCGTATTAGTTGAAGTCATGACAAAAGACTCTTTTATTTTTATTTAATAAGATACTTGTTTTTTAAATTATGCGTTAAATTGAGGATACTTTGAAAGTTGAGTGTGTTGTATAGTTTTACCCTACATTTTTGGCATGGATGATTGATCTAGCTGCTTCTACCATGTTTCGCCTTTCGCACTCAGCAGAACCATTTTGCTCTGGTGTATAGCTCACAGTTTTCTGCTGCATTACACAATGCGTATTTAACAGAAGTTTAACAATTTTGTTAATGTACTCCAGACCATTGTCACTTCGCAGAACATTCTCGCACAACCCTGTCTCAGCTTCAACTTCCTTTAGCAAAATCTAAAGAAATCGACACACTTCGGATTTTTCTTTCATAAAGTAAACCTTTCGATAATGGGAATAATTATCTTTAATCTTTGTGTTAATGCGAGTGTCGCAGTTCGCACTAGGCCTAGTCAACACGTATGGTATGGACGTATGGTTAGCGCGGTGTACGTATGAAAGACTTGTAATCTAGTAGATATGTACTATATTTATGTACTTAAAATTAATTAGAATTTGTTAAGATTTCTTTTTTGGGAAGCTACTGGAAAATTCAGCCCGGTTTGAATTTGCATCAGGGATGGGAAAAAGGGGGAACGAAACAGAGGAGATGTCGGCGTCCGTTGGCTTTAAATGTTTGAATGTTCTAATGATTACGAAATACAGAGGTGTCAGATCATTTCACAAACATTTTTTTTTTTTTGTTATGTGAAAATCTTCAACAAGACACTATGAGGATCGCCAGCGTGTGCTCATAGTAGTATGGGATTCTTACCCACTAAAAAACCTCCCTTCAAAACAAACTTGTTTCTTTTATTTTTACTACAACTAAGTATTCGACTTATCAAGTAGTTTTCATTTCACGAAATAAAGACGTTTTGCAGGTACCTTCCTATAGAAGTTCCTTTTAGCTCCGCAGTTTAGACGCGGTTACTTATCGCGCTAAGTCTAAAGGTTTGGTTCATTGTAGACGGCTTAGTAAATTTCTTTCATCCAAAACTTGGAGGACTGTAATATTTACTTGACTTTCTAGTCGACTTTTATGCTTCCTCGGGTAGTTTTTTATTTCTGATATACCATGGCGCATAAACAATACCCATTAGCACTTTGTTTTCAAAAGTTTGTAAAATTTTAATATTACTTGTTCTGGTACAACTCGAGAGTTGTATACCATAAGTCCGTACTGGCTTTAGCACTTGCTTATATAAAAGCAGTTTATTCTCTATACTAGCTGACCAGTGCTCGCCTTGCTTCGGCCGCATTATTGAAACATACTTGCCAACTGAATACAATACCAAAAATGTACAAAGTCAATTATAACTTCCCCAGTGGGAATCGCCACCAGAGCACACTCAAACCCGCTCACAACAAACAATTTATTTTGAATCCATTAAAACATCCTAAAATGTGGACAAATCCAACGATCAACAACATCTCATCTAACAAAATGGAAAAATTTTGCAATATCTTAATTAATAAAATTTGCAATATTTTAGATTTGGCGCTGATAATGATTTTTTTGTTAATTTTAACTCTAAAAGAAATCGCACACTGAAGATGAAAACATAATCATAGGATAGCGCGCCCATATAACAAACTCACACACACACACTATTGCAACGATAGCCACTGCTGCATGACTGCTGGCCGTGGAAAATTGTGGGCGATGATTTGATTAATTGTTTTTAGCATTGCTCAGCTTCAGGACAACGTGTTAGGATGTTTTATACCTTAAATGAATCAGCGGATTAATAAACATATTTTTTATTTTTCAATCCGGAGAGCCAGTACTGAGCTATGGCTGTGGAATCAATATTTACAGATGGAAAAATTCGATCTCAACCCCCTTTATGCCACTTAGACCTTGAATTTCGAAAATCCCTTCTTATCTCGCATCTAGGCAAAATGAGAAATAACTGTGCAAAATGTCAACTACCTACATCTAGTAGCTTTCGAGAAACGGTGTTCACAAGGAAAATCGACTTTTATAGTATTTAAGATAAGATTAAGCTTGGAATATTTTCCAAGTGACCAATACATTTCCCTATATTTATTATCTAGTTCTTTGAATTTTTTTCTTTACATGCGCTTTCCATTTCAGCTTTGCATCAAGTGTCATTCCAAGATACTTAGCTTCGCAAACGGAATTTGAACCGAGTTTGAAAAGATCGGCAAATTATTTATTCTCTTATAAGTAAAATTTACATGAACAAATTTGGTCTCGTAGAGTGCGATTCGCCAAACCTTTGTCCATTCATTTACTCTATCCAAAGCTTCTTGCAGTTTTTCTGTAGTATCTTTGACGGTTTTACCTACTGCCAAGATAGCAGTGTCGTCGGCAAATGTAGCTAGCTCAGTGCCTTCTGCTTGCGGTATATCACGAGTGTATAATAGATATAAGACCGGACCAAGAACGCTTCCTTGCGGCACCCCAGCCATTATTTCCGTAAAATCTGAATATTCGTTTCCACATTTGACGCGGAATAGTCTATTCATAAGGAAGTTCTTCAAAATATTATATAGGTGCTCTGGCAGAACTTCTCGTAATTTAAACTTTAAGTCTTCATGCCAGACCTTGTCAAAGGCTTGAGAGACGTCAAGGAATAAACTTGAACAAATCCTTTTTTTCTGCAAGAGATTTTTCGATAGCATGTGTTATTCTATGCACTTGTTCAACTGGAGAATTCTTACTTCTGAATCCGAATTGATGATCCGGAATAAGATGTCTTTCTTCTAGTACCGGCTGTGTTCGCCTAATCAATATTCTCTCCAACACTTTGGATATAGTTGGAAGAAGGGAAATCGGTCTATAAGAGGTTTTTTCATTCGGCGTTTTTCCGGGCTTAAGGACCATTATGACTTCGGCGACTTCCCATTGACTGGGAACATATTCTACTCTAAGCGCGGCGTTTATAATGAACTGAAGCTTAATTAGAGCTTTTCTTGGTAGTACTTTAAGAACCTCTCCCGTGATTAGGTCGTATCCAGGAGCCTTCTTAAGTTTAAGTTTCTTTATTTCTTTCTTAAGTTCGTTAGTGTTGCATTTCTTATTGCACTATTGGCTATACACGACGTATTTATATTTTGAATAAGAGCTTGGCCATCAAACGGTTTAAAAGTTTCTTCCAAGTGGGTGGCAAAAACTTGGGCTTTCTCTTTATCATGCCTGGCCCATTTGTCTTGATTCTTCCTAATTGGTGCGGCTTGAATTTGAGGTATTTTAATACCTTTTATAGCCTTCCAAAGCGAGTAATTATAACCTTCTCTGTCGTTAAACTTTCTAGATAAGTTTGTATTTCATTCTATTTCATCTTAAGGTCTTTAATAGATCTTTTTAGTGAGTTGCACAAGCGGTTAAGAAGTGGTACATATTGCTGAGCCCGAGTTTGCTGCCATTTTTTACGCGCTTTATGTTGGTTTATCCGTCGAGTGAAAGTCACAATTATATTGCATACCCGCATTATAAAGCTTTCTATCTTTCTAAGAGGCGTACGGTGAACCCCATGAGGGGTGTTTCGCGTTGAAGTCGCCGCCAATAATAAAATTTGGTTTAAGGAAGTAGAAGATGTTTGTTGTAGTATACAGTATTAGAGAGGACATACTCTCCGAATCTCCTTACTCTACAACTGGACTGCGACCGTTGTCATTCGATAAAATTTCGACAGCAGACAGCAGTCGTTCAGTGAAGATTGCCCCACACACATCATTTAATATCTTAATCTTATTCTGATTGTCATACTTAATGGAATAATTGAGAAAAGTAGGCACCTGTGGGACACGTATTTGAAGCAATTGGAACAGCATTTTTCAGCGTATGGTGTCAGCAATACGGAGAAAAAAAGGCCATTTTTTTTATCGTGGGTAGGCACCGATATATTTGTCCTCATAGGCCCATCGCACACTGGAGGAATTACCCCGGGGTTAAACCGCGTTTATGGGGGAGAGAGATGGAGTGTACAGTAAGAAATGAAATGAAATGGAATGAAAAAGAGCAAAATCTTCAACACATAAGTTCTCAATTTCGAGATGCAAAAAAAATGAGTATGTCATACAATGAAAATTGGTTCATGTACACTAAATTTTCCCCCGTCATTATTCATCCAGTGTGCGATTGAAGTAAAAGATACCCCGGTGTCAGCCCAGTGTTACCCCGGGTAACATTCAGCCAATTGTGCGATGGCCCATACAGAATATATTCGGTAGCGACTTGGGAGACAAATCATTTGATACCATAGCGGGAAAATTAACGGAGCATTTCAAACGGAACTTGTATATACTGCCAGCGAGGTATGAGTTTCTTCAGGCTAAAATGGGCGATGGTCAGTTATGCAGAGTGGGTAGTAGAACTAATTGGGCTAGCTCGAAATTGTAAGTATGTATGTTCAAACGAAAGCTGTAAAAAAGAATTTATCGATGAGCTTCTACGCGACACAATAGTCATCAATACGCCGCACGATACCGTGCGTTCCTCAACTCTACAGAAAACGAACCCATCATTGGAAGAAGGGCTTTTGATTGCAGAATCATTTGAAGCAACAAGAAACACAGTAAGTGTATTAAAGAACGAAGAGTCATCATTTGCACATCCAGCATTACCAGCAGAGGTGCATAATCTACAAGCAAATGCAAGACATAACAGATCTATTGGCACAGGACCACACAAGGCTAACTGGAAGAAGTCACAACTAATAAAATCTTGCTCAGGTTGTGGTATTAATCACAAAAGAGAAAATCATGAGCATGGCAAAAGAGGGGAACAACGGGAAAGCAGCAGTAAACAATAGATTGCGCCCTCGCAATAGATTTATGGGTAACTCAGCACAGAGAGTAGAAAGCATTGATACGATTAGCAGTATACCGATGTTCAATAATGCGATTGGATATGTCAATGTCGTAGGTATTGAAGACAAGTGCAAAACAGTTATTCCACACGTGGTTAATGAATTGCATGTGCAACCACACCGAGAAAGCAATAAGATAATGGTCCAAATAAAAGTGAATAATCGTTCAATTAAATTTCAGGTAGACACTGGGGCGTCATGTTCTATGATCGGCTTGGACGAATACGAAAAGTTACACTGCAAGCAAATTGCACCCGCAGATCTTATTCTGAGGGCTTATGGTGATGATGTCGTACCGGTGTTGGGAAAGTCGTATGTTAAGGGGAGTTTTGTGGAATGAAAAAGGTGTTACCACTTATGATAACAAAGGTGAGATCTGCAAATAATATCCTTGGTATTGATTGGCCCCATATTTGAGAATGCTATAGGGTGCTGTATACCATATAAAGCACACCTTCATTTAAAATCGGACGCACACCCCAAATTTTTCAGAGCCAGGCCAATACCATACTCACAAAGTGAAGCATTTAGGCAGGAAGCTGAGCGACTCGTAACAGCAAACATTTGGAAACCGGTCAAATTTAGCGATTTGACGTTGTCCGAAAACGTGAGGTTCGTGTAAGAATTTGCGGCGACTTTAAGGCAGTAAATTCGCAACTCAACGTGGACCAGTACCCAATACCTACAGTGGAAGAATTGATACACAAACTACGAGGCGGGCAATATTTTTCTAAGATTGACCTTTCTGATGCTTATTTGCAGGTTGAACTCGACGAAGAGTCGAAGAGAATCATGGTCGTCAATACCCCACAGGGACTCTATCAATATCAACGCTTGCTGTTTGGAGTTGCCAGCGCACCTGCTATTTTCCAGCGGTTGTTAGAACAGGTAATAGCTGACATTCCTAATTGTGTTAACTACCTGGATGACATCGTAGTGACAGACGCCACTGTCGAGGATCATCTAAACTCTCTGAGAGAAGTTTTACGAAGGCTGCAGGCAAATGGCCTAGTATGTAAAAAAGGTAAATGCTACTACTCCAACCTGGAATAAATTATTTAGGACATACCATTAGTTCATCCGGTATAAGTCCCTCTGAAGCAAATGTTAGCGCTATTAAACAGCTACCAAGACTTTGCAACCTTATGTATGGGGAAATAAACAAGAACATGCTTTCCAAACGTTAAAGATCCAGTTGGAAGACGCAACACTACTATCATATTTTAATGATGATTTACCCATTGTCCTAGCCACAGACGCCTCCTTCCATGGCATTGGAGCCGTCATAAACATCACATACATCCTGATGGTTCTGAGATTCCAATAGCTCATGCTTCGAAGACCTTAAACGTCCATCAGAAACGTTATAGCCAAATAGAGAAAGGAGCCCTCTCTATTATTTATGGCATTCCAAAATTCAACCAATACCTATACGCTCGTCGATTTATTTTGTATACAGACCACAAACCTTTGGTAGCAATATTTAATCCCCGCAAAAACCTGCCGTTTTTTTTTTTTTTTTGTCGGGATAGGAAACACTCGACTGGAGCACTCAGACACAACTGGTCCATTGTACTGCCAGAGAGCAAACCCTGATTTACCCATTTTGTTGGAATTTCCTTGACTTTCGAAGAAAGCCAAGCAAGCACTTCAGTGATGAGGAGCTTACAGTACCAGCACTCACCACATCCGCACCGAAGATCTGCCACCTGATACGAGCAAATGCCGGACACTCACAGAGATAATGTTCCGCGGTGTCGTCGCTTTCTCCACAAGCGTCGCAAATTGTAGTGTCACTTAATCCTAACACATTAAGGTGCTTGGCAAAAGCGAAGTGGCCTGTCAAGACGCCGATAAGTTGTCTACAGTCTTTTCTGCTGAGAGACAGCAAGAATGCCGCTGATTTCTTACAGACGTCCGGGAGCATGCGTTTAGTCAACCTGCAACCTGGAGAGTCATGCCGCACACAATTGTGCTCGTGAGAGACCCAATCGTCAATGGAAGCCCTAACCGAGGACGCTGGAAGACCCAACACGGGTTCGGGACCGGAGAAAGCCTCCTCTGAACCTTGTCTAGCAATCTCATCGGAGATCTCGTTTCCCAAGATCCCAGTTTGACCTGGGACCCAGATAAGAGACAGAGAATTCAGCCTTGCGACCGAGTTCAAAGAGTTTTTGGTTTCACGAACTATTTTGGAAGTGGTTAAAGGGTTAAGCAAGGCCTTAAGCGCAGCCTGACTGTCACTACAGACACAAATGCTACGTCCCTTCCACCTGTTCTTCACAACATAGTTCATGGCCATTAGGATTGCATAAGTTTCCGCTTGGAAAACAGACACATATTTGCCTAACGAGAAGTGAAGTCTAATGTTGTCGACTTCTACGAAGATCCCAGCGCCAGACCATCCGTGAAAATACGACTACATTCCATTCCCGGCTCAGATTCTGACCGAAGCCAGTTCTGGACACAAGGAAAGTCGACTCTGAATTTGCGCATCAGCTGGAGTTCTGGTGTCATTGCATCAGACGGCATATCCATAAGACAGGAGTCGTAAGATAAGTGTCGCGCAAGTTCATCAAAGTTCCAGTGTGGAGTATACCAAAAACCGCCCGCCTAAGACGATGGATGGCTTTGATAGTGCAACCCATGATATAAGTATCAAGGGGAGGTAAGTTCAGCAAAGCGTCTAGAGCAGAGCCAGGCGTACTCGGGAAAGCTCCTGAGCAGCCGAGACAAGCCGTTCTTTGGAGTTTCGAGCAAAAAGCAACCACATATTTACGCGAGAGCCCCTTCCACCAAACAACCGACGCATATGCGAGGAATGGTCTTATCATAGTCGTGTAGATCCAGAGAACCTTATTCGGTGATAAGCCCCAAGTCTTGCCAAAAGCACCCTTACACTGCCAGAAGACTGAGAGCGCCTTGGATGTTTTCTACTCGACGTGTTTAGACCAATGAAGTTTCTTATCTAGAATCACTCCCAGATATTTGGCTTCAATGGAAATGCGAACGGTGACGCCTTTTAGTACTGACTGAGTCAGACCGGTCAAAATCCTCCTTCTCGTAAAAAGAACAACCTCAGTTTTAAGAGGATTCACCGAAAGCCCACTCCTAGTACACCATTCATCGATCATGTCCAGCGCCGCCTGCGCGTTAGCACAGACCGCCGCCGACAGAAAGTACGGCGACATCATCCGCATATGCCTGAGCGTAGACGTTAGGACTATTTAGAGTGTTCAACAGAGAGTCGACCACCATGCACCATAACAATGGAGGCAGAACGCCACCTCGCGGACAGCCCCTGTTTACCCCTGTCATAACATATTGGCCACAATCCGCATCCACTACCAAAGTTCTATTCATTGGCATTGCTTTAATCCACAACACTAATGTTTCATCTACCCCGTGTTGTCTGGCAGAGTCGCACATGCAGTCAAAAGTCGCATTGTCAAAAGCACCCTCAATGTCGATGAATATACCCATCGCGTATTCTCTCCTATCAAGCGCGCATTCAATTCTGGCCACTAGATTTTGAAGTGCGGTCTCACAGGATTTCCCACGCTGGTAAGCATGCTGCATCTCCGATAGTGGATGCAGTTTCAAAGCAACTTTGGGCACGTGAAATTCTACCAGTCTCTCCATACTTTTCAGTAAGAAGGATGTCAAACTTATAGGTCTGAAACTCTTGGGGAGCGAATAGTCTTCCTTACCAATTTTCGGTATGAAAGCTACTCTGACAGTCCGCCAAGGTGTAGGAATATATGCCAGCGCCAAGCCAGCGGTGAAAATTCTTTTCAGAGTTGGCAATAGCTGATCTATACCCTGTTGCAGCATAGCCGGATATATTCCATCGGTGCCAGGCGATTTGAAACCATCAAAAGATGCCACAGCATATTTGATGGCCTCATCTGTTACCACGGCTGATGCAATATACCAACTGCGCCGAGTTTTCTGACTTAGATCAAGCTCAGCTTGGGTAAGCAGGCCAAGCTGCGACCTAGTGATTATCCGATTGCCAGGAAAGTGAGTCTCCAGCAGAAGACTAAAAGTTTCCGCTTTCGTCTCAGTAAACCTGCCGTCAGACCGTCTGAGTGACTCCGGTTTGGTCGGCTTACCTCTTTTGAGGACTTTAACCAACCTACTGGTTTCACCGAATGTCTCGATCTTTTCACAAAAATCTCTATAAGAAGCACTTTTCGACAAACGAATTAACTTCTTATAGTCTTTTTGCTTCGATCTAAAGAGATCCCAGTCACCTTCTAAATTTATATTAAGAGACCTATTCAGAAGTTTTCTGGATTCTTTCCTAAGCCGCTGCAGTTCCGGGCTCCACCAGGGAACCGGCGTTCTGCAGGAGTTTTTTGTCATTGGACACGCCAGTTCAAAACAGTTGGTAAGGACACTTCCGGCAGTACCCTCCAGTTAGTAATCGACTTGAAGTACCTATTAAAGTCAAGTCATTTACCGCCTGCCTCCTTGCCGTAACAAAAGTTGGCTGGGAGCCAGCATTGTTTATTGCCATACCAGATGATAGTATAAAGTCTAGGAGATGGTTTCCTCGTATGTTGCATTTGCTGCTGCCCCAGACTGTATTCTGAGCATTAGCATCGCAGCATATGACTAGTCCCGTCTCCCGAGTGCCACAATACTTTATGAGTTCGGCAACCGCCTTCGGTGGTGGAGGCATTACCGAATCATAAGGGAAATAAGCCGACGCAACGACGAAGGTTTTCCAACTTCCGTTTATTTCGTAGCTTACAGCTGCAGCAACCAAGTCCTGACCACAAAATTGTCCAAGCTTGCTTACTGAGAGGAAATTCGGCACAATTAGACAAGCTCTCGGTCTTTCAGATCGCTCGTCACATAGCACCGTTACTCCACGAACACCACCAAATCCACATATGCGCTTTTTCCGCACATATTGTTCCTGGATAGATGTTATGTGGGGTTTTGTACGCACCACGGAAAGTCTACTACTTAAGAGAGCGGTAGCAGCCTTGGAGTGATGCAGGTTAATCTGCGAAAATATCATGGATATAGTCGGTGGTTTTCGCCCATTACTTGCACTCATTTGGAAACTAAGCGGAAATGAATCCTTCCAAGATGCAGGTAAGGACGCGTGTCATACCTAGACTTCAGGACCTCCACAGAGCCAAGATCTAAACCCACAACAAGCGAAGAGCCTTCCACATTTTCCCGATTCTTGCACTTGCCGTGAGAGTAGACGAACCATTCGCTCGTGTCGAGGCCAGGATTCTGGGTACGGAGACGCGTCAGCACATCCACCGTTTTCCTGAGTTTCCCCGGGATAAAGCAAATGGCGCGCGTTCTCTTGATGGGCATGAGAACCACAAAAGAAGTGGTCCCCAAGGGTGGTATTTTCGGCACCGCATTGCTTAGCCATTCAAGGGTTTGCTGCGAGGAGCACTTCACCACGAAGGTTCCGCTCTTTAACGCACAGCCCTCCACTTGAATGCAGGCATTTGCTGCCGAAGCCAGCTCCCACAGACGATCTTCGCAGTGTTTGCACTCCGCGTTGGTCATCTTGTGATCATTGCCAGCTCTTGCGATTCGTAGCGTAAGAGCGGAGGAAGCAGTTTCACTATACAGAATCTGCTCCCTTCACTCCTTCGATCCGGATTGCTTCTTACCGAGGGTCTTATCCGCGTCAGCCAATTTCTGTCCGCAGGTGCTAGAGCTTTTAGAAGTTCCAGCACGCGCATCACCCAGATTTTGTTCGCGGGCAATACCTCCGGTTCGAGGCTTCTTGGTAGAAGGGCGAGCACCTGATGCACCCACGCTTCCGCCGAGACGAGCACCCTTACCCGTGGCTTTGCATGCGTCTGCCATTTTCTGTCCGCTAGTGCTGGGACCTTTAGGGATAGCAACACCAGCATCACTCAGATTTTGTGCGCAGATAACGCCACCGGTAAGAGTGTGTCCAGCAGAGGGGCGCGCATCAGATGCGCACACGCTTCCACCGATGAAAGTAGGCGAAACTTGCTTCGTCCGCTTTGACCTGTTCGAGCCAACCGAAGGGGAGCCGGCGTTGCGTCCGAGGGATAGACCGACTACAGTTGGAGTACTTTCTGTCGACCTAGGCCTCTTTCCCGCCGCCATTGAGGGATGACTGCTACCAGCGCTTGCGCCTTCAGCTGACTCTGCAGCCTCTTTGCACCGCGCCATCGCCGCCTTCCTTCTTCTCCTCTTCAACTGACTCTTAGTCAGGAGCTTTTCGGAGTGCGCCGTTTCAGGAGCTCGTTCACCTTTTTCGGTATCCCGAGTCAAACCGTCTTAAACACAACTTCGACCAGCTGCCCGACTATTAAAACAGAGATTAGACGTTCCAGCCGAAGCCTTTCCGCCACTTTCTCCGTCATTCCAGCCCAGTCTACCAAACGAGTCGGAGACAGAGCCGCAGGATTCTTCAGAAGCAAGCATCGCTACTACTTCCGGGTCAACGCCAGAGGCGGGGGGTTTGAGTATGCTGGTTGGGACCTCCAGAATCCTTGTCCCGGCCGGGGTCGAAAAGACCACGGGTGGATTGTCGCTTGCGCGAGTACCACCTGGAGTATATACCGTGAATGTTTCTTCCATCATACTACAGGTTTTGCGTCACAGTCAAGACGTCTTCAGCCTTTGGTTCGATGTCTCACCTGGGGTCCTTTCGGATCCTTAGGGTCATTGACTCTTAAGCCGTTCCGCCACGTCAAGGCAGCTGAAGAATGGGAACGGAAAACCTGCCGTTACTAGCAGTACAGCGCCCGCAACGTTGGGCACTATTCCTAATGGGTTATTGCTTTAGTATTCGCTACAAGCCAACTAATCAGCATGGAAACGCCGACACGCCTTGTCGCGTTTGCCAATGGGGCCAGATGACCGATTCGATTGTAGTGAACATTCATGCTTGCAAATTAATTTCCAACAAGAACTAGATGAATTTGCAATAGATGCTGATCGACTATACTAGCTTAGATCCCACACTACAAAAGGTTCTAAGTTTTGTCCGCAACGGCTGGCCGGAGAAACTCAGCGTTGAAGAACAGTATCTGAAACCATATTTCGACCGTCGATTGCTTAGAAAATAGCGTACTCCTTCTTCAAACAGAATCTGCTAGAGTTGTTATCCCTTCAGCAATGCAGACCACGGTGATAGACTTACTGCATAGTGGCCATTAGGGTATTACTCGGATGAAACAGCTTTCAAGGAGATATTGCTGGTGGCCCACGTTAGATAAGAGTATTATTGAGAGAACCGCATCATGTAAACAATGTCAGCAGTTAAACAGCAGTCCCCGTAAAGAGTTTTCAACGTGGCCTACATATGCTTGGGAACGACTACATGTGGACTTTGCAGGTCCATTTTTGGGAAAGATGTGGATGATATATGTCGATGCGTATTCCAAGTTCCCGTTTATAGTCAAAATTAGTTCCATTACATCAAAGGCTACCATAGCTGCTCTTCAAGGCGTATTTGCTCTCGAAGGACTCCCCGAGACGATGGTCTCGATGTTTTTTTTTTGTTTATAATTTGCGCGCACTCAAAGGGTTATGAATACCTTTAACATATTTACATACAGTGCGGGCGTTGGAAAGGATAGATAGAGAGAGAAAGAGAGAAAGATTTTGGTGTAGTGGTTCTTGAAGGTCAGTTGTTTATGCTTCAGAGATTCTCCGGTGGTGACGTCCAGATAACTGGGGAGATTTTTGTTATTTTTTGTCTTTGCTTCTGATTCACAGTAGTTTTTTCCCGATAACCGATGTCAACCCCGTTTCACCCTGCTTCCAACGGGGAAGCAGAACGTTTTGTCAGAACGTTTAAAACGGCTTTAAAGAAAGCAACTGCTGGAGGAGAAAACAGAGACATCGCATTACTGAACCTTCTCAGCACTTTCCAATCTACTCCCAACGCGTCTTCTGGAAAATCTCCAGCGGAAATTCTGCGACAGCCAAAGGTTCCTCTTTCGTTGATGTTCCCACGCGCTCAGAGGAAAAATCTTGGAACAGCATGCCGTTTCAACAAGGAACAATTGGTATTTGCCAAAAACTATTCACGTGGGTCAGGGTGGGTTCCAGGAGTAATTTTAAAGAAAATGGGACATACCATACGATGTATCTAGTGTAAACACCTTTTGGATCTTGGCTTGACACCAGAATCAACTAAGAACACGCAAAGAATGTCTTTCCAGTACTGAGGAGTCTTCAACCGATGATAGTTTCATCCAAATCGCATTGGATCAGGCAAGTATCCGATCAAGTAATACTAACAGTTCGCCACATATTTCTAGACCATTGGGCACTCAGCAAGAGAGCACCCGAGAATCCTTTAGTCAAGTCCGAACCTTCTCCTAGTACGCCCACACTCAGACGTTTCACCAGGACAAGAAATCCAGTTGCCCGGTTCCAGCTATCTCATTAGTTTCTTAATTAGTTGGGGAGGAAATGTAGTATACAGTATTAGAGAGGACATACTCTCCGAATCTCCTTGCTCTACAACTGGACCGCGACCGTTGTCATTCCATAAAATTTCGAAAGCAGACAGCAGTCGTTCAGTGAAGCTTGCCCCACACACATCATTTAATATCTAAATCTTATTCTTATTGTCATACTTAAATGAATTACAAATATAGTATGTATAACTAGTAAAGTTGTCCGTGCTTTTAATCACTACATTTGTGGAATCACTTTCTTCAAGTTTACATCGCAGTGGAAAATATGTCGACGAAATGTTGAAGGCAAAATGTGTATTTCTAACGCGTACCGTGCTTATTTGCATTGTTTCTAATACAATCTTTATTTCTGCTGAGTGTTCGATACATTCTTTTAAAAACAAAGAGATCCGCCTCTGGCTCTTTCCGATGGGTGGAAGGCATGCTACACGCTATATCCCCTTATCTTAACATTCGATTGTTTTGTCAGATGAGTTTCACAGACCAAGCATATATCAATAGCTTTTTTTTCGTATAAATATTTCTAACTCGTCGAGTATTTGTATGAGCCCGTTGGTGTTCCAAGTAAGAATTCTAAGCGTTTCTTTCATATTCTGGCTGAAGTGCGCTTATTATTAATGTTGTTTTCAAGTGCAACTATTCTCTCAAAAATTAGTTTGTTTGTTTTGCATTGAAATTAGGGAAAAAAGGTGGGATTCAGGACCTTGTGAACTACCTCTATCATCGTTTTCCAATGTCGCAACTTGAGCAGGAGTCCTTACGTTAAACTTTAGATGGTTTCTTGCTTTGATTTCCCGTGAATTGTCGGTCATGTACATGCCATTAATTGTCATCGCCGCTTTAGCATAAGACTGCACGCCAATATTCGAAGATTTTGCTTCTGTCACCTTTTCTCTACTACGTTTGGGTCTCTTTTTTCTATCTTTCGCTGCTTTTAGATGTAGATATTTTTGGTGTATTCTTAATTGGTTTCGGACTTGGGCACATGTAATTTTTAAGCGTATCGCGCCTTTTTTGGAGCTCTTTCGCCACTTCGCAACCTCGATAGTTCCTTTGCAGTTTATACAAGTGGCTGGGGTTTGCTTATTTAGGTGACACTCTTCCGAGAGATGTTTACCTACGCATTTCACGCATCGCGGTTATTTCTGGTAGTATGTCTGCGTATGATTGAAGCCTTGACAGCGCTAACATTGCGGGATCGATCTGGAGGTCTTACACATAGGTTCGATTTTGAGCACGATGTTTAGAATTGTCTTAATGCCATATACTCGTATTACACCTTTATTTTCGTCTTTATCAAAACTTAGCATAAATAGTGGAAGTCTACGCTTTACAAGTTTTTCCTATTCTCCCACCGACTGTTGCTTTTCTTTCTTGATAATATTGATGGCATCAAGAATTTGAAAGCCTTTGTCTTGAAGATTATTTATTACATCTTCTTTAGTGCACGAGGGGTGGAGCCCCTTGCTACAACACGCAGTGGTCTTTCTAACTTATTTTCATAAGTAATTTTATTTGTTGTGGCTTTCCTTGCAACTCCTTGCGCTTTTAATTTTTTTGTGGCAGGCTTTGCGTTTTTTGCTAAGTCGTTTTTTTTCGATCCAATTCGTTTCACGTGTTAGCTCTTCTTCATCCGTCTGGTATTCCCGACTAGGTGAGCGATGTGGGCTAACTGTATTTTCGTTTTGTAGATAGGTGTTTTTAAGGGCATTATTTTCTTGCCTGAGTAAGTCGACCTCTTTCTTAAGCTCAAGATGGAGTAGCTTCATTTCGGTAAGCTTTGTACGGATTACGTCGTTTTCCTCCTCAGTGCTTTTAAATTTCACAGAGTCCCGTTTTTCACGCGCTTGCGCTTCTGGCGGACTTCTTTTTCCGGAGACGTTCGATCTTGTTGGTGGAGATCGAGATACCCTTGTACTTTTTGAAAAGGGATTTATGAGTTGCAATAACTGGCTTTCCCCAGAATCCGTAGAGCCGACCTCCGAAGAGGGTGGATTTTCCAGTGAACCTGGGTTGCCACCTGGGGTATTCAATCGTTTTCTTTTATTCATTGCATTTTTTTGTATACACTATACGGAGGGTGGATTTAAGTCGCCTCTTACGACAGGCTTGCCTACCTCAGGTATGTTCTAACCCCTACCCGAAGGGGTATATTTCTCAGACATGTTGTTCGGCTTATAAACGAATCCCTTTATTTTACAGTACGCCCGAAGTGGGCTTGAGGGTAAGCTGAGCTGCATTCGAAGCATAGCGCGTATTGCTGGTGAAGTTTTAAAAGGTTTGAAGGGGAGGAGTGCAACGGGCTATTTCGCTGGAGCATTTGTTATAAACAAAGTGATCAAGCTCATTTATCGTAATTTTAATTAAAGCTTTGATTTACATACTCTCACTGCAAGAGTAGTACTGTGCTTCATTAACTGACATTTGGAACTGTCAGAGAAAAATACATTGACATGTATGTGTGGAATATACAGCACAGCAACCACTCCACTTGGAATCAACAAAAGAGAGCACATTGATGTCACCTTTGCCAATGGCACCGATAGTGGTATCATTTTCTATGCAAACTATTGCTTGTGTTTTAAATGATGTGTAATTGATGAGTCACGCCCTGTATTCTACTCTACTCGGAATCCAAGAACCACTGGCTTCTTTTGCCAATTTGATCCGCTGCTGCTGTTTTGCAAAGAAAAGCATCACCTTGTGAGTTTGGCTTACCGTTTATTAAACTTTCTGGACAATCTCTATTCTAGTGCCCACTTTTCCTGCAAACAAGACATTAACCTTGGTTAAATTGTTGCCGACCTTTCTCTTGCTATCTCTTATAACTGTGTCACTGTAAAAGTGACTATAGTGTTCTGGTAGGGTCATTCAAATCTTTGTATTGACGAAGGTGTCAAACATTTTTTCACCAACATCCGCTAATTGCTGGACAAGCGCTTGCAATTTAGAAATATGTGTCGCCACATCATCAGCGCGAGCTATCGCGAACATATAAAACCTTGTTGGAGCATATGAATGCTCTCCTTCTCTTTAGCCTCGTAAACTGCTTCCAGTTTCAACAATTAATTATTTGGAGCAGTGATTGCGTTGCCATGGTTGTCGCAATAATCTTTTGAGCCCTTCTGCCTGGACGTTTCTATGCATTTTCCGCTGCAGCTAAATTTCGACCATTTCGACCAAACTATGAGTTTCTTATACCAGCACTCTAACTACATGCACGGTATCTCTAACTTTGCGTTTTCCCGTGCGAAAAAAATACCGGTTCTGGACCCATTACCTGTTACGAACCTGGGCTCTTGGCAGTGAAAAGAAAAGACTGATCGCTTCGTTTGAGTGATTTATAATGACTAAAAGATTTATTGTCATAATTCTAAGGGTAATTGTTAAATATGACAGTTAAACAAACATATGCATGTGTGCATAGTGCAATATTATAAACGACTCAAACAATTTCAATAAACGTTAAAACTTATTTGTTAAACGTTAAAATTTATTTGTATATAGTAATTGAAATATTACAATATTCAAATACTATAATGCAATGTTTACGTAATTTAATTCAACATACTTTAACCAATTATTTCCCTACTTAGTGGTAACGTCGTTGATTGCCACGCTAATGGTTCATGACTGAAATCCCGATGTCAGCAAGCATTTATTTATTTCTCGGGAAAAAAATACTGAGAATCAAAAGTATAGTTAAAAATAAGCAAATCTCCCCAGTTATCTGGACGCCACCACCTGAGCTTCCAGCCAATATACCAATCTTTTTCTTTCTCTATCTATCCTCTCATACGCCAGCTCTACGTATAAACATTTAAAGGGCATTCATAACCACTTGAGTGCGCTTAAATTATAAAAAAAAATAAACGTATATCATGTAAAAGCAAATACCAATATTGCAATAACATTCAGTTCATAAACCAACTCTATTGAAAAAAGCAGGAAGTTCACAGAGCTTTTATGAATAATCTAAGCATTTAATTTCCTTTCTACTGACTGAATACTTAAGTTTCATTGTTGTGTGTAGTTAATAAGTCTAGTTATAACACTTTTATATAATAACATATATGATATCCAGTTGAAATAACATGAAGGAATTACACATAAGCACATTCTATTCTATAAGTAGATAACAGTATCCCGAAATTTGGATCGTCCAATAATAAGACCAAGCAATATAAATGCAATCAATGCCGTCAGGAACAAGGCGAAGAGAAGACAGAGAGTGACTTAGGTAAAAGAGTGAACGTACTGATGAACAACAGAGGATTACTCAGTTACAATCGCGAACCTTATCTACAATGATATAAAGCACCTTAAAGTGTTATTTATCAAGAAGGCCTTAACTAGAGCGGTCATTGAACGTATTCAAGGGAATGCCGAACTGCGCCCACCATCAGCAGAGCAAAATCATATTGTAATATTCTTGCTGGGGTTCGTTTAAATAAAACTGTGCTTTGTGTATTTTAATCGTTTATTTATTATCAAACACCAACTTTACTTTAACACAGTATTCAATCACTTTATTCTCTATTTATTTCAAATTAAACTGTGGCTACAGATTTACTTTCACAATGTCGCTTGTTTTCACCACTGGTCAAATATCTCTTGTAATCGCTGTATTCACCTTATTACAACTGTACCGACGATTACGATTACGATTAAGGTTTTTATTTAATGTTTTGTTCTATATACAAGTTGACTTAGAACTAGACTTATAACTAATAAATTAAATGTTGGCTCAACAATAGGGGCCCAACGTATTTCAAATGATATCTGTATTAAAATTTTTAAAAAAATATTATTACTGTCTTACTTAATCTAATTTATGTGTTTTATTAAATACAAAATATATTTATACTTGAATGTGTGTAAAAGATGAAAAAAAAGGGGGGTTGTGTCCGACTATCCTCGGTAGTGGTTGTTGTCTGCACGTTGGTAAAACGGTGTTTCCTCGTTGTAAATGATATCATTAAATCGTCCATCGATGATCGCTCGTACGCTCAGGTAACGGTGGCTTGGCTCGATCTGATGCTGGATGAATTCTTGGATCCCGTCATTTGGATGGTCAGCAAGGTTTTGCAGTATTTTGCTTGATAGCTGCATCATATGCTCGTCGATTGCGCCCACACCAGCACTCTCGTAGAGATAGTATTTCAGTGTGACTGGATTTCGCCACAGTCCTGTACATATTCGAAGGACCTTCCTTTCGAAAACTTGGATCTTCTTCATTGTCGTTGGTGATATCGTGAACCAAATGGGACAGCAATATGTGATGACTGGTCGTATCAACTGCTTGTATATAAGGAGCTTGGTCGCTTTACTTAGACCATTTCGCCTTCGCAGCAGTGGGTGCACTAGGTGGAGTGCGAAGTTGGCTCTTCTTAGGATAACTTCAGCATGAGGATTAAATTTAAACCTCTCACTGAAATTTATTCCTAGATACCTGGCTGTCGTCTTAGTTGGCACTTCGGTGCTGTCAGGAAGTGTGATCCTGAGGTTACGGCTCCGAGTTGCGAACGCACGGCGTCCTCTTGTGGCTGTTGTTGGTGGCCTAAAACAAATTAGCTCAGTTTTGTTGCTGTTGATCTTCAGTCCCCATTTGAGATAGTACTCCCAAAGTATCCTAATGTGTGCTTCAACTCTTCGGGCTGCTATCTCTGGAGAGAGAAAGATTGCATACGTTAACGAGTCATCTGCATAGAGCAAAGTCCTGGTTCCTGTTGATGTGCTTGGCTGGTCAGCAGTGAAAATGTTGAACAGCATCGGGCCAAGCCTTGATCCCTGCGGCACTCCGGCGTTGGTCCTCTTTATTGCTGACTTTGCGTTGTCAATCTGCACGAAAAAATATCTATGTGTTAAGAAGTCATAAATTATTCTTACCAAGTAATTTGGGAATCCTAAATTTATGATCTTGAACGTTAGACCCTTCGTCCAGATGCTGTCAAAGGCCTTTTCAATATCCAGAAAGCATGCTACTGTAGTCTCCTTCTTGTTGAGTCCGCGGGTGACGTCGCTGTGTAGCCTAAGCAGAGGGTGCACGGTGAAATGTCTCGCCCGAAAACCATACTGGTTGTTGGGGACTATCCCACGCTCCGTGCAGAAATGGTTAATTCTCCACAAGATTACCGACTCTAGAATTTTGCTAACGCAGCACAGTAGGGCAATGGGCCGGTATCCGTTTACATTTGAGCGGTCGGTATTCTTTGGCACCGGAACCACTTTTGCAACCTTCCACTTTGACGGGAAGTAGCCGTTGTTAATAGAGTTATTGAAAATAACCGTCAGCAGGACAATGGCCAAACTTGGCAACTTTTTAATTAAAAAGTTGGAAATTTGGTCAATTCCCGCCGATTTTTTGGCATTACCGCTTTCAACTATATCCACCACTTCCTCAATGGTGGTGAAGCTTCCGTCGCTGGTTGGGTCATTCGCCGGGTTGTCCTCGCTAAATGTTGTGATCTGTGTACCGGGTTCAGTTGCCTCGCAGACTTGTGCTTCGACTTCCTCCAAGAAATCAGGCAGATGAACAGGTGGGCGGTCGACGAAGTTTCCCTCGAAGTAGGTTGCAAAAGCTTCGGCTTTCTCGGCCGGAGTTGTTGCAGTTACCTGGCCGTGGCTGACATTCTCCGGTAAGGAATGTACTCTTCCTACCAGAGAATTTATTTTCCTGAAGGCATCAGGCCCAGGCTTGATGTCTTCGACTCGCTTGCTGAACTCCTTGTCTTGGTAGTCCTTGACCGCCCGGATGAACATCGTATTGGTGCACTGTAGCTGGGAAGATACACTGCGATATTCATCGTTGACTCTGTTCAGTGTCCGCCGCATGATCCTCTAGAGCCTTTTACGGAGCCCCTGCCTATGGGCGTAAATAGCCTGGATGTATCGCGGCAGGTTCTCGTACCTGTCTCTACTGGTTTTGGGTGTCTTCTGCCTTTTCAACGCATTGCCAATGACGGATTGAAAACGGTTGATGTTTTCATCGATCTCTGCATTGCTCAGGTTTCTTGTGGTTGGCGCTTGAGGCAGCTCCGCCTCGATTTCCGATTTAAGTTGTACCCAGTTCAATCGGTTAAACCTGATGTGGAACTCGGGTGTAGGGTGGTCGGTCAAGATACGCCTCATCAGGCGAACTTTGAGTTCCACTGCCAGATGATCAGAATCACTCGGGTGCGCAAGGCACGAATAATTCTGAAATTGCGGCAGTATGTTGACGAAAAAAGTCCAGCGTTGATGGTGTACCTGGGAATGTTCTTTGTCCTTGTGATACAACAACAAAGGAATGCAGGTGGCTGTTTCCATTTAGCCAGTTGACAATTGCTAGTCCCTGTGATGAACACTCACTGTCATGCCAAAGTGTGTGCCTAGCATTGAAGTCACCTCCGGCAAGGCAGTATGTGTGTTGATTGGCGATGTTGGTGATACTTGTGAGGTCTCGGTGGATGTTCTCCCTCGTTGCCCCACAGTGGTTGTATACCGAGACTACCAGTAGAGTCTCAAATTCGGAGACCCTGATGCTGACCGCTGTTGCTTCCATTGATGTTAATCCATGTATTATAACTTCTTCAGCCTTGAAGAAGTTGCGTAAGAGGATTGCCGTTCCTCTCCCTCCTGTTACTTTGTCAACTCTGTATACTCGGTAGCCGGGAATATTGATCCTATTCCTTGCCGTGACCATAGTCTCCTGCAATAGGAGAATGTCAGGACGTTTCGCCTTAACGAACAAGTTCAAGGCAATACGTTTAGCAACCGAGTACACAGAGTTGACGTTGTATGAAAAAACACTTATTGTATTTATTGTGAACATAGTTCACAAATAAGTGCTCCCAGGATAGCTGTCTTGGCCTTATCGTCCAGTAAGGCATAGTTTTTGGGCACAACCTTGCGTGCTTTTTGAACCAGAGTCAGGAGATCTGTTCCAAAAAGTCGCTCGGTGTCCGCAAAAATGTTGTGTGAGCTAGGTGCACACGTGGGTTTCTGGGCCCTTGTTGGCGCTGCTGTGGGTTTTGGTGGGGCTGTAACGGATTTTGATGGCACCGCTTGTTTCGCCGAAATTGTTTTAGGTGGCTGCTGCTTTGTAGTTGCAACTTTCTGCTTTACCGAAGTCCTCAGAGCGACGACATCGGCGAAACTTAAGCCAGTTTCGATGGCTTTCGTGGCTGAAATTTGGGCGAATTTATGTTGCTCCTGTTTCTTGAGAGCAGACTTGGCTTTGCTCGCCAGCTTCTCCCTATACTTGGGGCAACCTTTGTAGTTTGCTGGGTGACCGGTCTTCTGGCAGTTTGCGCAGAAAACCTCTTCGTCCTTGGTGTCAACTTTGGACCTCTTGCATGCCCCCGGCCCATGCTTGCTGTTACACTTCACACATATACATATACGGCATGTCGCAGTTAGTTGCCACATGTCCGAACTTCTGGCAGTTCTTGCACTGCGTTATTCCACTACTTTTAAAATGCTCCCAATGAACCTTTTGGTTCATTAGCAGAGTCCTCATGTAAATTGCTGACAGGTCGGTGCCGTTTGGAACTTGCACCACGAAGTTGTTAAACTTCCGATCGGTCCTGTTAGTCTTATAAGGGCTGACCTCAATCGCTGGGATACCAGCTTGGCACAGCTCCTCTTTTATTTTAGCTACTTCGTAGCTGTGGTGGATCCCTTTCAAGACAAGAAGGGTCTTCCTGTCCTCCTTTGGGGTGTATGTATTATACCCCGTTTTTCTTGCTGCTAAAAATTCTCTTATTTTTTGATGATGGTCCTTCGTCTTGGTGGTGACGACTGACTTGGTGGAGTTGATGTTGTGTATTTTCAACTCCATTTTTGCTTCCTTTGAGAAGCGGCTTAGCTCAGCTACATTCAGGTTGTAGCAAACTATTGGGGGCATAACTGTGCCCTTGATTGAGGATGCGGCCACCGGATGTGATGTTGCTGGAGCAGCTGTCACTGTAGATGACGTCGATGGAGTCGATGGAGGCGATGGAGGTCGTGATGTTGGTGTTACCTTAGGCAGTTTAGCCTTAGCTTTAGGTAAGGAGGAAGTCGACGAATCTGACTTCTTCCTTTTCTTATTTGTTATGACGCTGAAGCCGTTTTCTTCCGGAGCGCATTCCTCCTAGTCAATCGAGCTTACGACTTCGTGATCGCTTCCACTTTCGTTTCCGCTCTCATCTATGTCGTCTCCGACCTCCATCTCTACCTCTTCGTCGGACGAGCTGTCGATGCATGGCTGATCCGGATCGAACTGTACCGACGGTGGTCGTGGTATGTGTATTTATACAAAATACAAGAGCTTCTAGAATATACTAGATGTCACTCGGGATGAATTGATGATCCTGGAATAATTGGGATATTGTGTGGAACAATTGTGGAGCATCGGGTTAGGTGCGAATATTTGCTGCTAGCAGGTTACAGCTTGGAACACAGTATTTTTAGTTTGGTACACAAACCATGCAGTAGTGTGCGTTTATGCTACAATATATTCATTGAAGGACTTTTCGAAGGCCACAATAAAAAATGCTGTAAAAAATGTTTAAAAAAAGTAGACGTTGTAAACAATATCAGGTTTGTTTTGTTTTAATTTACTTAAAACAAAACATTTTGTTTTAATTTACTTTAACTTTAGAAAAGGATAAATGAAAGTGGCAGCCGTTTTGTTTGCAGCGTTTATAAATAACTCGTTTTTTTTATACAATTATTATAGTACATATACAGGGTGTTTCCAAGTTAAATTTTAATACTTTGGGAAAACGTGCAAACGCCGCTGACACGATGTGTATGTGGAATTGCCACTACTCATTGCAAAAAATGGTGTGGCCACAATGTAAATTGACACTGGTGCGGACGTCAGTTTGCTTAACCCTGGATGGTTATGCATATTTTACGCACATTAAAGTTATATGCCGTCAGATCGACAAAGTCCACCTTAAGGCCTACCTACTCCCTAAACTATGGTAACCTGGAACATGAACTGGTCAACAAAACTCTTAAAGTTATTTTTAATAGAATAAAGTAATAATAAATAAAGTAGTAGCATCTTCAAAACTTGTTACAAAGTTAAAAATATTAATTATGTAAATAAAAAAAAAATAAATAATATTAAAAAAAATGATTGCCGTTGTATGCAATAGACACACACTATAAGATACACGTATTTACTATGTTGTAAGTACCTAGTAGTTTCCGCTCCCGAAGCCACTCATGCTTTCTACTAGCATTTAAGTGCATCTTTGGATACAGTTCGTATAAAAACTTAAAGAGCTACTGATGGAAACCTTGAAAATAAATAGGAAAATTCCGGAGCTTGAATAAAACACAATATTTGGAGTTAGGAAATTAATAAGGAAGTAAAAGAAACTTTATTGAAACCATTTAGGATCACATAAAGTAGAAGATCGATAGTGATGCCAAATTAATTCTTTACTTCAATACTCCCACTAGGATCAATTTTAAAAGCATCACTTAAGTCATGGGCAGGACACATTTGTTGTTCTTGCATGATGGCACCGCCTTTGTCATGATATCAGCTACCATCTTTGTTGTGCCTATGTGATGTTAGCAAACTTCACCCATTTCGAATAAATCTCATACAAAATAATGACGCACATCAATATGTTTTTTTGTAGCCCGGTAACCCGTAGTTAAGGCTATAGATACTGCACTTTGATTATCACAGAATAAATCGAAGTTCTTTGAAGAATTTTGAAAGAGTTTCTTCTCTAAACCTCGAAGCCAAACCCCTTCCTGTATTGCCATACTCATTGCCATATATTCGGGCTCTGTTGTTGAAAGCGCCACAGTAGATTATTTTTTGGACGACCATGATACAGAACCACTTCCAACTTTGAAGACGTTTCCTTTAATTAACTAATATTTGGCGCAACAGCTCTTCAAGTACCAGGGCCCAGCTTCTCGCAACCACTCATGTTGTGTGCTTTTACGAAACAAATAGGGGAGACGAAGATGTTGGATAGTTTAAGAGAAATTGTACAAAATAAAAGCAGTGTTCGTCGATTCGACGAAGCATAACCATCCAGGGTTAAGCAAAATGCACTATTCAAGGTAAGTGACATTAGCCTTGCGGAAAGGAAGGAGTTAGGTAGAGCATTTGAAGGAGTAATGGAAACATTGGGAACACTGTCGACGAGTATTCCGCTCTTCAGCCACTTTAAACTCGAAACGAAGTTGCACGTCATAGGTAACGCTAGCGACATACCCGCAGATGGTATTTTGGATTGTCATTGATACGGTAGCTTAACGTCTAAGATTTTTAGAGAAAAAACGTAAACAGGTCTTAGCGGGTCTGCTGCTGAGGTCCTTTGAAGCTGCAAAAGGATTGTCCGAAGAAGTCCACAATGTTCAAGAAATCAAAGCGCGCAAGGAAAGGGTGTTTAGGTTAAAAGTCAAAACCGGGTGTATACTTAGCCAACACAATCACCCCCGTGAAAAACAGTTGCATTCTTGTCCCAATATTAAATGCCACCACATAAAAGTACTTGGTAGACAGCAATTTTGTACCTCAATTCAGCTACGTCAATAAGTTCAAATTCTGTGATACAGGAAAAATTAAATTTTCTATGTTAGCAAACTGGAGACTAGGAAATCTCAACGGTGAGGAAAAATCTGGCGTAGAAAACATATTTGTTCAATTCAACGACATTTTCTTGCTTAAAGGTGACCCGGTAACCCATACGAATGTTCCTGCCCACAGTATTCCGATAAATACTGACCAAGGACCGATTAACCAAAATATTTGGCCCAACAGTTCTTTAAGTGCCAGGGCCTAGCTTCTCGCAACTACTCGTGTTGTGTGCGTTATATTTTTCAAATGAATGGAAGGGACCTACAGTTAAGTGCCGTATCCGAAGAGCGCTTTTGAGAAGCTTTTTCGTGACAACAACAAGTCACTTTAAGTCGTTCCAAAAAAGTATGGTCCCGACGGACAAAAGAGGTGGCGAGTTGTAATGGATTTTGGAAAGCTCAACGAGGTGACCATAAAAGACGTTTTGCCTCTGCCTAGAATAGAAGATATTCTAGATCAGCTAGGAAACTGTCGTTACTTTATCTCTCTCGACTTAGCCAATGGCTACCACCAAGTAATGATAAAAAGTCAACACAGGCAAAAGACTGCCTTCAGCACCGAACTCGGTCATTACAAATTCAACCATGTGGTGATTGGTCTAACGGGTACCCTCGCTACATTTCAAAGAATAATGAACCATATCCTAGCCAAAGTTCATTCACAATGATCATGGCCAGCTCTTGTGGATAACAACAAAATTCTGTAGAGGTGGCGGCAGTAGGTATTGTAAAGAACTTTCGAATGAACAGTTTCCCCGGCTATACTTTCCAAGAGCCACCCCTAACTGTGAAGAAATACCCGACATTACAGTCGAAGAAGTTAGTGAGGCGGTCAAGTACGTAAAGCAGTAGGGGCAGACGAGATGCCCTCTGAGTTCTGGAAAAAGATGGGAGACGTCGGGTTAAGATGGCTCAGAATTCTCATCTCCAAATTTGTGAGAGGTGATCCAATGCCGAATCAATGAAGGGAAAGTACCT
The DNA here is from genome assembly GCA_945910035.1 of Brachypalpus laphriformis. Taxonomy (NCBI): domain Eukaryota; kingdom Metazoa; phylum Arthropoda; class Insecta; order Diptera; family Syrphidae; genus Brachypalpus; species Brachypalpus laphriformis. The sequence continues at coordinate 227,249,685 of OX246753.1, read as the reverse complement.
TCTCCCTGTATACAAAGGGATCACGCGAAACTGTGATAACTACCGTTCGATCAAGCTGATGTCACACACCATGAAGATCGTTGAGCGGGTATTAGGTGGCCGACTGCGAAAAATAACACGGCTATCTGATGATCAGTGCGGGTTTGTCTCGGCTAAATCAACCACAGATGCAATTCAAAGTATAAGGATCATAATGGAAAAACATCGTGATTCCTTAAAGGATTTGCATATTGTATTGGTTGACTTTGAAAAGCCATTCGACAGACAACCACGAGATCTGATATGGGTGGCGCTAAGACATTGAGGGGTTCCAGAAACCTATGCACAGATGATGATGGACATGTACGAAGGAGCGAAGACAAGAGTAAGATGCCCCGCTGGAGTAACCGAAGAGTTCCCAATCAAAGTCGGAGTGCACCAGGGAGGCGTCTTAAGTCCTTTGCTCTTTATTACAGTCCTTGATTATCTGCTTGAAGGTAAAGTGATGGACCGCAAGGTACATCAGTTATTCTTTGCTGACAATGGAGCCATCATAAGTGAGGAACTTACATCCCTGCAACGAACACTTGATGTTTGGGTGGACGTTTTGGAGGGAAATGGGTATCACATTAGTTAAAAAAAGACAGAGTACTTGTGCTGCCCGTTCTCTGATCCACTCAGGCCTATTCCAGACATTTGAATGGAACAGTGCTTCCCAAGTGTGAAAAGTTCAAATATCTAGGATCTATGATTAATAGCACAGCAACCTGTGATGACGACATCAATCATTGCGTAAGCGTAGGGTGGATGAAGTGGCGGGAAAATTCTGCTATCTTTTGTGACAGAAAAATGCCACCTAAGTTGAAGGGAAGGGTCTACACCGCAGTTGTGCGTCCAGCGCTTACATACGGTTCACATAACGGCAGCTGAGATGAATATGGTTCGCATGACAGCAGGAGTAACAAAGCTTGATCGAAGAAGAAGTTCGAAGATCCGTGGAAGCTTTCACGTCAAGGAAACCTTCCTACAAAAGATAGAGTGCGACCGGCTCAGCTGGTATTACCACGTTCAAAGAAGAGATCATTTGAAACATGGTAAAAAGGCAATATCAATGTATGTTCCAAAGAGATAGCGATGAAGGAAAGGTAGGCCTATAAACGCCTGGATCAGACAAATGTGACGACATCGGTATTTCATTGGCCTCAGTAACCGAGTGATCCAAAATCGGCAAGCCTGCCGATATTTTCTGAGGTCAAATAGGCGAACCCCACAGGCGGATCAGTAGAAATGCAGTGAAGTGGGAGGGTTGTGATCCCTTATTTTCGGATCAAAACCTCGCTGATAAAAGGAAGAAGAAGAAAAAGAACGAACCGTATCCTTATCAAAGTATCTACTGTTTCGTGTATTTAGATGATATTGTAATTTACGGTAAACGTTTAGAAGAGCATTGCGAAAACTTAGTACGTGTTTCTTCTAAATTAAGAGAAAACAATTTAAAGCTCAATACCGAAAAATGCATGTTTCTATGTCATGTACTTGGGTCATAATTCTTCAGAAAGCGGTGCACTCCTAGACCCGTCCAAAAGCAGCCGTGTTAACTATTTTTCCGCCTTTAAGATAGTTTACGCCACCAGATCACTGAGCCCAACGGAAAAGAGCTATTTCGCCATATAAAGGAAACTTCTATTAATAGTTTGGGCTACCAAAATCTTGCGCACATATTTGCTGGGAAGGCTATTCACACTATACATCGATCACCAACCCCTAAAAGGCGTTTTCAACGTGAAGAACCCCACGTCTTGATTAGTAAATTTTCATCATAATCTTGGTAACATAAACAAAAATGCTGATGCTCTGAGTCGAATAGCCAAACACACAGAGCAAGATGTTGGAAACTAGCGGAAACACAGTGCCTCGCCGTTATTAGGGCCCAAGCTCGGACAAAAGGTAAAGAAACCGGGCAGAAATCTAAAGAAACAAACAATTCAGGTGATGAAGTCAAATGCCTCAGTTGATCAATATGACGTCCAAAAATTAGGTAATGCCAACGAATCCCGTTGGAAAACGCTGACTAATCCTGGAGGAATTCTGACCGTTTTGAGAGATTTTCACAATTGAACACTCGGGGCACATAATGGAGGAAAGAGAAGGTATGGATGTATCAAGCAGCAATTTAGGCGGAAAGGCATGAAAAGAGACGTAGAAAATTAGTTTAAAATGTGCCCTCAGTGCCAGAAAAATAAATGTTTGTTAACTACGAAAACGCCCATGATAGTTACCGACACCCCAGCATTACCTTTCGATAAATGTACATGGATATTGTCTGCGGCCTACCTACATCTTACTCCGGCAATAGATATATTATCATTACCTTCCAGGACGACCTGACTAAGTTTATGGATTGTGCTGCTTTGTCGGATGCTGAAGCGTCTAGTGTGGCAAGGAAGTTCTACGAGCAAAGCGTTACAAGATACAGGGTACCAAAAGTTCTAGTCACGGACAATGGGGCAAAAGTTCACGTCCAAGGTGTTTTCGCATACTTGCAAGTAACTTGGTATAAAAAAGATGCACACTACTGCATACAATCCACAATCCAAAGGCCCCTTAGAAAGAAGCCATAGACCTCTGGTGGAATATCTACGGTCATTCGTAGCCAATGACAAAAGAAATTGGGATTAGTGGCTCAGGCAAGATATGCATGTGCATAACAACTCTGTTCACACGGAATTTAAGTTAACGACTTTAAACGCTTTATTCGGCTTTCAATTCGAAATGTCAACAAACCTAAAAAGGCAGACCGTTACACCATACACCTCAGAAGATTACACCTCACAACTCAAGTACCAACTCGGAAGGGCACACAAACTAGCTAACGAGAACCTGCGAAAGGCAAAACCTAAATCGACGGATAGTTATGACAAACATTTTTTTTTTAAGGAGCCACCTGGCAACCCTGTCAAGTTAACAACAAGTGTGTTTACAACAGTGATTTTTAAAACAAAAATAAAAAATAAAAATCTATTTACTCGCGCGCAATAAAGGCCGAATCATTTTCATTCAACTGCGTTCTACCCAAACCATAGCCATCTCACTTCTCTCGGTGATCAGCTCACAGCAGCTGTGGTGCGCTAGTGCTCCAGTGGATCTTGTGGAACCAGTGGAACCCAAGCTACCAACTTAAACTAACAACACCTAAGCTTTTAGCACAGACATAACAGACTTATTGTAGACAACAACCAACCGATTTGCCTATCTCCCTAAAAGTATGCTCTGCTTTCTTTTCCTACGTGGAAAATGATTATACTAGAATCGCTCCAAGTGGCTAACTATACCTAACCGGAACCCAATACCCTAGTTTTCCACACCTCAAACCTGCATTAATAACATCAACATTAACTTCTACAACTACAACCACTGCAAGTACATTTTCATCCAATACAACGACCACCCTAACTGCAAGCAATACCAAAATTATAGCTACACCCATAACATCTACAAATACATCTCAAAAAATCATAACAGACCACACCACAACTAAATCAAGCGGAGTAAAAAAAAAGGAAAAAAGGAAAAAGAAACAGGACGTCCCCCGAAAAAACTAAACAAAGTAAAACCAAAAAGTTAAAAAATCAAAATACTTCAAAAAACTACTGGCTGGACCAACCAGAGGAGAAATCTCAGAATCGTTTTGATATACTTTCGATGGATGATGAATTAGACGAACCTGAAAACTTGACCCAAGAAGACGTTGAAAAAAAACTCTAAGACCAAGTCGCCAAGGCCTCCGTCAATATATGTCTAAGTCGTGCGACATATACATCTTCCAATTGATGCCTTTGACATTACTACTGCAAAGGACACAGACGAATTAAAAGCTTTACCAAATAATGAAATAAAAATACAATCATTTGACTCCATAACTTATACACTTACAAAAATCGTTAAAGTACTTAAACTTAAAAATACGCAATTTTACACATTTATGTCTAAGAAACAGCGCAATTTTAGAGGCATGCTTCGAAACATGCACCACTCTGCGGACCAGGAAGAAATAAAAAAAAAGAACTAAATGAATATAGACACATCGTTACCAACATACACAATATCTTACAACAAGGAACCAAAAAACCCCTTCCGCTTTTTGCCATTGAGCTAGAGGACTATTCCTCAGTGTACGAATTGTCAAAAATACGGTCACACAAAGAACTTTTGCTCACTCGAACCAATCTGTGTCAAATGCGCAGGCATGCACAAGACGACTGAATGCACCTTAACTTCGGACCATAATACCTTAAAATGCGCTCTCTGTGGTGAACCGCATACCGCAAATTATAAAGGCTGTGAAGTATACAAATCACTCAAGGTACAGAGATATCTGACGCTAAGAAAAAAAAACATAGAAGAGCGACCTATATAAAACAGCACAGAAACTAGAAACCTCGACACAAATAAATCCCAAGCCGCCTCTAACATGATTCAACCTCTAACAACATTTGCTGGCGCCATTAAAAGTAATACTCCTCCAGCTACAAAGAACAACACCCCGCCTATAAACAGTAAGCAGGAAAACAAGAATAGCACTCCTACTCTTAACAATAAACAAGAAATCTTAACAAAGTCCACAGGTGACCTATCCGAAATCAAAAAAAATTATGAAACAACTAATAACACAGATCTCTAATATGATGAATATATTCGTACTAACCTTATTAATGACTAAAATAAATAATGGACAGTAAATTAAGCTTAAGAATTGTCATTTGGAATTCAAACGGACTAATCCAACATGCTCCAGAAGTAGAACAACGAGTTGAAAACAGCTTAATTGACATCCTCTTAATATCAGAAACACATTTCACAAGCAAAAGCTTCTCAAAACTTGCCAGTTTTAAAATCTTCCACACAAACCACCCTAGTGGACGTGTTCGCGGTGGCGCAGCAATTATAATCAGACAAAATATCAAATGCCGCGAACTAGAAGGATACAAAAAAAAAACTATCTACAAGTGACAACCATTCAAACCGAGGACACACAAGGACGACTTATAATATTTGCATGATACTGCCCACCAAAGTTCAAAACTAGTACCCTAGAATATATTGAACTAGCTGACCCACACGGCTTCGCTCATGGCTATAAAATATTTTAATTGCAAGGTCTTAGATATGTACATTTAATTTTTTTAAGTATTTTAATCGCACGTACCATTAATTTATTTTATTGAATCTCTACAATACGTTTTCGGAAAAATCCAATTAAGGGAATAAAAATTAAAAAAAAAATTCTTTAAAAAACATTTTTTGTATACTCCTGAAACTGTAACAAATGAAGGGTTCTACAATCATTTTCCAGAAAACTTGTCAGTTCCTTGTAAATTAATTAAAAAAATCAGTCAATATCTCATTCGTAGATCCTTAAACGTTGTATCTACTGGTTAAATCTATTGCCTCGTTTGTTCCTTGTGTGATATAGCGAAGTATAAGTTTTCCAAAATAGATCGCCGATTTTTAGTTATAGCTGGTAGGTGTTTCAGCTGATACTAAGAGCTCAACTCGCTTTTTTTGTGTATATTCGGCCAAACTATCATTTTTATAAACTGCGTAACTATTTAGTTCGAAGACGTACTAATGAAGCAGACAATTTTAGTGTTAACCAGAATGCACCACGAGGAGGTAAAGTCTGCGTAGCATTCTGCACCCTTGACAGGTATTTTTCTAAGCCCCGGTAATTATATGAATACTAATGGAGCTGTCGAATTAATCCAAGGTGTTTTATAAATCTTAGAACTGCCGTTGGGTTACCTTATTTCTTCAACACCTCTCTGTAAACTATGTTTTTCGTTTTTCCATCAGGCTGTAGAATGGACAGACTGCGAGGTGAGCAAAATCTCGAGCATGCCACATATAGTTGGCCATGAGAGAAGCAGTCTGCCTTAAATCAACCCCAGCCTTCTTTAAGGACTGACCCTGAACCTTATTTATCGTTATGGCAAAACAAACCTTCACTGGGAATTGCAGTCATTTGAAAGAAAACGGATAATCAGATGGAATAAACGGGATGCGAGGAATGAACACTGTTTCTCCTTGGCAGCATCCAGTAAGAATTATCGCCTCTATCAAATTCTTTTGGAGAACTTTTATCTGCAATCTAGTACCGTTGCACATTTTGGGAGGGTTTAAATTCTTTAAGAGCATAACAGGTGCGCCGACTTTTAATGTTAGCTTATGTGAAGGAATGCCTGGGGGATTGAGAGTGTGTAGGAATTCCAGCGGATAATACACTAGTTCTTCCATATGTATGTACTACTGAATCTATAGATTTGTATTCCATGTCAAGAGCATTAAACTTAAGTAAAAGGCAAGCTTTGATGCAGCTAATGAGCATACATTTTTGGTGTTAATATAGCTCGCTCCTTTAGCCATGTAATTGGTTTGCTACTGATGTTTTTCAAATCGGGATACAAATTTTCAGTAAGTGCCTTTATGTCGCTACACACACACACACACTATTGGGAATTTCTATTCTTCCATCTTTCTCTTCTATACTTCCCTCGCCTATCTACACAAGTCGTGTCCCAAATGTACTCTCATATTTTTTTTGTAGGTGTTTCTGCTTCGGTTTTGGCCACAAGTAGGATGATTTTAGGAAGCCCCTTATCTCGTCAGCACGAGTTGCCCTTGGGACAACCGGCAGCGTTTGCCTAAAGTCATCGGGTAGAAGTACTCGTACAGTGACTCCACCCATCAGCATAGTATTACTTCGCAAATTCTTTAGCGTTCTATCTAATGCTTCGATGGCTCCCTTGTGTGACATAGTGCACTCATCCTTAGCTATGAGCTTACATTCTCGAAGCACCTGCGCCATATTACTTTGCTTATATATATTATAAAGAGGAATTTCGAAAGTGTAAGTTAAGAGGTAACTTGAATTCTGAATGCGCAGTCCTGCCTCCCTCCAACAGTGTTGAAGCTATTCCAGAAGAAGCGACAGCAATGACAATTTTTTGATTCTCTCTAACCTTAGCAAGTAAGAGGTTAATGAGAAAAGTTTTTCCCGTCCCACCTGGAGCGTCTAAAAAGAAAATGCTACCATCTGCTGTTTTAAAGCTTTGAATGATGCTTTTAACAATAAATTCAGAAATAAAAGACCAAAATACCGGGTTCATATTTCATAATTTACTTTTTTTTCGTAACACTCGCTAAAATATTACTCGTAGCTAAGAAGCTTCACCTCAAACATTTCACAATATACGATAACATATTTTAACTCACTTGAATTCTTTGAATTATTGTTTATGTTGATTTAATTTAAGTTTTATAAGGATTAAACGCAATTTAACCGATATTATTTCTTAATGAATAAATCGCACGCAGAAAACGTCTGGATAATATTTCAAAAAACACTTGCCAATAATGCAATCATCGATAATTTGTACCCCAACTATTTCTGTTGGTACAATTTAACAGAAAGCAACAGTACAAAACTACATTTCTCAAATCAGCTTTGATATTTTTAACTTACGTTTCGAATTAGTTTTCATAGGTGCACCACTTTTGCGGTTTAATACTTTTCCTTATTAGTGTTCTTCTGCGTAATCTTCAACATTTTAACTTTTTCCATTTGTTGTCTAAAACATAGGAAAACAGACTCAAAGTAGGAGTTTTCAACTTTCAATATAGCTACTGCCTACGCCACCCTGTTAATAATTTATTTTAAATTTATTAAAACATTCTAAAATATGTAACTGTGCAAAATTTCAAGTACCTACGTCTAGTAGTTTTCGAGAAACGGTGTTCACAAGGAAAATCGACTTTGCTTTTATAGTATTTAAAAGATATGTATATCAAATACTTGGAACCACGTTTTATCGCAGGTGGTGACTTTAATGCAAAGAATACGAACTGGGGTTCGAGACTAACTAACAAAAAAGGTAGAATTCGTATAGATGCTCTGACCAAGTGCAAATGTAAATACTTAAGCACAGGAGAACCTACATATTGGCCTACTGACACCTGGAAAATTCCAGACCTTTTAGACTTCTGCATAACCAAGAATATAAACTTAAATCATCTAACAATAAAATCGTGCCTCGACCTCTCCTCAGACAACTCGCCAATTGTCATCGAATATCTCCAAAATGCAAAACTGCAAAGACACTTGTCACCTTTGACTAACAACAAGACCGACTAGGATCCACTCCAACATTTTGTGGACGAAAATATCGAACTTAGAATTCCACTAAAAACCCATCAAGACATTGAGAATACAATTATTCAGCTCAACAAACACCTGACCTAAAACGTCGAATAAAATTAGACAAATAGTCAAGGAAAAACGAAAACCAAGGAAAATTTGGCATGCTACCAGACAAACCGACGAAAGAACTAAAATCTATTCTCAAAGAACACAATAATCGTAGGATAAACACATATTTAACAAATCTCACCCAAACTACCAACTTTTCACTCTGGAAATTAAACAAAAGGCTTAAGAACGGAACAACCCATCAACCACCTCTCATAAACAATGAGGCTAAGTACTTGCTGTATACTAATAGATACAAAATTGACTTGGAAACTGCATTTCAGTCAGATCTGACTGGATTGATATGGATTTACCTGGAAAATTTTTTTAAATCCAGCCGGCTGGTTTTTTAGCTGGATTAAATTTTTTTTTTGACTGTTTTTAAACATTTTTTCATCTGGCATTTCTTTCCAATTAGTACTTTTTAAAATTCAAACTAGCCATAAAAAAAGAAAAATAGGAGAACTACTTTCGCCTTGAATTTCCATTTTTTGGCATTTCCAATTCTCACTAATACAGTGAACCAATTTATACGTTTCCACTCCACAAGCACTTGGATTTGCTGACTAACAAACACTAGTTTGAAAATCAAGATTCGTCAATTATAATGTGCGAAATGCGAGTTTCTACCCTACCTACCGTTTCCACCAATAAATAGATATAACAAATCAGAATCATTCTGGTGTGATGCTTTCAACCACAAAGATCCTACGAATGAGAATCCATACTCCGATCTCGCAAGATTTGCGATTAGAATATTAGTGCCCCCTTTATCTTACCCAGAAGTAGAGAGAATATTTATCGTAAAAACAAAATTACGAAATCGGATGAACCTGCATTTGACGAATTCGATTCTGATAATCAGAAACCAGTTGAGATTTAGCGAATGCTGCTTCAACTTTCCTATACCGGCGGAAATAAGAAATAAAATTGGTACCAATATTTCTTACGAAAGCAGCAATACAATGTGTGATACAAATACAAATGATGATAATGATGAGATCCAAGCAATCAGAGACATTAATATATAAGTTAACTTAACATTAATTAATATATAACTTTTTAGGGATTATTTAGTTCTTAATACATACATACATTGTTATGTATAAAATATGAAAGAAAATGGCTTCTGTGTTATTTTTATTTCGAATAAAATATTGGTTTTTATTCTGGCTGGATTTTTAGCTGGATTTGTGTTTACAATTCTTTGACTGGATTTAAGTTTTTTGACTGTTTTTTTTCCAGTCAAATCTGACTGGAAGCATAATTTTAAAACGGTAACACTGCATATAATCTATAAACGAAACCAAATAAAAAAACAAATTCAGACAACCTGGGCCCTTAGGGAAGAACTCAGGTTATCAACAGAAAATAAACTCTTACAGCCGTATTAATAAACATGAGTCATCTCTAACTCATGATAATAAACTTACCCAGATGTCGCATCCCCATACAAAAAAATTTTGATCTTTTTTGCGATGAGCAAACAACGATGGGCAAACAAAAATCTTTCTGCTTCGCAAAGAAAAAAAACGGAAAATAAATTTTGTGTGCGAAAAGCTTTTTCTTTTGCTACTCTTTGTACCGTTTGCGACCTGTGACTGCGAGACACAATTTCATTTGTACATACATATCTATGTACATATATTCATATGTAGGTACGTATTTTCCCTTTTCATTTTGCTATATTCACCGAAGTTTCGATCTGTGTAGATCTGTGGTGTGGTAAAAAAATATGTAAATTGTATTTTTTCGAAGTGAAAAGTGATAATTTACTGTTGGACACATAAAATTTGAAGAGTTAATCTAGGAAAGGTAAAATATATTATTTAAGTTATTTCAGGTTAATAAGGTACAAAAAAGTTGCGGAAAAAAAATTGACTTAGAGGAAATGTCGTGACGAATAAAGTGCGCTATTGTATGTTGCAAGGAAATTACTTAGATTTGCTAAAAAGGGAACTAAGAAATGTATACATATATGTATACAGTTTGTCAAGTAAATGTTTGCAAAACCAAAAAAATACAGAAAATAGATTTATAAGTATGTTTTTATTAAGAAATATATGATTTTTTCATTTTTTTTTTTATAATTTAATTTTTGTATTAAATGTTTACTGTAATTTACAAAAAGAAAAGAAAAATCGGACAAAACTAAGGGAAATCTAACAAAAAGCTAGCAATATTAGTTTTATCAATGTCAAACAATTCTTTGCAAAATTCTGTAGATCGTTAAATTTCATGTAAAAAAAACTAAATAAAATACATTTTTTTAAGTTTTAATATTTGGTATGTCCGCCGTTAGCCTGAATGACGTCCTGTAACCTACTCCTCATGGACTCCATGAGCTTCTGAAGGTCGTGTTCCTCAGGAATCTTTAGCCACTCCTCGTTGATGAACTTAATTAAGTCCTTTTTCGACTTTGGGCCCCTTTTTGCCACCATCTTTTTTAGATAAGCCCACAAATTTTCAATGGGGTTTAAGTCGGGACTTTGGGCAGGGGTGTCAATAACATTGCTGCAGTTATAAAGCAACCACTCTCTACATAAATAGGATTTATATTTTGGGTCGTTGTCCTGGTAAAACTTAAAACGCAATTTGTTTCCGTTTTCTGGGTCAACAAGCCGAATTTTTGTACACTTCTTTTCAAATTTTCTCTCAAAATATCTAAATACACTTCCTTAGTCATAGTTTCATCAATCAGTCTTAGTTCACCAACGCCTTTGCTTGAAAAACATGCCCATATCATCACCGACAATTTTCCAAATTTAACTGTTGGAATGGTGTTCTTGTTTTCAAGGGGTGTTAGCGGTTTTCTCCAGACTCTCGGTGGTCCTGCATGATAGTATAACATTACCTTGGACTCGTCACAAAAATCAACATCGTTCCAATACTCCATCGGAAGACGAATGTGCTCCATTGCAAATGTTAGTCTTTTGCAAATATTCTGCGCCGAGAACAATGGTTTTTTTCTGGCGACTCGCGATTTGTATTTGTTTTTCAATATAACTTTTCTGACGGTCTCATGGGAAATTTCAACTCCGCAATCCTTTTTTAAGTCCGTGGCTAACATTCTTGTGCTGACATGAGGGTTTTCGTTTATGGTTCTTATTATTTTTCTTTCATCCCTCCATCTTAGCTTTTTTGGTCTACCTGTCGACTGCTTTAGCTCTAGCCTGCCTTCTTTTTCGGCACGGTGTATTATGTTGTAAATAGTTCTTAATTTAATAGAAAACATTTCAGCCAATTCTTTAGCAGATTTACCCTTATAATAATTATAATACACTAAGTGTATCATTTCCTCACTCAGTCGTTTACCTGGCATATTTAATATGTTTTTTTTTTTAAATATCTTTGTGCCGATTCAAACTTTTAATCACTTAATAACTTCAACACAACACAAATGTAACGAAATTACAGCTTATTTACGTGTTCTTCTTTCCCTTACTATTATTCGTGGGATTCCCCTAATAGTATATAATCTTTTGCAAAGAATTATTTGACACTGAAAGAAATACCGTTGGATGTGTTTCGTTGTTTTTCTCTTAGTTTTCGGTTGAATTTTCTATTTTCTGTTTTACATTACGGCAAAGAATTCATATGAAAACGGAGTTATGAAGAAAAAGTGGAAAATTTGTATGTATTTCTTAGTAAATATATACTTTTTAATCTCTTTTTGTGTAATTTTTTGGTTTTGCAAACATTTTCTTGACAAACTGTATATAAATACAGGCAGAAGAATCCCGTGATAATGTTGAAAATCATAAACGGCCATACATTTGTAGTAAACATTTCGATTTGAAATTTTTTGGGAAAAAAAATTAAAACACGACGCTGTTCCTACACTTTTTATGAAAAGGAGTGAAATGTTTTTGGAATCTAATGACAATGAACTTGCTTTTGATCATAAGAAACCCAAAATAAACTACTCTAATCACAAAAAATTAAAAGAGCAAACGAGTACCGATATATCCATTGATGCACTAAATGAAGTTTCAGCACTTATAGACTGAAACAGATCTATAGATTCCATAGAATCTGTATGCAAGAAATGCGAAGCGAACACAACAAATTATTCAACAAATAAGTAGACCGATAAAAATTAACAAAATCTTCAGAGCTAAAAAAAGTCTAAAATTCAGAAATATCCTGGCAATTAAAGTCCGCAGGCTAAAATAAGATAAAGCACAGCTTAGAGAATATCAAAAGCAAACAATAGAAGAAAAAATAGATTTCTTACATGATATAAATAAAAATTCGAAAACATTTTGCGAACTCATTTTATCACAAGGCAAACGACAATTTACCCAAGAAGAAAGGTGGATTTGCCAATGTATATTTTTCCGCTCGTCGTCTGGATATCATTTTCTTCGTGATAAGCTGCAATTGCACTTGACACACCCAGCTTTACGGATAAAACTTAAAAGTTTATCTCATGGTCTAAACGAAAATGTTTTTGAGGAAATACAAAAAATGTTTTAACATTGGAACCAAAAGACAAAGAAGTCGTTCAGCCTGATTGTCGTTGGCGTTTGTCGCTTTTCGGCGATTGTCGTTTTATTCTTCAGATTTAGCACGAATTCATTTTCATTACCTTTACAGCGTGAAAGAGTTGTAATACAACAAACAAACACGACAAACAAACTACTTAGTATTGTTTAACGGTCAGCAGGTAGCTGAACAAAACGAGAATCGTCGAAAAACGACAAACGCCAACGACAATCAGGGTGATTTTAATATTCGATGAGATGAGTATCCAGGCATACATACATGATGAGTATCCAACATACAACAAATATAAAGACATAATCGAGGGCTTCGTTGATTATGGAGAAAGTCAAAGATTAGATTTGTGTGCGAAATCAGTTTGCGTGTTCATGATTCGTGGTATATGTGGTAAATATAAACAAGTGCTTTATCATGTGACCTGTCCAAGCAATGTACCAACAAAGCAGCTCGAAATTGAAGTATACAACTGTATTGACATATGTAGAAATCTGGGACTAAACGTAAGAGGCATTTGCTGTGACCAAGGCCCTACGAATCGAAGCCTTTTCAATAAATTAAAGCTGGATGAGGACAACAGTGTGTGGGCGCCGTGGCGTAAGTGGTTAGTGTGCCGGATCACTACGCATGAGGTTCCAAGTTCGAATCCCAGAAAACACCAAAAAGTTTTTTCACGGTCCCACCTCTCGCGAGCGTCTGACAAACATCCGAGAGTATTGTTGTCACGAAAAAGTTTCTCAAATCGCCGTTCGGATTCGGCGCTAAACTGTAGGTCCCTTCCATTCGTGTGAAAAATATAACGCACACAACATGAGTGGTTGCGAGAAGCTAGGCCCTGGCACTCAAATAGCTGTTGCGCCAAATATATATATATATATGAGGACAACAGTTCCTTTCTTTATAAAGAAAAAAAAGTGTATGGAATGTATGATGTGCCATATTTAATCAAAAGTGTAAGAAACAATCTTTTAAGATCAGACTTACAAACTCTGGATGGAGTTGTAAGCTGGAAAATAATTGAGTATATCTATAATACAGAAAGAAATAATACCACAAAAATGTGTCCAAAACTAAAAAATGCTCATATAGATCCCACAGAATTTCAAAAAATGAATGTGAAACTAGCGGCACAAGTACTTAGCAGATCCGTGGCTTCCGCAATTAATGCATTACAGCACTTGAATAAATTTCCAGAGAAAATTGCACAGTTTGCGCAACCAATAGCAGAATTTATAAATAAAATCAATAAAATATTTGATTTATTGAATGGAAGACCTGCACTTATTCGAAATGACGCAAATATTGGATTTTTAAAAGAAATGCAATCATATTTAAAAGAAAATCAGCCAATCAATGCAAAATGTAAACCCTTCTGCTTTAAGGGCCTGATTATGACAATTGAAAGTATTTTAATGATAAAAAAGGAATTATTCAATGATTACTGTGAGTTACATTATATATATGTTAACAAGTTCAATCAGGACCCACTTGAAAACCTTTTTGGTAAAATAAGAGCAAGAAATTTTGATAAAAATAATCCGAACGCGTCTGAATTTAGCTCATTACTGGCCAAAACTATGCCTCTAAAATTTTTGTTTAAGTCAAAATTTTCCAATTGTGAAGAAGAAGATTCAAAATATTTACAGTTAGATTGGAATGCTGTGTTGGATACTGAAAATAAAACAAAGATTGTCCTAACACAGGAGCAAGAGAAAAATGAAAACATATTCGATCTAGCCAAATATTGTGAATCCGAACTTCAAGCGATAGAATTACCAGATGAAGACACGATTTCAATAAAAATGACAGAAATGAATGACATAGCCACAAGGTATTTTGCAGGTTACTGTTTTCTTAAAACACTTAAAAAAATGAATGCAGTTTGTGAGAACTGTGTCAAAGAAATGACAAAGGACAAAAACAATTCCGATCTCACGGAAATATTGATCAAATTGAAAGAATATGAACACTCGAATGAAAATCCAATACTTGTCTGGCCATCAGACAAGTACTTCAAAATATGTCAACTTCATATACAAGTATTTACCACTTGCTTTCAGAACTGTCCACTTGCATCTAATCTTAGAGAAAATATAGTAAATCAATGTATCCCAAATACAAATTTGCACTATCCAGATTGGTTTGAAACGACAAATAAATGTTATTCGCACAAAATTGATACAGTCAATTTCCTTGTGGTAGTTCTGCTTTCGAAAAATTATAAGTGGTTTATTGACAAGAGCATAAACAAGAAAAGGAATCCAAAACAAAAGACGAAAAAGTTGCAAATTTAATGAATATGTAAACTAAAATAAATATTTACATATGCACATAATGTATGAATATTTGAAAAAAAAACTAAGGCGGTGGTGAGGTAAGGGAGGTGGTGGGGGTCAATATTCTGCCACGTCCTCGTTCGTGTCCCCTGGAAACTACTTTGGTTAAGGCACTGTGAATAGCTAAAAATCATACTTCTAATAGGTATGTGTTATGTAAATGTCTAAAGACAAAAATATTTTGCGAATGCATTTTCATATAAATGCCTTTAACTAAAGTGGGCTAAGAGTAGAGTTGATTTTGTTTCCTATTGTTTAACGTGCATGATCAAAAAAATAATAAAAGAGTGGCTATGACTACTTATCAGACCTCTTCTTTTATGTAAAATGTAAGGACCAAACATCAAACATACTGTAAATGAGAGTAGGAGTACCACTAGGATTTGTAAAAGACAGATATATTCAAACAATTAGGAAATAAATAAACATAATTATTTGTCTCAGCCTCAATCTTAAAATACGTACATACCTACATACATATGAACAAAGTAAAGTAAAATAAAGTTAGCCTACAATACCTGCGGTACCTACTATTTAAATTTTTTGTACCGTACCTAGAAATTCTTAACATCATCACAGATCGCATTAAAATTATTCGTGGTCTTAACCTACCCTAATTTAATGTGCATATGTAGGTATACATACATATGTAGGTATACATACATATGTAGGTATATTTCTGCTCTGTCTGTTCCTCACCGTGCCAAAGTCGCAGGCCAGGACACAAAATACGAGAATACAAAACAAAACAAAAAATATATTTCGCTGTGGGTATGTCACAAACTCTACGCTGGTGGTGAAAGCCTTTCGCAAAGCAAAAGAAAAAGCTTTTTGCACAGAAAATTAATTTTTCGTTTTTTTTTGCGAAGCAGAAAAGCTTTTTGTTTGCCCATCGTTGTTTGCTTATCGCAAAAAAGATCAACATTTTTTGTATGGGGATGCGACATCTGGGTAAGTTTATTATCTGTGCTCATGGTTTACGCAGTGGATACGTTCAAATCTTTTTTAATAAAAAAAAGCCCGATTTAACTGACGTTTGTTAACTTGTGGTTAACTTACTCCCCGATTTCGGGAGTTAACGGGTTGATAACTTTACAAACAGTGCGTGTGTGTGAAATTGCTGCAAAGAAGATACAAAAAAATGGTTTTTCATCAAAAATTCAGAGACAGGTTGGAGAATCAGGGCAGTACTATGTAAATAGAAAACGTTACTTACTTACTTACTTACTTAGGTGGCACTACAGTTCGGGGTGAACCTGGGCCTCATCCAAAAAGCCTCTCCATTTAGCTCGGTCTTTAGCTAATTGCCTCCAATTGCGCACTCCAAGTTGGTCGAGGTCCCCTTGAACTTGTGCGCGCCACCTACGGCAATGATTCCCTCTACTGCGTCGTCCCTCGGGGTTGGATTCGAAGACTCTGCGGACCGGAGCGTTGGTGTTCATTCGCTCTACATGTCCTAGCCATCTCAGACGCCCAATACACAGTTTTTTGACTAGGTCGATGTTGCTGAACAGCTCGTATAGTTCGCGATTCTCTCCAACTTGTCAACGCAAACGGGACCGAAAATCTTACGAAGAATCTTTCTCTCGAAGCGACCAAGGATATCTTCATCCTCTTTTAATAAAGTCCATGTTTCAGCGCCGTAAAGCAGGACTGGGATGATCAGGGTCTTATACCAAGTCTCCTTAGTTGTTCGAGATAGGGTTTTCCTGTTGAATTGCCTTATAAGCCCAAAAAACAGCGATTGGCAAGAGTTTTTCTTCGCTTGATTTCTGCGCTGATCTTGTTCTCATAGAAAACGTTACTTTTTTTTTAACACGCAAGTTGTGTGCGAATCACACTTAAGAATAAGGGATATTGTTGCTCACTGGTGTGGAAGTATTCATGATTCTCGAATTTTCAGAGAGAGCAGGATAAAAGATTGTTTAGAAATGGTTCAGGGGTCGTCTTTTAGGAGATGGTGGTTATGCATGCACCAACCATCTTTTTATGCCTGTTTTAAATCCCAGAATTCCTGCATATTGCTCATTTTGCTACTCCAAATACGGTTGGATGAACCTTTGGTGTTTGGAAGGCCGGATTTCTCTGGAGAAAGTAAAAATTATTTGTGTAGCCCTAGGCGTTCTACACAACCTGGTCAATTATTATAACGTTTCAAAAGAAAGTAGTCGATTTTGCTTTCTTCTTGGTACAATTAAGGATAGTTGTTGCCATTTGCAAACTCTAGATATGATTAAAACGTCAGATAGCTACTGTATGGGGAAAACATTTTGATTAATAAGAAAATTTAACTAATGGATAACCTCGCTAACTACGAGTTACTTAACTCATTGGTTATCGGTGTGTTAGCGATTTTTTATTAATACGGCTGTTAATCTATAAAACAGTAATAAAGCCAATATGGACTTACGGAATTAAAATCTGGGGAACTGCCTGTATGACTAATATTAACATTATTAGAAGACTACAAACAAAAATTCTTCGAACTATAGTAAATGCACCATGGTACATAACAAATAGGCGAACCCCACAGGCGGATCAGTAGAAATGCGGTGAAGTGGGAGGGTTGTGATCCCCTGTTTTCGGAACATAGCCTCGCTGATAAAAGGAAGAAGAAGGTACATAACAAATTAAGACTTACAATATGATCTCAACATTCTCTCCGTAAAAGACGAAATAAAAATAAAAAGCAGCCAACATCAAATCGCGCTTTGTAAACACACAACTTATCAAATACAAAGATTACCAGTAGAAGAAACAAATGCAAGAAGGCGATTAAAAAGACGAAAACCGGTAGACGTTCAATATTTATAATTATAAATAAAGAAAAGCTGAGTAATTAATATTAACCTTTTAATTTGTAAAGTAACTAGTAGTAGTAGTAGTATTCTGATTTTATTTTACGATAAAAAAATTTTGACATTGGCTTTTGCCGTCAGCCAGAAAAGAGAGATTCAACTTTATAATTTATAATCTAATTGCAGTACATAAATTAATTTTAGGATATAATTTCATTTAAAAGGTTTCATCTAATATTTGTTTGCGGTACTTTCCAGCAATCCTTAGGTAACTGTACAAGACTTTTCAGTCTTGACCATTTAGAATAGCTTTAATCTGGTTTGTCGGTAACTCGTTTTCCTTCCAATGCGCTCTTCTTATCTCCTTTAGGATAGGACATATTCCGATGAAGTGATGGATGTCTTCTCTAACTCGTAGATTACACAAAGAGCATTCATCGTTGCGTTCGGATCTGTATGGCTTATAATTTAAATTTAGCAGATCGCCTCTAGCTTTAAAAATTGTGGAGATTGTTTCTACGTTGTTTTGGTCGTTAAAATAGTTTTTCTCCGCTAGGTTGTGTTGTAGCGTTCGATACGTATCGCGGGTTTGGCTTTCCTGTGCTTTGGCTTTAAAATTAGCCCTGGTGGATAGCTCTATTTTTATAAGCAAGTCCTGTAGGCTTTCCTTCCACGATGCTGCATTATCTTCCTCCAATAAGACATCATGTTCGCTGCATAATCCAATCCATTCCCTGAAGAACTGCAGTTTACGATGAACAAGATGCTTTGCAACTATACGAGGAAGGCCTTGATTAGGTAGCGACATTGCTTTCATGATATAAAGAAAATGTAGTCTTAGTGTAAAAATATATAAGGGAGGTAAGCCAGTCTCGAGGTAGATCATGTAGTTCGGGGAGTTTTCGGGTAGTCTGAAGATTCTTTTTACGAAATACCTCAACAGTTTTTCAACCTCCTCATATTGAAAGATTTCCCATACTTGAGCCGCGTAGCACATGATCGACTCCACCACCGCTTCGTAGATTTTATACTTTGTGCTCAGGGCAATGTTCCTTTTGCAAAGTAAGCCCTTCCAATTGCAGTTTATTGCCCTTTTAGCTTCTTTAAGTTTCTCCTCCAAACGCTTTTTGAACGTCAGTCGATAGGTTAAGATGACTCCAAGATATTTATAGTCTTTGACTATCTCAAGTTCTTCATTCTGGAAAAACCAGTTTTCATCTCTCGCCAAGCGGCTCGTCCCATTTCGGAATACCATTATTTTTGACTTGTTGGTATTGACATTCAGGTTTCATAGACAGCAAAATACAAATACAAATATTTGGCGCAACAGCTCTTTAAAGTGCCAGGGCCTAGCTTCTCGCAACCACTCATGTTGTGTGCGTTATATTTTTCACACAAATGGAAGGGACCTACAGTTTAATGCCGAATCCGAACGGCGATTTGAGAAGCTTTTTCGTGACAGCAATACTCTCGGATGTTTGTCAGACGCTCGCGAGAGGTGGGACCGTGAAAAAACTTTTTGGTATTTTCTAGGATTCGAACTTGGAACTTCCATAGACGTACTGCAGTCAGCTGTAATTTGTTGATCATCATTTGCATCGATATTGGGGTTTCCGACAGGATGACGATGTCGTCTGCGTACATAAGAAGCTTTATTCTAAGCCCGGCGAACTCGATTCCTCCTTGTAGAAACGTTGATAGACCATCTAGAAATAATGAAAACAGTAGGGGACTCATAAGGCAACCCTGCTTAACACCCGAGAGCGACTCAAACCAGTGAGACATATTTCTTCCATCCCAGACTGCTGTTCTATTCTTCTCGTAGAGACTTTGTATTACCTTAAGGACTTTTATCGACACTCCCCGATTACTAAGCTTGTAGTAAAGCGATTTTCTGTCAATGGAGTCAAATGCTACTTTGAAGTCCACAAAGAACGCATATAGTTTTTTTCCCTTGTCTAAATAGGTCCTGGCAATACTTGTCAGCGTAAATATATTGTCCACTGTGGAATAGCTTTTCCTGAAACCAGCTTGCGCCTCGCTTAGTATGCTATTCATTTCAACCCAGTCTGTCAAACATTCCAAGATGATTCCCGTAAATAATTTCATTATTGCGTTTAGGAATGATATACCTCTATACATGTTCGAGTCGCTAGGCTCTCCTTTTTTAAATATTGGGAAAATTATGTTTTTTCTGAAGCTTGCCGGAACCTCACCTGTCTCAAAGATATAATTGTATACAGCTGTCAGTTTTTCGAGAAAATCATTCTTCTTCTTCCTTTTATCAGCGAGGCTATGATCCGAAAACACGGGATCACAGCCCTCCCACTTCACCGCATTTCTACTGATCCGCCTGTGGGATTCGCCTATTTGACCTCAGAAAATATCGGCAGTCCTGCCGATTTTGGATCACTCGGTTACTGAGGCCAATGAAATGCCGATGTCGTCGCATTTGTCTGATCCAGGCGTTTATAGGCCTGCCTTTCCTACATCGCGATGTCTTTGGAACATGCATAGATATTGCCTTTTTAACAGGGTTCAAATGATCTCTTCTTTGAACGTGGCAATACCAGCTGAGCCGGTCGCGCTCTAATTTTTGTACGATGGTTTGCTTAATGTGAAAGCTTCCACGGATCTTCGAACTTCTTATTCGATCAAGCTTGGTTACTCCTGCTGTCATTCGAAGCATCTTCATCTCAGCTGCCGTTAATTTACTCTCATACTCTTTGTACATCGTCCAACATTGTGAACCGTATGTGAGCGCTGGACGTACAACTGCGGTGTAGAGCCTTCCTTTCAACTTAGGGGACATTTTTCTGTCACAGAAGATAGCGGAATTTTCTCGCCACTTCATCCACCCTACGCTTACACGATGATTGATGTCGTCATCACAAGTTGCTTTGCTATTGATCATAGATCCCAGATATTTGAACTTTTCGCACTTGGGAAGCACTGTTCCATTCAAATAAAGGTCTGGAATAGGACTGAGTGGATCAGAGAACGGGCAGCACAAGTACTCTGTCTTTTTTGAACTAATGCGATACCCATTTCCCTCCAAAACGTCCACCCACACATCAAGTGCTCGTTGCAGGGATGTAGGATCCTCACTTATGATGGCTCCATCGTCAGCAAAGAATAACTGACGTACCTTGGGGTCCATCACTTTACCTTCAAGCAGATAATCAAGGACTGTAATAAAGAGCAAAGGACTTAAAACGCTTCCCTGGTGTACCCCGACTTTGATTGGGAACTCTTCGGTTACTCCAGCGGGGCATCTTACTCTTGTCTTTGCTCTTTCGTACATGTCCATGATCATCTGTACATAGGTTTCTGGAACCCCTCGATGTCTTAGCGCCACCCATATCAGATCTCGTGGTTGTCTGTCGAATGCCTTTTCAAAGTCAACCAATACAATATGCAAATCCCTTAAGGAATCACGATGTTTTTCCATTATGATCCTTATACTTTGGATTGCATCTGTGGTTGATTTACCCGAGACAAACCCGCACTGATCATCAGATAGCCGTATTATTTTTCGCAGTCGGCCACCTAATACCCGCTCAACGATCTTCATGGTGTGTGACATCAGCTTGATCGAACGGTAGTTATCACAGTTTCGCGTATCACCCTTCCCTTTGTATACAGGGAGAAGGTAACTTTCCCTCCATTGATTCGGCATTGGATCACCTCTCACGAATTTGGAGATGAGAATTCTGAGCCATCTGAACCCGATGTCTCCCATCTTTTTCCAGAACTCAGAGGGTATCTCGTCTGGCCCAACCGCTTTTCGTTTTTTGGTGTATTTGACCGCCTCACTAACTTCTTCGCCTGTAATGTCGGGTATTTCTTCACAGTTAGGGGTGGCTCTTGGAAAGTATAGCCGGGGAAACTGTTCATTTAAAAGCTCTTCACAATACTGCCGCCACCTCTGCAGAATTTTGTCGTCATCCACAAGAAGCTGGCCATGAGCATTGCTAATGAACTTTGGCGAACGAATCTCCTGAGCATTGTTCCTTCTTTGGGCGGCTATTTTGAAGATAGTGGCGCTCTTGTTCATATTGTGTCTTCGCAGCTCCTGGATAGCCTGGTTTGCATCAGCAACCGGGGAAAATATTTTCTCCAGTTCCCGATACAGGCCCTCCATACTCTCTGCTTGAAGCTGGGCGCACTTCTTCTTCGCTTTTTTCTTGCAGCATCTGTATTCCATTTCGAGGCGAGCTTTTTCGTCATTATTATTAGAGGGGCACTTTGACCAAGCTTTGAAAGCCGCTTTCTTCTCATTTATTACTTTCTTAGCTTCATCACTCCACCACCATGTTTCTTTGGCGTGTTGATGGTGGCCTTTTGAAGCTCCTAGCAGTGATTTGGCATTATTTAAGCAAGTTCGCTGTAGGGAATCCCACATATTTTGTGCTCTGCACTCTTCATCCTCAGCTCCGTTGATGCTGTGAGAGAGGTAATTTTCCATTACGAAAACAAAAGCTTCGCCTTTTTCTTTGTCAAGATTGTACCACTTGATTTTCTCAGAGACTCTTGTTTGTTTGCTTTTCTTCGGTGTTTTCATAAAAATTTCTGTTAGCAGGAGACGGTGTCGCCGAGCGATTGCCTCTCGCAGGATCACTTTGCAATCTTTTACTCGAGGCTTCATGAAACTGGCTACCAAATGGTAGTCAATCTGAGTTTCATCTCCACCACTGCTGTAAGTGATCAGGTGTCGGCTTTGCTTGATGAACATGGTATTTAACACGATAAGACCGTGTGATTTGCACATGCTTAGGATGTCTTCACCAGGGAGGTTCCTGGTGCCATATCCTAGTCCTCCATGGCAGTCTTCATAGCTCGAAACAGTATCCGATATTAAATTTCCTTCAAAGTCAAAGGGTGAATTTGAAAGTCAAACAACTTATACCCATAAAGAAAAACATAAAGCTTTTCATTCAAAAGCAAACAAATTTATTTGCAAACTTTGCAATGGTTCCCATTCTCTTCGGCAATGCCAAACATTTTTGCAATTGAGTATAACGGATCGAATTTCTAAGGTTAATTCGTTAGGGTATTGCACAAATTGCCTATCCTCCGATTATTTGAAAAAAGATTGCAGAAGTGTGCACACATGTATGCAGTGTAAACAAAGGCACCATACACTTTTGCATTCGACCCCCATAAACGCAACTCAAAATATGCCTTCATCTTCTGGAATGGTGAATCCATTACAACCAATACCACAATCTCAAACCATACAGTCCACTGAAAATTCAAATCCATATAAAGTTCAATCTTACTTCTCCCGTAATAACAAACGGATCCTATTAGCAACGGCGTTGATTGATATCCACCATTTAGGAAGTAAATTTACATTGCGTGAGCTTTTAGATACAGGCTCAGAAGTTACCTTTATATCTGAAGAGGCGCAAAGAAGATTGAATCTACGCGTGAAGTCAATACATACTCAGATATCAGGAATCAGCGCAACGGTAACCGCAACTGCATCAAAGTTGTGTTCATTGTGCATAGGTTCCAAATATGTTCCAACTTTCACAATATTTGCTAACGCAATTGTTCTGAAACGCCTCACAGGTGATTTACCATCATGCAGGATACATCGACAAGAAGTTTCACCAACAATTGAATTCGAACTTGCAGATCCCCATTTCTATGAAAGTTCGAAGATAGATATGGTAATCGGGTCAGACTTATATCCCTCAATTGTCAGGGAAGGACTGAAGTCCAACGTTTTGGGATCCCTTGTAGCCCAAAATACAATCCTTGGGTACGTACTCTCAGGACCTCTTTCGCAAGACCGTGTTAGTTCCTACTCAACTTTTTTGTCCTATTTTGCTGAGATTTCGCTAGATCAACAAATTGCCAAATTTTGGGAAGTTGAGGAGATATTTGAACGAAATTCGCTATCGAGTGAAGATATCTATTGCGAAAAACTTTACTCCGATACAACGACCCGAGATACCAGTGGTCGTTACATAGTCCGTCTTCCGTTTAAGATCCCTAGTCTCTCATTGGGTAATTCAAGAAACCAAGCTCTGAAACAGCTACATCGTATGGAGAAGTCGTTAGCAAGAAATCCCGACCTTCGCTCAAAATACAGTGATGTGCTTCAAGAATATGTCACACTTGGACATATGGAGGCAGTTTCATCTGAAGACATCATTAAAAACAATCAGTTATGTACTTACTATTTGCCACATCACGCGGTTATAAAACCAGATAGTACTACAACAAAGGTTCGGGTAGTTTTTAATGCCTCTTGTCCATCAAGCAATGGAACTAGTTTAAATGATATGTTGTATACGGGTCCTGTTTTACAAAACGATTTAACAACAGTCATTTTGAGATGGCGTTTCTATCGGTACGTTTTTAATGCCGATATAGAAAAGATGTATCGGCAGATCATCGTTCATCCTGAACATTCGTCTTTTCAGCGAATCTTATTTTGGAAATCCGATCACAGCGATAGTCCTTTTCAGGACTATGCACTAAAGACGGTTACCTTTGGCGTGAATTGCGCTCCATATTTAGCCATACGTACATTGTTACGTCTAGCAGATGATGTGCTATTGCTTCGTCGATTCTTAAAAATGATTTTTATGTCGACGATGTGCTTTCTGGAGCCCACGATATTGAGACAGCACTCCAAGCACAGAGTGAACTGATGAATGCTCTAAGCTCCGCAGGGTTTTCTTTAAGGGAATGGACCTCCAATTGCTTGGATTTGATTAAAGATTTCCATGTTTCGCATCTTTACAATCAAAATTTTCTTAAACTAGAAGATAAAAGTATCTACAAAACTCTGGGGATTCAATGGAATGCTAGATCCGATAGTTTTCATTTCTTTTTTTTCTATAGTAGAAGAAGATCGATTAGTAACTAAAAGAGCTGTACTTTCAGTGATAGCTAGACTCTTTGATCCCGCAGGATGGTTGGCTCCTGTGCTAATTACTGCCAAGATCATCATGCAGCAAATTTGGCGTGATGGGACGTCTTGGGACAAACCTCTTTTGCCCCTTTCGTGTCACCGCTGGAAAACGTTCTTGAATGCGCTCCCAGACATACAAAAGGTTCAAGTTCCTGGGTGGATTCACTACCGTCCGAATAATTTTATCCAAATCCATGGGTTCTGTGATGCTTCCGAGCGAGCTTATGTGGCGACGTTTTATGTGCGCATACAACACAATTTGGGTAGCTGTTCTTCTAACCTCTTATGTGCCAAAAGCAAAGTAGCGCCAGTCAAACAGGTCCCTTTACCAAGACTGGAACTCTGCGGTGCGGTTTTGCTGTCAAAACTTTTTCGGAAGGTTATAGCAGAACTTAATTACCCGAATTATGAACTCTTTCTGTGGACCGATAGCTCAATAGTCTTAGCATGGTTAAATAAGCCTTCTAGCTCGTGGAAAACCTTTATAGCTAATCGAGTTTCACAGATTCAGTTATACGTGCCAAATACTAAATGGAATCATGTTAGATCTGCTGACAATCCAGCAGATTTAGCGACTAGAGTTCTTTCGCCAACAGATCTTCAGGCGAACAATTTATGGTGGCATGGCCCTACCTGGCTTTGTCAACCTCAATGTTCTGAATCCATTTTAAACCGACCTGATGATCGATATCTCGAAATGAAACCAATAAAAGCGAATCTAAGTACAATATTGCCTAATATTGACACAATTGTTGAAAGATTTTCTTCATGGTCAAGGGTATTGCATGTCTTATGCTATATTTTGCGTTTTTACCATAGAACCAACCCTCGCCATAAGAATAGCTTTTCTTTCAGAACCAGAATCGTAACCCAAAACGAAGTTTCTTACGCAAAGAACTTGGTTATTTGGCTGACTCAAATGTTTTATTTTCAGAATGAATACTTAGCTCTCCTGAAAAACGAACCTATTTCAAAAAAAAGCTCATTGGCAAATTTTAATCCCATTTTAGACCAAAATCAAGTCCTTCGTTCAAATGGAAGGC
Source organism: Brachypalpus laphriformis (assembly GCA_945910035.1). NCBI lineage: Eukaryota > Metazoa > Arthropoda > Insecta > Diptera > Syrphidae > Brachypalpus > Brachypalpus laphriformis. The sequence goes on along the minus strand of OX246753.1, from coordinate 227,223,790 downwards.
TCACCTGTTCTACTTTATCTTTCAACGAAAGATATCCAATTATCCTTCCTTATCAAGCGAATGTAACTGCTCTTTTGGTAAAATTTATCCATGAGCTTTCAATACATGGTCGTAACCAATTAGTAGTTCGCTTGGTTCGGAGTGAATTTTGGATACCAAAACTAAAAAACTTGGTAAAAAAGCACACCCGTTCATGTAAAACATGTATAATTCAAAAAAGGAAAGTGCAAACCCAGATAATGGGAGCTTTGCCGTTAGAAAGGACGCAAATTTCATTACCGTTTACCAATACGGGCATCGATTTTGCAGGTCCATTTGTTATACGAAGCTCTTTAGGACGAAACTGTAGACTAGCAAAGGCATATGCCTGTATATTTGTATGTTTCGCTACTAGGGCTATTCACCTAGAGGCAACTAGCGACTTATCTACGCAGTCCTTTTTAGAACCTTCAGTCGGTTCATTGCTCGGCGTGGTATACCGAAAACTGTAATTTCGGACAATGGTACCAACTTCGTCGGAGCTAGCAAGGTCATTGCAAAGGATTTCAAGCAGTTTATGCAAACTATCTCCACCGAGGTATCTAAAAGATACGTGGATCAGAATTTGGAGGGGAAATTTATTCCTCCTGGTGCACCTCATATGGGCGGACTCTGTGAAGCCGGAGTTAAAAGCTTCAAACTTCATTTTCGGAAGGTGGCTGGAACTAATAAATTTACGTTTGAAGAGTTTACCACCCTCCTAGTAAAAATCGAAGCTTGCTTAAACTCGGGTCCCATTTCACCGATTTCCGAAAATACATCCGACATCCTTCCATTGACTCCAGGCCACTTTCTGCGAGGTGGTCCTCTGTTAAGCCTCCTTAAACCCGCTCTTAATGATCAGTGTCTGAATTGCGTTAAAAGATGGGAGAAAGTAAAGATATTACATCACCAGTTTTGTCGTAGATGGAAAGATGAGTATCTTAAGGAACTCAACAAGAGATACAAATGGAAATTCCCGCAGAGAGATGTGTCTATTGATGATTTGGTTGTAATTAGGGACGAAAACCTCCCTCCAAATGAATGGCGGCTTGGACTTATTGTAAAGTTTTACCCGGGTTCGATCAATCGAGTTCGCGTAGCCGATATACGGACTCAGAATGGAGTCATAACGCGTCCAATTACCAAATTGTGCATGCTAACTCACTCTTAACTAACTTTAACTAACCTCTAATCTCTGAATTCATTCATTTACACTGCATTGAAGTATTATTTCCTTAATCAAAATTATGTATAATCTTAAAATATTGCATTGATTTACCAAATATTGCTCGCTACTTACTGTATAATATTGTTAACTTTGATCATAATTAGCATAAACATGTATGTTTCTTATTGCATAAGTGATTTCCGAAATTCAAATAGTTGAAGCGGAATTTGTAATTTTTGCAGCCATTGCTGCAAGGCGGCCGGCAATGTTCAAGCCAAAGATAGTTGAACGTATCTTAAAAATTCCAGCACTTATATTAAGTTGAATGGTTAGATGTCGCTTCATACAATCTATTTGAGATCGGAAACCGCTTAGCCATATTCTTTAATTGCCGATATTCGGCCTTCTTGATTTTGACCTCAACGAGGTAAGTTCGATACCTCCGTAAAGAAAAATAAAGAGTTGTACTGATCCAACGGAAAATCCTCTTTTTTTCTTGGTCATCACCGAAAATCATCGAGCAACCAGCAGGGGATACTACTCACCCCAACAGTGATTATCATGGTCTAATGGAAACACATTATCAACCGTCGAAATATGACAAACCATCAGCCTGTTTGGGTTATTCAGCACCATCCTATGACAAGAAACCATCATGTTTATACATTTTTTCGCAATAATTCTCTTAGTGGCTGTGTAAGTTCTCCCAAACGTGGAATAAAGTTTCTCAAATAAAATTAATGGTTCCTAAATTTTTTGTAGATCTTTGGTATTCTTCGGTATGGCGATTGTTTTAATCGCTTGCACCCGTTCAGGGTCGGGCCTTACCCCCAAGGCAGAAAAAAATATGCCCCAGATACTTGATATTGATATTGCACCTTTCGAGGGTTACATTTTTTTTTATTTATTTCCCAATTGTTTTGATACATCTGTCTTATAAATACACCTAGTATGTTGTGTAACAATGATAGTGAATGGGACTTATTCTAGGCTGAGTGACCAATGTCCCTCAGTCTCTTTTGGGACATTAATAGTTTGATGTGGTGTCTTCTGCTTATGTTTGCTACTTCTTCCTCTACTGTTCTCATTTCGAGGTCTCGATGAATGTCATAGTTGGAGATATGGTATACCAGTCAGCATTTATAATAGTTCGTAGGATTTTTTATTGCTGTCTTTGGATTATTGTTATATTTGTTTTCTTCGACGTCCCCCAGAGTTGTATTCCGTATATTCAGATAGCTTTTATGATAGTTTTATACAACAATAGCTTATTATTTATAGATAGTTTTGAGTTCATCTAAAGGAGCAATGAAAGTTGTGTGTATTTTTTTTCATCTGTTCCCTCTCTTTTTGAATGTGGTATTTCCAAGTTAGCTTGTTGTCTAAGTGTATGCCCAAGTATTTGGCTGTTTTGTCAATTGGTATAGTTTTGTCCTTAATTTTGAGCGGTGTTGGAGTGTAGTTTATTTTAGTAGTGAATATCACTTGTTGAGTTTTGTTTTCGTTGATTTAAATACTCCATTTGTCAAACCATTTTATTGTTCTATCCAAGTTCTGTTGTGCTTGTGCTGTTGCGACTTCAAAGCTCTTGTTCGAGGTCATCAGGATGGTATCGTCAGCAAAAGTAGCTATCATCGATGTACAACCCACTGGAGAAGGAATATCTGCAGTGTAGAGAACGTATAATAAAGGGTTAAATTTGATATTGAAACATTTTGCTCTGGCTATTACTTCTGATAAATTGTTGCCATGCTCGTTTATTGTCTTTCCTCCTACTATAATATCATCGATATAAATAAAAGTTGCTGATAAATTCACAAAATATTTTCTGTTTAATTTCTCAAACTTTTTTGGAGCTACCATTATTCCAAACGGCAGGACATTAGACTGATAGCAGCCGAATGGAGTCGTAAAGACTGTGAATTTTTTGGACTCCTCCGTAAGCTCAACCTGCCAGAAGCCTTCGACCAAATCCAAAACCGTAAAATATTACCTCTCTCTCATTTGCATTCTAGAATCCTAAAATGTTGGTATTATAAAATGCTTATCCCAAATGTTTTCATTCAATTCTTTGGGATCTAAGCAAATCCTCAAGGAATTGTTCTTTTTCTCCACCACAACCATGTTGTGACTTCAATCCGGTGGTACGTCTACTTTAAAAATTATGCCCCTCTCTTCCATTTGTTTTAATGTGTTTTGAATTTTGTTCCTGATACTGAAAGGTAACCTCCTTGGAGGCTTGCTGATTGCTTTAGCCCCGTCTTCAAGTTCTATGCTAGAGTTATCAGGAAATCACCTATAGCCGATTGCGCCGTATCCATATGTTCAACCGAATTGATTCTCTGAAGTAAACGAAGTTCTACGCATGCTTTGAGACCCAACAATGGCTGTGACAGAACTTACTTACTTACTTAGGTGACACTACAGTTCGGGGTGAACCTGGGCCTCAACCAACAAGCCTCTCCATTTAGCTCGGTCTTTAGCTAATTGCCTCCAGTTGCGCACTCCAAGTTGGTCGAGGTCCCTTTGAACTTGTGCGAGCCACCTACGGCGATGATTCCCTCTACTGCGTCGTCCCTCGGGGTTGGATTCGAAGACTCTGCGGGCCGGAGCGTTGGTGTCCATTCGCTCTACATGTCCTAGCCATCTCAGACGTCCAGTACACAGTTTTTTGACTAGGTCGATGTCGCTGTACAGCTCATATAATTCGTAATTGAATCTTCTCCTCCAAAACCCGTCAACGCAAACGGGACCGAAAATCTTACGAAGAATTTTCTCTCGAAGCGACCAAGGATATCTTCATCTTCTTTTAATAAAGTCCATGTTTCAGCGCCGTAAAGCGGGACTGGCATGGTCAGGGTCTTATACAAAGTCTCCTTAGTTGTTCGAGATAGGGCTTTACTGTCGAATTGCCCTTTTTTTTTATTTATTTTTTTTTTTTCGTGGGAAGGTGAAAATCTTCATGAGACACTATGACACCGTGTACTCATGGTAGTGTCAGATTTCTACTGACTAAAAACACCCTTCCCTTCGTTTTGTTTACTACGACTAAGTTAGACCTTATCAAGTAGTTTAAGCTTCAGATTTATATTCGCGTGAGGCAGGTAGATTTTCAATAAAAGCACCTGCTGAAACCGTCATGACATGCGGCTTGTAACGGTTGTTTTACCGTCTGAGATGGCCAGATCACAGTTCTTGTACTGTGACTGGCAGTGGTATTTGCTAGTGGTTCACTAGAACACCTCGAAGATTTGGAGATACGCCAACTGCCCTTCAAGCGGACTCACTTGAAGATAAATAAAAGTCCTGGTTAACTGAATGACGAAATCTTACTTAATTTTATTTTACTTCAAGTATTTATACATAAAAATTGGTTAGTCTACGGATTTACTAAAGGTGAGAAACAGAAAAAATTGCTTGGTCTACGGTTTTACAAATGGTGAGATACAAAAAACATAATTGATGAATAAACAAATCGAACCGTGCATGTGCAATGTGCAATGTGCAAAGTGCATGGGTCGGGTTACATTATGGTTGAAGCCAAAAAATATGCTGATAAATGGAATTTGCATTGAACTAGAGACAAATTACAGTGTGACAAGCAATTGAGTGTATTAATTGAATATTATTATACAGTATAACAAGAAAGAGAAAATTCATTGATATTTTATAATTATGGTTTCTTAAAACTAAACACGGCTTTTTGTCTTATTGCGCTAATTCGAACGGTTTCGTTCTTCTAAGTCGGCGCGTAAGATTTGTCACATCCAAAGTTTGGAGTATGGCACAGTTGCAATGACCATGAAGACGAATACGAAGCTTGCGAGCGAAGTTTTTTATTTCGTCCTCCACGGTAGCTATCCCTAAGTCTCTGTGGATATCATTGTTTCTGATATACCAGGGAGCGTTCACGATTATTCTTATAATTTTATTTTGGAATGATTGTATGAGATTCCTATTGCTTGGTTTGGTACAACCCCAGAGTTGTATACCGTACGTCCACACGGGTTTAAGCACTTGCTTATACAGAAGCAGTTTGTTATATACTCTTAGTTTGGAATATCTTCCAATTAGCCAATACATTTCTCTAAGTCGATTTTCGACTTCGTCACGTTTCTTTTTAACGTGAGGTTTCCATTTAAGTTTCGCGTCTAGTGTCATTCCCAGATATTTAGCTTCGTTTGCATGCGGTATTTGTACCGAGTTAATGAAAACGGGAAGGTTGATTATTTTCTTGTAAGTGAAGTTAACATGCGTCGATTTGGTCTCGTTAAGAACAATGCGCCAAGTTTTTGTCCACTCACAGATTTTATCCAAGGCTCGTTGGAGTTTTATGGTTGGTGACTCGATTGAACTTTCCGTTGCCGGAATAGCCGTATCGTCCGCGAACGTAGCTACAATAGTGCCTTCAGTTTGCGGTATGTCCCGAGGGTACAGCAAGAATAAGATAGGCCCAAGGACACTTCCTTGCGGAACTGCGGCGGCGATTTCTTTAAATTCAGAATATTCAGTTCCGTGCTTGACACGAAAAAGTCTGTTTTTAAGGTATGATTCTAAGATCTTATGAAGTTGCTCCGGAAGGATTCGTCTTAGCTTATAATTCAATCCATCGTGCCAAACCCTGTCGAAGGCTTGAGATACGTCAAGAAAAGCGCTAGAACAAATCTTTTTCTCCTCAAGGGCTTTTTCAATTTCGTCGGTTATTCTATAAACCTGGTCAGTTGTGGAATGATTGATTCTGAACCCGAATTGGTGGTCAGGTATTAGGCGTCTCTCTTCAATGACCGGAAGAATCCGTTTCAGTAGGAGTTTTTCAAATACCTTCGCTATTATTGGTAGTAGCGATATCGGTCTGTACGATTTTTTGTCATTTGGAGATTTCCCCGGTTTCGGAACCATTATGACTTCTGCGACTTTCCATTGATTTGGAACGTATAATAATCTAATAGAAGCATTTATTAAATAAAGCAATTTTAATAGTGCCTTTTTTGGTAATTCCTTGAGGATTTGTCCGGTTATTAAATCATAGCCAGGAGCATTATTATTTTTCAGGTTTTTATTGCCTGGCAAAGTTCTATAAGTGACACACTTTTTATTCTAAGGTTGTCAGATGTCATAGTCGTACCGGTAAAATCGTCTACCAATGTTTCTCCATCAAATGGCTTAAAAGTCTCTTCTAAGTGCTCGGCAAATAGATCCGCTTTTTCTTTGTCACCTTTTGCCCATTCGTCGTTGTTTTTTCTTATCGGTGGCGAATGTATTTGCGGTTTTTTAATTCTTTTGAAAGCTTTCCAGAGCGAGTAATTAGTGGTTTTTTCGGCGGTTAAACCTTCAAGATAAGCTGAAGTCTCTCGGTGTTTTAGGTCTTGGATCGATTTTTTAAGCTTATTGCCTGGGAATTTCGAGTGGGTTTTATGCTGGGGAGCGCGAGTTTGTTGCCATATTTTGCGTGCTCTCCTCTTTTCTCGAATAATTTCTTTTATTTCCGGCGGATAATTAGCTTCATTGCATGGGACTTCTTTCCTCCTTAAAGGTGTATTTTTCCACGCGACATTCTGTATTGATTCAATAAATTTGCCGAGTTCATCTTCTATTTCTAAGGGTGTTTTGAGCGATACATTTAAGACAATATTTTCTTCGCAATCAGTTCTAAAGTCGCGCCAGTTAGTTTTTTTGTTAGTTAATCTAGGCACACCTTCTACTGACATTAGTCGGTCACTTATTGTCAAGATTACCGGCGAGTGATCTGAGGAAAGATCAAAGCTTTCCTCTACTTTCGCAAAATTTGAAGATACTCCTTTTGCTACGAAGAAGTCTATTAGGTCCGGTGTTTTTGCTGTATCAGAGGGCCAATAGGTCGGTTTCCCCGTCGAAAAGAAATCAACCCCGAACTGCATACCGGCTTCGTACAGAAGTCTGCCTTTTCGTGAATTGGATCTGGAACCCCAAAAGGTGTGTTTTGCGTTGAATTGCCTTATAATCCCAAAAAACAGCGATCGCCAAGAATTAATCTTCGCTTGATTTATGCGCTGATGTTGTTCTCAGAGTTTATAGCAGAGCCAAGGTAGACAAAGTCCCTTATTACCTCGAAATTATAGCTGCCCACTGTGTCGTTCTGTCCAATTCGTCGGTGTTGGCTGTCCCTTCTTGTTGACAGCATATACTTGGTTTTGCCCTCGTTTATCGCCAAACCCATTTTGGCCGCTTCCGCCTCAATGCTTGCAAAAGCACCGGTGACAGCCCGCTGAGTTCTTCCGATAATGTCTATATCGCCGGCGTATGCAAGCAGTTGTAAAGACTTGTAATAGATTGTGCCTCCGGTGTTGGCTTGTGAGTTCCGCACAATCCGTTCAAGTACAATATTGAAGAAGTAACATGACAGCGCGTCACCTTGTCTAAAACCTTTTGTGACACCAAAGGTTTCGGTGAGGTCATTACCGAGCTTGATGGAGCGGCGAGCGTTCTCCATCGTCAGCCTGCACAGACGGACAAGTTTGGCAGGGATGTCAAAACTAGACATGGCTCTATAAAGCTCTTCTCTATAGATGCTGTCATAGGCGGCCTTGAAATCAATAAAGAGGTGGTGAGTATCGATTTAGAATTCTTGGGTTTTCTCCATGATCTACCGAAGTGTGAAGATTTGATCGATGGTCGACTTTGCTGGCCTGAAACCGCACTGATAGGGTCCAATCATGCTGTTGATAAAAGGTTTTAGGCGTTCACACAATATCGCAGAAAAGATCTTGTATGCGATGTTGAGGAGACTGATGCCTCTATAATTGGCGCAGTTGAGGGGGTCTCCTTTCTTGAGGATCGGGCAAACGATGCTGAGGTTCCATTCATCAGGCATACACTCGTCTGACCAAATCTTAGAGATGAGTTGGTGTATGCACTCTACCAATTCATCACCAGGTGCCTTGAAAAGTTCGGCCGGTTAGCCGTCAGGTCCAGCAGCCTTGTTGGATTTTAGCTTGGATATTGCTATCCCCACTTCGTTTTGGTCAGATGGACGGACATTTTGACTATCATCGTCTATGTTGAATGGTTCATTCTGCCTGACAGCGGGATGTTGGTCTTCATCGCCGATATACAGTCTGCAGAAGTAGTTTTTCAGCACAGACTGTGATTCCACTACGAAGTTTCCATTTTCATCTCTACAGGTTTCTGTACGGGTATTACTTCTCTGACACGTTCTTTTTACCTTTTGGTAAAACTTCCGTACATTGTTCCTGGAGTATAAACTCTCGATATACTCAAACGCGCGTTTCTCATGCTCTTTCTTCTTCTTTTGGAGAAGCCGATGTTCTTCCCGTCTTTTGCTCGTAGAGCTCACGAGCAGCTCTCGTCTTTCTTTGCAGCGCGGCTTTGGATGCCTCTTGTTTTGCTGCATGCACTCGGCGGCATTCTTCGTCAAACCAGGGGTTTCGCGGTGATGGGCGAGCGAGACCCAGCACATCAGTCGCGGCGTTTCTGATGGCATTATTATTGTTGTGTTTGTAGATGAAATAGAAGAAATATGTGCTATTTCTTACGCAGATTACTTTATTCAATATTTCTTAGATCTAAATAGTGTGACTGGAACTCGGGGTGGTGGAAAAACGAATGGCGGAAAAAGTTGAGGAACAGGAATGGTGTGTGTACAAATGTCATTACAGTTCAGTGGTGATGATAAATGACAATGCAGCCAAATACAATAATATTTTAAAACACTGTAATGACGCAACATAAACGTAACATTTCCTTCCTTCCTCAGTGGATTCCTTAAACAATTCATTTATAATCTAATCTTTGAAAAGGTTTCCTTATTCTATTTGACCTACGTAAAATTATAGGACCGTTTTGACCCGGAGCCTTTTCGACTGGGACATCTGCAATATCTGTGTCCATTGTAGGTGGAGTTGTTAAGCCTGATGAAGTATTCTTTGCTGACTCCATTTGTCCAGCTCTCTCCAAAAAATTTGCACGTCTGTCCAAATCGGTATTATCAAATTTATTTGTGATATTATCAAACATATTTGTGGATCTATCCGATGGTGTTTCGCCTAGTTGGTTTGCGATTTCCAGTAAAGTAGGTTGCACTGGGGTATCCTTGCCAATCTCTCTTATTTGATCCAAGTGCCTGTGCCAAACTCTACCATCATCTAGCTCAACTAAATAGTGTAATGTGCCTTTTTGTTCTTTTATTCTACCGAATTTCCATTTGTTTTTCTTGTCAAAATAATCTCTAGCTGAAACCCTCGTCCCTACAAGAAAGATTCTTTTAGGTTCCATCGTACTATGATTTACAAAGTTTTCCTTAGTTGGTTTCGGAAGAACACAGCTAAAACGTGATCTTATAGTTCTACCAAACATTAATTCAGAAGGAGACTGGTTGGTAACTGAATGTGGGGTTATGCGGTAGTGAATTAGGAATTTTGCGAGACCTAGTTCTCTATTGCTCCTATCACACTGCAAACTACGAAGCGCCTTTTTCAAGGTTTGAACATACCTTTCAGCCAACCCATTTGTAGATGGATGATATGGAGCCGTTCGTTTGTGCGTAATCATATTGGCCTTTAAAAACTCTCGAAATTTGTATGCAGTGAATTGTGTGCCATTATCTGTGACGAGTATTTCTGGGATTCCAAATGAGGCAAAAATTGACCTACAAATTCGAATGGTAGTATCAACAGTTATGTTTTGGAGGAAATGAATTTCAGGCCAACGTGTGTATGCATCAACCAAAATGAAATAGTACCCGCCATGTAATGGCCCACAGAAATCTGCATGTATCCTTGAAAAAGGACCTTTGGGTATTTCCCAATTATGTGTACCTATTACATATAACGCACTCTTTCGCTAATGTTTCAATGTCGTGTTCTATATGAGGCCACCAACAAAAACTCCTAGCTAATTGCTTCATTTTAACTACTCCAAAATGTGTGGAATGTAATTTCGCTAACATTTCGCGACGTAGTGAACGCGGAACGACTACCCTTTGACCTCTCATTAGACATCTCCGTTGTATGCCGAATTCACTTTGATCTAGATTAAAACGATGAGATCGAGGACACCCCCTTCCCGTACGCAAACATTTCATGAGCTGTCCCAATTCTTGATCTATATCCGTTTCTCGTTTAACCTGATCTGCTGTAATAGGGAGGCCTTCAATTAGCTTCAAATCTACCGCCTCCGGTTCATCATAAGAGTAGAGAGACTCGGACTCCAATGGAAGTCGAGAAAGAAAATCGGCATTTGAGTGTGAATCGGTATTTTTGTATTTAATGTTATATTGATAGGCTTGTAAAAACACGGCATAGTGTTGCATCCATGTTGTGCAAAGTGTAGGTAATGCCTTGGAGGGAGAAAAAATTTGTAAAAGTGGCTTATGGTCAACAAACAGGGTAAATCGGTTGCCCCAGAGATACTGGTGAAAATGGCGAATACCGAAAATTATACCATAAGCTTCCTTATCAATTTGGGAGTATTTTTGCTGAGTAGGCGATAAAGACTGTGAAGCAAATTGTATAGGGCGTTCCGTTCCATCTGGATAAGTGTGTGATAAGACGGCACCCACGCCATACGGTGATGCATCCGTTGCTAGAACCAATGGCAATTTTGGATCGAAACGAGCTAAAATGCGATCAGATTGCATCTCCCGCTTAACCAAATCGAATGAATATTGGCACTTCTTCGACCAATGGAACGTCGCATCCTTTTTTAGTAGTTCATGCAACGGTTTTAATATTGTGCTAATGTCTTTTAAAAACCTCCTGTAGTAATTTACGAGACCGATAAAAGCACGTACTTCTGTTCTATCTCTCGGTATCCTAGCTCGCTGTATGGCATCAATTTTCTTTTGTGATTTCGGTATACCGTGTTTAGAAATTATATAGCCACAATATTCAATCTGATTCGCCAAGAACGTACTTTTGCTCAAATTGATATGTAAATTGTGTTGCTTAAAAATTTTAAAAATGGATTCTAATCTTTGTAAATGTGTCAGTGTGTCCGGCGCCGTTATACGAATATCGTCAAGAAAAACGCTTATGCCAGGAATACCTCGTAATAACGTCTCCATTTCTCGCTGCCATATAGCAGGTCCAGACGCGAGACCAAACATTAGTCTATTGCATTTGTACAAACCCTTATGTGTATTTAGTGTGAGGTACTCTCTATCCTCCGGTCGGACCTCTAAATGCAAATATGCCTGGTCTAAATCAATTTTGGAAAATTTGTCACCCCCTGCTATTGTTGATGTCAATTCCTCTATAGTTGGTAAAGGATATTCATCAATGACTAAATTGGGGTTAACAGTTAAGTTAAAACTTCCACAAATTCGGATTTTACCAGAAGCTTTGATAACGGGAACAATAGGAGTGGCCCATTCCGAGCGATCGATTTTTTCTAAAATTCCCTGCTTTTCGTCTAGCTCTTTCTCTAATCTAGGTAAAATAGCAAACGGTGCCGTCCGAGCCTTGAAAAAGACTGGTTTTGTATTTGGTTTCAAATGTAATCTAGCTTGTATCCCAGAAATTTTTCCAATGCTTGTTGAAAATACATCAGCATACTGTGTAATCAATGATACAAATTGAGAAGGTAAATTAGATGTGTCTACAAGGCACAACGGATCCTTAGATTTACGTAAGCTGTGAATCTCTAAAGGAATTTCAGTAACGAGTTTCACACCTAATGGTCGAATCCATTCTCTACCCAATAATGCTTGCCTATCGGAATTCCTTACATAAAGATCTAAACAAAATTCTTTTCCCTTATGCTGAATGCGCACTTTGGCGCACCCTAGGACATCGAGTTTTGTCTCACAATATGATATTAACTTAAGATTGGCAGGGTAAAGAGGCACTTGAAACAAAGAATCGAATTGAGGCTTACCCATTATGGAAACCGCAGCGCCACTATCAATCTCCACCGTAACGTATTTGTTCTCAATTGAGACCGTGACCATAAATTTGTTCCGATTTTTACAGCTGGAGTCCACCGCTAGAATTTCATAAACTTCTGCTACCTGTATTGCGTTAGCGGATACTACACTTCTTTTTTTCTTTTGACAGCTGGTTTGCAGATGCCCCGGCCGATTACAATATTTACAAAAAAGGCCTTGCCGGGTACAAGAATTAGTTAAATGGTTTGTATCACCACATCTGAAACAAATATTTCGGTTAGTTTTATTTGGGCTATGGAAATTAAAAGTTTTATTAGCTTTGGTATTTTTCGAAGAATAATTTTGTCGATGAATCGAATGTTTCATTGTTGTAACTGTATTTATGGTGCTTGCAGATGAGCGTAGATCTCCATGCAACTGGTTTGCATCCCGTTCCGAGAGTTCGATACTGGTTGCTACTTCGACAGCTTTTTCAAAAGACAACTCTTTCGTCATTTATAAAAATGAGGGAGAGAGTCGGAGACAAAACGGAGCCCTGGGGAACACCAGCATTTATATGGTGAATTGCAGACTTGAAGCCGTCCAAGACAACCTGTATTGAACGGCCCGAAAGGTAATTTCTAATCCATTGAAGAAGAGACTCATCGATGCCATATTCACCCATTTTCGACAAAAGAGCCTGATGCCAAACTCTGTCAAAAGCCTTAGAAATATCGAGCGCAACCATCTTTGTTTTGCCGAAGTGATGGAGAGATTGGTTCCACTTCTCAGTGAGATATGCCATCAAATCACCAGTGGACCTGTTGCTACGAAAACCATACTGCCGGTCATTGAGGAGTTTTCGTGAATCAAGATATTTCATAAGCTGACGATTTATCAGCGTTTCCATGACCTTGGAAAGAAGTGACGTTGGACGGGGAGGAAGATTCGCCTTTTTTAGGGACGGGCTGGACAAATGCTGTTTTCCATCTACTCGGAAAGAGCCCAGAAGAGTAGGACAGACAGAAAAGCTTACGCAGAGGTTTTGCCAGCGTGGAAGAACACCTCTTCAGAACTATGGGGGAGATACCATCTGGACCAGCGGATTTGTGTATGTTAAGACCTATGAGTACTCCTGCAACTATACGAGTGCGAAAGTGGACTTGTCCTATGGAAAATTCGACGCTCTCAAGTACAGGCGGAGACAAAGTACTATCTGGCATGGTGGAGTTCGCTGCAAAGTGAGCAGCAAGCAAATTGGCTTTGTCTAAGGAGCTGACAGCTGGAATGTCATTTTAAATGAGCGTTGGGATGGAAGACGAGACAGAATTTTTAATATTCTTGACGAATGACCAAAAATGTTTACTACCTTTGGGACATTGTAGAATTTTTTGTCTCAGTTTCTGGTCATGTAAGAATTTTACACGTCGAATGTGGGCATTGCAGTCATTTCTGGATTGTTTAAACTTCTTTCGGTTTTCCTCAGATCTGTTGGCTTTATAAGACCGAAAACTTACCTCTTTCAATATGATAGCCTCTTTACAGCTCTGAACAAACCACGAGTGTGCCTTAGGTTTGATGCTTTTTATTCTGTTAGGAATAAAGGCATCCATACCTAAGCGAATGGTGTCAGTAATCATATCGGCGGCGGCATCCACGTCGCTATCGAGGAAGCATAGCGACCAGTTAAAACTCCTAAAGAAACTATTAAGGCCGTCCCAATTGGCTTTCTCGTAACGCCATACTTTTCTTTTGGGAGTTTTTTCTTTAACTGAGTGGTCAGAGTACGCGAATTTAGCCGATATGATGTTGTGGTCAGACCGGCTAACACATCAATGACGTATTTATCAGGGTGTGAGGTAAGAAACAAATCCAGAGTGTTGGCAGAATGACTTGCAATGTCCGGTATGCGTGTAGGCTCATTTACAAGCTGAGTCAAATTGTTTATCTCAGCGAAAAGTTCAACATACCTTCCTTCGGGTGTTGTCTGGCCAGAATGTCGAAGCCAATCCGAATTGTTTATATTAAAATCGCCCGCAATGACGATTTCAGTATAAGGATACAGGGAGACAATTCGTGTGATGGAATCGGACAGCGCATCGAACTCGTTAAAAGTTGAGTTGCTATCCGCACTAGGGCTTCTGTAAATAAAACAGTAGTGAATTAATTGCTTACGGACGGTGAATTTTAGCCATTTGTAATTAAATTCCGGATTGGAACAGTGGCCATACTGTGGTGGAACTTGGTACGCTATATCACTACGGACGTAAATGGCGAGGCCGCGATGGGGAAAGAATAATGGCACTAAGTTATATCCAGGCAGCTTTAGATCGGATGATTCTTCAACTACCTGTGTTTCACCAAGTGCCAAAACAGCTGGTTTATGGGAATGAGCGTGGGCGTATAGGTCAAAGAAATTTGTTCTAAGCCCACGAATGTTGGTATAGTCAACACATCGAATAACACATGTAATCGAAAAGTCACTTGAAGAAAAAAAGATTTGTTCAAGCGTATTCCTTGACGTCTCTCAAGCCTTTGACAAGGTCTGGCACGAAGGCTTAAAGTTTAAATTACGACAAGTTCTGCCAGAGCACCTATATAATATTTTGAAGAACTACCTTACGAATAGACTATTCCGCGTCAAATGTGGAAATGAATATTCAGATTTCAAGGAAATAATGGCTGGGACGCCGCAAGGAAGCGTTCTTGGTCCAGTCTTGTATCTATTATACACCCGTGATATACCGCAAGTAGAAGGCACTGAGCTAGCTACATTTGCCGACGACACTGCTATCTTGACAGTAGGTAAAACGGTCGAAGATACTACAGAAAAACTGCAAGAAGCTTTGGATAGAGTAAATGAATGGACAAAGGTTTGGCGAATCGCACTTAATGAGACCAAATCTGTTCATGTAAATTTTACTTATAAGAAAATAAATAATTTGCCGATCTTTTCAAACTCGGTTCAAATTCCGATTGCAAACGAGGCTAAGTATCTTGGAATGACACTTGATACAAAGCTGAAATGGAAAACACACGTTAAGAAAAAACGCAAAGAACTAGATAATAAATATAGAGAAATGTATTGGTTACTTGGAAAATATTTCAAGCTTAATATAGAGAACAGACTGCTTTTATATAAGCAAGTGCTAAAGCCCGTATGGACATATGGTATACAACTCTGGGGTTGTACCAAAATAACTAATATTAAAATTTTACAAACTTTTGAAAACAAAGTGCTAAGAGGTATTGTTAATGCGCCGTGGTATATCAGAAATAGCGATATCCATAGAGATCTTGGCATTAAAACTATAGAAGACGAAATTCAAACCTACGCTAGAAAGCATAGAAGTCGACTGGAAAGTTACGTAAATATTACAGTCCTCCAAGTTTTGGAAGAAAGAAATTTACTGCGCCGTCTACAAAGAACCATACCTTTAGACTTGTGCGATAAGTAACCGCGTCTAAACTGCGGAGCTGGCAGGAACTTCTAATGGGAAGTTCCCTGCAAAACGTCCTTATTACGTGAAATGAAAACTACTTGATAAGTCGAATACTTAGTTGTAGTATAAATGAAAACAAGTCTGTTTTGAAGGAAGGTTTTTTAGTGGGTAAGAATCCCACACTACTATGAGCACGCGCTGTCGATCCTCATAGTGTCTTGTTGAAGATTTTCACCTACCCTCGGGGTAAAAAAAAAAAAAAGATACGACCACAAGAGGGTGCTAGTTAACACGCAGCTGATTTTATTCTTTGGTCAGCTCCCATTCAACACCGAGTCAGCAGAAAACATCAAACGCATCCTGGACACATCGCAGGAAATTTTCCAATCACTGGGGAATTTAGGGGTTCCGGTCAATCAGTGGGACACGATTATGATTTTCGTGATGCTGCAGAAAATCGCGAAGGTCATTCAGCAGCTGTGGGAAGAGAAACTAGGCAGTAAGAAGGATTTACCGAAGCTGGAAGAATTTTTCGAATTCCTTCGTACCAGGTTCAGAGCTTTGGAAGCGGTCGAGCAGCAAACAACTCCCGCAAGTACGAGCAAAGGAAAGGTAACACACGTTTTTCATACCAGAGATGTGCCCAGTCGAGATGTGAGCTATAGAGTGTGTCATAAGGGTTAACACGCTTTACGGGATTGTAAAAGGTTTTTGCAAATGGATGTTGGCCAACGGAGACACACCGTCTATGATGTGAAGGTCTGTGAGAATTGTCTTGCATACAGCCACTTTAAGCAGAGGTGCCCCAGTCCAAAGTGTTGCTATTACTGCAAACAGCGCCACCACTCATCGCTGCATGACAATTCCCACAACCCGTACCAACACCACACCGCAACACCAGCGCCACACACCACACCAACACAACCCAACACCGTTCAACGAAGTTCGACCCAATTCGCCAACACACATCCACACACTCACAGCCACACATACCAAGTTTCCACAATTAGCCCCACTGCTGCAGAGTTCCAACCATCGCAGAGCTTACACTCATCCGCAAGTCATCCCAACGTCAACACATTCCACGTCCATACAGATGCCAAAGTCTTGCTGGCCACAGCCTTAGTGAGAGTAGGGTCGACGGGTGGAGGTTCTTCAACCTTACGGGCCTTGATCGATCCGGGATCAGAGGCATCATTCATCACGGAGACAGCGGTGCAGAGGCTGTGTTTAAAGGCCAAGAGGACGTTCGTCGAAGTTAATGGGTCAGCAGTGGAGCAACACAGAAGATCGTCGATCTGGAGATCAGATCTTTGACCTCCAATTTCGAAGGCCAAATGTGAGCCCTAGTTTTCAAATCCCTGACTGGGCTTCTTCCGGCCCACAAAATTAACGTCGACAGATGGCCTTACCTTAACGGGTTGCAGCTGGCTGATCCAACGTTCCATCTACCGGCGAAGGTAGACCTGCTCCTTGGTAGCGACGTCTATCCTGACATCATCCTGGAAGACGTGGTGAGAGGATCTTAGTGCTTAGGACCAATAGCACAAAAGACACGATTAGGCTGGATCCTGTTAGGCAAGGTGCCGTTGGAAACACCGCGCAAGGTTCACAGCTTTGTCACCCAGCTGGATCTCGACGCGACTCTTCGGAAGTTCTGGGAGATAGAAGAGGAGCCCTACGAAAAAACAGAAGAAGAGGAGGATAAAATCTGAAAGGAACACTTCAACCAACACACGAAGCGCTTACCTGATAGCCGATACCAAGTCTGTCTGCCATTCAAATGCGGAAAATATCCCAGTATGGGACCAACACGGGAAGGTGCGGTCAGACAGTTCATGCAGGTGGAGAAGCGACTTCAAAACAACCCAACCCAACACAAAGAGTACTCAAAATGCATGACAGAGTATCTCCAACTAGGACATATGACTGAAATGGAGCAGTCACATGAAAACCTTCGAACTCCATACCATTTTTTTATTCCCCATTACGCCGTCATTAAGGAATCCAGTACCACCATGAAGTTGCGAGTCGTTTTCGACGCAACGTGTAAACCCCTTTTTGGCTCTTCCTTGAATGATATGTTGATGGTGGGCCCTAAGGTACAGACCAACGTAATTGATATCATACTAAGGTGGCGTAAGTATAAGTTTACCTTTACTGGTGATGTGGAAAAGATGTACCGTCAAATCCGAGTCAGCGTCCCTGATGCGAACTACCAGCTGATCTTCTGGAGAGATCATCCCAGCCAGGAGTTGAAGATTTATCGCCTGGAAACGGTAACCCTTGGGACAGCATCAGCACCGTTCCTGGCCATCAAGGTCATACAGAAGCTGGCAGTCGACGAGGCATCCAAATTTCCACTCGCCACAGCCATCACCAAAGAGGAAACTTATGTCGACGATGTCATTACGGGGGGAGACACTGTACAGGAAGCCCAAAACAAACTTAAAGCTGCTAGCGATCTCCGGGCCACAGCTGGTTTCCATCTCGGTGTGGATTACGTCGGCCCCTTCGATGTCAAGACCTGGAAAGGGCGCAACGCGAAAATCCTCAAAGGATACTTCGCAATCTTCGTCTGTATGGCGACAAACGCAGTCCACATTGAGCTGGTTGGTGACATGACCACCCACGCAGTTTTGGCGGCGTTTTGTCGATTCGATACGCGAAGAGGACTATGCAGAGAACTCTTCAGTGACTGTGGGAGAAATTTTGTCGGAGGAGATGGCGAGTTACAGCGACAACTGAGAGAGGTAAAGGTCGATTGGAAGAACATAGCAGAGCTGTTGGCCAACGAGGGACTAGATGGAAGTTCATTCCACCGGCTTCCCCTCACTTTGGTGGATTGTGGGAAGCGGGCGTGAGTAGAAGTGAGAGAAGTACCATCTCAAACGTGTGGCCGGAAACCAGTGTCTGACTTTCGACGAGCTCTACACCCTTCTTACACAAATAGAAGCGTGCCTGAACTCAAGGCCCTTGTGTCCCCAATCAGACGATGTCAACGACCTTGAAGCAATCACGCCCGGACATTTCCCCGTGGGAGAATCGTTGCTCGCTCCACCTCAGCCAGAGTACCAACTCGACAAAATTTCCCACATCGACCGTTGGAAGAGAGTTCAAACGCTTCACCAGTCTTTCTGGAAACAGTGGAGCAATGAATATTTGGCTAAGCTGCAACAACGTCCGAAGTGGATGAAAGCTGCTTAGACAACAGTGCAGGAAGGCGATCTCGTCCTCATCAAGGACGAACGGCTATCACCACTAAAATGGAGCCTAGCACGCGTAACCGACCTACACCCCGGACCGGATGATTTAGTGCGCGTGGTAATGCTAAAATCTAACAACACCACTTTAAAGAGGCCAATCGCTAAAATCTGTCCTCTACCCAGCAACCGAACGCTAGCTACGACACCAACCTAGTATGCAGACATGTCCCAACCATACAAACCACACAATAAATTCAAAATAATACCCCCAACGAATCAAACAACACAGCTTTTCCTACAAAAATATTTATTTTATATATAATCCAACACAACACTACATTTTTAAGAAAACAAAATCAATTTGGAATTCCCAACATAACACAAACAGTAAGTAAAATTCAACACAACACTTTAAACCAACTTCATTTTAATTCAACAATACACAACACAACACTGTAAATAGATTTCTTAAAAATTCTTCACAACATAACACCATAACAGTCCACTAATCCACCATTTAAATATTTAAAACAATAGCAAAATCACACGAAACTTCACCTTTACATCACATATACACTTCATCACTAGTCCATATAATTTAAACATTACCCTTCACTATAAAAACTCACATCAACTCGAAAACAAAATAATCCAACAGATAATGCACAAAATATCCTATCACGGAACTCAATCGGTATTACGAAAATCGCGCGCGTCGATCCACCCTGTACCACATACACACATGTACACACACCGACCGCGAAAACCACACACACGCCGCGAAAAACAATTAAATCAACAAACACACACACAAACCGAACAAGCAATCACAATAAATGAACTTATGATATAAATCCAAAAACACTTACCTGCAATCCGGAGATTCACCGGCAACGACAGCAGCAATTACAATAAAAAAAAACACCAAATATGTAAAAAAAAAAAAAAAACACCGAACAACACTATATACACAACAACGACGATCTGTGAATGGAGGGATGCGCACTGATTATTGGAAGTGGAGTAACCACGAAGAAGAGCATCGATACAGTATCCACCAGTAGCATGACAGGGACAGTGATATTTGTCTCTGTTTTGTGTCGTCCATTTGTCCTCATTTGAATTTCCATGTTCCATTTTTTATATGTTCACTAATGATGTATCTCTTTACATGTGAGACGAAGTGAGACATGAAATTTATCACCAGGGTCGATATGAGGCAACATATGGAATTCTGTGTAGGAGCTTACGCTTACGTTCGAGTCATCGAGGAAGCAGTACGGCGAAGCGAGATTTCATCCTGTGGCGTACTAGTCGGCGTTAAGAAGCTGAGAACTTCGTTCACCGGGGGCGGAGAATGTTCGAGTTAATATGGCAACGCCACAATTGTGGCAATGTAAATGTCAACACCTATTTCTATGTTGAAAGTATAATTTCCCTTTATTTTGTAAATACATAACATGAAGTAAATTGACAATTCATATAAATGTTAAACAACAGAACAGAAAAATACACAATCGAATTTATAACGTCACAACACAGACGGTACTCTCTTTTATTTCCGTAGAATTATTTTGGTTTACAGTGAACAATTACAGTGGTCGAATACGGCGTTGAACAACCCCTATGCCGCCAGCATCAAGTGCCGAAGACCAGTGGCAACGCTGCCAACATGCCATCAGAAACGCCGCGACTGATGTGCTGGGTTTCGCTTGCCCACCACCGCGAAACCCCTGGTTTGACGAAGAATGCCGGCGAGTGCATGCAGCAAAACAAGAGGCATACAAAGCGGCTGGAGCCGACGGCCTTGCCGCTGAACTTTTCAAGGCAGGAGCAGATGAGTTGGTACGGAGCATGCACTAGCTGATCTGTAAAATCTGGTCGGACGAAAGTATGCCCGATGCATCGTTTGCCCGATCCTGAAGAAAGGAGACCCTCTGAACTGCGCCAACTACAGAGGTATAAGTCTCCTAAATATCGCATATAAGATCCTGTCTGCCGTAGAATGTGAACGTCTGAAACCGATCGTCAACAACCTGATAGGTCCTTATCAGTGCGGTTTCTGGCCAGGAAAGTCCACCATCGATCAAATCTTCACACTTCGGCAGATCCTGGAGAAAACCCAAGAATTCCAAATCGATACTCACCACCTCTTTATCGATTTCAAGGCCGCCTATGACAGCATCTATAGAGAAGAGCTTTATAGAGCCATGTCTAGTTTTGACATCCCTGCCAAACTTGTCCGTCTGTGCAGGCTGACGATGGAGAACGCTCGCTGCTCCATCAAGGTCGGTAATGACCTCACCGAGACCTTTGATGTCAAAAAAGGTTTTAGACAAGGTGACACGCTGTCATGTGACTTCTTTAATATTGTACTTGAACGGATTGTGCTGAATTCACAAGCCAACACCGACGAATTGGACAAAACGTCACAGTGGGCAGCTATAACTTCGAGGTAGTAAGGGACTTTGTCTACCTTGGCTCTACTATAAACTTTGAGAAGAACATCAGCGCAGAAATCAATCGAAGAATAACTCTTGCCAATCGCTGTTTTTTTTGGGCTTATAAGGCAATTCAACAGTAAAGCCGTATCTCGAACAACTAAGAAGACTCTATATAAGACCTTGATCATCCCAGTCCTGCTTTACAGCGCTGAAACATGGACTTTATTAAAAGAGGATGAAGATATCCTTGGTCGCTTCGAGAGAAAAATTCTTCGTAAGATTTTCGGTCCCGTTTGCGTTGACGGGTTTTGGAGGAGAAGATTCAATCACGAACTGTCAGAAAACTGCGTATTGGACGTCTGAGATGGCTAGGACATGTAGAGCACCAACGCTCCGGCCCGCAGAGTCTTCGAATCTAACCCCGAAGGACGACGCAGTAGAGGGAATCATCGCCGTAGGTGGCGCGCACAAGTTCAAGCGGACCTCGACCAACTTGGAGTGCGCAACTGGAGGCAATTAGCTAAAGACCGAGCTAAATGGAGAGGCTTGTTGGTTGAGGCCCAGGTTCACCCCGAACTGTAGCGCTACCTAAGTAAGTAAGTAAGTAAGATCTCATCCACCACAAGCAGCCATATTAGCGGAGATAGAACTCCACCTTAGGGCGTTCCTCTGCAGACCCTTCTCCGGATGGTTACAACTCCTTGCGTTGAAGAAATAATTCTTAATTGAAGCATCTGTGCAATCCAGTTGCAGAGGCCGGTGTTGAGATGAGCTCTGTGCAGACTGTTCAGGATCGCGTCAGCTTACGTTGTTGAACGCCCCTTCAATGTCTAGGAACGCCCCAAGTGTGAACTCCTTGAAGTGGAGGGATCTTTCTGCGCTCGATACGACCCGGTAAGGGGCTGTATCTACCGATCTGCCGCAGATGTATGCGTGTTGTTTTATATAACTAATCTCCGCCAATCACGTTCCTTATGTATGCATCTATTAAACTATCCAAAGTTTTCAGCATAAAAGGCGTCAGACTGATATGTCTCAGGTCTTTTGCGTTAGTGTGGCTCGCTTTCCCTGCTTTGGGAATAAATACAACACGCACCTCCCGCCATGCTTTAAGAACATAACCTTGCTTAAGGCATCCTGTGAAGATACACTTGAACCATGGAATAGCAATATCCACTGACTCTTGCAGCATCTGAGGTCGAATGTTATCTATTCCTGGTGCCTTATATGGAGCAAATGATTTAATTGCATCAGCTATCTTGTATAGATGATCTATTATATTACCCACCTCTTCCGCGCTTATTCCCGAAGTCGTCTCTGCAATGGTTAGATCATCTGCAGAGATTGATGAACATCCAGGAAAGTGAGTACTCAGTAGCATGTCCAGCGGTTCCTCGTGTGATTCTGCCCAGGTGCCATCGCTTTTCCTAATATTGGATTCCGGCGTTGGTGTTTTGGCCAGGACCTTCCTTAGGCGGGACGCTTCATTTGTTGAATCTCTTTCTTGAGGAGCTTCACGCTTTCTTTATAGGTGGACCACTCGACGACCCCGTCCTTGGCGAGGTTCCACCCTACTCTTAAAATTCAAAGTCACAGTGCATACTCGAACTATGTTAAGCCTGTTAAGCCCTCAGGATAGTCATGGTGATTATTCAATTCAATTCAATTCAATTCAATTCAATTCAATTTATTCTTATTCTCCTTAGTACAATATTTTTTAAAAACTACAACTATTTATTAACATTGGTTAGAGAATAGTTTGTGACATTTTATATTAAGCAAATAGAGACAATGCCACATTTTAAACTTTGTATTTCAGTGTGGGGTGATCAATAAAAAAAAAAAAAACATATATGTACATTAAGAAATATTAATAAAAAAAGTAATTCAATAGAAATGAGCAAGTAAATGAAAAGTGATATGAATCTTAGAAAAATTAGACTATACATAAAACAACCATCAAACAATGTAGCGCAGCAATAATTCTATTTCATATATATTAAAACCTAGAAGCCATAACTTTACACGTTTTAAGAATGCCAACAATGTTCTAATATTTCGTATATCAACTGGGAGCTTGTTAAATAATTTACGAGATACGATAGTGTAAGTGTTTCTAAAAAATGTAGTCCGAAAAGCAGGCAAACCAACAGCAGCGGAAGTATTGCTGCGTAAGCTGTATGAGTCAAAGATGGGACATTGCATATAACCACCTCTAATAAAAAATATTTTCAGGACCTTAAAATAAAACAAGTGCCTTACTGGAAGAATGTTCATCTGACGAAAGAGATCTATAGAGTGGGCTAACCGAGTTGCATTACAGACTTTCCTTAAGGCGCACTTTTGCAATAGAGTTAGCGGTTGCAATTTACTAAGGTAGGCTTCTCCCCAGCAGCAAATTCCATATTCTAACTTGCAACGAAAAATTCCAAAATAAACGGTTTTAAGGGTAGAATTGGAGACAAACCTGCGCAGACGATAAAAACATCGAATAGTTGATAGAAGATACTGCTTCAAATTAAAGATGTGTTCAGTCCAGTTTAATTTGTTATCTATCGTTAACCCCAAATACTTGAATTGCTGAACTATTTCAATTTTAAAGCATTTGGCATTACAAACACTTTTTTCTCTATACAGAGATGTAGAGCTAAGTCTTGTACAGCTGGCATTAAATAATAAGTGTTTAGTACAGTCCGAAGTATGAAATATAACACTTATATCTGAGAGTTCTTTAAAAGCAAGGCTAAACAGCATTAATTTAGTTTTTTCACTGACCATAAGCTTATGTTCAGCAAACCAAGTTCTCAGCAAGTGAACATCATGGTTAATGTCAGCAACTGCATTCAACGGATTAGATGAGTCATAAGCTATAGCGAGATCATCTGCAAATGCTTTTACTTTTCCTACAAATGGAAGCTCAAAAATTGAATTTATATACATGAGGAAAAGAATCGGGCCGAGAACAGAACCTTGTGGAACACCCAGATAATTGTTTTGATATCACTAAAAATGTCTCCGACTTTGACTTTTTGAGTCCTATTTTTTAAATAAGATGAAAACCACTTGAAAGCAAAACCACGAAAACCAATATTATACAGCTTGTTTAAAAGAATATTGTGGTCAACCATATCAAAAGCTTTCGTTATATCTACGAAAAGTGCAGCACAAGTTTTTTTGTCATCCAAACCCTTTTGAATGAAGGAGGTGAAGTCCAAAAGCGCATCTTCAGTAGAAAAACCTGTCCTAAACCCGAACTGGAAAGGACTTAAAAAATGTATCTTTGCTAGATATTGCAAAACTCTGCGTTTAATGGCCTTTTCAAATAACTTTGAAATTGCAGGCAACAAAGAGATTGGTCGGTAGTTGGATTTGTCTTTTTTATTACCCTTTTTAAAAAGAGGTATGACATTAGCACATTTCAATTGTTCAGGAAATATACCAAGACTAAAACTCAAGTTAAAAATATGCGCTAGAACGTCAACAACATTATATGCGATCCTTTTTAGAACGATGTTAGTAATACCATCATTTCCACATGCATTAGAGTTCTTAAGTGAATTAATTGCTTTTAAGAGCTCCAAACCAGAAATCGGCTCAAAAAAGAAACTGTTTCTACAAATAAAACCATTAGAAAGGCCGAAGTCCGTGCAGCACCTACAAGATAAAACGTAATTACTGGAAAAACTATTTTCTGCAACAGTAACAAAGTAATTGTTAAACTCATTTGCTATTTCGGTAGGATCTTCTATAATATTACTACCGCTTTGCAGCAAAAATTCATTTGATTGTTTGGAAAGTTTTCTGTTAACAATACTGTTTATTACCTTCCACTCCTCTCTTAAATTGCCCTGTGAATTTCTGACCTTAATGTGAAAATATCTATCCCTACTTAATCGCACTTCATTGTTAGGTTAGGTTAGGTTAGGATCGGCCCTCGATGAGGATGTACTTAGACCAAGAAGTAGGTCCATTGTACTGCCGATGTGTAAGGCGGGTGGATCACCCTCTTACTCTTGGAACCATTTGCTTCGTTGAATGAAGTCGAGAATTTTAGCCGTGCAGGCGTTGCCGAGATCATTAAGATCATTGTAGAAGTATTCACCCAGAGTGGCCTTCCTGATGTTGGCGAGCGCAGGACAGGCGCACAGGAGATGACTGATGGTCTCTTCTTCCTCTTCATCTCTGCAGCTTCTGCAGAAGTCGTTGTGAGGGATACCTAATCTCTGGGCATGTCTTCCTATGACGCAGTGTCCGGTGAGGACATTTGTTATTTTTGAGAGGGTTCCTCTCTTGTGCTTCAGGAGTCCGATGGACCTGGATTTATTGAGTATCGGCCAGAGCTGTCTGGCGGTATGACATTGGTCTAGATGTTGCCATCGATGATTGGCTACTTCCTCGGCATCAATTTGAATAAGGTACTTAACATAAGACGCTGGCGCTTCGATGTCGGTGATGCTTATGCTATCTGTACCAGAGGAGCCTTGTCGTGCAAGTTCGTCGGCTGCACAATTCCCCGGTATGTCACAGTGACCTGGTACCCAGCAAAGGGTGAGGTTGTACTGACCAGCTATCTCGTTAAGAGATATGCGACAGTCTTTCACTGCCTTAGATCTCGTAGTGCTGGATGCGAGGGATTTGATGGCTGCCTGACTGTCGACATAAATAACAATATCAGGTGTTGATAGTGTGCTAGCCGCCAGCCAGTCAGCGGCTTTGCGAACTGCGGTGATTTCGGCTTGAAAAACGCTGCAGTAGTCTGGAAGGTTAAAGGAGAGGTGTATGTCCAGATCTTCGGAGAAAATTCCGGCACCGACTCCGTCCTTGGTTTTGGACCCGTCCGTGAAGATTGACAGCGATTCGTTGTAAAGGACATTGCGTTGCGTCCACTCACTTCTGTCCGGTATCGAGTGCGTGTAGCCCTTGTCAAAATCATATTCAGTGGGCAGATGGTCAGTGGAATTGGGAAGATGACGGTGCGTCGAAAGTATATTGGCATGTCCCGTGTGTTGCTCCTTCCACTGCCTGGAGCCTCTCAGTCTTAGTGCCGAGCTGACAGCCAATTGCTTACTGACGATGTCAATCGGAAGCAGATGGAGCATGGTTTGGAGCGCCGCTGTGGGAGAAGTTCTCAGTGCACCGGTAATACTGAGACATGCAACTCGCTGAGTTTTTTCCATTATGGATAGGTTGGATTTCTTCTCCAAGGCGGGCCACCATACCAATACTCCATACATGAGAATCGGTTTAATGACCGACGTGTATAGCCAGTGCATGATGCTTGGTTTAAGGCCCCAGGTGGAGCCTACTGCTTTCTTGCAGATGTATAGAGCGGCCAGCGATTTCCTGGCCCGTTCGACGACATTCTCCTTCCAAATTAGCTTGCGGTCAAGCTTTAGGCCTAAATAGCTAGCACTATTTGAAAGCTTGAGGGTGGATCCCCTTATCTTGGGCGGAGTGAAGTCAGGTAGCTTGTGTTTTCTTGTGAATAGAACTAGCTCGGTCTTCGTCGAGTTAACGGAGAGGCCGCATTTATCGGTCCATCTGAGCAGTTCATTGAGAGCAGACTGCATGACATCGGCCAGCGTCTGCGGGTATTTGCCTGTTGTTAGAATGGCGACATCATCTGCATAGGCAATAACATTGCATCCAGTTTTTTCGATCTTTAGAAGGGCCTCGTTGAGCACCAAATTCCACAATAGTGGAGACAGTACACTCCCTTGAGGGGTGCCTCGATGTACATGTCGCTTGACAGTACTACTTCCGAAGGATGCTGTTATCACCCTGTTCTTTAGAATGTGTTCTACGAAACAACAGATGGGTTCGCAGATGTTGAGCCTACGTAAGACACTGGTAATCGAATTTGTTTTAACGTTGTTGAAAGCTCCCTCTATGTCTAGAAATGACACTAGGGTGAACTCTTTGGTTGAGAGCGATTTTTCGATAGGGTGGATGATGGAGTGCAAAGCCGTTTCCACAGACTTGCCTTTTTGGTAGGCGTGCTGTGACATGGATAGTAGGGTGCTATCAATAGTGGCCTTGATGTGTAGGTCCAGGATTCTTTCCAGAATCTTGAGAAGGAAGGACGTTAGACTAATAGGTCTTAGGTCCTTTGGGAGGGTGTGCGATGTCTTGCCTGCTTTGGGTATAAAGACCACTCTTACCTCGGTCCAGGCAGTTGGTGTTGTTCCGAGCTCAAGACAAGCCTTCAGAATGCAGGAGAGATACTGCCATACTATATTGAAGGCCGTCTGAATCTGGGCCGGAAAAACACCATCCGGTCCCGGGGATTTGAATGGTTCGAAACTGTTTACTGCCCAATTCAGCTTATCTTCGCTGATAAGATGAGGATGTGCCTGTGGGCGTGCAGCAATTACCAGGGCGCGATCATCGTTGGGGGTAGGCGTGCAGCCGGGGAAGTGAGTGTCCAAGAGCAGGTTGAGCGATGCTTCGTCCGATTCAGCCCAGGATCCATTGGGATTCATGAGGACACTATTGATAGTTGGTGTTTTGGAGAGGACTTTTCGCAGTCTAGAGGATTGAGACGTGTTGTCAATACTCTGACAAAAACCGCGCCAGGATCTGCGTCTAGCTTTCCGAACCTCTATTTTGAAGTTCTTCAGACTTTCTTTGTAGATCTCCCAGTCCAGTGGTAGCCTTGTTCGTTTGGCTTTATTGAACTGCTTCCTGCTTGTGCAGCGAAGGCTGTTGAGTTCTGCATTCCACCATGGGGGACGATTGCCCACCTTTCTTCTTGTGGTCGGACAGGATTCGATGAAAGCTGTATTAAGTGCAGAAGTTAGAACGGTGTTTAGCTTGTCTAATTCCAATTGTGTAGTTGGTGTAGTGTACACTTGATTGGATAGTTTAACAGAGAGGGATTTATTGTGTAAGCACCAGTCGGTTTTCCGTCGATTGCGGAAGACCAAGGGTGCGGTACTGTGACAGATTTCCAGCTTGTACTCCAGATAGCGGTGATCGGAAAACGAATGACTGTCAGATACAGTCCAGTTGGAAATTGCAGGATAGATATTTTGGGAAGCAAAGGTGACGTCAAGCACCTCTTGCCGGGTCTTGGTAATAAAAGTAGGACTATTTCCTCTGTTACAAACTACTAGGTCGGTGCCTACTAAATACTCGAAAATAGACCTACCTCGAGGGTTAGTGTCGGTACTTCCCCATAGATCATGGTGCGTGTTGGTGTCGCACCCCAATAAGATGGCTTCTCTTCTCCTCCTTGCTTCATCTACCACTTCTTCCACTTCCTTGGATGGAGCAGACTCGGGGTCTTCATAGGGTAGGTATCCTGACGCCAGCCAGATGATGGTGTTTTTTGATTTAAGCAGCGTTACTGCTAGGTCTCTTGTGCTATGGTGGGGAAGAAAAGTTAGGTTTAAGGAGGTTTTAGCAAGAATGCAAGCTCGTGTTCTACCTACATACTTCGCGTGGTATAGCGTATATCCTGGGGCCCTTAATCCTATGACGGTGTCATCTCTTATCCAAGGTTCTTGGATCAGGGCGATGTCAAAGCCTCGTTCACTGAGGCGAAGTAACAGGTTAGCGGATGCTAAGGAAGAATGGTGGAGATTAATCTGTATCAGTTTTAGCATCATTATGAGCTGATACGGACCTCTCCACGACGGTAGCGTTTAGGTCATCGGGGGATGATGGTTCATCATCATGGATTACAACGCGGGGGAGGGCGGGAGTCGCAGAGTTAGAGGGACCTGCGATGCTATTACGGTCCGCCGTGAAAAGCCTTACATCAATTACCTTCAGACCACAACGGATCTTAAACTCCTTCGCGCGGAGTAGAGGTATTGATTCGGCAGTTAGAGAGATGACTAGCGAGCGGCCAGATCTCTTGGTGTCGTTATCCGTTTTTTTAGAGCTCGGTGGCTCCTCAAATGCCTTCCAGTCTTTGACTGGTAGGTCCGGATTTTGGTAGGCAATTAGGCTAAGAACTTTTGCTGGCTCGGGCGGTTCGAGTGGAACCCAGATCCTTGCTTTCGGCCTGTGGGGGATTTGGCTCCGTTCCACCGCCTTGAGCTTGGCTCCTGCCCAGATTTCACCTATGCTGCTAATGGCAGCGGCGATGAAGTCGACCGAGTTCTGATCGTCGCATGCGATCAGCTTGACGAAGCCTTGATGCCAGCCAGCGTCTTGAAAGGTGGGTGGAGAGTTGGGATGAGTTATTATACGCTCGTAAAGGCAGTTCATCACTCTGCCTTCAATGAGCCTCCACTTATCGTAGGAGATCCTCCCCTCTTCGTCAGACAGGTCCACTATCGCGACGACGAGGCTGTCCTTGACCGTCTCGGAGAAGGGTTTGGAGCTCACTGAGCTCTTTGTCTTCTTCGAGGCGTTGGACTCCTCGTCTACGGACCTGCGTCTCTTGGGCGCAGAGTCTATCGCGACTACGGATTGGCCCCCAGCTTGGTTTGGTAAACCAGATCGACTCGGTGTGTCGTTAGTGTGGGAGCGATACTTTCGAGGAGAGGGATTCACTCTCTGATTCGTGGGTTGGCGAGTGCCCCGGGTGGAGGACTGGCGTGAGCCACGGGTGGAAGGGTGGCGTGTGCCACGGGTGGTTGGGTGGCGTTGCCCACGGGTAGCGAAGTGCCGCAGAGGCTTTAGCTTCATTAGCTCGCTGAACTGTCGGGCAATGTCAGTTGCCCAGACGTGGGATTCCCGCACTTCATTGTTAACTGCCTTACAAATTTTATTAAATCTATTCTTTAAGCTGAGATTATGTGGATGCTTATAACATCTCTTTCGTAACTTTTGGTTGAGTTTGATTTTTTTAAGAAGAGAAGTATTTATCCATGGCTTCAATCTGATCTCTGATCTTTTTTTGAGAATGCTATGGGAACAATGAGAGATATACACCTTTAAATGTTTAATGAATAGATCGTATGCCTTTGAAGGGTTTACTTCAGAATAAACATCCTCCCAAACAGCATGAAGTAGTACAGAGTTTAGTTTGTTGAAATCAATTTTGCTAATTCTTCGAGCTGGGATAAACTTGTCTTTTATTTTACTTTTAAAGCTGTTAAATATAATACCCGTCATGCAGTGGTCTGTGATTTGCAGGTCAAAAACAATTGTAGCACAAGGATTTAAGGCTGTTTTAGAAAAACGTCCAAAAACATGATCAAGACAGGTTCCAGATTCTGATCTTGTTGGTTCGATGATATAAGATGCTAAACCATATTCAGACATAAGAGCACCGTACAAATCAGAAACGTAGCTAGAACTCAGCAAGTCTAAGTTGAAGTCGCCTAAAATTATAAGATTTGCCGCCCGCTCAATATGTAAAAAGGAAGAAAATTCATCAATAAAGAACTGAATTGACTCAGAGTGAAATCTATAAACACCAATAAAGGTGATCAATTCATTACATATACAGTAAGAAATTTTTAAAATGTCAGCACTTTTCAGACTATAACAATTTACATCACACTGAAACAAATCGCGTACAAAAACTCCTACTCACCCCGCAGAATACGAATCATTAGGACACGCATAAAAATTATAATTTGGTAAATTATATTCATCGATTTCGCAAGAATAAATCCAAATCTCAGACAAAAAGCTTATATCAGGTAAATTTATGAAGGCATCAAGATTGGAAATCAATAAATCAAAATTACGCCGCAGACTACGAATGTTTTGATGAACTACATAGAAAGTTTTGAGATCATTTGAGCTAGAGCTAAATATGCTATCACGAATGTTTCTTATAATAGGTATGGTGAGGTTGTTGTTAATAAGATCAAAATTAATATTATTAAATATCATAATCAAAAAATAAAAATTCAGTTATTTGAAATTTTAGCTAAATCATCAAAAGATCTAATTACAATAACCTTACCATTTTCAACCTTTCTAAGAAGCAATTGAGAATTTTTAAACCATAAATACTTAAAGTTGTTTTCAGCTCTTAATTTTTTTGCGGCCATATACAGGGCTCGGGTGTATCTCGTCAAACAATTATTAATATAGATGTTCTTCTCTTTATCGCCATCAAAAAGTGAAGCATTCAATTTCTTATTTGCGGCTCTCTTACTTGCCATAACCTTCTCTTTGACTTCAATTGACGAAAATTGAACACACAAAATGCCTCTCTCTTCATTAGATCTTGGATTCCTAACACGTTTAACATAGCATTTCTTTATTTCTTCAGGAGAGACTGCTACATTCAAGGCAACATTACATATTTTCTGCACACACGCAGGAGCATTCTCATTGTTTACGTTTGGAATGCCCGCTATTTCAATAGCATTCTCCATCAGCTGCTGCTCACTCCAGTTCAATTTGCACTCAAGTCCAATTATTTTTTGTCTCAGCTCCACGTTCTCTTCTCTCAGCTCTTGAATAGTAGACAGAAATTCGGTGTTGATTTTTTTTATGTTTATAATCTCCTCGTACAAGAGTTGAAGAGTGATCGGGCCGTTATGTAGTAGTGATGCACTTGAAGAGGCTGGTGCGGGCGATGACATTAACAGCTGTTGTTGCTCATCATACTGCATATATGCCGTTGATGCTTTTGGAAGAACTGCTGCATGCTGCTGTTGGTGGTGTTTAGTGGTTTTTTGTTGTTGTTGAACCTTTACCAGCTTTGGATGTCTTACTGCAGGTTTTTGTTGGTGTTCAAGTGGCTTTTGCTGCGACTGCGATTTAGCGACCATTGACCCTACGGGTTGTTGTTGTAGAGATTTACGCCGTAGCGCAGAGCACTTGTCACATCGATATTTAATGCCATTTAAATTCATATACTCTTTATCGGAAGTATTAATATTTACACATGCGCAGTGAAAGATGCAAGAGCAATCAGAGCAGGTGATTTTAGATGCATCACTTCGCTCTATTTTTTCTTCGCAAGCCACGCAGTTCATTTTTATTGATTAACTTATTTTAGGACGATTTAAATTCAAGAAATAAGCGCGCACCCCACGACACTATTAAAGAAAACACGTCCGGTCTTGATGACAATCAATCAATCAACCAATGTACGAAAAGCCGTCTATTTATTTTTCAAAGTCCTATGGAGGTATCACAATACTCTAAGCCAGGCTCATATGATCATCAGTTCCTGCGACTCAAATGCCTCATATATATGTAGTGATGAAAGTCGTTCGAACCCTCTTATGGAAATTTTTGTTCTTCCAGAGCTTTCAATAAGAATCAAAGCGTGTGTATTCAAAGCCAAGCTCCTCATCTTATGGTCACTCAAAATCGTTATAAAATGAACAGTATTATGCCAAACCCTACTCAAAACCATAGCTCGACCATCCAGCCAGTTTATTCGCCAATTGAATATGGTATCCCTGCCACATGCAACCTCCGACCTTCACCAAAACCATTCTATTCATCACAATTTTCGAATTATCGTATAACGCCTGATGATATGATGCAACCGCTGTGAGATATGCAGTCGCAAGGTGTTCACATGGGGACCTGCATTGCGATTGATCGGGAAACTACTGACTGCCCAAAACTTGGCTTGGGCCAGTAGCGCAACAATCAAGTTCGTGATGAAGTGCTTACTTTACCTCCTAGTGGTGGTCCCCGGGCAACTATACGTATAAACCCTTATACGTATAGGCCAAAATTGTAAGTGCGGGTTGTCTAGGGCCTTGATTCTAGGCTAGGTAACGTGGGCCAGCAACCTGCGTTACTGAAACCAGCTCGCTACTGAAACCGACACTATGCCTCGGATAAGGACTGATCACATGTTGACGACTTTTGGCTATTGTACCCGGACAAAGATAGGTTTCTGGAATGTAAAGACGCTCCTCGACTCGGGAAGAGAAGGTCCTTACAATGCCAGATTCCTCCAACTGGAAAAGGAATTCATGCGATATAAACTGGACATTTTGGGGGTAAGTGAAGTAAGATGGTTAGAAGCGGGCGAGTACCAGTCTCCAACGCGTAACACTGTACTACTCTATTCTGGAAGACCATCCGGAAGTCCGCGGGAATATGGAGTCGGACTACTGCTAACAACAACAGCACGCAAGGGCCTGATTTCCTGGCAGCCTCATGGTGATAGGATTTTGACGGCCAGATTCCGGACTAGAGTACGACGCGTCACCATCATACAGTGTTACGCCCCAACGAATAGTTCGTCTGAGGACGAAAAGGAGAGCTTCTACAATCTCTTAAGCGCCGTCTTCAACACAACACCAAATGGAGACATTGTCATAGTGATGGGGGATTTGAATGCCAAGGTAGGCAGCGACAACGAAGGGCTCAAGCATGTAATCGGGAAGCATGGACTAGGCAACCGCAATGACAACGGCGAAAGGTTTGTGGATTTCTGCAATGCCAACCGCCTTGTGATAGGTGGCACCATGTTTGAGCACAAGACCTGCCACAAAGTCAGCTGGGTTTCCAATGACAGGCAAGCAACCTCCAACCAAATTGACCATTTTGCTATCAGCCGCCGCTTTAGAAGCAGTCTCCTGGACGTCCGAAACAGACGAGGGGCAGATGTGGGGATAGTACGTGATCACCATCTTATGATAGCTACTCTCCAACTACGCACTGCTGCAGTTCGAAGATCCCACGACAACACAAGAATGCCCAGGTTCAACATCGATAGACTTAGTGATCCCTCAGTGCGCCAACAATTAAGGGAGCACTTTTCGCAAGGTGTGGAAGCAATCAGCAGCTCAATGCCCGCAACCATCCAAGACCATTGGTGTGCTGTGAAAAATGTTTTTACATCTGGTGCTGAAAGAATTGTCGGTCGATCGCAGGGAAGACATAGGGCGTGGCTTTCCGAGGATACCTGGAGACGGATTGACGAACGAAAACACCTAAAAGCTCGCGTTGCAGCTACCCCAGCAGCAGGGAGAAGCGAGTTAGAGTCCCTATATCGCATGAAGATGAGAGAAGTTCAGCGTAGCGTACGACGTGACAAGCGCAACTACATCAACGCGCTGGCTACAGAAGCAGAAGAAGCTGCACGGAGGTGCGACAGCAGGACTGTCTACAGAATCACGAAAGAGCTGACAGGTGGTCGCAGCTCCAGCCAACACCCAGTGAAAAGCCTAGACGGCTCCTTGCTCATTTCGGATGAGGACCAGCTCAAGAGATGGAAAGAGCATTTTGCTACGGTTTTGAACCGTGTATTCGCTAGCGACATGCTCCCAAATCAGACTGAGATGCCCGAGGTGAGAAGTTCCCGAATACGCACCACGACTCCCAGTAAAGATGAGATCATTACCGCGATCAAGGCACTCAAAACCAACAAGGCGGTAGGACTTGACGGTATTCCAGCAGAGCTCTTACGAGCAACGCCAACAACATCGGCTGAGCTTCTGCTTCCACTTATAGATAGAGCTTGGGAAGCTGAGAGCTTTCCTAACGAGTGGAAAAAGGGAATGATCGTCAAGCTTCCTAAGAAAGGAAATTTAATGGAGTGCGGAAACTGGAGGGGTATCTGCGTGCTGCCTGCTGTAGCTAAGATAATAGCTAAAATCATCCTTGAGCGAATCAAACAACATCTCGAAGACACACTCGATGCCGAACAAGCAGGTTTCCGCTCTGGATCCTCCTGTGCCGACCACATCAACACCCTGCGGATTATCATCGAACAGTGTGTTGAATATCGATCGCCACTGCAACTGCTGTTCATCGATTTTGAGAAGGCGTTCGATAGTGTCAACAGGGAGTTTATTTGGCGTGCCTTACGCAGGAGAGGCATTCCCGATAAACTAATTGCTATTATCAAAGCTACATATGAAGGCTCCAAATGTCACGTTCTGCACAGGGGAAGGTTGTCTGAGGAATTTGAGATCCAAAGTGGGGTAAGACAAGGCTGTATCCTTTCACCAATATTATTCCTATTGGTGATTAGCGATGTGCTTCATGCAGCTTTGTCGACGGGAAACGGAGGAATTCGATGGACTCTTACATCTCAACTGAAGCATCTTGACTACGCAGACGATGTATGCTTACTCTCCCACAGAATTATGGACCTCCACCAAATGACAGCAGATGTGGAGAGGGAGGCAGGTGTCGTCGGGCTGAAAATTAATACGACAAAAACTAAAATCATCAGCCTTGGAACTAACTCATCGGCTCAAATATGCATTGCTGGACAACCGGTAGAGAGAGTAGAGGATTTCCAGTATCTTGGGAGTATTGTCTCGACCGATGGTGGAACCGAACTGGATATAGCCAACAGGATCGCCAAAGCAAAGTCCGCGTTCGGGATGTTGTCCAAAAGATGGCGAAGCAATGCAATCAGTTTGAGCACCAAAATAAGACTGTTCCGCTCCAACGTTGAATCCGTGCTGCTATATGGTTGCAGCACGTGGAGAGTGACCACTACTATCACCAGAAAGCTGCAAACGTTCGTTAATAGGTGTCTGCGCAATATCTTAAGGATTTTCTGGCCCAATCGTATCTCTAACGAACACCTTTATGAGAGAACGGGTCAGGAACCAATAGGCACAACTATCCAACGGCGGAAGTGGCAGTGGATTGGTCACACGTTCCGAAAGGGTGACAGCTCCATAGCGAACCATGCTATGCAATGGAACCCTCTAACTCAGGATGGCAGAAGACCTGGCGGTCCGCGGAAAACATGGCGCAGAACAGTCGAGAAGGAGGCACGGCAGTTAGGGAAAAGTTGGGGAGAACTCAGACACATTGCCAGAATCCGTACACGATGGCGCGTAGGCGTAGTAGAGGCCCTAGGACCCACAAGGGGATACAGGACATAAGAAGAAAGAAGAAAGAAAAAGGTGTTCACAGTGAGGTTATGGCGTATCGTTCTATGGACACCCCGATGGAACATTACAACTTTGAGTCTCCACGTGAAATGGATCACGAGCAACAGCAGCAGCCGCAATACAAAGCTGTGGGTGGACCTATTAAATCGGACTTTTCTGCAAATTAACAAGAAGCACCAATATTGCAAGCAGCGTATCCACCCTCATCATATGCTCCGTCTGCAGTTTATGGCTCATCGTATTCCCCAGCTGTTCTTCGTATGCTCCAATGATTTCACCATGATCCAGCTTTTCAAGATTTACCGTGACCTTTGCTAGCGTGTAGCGCACCAAGACAGTCCAGTAGCTTAAATATACTAAGCCTTAAATCACTTGTTTTTTTTCTTTTTTTAATATTATATATATATTTAAATTAATGAAATAGTTCAAACTTTGACTTAAATTCAAATAAAAAGATCAAGAAAAAAAAATATATATACATGAAATATTTATATATATAAAAATATTACATAATATTAAATAAAATGTTGTGCCTCAGTCACGACGTTAGCGAATGACTTCGGTTGTTCGACCTGCAAAGTGGTTGCACTATGTTCTCAACAATGCTGAGCATTAACACTTTCATTTACGCAGCAATATTGCCTCTGCTTTCGCACGGCACGACAGATCAAGTAACAGGCAGCCGCTGACGCAGCATTACGACCCAGATCGAGTTCACATTGGAACTGGAGTTCAACGACGAGTCGTAATTCTACAAGTGAGCTGTCGGGTGGTTCTTGGTATTCTCTAAACCTTTACAGGATCACTGGCGCGATCAAAGCACTTAAAGCCAACAAGGCGGTAGGACTTGACAGTATTCCCGCATAGATCGTAAGAGCAGCACCAACAACGTCGGCTGAGCTACTACTTCCACTTAAAGAGAGAGCTTCGAAAGCTGTGAGCTTGTCTTACGAGTGGAAAAAGGGAATGATGTCAAGCCTCCTAAGAAAGTTTAATAGAGTGCGGAAACTCGAGGGGAATCTGCGTGCTGCCTGCAGTAGCTAAGATAATAGCTAAAATCATCCTGGAGCGATTCAAACAACGTCTCGAAGACACACTCGATGCCAACCAAGTAGGTTTCCGCTCTGGATTCTCCTGTGTCTACCACATCAACACCCTGCGGATTATCATCGAAGAGTGTGTTATGCCTGAAACACAATATCACCTCGACCTCGGTTTTGCTCCCGTTACGTCTCATCCACCTTGAGAGCGCATTGAATGTTTGTTGTCAAGCAAAGCTGTCAAAGCAAAGCAAAAGTTCAGCTCATCTCAACTTCTGCATTGGGTTAGAGTGTCGTTACGTAGCATAACGTTTTTCTTTACGACTAAAAATACGTGAGGTCGAGGTGGAAGCGACATTGTGATAGGATACATTGATTTTCTTTAGTTCAACTCTAGACGTCAGGCGAAGCCGAGGTCGAAGCGCTGTTGTGTTTCAGGCATTAAATATCGATCGCGACTTCACCTGCTGTTCATTGATTTAGAGAAGGCGTTCGATAGTGTCAGCAGGGAGTTTACTTGGCGTGCTTACGCAGGAGAAGTATTCCCGATAAATTAATTGCTATTATCAAAGCTACATATGAAGGGCCCAAATGTCACGTTCTGCATAAACGGAGGCTATCTGAGGAATTTTAGATCCAAAGTGGAGTAAGGCAAGGTAGTATTCTTTCACAAATAATATTCCTAATGTGACTAACGATGTACTTCGTGCAGCTTTGTTCACCGGAAATGGAGGAATTCGATGAGCCCTTACGTCCCAACTGAAACATCGTGAGCACGCTGACGATGTATGTTTACTCTCTCACAGAATTATGCCCCTCCACCAAATGACAGCAGATGTGGAGAGGGAGGCAGACGTCGTTGGGCTGAAAATTAATACGACAAAAACTAAAATGATTAGCCTTGGAACTAACTCATCGTAGAGGATTTCCAGTATCTTGGGAGTATTGTCTCGACCGATGGTGGAACCGAACTGGATATAGCCAACAGAATCGCTAAAGCAAAGTTCGCGTTCGGGATGCTGTCCAAAGTATGGCGACGCAATGCAATCAGTTTGAACACCAAGCTAGGACTGTTCCGCTCTAACGTTGAATCCATGCTGTTATATGGATGCAGCACATGGAGAGTGATCACTACTATCACCAGAAAGATTTTTTTTTTTTTTTTTTTTTTTTTTTTTCCCGAGGGTTGGTGAAAAATCTTCCATAGACACTATGAGAATAGCAAGCGCGTGCTCATAGTAGTGTCAGATTCTTACTGACTAAAAAAACACCACCCTTCGATATAAATTTGTTAGATATCGCAACTAAGTATTAACTTATCAAGCAATTTTTCTTTCACGAAATAAAAAAGTTTGGGTTACTTTCCACTGAAAGATCCTGCATGTTCCGCAATCTAAACGCGGTTTATCATTATCTCTCCAAGTCAAAGGGTTTCGTCCTTTGTAGTCGGCGCAATAAATTGCTCTCATCCAATATTTGTAGGACTGTATTGTTGACATGTTCGATTAGTCGGTTTCTATGCTTTCTCGCGAAGCTTCTAGTTTCAGCTTCGATTGTCGGAATTCCGAGATCCCTGTGGATATCGTCGTTTCTAATATACCACGGTGCTTGGACAATTTCTCTTAGCACTTTATTTTGAAAAGTTTGTAAAATATTGGCATTTGTTTTCTTGGTACAACCCCAAAGTTGTATACCGTAGGTCCACACCGGCTTTAGCACTTGCTTCTATAAAAGCAGTTTGTTCTCAGTACTGAGCTGGGAATGTTTTCCGAGTAACCAGTACATTTCTCTATATTTGATTTCGAGTTCTTTTCGTTTCATTTTCACGTGCGAATTCCATTTCAGTCTTGCGTCGAGTGTCATTCCCAGGTATTTGGCCTCGTTTGCAAAAGGTATTCGGGCCGAGTTTAGGAAAATTGGCAAGTTATTAGTTTTCTTGTAAGTGAAATTCACGTGAACAGATTTAGATTCGTTGAGGGCAACCCGCCAGTCCCTCATCCATTCATTTACTTTATTTAGCGCGTTTTGCAGTTTTTCAGTCGCTTCTTCGATTGTTTTACCTACTGCTAGTATAGCGGTGTCATCGGCAAACGTAGCTAGGATAGTGCCATCTTCTTTTGGTATATCTCGAGTATATAACAGATAGAGAAGCGGCCCAAGAACGCTTCCTTGTGGTACGCCGGCCGAAATTTCTTTGAGCTGCGAATATTCGATTACATGTCTAACACGGAAGAGTCTATTCTCCAGATATGATACTAGAATATCGTATAAGCATACAGGGAGAACTTGTCGTAGTTTGGATTTCAAGCCATCATGCCACACCTTATCAAAGGCCTGCGAGACGTCAAGAAATAAGCTTGAGCATATCTTTTTTTCTTCAAATGCTTTCTCGATTACGTCAGTAATTCTATGCACCTGGTCAATCGTCGAATGCTTACTTCTGAACCCAAACTGGTGGTCAGGGATAAGATTATTTTCTTCTATAACCGGTTGGAGACGCCTTAGTAATATCCTCTCGAAAATTTTGGATATGACTGGAAGGAGCGAAATTTGTCTATACGATTTTACCTCATTTGCCGGTGTTCCTGGTTTTAAGACCATTATTACTTCCGCAATTTTCCATTGGCTCGGAACGTGTTTTAATCTAAGCGCAGCATTTACAATATAGAGAAGCTTAATCAAAGCTTTTCTAGGTAAAACTTTGAGAATTTCTCCGGTGATTAAATCATAACCAGGAGCTTTCTTAGGTTTTAGAATCTGGATCTCATTTTTGAGTTCCCTAAGCGTTGCACTTGTGAGTGTTAAATTGCCAGATGGTAAATCCGGCCTATTGACGTTATCGTAAACCACTTGACTATCGTACGGTTTAAAGGTTTCTTCCAGGTGGGCCGCAAAGACGTCCGCTTTTTCTTTATCTTCCCTTGCCCATTCATTTTGATTCAATTTAATTGGCGGCGCGGAGACTTTGGGCCTTTTGGTGCCTTTTATGGCTTTCCAAAGTGAATAATTGGAATCTTTTTTCGCTGTTAAACTTTCAAGGTAAGATCCTATTGCACGATTCTTAAAATCCTTAATAGTTTTCTTCAACGAATTGCACAGACGATTCAAGTGTGTTTTATGCTGCGGAGCACGACTCTGTTGCCATTTTTTACGCGCTTTTCGTTTTTCCTTGACCAATTCCTTTATTTCCGGAGGATATCGTAAGCCGTATTTGTCCGGCGTTTTCCTTGGAATGGGAGTATTATTCCAAGAGGCGAGCTGTACGATCTCGACGAAGCGATCAACTTCAACCTCAAGTTCATAGGGTGTCGTAAGTGGAACGCTCAGTTCAACATTATCTTCAATTTCGTTCCTAAAACCTTCCCAGTTAGTTGTTCTACCAGTTAATCTCGCTGGCTCTAGGTTATAGACTAGTTTTTCGCTCAATGTCAAAATAATTGGGGAATGATCAGACGACAGATCAAAACTCTCTTTGACTTTTATGCGGTTGGTAGATATTCCTTTCACAACGAAAAAATCTATCAGATCAGGTATTTTTGAAGTATCAGTTGGCCAGTAAGTCGGTTTACCCGTCGAATGGAAATCACAATTGTACTCCATACCTGCCCCATAGAGCATTCTACCTTTTTTCGAACTGTATCTTGAGCCCCAGAACGTGTGTTTCGCATTAAAATCGCCGCCAATAATAAAATTAGGTTTAAGCGATTCAAACATGTTAGTAAAATCACTTTTTTCAAGCGCAGAACGCGGTGGACAGTAGATAGACGAAATTTTAAGAGTACGCTGACTATTTTTAACTCGAATCGTGCACAGTTGCAAAGTTTCAAGCTCTATCTTTAGGTCTTCCGATTGCTCGATACAGTCTTTAATAAGCAAGGAAGATCCGCCTCTCGCTTTTCCCGAAGGGTGACAAGCGTGGTAATCATTATAGCCTTTTATTTTTAAAAGCGATTCCTTTTTGATGTGGGTTTCAGAAATCAAGCAAATATCAATATCTTTTTGGCGCATAAATATTTCTAATTCGTCAAGTTTTTGCAAAAGTTCGTTTGCATTCCAAGTACATATTTTCAACATTCGTTTGTCATTCATGTTCTAGTTGAAGTGCGCGTTTTCTGTGAATTATTTTCAAGCTTAACCAGCCTATCGAGAATAATTTTATTTATTTTGCCTTGTTCTTCAAGTTTCGCGAGAAAAACTGAGAAAACATGAGAAAAGGGGTCGGTCGAAATTTCAAGGTTTTTTGGTTTTTCGGAAGCCACGGCCTGAGCATAAGATTGCATTGCTGCTGTCCGAGGGTCATTACCCGGTGGCTTTTCTAATCTTAGCTTTTCAGTACCGTTTCTTTTAAGAGCAGAGGTCGAGGGCTTTTCTGTTGTCAATCTTTCCCTCACCTTTTTGTGCTCTGAACCCGGTAGTTGTAGTTTGCCTACTTTCTACGGCGCGATCTTACGCTTTGGTTTAGTTTGCAATTTTGATTTTATATTTAGTGGCTTAAGGAACGCATCTCTCCGTTTTTGCAACTCCTTAGCTACTTCACAGCCTCTATAATTTGCCGGGTGCTTTCCCTTACAATTAACACATGTTGCAGAGGTTTGTTTGTTTACTCCACAAACTTGGGAGCGGTGATTTCCGGCGCATTTCACACATCGTGGTTCTTTTCGACAATACGTTTGCGTATGATTGAATCCTTGGCATCGTTTGCACTGAGGTATCAATCTTGTATTCTTGCGCATGGGTTCGATTTTGACTACGACATTCAGAATTGTTCTTATTTCGTAAATCTTATCCAAACTCTCAGCTTTATCAAAAGTTAGCATAAAAAGAGGAAGCCCGCGCTTTACCGTCGTTTCCTCGCCTTCCAATTTTTGTTTTTCCCGTTTAATTAAATTTACTGCATCGACGATTTTAAAGTTTTTGTTTTTCAAATCGTGAACAACATCTTCCTTTAAGCATGAGGCATGAAGTCCTCTAGCTACGACTCGTATCGGTCTTTCAGATTTATTTTCGTAAGTATACCACTGAGTCTTTTCAGTATTCAGTT
Organism: Brachypalpus laphriformis; assembly: GCA_945910035.1. NCBI lineage: Eukaryota > Metazoa > Arthropoda > Insecta > Diptera > Syrphidae > Brachypalpus > Brachypalpus laphriformis. Next base: position 227,181,822 of record OX246753.1, on the reverse strand, counting down.
TATTAGATACTAAGCGGTAACTGTCTGAGTCCTTTACGTTTACTTTCCATTTGTTGTTGTTGAGCGATGTTACTTCAAAATCGGATAGCAACAGAGGTTTAAGAATAGAATGCAGTTTATTATAGTCTGCAATTCCGATTACGTATATTGGCGGCGGTGATCGTACCTTAGTTCGTGGATTTTCTTCGCCACATGTGTTTATTTTGTCACGCTGTTCGTTATCTTTTCGCTCATTTTGCATGTTTTCTTGCATCGTTACCATTTCGGGTGAAGAACCAGCTTTTCGTTTCTTCACTGGTCGTTTTTTTAGAATCCAGTTAGTTTCCCGAGCTAGTTCGTCTTCATCCGTTTGATAATCAGTGTTATCAGGGACGTTTGAACTCGCAGCAGACTCATTACAAGGTTTCGCTATATCCTTAAAGGCTTTATTTTCTGCTTTAAGTACATTTAATTCTTTTCTTAGTTCTTCGCAGAGAAGTTCCATTTTACTTAGCCTGGTCCGGAGTTCCATATTTTCGTCCGTAAGGCTTTGAATTTTCGTTGAAGTCCGTTGTTCGTGCGCCGACACTATCGATGTCGCCGGACTTCTAGTTCCGCACGTTTTTATTGTAGATCTTAATGGTGGAGATCTAACTACCCTGGTACCTTTTTTAAAAGGGTCAGATGAACGCAATAAATAAGTGCCTGCGCACCTAATAGTTCTAAGGACTATTTAGCCCAATCGTATCTTTTACGAACATCTCTACCAGAGAACGGGGCTGAAACCAAAAGGCACAACCATCCAACAGTGATAGTGGTAGTGGATTGGTCACATGTTCCAAAAATGTGACAGTTCCATAGCTAACCATGCTAAGTAATGGAAACATTTAGCCTAGGATGGCAGAATACCGAGGAGAACATGGCGCAGTACAGTCGAGAAGGAGGCACGGTAGTTGGGGAAAAGTTGGGGAGAGCTGAGACACGTTGCCAGAAAGCGTACACAATGGCGCGTAGGCATAGTAGAGGCCCTAGGACCCGTAAAGGGATACAATACATGAAGAAGAAGAAAAGATTATTTGCTTAGTAAAGAACTAAACCAGACTTTATCAAAAGCTTTTCAAATTTCTAGTCCAACTTCTTTTGATTCGCCATGTTGTTTAATAGCTAGATCCGTGGATGGGTTACATAACTCAGTAGGTCTCCTATTGAATGGCATCTACGAAAACCATACTGCCGGTCACTTATTAGTCTATGACCCTCTGTATATTTGATAATATCGGCGTTTATGGTGTTTAGAAAGCACGGCTATATGGTGGTAATTTTGCGACAGGCACTTCTTTCTCTTTTTGGGGAATCGGTTGGATGCGGGCTGTTTTCCAGCACAATGGAAAAGTTTTCTGTAATTAAGATAAAGAGAACAGTTTCGGTGTATGTACAGTTTTTTTTCCGGCTAGTGATCTGTGCTCTTTTACTAGGGAAGGAAAAAAAAAAACAGAAGTTGTTGCTAATCGTTTTTGCCATTGACCAACATGGACGTGATCCATTGAAAAAGTTTGTTCGTGACTATCTGATTATGTTTTCTCTTTGTTGTATTAATAGTTAGATTGCATCTGTTTCACAAGCTCACGAAGTCAACTCTCCTCTGTTTCACTGCCACTGCCACTGCCTATAGGCTCTGCTTTTTGAGGCGACAGCTTGCTCACAGTATCTGTTGAACCATGGTTTTCTTGGACCTGATACTTTAGTATAATGAAGAATATATGGATCCAGAGAAAAATAGCTTCAATGATGGCTTCTGTCTGTACACTCGTTGACATCGGTATCTAAGCTTCTAGCATCTACAATAGAATTAAAGCAAAAAACTCTCTAAGACCGAATGAATAACAGCTTATAAGACCCACCAACCCATTGCACTTACGTCCCTTCTTTTCAAGATCATTGAAATGCTAATAAATTGTCAGATTATGACATATCTTAATTTACGAAACCTCCTCAATGACCGGCAGCATGGTTATCGTAGCAACAGGTCCACTGGTGATTTGATGGCATATCTCACCGAGAAGTAGAACCAATCTCTTCTTCAATGAATTAGAAATTACTTTTCGGGCCGTTCAATACAAGTTGCCTTGGATGGCTTCAAGTCTGCCCTGTTCCCCAGGGCTCCCCTTTGTCGCCGACTCTCGTTTTAATTTTTATAAATGACCTCTTATCTGTAACTTCTAATTCAGTCCAATCTTTCGCTTATGACAGTACCTTCAGTTTTTCATATTTGTTCCCTAACTCACGTGCCTGCTCTTCGGACGTTTTTTTGATGCGCAGGTATGGTAACAATTCTATACTTGATGCTTGTACGAGTTTTGCCACATTCCATGCTCCTGCATGTAGTGTCCGACCGAAGCTTCGGCTTCGGCTTCGGTCACATTCGGCTAAAAAAACTACAATCGGCTAAACCTTCGGCTTCGGCCAAAATAGGATGAAGATTTGACCGAAGCCGAAGGTTTAGTTTATTGGTTGCCGTGTGTCGTGGTAGGCGCCGAAAATTACTGATTGGATAAATGTTTTTTATTATTGCTAATGAATTACTTGTTTTTTGGTTATTAATGAGTTATTTCTTATTTTGTTTTGAACTATTTACTATTTCAATAAAATATTAAAATTGATACTAGTTTAATTTGTTATTATTTTTGAAAAGTTAATTTATCCCGTTAGTTTGCTTATTGCACGCATACATTCCAGAAAACATTCCAAAATCATTATTTTATTCACTTTTAGTCAATCTTAAACGGAAATTCTTTAAGTTATTAAAGCTTCGGCTTCGGCTTCGGCTTCGGCCGAAGGTTGGTGTTTAGCCGAATATTCGGCTTCGGCTTCGGCTTCGGGTAGAAATCGACCTTCGGTCGGACACTACCTGCATGGTTATGTGCTAAAAAAAACCCCTCCTATTTCTCTGTCCTGTTGTTCCCCTGCGGCACCGCCAGTCAAGGTATTCATTCGCAGTAGCAGGTTTGACATTTCGTCCTTTCGTATCTCCTCTAAATATTTGCGCGTTGTTGTTGTGGTGGCTTGTATGTGCGTATTTCCGTCTGCCTGTGCATTTTCGTAGGTATATTTTGGTATACAGTCGAGAACGGATAAGCGGAAAACGGATAAGTGGAAAAATCGCATAAGGGCAACGACTTTAGATGCCCCTAGCCATTTCACGCGATTTCTATACTAATTTGTTCGTATAAGTGCAAAACGTTTAAGTGCAAATTCCTCATAAGTGAACAACTTTTCAAAACCCCGAATAAAGCTTTCTACTGTTTTTAAAACGGATAAGTGGAAATGCAAATTTAACTTTTTTTTTACATTATTAAGGAATTAAGTGGTAACACTTACCACATGGGTATGAAATAGGACTAAAACAGTTCGACTGACATAAATAGCAGTTTGTATTTCAAATGCATCTGCCATTGCCCTTAATTTCTCGCATTAAAATGTTCACGTGTCAACAGTGTTTTTTATTATTTTAAACAAATTGCTACTGCAAAAATGTTCACTCAAATTAATTACCCTTAGTATATGTCAAAAGCGAAGAACCAAAGAACTTCTTTTTTGGTTTTGTTTTCAATTACTTTTTCTTTGATTAGCTCAAGCTTTTGACTTATAAATGAATAAATAAATATTTGGCACAACAGCTCTTTAAGTGTCAGAGCCCAGCTTTTCGCAACCACTCATGTTGTGTGCGTTATTTTTTTTCACACGAATGGAATGGACCTACAGTTTAGTGCCGTATCCGAAGGGCAATCTGTTTTGAGAAGCTTTCTCGAGACAACAATACTCTCTGATAGTTATCAGACGAGGTGGGACCGTGAAACAACTTTTTGGTCTTCTCTGGAATTCGAACTTGGAACTTCACGCGCAGTGGTCCGACACACTAACCAATTACGCTACGGAGCCCCACTAGTAGAAGTATGTATCAATAATGGTATTTTGGATATAATATCTACATGGACGTATGTACAAATGTATATACATATACAGATGTGCCATTATATACTTAGCTCAAAATGGAATCCGATTTCTTTGTCGTTGTGTTGTTTTTGTTTTTTTTTTTTTAATTTTCACTTTTTTTTTAATAAAAAAATTCCAATTAGTATAAATATAAATACTTTCTTTTTTGAGTGTGAAAATACGGCGTAAATACGGTGCACCTTACTATGTAAGTACATATAAGTGCAAAAATGTGCACTTACGGATAAGCGTAAAAATGTACACTTATGGATAAGTACACAGACCATATGGTATAAGTGCACAACAAATCGATGCCCGGACGTTGTGCACTTTACTCCCACGATTTTACACTCGTCTGGTATTTCAAGACGAAAAACGCCATCGTACATGATGCTCCATAGCATCGGTCCCAGGGCCGAACCCTGTGGTACTCTTTTACACCGTCATCGGCGTCATATAGCAACACTCTCTGACGAAAATAGTTCTTCACAATTTCTCTGATGTAAATTGGTACTCTGATATTTCGCTGCGCTTCCAGGATGAGCGGTGTTGAAAGCGTTCTTAACGTCTAGTGTTATGACGCAACAGTACCGCTTTGCACAGTAGTGTACCATCCGGTCCAGTGGCTTTTTTATTGCCAAATCGGTTGCATGTCTTAAGAATCTCTTCTCGTGTTATCCTAGGAATTTATTGTACTGCTGTGGTTGACCCGTTCTCCAGAAGAATTTCCCGTTGCCTTAGAAATAGGCCTTCAACTAATTGTTGCACTATATCTGTGGGCCGGCTGGCAACAATCCTTATCCCAACCCTCCACGTGGATGCCAGCCGGTAATAACCACCACAGTAGTCTTGAGCGATGTCAAGATGGGGTTAGCTAATGTCAAGGAGCATTGTATAGGATTCTTAACTCCTCAATAGTTTAATCCTCTACACATGCTTTTTGACCATCGGATCGAGGTACTTGATTTCAGTGGTGGTGTGAGCGCTCCAATGCAGGAAACTGTGCCCAAGAATGCAAGGCTGGGGTTAAACCAGTCTCTAACGAGCTCCTTCAGACGCATGGGCGGGGTCTGTCGTATTTTTGCCTTATCCCGAAAAATCGGCGTTGTCGGAACTAATCTAATTTCCGTTTTACTCGTGGGACCAAAAATAAAAAATAAAAAAGAATCCAATAAAAAATACAAAAAAAAAAATTAAAACCCGAGTGGGAAGCTAGAACCTTGAGATGAATTCCATTCAAGGCGCGCTCCTCGAACCCTCTATACCATCAACTTCGGCAGCAGCGCAGGACACTCGCCTTAGCGCCCATAAGTGCGCTGTACACAACCGGAAATCAGCCAGCAACCGCAAGAAAAGTGCATACCAGAGGGCTATCTTTATTCTGGGTAAAATTACCAAGAACGAGTGCTCATAGTAGTATCAGATTCTTACTTACTGACTAAAAACTACCACCCTTCGATATAAATTTGTTAGATATCGCAACTAAGTAATAACTTATCAAGTAATTTTTCTATCAGGAAGTAAAACGTTGGGCAGGTTACTTTCCACTGAAAGATCCTGAATGTTCCGCAATCTAGACGCGGTTAATCATTATCTCGCCAAGTCGAAAGGTTTCGTCCTTTGTAGTCGGCGCGATAAATTGCTCTCATCAAAAATTTGTAGGACTCTATTGTTGACATCTCCGATTAGTCGGTTTCTATGCTTTCTCGCGAAGCTTCTAGTTTCAGCTTCGACTATCTCTTTTAGCACTTTATTTTGAAAAGTTTGTAAAATATTCATATTCACAAATACACGTGGTACCGTCAGAGTCTTCAGCAGAAGTCGCTGATCGATTTCTTTGTGGTACCATCGTGTCTGAAGAAAATGGTTTGTGATGTTCGCGTATTGAGAGGGGCCGAACTGTCAACTGATCATCACTTAGTGCTGTGCAAATTGTATCTTAGCGAGAGAGTGCCTCCCCTACCAAAGCGTTAACCAAGGATGGTTACACGCATACGATGGGAGAGGTTACAGGACGATGAGATACGGGAGACTTTTGCGCGGCAAATATCTGAGAGGTTTGAACGAATTCCAACTGTTCCATCAAATGTAGAGGAAGAATGGCAACTGTTTTCAACAGCGGTTATTGCCTCTGCGGGAGATGTTTGTGGAGTGAAGCGGCTTGGTGTGGCGGCTGGTGGTGAGAAAAGAATGCTTGGTTTAAAACGCCCGGAGTTCAAGAAGCCATCAGAGAGAAGAAGAGAGCCTTTAAGGTGTGGATTCACTTGGGGAACTCCGATTCTCGAAATCGGTACACTGAGGCGCGAAGAACTTGCAAATTAGCTGTGAAAACAGCGAAAGAACAGTCTTGGAAGGAGTTTGGCGAGAAATTGGAACGTGACCACAGATCTGCAAATAAGATGTTCTGGCAGACCGTCCGCCGACTCAGAGGAAAAAAGTTGAATATCGTTGAAGGAGTCAAATCCAAAGACGGTAGACTTCTTTCCAATGAGGAGGACATCTTACGCAGATGGAGCGAGCACTTTTCAGAATTGCTCAATCCCGAACAGGGCACCGAAGATGACAGACCTATGGTCGAGAGTTGGGCGGAAAGTAGTCCTACGGTAGAGGAAGTAACTTTGGCGATCAAAGCGCTAAAAGTTGGCAAATCTGCTGGTTTGGATGAAATTCGGCCAGAAATGCTCAAGGCTTTAGGTAAAGAGGGAGTTCAATGGCTCTCGCGTGTCATTAAAGTGGCCTGAGAATGCGGTGAAACACCTGGTGATTGGCAAATGGGGGTGATAGTTCCTCTTTTTAAAAAAGGGGATAAAAGAGATTGCGCCAACTTTAGGGGTATACCTCTTTTAAGTCTCCCTGGAAAAGTCTTCGCTAAGGTGCTAGAAAAGCGTTCCAGAGCTGTGGTTGAGGACAGTTTGGGGGATGAGCAGTGCGGTTTTCGTCCCGGTAGAAGCACAACCGACCAGTTGTTCACTCTCAGAATGGTTCTCGAGAAGGCCTGGGAATATGCCAAACCTGTCTACACTTGTTTTGTGGATTTGGAAAAGGCATATGATAGGGCTCCTCGAGGCAAACTCTGGAGTGTTCTGCAGGAGTATGGGATTGCTGGTTCACTGTTAAGGGCGATTCAGTCTTTATATACAAACTGTAGAAGCTGTGTTCGGATAAACGGTGCTAAATCAATACCTTTCGCTGTGGGCGTTGGACTCCGCCAGGGGTGCGTTTTGTCACCTCTCCTCTTCATTGTATATATGGATTGGATGTTACAGCGCAGCCGTGGCGGGGAATGTTTCAAAGTGGGAGACCTAAGGATTAGTCATCTGCTCTTTGCGGATGATTTGGTTATCCTTGGGTCTTCTCAAACCGAACTTCAGCGCGCACTCGAAAGGTTTGTAGCCGTTTGTGATGATGCTGGAATGAAGATCAACGTGAACAAGTCAGAAGTAATGATCGTTTCCAGAAAACCCATTCAGCACACTCTGCATGTTAGTGGAGTCCCACTGAAGAAGGTGGAGAAGTTTAAGTACCTCGGGGTTTTATTCACGAGTGATGGGAGGAGCAATGCTGAGTTATACTGTAGAATTGGTCAGGCTGGATCAATTTTGAGAGAGCTTGGCCAATGTGTTATAAGGAAGGCCGAACTTAGTGTTCAACCTAAGCTATCGGTTTTTAACTCTGTGTATGTTCCAACTCTTACCTATGGTCATGAAATTTGGGTAGTGACCGAAAGAATAAGATCGCGGATACAAGCTGCCGAAATGAGGTTCCTTCGCGGTATTGTTGGAATAACTCGTAGGGATCGAGTGCGCAACACCAGAGTACGCGAGGCGCTCAACGTTGAGCAGCTACTTCTCTGAACGGAACGATCTATGCTTCGATGGTTTGGTCACGTAGTGCGTATGCCCCCAGACCGGCTTCCAATACGCGCCATGGTTGCCATGCCATCAGGTAGGCGACTTCGCGGAAGGCCTAGAAATAGATGGTTGGATCAAGTCCGACATCTCTCCTGGAGCCGCTTAGGGATTCCCCCTGATGAATTGGAGTCAATGGCGGAGGATCGAGAAGGATGGAGAGTCCAGCTGAGCATCCTACCCCCGCGACCCTCATGAAAGATGAGGGCCATTGAAAATGAACGAATGAATGTAAAATATTTGCATTTGTTTTCTTGGTACAAAGTTGTATACCGTAGGTACACACCGGCTTTAGCACTTGCTTGTATAAAAAAAGCAGTTTGTTCTCAGTACTGAGCTGGGAATGCTTTCGAGTAACCAGTTTGTTTCTCTATATTTGATTTCGAGTTCTTTTCGTTTCATTTTCACGTGCGAATTCCATTTCAGCTTTGCGTCGGGTGTCATTCCCAGGTATTTGGCCTCAATTGCAAAAGGGGGCAAGTTATTCGTTTTCTTGTAAGTGATATTCACGTGAACAGATTTAGATTCGTTAAGGGCGATCCGCCAGTCCCTCGTCCATTTATTTACATTATTCACTGCGTTTTGCAGTCGTTTCTTCGATTGTTTTACATACTGCTGGGATAGCGGTATCATCGGCAAACATAGCAAGGATAGTGCCATCTTCGTTCGGTATATCAGGAGTATATAACAGATAGAGAAGCGGCCCAAGTACGCTTCCGTGCGGTACGCCGGCCGAAATTTCTTTCAGCTCCGAGTATTCGTTCCCATGTCTAGCACGGAAGAGTCTATTCCCGAGATTGATTCTAGAATATCGTATAGGCATACAGGGAGAACTTGTCGTAGTTTGGATTTCTAACCGTCGTGCCACACCTTATCAAAGGCTTGCGAGACGTCAAGAAATACGCTTGAGCAAATCTTTCTTTCTTCAAGCGCTTTCTCGATTACGTCAGTAATTCTATGCACCTGGTCAATCGTCGAATGCTTACTTCTGAACCCAAACTGGTGGTCAGGGATAAAATTATTTTCTTCTATAACCGGTTGGAGACGCCTTAGTAATATCCTCTCGAAAATTTTCGATATGATTGGAAGAAGCGAAATTAGTCTATACGATTTTACCTCATTTGGCGGTTTTCCTGGTTTTAAAACCATTATGACTTCCGCAACTTTCCATTGGCTCGGCACGTGTTTTAATCTGAGCGCAGCATTTACAATATGGAGAAGCTTAATCAATGCTTTTCTAGGTAAAACTTTGGGAATTTCAAATCATAACTAGGAGCTTTCTTGTGTTTTAGATTCTCGATCTCATGTTTGAGTTCCCTTAGCGTTGCATTTCTGAGTGTTAAATCGTCAGACGGTAAATCAGGCCTATTGATGTTGTCGTAAACCACTTGACCATCGTACGGTTTAAAGGTATCTTCCAAGTAGGCCGCAAAGACGTCCGCTTTTTCTTTATCTTCCCTTGCCCATTCAATTTGATTTAATTTAATTGGCGGCGCGGGGACTTTGGGCTTTTTGGTGCCTTTTACAGTTTTCCAAAGTGAATAATTGGAATCTTTTTTCGCTGTTAAACTTTCAAGGTAAGAGCCTATCGCACGATCCTTAATAGTCTTCTTCAACGAATTGCACAGACGATTCAAGTGTGTTTTATGCTGCGGAGAACGACTCTGTTTTTTATTTATTTTCTTTTATTTTTCCTTGACCAATTTTTTTATTTCCGGAGGATATCGTAAGCCGTATCTGTCCGGCGTTTTCCTTGGAATGGGAGTATTATTCCAAGAGGCGAGCTGTAAAGCCTTCCCAGTTAGTTGTTCTACCAGCTAATTTCGCTGGCTCTAGGTTATAGTCTAGTTTTTCGCTCAATGTCAAAATAACTGGGGAATGATCAGACGACAGATCAGAACTCTCTTTTACTTTCATGTGGTTGGTAGATATTCCTTTTACAAGGAAAAAATATATCAGGTCAGGTATTTTCGAAGTATCAGCTGTCCAGTAAGTCGGTTTGGAAATCACAACTGTACTCCATACCTGCCCCATGGAGCATTCTGTCTTTTTTCGAGCTGTATCTTGAGCCCGAATACGTGTGTTTCGCATTAAAATCGCCTTAAACCAATAATGAAATTAGGTTTAAGCGATTCAAACAAGTTAGTAAAATCAATTTTTTCAAGCGCGGAACGTGGTGGACAGTTAATAGATGACATTTTAAGAAAACGCTGACTATTTTTAACTCGAATCGTGCACAGTTGCAAAGTTTCAAGAAGATCGATGGTGAGTACATCAACTTCCGTACCGAACAACCTCAAGAACCGCGAAAGACTGAAGTGGCAAATTGTTTCCGATTTTACCAAACTCATCAATAAAATAAGTGACACCGTATCTAAACTTACTGGGCGAATAGAAGTGCTCGAACGCTCACACCTTTCTACCTCAGCAAGCCGAGTGAGTGTAGATGTAACACTTCTCACTTCAAAAATTGACCAGCTGGAGCGAGAAAGCATTTCTACCGATGCCATAATGCATGGAATCCCTAAAACGAACACAGAGAACATCCATGAAATGTTCATTAAACTTTGTTTATCAATAAATTGCACCCCAACACCTGTGCCACGGGAAATTTTTCGGATAAAGCCCAAAGGAGTATCTGTGAACACTGCTATTGTAGTAAAGTTTAACAACAGGACGGACAAATACAATTTATTGAAAGCAATTCACCATCGATATAAACAAACAAAAAAATTACATTGTTTACATGATATTGGGTTGGCGTCTAACAAAGGCAAACGATGGATGGCAAACGACTAACAAAGGCCTCGTAGGGGCAGCATCTCCCGATAGGTGTTGGTCCGCTAAGTAACGAGAAAAAGCCACTGCAGCCGAAAACCTAGCAGCTCTGTTAGTAAGCCCTACTCCCACCTCCTCGTGGTGCCATCTGGGGATTTCTTCGGAAATTGCTAACGGGAGAGGACGAATGGCGAGCTTCCTGCGCCAAAAAACAGGATAAGTGTCGGTTGGTCTGTGGCCCAGCGAGCCGCAACCGTAAAAACTTTTACTGCTCCGAAACGAAAACCAACGCCTCGGATACGGATGGATAATTTAATGACGACCTTTGGCTATCGAACACGGACAACGATCGGATTCTGGAACGTTAAGACCCTCCTGGACTCACTCAAGGAAGGGCCTTATAACGCCGGATTCCTCCAATTAGAACGCGAATTCGCAAGGTATAAAATAGACATCTTAGGGCTGAGCGAGATAAGATGGTTCGATGCTGGGGAATTCATCTCCCCAACCAAAAACACTGTCAGGCTCTACTCTGGGAAACCAGCTGGAAGTGCACGGAGTTCCGGAGTAGGACTCATGCTAACTCCAGCAGCACGTAGTAGCTTCATATCCTGGAAACCCCATAATGACCGGATATTGACGGCTAGGTTCCAGAGTAGAGTTAGAAAAATTACCATCATACAGTGTTATGCTCCGACTCTAGACGCGACTGAGGACGAAAAGGATGATTTTTATAGCCACTTAGGCGCCGCCTACAACCAAACGCCTAATGGGGACATCGTAATGGTGATGGGAGATTTCAATGCCAAGGTGGGTAGCGACAACACCATGCTTAAGCACGTGATGGGAGTTCACGGCGTGGGAGACCGTAATGATAACGGTGAGCGGTTTGTGGACTTCTGCAATACCAACCGCCTAGTCATCGGAGGTACGCTGTTTAAGCATAACACCTGCCACAAAATCAGTTGGGTCTCTACTGATAGGCAACGAACATCCAACCAGATCGACCACATTGCGATCAGTCGCCGCTTTAGAAATTGTTTCCTGGACGTCCGAAACAGACGTGGAGCTGACGTCGGACTAGAACGAGATCACCATCTTATGGTAGCTCATTTACGCCTTCGTACTGCATCCGTCAACAGCAACCGCTCAAACCTACTTAACATCACCAGGTTTAATATCGACAGGCTCAAGGTTCCCCAAGTGCGCCAACAGTTCAGGGACCATCTTGCCTTAGAAGCAGAAGCAATCAGCAGCATAGAGAACATGGATGACCACTGGAGTGCTGTGAAAAATGCTTTTGCGACTGGGGCACGCACGTATGTCGGTAAAAGGCAGAAACACCACCGAACATGGCTTTCTACAGACACCTGGAGACGGATCGATGAGCGTACAGCAATCAAGGCTCGGATTGCAGCGGCCTCAGCAGTAGAGAGAACCGAGCTTGAAGCCCAATACCGTGCGAAGAAGAAAGAAGTGCAGCGTAGTGTGAGACGTGACAAACGTCAATATATCAACTCACTGGCCTCAAGGGCTGAAGAAGCAGCGAGTAGTTGCGACAGTAGGACTGTGTATAGTATCACTAAGGAGCTCATCGGTGGTCGAAACTCCAAACAACATCCAGTGAAGAGTCTAGACGGTAACCTTCTGATTTCGGATGAGGATCAGCTCACTAGATGGAGAGAACATTTTGCTACAGTGCTAAATCACATAGACGATGGCGGTATGATCTCGAATTCGAATGAGCAGTTCGAAGCAACAAATTCCCGAATTCGCACCGCACCTCCCAGTAAAACCGAGATAATAACAGCAATCAAGTCCCTCAAGAAGAACAAGGCGGTGGGTATTGATGGCATCCCTGCCGAGCTATTTCAAGCGGCGCCAAATACATCGGCAGATTTGCTGCATCCCCTAATACGGAGAGCTTGGGATAGTGAACAATTTCCACAGGAGTGGAAAAGGGGGATGATCATTAAACTTCCAAAGAAGGGAAACTTGATGGATTGCGGTAACTGGAGAGGTATATGCGTTCTTCCAGCTGTGGCTAAAATAATAGCTAAAATAATTCTAGAACGAATTAAAGAACATTTAGATTCAACTCTCGATGTCGAACAGGCAGGCTTTCGCGCTGGATCCTCCTGCATTGACCACATAAACACCTTACGGATCATAATCGAACAATGCGTTGAGTATAGGTCTCCGCTACATTTAATGTTTATCGACTTCGAGAAAGCTTTCGACAGATTGAATCGAGATGCTATCTGGTTGGCCTTGCGCAGGAGAGGCATCCCAGAAAAACTTATAGCTATTATCAAGGCTACATACGAGGGCGGTAAGTGTCACGTCGTGCACAATGGTAAGGTGTCGGAGGATTTTGAAGTCCAAAGTGGAGTACGTCAAGGGTGCATACTGTCACCACTATTGTTTTTGGTGGTTATCAGCGATGTACTCCGTGCAGCATTGACGGAAGGCAACTATGGAATTCGTTGGACTATGACATCTTACCTTAAAAACCTAGATTACGCTGACGATGTTTGTCTAATTTCACATCGGATAATGGATCTTCATCTGATGGCCCAAAATCTAGAAGCTGAGGCAAACAAAGTGGGGCTAAAAGTAAACACAGCCAAAACAAAAGCCCTGAGCACTTCTTCTAACAACCGCGCTCAACTTAACATTGCCGGACAGGAAGTCGAGAAAGGTGATAACTTTCTTTATTTAGGAAGTGTGGTCTCGGCTAATCGCGGTGGCACCGAACTGGATGTGTGCAGCAGAATCGGGAAGGCTAAAGCTGCGTTCGGAATGCTATCTAAAATCTGGAGAAGCAATGTTATCAGCTTAAGAACCAAGCTGCGACTGTTCCGCTCCAACGTAGAATCAGTGCTGCTTTATGGGTGCAGTACTTGGAAGGTGGACACCATTAACACACGGAAGCTGCAAGTCTTTGTAAACAAATGCTTAAGAATCATCTTGAGGATTTTTTGGCCGAACCGCATCTCTAACGAACAGCTTTATCTGAGAACGGGCCAAGAACCTATAAGCATTACTATACGAAGAAGAAAGTGGCAATGGATTGGACACACCCTACGGCGCGAAGACAACTCCATTGCGAAATACGCCATGCAGTGGAATCCGCTCACCCAGGCAGGCAGAATAGCGGGACGCCCTAGGCAAACGTGGCGCAGAACAGTTGAGGAGGAATCGAGCTCTTTAGGAATGAGTTGGAGGCAGCTCAAACACGTTGCAGAACTTCGAACACGATGGCGCGCAGGCGTGGTTGACGCCCTATGCCCCCCGAGGGGTTAAAGGATCTAAGTAAGTAAGTAAAGTCTAACAAAAGCTTTTATCTTAATGAAAGCCTAACAGCACGAAATCATATGATTTTTCGCGAAGCTTGTCACCTTAAACGCCAAAAGAAACCAACATCAGTCTTCAGGCGCAATGGCCAAGTTTATGTGCCCAAAACACCATTTGGTAAAGCTGCTGTGGTAAATTCTTCCGAGTGCTTGAACTCAATTGCAACGAAGGAGTACGAGAGAGATGAAAGACTACCAACTGCATCGAGTGATGAACCAGCTGATCATGCGTGAGCTTGTAAAAGATAACTTGCTTAAGCTGCAAATGCAGTCGTCTTTTTGTACGTTTATTTTTAATATTGAACTTAATTTTGTAGAAAGCAAATATTTATCCATTTTTAGTAATTAGTAATTTAGTAATTTTTTAAAACTCACTAGACAATCAATAAATAATTAAACGTTTATCCGTATTCATGGTGTCTTACGTCGTACAATATTTATCTTTCCTCAATCGCAATCATTTTTTATGAGTACGACTGATGAAAATGTAGTACATGGGGAAGGTATTAACGATAATTTACGTGTTATCTTAAATGTTTTATGTAAACAGTACAGAGGTCTGCACATTTGTCACATAAATGCACAGAGCCTTTACCCAAAGATTGATGAATTTAGAAGATTATTTTTGGAGTCAAGTCTTCTTTCTTCTTCCTTTTATCAGCGAGGCTATGATCCGAAAACAAGGGATCACAACCCTACCACTTCACCGCATTTCTACTGATCCGCCTGTGGGGTTCGCCTATTTGACCTCAGAAAATATCGGCAGGCCTGTCGATTTTGGATCACTCGGTTACTGAGGCCAATGAAATGCCGATGTCGTCGCATTTGTCTGTTCCAGGCGTTTATAGGCCTGGCTTTCCTACATCGCGATGTCTTTGGAACGTGCATTGATATTGCCGTTTTAACAGGGTTCAAATGATCTCTTCTTTGAACGTGGCAATACCAACTGAGCCGGTCGCGCTCTATTTTTTGTACGATGGTTTCCTTGATGTGAAAGCTTCCACGGATCTTCGAACTTCTTATTCGATCAAGCTTTGTCACTCCTGCTGTCATGCGAAGCATCTTCATCTCAGCTGCCGTTATTTACTCTCATACTTTTTGCACATCGTCCAACATTGTGAACCGTATGTGAGCGCTGGACGTACAACTGCGGTGTAGAGCCTTGCTTTCAATTTAGGTGGCAGTTTTCTGTCACAGAAGATAGCGGAATTTTCTCGCCACTTCACCCATCCTACGCTTACACGATGATTGATGTCGTCATCACAGGTTGCTTTGCTATTGATCATAGATCCTAGATATTTGAACTTTTCGCACTTGGGAAGCACTGTTCCATTCAAATAAATGTCTGGAATAGGCCTGAGTGGATCAGAGAACGGACAGCACAAGTACTCTTTTTATTTTAACTAATGCGATACCCATTTCCCTCCAAAACGTCCACCCACACATCAAGTGCTCGTTGCAGGGATGTAGGATCCTCACTTATGATGGCTCCATCGTCAGCAAAGAATAACTGATGTACCTTTGGGTCCATCACTTTACCTTCAAGCAGATAATCAAGGACTGTAATAAAGAGCAAAGGACTTAAAACGCTTCCCTGGTGTACCCCGACTTTGATTGGGAACTCTTCGGTTACTCCAGCGGGGCATCTTACTCTTGTCTTTGCTCTTTCGTACATGTCCATGATCATCTGTACATAGGTTTCTGGAACCCCTCGATGTCTTAGCGCCACCCATATCAGATCTCGTGGTTGTCTGTCGAATGCCTTTTCAAAGTCCACCAACACAATATGCAAATCCCTTAAGGAATCACGATGTTTTTCCATTATGATCCTTATACTTTGGATTGCATCTGTGGTTGATATACCCGAGACAAACCCACACTGATCATCAGAAAGCCGTATTATTTTTCGCAGTCGGCCACCTAATACCCGCTCAACGATCTTCATGGTGTGTGACATCAGCTTGAACGAACGGTAGTTATCACAATTTCGTGTATCACCCTTCCCTTTGTATAGAGGGAGAAGGTAACTTTCCCTTCATTGATTCGGCATTGGATCACCTCTCACGAATTTGGAGATGAGAATTCTGAGCCATCTGAACCCGATGTCTCCCATCTTTTTCCAGAACTCAGAGGGTATCTCGTCTGGCCCAACCGCTTTTCGTTTTTTGGAGTATTTGACCGCCTCACTAACTTCTTCGACTGTAATGTCGGGTATTTCTTCACAGTTAGGGGTGGCTCTTGGAAAGTATAGCCGGGGAAACTGTTCATTTAAAAGCTTTTCACAATACTGCCGCCACCTCTACAGAATTTTGTCGTCATCCACAAGAAGCTGGCCATGAGCATTGTTCCTTCTTTGGGCGGCTATTTTGAAGATAGTGGCGCTCTTGTTCATATTGTGTCTTCGCAGCTCCCGGATAGCCTGGTTTGCATCAGCAACCGGGGAAAATATTTTCTCCAGCTCCCGATACAGGCCCTCCGTACCCTCTACTTGAAGCTGGGCGCACTTCTTCTTCGCTTTTTTCTTGCAACATCTGTATTCCATTTCGAGGCGAGCTTTTTCGTCACTATTATTAGAGGGTCACTTTGACCAAGCTTTGAAAGCCGCTTTCTTCTCATTTATCGCTTTCATAGCTTCATCACTCCGCCACCTTGTTTCTTTGGCGAGTTGATGGTGGCCTTTTGAAGCTCCTAGCAATGATTTGGCCTTCTTTAAGCAAGTTCGCTGTAGGGAATCCCACATATTTTGTGCTCTGCACGCTTCATCCTCAGCTCCGTTGATGGTGAGAGAGAGGTAATTTTTCATTACGAAAACAAAAGCCTCGCCTTTTTCTTTGTCCAGATTGTACCACTTGATTTTCTCAAAGACCCTTGTTTGCTTGCTTTTCTTCGGTGTTTTCATAAAAATTTCTGTTAGCAGGAGACGGTGTTGCTGAGCGATTGCCTCTCCCAGGATCACTTTGCAATCTTCTACCCGAGGCTTCATGAAACTGGCTACCAAATGGTAGTCAATCTGAGTTTTATCTCCATCACTGCTGTAAGTGATCAGGTGTCGGCTTTGTTTGATGAACATGGTATTTAACACGATAAGACCGTGTGATTTGCACATGCTTAGGGTGTCTTCACCAGGAAGGTTCCTGGTGCCATATCCTAGTCCTCCATGGTAGTCTTCATAGTCTTCGTTTGATTTCCCGACATGTCCATTCAAATCTCCTCCAACAAACAGAAATTCTTCCTTTGGGATGTTCTTAAGGAGATTGTGGAAATCTAGCCAAAATGCATCTTTATCTCTCTGATTGCACCCATTGTGAGGAGCATATGCACTGACAATATTCCACACCTCTCCTTGAATTACTAGTTTGAGAGACATCAAACGGTCGCTGGACTTCGAAATGCTCAAGACGTTACCAAGTAGCTCTGCCGCAAGGATAATACCGACTCCGTTCTTAGCCTTTTCCGTTCCGTAGTAGAACATCTTGTAATCTTTTGCCCTAACGTCCAAGAAACGCGCCCGATTCCCGGTGTTTTTCCATTTCGTCTCTTGGACACACAAGATGTCCACCGGCCTTCTATTCATCATCTCTTCCAGCTCGTAACTTCGACCGGTCATCCTTCCAACGTTCCAACTCGCGACCCTCAAATTGCGTCCAAACTGTTTCATTATTTTGCTAGCCCCCGGAATACGTATAGCTCTGACCCGAACATTTCTGCTCGGTCCAGGATCAGTACCATGCACAGCAGTGGTAGTGCCTGGCGGGGTAGTGCCTTTTCTTTTTGCAAGTATTACCATAATGATACAGTTTTGCAATACAATTTTTTGCACCATATTGCGATGGTGTTTGTTGTTTGATACGTGCATGCTCCTGTGCATGAGCCTTGATTGCACAAGTCGTTAACAGACTTTCATTAAGTACGCACGTGTTTCGGCTTCTCTTAAATTAGTAGTGACTGTTTAAGAAGAATATTAGAAAGCCTCTTCGTAAAGCCTGATTTGGCCTAGAGGAAGTCGTATCACCCAGTTAAGCCAGGGGCACTGGTTCAAATCCCGGCCAGGGCGAAACATTTTTTTTTTTTTTCAATTAATAAATAAAATAAACAATTACCCGTGAAAATGAGTGTTGGGGTCAGGCGATGGAGTCTGATGAGCGGTCCGCTCTCCCAGTTACGGGACCAACGGACCATACAACATCTGCCGATGACGAAATTGAGTCATCAGACCATCTGGCCACAGGGTCGGCTGATGGTAATTCGAAACGCATCAGGAGGTTAAGGCCGACTCCCGGCTTAGTAAAGCGCCCCTTTCTATCAGCTTCAACCGAAAAGCTGCCGGTAGGAATGAAGGGAGGGGCGCCAACGAAACCAACGAAACCAGCACCAGCAGTAGAGAAGAAAGCTCAGAAGAAAAAAAAGAGCTAAACTACTTCTCCGACGGTAGGGAAGGCCTCTACCTGAGGGACGGCAATAGCTTTGGTCAATTGGCTAGTTCCGAATCAGAGGATGAGGAAGAAGAAATGGACACCTTGAGCAACAACATTAGACAGCTCCTCGAGAGGATTAATGCCATCAAAGCCAAACAAATGGCTAGAAGGGAGAAGGAGCGACAGCCGGAACTCCAGAGTATGCAGCAACAGCAACAGCAACATCAGCCAGCAAAAAATCCGCTGCAAGACGAAAAGCAGCCAAAACCACAGCAGCAGCAAAAACAACAGCCACAGCCACAGACAAGGCCTCAACGGCAGGCTAAACTAAAGCAGAAGCAGCAGAAACAACACCTGCAAAACAGCCGCAACAACAACAGCAGCAGAAAACGCAGTTACCGCAACAACTGTAAAAAGTACAGCAGTCACAACAGCTGCAGAAATTGCAGCAACAACAGCAGCAGCAACAGCAGCAGCAGCAACAGCGGCAGCAGCATCAGCAGCAGCAGCAGCAACAACAGCAGCAGCAACAACAGCAGCAGCAACAACAGCAGCAGCAACAACAGCCTCAGCAGAAGGAGAAGCAAAGGGTGCCACCTATCAACACCTTTAAGATGGAGCTTAGGGACACAATAGAACTATGTAAGTCGGCCATAGGCAATAACTTTTACATCAAGCGGCTTAGCGCAGATAGGCATGCTATTCACTGCAATACAGTGGAGCAGCACAATAAAATTAAAAAATTATTGAGGGACTCGACGACGGAGTTCTTTTCCTTCACCCCGAAGGGGGAAAAGCTGCAAACAATGCTGCTGAAGGGGATGGAACCGTTCACCGAGCCGGAGGAGCTCTTAAAGCTACTAAAAGGGAAAGAGTGCAATGATCTCAGTTTCGTAGGGGTCAAACCATTCACCACAGCTAAGGCCAAAAGGGAGAAGCGGAAATAACCGTTCTTCCTGGTTCAGCTCTCACCCAACAGCAAACTGGATGGTCTAAGGAGCATTAAATTCCTAGACTACCAGGTTGTCACATGGGAAAAAGTAAAGAGGAGCGAAGGCATGTTACAATGCGTTCGCTGTCAAAGGTTTGGGCACGCCGCGTCGAACTGCGATATGCAGCCTCGATGTGTGAAATGTGGAAAAGACCACAAAGCAGAGGAATGTGCGCTAGGTAGGGACGGCGCGACTGAAAAAAGTCTGCTCACATGCGCATTATGTAGGAACACGGGGCACACCGCAAACTATCGGGGTTGCCCAAAGTTCCAGTATATTAAAAAAGTAAATCTGGCTCGTCAGCAGAAGGTGGAAGTGAAGCGTCCGCCCGTTCCAAGTGTTCCTGCACAATCCGTCACTCCCCTACGTGACCTACGCCCAAGTGGCGTCAGGCAAGGGGAATACGGTACAGTCGCAGCCGAAGGTTGTTTCGCAGGCCCCAAAGCCGAGAGCACCGGACGCTGAACCTGATTTGTTGGCTATCTTGCTCTCTATCCAGGGGCAGATGAGCCAACTTCAGCGACAAATTCAGGAGCAGGCGACGCGAGTGGACCAGATCTACGCGCTTCTGCCGGGCCTAACGCACTGGTTGAAGACATGCACATAATTCCGGATAATCAATTCGGTTTCAAGGCGGGGCATGATACCATACATGCCGCGTCTAAACTGGTATCGGATATCCAATGGAACAAAAGTAAGAAGCAATGCACGGGTGCCTGCCTGGTTGACTTGGAGAAGGCCTTCGATACCGTATGGTTAGAGGGACTCTTCTACAAGTTGAGCAGGCTGGGCATAAGTAAACCACTGCTGTACATACTTTATGACATGCTCACCGGTAAGAAGTTCATTGTGAAGAATGGCAATGTGACGTCTACTGGAACTTTTGAAGTAAAAAATGGTCTGCAACAGGGCGCGGTTAATTCGCCGATCCCTTTCAATATTTACACGAGCGATCTCATAGGTTCTCTTCACCATGCCATAGCGTACGCAGACGATTTGGTCGCGTACAGATCAGGGCCTAAGATTGAGGTTATTGCAATACTCTTGCAGCGTGACTTCGATAAGATCAAGAGATACTGCGACGACTGGAAGTTGAAAATTAACTTTCAGAAGTCGGAGACCATTCTGTTCAGAACGCCGTTGTCTGGGGCCTCTAGGGACACCAGAAAGAATTGGCGAAAGTTCTCTATCGTGGGACAGCACGGACAGCCACTTGCGAGTCGAAGTGTAGTCAGATACCTTGGGGTCTGGCTAGATCAATATCTATATTTTAACAAACATATAGATGCTGCTCTGGCCAGAGCCAAAGTTGCTTTCGCCCTTACAAAGAGACTGTTTTATAGCAGCCAACTCGATGCAAGGGTGAAGGTAATCTGCTACATGGCCCTCATTCGGCCTATGCTCGCATATGGATGTCCCGTGTGGTTCAACGTGGGGCCAAGCTTGTTGGAAAAGATGCGGGTGTTTGAGAGGCCTTGCCTTAGGGCTTGCCTTCGTTTGTATAGAACACCAGAGTCTGAGTACATTAAATTCTATCGTAATGAGGTCCTGTACAACAGGGCGAATCTGATCAGGGTGGATAATTTCTTGATCAAGATGATTCGAAGGCACATTGCAAGAGCAATGACTTCCATGAATAGCCTGATCTTTGGGGCTTATTACCCCAACAATCTCTACCACAAGAATGTGCGCCTTAACGGCTTTATCCATCCCGAAGCGTTCTTATATCTCGATCACGAGGTCTGATCCAGGATAAGTTAGCGGTGCCGCTAATCTTCCACGTCGCCAGAACAGCTGTGGATAGGCGACTCAACTACGACCGAGACGTCGCACAGAGTAGTGTAGAGCGTCTCCGATACAGTATGGCGGTCTCTAACCGCGACATTGAAGATGTTAGTAGGCAGCATGACCAATTTTGGTGGCTTAGAGAAGAAGAGGGAACACCATCGTCGTTTCCCCCTAATCCGGGTTAGCCTGTAACGCAGGCAGAGCGGGTCGTCTATTCATAGCCATGGCCGGCTTACATAGTTTTAAGGTAGTCTTAAGTTTGTATAATATAAAAAAAAAAAAAAAAAAAAAAAAAATAGCACAGCACTTGGCTAAAAAAAAAAAAAAAATCAAGCACAGCACTTGGCTTAAAAAAAAAAGTGTATTTAATTACACTTCGTAGTTAAGTTAGCTTAAGTTTATTGTTAAGGTAGTTATAAGTTTTATCTAATAACAAAAAAAGAAGTCCATTTACTAAGTTTTTTTTTTAAAACCATTTTTCTTAGTATTTAATCATTAGTTAAGATATAATAAATTCATTAAGTTAGGTTACGTCGAAAGACATAGGTTAAGAGTTAAGTTTAGCTTAGAGCGCCCGCAAGGGGGCAGTAAGTTAGAATAAGATAGTTACATAAGTTAATTAAGCTAGTTTTAAGCGTTTTTGTTAGCATGTAAGATATAATGAATTAAAGGAATAAAATGCATTAAAAATGAAAATGAAATTAGCCTTGATTGCACTTCGTGCCTCGAAATTGTTATTGATCTCCGAGACGAATCTGTAATCGATTTCAGGATATTGTTTAGAGCGTTCTGATGCTCCGCTAACGATTTCAATGTTTTGGCTATGTCACCTTCCGAATCCGGTCGCGAATCAGGTAATTTTAATAATTCCCGATAACTTCCCGTGCACACTGTAAAATGTACGATATAGCGTTTCTTCGGGCAACAACTTATCGTATTGAATTAATGCTTCGATTTCATTTTGTATACGCTCGAAATCTTGCATATGCTGCTCTAGCCCTATCTGTCGCAACTTAGCTTCAGCGAGCGGCAGAGACGACGAGTCACAAAATGCCACAATCCGCGTTACTTGACCTTTGACAGTCGCACGTTGTCGCTTTAGAGCTTCCATGATTACGATTCACAGACTCAGTACACCAAAATACACCAACCGTAATGGACGGGTAAACAGCACCTGATTTTCGTTTTGAGAAAACCGTTTTTTGTTGTTAATGCGAGTATATGTATATCCGTATATTAGCCGAAATGCCTGGCACAGCACTAATCGTACAACTGAAAGTTGATAATAACTGATTTAATCAATGCACTAGTCCAATGTGCATATGTGGTACAGTCTGACTTAGTCAGGGCAGCTGAGTGCTAGATTCAGAGCCACTATACGCAAATTTCACTCACGGCGAGTGTGGCGAATTCAGCGTTGCCACTTTTGCTACATATGTAGCAAAACTGCTACATTTTGAAGTTCCATGCTACATACTACATCTTTCCTTCATTATGCTACATTTCTCCGAACAGTCTACCTTATTATTATTTGCTTTTTTTGCTTTTAACTCATATTATTAACTTTCATAAAAGACGATTTCAGAATTATGTTAAGTTCAGATACTGTGGAATTAATTTTACTGGATAAGGCGCTATTGAAAGGTGTGGCAATATTTGAGCCTTTTGACGGATTGGTAAAGTTTTCCTTGGGTTTTAAGTTTGTAGCTACATAAAATAAACTAAAAATCAGTAACGATTTCTGCTCCCCTTAAGAAGTATTTCTCGTTTTGCTTACTACAAGAGATACTGTGCAGTTCAATGTGTTAACACTGTTAATTTTTTATTTATTTATTTAATCTTTTTTACCAATGAATTCCTATAAGTTTATTTAATTTTATGAATGCTTTATCAATTAATTTATTATTTTTCCTTTATGTTTAAGTCGTTGAAATTAATGAATATTTTTGGCAAACAGATTGCAGCCTCGATCCTTGATCTTTTCAACTTCATTCACGATAACACGGACCACACCCCACGGAAACTGAGATTCGACCGAAACTTCCGTACGAGCATCCTTGAGCGGAATGAATGGGACGACTCTCCGAAGAGAGTCTTTCTGAGACCGAAGGTAGGGTGGGTTGTCATTGCAGCATTTTTCAGGTGCAAATCATTGAGATAAGGAAGCCATAGTCCTGGTTGATGTGTAATGCGTAATCTGTCAGGCATATTAGCATTTTCACTGACAGTTAAGCAGCAATAAAGGCCCTGGAATCGTGCTCCTTCACTTCAAAGGTCACCCTAAACTGCCGTGTATCTCTTACGGAGATGACAGAGCAGTTCAACATTAACGGATGCTGGGAGCCAGGCAACATGGATATTCCAGGAAACTGCAGGGTGGTCGGGCTCGACAGACAGGGTACAACTCTAAGGAGTTTGCCTGATAGGCAAGCCCTAGGTATGTCGCTCGCTACATGTAAGCATCTACTAAAGCTGAAAGCTATTAGCAAGACCAAGCACAGATGGGTAAGCGGCTCAACGTGTCATATTTCGAGACAGATCTGGTCTAAGCTGGACCAGAAACGCAGTGCCTAGTTGGTCAAGCTAAAGCCATCACAGATCAGCTGCGCTGTCGGTATCCTCACTGGTCACTGTCTTATATGCCAACATGCCAAAAGACATCTGCAGGAGCTGTAGGGACTGGGAGGAGGAGGAAACCATCCATCGCCTTCTATGCACTTGTCTATACCTGTCGCATAAAAGAATGCTCCATCTAGGATCCCCCTTCCTTGAAGACCTCGGCTATCTGGTCTCACGCTGTTGAATAAGTCTTTTTGTTATGTTTTATAATATTTTTTATTGTTGAAACTGAATGCTATAAGTTATAACGCAAAAATAAAGAAAATTAACAAAAATGTTTATTTTGTTACATTTTCTTTGAAAATGCTAAATTTTTTTGTCAGTACGCTACATTTGCTTTGGAAGAAGTGGCAACTCTGGACTGGCGAATAACGTTCCTAGATGGCAATGAGCGCGAGAAAGCCGATGTAGGGAATTATATTTCAAGACTCACTGAGACCTTGGATGTAAATGCGTAGCACCCGTAGTATGAATAGACAAGAGATTTTAGCGTTCGACTATGCGTATTTTTCTGAGTCAGGTAGTTAAGGCTTGTTGTTTGATATATACATAAATATATGTTCGAATTATATATGTATGTAGAAAAGCACAACAAATATACCGAAAAGGTGAAATTTCTCCGATGCACACGTGTAATAGGGTTTTCCTCCTTTTAGCAAAGTGTAACTTTCGCTTGTAAAATCCGAAGTAAGTATATTCTATAAATCCGGCTCGAAAGAGCAAAATGTTCGCGTATTCAATTCTATTTTTTTGTCGACTTATACTTACTGATTAATACGCGGCTGAAAGATTCGAAAAGGGCTGAAAATTTAAAGGAGAGAAATAAAACGCGTGTTGGCCGACGAACTTCCTTTCTTTTATTGTACAAAAAAAATTATTAGAAAATGGGACAAATATATACATACAGTGTACTGTTTAGAATCTGGTGCGAAGGGACCCACTTAAGGTGGAACCACAAGCAATGTTAGATGGACGAGCGCATTCTGCAGATATTGTCTTGTGCTATTCCCATATCCATAAGGTGTTTTTTTTCCACTCGACAGTGGCCTGTAAGGAAACCTGTTGCTATTGGAATCTGACTCCTAGTTAATTGTAGAAGTCGTTTCGTTCTTTTGAGAGAAGTATTTGACAGAAAGGGGCGCCGTGGCGTAAGGAGTTAGTGTGTCGGATTACTGCGCGTGAGGTTCCAAGTTCGAATCACAGAAAACACCAAAAAGTTTTGTCACGGTCCCGCCTCTAGCGAACGTCTAACAAACATCCGAGAGTATTGTTGTATCGAGAAAGCTTTTTAAAACAAATTTCCCCTTCCATTCGTGAGAAAAATGTAACGGACACAACATGAGTGGTTGCGAGAAGCTAGGCCCTACCACTTAAAAAGCTGTTGCGCCAAATATTTATTAATTTTTTTATTTGACAGAAAGATCTTGGCTTATCTGTTACCTCCAGTTTCCATCCAGTAATGATGCGCTTTTTATTTTAGCCAATTCTTGATACAGCTTTTTGCCATACTCACTGGTAATCCACAGAATGGTCTGGCAATCATAAAATTAGACGCAGCTCCTGTTCTGGCTAGCATGTCAGCTTTATCATTTCCTCAAAGCACTCTGTTCCAACCACTTATGCGGATGACAAAAAAGAAAAATGTTAAGTTAATTTCTTCCCCATCAGATTCCACACTACTGCTAAGCGATCTGAATTCGATTGACACATGTTGCAAATATAAGTTCTTACCTCTAAATGTCAGTAAAAGTAGAGTATACGAGTATATCTTTTTTTTACTTAAGTAGGAAAGGAAAGTTACTAAGGTAACTCTTTATAAGACATTAATCATCCCAGTCCTGCTGTATGGCGCAGAGGCATGGGCTTTGACAAAACCGGATGAGGATGCCCTTGGTTATTTCGAGAGAAAAGTTCTTCGAGCGATCTTTGGTCCCGTCTGCATAGACGGTGAGTGGAGGAGAAGGTACAATGCCGAACTATACCGCCTGTACAAGGACAGCGACTTAGCCCGAAGAGTTCACATACAGCGACTAGGATGGCTGGGTCATTTAGAGCGGATGGACCCCAACCTTCCCGCTAAGAAAGTTTTCGAATCCACCCCGGACGGACGACGCAGTAGAGGACGACCTCGTGGTATGTGGCGCAAACAAGTGGAGAGGGACCTCAACCAACTTGCTGTGCGCAACTGGAGGCAGCTGGCTCGTAACCGTCCTGGCTGGAGAGGTTTGTTGGTTGAGGCCCAGGTCCACCCCGAACTGTAGCGCCATCTAAGTAAGTAAGTAAGGAGGAAAGGAAATATGTATATATAATATATACGAGTATGTATACTGTTAATAATTTAACACTCCATATTGCTTTTCGATAGATAGTTTTTATTAATGATGATTCTGGAAATTACAAAGATCAATGATTAAACATATTGATTAGAATTTCTCATATTTATATGCATACACACGTAAATTATTAATGATCAACAGCTTAGTTTACGTTGCTTGTTTACACTTCATAAATATATGCTAATTTTACATGTTTTGTTACTTTCTAAGTTGGTTTTGTGAAGCGTCAATGAAACAGTGTTATGTGTGTGTTATTCAGTGAAGTAAGCTATTATTTTCTTTTTTTTTCGGGGGCCTGAATAATAAACCTACAAACCTACTTAAATACCAGTAAACGTTTTTCAACAGTCACGCAGTAGGAGCGTTTGGTTTTTTTTACATAAATGCATGCTTTATACTCCTTTTAATTACAAACATAGGTATAATTGAAAACAAGTAACAAGGGAAGTATATTACCATTAAGTCTATTTTTTACATATCCCATTAAACTATCTCTTAAATAAATATTTTAACATAATAACAACACTTTATCATATAAATTAAATACATTTCATAAATAAAAACTAAAAAATAAATATTTCGGGAACATTAAGCATTTTCAATTTACTGAAAAATTCAAGCCTCTGTTTCTGATCGTCGCCTCCGTCCTGGTCCGCCGGGGAAATTGGCTGCGGCTAGTCCCATTCGATGTTTTGCTTCTTGTGTGCCAGAGAAACCACGCGCTAATCCAAAATCAACCGTACGTTTAGAGCTGAAACGAAAATGAGAACGTTGTTAATTTATTATGAGTCTGATTATATTCATTGAGTGTTTGGATACTGATTTTATTTGTATGTGATATGAAATTACATCAATCCCGAACCTGTTTGAAAATTACGCTTTCCTTAGCCTGCACTTACCAAAGAACTTTATTTTACTGGTGGCATTTTTAATCCTTCTATTTGGCTTTAATTCCAAATGCGGTGACAATTTATTTGAATAATTTAAGAATGGTAGGAAAGGAACGTGATCCTAAACACTCGAAAACAAGTGAAAAATATGTATGGGAGTTTTCAATTTAAAATTGTCAGTATAGACATCAATAACAAACAAAAGAAAACAGATGAGTCTAGAGACAACCATGCTTTTTAAATACTTCAGAATTGTCCTTAATTGCTAATACTTCTTGTAACACAGTGCTGAGATTTGTTAGAAGAGTTAAAGAGCAGAAATCGTTTTTTTTTTGGTTACTGTTCCACCATACAACACTCATAAGTTTCTTAATTTTTACACCTCAGTCGCACATAGGTTATTTAACAAATTATCTTTAGAATTCAGGACTATTAGGAAATCCTTTTCATTCAACAGAGATGTTAAAAAATGGTTGTTTAACTTTGAGTTCAAAGAAATAAATCATCTTACAACAGTGATATGAGATAAAATCGGTTTTTAAATATTTATCTTTCATCAATTTGCAGCAAGTCTTCATTATTAATATACATATACTTTGCGTACTACTACCCCACTACTCTCATCATAACAGTTTTTTTTTTTTAAATATTATTAGCTATACTTTATAATAGTCGATACATTCGACACTAGTTTTTCTAAACTAAAGAGTGTATCTACTTATTTCAAAAATATTGTATCTACATTATGAAAAAACACTTTTAGTAGCTCACTTAAATGTTAATAGGTGGAATGTATTGTAAGCTTATATATAAAATATTATTAATAATAGCATTATCGTACTAAAAGATGTGAAGTATATATAAATAAATAAATGAAATGAATGAAAAAAAAATATGAAAAAAGTATGAAACCTACAATATAATAACCGAAATACCGAACTCCTGTACCTGTGGTCCTAGCTGTATGAGGGCGACCCTTATCCTGTGGTCATAGAACACCCCTGCCATTAACCTGGCCATTACTGCTCAAATGTCGGCATTAATCTGCACAGCTGTATCTTCTGCGGTTATAGTCTGGCTCACTTTTGCAACGACCCGGTTCAAAATACGACAGAAGCGAAGTGCAAGCATCGATTTTTTGTTAAAGACTATTTTGCGATAGGTGGTGTGGTACTCATTTTCTTAAATTAATAACTTTTCCCATCCTTGTTACGTATCCACGGAAGGTTTCTGGTACCGAACGAGGTACATTATTCCATACACATTTTGGATTTCTCTAGTGGCTTCATTTCCATTCTGGTTTTTCTAGAACAAAAACAATAGCATATGTCGAATATGCTCGTCCGATGCATTCATTTCAAGATTCAGTGTTTACAATGATGTTAGCACAACGAAAATTCCAGGCTGATTGAGCAATGTATCCAAAATGCAGATTTTAATAACGGTTTCAGTATTAAATTAGTTTTGTGAATGTTATGGCGATTGGAAAATAATAATTTGCTAATTGACTGCTGTTATTATAAGAAATATTTGATCTATGTTAAGTCGATTTTTTGGCTATGTTTTTACGAAGGTCATTGTTTTCTTCCTATTTAAAACGGACACATGTCTTTCCTAAAAATGTATTAAATTTCCCTGTTTTGCGTTCAATTTGGTGTCCTATTTACTCGTACATGTAGCTTGCAATAATTGTTGCTATTCGAAGTATTGGAAAAAGAAATAAATTATCGTCGGTTCAATCATAAACTGTGATGATCAGGGTCTTATACAGAGTCTCTTTAGTTGTTCGAGATAGAGCTTTACTGTTGAATTGCCTTATAAGCCCAAATAAACAGCGATTGGCAAGAGTTATTCTTCGATTAATTTCTGCGCTGATGTTGTTTTTAGAGTTTATAGCAGAGCCAAGGTAGACAAAGTCTCTTACTACCTCGAAGTTATAGCTGCCCACTGTGACGTTCTGTCCAATTCGTCGGTGTTGGCTTTCCCTTCTTGTTGACAGCATAGCATATACTTGGTTTTGCCCTCGTTTATCGCTAAGCCCATTTTGGCCGTTTCTGCCTCAATGCTTGCAAACGCACCGGTGACAGCCCGCTGAGTTCTTCCGATAATGTCTATATCGTCGGCGTATGCAAGCAGTTTTACAGACTTGTAATAAATTGTGCCTCGGGTGTTGGCTTGTGAGTTCCGCACAATCCGTTCAAGTACAATATTAAAGAAGTCACCTTGTCTAAAACCTTTTTTGACACCAAAGGTCTTGGTGAGGTCATTACCGACCTTGATGGAGCAGCGAGCGTTTTCCATCTTCAGGCTGCTCAGACGGACAAGTTTGGCAGGGATGTCAAAACTAGACATGGCTCTATAAAGCTCTTCTCTATAGATACTGTCATAGGCGGCCTTGAAATCGATAAAGAGGTAATGAGTATCGATTTGGAATATCCCTTTTGAGCAACCGTTACAAGAAGACTCACTGCCTCCTCGGGGCGGCCGCCGGACAACGAATGCTACAGCATGATAATCTGCCTACTGGTCCAGAGACGCTCAGCTGGACTCTGTGTTGTCTTGCGCCTCCCTGGACCATGCGGCTCGATTTCATTACTGCGGTATTCGGCCAAAGTGTGCAACGTGCGGAGACAACCTCTGGAAAAATCTCTAATCCAAGATGGAACAGTATACGCCGAGGGACGCATGGCTAAGAGGGTGCTTAGTCGTTAGTATGCGAACTCAGGATACCCAGGCGTTCTCCTGTTTTACTTTATGCCCTCCCATAGCATAGCGGGCTGTACTGTAGGAGATGTTTCCTTTCCCGACTACTCGTGGATCCAAAATTACAGATCTTATTAATAAAACTTCACAGGGTGACGCACCCTTTACTGCATCAACTACTGGGTCAGCAACCGTGCTTTCCCTAAATCCCGAGGAGGTCGCTGCTACTAGAGCCGACGCTCTCATCATTGTCACTGACAAGAGACGGGATGAGGCGGACCTGTCCTCCCTTCCTGACTCGGACTCTGACACTCTCTGCGGAGAGTCATGCAGCATGCTCTCGGACGAACACTCGGTTCAATCCGGATGCACTGCCGTTGAAGCTGGTGTCGAGAAATTGTCCCTAAACACCAGCGGATTCGTTAGATTAACTTCGGCTGAAAGGAGGCGATTCAATCGCGCCTTAAAAGACGGCGCTTCCAGAGAACGTGCCCTGGAGATAGCCAAATCCTCTCAGCCTGAAAAGGGTAACGAGGTGAAGCGAATGCGATCCGAGGAGTCTACCCCTTCTGCTCCGCAGAAGAAAAAAGCCAGGACCGAGACTGCCAAACTCGACAAGACCTCATACAGGGACAAAGTAGGTACTGTCAAACCGGGTGTGGTTCCCGCTGATCTGGCGCGCAGTCCCTTTAGTGCAGAGCAAATGGCCGGCGTCCAAAATAGCATCATGGACACCATTATTGAGCTGGTAGACGAGGTCGCTAAGCAACGATTTCATGGTTTGTTTCACAAATCAGGCTGGCTCCTTATTGTTTGCTCAGACCCCTCCACTGCAGAGTGGATGAGAGTCAATTACGATAAAATCAGAGGGAAATGTGGTTTGAACATGATGCTTGTGGATGAGGATTCATTCCAAAACGGCGAACCCCACAGGCGGATCAGTAGAAATGCGGTGAAGTGGGAGGGTTGTGATCCCTTGTTTTCGGATCATAGCCTCGCTGATAAAAGGAAGAAGAAGAGGATTCATTCCAAAACCACATATCATCCGTGGGTTCTTTCCACAAAGTACCGGCTTTGCCGCTAGTAAGATTCTGACGCTTTTGGACGCTCAGAATACTGATTTGTTCGCTAGGAACGTTCAAAGGAGCATAGAGCGTGATCTTGTTCATCTGGTACTTGGTATCACGGACTTGTTTTGGTAGAGTTAGGCTGATCCTGAAGAGCTCAGACAAGGTCCCAGGTGAGCAGAAGCCCTCACAAACTGCCGTAGGAACAGTTACAGATGATGCCACCCGTCCTGGGGGCGCAGCATCGTTGGATATTGTGGAACGTATTACACCAGTGTCTACCCCCTCCACCTCAGAAGTCTCTAATGAGGTTGCACATAGTACACTTGAGTCTAGTGCAGCCACATTGCAAAGTTGAGTGACTTTCGATGCTAGTGCCTTGACGGTGACACCATCTACTGCTCAGATGGCTGGTGCGGCACCTGTGCCCACTCTTTTAAACAAGACAGCTTCTGCTGTGAGGGATAGGCTTGCTGGCCACTCTCGTTGGGATGGTGAACTAAAGAAAACAGGCATTAATACGTCTGTCAGTAATAAGGAGCCATCCCACGAAAAACAATAATGCACTGAGGATGAAAGACGACATCAAAGTGCTGCAGGGCAATCTGCATCATGCTAAAGGTGCCTCGGACATCTTTAGCCAACCGTTCATCCGGGATAAAATCACCCTTGGTCTCATTCAGGAGCCTTGGGTGTTTGGAGGCAAAATTAAGGGCCTTCATAATAGGAAATGTAAGTTGTTATATGCCCATGTAGAGTTAATGCCTAGGGCTGCTTGCTTAATCAGTTCTAAAATTAATTTTCTTCCCATCCCAGAGTTCATCAGCAGAGATTTGGTGGCCTGCATGGTTGAAATTCCCATTATAGGAGGAGTTCGGGAGATCGTGTGCGCCTCCGCCTACTTTCCTGGAGATTCGGAGCCTGTGGCTGTGCAGGATTTGGTGAACCTATGTTACCGTCGCAACTGGCACCTCCCATCGTGTGGCATGGGGTAGCAGCGACATTAATAAAAGGGGTTAGTTACTTCTAGGTGGGCAAAATCGCATCATCACCTCCACGCGGTGCCCGCTGGATAGCTATCTGATAGTGAACTAACGATGAGCGTATGCTGAGTCTGACGATATATGTGCAGCTGAACACTCAGACCTGCATAAGCACATCTGGGTGAAATTCAGCGCGCATATGTCTAACCGGACGAGGCATCTCTTGTTGACCTGATCGGCTGAAATATGCGTCTCAGAAGTCTAGCAAGAGGTCCTCAGAAGGAGGACGTGCGGCGGACGAATTCTCTCGATGGAATCAACGGTGACGTCTACATACCAGCGGATACCTTACTGGAGCTACTTCAACATATTTGGAGCTGAGGTCTGTAAGGATTTTCAATACTACGTCAGGGTATTGAAAAAGAGATGGTGGCGGATGAACCCTTAATGGGCCAACGGCAGCGCTCATATCCCCGAAGTGGGTTACTGACATCGGTGTATCCGGCCTCTTGTCCTAGGGTTACAAAAAAAAAGGATCTGGCCCTCCAGGTTGAGGGTTGTGCCGTCGGGTTAACTTCCGACCACGTAAAAAACCTTTGGTTACGAAGCAACCAACAGCCTCGGATGCGGATGATCTTACTGATCATCCATCCAAGAAGTGCGATGGGATGGGCCGGGCAAAAGGAGTATGAAAAACTGCGACATCTACTACGGCGATTGCTACAGACAAAAAGGACAGCGTTTATTCGGGTGCGGATTTGTCATTGGAGACAGACTTAGGCAAGAAGTCTTGAGTTTCCGGCATGTGAACGAGCGCCTCATGACTATCCGTATCAAGGCTAAATTTGCCAACATTAGCCTAATATGCGTTCACGCCCCTCACGAGGAGAAGGACGACGCGACAAAGGATGACTTCTACCAGCTCTGGGACAAGACGTATGAGCAATGCCTTAGCCACGACGTTAAAATTATCCTAGGCGACTTTAACGCAAAGCTAGGAAGAGAGGAAGTCTTTAGTAGCGTGGTCGGAAAGCACAGCCTGCACGACAACACTTCCGGCAACGGACTCAGGCTAATCGACTTTGCGGCGGGGCGAAACTTTGTTGTAGCTAGTACGCGGTTCCCACGTCCCGATATTCACAAAGGAACATGGCTCTCCTTTGATCGAAAAATCGTCAACCAAATCGATCACATTGCGATCGACGCAAGGCACTCTTCCAGTATTCTGGGTGTCCGAACTTTCCGAGGAGCCAACGTGGACTCGGATCACTACCTAGTTGTAGCCAAGGTACGGATGCGGATATCCACAACGGAGCGAAATCAACGAAATGCTGTGAGGAAATTTGACGTCGAAAAGCTAGTTATAGTCCGTAATTCCAACGAGGTTTATCGGTGGCGGAGGACGTAATTTTATTTGTTTTGGCTTTTCTTGCAACTCCTTGTGCTTTCCATCTTTTTGTGGCTCGACTTCCGTTAAGGAGCAGGCTTGCGTTTTTTGCTAGCTCATTTCTTTTCGATCCAATTCGTTTCACGTGGTATTCGCGACTAGATGAGCGATGTGGGCTAACAGTCTTTCTTTTTGTAGATACGTGTTTTTTTGGGGCATTATTTTCTCGCCTTAGTAAGTCTACCTCTTTTTTAAGTTCACGATTGAGTAGCTCCATTTCGGTAAGCTTGTGACAGAGTACGTCGTTTTCCTCCTCAATGCTTTTTAATTTCGCTGAGTCTCCTTTTTTATGCGCTTGCGCTTCCGGCGGACTCCTTTTTCCGGAGACGTTCGATCTTGCTGGTCGAGATCGAGATACCCTTGTACTTTTTAGGAAGGGATTTATTAGTTCCAATAACTGGCTCTCCCCAGAATCCGTAGAGCCGACCTCCGAAGAGGATGGATTTTCCAGTGAACCGTTTTGTTTTGTTCATTGCATTTTTTGTATACACTACGCTCGGTATACGGAGGGTGGATTTTAGTCGCCTCTTACGACAGGCATGCCTGCATCGGGTATGTTCATTGTTACTGGAGTAAGGAGCCCTTCAAAAAGGGAACTTCTGATCGTCGTAATGTCAATGTTTGATCCATTGGGGTCGGTTAATCATTTTACCATTACTGCCAAGTTGCTAATGCGTAAAGTATGGCGACGTGATGTGCGATGGGACGAGCCATTACCTGCTGAAGTGCTACCAGCATGGAATAGATGGTGTTTACGACTTCCCGATGTAATCAACTTCAAAGTTCCACGCTTTTATTTCCGCAGCGGTTCACCGCAACAACTTTAGCTTCACGTTTTCGTCGACGCTAGCGAGGATGCGTACTGGAGGACCGTGATCGTGCAAGGTGAAGTGGAAACCGCTTTCGTATGTTCCAAAACGAAATGAGCTCCTCTGAAGCCATTGACTATTCCGCGTCTCGAACTTCAGGCAGGCGTCTTATGAGCACGTCTAGCGTCTTAGGAGCATTCTGTAAGCGTTACTCGTAATGTCCTTTGGAGTGACTCGACAATTGTCATCAAGTGGATTTATAGTGAGCATTGTCGCTATAAACTATTTGTGGCGCATAGGATTTCGGAAATATTGAACGCCACAGAACCATCCAGTTGGAAATGGGTTCCAACCCACGAGAACCCCGCTGATGAGGCTACACGGACGAATAGCCATGCCGATTTCAGTCCTATATCGCGTTGGTTAATCGGCCCTGACTTTCTGAAAAAAAAGACAACTGGCCAACCAGTGTAACCGCCGCCGTCAAAGAAGATGTTGAGGAAGAGCTCCGCCCGAGATATTCGCTGATCGTCGTGAGTAATCATTTCATTAAGTTTAAGCGTTTTTCGTCTTTTTGCAGGCTTAAGAGAACTATAGCCTGAGTAATTCGTTTCGTGAATCGCTGCCACAAACGGCACCGTGACATTGACAATAATGGCTTGACAGTGTCTGAGCTCGCTACAGCAGAACAATCACTATTTCGCCAAGTCCAACTGGAAGCGTTTGCAACAGAATTGAAGCAAATTGGTCACGATAAGGCAGTCGGGAAGGGCAGTGAGTTATGCAAACTCTCACCATATATCGACAGCGATGGCATACTCCGGGTTTATGTTCGAATAGATGCAGCTAGCTGGCTCACCCTGGTGGGCAAAATCGCATCATCACCTCCCCGTGGTGCCCGCTGGATAGCTATCTGATAGTGAACTAACGATGAGCGTATGCTGAGTCTGACGATATATGGGTAGCTGAACACTCGGACCTGCGTAAGCACATCTGGGTGAACTTCAGCGCGCATATGTTTAACCGGACGAGGCATTTCTTGTTGACCTGATCGGCTAAAATATGCGTCTCAGAAGTCTAACAAGAGGTCCTCAGAAGGAGGACGTACGGCGGATGAATTCTCCCTATGGAATCAACGGTGACGTCTACAGGCCAGCGGAAACCTTACCGGAGCTACTTCGACATATTTGAAGCTGAGGTCTGTAAGGATTTTCAATACTACGTCAGGGTATTGAAAAAGAGATGGTGGCGGATGAACCCTTAATGGGCCAACGGCAGCGCTCATATCCCCGAAGTGGGTTACTGACATCGGTGTATCAGGCCCCTCGTCCTAGGGGTTGCTAAAAAAGGATCTGGTCCTCCAGGTTGGGGGCTATGCCGTCGGATTAACTTCCCTACCATGTAAAAAACCTTCGGTTACGAAGCAACCAACAGCCTCGGATACGGATGAATTTACTGTTGACGACCCATGCAAACGTAAAAAGGACAACGACCTTCGTGTCTGCACATGGAATGTTAGGTCCCTCTACAAACCACGTGCAGCCGAACAACTTGCGGAGGCCCTAAAGTGTCTCAAAGCAGACATTAGCGCCATCCAAGAAGTGCGATGGGATGGGCCGGGCAAAAGGAGTATGAAAAACTGCGACATTTACTACGGTGATTGCTACAGACAAAAAGGACAGCGTCTATTCGGGTGCGGATTTGTTATTGGAGGCAGACTTAGGCAAGAAGTCTTGAGTTTCAGGCATGTGAACGAGCGCCTTATGACTATGACTTATGTTCACGCCCCTCATGAGGAGAAGGACGACGCGACAAAGGACGACTTCTACCAGCTCTTGGACAGGACGTATGAGCAATGCCCTAGCCACGACGTTAAAATTATCCTAGGTGATTTTAACGCAAAGCTAGAAAGAGAGGACGTCTTTAGTAGCGTGGTCGGAAAGCACAGCCTGCACGACAACACATCCGACAACGGACTCAGGCTAATCGACTTTGCAGCGGGGCGAAACTTTGTCGTAGCTAGTACGCGGTTTCCACGTCTCGATATTCACAAAGGAACATGGCTCTCCTTTGATCGAAAAATCGTCAACCAAATCGATCACATTGCGATCGACGCAAGGCACTCTTCCAGTATTCTGGGTGTCCGGACTTTCCGAGGAGCCAACGTGGACTCGGATCACTACATAGTTGTAGCCAAGGTACGGATGCGGATATCCACAACGGAGTGAAATCAACGAAATGCTGTGAGGAAATTTGACGTCGAAAAGCTACAATCGCAAGAGACCGCCAGGACCTTGGCCGATCGTGTTTCTTCTAATCTTAATCTTAGTCCTATGCCGCCAGCAGCAAATGCGGAAGACCAGTGGCAGCGTTGCCAAAAAGCCATCAGAGATGCCGCCTCTGATGTACTGGGTTTCTCTCGCCCACCACAACGAAACCCCTGGTTTGATGAGGAATGCCGGCAAGCACATGCAGCAAAACAAGAGGCGTACAAAGCGGCGCTGCATAGAAGGACTAGAGCTGCTTACGAGCTCTACGTGCGCAGGAGCAAAGAGGAACATCGACTTCTCAGAAAGAAGAAAAAAGAGCATGAGGAGCCCTCGATCGAGGAGATTGAGAGACTTTATTGCAGGAATAATGTTCGAAAATTTTACCAAAGGGTAAAAAGAACATGCCAGGGTTTCAAAGCCAGAACAGAAGCCTGCAGGGACGAAAATGGCAACATAGTAGTAGAATCGCAGTCGGTGCTGAGGATATGGAAGGAACACTTCTGCAGACTGTTAAACGGCGATGATGACCAATATTCCGCTGTCAGGCAGAATGAGCCATTCAACAGTGACGATGGCAGTCAAAATTCCCGTCAACCCGATCATAATGAAGTGAGGATAGCGATATCTAAACTCAAATCCAACAAAGCTGCTGGAGCCGACGGCCTTGCCGCTGAACTCTTCAAGGCAGGAGGAGATGAGTTGGTAAGGAGCATGCACCAGCTCATCTGTAAAATCTGGTCGGACGAAAGTATGCCCGATGAATGGAACCTCAGCATCGTT
Organism: Brachypalpus laphriformis; assembly: GCA_945910035.1. Taxonomy (NCBI): domain Eukaryota; kingdom Metazoa; phylum Arthropoda; class Insecta; order Diptera; family Syrphidae; genus Brachypalpus; species Brachypalpus laphriformis. The sequence goes on along the minus strand of OX246753.1, from coordinate 227,144,709 downwards.
TGCCCGATCCTGAAGAAAGGAGACCCTCTGAACTGCGCCAACTACAGAGGTATAAGTCTCCTAAATATCGCATATAAGATCCTGTCTGCCGTACTATGTGAACGCCTAAAACCGATCGTCAACAACCTGATAGGTCCTTATCAGTGCGGTTTCAGGCCTGGAAAGTCCACCATTGACCGAATATTCACACTACGGCAGATCTTGGAAAAAACCCATGAATATAAAATCGATACGCACCACCTCTTCATCGATTTCAAAGTTGCCTATGATAGCGTGTATAGAGACGAGTTATACAGAGCCATGTCTAGTCTTGTCATCCTTGCCAAGCTCGTCCGTTTGTGCAGAATGACGATGGAGATTTCTCGCTGCTCCATCAAAGTCGGTAAGAACATCACCGAACCGTTCGATGTCAGGAAAGGTCTTAGACAAGGCGACGCGCTATCATGCGATCTCTTTAACATAATACTTGAGAGAATTGTACGAAACTCACAAGCCAACCCCGGAGGTACAATCTTCTTCAAGTCTGTACAACTACTCGCTTATGCCGATGACATTGACATAATCGGAAGAACTCAGCGGGCCGTCAATGGGGCATTTACGAGTATTGAGATCGAGGCAGCAAAGATGGGTCTAGCGGTCAATGAAAGCAAAACAAAATATATGCTGTCTACAAAAAAGGACACCCAACATCGGCGTCTTGGGCAGAACGCCACAATAGACAGATACAATTTTGAGGTAGTAAAGGATTTTGTCTACCTAGGCTCTATGGTCAGCTCCGCAAATGACATGAGTGGAGAGATCACACGGAGAATTACTCTTGCCAATCGTTGTTTCTATGGGCTAAAACGGCAATTGAGTAGCAAAGCCCTATCTCGAACTACTAAGGTAACTCTTTATAAGACATTAATCATCCCAGTCCTGCTGTATGGCGCAGAGGCATGGGCTTTGAAAAAACCGGATGAGGATGCCCTTGGTTATTTCGAGAGAAAAGTTCTTCGAGCGATCTTTGGTGCCGTCTGCATAGACGGTGAGTGGAGGAGAAGGTACAATGCCGAACTATACGGCCTGTACAAGGACATCGACTTAGCCAGAAGAGTTCACATACAGCGACTAAGATGGCTGGTCATTTAGAGCGGATGGAGCCCAACCTTCCCGCTAAGAAAGTCTTCGAATCCAACCCGGACGGACGGCGCAGTAGAGGACGACCTCGCGGTAGGTGGCGCAAACAAGTGGAGAGGGACCTCAACCAACTTGGCGTGCGCAACTGGAGGCAGCTGGCTCGTAACCGTGCTGAGGCCCAGGTCCACCCCGGACTGTAGCGCCATCTAAGTAAGTAAGTAAGTAAGTTACTTCTTGATTAGATTACAAGTAGAAATTTAGCTGTGTGTAATGAAGGTAAGAAACCAACTTTTATAAACTCTATTCGAAAAGAGGTACTTGATTTCACTATCTCGAGCCCTTTTATTTTCAATTCTGTCGTCAGTTGGCATGTGTCAAACGAACCCTCACTATCTGATCATCAACATATCAGATTTAACATCTCGGGTGGAGTTAAACATAATAACAAACGCATTACGTACCGAAACGAACTAATTGGGTACTTTTTTATTTATTTATTTATTCTTTATTTTTCCAAATTAAATAAATCATACAATTTTTCTGCGAAGCCTAAGGGGCTTATCTGCAGAAGATTGGTTTTCAGATTAGGTCTAATGAAGTGAGCAAGAATAAAAGTTAATTCAAAAATTGAAATCGGAAAAATTCATTTAATAGCTTAGATCATTGAGAAAAAGAAAAAAAGATTAGAGCTTTAAAGAAAAATTAGAATTAAATGATTGAAAAAGATATTAAAAAAAACTACTTTATAAAAAATTCTTTGATCTTTTTTTTTCTAGTTTTTTCATTATTAATTGTTCTTAGTGATTGTTGAAATTCGTTTAGTGTTTTTGGGGCACAGTATTTCAGTTGCCTTCTGCCGTAGGTATATGAAAACCTTGGTACTTGTAGCATACCTTGAGCATGCCTCCTTGTGTTGATCTCGTGGTCAATAGCCCTCTTGAAACGCACGTCGTCATAATACTCCAGAGCTAGAGTCATCTTGAAGATTTCCTTGACACCAAGAACTTTAAAACAGTTTCTACCAGATGGATTCCATCTCGCTGTCTCGCCGTTTAGTTTTTTGAGAATGGTATTTTGGAGTTTTTCCAACTTCTCCAGATGGGTATTGGATGCATTGCCCCATGCAAGCACACCATATCTTAGTTTCGACTCAACAAGCGCGTGGTAAACTTGCTTCTGGACCTGCAAGGTTGAGTAATTTTTTAGATAGGCCAGCGCGAAAAGAGCCTTTTTAAGGTCAGAGCGGAGTTTGTCGATATGCTCATCCCATATAAAATAAATGTCGATGGTTACACCTAAGTACTTATAGGTTTCGATTCTCTCAACCAGATCGTCCTGTTGACTTCTATTACAGCTATTTTTCTTCAAATATATAGCTTGTTGTGTGGGTTTGTGACAAGGTCCACGAATATGCATTATTTTCGTTTTCGCTGAATTTATAATCAGCCCGTTGTCGTGGCAGCACTCAACTGCCTTATTGAGCTCGTATTGCATAATATTAATTGCAGTATCGAGGCATCTATGCTCCACCACTATAGCCGTGTCGTCCGCATACGCAAATGGAATACTGTTTTCGAACACCCTAAGTAATTCGTTTGTGTACAAGATGAAAAGTATTGGTCCAAGCTTTGATCCTTGTGGAACGCCATACTTAACATATTTGTCATCGCTGAAATTATCCTCCACCTTACCACGAAAAGATCTATTTCTTAGGTAGTCCTTCAGCCAGTCAGCTAACAACCCTCGAACTCCTAGTCTTTCCAGTGCCGATATCATCTTTGAATGGTTAAGCGTGTCGAATGCCTTACTGAAGTCCATGAAAACTACCAAGACATGATGATTTTTACTTAGACTTTCGTTAACCACATTCGTGAATTCCGCGAGCAGTTTACCAGTCTTATTCTTCTGGAAGCCATACTGCTTTGTATGTATAATATTATATTTTTCTATGAATTTCAGAAGTCTCTTTAGTACTACCTCCTCCAGGCACTTCTCAATTACTGGCAGAATTGATATTGGCCCGTAATTTGCAACTATTTCCTTTGCTCCGCCTTTATTGATTAGACGAATAACAGCAGTCTGCAATATTTCAGGAATCTTGCATTGACTTAGGCTTAGGTTAACAATTCTAGATACCAGAGGGGCAAAAATAAGGGCATGAGATTTTAAAAGGTTCTTCGCGAAAATCTCGCCGTCAAAGATGACATGCTGCTCACATCTTTAAGATTTAAATGTGATGTTGTCTCTTCCTTCAGGAGTAGCTGTGTCCCAAAAAATGACAATACAGGTAAACGAAGCGTACCGTGATGGAATGACCAGCTAGATATACTCCGCAAAAGGGTGAGAAAACTTTTCAACGCCGCAAAACGCAATAAAAATTGGGACGAATATAGGCCCGCTTTGACTAAATTCAACATAGAGTTGTGGAAATCCAAGAAAACAGCATGGAGAAAGAACTGCGAAAATATTGAATCCCTTCCAGTAGCAGCCCGTCTCCAAAAGGCTCTCTCAAAGGATAATTCCAATGGGGTGGGATTGCTCATCAAACCTGATGGGACCTACACCGCCAGTCGAAGGGAAACCCTGGAAGCTCTGCTCGAGGTTCACTTCCCTCGCTCAACAATTCTAAGCGATCACGTACTTGTTGCTCCTGAAGGCTCCGCATGTGGCACCTCCAGAAGAGTCAACAGCTTGTCTGGAAATCTGTTCAGTCAAGAAAAAATTAAATGGGCAATCGGTTCATTTAAACCCTTTAAGGCACCTGGCAGTGATGGTATTTTTCCAGCCCTCATCCAGAAAAGTCTGGTTTACATCTTGCCTGCCTTGTTCTACCTCTATTTAGAACAAGCTTCAACCTGGGATACATTCCAATAGGTAAATGTGGTGTTTATCCCTAAGCTAGGTAACAAACCCAGCGAGCTAACCAAATCCTATCGTCTAATCAGCTTGACATCGTTTTTATTGAAAACCATGGAAAAACTGCTAGACTTACACATTAGAGGCATTCTTGCACCTCTGCACTCTAGTCAATTTGCATACAGGAAAGGTTGATCTACGGAAGGTGCCTTTCACTATCTCGTCACAGAGATCAAAGCTGCGTACCGCTCCAAAGAATTTGCCCTGTGTGCATTCCTTGACATAGAAGGTGTTTTTGATAACACTGGTTATGAATCCATCACTAGTGCTATGAGATGCAGGGGAATTGACGAACCTACTACCAGATGGGTTAGGAACATGCTCGATAGCCGCATAATAACATCTTCGTCTGGAGAGGTCTCTGTGACGGTCTCCGCGGCCAAAGGCTGTCCCCAAGGTGGCGTTCTCTCGCCTCTCTTATGGTCACTCGTGGTGGATGATTTGTTGAACACACTTAATAGTTCAGGTTTCACAACCACAGGCTATGCAGATGATCTGGTGATCATCATTAAAGGCAAACATGAAGACAATGTGTGTCAACTCATGCAAAATACACTCCTTGTAGTCTCGGACTGGTGTGCTGGGGACGGCCTATCGATTAACCCCGGCAAGGCAGTCGTTGTACCGTTTACAAAAAGAAGAACGCTGAATATTGGCTCAGTGACTCTAAACGGCACAACCATCAATTTGTCCGATGAGGTCAAATATCTAGGAATTGTCCTGGATAAGAAGTTTAACTGGAACTCCCATATTAAGCATAAAATTGCCAAGGCGACTACTGCCTTGAGGGCCTGTTGCCGTATGTACGGCAAGACCTGGGGCATGCCCCCAAATGTCATTTTCTGGTTATACCCCGGTTGTAAGACCCATTCTGACATACGCGTCCGTTGTCTGGTGGACGAAAACCAAAGAGGTCACAACCATTAATAAACTCACAAAACTTCAAAGACTAGCTTGCCTCGGTATCACAGGTACTATGCATACTTGTCCCACAACAGCCATTGAAGCCATAATCGGACTCACTCCGTTACATATATTTATAAAAAAAGTGGCAATCCGCAGTGCAGTTAGTCTAACAAAATGCGCTGCTAATAGTACGCGGGGTCACGTGGATCTCATGGATCTATTATCCGACTTCCCCGAGCTAGACATGCTCAGCACGGTCTCCGACTTTATGCCCAAATCACTCTATTTTGGTAGAAGGTTTGAGATTGTGATCCCAAGCCGTGATATATGGAATAATGGCGGACCGCCGCTTGATCCAAAAGGTATAGTGTGGTACACTGATGGATCAAAAATGGATTGAGGAGTTGGCGCCGGTGTGTATGGACCCAACCATAAACTTTCGAAATCACTCAGAAAGAGTCCTAGTGTTTTCCAGGCCGAGCTTTACGCCATTGAAACTTGTGCTAACTTTGACCTGCACTCAGGCATCAAAGGTGCCTCTATCCATATACTCACCGATAGCCTGATCTACCGTTTGATAAGTTCAAGCTTCATGTTTCATGTTTTGTAAGCTTCGACAGCTCCAATTCCGCCTTTAAACTGCCGCAAACATTTGGGAACGCAAAATGTGCGTCTCCCACTGGAATAACTCCCAAGGTCTCAGGTAGGCTAAAAGAGCTGTCCAACCCTTCCAAAGACAGGCAGTTGATATCCTAAAATACGGCAGAAATAACATAAGAAGGCTTGTTAGCTTCATTACCGGTCACTGTAAACTTCTTTACCACCTTAAAAAAATGAGAATTTCGGAAGATATCACCTGCCGCCTCTACCTAGAAGAGGACGAAACCGCAGAACACATACTATATGAGTGTTTAGCTCTGTGTAGTACAAGGAGAAGCTTTTTCCTTAAAGAGATCATATCTCCAATAGATTTAAGGAACCTCTCCGCAGCCGTAATTATAGCTTTCATAAGGAGAATAGAAGTACTGCTGCCCTAAAAGTGGCCTATGGCACAATAGATCTCCTTGGTCACAGTGCCTATACGCATTTGGGCGTGGCCACACACCTGTTTACAAAAGAAAAAAAAGAAAAATCGATTTGGAGTTCTTGGGTTTTCTCCATGATCTGCCGAAGCGTGAAGATTTGATCAATGGTCGACTTTCCTGGCCTGAAACCGCACTGATAGGGTCCAATCAGACTGTTGATAAAAGGTTTCAGGCGTTCACGCAATATCGCAGAAAATATCTTGTATGCGATGTTGAGGAGACTGATGCCTCTATAATTGGCGCAGTTGAGGGGGTCTCCTTTCTTGTGGATCGGGTAAACGATGCTGAGATTCCATTCATCAGACATACACTCGTCTGACCAAATCTTAGAGATGAGTTGGTGTATGCACTCTACCAATTCATCACCAGCTGCCTTGAAAAGTTCGGCCGGTAAGCCGTCAGGTCCAGCAGCCTTGTTGGATTTTAGCTTGGATATTCCTATCCTCACTTCGTTTTGGTCAGGTGGATTGAAATTTTGACTATCATCGTCTATGTTGAATGGTTCATTCTGCCTGACAGCGGGATGTTGGTCTTTGTCGCCGTTATATAGTCTGCAGAAATAGTTTTTCCATATTCTCATCACCGACTGTGATTCTACTACGAGGTTTCCATTTTCATCTCTACAGGTTTCTGTACGGGTATTGCTTCTCTGACACGTTCTTTTTACCCTTTGGTAAAACTTCCGTACATTGTTCCTGGAGTATAAACTCTCGATATTCTCAAACGCGCGCTTCTCATGCTCTTTCTTTTTCTTTGGAGAAGCCGATGTTCTTCCCGTCTCTTTTGCTCGTAGAGCTCACGAACAGCTCTCGTCTTCCTTTGCAGCGCCGCTTTGTATGTCTCTTGTTTTGCTGCATGCACTCGCCGGCATTCTTCGTCAAACTAGGGGTTTCGCGGTGATGGGCGAGCGAGACCCAGCACATCAGTCGCGGCGTTTCTGATCGCAAGTTGGCAGCGTTGCCATTGGCCTTCGGCACTTCATGCTGGCGGCATAGGGGTGATTGAGAGATTTCGGGATACGCGTTCAGCGAAGAGTCTGGCGGTCTCTTGCGATTGTAGCTTTTCGACGTTAAATTCTCTCACAGTGATTCTTCTTTGTTGCTCAGTTTGGGATATCCGCATTCGTTCCTTGGGTACAACAAGGTAATGATCCGAGTCTATGTTGGCCGCTCGGAAGGTCCGGACATCCAGAATACTGGAGGCATGTCTTGCGTCGATCGCAATATGATCAACTTGGTTGATCGTTACATGATCATTGGACCATCATGTCTGCTTATGAATATCGAGATGAGGAAACCATGTGCTTGCTATGGTGACATTTCGCCCCATAGCGAAATCAATTAGTCTTAGTCCGTTATCAGACGTGGTCTCGTGTAGCCTATGCTTACCGACTGCCCTACCAAAGACGTCCTCCTTTCCTATGTTGGCGTTAAAATCGCCCAATACGACTTTAACGTCGTATTTAGGACATTGCTCATATGTTTTGTTGAGGGGCTCGTAGAAACAATCTTTGGTGGCAGGGTCCTCTCTTTCGTAGCGGCATGAACACATATTAGTCTTATGTTCGCGAATTTAGCCATGATCCGGATAGTCATAATACGCTCGCTAACGTGTCGGAAGCTTAAGACTTCTGGACTAAGTCTGCCGCGTATGACAAAACCGCATCCGAATAAGCGTTGCTTGTTGCCTCTGTAGCAATCACCGTAGTAGATGTCACAGTTTTTCATCCTCGTTTTGCACGGTCCATCCCATCGCACTTCCTGGATGGCGGTAATATCTGCTTTATAGCAGTCTAGGGCTCTGTTGGTTGTTCGGCTGCACGTGGTCTACAAAGGGACAGAACATTTCACGTACAGATCCGAAGGTCGTTGTCCTTATTTCGTTCGCTGAGGTCGTCATTACTTGAGTCATCCTTATCCGAGGCTTTTGGTTGTTTCGGAACCATAGATTTTTTACGTGGTAGGGAAGTTACCGCGACGGCACAACCCCCAACCTGGAGGGCCAGTTCCTTAATTATTCCCCTAGGACGAGGGGCCGGGTACACCGGTGCCAGTAGTCCACTACGGGAGTATGAGCGCAGCCGTTGGCCCATTAAGGGCTCCAACATTGGAAATTCGTTACTGACCTGCGATCCGAATACTTCGAAGCAGCTCGCGCAAGGTATTCATTAAGTTCAACCTACTGGAACTATAGACGCCACCGTTGACTCCGTCTAGGGAATTCGTCCGCTGCCGCCTGGAACAGGAAGAAGTGCTCTAGTGAGAAAGCACTCTTCCCCTCTCTCTCACCTGCTGCCGCCAAGAATCCGCCAACGGGGTTGGTTACCCATTTCTTGGATTAATTTACTAGGCACCCGGCTGTCACCGCGTGGAGGTTGAGAGTAGGAGTTGGTAGGCCTCAGCTGAGTGAAAACGCTTGTGTTTTCATATGATCGCATGCACTACCGTTTGACCACCCAGTTAATAGGCTGACTGACTGAAAATACATCAGACAGAATTTGGCAGAAAGTATCCAACTATTATCAGCTATTCAAAAAAAATATCAACTAGAAGAAGCAGTGCAAATATTTACAGTCAATATAGAAAAAGCTGCATGGGCTGCAATTCCCAAAACAACAAAGAGATACATAGCTATGTATACCAAAACTCTTACCCTTAAGACATTTATGAAATTATTATAGAAAAGAGGAGAGCCTGAAAACGGTGGCAACTCACAAGGGCGCTAACCGACAAAACCAAACTGAACAATTTAAATGATAAGCTGAGAAAATTGGTAAGAAAATTTAATAACGAGTCTTTGAAAACTTACCTTACCAATCTTTCAAATTACGCTTATACCGTCTACTTCCTCTGGAAGGCAACAAAGAAAATTAATAGGCTGATAGCTCACATTCCGCTAGTAAAAACCAGAGAAGTTAGCTGGGCAAAAAGCAGCCAAGAAAAAGCAAACATTTTTGCTGAATATCTTAAAGATGTCTTCGAACCTTATACAAATTAAGATTGTGCAAGTTATCAGAAAAGATTTGTATTTGTATTTTGTATTTATTGGGCAAAATAATATTTTTCACATTATGCTACAAGATAATGGTATCTTTTAGAAGCATTAATTGTTAGGCCAAATTACAAAAATGATTGCTTATATCACGTAATATTAAAGACAAAATTAAACAAAAAGAAAAATAAATAAATAAATATATTAAATCGATGGTAACATTTTTAGTCAAATTGTGATACTATTATTTGACAAATAAATAAGAAGCTTCCTCTGAAATTCGGTAATGGAATTGATTGTCTGCAATTCATGCGGAAGGCGGTTCCACAAACGAATTGTAGATACAAAAAAAGAACGTTCTCCGATACAATGTGTAAATGGTGGCACAATTAATTTCATACCCCTCACCAATCGAGCAAAAGTAATCTTTTCATGTAGATAGGCAGGGCACTTAAAGTGAATAATTTTAAAAAGTTTCAGAATATTACGATAACTACAATAAACATCCAAATTCAAACCCAAAACAGAAGACTTCAAAGACGACACACTACAAAACCTAGGGATATTATATATAAAACGGACACAGTCATTGAACGCAACATTTAATTTATTTTTACATTCATAATCAAGACACGGGTATACAGTACAATTAAAAATCAAAAAAGGCATAATCAATATCTCGATTAATCGTGTTTTGAGACACTGTTGCATTAAGCTTGCAGAATGCCTTAAGCATTGTAGCCCGAAGTACACTTTCCTAATTGTATCTGCAGTTGCATTACAGCAAGTAAGTGTACAATTAATAGTGTATCCAAGGTATTTCACAACATCAACTGTGGGATGAATCTTCGATCTTGAGCATATCATACTAACTGTCTTGTCAGGGCTAAGTTTCAATTTATTGCATGTCGACCATTTTAGGATATTTTCGAGGTCTTCGTTTACCCTTGCCACACAATCTTCTATCAGGCCAAGTGGACGTGAAAAGTAAATTAAGACGTCATCATCATACATATGTACTTTGCAATTACCAACTACACGAGGCAAATCGTTATTAAATAAGGAGAACAACAAAGGTCCCATCACAGAACCCTGTGGAACTCCTACATTAACAAAGCTCGGGTTTGAAACCCCTCGTTCAGTGACTACTGTTTGAACCCTATCGCGTAGATAAAAAAAGCAGTAACCTGATGGAAGATTGTGAAAAATTGAACTTATTTTCGAGTTTTGAAAGGAGTATTTTATGGTCAATACAGTCAAATGCTTTCGAGAAATCAAGCAAAACCAATATTCCAATTTCATCTGAATCTAAAGCTGAGCGAAGATCGCTGGTTACCTTAAGAACAGCTGATTCACAGCTGTGACCACTGCGGAAGCCTGACTGCCATTCCGATAACATATTTTTATTATTCAAATGATGTTGTCTCTGGTTTGAAAGTATTTTTTCGAAAGCTTTGGACAAAAAACAAAGAATACTGATTGGTCTATAGTCAGATGGGTTTAGAGGATTGGCTTTTTTTGGAACTGGAATAACTTTTGCAGTTTTCCATTGTTCAGGAAACTGAGAGCTATATAAACAAAAGTTGAAAATGTGATGTACATAAGGCAATAAGTGGTGGAGAAGAAGCTTATGGAATCGAGGAGGGGTACTATCTGAGCCAGTAGCGGAAAAATCGAAAAAGGGCATTTGAAGAGAAAAATATCTGACCTACTATATTTTTTGACATAGCACGCGATTTCAATAAATTCTGGCACAAAGGACTGATCTATAAAATACAAAAATAACTGCGGAAGAAGTATTCGAAAATTCTAGTGTCTTATAACAGCGATTCTTTAGAATTAAGTAAGAAACAGAGTACACAACATTAAGAGAAATTAAAACTGGTCTACCACAAGGCAGTATACTAGGTCCGGTATTATACATATTATTTACTTCTGATCTACCAGAAAGCGAAGAAATCACAGTAGCAACTTTTACAGATGGTGTTGCTGTAATTGGTGTGGGTGAAACTATCGAAGTAGCAAACGGTGGTCAAACGGTAGTGCATGCGATTATATGAAATCAAAGCGTTAGCTGAGGCCTACCAACTCCTACTCTCAGCTTCCACGTGGTGACCGCTGGGTGCCTAGTACCTTGGTCCAAAAAATAGGCTACCAACCCCGTTTGGAGGATCTTTGGTGGCAGCAGATGAGAGAGGGGGAAGAGTGCTCTCTCACCAGAGTAATTCTTCTTGTTTCAGATGGCAGCGGATGAATTCCTTAGATGGAGTCAACAGTGGCGTCTACATCTCTATTTGGGTTGAACTTAGTGAACACCTTTTGCGAACTGCTTCGACATATTCGGATCACAGAAACAACGACAAGCCTCGGATAAGGACGATTCAGCTGATAATGACCCCAGCAAATGAAATAAGGACAACGACCTTCGTGGAGCCAAACGATTGGCAGAGGCCCTAGACTGCTATAAAGCAGATATAACCGCCATCCAGGAAGTGCGATGAGATGGGCCGGGCAAAAATAGGATGAAGAACTATGACATCTACTTCGGTGATTGCTACAGAGACAACAGGCAGCGCTTATTTGGATACGGATTCTCTATACGCGGCAGACTTAGGCAAGAATTTGTTTCTCATTTTTGGCTGACCCTATGCCATTCGTGCCCTACCCAACGTCATCACACTTTTCTCTTTGGCAGATATCTATGACATCCGTCCATTGCCTTACTAATTGGATAGTATTAGTAGTATTGCAGATCAATCCTGCTGGAACAACTAAGAAGACTCTGTATAAGACCTTGATCATCCCAATCCTGCTTTACGCCGTTGAAACATAGACTCTATTAAAAGCGGATGAAGATATCCTTGGAGGAAAAGATTCAATGACGAGCTATACGAGGTGTACAGCGACATTGACCTAGTCAAAAAACTGCGTATTGGACGTTTGAGATGGCTAGGACATGTAGAGCGGATGGACACTAACGTTCCGGCTCGCAGAATATAAATGTACCAGACATCCGAATTGCATATGTAAATAACAATGTAGTGACTCTATGACTCTAGACTCTAAACTGCGGTGGAAAGCGCAAGTAAAGAAAAAGAGAGATAAATTCAACATGCATTGCAATAAAATGTATTTGCTTATTGGGAGATATTCACCCCTGTCCAACTACAATAAGTTACTGCTGTATATGCAGTGAAAAGCTGGCAAGCGAGATTGAGAATTTAAAATTTGAGCTGCTGCTCTGAAAGATCAGATAAACAATAGAAATGAAAACGTCACCAAACCTGTCGTATATTCTACGGATGAAGAAGAATTATATAGAGACACAGAGCCATCCTTTAGTAGGTGTAAAAGAAACAAAAAAAGAAAAATGAGGATGTTTCCGGAGCTTTCACCACCAAAAGTAAGCCTGAAAACGTCCGAAAAGGTCCAAAACAAAATAATGAAACCACTCAAGCCAATAAAGCTTCCTCCAATCATAGTGCTCTGTATAACAAAGTACAAAGGGTTATTAAACAGTTTTGAAAAAAGAAAATAAAAAATTAGGCTAGTTACAGCTTTAATTAATAGTAATGACGTCAAAATATACGTATTATAGAAAATGAAGAATCCTACAAAAACTTACCCAAATTACTTAATCAAAAAAAGTGCAGTGGTTTTCGTTTGAAAATAAACAAACGAGAAGAAACAAACTATTGTACTTCTCAAGCATATCTGAAAGCATAGTTAATGATCTAAAAGAGAAAAACTTCAGTTGTCAACGTGCATAAGTAAAAAAAGCAAAGTACCGCTGTCAATGTTTATGCTCACTTTTGAGCATAACGAGGACATGAAAAAAATCTATGAAATCAAAGACATTCTAGGAATGAACGTTAAAATTCATCCTCTGTGGAAAACAGAGGCTGCTAGATCGTTCCACAAACGTCTTGTTCGGCTTATAAACGAATCTCTATATTCGACAGTACGTCCTCATCACAAAATGAGGAAACTACTGTTGCCACATTTTCAGACGATACTGCGGTTTTTGCTGTTGGTAAAACCGTCAAGGAAGTAATCGAAAAACTACAAATGACAGTAAATCATATATTTGAATGGACAAAAAAAGGCAAATAAATAAATAAATAAACTGAAGTCATTTCATGCTAATGTTACAAATAAAAATGCAGAACACATACCTGTGTACCTATATATATAAATAACAATGCAGTTCTTTATGCGAGCTCAGCTAAATACTTAGCAACTGGGGATAATTAAATGTGTCTATCTTAATATGCAAGGCCTATCCAATAATCACATACATCTCGAAGCGTTAATAAGTCAGCAAAACCTAGACATTATTGTCACAACTGAAACGCACGTAACAAAAGACCATGACATAAGTGAAGGTACAATCGACGGATACTATCTTTTTAACTGTAGTAGTGAATCGTCACATACAGGGGGTGTTGCAGTCTATGTTAAAAAAATATTTAAATGTTCCTTTGTTAAAAAGTTTATAGTCGCAATGAAATATTGGTGTTTAATAATAAAAGTGCAATATGATAATAAATCTGTGATATATATTTGTGCAATATACAGGTCCCATATGTCGTCTAGAAATGAATTTTCTGTCGACTTCGATCAATAGATCGAATGCTTACAACAGTGCAATAAACACTTTTTTCTGCTCGGTAATATTAATATAAACTGGCTGAACAACAATGACACATATGGTATACACGACGAATGACAGAAATAATTAACGACAACAACATTGAAATGATTGTCAGTGAGCCCACGCGAATTACAGAAAATACTAGAACTCTACTAGACTAATGTTATAGCGAACAACAAATACCCTATCAAAGCAAAAACAAACCCAACTTTTAAAATTAGTGACCACGAAACCATTGAAATTCAAATAAAGTTCAGTAAAGAAACAAAAATTCATAAAAAACTATAAAGTTTTGTAGATATGACAGTGAACAGTTCATTACCGTGTTATCGTCGAAATCTTTATTTCGAAACTTCAATTCTGAAGAGCCACATAATTTAAATGTGATAAGTGAAAAATTCTCATCCGAATTAAAGTTTGTCGTTAACTCAATGGTTGTAACGAAGTCGGTCCCATATCTCAACGCTGAGTGGCTTACAAGTGAAAAAAAATGAAAATTTATAAAATAAATCTTTATAAAAAAGTGCAATAAATGATACAAAATCTACATTTATTTCGGACAAAATAGACAGGGCTAATACACAAAAAGACATGTGGAGACAGCTAAAAAAATATTTTTTAAAAACGCATAAAGAAGATATATTGGAAGTGCTATTTGAAAACTGTGATAAAGAAAGCAATAGTGCAATACTCTGTGAAAAATTGAATAAGTATTTTGTCCAAAGTATCTATGAACTGAAATAATCTGTGATATACACATGTCCCCCGATTTACACGGAAGATCGGTTCCTAAAATTATCGTGTAAATCGACATCCTAGATTTTTGTATGAAAAACCGTGTAAATCGAAAAAAAATCTAAAATGCACATAATCTATTCAGTTTTTTTAATGAAATTCATTTATTTCAACGCAAATAAAAATGAAATATAATTAAAAAATAAAATATATCAGTTCATTCATGTAATAACTAATAAATAAAGAAATTGTTTTATAGAAATTAACCCTAGAAAGATAACCTTATAAATAATTACAATTAAGATAACCATACGTCGATTTGACGTATACATTTTTGTATGTACGTTTTGTAGATAATGTATTTGTGTAAATGGTCTGGAATTACTAAAAGTATAATTGTTTTAGGGGTAAATAAAAAACATAAGTTTATTTTAATTTTTTCTTTAACACAAAAACAAATATTTCCTTCATGTAGAAAAAACTTAAAAATATTGAAATCATATTTTCAGACTACGCCTTATCGACGTAGGTTATCTTTCTAGGATTAAAAATACAAAATTCATAAGAAATTAGTGCGAAGATTTAATTACATACTACTATCACTATCATTGACAATCTTTTCTTCTTAGTTAGTGAGATTTCGCTTTTAGAGAGATTTCGTTTTATTTTGGAAAATTCGTGAATTTGAAAACCGTGTAAAAACGAAAAATAACGTGTACAGCAAGGGACATGGGCTTGGGAAAAAACGTGTAAAAGTGAAATCGTGTAAAAAAAAGTATCGTGCAAATCGGGGGATAGGTGTATAGTGAATATGTTAGTATAGTGGAGGAGTGCAATATAGACTTTAGGTTTCACATGACGAACATAGAAGATATTCTAGGTGCAATAGGGGAATTATGCTTAAGATGATATTTGCTAAGATGACATACTTGCAATTTCTCTTTATACATAGGCGCTACAATTCTGCCAAACACACCTAAGCACGCAGTTTTGCGATGTTGTTTACCCCCATAGTGATTCGGCTGTTAGTTTACAACGTGCTTTCAATGACATCGAAATCAAGAATTTTGTGCGGGGAAAAGTTTTTTTTTTGCTTCAAGTGTTAGCTATAATTTGTTTTGATAAGGTGTGTATTGTGTTGTTTCTAAAGTGTTTTATGCGTACACTTATTAATATATTTAATGATTCCTGTGTGATATTTTTACTTGATTAAAAAATGTTGGTGCCTACATTCTGCTAAACATTTTCACTCATATCGGGCAAGATGACATGATGCTCGACCGTCCAAGATGACACGCTATGTAATCTTATCTAAGAGGTAGTATTTTGTTTTAATTTAGAAATCTTTTCATTTCAGTATGGCAAAAGAACATCCAGCAGGCATTCTTGGTCGAAAGACGATATGGCTAGGGCTATTAAACTGAGCAGTTCATATGTAAGCTCTGCAAAGAAGATTCGTAAGCGGTATGTCATCTTACGCTAATGGCATATGTCATCTTACACTCAACTATGCCATCTTGAACTTGCTCTTGAACTTAATTTAAAAATATTAAAAAAAAATACTATTTATTGTTTTACGCCATTCACTTAAATGTTGTTTTTGTTACCAATAAATGAATTTATTGAATACACATTGTTTTCATCCCTATGATTTCTAGATATTTTTATTTTTCACTTTGAAGAAAAAGTATGTCATCTTGAGCACAATTCCCCTAAGTGCAATAAACCAAAAGAGTGATTTTAATTTTATGAATGCGAGAATGTTTAAAGATTCTATCAATGTCATTGGTCCAGTGCTGTTACGTGTCATAAACATATCATTGTCATCCTTCCCAAGAAAAAAAGTCCAAAATTCAATTAAGTGTAATGATTCTCGTCCTACAATTATGGTACCCTTGTACGAAAAAATTATTGAAAAAATAGTGATGCTACAACTCCAGGAACACCTCGAGAGACAAAATGTGATTAGTGTGAATCAATCGGGATTCCGATCCAAACATTCATGTAAAACGTGTGTTAATTATGTCATCAGTGATTAGAGGAAAAAAATTGATAAGAAAAAGAGTGTCTTAGCGGTTTTAATAGACCTTAAACGTGCATTTGAAACAGTGGATCACAGAATATTACTGATGAAACTAAATAAGTACGGTGTTCGAAATACGGAATCTAATTGGTTTTAATCATTTATTATCGGGAGAACATAAAGAAAAATAGTAAATAACAAAACTTCTGGTGCAATAAGAGTTGAGAAAGGTGTCCCTCAAGGTACGATTTTAGGTGTTCTGGAAAGTGTTAAAAAGCTCCAAGCTAATACTTTTCGCAGATGATGGACTACTCTATAGCAGCGGAAAAAACTTAGTAGAGTGCGAAAACAAAATAAATAGTGACTTAAAAGACATAGACTCGTGGCTAAAAATTAAGAAACTTATAATAAATACTGACAAAACTAAATACATGCTTTTAAACAGGCCTAAAATACAAAAACCTTTCACTATAAAGATAAGTGATAAGCCTATTGAACCAGTGTCGTGAATAAAATACCTTGGTGTCGTGCTTGATAGCAAACCATCTTTTGAATCCCACATATGGTAGACCATGTTTGTAAGAAATGGTCGAACAAATTATATGTTTGTATAATGTAATCGTGAAGCCCCATTTTGAATATTGTGGCAGTCTGTTGTTCTTATGTAATGTCACTCAAAAATATAGACTCCAAAAACTCCAAAACAGAGCTATGCGAACTATACTCAAATGTGATAGGTACACCCCAATATCTTCATTAATAAATTCTTTGAACTGGCTTAGCATAAACCAAAGACTTTACGCCATGACTATGATTCTAGTCTTTAAAATCAAAAACAATTTGTGTCCACAATATCTGACCTCAAACCTACCCCAAAGTAGAACAATAAACTACGATCTACGAAGCTCAACGGAATTCAACATACAGAGGGCAAGGACAGTATGAGCACAGAGATGTATTCTGTATAATGGACTACAAATTTTCAACATGCTTCCTGAAATTATAAGAAACATAAGCAATCTCAATACTTTTAAAAAACTATTAATGAATATTCTAAAAATAATGTCAATTAACGCCCCCCTGGCAGCTGACCTCCTCGTGGTGGGGGGCGGGCAACGTGACTGGGATGTGCGGATGGGGTAACTTAAATAGTTATTCCCATCCATACAACCCAGTCACGGCTAACAAAGCGCACACCCCATGATGACACGAAGACGACCGGCCTCGGATATTGCCAAGCCTGGTAAGCCAGGGCATCCTTTGGAGCCAGGCCTGAAGGGTGTCAGGATGCGAGCGTCTGGTGGTCGGCTTGTCCCGCTCGGCAGCCGGCCTGGTCAAACCCGAAATGGCTACGAGCTTCCTGTCAATGGTCTCGCGAACCATTACGGGGGTCAAGGGGTGAACGCGCTGTGCACCGATAGGGGCACAGATGGACTCTCTGAAATTCGACAACGGCATCGACTTAGGATAGGCACATGGAACGTCTCATCGCTCACAGGGAAGGATCTTGAGCTTGTTGGGGAGGCTGTTAAAAGTCGACTAGATATAGTTGGCGTCTCTTCAACAAAGCAGAGAGGTTCTAAAACTGTGGACCTTTCGGGTGGGTGGAAGCTCTTCCTGTCAGGAGTCGCACCCTCAATGTCTGCTCGGGCGGGAGTGGGGATACTCACAAGTCCCAGGTTGACAGACAGAGTATTGGAGTGGATACCATTAGGAGGGAGAGTTGCGATCTTAAAGCTCAAGCTTGAAAGATCAACTCTGGCATTGGTGCAGGTGTATGCACCGAACCTTCTGTCAGAGTACGCAGCTTTCTTAGATGAAGTTGATGTTGCCCTTGAAAAGGTTGCAGATATGGATTCTTTTGTCCTGATGGGTGACTTCGATGCTCATGTGGGTGTGGATGTTATGACATGGGGGAGTGTGATTGGGAGGAACGGTGATCCTGATCAAAAGGCGAACGGAGAGAGGTTGTTGGATTTTTGTTGTGAAAATGGCTTATCCATCATGAACACCATCTTTCCACACAAAGACATTCACAAATACACGTGGTACCGTCAGAGTCTTCAGCAGAAGTCGCTGATCGATTTCTTTGTGGTACCATCGTGTCTGAAGAGAATGGTTTGTGATGTTCGCGTATTGAGAGGGGCCGAACTGTGAACTGATCATCGCTTAGTGCTGTGCAAATTGTATCTTAGCGAGAGAGTGCCTCCCCTACCAAAGCGTAAACCAAGGATGGTTACACGCATACGATGGGAGAGGTTACAGGACGATGAGATACGGGAGACATTTGCACGGCAAATATCTGAAAGGTTTGAACGAATTCCAACTGTTCCATCAAATGTAGAGGAAGAATGGCAACTGTTTTCAACAGCGGTTATTGCCTCTGCGGGAGATGTTTGTGGAGTGAAGCGGCTTGGTGTGGCGGCTGGTGGTGAGAAAAGAACTGCTTGGTTTAAAACGCCCGGAGTTCAAGAAGCCATCAGAGAGAAGAAGAGAGCCTTTAAGGTGTGGATTCACTTGGGGAACTCCGATTCTCGAAATCGGTAGACTGAGGCGCGAAGAACTTGCAAATTAGCTGTGAAAACAGCGAAAGAACAGTCTTGGAAGGAGTTTGGCGAGAAATTGGAACGTGACCACAGATCTGCAAATAAGATGTTCTGGCAGACCGTCCGCCGACTCAGAGGAAAAAAGTTGAATATCGTTGAAGGAGTCAAATCCAAAGACGGTAGACTTCTTTCCAATGAGGAGGACATCTTACGCAGATGGAGCGAGCACTTTTCAGAATTGCTCAATCCCGAACAGGGCACCGAAGATGACAGACCTATGGTCGAGAGTTGGGCGGAAAGTAGTCCTACGGTAGAGGAAGTAACTTTGGCGATCAAAGCGCTAAAAGTTGGCAAATCTGCTGGTGTGGACGAAATTCGGCCAGAAATGCTCAAGGCTTTAGGTAAAGAGTGAGTGCAATGGCTCTCGCGTGTCATTAAAGTGGCCTGGGAATGCGGTGAAACACCTGGTGATTGGCAAATGGGGGTGATAGTTCCTCTTTTTAAAAAAGGGGACAAAAGAGATTGCGCCAACTACAGGGGTATATCTCTTTTAAGTCTCCCTGGAAAAGTCTTCGCTAAGGTGCTAGAAAAGCGTTCCAGAGCTGTGGTTGAGGACAGTTTGGGGGATGAGCAGTGCGGTTTTCGTCCCGGTAGAAGCACAACCGACCAGTTATTCACTCTCAGAATGGTTCTTGAGAAAGCCTGGGAATATGCCAAACCTGTCTACACTTGTTTTGTGGATTTGGAAAAAGCATATGATAGGGTTCCTCGAGGCAAACTCTGGAGTGTTCTGTAGGAGTATGGGATTGATGGTTCCCTGTTAAGGGCGATTCAGTCTTTATATACAAACTGTAAAAGCTGTGTTCGGATAAACGGCGTTAAATCAATACCTTTCACTGTGGGCGTTGGACTCCGCCAGGGGTGCGTTTTGTCACCTCTCCTCTTCATTGTATATATGGATTGGATGTTGCAGCGCAGCCGTGGCGGAGAATGTTTCAAAGTGGGAGACCTAAGGATTAGTCATCTGCTCTTTGCGGATGATTTGGTCATCCTTGGGTCCTCTCAAACCGAACTTCAGCGCGCACTCGAAAAGTTTGTAGCCGTTTGTGATGATGCTGGAATGAAGATCAACGTGAACAAATCAGAAGTAATGGTCGTTTCCAAAAAACCCATTCAGTGCACTCTGCATGTTAGTGGAGTCCCACTGAAGCAGGTGGATAAGTTTAAGTACCTCGGAGTTTTATTCACGAGTGATGGGAGGAGCAATGCCGAGTTATCCTGTAGAATTGGTCAGGCTGGATCAATTTTGAGAGAGCTTGGCCAATCTGTTATAAGGAAGGCCGAACTTAGTATTCAAGCTAAGCTATCGGTTTTTAACTTCGTGTATGTTCCAACTCTCACCTATGGTCATGAAATTTGGGTAGTGACCGAAAGAATAAGATCGCGGATACAAGCTGCCGAAATGAGGTTCCTTCGCGGTGTTGTTGGAATAACTCGTAGGGATCGAGTGCGCAACACCAGAGTACGCGAGGCGCTCAACGTTGAGCAGCTACGTCTCCGAACGGAACGATCTATGCTTCGATGGTTTGGTCACGTAGTGCGTATGGCCCCAGACCGGCTTCCAAGATGCGCCATGGTTGCCGTGCCATCAGGTAGACGACTTCGCGGAAGGCCCAGAAATAGATGGTTGGATCAAGTCCGACATCTCTCTTGGAGCCGCTTAGGGATTCTCCCTGATGAATTGGAGTCAATGGCGGAGGATCGAGAAGGATGGAAAGTCCACCTGAGCATCCTACCCCCGCGACCCTCATGAAGGATTAGCGGGCCATTGAAAATGAATGAAAAAAAATGAATGTCAATTAACTTATCTTATTAATTGAAGTTTAAATGTAAATATCCAAACGTAAAAAGTTGTTAAAATGTATGTATTTTTTAAGAAGTGGTAAGTAGCCAAATAAATTCAATAAACCAAACTAAACTAAACTTAGGCATGATTCTTGACGCTAAATTGCCCTGGAAGGCTCATGTGAAGAAAAAACATGACGAATAAATATTCGCTATCAAAAAATATATTGGCTGGTAGGAAGATATTCCTGCTTCTCAGTACGCAACAAGCTACCTCTTTATAAGCAAATATTAAAGCCGATACGGACAGCTTTAGGGGTGCACAAATAAGACAAACCTACAAAGAATAAAGACTGAACCAACAGCTAGTGTGGAATTTTTATTAAACTATGCACACATCTATTGCGATAAGTGAGGCCCAATTGTTGACTTCGGCGACGAACTAAGGTGCCTGGCTGGTTTTGAACACTTTCGCTCACAATGGCGATGTTTTGGCGTGTACGTGCTGGCCAAGCATGCTGATATAGAGTTTGATCCGATACTGAACCAGTTTCTTCAAAACGCTTCACCATTGCATGAATTCCGGAGCCACTAGGGCGATTATGTTGACCGAAAAATTCACGAATTTTATGAGATATTACTTTTACAGATCGCCCATTTTCATAATAAGATTGAATAACAAAAATGCACTGTTGCGTGGTAAGCGACTCCATGACTAAAATTGCCAAAGATTCTACTTGACACCTGTTAAAAAGACCAACCACATCGAATTCTGTTAATGACAGTAATTGACAGCCAACATCCATACCATCTGTTGGCTCACCCTTTAAAATGTTTTCAAAATTGTATTATTAATGCGCCATGGTCCATAAGAAACGCTGATTTACATAGAGATCTAAAAGTAGAAATGGTAGAGGAAGAGGCCAGGAAGGTCGTAAAAAGATATAAAGTGAGACTTCACAACCATGGCAATGGAAGTACCTCAACTACCTAATAATAACAATTAAGTTAGAAGATTGAGAAGGATAAAACCCTTCGAACTAGGGATAACATCATAGCATAACATCATCACACGAAACGAGTAAACATACCTACGTAGGTACTCCAAAACAAAGGGCTACTGACAAAAGGCAGTTCCTCAATATACCCTCAAGTGAAAAACAAAATTGCTGATTAGTTTGACGACTAAGTGTGAGAAGTGGACAAGTCGACAAGTGTCGTATCTTCCGAAATGACAATTTTGAGATTTTGATTGGTTCTCATGAATTATTCACAGTCTTTTCATTGGAACCCAGTGGTAGGTTCATCTCTTGTTACTCTTTTGTTTTAGGGGCTATTCAGCCAACAACAGTTTTACAGTTTACAAAAAATGTACAACCTCTGAGGGAAAGACTGTTGTATGTTATATACCGCGAATACCTGCTTTTGGAAGTTCCGACACTTGTCATCTCAGGGTGCGATATGTACATCATACCTCCTCCGGGTATTTTTACTGGATAAAAGTCCCAAAAGAATGGATTTCACACGCTAAAAGAAATGTTTACGAATTTGCGTTGTGAGATTCTAATGGAAGCTGTCAACAATGAGAAAAGTCATCGTGATCTGTCAAGTGAATAGAACAGCGACCCCTTAACGCCGCTAGCGCCACCTACATGTTCGTATCAGCAACCATCTCAGCAGGAAAAGGAAACATTTCTCATATAGTAATGGCCTTAATGTCAAAAATTGATGGATTCTCTGCTATAACGTCAATGGTTTAAAAAATAAGTTATTGTTCCCCGATTTTTTTAAGTTTATAAAAGAATTTGATGTATTTTTTCTGTTTAAATCCTTTTTATTAGAGGATCAATATAATTTATTTAGTGTGATATTTCACAAATATGAATTAAAATGGGTCGAAGCAGTTAAAACTCCCAAATTTGGAAGACCTAGCGGAGGGTGTATTTTCGGATTCAAAAATAGTTTAGACAGTGTTATAAAATATAAAAAACAACCACATGATAGTATTAACCGTAGATGGATCCAAATATTGCATGGTTCCTACGTATCTGAACTCTAACCACTGGGCAGATGATTTTAATGTTTTGTATGTAGACCAACTAAGCCTACAAAAAGAAAGTGTAATGATTATCGGGGACTTAAACGCACATCGGAGAAGATCAAGGTGTTACCGCGAAAGCTATTTACCAACCCCGCATATTCAATCACAGAAAATCAAAGGACGCCATAATCGACAGGAAAAGCACAATGCTTCTTGAACTCACGGAAGCGTTTAATTTAGTAGTATTAAATGGGAGAACCAAGGGAGATCTTCAAGAAGAATTTTCTTTTGTTCGACGAAATGCGAATTCCGTCATAGACTACTGCCTTGCATCTGGCGCATGGAAGCAGGAGGTGAGTGAATTTGTCGTGCATACAAAATGTTTCTGAGATCACATGCCAATTAGCTGCAAGTTAAAAATAGCCGATGAGTTGCAGAACGTAAATGTTACAGATATGACTCTCTGTCAAAACTTAAATGGAGAAACAATTTTAAGGAATGCTACCAGCTAAGGCTTTATCTAGAAGCAAATACCTTACATAGCTCGGTAGCTGCTGTATCAATTCAAGATATGCAAGAATTTCTACGAAAAGCCTGTAGAAAATAGAAGAGTACAAAAAGCAAAACAAGAATGGTTCGATAAAGACTGTGAAAAACTTCGAAAGAGGGCATTTGCGTTCTTGAATCTTTTCAGAAAGTTCAGTACGAGCTACTTAAGACAAGAATACGCTAAGGCAAATAGTAACTTTAAAGATTTATGTACAAAGTAAAAACATATTTTCTATGAAAGCAAATTTTAAATTATAACGGAAAGCAGAAATACTAAAGATTTTTGGAAGGCAATTAACTACATTAAAGGTTCCAGAGTAAAAATTGCAATAAATATATCTACAAATGATCTTAAAACCATTTTCAGGCTCTTCTAAACACGTATATGATGGCCTTATAATTCCAATATTGCGAGCCGTTTATTGAAGACAATCACACGGAAATATCTTTTGCAGTACCAGAACTACAGGCAGCCCTGAGAACTCTTAAAGAAAATAAGGCACCGGGCGACGACTAAATACCGCACGAATTCTGCAAGTACTCCACAATGGTTTCGCTGAGTGTCTGGTCCAGGTTTTTAAAAGAATTTATGAAAGTGAAACAGTACCGACATGTTTTGAGTCAGCAGTAATATTCCCAATCTTTGAGTAAGGAGACAGGCTACATGCCGAACACTATAGGGGTATCTGGTTTCTTAATACCGTAAGAAAAGTTTTCAGAGGCATCCTGTTTAATCGATTAACGGATTGGGTTAAGACGCATAATGCATCAAGCGAGTACCAAGCAGGGTTTCGGCAAGGGCATTCAACCGTAGATCAAATATTCACATTGAGCACCATCGCGGACATCTACGGCGCGAGGAGCAAAATGGTCTATGCTATTATTTTATTGATTTTAGGGCAGCCTTCGACTGTGTGGGTAGAAGTTTACTTTTCTTTAAATTATCAACGCTAGGAATTCCTACTAAACTCACAACATTAAAAGCATGTTAATAACACATTATCGGTATGGAACGGATTAACGATGTCTGAAGAGTTTTCAGCTTCAAGCTTCAAATGATGATGAGGAAATTAGAAGACAATTGTAAAAACTGGAGTCTCACAGTGACCAAAAGCGAATCGTAAATCGCGAGTTATAGTTTTTGGAAACAGAATAGGAAGGCAGTTATCAAGAGATACGTATAGATGGAGATACCAAGGAGTACCAGTAGAAGTTGTTAAGGTGTATAACTATCTTGGAGTTACTTTACGAAATAACTATAATTTACATTTGGATCTAAAATTAAAAGAAGCTAAAAAAGCAATCAACATTTCATGGAGGGACTACTTCTCAAACAAACACATCAGCCACGTAATGAAATACAAAATATTTGAGGCAACAAGGAGATCCATATTGTTACAAGCAGAGCGATACTGTCGAGCAGCTGTTACGTTTCTTCCTAAAACGAATTTTCCGGCTACCAACGACTACTCCAAATTATAGGCTACATATTGGAACTGGGCTTCCAGCGATGTTCATCACAATCCTAAAAATGCATTTCGACTACATATATACGTACATGATAGTAAACGTTTTTAAGATGGAAATAACGGGTCTTCACCGGATTGTCGCTACGTACGCATTCAGCAAAAGAGTATCCTCTTTTGAGACGTGGAGGGAGCTGGGATATGGCCCAGAATGTGGGCTAACTATGGAGGTAGAAATGTTGCAAAACATCAAGGCGGATCTGTACAATATCTTAAACAACTTAGATAGCAAGCTTCATTCCACTTTTATTGATCAGGCAAAGTCCTCAATTTATAGAGAGTTTTACTCCAAGCTGCACATGATCTGAGTGGAAAGAGTTATTTTGCAGAACATGATGGGACAAATTCAATATCTGTTATTTTTAAAGCACGGATATAACTTGTACCTCTGAATTATGTACCACATCGAGACAACCAACCTGTACAATGTACGCTACGTAATATGTCGGCAAGAGAAAATGTAATGCATTTTCTAGGAGCCTGTCCAATTCTGAGGGAACTGTGGAGACTTTATTTCGGCCAAAATCAACTGTCTACCTAGGAAGTACACTACATTTTAAATGGGAATAATTGGAACTGTTTGTACAAATATTTAAAAGCAGCCTTACAATATCGGCGTCAAATCTTAGATGAAGCATTTTAGAGAAATAACTTTTTCTTTACTAAAACATGAAGATTTATTAAGTATGTACATTTCATAAACAAATTGTCATTCTACCAGACGACTTTAGCCGTATTATTTAAAAGATTTGTATCTTATTACTCATGTAATCTGAATTATAAATGAATTTGAAATAAATCTTATATACTATATAATCAGAACCAAAAAAGTCCCAAGCTATCGCGAAACTTGCATGCGATGTCTTTCGACGTTTTTAACCCAGCTATGTACATGCAAAAAAAGGAGATTAAGACGGGTAAAACTCCTTGATCTATAGTAGTTAGCTAAGGATACAAAACAAAAGTGAATAGTATTTCCAAGAAATTAATTCTTTCGGACAAAAAAGTTCAGAAATCCGACAAACGGCGGCTTTTCCTTTTAACTATATACCATATTTTGATTTTAAGCCAGTCATCGGGAGGTTTTTAGAGGAATAAAGTCCCTCACTTTTGCAGAAGGCTCCCTCGCGTATAATCCTCTGATCCTGATTTAATTCTTCCAGCGAAACTCAAAAAAAAAAAACTATTCTCCTTTTCTCTTCTTATCTCGCACTTTGGAAATCGAAGATAGAGAATACTGAGGCTATTAAAGGTACCACATACCACCGATTAACCACTGCCAAAAGTACGTCTTCAGAAAATTGGTGATTATTTTCGCAGAGATATGGTCCATTATTTATACTACATATTCTAAAGACAAAAAGTTCTTTGCAAGTCTTTCACTCAAAAACTACTCATGCGACTGCGATAAATCTTTTTCTGACATGTCAGGAGCTGAACATTGTGATGAAAATGTCTTTTGGAAGGCTTTTATTGTTTACTCTAGCTAAACTGTTAGGTACTGATATATAAAAATATTATATGGTAGAACTATTGGCGGTAAAATGATCTACACATATGGAATAAAAATATACTTCTTATATTGGCTGAGTACAAGTTATGTGCAAAAGCTAATAAATTATTAAAATAATTTACCAAAAATAAAAAAAATATGCGCATCGAAATCAAATTTTCTTAGGAAATAAAGTGTCAGTTTATCACTGTTGTGTGTTTTGCATATCCATTTTTCTGATCGCCATAACGACCGCCTAAAAGTACAACCGTAAGAATTACATCACACGATTATCTACATTGTCGCGGTCTGTTGCCTTACCTAGAGCTTAGGATACTTTGAATCGACTTCGGGGATGTATCACTTTCCAACAGTATCGCCGTAACGATGAACGATTCACTTCAAGAGGCTCTAAGAACCAAAAAATAATCATGTGCCTAGTCCCTTCGCCTTCATCGCAAAATTTCTACTTCGTATCCGGCTGTTACTCGTATTCAGATTGTTGTTATCTGGAATACACATTCACACCACGGTAGATCTACAAAAAAGGACAGCCAACATCGGCGTCTTGGAGCGAATGCCAGATATAATTTTGAGATAGTTAATGACTTCCTCTAACTTGTCTATATGGTGAGCTCCGCCAATGACACCAGTCGGGAGATCAAACGAAGAATAGCTTTTAGCAATCGCTGTTCTTATGGGCTCGAACTACTTAGGTAACTCTGTATAAGATACTAATCATTCCAGTCCTGCTGTATGGCGCAGAGGCATGGACTTTGTCAATGCCCCAATGTCGGATAAGGATACCATTGGTTAATTTGAGTGAAAATTTCTTCGAGTACTCTTTGGTTCTATCTGCATAGACGACGATTGGAGCAGAAGGTATAATGCCGAACTACACGGCCTATACAATGTCAGCGACTTAACCAGAAGAGTTCACATACAGCGATTAAAATGACTGGGTCCTAGAGCAGGTGGAGTTCAACGTTCCAGGTCCGAAAATTTCCGAATCCACCTCGGATGGACGGCGCAGTAGAGGACGACCTTGCGGCAGGTGGCGCAAACAAGTGGAGGGGAACCTCAACCAACTTATCGTGCGCGACTGGTGGCAGCTGGCTCGTAACTCGGTTGGCTGGAGAGGTTTTTTGGTTGAGGTCCATGTCCACCCCGAACTGTAGTGCCACCTTAGTAAGTAAGTAAGTATCTGCAATACGAACCAGAAATATGCTTCAATATATGTAACATTTCAATAGAGGCAAATTTCTGTACTAGGAAATTTATAAGGGAAGGCTGAAGTACTTTAAAACAAAAGTTCGGAAAGTCAGACCTAGACTCTGGTGCAGGTTTTGCCAGAGTATGGACAATACTAAAATCTCTAGGCTGCGGTCCTCTCCAAAACATCAACCGTACCGAGTATCCTCGTGAATTCTAAAAGATTTTGGGCAGAATCAGAAAAAGCAACGCTCAACCTGCTTCCAGAGATTGACATCCCCACCTACACGCCCACCAGTACCTCGTCATCCGATCAGTGAGGATAAGCTGAAATGGGCAGTAAACAGTTTTGAGCCAGTCAAATCCCCGGAGCCAGACGGTGTTATTACGGTATTTCTAGCACGATTTCAGGCCGCCTTAGGCATTATATGGGTGACGTCTACCATCCTTCCTTTCACGATCTATCCAATCAAAAACTTCACCGTTGAAACAAATTCGATTACCAATGCCAAGCGCAGGCTTAACATCTCCAAACTCATTTGTTGCTTCATTGAGCACGTGCTGCTTCGGAAGCAATACTGTCAAACGACATGCACACCGAGGTACCCCAAACGGGGAATCACTGCCCCCGCTATTGTTTAATCTAGTGTTCAGTGAAGCACTTCTCAAAATCGAAAAAAAAACTGTAAGCAAAGTGATTGGTTTCGCCAATGATTTCACTATCTTAGTAGCAGCATCTATGCTAGTGAAATACCTCTAGGCTTCTTTGGTCAACAATGAGCAAAAGCAGGTCCACCGGACTCTTGAAACACAAGAGCGGTACCCTCTCCAAAATAGCAAACGTTCTCAACGCACACTGTGCTATAGGAAAAAAGGTTATTCATCGCTTACAATGATTTCTGCAGAAGTTGTGAGGACGAGGAGGAAAAGACCATCGGTCACTTTCTATGCACTTGTCCTGCACTCGTCAACATTAGGAGGGCTAGTCTCGGTGAATACTTTTTCAGTAATCTAAATAATCTCAACAACGTCTGCACGGTTTTATTATTATTATTTGTGTAGGGTTATTTTGCATTGCAAAATAGTGGTCTACTGTGCCCCCTGCTAATACCTTGGAGAGGTTTGTTCCCCTCGCATTTCAATTCCTTCGGAATTGTGTTTGAAGGTCATACACTCTTACTTTGCCTTGCAGAGAAAAGTTCACCTTAGAGCTCTTTCTCCAAACCAGTTTCTTTTAAGAATCTGAGAATGAGAAGTGGGCCCATGGTTAGCATATCCTCTTCTGATATTTGGTATTTGCCCAAGTATTGCAATCTTTTGTGGGTCAGTGCTCCACAAGATTCCAGAAGGTGTTCCGGAGTCTCACTTGACTCATTGCAGAATCTGCAAATGCCTTCATTTGTTATACCTAGTTTCCGTAAATGCTCCCTGAGTTTGCAGTGCCCCGTGAGGAAGCCTGTTAGGATCCGTAGGTTATTCTTGCTAAGGCAGGTACAGGCTCCGAATCTTTTCCGGTTGTAACATCACAATAGTTTATTAGCTTGCTTGAAAGATGCTGGTACTCTTGCCCATGGGTTCTGAGTGCTTCGGCCCTGGCCCAAACACGCCCGCCCTTGTGCCTTCTCCAGTTCTCGAACCGTCTGTACACCACTTTATCGTGTGGTTGCCCAGTCCGTATATCGTGGATTCACTGCTCCACTCTTTCTTGTTACTTAACTTTGTACTAAAGTTTTTCCCAAAGTTAAATTTTCTGATACTGTCGTCACTGACGACTGCCAAAAGGGGAAGTTTTTTGAGAAGTGCATTGTATTCTCTCGAACCATTGCATTTCTCCCTTCCAATACCTTCTTTGGCCATCGTTAGGATCGTCCGCTGTGGATTTTGCTCCACTACAAGATGGAGAGGTGTTAGCTCAAGGAGTACTTCCATGGCTGCAGTTGGACATGTTCGCATGGCCCCAGTGATGCAGAGGCACCCAAGTCTTTGCACTTTAGTGAGTGTCTCCCTCGTTGTGACTAGACTAGTTCGCTTTGTCCATGCTATTGCTCCATAAGTGATCACTGGTTTCACAATGGCAATATACATCCATCTTAGAGTCTGCACGGTAAAAACGAACTCATTCATACAACGAAGTAAACGGTTCCAAGGGTAAGATGGTGACCCTTACCTTACACATCGGCAGTACAATGAACCTATCTCTGGTCTAAGTGCATCTTCACCGAGGGCCAACCGTTTCTAACCAACTTACCGTAAAAAGTCGTACAAATTTGAAGAAGAAAAAAAATAAAAAAAAGACGATGACATAAAAATTGCTATAAAGCGATAACGGCAACCAATCGGACTAAAGTTTATGAAGATGCGAGAGGCATTACTGTGCATATTCAGCCCAAGGTAAATGGTGAATCAGTTTCAGACGATCGAATGATAAATAAGAAAGATTTTTTGCACGAATATCCCTAAAAGGCTAAGTTTTTTTCAAAGACACGTGTTTTGCATGTTGTACCCCTAATGACGCCTTTCTCGGAGCTTGAATATATCAAAAAAAAAAATAATCTGGAAAAATATAACGTTTGTTAACCTCTGGTACATTCTGGAAAGGAGTGTTTTCAATAACGTTGCTTAGATGTCCTTAGGTATCCCGCACACTATTTTAGCTATAAAGTTGCATAAACTAGTTGGAAATCATAGTACCATCAGTGATTTACAAAACTCAAAACTGACTTCTACACCTATAACGACGAAAGTGGGGTGAGAGATAGTTCGACCACCTGAAACTGAATCACCTTTTATATAATTTTTTTTATAAAAGCAAAATTACTTTAGCAAAATCATACCTGTACATATAAAGGTTCATTGTTTTGGCTCCAAAGAAAATACAAATCTATTTTCCTTTCCTTAAATGACAAAGCCCAATGGCAATACGCCTGCGGTCTTTGCCTCTGACCTTTAATTATGTATGATAAACAAATAAACTGGTTCTCTCCCCTCACAGGTACTTGTTTTGTCACTGCAAACCTCAAAATATCAATTTACGAATCACTTTAGTATACAAACACTGTTTCACTTGTCCCATTCGCAAAACTAAGTGATACCCCTCAATTTAGGTTGCTTTTCCAGCTAAATATTTCGCTTTGCATTATGTTTGCACTATTTAAGGGCGTGTTTTTCGTAATTGTTGTATCTATCTAGGTTATTTATTGTTACACCAATGTCTCTTACTACGAGTAAACATAAACTTTAATTCTAATTTAAGCTAGTAAAATGTAGGCATCTAGGGTCATGCTTTCGGCAGCACTACCGCTGGACCACATTTTTGCACGCCGCGATACTATTCTCTAATTATCCGAACGATTACATTTGTTTTTTTATAAGGCACACTATTAAAAAAAAATAGCTTCTTTATTCACAGTACTTTTTTCCTGATAACCGATGTCAAGGGCAAATCACCATCAACAGAGCGAACAATTTTTCCAGTCGCATGACCAAGCTACTGCCAGTGTTATGCCTTCGCTTCGCAGTAGTGTTCACACAACCTTTCGCAAATGATCGGACTGACTTTATATATTTCAAGAGAAATAAATAAATGCTTGCTGACATCGGGATTTGAACCACGAACCGTTAGCGTGGCAATTGACGACGTTACCACTATACCATTGCCACCCCCAATAATTATAACTAATAATTTTATGACATAGAGAAATAAGAAAGATAATAATGGCGCTTCTTAATGCCAGTTTCTTGGCCTGGTTTAGATAGAATTCTATCAAGTCCAAGAAATTAGATAATTCTAAGTGAGTTATCTATGAATGTCTTTTGTTAATGCGTCGGTGAGGCTCATGGTTTGAATCGATGGGGTGGCAAAATCTCATAATCAATTCCTCATGGTGCCCGTTAGATAGCTATTGTATAGTGATCTAACGATATGTGTATGCTAAGTCTGACGATTTGTGTGTAGCTGAACTCGGACCTGCGGAAGCTTAGCTGGGTGAACTTCAACGCACGTACATACATACATGTCAAACCGGACGAGGCATTTCCTGATAAGTTGATTGGCTGAAATATCGTATGGATTTCTGAAGTCTAGCAACAGTTTCTCCAAGGAGGTCGTGCTGCGGATAACTTCTCTCGATGGAATCAACGATGATGTCTACAGGCCAGCAGATACTTTATTTGAGCTACTTTGACATACATATTTACTAGTGATGGGCATAATTGAATGATTTAAAAAATCGAGTGATCCTTATAATCGATTATATAATGCGACCCTGTAGTTACACGAATTCAGAATTGAGACATAAGACATGAGTTTTTGTTTCATGTTTACCCTTTGCGCTCGTTTTCGGTTCTCGCTGCTTTGACGGGACGGAAGTATGTAGGTATACCAAATCATTTTAATGATTTCAGACGATGTCTCAAAATATTTACCCTTTGCGATCGTTCTCGGTTCTCGCTGTTTTGACAGAAGTATGTAGGTATAACAGCTCATTCGAATGATTTCAGATGATGTCTCGAGATATTTACCTTTTCTAGATGTTTACCCTTTGCGCTCGTTCTCGGTTCTCGCTGCGTCGAGAGAAGTATGTAGGTGTACCAAATCATTCGAATAATTTCAGACGATGTATCGAGATATTTACCCTTTGTGCTCGTTCTCGGTTCTCGCTGCTTCGACAAAAGTACATATGCAAGTATACGTAGTAAATCATTCGAATGAGTTCAGACGATGTGTCGAGATATCTCGAGCAATTGGAAGAATCGATTATATCATTCAAATGCGCCCATCAGTAGTGTTTACAATTAAGGTCTCTAAGGATTTCTAATACTTTAAATACCCTTAACCCTTGCCCTGAATACATTCAACTTCGCCTTTAGATTCCATTTTTGGAACTGACGAGTCCATAGCTTGTAATACCTCCGATATATGAATTGCACTCCTCATTGGAAAGATTCCAATTCCTAGGAATGTTAGAAGAGGAAGGGCAGTTCCTATATTTCCTGATGGCGCAGCATTGAAATTTGCATCAATCAGGCTGCTTAAAATTCAAATTAGGGACTTCGTGCTGCGTAGCGAAGCTAAACGTAAAGACGCCATCAAATGTCGTCGGCATAACTATTGTATTATGGTCGCTATCATACCCCAGCGATGACTATCCACGTTGTCCCGGAGCTGGGACTTAAGTAGGGCCGAAGGTTTCCTGCGGAGATGTGTCGGCGAGTGCTGATGACTTCTTGACTCCCTGAGGTCCAAGAACCAAGAGATAGTGCCCTAATTCTATCGGTGATTTGAACAAATTAAACTGTGACACTAACGCGCTCTTACAGATGCCCTGGCGATCTATGGTCTATGGCAAAGAAATGCCTTACCTCGGCATGGCGGCTCTGGTGGGGCGAATATAGAATTCCGACCTTACTTGTGGAAGGAAAAAATGAATTACAACCAGAATAAACACGAAAACAAAACAGAAAACGACAATACCAGTCCGGAAGCTGACACGTTACCCGTGGGTATACCGGAACTGGTTGAGCTGCAGCCACCATCGGCAGCTAGCTCGGATGAGGAGATCTCTATGGGGATGAAGGAGCGACTACTAGCAGATCCATCCGAGAGTCGCTGGAAATCGGAGATGAGGAAGAAGGTCTCCCTAGATCAGATGAGACGGCGGTTGTTCCGTAGACCGACGCATGTCAAATCGATCTTGGACGCAAAAGACCCCTCTTTCCTCTCCAAAAAACTCTCTGGCCTGGGCTATTGATAGAATAGCAAAGGACGCTCTGACGAGGCCTGCGCCTAGAGAGAACGTTGTTAACACCAAGGCCAGCCGTAAGGTCGATGCCCCAAAGGCAAACCTCAACGGGACGGAAGCAGCCAATATCATTAAAATCACCAGCAAGACCGCTGCCACTAAGGCAGGTCCTACTACTGACCAGCAAGAAACCTCGAGAGCGGCTGAATATCGTCGTGGAATGGCCGAGACTAGGAGGGTGGATTTTATTCAAAAGAATACTGGCGCCCACGATCGGGAGATCAAAGTAGCATCGTGGAGTCCTTCTGATAGACTGCAAAAGCCACTTATCACTTGAATTCGCAAAGGCCACGGTTTGCGGCTTTAAACTCTGGGAGGGGGCTGCACTGCAAGCGGTACCCCCAGATGAGATCTCCACCATACACAAGGGAATGCTCTATTTTCCTGAATGGGGTGTGGATAAAACAGACATCCTCCACTTCCTTAAAGCCCAGAACGCTGCTACTGACATGAAGAGCTGAGAGGTCGTCGGGGGGGAAGAAGAGACAAATGGGACCAAGGGGTTCATTATTCTTATGAATGAACTCCCGGACTCACTTCTGGTAGATAAGCAGTTGAACCTGTTTTATGGAGCGGAAGAGGTAACTCTAAAGCTCCTAAAGCGGACTCAACGGGAGAAAACGATGGGGCGACTGACGCTATGGATGTTGAGATTGCGACCACCGATGCAGGTAGTGCAAATCAACTTTTATTATAGTACAGTCGCTTCCGACATTTAAAGCTCCTCATGGAGGGACAGCTGTATCCGTCCCTAATCCGTGGAATCATAACAATCGCCTGATGGGTTAGTTTCAAAAGACTACAATGTATATTATAGAAGCGACACTGGCAAGGTTAGGACTTGTATCGTGGCTAAAAGAGTCTTCAAATATTAATGAAGTCTCATTTCAGCTCCAGCGACTTGACAGTGGTGGATGTGAGAGGGGTGAACGGGAACTGCACGGTGGCGTCTACGTACCTACTTTACGATGACGGCATTAACGTCCCCTCGGAGACCGCAGGTCGCTCATTTCGGCGTCTCAAAAAAGTAAGAAAACTTAGTTTTGGGATGTGATGCTAACGCCCACCATACTCTGTGTGGTAGCACCGACATCAACGCTAGAGGCGAAGTTTTGTGTAACTGTATTCTAGAATCCAATCTTATTATATGTAATAGAATCTCAATGAATCTGTACTTAACAAAGTCACATCAATATGTGATTAAGGAGTGCATTTTTCTCAAAATATCGACTTCGATTTTCACATTGAACAGATTGTCAATAAAGCGAATTCAATGCTTGGCTTTAGAAAACGTTGGAGTAAAGAATTCAAGTGTCCTCTTATAACATCCACGCTTTGTAATACCTTTGTTCGTCCGCAGTTAGAGTATGCGTCTAACATTTGGTCTCCAATGTATGCAGTACACATTAACCGTATTGAATCGGTACAGCGTAAGTTTGTCCGATTTGCACTTTGCCATTTAAACTGGAATGACCCTACACGTCGTCCACCATATTTTGACCGCCTTCTTCTCCTAAATCGTCATTCTTTGGAGAAACGTAAGGAAGTATATGATGTAGTATTTTTACACCAGTTGGTAAATGGTTTTATTGACTCGCCGGATCTTTTAAATGAAGTCAGTTTAAACGTAAGATGCTTCAACTCCAGAAATACCGAAATTTTCCGCGTAAATTTCCACAGAACGAACTACGGTTCTAACGAACCTCTTACGCGTATGGCGAAGGAAGTAAATAGTAACCGCGACAAATTTGATTACAACCATAGTAAATTAAATTTAAAACATAAATTATACGAACGATACTAGTTTCTTTGTTGAAAGTGTTTAGTGTAATGTTTGACTTATGCGTAGCATATTAATTTTTAGTTCATACTTTTGTTTAGTATGCAATCTGCTTTTTGTTTACTTGTCCAGTCTTTTTGTGTAAGGTGTTAGGCTTTATAATTATTCACAATACTAACAAATAACACCACGCTAAATGATGACTGTGACAAGCTGGATATTACTTAGTAGCTGATCTGACTGTTTCTCTTTCAGTTCAAAGTAATATTCGTCACAAAATGCTTGCCCTTAAGCAGTACTGATAGCGTTTAAAAAAAGAGGCAATGACAACATCTTTGTAACGTCTACTACAAAGGAAGTCTGCATATTGCTTTTGTTTCTGAATAGATCTCTGTTGAAGCTGTTGACTGGAGCGTCTCCAACAAGGCGTCACTATCTGATCTTTGTTGGATACTCTTCAAACTAAAACTATATACTCATGGGAAAGGGAGTTTTAGAAATCCGCGTAGGGCTGGTCAAAATTTAAAAGAGAACTGAGGAAATCAGTGAATCACCCCACCGAGGATTTGAATTCTGTAGAAGTAGTTGACAATGCAGTCGATTGACAGGTTCCCTTACGCAATCCTTTGAAAAATCTTGCCCGGTTAGTAGGCATAACAGTAACAGTCCGACATGGTGGATCAATTAAATAGCGTATCTCAATCGCATTTCAAGAGTAGGATGGAACCTCGCTAAAGAGGGGGTCGTCGAGTGGTCCACCTATAAAGAAAGCGTAAGGCTCCTCAAGAAAGAGATTAGGTTCGCAAAGAGGAACTCTTGGAGATCCTTTTGGGCATCTATAGAATAACAAATAAAGCGTCCTGTCTAAGGAAGATCCTGCCCAAGACGCCAACGCCAGCATCCAAT
This sequence comes from Brachypalpus laphriformis, assembly GCA_945910035.1. Lineage (NCBI taxonomy): Eukaryota > Metazoa > Arthropoda > Insecta > Diptera > Syrphidae > Brachypalpus > Brachypalpus laphriformis. The sequence goes on along the minus strand of OX246753.1, from coordinate 227,108,582 downwards.
ATTAGGAAAAGTGATGGTACCTGGGTAGAATCACGCGAGGAAACGGTGGATATAAATACTATTGAGCGCTCACTTTCCCGGATGTACATCAATCTCCGGACATATTCTACCCATTCCAGAGACGACATCGGAAATAAGCGCGGAATAGGTGGAAAATATAATAGATGATGATAAGATAGCTTGGGCAATTAAATCAGGGAGGGAGGTTGTCTGAGGAATTTGATATCCAAAGTGGGATAAGACAAGGCTTTATTCCTTCACCAATACTATTCCTATTGGTGATTAGCGATGTGTTTTGTGCAGCTTTGTCGACGGGAAACGGAGGAAATCGATGGACTTTTACGTCCCAACTAAAACATCTTAACTACGCTGACGATGTATGCTTACTCTCTCACAGGATTATAGACCTCCACCAAATGACAGCAGATGTGGAGAGATGTGTTGGAACAAACTCACCGACTCAAATATGCATTGCAGGACGACCGATAGAGAGAGTAGAGGATTTCCAATATCTTGGGGAGTATTGTCTCGACCGGTGATGGAACCGAACTGGATGTAGCCAACAGGATCGCCAAAGCAAAGTCCGCGTTCGAGATATTGTCCAAAATATGGCGAAGCAAAACAATCAGTTTGAACACCAAGCTAAGACTGTTCTGCTCCAATGTTGAATCCGTGCTGTTATATGGATGCAGCACGTGGAGAGTGACCACTACTATCACCAGAAAGCTGCAAACGTTCGTTAATAGGTACCTGCGCACCTTTGCTCCAATCGTATCTCTAACAAACACCCTTACGAGAGAACGGATCAGGAACCAAAAGTACAACTATCCAATGACGGAAGTGGCAGTGGATTGGTCACACGTTCCGAAAGGGTGACAGTTCCATAGCGAACCATTCTATGCAATGGAACCCTTTTACTCAGGATGGCAGAAGACCTGGCGGTCCGAAGAGAACATGGTGCAGAACAGTCGTCAAAGAGGCACGACATTTGGGGAAAAGTTGGGGAGAGCTGAGACACATTGCCAGAAACCGTACACGATGGCGCGTAGGCGTAGTAGAGGCCATAGGACCCACAAAGCGATACAGGACATAAACAAGCAAAGGTTACATCTGCGGCAGATCGGTAGATACCGCACTTCTCAGGGTCGTATCAAGCATAGAACGATCTCTCTACCTAAGGGAATTCACTCGTTCGGGCGTTCCTAGACATTGAAGGGACGTTCAATAAACAAAGCACTGACGCGATCCTGAAAAGCTTACACAGAGCTCATCTTAACACCGGCCTCTGCACCTGGATTGCACAGATGCTTCAATCGAGAATTATATTTTTAACGCAAGGAGATGTAACCATCCGGAGAAGGGTCTGCAGAGGAACCCCTATGGCGGAGTTCTGTCTCCTCTAATTTGGCTCCTTATAGTGGATAAGATCTTGGTAATATTGAAGGTGGTTATCCTGGTTCCGGGCAAATTTCCTTCAGTCCTAAGTGAAAAGCTCAATCTCACACTACAACTAATGGATAACTGGGTCAGTAGCAAAGGGCTGGGGCTAAGTCGGAATTCGTTTTTTCACTAAGAAGAGATCAATCCCTACCTGTAGACCTCCAAACATCGGTGGTATTGAACTAAATATCTGAAGTTCAGCTCGATATTTAGGCGTAATTCTACAGATACCAAACTAAACTGGAAGGATAATATTGCCTGCCTCTATTCTTGCTAAAAGGCATTCATCGACGGTCGCACGACCCATTCTCACATATGGTTCGCTAGTATGGTGGATGGTATAATACTTGAGAAGCAATACTAGCTTTTCTGGAAACATGCGCAACGGACAGGGCGCTATGGCCGGCCTTCAGCAAGAAGAGATCAATTTTCTAGTGAAACTTAGTCGTTATAACGCACGGGTCGTTTCTCATAGTCTCATTGGTGTTCACGCGGAGCGACTCGGTGTGCTGTTATAACGACTAAGTTTCACCAGAAAAGATATTGAATCTGCTCGTCACCTGCTGTGTGATTGTCCTGTCCTACCCATCAGAAGAATGAAGGCTCTTTGTAATTACTTCTTCTCGGAGCTGGAGGACTTAGATAATAGAGGTGATGGACCTCCTGAAATTCATATCAATATCTGCGAGGTTCTAACAGCGGACTATGTTAACAGCGTTTACATGGTTAAATGGCTGGGCACAATGGACCCGAACTGTTGGTCTAAGTGAGCAGTGACTCTTTTTGTCACAAGGCACCTAACCTAACATATGGTCGCTATCATACGGCAATATAGAAAGTTCATTATCGTGAAATATTTGAATTTGCAATCGCGCGTTCGTAATGCAAGTGTCGAGATAAACATTTTCAAAAGTATAATTCGGTGTACCTGGGCTATATAGCTTCATCTTATATGTAACCTGATTTTCCTCAACAAAGCTATTTAGAAAGCTGTCTCTTCCGTGTTTAAATCCCCAGCCAGGACGAAATAGTTATTTAAGCTATCTAGTCCCAGACCTTGGATCTAGATCATCGAAAATCGGTTTCGGGTTTCAATTAGCTACCGGCTCCGGACGCAGCATGCGCCGACTTAAAATACAGACAACCATTATCAAACGATAGTGCATGCGATTACATGAAAACACAACCGTTTTCACCTAGCCTAGATCTACCAACTCCTATTTTCAACCTTCACGTGGTGACCGCATAGTACCTTGATCCGAGTAATGGGTAACAATATTAAAACGGCGCTTCTGCGCTAATTAAGTGTCGGCATGGTTTGCTGACATAACCACTTCTACCTAATGGGTAACAAAACACTTTGAAGGACTCTCGGCGACAGCAGACGAGAATGGGGGAACAATGCACGGAAGTATTACCAAAAGGTAAAAAGAACGTATCAGGGCAGCAAAACCCATAAAGAAACCTGTAGAGATGAAAATGGAAACCTCGTAGTAGAATCATAGTCAGTGCTGAGAATATTGAATAACTACTCCTGCAGACTGTGTAACGGCGACTAAGACTAACATCCCGCTGTCAGGCAGAATGAACCATTCAACATAGGCGATAATAGTCAAAATTTCCGTCCACCTGACGAAAGTGAAGTGAGGATAACAACATCCAAGCTGAAATCGAACATGCCTATTGAACCTGACAGCTTACCGGCGGAACTTTTCAAGGCAGCTGGTGATGAATTGGTAGAGAGCATACACCAACTCATCTCTAAGATTTGATAAGATGAATGTATGTATGTATGTCTGAAGAATAGAATCTCAGCATCGTTTTCCGATTCACAAGACAAGAGATGCTCTTAACTGCGCCAATTATAGAGGCACCTGCTCCTCAACATTGCATACAAGATCTTTTCTGCGATATTGTATAAATGTCTGAAACCTCTCATCAACAGCCTGATTGGGCTCTTTCAGTGCGGCTTCAGGCCAGGAAAGTCCACCATCGATCAAATCTCTACACTTCGGCAGATCCTGAAGAAAACTCAAGAAGTACAATGTCAAAAAAGGTTTTAGACAATGCGACGCGCTGTCATATGACTTTTTTCACATTGTACTTGAACGGATTCTGCGGTCATAAGCCAACACCAGAGGCACAATCTAACAGGTGGGGTAAAAGTAATGTCATAATCTGAATTGGCTGCCGTTTTGTTAGAAATGGAAAAAATTGAGATTTCTTTTCACGAAAAGTTTATTTGAAGGTGTAAAATTGATGACATTAAGTTGAAAAAAAAAATCATATCGGTCAGTCAGACTGCGCTTAAGGCGCTGGAGTCTTCCGGCACAAATTTGAGATCGTCAGGAAATGTGTAATTCGTTATCTGCGCAGAGTCGTGTCAGTATATGCTGGGTACCTGGGCGTTGCGATATAAAGCTCAGCTCAGTGCGTGGCTAAGGGAATAATCATAGATAGAATCATCAACACGGCTAATCAATGATGGTCCACATTATATGATCATAGGGTGTTCAAGGCCTTGCGGCTTCTGTTGGATCGCAGAAAATCTGGGGAGATTATAAAACTGCAATAGAAAGATCACGGCTAAGAACAGAGATAGGAATACTCTCTGGCCATTGTCTTCTAAGCAAGCACGTTGTGATGTTATGATTATCAAATACGGATGTTTGTAGGTACTGCAATGACCTACATGTCTCAGAGGACATAACGCATACATATACTTTGTGAATGTCAAGGCATTACCAGGAGAAAACGAAAGTACTTTGGGTGATACTTCTTCAATAACTTAGAAGAGGTAGGTTCCTTGACCCACAGCAGTGACATATTAAAGTTCTGTAGAGAAATCTATGGAAGAATTAGTTTCGGTTTTTGCCGTGAAGGTTCACTAGGGATCGCGATGGGGCTACCTTGGTGTCCAGGTACATAGGTACAAGTAAATCCATAAAACAATGAGAAAAAGTCAGAAAATGTTAATGACTGAATATCTTTATGAAAGAAAGAAGGAACAAAACAATCTTGACATCAAAAATAAAGAAAATGTTCATTTAGCATCTATAAAATATTCCAAAACTACAAAGACTAGCGTGCATCGCCACAACGAGTGCAATGAGAACGACACCTACAGCGGACTCGAGACCATTCAACCTCTTTCCCCTAGACATTTTTATACAAGCATCGGCGGCTACTAGTGCCGTAAGATTAAGCCAGACAGATAGCTGGAGTCCAAATGCAATGGATTATACCACGATCCTGCAGAGATATCTAGGCCATGTATTTAGTACAGCCTACACAACGTCTTACTTAAACTTCACGAGAACATTTCTAAGCTCCTATCCGAGCAGGGGAGAATGGAAAAACGCCTAACGAGCGATTCATAGCTGTATACACCGATAGGTGTAGGCGTAGGCTTCTTCTCTTAACCGCTTGGTATCTCTGAGCCACAGAGCAAGAACCAGACTCATGTAGATGGATAGAAAATCCATCTCAACTTTCATAAGAGCCATTATGAAGCATAACACTATGCGATACCACATAAAAAATTTACGTGTGAAGAACGAAGATCTTTGTAGAGGCTGTGGTGTCAGGAGGATACTATCCACTTTCTTTGCTACTGCCCAGGCCTCTAACATTTAAGAAATAAGTTCTTGGACATTACTTCTTTAAGTTAGAAGAGTTACCCAACAGACCGATAAACGACATCGCAAACTTGATTAAATCCTCTGAATAGTTTGTATCTCGGGTACAGAACGAGTAAGCACTACTACTACTTTCTTTAGGACATGTAGGTACATAAGACATTTTATTTTATTCTTTTAACGAGGAAGGGATTTTATCTATCTTTTTCCCTTCATGAAAGATTTCTATCCCCTATACCAGCCCAGATACCTAACCTAACCTTTAAAAAATTCCTGTAACAAGATGTGAAAAGAAACTCTTAACCTTATAAATTTGCGGAATGTAAATCCAATCAAAAACAGCGGTGAAAACACTGTAAATAGTTTGTTAGGCAAAGTTAATACAACCAAGTTTGAAATTTTCCGAGGACAATATAATTTCTGATGCATTAAGGTAGAAATGAGCAACTCATTAAGCTTTTTCTTTATAAGTATTACAAAAAAGTCGAAACAAAATATATACGTGGATGCAGCTGCGCCATCTCACGAATTCCTTCTAGACAATGTTGTTTCCTCGTCATTCTTTTTGGTACTCTTTCTAAAGTTGAAATGTTTCCTTCAATATTTAGCTTAAAACTAAAACACTATTCAGGATTACATGCTATAAACAGCCTTGCAATTAAGAAGATCAGGAAATTCTTTCTAACAGGACGAGTCCGTGCCGTCCACAAATAGCTGCCCCCCACTCCAAGGAGTGGCAACGGGGAACTCTCTAAATATGAAGCACTGCAAGCCTATATGCTAGGTATTAAGACCGAGCCCCGTAAGGTCTTAATTACGGTATACCGGACCATCAATTGGACTTGATTGCCGTGGGCTGACGATTGCAGTGTTCTGTTACCTTCGTAGGTTAGGTTAGGTTGAAGTGGCTGCCAGCTTATGCCAACACACATAGACAAAGAAAGATCCGTTGTGGTACCACGAAGGATCATGTAATTCCAGCCTACTTGTTAGAAGCAATTTGAGCTTCTGATGAAGCCAAGGAGGCTCCTGATGTCTAAATCTATCAGATCATCTAAATCGTTAAAATAGAAAGCTCATAGGCGAAGCTTCCTTCTATGGGAGGGAGCTGGACATGCACAAAGAAGATGAGGAATGGTTTCCTCCTCTTCTTCGTTCATGCAGCTTATGCAAAAATCATTTGAATATACGTCAAGCCTTGTTGCATGCTTGCCTATTAGACAGTGTCCTGTAATTACACCTTTAATAGAGCCAATATGCAATCCATTGAGAGAGATCAATTTCTTAGAGCGTTTCAGATCCAACTTGTACCAAATCTGCTTAGTCGCTAGACATCTAGCTTGAATTTAAAATTACAAGTAGCGATTGGTACACCTAGATTATCCTTTTCTGGTAGGAAGGGTACAGTTGTTCCTATTCTGGCGAGTTCGTCAGCCTTGCAATTCCCCGGAATATTCCTATGCCCCAACACCCAACAGAGGTGAATTTTAAAATGCTCCGACATCTCCGCAAGAGACGAATGGTAGTCCAGGGCTACTACTGAATTTATAGTGATCGATTCCAAGGATTTTGTTGCAGCTTGGCTATCTGAAAAGATGCGGATATCACGTTTTTCTTTAGCCAAGATAGGACCTCCTTAATCGCCATTATTTCCGCCTGGAACACGCTACAATGATTTGGTAGACGGAAGGAGACCTTAAGATTAAACCTGTCAGAGAAAACACCTCCACCGAGCCGTCAGTATAGAAGTGGATCGGGTCATCTTCTAAAAAAGCCTCTTCATTCCAGAATGATCTGGAAGGATGGTGACAAGGAAGCTCTTGTCAAAACTAAGACGTGGGATGGTGTAGTCCATGTTTTCGGGAGAGATTGTGAATTTATTCAGAATGGAGGGGTGGCCAAACTCTTTCCTTGACCACTGTTGGGTAGCTTCAAAGCGAACGGCTGCATTCGCTGGCATTTACATGCTAAATATATCAAGGGGTTACTGATGAAACATAATGTCCAGTGCCACAGAGGGAGTTGTACGTAGTGCTCCGCTTATGCACAGATAAGCTGTATGCTGGACCTTGCTTAGATAGTCGCGATTTATAGCTTTTTCTAACGCTGACCACCAAACAATCACCCCGTATGTGATTATCGGTCTAATGACCGAGATGTATAGCCAGTAAGTAATTCGAGGCTGTAAGCCCCATTTATTTCCAATAGCCTTTTTGCACGAAAAAAGTGCTACAGAATATTAGGTTTCCAGCTTAGTTTCGTATCCAGGATAAGACCAAAATATTTCGCTTTATCAGAGAAAGTTAAGCTGATACAATTAAGAGAGGGTGGTTCGATGAACGGAATTTTATATTTTCTTGAGAAAAGTACCAGTTCAGTTTTATGTGGGTTTACACCCAAGCCACACCGTACCGCCCATCTGGTTAACTTGTTTAAAGCGTTTTGTGGTAGTTCTTTTAGAGTATTAAGGTGCTTTCCTGAAAACGCTATAACAACATCATCTGCATAAGCAATCACCGTGCATCCCTCACCCTCCAGTGTTGTCAATAGTTTATTAACCACCAAATTCCAAAGGAGAGGAGATAGAACACCAACTTGCGGATTGCCTCTAATGACAGATCTTCTAGAAGACGTCCCACCTAGCTCTGAGTTGATAATCAGACCATTAAGCAGTATATTGATCAATTCGCAAAGTGAGCTGTCTACCTTCAGGTCAGAGAGTGCATCTGCAATCGCTGATGCATTGACATTGTTGAAAGCAACCTCTATGGTATATCTAAGAAAGCTACCATTGTATATTCCCTGTGAACAGGGAGTACTCAATATGGTATTACGAACCAACGAGTGTAATGCCGTTTCAACTGATTTACCTTTGCAATAGGCATGTTGGGCCGCTGACAGAAGTTTCGTAACAATACTGTTGCGCAAGTGGATATCAATCAATCGTTCTAATGTTTTTAGAAGAAATGATGATAGACTAATGGGTCTGAGATCTTTCGGACTTGTATGAGAGTATTTGCCAGCTTTGGGTATGAAAACTACTTTGACTTCTCTCCACACTTTCGATATATGGACCAGATCTATACAGGTTTTAAGAATTATTTCTAGCGCCTGCAAGATAAGGTATGAGGACTTCTGTAGTTCGACTGGTATTATACCGTCTGGTCCTGTGGATTTGTATGGTTTAAAGCTGTGTATCGCCCCGTGGAGTTCGTCCTGTGTAATTAAGTTAGAGGAGTTGTTTATATTTGCAGCTGGTCTATTAGAGACAATGTTGCTGACAACTTGGAAGCTACCTGGGATATGTGTGTCAAGTAGTAGATTTAACTGGCCATTATTGGATTTGTGGAGAGGATTTTTCTTAGCCTAGATGCCTCAGAGATTTTTTCTATTTTGCAGTTCTTTTTTGTAGATAATTAGGGATGCTTTGTACAAGTCATAATCCGTTGCATCCTTCATGCTTTTGGCATTGTTACAGAGTTTTCTGCAATTAGTTGTTAAAGGACCTAAATCTGTATTCCACCAATGAAGATTTCTCCTATCCAGGCCTTACTATAGGGCAGGAAGAAATCATCGCTTTATTTAGGGTTGAGGTAAAACCCTCAACCATGCGATCTAATTCTTGGGTATTGCAAGGGGTCCTAGAGGGAATCGAAGTAACTAATTTCTTTACAGTTACTCTGTATTTGAGCCAGTCAGTTTTACTATAATTGAGGACATCGATGGTCTGAGAAGGAATGTTCACTTGATACCTTCCAGTTCTAGATCCAATGATGATACCAAGTAGTATGACCCGCTTGACGTCTCTATCTTTTCCGCCGCCGTGGTATCTCAATCGCTCTAATAAGGGAGTAAGGTTACTTTTAGGCTACTTTTTTACCAGTATACAAGTTCTGGGTTTACCTTTATCTAGTGTATACAGGGAGTAGTATTCTGGATTCTTTAGTCCACATACCAAGTTGTCCAAAACCCATGGCTCTTGGACCAAGACGATATCTTCCCTATCCTTGGAGAGACGGAGAAGAACGCCGGCAGAAGCCGTACTGGAGTGATGGAGGTTAATCTGTACTAACTGTAGCATTATGACTACAATCAGGTAGAGAAACTTCCAGAGAGGAAGAGTTTAAGACTTCCGAGTCTGAGGAGCTGACCAAAAGATCGTCCTCACTCAGAAGAATTTTGTTGAAGCAGTCATCCATCTCCATGTTTGTAGTGGGGGGGGGGATGGGTTGCCCGAGTCAGAGATGGATGACACTGGGTCCTTGAAAGCGGGAGTAGGGTCGATAGTTTGCCCGAGTCAGACTCTTCGTCCTTTTTGTACTTTCAGGGTGATTGGATCAAGACCATAGTAGATCACACCTTTCGTTTGGACGATAGTAATCGATTGATGAAAAAAATTGTTGCATATTGTAGGAGTTAACATTTCTCTACCGCAGTTCGTTGCCCACTGTTGGCTGTGTAACGCCTAAATGCATGTAAACTTTTGACGATTACGGTTTTTGCTATAGTTCAAACATGCATTTAGGCGTTATACAGCTAACAGTGCGCAACCAACTGTCGTAGGGAAATATTAACCGCTATAATAAGCAACCATTTTTCCCATTCGTCGGTTGCTATCGTTCAAACGATGATTGTCTGCAAAGTTACGTGATTTGCCCCCAGTCATTCTTTAGCAGTTTTTTTTTTTATCTCTACAGAATCGGTGCACAATTTTGTACCTTTCAGCAATGCCACACGCCATTCGACATACTTACTTCGTCTCTATTTAGAGCAAACCCACGGGACTATAATTTTTTGATATAACTCTACTCGACTTCAGGGCCCAAACAAGACGGAAATCCCAAAGCCCCTTTTTTGTTGCATTCAGTCTTCAAGTGCCTTCTTAATGTTGTTGCTGGTATTTTATACAGACTTGCAGCGGCATTAATGCATGTTGAGTTCGATCTTATGCTTTTGAGTGCATTAATTAGGTTACATTCACTCCTTAAAAAACGATTGGAGTTGGCCTTACTCTTGTATACATGTAGTTATGTACATATGTATAATGTATATATTTGGCAAAAGAACGAAACGAAAACTTTAAACTCGTTTTCTGAGAATCTGTTAAAATCGACTTATGTAGTCGATTTTACCTTGTAGCCACAGATTTATGCAATGAGGGATGTGAAAACTAATGAAAAATCTAAAACACATGCAAAACTACGCAAAAGGGGAAATGGTACACCAGCCATATCACCCTCACAAAAATGCGCCATTTCCCCCTTTCGAGCAAAATGCCAATGAATTAGAATAAACAAAACTTAACGTGTTCGATTATGTCCATTCACACATACAAGTCTTAACACGTTTTTAACCATGCATTTATGTATAAGAACGACTACCTATCTCCAAAAACGTACCGTTAAAATCGAGCTCAAAGGAGGATGAAAAAAATTGTTCGATGGACAAACGCACTTTTTTTTCTTTTTCTTTTCTTTTATAGCACTCAAACAAATCATCTCAAGACGTTGCGGTATTCCCCTTTGCATTCCTGGAGATAACTGAAGATAATTATTGTCTTCTAATATGTATCAAAAGACAAGTCGGTAAGAGAGAAATTTGAAGTGCACCATATCACCTGACTTTACCCTATTGTTGACACAGAAAACACAAGACCCAGACGATAGAAAAGTGATCATACTCCCATAACCGAAACGAAGATGACGCAAAGAACACAGGAGATAAGTAATCGGGTTCACTACACGAGTAATACAATGACTGCAAATCACTCTGTAAGAAGAATGCATCGCATTCGACTCTGTTGGCCAAACAGCTGCCTCCATCCAAAAAAATAAAAGGTTTTTGTTGAAAAGGTGCTTCGAAAGATAAAGCTTAGAAGACGCAGGAAATAGCCACCCAGCCACTGGTGGAAGGTAACAAAATAGAACCTGACTGGATTAAACAGAGGTCACGAGCAAAAGATCGGGGAAAACCAAACAGGCCCGACGCGCTGGTTCTAAGAACAAATGGAAACTTAACGAATGCAGATATGCTATGAAAGGCCAAAAGCGATCCTCAACTTGGAACTTGGCGAAAGTGTGAACACCACAAAAAAAAAAAAAAACGGTGAAAGTAGACCTACTCATCAATCTTAAAAGATCTGCTACCCCACAGGCTACAAAATTCGAAGAAAAGGTTAAAAGTATCCTAGTAGAAGAAGCGGATGTTAAAATCTTAACACTCGAGTCATTAACTGAGGTGAGATCTCGATGAGATTATCACCAAAGAAGACGTGTTTAATGCGTTTAGGAAAGAGTATAGTGGTACCCAGACGGCGACCTGGCGACCGTTAGCTTACCAGCAGAAACAGCCAAGGAGCTAGTCGCAGTGGGAAAAATTCGAATAGGATGGGTTGTGTGCCGAAATGTATGGATTTCGGTCTTATAGCCAAAGCTCGCAAAAGTACAAGTGACTGGTCCAAACATTGTTTACGGTGTGGTGAAAGTGGTCTATTGTGACCACAACAGCAATTACGTTTTTTTTATTATAATCACAACACCGGACAATGTACTCATGTTCAATGTTGTTATCAAAATTTATTTTATAATTTCTCAGCCAGTCAGCACAAATACTCTTCGTGCTGTCTGTGTATATTGATTCATAATGTGTAACAAAAAACTTTAGCACCTAATTTTGTACAGTTAGCATAATTTTAGTATTTAAGGCAGGTAATTTTAATAAAGAATTAAGTTCACATTGAACCCGCAGCAAAGTCAGTGTTTTTATTCTAGACTTCCCCCCACCAGTGGTAAGGGGTCTTTATTAACCTAACTTACTGGTCAAAACATTGGTCCTTTGAGAGAAAGCGAACCACGAGAAAGGCGTTACAAGCGCTACTAACACTGGTAGATTACAAAACAACCATAGTGAAAGCGTTACCAGGGCTTCTGACACTGGTATATATACGATCAGCCGTAGTGAAAGCGTTTATCAGGGCTTATAACACTGATAAGTGATAAAAAAAATAAAAAAAAAGTGAATACCTAATCAAAATATATATCATGGACGAGACGGATGTTTTCATAATCGTTGCAAAACAGAAAACGCTAGCGGAAGAGCTAGAAAAACTGAAGATCAACTTTGGCAGACAGTTCCATCAGAAAGACTCAGAAGTATAAAGATGATCGGTTGCAACGCATAAAAGAAATCTGGGAGGAATTCGAAGAAAATCACCAAAACATAAAATCGATTGTCAAACCCGACACGCCATATATGCAGAGAGATACATTTCTTAAAGTCAAGGAAATGTATGAAAACCTCAAAACTGAACTGGAGAAGATAGATCCTCCTAAGAGCATGGAGCATCTCATCAGCCCATCAGGATCCTCTGGATCCACTGTAGACAAAGAGCAAAGTAGGAGATTGAAGAAACTTTAGTTAAAAATAGAAGCAATAATTGGCAGCATGGAGGAGTTTGAAGACACGTTTGAAAACTATTCGAAGGAGATACACGAGTATCAACAAAAAGTGTTGTTGGAGCAACTACGCGCGTTGACGGAACTACACGAAGAATTCGTAGTAAATGCAACAGAGGGAGACCTGAAAACAACGTATGTGACCAACAACCAGTATAAAGATATTAAACAAGTTGTAAACCATTGCCTCCATCAAATGGCATTTAAACTTGGTGAAACGAATAAGTCAGGGGTAGATCAATCTAACCACTGCGAAACGAGATTACCTCAACTAAAAATACCTACCTTTCGAGGAAATTTTCTGGAATGGCAATCCTTTTACGACTTATTTTCTATCATAATACACAACAAAGGTAGCCTAAGCACTACGGAAAAGATGGAGTACTTGAAGACTCATTTGGAGGGCGAACCCCTACAACTCATTCAACACTTAACAATTTCCAGTCAAAACTACAACAACGCATGGGAAACACTTAAATCCAGATACAATACCGAGAGAAAAATTGCATCTATGCACATTGACAAAATATTAAAGGCCGGACAGCAAGGAAATTCACCCTCAGCGACATCAATAAAGAACATATTGGATGCCACAAAGGAAGGGTTAGCGGCTTTGAACACCATGGGCTTTGATACATCATCATGGGACCCAATAATAGTGCATTCGACAACAAAGGCGATCGATAGAGAATCAAGAAATCTATTTGAGCAAGGGCTGAAGGAACCAAATAAGATGCCATCATTATCCGTTCTTTTGGAATTCTTGCAAAGAAGATACCAAGCTCTGGAAGTGCTAACAACGCCAAGACAAAAACAATACAAGTATGTAGATGATTCGAAGCACACGTTACGCAATTTTCACTTAGCGTCTAAAGCAATTCAGTGCGTTATTTGTAAAGGTGACCACATTATATACTCCTGTCCAAAATTCATGAATTGGACAGCAAAGGAAAGGAATCAACAAGTTAAACAGGCCAAAATTTGCTTGAATTGCTTACGACATGAGAAACATAGCCAATGTTTTAGCAAACGGACTTGCAAATATTGCAATAAAAAACATGATTCACTACTACACATGGAATGGCCAGAGAGAGCTCCACAAGTTAATCAACAAGACTCAACAAAAACCACGACGAAACAAGTAATCTATGGCCACCAAAATCAAAATGTGTTACTTGCAACGGCAATCTTAAATGCAAGCAGCAGTGACGGACTTGGACACAGTGTCACAGTACGAGCACTGATTGACCCTGGCTCCCAAGCTTCTCTCATTACAGAGTCAATCGTTCAATCATTAAGGCTTAAAAGACAAAGGGCCTTGGTTGAAGTGAGTGGATTGGGTGCTACAACCGCAGGAACAGCCAAACACAAGGTGGATGTTATAATATCCCCACGGTTCTCATCAAACTTCAAACTCCAAGTAGAAGCTCTTGTCTTACCAAAATTAACAAGGCAATTACCATCTGAAGCACCTACAAACTTAAAAACTGGTCAGTTCGGTGAACTCGAACTAGCTGATCCTACTTACAACTTCCCTGGTTCCATTGACATGATCATAGGAGATGACACGTATGGCGAAATCATTCTTGATGGTCTAAAAAGGGACGCTGATAACTCGTTGATAGCTCAAAGGTCACATTTAGGTTGGCTCATCTCAGGCCAAACATCCACAAAAAAGCATTACGGTGTTACTATAACCGGGCTAGTAGTCCAAACATCGATGGATCGTCAGCTTGAAAGGTTTTGGGAGCTGGAGGAAGTCGCTCAACACAGATATCAAAAACCAGGTGATAAAGAATGTGAACAGATTTATGGAAGAACGCATTAGCGAGAAGATGATGGTAGATATGTAGTGAACATCCCATTCAACGAAGAGGCAATGTAGTCATCGAGATTAGGAGAGTCCAAAAACAGGGCCATTGCAAGATTTCGTCAGCTTTAAACCCAACTCAACAGGAATCTGCAACTGAAAACGGAGTACACAAAGGTTATTAATGAATTTTTGGAATTAGGACACATGGTAGAGGCAACTTTAAGCAACAAGCCGCAAAACACCATTTACTACATGCCCCATCACGCTGTTCTCAAACCCGAGAGTACTACAACAAAGGTGCGAGTAGTTTTCGATGGATCAGCCAAAACTTCGACCGGGGTTAGCTTAAATCAATTAATGCTGGTGGGCCCCAAGCTCCAGGAAGATATCACAACTATTTTGATGCGCTGGCGGAGACATAAATATGTCTTTACTTCAGACATAGAAAAAAGGTATCGTCAAATTAAGCTGAATGATGAACATCAGGATTATCAGCGAATTTTATGGCGAAGCTCCACCAACCAACCCATAAAAGAGTATAAACTTACTACAGTAACTTATGGGACAGCTTCAGCTCCATACTTGGCAGTTAAAACTCTGCAGCAACTTGCTGTAGATGAACAAGAGAATTATCCAGTTGCATCAGAGATTGTGAAACACGATTTTTATGTTGATGATGTGATGTCTGGATGCGATACAATAATCGAATGTGCAGAAGCACAAAGGCAACTTACTACTATGCGAAGAGGAGCAGGATTTCATCTTCGAAAATGGGCCGCTAACGACAATAAGCTACTTAAGGACATTCCACCCGAGTCAAGGAGTCAGAAAGACATAAGCATCATGAAAGAGGAAACAATTAAAACATTGGGGATTCATTGGAGCCCTATGAGTGACACGTTCCAGTTTAAGGTTCGCATCGGTGGAAATACAAAACAAGGCCAAGCACTCACAAAACGCAAAACTCTCTCTGAAATAGCCAAGTTGTATGACCCACTAGGTTGGTTGGCACCGATTACTGTAAGCGCAAAAATCTTGATGCAGCAAATCTGGAAATCAGAGGTTAACTGGGATGAACCACTTACAGTTGATCTGCAAAATCAATGGAACCGCTTGCGAGATAATCTGGTGGCAGTGGAAGACGTCAGAATTCCGAGATGGATGGAAATTACGAAATGCCAAAAGTTTGAGCTTCATGGATTCTGTGATGCCTCAGAAGCTGCGTACGCAGCAGTGGTGTACTCCAGAGTAGCTTTGCAGAACGGATCCTATGCAACAACGATGTTGACAGCAAAAACAAAAGTGGCACCAATTCGGAAGAAGCTTCCTCTTCCCAAGCTTGAGCTTTGTGGAGCTCATTTACTATCAAAGATTTTGACAGAAACAATGCGGACATACGGGGCACAAGTGGGCTATGTATTTGCCTGGACAGATTCCACAATAACATTGGCCTGGATTCAAAAATGTCCATCAACCTGAAAGACATTTGTTGCGAACAGGGTATCGGAGATACAGGAAGCAACGAAGCCAAGTTCCTGGAGGCACATACGCTCATCAGATAATCCCGCTGACTCTGCTTCCAGGGGTTGCTTTCCAGGACAAATAAAAAATAACTCATTATGGTGGCATGGTCCCGAGTGTCTACAACATGATTCAACATATTGGCCGACGCAAGAAGTACATTCAACAACGGTTCCTGAAGCTAAAGAAGTATTGACAATATCGGTGTCCAAACCTTACGACATTGCCGAAAGGTTCTCTTGTTATAACAGATTAATAACAGTAGTTGCTTACTGTAGAAGATTTATAACAAATTGCAGAGCTCCAAAATCGAGAAAAACAAGAGAATTAACTGTGAGCGAAATAGAAGACACACGCAAGGCTATTATACGCACTATTCAAGAAAAAGTGTACTTCGAAGAGTTGGCATGCCTTAGAGCTGGAAAAACTCTAACAAAAAAAGCAAACTTCTGTCATTAAACCCATACTTAGATAAAGACAATCTTCTGGTAGTGGGAGGACGTCTGGAACATTCAACCCTATCAGATACAGAAAAACACCCGTGTATTCTACCTCACAACGACAAGTTCACCAAATTGTTAATCGAAAACACAAGCAAACGCACGTTACACGGTGGACTTCGACTAACATTGTCAACATTGCGACAATCTTACTGGATCATTCAAGGAATACGTGTGGTACGTCAGGTCATACATAACTGCGTAAGATGTCATCGGTTCAATACGCAAGCAAAGACTCAAATAATGAGAATGCTGCCAGCCGCAAGAGTAACTCCATCAAGGCCATTTACACATACTGGGATAGATTATGCTGGCCCCATTCAGATGTTGATAGCCAGAGGACGAGGTAACCGAACAACAAAAGGCAAGAGTAACGGAGCGGAATATAATATTCGACATAAGAGTGCCTTTAATCAACACAGAAGACTTCGACCTATTCAAGGCCATACCTGTTCCGACTCCCCACAATAATGAATACGTTTTCATTGAACCATCGCTGGATTATCTAACAGTAAATCTGCTACGAGAGTCATACTACAGAATGACAAGGGAGGAGCTGGCCAGGTGCACAAGAACCAGCGAAAAATATCTATGTCAGCAACAGCATCCGATGTTTAATCGCCGGTCCAATGTCAGCAGATGTGAATTGGATCTGCTGACGCATGCTAAGGAGTTGTCATCCTATTGTAAACTACGCAGCATCAAACCATCCCCTGTATGGATTCAGCTAAACAATGGCAATAGCTGGATTTACGTCCTGGACAGGATGTATACATTCAACGTAATTTGTGGTAGACAAGTCCGGGAGATATCACTACAAGATGACGGGATATTGACACTACAGCAAAATTGTATACTTCAACAAAATTCAATGACCATCAGTTCTTATAGCAGCAGTTCTAGCAGCATCGACGCAGCTTTCATTCCAGTTACCAATATTACAGAAGTATTGCCTGAAAGCCCTAGGAACACATCCAAGCCGCTTGTCATTCCACACGTCATACTCAAATCGGAAAATGAAGACATCAGGGATCTAACCAAATGGATAACGGACATCAAAAATAATGAACATTTACCAGCTAAGCCAACAGTACATCCAATTCATCATGGACTGAACTACTGCCTAATCGCTGCATTATTTATTCTAATGACTTCTTATGTCATCTGGCGACATTGCAAGAGGAGCAAGAGAAATATGCAAATAGAGGTCCAGGCTCAAAAAACAACCACCAACACCTGCAGATAGGCGTTTTACTGCGACCGATTTCCAAGTGGTTTGAAAGATGGCCCCAGCATGTTGTGACCACAACAGCAATTACGTTTTTTTTATTATAATCACAACACCGGACAATGTACTCATGTTCAATGTTGTTATCAAAATTTATTTTATAATTTCTCAGCCAGTCAGCACAAATACTCTTCGTGCTGTCTGTGTATATTGATTCATAATGTGTAACAAAAAACTTTAGCACCTAATTTTGTACAGTTAGCATAATTTTAGTATTTAAGGCAGGTAATTTTAATAAAGAATTAAGTTCACATTGAACCCGCAGCAAAGTCAGTGTTTTTATTCTAGACTTCCCCCCACCAGTGGTAAGGGGTCTTTATTAACCTAACTTGCTGGTCAAAACATGGTCACACAACGAAGTTGTGCAACAAGGAGCCAAAATCGCCTGCATGATTACTGTAAGCTCTGGAATCTAGTCGTAATTTAGAGAAATCCAAAGTAATGATATTTAAGAAAGGTCGTGGGAGGCGTAGCACGAATGAAAAGTGACATTAAGGTTAGGTTAGGTTGGCTGTCTGTCTACCTTGGTGTACTCTTAACAAAGACCCTTAGTATGGATGAACACGTATAGGAGAAATTGTCAAAGGCTCAGACTGCAATCAACGCATCTCGTAAAGGATGTTTTGCCAATCAGTTTATTGCTTCTAGCAACAAATGTAACGTATTTGAAGTAATTGCTGAATCAAATTTGTTTTATGCTGCTCAGGTATGGGGATATAAACAGTCCGAAGTGGTTGAAAAATGTCTGATGCGCCAATCTAATGGTTGAAACAGGTTTTTCTTCACCCTTGCTTATAAAAACCTTAAAACTTAATTTCGAATATGTCCTTAAAGTGATGAATATGCCAGACGCACGACTTCCAAAGCAATCACTTTAAAGACAGTGACCGGTTAAACAAGCTGGTACGCGAAATGTCTGGATCTTGCGAGCCAATGTAGGATAGAACTGCATTTAAGCTTGATAACATATCAAACTGGAAGCCAGCTTTATATAGGTTAATCGAAAGCGTGGATGAACTTTACGCTTCGAAATACAGAGAGGAAGCCGAATCGTCAATGCACAGAGCTATTTACAGCCGCTTGAACCACAACTTATTAGAGAAAAATCATTTCCATGATCAAAATAGAGTACGGGAAATATCAATGGTGATGATGCTGTGAAGAGAACTTTTGAAGCTACCCCTTTCGGGTAGGGGTCAGAATATGGTATACCCGAGGTAGGCATGCCTGTCGTAAGAGGCGACTAAAATCCACCCTCCGTATACCGAGCGTAGTGTATACACAAAATGCAATGAACAAAACAAAACAATTGATTACCCCAGGTGGCAGCCCAGGTTCACTGGAAAATCCACCCTCTTCGGAGGTCGGCTCTACGAAATCTGGGGAGAGCCAGTTATTGCAACTAATAAATCCCTTCTTAAAAAGTACAAGGGTATATCGATCTCCTCCACCAAGATCGAATAACTCCGGGAAAAGAAGTCCACTGGGAGCGCCAGCGCGCGAAATTCAGGACTCAGCGAAATATAAAAGTCTTGAGGAAGAAAATAAAACACTCCGAATCAAGCTTAACGAAATGGATCTACTCTATCAAGATCTTAAGAAAGAGATAGACTTATTAAAAGAAGAAAATAAGGTCCTAAAGAACACGCATATCCAGAGAGAACGCGAATGCACTCCAGCACGCTTAGCTAGTCTGGAATATCACACAGACGAAGAAGAGCTAGCACGCGAAACGTATCGGGTCCCAAAGAAAAGACCGAGTAAAAAACGGAGAGCCGGTTCATCGCCCGTAGTCGAGCCCGTGAAAGTAGAAAATCACAAAGAACCGCAAGTAAAGCAACTTCGAACGCAATTTCGTCCACCTCCACCAATAAACATCGCCGGGATAACGGAATACAATAAGTTGCAAAGCCTCCTTAAAGGAATAATAACATCCAAGTATAAGGTTACGTCTTTGAGGGATAATGCGTGGAAAGTCAACGTCGATAACTACAATGACTACCGAGCTGTGTCCCAAAAGCTAAATACCGAAAAAATTCAGTGGTATACTTTCGAAATTAAGTCAGAAAGGCCACATCGTGTCGTTGCAAGTGGACTCCACCCCTCATGCACCAAAGAAGAGGTTATGACTGACCTTCAAGCCAAATGCTTTATAATTCTTGATGCCGTTAATATCATCAAGAAGGAGAAGCAACAAACGGAAATAGATAAAGACGTCTTGGTAAGGCGTGGACTTCCGCTTTTTATGCTTACCTTCGATAAATCGGATAATGTCGACGATATCTACCGAATTAGAGCCATACTAAATATCGTGGTCAAAATCGAGCCCATGCGTAGAAATTTAAGGATGATTCCGCAGTGCAAACGTTGCCAAGGATTTAACCATACGCAAATGTACTGCAAAAAAGAACCGCGATGTGTGAAATGCGCCGGAAATCACCTCTCCCAAGTCTGTGGAGTAAATAAACAAACCTCTGCAACATGTGCTAACTGTAAGGGAAAGCACCCGGCAAATTATAGAGGCTGTGAAGTAGCTAAGGAGTTGCAAAAACGGAGAGATATGCTCCTTAAGCCCCTTGCAAAATCTAAACTGCAAACTAAGCCAAAGCGTAAGAATGCACAGGAGAAAGTAGGCAAACTAAAACTACCGGGTTCAGAGCGCAAAAAGATGAGGGAAAGAGTGACAACAAAAAAGTCCTCGACCTCTGTTCTTAAAAGAAACGGTACTGAAAAGTTAACGTCGAAAAAGCCGCTAGGTAATGACCCTCGGACAGCAGGAGTGCAGACCTACGCTCAGGCCGCGGCATCTGAAAAACCAAAAAACGTTGAAATTTCGACGGACCCTGTCTCTCATGTTTTGTCGGTTATTCTCGAGAAATTTGAAGAACAAACAAATAAATAAAATTATTCTCGATAGGCTGGTTAAGCTTGAAAATAATTTTCAGAAAACGCGTACTTCAATTAGAATATGAGTGACAAACGAATGTTAAAAATATGTACTTGGAATGCAAACGGACCTTTGCAAAAACTCGACGAATTGGAAATATTCATGCGTGAAAACGATATTGATATTTGCTTGGTTTCTGAAACCCACGTAAAAAAGGAATCGCATTTAAAAATAAAAGGCTATAATGATTACCACGCTTGTCACCCTAGGAGAAAAGCGAGAGGCGGATCATCGTTATTTATTAAAGACTGCATCGAATAATCCGAAGACCTAAAGATAGAACTTGAAACTTTGCAACAGTGCCCAATTCGAGTTAAAAATAGTCAGCGTACTCTTAAAATCTCATCTATCTACTGTCCATCGCGTTCCGCGCTTGAAAAATCTGATTTTACTAACTTGTTTGAATCGCTGAAACCTAATTTTATCATCGGCGGCGACTTTAATGCGAAGCATACGTTCTGGGGCTCAAGATACAGCTCGGAAAAGGGTAGAATGCTCCATGGGGCAGGTATGGAGTACAGTTGTGATTTCCATTCGACGGGAAAATCAACTTACTGGCCAACTGATACTTCGAAAATACCTGACCTGATCGATTTTTTCGTTGTGAAAGGAATATCTACCCACCTCATAAAAGTCGAAGAGAGCTTTGATCTGTCGTCTGATCATTCCCCGGTTATTTTAACAATCAGCGAAAAACTAATCTATAACCTAGAGCCAGCGAGATTAACTGGTAGAACAACTAACTGGGAAGGCTTTAGGAACGAAATTGAAGATAATGTTGAACTAAGCGTTCCACTTACGACACCCTATTAACTTGAGGTTGAAGTTGATCGCTTCGTTGAGATCATACAGCTCGCCTCTTGGAATAATGCGCCCAATCCAACGAAAACGCCGGACAGATACGGTTTGCGATATTCTCCGGAAATAAAAGAATTGGTCAAGGAAAAAAGAAAAGCGCGTAAAAAATGGCAACAGAGTCGTGCTCCACAACATAAAGCACACTTGAATCGTCTGGGCAATTTGTTGAAGAAGACTATTAAGGATTTTAAGAATCGTGCAATAGCTTCTTACCTTGAAAGTTTAACAGCGAAAAAAGATTCCAATTATTCACTTTGGAAAGCTGTAAAAGGCACCAAAAGGTCCAAAGTCCCCGCGTCGCCAATCAAATTAAATCAAAATGAATGGGCGAGGGAAGATAAAGAAAAAGCGGACGTCTTTGCGGCCCACCTGGAAGAAACATTTAAACCGTACGATGGTCAAGTGGTTTACGATAACCTAAATAGGCTGGATTTACCATCTGACGATTTGACGCTCACAAGTGCAACGCTAAGGGAACTCAAACATGAGATCGAGAATCTAAAACCTAAGAAATCTCCTGGTTATGATTTGATTACCGGAAAAATTCTCAAAGTTTTACCTAGAAAAGCATTGATTAAGCTTCTCCATATTGTAAATGTTGCACTTAGATTAAAACACGTGCCGAGCCAATGGAAAGTTGCGGAAGTCATAATGGTTTTAAAACCAGGAAAACCGCCAAATGAGGTAAAATCATATAGACCAATTTCGCTTCTTCCAATCATATCGAAAATTTTCGAGAGGATATTACTAAGGCGTCTCCAACCGGTTATAGAAGAAAATAATCTTATCCCCGACCACCACTTGGGGTTCAGAAGCAAGCATTCGACGATTGACCAGGTGCATAGAATTACTGACGTAATCGAGAAAGCATTTGAAGAAAAAAAGATTTGCTCAAGCGTATTTTTTGACGTCTCTTAAGCCTTTGATAAGGTGTGGCATGATGGCTTGAAATCCAAACTACGACAAGTTCTCTCTGTATGCTTATTCGATATTCTAGAATCATATCTCGGGAATAGAACCGTTCGTGTTAGACATGGAGTCGAATACTCCGAGGTTAAAGAAATTTCGGCCGGCGTACCGCAAGGAAGCGTTCTTGTGCCGCTTCTCTATTTCCTATATACTCGTGATATACCGAACGAAGATGGCACTATCCTTGCTACGTTTGTCGATGACACCGGTATCCCAGCAGTAGGTAAAACAATTGAAGAAACGACTGCAAAACTGCCCTCAACGAATCTAAATCTGTTCACGTGAATTTCACTTACAAGAAAACTAATGACTTGCCAATTTTCCTAAACTCGGCCCGAATATCCTTGGCAAACGAGGCCAAATACCTGGGAATGACGCTCGACGCAAGACTGAAATGGAATTCGCACGTGAAAATGAAACGAAAAGAACTCGAAATCAAATATAGAGAAATGTACTGGTTACTCGGAAAACATTTCCAGCTCAGTACTAAGAACAAACTGCTTTTATACAAGCAAGTGCTAAAGCCGATGTGGACCTACGGTATACAACTTTGGGGTTGTACCAAGAAAACAAATGTCAATATTTTACAAGCTTTTCAAAATAAAGTACTGAGAGAAATTGTCCAAGCACCGTGGTATAGTAGAAACGACGATATCCACAGGGATCTCGGAATTCCGACAATCGAAGCTGAAACTAGAAGCTGAGAGCAATTTATTGCGCCGACTACAAAGGACGAAACCTTTCGACTTAGCGGGATAATGATTAACCGCGTCTAGATTGCGGAATATGCAGGATCTTTCAGTGGAAAGAAACCTGCCAAACGTTTTTATTTCGTGATAGAAAAATTGCTTGATAAGTTAATACTTAGTTGCGATATCTAACAAATTTATATCGAAGGGTGGTGTTGTTTTAGTCAGTAAGAATCTGACACTACTATGAGCACGCGCTTGCTATTCTCATAGTGTCTATGGAAGATTTTTCACCTACCCTCGGAAAAAAAAAAATAATTGTCAATCTGGTA
The DNA here is from genome assembly GCA_945910035.1 of Brachypalpus laphriformis. Lineage (NCBI taxonomy): Eukaryota > Metazoa > Arthropoda > Insecta > Diptera > Syrphidae > Brachypalpus > Brachypalpus laphriformis. Next base: position 227,085,133 of record OX246753.1, on the reverse strand, counting down.
GACGGTAAAAAGCCAAGCAAACTTGTTTTTGTAAAAATGTATACCTATAAAAAAAAAAAAAAAAAATATTTGGCGCAACAGCTCTTCAAGTGCCTGGGCCTAGCTTCTCGCAACCACTCGTGTTGTGTGCGTTTGAAAATATTATGAATATGTATATATGAAAATACCATATTACCGAGTAAATAAAACTCAACTAAAATATATCAGAAACAGTGATATTCACATAGATCTCGGGATTTAAACAATCGAAAATGAAAAAAAGAAATGGAGGAAAAGAAAAAAAAAATATTAGAAAACTTACTAACGATGTCTAAAATAAAGATCCTCCTGCAGAACTAGATTAACAGTATCGAATACTTCGATACTACTACATCTCTAAACAATTTATTCGAACATAGAGGCCACTGAATGACATTAAGTAAAAAAAATTATATATAAATTGCATATACACACAAAATGGCATTCTTTCCCAAACACCAGTATTGACTTTATTTACTTATTTAGTAATCCCACGACAAGGGCTCCAAGTCCGACCAAGATTGAAAACTAAAATAACTCGATTTTTATACTGATGCATTTATCAATTGGACTATGTATTATTTCAACGTTTTGAAAATTCAGTGCAGATACCAGACACTAAAGCGAGATGCTATGCTATTTGGACTAATACGCTGCACTCGAACCTCTAATAGGTATCTGGCATGCAACGTTTTGCACTCATCGTAACAGCAACCTTACTTCAAATTCAGAAGAATGTTTTTAAGGAACTCACGCGTTCTTTCAATTGGTCACATGTGCTTACAACTTATAGAAGTAATGTGAATCGGTAAAGAGCAATCAAATATACTCGTAAATTTACTTTCCTCAAGAGTATGATAAGCTTCTTTTCTTCGCTTTCCAAAAAAAACCTTAATACTCACTTTTCAAGATCGTTACGTGCTCTCATAATAGTTTGTCCAAAACGAGCCATTAATTCCATCAAAATGTCATCGGGGACCTCATCCAAATCATTGTAGAAGGCATTACTGTGACTGAAAGAGATATAAAACAATTCCATATAAAATGCGCCAATACATTTCCAATTATATAAATAATTAACAATAGAAAGTTGATCAACTTGATAAACTTTCCCCAAGCGATGCGAATAATGCCTTCCAAAAAAAAAGAAACTCCTTTGGGGCACCACAAAGTTGCGAAAGAACACAACAATTGGTATTAAGTGCTACACTGACAGGCTCATTCTTTAGTAATGACGACGAAGTGTTTAAGTAGCCTTGACTCAGATACACATGTAGAACATTAAAAATAACTACGTAACATGCTCAGGGTTTTATCAAAATATGAATAAGAACATCATGTGTGCACCAGCATCAGGAAATAATAAATAAATTAGCTGTTAAGTAGTTTGAGACTCTTAAAATACATTATGTCTCGTACTTATGTACACGCGTATATAGGACAAAAGGAAGTCTGTTCGCGTTTTATGACATTTCATTTCATGTACTCGTAGGTAACTAAGAAAACAGTTAATGATCCCCCGACAATTGGTTTTATAGAAGGTTATTAAATTCAGCTAATAGTTTGAACATTGAAAATACAACATTGGGCAAAAAGGATGATTTTTTTTGGGATTGGAAAGGCCCACAGAAAAACTTGGATTTAATTTCGTATTCCTGGTCATACGTTTTTGTATAAATATTGATTCTCATACATCAAATCTTGTGCTGCAGTTGTGGTCCGCATATCGGTGAATTCTGTGGGGGTTCTTTCGCAAACTCTTGCATATATGTACATAATCCCACCAACTCTTTTCCGTCGGAAAAGTATATTTCATTTTCAAAAAAGTATAAAAAAGTATATCTGCGTTGAAAACAAAGCATAAAAAAGTATATTTATCTATAATATTTCAGCGGAAAATTTGTGTGAAACATCAGAGTTTAAGTTCAAAATGAATTGAAAATAAAAGTCGAAACAATTTATCGACTTTCAACTACATCAATTGACATTGTTAACATTACGCCAGAACTTGTCTCGGTTTGACCTTCCCTTGGTTTGAAATTTTACTTCTCCTGGCTAGCAATTTTTCGTAGCAGCTCCGGTTGAGTTTTGATAAAATTATAAAAGCCAGTGCACGTAAATTCCAAATTGATGTCCACAGTTAAAATAGATTTCAGCGTCGATATCTGAAAAGCAAAGCTCTCCTTTTCCCAAACTTTCCTCGGGTACGAAAAGACACGTTCCATCGGAGCTATAGAACCAGGGAAGCAAATGACGAACTGTATGATTTGAGAAAATTCGACGAAAGGCACGTGTTGAGCGTCCATATGTTGAAAGACCTCCACCCAATATTCAACAGCAGACAAATTTTCGGAATTCCACTTGGTGAATTTTTCTTCAGTGCAGTAAATTTAGATGTAGTTGTACCGATGAAGTACATTCGAAGAATGTTTGAACTCGTCAAAAGAAGTTTTTTCGGTCACTTTTTTCATGGAGAGCGACCGACCAGCTAAGAAAATTTTGTAGTGAATGGATGCAGTTGGAGTTGTTTTTTATATACTATTTTTTTTCCTTGATTTCGGGCCGAAAAAAAGGAGAGAAAAAGCACGAAATAAAGGAATGAAATCAAAAAGGATCTGGATTCGAAAAAAATGAGTATCGTTCATAATAAAGCATTGTTGGCAGGACTACATATACATATTACAGCCTGCTTTCGGAGGCAAAGTTAAAAATATTCTATAACCATTCAATGAATGACTTAGTTTTCCTAATATTTCCAGAAACCTGCAATTTGTAAAAATGCGAAATTAACGAACATCTTAACCTCTCTATCCTTCAATCCATATATGTACAGTGCTTACTTCTCATCTATACCCCTTTCTCACACCATAACTTGGCTTAAAGGACACGGTCGTAATTGATCTTGTATAGGCAAGATGTTGTTGTTTAATGTTTAATGTGAACATCCCTCTAAAGTGGAGTTTCCTGCTAAATTCATATCTTTAAGCAATATTTTTCTACCACCTATGCATATCTCTCAAGCCCCACACCTTTTACGAAAGGAAAACAGACAATACTACCCCACTGTATATGTAGTAAAAATCGTAATTGAGATTCGCTACCAAATTCAATCAGTGGTGTAAGCTTTGGTTTCTGATGATGCAGTGATATTTAATATATACAATTTTCTCATGGTTTAAATTTTATTTATTTTCAAACGAAAAACGTGATAATTTTCTGAATTTATGTAAATTGCTTACAGATCAAACAAAAATATCAACAAATTTTGTGCAGAGAATGGAGATTCAAAGATAAAGTTAATTAGTACTCTTACGATGAAATATTATTCACACGCATGTTGTAATTACCACCAAGCATTAAGGGTGTGAAAATATAGCTATGATTGTTATATTGACTGTAGAACAGTAATTTTCTAATCTTCTTGGCTTTTTTTGCATTTTTATTTTTACACGTCGCTCTAAAGATTGGTTTATATTGGTATTTGCACTTTTAGATCTTATTGTGAGCTACTGATACTAGTTCAACCACAGAACCACTGCATTGGCATGATTGCTGGCTGGAAAGATTTATTTGCAAATACGAGCACAGAGAACGAAATGTTCTCAAAGAAAAAACTTTTCAATTGATTTGGTAAAAGCAGAATATTGAACGCAAAGTAACAATTTTTCCAATCGCACATAAATAATATTGTATTTAATAGTAGTTGTCAAGCAACAGTTCGGACTCAAAGTTGGGTTATTAAAGCTCGAGCTGCTATGAATTGTCACAAAAGGCAGGGCCTAGAAATAAATTCAGATTCCTTCAATCGGGTAACGTCTTGGTTCTTGGGGTATAAGGCGTTAGTAACACTCTTCTGCCGACTTTACTGCAAAGTAATATCACAGCAGAGGCAACAGAACAACTTTATGTTAGTACCTTTGGTTACACGGTAATTGTCCTAATCCAAATCGAATCATTAACCACTTTTTCCAGCATTATCTGAACTGGTTGTTCATCTCACTGCAGAAAAACCAATTTGAATACATAATCTATCTAGTGAAAAGTTGAGTGGGCTTTACGCTACTGCGCATTATAGTAATGAGAAACGCAGGTAGCTAAATCAAATTTAATAGCTTAAATGTTTTCACATCCTCGCCAAAGCATACATTGCACTAAAAGTGCATTATAGACCATATTATAAGCATTATACTCGTAGAATAGATGTATATATGTAGATGTATGGTTGGTGAGGTGCATGTGCATTGCGACCTTAAGTAGATTTATTGTCCCCAAAACTTAGGCTCTAGTCAACTATATGCTCGATTTAGAGCACTTCTTCTAGTCCAGCTGCTTTGATGAATCGAAGTATCTGAAGTGAATACAACCAAGGTAGATCCATCTCTGATAGGAGATAGGCACCCAGATATTGTTTTCTTTCGTAGATTAATGCTTCACATTCCACAAGAAGGTGTACTGGTGTTTCTGCGAAGTTCCTGCAGAATTTGCAGTGTTCGTTCCCTTCTACTCCCAGTTTCCTAAGGTGCTCCTTGAGTATGCAGTGACCCGTTAGCATACCTGTCAAGATGAGAAGTCGATTCTTGCTAACTCCTAAGCAGGTTCTATTTTTTTTCTGGTTGTAGTTTTCAGTAGTTAACTTGCCTGTCTTAATTGGCAGATATCCTCCCAATGCTTAACCCATTTGATCTTTTCTTCTTTCCTCAGTTCTTCTCTCATTTTGTGCGGTTCTATCTCAAAGAAAGGTTTCGGTCCAAGGAACGGCGTGTCTGAGCCATTTCTGCTTCGTTCCTCTCCACTCCTACGTGTCCTGGTACCCAATAGAAAGTTTCTTTATTAGCCTCTCCCATAGTGTTAATCTTGATGAGGGCAGCCTCAGACCAGTCTGGATCTGATCTCGTGTGAGCTTAATGCCTTGATTGCGGCTTGGCTATCTGAGAGTACTTCGATGTTCTGCTCGCGATATCTTTCAATCGCGAGGACTTCTTCTTGAGTATCTGATCCTGGGCCCGTGCACTGCTGCCCCAACAGCTGCTGACGAGTTTGCTATCTAGTGTTATGTCTAGATACTTGACCAATTTTTGTGCATCGACTCTAATACATTTCAACAGGATAGGTTGCATACGCTTTAGCTGTCTTTTCTTTGTGTAGGGTACACAGTGGTTAATAAGCATTATAGCACGCAGTAGATGCCATGCTGGTAGAGAATGTTGGCAAGTAAACTGGAGAAACATCGATAAGGCAGCACCAGAACGATATGAACACAGGATTCAGAAGAATTTCTCCCGCTAATGGGTGGCCATCTCACCCCTCATTATGTATTTTTTTGACCACGTCAGGTAATAGGGATCTGTACCTACTTGATCTTTATATTTCTCCCATAACCGTGTGCATATATTCTAAAAAAAATACTTTCAAAGATCTTATAAATGTACTTAATCTTAAATACTATAAAAGCAAAGTCGATTTTCCTTGTGAACACCGTTTCTCGAAAACTACTATGTAGACGCAGGTACTTGAAATTTTGCACAGTTATTCCTTATTTTGTCTAGATGCGAGATAAGAAGGGTTTTCCGAAATTCAAGGTCAAGTGGCATAACGGGGTTGAGATCGAATTTTCCATCTGTTAATATTGATTCCACAGCCGTAGCTCAGTACTGGCTCGCCGGATTAGAAAAATAAAAGAATAAGTCAATTTAGTAAATTCGCCGCTGATTCATTTAAGGTATAAAACATCCTTCTGCGTTGTCCTAAAACAGAGCAATGCTAAAAACAATTAAACAAATCATCGCCCACAATTTTCCTTCAGTGGAGACCATTGCCAGCAGTCGTGCAGCAGTGGCTGTCGCTGCAATAGTGTATGTGTGTGTGAGTAAATGTGTGAACTTTAGTGTGTGTTACTCTTCTAGAGTAAAAATTGAAAAAAAAATCATTATAAGTGCCAAATCTAAGACATTTTAAATTTGATTAATTAGGATATGTCTGTGCTATCAAAACTTCATGCAATTAAGAGATTTGGCAATATATGCGTGCATACTCGTATGTACATACATATGCATGTAAAAAAATAGAAACATTGCAATATTTTTCCATTTTATTAGATGAGATGCTGTCGATCATTGGATTTGTCCATATGTTAGAATATTTTAATGGATTTAAAATAATTGTTTGTTGTGAGCGGGTTTGAGTGTGCTCTGGTGGCGATTCCCACGGGGGAAGCTATAATTGAGTTTATACATTTTTGGTATTGTATTCAGTTGGCAATTAAGTTTCAATAATTAAATAACCGTGAACTAAAATGCGGGCGAAGCAAGGCGAGCACTGTTCAGCTAGTATCATATAAAAAAGAGGCGGAAGGAAGAGATCATGCAGATGTCAGAAAACCTTGCAAAGAATACGGCGAAGCTCTAAGGCACCAGTGCATAATGTGGAGCAATCAAAGTCAAGCGAAGGGGGTATCAGCTTTAAAGTGATTTTTCACCAAAGAAAATGTGGCATCTATAATGATATCTAGAAGTGCATGGCCAAGGAATCTGAATACGTTAAAGAAGCAGGAAGCGTTAGAGGAAAACCTTTTTTTTTCCCGAGGGTAGGTGAAAAATCTTCCATAGACCCTATGAGAATAGCAAGCGCGTGCTCATGGTAGTGCCAGATTCTTTCTGACCAAAAACACCACACTTCGATATAAATTTGTTAGATATTGGAACTAGGTAATAACTTATCAAGCATTTTTTCTATCACGAAATAAAAAAGTTTGGCAGGCTGCTTTCCACTGAAAGATCCTAAATGCTCTGCAATATAGACGCAGTTAATCCTTATTTCGCCAAATCGAAAGGTTTCGTCCTCTGTAGTCGGCGCAATAAATTGCTGTCATCCAAAATTTGTAGGACTGTATTGTTGACATGTCCGATTAGTCGGTTTCTATGCTTGCTCGCGAAGCTTTTAGTTTCAGCTTCGATTGTCGGAATTCCGAGATCCCTATGGATATCATCGTTTCTACTATACCATGGCGCAATTCAATTCCTCTTAGCACTTTATTTTGAAAAGTTTTTAGAATATTGGCATTTGTTTTCTTGGTACAACCCCAAAGTTGTATACCGTAGGTCCACATCGGCTTTATCACTTGCTTGTATAAAAGCAGTTTGTTCTCAGAACTGAGCTGGGAATGTTTTCCGAGTAACCACTACATTTCTCTATATTTGATTTCGAGTTCTTTACGTTTCATTTTCACGTGCGAATTCCATTTCAGTCTTGCTTCGAGTGTCATTTCCAGGTATTTGGCGTCGTTTGCAAAAGGTATTCGGGCCGAGTTTAGGAAAATTGGCAAGTCATTAGTTTTCTTATAAGTGAAATTTACGTGAACAGATTTAGATTTGTTGAAGGCGATGCGCAAGTTCCTCGTCCATTTATTTACTATATTCACTGCATTTTGTAGTCGTTTCTTCAATTGTTTTACCTACTGCTGGGATACCGGTGTCATAAGCAAACGTAGCAAGGATAGTGCCATCTTCGTTCGGTATATCTCGAGTATATAACAGATAGAGAAGCGGCCCAAGAACGCTTCCTTGCGCTACGCCGGCCGAAATTTCTTTGAGCTCCGAGTATTCGTTCCCATGTCTAACACGGAAGAGTCTATTCCCGAGATATGATTGTAGAATATCGTATAAGCATACAGGGAGAACTTGCCGTAGTTTGCATTTCAAGCCATCATGCCACACCTTATCAAAGTCTTGCGAGACGTGAAGAAATACGCTTGAGCAAATCTTTTTTTCTTCAAGTGCTTTCTCGATTACGTCAGTAATTCGATGCACATGGTCAATCGTCGAATGCTTACTTCTGGACCTGAATGGATTCCCAGAATGCCCAAAACCACTTGATATAGGTAGAATCACAGTTGATATATCCACAATCAACTATGGAGAGCATATTTCGAGAGGCGTGTACTATAGCTTACGTAAGTGGACGATCTCAAACTATAATTAGGTAGAAAGCCAGAAACTATAAATACACTAGATCAGAAAGGCTTTAAACATACCATAAGAGACGTTCTATGAATCTCTAGCGAATAAATGGCGCGCCTTGAGAAATGTTTATGGATTCAAAAAACTTCTGTTAAAGCATTAGATAGTTTCGCCTTTCTTAGGCTAAGTTCACACCAAATAGAACAGAAAGAAACAAAATAAAATGTGCCCGTTTTGTTTCCCGCTATTCAAATGGGGCACACATATGTATCTAAAATTGTGCATTGAAATTTAAAAAAAAAAGTGAAAAAAACTATTTCACGATATGTTTAAAAATACCGTATGTCCGAATCCGAAACCAATTAAGGATCAACCCGAAAAAACAACGATAGAAAGATGTGTAATCATCCGTCAATCAATCAAATGGTAAAAACAAAACTTTCCAACATTGGCGTGCAATCATATATTCAAGCGGCGATTACAGATATTGGCATGCATATAACCGATAGCTCACGAGTAATTAAAGCAAATCCAGCAACAGAAAAGCGTCCCAACCTAGCGTAAAGACTCACACACAAGCTGCGACATCGAAAAATGGTGATAGCGTTAGTTCACATGATTCTGTATCTCACGTCTGTCTATAAATCTTAAAGAGCAGAGCATATTAAGCAAACTTATTTTCGGGAGACTAGTTACACTTTAAACTAGTAGCCGTAACAAGTGTATTTCAACAAGAATGTGAAAGAAACGCTTAAGATTCTTGCTTGGAATGCCAACGAGTTTCTACAAAGACTCCACTAGTTAGAAATGTTTATGCGAGGAAAAGATATTGATATATGACATGTTTGGTTAGTGAAACCTATCTGACAAAGCAACAAAGTGTTAGGATAAGAGGCTATAGCTTCTATCACGGTTTTCATCCATTAGAAAGCGCCACAGGCGGAACCTATTTGTTAAAAAAAAGGATTTATCGAACTCGACAGAAATAAAGATTGATTTAAAAGCAATGCAAGAAAGCACGATTCACGTAAGCATATACGTAAGACCTTTTTATTTCAACATTTCCTCTATATATATGTGTATTGCCCACTACATTACAGACTTGAAGAAAGTGATTTCATAAACATCTTCAGCTTCCTTAAACCAAGTTTTACTATTTGTGGCGACTTCAACGCGAAACATTCCTTATGAGCTCCAAGATGCGTCTCTCAAAGAGTTAAAATACTTTGTAACGCAACACAATTGTGACTTTCAATCGACGGGTAAACCAATATACTTTCTGACTGATAGAAATAAGATACCCGATCTGATCGATTTCGTTCTTGTTAAAGGAATATATCGGACAATTAGAGTTGGGATGAGTCCTGAATTTATGTTCACAGCTTTAACTGTGAATGTGATTTTTTATTCAGTGTGATTTCTTTTTTTTTTTCTCCTTCGCTGGGAGGCGGTTTTCTTCAAAACGCCAAACTGAGCCCATACCCAGTAACAGTGTGGGATTCTTACCTACTAACCCCTTCTCTCTTCTTACTCTTATCCCCACGATACCGCCTTCTTGGCATTTCATCGTAGGGGGTTTTCTGACTTTGTTGTCATCTGGATTCGTGTTAGTACTTTTGGACTCTTTCACGTTCCAGTAGTTTTACTTGGCTCATGATGATGGTTACCGTTTGCGTGTCATTATGGCCGCATGTATGTGCGTACGTCTGCTTGTCTTTGCGTCTGCGTAGGTACATTCTGATAAATAGCTGCGAGCCTACTCTCGTCCACTCTGTTGCTTCTTGCATTTTCCTCACTTTCTTTTCTTTCTCGCTCAAGTCTCCTCAATTCTTGGCATACATCTTTGGTATTAGAATTCATGTTCTATCCTTCGCAGCCTCGCACTTCAAAAAAGAATTCTTCTTATTTTCATTAGGTATACACATTTTCGTTCACCGTTCATTGCTCTGTACTGAGCAATGCCAGCTCTGTATCGTTTGGTGTGTGCATTTCGTTCTTTGTTCGTCGGTCTGCACTGAGCAGTGCCAGCTCTGTATCGTTTGGTGTGTACATTTCGTTCTTCGTCCTTCGTTCGTCGCTCTGCACTGAGCAATTACAGCTCTGTATCGTTTGGTGTGTACATTTCGTTCTTGGTTCGTCGCTCTGCATTGAACAATGCCAGCTCTGTATCGTTTGGCGTTACATTTTCGTTCTTCGTTCGTCGCTCTGCACTGAGCAATGTTAGCTGTGTATCTTTTGTTGCGAATACAGAAATGTGATGTGAAAAGAATTCCTTATTCACGTTTTAACCATTCACAGTTTATTTTTAAGTTGCTCACGGGCTGCGAATGTGAATTTTCATTCATAGTAAATTATTCACAGGTAATGATTTGTTGTCTATCTCTACTGGCAACTGTATAAAAGTTAAAGAAAGATTTAATCTCTTCTCAGATCATTCTCCACTAATTTTGATAATAATGTGGATGTTTACGGACGTTGCTGTCTGCGGTTTTCTTTTGTTTAGTATTTTTCCACGCGGCACCCTGTAAGATTTCAGCAATGCGTTCACCTTTGACTTCAAGTTCATAGGGCAATTTAAGTGATATGCAGAGAAAAGCGCATAAAAAATGGCAACAAACTCGGGCTCCGCAACATAAAGCATATATTATGTACACTTCACTATAAAAAGCCATAAAAGATTTAAACAATCGTGGAAGACAAACGTACCTTGAAAGTTTAATGACAGAAAAAAATTCCAATTATTTACCTGCAGGCTATAAAGGGTCATAATAAACATAAAATTCCAGCCACACCAAACAAGAAAAATCACGACGAAAGTGCGAGGGATGACAAGAGAGAAATCACAAGTTTTTGCCACCCATCTGGAAGAAACTTTAAAGACCTATTATGGACAAGCGCTTACTCAAACTGCGCCGGATATAAAAAAGCCAACACCAGAGGCATAATCTATCAAAAGTCCGTACAACTGCTTGCATACGCCGACGATATTGACATAATTCGAAGAACTCAGCGGGATGTCACCGGTGCGTTTGCAAGCACTGAAGCAGAGGCGGTCAAAATAGGTTAAGCTATAAACGAGGGCAAAACTAAGTATATGCTGTCAACAAGAAGGGACAATCAACACCGACGAATTGGACAGAACGTCACAGTGGGCCGCTACAACTTCGAGATAGTAAGCGACTTCTGTCTACATGCTATTAATGACGGGAATGATATCAGCCCAGAAATCAAGCGAAGCATTTCCGGCTAATGAAGCAATTCCACAGTGAAGGCCTATATCGAACAACTACGGAGTCTCTATATATAAGACCCTGATCATAACAGTCCTGCTTTGCGCTGAAACATGGACTTTTTTGAAAGTGGATTAAGATATCCTTGGTTGGCGAGAGAATTTTTTCGTAAGATATTCGGTCCCGTTTGTGTTGACGAGTTTTGGGGGAGAAGATTCAAGGACGAACCTGACCTAGTCAAAAAAAAACTGCGTAATTGCCGTAGGTGCCGCGCAAAAGTTTCAGGGGACCTTGACCAACTTGGAGTTGGGGCAATTAGCTAAAGCCCGAACTAAATAGAGAGACTTGTTGGTTGAGGCCCAGGTTCACCCCGAAATGTAGCGCCACCTAAGGATATAAACAATAATGCCATAAGAAATGCAACTCTAACCGAACATAAGAATCATAAGAAAGAACTTGAGAGATATTCTCAAAGTACCCAGAAAAGCTTTAATTAAGCTTCTCTTTAATATTAATGCCGCGCTTGGACTAGAATATGTTCCCAGTCAATGGAAAGTCACGGAAGTCATAATGGTTTTTAAGCCAGGGAAATCGGCAAATCAGAAAATATCTCACCAATTCCAGACCAATTCCGCTTCTTCCGATTATATCCAAAGCATTATATACGAGAAAATATTGCTTAGGCGAATACGTGCAGTTATAGAAAAAAAAAAAAAACGTTTCATCCCAGATCACCAATTCGGATTCAAAACCAAGCATTCTACAGTTGACCTAGTACATAGAATAACAGAGTAATCTAAAAATCTCTTAAGGGAAAAAGTATTTGACCAACAGTATTCCTTGACGTCTCTTAAGCTTTTGACAAGGTCTGGCAAAAAGGCTTAAAGTTCAAATTACGGCAGACTCTGGCAGAAAATATACTTACATAATATTTTGAAGACTTGTCTCAAGAGATTACAAGAGACTTGTCGAAGAGTTTACAAAAAAAATTGCAGCACTGTGCCGCCTAGAAAGAAGCAGGCCTATAGGCCTCAAACAGACTCGGTAGAAATCGCGCGGTTACGAATCGGTTCTTATCAACACTACTATCATATTTGTTCACAGCTAACCGAATTATTAACTGCGCAGCGCCCGCAACTCGACCGCCAGAAAATAGATCCACACTGTTTCCGCGAGGGAACTGCGTGGTTCTATTTCTGTGGTATTCCGTTGCTTTGCGAAAACTACGCGTTTTGTATGTATGTATTGTTTTATACACTTACTTACTTACTTACTTACTTAGGTGGCGCTACAGTTCGGGGTGAACCTGGGCCTCAACCAACAAGCCTCTCCATTTAGCTCGGTCTTTAGCTAATTGCCTCCAGTTGCGCACTCCAAGTTGGTCGAGGTCCCCTTGAACTTGTGCGCGCCACCTACGGCGATAATTCCCTCTACTGCGTCGTCCCTCGGGGTTAGATTCGAAGACTCTGCGGGCCGGAGCGTTGGTGTCCATTCGCTCTACATGTCCTAGCCATCTCAGACGTCCAATACGCAGTTTTTTGACAAGGTCGATGTCGCTGTACAGCTCGTATAGTTCGTGATTGAATCTTCTCCTCCAAAACCCGTCAACGCAAACGGGACCGAAAATCTTACGAAGAATTTTTCTCTCGAAGCGACCAAGGATATCTTCATCCTCTTTTAATAAAGTCCATGTTTCAGCGCCGTAAAGCAGGACTGGGATGATCAAGGTCTTATATAGAGTCTCCTTAGTTGCTCGAGAGAGGGCTTTACTGTTGAATTGCCTTATAAGCCCAAAAAAACAGCGATTGGCAAGAGTTATTCTTCGATTGATTTCTGCGCTGATTTTGTTTGCTGAATTTATAGCAGAGCCAAGGTAGACAAAGTCCCTTACTACCTCGAAGTTATAGCTGCCCACGGTGACGTTTTGTCCAATTCGTCGATGTTGGTTATCCCTTCTAGTTGACAGCATATACTTGGTTTTGCCCTCGTTTATCGCCAAACCCATTTTGGCCGCTTCCGCCTCAATGCTTGCAAAAGCACCGGTGACAGCCCGCTGAGATCTTCCGATAATGTCTATATCGTCGGCGTATGCAAGCAGTTGTACAGACTTGTAATAGATTGTGCCTCCGGTGTTGGCTTGTGAGTTCCGCACAATCCGTTCAAGTACAATATTGAAGAAGTCACATGACAGCGCGTCACCTTGTCTAAAGCCTTTTTTGACATCAAAGGTCTCGGTGAGGTCATTACCGACCTTGATGGAGCAGCGAGCGTTCTCCATCGTCAGCCTGCACAGGCGGACAAGTTTGGCAGGGATGTCAAAACTAGACATGGCTCTATAAAGCTCTTCTCTATAGATGCTGTCATAGGCGGCCTTGAAATCGATAAAGAGGTGGTGAGTATCGATTTGGAATTCTTGGGTTTTCTCCAGGATCTGCCGAAGTGTGAAGATTTGATCGATGGTGGACTTTCCTGGCCTGAAACCGCACTGATAGGGTCCAATCAGGCTGTTGATAAAAGGTTTCAGGCGTTCACACAATATCGCAGAAAAGATCTTGTACGCGATGTTGAGGAGACTGATGCCTCTATAATTGGCGCAGTTGAGGGGGTCTCCTTTCTTGTGGATCGGGCAAACGATGCTGAGATTCCATTCATCAGGCATACACTCCTCTGACCAAATATTAGAAATGAGTTGGTGTATGCACTCTACCAATTCATCCCCAGCTGCCTTGAAAAGTTCGGCCGGTAAACCGTCAGGTCCAGCAGCCTTGTTCGATTTTAGCTTGGATATTGCTATCCTCACTTCGTTTTGGTCAGGTGGACGGAAATTTTGACTATCATCGTCCATGTTGAATGGTTCATTCTGCCTGACAGCGGGATGTTGGTCTTCGTCGCCGTTATACAGTCTGCAGAAGTAGTTTTTCCATATTCTCAGCACCGACTGTGATTCTACTACGAGGTTTCCATTCTCATCTCTACAGGTTTCTGTACGGGTATTACTTCTCTGACACGTTCTTTTTACCTTTTGGTAAAACTTCCGTACATTGTTCCTGGAGTATAGACTCTCGATATTCTCAAACGCGCGCTTCTCATGCTCTTTCTTCTTCTTTTGGAGAAGCCGATGTTCTTCCCGTCTCTTTTGCTCATAGAGCTCACGAGCAGCTCTCGTCTTCCTTTGCAGCGCCGCTTTGTATGCCTCTTGTTTTGCTGCATGCACTCGCCGGCATTCTTCGTCAAACCAGGGGTTTCGCGGTGGTGGTCGAGCGAAACCCAGCACATCAGTCGCGGCGTTTCTGATGGCATGTTGGCAGCGTTGCCACTGGTCTTCGGTACTTGATGCTGGCGGCAAAGGGGTGATTGAGAGATTTCGGGATACGCGTTCAGCGAAGAGTCTGGCGGTCTCTTGCGATTGTAGCTTTTCGACGTTAAATTTTCTCACAGTGATTCTTCTTTGTTGCTCAGATTGGGATATCCGCATTCGTACCTTGGCTACAACAAGGTAATGATCCGAGTCTATGTTGGCCGCTCGGAAGGTCCGGACATCCAGAATACTGGAGGCATGCCTTGCGTCGATCGCAATATGATCAATTTGGTTGATCGTGACATGATCATTGGACCGCCATGTCTGCTTATGAATGTCGAGATGAGGAAACCATGTGCTTGCTATGGTGACATTTCGCTCCACAGCGAAATCAATTAGCCTTAGTCCGTTATCAGACGTGGTCTCGTGTAGGCTATGCTTACCGACTGCTCTACCGAAGACGTCCTCCTTTCCTATTTTGGCGTTAAAATCGCCCAATACGATCTTAACGTCGTATTTAGGACATTGCTCGTATGTTTTGTCGAGGAGCTCGTAGAAACACTCTTTGGAGGCAGGGTCCTTTTCTTCTGTGGGGGCATGAACACATATTAGGCTTATGTTAGCGAATTTAGCCTTGATCCGGATAGTCATAATACGCTCGCTCACGTGTCGGAAGCTTAAGACTTCTTGCCTAAGTCTGCCGCGTATGACAAATCCGCATCCGAATAAGCGTTGCCTGTTGCCTCTGTAGCAATCACCGTAGTAGATGTCACAGTTTTTCATCTTCTTTTTGCCTGGCCCATCCCATCGCACTTCCTGGATGGCGGTAATATCTGCTTTATAGCAGTCTAGGGCCTCTGCTAGTTGTTCGGCTGCACGTGGTCTGTAAAGGGACAGAACATTCCACGTACAGATCCGAAGGTCGTTGTCCTTATTTCGTTTGCTGGGGTCGTCATTAGTTGAGTCATCCTTATCCGAGGCTTTTGGTTGTTTCGGAACCATGCGTTTTTTACGTGGTAGGGAAGTTACCCCGACGGCACAACCCCCAACCTGGAGGGCCAGTTCCTTAATTATTCCCCTAGGACGAGGGGCCGGGTACACCGGTGCCATTGTTTTATACACACAATGTGTATATTGTGTATATTGCGGTTGAGCTTCGCGATATTGAAACGGACGGTTTCTGCTACATACATATGTCTGTTCGGCTCCTTAGACTTCGCGTTAATGCGAGTAACTGTGTCTAAACTATGCAGCTAGCCGGAAGTTCCAATGGGAAGGTACCTGCCAAATGTTCTTTCTAGCTGATAAGTCGAAAACTTGTTGTAGTGAAATAAACAAGATTGTTTTGAAGGGAGGTCTTTAGTGCCCCACACTATTATGAGCACGCGCTGACGGTCCTCATAGATTATGTCCTGTATCCCCTTGTGGGTCCTAGGGCCTCTACTACGCCTACGCGCCATCGTGTACGGTTTCTGGCAATGTGTCTGAGTTCTCCCCAACTTTTCCCTAACTGCCGTGCCTCCTTCTCGACTGTTCTGCGCCATGTTCTCCTTGGACCGCCAGGTCTTCTGCCATCCTGAGTTAGAGGGTTCCATTGCATAGCATGGTTCGCTATGGAGCTGTCACCCTGTCGGAACGTGTGACCAATCCACTGCCACTTCCGCCGTTGGATAGTTGTGCCTATTGGTTCCTGACCCGTTCTCTCGTAAAGGTGTTCGTTAGAGATACGATTGGGCCAGAAAATCCTTAAGATATTGCGCAGACACCTATTAACGAACGTTTGCAGCGTTCTGGTGAGAGTAGTGGTCACTCTCCACGTGCTGCAACCATATAGCAGCACGGATTCAACGTTGGAGCGGAACAGTCTTATTTTGGTGCTCAAACTAATTGCATTGCTTCGCCATATTTTGGACAACACGGTCCTCATAGTGTGTTGTGAAAGATTTTCCCCTACGCTAGACAAACAAAAAAGTTTTTTTCCGCTGCTCTCACAACGAGTCTAAAAACCAAAGAAACCAAAAATTCAGAGGCCGGTGCTTTTAATCTACCAGCCAGGAGTACTGCCTCAGTGCCCGCTTCTGATGAAGAAGCACCTGAAGTGCTGAAAGATAGGACAGAGGATGAGCTTTCTCTCCAAAATAGAAAGACCTTGCCTGGATAACGACAATTGTCTCAGAGATCACGACTAATCCCTCTGGCAAGGACACAACGTTCAAACGCCAAGGTATGTGGAGGAGTCCTCTACGGAACCGAGAAGTGTGAAGGTTTTCGTCCGTAAGACCCAGCAAACTATTCAGCAAAACGTTTAAAGAAAGTCTAGTGATTGGGATTGGAAGGGATTGGAAGGTTTCTTGTGAGCACTTCCTCTTCTTCTTCTTCCTTTTATCAGCGAGGTTATGATCCGAAAACAAGGGATCACAACCCTCCCACTTCACCGCATTTCTACTGATCCGCCTGTGAGCACTTCTTCTCTGATAATATAATAGATATATTCAGTTTAGTCTAACCGATCTCCTCTCCTATCAATAAGTCCCTAGGAATTACAGAAAGATTGATCGGTCTAAGGATGGGGACAGTGTAGGAACATCTGCACTTCATAGATCCCCTTACCTCCCTAATAATATTTACGAGCTTGATATTACTAGAAAACTAACTGGCCTCCTCAATCACGCAAGGTGGATCTCCTGGCCACCTAGCAAACCTAGACATAAGCCCAGACCTCTCTGGTAGAGTTAGGAGCTAGAACTCGACGTGACAGCAGCCCTTCAACCAGTCCAAACAGTCTCGTGATCCTCAAACTTGGTCTATATGAAAAGACGCCCTCAAAGCTTATCAGACTAACCTAAGAAAGGCCCAACGTAAATTTTCTGTGGACAAATAGAATAGCTCACTGAAGCATTAAGCCGGAGAAACGTCCTATCCACCTTGCCTAATACCCCTAGCTATTTAAAAAATAACTGATGGCTTCCCCTGCATGTTGCAATGATATAGTTCATCCTATAGTAACCTTTTTATTATCAGAGCCATGCAGCTCAACTAATCTTATTACTAACAGCAAAATTCTTTGAGCACTACGCAGCATCTAACTATTTAATTCGGTAGAAACGGACGGTATAACTATCGCTGAAATCAAACAAACTTTTGACATTTAGGGATACTTGTAGCCCGTGCTACGCGAGTTATGCCCGAATCCATACTCCTGTATGGTTACGTTGTAAAAACAACCACTCCTGTTTCTCTGTCCTGTTGTTCCCCTGCGCACCGCCAGACAAGGCATTTGTTCGTATCATCACACGAAACGAGTGGTTAAATATACCTACGTGGGTACTCCAAAACAAAAAAAAAACAAAAAAAAAAACTCCAAAACAAAGGGTAACTGGCAAAAGGCAGTTCCTACCGAATTAGAGCTATATTAAGTATCGTGGTCAAAACGGAGCCCATGCGTAGAAATTTAAGAATGATTCCGCAGTGCAAACGTGGCCAAGTAATGTACTGCAAAAAAGAACAGCAATGTTTGAAATGCACCGGAAATAACTTCTCCCAAGTTGGTGGAGTAAATAATCAAACTTCCGCAACCTCTGCTTATTGTAGGGGAAAGCACCAGGCAAATTATAGAGGCTGTGAAGTAGCTAAAGAGTTGCAAAAAAACGGAGAGATGCCTTCCTTAAGCCCCTAAATGCAAAATCAAAACCGCAAACTAAGCCAAAGCGTAAGATCGTGCTCGAGAAAATGGGCAAACTAAGACTACCAGGTTCAGAGCGCAAAAAGATGAGGGAAAGAGTGACAACAGAAAAGTCCTCGACCTCTGTTCTTAAAAGAAACTGTACTGAAAAGTTAACATTGCAAAAGCCACCGGGTAATGGCCCTCGGACAGCAGGAGTGAAGACTTACGCTCAGGCCGCGGCATGCGAAAAACCAAAAAAACGTTGAAATGTTGACGGACCCTGTCTCTCATGTTTCTCAGTTATTCTCGCGAAACTTGAAGAACAAAGCAAAATAAATAAAATTATTCTTGAAAAGCTGGTTAAGCTCGAAAATAATTCACGAAAAACGCGTATTTTGACTAGAATATGAATAAAAAACGAATGTTAAAAGTATGTACTTGGAATGAAAACGGACTTTTGAAAAAACTTCACAAATTGGAAATATTCATGCGTGAAAAAGGTATTATTTGCTTGATTTCTGAAGCCCACATTTAAAAATAAAACGCTATAATGATTACCACGCTTCGGGAAAAGCGAAAGGCAGATCAGTCTTGTTTACTTAAGACTGCATCGAACAATACGAAGACCTAAAAATAGAGCTTGAAACTTTGCACCTGTGCACGATTCGAGTTAAAAATAGTCTGCGTACTCTTAAAATCTCATCTATCTACTGTCCACCGACGTCCGCGCTTGAAAAAGTGATTTTGTTAGTACTAACTTGTTTGAATCGTTGAAACCTAATTTCATTACTGGTGGCGATTTTAATGCGAAACACACGTTGTGGAGCTCAAGATACAGCTCACAAAAAAGTAGAATGGTCTACGGGGCAAATATGACTGTACTTGTGATTTCCATTCGACGGGTAAACCGACTTACTGGCTAAACGATACTTCAAAAAATACCTGACCTGATCGACTTTTTCGTTGCGAAAGGAATACCTAGCACCCACATGAAAGTTAAAGAGAGCTTTGATCTGTCATCTAATCATTCCCCAGTTATTTTGACATTGAGCGACAAGTTAGTCTATAACTTAGAGCCAGCGAGATTAACTGGTAGAACAACTAACTGGGAATGCGTTAGGAACGAAATTGAAGATAATTTTGAACTGAGCATTCCACTTACCATCCTATGAAATTGAGATTGAAGATGATCGCTTCGTTAAGATCGTACAGTTCGCCACTTGGAATAATACGCTCAATCCAAGGAAAACGCTGGATTAATACGATTTACGATATCCTCCGGAAATACAAAAAATTGGTCAAGGAAAAGAGAGAAGCGCCTAAAAAGTGGCAACAGAGTCGTGCTCCGCAGCATAAAACACACTTGAATCGTCTGTTGAATTCGTTGAAGAGGACTAGTAAGGATTTTAAGAATCGTACGATAGGCTCTTACATTGAAAGTTTAACAGCGAAAAAAGATTTCAATTATTCACTTTGGAAAGCTGAAAAAGGCACCAAGAAGCCCAAAGTCCCCGCGCCGCCAATTAAATTAAATCAAAAGGAATGGGAAAGGGAAGATAAAGTAAAAGCGGACGTCTTTGCGGCCTACCTGAAAACAACTTTAAACCATGCGATGGTCAATTGATTTACGACAACATCAATAGGCCGGATTTACCATCTGATGATTTAACACTCACAAGTGCAACGTTAAGGGAACTTAAACATGAGATCCAGAATCTAAAACCTAAGAAAGCTTTCTTCCGTGTTAGACATGGGCCGCTTCTCTACCTGATTCATACTCGTAATATACCGATAGAACACCGCTATCTTAAAAGTAGGTAAAACAATCGAAGAAATGACTGCAAAACGCACTGAATAAAGTAAATGAATGGACGAGCGACTGGCGAATCACCCTCAACGAATCTAAATCTGTTCATGTGAATTTCACTTATAAGAAAACTAGTAACTTACCACCTTTTGCAAACGAGGCCAAATACCTGAGAATGACAGCCGACGCACGTGAAAATGAAACTTAAAGAACTCGAAATCAAATATAGAGAAATAAACTGGTTACCCGGAAAACATTCCCAGCTCATTACTGAGAACAAACTGCTTTTATACAAGTGAGTGCTAAAGTTTGGGGACCTGCATTGCGATTGATAGGGAAACTACTGACTGCTCAAAAATTGCCTTGGGCCAGTAGCACAACAATCAAGTTCGTGATGAAATGCTTGCTTTACCTCCTAGTGGTGGTCTCCGGGCAACTATACGTATAACCCTTATACATGCAGGTTCAAATTGCAAGTGCGGGTTGTCTAGGGCCTTGATTCTAGACTAGGTAACGTGGGCCAGCAACCTGCGTTACTGAAACCAGCTCGCTACAGAAACCGACACTATGCCTCGGATAAGGACTGATCACATGTTGACGACTTTTAGCTATTGTACCGGGACAAAGATAGGTTTCTGGAATGTTAACACGGTCCTCGATTCGGGTCTTTATGGTCCTTACAATGCCAGATTCCTTCAATTGGAAAAATAATTCATGCGATATAAACTGGACATTTTGGTGATAAGGGAAATAAGATGTTAGAAGCGGGCGAGTACCAGCCCCCAACAAGTAATACTGTGCTGCTCTATTCTGGAAGACCATCCGGAAGTCCGCGGGAATATGGAGTCGGACTACTGCTTACAACAACAGCACGCAAGGGCCTAATTTCCTGGCAGCCTCATGGTGATAGGATTATGACAGGCAGATTCCGGACTAGAGTACGACGTGTCACCATCATACAATGTTACGCCCCAACGAATGGTTCGTCTGAGGACGAAAATGAGAGCTTCTACAATCTGTTAAGTTCCGTTTTCAACACCAAATGGAGACATTGTCATAGTGATGGGGGATTTGAATGCCAAGGTAGGCAATGACAACGAAGGGCTCAAACATGTAATCGGGAAGCATGGAATAGGCAACCGCAATGACAACGGCGAAAGGTCTGTGGGTTTCTGCAATGCCAACCGCCTTGTGATAGGTGGCACCATGTTTGAGCAGAAGACCTGCCACAAAGTCAGCTGGGTTTCCAACGACAGGCAAGCAACCTCCAACCAAACTGACTATTTTGCCATCAGCCACCGCTTTAGAAGTAGTCTCCTGGACGTCCGAAACAGGCGAGAGGCAGATGTGGGGATAGTACGAGATCACCACATTATGATAGCTACTCTCCAACTACGCACTGCTGCAGTTCGAAGATCCCACGACAACACAAGAATGCCCAAGTTCAACATCGATATACTTAGTGATTCCTCAGTGCGCCAACAACTAAGGGAACAGTTTTCGCAAGGTGTGTAAGCAATCAGCAGCTCAATGCCCGCAACCATCCAGGATCTTTGGTGTGTTGTGAAAAATGTTCTTACATCTGGTGCTGAAAGAATTGTCGGTCGATCGCAGAGAAGACATAGGGCGTGGTTTTCCGAGGATACCTGGAGACGGATTGACGAACGAAAACAGCTGAAAGCTCGCATTGCAGCTACTCCAGCAGCAGGTAGAAGCAAGCTAAAGTCCCTATATCGCATGAAGATGATGCGACAGGCGCAACTACATCCCCGCGCTGGCTACAGAAGCAGAAGAAGCTGCACGGTGGTGTGACAGCAGGACCGTTTAAAGAATCACCAAAGAGCTGACAGGTGGTCGCAGCTCCAGCCAACACCCAGTGAAAAGCCTAGACGGCTCCTTGCTCATTTCGGATGAGGACCAACTCAAGAGATGGAAGGAGCATTTTGCTATGGTTTTGAACCGCGTATTCGCTAGCGATATGCTCCCAAATCAGACTGAGATGCCCGAGGTGAGAAGTTCCCGAATACGCACCACGAGTCCCAGTAATGATGAGATCACTACCGCGATCAAGGCACTCAAAACCAACAAGGCGGTAGGACTTAACGGTAATCCAGCATAGCTTTTACGAGCAGCACCAACAACATCGGCTAAGCTTCTGCTTCCACTTATAGGGAGAGCTTGGGAAGCCGAGAGCTTTCCTAGCGAGTGGAAAAAGGGAATGATCGTCAAGCTTTCTAAGAAAGGAAATTTAATGGAGTGCGGAAACTGGAGGGGTATCTGCATGCTGCCTGCTGTAGCTAAGATAATAGCTAAAATCATCCTTGAGCGAATCAAACAACATCTCGAAGACACACTCGATGCCGAACAAGCAGGTTTCCTCTCTGGATTTCTTCTGTGTCGACCACATCAACACCCTGCGGATTATCATCGAACAGTGCGTTGAATATCGATCGCCACTCCACCTGGTGTTCATCGATTTTGAGAAGGCGTTCGATAGTGTCAACAGGGAGTAAGGCGTGCCTTACGCAGCAGAGGTATCGCGATAAACTAATTGCTATTATCAAAGCTACATATGAAGACTCCAAATGTCACGTTCTGCACAGAGAAAGGTTGTCTGAGGAATTTGAGATCCAAAGTGGGGTAAGACAAGGCTGTATCCCTTCACCAATATTATTCCTCTTGGTGACTAGCGATGTACTTCATGCAGATCTGTCGACGGGAAACGGAGGAATGCGATGAACTCTTAAATATAAATATGCATTGTTGGACAACCGGTAGAGAGAGTAGAGGATTTCCAGTATCTTGGGAGTATTGTCTCCACCGATGGTGGAACCGAACTGGATATAGCCAACAGGATTGCCAAGCAAAGTCTGCGTTCGGTATGTTGTCCAAAATATGGCGAAGCAATGCAATCAGTTTGAACACCAAGATAAGACTGTTTCGCTCCAACGTTGAATCCGTGCTGTTATATGGATGCAGCACGTGGAGAGTGAGCACTACTGCAATATCACAACACTATTACGACGTACTTTGATAGGTGGAAAATAAAAATAAATGCTTCGAAGACGCAAGCCATCTTTTTCGCAAGAAAAAGGAAAACTTGTCTTTTACCTCGCAATCATTTATGCATAAATAATACTGAAATCAATTGGAGTGATACTGTGAAATACTTGGGTATATCTTTAGACAAAGGATTTACATTCAACAAACAAATTACAAATACGCTGGATAAAGTTAACAAAACAATTACAATAACGTATCCGCTTATTAACCGAAAATCTCTACTGAGTGAAAAAAATAAGCTAATTATATTTAAGGTAGTCTTTCAGTCCTTCATGTTATATGGTAGTCCAATGTGGGGTAAATGTGCGAAAACACACATCAATAAGCTACAAATAGCGCAAAATAAACTGCTAAAAGTTTTACTTAAGCTTCCCTGGCACTTCTCGACCCTCGAGCTGCACGATAAGACCAATATCGATCTTATTTACGCAAGAATTAGTAAACTGAATAACTTTTATATATCGAATTGTCAAATGTCCGATAATGCTCTAGTCAAAAGCCTAGTTACTTTGTAAGTTAATATAATATACATTACATCTAAAAATACATTATATCTAAAAGCATTGAGGAGGAAAACGACGTACTCCGTACCAAGCTTAGCGAAATGGAGCTACTCTATCGTGAGCTCAAGAAAGAGGTAGATTTACTCAGGCAAGAAAATAATGCCCTAAAAAACACGTACCTACAAAAAGAAAATACAGTTAGCTCACATCGCTCACCTAGTCGCGAATACCAGACGGATGAAGAAGAGCTAACACGCGAAACGAATTGGGTCGAAAAGAAACGACCTAGCAAAAAACGAAAAGCTGGTTCCTCACCAGAAGTCGAGCCACAAAAAGATGAAAAGCGCAAGGAGATGCAAGAAAAGCAACAACAACCAAAATTACGTCCTCCGCCACCGATAAACGTCGTTGGAATTACGGACTATAATAAGTTGCATTGCCTCCTTAAAGGAACTCTGGCTTCGAAGTTTAAGGTGACATCTCTGCGAAACAATACGTGGAAAATCAATGTCGATGATGCCGACGGTTACCGATCAGTATCTAAAAAATTGAATGCCGAAAAGATTCAGTGGTATACTTATGAAAATAAGTTAGAAAGACCACTGCGTGTTGTAGCAAGGGGACTCCACCCCTCGTGCACTAAAGAAGATGTAATGCACGACCTTCAAGACAAAGTCTTTAAAATTCTTGATGCCGTCAATATTATCAAGAAGGAGAAGCAACAGTCGGAGGGAGATCAGGAAAAATTGGTAAAGCGCGGTCTTCCACTATTCATGCTTAGTTTTGATAAAGACGAAAATAAAGACATTATATATGGTATCAAGACTATTCTAAACATCGTGGTCAAAATCGAACCCATGCGTAAGACCTCCAGATCGATCCCGCAGTGTAAGCGCTGTCAAGGCTTCAATCACACGCAGACTTACTGCCAGAAAGAGCCGCGATGCGTCAAATGCGCAGGTAAACATCTCTCGGAAGAGTGTCACCTAAACAAGCAAACCCCAGCCACTTGTATAAATTGCAAGGGAAAACATCCTGCGAACTATCGAGGTTGCGAAGTGGCGAAAGAGCTTCAAAAACGCCGCGATACGCTAAAAAATTCGATGCGTCCGAATATGAAACCAATCAAGAACAGACCCAAAATAGCTACGAAAAAAGCAGCGAAAGATAGAAAGTCCGTCAATATTAACTTAAGATCGGTTAATGATAAAAAATCCGAAAGTAATAGAGATAAGGTAACAGAAGCAAAATCTCCGAATATTGGCGTGCAGTCTTATGCTCAAGCGGCGAAGACAGTTAAGGGTACGTACACGACCGACAACTCACGGGAGATCAAAGCAAGAAACCGTCTAAACTTTAATGTAAAAACTCCTACTCAAGTTGCGACATTGAAAAATAGTGATAGATGTAGTTCAGAAGATCATGTATCCAATGTTTTTTCCCTAATTCTTGCGAAACTTGAAGAGCAATGCAAAACAAATAAACTAATTTTCGAGAGACTAGTTGCACTAGAAAACAACATTCATAACACGCGCACTTCAACCAGAATATGAAAGAAACGCTTAAAATTCTTACTTGGAACGCTAACGGGCTCATACAAAGACTCGACGAGTTAGAAATATTTATGCGAGAGAAAGATATTGGTATATGCTTGGTCTGTGAAACTCATCTGAAAAAGCAATCGAATATTAAGATAAGGGGATATAGCGGATATCACGCCTTTCACCCATCGGAAAGAGCCAGAGGCGGATCATCTTTGTTTATAAAAGAAAATATCGAACACTCAGCGGAAATAAAAATTGAATTAGAAGCAATGCAAGTAAGCACGGTACGCGTTAGAAATAGACATTTTGCTTTCAACATTTCGTCTATATATTGTCCACTGCGATGTACACTTGAAGAAAGTGATTTCACAAACATCTTCAACTTCCTTAAACCAAATTTTATTATTGGTGGTGACTTCAACGCGAAACACCCCTTCTGAGGTTCAAGGTACGCCTCTCAGAAAGGTAGAAAGCTTTATAATGCGGGTATGCAATTCAGTTGTGATTTTTACTCGACGGGTAAACCAACATATTGGCCAACTGATAGAAATAAGATACCAGATCTGATTGATTTCTTTGTTGTTAAAGGAATATCTAGCAACTGTATAAAAGTTGAAGAAAGCTTTGATCTCTCCTCTGATCATTCTCCAATCATTATGACGATAAGCGAAGCTTTGATTAAAAAAGTAGGACCGGCCAGATTAACTGGCGCGAAAACTAATTGGGACGGCTTTAAAAAAGATATTGAAGCAAATATTGAGCTGAGCGTATCACTTAAAACGCCCTATGAACTTGAAGTTGAAGTAGATCGCTTCGTCGAAATCTTACAGGATGCCGCGTGGAAGAATACTCCCAACCTAAAGAGAACCCCGGCCAGTTACATTAAAATTTATCCGACGGAAATAAAAGAGATGATTAAGGAGAAGAGAAAAGCGCGTAAAAGATGGCAACAAACTCGGGCTCCGCAACATAAAGCACATCTTAACCGTTTGTGCAACTCACTAAAACGATCTATTAAAGACCTTAAGAATAATGAAATACAAACTTACCTAGAAAGCTTAACGGCAGAAAAAGATTCTAACTATTCGCTTTGGAAGGCTATAAAAGGTATTAAAAAACCTCAAATTCAAGCCGCGCCAATTAGGAAAAATCAAGACGAATGGGCCAGGCATGATAAAGAGAAAGCGCAAGTTTTTGCCGCCCACCTGGAAGAAACTTTCAAACCGTTTGATGGACAAGCTCTTATTGAAAATATAAATACGTCGTATATAGACAATAGTGTAATAAGAAATGCAACGCTTACCGAACTTAAGGAAGAAATAAAGAAACTTAAACCTAAGAAAGCTCCTGGATACGACCTAATTACGGGAGAGGTTCTTAAAGTACTACCAAGAAAAGCTCTAATTAAGCTTCTGTTCATTATAAACGCCGCGATTAGACTAGAATATGTTCCCAGTCAATGGAAAGTCGCCGAAGTTATAATGGTCCTTAAGCCTGGAAAACCGCCGAATGAAAAAACCTCTTATAGACCGATTTCGCTTCTTCCAATTATATCCAAAGTGTTCGAGAGAATATTGGTTAGGCGAATACAGCCGGTTATAGAAGAAGGGCATCTCATCCCTGATCATCAATTCGGATTTAGAAGTAAGCATTCTACAGTTGAACAAGTACATCGAATAACACATGTAATCGAAAAATCAATTGAAGAAAAAAAGATTTGTTCAAGCGTATTCCTTGACGTTTCTCAAGCCTTTGACAAGGTCTGGCACGAAGGCTTAAAGTTTAAATTACGACAAGTTCTGCCAGAGCACCTATATAATATTTTGAAGAACTACCTTACGAATAGGCTATTCCGCGTCAAATGTGGAAACGAATATTCAGATTTTAAGGAAATAATGGCTGGGGTGCCGCAAGGAAGCGTTCTTGGTCCAGTCTTATATCTATTATACACTCGTGATATACCGCAAGTAGAAGGCACTGAGCTAGCTACATTTGCCGACGACACTGCTATCTTGACAGTAGGTAAAACGGTCGAAGATAGTACAGAAAAACTGCAAGAAGCTTTGAATAGAGTAAATGAATGGACAAAGATTTGGCGAATCGCACTCAACGAGACCAAATCTGTTCATGTAAATTTTACTTATAAAAAAATAAATAATTTGCCGATCTTTTCAAACTCGGTTCAAATCCCGTTTGCAAACGAGGCTAAGTATCTTGGAATGACACTTGATACAAAGCTGAAATGGAAAACGCACGTTAAGAAAAAACGCAAAGAACTAGATAACAAATATCGAGAAATGTATTGGTTACTTGGAAAATATTCCAAGCTTAATATATATAACAAACTGCTTTTATATAAGCAAGTGCTAAAGCCTGTATGGACATATGGTATACAACTCTGGGGTTGTACCAAAATAAGTAATATTAAAATTTTACAAACTTTTGAAAACAAAGTGCTAAGAGGTATTGTAAATGCGCCATGGTATATCAGAAATAGCGATATCCACAGAGACCTTGGCATTAAAACAATCGAAGATGAAATTCAAACCTACGCGAGAAAGCATAGAAGTCGACTAGAAAGTCACGTAAATATTACAGTCCTCCAACTTTTGGAAGAAAGAAATTTACTGCGCCGTCTACAAAGAATCAAACCTTTAGACCTAGCGCGATAAGTAACCGCGTCTAAACTGCGGAGCTGGCAGGAACTTCCAATGGGAAGGTACCTGCAAAACGTCATTATTTCGCGAAACGAAAACTACTTGATAAGTCGAATACTTAGTTGTAGTAAAAATAAAAACAAGTCTGTTTTGAAGGGAGGTTTTTTAGTGGGTAAGAATCCCACACTACTATGAGCACGCGCTGTCGATCCTCATAGTGTCTTGTTGAAGATTTTCACCTACCCTCGGAAAAAAAAAAAAAAAAAAAAAAAAAAAAAAATATACATTACATATTTATCTGATTATTGCTTATTTGTTCATTAACTATGTGTTTATATATATATACATTATGTTTGCTATTTATTTATGTATGTACTTACATATATGTTTATTTATTTTGATTAATTAATTAATTAATTTATTTATTTATTCATTTATTTACTTATTTATTTATTTATTCGCTTATCTATTTACTTATTTGTTTAACTATTTATTTATTTATTTGTTTATTCGTTTGTTATCCACTTATTTATATACTTATTCATAGTTGTATTAACTATTTCTTTTTTTTGTGTACATTATTTATTATTTTATTTATTTATTTACTGATCTGTTAATGCATCTATTTTATTAACTTATTATATACCTGCATAAACGGTTCAGAAATTGTTCCATTTATTTGTATATGGCGCAGAACAATCGAGAAGGAGGCACGGCAGTTGGGGAAAAGTTGGGGAGAGCTGAGACACATTGCCAGAAACCGTGCACGATAGCGTGTAGGCGTAGTAGAAGCCCTAGGACCCACAAAGGGATACACGACATAAGTAAAAGTAAAGTAAAGTGCTAAAGCCGGTGTGGACTCACAGTATACAACTTTGGGGTTGTACCAAGAAAGCAAATGTCAATATTTATATTATTTAAAGTATTAAGAGAAATTGTCCATACTAAAAACGACGATATCTACAGAGATCTCGGAATTCCGACAATCGAAGCTGAAATTAGAAGCTTCACTAGAAAGCATACTCGTAGAAACTGACAAATCGGACATGTCAGCAATATAGTCTTACAAATTTTAGTTGAGAGCAATTTATTGCGCCGACTACAAAGGACGAAACCTTTCCACTTGGCGAGATAAGGATTAACTGCGTCTATATTGCAGAGCATCCTACTTTCAGTGGAAAGTAACCTGCCAAACGTTTTTATTTCGTGATAGAAAAATTGCTTGATAAGCTATTACCCAGTTCTATGGAAGATTTTCACCTACCCTCGGAAGAAAAACTATATTTGCAAATAAATGTCTGTCAGGTCTTGTCGTATAATAAAGCTGATCTTGCGAGTAAATCTAGCTATGTCATGTTACCTTTTTAAATCAATTTTTTAAATTTCATATAGTTTTTAGATTTGAAACTTTTGTAATGTCTGAATTTACTAAGGAATATGAAAAGTTTTTTAATGGGTACAAGCTACTTTAAATTCCGCCGACAAAAATTCATAATTTTGGGAGGGCTACTGGGCTATGTCTAATTGGGTAACGGTAGCATCGGACCAATTGTTCTGCAAGTCAACTTTACTGCTTCTGTTGTCAACTTCATACCAATCTACTTGAACTGTAATCACTGGAGAAGAGATTTCGACAATCTCAAAGACCTTACCTATGCACAAAAACTTGAAACTGTGGTTCCACATAAGATTTTAGCAAAATGATCCAATTGATGTACGATGTACAGCGATTAAGGAATGTGTGTGTGTGGCAAACGGCATCGACTTGGGATAGGCATATGGAACGTTTAATAGATCACAGGGAGGTACCTTGAACTTGTTGGGGAGGCTGTTAAAAGTCGACTAGATATAGTTGGCATCTCTTCAACAAAGCAGAGAGGCTCTAAAACTTTGGACGTTCCGGATGGGTGGAAGCTCTTTCTGTCAAGAGTCGCACCTTCAATGTCTGCTCAGGCTGGAGTGGGGATACTCACAGGTCCCAGGTTGACAGAGAGAGTATTGGAGTGGATACCATTAGGAGAAAGACTTGCGATTTAAAAGCTTAACCTTGAAAGATCTACTCTGATCCCTTGAAAAGATTGCGGATATGGATTCTTTTCTCCTGGTGAGTGATTTCAATGCTCACGTGGGTGTAGATGTTATAACATATGGGAGTGTGATTGGGAGGAACGGTGATCCTGGTCAAAACGCAAACGAAGAGAAGTTTAGTTCAGTTTAGTTTAGTTAAGTTCTATTTAGCAAAAAATGCTATTACTAGATACAATATTTTTTACAAAATTTCAACTTGTAAAATAAATCTATTTTTTACGTAGTTAATTGTAAGTTTCTTAAACCTTAATAGATTCAATTCGTTTTTTAATTCACTTGGCAAGTCATTAAAAATACATAATCCCTTGTGCATCACCATGTTTCTAGTTCTTTCATTATTTCTATAATTCAACAATCTAAAATCACTGGCATTTCTCAACGGTTACGGTTGAACTTCGTTGACATATGTTAAATTTACACTTAAATAACTAAGGAAACAAATTAAATATAATTTTATAAATAAAAACTAATACATTTAGAATAATTATTTGGTTGACGCTCAACCACGACAGTTTTCTCAACATATCTAATACATACAGGGTGTCCGCCGGGAACGTATACTACTTTGTTTTGCCGCCATTTTGGTAAACATTAGTCTTGACAGTTCATATTTAGCAGTCGTGAAGTAGACACGTGGCAAATTTATTATGGAAAAATATTCGATAAACCAACGTGTTTTAATCGTTAAAACATTTTATCAAAATCAATCATCGATTACTGTGACGATGAGAAAGTTACGTGAAATTTTTGGGAGAAACAACGTGCCAACAAAACGCACTATTTATCGTGTAGTGAACGATTTCGAAGAAAGAGGGTCTGTAGGTGATAGGCCCAAGCATGGGCCACAACGTACTGCAAGATCGGCTGAAAACATTACTGCTGTTCAAGGAAGTGTTCAAAACAATCCATCAACCTCAATTCGACGCCGTGCTCAGGAGCTTGGTCTTCAAAGAACAACTTTTTAACGCCACAACTGCATGCTTTGGGCTTGATTAACATGTGGTATCAACAAGACGGTGCCACATCGCATACAGCCAGGATTACAATGGAATTACTGCGAGACCTCTTTCCACAAGAAGTTATTTCAAAAAATGGTGATGTTAATTGGCCTCCACGGTCGCCTGATTTGACTGCTCCTGACTTCTTTTTGTGGGGATATCTGAAAAGCAAGGTTTATGCAAACAAACCAGAAACGCTTGAGCAACTCAAATAAAATATTCGTGATGAAATTAATGAAATACCGCGTGAAATGTGTGAGAATGTAATGAAAAATGTGCTCAAAAGGGCTCGCATTTGTGAGACTAGCAGAGGCGGACATTTACCTGATATTGTATTCCATACATAATTGCCGACATTAAATAAAACATTTATCAATATAAGATCCATTCTCTTTCATTTAATCAAAAATTATAAACAAACAAAGTAGTATACCTTCCCGGCGGACACCCTGTACATGAGTTAATCTATTACATAGTAAAATAATCCTCATACCTTTATTCTGTAGTTTTTATAGACGATATAACATTTTATTATTGTAAAGAAATAAAATACTAGAACAATATTCAAAGTAAGGTTTTATAATTGAGTTGTAAATTCTTACAGCACTCTCTTTGAAATCCGTTTTCTAATTCTAGCAAAAAAGTGTATTTTCTTCGCTCAACCTATCGTCAATCAGGATTCCCAAATATTTAACTTCATTCACAAATTCAATCTTTTCATCATTTATAATATCTTTCTCTGAATTTCCATTAAAAATCATTGCTTTAGTTTTATATATGTTAAGCTTTAATTTGTTCATCTCAAATCATGTTTGCAGCGTTTTTAGAACGTTATTGAGTTTATCAATGCAGTCATCAGCGGAATCGACCGATATAAACAACAGGGCATCATCAGCGAATAAAACCAATTTTGAACAATCAATTACCTTTTCCATTTCATTTATGTAAATTAGAAATAATAAGACCCCAAGTAATTAACCGTCTACCTATTTATAAAAAAGGGGACGCGAAATAATGGGATAACTACAGGGGGATAACGCTACTCACTACTGCCCTTAAAGTGTACGATATCATCCTAGAACGCAGGCTTAGAGAAAGATTGGAAAAACAACTGTCGGATATACAAAGTGGATTCCGACCAGACCATAGTATACAAGATCACATCTTCACGGTACAACAATTGTTGGAAAAAAAGCTCGCTAAATATAAAAAAATTCATTACTTGCTTTATTGATATGAAGAAAAAAGGAGGAAAGGCGTGGAGGAAGGACTTGTACAAGCCATCAAAAGCATCTACAAAGAAACTTTTAACGTTGTAAGGACATGCAATATGTTGTTAGAGAAATTTAAGACGTCTGAAGGAGTGAGACAAGCAAGTGTTCTAAGCCCCCTCCTACTTATCTGCGCAATGGACGATGCCATCAGACATAGTCAAGTAAAGATGGAAAAGTTCAGAGTTGGGTACAGACAGCTAGAACCTATCTATCTCCAAGCTTGTGCATTTGCGGATGATATAGTGCTGTTTGCAAATAGTGAGGAAGGTATGCAAAATAGTGTAAAACTATGATACATTAGCAACGCAGAAATTTGAGCTCAATGTCGAGAAGACATAGGTGGTGGTGATCGGAAATGAGACAGGAGTAGCAAGAGTAACGGTGTATGGAGAAGTCTTTGAGCAGGTGCAAGGTAGTATAATCAACAGTAGAGGTAATTCGGAAGAGGAACTGATGGCGAGGATTAAAGCGGCAAATAGATTGTATGCAGCATTGAGAAGAAAATGTTTAGATCACAAAGAAATCACACAAAAGACAAAAATATCAATTTTCAACTCGATGTACTTACCAGTGCTATTACCCACAGGTGAAAACTGGATAGAAACAGACAGACAAGAAAAACAAATACATGGAGATGAAATACCTTAGGAGAGTCATTGGAGTCAGGAGAATAGACAAGAAAAGAAACGAAAATATTAGAAAGGAACTACATGTCAAAGTGGCTAAGCTAACCCTAGAGGAAAAGAAATTAAGAGGGTTTGGACACCTAGTGCGTATGGAAGAGAAACGACAAGTGAAGAAAATTTGGGAAAGAAGACCGGAAGGAAAAAGCAAAAGAGGAAGACCCAAGACCACATTTAACAGTACCGTCGAAAAAATCCTGAAAGAAGCAGGAGAAAGCTGGCATTTGGCTAAACAAATGGCAAGAGGCAGAACCCAGTGGAGATACTTCACGAGAAGATAAAAAGGAGAGAAACACCGAGAACACCTCGACACCTTAGGGTATATGAGGACCGGATTATGTATGTATGTATGTAATGAACCGTGGGGGACTCCAAAATTTACAACAGTTGACTCTGAAACGATGCTGTTTATTTTAGTTTTTTGTCTTCTATTCGAAAGGTAAGATTTGAACCAATTGAACTCTATGCCTCTTATGCCGTATTGTTTCAATTTTTGGAGTAAGATTGGTCTGTCCACGGTTTCGAATGCTCTTTTTAGATCTAAAATAACCGCAACAATTACTTTTTTATCATGAATTTAAATTTTCCATTTTGTTATTACTAAATTTATTAACGACTAGCGGGTACCCGGCGAGCGTTGCTTTGCCTAACAAAAAAGAAAACAACTGTCAGGCAGGCGCCTGAGGCAACAACTGTTTGGCAAGCGCCTGGGGCAACAACTGTCAGGCAGGCGCCTGGAGCAACAACTGTCAGGCAGGCGCCTGGGGCTAATTCTATTAGAGAACAGTTTTGTGCCGGCCAACAGTGGGTAAGTGATCCAACCGTAAATGTATATATAAGTACTATAATACTAAAGTAATTGGCAAAATGCTGGACTGATGGTACCCGATGGGCGCGATGGACATGCTTTGCTTTGCGACTAACAAAAGAGCATTTTATTTGTACTAAAGTACTATGATACTAAAGTAGTCGACCAGTATTGACCAACCTTCACAGGAATACTTAAGAGCCAATACCGAAGATTGCCTGAAAATTTGAGCTCAATCGGTTTCGTGGTTTCGGAGTCCATAGCATACAAACATAAGTGCGCACATTTTTTCCAATGGAAAAAAGTACTTTCAGTTTCTTCTGAATTTTATAATTTTCCGGGCAACTTTTCCAAATTTTCTTTCCATTGAAACCTTATTCGGACTATTACAAATATTTTAAAGAAAAAATGAGCCAAATCGGTCTAGCCGTTCTCAAGTGATGCGATGACCAACGAATAGCATTTCACTTTTATTTATATAGATTTGCAATTATGATTTTTTCGAAACCCTGATTGATAATGAGAAATTAAGTTATATGGTGTTGTTGGAATTTTGCTGTGAAAATAGCTTATCCATCATGAACACAATCTTTCCACACAAAGATATTCACAAATACACGTGGTACCGTCAGAGTTTTCAGCAGAAGTCGCTGATAGATTTCGTGGTAGCATTGTGTCTGCAGAGAATGATTTGTGATGTTCGCGTATTGAAACGGGGCGAACTGTCAACAAATCACCACTTAGTGTTATGAACTTATCTGTTTACTGCGGATCTCTGTACAGACGGACATTCCCTTCTCCGCTACTCGTGGGAGAACATTATGAATTCAAACAAAAAAAAAAAAAAAAAAACAAATAAAATCTGAGACCGGTACTCCTTAAAATCGGGCGGTAGTACAGCGACCAAACTGTCTACGGTAACAGCTCTTGAAGTGCTGGATGGTAAGAGGATTATGGCCACACATGGTCCAACAACCTCCAAAAGCCGCGTGGAGCCTAAAGGTAGGAATATCACCCCACAGACCATTAGGAACACGTCGGGACCGAGCCGTAGCGCAAGCTTGCGGCATATCGCTCCCTTTAAAAGCGTATAAAGATCGCCGTAAAGCCAGTATGAATCTCCAGCACTTTGGAAATGTTCCGGAGTGCAAGAGAATGGAAAAAATTAAAGCCATGATGGAATGGGCCATCAAAATCGGCGGCAACGAAGCAGCTGGGACTAGCGGAGACTTAACGTCGAGGTGCATAACACCAGCACTTCCTCCAAGCCCATCAACACCATATCTAGGTCCTACAGCGGGGTTCTTGAAGACAAGATCGTGATGGCGGTGGTTGACAGAAGCGATCCTGACGGTACGATCGCTCCAGATAAATGACGTATAATACCGGCTAAACTTCCCTCAGTTTTCGTGGAAGTCATGCAGGAGTACCCTGGTCCTCCTCCTATTTTCCGCGACGGCGGATAGCATCAAGGCCATGTCAAGCTGATCGCTTGCGCCGATCAAAGATCATACGATATGTACAAGGCGGCCATAATGAAATTGGGTGAGGTATGGCCAGGTGTAAAGCTCGAGGTTGTTGCGAGGGAAGATATCCCGATCCCGAGTAGACCGAGAACTCGTGCCTGGATCCCAGCCGAGCCCTCCGATCTTGATGATATCCTCAATATCATCCATCTTAGCAATCCGGAGCTACCAACTCACAATTGGAAGGTCGCCAAGCTGGACGAGGAAAAAGGTATTTATAGATGCGCCCTCATAGTGGTCAATAAAGAATTCCTTGCTCCTTTGGCGAAGACTGAAGGTGTGATCTACTATGGTTTTGATCCAATCACCCTGAAAGCTTATAAAAAAGACGAAGAGTCTGACTCGGCAAACAGATTCGGAAGTCTTAAACTCTACCGTGGTGGAGGTTTCTCTACCTGATTGTAGCGATTATGCTGTAGTTAGTACAGATTAACCTCCATCACTCCATTACGGCTTCTGCCGTCCTTCTTCTCCGTCTCTCCAAGGATAGGGAAGACATCGCCTTGGTATAAGAGCCATGGGTTGTGGACAATTTGGTATATGGACTAAAGACTTCAGAATACTACTCCCTGTATACACTAGATAAAGGTTAACCCAGATCTGGTATACTGTTAAAAAGTAACCTAAAAATAACCATTTCATTCACAGCTGCTTTTTTATCTGGTCGCGGCAATCCGCGAATTTCAGTTGTCATCATTTTGTAACTAATTGCCTAAACGTGAAAAATGCATAAATACTCGTACATAGCGTAGTGGTGAGAAAACAACGGCTTGGTTTAGGGCGCCCTGAGTTCAATAAGCCATCAGAGAGAAGAAGATAGCCTTTAAGGTGTGAATTCACTTAGGGAACTGCGATTCTCGAAGTCGGTACACTGAGGTTCACGCCCCGTAAATTAGCTGTGAAAACAGCGAAAAAGTAGTAGTGGAAGGAGTTTTGCGAAAATTTGGAACGTGACCACAGATCTGCATATAAGATGTTCTGACAGACCGTCCGGCGCCTCAGAGGAAGAAAGTTGAATATCGCCACCGAAGATGGCAGACCTAGTAGGGCGGAGAATAGTCCTACGGTAGAGAAAGTAACTTTGGTGATCAATTCGCTAAATGTTGGCAAATCTGCTGGTGTGGATGAAGTCCGACCAGAAATTCTCAAGGCTATAGGTAAAGAGGGAGTGCAATGGCTCTCGCGTGCCATCAAAGCGGCCTGAGAATATGGTGAAAACCCCTCGGGATTGGCAAATGGGGGTGATAGTCCCTCTTTTTAAAAAAGGGGACAAAAGAGGTTGCACCAACTAAAGGGTTATACCTCCTTTAAGTCTCCCTGAACAAGTCTTCGCTAAGGTGGTAGTAACGCATTCCAGAGCTGCGGCTGATGATAGTTTGAGGGAGGAGCAGTGCGATTTTCGTCCCGGTAGAAGCACAACCAGTTATGCACTCTCAGAATGGTTCTTAAGAAGTCCTGCGAGTATGCTTAACCTGTCTACACTTGTTTTGTGGATTTGGAAAAAGCATTTGAGAGGGTTCCTCGAGGCAAACTTTGGAGTATTCTGCAGGAGTATGAGATTGATGGTTCCCTGTTAAGGGTGATTCAGTCTTTATATACAAACTATAGAAGCTATGTTCGGATAAACGGTGTTAAATCAATACGTTTCACTGTGAGCGGTGGACTCCGCCAAGGGTGCGTTTTGTCAGCCCTACTTTTCGTTGTATATATGGTCTAGATGTTGCAGCTCAGCCGTGGCGGAAAATGTTTCAAAGTGGTAGTCTCCCACTTGGTCATTTGCAATTTGCGGATGATTTGGTCATCCATTTGTGATGATGTTGGAATGAAGATCAACGTCAACAGATCGGAAGTAATGGTCGCCAAAATACCCATTGAATGCACTCTGCATGTTAGTGGAGTCGCACTGAAGCAGGTGGATAAACTTAAGTATCTCGGGGTCTTATTCACGAGTGATGGGAAGAGCAATGCGGAGTTATCCTGTAGATTTGGTCAGGCTGGATCAATTTTGAGAAAGCTTGGTCAATCTGTTACAAGGAAGGCCGAATTTAGTGTTCAAGCTAAATTATCGGTGTGTAACTCGATGTACATTCCAACTCTCACCTATGGTCACTGAAAGAAGAAGATCGTGAATACAATCTGCCGAAATGAAGTTTCTTCGCGGTGTTGCTGTATTGTCGAGCAGCTACTTCTCCGAACGGAAGGATCTATGCTTCGATGGTTAGGTCACGTAGTGCGTATGCCCCACGACCGGCTTCCAAGATGTGCCATTATTGCCGTGTCATCAGGTAGACGACTCCCCGGTAGGCCTAGAAATAGGTGGTTGGATCAAGTCCGACATCTCTCCTAGATCCGTCTAGGGATTGCTCTTATGAGTTGGAATCAATGACGGAGAATCGAGAAGGATAGTGAGTCCACCTGAGCATCCTACCCTCGCTTTTCTCATATAGGATTAGCGGGCCATTGAAAATGTATGTATGTTTATGGCATATAGTACTTCCAGATACCCAAAAACGCAGTTCAAACGCAAACAACAGTTGTTTGATCCAGTTCAAGAGAATTCTTCGCCAATAATGCATATTCCAAAACTTGATTGCAACATTGAAATGGAAAAGTCATCATAATATTAGCGTCGAGGAATGCTCTTTATGCTCTGCACTGGTCCTCTTCACAAGTACAATAAATACAAAATTCTTAATTATAACCCTTCAAAACTATGTGGCCTGATGATATAGCCTGACTCTCGTAGATAAAACCAAATATATTTGGGCCTCAATGTTATGTCTTAGAATGTGTTAAGAAAGCCGCTAGAGCTGCAAGAAAACAATAGAAGATAAATGAGGACTACAGCCATGAGTTACATACTGGTACTATGCATCCTTCATCAGGCCCATACTAACATAAGGCTACTAAGAACCACCCCAACAGTTGCTCTAGACATTCTGTTTCACTTGCCACTTTTAGATGTTTATATTATAGCAAACAAGTGGCAGCTTGTGCAGCCAAATTGTCAGACGGCACTATGTGTTTCATTACTTGACAGAACCGGCTCAAGATCAGAAACGCTCCAACTACCTTATTAGGTAGGAAATGTGGCTCATTACGATTGTAGTAGGTGTTATTATGGGGCACTGCATTATTAGCACGCATGTCATTAGGCTAGATCTCCTCGCAAATGACTTCTAGAAGCGTTATGGACGATGAAGAGGACGAAAACAAAAACACCTTCTTTGTACGTGCCCGGCTCTCTCCGCTCATAGAAGATTGCACTTAGGAGCCTACTTCTTCGACAATTTAGGCGAACTGGCCAATTGCAACATCAGCACCCTCCGACACCTTATAACAAGCCCTATTTGGTTCTAAGGGTAGTTCTTTCTGCGGATCATATGTATATCGATGTGCTACCACAATTGACCTTTCCTGCACTGACGTTTTTGGTATAATTTTCTCTGGATTTTATGCTTTACGTACTAGTGCCTGATTTTTGAAGCGCTTGTTGTACAATACATATATGAAATATTCTTAAATTTTTTTTTAAATCCAAAAATTTCTAGACTTTTACAAATTCATGGGCTCGTTTTTTTGGATTTTTGATATCCATACTTGGAGCTCAGAATGAGTTGTCACGCATACACTCTCTCTTCAAAAGAATACTTGGTTGATTTGGATCGGATCGGTTTCTTGTCTGAGATGAGATCAGGTTTATGAACACGCGCCGAATCCAGAAAGTCCAAAATCGTGTGTTCACTTTACGCGCACAGTTTACAGCGGCACTGTTATAAACTTTTTCTTCCTTCTTTAAAACGAGAACAAGATGGCAGCGCTATATTCATTTTTATCCGATTTTTTTAGTTTTGAATTTACTTCGACAGAAACTGTCGCTCATTTGAGCGCGATTGCCTCCCAACACGCGGCACCAATTTTAAAGACATTTTCACGTCAAAATAAAATTTGAAAGATTTTGTCCAAATTTCAAATCCAAAACAGTTCCAAATTTAAGGGTGTTGATGGTGTAGTAGCAACATCTTCGATTGCCACGCTAACGGTTCAGGGTTCAAATCCTGATGTCAGCAATCATTTATTTATTTCGTATGAAATAAGGAAAAGAAATAAAGTTAGTCTGTTTGGGGGAACACTATTACAAAGGCCTAACACTGGCAATAGGTTGCTTAGATAACCGAAAAAATGGTTTGCTCTTTTGATATTGATATGCCTCTGACATCAGCCAGTCGAAAAAAAAAATACTGTGAAACAGAAGCAGAAAGACAATTATAATAAAAAAAAAACTGTCCAGTTATCTGCACGCTACCACCGGAGTTTCCAACCGCTACACCAATCTTTCTCTCTCACTATCTATCCTTTCCTCATATTATGTAAAAACATTTAAAAGGTATTCATAACCCCTTGAACGCGCGCAAATTGTAAAAAAAATATATCTTCACCCGATTTGACCTGCCGTTCTAGATCTATCAGTTCCTGGACTGATAGCTAGTATTGCACACTTCTAGAAGCTCATTAATATCACTTAGCTACAGGTGTTGCAAGAAATCCGATCCAATCCGTCTTTTAAATAAAAGCAAGTTTCCTGCACTGCATTTAGTGCATACACCGTCTTCTACACACTCTGGCCATATTGGTCTCCAAACTGCATTCGTAGTCTTTTTTTATATCACACCCATTTTATATCACATTAGTTTGATGTTCTTTACTGTACTTTAGCTAAAATTCCCGAAGAGTGAGTTTGTTAAGTCAATCTGTAGCTTCTAACATCGTGCGAAATGTTTGGCGTAGATATATTTTCTTAAATGTAGCAATGACTCGGTCGGAATTATTGATTTAATGTTTCGTGGGATAAACACAACTTTTACATTTGGGTTAGAATTGCATATGGCGTGAGGATGAGCAACACCTTAAAGTCTAAGTTATAGTTCTTAAGGTAGAGTTTAACTTGCATTGATTGACATTTTACATATGTGGAGGGAAATTCCTAAAACTGTAATCTCGTATAAGAGAATTCGCGTATGTGGAAGGTTCAGTGTACTTCATGAAAAATTATTGGTTTGCGATGTACCTATATAATTCGGATAACAATCGTTCAGCCGCTTTCAAGAAAACTGGAATTACGTGAAGTTTTAGTCCGCGCAAATTTAGATGAATAAAGACAAGATAAGACTCGGGATGGATGACCTTTCTTTTCCAACCATTTATAATTACATCGAATTAAGAAAAAAAATGTACATACCATAAGTATATGTGTATATGAAATTCATTCGTTGATATTATCGCATAATAATTATATCGTATGTATATCATTTAGGTATAGGTAGGTATATCATTTCTTCCAGAAATCCTTTCTGATCCAGATAAATGCAAAGTTTCGACATACATAAATCATGAACAAAGTAACAAAAGAATCAATTTAAGTCAAAGTTTGACATTTTCTTCCTTAGAGATTTGTCGGACATTTTAAAAGAAGAATTAAAGCACCTTAGTCTTCTTTCGGTACATGTGTACATCCCCTGCATTGGAAGAAACAGCTTTTGCCATTAATCAATTCCATTGCCCAAGGAAATTATTTATCTCTTATTTAGACTGTCGTGAGCAGTAATTGGAGAAGTGTGGTTAATTTTAAAAAAAAATTTAAAAGTATAACCAGTAATCTAAAATGCACTAATGATTTTCGTTACATTTCGTAAAATTATAACGAAACTAAGCAGAAGGATAATTTTCGATTTGTTAAATGCCTTTCTAATTATATTATTTATAACAACAACATCACATATAACAAAAATAATGAGTACCTATGATGGTCAAATGGTAGCGCATGCAATTATAAGAAAACATAAGCGTTTTTACTCAGCCTAGGCCTACCAACTCCTACTCTCAAGCTTCATGGGGTGGCCGCTGGGTGCCTAGTACTCGTACATTGATCCGAGAAATGGGTAACCAATCCCGTTTGGAGGATTTTTGATGTCAGCAGGCGAGAGAGGGGTATGAGTGCTTTTTTCTTCTTCCAGACGGCAGCGGATGAATTCGCTAGATGGAGTCAACGGTGGCGCCTACAGTTCCAGTTAGGTTGATCTTAGTGAACACCTTCCGCTAGCTGCTTGGGTCCACAGGTCAGTACTGAATTTCCTATGTTTATTTATATTTGTTTATTTATTTTTATTAATGCGACGTTTTCACATTAAGAACAATTTCTTACAAGATTTACAATTCCTTTACAAGTATGGACAATTATTACATTTGAAAATTGAAACTCGGAAAATAAGCCAAGTCTAAGACATTTCAAGAAATACAATGCATTTCGTCTTTTTTGGATTGAGTATCAGACCATTCCTTTGGGACCACTCAAAAATGTTTTTTAGGTCCTCATTTACGATGTGAGCACAGTTCTCAATTAAACTAAGAGGACAGCTTTAATGCAGTTGCAAGTTATCGGGGAATCTGATATAGTACTCGGCAAGTCGTTTATGTATAGCGAGAACAGAAGCGGGCCCAAAATGGAACCTTGCCTTTTAATACTGCCCGAAAGCTAGACTTATTATTATTAACAGATACAGTTTGCTTTCCTCCGCATAAATAAGAATGTAACGTAATAGTTTAATAGCCGAAGTAGAAAAATTATTGAGAATTAGTCTCAAGAGCTTCTTGCAAGGAATCGAGTGATCGAAGGTATCGAATGCTTTAGAAAAGTCCAGCAGAACCAAAAACGTTATTTTGTCAGCGTCTGAGGCATGCCTTATATCATCGATAACATTAATGAGTGTAGTAGTACAGCTACGTCTTGGACGAAACCCTGATTGATTTGGCAACACTATTTTATGTCTACCGTAATATGTCTATATCTGTTTTTGTATAATTATTTCAAAGACTTTCGAAAGAAAAGGCAGTATAGATATGGGCCTAAACCTTTCTCCTTTGGGGATTTTTCGTTTTGGAATAATTTTCGCCATTTTCCATGTTAGCCAGGAACTTCGAATTAATGATGGGCGTAATGGAATGATTTAAAGAACCGAGACATTAGTACTCGAGTGATCCGTATAATCGAATGATCATTCGAGATATGAGTGTTATATGCATATGAGAACATGCTCCCCAAGTGGTTGAATATACGAACAAAGTTCTCGATTCCACTCATATCACGATTTGAGTTATGAGATATGTATCCGAGTAAAATAGTACTCGATTCATTCGCTTAACTACTACCCGCCTTTAAAATAACTCGAGTACTATTTAACTCGGATACACATCTCATATCTCGATTCTTGGGGACTGTGTTCTCATATGCATATAACACTCATATCTCAAATGATCATTCGAAATTTTGTCTTATGCTTACCCTTTGTTCTCGTTCTTGGTTCTCGCTGCTTCGACAGAAATATGTACCATAGCAAATCATTCATAGACGATGTCTCAAAATATTTACCCTTTTGAGATGTTTACCCTTTGCACTCGTTCTCGGTTCGCCCTGCTTTCACAGAAGTATGTATGTATCATTCGAACGATTTCAGAAGATATCTCGAGATATTGAAAGAATCGATTATACCTATAATCGATTACATCAGTCGGATGCGGCCGTCAATACTTGGAATAGAGACGTTGGCGGAAGAGCCCCTTAATGGGCCAGCGGCAGCGCTAACACTCCCGTAGTGGACTGCTGGTACCTGTGTACGCGGCCCCGCGTCCTAGGGCTATAACAAAAGGAACTGGCCCTCCAGGCTGGGGGCTGTGCCAACGGGGTAGCTTCCCTACCATGCATAAAACTGGTTGAGAAATAACCACGAGTCTCGGATAAGGACTTTCCAATTGATGACGACCCCAGCAAACGAAATCAGGACAACGACTTTCGGATCTGCACCTGGAATGTTCGGACCCTTAACAGACCACGTGCAGCCGAACAAGTAACAGAGGTCATAGACTTTTATAAAGGAGATATATCCGCCATTCAGGAAGTGCAATCGGATGGGCTGGGCAAAAAGAGAATGAAAAACTGTGACATCTACTACGGTAATTGCTACAGAGACAACAAACAGCGCTTGTTTGAATGTGGATTTGCTATACGCGGCGGACTTAGGCAAGCAGTTTTAAGCTTCTGACACTTGAGCGAGCGTATGATGATGATAATCCGGATCAATGCTTAATTTGCTAGAATAAGCCGGATACCATATGTGCTCATGCTCCCGTGGAACAAAAGGACCCTGCCACCAAAGATTGTTTCCTTGACAAAATTTATCCTAAATATGACATTAAAATCATATTAGACGATTCTAAAGCCAAAATAGGAAAGGATGACGTCTTTGGTAGGGTAGTCGGTAAACGTACCATACACGACACCACGTCTGGCAACGGACTAAGGCTAATTGAGTTCGCTGTGCAGGGAAACATCACTATCGCAAGCACATGGTTCCCTAATCTCAATACACACAAGCAAACATGGCGGTCTAATGATCATCTAACGAACAACCAAATCGACGCAAGACATGCGCCAAGTATTCTGGATGTCCGGACCTTCGGAGCGACAGATATAGACTCAGATCAATACCTTGTTGATGCCAAGGTGCGAATGCGGACATCCCAAACAGAACACCAATGAAGAATCACTATGAGAAAATTGAACAATGAAAAGCTGAACGCGTACCCTGAAATCTCTCAATCACCCCTATGCCGCCAGCATCAAGTACCGAAGACCAGTTGCAACGCTGGCAACATGCTATCAGAAACGTCGCAACTGATGTATTGGTTTTCAGCCGACTAACACCACGAAACACTTGGTTTGACAAAGAATGCCGAAGAGTGCATGCAGCAAAAGAAGAGCCATATAAAGCGACAAAAGGTAAAAAGAACGTGACACTGACATGGTGTCTGATAAGCAAAATCCGTACAGAAACCTGAAGAGATGAAAATGAAAACCTTATAGTAGAATCACAGTCAGTACTGAAAATATGGAAAAACTACTTCTGCAGACTATATAACGGCAACGAAGACCAATATTTCGCTGTCAGGCAGAATGAACCATTCAAAATAGATGATGGTAGTCAAAGCTTCGGTCCACTTGGCCAAAGCGAAGTGAATAGCAACATCAAAGCAGGAGCCCTACAGGGCTGCTAGACCTTGTCTACCTTGTCTCTGCTATAAATTCCGAAAACGACATCAGCGCAGAAATCAAGCGAAGAATAATTCTTGCCAGTCGTTGTTTTTTGGGCTTATAAGGCAATTCAACAATAAAGCCCTATCTCGAATAACTATGGAGACTCTATATGTATAAGACCCTGATCATCCCAGTCCTGCTTTACGGCGCTGAAACATGGACTGTATTGAAAACGGTTGAAGATATCCTTGCTCGCTTTGAGCGAAAAATTCTTCATTTGATATTCGGTCTTGTTTACGTTGACGGGTTTGAAGGAGAAGATTCAATGACGAACTATATGAGCTGTCCAGCGACATCGACCTAGTCAAAAAACTGCGTATTGGACATTTGAGATGGCTAGGACATGTAGAGCGGATGGATGCTCTGGCCTGTAGTCTTCGAATCTAACCCGGGGGAACGACGCGGTAGGGGGACCTCGGCCAACTTAGAGTACGCAACTGGAGGCAATTGGCTAAAGACCGAGCTAAATAGAGAGACTTGTTGGTTGAGGCCCAGCTTCACCCCGAACTATAGCGCCACTTGAGTAAGTAAGTAATGATTACCTATTTCCCTATATGTAACATATGTACATATTTATGTTT
Source organism: Brachypalpus laphriformis (assembly GCA_945910035.1). Lineage (NCBI taxonomy): Eukaryota > Metazoa > Arthropoda > Insecta > Diptera > Syrphidae > Brachypalpus > Brachypalpus laphriformis. The sequence continues at coordinate 227,040,288 of OX246753.1, read as the reverse complement.
ATGTGTCAATAAAAACACGTTCAGGTTGCATGCACCCCTCTAACGCTAGCGGAAGCATTATTTTTCTGCAAGTTTTTTTTTTAATGTTACACTTAATCTACATAAATAAAAATAAAATGCTGTTCGTTGGTCATCGCATCACTTGAGAACGGCTTAACCGATTTGGCTCATTTGGCTTTTAAAATGTTCGTAATAGTCCGAGTAAGGTTTTTACGGAAACAAAATTGGAAAAGTTTCCCGAAAAATTAGAAAATTCGGGAAAAACTGAAAGTGTTTTTTTCCATGGGAAAAAAATGTGTGTACCTATGTTTGTGTTCTATGGACTCCGAAACCACGTAACCGATTGACTTCAAATTTTCACGCAATCTGAATCCGAGAGTGTTCCTGTGAAGTTTGGTCAAAATCGGTTCACTACTTAAGTATTATCGTACCTGGATGCTTTTTATCTCGCCATTTTCATTTCGTTAACTATCATTTCGTTTTGGTTACAATAATTTTTATTCACATTGCAAAAGTTCTTTTGTTTTTCTTTTTACTTTGTTTCGCGTTCAGTTCTTTTCACGATTATATTACATTTCTTTTTGCGCTTTTTACTCGTTCTGTATTTTCGTTAAGTGGTCTATGCTTTACCTAGGCTAAATTTATCTTAGCCCCACGCGATTGCCTGACAGTTGTTGAAATACCCTTAGCCGGGCGACGAAGTCGCGTGAGCGGCAAAACCACTCCGGAAAGCGGAGTTTAAATAAATGAATTGCTCGAAGCGCTCCACTTACTCACTGTTGGCCCGCAGAGAACTGTCCTCGAATAGACTTAGCCCCAGGCGCCTGCCTGACAGTCGTCGACATACCCTTAGAGGAGCGACGAAGTCCCCTGAGCGGCTAAACCCCTCCGGAAAGCGGAGTTTAAATAAACAAATCGCGCGAAGCGCACCACCTACCCACTGTTGGCCAGCACAAAACTGTCCTCGAATTGACTTAGCCCCAGGAAAAAAGCAAAGTGTTTGAAGCTAAAATGAACATTATTCTTATCACAATAAAAACAAAATGATCTCTAGCGAAACAGTCTAAAATGAAATGATGATAATTCGAACTAATTATAAAAGTAAATACAAATTTGAGGAACAATTAAATACGAAATGAACTATTTACAAAAGTAAATGAAAATTTGAGATATAACCAAAAACGACTTGAAGAAAATTCGAGTTGATCGTTTATCAAAACAAAAAAATGCGAAATGATAAAATCTAAATAACAGAAATCAAGATAAAAAATGCGAGTTGTACCATACCCATCGTACCTTAGTACTGAAAAAATTCACTTTTGTTAGTCGCAGCAAAGCACACCGGGTACCATCGGTCCAGCAGTTTGCTCACTAAAAATATTGGCGCAGAATTATAGTCGCAAAAAGTACACTTTAAAACGATTTTAGCACGTAACAAAGTTAATATTAGTGTTTTCCTATTTATAGTCGACATAAAACCCACTTTATACGTATCACCTCGCGCTTACTTTAAAACCACCAAAAGCACCTTTTAGAGTGGGCTTTTAACCATCTGTCATCCGCCTTTCTTTTTCACTTTTTCAAATCCAAACTTCAGCCAACCAACGGCTGAAATTCATATACGACATTGCTCCCTAAACTGTGTTTTTGTTCTCAAACTTTAAAATTTTGAGTTTGGGTCGATACTAGTTGTAGGTAGGTTAAAATTTTTTTATAATTCAATTCAAAGTTAAGTACCGGCTTTAAAGTTAAAAGATGATAATTAGTGGCTACTAACATTCTTTAAAATCAGATGACTATAATTTTGCGCCATGATAATTAGTGGCTACTAACATTCTTTAAAATCAGATGACTATAATTTTGCGCCATTGTCATCATTCATCACTACATCGTATAAAACAAAGTCTCCAAATTCTACATGCCCGCGCTAATCTCGAGAGCCACTAAAAGGATTTGGATGCGGTTTTCACTGTTATGATATGCATTTCCTTGCGAAGGTTGTTGTGTACCAAAAATTTCCCTACCTCTTACACAAACTGAACATTCAAGGTCTAAGTGGCGGAAAGGGGGTTAAAATTACATTCACACGGTCCAAACTCAACAACGGCTTTTTGGATTTAAAATCAAATAAAATGGTTTTCAGCAAATTCCTCAAAGATGCATATGAGCTATAAACTATCCTTCTGCGTTATCCTGAAGCTGAGCTATACTCAAAACAATTCATGAAATTATCGCCAACAATTTTCCATCAGTGAAAACCACAGCCAACAGCCATGCAGCAGTGGATGACGTCATAATGTGTGTATGTTAAGCAAGTGTTCTGCATGAATGAAGATGATCAATTTGTAAGGCAAATTAATTTTATGTGTGTGTGTATACATATGTATATACTCATAATGTGCCAAATCCAAGTATACTACTGAATGGATTTGAGTGGAGGTTTTTTTTTATCACAGACAGCAGTTGTGTCCTGTAGCAGTGGCTATTTTATTGAAAAGGTTTCGTTTTTTTACTTTGTGTGTACAAATTATTGGCGCAAAATTATAGTCGCAAAAAGTGCACTTCAAAAGGATTTTAGCACGTAACAAAGTCAATATTAGTGTTTTCCTATTTATAGTCGACATAAAACCAACTTTATAGGTATCACTTCGCGCTAACTTTAAAACCACCAAAAGCACCTTTTAATTTTAGAGTGGGCTTTTAACCATCTGTCATCCGCCATTCTTTTTCACTTTTTCAAATACAAATTTAAGCCAACCAACGGCTGAAATTCATATACGACATTGTTCCCTAAACTGTGTTTTTGTTCTCAAACTTTGAATTTTTGGGTTTGGGTCGATACTAGTTGTAGGTAGGTTAACAATTGTTTATAATTCAAGTCAAAGTTAAGTACCGGCTTTAAAGTTAAAGAGATGATAGTTAGTGGCTACTAACATTCTTTAAAATCAGATGACTATAATTTTGCGCCATTGTATTTAAAGTGTGATTTTATTTTGTCATGTACTTACTTACATAAGTAAGTAGGTACTGTTTTTATTGACATACTTTTCAAGACAATTTTTAATTGTAAGTATGTGTTGATTTTATTTGTTCCCTTTGTTAGGAGGCGCCGTGGCGTAACTGGTTAGTGTGTCAGACCGCTGCGTGTGAGGTTCCAAGTTCGAATCCCAGAAAAAACCAAAAAGTTTTTTCACGGTCACCTCTCGCGAACGTCTGACAAACATCCGAGGGTATTGTTGTCACGAAAAAGCTTCTTAAAACAAATTGCCTTCGGATACGGCACTAAACTGTAGGTCCCTTCCATTCGTGTGAAAAATATAACGCACTCAACATGAGTGGTTGCGAGATGCTAGGCCCTTGTCCTTAAGAGCTGTTGCGCCAAATATTTATTTATTTTTTTAGGAGGCAATAATGCCAAGGCGTAGATCAAATAAAGATCGTAGTACAACAAACGCTAAAAGAATACGCGTCTTTCTTTAGATCGAAGTAGGCATATTACAGAGGTAGCTAGATTACAGAGGCGAATTGAGTTGCCTGTAGAACGAAGCCACTTGAAGATAGGACAATACGCGTTAATCTCAGAAATAAGGAACGAGTTATGAGGCGTCAAACTACTAAGGTTTCTGGCTTATGGATAACTAAGGAGTGTTCTAAAATGAATTCTTCAATAAACTATAAAAATGACTCTGCAGTTATTTTGGGTAGTATGACCGTTGTCTGTCTACATTGCTCTGCCCTAAAATAGGAAGACGAATCAAAAGGCATGCAGGGAAAAATATAAATATGTAGATGAAATTTCTGAACTTCCGGATCCTTTATATTCCCTTCTAACCGGTGACCATCCCAAAAGTAAAAAATTCTTGAAGTACATACGTCTCTGTAACAACTCATTTCAGATGACCTCATTCATGAGTACTCAAATAGTCGAACGTGGTTACATGCCACCGTTTAAGGTACAAGGGCAGGTATATCATTTGGCCAGTAGCCTATTTCCCCTTCTACTCGACGATGTTCTATCGCTCGACAGTCGTTAAACAATGCATTGATCAGACAATTGTAAGATATGTTTCACCCCCATAATAATTATATTCAGTCTTTTAAAACAGCAATTGATAGTGTTCCACCAAACGTGTCGGACTTCAATGTTGTAATCCACGCCGATAAGGTACCTGTTATCGTGGTCGCTATAACGCTCCTTCTACGACTGAGGTAGCAGTTACCATAGCTGGCCAACAATTTGACAGACGGGATATTGTAATACGCAGTCGTGATGATAATCTGCATATGATGCTTTACAAAAGGGGCAATTCATAAAAGAATAAAAAAGGTATGTACTAATTTAGTAACATATATCATTACGACCTAATTTCTTTATTAGTGTATCGCTGTAAAAATGGAATTGCACCCGGACGAAGTTGGGCCGGGTTGCTAGTGTTAATATAAATTATTTTTTTTTATATACCTTTTTAAAAAAATGTGCGAAAGTAAGTGTCCAGGAAATTTTATGAAATCTTCCAAGAAGTCGTAGCCAGCTTTAAAAAAAATATACATTACTTCCATTTCTATTAAACATGGAATTCAATTTTTTTCTTAATAAAACAGCCCCAAATGCGGACTTGGACTATATGCACTGTGCAAAAGCGAAACATCAATGTACATAATTTGCTGATAAAATTTGTTCTGTCTTTTGCCGGATTTTAAAACTGGTTGATTGGTTGACTGGTTATGATCGGCCCTCGATGAAAATGCACGTAGACCAGAAGTAGGTCCATTATACTGCCGATATATAAGGTGAGTGGGTCACCCTCTTACTCTGGAAGCCATTTGCTTCATTGTATGAAAACGTTAATTTTAGCGGGTCAGGCACCTAAGGTAGCCTTCCTAATGTTGGCGAGCGCAGGACAAGCACATAGGAAATGACTAATTGTCTCTTTCTCCTCTTCATCCCTACAGCTTCTATAAAAATCGTTGGAGGGGATGCCTAGTCTTTGGGCATGTCTTCCTATGACGCAGTGTCCGGTAAGAACGTTTGCTGTTTTGGAGAGAGTACCTCTTTTGTGTTTCAAGAGCCCGATGGACATAGATTTGTTAAGTGTTGGCCAAAGTTGTCTGGTGGTGTTGCATTAGCCTAGATGTCTGGCCACTTTTTCTGCGTCGGTTTGAATAGGTGCTTAACGTAAGACGTTGGCGCTTCGATACCGATAATGCTTATGCTATTTTCACCAGAGGAGCCTTGTTGGCCCAATTCGTCAGCTGCATAATTCCCTGGGATGTCACTGTGACCTGGGACCCAGCAAAGGGTGAGGTTGTACTGACCAGCATCTTTCGTTACGAAAAAGAAGTTCGCCGGAAGCGCAAACGCGTGAAAAACGGGACTCAGCGAAATCTAAAAGCATTGAGGAGGAAAACGACGTACTCCGTACCAAGCTTAGCGAAATGGAGCTACTCTATCGTGAGCTCAAGAAAGAGGTCGATTTACTCAGGCAAGAAAATAATGCCCTAAAAAACACGTACCTACAAAAAGAAAATACAGTTAGCTCACATCGCTCACCTAGTCGCGAATACCAGACGGATGAAGAAGAGCTAATTCGCGAAACGAATTGGGTCGAAAAGAAACGACCTAGCAAAAAACGAAAAGCTGGTTCCTCACCGGAAGTCGAGCCACAAAAAGATGAAAAGCGCAAGGAGATGCAAGAAAAGCAACAACAACCAAAATTACGTCCTCCGCCACCGATAAACGTCGTTGGAATTACGGACTATAATAAGTTGCATTGCCTCCTTAAAGGAACTCTGGCTTCGAAGTTTAAGGTGACATCTCTGCGAAACAATACGTGGAAAATCAATGTCGATGATGCCGACGGTTACCGATCAGTATCTAAAAAATTGAATGCCGAAAAGATTCAGTGGTATACTTATGAAAATAAGTTAGAAAGACCACTGCGTGTTGTAGCAAGGGGACTCCACCCCTCGTGCACTAAAGAAGATGTAATGCACGACCTTCAAGACAAAGGCTTTAAAATTCTTGATGCCGTCAATATTATCAAGAAGGAGTAGCAACAGTCGGAGGGAGATCATGAAAAATTGGTAAAGCGCGGTCTTCCACTATTCATGCTTAGTTTTGATAAAGACGAAAATAAAGACATTATATATGGTATCAAGACTATTCTAAACATCGTGGTCAAAATCGAACCCATGCGTAAGACCTCCAGATCGATCCCGCAGTGTAAGCGCTGTCAAGGCTTCAATCACACGCAGACTTACTGCCAGAAAGAGCCGCGATGCGTCAAATGCGCAGGTAAACATCTCTCGGAAGAGTGTCACCTAAACAAGCAAACCCCAGCCACTTGTATAAATTGCAAGGGTAAACATCCTGCGAACTATCGAGGTTGCGAAGTGGCGAAAGAGCTTCAAAAACGCCGCGATACGCTAAAAAATTCGATGCGTCCGAATATGAAACCAATCAAGAACAGACCCAAAATAGCTACGAAAAAAGCAGCGAAAGATAGAAAGTCCGTCAATATTAACTTAAGATCGGTTCATGATAAAAAATCCGAAAGTAATAGAGATAAGGTAACAGAAGCAAAATCTCCGAATATGGGCGTGCAGTCTTATGCTCAAGCGGCGAAGACAGTTAAGGGTACGTACACGACCGACAACTCACGGGAGATCAAAGCAAGAAACCGTCCAAACTTTAATGTAAAAACTCCTACTCAAGTTGCGACATTGAAAAATAGTGATAGATGTAGTTCAGAAGATCATGTATCCAATGTTTTTTCCCTAATTCTTGCGAAACTTGAAGAGCAATGCAAAACAAATAAACTAATTTTCGAGAGACTAGTTGCACTAGAAAACAACATTCATAACACGCGCACTTCAACCAGAATATGAAAGAAACGCTTAAAATTCTTACTTGGAACGCTAACGGGCTCATACAAAGACTCGACGAGTTAGAAATATTTATGCGAGAGAAAGATATTGATATATGCTTGGTCTGTGAAACTCATCTGAAAAAGCAATCGAATATTAAGATAAGGGGATATAGCGGATATCACGCCTTTCACCCATCGGAAAGAGCCAGAGGCGGATCATCTTTGTTTATAAAAGAAAATATCGAACACTCAGCGGAAATAAAAATTGAATTAGAAGCAATGCAAGTAAGCACGGTACGCGTTAGAAATAGACATTTTGCTTTCAACATTTCGTCTATATATTGTCCACTGCGATGTAAACTTGAAGAAAGTGATTTCACAAACATCTTCAACTTCCTTAAACCAAATTTTATTATTGGTGGTGACTTCAACGCGAAACACCCCTTCTGGGGCTCAAGGTACGCCTCTCAGAAAGGTAGAAAGCTTTATAATGCGGGTATGCAATTCAGTTGTGATTTTTACTCGACGGGTAAACCAACATATTGGCCAACTGATAGAAATAAGATACCAGATCTGATTGATTTCTTTGTTGTTAAAGGAATATCTAGCAACTGTATAAAAGTTGAAGAAAGCTTTGATCTCTCCTCTGATCATTCTCCAATCATTATGACGATAAGCGAAGCTTTGATTAAAAAAGTAGGACCGGCCAGATTAACTGGCGCGAAAACTAATTGGGATGGCTTTAAAAAAGATATTGAAGCAAATATTGAGCTGAGCGTATCACTTAAAACGCCATATGAACTTGAAGTTGAAGTAGGTCGCTTCGTCGAAATCTTACAGGATGCCGCGTGGAAGAATACTCCCAACCTAAAGAGAACCCCGGCCAGTTACATTAAAATTTATCCGCAGGAAATAAAAGAGATGATTAAGGAGAAGAGAAAAGCGCGTAAAAGATGGCAACAAACTCGGGCTCCGCAACATAAAGCACATCTTAACCGTTTGTGCAACTCACTAAAACGATCTATTAAAGACCTTAAGAATAATGAAATACAAACTTACCTAGAAAGCTTAACGGCAGAAAAAGATTCTAACTATTCGCTTTGGAAGGCTATAAAAGGTATTAAAAAACCTCAAATTCAAGCCGCGCCAATTAGGAAAAATCAAGACGAATGGGCCAGGCATGATAAAGAGAAAGTGCAAGTTTTTGCCGCCCACCTGGAAGAAACTTTCAAACCGTTTGATGGACAAGCTCTTATTGAAAATATAAATACGTCGTATATAGACAATAGTGTAATAAGAAATGCAACGCTTACCGAACTTAAGGAAGAAATAAAGAAACTTAAACCTAAGAAAGCTCCTGGATACGACCTAATTACGGGAGAGGTTCTTAAAGCACTACCAAGAAAAGCTCTAATTAAGCTTCTGTTCATTATAAACGCCGCGATTAGACTAGAATATGTTCCCAGTCAATGGAAAGTCGCCGAAGTTATAATGGTCCTTAAGCCTGGAAAACCGCCGAATGAAAAAACCTCTTATAGACCGATTTCGCTTCTTCCAATTATATCCAAAGTGTTCGAGAGAATATTGGTTAGGCGAATACAGCCGGTTATAGAAGAAGGGCATCTCATCCCTGATCATCAATTCGGATTTAGAAGTAAGCATTCTACAGTTGAACAAGTACATCGAATAACACATGTAATCGAAAAATCACTTGAAGAAAAAAAGATTTGTTCAAGCGTATTCCTTGACGTTTCTCAAGCCTTTGACAAGGTCTGGCACGAAGGCTTAAAGTTTAAATTACGACAAGTTCTGCCAGAGCACCTATATAATATTTTGAAAAACTACCTTACGAATAGGCTATTCCGCGTCAAATGTGGAAACGAATATTCAGATTTTAAGGAAATAATGGCTGGGGTGCCGCAAGGAAGCGTTCTTGGTCCAGTCTTATATCTATTATACACTCGTGATATACCGCAAGTAGAAGGCACTGAGCTAGCTACATTTGCCGACGACACTGCTATCTTGACAGTAGGTAAAACGGTCGAAGATACTACAGAAAAACTGCAAGAAGCTTTGAATAGAGTAAATGAATGGACAAAGATTTGGCGAATCGCACTCAACGAGACCAAATCTGTTCATGTAAATTTTACTTATAAGAAAATGAATAATTTGCCGATCTTTTCAAACTCGGTTCAAATCCCGTTTGCAAACGAGGCTAAGTATCTTGGAATGACACTTGATACAAAGCTGAAATGGAAAACGCACGTTAAGAAAAAACGCAAAGAACTAGATAACAAATATCGAGAAATGTATTGGTTACTTGGAAAATATTCCAAGCTTAATATATATAACAAACTGCTTTTATATAAGCAAGTGCTAAAGCCTGTATGGACATATGGTATACAACTCTGGGGTTGTACCAAAATAAGTAATATTAAAATTTTACAAACTTTTGAAAACAAAGTGCTAAGAGGTATTGTAAATGCGCCATGGTATATCAGAAATAGCGATATCCACAGAGACCTTGGCATTAAAACAATCGAAGACGAAATTCAAACCTACGCAAGAAAGCATAGAAGTCGACTAGAAAGTCACGTAAATATTACAGTCCTCCAACTTTTGGAAGAAAGAAATTTACTGCGCCGTCTACAAAGAACCAAACCTTTAGACCTAGCGCGATAAGTAACCGCGTCTAAACTGCGGAGCTAGCAGGAACTTCCAATGGGAAGGTACCTGCAAAACGTCATTATTTCGCGAAACGAAAACTACTTGATAAGTCGAATACTTAGTTGTAGTAAAAATAAAAACAAGTCTGTTTTGAAGGGAGGTTTTTTAGTGGGTAAGAATCCCACACTACTATGAGCACGCGCTGTCGATCCTCATAGTGTCTTGTTGAAGATTTTCACCTACCCTCGGAAAAAAAAAAAAAAAAAATCTTTCGTTACGAGATACGCGGTAGTCTTTCACTTCCTTAGATCTCGTAGTGCTAGATGCGACGGATTTGATAGCTGCTTGACTATCAACGTTAATAGCAATATTCGGTGTCGATAGTGTATTAACCGCTAGCCAATCAGCGGCTTGGCGAACAGCTGTAACTTGGACTTGAAACATGCTGCAATGGTTTGGAAGGTATGTCCAGGTCTACTGAAAATATTCCGGCACCAACTCCGTCCTTGGTTTTGGACCCGTTCGCGAAAATTGACACCGATTCGTTGTATAGGACATCACATTGCGTCCATCCGGTATCGAGTGCGTGTAGCCCCTGTTCAAATTATATTCAGTGGGCAGGTGGTCGTTGGAAGTTGGATGATGACGGTGCATCGAAAGTATTTTGGCATGTCCCGTGTGTTGCTCCTTCCACTGCTTGGAGTCTCTCAGTCTTATTGCTAAGTTTATAGCCAATTGTTTATTGACGATGCCGATCGGAAGTAGGTGGAGCATGGTGTAGAGCGCCGCTGTGCGAGCAGTTCTCAGTGCACCGCTAATGCTGAGACATGCAACCCACTGAGTTTTTCCATTATGGATAGGTTGGACTTCTTCTCCAGGGCGGGCCACCATACCAGTACTCCATACATAAGAATCGGTCTTATTACCGACGTCTATAGCCAGTGCATGATGTTCGGTTATGGGCCTTAATTGGAGTCCACTGCTTTCTTCCAAATGTATAGGGCAGCCAGCGATTTCTTGGCACGTTTAACGACATTCTCTTTCCAAATTACGAGTAGCTTGCGGTCAAGCTTTAGGCCTAAATAGCTAGCGCTATTTGAAAGTTTGAGAGTGGATCGTCTTATTTTCGACAGAGTGAAGTCAGAGAGTTTATGTTTTCTTGTAAATAGAAGTAGCTCAGTCTTCGTCGAGTTAACGGAAGGGGCGTATATGTCGGTCAATCTAAGCAGTTCGTTTAGAGCAGACTGCATGATATCGGCTAGCGTCTGCGGGTATTTGCCTGTTATTAGGATAGCGACATCATCTGCGTAGGCAATGACTTTGCATCCATTTTTTTCGATTTTCAGAATTTGCTTACACTTCTAAGTTTTTGAATAAAAAATGATTGCAAAGGAATGCCCCCCTCCGCTATATCCCCGAATACGAGTGTTGCCCGATAAGTTCTTAGAATGTGACAGTTCTGATTCTTTTGACGTTTCCAAATATCAGCATATTCCAAAAATTCGATATTTTGTTTATGGGAAGAAACATTGTGACATCAAAAAGCGCTAAGTGTTTCATTTGTACTGTGTATTTGAATTAACAATTCATTGAAAAAATTGAAGCTTGTCACAGTCCTCATTTAGCGTGGTGTTAGTTGTGCGAATTGTGTGTATACCAGATTGATCAAAAAGTTCCCGGAATAAAAATCGTGTGGCGCTCCCATCGTTCCGATTTGAGTTCTGTTTTCTTTGTTAAGTTGGTACATCTGTTGTTGATATTCCCTCTAAATCTTAGCGTCATAGCTTGACATTTGCAAAAGTTACATAGCCAAGAGTACATCTATCTCTGTGTGTATTGGTTTGATTTTTTACCAGACCAGAATTGTGGGCAGAAAACTCGTGGATTTTGCACCATGATAACGCACCGTCGCACAGTGCCATCATTATTCGTAATTTTTTGACGAGAAATGCAACAAATACCATCCAACAGCCACCGAATTCACCTGATTTGACTCCCTGTGACTTCTTTCTGTTCAATCGAGTTAAAAAACCATTACGGGGAACGCGTTTCAGCAGCCGAGAGGAAGTAATGGAAAAATCGCAGGAAGCACTGATGGACATACCGAAAACCGAATATAAAAAATGTTTCGAAGATTGGATCAAGCGCTGGCATAAGTGTGTTGCAGTCGATGGGGACTACTTTGAAGGAGACAATATAGATTTAGATGAATAAACTTGTATTTTTAATTTTCTGAATAAATTCCGGGAACTTTTTGATCAAGGTGGTATATATATCCTAACACCGTACACGAAAATTACACAAGAAAATAAAAAAAAGAATGCGCACTAAATAAAAATACGAATCAGAAATTGATCTGCTACCCATAAGTAAAACATTACACAAAACAAAGTTATGTTTTAGTTTTAATTTATTATAGTTGAAATCGAATTTGTAGTGGTTATTATTTACTTCTCTGCCATGTGCGTAAAGGTTTCTTTAGAATCGTAATTCGTACAGTGAAAATTTACGCGGAAAATATCAGTATTTATAGAGTTGTAGTCTCTTACGTTTAAACCGACTTCATTTGAAAGATCCGCCGAGTAAACAAAACCATTAACCAATTGGTCTAAAAGTGCTACCTCACATATTTCCCGATGTGTTTCTATATGAATGAAGAATTAAGAGAAGAAGACGGTCGCAATATAGTGGAAGACGTTTAGGATTAATTTCAGTTTAAGTAGCGAAGTGCAAATCGGACATATTTAGGCTGTACCGATTCAATAGGTCAACATGTACTCCATGCATTCCAGACCAAATGTTAGACGCATACTAAAACTGAGGACGAACAAAGGTATTACGTATATAAAGTGTGGATGTTATAAGAGCAAATTTTTTTGCCGAAAACAGTTGAAAAATCTTCTAAAGACACCATAAGGCCCGACCGCGCATACTTATGGTAGGGTGAGATTTTTACTCACTAAAAAAAACACATCTCTTCAAAATTAATACTACAACTAAGCCGATGCTTATCCAGCAGTTTTATTTTCGCTTACACAGGCAATCTATCCCCTTTTTTGTAGGTAAAGTTGACGTGAGTAGATTTGCTTTCGTTCAGCACAATACGCCAAGAATTCGTCCAAGCGTGGACTTTATTAATAGCATGTTGAAGCTTTCCAGTTGCCGCTTCAATAGTATCGCCTGTTGTCAATATCGCCGTATCGTCCACAAACGTGGCGACGACATAGTTTCCTTCCTGCGGGATATCACGTGTGTAGAGTACATATAGAAGTGGGCCAAGGACATTTCCTTGTGGGACTTCGGCCGTAATCTCCTTGAAGTCAGAGTAATCATTTCCGTGCTTAACACGAAAGAGTCTTTCAGTGAGGTACGATAGCAAGATTAGAAAGAGTTGCAGTGGCAGTAGTACATAGTCGCAATTTATACTCCAAGCCTTCGTGCCAAACCTTATCGAAAGCTTGTGAGACGTCAAGAAATACACCACAACAAATCTGCTTTTCTTCGAGAGCTTTCTCAATCAGGCCAGTTATTTTGTGGACGTGGTGGATTGTAGAATGTTTGAATCTAAATCCAAACTGATGGTCAGGAATGAGACGTCTTTCGTCGATTACGGGTTGTAGAAGTTTGGAAAGTAGTTTTTCGAATATTTTTGAGATAACCGGCAATAGGGAAATAGGCCGATATGATTTCTTTTCATACAGAGGTTTGCCTGGTTTCGAGACCACTATAATCTCGGCGACTTTCCGTTGTCTCGGATCGTAGAGCAATCTGAACGAAGCGTTGATCAAGTAGAGCAGTTTGATAAGAGCTTTATTCGACAATTCCTTGACCACCTGCGCCGTTATCAAGTCGTAACTCGGTGCTTTTTTCGTCTTTAAATTTTTGATCGCTTCCCTCAGTTCAATCAATGCAACTTTTTTTACTTTAAAGTTGTCAGATGACGTGACTGGGGAGTCGGGCGTTAACAAAGGGCTGTCGAACGGCTTAAACGTTTCTTCTAGGTGCAGAGCAAAAAGCTCTGCCTTTTTTTTGTCGCTCTTGGCCCAGTTTCCATCGTTTTTCCGAATTGGTGGTGCTTGCATTTGAGGTTTCCGGATGCCTTTTAGCGCTTTCCAAAGCGAATAATTTGATTCTCTTTCACCGGAAAGATTTTCAAGATAGGTCGCTATCTTATTGCTTTTAAATTCCCGAATGCTATCTCTAAGGCGATTGCATAGTCGGTTAAGGACCGTTTTATGCTGCGGTGCACGAGTGATTTGTCATTTCTTTCGTACTTTTCTTTTCTCCCTCACCAGTTCAATAGTTCAATGATTTCTCTGGGTTGATCTTAAAGCTTCTGGAAGGAGTGTTTCTCTATGCCGCTCTTTGAATTGCTTCCACGAAATGATCAACTTCGTCCTCTAGTTCACAAGTGATACAAGTCATATTTAAGTGATACATTTAAGGCGATATTTGTTTCGCAATCATTTCCAAAGCCCTCCCAGTTTGTTCTATTGCCAGTAAGTCTTGGAGGTCCTTTTTTCTTGATCAGCGCTTCTCCAAGTAATAAAACTACCGGGGAGTGGTCAGAAGAGAGATCAAAACTTTCTTCGACTGTAATAAGCTTCTCAAAAATGCCTTTTGTAACAAAAAAAACGATAAGATCGGGAATTTTTCCTGAGTCGGCCGGCCAATAGGTCGGTTTTCCTGTCGAATAAAAACAACAACCAAATTCATATGCCACTTTGTAGAGAATTTTTCCTTTAGAAGGTATGCATCTTGAACCCCAGAGGGTGTGCTTCGCGTTGAAATTTCCACCAATAAGGAAATTTGAACCAAGGGCATTGAAGACACGAAATTAGTCCCCTTTTTCTAGCGAGCATCGCGGCGGACAGTAAACGGATGCTATATTGTAGCTGAGGTGTTTGTTTTTAACCCTTACCGCGCACAAGTGAAGTTTTTCCAGCTCTATGCTAATATCGACTGAGTGTTCGATGTTAGTTTTAATGCATAAGGACGAACCGCCCCGCGCTTTATCAGAAGGATGATAGGCGTGTTAACCAGCGTAGCCTCTTATCTTTATTTGCGATTCCCTTGTTAGATGGGTTTCGGAGATCAAACATATGTCGATATTTTGTCTTATTAGGAGTATTTCTAATTCGTTAGATTTTTGTAAGAGTCCGTTTGCATTCCATGTTAATATTTTAAGCAAAGAGTCCATATCTACTTAGATTTAGACATAAGGTTAGCCAATAATAAATTTCGACGTTACTAAGACGTTCGAGAATCCGTTTGTTCATTTCGCATTGTTCCTCGAATTTAACGTAGATGCAGTTCAGAATTTCTTTCAACGGATCAGAGGGTGGCCCGTCGTTCCGCTTGGTTGCTTTGTCTGCAGGCTGAGAAGGGAACATGCGAATTTTTTTTAGAAACAACTTGATTTATTGACAATCTATCCAATATACCTATAAAAGGAAATCAATATTTTGAGATATAGCAAATTCCTCAAAGATGCATTTGAGCTATAAATTATCCTTCTGCGTTATTCTGAAGCTGAGCTATACTCAAAACAATTCATGAAATTATCGCCAACAATTTTCGATCAGTGGAGACCACAGCCAACATCCATGCAGCAGTGGGTGACGTCATAGCGTGTGTATGTTAAGCAAATTTTCTGCAAGAATGAAAATGATCAATTTGTAAGGCAAATTTATTTTCTGTGTGCGTGTATACATATGTATGCATATACTCATAATGTGTTTCAAATCCAAGTCTACTACTGCATGGATATGAGTGGGGTTTTTTTTTTACCACAGCCAGCAGTCGTGTCGTGTAGCAGTGGCTATTTTATTGAAAAGGTTTTATTTTTTTTTTGTGTGTACAAATTATTGGCGTAAAATTATAGTCATCTGATTTTAAAGAATGTTAGTAGCCACTAATTGTCATCTCTTTAACTTTAAAGCCGGTACTTAACTTTGAATTGAATTATAAAAAAATGTTAACCTACCTACAACTAGTATCGACCCAAACCCAAAAATTTAAAGTTTGAGAACAAAACACAGTTTAGGGACCAATGTCGTATATGAATTTTAACCGTTGGTTGGCTGAAATTTGGATTTGAAAAAGTGAAAAAGAAAGGCGGATGACAGATGGTTAAAAGCCCACTCTAAAAATTAAAAGGAGCTTTTGGTGGTTTTAAAGTAAGCGCGAGGTGATACGTATAAAGTGGGTTTTATGTTGACTATAAATAGGAAAACACTAATACTGACTTTGTTACGTGCTAAACTCTTTTTAAAGTGTACTTTTTGCGATTATAACTTTGCGCCATTGGCGCAAAATTATAGTCATCTGATTTTAAAGAATGTTAGTAGCCACTAACTATCATCTCTTTAACTTTAAAGCCGGTACTTAACTTTGAATTGAATTATAAACAATTGTTAGCCTACCTACAACTAGTATCGACCCAAACCCAAAAATTTAAAGTTTGAGAACAAAAACACAGTTTAGGGAACAATGTCGTATATGAATTTCAGCTGTTGGTTGGCTGAAATTTGAATTTGAAAATGTGAAAAAGAATGGCGGATGACAGATGGTTAAAAGCCCACTCTAAAAGAAAAAGGTGCTTTTGGTGGTTTTAAAGTTAGCGCGAAGTGATACCTATAAAGTTGGTTTTATGTCGACTATAAATAGGAAAACACTAATATTGACTTTGTTACGTGCTAAAATCATTTTAAAGTGTACTTTTTGCGACCCAAACCCAAAAATTTAAAGTTTGAGAACAAAAACACAGTTTAGGGACCAATGTCGTATATGAATTTTAGCCGTTGGTTGGCTGAAATTTGGATTTGAAAAAGTGAAAAAGAATGGCGGATGACAGATGGTTAAAAGCCCACTCTAAAAATTAAAAGGAGCTTTTGGTGGTTTTAAAGTTAGCGCGAGGTGATACGTATAAAGTGGGTTTTATGTTGACTATAAATAGGAAAACACTAATACTGACTTTGTTACGTGCTAAACTCTTTTTAAAGTGTACTTTTTGCGATTATTACTTTGCGCCATTGGCGCAAAATTATAGTCATCTGATTTTGAAGAATGTTAGTAGCCACTAACTATCATCTCTTTAACTTTAAAGCCGGTACTTAACTTTGAATTGAATTATAAACAATTGTTAACCTACCTACAACTAGTATCGACCCAAACCCAAAAAATTAAAGTTTGAGAACAAAAACACAGTTTAGGGAACAATGTCGTATATGAATTTCAGCCGTTGGTTGGCTGAAATTTGAATTTGAAAATGTGAAAAAGAATGGCGGATGACAGATGGTTAAAAGCCCACTCTAAAAGTAAAAGGTGCTTTTGGTGGTTTTAAAGTTAGCGCGAGGTGATGACTATAAAGTTGGCTTTATGTCGACTATAAATAGGAAAACGCTAATATTGACTTTGTTACGTGCTAAAATCATTTTAAAGTGTACTTTTTGCGACTATAATTTTGCGCCATTGTATTTAAGGTTTGATTTTATTTTGTCATGTACTTACTTACATATGTAAGTAAGTACGTACTGTTTTCGTTGAAGTTCTTTTCGAGGCAGTTTTAATTTTGTCCAAACTATTGTAATTGTAAGTATAAGTGTTCACTTCATTTATTTCTTTTGTAAGGAGGCGCTGTTTGAGTGCCGTGGCGTAAGTGGTTAGTGTGTCGGACCACTGCGCGTGAGGTTCCAAGTTCGAATTCCATAAAACGCCAACAAGTTTCTTCATGGTCCCACCTCTCGCGAAGGTATAACGCAAACAACATGAGTGGTTGCGGGAAGCTAGGCCCTGGCTCTTAAAGAGCTGCTGCGTTAAATATTTATTTATTTTTTGTTAGGAGGCAATAATTCCAAGGCGTAGATCAAAATAGATCGTAGTACAACAAACGCTAAAAGAAAGCGCTTATCACTGGCTAATGAAAGTAAACAAGAAATAGAATCTAAGTTGACAACTAACCGAGAGAGGAATACCATATTTGGCGAAGGACTTCTGCTGAACGTAATACTTATACGCGTTTTTCTTTAGATCAATGTAGGCATGATTTGCAGAGGCAAATTGAGTTGCCTGTAGAACGAAGTAATCGGCCACTCGAAGATAGGACAATACGCCTTAATCTGAGAAACAAGGAACGAGTTATGAGATGTCAAACTACTAAGGGTTCTGTCTTATGGGCAACTAAGGAGTGTTCTGGAATGAATTATGATTCTTCCATAAACTATAAAAATAACTCTGCAGTTATTTTGGGTAGTATGACCGTTGTCTATCCACATTGCTCTACCCTAAATTGGGAACACGAATCAAAAGGCATGTGCTGTTTACAGTGAAAATTAAATTAGATGAAATTTTTGAACCTCCGGATATTTCATATTCCCTTCTAACGGTGACCATCCTAAACGTAAAAAATTCTTGAGTACTTAAATAGTAGAAAGTGGTTTCATGCCATCGTTTAAGGTACAAGGGTAGGTATATCGTTTGGCCGGTAGTCTTTTTTCCCTTCGGCCTGATGACCATAAATACACAAGCTTTCACTTGATGTTCTATCGCTCGACAATCCTTAAACAATGCGTTGCTCAGACAATTGCAAGATATGATACACTCCCATAATAATTATATTCTGTCTTTTAAACAGCAATTGAGAGTGTTCCACAAAACGTGCCGGACTTCAATGTTGTAATCCACACCGATAAGGTACCTGTTGGCGAACATCGTGGTCGTTACAACGCTCCTTCTACGACTGAGGTACCTGTTATCATAGCCGGCCAACAGTTTGACAGACGGGATATTGTAATACGCAGTCGTGATGATAATCTGCAAAGAATATCGGAAATTCATCGATCATATGATACTTTACAATATCCTTTGATTTTATGTAAAGGTAAAGAAGGATATTCAATAAATATTCCTTAAGTGGATGCAAATACCGGGGCACAGTTACGCAAAACAGTTTCATGTATGAACTACTACACTTATCGTATAATGACAAGGGACAATTCATAAAAGAATAAAATAGGTATGCACTATTTTAGTAAGATATACTCGTATTATTACGAGTACGTCTTTTCCCAATTTATTTATTAGTGTATCGCTGTAAAAAATTAATTGCACCCGGACGAAGTCGGGTTGCTTGTTTTGATATATGTATTTAAGGTTGGACCACATACCCACTGTTGGCCGGAAGAAAACTGTTCTGACTTAGCCCCAGGCGCCTGCCTGACAGTTGTTTTTTTTTTTTAGGCACAGCAACGCTCGCCGGGTACTCGCTAATATTGAATAATAATATGTACATTTCAAAAGGGGTTGGATAAGTAATTTATTCGCCGATTTCCCGTTGGCACTCATTTGCATTACTTCGAAAACGCAGAAATTAATTATTTTATGACATTAATTAAGGGATAAGGTTTCCTTAAATACAACTACCTGGGCATTGGAGCAGCCTCTGCCGCAGACACCAGAATCAAACTGATAACAACTCCAACTGCGAGCGAGCACATCATTTTTGTTGGCATCATCCTGAAAATAAAAGAAGCAGTTTGTTTATAACAATGCAATTTAATTCAAGGCATTATCATTATACATTTTTATTATGCAACATACGTAAATATCACTCCCATCCAGTTTGGTTAATTAGTATTATAGATATAACGATAACATAAATGAAAATATTTTAATCCATCATGATAGCTAAGAAAGTTATTACATTAAGAAAAATTAGCTTAAAAGAAATAATAGTACGTAATAACTGTCATAACAACACCATGAGATTGAAGTAGAAAGTAGAAACTAAAGCTCTTTCATCTTTTCTTTAAGATAAAAATCATTTTAGGCGTAATTGATATGTGTTTAAATTGGCTTTGTGGCTGCCTTTTGGCGATATAATGCCAAAGACAATGCCAATATAGCTACCTATGTATGTATAGCAATATCTGATTTCTTTTTGATGTCTGAGGTGTATAGATAATAAAACCAAGATGTGATTTTCTCATGAAGAGCTGGCATTTTATTTTAAATCCATTTTCATTATAATGCTTTTACGTTGATTTCATTAACGCTATTTTCAACGAATCTTCTTGAAACTCGTGTCTTATGTTACAGAAGAACCCAGCACTTATAAAGTATCTTTTAGGGAAAACTTTTCAAAATCTTGTTGTTTAGTCAATATTTGTCATTTGATCCATTTTGCTTAGCAACTTTAAGGTAACTAGTGAACATAGAGTGAAACAAAATCCCAAGGGTGATTTCAGCAATTCATACTTTGTATTAGCAGATTTATCAAGACTAGTGGTTGATGATGGCTACACGTGATATGTAGTTTATGTAAGTATTACGAAATAATTACGTAACATCCACAAACATCGGCACATGAATCTTCACGCAACTTCATGCAATAATTCTGTGGCCACAAAGAATAACAACATAAGTGCCTTTTCACATTTCAGAAAATGTATTTAAAGATGTCTTATGGTCTCACTTCCTTGCCCTTAACTCAGTAACCGATGCAGATAATAAATTCCAGACATATCGGCGCAATGTTTTAGCGTTATAGGTTCATCTTTCCTGAGAGAAGATTATATAAAAAATATTAAGACCAAAAATTATTTTAATTTTGGCATAATATGTACGTATATGTATGTACATATATTTATGGTATTATGGTTATGTGGCCACAGAATTGTTACCTATACTCTCGTCTCGTCTTACGACGGATTTGTACCAAACAGGGGAATTTTAACTACTTACTCTTACTTCAGGAATCATGAAGTTTCAGCCTTTTAGACATAAACAATACAAATGTGTTTTCGCACGATTTCCTGATTTGTTAATATTATATTCGAATTAAGTAGAATAAAATAAGTTAATTGTTACAATGTTTTGGATATAAAAATTCGCATAACTTGGTAACTGCTAAAAAATGAAGCATAAAATGTAAAGTTTGGCCTAGAGAGGTGAATATAATGTTTTGTGGTAAACCAAATTTAAAGATAGCCAAATGTATTTGCTGCGGCATCCAATAAAAAAGAAAGTTTACTCCATATCAAACCAAGTTGAATGCTACGAATCCACTGTATGACAAATGGTGAAACGTTTGACCATTTTCGCTAGGAAATGGATGCGGATGCGGCGGAGCACTGTCTGAATGTGTGCATAAAGTGTTTGTTGTCTGGCAGCCGCCTATATCTTAACAGTACTTGCGCGGGTCAAAAGGATTTCACAATATGGGACAATCTTCGACTCATACACCGGACGGCCTTCGGCCTCACGTGCAGGTGCTCAGAGCCCAGCTACGCAGCGTGTAATCAAACACCGGGAACTACCGAACTGCTCATTCAGACATTTTGGTGCCCATTTAATCAATTTTTGCTTTTGACTTTATTGGATGCGACCTAATTGACCATCGAACTATAAAGCGTTCCAATCGGAAAACTAGCTTCTCCACATTGACCTTCTCGGGTACTCTGGTGTTGTGCCCTCGATCCCTGCCAACAACATTAAGAAAGCATCTCATTTCGGCAGCTTGTATCCGAAATCTACATACCTACACATACATATATGTAGGATTGGGGCCAAACAAAGGACAACATACGCTACAGACAACAGACATTAACCCAGAAGTACATAAGAACCGCTAACGTCGACAGACGGACGACCAGAACATTACGCAGCTGTAAGATCACAACTCACAAGCCAACACCGGAGGCACAATCTATTACAAGTCTGTACAACTGCTTGCATACGCCGACGATATAGACATTATCGGAAAATCTCAGCGGGCTGTCACCGGTGCTTTTGCAAGCATTGAGGCGGAAGCGGCCAAAATGGGTTTGGCGATAAACGAGGGCAAAACCAAGTATATGCTGTCAACTAGAAGGGAAAACCAACACCGACGAATTGGACAAAACGTCACCGTGGGCAGCTATAACTTCGAGGTAGTAAGGGACTTTGTCTACCTTGGCTCTGCTATAAATTCTTCTAACAAAATCAGCGTAGAAATCAATCGAAGAATAACTCTTGCCAATCGCTGTTTTTTTGGGCTTATAAGGCAATTCAACAGTAAAGCCCTATCTCGAACAACTAAGGAGACTCTGTATAAGACCTTGATTATCCCAGTCCTGCTTTACGGCGCTGAAACATGGACTTTATTTCGTGAGGATGAAGATATCCTTGGTCGCTTCGAGAGAAAAATTCTTCGTAAGATTTTCGGTCCCGGTTGTGTTGACGGGTTTTGGAGGAGAAGATTCAATCACGAACTATACGAGCTGTACAGCGACATCGACCTAGTCAAAAAACTGCGTATTGGACGTCTGAGATGGCTAGGACATGTAGAGCGAATGGACACCAACGCTCCGGCCCGCAGAGTCTTCGAATCTAACCCGGAGGGACGACGCAGTAGAGGGAATCATCGCCGTAGGTGGCGCGCACAAGTTCAAGGGGACCTCGACCAACTTGGAGTGCGCAACTGGAGGCAATTAGCTAAAGACCGAGCTAAATGGAGAGGCTTGTTGGTTGAGGCCCAGGTTCACCCCTAACTGTAGCGCCACCTAAGTAAGTAAGTAAGTAAGATCACAGCAGTAAATAAGCAAACGAACGGACGAAGGAAGAGACAAAGAAACAGACACACACGAACACGAGAGCTTTTACTTTTCCTTTCCTTTTGCGAGTAGAGTAAATGTACAGTCTGTGAGCGAGCGTTAGCTTAAACTTAATTAAAGAATAAAGATCGCAGTTGAATTATAACGTAGTGGAGTGTTTTTTATTTGAGACAACGAGCCAAAGAAGAGGATCCTAGGAATCCTGTAAAACAAATCCTACATATATATTTTTTACTACCCATGGGGCAAATCACGTAACTTTTCAGACGATCATCGTTTCGACGATAGCAACCGACGGATGGAAAAGATTGTTGCAGATTTATAGGTGTTAACATTTCTCTACTACCGTTGCTTGCCCACTGTTGGCTGTATCATGCCTAAATGCATATAACCTACAGACGATTGCGGTTTTTACTATCGTTCGTTCAAACATACATTTAGGCGTTACACAACCAACAGTGCGCAAACAACTGTGGTAGAGAAATGCTAACCTGTATAATATGCAACAATTTTTTCCATTCGTCGGTTGCTATCGTTCAAACGATGATCGTCTGAAAAGTTACGTGATTTGCCCCCAGATTTTAAGACAATAGGTTGGTACATATACCAAGTTAAAGTCGAAAGCTTAGCTTGACACTAAGTTCGGCCTTCCTTACAACATATCCACTAAACCCTCTCAAAATTAATTAAGCCTCACCAATCATTACTCAGTACATTAGCATTACGAGGTACTTAAACTTATCCACCTGCTTCAATGGGACTACAGTAACATGTAGAGTGCACTGAACGGGAGTTCGGAAAAAGGCGATCAAAAACCAGATTACTCATACAAAACATATAATAAACTCAACCACAGCTCTAAAACGCGTTTCTAATACCTTAGCAAAGACTTTTCCAGAGAAACTAAGATGTACTCTTGATTGGAAGGAAGTACACTATGAACGGATCCTTCGACGATATTCAACTGCTTTCCTAAATTAATTCCTTGAAATTATATTTCTAAAAACTGCTGTGTAAAAGAATCAAAGAAAATATTTTCTCACTTTAACTAACTGCTATACTTCTTATCTTGTATGGATTATTTATGCAGATTTGCGTGGACTGTCACCTCCATACTCAATATACATATAATTCTCCACATATAATTCATTGTTCCATTTTTTTAATTTCGTCGCTCAGTTTTCTCTCCTTTGTAGTAACAAGCTTTCTTAAATGCCGCAGGCAAGGTGTATTAAGTCCAAACACTCCCCCGGCTGTGTATTTTAAGTCTATTATTCACACATTGAGACATCACAATCTATTGCAGTAACTATGGAGCAGGAAATATTATATTTTGCTTGTGCACGCAGTTCCAAGTTTAGTTTTGATTACAGTGTACGTATACAAAACGGACATGCATTGATCCACTTTGTAAATGTAAATTGATGGTATGTCACGGCGCGGGGTGGTACATAATACCTATTTCGTAAGAGTTCAAAGGTGGATCGGATGGTATCTGGAGTAAAACAAAAAACATTTAATATTAAGGCTTAATGTTGAATATTACTTTGTTAGTATGATACAAGGAGATGTATCCATAAACGTTAGAAGCATAGTGAAGTTTTCTATTTGTTAAGTTCATGAAGTTTCCGTTGTACCTACATTTGAATGATAAATTCACGTTACTCTACAGACAATAAATGTCCCTGAAGATAAGGTGACACAAAAAGGTACAAGTAATTACTTAATTTAATGGGCAGGTTAGGTTAGGTATGTGGGCTGGCAGGGAGCGACGCTCTCTGCCACACTCAGGTCAGCGTTGACCCATTGTGGTACCCATGGGGGAAAAAGTAATCCCTTACCCAATGAAACTAAAAACTACTAACTCAGTCACTTACTTCATTTCTGCATACAAACCACCCTGATGATTTGATGAAGTTCAACATCTTTTCCGTTGAAACGCCGGAGAGTTCCCCGAGATCCAGGAAGAAAAATTTACCAAGGAACTTTTTCCTGGAGTGTTGAAGACTCGGGCAGTGGCACAGGAAGTGGGTTGTGTCCTCAAAAACTTCCTCGTCACCACAGCCTCTGCAGAGTTCCTCCTCCGTCAGGCGTAGTTTCTTCAAGTGGTACCGCAGAGTGTTGTGCCCCGTGATGATGCCCACGAGGGTGGAAAGGGATTTCCTATATTTACGGATGATTCTCTCGGTCTTTGCTTTGTCGAAAGATGGCCATAGCTTCCTAGTGATGGCGCAAGTTTCCATGGAGTTCCATCTTGTGTTCGCCTCCTCAGTGGCTTTATTCCCTGCAGCGAGCTTGAGTGTGCAAGGCGGGATACACACAGGGGGGTCAACTTGTTCTGTTGGGGCTGCTGCGCCGATTTTCGCCAGCTCGTCGGCTTTCTCATTGCCGGGGATACCCTCTTGTCCAGGGACCTAACAGAGCGATACCTTGTGCTGTGTTCCAAAAACCCTGAGCTCTTCTCGACAACACTTCACAAGCTTCGATTTAATTTCTATGGCAGAAATCGCTTTTATAGCTGCCTGGCTGTCGATAAAGATGGTGATACCTTCTGGCGGTATTACCCTTATCGCAGACTCACGGGCGGCTGTTGCCACTGCTAAGACCTCTGCTTGGAAAACACTGCTGTGGTCTGGAAGTCGTATGGATTTTGATACACCTAGAGGGTCGGAGAAGATACCTGATCCTACACCAGTGCTCATTTTTGAACCATCCGTGTAGATGGCTATAGATTCGGCATTAGGTATATGACCGCTTTTCCAATCTTCCCTGCTAGGATAGGCGGTAGAGAAAGGCCTTGTAAAGTCTAAATATGGCGTCATGTAATCCGTTACGGGCATGAGGCCAAAGTAATCGAGTAGGATCATCGAGTTACCTGTTCTGCTTGGTTTCCAGTTCGCTGACTGACTTATTCTCATAGCATTAATGGCTGCTGATGTTCGTATAAAGATGTCTAGCGGTAGCAGGTTGAGGATAGCCTCGAGTCCTGCGGTTGGGGTTGTCCTCATTGCACTGGTGATGCCAATGCACGCTAGTCTTTGAACTTTGGTGATTGCCTTTAAGTTGGTGGATTTGTTGACAGTTGTCCACCATACCAGATTGCCGTAGGTCAGTATGGGTCTAACTATAGCCGTTTATATCTATAGTATGATTTTAGGGGAGGGTCCCCAAGTTCTACCAATTTAATGGGCAACTCTTATTGATTGGCTCTAGAAAATGTGATTGATATTTTCGTGGGTAGTCAGAACAGTCTCGTTTTTGATATGTAGTTGCAATAGTATGTTGGATTACCATGTATGTGCTTATGTTATGTTGATTTGAAAGAAATATAGGACTGTTGTTAATTAATATTCGAAATATTAGTCTAACTACGCGCAGTTTAAGACAGTGGGCAAATTATTCAAATATTTTTCAAGACAAGCGGAAGCCTTTGTCATGAATTGGAATTTGGCCCAGTTAGTGGAAGGGCGCATACGGGTCTCAGACAACCCTAACAACGTTGGAAATACTATAGATCTTTATATCTTCTGTGAGCCGGACATACAAGGGTAGGGTGAAAAGTTTTCGGCCTGACAATGAAAGACTGCGATTTTCAGTTAAAAAATTATTTTATTTTTCTACATGATCTCCCTTGACTTCAACACACTTAGTCCAGCGTTTCTCCAACATCAGTATTCCTTCTCGGAAGTGAGAGTCTGGAAGGCTGTGAAAATATTCATCTACGACCCTCTCAACCTCTTCATTGGATGCGAAGCGCTTACCCGAAACAGAATTCTTCAAGTTTGTTAACAGATGGATGTCTGAGGGTGCCAAATCAGGTGAATAGGAAGGATGGCCGAGCAAATCGTACCCCGAATCCCGCATTTCTCCCATCGCCAACGCACACTTGTGTATAGGTGCATTGTCCTGCGGAAAGATGATTGTTTTCTTCTTCAAGCCAGGCGTCTTCTCGCGAACTTTGGCACCCAGCTGGTCAAGAAGGTTGGAGTAATATTCGCTTTTAATTGTTCTGCCTTTCTCAAGGTAATCAATTAACAGGATCCATTTCGCATACCAAAACACACTGGCCATGACCTTTCCGGCAGATGCGATCGACTTCGCTTTCTTTTGTGCTGAACCACCGGCTTTCACCCACTGCTTCGACTGCTGTTTCATTTCTGGCGTGTAGTGGTGGACCCATGTCTCATCCATGGTGACAAATCGCCGCACAAAATTGGTCGGATCCTTATTGAATCGGTCCAAAGATTGCCGCGAAAATCATTTGCGCATTTGCTTTTGATCGGGATTCAGCAAATGCGGCACTCATCTTGCGCAGAGCTTTCGCATCCCTAAGTTTTTGTGCAAAATGTTTCGCACCCTCTCTTCCGATATACACACGGCCTCAGCTATCTCACTCACCTTCACTCGCCTATCGTCCAACACGATATCATGCACTTTTTCGATGGTTTCGGGTGTGGTTGCGGTTTTTGCCCGTCCTCCACGTGGGTCATCTTCGAGGGGCGTTCGACCACGTTTAAATTCAGCTGCCCACTTTTTAACGGTTGACATGGAAGGAGCAGAACTTTTGTCAACTTTGGATGAATTTACTTAGGGGTTAACCCATTCAAAACGAAGAATTTTATGAGTTTATCCATTTTAACGAAAAACACACAAGACGTCTACTGCAAAAATTCGTGTAAACAAACTACTTGAGAGAACAAGTTTAAACTTGTCATACGAACTAATGAGAAGGAACGCTATCTCTGCGTCAGGCCGATAACTTTTCACCTTGCCTCCGTATTTGTTTGTATGAGATTACGAAATAGCTAAGTGGGAAAAACTGCGGCACTTTTTCTGGCCTTACCTTGTGGCTACATATGCCTTAGGAGATCCGATGCCAACGAGTATGCAACAGCCGTCGCGTCGCCGAGGTAATTCTTCATGGAATAGAGCTCCATATCCCTCATTTTATTAAGAGATCAGCCACAAGCAAACCTTGTTTCAGCAGATATTGTTAACATGTCATTTCTGACAAAAAGGCAGTGCCTATAGGTTTTAAAGCATTCCAAACCAAAAGACGAAAAACCGATCTCTTTGCAAATACGTTTTCTGGCAATTCAACACTAGATCCGGTTACCAAATGTGCAGACGTCAAGCTTGAAGTTTCGACTTCGTGTAATTCGGCGCATCCTCAAACATTTAGACTACAAAAAAGCTACTGGGTTAGAAGGAATTCCTGGCATACTCGTAGTCCTAGTCACAGAAAACTTTTTTATCGTGCGGTCGAAATTTATTTTTTTAATCTATTATCAAATAAGGAAAGAAATACCTGCTGCAAAATATAGTCTTGCTGTCCATGGTATCTTTTTAAGTGATGGAAAATACTATCAACGCCGAGGTAAAATATAATAATAAGATATTATTAGAAAATGCAGCAGTAAAAGCCAATCTTTAATCATTGGCCCATCGAGGACAGGTGGTCAATATACGCCAGATACTACGTGAAAGATGTTTCGACGAACTTAATCCCTGCAAATAAGACAATTGGACATCCTACCAGGTAGACCACAAGAGCCCATCACTACCACGTAGACCACAAGGGCCCATCACTACCACGTTCACCTGGTAATCACGCGGATGTCTCCCTATCAAAATTCCTTTTTTACAAAGCAAGGGAACTGTGTGTCTTCCGTTTCTATCATGTCTCCTAAGACATGACAATAAAATAAAAGTCTGTGTGCGACAAGTGAGTTTGACTTTTTCACCATATCTACCACGCCTATGCGCCAAATTTAGCACAAATGTAGAATGCTTAATGTTTTGAGAACATGCAACTTGCTGTTTTCTTGCAAATTGTGCATGACATGAACTGTTTCTATTTCTTTAAGTTTAACATATAGTTTGAAAAAAAAAATAATTAATTGCTTTTTTTCACAATGTGAAGAATAGTTAAAACTGCTACAAATTTTGTCAAAAACTGTTTCTGTAGGCTGCATAGTTCTCGCAATGTGCAGGCCCGTACGAAGCAGTCGAGACCCTTATATAGATATTATTGATAATAAAATAATACGCTATAATACTATCATCGAAGCTTCAAACCTATATAATAATTGTCAGTTAGTGTCCGATGTCCAACCAAAAATATTGCAATAACATAACCCGTAGAGAGCTGAAGTTCGGCAATCATTTCACGTTTTGGAAGCCGGTCTGGAGGCATACGCACTACGTGACCTAACCATCGAAGCATAGATCGTTCTGTTCGGTGTTGCGCACTCGATCCCTACGAGTTACTCCAGCAACACCGCGAAGGAATTTTATTTCGGCAGCTTGTATCCGCGATCTTATTCTTTCGGTCACTACCCAAATTTCATGACCAAAGGTAAGATTTGGAACATACATCGAGTTAAAAACCGATAATTTAGCATGCAGAACACTCCAGAGTTTTCTTCGACGAACCCTTTGTTTCTGTGATTATAGAGCACAAAATATTCAAATCTGTAATGAACCCGCATAAAATGAATTATGCGCTGTAGCACAGTTCTTGGCATCCTTTGTGCAGTACATAGGAATATATGCAGTCCATATACATATATAATACTTAATAGCTTAGCCACCACGTCAATTTGAATGTCACCTATAATACATGTTTTCTTTTATACTCAAGTCTCCCGATGTCATATCGTAATAAAATGTTACAAAAAGTTAGTTTTAAGAGTATGTAGAAATAGACAGTCTTTTGGTCTTATGAAATGTACATAGCGATGATGCCGGAAGTATAAATCCAAGATATACATACAAACAAAGCCCATTCAAGTAACTAACATTTCAGTAAATTTTTTTTTTATATGTGAGAAGTCTTGCTCTTACACTTAAATTGATTTTCAACTTACGCAACAGGAGTCCTTTTGTTCATCAAGTAAACGAGTTTGAGAACTCCCCAAACGTTTGAATTGTGTTTTTGTGTTGAGTGTTATATAGCCAACTTTGTGTACGATAAATGAAAGTGCTGTAATCATTTGAATATATTTTGCGAAGGTATTAACTTGTCACAAGTTCAGCATTAAAATGTTGATGGGTCATTTCGCGCAAGAAAATACTTTGTTAAATTAAACGATGGAATAAGTGTTGATTAGCATAACAGCAGTTTATTAATTAAGTGCTCATTCCACTGTCCTTTGAAACAGTCCTTTACAGTTGACTGTTGAAGTGTTCTTAGAAATATTTACTTCATTTACTAATTTGTCGAAAACATAAAACACAATTTCCATTCAATTAACTTCACACTTTGGTGTTAATGCTTTATGCTTCGTGACATTTTGTTAAGGCCATTGCATATGAATTATAATAAGAATCATTTCTATTACCTTTTACATTCAATGAATATGAACGTACGTTCAACACTTTATTAGAAAATATCCTTTGAATTTGGTTTTGAAAAGAAGTGAACCTCCGAAGATGGTGGTGTGTAACAATAGGTTGAAAACCTGCTGCGAAGATGAGACGTGATCGGGTTAGAGTTATTAAAACTGAATAAGGGTGAGTGTACGGGAATACGGTTTCAGGGCGTTTTCCATATAATGTATTTTGAAGGTACTGCCTTAGTTGTTGATGTAATGTGATATGATGCATTCTTATAAATATATTCAAGTGGTAGTAGTACATTCTGTATTTGGGTTCTTAAACTGTATAGAGTATACGTAACATATGGGTACGCCATTGAGTTTTGTAGTATCAAATCAATTATTCCAATTTTATTTCTTATACAGATATCCCCCAATGTAATATGTGGGACCAGTATGAATTTTAATACACTTGAAAACCAAAATGCAAACAAAACTAAAACTTCGAATACATACAGGATTTTTTTTTAGCCCTGCAGAAACCATAAGTTCAATGTTTTTAAATTGTTCTAACTAGCAAAAAATGATTCATGACTTATTAAAAGAAGATTCATTAAAATCGGCTGGTCAAACGGTCGTGCATGCGATTCCATGAAAACACAAGGGTCTTCACCTAGCTCAGGCCTACCAACTACTCGTTCTACTCTCAACCTACACGTGGTGACGATTGGATGTCTAGTAACTTGATCCATGAAATTGTAACAAACCCCGCTTATTTGATTTTTTGTGGCAGCAGATGATTGAGGTTGGGAGAGTGCTACTCACTAGAGTACTTCTTCTTCTTCCAAACGGCAGCGGACGTCAGCCGTAGCGCTTACAGTTCCAATTAGGTTAAATTCAGTGAACACCTTGCGCGAGCTGCTTCGACATATTCGAATCACATGTCGGTAAGGAATTCGCAAGGTTAGTCTGGACCTTCGAACAGAAATGGTGGCGGAAGGGCCCTTAATGGGCCAACGGCAGCGCTCATACTCCAGTAGTAGACTACTGGTACCGCGTCCTAGATGTATAACAAAACGAACTGCCCCACCAGGTTAAAAAAAATTATGGTTACGAAGCAATCAACAGCCTCAGTTACTGACGATTTTACTGTGATCGACCCTTGCAAACGTAAAAACGACAACGATCTTCGTGTCTTCACGTGGAATGTTAGGTCCTTCTAAAAACCACTTACTTACATAGGTGGCGCTACAGTTCGGGGTAAACCTGAGCCTCAACCAACAAGCCTTAAAGCGCACTGATAGGGTCCAATCAGGCTGTTCATAAAAGGTTTCAGGCGTTCGCACAATATCGC
Organism: Brachypalpus laphriformis; assembly: GCA_945910035.1. Lineage (NCBI taxonomy): Eukaryota > Metazoa > Arthropoda > Insecta > Diptera > Syrphidae > Brachypalpus > Brachypalpus laphriformis. The sequence continues at coordinate 227,009,486 of OX246753.1, read as the reverse complement.
AGAAAAGATCTTGTATGCGATGTTGAGGAGACTGATGCCTCTATAATTGGCGCAGTTAAGGTGGTCCCCTTCTTGTGGATCGGGCAAATGATGCTGAGATTCCATTCATCAGGCATACACTCGTCTGACCAAATCTTAGAGATGAGTTGGTGTATGCACTCTACCAATTCATCACCAGCTGCCTTGAAAAGTTCGGCCGGTAAGCCGTCAGGTCCAGCAGCCTTGTTCGATTTTAGCTTGGATATTGCTATCCTCACTTCATTTTGGTCAGGTGGACGGACATTTTGACTATCATCGTCTATGTTGAATGGTTCATTCTGCCTGACAGCGGGATGTTGGTCTTTGTCGCCGTTATACAGTCTGCAGAAGTAGTTTTTCCATATTCTCAGCACCGACTGTGATTCTATTACGAGGTTTCCATTTTCATCTCTATAGGTTTCTGTAAACTGTTGTGCTACCTTTTGGTTTAATCTACTAGCTTTTTCTTATGGATCTGCTATGCCTCTAGTGGCAGCACTGGTTGCGAGCAGAGTATATCATTATAATGAGTGGGACACTCTCTACACATATGCATTGCCTACTATTCCAAAGCAAAATTGATATAGCTTGAACCAAATCACTTGATCGGGTTTCTGCGCAGGTCTCTTTTATTTGTACGAGTTTTACTCATTTTCATTCCTAAGAGATAAAGCAATAGCAACTACAGGTAAAAAAAAATCAAATTCGAGAGAACGAACAGAAAACAGGCTGTATACACGTACTTTTATGTTTTTCATCGCAAAGCTGCGGGACTACTGACGAATCAGAATCAAGTTGCGTGATGATTAGGTGTTTTTCTTTTTTTGTTCAGAGCAGAGCTCTGAATAGATCTCGAGAACATCGAGCGTGCTCTGAACGTGCTCTGAACCGAGCGTACTCAGAGCGCTCTGATTTGTTTATGAAACACACTTGAGCACTCTGATGTCATTTGATGAGCAATTATAGGCTGAGCTGTCAAAATATGAATAGAATATTTATTGATAGTTATTTTTTATGTTATATTTACTTTCGGCACCAGAACAACAAATTTCGTCCGCCATTTCAATTGTTTTGCAATTTTTTTTTCTTTGTCCTCCTGTCAAATATGAAAAATGGCTGTGCTCAGAATTTTGCTCTGAACGCTCGGTCAAATTATTCAGAGCTCATAGAGTGCGCTCTGAGCATACTCTGAACGAAAAAAGAAAAACGAATTCCAAGCTCTGATGTGTCTGAGCTAAAAAAGAAACACAACTTTTTTTTGACAACTCAGGCTCTGCTCTAAGGGCTTAACGAAATATAATAATACCTACTTAATTAACTAATATAATAAATAAATTAATTAATACGTAGTAAAACATACCACTTTAATTAGATATATCTATAAAATATTTGCTCATAATTATCGCTTTACGCTTTATAAAAACCAAAAGAAGTTTTACCAAACTAGAAGAAGAAATCATACAGAGTAAAGTGGAGAAAATCATGAACCATTCTTAGAAGAATTAAGAGAGATTTCATCCCCTTTATTATTTTGGTAAATTTCTCTCTGCGCACGTTGGGGTATTTCAAGTGATTTGGTTCAAGCTATAAGAAAATTTACAATAAGTGGAAGCAGGTCAAAATGATTCATTTTAGCCCTTGTACAAGGACCACTTGTGAAAAAAGGGTACACAACACATTTTGCCAGTACCACTACTTGCGCCATGGTGTTAGACTAATGAGTGTGGGTTTTTTCATAACGCTTTTGTAAAGGCGTATCCACTTGATCATCGTTGTGTGGATCTGTTAGCTTTGGACAATGTGACCTGACTTGCTTTGTTGAATATGGTTTTATGATTTTTTTTTCACTAATTACACCTGATTATGAACCCTTACAATGAACCCATTGTAAAATATGAGAACAATTGTTTCTCTTTTACTTTGACCTCCCTAAAAATAATGCAATGCCGTGTTCGCCCTAGTAATAATAAAAATGATTTAACTCCTTAATTGATAGTTTCCGTACAACAGGAGTGACAAAGCTTGATTGAATAAGAAGTTCGAAGATCCGTGGAAGCTTTCACATCAAGGAAACCATCGTACAAAAAATAGAGCGCGACCGGCTCAGCTGGTATTACCACGTTCAAAGAAGAAATCATTAGAACCCTGTTAAAAAGGCAATATCAATGCACGTTCCAAAGACATCGCGATGTAGGAAAGGCAGGCCTATAAACCCCTGGATCAGACAAATGTGACGACATCGGCATTTCATTGGCCTCAGTAACCGAGTGATCCAAAATCGGCAGGCCTGCCGATGTTTTCTGAGGTCAAATAGGCGAACCCCACAGGCGGATCAGTAGAAATGCGGTGAAGTGGGAGGGTTATGATCCCTTATTTTTAGATCATAACCGCGCTGATAAAAGGAAGAAGAAGAATTGATAGTTTTCGTGGTAACTGGTAACACTGGTTTTGTAATGAGGCTGGGGTTGGTATTGCTTTAATTTGTTTGCTAATGTATTTTTAAAGGCCTATTGACTTGAATGGTTATCAGTCGTGCGAAGAAGTCCAGTAAACATACTACAGGGTGACGCGTGATAATTCTCGGTGCCAAAAAAAGCGATTTATTATTAATACTTTTGGTGTAATTTTATGAAATACTATATTGTAGTTAATAACAAGAAAGTAAAGTGGAACGATGTAGTTCATTTTTACTTGTAGGGCAAAAATCGTTCATTCAGATTGGCTCCTAAATTGACAAATGAACACATTTTTCCAAATGATTTAAAATATTCGGCTGAGGTTTGCTGCGCAAACATTAACTGCAATAGTTTCAGCTGGTATTTATACTCTTGTCAGTGAATGTGCTGCATCTTCAACCACTATTAATACTGCCGAAATAATTGGGATATTAGACGATTTATACGACATGTTCAATTCTTCTTAATTTAAAGAACTCAAAAAATCCAGAAGGCCATTTTTGGAAATGAAGAACTAATGAATTTCTTAGGCGAAACGAATATTTGTTTGCAATTTTTTTTTAATTTTTTGATAAGTCTGCCAATATAACTAAAAAGATGCGATTTTTAAGAGGATGGCAGCAGAATATAAATGCTCTTATTGGTATTTCAAGCGACTTAAGGGCAGATGGTATTCAGTTCCCTTTAACCAGATACGTCAACCAAAATTATATAGAAAACACCTTTGCTGTTTTACGCAACCGAAGAGGAAATAATAAGTTGCTGACTCGGTTTCAATTAATTTGTTCGTTTAAAAGATATTTTTCAGCAAAGCCCATGGAGGATATAACCCATGGAAACTGCAAGCCAACTTCAAATTTAGAGCTTCCCAACCACCAAAAAAGAAGGTGATCACAAAGTGATTGACTTTTTCAAAACCGAATCTGAACATAAAATTGTTGATTTCGGTAGTGAAATGAGTTTTACTATTTTGCAGGCTACATTTAAAAAAACTACCGGCAAAAATATAAGTGTGAATTGAAATTACTCGTAAGTCAGCAACCTAGCGTTTCCTCCTCTATATATCTTCTTCTTATTCCTTATATCCGTTCTTATTCTTATATCCGTTTACTTCTCGTGGCTGTGTGACTTGCTGATAAGCATTGATAAAGAAAACGTGGAGAGTGTTCCTACTCATTGTATGGATATACTGTGGTTGCGAGAAGCCTAAGCCACCCATGGGCTGTTGTGCCGAATATGTATGTACGTATGTAAGCGAACAAATGGCTTTTGTTATATAAGGAACGTTAAATTCTTTTGACTTTCGTTTAACGAAACCGTACACTTTTGGAGCACACCATGTCGATTTGTTGGTTAAAAGTAAGGTGGTTATTAATGAGTATACTTAAGTCCTTCATTCCGACACTTCTTACGAGTTTATGTCCGACAGTATTGTAATCAAACAAAGATTTTTTTTTAAAACGAGATAACATTAAATTTAACAATATTAAGGACCTTTCCATTGTACTTACACCACATAATAAGAGTATATGTGTTTTGTTGTAACTTATTATATATCTACAAGCTGATAATAGTAAAGGCAGGTCATTAATAAATACAACAAATAAGATTGTGCCAATATGACTACCCTGGGGGTGCATTAGATGTCACATTTATTGGACGAGAGCTCACTCACTCAGTCACTTTTTTTTCTAATTTATCTCTTGCTAAAGATTTTGTCGTCGAAGTTTCCCTTCGAATAAAAAATTAATTTCAGCGGAAAACCCACATCCCCAAGTGCAAATTCTTCAAAATAATAACCAATCTACCCCCTAGTCGGTCTGAATTACATGAAAAACAATTGAAAAAACAACAAAAATGGGCCTCTTCGGACAGTCGACACCGTTTGATGCTGACACTGAGAAAGCAACAAGTGAAAAGAACACCAACGAGGACTGGACCCTGATATTAGATGTGTGCGACAAGGTCACGTCGAATCCAAGAAATGCCAAAGAATGTTTGAAGGCGATCATGAAAAGCATGGGACATACTGATCCATATGTCGTAATTCAAGCAGTAACACTTTTAGATGCTCGTTTCAATAATTGTGGCAAACCGTTTCATTTGGAAGTCGCTTCAAGGAAATTCGAGAATGAATTCAGGCGTTTGGTGTCAAAGGCACAACCACAAGTTGCATTGAAAATGCGACAACTTATTAAGAACTGGGCAGAGAACGACTTTAAAGCGGATCCGCAATTGAATCTGATTCCATCGCTTTATCAGAAGTTAAAAAGCAAAGGATATGGTTTTTCCGATACATCACAGAAAGCACCAAATCTGCTTCTCCTATTGCACCATTGAAAGATCCAAATGCTGTAAGCAGCCAACAAGAGGAGGAAGACATTGCTAAGGCAATTGAGCTATCTCTGAAAGAGGCAAAGAGTAGTCCCAAGAAGAAAACAGGAACTTCGACGACTTATCCATCATTGTATCCAGCATTCACTGGATCGTCGGGTTCCTTCGGCAGCATAACATCAGGTACATCTACAACACCTCAATCAGAACCACAAAAAGTACGTGCTCTCTATGACTTTGAAGCTGCCGAATTAAACGAACTAACTTTCGTAGCTGGAGAGTTAATACACGTTCTCGACGATAGTGATCCCAACTGGTGGAAGGGCTACAACCAATGTGGTGAGGGTCTCTTTCCATCGAATTTTGTTACGGCTGACTTAAGTGTCGAACCGGAACGTCTTGATATTAATCAGAAATCCAAGAAGACCGTACAATGCGAAGACGAATCGAACATCAAAACTGAAGATCAAAAGGCTGAGGAGAGCAACTATGTTGTGGAAATTGATGAACAGAAAGTCGATCGCTTGTTGCATTTGTTGCACGAAGCTAATCCCGAGGACTCATCTCAGGATACTGATGAAATGTTGCGGCTCAAGCAGGAGGTACATCAAATGGGCCCTCTCATTGATGCCGAGTTGGAACGCGTAGATCGTAAACATGCCCAGCTAACGCAGGTGTCAAGTGACTTGGTGGACGTTTTTAATTTGTATCCTACGCTTATGCGTGATGATCGAGCGGCATTCTCATCGGCTGGTGGGTATATGCCACCGATGAGTTATAATCCACAGCAGATGTATGGCCCAAAACCTGGACCTTACCCTCCATTTATGCCACCACAGCAGCAAAACTATCATCTTCCTCAACAGTATCCGCCGATGAGTATGCAGTCAATGCCACAGCAGCCCAACTCACGGCCTCCATCAAGTACTGCGGGTCATATGCCTGTCGTAAGCAGTAGTGCTCCAGGTGCTGGTGGCGTTAATCAAATGATATATAGTCCTCACATGCAGCACGCGACTCAGCTACTCCAACAGCAACAAATGATTCCGGTCTAGTTTTAAAACGGTCGCTTGAATTCACCCCAGCAAAAGGGTCAGCCAGCTGCTCCTCCACCACAGTTCTCGGTCAATAACAACTCATAACCTAATCCACAACAACCCTATACTACACCACAGCATCAACAGCCACAACAGACAACCCAAAACTTTCCTCAACATCCACTACCGGCTCAGTCCCAACAAACAATGGCACCGCATCCAATGATGCAGCAACAGCAACAACATCTCCAACACACACTCCCCACCAGTGGGCCACATTCAAGTCCAGTGCCAGCACAAGTTCCCGGCCAATACCTACCACCGCAGCAAGCGTTTCTAATGCGCCAGTGCCCTATTCCAAACGGTGGTGGCGGCGGCGGCTATGCTCCACCGACCGTGTCTACATCCTCTGCCGGTGCACCTCCACTCGACATGATGTGCAATCAGCAACTACCAGGCGGACTTATGTATGACATCCGCGATGGCCCAGCAAATCAATCAATCAATCAATCAACCTGTGACACAGAACTTCCTCGTCCAAAACGAGGCCAAGACTAACATTCCTGTATTCCATCAGCAGCGGTAAAACTGCCCAGCACGCTGGTAAGCTTTATTATAATTTTCTTAATTTGCATAATGGTATAACAGTATTAAAACACGTATAAACAAATATTATATATTGTACGCAGATATTCGATCCGTGTATATCGGGATTCCACAGAGACGCACAAAATGCGTTCTATTCGACAAATAAGATTAAAGCCACTTCAACAAACACCAATGAACATCATACTTATTTTATTTGAAAATGAGCAATTTGGTCAACCTTATCGAATGCTTTACTGCAATCTTTATAAATAGCGTCAATTTGGTAACCCTCTTCCTCCTCTAAAAGAATATGTGAAGTGTAGTCCGTCAAATTTGTTACTGTGGATCTACTCTTGAAAAACCCATGCTGATAAACATTTTTTACAGATTTCAGAGCCAAGAATACCTTATTGATAACATTTTTTTTTTTTCAAAAGCTTGGGAATTGTGTATATAATTGCAATACCCCGGTAATATGTATGTTCAATCTTTTAAATATTGGAGTCAGGAAAGATTCTCATCATATGAGTGGGAAATCTCCACACGAGAGCTATTGATTTAATAACTCAAGGAGAGGTTTCGCAATACTTTCCGAAGTTGTTTTTAAAAATATTGCGAGAATATCATTTGCGCCACTGCCTTTATGGATGTTTAAGGCTTTAAGTTGCTTTATTAGCTCTGGTAGACTGATTGACATTTTATTAAAGTTTATAGAATCTCAATCAATATGATTAACATTGTTCATTATTAAATGTAATAGGAATGGAGTACACAGATTAAAAACACAAAGCAAATAAGTCGACGTTTTCATTAGAGTAAGAACAAAACCTTTTGTAAAGATGCGTTGTGGAGAGAAAATGAACAACTTAACGGTTAAAATTAATGAATTTGTAGAAGTGGCAAGGATTACTCTGATAAAATCTGATAAACTTTTTCCATCTCAAACCGAGTTTCTCTATAGAGGGGTTTTATGATAGAGATCATTTATGGAGAAACTCATACTGCAAACAGTTTTTAAAATAGAACCTCTTTGTTAATATTATCAAACGCAGTCTTCTGATCAATAATAAATGCATAAAGATTCTTTCCTTGACTGCTTTACAGCTGGGAAGGCAAGGAAGATTGTAACTATAGATCTGGTCAACGGTAGAATAGTTGTTACGATATGCCCACTACTTAAATAACACTTTACCTCACTCCAGGCGGTGTGTCGTAAGTTTGTATAAGATTGTCATAAATCGTGTGTACAGTACGTCTAGAAAAATTCTGCGATATTTAGATATAATATTATCATTGTCTTTTCTGAATATTTATTATGATATTATAAAAGAATTAGGAATTGTTTCCGTTTCAATTATAGGCATTGCTATGCAGTTTTACGAAATTCGTAAAAGACGCGATGGCTATCATTATTTTTTCCATGTTACAATATTTCTATTTCATGAATAAATGTTGAAATATGTGCTCTGGAGACGGGAGGTATGAACGTATTAGTATGAACAGTGACACTCGTATACAAATGGTTTAGTGTAGAGAGCATTTTCACGAAACTCTTTGGCGCGTTTACTTCAATCTCTGGGAGAAGTACCCGCTGAAAGTTTATTTGGAATACGCTGGTAACTCACGCTTCTTCAACTTTCACAAGGTTTTGTACTTTCTGTTCGGGACGATATATTTTTGTATGTACTGATCTTTTGATTCTATCTATGTTGAAAAAATATAATGGAAACTAAACACTAGGGAGTTCTCATTCACTCTAAAATCTTAAAATTAACTTCAAATACTCCATCCTCCGTCGCCTCCACAATTTATTAGTGTAGTTCTGGCGACGTGTCTATAAAGCTCGAATCCCATTAGCATCATCGGATATGCAGAGGGGTATGCTAGGCCCATTTTAGATACCCAAGAAGTGAGCCGGTGTCAAGGGTTCTGCATCCGACGGATCTCTGCACACTTAGGTTAAAGGACGTGAATTGACCACCCCTTCGTTTTCAATTAAAAGGGTCCTCAACTGCTCGGAAGTGAGTTTAGCCACCTTCAAAACATTTTTTATAATTCTGATGAGACGTTCCCGACACAAATTCGGAAAAACAATAAATCCAATAAAAATCTTTCAAAGGTATTCGAAAAAGAAAGTTATGTGTATTGCATAGCATGTGTATTTTTTGTTAAAAAAGCTGAAGCAGCCGGAACAAGGTATTTGATAGATTTTAAATCCATTTTCATGCAAATACCGTGCAGGTAGAAGTACGTATGACTCAGTCGTACCCTTTATTTCTCCATTACTATCCTATATTTAGTTTAGAGAAGTTGAGTCAAGGTTACTGTGCACGATCGTAGTACAGCGTGTTTGATATCTTAGGTATAACTGTGATCTTCAATTATTAGCAATGTTATACCTGCCTAAAGCATATGTATGGCCCAAAGGGAGACAGAATATAAAGCTAACTACTTATTGAATCCTTGCTATACAGGTGTGCATATCCATACAGCTCTTATGAGATCAATCAAATACCCAAAAGCATTCGGCATTATCTTATAAAGTGCAGGATAAAATCATTGTTTAACCCTATTCCAGTAATGTAGGTAATACAATTGGGACTTGTAAAGAATGCAAAATTACCTAGGGAACTAAATTTGCATGTACAAATTGTATAATACAAAGGAATTTAAGCGAACGTAACATTCTGAGGATTTTTTCCTTTATTTCATAATCTTGTGGGAATTTTCAGTATATCAACAAGAATATTTAGGGGAACACAAAAAGGTACTTGAAGGGAATTTAAATTCCATGCGTACATGGTAAGTAAGAAGGGTGGTTTTTTCATTTATTCATTTAAATGGGCCGATGAATTTGGAGCCTCTCCTGATTTTGTGATCTAGAAAGAATGTTTCATCTTGCAGTAAAATAATTTGAAATTTGTATGGTTGCATGATATGCAGACGATGTGTACCTACGCATAAATTAATTAACGTGTATTTTCTACCGCGTGCGTTCTCTATAAGTATTTTTTTGACATTTAAAGGGCAGCAAATATGAATGAAGTAGTGGCTTACTGGAAGGAGAAATGACAAATTTGTACATATATGTGTGACCAAACTCGAACTTTCGTCGGAGTGATACTAACGAAAGTAATACACCTGTCATTCGATAAACGTATTGAGAGTTTCATCTGCTGTGCCCACATTTATCTTCCTGTTGTAGATAGACGCTAGCTGCTCTAAGAATTCGTTCGTATCGTTCGATATTTATGAAAAACTCATAAGTAATTCGGTCTTCACCTGGTGCCTTGTTCACCTTTACTTTTTTAATATGTATAAACTATTTCTTCTATCGACACTTCCTTTCTCAACTGTTGGTCTTGCGTATTGAAATTGATTCTCTAATTGAGCTGGATTTAAAAGCGAGCTAAAATATGATCTAAATTCGTGAGCGGAAACCTGAGGGCACCTTTGATAGCTCTGATTTCGAATCTATTTCGCCAATATCAAGCATTCTTTTCAATCGCTTGTCATTCCCAGTTGAAATTCTAATTGGTTAAGGTATTATGTTTATATATTATATAAATAAACAAATAAATAAATAAATAAATAATAAATAAATAAATAAAAGAATAAATAAATAAATAGGTAAATAAATAATAAATAAGTAAGGGAATAAATAAATACATAAACAATTAATAAATGCATACAGAAATTAATAAATAGACATAATCTGGAACATATAAGTATTGAAACATAAATTTTGACAGTTTACATATATACAAGTATAACAAATTTAAGTAAATAAATCATTTACTAAGCGATTATCAGCAAAAACACATTTATTTTTAAATTTCATCATAAGCTTTTGAATTCTCGCAGATATCAGTTCAACATTCGCTCTTTTATGAAGATTCAAAGTTGAGTGGTGCCATGAAAGGTCAAGCATCATTTTGAGGAGTTTATTTTGCGACACTTGTAATTTTTAAATGTGGCAATGTGCACAGTTTCCCCATACCGGACATCCATACAGGTGTAACGCTTGGAAAACTACTTTGTGTATGATAAGTTTGTTTTCGTTCGATAGGGCTGATTTTCTGTTTATGAAGGGGCATAACATCTTTGTTGCTATATTAACTTTTTGTAAAGTTCTAGATATATGTTCATTAAATGTTAACCTGGTATCTAGATGTATGCCTAGGTACTTAACACAATTGCTCCAGTTTATTGACGTTCCATTAATTTGCAATTGGCTGCTCGGAAGATAGCAAGGTTTTCTTTTTCGAGTAAAAAAGATGGCTTGCAATTTGTCTCCGTTCAGCTTAATCTTCCACTTATTGTAATAATTCTCTAATACTTCCATCGCATTACGAAGATTTGTCTCAACGTTGAGAGAAAATTCGTGAGCTGAAAGTATTGCAGTATTGTCTGCTTCGCAATTAACTAAAATTGGAAAATCGAACGTAAATAAATTGTACAAAACGGGACCAAGAACAGAACCTTGCGGGACACCTGACTGGAAAAAAATGATACTTGAGACGCTACTGTTGACAAGAACTTTAAAAGAACGACCTGACAAAAAACTTTGCACTAACCTGCATAAAAACGGAGGAAAGCCGTAATTAATCATTTTATATAACAGACCATCGCGCCAAGCAGAGTCGAAAGCTTTTTCAATGTCCAAAAGGACCATTCCTGTAGACTTACACGTAACCACTCGATTTTTGCAATAGTTTTATATGTGGGATATATATTTTTTTTGGCAATGGCGTAACAATCTCGTCCATGCTTTCACTATCCACATTATCATCATCCGGCTGACACTGCAAAGGACTCCAGTAATTAAATCTGGAGTCCTTGTGAGAATTATTACCGGGCATAATTATTCGAAACTTTTTATCCGAAGACAATTGGTTGTCCTCGGAATTAGGTGATCTACCACGTTTGTTAATTTTCGCAATTTACTCGCTTACAAAAGTTGGATAGAGACGTCATACGCAGATGAAAGCTCCGGATTGACTTCGCTATTTGACTTCCAGTTTTTCGAAATGTGTTAAGCCAGTTGGAAGCATTTTTCCTGGCTTCTTCACACTTAGTGTCGAGGCTTGGTATTGTAGCAATATTCTGGAGTTAATTTTTTTAATTAAGACGCTTAGATCTTTGAGTTCAATTGTATCTTTTTGTTGTTTAAGTATCCGAAAGGTGTTGCTTAGTGTATTTTGGTAAATCGTCTCCATTGTAGCTTAGAGATTAAGTTGTTTTTGTTCAAATTCATGTCATGAACAAAAAGTTTTGGAGTTAATATTATCGACGAGTGATCCGACCAAACTGCTTCACTTACAATAAAACTGCCCACATCCTACAACATTTCTTGGGAGATACATAGCACATACCTACATATTTCATTCAGCGATTCTCCTAAATTGGAGACAAATGTTAAACTGTCCTCTTTATCTCCTTCCGTATTGCCATTTAGAATTATAAGTCCACTGTCGGAGCAAAAATCTAATACCTCGTTGACGATATTGCCTTGATTAATAGAAACCTTCTATATCCCGTTGTAACTCACCAATTCTAACATTTAAGTCTCCGATGACAATTGGATTGAGTACGCTGTTTTTAGAAACAAAGTGTTTTACAGTACCAAATTCTTCTCTCCAGTTCGCACCCCTTAGATATAAAGGTATTATAGTCACTATTTTCTGGTCAATGCTCAGTATGATAATGTCTACTCCATCACTGTGAACGAATTCGCGTTTTATGCCCTTCTTAACCAGATCTCATTTTATTCCGTAAACGCAAGCGAATATCGCTTTATCAAATCTACTGATTCTAGTCGCCGGACTCCAGTATTGCGTGATTTGCAATTGAAAATAACAAATCAGGTTGGTACGAGTAGGTGGCTTATTTTTGGAAAAAACACGTTAGATATAAAAATCTTTCGCCATTTTTATCCAAGACCTTCACAAAATTCTTCATTAAGCCAAGCTTAATGTGTAGCAGCGGAAGAATGACGCTTTGTGCGGTGAAGAGAAGAGTATATTTTACATTATATAAATATTTTCTTCTTTTTGGCCATTCCCTAATGTTATAGTGGTCACTTGTAGCTCTGCTTTCCCACAAACGAAGAAAACGGCAATATTTTGTGAAACTTTCCTGCAGTCCAAGTAGCACAGCTACAACTTTTAGGTCAGCACAAACCTATTTGACGAGGTTAGACATTTACGACACCGACGTTTCACTTTTCTCCGTAATACCATATATGAATGCAATGTCTTCTCACTTGTTAAAATTAACTTAATAACAATAAGCAACTATTTTGACAACACAAAACGTTATTATTATAATTGCAAATACTGTTAATTGGATAACCAAAACTTTGAACCCAAGTGATTCATAACCAACTTAAAATGAGTGTACGAGGAAAACATTTTACGTCATAACTGAAAAATACGTCTTAGAATATCGTTATCTTTGGAGAATTTACTAGCTTTAATGTGTAAAATTCAAAATAAGTGATATCATTAATATTAGAAAAACCGTGTTACACTGTGCAATACTTCAAAGAAAAAAGATTTTGTAAAAATGAAGAGGAATTAACATATCCTCATGTCGCTATCTCATTAAAAGATTGACCATTATACATTTTTACCATTCAAGGTACAATTGAAAAGAAACAGAATGTGTTTACATAAAACAGAGCACATATAATAATGTTGTTTTGACAATATGCAACATGTAAACTATCTAAACATTAGGAGTAAGTATGCATAAATATGCAACATGTAAACTATCTAAACATTAGGAGTAAGTACTGCAATTAGTAATTGTTTATTTAAGTAGAAGTAAAAACTTATATTCCCCATAATCGAGCCCTTAAAGACAGAGAAAATGTATTTTTAAGAAATATCTTATATAATCAAAGTATATTCCTGTATGATCTAACCAAAATGATCAAACTCCTTATAAAAGCAATGAAATATGTTTCCTTTTTTTACTTTTGTAAGTGATTTAATAGGAATGTACACTTTAAATCTAAGATGAATTCATGGAAATAATATTTAAAATATAAATAGCTGACCTAGTAGTTGAGATTAAACTCGAATTTTTGTGCAGCAAAAGTTCATTCTTATGAAAAGAAAACTTCGTGACTTTTATTTACAATAACTAGTTCTTTCAATTATTAAAACAAAATAAATTGAGAACATAGGTGTTGATATACCTTTTACTAACGTGTTTATTTCCCTGGTGCCCGTGTTTCAGCACAGAAGCGTTTCGATCTTAATTGTGTTTTACGCAAATTAGTTAGTTTCATTGACATTTTTTTAGTGATTTAAATTGTAGGCATGGGACCTGAACTTGTCTGTAAGGGGATTTAATTGGAAATATCTTTGCTTACCTGCATTCTAGATACCTATTTTACCTATGCCATCAAACCCGTCAACTCTAGATTTGTTTCTCACGAATACGCAAAAGCTTTTAGCCAACTTATCGGGATAAATGATCTAAGCCCTGTTCATTTTACTGTTAAATGTAGTATTGTTCTGTCACCTAAGCAGACAATCAATTAAGTTTTCGACAATCGAAATACTGATTGGGATAGTTTAATTGGCAAAATGCGTTTTAAATTGAGGAATTACCAGGAAATATTACCTAATGAAATTAACTAAAACCAAATAGACGAAGCTGTGAGTTATTTTACATGTTCGGTACTTGATTGTATTGACCAATCAGTACCCAAAAAAAGTCAATCGATGGAATAGCACAAGTTTACTCCCATATCATATCGTGGATAAAGGCACTAATTTCAAGTTAGGAAATTATGACAGATCCAGATGGATAAGAACCAGAATCAATATTTATTTGACCGAAACAAAAGCTTTAACGGCAACCATAAAGACACTAATTTCGAGTTTTAGAAACAAATTTTGGAATAGAAAACTGTAAAGTCTAGACAAATGCATTATGTGCCTAGGCCTACCTTCTCGCAACCACTAGTGTTGCGTGCGTTATATTTTTCGTACGAGTGTAAGGGACATACAGTTTTATGTGGTATCCGAATGGAATTTTTTTGTTTTTGAGAAGCTTTTTCTACGACGTCGAAATTGTTAAGTTTGAATTTCCTAGACACGCGTATTCCCCTTTTTGATTTGAGAAAAGTTTTTAAGTGTATGTATCATCTTTCATTTATGTTTGGCATGTACATTTTAAATTATGTTGCAAAATTTCTTTAATATTTCTAAAGATTAATGTCTTAAAACGATTCGGCAGATAAGAACATAGGCAAATGCCACCAAAACGTGTAGAGCGCGGAAAAAAAGAAGCAGCAAATCGATCACACTTGAAACTAAAACAGATATTGCACATCGTAATGAAGCAGGTGAAAAGATTTTTCAAATTTGTTCAGCATAAGGTCTTTCAAAATCCACTGTTCAAACAATACAAGATAATAAGATAAATTCAAGGCGCTTATACATTCTTACTTACTTACTTAGGTGGCGCTACAGTTCGGGGTGAACCTGGGCCTCAACCAACAAGCCTCTCCATTTAGCTCGGTCTTTAGCTAATTGCCTCCAGTTGCGCACTCCAAGTTGGTCGAGGTCCCCTTGAACTTGTGCGTGCCACCTTCGGCGATGATTCCCTCTACTGCGTCGTCCCTCGGGGTTAGATTCGAAGACTCTGCGGGCCGGAGCGTTGGTATCCATTCGCTCTACATTTCCGAGCCATCTCAGACGTCTAATACGCAGTTTTTTGACCAGGTTGATGTCGCTGTACAGCTCGTATAGTTCGTGATTGAATCTTCTTCCCTAAAACCCGTCAACGCAGACGGGACCGAAAATCTTACGAAGAATTTTTCTCTCGAAGCGACCAAGGATATCTTCTTATACATTCTTATACATTCAGCTGCATCTCTAAGAATTTGTACAAAATTAACTCCAAAAAGAAGTGATATTATGGAAAATAGAAAAATTGCTCATCCTATGGATCGAAGACAACAAAACACGAAAAAATGAGAGGCGAAGCAGCAAGTGCCGATTCAGTTGCAGCTCTCGATTATTCGACCAATTTAAAAAAATCGTTGAAGAATAATTCTTTTTTAGCGATGATTGGTTCAAACATTGCAATTTTACTTAAATTAAATTAAAATTTAAAAATGAATGCTTCAAAGATCCAGGCTGGCGGTTTTTTTAGAAAAAGTAAAAATTACTTCTTACTAAATAAAAGACTAGTATTAAATGATATACAAACGGATTGGAAATCAAGTGCTAAGGGTCTTGGGGAACACCAAGACAAATCAATAACGTTTAGTCTTTATATCCAGGAAACCATTAGAAATTCATAATGTTTTATGAATCACCCGTTTGGGGCAATTATACAAAAAGGCATCTCGATAGATTACAGGTAGAACAAAACAAGCTTTTGAAGATGATTTTAAACTTGCCTTAGCATGTTCCGACTGAATATGCGATCTCAAAAGTTGAAAATGTCTACTACATCAAACAAATACATAATTCCCATATTCGTTATTATTTCTTTATCATATTTTTCAATATTATTTATTATTATGAATTATTTATGTTACACATTTATTTATTTATTTGTTTATTAAATTTTGCTCATCTATTGAAGCCTATTTATCAATTATTTATTTATTATATATATATTTTTTTTAATGAAGGTGAAAATCTCGAAAGACACTGTGGGGCTAGAAACCCAGAGTAGTGTGGGACTCTAACCGCACTAAAAACACCCTCCTTAATCATGACCAATCAGAGAAAGATCGACAAATGATTTTAATTTCAACGTTCAGTTGCGTTTGAGAAAGTATTATAAATTAAATTCGGGTTCTCCTAATTGTCAAATTGTAAGTACGTGAAGTTTAGTTCTTCTTAATCTACGAATGTTATTGTAACGTGTATTGACTACACGTTAATTATTTAGGAATTAGAAAATGCGTACTATTTAAAGTTAAGCGACTTTATTAAACTTTATAAATTTTACTCTGTACACGTATGAACTTAAGTGTTCTGTGGTTGGAGCTCAACTAACTTTACATTCTGTATGTTTGATCATAATAATCGTTAGGGTCACAATAGTCCAATAAAGTTCACAATAGGAAACAATATGATAAATAAGTATTTATATTACACGCCTTTTTTTTTTTTTTTTAAATTTTAACTTCGGTTAACATTAACATCTACTAGAGAGCTATTCATCTATATATTCACCATAGCGGGCGGGTGGTGCACTAACACGACCACTCCGAGTCACATATGGTGTGGAACCTACACCTGGTACCTCGGCAACGTCTACGCCTTAATCAGGTGGGAAGCTGTCGCGATCAACTGCATCGTGAACTCCTGATGAGTTCGGTCTTTCACTTGATCGTTCGGCTTCATCTGATTTACTGCTTTCCGCTGACACAGCATTGTTGTTACAATTTTCACTCAATCCAACAATTACAGCACGACTGCTTTTCCTCCTTTGTGGTACAATATTGACTTCCTTAAATTTATTGTCTTCTGTATTCACATTGTTAGCAATATGATCCTCAAATAGCAGATCACTTGCTTTAATTCATTTTTTCTTGTCTTAGCTAAGAATCTGCGATTTCTTCGAAAATAACAACCAAAGTTGTCTAATATAATATACGACCTATCATTAACATTAACAACGATTTTCCCATAATGCCACTCCTTTCCATTTTTCTTAAAAATAACTTGGTCACCCACACTCAATATTGGCAAGGATCTCGCCGTCCGATCATAATAATACTTTTGCTTTTCCCTTTTTCTTTGAATTTTTTCCTGGATATCGACCTCACTCATGTCCCTTCGACGCAACAATTGACTCGCTACTGGTAATCTTGTCGTAATTTGGCGGCCAAAGAACAACTGCGCCGGTGACAGTTTCATACTGGCGACTTGCGTGGTGTTATACTCGAGAACTCTATATTGAAAACGATCGACTTCGCCTCATCGATCGTGCCTCATAACATCGTCTGATAAGATTTTTCGCAACCACCTCATTTTATCTACTCCGTCAGTATTAGAGTCTAATATAAAAGCATTACAATTTCTACTTAACAAACTAATATTTCCATCAACTTGCTCTAACTTACTATACTTATCTTCGTCATTCCAGCTGAGACTGTTCGCCTGCTTTTTATTGTTGTTGTTGTTGTCATGTCTTGCATTTCCATGTAGATTTCCGGCTAATTGTTGTTGCTGTTGTTGTCCATCCAATTTTGCTTTTCCTTTGTGCTTACAGAATTTCGCGAAATGACTCTTTTTTCCACAATATGAACAAATGATGTCATTCGCCTTGCAAAAACTCAAATGAGATGGTGTGAATGGTGCGCCACAATTAAAGCAATGGCGAGACACAGCGCTGCATGTTGCGTTCTTTGTATCCAAGATTGCATTCACACTTGACGTATTGGTCTGTCCATCCAGCAGATTTTTATTTGCATTTGCCGCTTAGTAGATTTTACACGTCTCAATCACCTTTTTTAATGGATCATCCTTCCCGTCCAACAGTTTTAATTGTATTTTTCTTTTACGTACTCCAATGATGATTCTATCACGCAGCATACGATGTTCATACGTCGTACCACACTTACAGTTGTACTCGCAAAAACGCAGTTGTGTGCGTAGTTCCGTTTCGAAATCAGCGAATGATTGGTTATCCTTTTGCACAATTTTGTTGTATTTGTATGATTCCATGGCAATGTTTTTCCTTGGAATGCAATAATCATCGAATGCTTTTAAAACGGTTTCGAGCGTGATTGCAGTTTGTGCCTCTTCTTCGACGGTTTTTTCCAGTTCACTGTCGTCACATTGTCTTTCCTCTTGTTCTCTTTGCCCCTCTTCTTTGTTCAAGTTTTGATTTTCCGTTTGATTTGCTACCCCAAACATGCGGTCCACTGTCCCATCGTTCGGATATAAGGTGTTGTAGATATTTCCTGCGTCGGATCCAATTAACCACAGAAATGTTGCGATCTTTTGTTGCTCCGGTTCTTTCATTTTATTATTCGCGATCATGTAGACTATAAACGTGCGTTTCCATGTTGTCCATTCCTTTGCCAAATTTGTGCAATCCAATGATTGCGGCAAGCGATCATTCGATGATGTCATTGTTTTCCTTTTGCTTTCCTGTTCCCTTTGTGCTTTCCTCGTTCGTTTTCCATTTTACAAGTGTGTTTCTGACTGTTTTATTTATTGTGTTTACTTCTGACACCATGTAACGTGTATTGAATACACGTTAATTATTTAGGAATTAGAAAATGCGTACTATTTAAAGTTAAGCGACTTTATTAAACTTTATAAATTTAATATAATAAATAAGTATTTATATTACAGTTATATCGTACATTTAAGACGTCTTCTATTTCAGGATTAATATGCATCTGCAGACGCTCGTTGTGATGGATTCCGTTCTTTTTAATTGCTTACGTCACATGATCAATCTGCAAATCACGATGCAAGTCATCATTTCTAATATTCCCCGAAGGACTTTGTTTTGAAATGTTTGTATTATTTGTAGATTTGTTTTCTTTGTACAACCCGATAATTGGATACGATACGTCAAAAACAGGTTTTAGTATCTGATTATATATATATTAAGATTTTATTCTCAATAGACACTTCTGAATTATATCCTAACAACCAATGAAGTTTTCTATATCTGATATTTAGCTCTTCTACTTCCTTTTTCACATGTTCCTTCCATTTCAGTTTAGCATCCAGATTCATACCCAGATACTTAGCTGTGTTAGAATAAGGAACTACTTGATTATTAATAACAACAGGAAGATTTGTTATTTATTTGTTTGTAAAATTGATATGAGTGGACTTTGACTCATTAATTCGGCATCGTTGCGTCAAATCATATATCTCGTTAACTGTATTTTGAAGCTTTTCAGTTGCTTTAGCTACGCATCCATCAGATGATAGAAGAGCAGTGATTTTAGATTAGATGATTTTTTAGATTAGATTCGATTTTTATTAATGTACTTCATATTTAAACATAATTTTAACAAAAATCAATTAGCTTGGCTTTGCCGTCTGCCAGATTGGCAACAATTATATAAATACATAAAATAGCAATTAATTAAATTATAAATTTTCGTTGATTATTCCAAGACGATACTTTAGTGCGACTTTGCAGTACTGAAATAGTTTTGCTACGTTTATTTCGTTAAGAATTGTTAACACTTGTTCCGTCGCCAGAATATCACTTCCGAAAATATATCTCCTCGTTTCTTTTAATACTGGACACTTTCCAACGAAATGTATAACGTCTTCCCTCTCCGCCAAGTTACACAAGCTGCACAGTATTGGTAGGTCATCTCTGTGCGGAATATAATTAAGCTTAAGAAGCTCTCCCCGCAGCTTAAACACAGTCGATATTTCCTCAATGCTGTTTTCATCACGGAAGTAATTATTCTCCTGCAAGTTATGACCTAAACGGCTATAGGTTATTCTATGTAGCGACGCCGTCGCCTGCTCTACGTATCCTGCTCGAAGCCGCTCGTCCACACTTGCAATAATTTGGTAAAGTTGACGTTTCCAACACCTGCTGTCATCGAGGTTTAACCCAATTCCACAGCTACTAGCAAGTTCCAGCCACTCACTGTACCACCCCGTCTTGGACCGCATGGCTTGCATTGCCGCTTTTTTCGGCAATCGGGTATCTGACATCTTCAAGACCTTTAAAATGTAATCTACATGTAATTTTAGCGTTTTTATGAAGAGCGGAGATAAACCTGTTTCCAACATTATCATATAATTTGGGGTGTTAGGTGGCAGATGGAATGTTCTTTTTATATAATAACGTAGCAGTTTCTCCACATTCTCGTACTTCCTTACTCCCCAAACTTGCGCAGCATAAAATAGTATGGATTCAGAGACTGACATAAATACCTTATATTTGCTACTGTGGGCAATGTGTTTGTTGTTGAGACAATTCTTCCAAACCGTGTTGATGGCCGTTTTGGATTTGCTTAATTTTTCCTCTAGGTGTCTCCCCATATCAAGGTTTCTAGTGAAATAAACGCCAAGATACTTATATTCATTCACAACTTCTATATATTCGCCGTTGTAATGCCATTTCTCATTCCCACTGCGTTTTCCTCCACCTCTTTTAAAGATCATGATTTTCGACTTATTTAGATTAACTATCAGGTTCCACAGCTTACAATACTCATATAGTCTATTAATCATTAGTTGCAGTGATTCAGGTGAGTGCGCTAGTAGCACTATATCATCAGCAAACAGTAATGCTTTGATCAGCAGTCCTGCGTACTCAACACCTCCTGGTAGAATTTCAACCATATCCTCGATGTATAGAGCAAATAAGCTTGGACTCAAGGAACATCCCTGTCTAACACCCGACCACGTACGAAACCATGCTGACAACTCCACACCATTCCACACCGCTGCCTTAGTATCTGCATACAGGTTTTGGATAATTCGCCCAAATTTCATCGACATGCCCATCCTGTACAGCTTATAAAAAAGAGCTTTTCTTTCCACAGTGTCGAAAGCAGATTT
The DNA here is from genome assembly GCA_945910035.1 of Brachypalpus laphriformis. Classification (NCBI taxonomy): domain Eukaryota; kingdom Metazoa; phylum Arthropoda; class Insecta; order Diptera; family Syrphidae; genus Brachypalpus; species Brachypalpus laphriformis. Next base: position 226,988,516 of record OX246753.1, on the reverse strand, counting down.
AAAATCGACAAAGAACGCATAAAGTTTTTTACCTCTTCCAATAAAGGATTCCGCAATGCTCCTCAAGACAAAGATATGATCAATAGTGGAATATCCCGACCTGAACCCCGCTTGGTTTTCTTTAATTAGCTTATTCTCTCTTATCCATTCCGTTAGTCGACCCTGTAGAATTGTTGTAAATATTTTATAAGATGCATTTAAAAAGGAAATTCCTCTGTAATTTGCCGGATCCGCTGCACATCCCTTTTTATAAATTGGAAAAATGACTGCTTCCTTAAAACGGTTAGGAATTACTCCACTGTCAAAGATCTTATTAAATATTGTCACGAGGTTCTTATGCAATTCCTCATTGCCATATTTATAAAACTCGGAAGGTATGCCGTCAGATCCTGCAGCTTTACCATCCTTTAAAATATTAAGCGCTCCAATGACCTCTTCGTACGACATCTCCCTGTCTAGGATATTATTTTGAAAACCGGGCGTAGCGTAGTGAAAGCTTAACGTACTAGGGGACGGGTTTAAAAGTGCATTAAAATGATCAAAAAGGGCATTGGAACTTAGCTTGGGATTGATTATAAAATTACAGCCATTTAGTTTTTTTGCCGATTTCCAAAATTCTGTAGAATTTCTGCAATTTACCAAACTTCGAGCAAGCGATTCATAATAATTATTTCGCTTTTCTTTCAATGTAACCTTGAATTCTCTATTTGCTTCCAAATACAAACTTTTCATCTCATCCTCGTTGTAATGCCGAAATAGCCTGAGCCATGCGAATGATATTTGCCTAGCCTTAAAGCAATCTTCATCAAACCACGGTTCTTTGAAATGCTTCTTCGTATATTTGGTATTCCGGTTGATGCGTATGTATAAGTCATTTATAACTCGTTCAATATTAGTGAGATTTTCATCTGGTTGCATTGGTAATTGCTCATACATTAGGGTCTTATACAAGGATTCCTTGGCGGCATTCCACACCAGTTTGGGCAAAAGGTTCATACCTTTTGCATCCTCATTTTCCACTACTCTGAGAATAAATGTGCTAACAACCGGGAGATGATCGGAATATGGCATTTGTTCCACTTCCATATCTATTATGTACGAGTTCCATTCACCTCTTATTAAACAGTAGTCGATAACGGACACGCCCTGTTTCCCAACAAATGTAAATTCGCCATTCCGATCACTGTCGCTAGTCCCATTTAGAATTCTTAGCCCAAAAGAGTCACAGAAATCCAAAAGCTTTCTCCCTCTGGCATTACATTGCTTATCCTTTGACTGCCTACTTTTTCCAGTTCCTTTATTAACTGCTCCCTCTTCATTACCTATTCTTGCGTTCATGTCGCCGATTATCAATAAATTTTGGTTATCACAGCACGTAACCGCTTCCTGCAGCTTTCCAAAATCTCTATCCCAATGGTTGCAGTTAATATACGATGGGATAATACAGAACACATTATTATCGAACACCAATTTCACGTAGACTAAATCCTCAAATCTCCTGAACTCACATTTAATTCCTCTAATATCCCGTTTGTAGCCAAAGAAACAGCCTCCGCTAGCTCTGCCTCTCTCGTGTACTCTTTCTGCTGGTATCCACTCAAATAAGTAACTTAAAAATTTTCGCTCGAAATTGCAATAATCATTTTCCGTACTAAATGTTTCGTACAGAAAGACAAATTCAAATTGGTTAATATAATTAAAAAATTCATTAGAAAGTAATTTACTGTTTAAGCCTGATACATTGTAAGAAAGGATTTTAAAAAATTTCAACTTAAGACTTATACTACAGATATTAATATTATTTTTATTACGACAGACGGCATTACAACTAAAAATTATTTTGAGACACCACTTCACCAGTTCGTACAGTTGGAGAGGCACTGATGTTATTTCCATTTGTGTTTCCAGCTTGATCTTCAGCGTTTGACGTTGTTTCTGTCAGTGTGGAAATGTCATTAAACATGCGTAGAAGAACTGTCATTCCACATTCGGCCACTCCTTCACATCGAAGACTATTGCTGTGATCGTAGTAAAAATGTTTGTCTCATATTGTTAATCTTTGTCCGCGAACTTCCACTTTTATCCCTCTGTTTTTCTGTGTGATTTTGCTTTTAAGTGTAAGCAGGTTTGCCCTTCGTTGCCGTGACTTTTCGGTGTAATCCCTGTGCATAGTGACACCTGTACCGCGCAGTTTCGCTGTCGCATCCAAGATGCGTCCCACGTCGCCTTTGTTGTGCAGTCTCACAATGACGTTTTCTATGTTGTTTTTGGTTCTCATCGCCCGCGCGTCTTCAATCAATGAGGAATCCGCCGTTTTCAGCAGCCCTAAACATAATACCTTCGCCCTTTCGACCGCATCAACACCAGACTGCACTGGCATGTGCACCACCATGTTATTCTCGATAGCCCTCCTTTCCATTGACTCAACTTTACGCTCCAGCGCACTACACCGAACTTCCATTTGTTCTAATTGCTTCCGCAGTACAGTGTTGTGATTTTGTAATGCCTGCAATTCAGTCGAAATTCCTTCTATGTCAGCTTTAGTCGGCATATTCTTCAACCTGTCATCCAAAATAGATGCCATCGAACCCACGATCAGTTCTCTTAGTTCCAAAATTGACATATTTCCCACAGCATTACCGTCGTGATTATACGAAAAATCCGGCGAAGTCTCCGCTATACGCCTTTTGTTCGCTGGAACAGTTGCTGACGTGTTGTTGTTGCTTTTTGCCGGTGGAGTTCTTTGCATTTTGAGGCCTTTGTTCATCGGCATTTGGTTCGCTTTTTTTTTTTTTTTTTTTTTTTTTTTTTTTTTTTTTTTTTTAACACAGAAAAGTCTTAACTCACCAGATTTTTTGCAGCAGGGAATTCCTTTTAGTTTTGGATATGTTTTCTAGGGGTTTTCAGAATTTTTAAAAATTCGTATTTAAGGGAAAACACTTTAAACCTGGAGCTATTTTAGAACGTGTTGGCGTCAGAAGACCGCGTTGCCAATCTAGAAGAGCAGTGTCGTCTGCGAATGTGGCTATCATCGTGTCATTCGCATGTGGTATATCCCTAGTATATAATAAATATAAAGTGAGCCCTAGAACACTTCCATGTGGAACACCGGCTTATATTTCTTTAAGTTCAGAATACGCTGAACCAAAAGGAACTCTAAAGAATCTATTTGCTATATAAGATTTAAGTATCTCATATTTAATCATTATATTGTCTAGGTAAGTCCCTATGAAGTTTATACTCTAAACCCCTGTGCCAAAGTTTATAAAAAGCCTGTGCAACGTCTAAGAATATTGCTACAATCAAGATCACACGTTTCGCGCATTCCAGCGCAGTGATATTTGAACCCAAATTTAAATTTTCCCACTGAACATTATTTGAATACTAGCAGATACCCGCAACTTTGTCTGCGTAGTCGACAATAACTTTATGTGAGGCGCAGCCCCGTAACCAGTTGGAAAATATTGCACATGCGCTCGCAGCATAGAGAAAAGTAAAAAAAAATCAACATTTCTAAAATCTGGTTTTATTCAATTGTTTTAGTTTTTTTGTTATGTAAACTTATTTTTAAAATAATTGCACATTCCGATCTTTTGCACCATCGAATCGTCGTAATACGATCATTTTATCCACGCTCTGTACTTCATTATACTCAAACGCTAGAAATGTTAGGTCTCGCAATTGCTGACTGGACACTGACATTCGGTCGATAGTTAAAACTCGTGATAAAGACGAAAACGAAGCTTCGTTCACGGCTGTGCTGCAGGCAATAGTTTCAATGGCCTCTAACATTTGGTACACGGGTGGAGAAGCGATTTTAACTGAATTGAAAATTTGCAAAATTGCAAATTTGCCATTCGGCTTCCTGCTTTTGTCTGTCGAGATATGATTTCGCTGAAGAAACTTCACATTCTTCCGGTAACTTCATTATTTTGGAAAGACGTTGCAAGGACTTAAAATCCATTTCATGAACACATGATGGGGCGATTAAGATATCGCTGTCTTCTGTAAAACGCGTCGCCAACTCATTGACAACAACGTCAACACATTTGTAAAATACAGATCTCAGTGAATCTTGCTGACTGCCTATTGGTGGCCGTCCTCTACGCACAGGCTGTGTCAATTCTAGATGTTCTCGAATCGAATTGTTGCAGATACAATAGCTGATGCCGACACAATTGCCGATGCCGGTGTTATGGGGTTTTGATCACTCGGTGGTTGAGAGTGGATAGAAGAACAGACAAATCCCGACTCTAAATCGACTACCACCATTTTGGGATTATGCACAGTTATATGCAAAAAGATTTTACATTGTGCCCTTTTACCTGCGTTCGTGTCGGCTTCTGCATTTCTGCTTGGGAAAAATGTTTCCAATTTTGGCTGATTTGCGATTTTCGCTTTAAATCTCCTCGGCATGCTTTAGTGCTTTTTAATATACGTATTCATTTAGCTAAAATTACTGAACGGCAAACAATTACACCGATTGCACAAAGAAAACCTTAATTAATGGCGGTCAGCTTGACACTCCGCTCATTTTGACATTTGACATTTCATTCCTGTGCTTACTGCTCACACCCAAGGCCTGATCAGATGATACTGTGTGAATTGTATTGAAATTTGAAAGGTCTTAAGGCTTGTCTACACTAAAGAAACATTTTTATAAAAACTTTTAAGAAATAAAAATACAGTCAAATCTGGACATGCGAGAATATTTTTTCCTGGACATGCGCAATTGATCTTTGGACATGCGCAGCGGTCCATTCAATTCTAGATGTTCTCGAATCGAATTGTTGCAGATACAAAAGCTGATGCCGACACAACTGCCGGCGCCGGTGTTATGGGGTTTTGATCGCTGGTTGGTTGAGAGTGGATCGGAGAACAGACAGGCGCATCTGAAACGAAGGTGCCTTGTTCAAATCCTCCCTCTAAATCGACTAACACCATTTTGCGATTATGCACAGAAATATGCAAAAAGATTTTACAGTGTGCCCTTTTACCTGCGTTCGTGTCGGCTTCTGCATTTCTGCTTGGGAAAAATATTTCCAATTTCGGCTGATTTGCGATTTCCGCTTTAAATCTCCTCGGCATGCTTTAGTGTTTTTTAATATACGTATTCATTTAGCTAAAATTACTGAACGGCAAACAATTACACCAATTGCACAAAGAAAACCTTAATTAATGGCAGTCTGCTTGACACTTCGCTCATTTTGACATTTATCTACATTTCTGGACTTACACCAATATTTTTGAGAAATGACTTTCACCAGCATGACTTTAACGCCAAAATAGGAAAGGAGGACGTCTTTGGTAGGGCAGTCGGTAAGCATAGCCTACACGAGACCACGTCTGATAACGGACTAAGGCTAATTGATTTCGCTGTGGAGCGAAATGTCACCATAGCAAGCACATGGTTTCCTCATCTCGATATTCATAGCAGACATGACGGTCCAATGATCATGTAACGATCAACCAAGTTGATCATATTGCGATCGACGCAAGACATGCCTCCAGTATTCTGGATGTCCGGACCTTCCGAGCGGCCAACATAGACTCGGATCATTACCTTGTTGTAGCCAAGGTATGAATGCGGATATCCCAATCTGAGCAACAAAGAAGAATCACTGTGAGAAAATTTGACGTCGAAAAGCTACAATCGCAAGAGACCACCAGACTCTTCGCTGAACGCGTATCCCGAAATCTCTCAATCACCCCTATGCCGCCAGCATCAAGTGCCGAAGACCAGTGGCAACGCTGCCAACATGCCATCAGAAACGCCGCGACTGATGTGCTGGGTCTCGCTCGCCTACCACCGCGAAATCCCTGGTTTGACGAAGAATGCCGGCGAGTGCATGCAGCAAAACAAGAGGCATACAAAGCGGCGCTGCAAAGGAAGACGAGAGCTGCTCATGAGCTCTACGAGCAAAGAGGCGAGAAGAACATCGGCTTCTCCAAAGAAAAAGAAAGAGCATGAGAAGCGCGCGTTTGAGAATATCGAGTGTTTATACTCCAGGAACAACGTACGGAAGTTTTACCAAAAGGTAAAAAGAACGTGTCAGAGAAGCAATACCCGTATAGAAACCTGTAGAGATGAAAGTGGAAACCTCGTAGTAGAATCACAGTCGGTGCGGAGAATATGGAAAAACTACTTCTGCAGACTGTATAACGGCGACGAAGACCTACATCCCGCTGTCAGGCAGAATGAATCATTCAACATAGACGATGATAGTCAAAATTTCCGTCCACCTGACCAAAATGAAGTGAGGATAGCAATATCCAAGCTAACAAGGCTGCTGGACCTGACGGCTTACCGGCCGAACATTTCAGGGCAGCTGGGGATGAATTGGTAGAGTGCATACACCAACTCATCTCTAAGATTTGGTCAGGCTAGTGTAGGCCTGATGAATGGAACCTCAGCATCGTTTACCCGATCCACAAGAAAGGAGACCCCCTCAACTGCGCCAATTATAGAGGCATCAGTCTCCTCAACATCCCATACAAGATATTTTCTGCGATATTATGTGAACGCATGAAACCTTTTATCAACAGCCTGATTGGACTCTATCAGTGCGGTTTCAGGCCAGGCTCAAATCTTCACACTTCGGCAGATCCGGATTGTGCGGAACTCACAAGCCAACACTAGAGGCATAATCTATTACAAGTCTGTACAACTGATTGCATACGCCAACGATATAGACATTATCGGAAGAACTCAGTGGGCTGTCACCGGTGCGTTTGCAAGCATTGAGGCGGACGCGGTCAAAATGGGTTTAGCGATAAACGAGGGCAGAACCAAGTATATGCTGCTAAGAAGAAGGGAAAGCCAACACCGGCGAATTGGACAAAAGCGTCACAGTGGGCAGCTATAACTTCGAGGTAGTAAGGGACTTTGCCTACCTTGGCTCTGCTATAAATTCTACAAACAAGATCAGCGCAGAAATCAAGCGAAGAAAAACTGTTGCCAATCGCTGTTTTTTTGGGCTTATAAGGCAATTCCACAGCAAAGCCCTATCTCGAACAACTAAGGAGACTCTATATAAGACCTTGATCATCCCAGTCCTGCTTTACGGCGCTGAAACATGGACTTTATTTCGTGAGGATGAAGATATCCTTGGTCGCTTCGAGAGAAAAATTCTTCGTAAGATTTTCGGTCCCGTTTGCGTTGACGGGTTTTAGAGGAGAAGATTCAATCACGAACTATACGAGCTGTACAGCGACATCGACCTAGTCAAAAAACTGCGTATTGGATGTCTGAGATGGCTAGGAGATATAGAGCGAATGGACACTAACGCTCCGGCCCGCAGAGTCTTCGAATCTAACCCCGAGGGACGACGCAGTAGAGGGAATAATCGCCGTAGGTGGCGCGCACAAGTTCAAAAGGGCCTCGACCAAATTTGAGTGCGCAACTGGAGGCAATTAGCTAAAGGCTACCTAAGTAAGTGAGTAAGCATGACTTTAACCGCCGCATATGTATGTATTTAGCTGACAAAAGCACAGACGCACATGTGCGTCAAAATGCACATGTGTATACCATAGCTATAAATTTTCGCCTATAGGTAGGAAAGAAAATCAACCACTTACTTACTTAGTAGGCGCTACATTTTGGGGTGAGCCTGGGCCTCAACCAACAGGAAATTATTGTGTTTGTTTTCTTTATACTGCACCCAAAAGTATGCCAAGATCAGTGGTTCTCAAACTTTCCAAATGTATAGTTTTATATTGCCTGGCTTCGTCTGTTTATCTTAATCTTCGTGTTTATTTCTTTTAATATCTTAACCCCCTTAAAAAGTATCGTGATATTCCTCATTGGACATAAGGACCAATATCCTAAGGTATAAAACGCCAAAGTTTTGTTAACATCTGTGATGTAGTTTCTGCCTGATATCTGCCCATTTCCAACCCTAGTTATCATTTTATTATAAGTAAATAGATTAAACCAAACTTAAATTTTCGCACTGCATTACGAGTATTTCCATAACCACTCAACTTACGGGAATCCACGAATACTCCATGCAGGTTGCGCATAACCATTCAAGGTGATGTGAAACGATAGGAACTCCAATTATGCAGTTTTTTTGATAATGGAAAAGTTCGGGCTGAATAGTGGTTGATTGACGGAAAGTAAAATGAGTGCGGTCACAACATCCAGCGGGAAAACATGCCAAATTCTTAGTGCGGATCGAACAGTTAAACAAAAGTTAAGTAGCAACTGCTTACAAAACAAAACCAAATAGTAATATAAAATCATAAATTGATGTCAAAAACTAAATTAAGTGTATTAGAAAATAGGTAACCGCATTCCTTAATTGTTGGATCGACACAAGTGAAAGCCCCCTAAAGCGAGGTAACAACAAAAGTTAAGTAGCAACCAAAACCAACCAATAAATCGTAATTTAAAATCGTAAATTGATTTCTAAACAAATAAGTGTAAAACAAAGGATTATTGAACACAAATAAAATCATAAATTGACTTCAAAAACTAAATAAAGTACATTAAAAGATAGTTAACCGCATTCCTTAATTGTGGGATGGATACATAAAGTGACAGTGTAACAATATTGTAGAACAAACATGTTTTTGTTCTATTGCTTTTTCTATAACATTAGTTATACGATGCACTTGGTCTTTTGTGGTAATGTTTATTTTTAAACCCGAACTGATGGGTGGAAATGAGCCTTCTTTGCTTTATGAGTCTGTCTAGTCTTTTAAGAAGCTGTTTCTCGAAAAGTTTTGATAACACCGGTCAGATTGGTCTGTATGAGGTAACTTCTGATAGAGGTCTACCTTGTTTAGTTATAACAATAATTTCTGCTATCTTCCAGTGAAGTGGGACATATCTTTGTTCAAAACAAGCATAAATAATAAGCTTAAATTTTAACAATGCTTTTAAGGGTAGCTCTTTAAGGATTTGGGCAGTTATAAGATCATAACCTGAAGATTTTCTATTAGATAGTTTATGAATGCATGTACTGATCTCTTTTAGCGAAACATAAGAAATTACGTCTTCATCTACTCTATCAGAGAAATCAAGACGTTCGTTTGCCATGCTAGGTGGAAAAGGTTTAAAAACATTTGCCAGGTGCTCCGAAAAAAGTTTGACCTTTTCTTTTGGGTCGCCGATCCATTTCCCATCAGATGTTTTTAACAGGGGATCTTGCGCTTGAGGTCTCTTCAAATGTTTGGCAGCTTTCCAAAGGGAGTAGTCTGTGGCATTGTCAGCTATTAAGTGACAAATGTGTTTATTTGGAGATCTATTTTTAAATTCACCGATACTTTTTTTAAGTTTGTTATTTAGTCTATTAAATACAGTTTTGTCGCCAGGATATCTTGTCATTTGCCATTTCTTGTGAGCTCTTCTCTTTTCTAATATTAGTTCCCTAATTTCTATACCCTGCATATAACTTCTCCAAATAAGTCGAAGACGCCATATACTTTACTGAACCAGATTTTTTGCTAAAACTAGCATATTTATCCGATATATTTGAGAAACTTAATATATTGAATATATCTTTGTAAGGCAACAACACGCAGATTCTGAAACTATTGGAGAAGATAGCGGCGTTTAGAAATAAATTGCAGTTGTGGATAAAAAAGATGAATGAAGGTGGCGGTCAAGATTGCTTCCCGCAATTGTATAAATATGCGGCATATAATGAACTGGTTGTCTCACAAGACCTAATGGCCCTTTTCACGGAACACCTTTCGAAACTCATCGAATAGTTTTCAAAATACTTTGCAGATGATGATGTCGAAAAGTTTGCGTGAATCCAAGATCCATTTCATGCACAAGCTCCACCAGAATTCACATCACAAGAGGAAGAGAGTCTCATTGAACTCTCTTGCGACAGCAGCCTTAAAACTAGATTTACCAGTTCAGGTTTGGTGGAGTTCTGGTTATCGATTCAAAATGAATATCCAAATTTAACTTCAAAAGCCTTAAGAATTTTCATTCCGTTTGCAACATCATATTTGTGTGAAGCTGGATTTTCAGCTGTAGCTGTAATCAAGAGCAAATATCGGTAAGGATCAATGTGGAGCAAGAAATGAGAGTAGCAGTGTCAAGCCTTATTCCCCGCTTTGAAAAACTGTATGGAGATCACCAGACTCATCCGTCAAATTGATTTGACTGAATAGCTATTGTATATTATTATAAATATAATAAAAAACTCAGTTTCATATTGTGGATGTTTTAATTTTTGTGCCTATATATCTATTATTTCATTCGACTGTATCTTTTTCAAATAGCTAAGGTAGGGCGTTGTGACAAAATACTAAACTTGTATGTGCGCCGCGGGCTGAAAAATATTGGGAACCACTGTTCTAGGGGATATTTTACCGATGTTTGTTTTTTTTGTTGATAAGTCGGTGTACTGTCTTCTGCTGCCCGTTGTATATCGGCAATAAATTGCTCCACTTCGATGTCAATATGGTTTGATGTAACCAATGGAGATCTAATGTTAATAAATCCTTCGAGCAGTTCTTTAAATTTACACCAGTTCGTACTTTTGCTGGTAAGTCTTACGTATTTTATCTGTTCTATTGACATGCCGTTGATCGTTAGGATTACGGCCGTATGATCCGACGGCAGATCCTTTCAACTTTTCCCTCTTTTCTATTGATACCATTGGTTATGAAGAAGTCAATAAGATCTGGTATTTTCGCTGGGTCAGATGGCCAACAAGTGGGCGAACAAGTCGAAATAGAATCGCAGCTAAAATTTCGCCCTGCAAATTACTTTTCCAAAATACTTTTTACAATCACAGCACTACCTCCCCTGGCACTGTCAGCTGAATGGGGAGAGTGGTAACAGAGGTACCCAGGAATTCTAATCTTTGTTCCCTGTTTGAAGTGCGTTTCAGAAATCAGGTAAACATCAATATCTTCATTGCATAGAAATACCTGAAATTCAGAGATATGTTGGGGTAAACCGTTTGCATTCCAGGTTGTGACTTTCAGATTTTTAATCATTATTAATTTGTTGGTTTTTTCCTGTGGAAACTTCTTTGCTTAGTAGCTTAATTATTTTATCTTGATTATCCAATCTTTGAATAATAGTATAAAGCATTTCCTTTACTGAAATTTCTTCTTCTTTACGTGTATTTTTCACAATTTGGGAATACTATTTGTTATTCACAATCGGAGTATTTATTTTAACTGCAATTGGTATTTTGTCTACTTTATTGATTTCGATATTTACTTGTTGCTTGTTCTTATTTTTGGGCGGGTTTTGTTGGTGATTGCTAGCAACTCTGTTTTTCCTTTCTTGATATTGTATTGCAACTGGACAAGCTCTTTAACTAGCTGGGTAATTTCCATGACAATTTACAATCTGCAAGAAAATACCTATTTGTATTGTAAATAGCACCTCAACTAAAAAATAAGCATTATATTTTAAATTAGAATGTTATATCTGCAACCTTAGCGAAAGAGAAAATGCCTTCCATTTTATAGCGAAATGCCCTATTGGGTAAGTTACATAGAATTTTTCTTGGAGCAAATTTACTGAGAATGGAGACTGTGGGTGGCATTACGCTACAGAAGACACATCATAACGAATTATTTTCAAAATTTTCTCTTTGAAAAAAATATTTTTTACCTTCTATCATGAATGAATGTAAATGTCATGTCAACGGCATAACGCCAAACCAATTAGACCATAAGTTAATTTATGTAATGATCTAATAACTTTTTAGATGTAAAGAGTAACGGCTCTTGATTATGGGTATTGTTCGATTTCTGATATCGATATTTGAGTTACATAGCTCAGTTGATCTTGTATTCCACTGTGTATTATTTCTGCATTGACCATTTTTCGAATTGCGTGCTTTGGACAGCATGGACACTACCATGCGGCGACAGAAGTCTTTGCTTTTATAGTATTTAAGACAGCCTCAATTAAAGATTTTCAAATTCTCACGATAGCGCAAGAAGTACCCAAAGCTAGTAAACAGAACTTAGTAAGGCTAATATCACACTCAAACAGCGATGTCAACACCCTTTCAACACAAGAAACGCTAAACCGAAGACGACTGAAGAGAAGAAGGCCTATTTGGTTTGACCATGTACTCGTAAAATATGTAAATACATATACATGTGCATATATAAATACTTGAAGTATTCTATCCATGTAATAATACTAAACTTGCTAGTTAAACGAATGACTTTGTTAACATTGCCCACATATCAAATACAGGGTGTCCGCCGGGAACGTATACTACTTTGTTTTGCCGCCATTTTGCTAAACATTAGTCTTGACAGTTCATATTTGGCAGTCGTGAAGTAGACACGTGGCAAATTTATTATGGAAAAATAAAATATTCGATAAACCAACGTGTTTTAATCGTTAAAACATTTTATCAAAATCAATCATCGATTACTGTGACGATGAGAGAGTTACGTGAAATTTTTGGGAGAAACAACGTGCCAACAAAATGCACTATTTATCGTGTAGTGAATGATTTCGAAAGGGTCTGTAGGTGATAGGCCCAAGCATGGGCCACAACGTACTGCAAGATCGGCTGAAAACATTACTGCTGTTCAAGGAAGTGTTCAAAACAATCCATCAACCTCAATTCGACGCCGTGCTCAGGAGCTTGGTCTTCAAAGAACAACTTTGGCCACAATTTTACACAAGGATTTGCATTTGTTTCCATTTAAGATTCAGTTGACACAAGAGCTTCTTCAAGAAGACCATTTACGCCGCCGTACATATGCCAATACGATGTTACAGCTAGCCCATGACAACCCCGATTTTCATGAAAAAATCATAATGAGTGACGAGGCACATTTTCATTTGAATGGATATGTGAATAAACAGAATAGTCGGTTCTGGGCAATGGAAAACCCTCAAATTATTCATCAGTCACCTTTGCATCCATTAAAAGTAACAGTCTGGTGTGCAATTTGGTCAGGAGGAATCATTGGACCTTACTTCTTTGAAAATGAAAACGGCGTAACGGTAACTGTGAATGGGGAGCAATATCGGGATATGATTGAAAACTTTTTAACGCCACAACTGCATGCTTTGGGCTTGATTAACATGTGGTATCAACAAGATGGTGCCAGGATTACAATGGAATTACTGCGAGACCTCTTTCCACAACAAGTTATTTCAAAAAATGGTGATGTTGATTGGCCTCCACGGTCGCCTGATTTGACTGCTCCTGACTTTTTTTTGTGGGGATATCTGAAAAGCAAGGTTTATGCAAACAAACCAGAAACGCTTGAGCAACTCAAACAAAATATTCGTGATGAAATTAATGAAATACCGCGTGAAATGTGTGAGAATGTAATGAAAAATGTGCTCAAAAGGGCTCGCATTTGTGAGACTAGCAGAGGCGGACATTTACCTGATATTGTATTCCATACATAATTGCCGACATTAAATAAAACATTTATCGATATAAGATCCATTCTCTTTCATTTAATCAAAAATTATAAACAAACAAAGTAGTATACCTTCCCGGCGGACACCCTGTATATGTATTTCACCATGTCTTTAAAATATTATGTACTTAGTGTAGTTTGTAGACTTTGTAAAAATTAAGAGAGTAAGAAATAAAAAAAAAAATACCCGATAATTAAGGCTTTAGGCAAGATTGCATTTATTATGCTATTATTTGCGTACATATGTAAAACAAGAAAAGGGGAGCTACTTTAAAATGGGGCCTGCAACTAAAAATGACCCTATGTACACAGCCGTGTAACGAAGTGACATATTCCACCGCCACAGAAATATAAACATTCAGTCATTCACACTAGGGATGTTACGGAGGTGGTTTTATCGGCGTCGGAGTCGGAGTCGGAAGCATCATGCTGACCTCCGCGGAGTCGGAGTTGAATCGGAGTCGGAGGCGAAAGTCAAAGACTTAAATTATTAAAATATAAAATTTGGAGAAATCAATTTTTATTAGAAAAACAAGATAAAAAATACAAAATTGTATCGTCACTGACTAATAATATTGTTTGTATAGACAAAATTACAAACTAATAGTCAAATTTTAAAATGGGTAAATTATATTTTATAAACAGCAACTTAGCTGATTTTTCGCCATCCAATATGTTCCGTAGCGGGCTATAATTTATGTCCGGAACACGTTGTTATTATATCGGAACCGGAGCCGGATTGGGAGGTGCGATTTACACCGAAGGTAACATCCCTAAAGCACATACTTGTGGGCACCTCGCTAAACCCTTAATGCGGAGGCCGCCATCTGTTGGCAGGTAGCGAACTTCGAATACACTTCGAGTCCTCAGAGGAAACGAAGAAAAGTGAGGAAAATGCAATTTGACAGGAGTACATGCAAAGGTCGCACACGAGAATGTGAAGTAAAATTTGAATTGGCTCCTTATTCCTTATAAAGGAGAGTGCATGAAAGGCAGTCGGGAGAGTCTAGTTTGCGAACTTTTCCACTGATTTTTTTTTGCCTTCTGCCCAGTGATTGGGCAATTATTGCTGTTACTGACCATAGCCGGCTCGTCCGATAAGTTTCTCCACGTCTGGGAGAAGCAACCTGGTTAAGACATAGCGGATTTGCCGCCACTTCCTAAGCTACTTTCCAAGCCTGCCCTAAGTGCGAACTGGATCCTTCCTTAGCCTGCCCTAAGTGCGGACTGGGTCCCTCCTAAGCCTGCCGTAAGTGCGGACTGGATCCTTCCTAAGCATGCCCTAAGTGCGGACTGGGTCATCGCAAGCCTGCCCTAAGTGCGGACTGGATCCTTTCTTAGCCTGCCCTAAGTCCGGACTGGGTCCCTCCTAAGCCTGCCCTAAGTGCGGACTGGATCCTTGCTAAGCCTGCCCTAAGTTCGAACTGGAAGCCTTCGAGACAACATACGACGCACCGAGCCGGACAACAACTCGTTTAGCCCCGACTCATACCAGAATCAGCCGCAGGACGTCTTCAATAGTGTTAAGCTTATATCCATACTGTTAGGTATAAAAATAGTTAAGTAAGAATCAATTGAATTGTTTCAAGCTAACCATTGTAAACAACCAATACAAATAGCAATAATAACAATAAAGTACCTCTTTCCCAAAGTCTAGGGCAGTCCTTTAGGTTGACTCTGGGCCCGGAGAGCCCACCTCAGCCTTCGAATAAAGGTACTTTCACAGCCGTAGTACGACCTATACTCACATATGGGTTAGTGGTATCTTGAACGGCTTTAGCAAAACAGTATAACATAACCAAACCTAGCAAGGTACAAAGAGCATCATGTATAGATACCACAGGCGCTATACGGTCAATTCCGTCAGATACTCTAACAGTCTTCCTGCATCTTTTTCCCCTATTTTCGATGTCAATTCAGTGAAATATTTGCTGCAGGGAAATAACTTCACGGGAATTTACTTCACATAGGAATTACCCTTTACCTCAAGTGGGAACATAAATAAATGCAATTTTATAATGTGAAGTTATTTCTCACTCAAAGTGGGAAATAATTTAACAAGAAAATTTGTGAAATTATTTCTCACCTATGATTTAAAATTGTGACTTTGGTTTGAAATCCGGAATGCATAAGAAGTGGAATACGTATGGGGGAGCATGCTAATCCCCTGCAACCCCCCTGCTTGGGGTCGCTATTGGATTTGGAGTAGGTGCGAGGTTGGGTGTATGCAAAAATTCGTTAAATCCATGTGAAACATGAAGAATCCATGCACAGGAAATTGCGATACAATTCTGAGTCCTCAGCATCCAATTCGCAGTTTCGTGTAAAATCCCTCCTGCTGGTGGCGGGCCACTTCATCCAAACACTACGGCATTTGTGTGGCATTTCGTCTTCCTTCTCGCTGCTTTCCAATACGTACACGGTTAAGATTGTCGCAAGTGCCTCTTTTTGTTCCACTTTGATTTATATTTTAAAAATGTTTAAACTTTCCAATTCAATGCAGCATGAAGAAAAAAGTTATGTCATATGCTTGACCGCCCGAACAGTCAGTAAAATCTTATCGCCCAATCAGTCTCCTTCCAATCGTTTCAAAGGTGCTCGAAAGCTTGTTTCTCAAAAAGATTGGCTCCCATACTAGAGAGAAGACACACCATCCCTGACCACCAGTTCGGATTCAGGCGAAATCATAGTACAATTGAACAAGTACACCGTTAAGTGGAACGACGAGAAAAGCTACTGCACAGCTGCCTTTTTAGATATTTCGCAAGCATTTGACAAGGTATGGCATGCAGGACTGCTTTGTAAAATAAAGAATCTTGTTCCCATCAACTTCTATGGCCTTACTAAGTCCTACCTCGAGGAACGTTTCTTCAATGTGAAACGAGGTGAAGCAATGATGGATCTACATCCGGCAATAGCTGGAATTCCACAGGGCAGTGTGCTTGGCTCAATTTTATATTTAGTATATACTTCAGACCTCCCCACGGCGACAGGCTCTCTAGTTGGTACATTTACCGATGGTCAGCAACAAAGACCCCGTCTAAGCTGCTACTACATTGCAAAAAAGCATGGATAAAATAACGAACTGGTTGAAATAGTGGCGAATAAAAGCCAACGAGACAAAATTAGTCCAAGTTACTTTTACAACAAAAAGAAATACCTGTCCACCAGTAACGCTGAATGGAATTAAAATTCCCCAAGCAGAAGAAGCGAAGTACCGGACCATACCTCGATAAACGTCTCACTTGGAAAAAGCACATTTTCAACAAACGAAAGGCGCTGGGACTACAGCTAAGAAAACTCCACTGGCTGCTTGGAAGAAACTCTCCACTAAGGATAGAGAACAAATTGCTCATATATAAAATTGTACTTAAACTCGGCATTCAGCTATGGGGTACTGCAGCAAACTCTAATCTTGAAATATTGTACTACAACGTTTCCAAACAAGATACTCCGTATGATTGTCAATGCCCCCTGGTTAGTTACAAATGCACAATTACACAGAGATATGCAAGTATCCACAATAAAGGAAGAAACTATCGCCAGCTTAACATCCTATATGTTAAGACTACAAACTTATCCAAACAGGCTCGCCTCCACACTTATGACAACTGCAACAACATTCCGAAGGTTGAAAAGAAGAACCCTACAAAATCTCATCCGCCATATAAATAAAAAAAAAAAAATTCTTAAATATTGAATTTAAAATATTTAACTGAAATGGATGTTCCAATTAGAGCATACCATACAAGCTATTGTAGAAATTCTTTTAATATTGTAGAAAATCTTTTAAAGATCGTTTGCTCTAAATATTGCTAAATGTATCCAATGTACAATACAGATTGCATTAATAAATAAAAATAAAAAAAAAATAAAACAAAAAAAACAGAAAAAATAATATCGAGCTAGTAAAGAGGAACAATATTCTACGCGATTTGAGTAAAAATATAAACATAAAAAGCCGAACATAGATTAAGAGAACTCATATCGATTCCAACAGATTACATTATTCCCAAATCGATTTTCACAAAACGTTTCAATGTGCAATTCCCTACAAGAACAGAATAGCAAGACCGAGAGATTATTAAGGATTTCGATCTAGCAATCTACTCAGACGGTTCAAAGATGGACTGCGTGGTCGGTGTAGGTATGTTTTCTCAATCCTTGAACATCTCAGAATTATATAGACTTCCAGACACCGCCAGTGTTTCCAGGGGGAATTACTAGCTATCCGCGAAGCATGCCGCCAGATCATCAGGTTACCCTTTTTCAGGTTCCAGGCCACAATAATGTTTATAAAAACGAATAGACGGACGAGCTGGCCACGCAAGGCTCAGCTCTCCACTGTTAACATGCAGAATCAGTAAAAATTCCATTGGGAATTCCATTGGTTATTAAAGCCAACATCAGATGGACTAGTCTGACAACTTGCGTCATATCTAAAAAGATATGGCTATACTGCAATAACGCAAAAACAGGTGATTTTCTAAAAAGAACGCGTAAGGACATCGCCAGGCGATCGACAGCGATCATCATGGGACACTGGTCGATAGCAGATCAGGCGGCCAGACTCTTCTTCTTCTTCCTATTTCGGCGGGGTTATGATCCGAAAACAAGGGATCGTAGCTCTTGCACTTCACCGCATTTCTACTGATCCGCCTGTGGGGTTCGCTTATTTGACCTCAGAAAATATCGGCAGGCCTCCCGATTTTGGATCACTCGGCTACTGAGGCCAATGAAATGCCGATTTCGTCGCATTTGTGTGATCCTTGTAGGCCTGCTTCTCCTGCCTCGCGATGTCTTTGGAATTTTCATTGATATTACCTTTTTAACAGGGCTTAAATGACGTGTTCTTCGAACGTGGCAATACCAACTGAGCCGTCGTCATCACAAGTTACTTTGCTATTGATAATAGATCCCAGATATTTGAACTTTTCGCTCTTAGGAAGCACTGCTCCATTTAAATAAATCTCTGGAATAGGCCTGAGTGGATCAGAAAACTGGCAGCACAGTACTCTGTCTTTTTTGATCTAATCGATACCCATTTCCCTCCAAAACGTCTATCCACACATCAAGTGCTCGTTGTAGGGATGTAGGATCATCACTTATGATGGCTCCATCGTCAGCAAAGAATAATTGATGTACCTTGGGGTCCGTCACTTTACCTTCAAGCAGATAGTCAAGGACTGTAATAAAGAGCAAAGGACTTAAGACGCTTCCCTGGTGCACCCCGACTTTGATTGGGAACTCTTCGGTTACTCCAGCGGGGTATCTTATTCTTGTATTTGCTCTCCCGCACATGTCCACCCATATCAGATCTCGTGGTTGGCTGTCGAATGCCTTTTCAAAGTCAACCAATACAATATGCAAATCCTTTAAGGAATCACGATGTTTTTCCATTATGATCCTTATACTTTGGATTGCATCTGTGGTTGATTTACCCGCGACAAGCCCGCACTGATCATCAGATAGCCGTATTATTTTTCGCAGTCGGCCCCCTAATACCCCGTCAACGATCTTCATGGTGTGACATCAGCTTGATCGAACTACCGTTATCACAGATTCGCGTATCACCCTTCCCTTTTTATACAGGGAGAAGGTAGCTTTCTCTCCATTGATTCAGCATTGGATGACCTCTCATAAATTTGGAGATGAGAATTTTGAGCCATCTAAACCCGATGTCTCCCATCTTTTACCAGAACTCAGAGGGCATCTCGTCTGGTCCATCCGCTTTTCGGTTTTTGGAGTATTTGACCGCCTCACTTACTTCTTCGACTGTAATGTCGGGTATTTCTTCATAGTTAGGGGTGACTCTTGGAAAGTATTTTTTTTTTTTTTTTCCAAGGGTAGGTGAAAATCTTCAACAAGACACTATGAGGATCGACAGCGCGTGCTCATAGTAGTGTGGGATTCTTACCCACTAAAAAAACTCCCTTCAAAACAGACTTGTTTTCATTTTTACTACAACTAAGTATTCGACTTATCAAGTAGATTTCATTTCACGTAATAAGGACGTTGGAAAGTATAGCCGGGAAAATTGTTCATTTAAAAGTTCTTCACAATACTGCCGCCACCTCTGCAGAATTTTGTCATCATCCGCAAGAAGCTGGCCATGAGCATTGTTAATGAATTTTGGCGAACGAATTCCTAAATCCTAAGCCTTCTTCCTTCTTTGGGCGGCTATTTTGAAGATGGTTGCGCTATATTTTTTCAACCCAAGACTAGACAATAAATCTAACTAGACGGTTTAACTCCGCAGTGAAAGCTTTTACATTAAATCAGATGATACGTAAGATGAAGGTAGAAACTGTGAATGGTCCGAGTGGACTTTTAGGTCTCAACGAAGTTAGTGTACGTACATTTACAAATAATTACTGTTCATACTTAACTTTTCTTTTTTTACGCAGGATTACTTTATTACGATAAATCAGTATAAGCACTCTATTTTTAGAAAACAAAATAAATATTAAAAAAGTTCTCTTCTGTAAGATAAAGTAAATCCTCAAAATAAAAGTATTATTGTCTATTGTTGAATCCAATTTCTAACGTAATCGACAAAGCGAATACGATGATTTTCATTTAAAAATCCATTGACTACATACACCGTCATTGCCCATCCTTCTACATCAATTATATGAACATCTTTTTTTAATTTGTTTCTTCCTTTTGTAAAGTCTCCGAGGGTAGCCAATTCAGTTAGGGGTTAATCATAATATTTCTTTTTTTTTATTACACTCAGCCTTGGTGGCAAGGAAAGACTGGCGATGGTCGTTGCCGGCGTTGGTGGGTGCAGTCAACTGCAAAGGATTTCCTTCTTATTGGATTCCTAATCGGGTAAACATGATATACACGTAAATGAAAACGTATACACTTGCACTATAACAGCATAGATATACGAAAATGTGCGAGTATCTTATCCACCAGAGGTTTGCTGCAACATTGCACATTCAAAATCCATCCATCTTAAATCGTGATACCTGTCGTAAGGTGTCGCCCATAACAAGTGAATGATTCGATTGGAGTCAATTGCTAAGCTTCACTTCATTTGGCAGTTTATGGAACTGGAAGTAACTGCTCCTCCTCGTTGTTGTCTACTGGATAAATATTGAATGCTCATTCCTGCATCCAACAGGTGCCGGAAAAGTTTTTACGAATGTGTTTCAAATTGAAATGTATACTAAAATATTAATGAAATATGCCATAGCCATATGATGACTATCAGTGTCGAATTGTAGAGGAGACTGAGTTTGAAGTTGTATATGTGTATGAATACGTACATACACAGGTGTATGCGAAGAAGAGCGGTGTGGAGTGCAACAAGGGGAAATCGCTTGTAGATATCGAATAATACAAACGTGTGTTGCAAATCTTTGTTTTTATAAAAGCAAAGCGTGACGGAAACTGGCAAACATACACTGAGCAATTAACAAGATACAACTTGGAAATCAGAAAAGCTAAAAGAAATAGCTTTAGAGCATTCTGTGAGAACATAGCGTCAACCTCTACAGCGGCAAGATTACATAAAGCAGGTGCGCCAGGTTCACTGAAAAAGCAAGATGGTAGCCATACCGAAGATGAAGAGCAGAGGGCTCTTCAACTATTAGAAACACACTTTCCGGGTAGCTCAGTCTATAGCAGCACAGATGTATTAGGAAGGCTTAAAAGGCCCAGGAGAGAGGACTGGGCGATGGTAAAAGACATATGCACGTATCAAAGGCTAAGTTGGCCTCTGAACACCTTCCAGCCGTTTAAAGCACCGGGAGAGGACGGAATATTCCCTGCCATACTACAACAAGAGATGCAGCCGAGCCACACTGAGATTGATGTACCTGATGATAGTAGGACCCATCATTACTTACGGGGCAGTGGCATGGGTTAACAGAACTAGGCTAACCACGGCGAGGACATCCATCAACAAAGTGCAAGGACTAGCCTGCATATGCATAACAGGAGCCGTGCGAACTTGTCCCACAGCAGCACTAGAAGTGATCGTAGGTATACCATATTGAGAATCAGCAAAGAGGGCATCGGGAAAGGAATATGCATTGCAAAGAAAGAGCGAGTAACTGGGGCAGGAGTGTACGGGCCCAGGACTAGATAATCAGAATCACTGGGAATATTCCCCAGTATATTCCAAGCAGAAGTTCACGCGATCGAAAGATGCACGCGATTCAACCTAGACAGAAAATATCGCGGGCAGGACATCGCAATACTGTCAGACAACCAAGGCGCTATTAAAGCACTGACCTCGCACGAGATCAGATCCAAACTAGTATGGAAATGCCTCGCCAGGATCAACAAACTGGGAGAAACAAACAAAGTAACACACCACTGGGTACCAGGACATGTAGGAGTGGAGGGGAACGAAGCAGCTGATGAACTAGCTAGAAACGGATCAGAAACGCCGTTTCTTGGACCAGAACCCTTTTGTGGAACGGGAAGACTTAAGGAAAGAGGAAGAGAACAAATGAGCCAAACACTGGGACGATATCCCCCAATTAGGACAGGCAATAGAACTTTTGGGGAAATACAACCAGAGAAGAAGCAAAGCCTGCCTAAGAGTGAGTAAGAATCGGCTTCGCATCTTGGCGGGCATGTTAACGGGTCACTGCAGACTGAAGGAGCACCTTAGGAAACTGGGAATAGAGGAAGACGGACGCTGCAGATTCTGCAAGGACTTCGCAGAAACACCAGCGCACCTTCTTATGGAATGTAAAGCACTGATCCACAAAAGAAGAAATCACCTAGGTTCCTACCTCTTATCAGACATGGATATAACTTCGCTGGATCCTCTCAAGATACTCTGGCTTGCTGTAGCAGCAAACTAAACCTACAGTTTAGTGCCGTATACGAATCGTGAAAAGACTGCTTGGTGTTTTCTGGGATTCGAACCTGGAACCTCACGCGCAGTGGCCCAACACACTAACCGCTTACGCCACGGCGCCCGGTTTGATGTTATGTAGTGCTCAATGGAGTTTACTTTGTGTAATCAAGTTTGAGGAGTTGGTACATATATACTGTACACATATGTACTAGCAAAATCCTATTATATTTTATTTAACTATTATATGTCTCAAGCTCTTATGTTTTTTACTGAAAATATTAACCTACATTAATAGCACCACTTTTCTTTCATTTATTCGTCCACTTAAACCTTATTATATATTTTAATGAAATGTATATCAATAAACTTAAAAATTACAACATATACTCCAGCTTAAAGTAGCTGACGTAAAGAGCTCTCAATACTTATACGAGTACTTGCCTCAGATCCAATTGCGTCAAATCCTTAGCTTTTTCTTTGATTTAAGTGGTCCAAAGTGCATTTATGAATGCAGGTACACCTTTTAATGAGAGTGGTCAATGCAACTTGCAAAAACAAAAAAACAAGTACCAATATTTTTAAAGAATTTGATAACAAATGTTTTTTCTTATTTTTCTTTCGGAAATTTGGATTTATGACGCTGAAATTTCATACTTTAATACGTGTATTCCTGATTACACTTTTGCAGCGAATTGTAATAATTCTTATACCGCCGGTGGAATTTCTGTGTTTTATAGAACCGATCTTGGTTGCAAAATAAGTAATATCAGTTTAAAAAGCGCTGATTTGATAACTGTTGAGTTTGAAATTCATGGCTTGCACTATTGCTTTGTTGGTGTTTATAGGTTGCATAAATACTGTATTTCCGTATTTCTGGATGAATTTTCTGAGTTCTTAAAAGACAAGGCTTGTAAAAATATGGTACTAATTGGTGATTTTAATATAAATCTTTTATCAAATTCATCTGCAGTAGATAGTTTTCTTTCCACTTTTTCGGCTTTTGGCTTCAGTTCCTTGTTGATTGATCCCACGCGCGTAACTGAAAGATCTAGTTCGTGTTTAGATCATATTTATTTACGCTTGCATAGAAATAACTCAGTCAATCATAAGACAGATGTTTATTATTTTAGGGTAACCGATCATTCTCTTACAACTATTCAGTTTGATCACAAAGTTTCTAGGCTTAATACTTTTGTTTTTAATGATTTTAAAAATGTTGATTTTTCTTCACTTAGATCAGCTTTGACATTTGAATTCTGGGAAGAAGTTTACAATTCAAATAATCCATCAACTGCATTCAATTTGTTTCTTCAAAAACTGCAGGCTCATATTACAAACTGTAGTAAAACTATAGTTAAGAGAAATAACAAATTCAAGTGTCTTAAACCATGGCTATCCTTTTCACTTTTAAAAAAAATAAGGAAAAAAAATCGACTTCATGCTTCCATTAAGAAGCATCCCAATAATATTCGTCTTAAGAACTACTTTTTACAATTATGCCGTGAACTAAAATCTGATATACCCAGATGCAGGGATAATTACTACACATAGGCTGGTAGAAAACATGGGTAATACTAAAAAAGAATGGGAGATTGTTAATGAAATTTTAAATCAAAACAGACCAGATGCTAATATTAAAATTAATGTTGATAATACTGTTATCTCGAATCCAAATGACGTAGCAAATCTTTTTAATGATTATTTCTCTAAAATTCCTTATACCTTCCAAGATACCAATAATTACAACTTAAATTGTCATAATGTCATACAGAAGGACTGTTTTTATCCAGGAAGTTTTTTCTTTTACGACTTTTCTGCTCTTGAAATTCAAAAGTTGATTTTTTCCCTTAAAGCTACCAATTCATGTTCATATGACCTTATTTCAAGTAATACTCTTAAAAATATTTCTTTCTTGATAGCTGATGTTTTATGCCATATTTTCAACCTCAGTGTCAGAACAGGTATGTTCCCTGAAGCTCTCAAAACTGCAATAGTAATACCATTGCATAAAAGGGGAGATGCCACGAATCTAAACAATTACCGACCAATTTCATTATTATCTGTATTTTCCAAAGTTTTTGAGAAGGGAATGAAAACCAGAATCATGTCCTTTTTAAATGGAAATGAATATTTTAGTAACCTACAGTTTGGTTTTAGACAAGGGATGTCAACAGAAGCTGCGCTATCGAAATTTTGCAGTGAAATTTATGAATCCTTAAACGAATCACAAATCCCAGCAGCTTTGTTCGTAGATATAACTAAAGCTTTTGATATGGTTGACCATCAGCTGTTGTTGGATAAACTTTTCAAGGCGGGTTTTAGAGGCTTTGCTTATCAGTGGTTTTGCTCCTACTTATCAAACCGTAAGCAAAAAACTAGAATTAGAAAATTTCTTAGTTCTGAAAGTTACCTAAAAATGGGTATTCCTCAAGACTCCTCAAGACGTTCTGGGTCCCATTTTATTTTTAATTTTTGTAAATTCTTTATTTATTCAGCCCTTTAAAGGCAAGTTAACAGCTTTTGCGGACGACACTGCTATTTCTTACTCCAATAAGAGCTATTTTGATGCTATTGTGGATGTAAATCATGATTTAGAAATTCTGCGTCGTTGGTTTGGGTTACATAGACTAGTCATTAGTAGCAAGACCAAATTCATGTTTTTTAACGCTATGGGTCTACTTCCTCATGACTTATCCCTGACGTACCATGCTCCTTGTTGCTTAAGATGTCAACTATCTCCTCAAATGTTTAACTCCATTTCAAATTGTGGTGATGGCTGTTTTGCTATTGAACGGGTTGATAATTTCAAGTACTTAGGTATTACATTAGATAGCAGACTTAGTTGGATAAATCATACATCTCTTCTAAAACAGTATCTTAACAATGTAGTTCGTCAAATTTACCACCTAAGTTTATACTGTCCTCCTTCTATTTTAATTCTTGTTTACAATGGATTAATGAAATCAAAGCTTCAGTATGCAATTAGCTGTTGGGGTGGCACGCATTCTTATAAAATTGAACAGCAACTTATTAAACAGAAGCATGCCATTCGCATAATTTCCAATGCAAACAGAAGAGAACCCAGCTTTGATCTGTTTGTTAGACTTGGTATCCTTCCAGTTAAACACCTGTACTTTTTTAATGTTTTAAAGTTGATTTTTAAGAGCATTGGTTATATTTCTACCAGAGTACATGAAAATTACAGCTTACGCATTAACACTAGAAACATTGTTAGAGTTCCTAGAATTTTCAAATCACAGTTTTGTCATTTTTATACAATAGTTGCACCTCGGTTGTTTAATAAATTGCCTTATGATTGCAGATGCGAGAGAGTTGAATCGAAATTTTTAAGTAAAGTAAAATTATGGTTTTTTCGGTTTCCTCATTCTCAGATTATTCGCATTATTGATCCGATAATTTGAATTTGTATTTTCTATTTTATTTACTTTTTATATCATATTTATTATTTTTTTCTTTTTTTTTATATAAAAATTATACTTTTAGATAATCTTTAAACTTACCCCACAACAAATAATAATGTTTTGTATTTATTGAAATTTAATTCACTTTTGGTTATATATTTTTTGCTTTTGTATTTATATTTATGGTACATTCGCCTCTTGTTCTTTCGTACAATAGAATGTCCCTAGCTATTTCATATGTAAAGAATCTAAATTAGTGTAATTTCGAGCTTAAATGAAATAAAGACTTAAAAAATGAAAAATGAAAATGAAAAAATGAAATGTCATGTGTTCTCGAGTTCGTATACATATTTATGAACACCGAATCTTAAATGAAATCAATCTAATGAAATCAAAATGATTATTGTATAATTTGTCCCCACTATTAGTTCTAAATGAACAATAGATATGACAAAAGTATGTAAGTACTATAATTCTCCCAAAAATATACCTAACCAGAAATCAGCACACAAAATATAAGGGGCATTTTTCAAAAACATTTCAGAATACCAAAGTACCATTTCGCAGAAAAAAAAAATAAGACGATAATATCATTAAAGAAATGATAGGTCAAAACGCGCGGCCTTTAACGCTAATAACGGGGCTTTCTACTTAAGGTAAGGAAACTGGAAAACAGAAATATTTTTAGGTCTCGGTAAACAAAGCGTTTGAAGAAAAGCATAGCTTTGTTGATTAATGCTTGTTTCCACTACCTTCCATCATCAACTTGTTGAGTTTTACTTTAAGCGACACTGTTTGACGGAGGGCAAAGCGTCACTACTTACTTTCGCTGAATAACGTTTTCACGGTTTAACATATGTACGAGCGAAAATTGGAAAGCGTGTCAAATATGGTAATAATAAATTATCTTGGAATCTAATTAGATTAGGGAAGGTTATGGAAGGATGTATGATGGACAAGAATTCACGTTCATTTAGAAGCCTATAGGCCCAATTTGAATCTTTTTTTTTCGTGGCGTGAGAGTGAAATAACGTTTACAAAAAAAACCTGTCGTACTATCGACCAGTTATTTAGCCATTAGGTGCTCTTTATACGATATCTGTGATGTTTTTACTTCTACAATGCTTACGAAGAACTTAGAATTTAATAATAAATCCATGTCCTACAGACTCATTGCGGTCCATTGTACTACTATTTGTTTATCTTTTATATTCGGGTGGCTGATGTTTCCTGTTCCCCACTGGAGCATGAACTCGCACACAGTAACGAACGAGTAACGAACAAATACACTTCCAATGCACCATTGCCATCCTCAACCTATACCTTTGTGTATGTAGGAATAGTTTTTGTACAAAATGGCAGTGACACAACAGATGCTGCTTTGACTCTACGTACAATTGTTTTTCGTTTTCACAGTTTTTGCATTAATCATTGGACTCAACCTTCCATTTACAGAACATAACTCCAATTGTGCAGTGAACTGTGATTACTCTAGTTACTATATGGAAAGAACATCCAATCTGCTCGGATTCCCAGATGCACTCTGTTTTCGTTCTGCTAATTCTGGTCCTTATCGGTGGCGGTACGGATGTGTTCGTTTCACAATAATGTTCATAGCTGAGCTGAGAAACGGCAATTCATCTGCATTTTCGGTCGCTTTTATACCAAAACTATTTCTAGGAACTTGGAAAAGTTTAACTGTGTTACGTCTAATGAAGTAGTGAATTTCGACATTTCCTAACTATTTTGGACTTGTTTTTGTTGTATAGATATTATACCGACTTTGAACACAGGTGGTAATAATATCTGATGAAAGGTTGTGACTTTATTGCCGCCTTTTCTACTGAACAATTCGAGCCTGAAAGACACTAAACGCTTCTGAGTGTACAACAGGAACATCTATAGGGTGACCAGATAGCAATGATACTTCTCCCAATTGTTATGTTTCAGCAGCTGTCAAACTTACCAATGACATCCAGCTGTCAAAATATTCAGTAAGGTTTGCCATTTCATCCTGCATTGTTTCACGCTGGCCGAACGTGCGGAAATTATTAAAAAATATTATACGTATCGAAATTCCGGCTCAGTTGTAAATACGCAACGTGAATTTCGTCGTGAGCTCGGTCGTTATTATGACTTCAGTGTGCAGGCAATTCGTCGCACCGTGAAAAGCTTGAGCGTGAGTACACTCTTTTGGACCTTAACCCACCAACCAGACAGAGGTTGGTCCGAAATGAAGAAAATATAGGCGCCGTAGCGGCCAGTATCGAAGAAGACCCAGAAATGTCGATTAGGCGCCGATCAGCTGAATTGGGCATCGCCAGAGAGTCAACTCGGCTTACCGGGTATCGGACAACCGACTTTCTGTAGCCAGAGCTCGAGAACATCGATATATCCGAGCTATGGTTATAACAAGACGGCGCTCCATGCTATACATGCGACTCAAAGTTGTGAAGGAGAAATTTGGCGACTGGTTCATCTCACGGCAAGTGTTCATCAATTGGCTGCCGCGATCATGCGACTTGACACCACTCGATTATCTTCTCTAGAGCTACGTCAAGTCATTAGTCTACGCTAACAAGACAACCGTTTTGGACGAGCTCGATGCCAACATTCGAGACGCTATTGCCAGAATAACGCCGTACGTATTGGACCGAGTCATCAACAATTGGACCGACCGCTTGAAGCACTACAAGCGAAGCCGAGGCGGTCATTTAAATTATGTGCTATTCCACATTCCACATAACGTAGCTTCAAAATGAAGCCAGAATCAATTTTATATCTCACACCGTTGTTGTTTTATTTAATTTTTTTATTTTTTTTTTCCTATCGTTTTTCTGCTCACCTTGTATTTTCAAATCGTTGTATGGAATTATATTGTCCGATCAAGATGTGGCTGTGAAGCCTTCGGAGTTTTAAATATTTGTATCCCTCTTGCACTTTGCCTAACTCATAATTGAATTGTCTAAGACGTATCAGCCAAGTCGAAAACTAAGAGTAACTTTAGACATTGTCAAAAATGTATCGGCACTCTGTGATTTGCATAGGCCGGCTTATGTTTGCCATTATTTCAGTTTTCAAACTAACACCAATACTAGGTACAGATATTACCATGAAAAAAGTTCCGAAGAACTTCGAAACATTTGTTTTCTTTCAACGTGAGTAAGTAAGAAATGTTCGTAGACACTGTGAGGGCCGGCAGTATGTAGCGTGTGAATTTCTTGAAAACTAAAAAAACAAAACCTTCCTTCTTCAAGTAAGATACCACCAAGTTCAAGTTTTGCTAACATATTCGCATTGAGCAGGTAGCTTCTAACAAACAAAAAAAAAAAACGGCTGATACCGACATTTCACGCGGTTACGAATACGCCTTATTGCGTTTAATTGAATATACACAAGGTTTGTCATGTCCAGAATTCTGGATATGACGCTGCTGCAATGGACCTTTTTTTTAAATAATTTTCGTGCGCTCAAGGGGTTATGACTACACTCAAAATGTTACAAAACAGCGCCAGCGGATCACGGGTTTTGCAAGCAAAGTTTATTATATTGTCGACGAACACGGATTTTGCAAACGAACTATTTGAGCCATACAGCGACATCGACCTAGTAAAAAAATCTGCGTATTGGACAATTGAGGCTAGGATATGTAGGGTGAATGGACGTCACACCTTCCGGGCCGCGGGTCTTCGAATCTACCCCGGAGGGACGACGCAGTAGAGGACCTCCTGCTTTAGGCAGCGCGCTCAAGTTCGAGGGGACCTCAACCAACTTGGAGTGCGCAACTGGAGGCAATTAGCTAAAGTAGGAGCTAAATGGAGAGAGAGAGAGAGGCTTGGTGGTTGAGGCCCAGGTTCACCCCGAGCGTCACTTAAGTAAGTAAGTATTAGTTTCTTGTCTTGAAAAGTAGGACGGATATAAGCATTCCAAGCAGAAGGAACATCAATATGTCCTTCCATCCTTTCCATCAGTGCGCATGTTATGGAAAGGTGATAATCCATCATATGAATATGGTATATCATCATAAGTTATTTATATTTGTACTCTTATAATGAACCTTTTTCTAAGGACGACTGCCGAACAAAGTACAACGAAACATGAACATACATACATATTGTACAATATATACTCTTCTTAAATTGGCAATTGATTGGCAATCCATTTGCATGTCAAATCGCTTCAGTTTGGATTTCTTTTGAAATACTTCCTCAAACAAATAGCTTATTAAATATTCAATCTAAATTTGGCCCCTGATAGTCTGCATTAAATATTAATAATAATATTTATTATTGACCAATAGGACATTTAAACGTTACATCCTCTTGTGATTCCTTATGCTTTCTCCTTTGTTTCTCTTTTGACCTATACAAAGTAAACATGTTTCGGACAAAGTGTATATACAAAAAGTATGATACAATCATTGCCTACACATTTTTGGCAAATACTCGTACATTCAATGCTTCCCTTAACGGAGGGATACTAAAGGCTTTGTCTTACGCATTTCGCAATTTCTTGGGGCGGAAAATTTGATGATTTCTTCATTTTCTGCCGAAAGTATGTTTTGCCCTCTTGTAATGATAACTGATTCATATATTAAACACACACGCATCCATACCAGCATAAGGTCCAGCAACAATAAAATTGTAATAAAACCTGTAGCTTTCTAGACCACGAAGACCGGTAGGAATGTGCCATTTGAACTTCGCATACATTCCTCGGTGCGTTAATAATTGATGCTATCACATTTCATGAACTGTATCATCATTTTGTGGTCGTCATCTGGTCTTTCAGCAAACCGACGTCATATAAAAAAAAAAAAAAAACAACTTCTTGTCCATCATCAAATAAATTCGCAATGTCAGGTGATAATCGTGAAAATGGAGCTCTGGGGGCAAAATCAATTTCTACATCCCTGTGATTCAAGAAAGTGCTGTGGACGTTAGTGCGTATAAGAACGAGTTTCAATCGCTTTTATGCGCTTCAGTAAATGTTAAATTTAATCCGATTGAAGATGCGTCTCTTTTTTTCGTCTGTCCTTTGGCACTGACGTAATAACTCTGAAGCAAAGAGAAACATCAAAGCAGATTATAATTCGCCTTAGAAAATCAGATAGTTTATGGGACGATTGAGACCGATTTAGTGCCAAAGATCAAAAAAGATGAGAGGGGTTTATAGAGTTTTTTAAGAGAACCAATTACCTGAAACCAATTTAGCAACATGCGTAAATTGTTGAATTATATTTGGTATTATAGTAGTATTGATACGTTTGGGAGATATTCTATTTAACTGAATGAAGTAAACGCATATATGTAGGTCTATCCCTTTCATAAAGTCTATGATACAAGGATGATGAACAGTCTGAGCATTGTTTGTTGTTGGGTCTAACCGTTAATTCAAGAGTTGCGCTCATGTTGGAAGATCAGCAGTAAATGTTACTTTAAAATTATTTCTTTCATACAAGAGCCTACTTTTCTTGAGAATTTTAGTGGGAACTTTACTTATATCGACCCCTAAGTTCCCCTACGTGACTATTTACTTTGCCCTGGTGTAGGGACTTAATAAAGTTGAATCAATTATTTTGGGAATCCTGAAGATAGTCGCCTCATTCCAATTATTTCCCCTGATTCCGCTTAACTTACCATTTTTTCCCTGGACTGAATCAAGATATTATTCTAATCGTGCTGAGGAGGGCCAAGTACAAAAATAGGTCAGTTGCAATCGGAGTATCGCTGATTATGACGTATGACGCTTCCATCAAGAAGGTTCAAATTAAAAATACAATCGAATATGGTCAAGGTGAGTATAGGTATCGTCAGAAAGACTGGCGCTACGGCAACATTGGTGGAAAAGCTAATGGTGAAGTTAATCCAAATTAGCCTTCATCTTAGCAAGCTGGTTCAGTCCCACACGACGACGAACAGCATTGACATCACCCTTATTGAAGTGCCATGGATTAATTGTGGTGACATCTGCGGAATTCACTTCAGCCGAGTAAGTTTCAAGTGGGCCAACACCAAACAACTCATTATAGCGCCCGTATTTGCGAAGGATGGGATCTCCAAGGGATAGGATTACTTTATCGGATATGATATGGATGCACGTCATGCATAGTGAGGAGGTTGTAACATGAATGGAAGATGTGAGTCGCCACCTGAATTTATAATAAGTCACAATATTTCTATAAAATACTAGCGGGCACCCGGCGTGCGTTCCTGCGGCAAACAAAAAAAAAAAAAAACAACTGTCAGGCAGGCGCCTGGGGCAACAACGGTCAGGTAGGCGCCTGGGGCTAAGTCTGTATGTTTTTGTACTTTTGTTTTGCTTCTCACCTTTGTACCGTAATTATCTACATTTAAAAAAAAAACAACTAAATTGGTTAAAAATTACGGGCGGTAGAGGGACACATACGCATTTTGCCACTTAGTTTTATATATATAGATATAGAGCAATAATCGTTGTAACTAGAATTTGGCAAAAGGTTTTGGATAGAACAATGACCTTAAATTCCATGTCGCTGCCAGGCGGGGACTGTAAGTATCTAAAACCGCCACATTCTCAGACTGCATTTCTTCTACAATGGAAATTTAAACCTCTTTAAACTCTACCACAACCAAGAACAGATTGAACAGGGATTAAAAGTAACAGAATCTTGTACTAA
Source organism: Brachypalpus laphriformis (assembly GCA_945910035.1). Classification (NCBI taxonomy): domain Eukaryota; kingdom Metazoa; phylum Arthropoda; class Insecta; order Diptera; family Syrphidae; genus Brachypalpus; species Brachypalpus laphriformis. The sequence goes on along the minus strand of OX246753.1, from coordinate 226,956,229 downwards.
TGCTACAGAAGCCCATACCGACACCCTCTAATTACGCTATAAACATACAAAAACATAAAATGATAAACAATTCTAATAACATTAACATGACTATTTTTCTATGAACTTAAAGTAGAATACGCGATTGACCTATTTTTCCTATAAAAAGCATAATTTCTGACTAATATATTGTCCCGTGGCAGGTGCAGTTGAGGCAGCCCTTTATCGCAAGCTTGGAGGGAGATTAGGGTAATTTTTATACCCAGAGCGAAGAAGCCCAACCGCACGACTCTAAAAGACTTTAAGCCAATAAACCAAAGACTTCTTTTGAATTCTTTGGAAAAAGTAATAGAAATTCACACTGACGCCTACACCAAAAGGGCGCTATACGCCGTATATTTGCAAGACGTACAAGATCATAGTAGGACGCCTTAGCAGTAAGGCGGTGAACTTTAGCTAATGTGAATAAAATTGTTAGGCATCTCGTAAAGTATCAAGTAAATAAAAAAGTAAAATATTTGGCTAACCTGCTAAGACATTAAATTTAGGAAAAGTGGAAACACAAAGCGGTTGTAGTGGTTGCAGTAGAAGTAGGACTCCAACGAATAACAAAATAACTAGTTGTTTTTGCCGAATATTAAACATATAGTATAGTGACAAATTTGGGCGCCACACAGTGTTGAATTACCATGCAAAAGTTGGCTAAAATGATTTTTATGTGTGTTTTGATTTTATATTCTTTTATTACATAAAAAATATGTTGATAATCAGAAAACAAAGATTTTAATTCAAGAGACAAATATACAAAAAGAAAATTTATGCAAAAACATGATTACTCAGAAAAATCGGAAGAATCATCGTTCTCATTTGCTGACTCCTCTCGTAGATCTATCAGAACTTGAACTTCTTTTGGTAGTGTTCTAGGCATTTTTTTGGGTAGCTCACGAAGACTTGAAATGAATGGGTCTGACGATATCAACAGTCTGTTGAAAACATCCCATAAGTTGGGTTCACGTGAACACTTCCTAGAAAATTGTTCGCGATACTTCTTTACGTCCTTATTCTTGTGCTTCCTCGGAAAGTTCGCCAATAGGTAGCATTGCATGAGAAATAATTGCATATGAGTGTATTGACATTTTGAGTAGGTATGTTGAACCAAGGATAAAACTTTAGACAGCCGCAGTTTTTAAACAATAAATTTCAAATTCTTTTATTTTTATAGGATTTTCAACACCATTCAGCCACAGCTCATATCTTGTAAAGAACTTTTCGTTTGAACGACCAACTTGCTGATATCCACTTTGAACTGCGTTATAAAATCTTGTTAGTCTATTACTGATTTTATTAATATTTTCAGGTTGGCAATTTGTTCTTTTATGTACTCGCACAGAGTTTTTTTAAATGATGTGTTTTAGACGGCCAATCTTTTACCGGATGATCAAACATTGCATCCAAAAGCTCTTTTTTGTAAGTGGACCTGAAAAAGTTAAATTCCCGTTTCTTAATCAAACAGCAAATAATACTTACTTACTTAGGTGGCGCTACAGTTCGGGGTGAACCTGAGCCTCAACCAACAAGCCTCTCCATTTAGCTCGGTCTTTAGCTAATTGCCTCCAGTTGCGCACTCCTTGAGTTGGTCGAGGTCCCCTTGAACTTATGCGCGCCACCTATGGCGATGATTCCCTCTACTGCGTCGTCCCTCGGGGTTAGATTCGAAACTCTGCGGGCCGGCGCGTTGGTGTCCATTGACTCTACATGTCCTAGCCATCTCAGACGTCCAATACACAGTTTCTTGACTAGGTCGGTGTCGCTGTACAGCTCGTATAGTTCGTGATTGAATCTTCTCCTCCAAAATCCGTCAACGCAAACGGGACCGAAAATCTTACGAAGAATTTTTCTCTCGAAGCGACCAAGGATATCTTCATCCTCATGAAATAAAGTCCATGTTTCAGCGCCGTAAAGCAGGACTGGGATGATCAGGGTATTATACTCTCTTTAGTTGTTCGAGATAGGGCTTCCCTGTTGAATTGCCTTATAAGCCCAAAAAAACAGCGATTGGCAAGAGTTATTCTTCGCTTGGTTTCTGCGCTGATGTTGTTTTTAGAGTTATAGCAGAGCCAAGGTAGACAAAGTCAGTTACTACCTCGAAGCTATAGCTGCCCACTGTGACGTTCTGTCCCATTCGTCGGTGTTGGCTCTCCCTACCTGTTGACAGCATATACTTGGTTTTGCCCTGATTTATCGCTAAACCCATTTTGGAGATAAGCTGGTGTATGCACTCTACCGATTCATCCCCAGCTGCCTTGAAAAGTTCGGCCGATAAGCCGTCAGGTCCAGCAGCCTTGTTTGATCTTAGCTTGGATATTGCTATCCTCACTTCGTTTTGGTCAGGTGGACGGAAATCTTGACTATCATCGTCTATGTTGAATGATTCATTCTGTCTGGCAGTGGGATGTTGGTCTTCGTTGCCGTTATACAGTCCTCAGAAGTAGTTTTTCCATATTCTCCGCACCGACTGTGATTCTACTACGAGGTTTCCTTTTTCATCTCTATAGGTTTCTATACGGGTATTGCTTCTTTGACACTTTCTTTTTACCTTTTGGTAAAACTTCCATACCTTGTTCCCGGAGCATAAACTCTCGATATTCTCAAACGCGCGCCTTTCATGCTCTTTTTTCTTCTTTTGGAGAAGCCGATGTTCTTCCCGTCTCTTTTGCTCGTAGAGCTCACAAGCAGCTCTCGTCTTCCTTTGTAGGGCCATTTTGTATGCTTCTTGTTTTGCTGCATGCACTCGCCGGCATTCTTCGTCAAACCAGCGGTTTCACGGAGGTGGGCGGGCGAGACCCAGCACATCAGTCGCAGCGTTTCTGATGGCATGTTGGCAACGTTGCCACTGGTCTTCGGCACTTGATGCTGGCGGCATAGGGGTGATTGAGAGATTTCGGGATACGCGTTCAGCGAAGAGTCTATCGGTCTCTTGCGATTGTAGCTTTTCGACGTCAAATTTTCTCACAGTGATTCTTCTTTGCTGCTCAGTTTAGGATATCCGCATTCGTACCGCGACTACAACAAGGTAATGATCCGAGTCTATGTTGGCCGCTCGGAAGGTGCGGACATCCAGAATACTGGAGGCATGCCTTGCATCGTCATGTCTGCTTATGAATATCGAGATGAAGAAACCATGTGCTTGCTATGGTGACATTTCGCTCCACAGCGAAATCAATTAGCCTTAGTCCGTTATCAGACGTGGTGTCGTGTAGGCTATGCTTACCGACTGTCCTACCAAAGACGTCCTCCTTTCCTATTTTGGCGTTAAAATTGCCCAATACGATTTGATCGTCGTATTTAGAACATTCCTCGTATGTTTTGTCGAGGAGGTGCGAGAGGCCTGTTGCCTCTGTAGCAATCACCGTAGTAGATGTCACAGTTTTTCATCCTCTTTTTGCCTGGCCCATCCCATCGCACTTCCTGGATGGCGGTAATATCTTCTTTATAGCTGTCTAGGGCCTCTGCTAGTTGTTCGGGACAGATCATTCCACCTACAGATCCAAAGTTTGTTGTCCTTATTTCGTTTGCTGGGGTCGTCATTAGCTAAGTCATCCTTATCCGAGGCTTTTGGTTGTTTCGGAACCGTAGATTTTTACATGGTAGGGAAGTTACCCCGACGGCACAACCCCCAACCTGAAGGGCCAGTTCCGTAATTATTCCCCTAGGACGAGGGGCCGGGTACACCGGTGCCAGGTGTCCACTACGAGAGTATGAGCGCTGCCGTTGGCCCATTAAGGGCTCCTTCGCCACCATCTCTATTCCAAGGTGCTGTCCAACATTGTAAATTCCTTACCGACCTGTGATCCGAAAACGTCGAAGCAGCTAGCGCTAGGTATTCACTAAGTTCAGCCTAACTGGAACTTAAGACGCCACCGTTGACTCCGTCTAGAGAATTCGTCCGCTGCTGCCTGGAACAGGAAGAAGTGCTCTAGTGAAAAAGCACTCTTCTCCCCCCTCTCTCATCTGCAGCTGCCAAGAATCCGCCAGACGGAGTTGGTTGCCCATTTCTTGGATTAAGGTACTAGGCACCCATCTGTCACTGCGTGGAGGTTGAGAGTAGGAGTTGGTAGGCCTCAGCTAAGTGAAAACGCTTGTGTTTTGATATGATCGCATGCACTACCGTTTGACCAGCTAATAGCAAATAATGACAACTTTTTTTCACGTTTAAGTTCTTCATTTCCTCTATTTTTTACAACGTGATATACAGTAGACGCTCGATATAGTGAACTAATAAAAACCGAGCCTGTTCTCTGGGACGTGATTGCTTACTGCAACGAGCGTGGACTCCTTGAAGCAAATTTCATCAAAATGTGTATGTTTTTACATGCAATACATCGAAAATAGAATATAATTCAAAATTTTTTTCGTAATTACTAAAAAACAAGCGAATATTTATTGAACGGGATAAATTGCATTTGCAGAATAGTTTGCATTTGCACTACACACAACCCCAAACTGTGTAGCATATAATCGTGTATGCGCTGTAAGGTTTTAAAAAAATAAATAAAAAACATAAGTTCACTGTAGTGAGATTTTTTTTTGTTCACTAGTTAGAATAGGTTAGGTTAGGTTAGGATCGGCCCTCGATGAGGATGTACTTAGACCAGAAAGTAGGTCCATTGTACTGCCGATGTTTAAGGCGGGTGCTTCACCCTCTTACTCTTGGAACCATTTGCTTCGTTGAATGAAGTCGAGAATTTTAGCTGCGCAGGCGTTGCCGAGATCATTAAGATCATTGTAGAAGTATTCACCCAGAGTGGCCTTCCTGATGTTGGCGAGCGCAGGACAGGCGCACAGGAGATGACTGATGGTCTTTTCTTCCTCTTCATCTCTGTAGCTCCTGCAGAAGTCGTTATGAGGGATACCTAATCTCTGGGCATGTCTTCCTATGACGCAGTGTCCAGTGAGGACATTTGTTATTTTTGAGAGGGTTCCTCTCTTGTGCTTGAAGAGTCCGATGGACCTGGATTTATTGAGTATCGGCCAGAGCTGTCTGGCAGTATGACATTGGTCTAGATGTTGCCGATGATTGGCTACTTTCTCGGCATCAATTTGAATGAGGTACTTAACATAAGACGTTGGCGCTTCGATGTCGGTGATGCTTATGCTATCTGTACCAGAGGAGCCTTGTCGTGCTAGTTCGTCGGTTGCACAATTCCCCGGTATGTCACACTGACCTGGTACCCAGCAAAGGGTGAGGTTGTACTGACCAGCTATCTCGTTAAGAGATATGCGACAGTCTTTTACTGCCTTAGATCTCGTAGTGCTGGATGCGAGGGATTTGATGGCTGCCTGACTGTCGACATAAATAAAAATATCAGGTGTTGATAGTGTGCTAGCCGCCAGCCAGTCAGCAGCTTTGCGAACTGCGGTGATTTCGGCTTGAAAAACACTGCAGTAGTCTGGAAGGTTAAAGGAGAGGTGTATGTCCAGATCTTCGGAGAAAATTCCGGCACCTACTCCGTCCTTGGTTTTGGACCCATCCGTGAATTCGTTGTAAAGGACATTGCGTTGCGTGGTGGTATGTGTGGTATTCATTATCTGCAGTGGTTACTGAGTTAAGGCCAAGAAAATGAGGCCATAAGGGCATCTTTACATACGTTTTCTGAAATGTGAAAAGGCACTTATGCTGTTATGCCTTGTGGCCACAGATATTGTAAGTAGATATTTATGTACTCGTATACCGATATGAGCGTTAAGTTCCCCTCCCGTTTTGTTAGTTTTTAAGTTTAGCGTTAATTTCCTTTTTGTTAGTTTTAAGGTTTAGCTTAAAGTTGTGGCTTGTATTAAGCTCAAATTTACGTCCATGAATTTGAAAAATAACGATATGAGATTTGAGGAGGCAGAGTAATTGTTCAATTTCCTAATAATTTGGTGGAGCGTATTAAAACTATTAGATAAAAACATCCACACAGATTAATATACTTACACCAAATGACTATTGGTTTAGTGAGTTAGCCAACCAAGGTGGGATTAAAATTCATCTGCGTCAAAACTAAAATTCTCAGCCTATGCAACCGCTCAACGTCACAAGTACACAAATAAAAAACTGGTATTAGAAAACGGCCAGGACGGCATAGATGCATAGATTATGCAGAAGAGGAACTGCCAATGGATTCGACACACTCTTCGAAAGTGTGGCAACTCCAAACCAAGCTAGGCTATGCAATCATAACCGTTAACCCAGAAAGGAAGGCGAGAGATTGCACTAGAAAAACGTGGCAGAGGAACGAAAAGGAGATACTGCAGTTGTGCAAAAGCTTGAGAAAATTAAGATGCATCAGCAAAAAACGGAAAGCTATGGCGGTCAGGCTTGGTAGGTACCCTGTTACAAATAATTAGAAAGAAATATGACTTAAGTAGTAGTTTTTCCATATCAACGTTAAAAAGAAAGAAGTCATACGAACTTCTACCATCTTAGACAGCTACAGTTGTATCGTGAAATAGTACATTTTTAAAATTTAAAAAAACAATGCTTTTCGTCGAACGCTGTTCTCAAATTGACGAAAAACACATACATACATACATATACGTATGTACCTTGTTTTTTAATTCCAGCTGGAAGAGATATGGAACGTTATAGTTGCACTACAGTGGAGGAGCTACACCTGTTTGGAATTCACATAAGACAAAGTTTCAGGTTTTCTTACGACTTATTGTACAATGATGTTTATAACGTGCTTGCTTATGACTCGATACACATTTTTGCAAGCCTATCCTACAAATACTTCATAAGGTATTATGCTTTTTCATAGTACATATAGTTATGGAGATTAGCTTCAATACTCCCTTCCTAATTGATTTATCTACTCCCTCGCTCCCCAGTAGCTGAAATGGTAGTACTTGATAGATTATTATGGCACTAGATTTTGCCTTGATTTTTTTTAATTCCGGTTTATTTAGTGATTACCACTCCTCTCAATCTATGTACAATATATATATGTATAGTTTGGGTTTCTGTGGGTTTGAAACTACAATTACTGTAAGAGCACTGGTTGTTAATAGCAGTAGGCCCTCGAACTAGGGCATCTGGAATTTTCGGGAAATTTTTGATTTTAGAAAAACAGTTAATTAGATAATTTTTCTTTTACTCTAAGTTTCTCCACAAGTCTACATGTAGTCTACAAATACACCGTACTACATACGCGTATGCTTTAAGCTACATACATATGTGTGAATCAAATTAATATGAATTTTTCTCGTTTTGCTTTATTCCAAAACAATTAGCATGCCCTAAAAAGCTTTTCTGTAAGTCTGATGTAAACCAACTGTCCGCACACCTTCAATAATTTTTATCTAAATGTTTCCTCAGCTGGAAAGGGCTCCTTTCCTTGTAACATTAATTACAAACATTTACAAGAAACGCAGTGTGCCATGAATATTTAATGTGATGAGAATCTTTAAAGCGAATAATGAACTAATTAATGTGCTGCTCTGCCATCCGAAATATCACAATTTGAATTATCTCTGCAAATAGGATATTCGCACCAAAAAACAAACAAGACGTAGGTATTCTAAATTAAATATTATCCCCTAGATTAAAGTGAAAACAAAAATATGTTTGTTTTTTTCATAGGAAATTGTGAAATCTAATTATGAGCATCATTACTTTTGGAATCATTCTGGATACCTCAACCAATGCATTAGATGAGCCTTCCCTGTATATTATGCAAATTTACCTCCGAAGTTACCATCGAGATGAACGCGGATACGTGACTAAGTACAAATTCAAATTAATATGATAGTAAAATCTCAACAGCTCTATATTTTGCAAATGCACGGAAGTATTTGCAGTCGATGTAACATCTTGGGAAAAACCAACTAAGACCACAAGAGTGGTTTAATAAGATAAGGAATGTTTGTTGAATAATATTGGATTCATGTTTCATTAAAGATAAATTCCACATTAATTAAAAAAATCAAACTAAGCAAGTGCTTGGTTTCAAATAATGTACATATGTACAATACAAGCACTCTAAATGTTTGCTTAATGTTGGAAAACGAATAAATAAATTATATTCGTGGATGCAAAAAAATGTTTGTTCTTCTTTATTTTTGTTCATATATTTATATTCGTACCTACATATATGTACACTGCTTTCTATCTATAAATAGTCACTTTGGTATTACATACTTCTCCGTAGGTACTCGTAGAAACTGAGCCCATGATCTTTTTTATCTGCTATTAAGTTGTCCAGAAAGTTATTGCGGTTTTTCTTCTTTGACATAATGGCTAATAGTTAATGTTATATACGGTTTTGAAGTGTAAATCAGCTGTTTCTGACCACTTGGGAGGACTTGAAAAACAAAAAAACAAGAACTCGACAGATGTGTGTCACATGATTTCAATGATTTTCAGGGAAATCGTCGATACGAGACGGCCTTTTGCGTAACAAAAACAAACCATTACTCGATCGATTTGTGATGAACAATGATAAATGGATTCTGTTAACAATCGACGTCATTCGGCTCAATAATTGGATCGAGATTAAATGCTAAAGCATCACCCCAAGCCGAAGCTAGTCTAAAAGAAGACAATGATAACTGTTTTGTGGTCAACAGCCGGAATGTTTCACTTTAGTTTTCTGAACACAGGCACAAACAACGCCAGAGAAGTACTGTCAAAAAATTGACATAATGCACCAGGAGCTCTCATGTCTACGTCTGAAATTGGTCAACATGAAAAGTCCAATACTCGACCACACGTTGCACAACTGACGTTGCAAAAGTGAAACCAACTGGGCTACGAAACACTACCGCACCTACAACTCACCTGACTTTTCCCCATGCGATTACCGCTTCTTCAAGCATCTCGACCACTTTTTGCAGGGAAAAACTTTCAACAATAAAGTCGATATTCATAACGTACTCGAAAAGCGTGCCGCTTCCAGAAATTCGGAATTCTACGCTACCGCAATAAATAAACTTGTTTCTCGTTGGCAAATATGTATAGATGGTAACGGTTCTTAGATCGAATAATAATAGGTCTAAGCTGAGATATGAGCATTTGCATTTGAAGTTAAAAAAAAAAACTTCATTAACATTCTTGACGACCTTTTAGAAGTATTCTTAGGATTAGCTTTAAAATGCTCATGCTCCTTTATATAATAAATTTATAAATATGTACGTTGAGGGTTAGAGAACATACGGTTTGCCAAAAACTTTCCAGGTTTTGACCTCTTATCTGAGTCAATGTATTGTTTTATATTCAGCAGTTACCCATAGAGAGAGCGTCAAGCATTTGGGACAGATTATTTTGAAGCTATAAATTATTATTCTTTTTCCAACAAAAACTAATCCATTAACCCTATAGTTTAAAATATCTTCATCATCCCCCATACAACATTTAGTGTTGCCATTCAACGAAACACACATCTTTTATATATTTTAATACTCAATTCTTCAGTTCATATTTTCTATTTTTTAAACGTAAAAGAATATATAGATATATTTCTTAGAAGAACAGTTTTCTTGTTCGAAAATTTTCCCAATAGGTTTGTTTGAAACCGTTCCAATTACTTATTATTGAAAATTGCACTGGTCAGCACGATTTTTGCCGTTAATTAAGTTATACATTTTTTGTATTTTACATGCATATGTATTAAGAGAAAAATATTAAAAATATTTTACTACAACGGAATATCTAAATATACGACAAAGTGTATACTTGATGTTTATTATTGATATTTTATCGCATAAAAGTATTATAACTATCTTCACTAAAAAAAACTACCGATTACTATACGTATGTATAAACAGACGATGAACCCACATCTGTATACATTTAACATAATGGGTCCGTTCGGGTACTTTCCGAGCCAAAAACTAATTAGCTTTCAAATATGACATGATAAGAGTAGAACTCTCAGAGAGCGGAAAATCTAAGCAAAACTACTCGAACAAAAAGCGAGCCATGTCGACCTCACTGTCATTAGACAAAATTACAATGAACAAATTAAATTCGAAACCAACAGATTCATACGAAGTTACAAATGAATGTTTTGCGAGAACATTCACACCTCACAGCATTTTCTTCAAGATACTTTGCATCCATTTTGTATGTCTATTGACTACTTTATATGAAATCAAAAACTCTTCGACTCATTTAGCAATCAGCTGATTCCACTTGGCAGTTTGTATGTTAGTGCCGGCAGAAATTCTTCCAGCACTTCCAATCACACTCGCTACTTCTCAATTTTTCTCTTTATCTGTCATGCTCGCTCAATACCCGAATACACTTCGAGCACTTTAGAGCACCTTAAAGCGCTTTAGATTGTGTACGCGAATAGACCTATTAGTAGCACATAGACTGTTTACTTTGAATTAACTAACGTTCAAAATTCGCGCGCTTTTTAATTGACGGCAGTTTCTACAACAATTTTCAGTCAAACATGCATGCGATTTTATGGAAACACAACCTGATCATCAGGTGGGACTGTGAAAAAACTTTTTGGTATTTTCTGGGATTCGAACTTGGAACCTCATGCGTAGTGATCCGACACACTAACCACTTACGCCACGGCGCCCACGAATGTGAATGTTTCTTTGTTTTCTTACAGACTTACTTTAAATAGTCTCATGCTAAGGTAAACAAAGTAAGCAGGTGCGAAGCACGGCAACAAAAATGTTTATTTTTTATCGACCAGTCTTGTTTTAGAGCACGAGGATATAGAAAGTAGTATATTTTACGTAGCATACCATTCCGAAAATCGTAATTTTCCGAGCTATTCTATATAACCGGGTTTCAAAATTATTGTGTTTAAAAAAAAGTCTGACATATTCTTCCTTGAATTATTTTTTTATATTCTACAGACATATATAAAATTATGTACATATATCATTGATTTCTATGTATAGTTAGCTTGTGCATACATACTTCTACTCACTCCATCTGACTCAAAACAGAAATTATCATCTACGTGAAACTTTTGAACATAATTGTTTGCCTGCGCTTTCTAACAGAAGTACTTTTAGCAAAAAATGAAAATAAGTAAATTTATTGAAAAAATAGTTTGAAACTACATTAAAGTTTCAATTACTCAGAAATTTTTTATAGCTGGAGTCGTAAAACTGTTGGACTTCAACTTCTGTTCCGATGAATTGAAAATTGGATTAACACACAAACATAAAATTATAATTCTTCAGAAAGTTGTTTCAACTTTACACCATATGATAAATCTGAGTAAGTACAGAAAGTCTTTAAAGGAAAGTGACAAAACGTTTTAAAATATTTCGTAAAATTACCCGAAAAGAGGGGCTAGTTTTGAAATGTTTATGATAAGTAAATAGTTATCACCCGGCTTTCGTCAAATTAAAAACGGAAAGTCCAAGACGGGAGATTTTAAGGGGGAACACCACTGTGGAGGGTTGAAAGGAATGATAACTTAAATATCAAAAAAATAACGAAGTTTAGCTAGACGCTAAACTCTTTTCACTTCTTCGCTCTTCTTTTCGTTGTTGAAGTTTAACTGTTAATCACATTTTTCTCGAAACGACTTTTCTCGACCTGACCGGAAACATAACTCGCTCTACAATTGCTCGATTTTAAATGTTAAGATGATTCGAGCTGAGCCTCAAATATAAGAAAAAATTTGCAAAATGAGATTCTTTTCTTTGAATATTCGCCAATTTGTGAAAAAAAGAATTTCGAAAAAAGGCTAGGTTATAGATTGATAAAATGCTTGTTTTTTTTCCAGACAAACCATTCTCGAATAAACGATCTGGCCGTTGAACCACTATTATTGTACAGACCTCAATTTTAATTTACTAATTTTGTTAATTTGCATCTAGTCTTTAATAAACATTTATATAATATAAGCTTAATGTATGCTTAATATCATATCTTTTTCCCAAATCCAAAATACCAAAATAAATAATGCATTTACCAAAAAAAAAAAATGAGGAAAATGTTCTTTTTAGGGGCCTTCACAGTGGTGTTCCCCCTTAAGAGTACAAAAAGGCAGAAATTAAGTTTTGAATCTGCAATAGATTCCCATTTTGTTTTACTTTTTTTTTACTAACATTTTAAGTTAATATAAATCTTCCATACACTAACAACAAAATGTAATCGATTCCAATACATCATAGTATCACTCAGCGGTAACACTGATGTTAATTATTGTTTGATGACGGAATGTTATAGTTTAAAATGCATTCTTTATCTATGCCGTGCTTCTCTTAGCATCGCTAAGTTTATCTCAAATAATATTAACGATATTTGCCATTTAATAGCGTTTAAACATTGACAACGATATTAAAAATAGTTTAATTTAAATGTGAGACTTAACTTTCAAAGTACGAAAGGACTGTATCTAAAAAGTATCTGTGTGGCCGACACCAACTCTTGCCGAACAGTTGAGAAACACAAAAATGACACTTAAGTTTTTTTTTTTGCAAAATAAGGCCCTCGTAGAAAGTAAGTTCGATACTTTGTATGGGTGATAGAAAGCGACAAAGAAGGAATGAAGGCGACGCCAAGAATAGTATGCGAGGTACAGAAAAGATTGTGGCAAAGTGGCATTAGTAGATTAACTAAAAGAGCCTCATACGTATAGTGTTAGAAAACATTCTTATGTGGTTCTTTATTGCAGTCCACGGTGCGACCTCAAATGCAACACATCTTTGAAGGCCAAAGGGCTAGTAAAGGAAATGCCAGCCATGCGCAAGTGCAACAAACCAATTTTGCAAACATATTGTAGAATAGGAACATGGCTCATCGAGATATCTCAACTGAGATACGATGCGTTTTACTACTCGTGCGATGTATGTAGAGCGCGCAGCAGATTGAACTTTATTTGTGTGAATAGTCACGGATTCGTTTTCAACTTTTGGTTACTGCATTTGACCATGAGACTCAAAGGTATTAACCTTTTCAGGGGTTCCGTACATAAAATGTAAAAACCCTATTACTCTCGCTCTATCATCCGTCCATTCAGCTATCTATCTGTTTGTTACCATCTTCTAACTCCTAGGCTATTACATTCATGCTGCACGCATGGTTTTTACACAGAATATGTAGGTCTTTAGTTTTAGTTTAAGCTCAGTTTATTTAGAGGTGCAGCTTCCCGGCAAAACTACACACTCCGCAACAATATCATTGGAAATTTCGCTGCATGCATAGCCAAATACTGCAGGGCTGTTCTTCCCTTATGTTTCTATTTGAAAACTTTTACTTGGCGGCGCTACAGTTCAGGGTGAACATGTCCCTCAATCAACAAGCCTCTCTCTCTTCACTTAGCTCGGTCTTTAGGTAATTGCCTCCATTGCGTATTCCAAGTTGATTGAGGTCCCCTTGATCTTGTGCGCTCTGCATTACGTTGTTTTTCGACTAGGGCGATGTCGCTGTACAGCTCGTATAGTTCGTCATTGAATGTTCTCCTCCAAAACCCGTCAACGCAAACGAGACCGAATATCTTACCAAGAATTTTTTTCGAAGCGACCAAGGATATGTTTATCCTCTTTCAATAAAGTCCATATTTTAACGTCATAAAGCAGGACTGCGATGATCAAGTTCTTATATAGGGTCTTCTTAGTTATTAAATTTTCCTATTAGCCAAAAAAAGGAGAAGGTGGAGAGTGTGACTGTTGCAATCGAATTAATGTTACTATGTTTGTTAAAGACAGCGATGAATTTTGCGCCTATAGAAAGTAGCGAAGAAGTGTATATGTTACTGTGTCAGGTAGATCAGTTAGATAACTTAGATCTTTAAAGAAGTGGTCTTCTACTAAGTTTTTAGAGTATCCAGTGCTGTGTAGGTACCTAAGAGGTAAAAACTACTTACTTCTTCCTCTTCGTCCCTGTAGCTTCTTCAGAAGTTATAGGAAAGGACTCCCATTCTTCTGACATGTCTGCCTAGCAGAGTCTTCGAATCTAATCCACAAGGACGACGCAGTAGAGGGACTCCTCCCCATAGGTATTGCGCACAAGTTGAAGGGGACCTAGTCCAACTTGGAGTGCGCAACTGGAGACAATTAGCTAAAGACCGAGCTAAATAAACGGGCTTGATTCTTGAGGCCCAGGTTCATCCCGAACTGTGGCGCCACCTAAGTAAGTAACAGGTCATGTTTCACTATTTTTTGTTTGTTTATCTAAAAATCAATAAATGAATAACTGTTAAAATATGGTATTGCTGCACTGAGGAAAGTAATGAGGTCGAAAGATAGACAACAACAAAATGTTAAGATAGCAGCTTCATTCAGTTATGCCATTTGCCTGTCATTACACACAACGATTAGAGCGGTTATATTGTATAAGTAGGTATTCATTAGTGTGAACACTTATGATCGCCCCAATTGGACAGAAGTTGAGATGTAAGGGCAAGAGATTGGGTTGAAGCAGGAAATTAACGTATTGTGGTAGCCAAATTGGACCGGGAGTCCATCAAGCGACAGCTGAAACAGTGATAAGGCGCTGCTAAAAGACGCGTTTTGATTGGAGAAGACGGGACCGAAGATGCACAAATGAAAGAAATGATGAACGTTGAATGCACTAAGAAAGACAAATATGCAAATGCGTGTTTCTAGGAAAATAGCCTGTTTCATAGCAGAAGACCTGTCCACTGCTCACCAGACAGCAGCGAAAAGCCAGAAATCGGTTCGCATATATGCATTATGGATACGTGACTGACATCTTGAAGAGTATGTAGTGCCATTCGCTTATTTTATTTCAAATTTTAACTGATACAGGACTAATCTCGTCCACATAGTGCAGGTGCGGTGACAAGGTACATGCCTGATATAGGTCGGTATAGCCCCAATAGATTGGCCATCCAGGAGTTCCGATTTAAACCCAATCGAACATGTCTACGATATGATAAAAAGACGGGTTCGAGAACGAGATCTACATCCAGGTTACCTTACCAACCTCTTCAAAACGTAATCAGAGGAATGGATACGAAACTTTAAGCTGTCATACAGTCTAGAAGATGTTGCATCTTCCAAGTATTGAATTAGGATGCAAATGACATGAATATTATATCCAGATTTCTGGCAAACATTAAATCAATTCATTATTATTGCCTAGAGTCGTCGGTAGGGTTTCGAGATATAGGATAGGTTGAACTCGCTGAGCATGAAGTCCAGTAACGAGTGGTCTTGCAAGACATTTACATTAAAGTCTCCGCTGATTATGATAGGTGAAGAGAGATATGGCTGGTAGTCAGGTATGTACTTGATACTTTTGGATGCATGGTCAGTGTTCGCACAAAATTGATGTACATATATTGTAACGTTGATGCAAGAGCGATTTGATTATTTACTTGCATAGCCGCCGTCAATGTCGTCATCATTGATACGCATGGGCTCCGCCCAGAAGTTCTCATTCGCACCCGACAGCGCTTAACTCTTTCGTAAGAAATTTATGGATCACTAGATTGCTGTTAAGATGGTCTTTCCAACCGTATAAGATTTATGTGTCCCGCGTTGGATTTTTTACGCGTAAAAGCCGACCTTGTGTTGAAATTTGTATATTTTTAACATCAACTTAATACGCTTTCAAAAGAACAACTCAAAACTAGGTTTTAACAGTAAATCTGTTGAACATGATCAGAACGATCATGATCATCAGCAAGCATACTTCTCCCAGCAGGGCATACCACGTGCCTATCCCAAATCCAGCAGGGTCTCCCCCAGTGAGATAGTGAACCCTCGTTCAGAGGAACAAGTTGCGCGGTTTCCTTGGGAAACCCTCAGAGTTTTTCTCCACGCAGTTTTTGGCGTCCCTTCCTTCCGAAGGACGCAACTGTGACTTTCCTCTGAGGGTGACCCACATTTTCCCCCCTGTCAGTAGAGCAAACGTAACCCCGTCTGCGGCACTGGACATTTTGTTTCATCTGGTACCCCTCGATATATTTAGCAAGCAAATGGCAGCGAATACAGCAGTTCGCCTCGAAGCTACCCAACAGTGGTCAAGAAGAGAGTTTGGCCACGCTTCCGTTTTGAATAAACTCAAAAAAAAAAAAAATATATGTATTTGGCGCAACAGCTCTTTAAAGTGCCAGGTCCTAGCTTCTCGCAACCACTCATGTTGTGTGCGTTATATTTTTCACACGAATGGAAGGGACCTACAGTTTAATGCCGAATCCGAACGGCGATTTGAGAAGCTTTTTCATGACAACAATACTCTCGGATGTTTTTCAGACGCTCGCGAGAGGTGGGACCGCGAAAAAACTTTTTGGTATTTTCTGGGAACCTCATGCGTAGTGATCCGACATACTAACCACTTACGCCACGGCGCCCGAATAAACTCAAAATCTCTCCCGAAAACACGGACCGCACTATCCCACGTCTAAATTTTGACAAGAACTTCCTCGTCACCATCCCCTCCAGATCACTCTGGAATGATGATACATTTTTAGAAGATGGGTCAATCTACTTCTATACCGGCGGCTCAAAATCTAAGGACGGGGTTGGTGGAGGTGTTTTCTCTGACAGGCTTAATCTTAAGCTCTCCTTCCGTCTTCCAAATCAGTGTAGCGTGTTCCAGGCGGAAATTGTGGCGATTAAAGAAATCTTATCTTGGCTTAAGAAAAACGTGATATCTGCTAAAAATATCCGCATCTTTTCAAACAGCCAAGCAGCAATCAAATCCTTGGAATTAACCTCTATAAATTCCTTAGTAGCTCTAGACTGCCGCTCGTCTCTCGTGAAGATGGCTGAGCAGTTCAATATTCACCTGTGTTGGGTGCCGGGGCATAGGGACATTCCAGGGAATTGTAAGGCCGGTGAACTCGCCAGAATAGGAACAACTATACCCATCCTGCCGGACAAAGGCTCCTTAGGTATACCAATCGCTACTTGCAAACTCAAATTTAAGCTGGATGCTATCGAGAGTACGAACCTTAGGTGGACAAGTGGACCCACATGTCTACGACAAAACAAATTTGGCCGAAGCTGGATCTAAAACGTTCTAAGAATTTGATTTCTCTCAACAGATTGCATATCGGCGCTTTAATAGGTGTCATCACTGGACACTGTCTAATAGGCAAGCATGCCGCAAGGCTAGGCGTTTTTGCGAACGACTTTTGTAGAAGCTGCATGGATGAGGAAGAGGAAGAAACTATTCCTCACCTTCTTTTTCTCTGCCCAGCTCTCTCCCATAGAAGGAAGCTTCAGCTAGGAGCCCCCTATTACAACGACATAGGCGACCTGAAAAACATCGATATTAAAAGCCTCCTACGCTTCATAAGAAGCTCAAAATGGTTTAGCGAGTAGGTAGGAGAAATTTCTCCCATGATCCATCTGGTATCACAATGAACCTATTATTGGTCTAAGTGTGTTGGCGATTCTTAGCTGGCAGCCGCTTCAACCTAACCTAACCTAACCTAACCTAGAGCAAACGTATCCTCATTCTGAGGGGCGATTGGATTTTTTCTCCATTAAAGGAAGAATTAGGAAACAGAGTAATTTCCAAGCGAGCAAGCATTCTTCTTCTCGAAAGGGGTGGAAACTCAATGTGTGTGTATGCCAGCGGTGATGGACGTTGGCACGGGAGCCGGAGTTTATTGTGAAGCCCTAGGAATAAACCACTCCTTTAGAATAAACGACTACTGCAGCGTCTTTCAGGCCGAGGTCACAGCCATTATACAGGCTGCTGAAATTATACGCGAGAGTAATATCGTTGGTAAAACGATCACTGTCTATATAGACAGCCAGGCAGCCGTTAATGCTATGGACTCTATCGTAATTAGGTCGAGGCTTGTGGGAAGCTGCAAATCCCTCTTAAACGAGATATCTAGAGCAAATGCGGTGACCTCTATAAATTCCTTAGCAGCTCTAGACCGCTGCTCGTCTCTCGTGAAGATGGCTGAGCAGTTCAATATTCACCTCTGCTGTGTACCAGGGCATGTGGATATCGAAGGTAACGAAAAGGCTGACGAGCTTGCTAGGAAAGGGTCGGCGCTGCACTTATCGCGGGCCCTCCCCTCTGTAACAAAAGGATAAAGTCACCGGTCGAGCTGGGTTTATCTGGAAAAACTTGGTCGTTATAACGGACGCATTTCTGCCATAATTACTGGACATTGTGCCATTGGCGTTCACGCGGAGCGACTCGGTGTGCTGCATAACGACTATTGCAGAAGTTGCAGGGACGAAGAAGAAATTGAATCTGTTCGTCACCTGTTGTGTGACTGTCCTGTCCTATCCGTCAGAAGAACGAGTTACTTCTTCTCGGAGCTGGAGGACTTGTGTAATGTTGAGTTGACGGACCTCCTGAGATTCATATCACTTTCTGGGTTTCCAGGGTTAATTTATTGAACAGAATGGACCCGTACTATTGGTCTGCGTGAGCAGTGACTCTTTGTCACAAGGCACCCATCTACCTAACCTAACCATGCCAGCGGCAGTGCGAATCCAGGCAGGGGAGAGGTGGCAGCAGAGAGCCGTTCAGTAGCGACGTATCTGTATCTATATTTTGGATGGCAAACGACTAACAAAGGCCTCGTAGGGGCAGCATCTCCCGATAGGTGCTGGTCCGCTAAGTAACGAGTAGGAGCCACTGCAGCCGAAAACCTAGCAGCTCTGTTAGTAAGCCCTACTCCCACCTCCTCGTGGTGCCATCTGGGAATTTCTTCGGAAATTGCTAACGGGAGAGGACGAATGGCGAGCTTCCTGCGCCAAAAAAACAGGATAAGTGTCGGTTGGTCTGTGGCCCAGCGAGCCGCAACCGTAAAACAAACTATTGCTCCGAAACGGAAACATACGCCTCGGATACGGACTGATCATTTGTTGACGACCTTTGGCTATCGGACACGGACAACGATCGGATTCTGGAACGTTAAGACCCTCCTGGACTCACTCAAGGAAGGGCCTTATAACGCCAGATTCCTCCAATTGGAGCGCGAATTCGCACGGTATAAAATCGACATCTTAGGGCTGAGCGAGATAAGATGGTACGATGCTGGGGAACACATCTCCCCAACAAAAAGCACTGTCATGCTCTACTCTGGTAAACCAGCTGGAAGTGCACGGAGTTCTGGCGTAGGACTCATGCTAACTCCAGCAGCACGTAGTAGCCTCATATCCTGGAAACCCCATAGTGACCGGATATTGACGGCTAGGTTACAGAGTAGAGTTAGAAAAATTACCATCATACAGTGTTATGCTCCGACTCTAGACGCGACTGAGGATGAAAAGGATAATTTTTATAGCCACTTAGGTGCCGCCTACAACCAAACGCCTAATGGGGACATCGTAATGGTAATGGGAGATCTCAATGCCAAGGTGGGTAGCGACAACACCATGCTTAAGCACGTGATGGGAGTTCACGGCGTGGGAGACCGTAATGACAATGGTGAGCGGTTTGTGGACTTCTGCAATACCAACCGCCTAGTCATCGGAGGTACGCTGTTTAAGCATAACACCTGCCATAAGATCAGTTGGGTCTCTACTGATAGGCAACGAACATCCAACCAGATCGACCACATTGCGATCAGTCGCCGCTTTAGAAATTGTCTCCTGGACGTCCGAAACAGACGTGGAGCTGACGTCGGACAAGAACGAGATCACCATCTTATGGTAGCTCATTTACGCCTTCGTACTGCATCCGTCAACAGCAACCGCTCAAACCTGCTTAACATCACCAGGTTTAATATCGACAGGCTCAAGGTTCCCCAAGTGCGCCAACAGTTCAGGGACCATCTTGCCTTAGAAGCAGAAGCAATCAGCAGCATAGAGAACATGGATGACCACTGGAGTGCTGTGAAAAATGCTTTTGCGACTGGGGCACGCACTTATGTCGGTAAAAAGCAGAAACACCACCGCACATGGCTTTCTACAGACACCTGGAGACAGATCGATGAGCGTACAGCAATCAAGGCTCGGATTGCAGCGGCCTCAGCAGTAGAGAGGACCGAGCTTGAAGCCCAATACCGTGCGAAGAAGAAAGAAGTGCAGCGTAGTGTGAGACGTGACAAGCGTCAACATGTCAACTCACTGGCCTCAAGGGCTGAAGAAGCAGCGAGTAGGTGCGACAGTAGGACTGTTTACAACATCACTAAGGAGCTCATTGGTGGTCGAAACTCCAAACAACATCCAGTGAAGAGTCTAGACGGTGACCTTCTGATTTCGGATGAGGATCAGCTCACTAGATGGAGAGAACATTTTGCTGCAGTGCTAAATCACATAGACGACGGCGGTATGATCTTGAATTCGAATGAGCAGTTCGAAGCAACAAATTCCCGAATTCGCACCGTACCTCCCAGTAAAGCTGAAATAATAACAGCAATCAAGTCCCTCAAGAAAAACAAAGCGGTGGGTATTGATGGCATCCCTGCCGAGCTATTTCAAGCGGCGCCAAATACATCGGCAGATTTGCTGCATCCGCTAATACGGAGAGCTTGGGATAGTGAACAATTTCCACAGGAGTGGAAAAGGGGCATGATCATTAAGCTTCCAAAGAAGGGTAACTTGATGGAGTGCGGTAACTGGAGAGGTATATGTGTTCTTCCAGCTGTAGCCAAAATAATAGCTAGAATAATTCTAGAACGAATTAAAGATCATTTAGATTCAACTCTCGATGTCGAACAGGCAGGCTTTCGCGCTGGATCCTCCTGCATCGACCACATAAACACCTTACGGATCATAATCGAACAATGCGTTGAGTATAGGTCTCCGCTACATTTACTGTTTATCGACTTCGAGAAGGCTTTCGACAGCTTGAATCGAGATGCTATCTGGCTGGCCTTGCGCAGGAGAGGCATTCCAGAAAAGCTTATAGCTATTATCAAGGCTACATATGAGGGCGGCAAGTGTCACGTCGTGCACAATGGTAAGGTGTCGGAGGACTTTGAAGTCCAAAGTGGAGTACGTCAAGGGTGCATACTGTCCCCACTATTGTTCTTGGTGGTTATCAGCGATGTACTCCGTGCAGCATTGACGGAAGCTAATTCTGGAATACGTTGGACTATGACATCTTACCTTAAACACCTAGATTACGCTGACGATGTTTGTCTACTTTCACATCGGATAATGGATCTTCATTTGATGGCCCAAAATCTAGAAGCTGAGGCAAACAAAGTGGGGCTACAAATAAACACAGCCAAAACAAAAGCCCTGAGTACTTCCAATACCCGCGCTCAACTTAACATTGCCGGAAAGCAAGTCGAGAAAGTTGATAACTTTCTATATTTAGGAAGTGTCGTCTCGGCTAATCGCGGTGGCACCGAACTGGATGTGTGCAGCAGAATCGGGAAGGCTAAAGCTGCGTTCGGAATGCTGTCCAAAATCTGGAGAAGCAATGTTATTAGCTTAAGAACCAAGCTACGACTGTTCCGCTCCAACGTAGAATCAGTGCTGCTTTATGGGTGCAGTACCTGGAAGGTGGACACCATTAACACACGCAAGCTGCAAGTCTTCGTAAACAAATGCTTAAGAATCATCTTGAGGATTTTTTGGCCGAACCGCATCTCCAACGAACAACTTTATCTGAGAACGGGCCAAGAACCTATAAGCATTACTATACGAAGAAGAAAGTGGCAATGGATTGGACACACCCTACGGCGCGAAGACAACTCCATTGCGAAATACGCTATGCAGTGGAATCCGCTCACCCAGGCAGGCAGAATAGCGGGACGCCCTAGGCAAACGTGGCGCAGAACAGTTGAGGAGGAATCGAGCTCTTTAGGAATGAGTTGGAGGCAGCTCAAACGCGTTGCAGAACTCCGAACACGATGGCGCGCAGGCGTGGTTGACGCCCTATGCCCCCCGAGGGGTTAAAGGACATAAGTAAGTAAGTAAGTATCTGTATCTGATGATTTCGTTATCATTTTTTGTTACGCTTCCAGTACGAAGCAAGTTTATAGACGTATTCACATCAAAAAAAGCAACTCGAAAGGACCGATTTTAAGAATTGGGATGTATTACTGAACCGATTTTTATAAATGACCATTCAGCTTATTAATATAATCACGCTACGTCTATTACAATTATAGGGGCCGGTACACCATTTGTACTATTGTATATAGGTTAGATTTATTGGTAGTCCTATTCAATATTTCACAGGGACTTAGTGATTATAAGCGTGAAGAAAATCTGCTTGGATCTCAATTAATATCCGAAATACAAGTAAAAAGTAAATAAGTGGGCATAATGCTCGTCTCTACAGCATCACTCGATCTAATACATAAAGTGTTCAATAGAATTAAAAATTCAGTTATAAGAAAAATAGTCGTTAGTAAACTAAGTCAAAAATACTTGACTTAATCTCTATTTTCTTTGAATGAATTTGACTTAAAACAAATCAACATTGTTTCCAACCTTCTTTCAACCATATCTTAATATGTTCAAGAAATAATTTTTTATTCATTCAACACTGACTTTTCTTGCCTCCAAATTCCAGGATGTGTATAATTTGCAATGTTTTAAAACTGATGTATATCGTTACCCACTCTATTGCATTCCAACTTGTAGCCTATCTCCATACTCTTTTCACTTCCAGTATGAGGCTTTAAAGAACATAGATCTTGAACTGCTGGAAGTCATTTAAAAAATGTATTAAAAACGTTTAACTGAAATTGTCTCTACTAATAATTCCACGTATTTGTTTTAAATATTGTATTTAGTGAGGCGTTAGGAAATAAAATAGTTACATTTTTATTTACGAGTACTCAGTTATTACGTTCAGTACATTGCTTTTATATCCGAATCAAGCTGCAATTAAAGCAACTGCTTTGGGGCTCATTTACGTTAAACCGCAAAGTTAAAAACTTATGTTTCGAGGCTACCCAAAAAGTTCTGCTTAACTTCAAACGAACTTTTTTAACACAAATTCTAAAATATTTGGTAATCTTCCAAATGTTTCACAACCACCACCCTAAGCCCCATAAAATAAGGAATAAAGTTTCGTTTTCGTTCGTCCATGGCCTTGCTTCTACTTGCCGGCTACGATTTCATTGTTTGTGAAAATCAGGAAGTGTTTCAAAGATTCCTTTTGAGATGGAGTGGAATGAGTGGTGCAACCCTTGAAGGTGTAATCTTCCAAGTATAATATTGCTACAGCTTTGTAGCAAGATGTAAAAAAGATAAATTTGAGATTGAATACAAAGTCAATATAACAAGACACAATTGCTGAGTATTGAGATAAACTGCAAGGTTTTGCAATCATTTCCTTGTAAGGAAAGCTCGCAGTCGTGACTGAGCCATTATTCATAAAAATCAAGCCCGAAATGATTTATTGTTAGTATCTTTACACGTAGTATATCCTTTAAGGAATTCGTATGTATGGATGCTCTGTGCAAGGTAAAAATAAAGAATCAAAATTCATTTCATCATTCATTTTCTTGCTGAAATGTCGTACAACTTGAAGACCTTAGTACCACCGTATGTGCTACGTAATAAGTGTAAGTGACGCTCATAAAACATTTTGTATCTTACGAGTTCTGTATTGTCAACATTAAGTATGAAGCTATATCAAGCGGGTGTTTACAGCGCTATTAAGTAATTTTATCACATACATATTTACTCGTTTATACGTATTTGTTATATATTCAATTTAAAAACCGTTCTGTTGGAGATGTAAACATATTGTAACAAATAATATTTTTAAAACCTTTACAGAAACATTCAAGTTTTCCATAACGAATTAAATGGTAATTAAGTAGAAGAGATGTATAGGAACAGTGCAAAAAGTCCGCATAAAAGAAATTTAGCACTAATGGGGCGTATTTTAAAGTGTCATTCGAAAGTGTACTATTATAGTACATACATATATCTGAAAACTCTAGGTTCATCTGAATTAGTCTCTTTTTTTTTTTTCAAGCTATTTGCTTTGAGGGTGTCTAATGCACGATGATTAGTACTATACTGTACTATACTATACTATACTACGCTATACTATACTATACTATACTATACTATACTATACTATACTATACTATACTATACTATACTATACTATACTATACTATACTATACTATACTATACTATACTGTACTATACTATACTAGGGCCTTGCACACACTGCGACCTCAAATATCTATTGTGCCAGACCGGTGTTTTGCAGAGATCTGGGTAAAGATTCTTGATAATCCTCAAGAGAGCGCCGGGCTCAATGTTTCAAATGTCTGAGGGGCTCAGTAAAGCCCGCCTGGGGTAGAGAGGTCTTTTTCTTGCGGCCATGGGGCATTCACAAAGAATATGTTCTGCCGTCTCATTTTGCTCTCCACATAGCCGGCATACGTCTGTATCTGCTGCTCCTATTTTGTGCAGATGATACCTGAGTGGGCAATGACCAGTCAAGTAGCCTGTTAAGGTCCTTAAGTCTGTTTTGCTCAAGTAGCTTCTTAGACTTATAATGGTTGTGGTTAATAAACTTTTTTGCTTGTCTTAGGCTCTTAAATTTGGCCCAGTACTCAGCATGACAATCGGCTTCGCATTGTTTTATTTTAAGGTTTGTGCTACTGCGTGCTACTCTAAAATAGAGTTCAGGACCGACTAGTGGGTGGTTGGAGACTCTTCTTGCTAACCAGTCCGCCCGTTCATTGCCCTCGAAGCCTTTGTGTCCTGGTATCCAGGCCACAGTGACGGGGTTTTTTGATACAAGATCTTCGGGTAGATTGAAATATTCCCATACAAAATTGGATCCTACCGTGTAGGATTTCTGAGTAATAAGTACTGCCTACGGGTGCCTTCGACCCTTCTTTGCAGGCATTCTCGTACACAGAATTCGATTGCATGGACTTCCGCCTGAACCACCTTGAATTTTCTGAAGAACCGGTATTTCTGGAACATGGTATTTGGGATTTTAACAATAGGGTCGTTTTGAATGTACTCTAGAATCTGCAGATGGTCTGTAAAGTTGCCGATTTTAAATTCCGAAATATTGGACAGTCTTAGAATACTCAGCATATCTTCTTTTTATACTGCGAAGTGTTGTGGCCTGAGGCTTAGCATTGCTCCCATTGCTGCCGTGGAGTACGTTCACATTACCCATGTGATATCCAGACAGTGTAGACGATAGATTTGATTCAGCTGTTCCTGAGCCTTGACCTGTAAAGTTTTGGCCACCAAGCCAACGATGCATAAGTGACCATGGGTTTAATAAAAGCGCTGTACGTCCAGTCACAGACAAGAGAAAGTTATAAGTATGAATAGTACATACGTAGTAAAGTCTTAATATTCCCGACTCACCTCGAAAAAATTTAAAAAAAAATATTTTCCATTATTCCTTGACCCCCTGAAGAAAACGGCAATATTTATTAACCCAGGTGGCAGTCCAGCTTTACTGAAAAATCCACCTTCTTCGGAAGTCGGCTCTACCGATTCTGCGGAGTGCCACTTATTGCAATCCAATGACCCTTTTTCAAAAAGTTCAAGGGTATCTCGATCTCCTCCAACAAGATCGAATAACTCCGGGAAAAGAAGTCCACTTGGAGCGCCAGCGCGCGAAATTCAGTACTCAGCGAAGTATAAAAGCCTTTAGGAAGAAAATAAAACACTCCAAATCAAGCCTAACGAAATTGATCTACTCTCTCAAGATCTTAAAAAAGAGATGGACTTATTAAAAGAAGAAATTTATTTTTTTTTTTTTGGTTGCGCCTGGAGGTGCAGGAATCTTCAAAAGATACCAATCGTCCGTACCATTGGTTGCCCGATTCATATATCTGACAATGCCATCAGTGCTAGTCAGTATATGCCTACGGGCTAAACCTCACCCCCTCAGAGAGGCACTATGAGAACCGGCTGCGCGTACTCATAGTAGTAGGAAATTCGTCCCTCTCATTTTTTCATTTTTGTGATGACTACGACTAAGTTGCCTTAACGAGTAGTTTACGCTTCTGTAGTATTAATCGCGTTAGGTAGGTAGCCTTCCAGTGAAGGCACCTACTAATACCGTCATTACATGCGGTTTTTCCTTACGGCGCTAGGTCGAAAGGTCTTGCTCTTTGTAGTCGGCGCTCAAGGTTTGTCACGTCCATAGTACGGATTATTTCATTATTGCAGTGAACATGAAGACGGGTACGAAGTTTGCGAGCAAAGTTTGTTACTTCGTCCCTCACGGTAGCAATTCCTAGATCTCTGTGAATATCACTATTTCTTATATACCAAGGAGCATTCACGATTGCTCTTAGTATTTTGTTTTGAAATGCTTGCAGTAGAGCTATATTGCTTGGTTTGGTACAACCCCAAAGTTGTATACCATATGTCCAAGACGGTTTTAGCACTTGCTTATACAGGAGAAGTTTGTTGTATACGCTTAACTTCGAGTATCTTCCGAGTAGCCAATACATTTCTCTAAATCTGATTTCGAGCTCTTCGCGCTTCTTTTTAACGTGTGGTTTCCACTTAAGTTTTGCGTCTAGGGTCGTTCCTAGATATTTTGCGTCGTTTGCGTACGGTATTTGCACCGAGTTAATGGATATAGGTAAGTTGTTAATCTTTCTTAATTTAAAATTGACATGCGTTGATTTTGTCTCATTCAGGACTATTCGCCAGGTTTTTCTCCATTCGCATACTTTGTTCAAAGCTCGTTGGAGTTTTCCCGTTGATGATTCGACTGACTCATCCGTTACGAGGATAGCTGTATCGTCTGCGAACGTTGCTACAACGGTCCCTTCATCTTGTGGTAAATCTCTTGTGTAGAGCAGGAACAGGATTGGACCGAAAACACTTCCTTGCGGAACACCGTAGCGCGTAGATTTCTTTGAAATCCGAATATTCACTCCCGTGTCTAACACGGAGAAGTCTGTTTTCAAGATAAGATTCCAATGTTCTGTACAACTTTTCCGGTAAGATTACCCTTAGCTTATACCTTAGGCCTTCGTGCCATACCTTGTCGAAGGCTTGCGATACGTCGAGAAAAGCGCTAGAGCATATTTTTTTCCTTTCTAGAGCTTTTTCAATTTCGCTCGTTATTCGATACACCTGGTCGATTGTGGAATGTTTGACCCGAAGGCCGAATTGATGATCCGGGATCAAGTGTCTTTCTACAATTACTGGTTGCAATCGTTTCAGCAGAAGTTTCTCGAAGACCTTAGATATTATTGGCAGAAGTGAAATTGGTCTATATGATTTCTTGTCATTTGCACATTTTCCCGGTTTCGGAACCATAATAACTTCGGCGACTTTCCATTGCCTTGGAACATATAATAGTCTTAAAGAAGCATTTATAATGTAGAGCAACTTAACCAGCACTTTTTTCGGTAGCTCTTTCAAAATTTCGCCAGTGATTAAATCATATCCCGGAGCCTTGTTGTTTTTCAATTTTTTTATTGTCATTCGAAGTTCGGACAAGGATACGGTTTTTATTTTAAAGTTGCCGGGTGCCGTATTATCATTCGGATGTTTGATCAACGGTTGTCCATCGAACGGCTTGAACGTTTCCTCTAAGTGATCGGCAAATAATTCTGCTTTCTCTTTATCTTCTTTTGCCCATTCCCCGTTAGCTTTCCTAATTGGGGGCGAGTGCATTACAGGTTTCCTAATGGACTTCAAGGCTTTCCATAGAGAGTAGTTTGAATACTTATCAGCGGTCAGACCCTCGAGGTAAGTAGAAGTCTCGTAATTCTTTAGGTCCTGCAGCATATTTTTAAGCTTGTTACAAAGGTGGTTCAGATAAGTTTTATCCGGTGGCGCGCGGGATTGTTGCCATCTCTTGCGCGCTCTCCTCTTTTCTCGTATGAGGTCTTCGATTTCAGGCTGGTATTTGACTTTATTGTTCCGTGATTCTATCTTCCGCAAAGGAGTGTTTTTCCACGCTGAGCTCTGAACGGCTTCGACGAGTTTGTCGATTTCTTCTTCTATTTCGAACGGTGTCTTTAGCGGTACATTTAAAGCAACATTTTCCTTGCAGTCTCTTCTGAAAGCGTCCCAGTTAACTAGTTAACCTAGGCGGTCCTTCTTTTTTTACTAGACTTCCACCTACTTTCAGAGTGACTGCTGAGTGATCTGAGCATAGATCATAGCATTCTTCGACTTCCGTCAAATTTTTAGTTAACCCTTTTGCGATAAAGAAGTCGACGAGGTCAGGGATCTTATTTGTGTCAGTTGGCCAATAAGTTGACTTTCCTTTCGAAAAAAAGTTCACCCCACGTTTCATGCTGGCTTTGTACAATAATCTGCCTTTTGTCGAATTGCATCTTGATCCCCAGAAAGTGTGTTTCGTTTCACCACCTAAGACAAAATTAGGTCCGAGTGAGTCAAAGAGATGAACGAGGTCGTCTTCTACTAGCTTATATCCCGGAGGGAAGTAACTAGATCCGATGTTGTAGTCTAAGTGGTTTATTTTTACGGAGACTGAGCTTATTTGCATAGAATCAAATTCTATTTCTATGTTTTCGGGGTGCTTAATACAGTCTTTGACGTAAAGAGAGGACCCGCCTCTCGCAGTTTCCGAAGGATGATTCGCATGGTAATCGCTGTAACCTTTTATTTTGGGTCTAAGTCCCCTTTTTAAGTGCGTTTTCGATACCAAACAAATATCAATATTATTTTTCCGTAGAAACACTTCTAACTCGTCGATTTTTTTTCAGAAGGCCGTTTGCGTTTCACGTTAGTATCTTAAGTAGCTGTTTCATATTCATGTTTTATTGATTGTCTTGCGAGGTTTGAACTCGAGCTTGCTCAATTTGTCAAGTATAATTTTATTAACCTTGGTTTGCTCCTCAAATTTTTCCAATATTATGGTAAATATTTGGCTGACCGGATCTGTTGTAGCTGATCTTAATTTGTTTTCGTTTGACGCGACTTGCGCGTACGATCTCGTGTTAGCCTGTGGCGGTTTTTCCGCTGCACTTGGACCAGCGACGTTCTCTTGCGCAATTTTTTTATTTTTCTTTATCGGTCTCGTCGTTTTGACTGGCTTAGCGGTCTCAGGCTTATCGGTTTTACGATCTCTTAAGCTTGGGTTCGGGTGTATCGGTTTCTTGAGAGTATCGCGCCTTTTTTGAAGCTCCTTTGCTACTTCACAACCTCGATAGTTTGCTGGGTGCTTGCCTTTGCAGTTTATGCAGGTCGCCGGAGCCTGCTTATTTAAGTCACACCTTTCTGATAAGTGGTTACCGGCACATTTTACACATTTCGATTCTTTTTGGCAATACGACTAGGTGTGATTGAAACCTTGACAGCGTTTACACTGAGGTATCGATCGTGTATTCGTACGCATAGGCTCGATTTTAACTACGATATTCAAAATACTTTTTACATTATAAATATCGTCTATGTTTTCGCTTCTATCGAAGGTTAGCATAAAGAGCGGAAGTCCATGCTTGACCAAGATTTCATTGCCTTGTTCCGTTTTCTGCTTTATCTTCTTTAAGATATTAATTGCGTCAATAATTTTCGAGCCTTTTCCTTTAAGGTCATTTATAATGTCATCTTTAGTGCACGAGGGGTGGAGACCCCTTGCTATAACACGGAGTGGTCTTTCTGATTTATTTTCGTACGTGAACCACTGGATCTTTTCCGCGTTTAGTTTTTTCGATATTGCTCGGTAGCCGTCAGAGTCAACAACATTAATTTTCCAATCATTGTTTCGGAATGATGTTACTTTAAATTCCGATGTCACAGTTCCCTTGAGAAGGCAATGGAATTTATTGTAGTCCGTAATGCCGACTACGTTTATTGCAAGCGGGGGACGTAATTTGTCGTGAGTTTGTTTCTGTTTCAAGTCTTTTTCTTTGTCTTGTTTTCGTGGCTCGATTTCAGGTGAAGAACCGGCTCTTCGTTTTTTGCTGGGTCTTTTCTTTGAGACCCCATTTGTTTGGGACTAACTGCACGGGGTGGGGTAACTTCGCTTTCTCTTTGCAAAAGTGAATTCTTTAAGGCCTTGTTTTCCTCTCTTAGTGAGTCTACCTCTCTCTTAAGCTCTTGGTAGAGTAGATCCATTTTATTTAGCTTAATGCGGAGTTCATTGTTTTCTTCCTCAAAGCTATTACATTTCACTGAGTCCCGTTTCTCTTGCGCTTGCGCTTCCGGCGGACTTCTTTTTCCGGAGACATTCGGTCTTGATGGTGGAGACCGCGCTACCCTTGAATTTTTCAAAAAGGGGTTTATTAAATGCAATAATTGGCTCTCCCCAGAATCCGTAGAGCATACCTCCGAAGAGGGTGGATTTTCCAGAGAACCTGGACTGCCACCTGGGGTACTATATCTATTTGTTTTACTCATTGCATATTATGTATACATTTTATCACCGGTATACGAAGGGTGGATTTTAGTCGCCTCTTACGACAGGCATGCCTACCTCGGGTATATTCTGACCCCTACCCGAAGGGGTAGGCCCTAAGAACACACATATCCAGAAAGAACGCAAATGTACTAGAGCACGCTTAGCTAGTCTGGATTATCACACCCACGAAGAAGAGCTAGCACGCGAAACGTATCGGGTCCCAAAGAAAAGACCGATTAAGAAACGGAGAGCCAGTTTATCGCCCGAAGTCGAGCCCCTAAGAAAAGATTCAGTGGTATATTTCAAAATCAAGTCAGAAAGGCCACATCGTGCTGTTGCAAGGGGTTTCCACCCTTCATGCTCCAAAGAAGAGGTTATGACTGATCTTCAAGCCAAAGGCTTTAAAATTATTATTGCCGTTAATATCAGCAGGAAGGAGAAGCAACAAACGGAAGTAGATAAAGACATCTTGGTAAGGTGTGGACTTTCGCTTTTGATGCTTACCTTCGATAAGTCTGATAATATCGACGATATCTACCGAATTAGAGCCATACTAAATATCGTGGTCAAAATCGAGCCCATGCGTAGAAATTTAAGGATGATTCCGCAGTGCAAACGTTGCCAAGGATTTAATCATACGCAAATGTACTGCAAAAAAAAACCGCGATGTGTGAAATGTGCCGGAAACCACCTCTCCCAAGTTTAAGGAGTAATCAAACAAACCTCCGCAACCTATGCTAATTGTAAGGGAAAGCACCCGACAAATTATAGAGGCTGCGAAGTAGCTAAAGAGTTGCAAAAACGGAGAGATGCCCTCCTTAAGCCCCTAAATGCCAAATCTAAACTGCAAACTAAGCCAAAACGTAAGATAAAACTAAACTAAAACTACCGGGTTCAGAGGTGAGGGAAAGAGTGACAACAGAAAAGTCCTCGCCCTCTGTTCTTAAAAGAAACGGTATTGAAAAGTTACCATTGGAAAAGGACAGCAGGAGTGCAGACTTACACTCAGGCCGCGGCATTCGAAAAACCAAAAAAACGTTGACGGACCCTGTCGCTCATGTTTTCTCAGTTAATCTCGCGTAATTTGAAGAACAAAGAAAAATAAATAAAACTATTCTCGATAGGCTGGTTAAGCTCGAAAATAATTCACGGAAAACGCGTACTTCAACTAGAATATGAATGTAAAACGATTATTAAAAATATTTACATGGAATGCAAACGGAATTTTGCAAAAATTTTAATTGGAAATATTCATGCATGAAAAAGATATTAAAGATATTAAAAGATATTTGCTTGATTTCTGAAACCCCCGTAAAAAAGGAATCGCATTTAAAAATAAAAGGCTATAATGATTACCACGCCTAAAGATGGAGCTTGAAACTTTGCAACTATGCACGATTCGAGTTAAAAATAGTCAGCGTACTCTTAAAATCTCATCTATCTACTGTCCACCGCGTTCCGCGCTTGAGAAAAGTGATTTTACTAACTTGTTTGAATCGTTCTGGGGTTCAAGATACAGCTCGAAAAAAAGTAGAATGCTGGTGTGATTTCCAGTCGACGGGTAAACCGACTTACTGCCCAACTGATACTTCGAAAAATACCTGACCTAATCGATTTTTTCGTTGTGAAAGAAATATCTGCCAACCACATAAAAGTTAAAGAAAGCTTTGACCTGTCATCTAATCATTCCCCAGTTATTTTGATATTGAGCGAAAAACTAGTCTATAACCTAGAGCCAGCGAGATTAACTGGTAGAACAACTAACTGGGAAGACCTTAGAAACGAAGTTGAAGATAATATTGAACTGAGCGTTCCACTTACGACACCCTATGAACTTGAGGTTGAAGATAATCGCTTCATTGAGATCGTACAGCTCGCCTCTTGGAATAATTCGCCCAATCTAAGCAATTCGCTGGACACATATGGTTTACGATATCCTCCGGAAATAAAAGAATTGGTCCAGGAAAAAAGAAATCGTCTACGCAATTCGTTGAGGAAGACTATTAAGGATTTTAAGAATCGTGCAATAGGCTTTTACCTTGGAAGTTTAACAGCGAAAAAAGATTTAAATTATTCACTATGGAAAGCTGTAAAAGGCACCAAAAAGCCCGAAGTCCCCGCGCTGCCAGTTAAATTAAATCAAAATTAATGGGCAAGGGAAGATAAAGAAAAGCTCCTTCCACCTGGAAGAAATCTTTAAACCGTACGATGGTCAAGTGTTTCACGACAACACCAATATCCCGGATTTACCATTTCACGATTTAACACTCACAAGTGCAACGCTAAGGGAACTGAAACGTGAAATCGAGAATCTAAAACCTAAGAAATCTCCTGGTTATGTTTGATCCCCAGAGAAATTCTCAAAGTTTTACCTAGAAAAACATTGATTAAGCTTCTTCATGTTGTAAATGCTGCGCTCAGATTAAGACACGTGCCGAGCCAATGGAAAGTTGCGGGAGTCATAATGGTTTTAAAACCAGGAAAACAGCCAAACCAGGTAAAATCCTATAGACTAATCTCGCTTCTTCCAGTCATATCCAAAACTTTCGAGAGAATATTACTAAGGCGTCACCAACCGGTTATAGACGAAAGTAATCTTATCACTGACCACCAGTTTGGGTTCACAAGTAAGCATTTCACGATTAACAAGGTGCATGAATTTACTGACGTAATCGAGAAAGCACTTGAAGAAAAAAAGATATGCTCAAGCGTATTTCTTGACGTCTCGCAAGTCTTTGATAAGATGTGTCGGGATGGCTTGATATGCAAATTACGACAAGTTCTCGCTGTATGCCTATACGATATTCTGGAATCATATCTCGGGATAAGACTCTTCCGTGTTAGACATGGAAACGAATATTGAATGCCGAAAGAAGACGGCACTATCCTTGCTACGTTTGCCAATGACACCGCTATCCTAGCAGTAAGTAAAACAATCGAAGAAACGACTGCAAAACTGCAAAACGCACTGAATATAGTAAATGAATGGACGAGGGACTGGTGAATCGTCCTCAACAAATCCAAAGTCGCGTTCGCGTGAATTTCGCTAACGTATGTATATAAGAAAACTAATAACTTGCCAATTTTTCTAAACTTGGTCCGAATGCCTTTTGCAAACGAGGCCAAATACCTGGGAATGACACTCAACGCAAGACTGAAATGGAATTCGCACGTGAAAATGACTCGTAAAGAACTCGAAATCAAATATAGAGAAATAAACTGGTTACTCGGAAAACATTCCCAGCTCAGTACTGAGAACAAACTGCTTTTATACAAGCAAGTGATAAAGCCGGTGTGGACCTACGGTATACAACTTTGGGGTTGTACCAAGAAAACAAATGCCAATATTCTACAAACTTTTCAAAATAAAATGCTAAAAGAAATTGTCCAAGCACCGTGGTATAGTAGAAACGACGATATCCACAGGGATCTCGGAATTCCAACAATCGAAACTGAAACTAGAAGCTCGCGAGAAAGCATAGAAACCGACTAATCAGACATGTCCACAATACAGTCCTACAAATTTTGGATGAGAGCGATTTATTGCGCCGACTACGAAGGTCGAAACCCTTCGACTTGGCGAGATAATGATTAACTGCGTCTGTGGAAAGTAATCTGCCAAACGTTTTTATTTCGTGATAGAAAAATTTGCTTCATAAGTTAAGTTAAATTTAGTTGCAATATCTAACAAATTTATATCGAAGGGTGGTGTTTTTTGGTCAGTAAGAATCTTATACTATTATGAGCACCCGCTTGGTATTCTCATAGTGTCTATGAAAGATTTTCACCTACCCTCGAAGAAAAAAATCACAGGTTGATCATCCACCTTATAGCTCAGATTTGGCCCATGGCGACTGTTTTTTATTCAGCAAATTAAAGACCTTCAATGAAGAAATTTCAACTGCGGTTTTAGGCGATTTTATGGACAAAATTTCAGAACACTTTCTCGATGGCTTAGAAGCAATAATTAATCGATCTGAAAAGTGTATTGAGATTTAGACGGGTATATTGAAAAATAAAAGTACTTTTTCTTTTTATTTTTTCTCCTTATACAATATAATAGGTCCAGTCGGACGAAAGTATGCCCGATAAATTGTACCGCAGCATCGTTTCTCCAATCCAGAAGAAAGGAGACCGTCTGAACTGCGCCAACTAAAGAGGTCTTCTCAACATCGCATATCTTGTCAATATCGATCGTCAATAACCGGATAGGTCCTTATCAGTGCGGTTTCAGGCCGGAAAAGTCCACCATTGATCAAATATTTACCCGACGACAGATCTTGCTAAAAGTCCGCGAATATAAAATCGATACGCACCACCTCTTCACTGATTTCAAAGTTGCCTATGACAGCGTGTATAGAGACGACGAGTAATAAAGCCCTATCTTCAATTATGATAATAAGGTAATCTTAAATACTATGAACGCAAAATCAATTTGGTGGAAAAGTGAAACTTCTAAAGAACGTTTAGCTTAACACCACATAGCTCGAACTAAAATCGAGAATTTTTTAATTTTTTTTTTTTATTTCCCAATGCAGTAAATACATCTGTCTTAGAAAAAGACATTTAATATTTGTTTTTACAATTTGAATTTTGGGATTTAATTTGGACTAAGTGACCATTGTTCTTAGCCCTTTTCTAAGAATTTTAACTTAAGAACAGTTTAACAATTAAACAAAAAATAAAGAAACAAAAACAATTAAACAGTTAAAACAATTATGAAACGAGTAAAGTAGTTATCATATGTTAGAAATTTAATTTTCTATATTTATGATGTTTTAGTATGTTGACCTTGTGCTCCCTCTTATCAAGTCACCGGGTCTATTTCTCTTTAGTCGTCGTCTTCAGAAGAATTCCTTCATTGGTAATGAATTCGATGTTAGGGTGAACTACTAATTTTATATGATGTCTTCTGCTTATGTTTATTATCTCTTCTTCCACTGTTGGTATTTTTAGGTCGCGATGGATGTCGATGTTAGGTATGTACCAGTCCGCATTGATTATGGTTCGTAATATTTTTGATTGTTGTCTTTGGATTATGGCGATGTTTGCTTTCCTTGACGTTCCCCAGAGTTGTATCCCGTATGTTCAGATAGGTTTGATAATGGATTTATATAGTAGTAATTTATTGGGGATTGGAGAGCAATTTAATTTAGTGGTAAATATTACTTGTTGGGTTTTGTGTTCGTTAATTTGTATGCTCCATTCGTCAAACAATTGCATTGTCTTATCCAGAAGTCGTTGGGCTTGAGTAGTTACAGTGTCCAGGTTTTCATTGGATATCAGCAGAATAGTATCGTCAGCAAAGGTTGCCATCATGGTCGTAGCTCCACTTGGTAGGGGGATGTCAGCAGAGTAGAGGATATATAGAAGTGACCCCAATACAGATCCTTGCGTTACTCCAGCTCTTGCCTGTAGTATTTTGGATTGTTGGTCATTATATTTTACGAAGAAGTGGCGTTCTCTTGGGTAACTTTCAATGATTTGGTAGAAGTCTCGTGGAAGTAAGTTCTGAAGTTTGTATAGTAGTCCTTTGTGCCAAACTTTGTCGAAAACTTTTGCTACGTCAAGAAACACCCCTATGCACCATCTTTTTTCCTCTAGGTCCGTTGTGATTTTGGTAACTATCCTGTGAATTTGTTGGATAGTCGAGTGATGTCTGTGAAAGCCGAATTGATGGTCTGGTATCATATAATTATTGGTCAGTATTGGCTGTAGTCGATCATAGATTAATTTTTCGAATATTTTCCCTAATATGGGGAGTAAACTTATTGGTCTGTAGGATGAACTAGTCTTTGCGTCTTTACCAGGTTTACATTGGTGAGGAGTGTGTTTGGGCGTGAAGGTGGGACAGCCGTATTGCCCTTGTCGTTTGTGAATACTTCTTCGAAGTGCTTAGCCAGAATATTTGCTTTGTCTTGATTGGTTCTGGCCCAAGATCCGTCTGGTTTCTGTAGAGGAGTTTGATGTACTATTTTGCTCTTGAGCTTTTTGGTAGCTTTCCACAGCGAATAGTTGGTCTCAGAAGTTGGGGTCCGATTTTTTAAGTAGTCATTAAATTGATTGTTTTGGATTGCCTTAAGTTTAGCTTTGAGTTTTTTGGTTGCTTTGTTGTATTTTTCATCTATCTGTTGTCGAATTATAGTTGGTGTAATATTGTTGTGTGTTTTTGGTCTATTGATTGGGGTTGTTTTAGATACTGCAGCAGTTACTATGTCGTTGTGGTAACCAAAGCCACCAGATCACTTATGGTGTGCAAAAACATTTCAGGAAAGACCTGGGGTTGTAGCCCAGCCACACTGAGGTGGATGTATCTGATGATAGTAAGACCCATCATCACTTACGGGGCAGTGGCATGGGTCAACAGATCTAGACTAACCACGACGAGGACATCCCTCAACAAAGTGAAAAGATTAGCCTGTATATGTATAACAGGAGCCATGCGAACCTGTCCAACAGCAGCTCTAGAAGTGATCGTAGGGATACCTCCACTACACATAGTGCTAGAGCGAATCGCCAAGGAGACCATTTTAAGAATCAGCAAAGAGGGCATCGGGAAAGGAACATGCATGGCAAATAAAGAGCGAGTAACCCTATCCAAATCAGTGCCGCTTCTGGACTGGCAAAAACTGGGAGAAACAAACAAAGTAACTCTCTACTGGGTACCAGGACATGTAGGAGTGGAGGGGAACGAAGCAGCTGATTATATATTATATTATATTTATTGGTAGCTATAAATTATTTTTACAATATTTGGTTGTAACCGCACAATTTACACAGAGTTATGATAATCTATCTTACTACTGAAAACTCATATTAGTGAAGTGAAAAAGGACTAGAATTGAACAATATTTCGAAAGGAAAAGCTACGATAAAAAACCTTTCTATGTGAACTAGCTAGAAACGGATCAGACACGCCGTTCCTTGGACCAGAACCCTTCTGTGGGATAGGACCCCACAAAATAAGGGAAGACTTAAGGAAAGAAGAAGAGAACAAATGGGCCAAACATTTGGACGATATCCCCCAAATAAGACAGGCAAAGGAACTTCTGGGGAAATACAACCAGAAAAGAAGCAAAGCCTGCCTAAGAGTTAGTAAGAATCGGCTTTGGTTCTTGGCGGGCATGTTAACAGGTCACTGCAGACTTAAGGAGCACCTTAGGAAACTGGGAATAGAGGGAGACGGACGCTGCAGATTCTGCAGGGACTTCGCAGAAACACCAGCGCACCTTCTTATGGAATGCGAAGCACTGATCCACAAAAGAAGGAATCACCTTAGTGCCTACCTCCTATCAGGAACGGACTTACCTTCGCTGGATCCACTGAAGATACTCCGGTTTGCTGTAGCAGCTGGACTAGAGGAAGTGCTCTAGACCGAGGATATCATCGGCTAGAACCTTAGTAAGGGGGGCACAATAGATCTTTTATAGGTCGCAGTGCACTTGCACCTCTCAAAAATATACATCTATCTATCTATCTCTACTATGTCGTTAATGTGAACTACAGCTCGTTCGACGTCATTTTGTGATTGTAGTGGTACATTAAGTAGTAGATGTCGTCCTATATATTCCCGAAATGAGTCCCAATCGGTTTTTTTGTTGTATGGTTGGGACGAATTTGTTATGGGGGTTATTTTAGACGAGTATTTGAGTTGGATAGGGGAGTGGTCCGATGAAAGTTCAAATCTAGATTTAATGCTTAGTGTCTTTAGTTGGATATTTTGAATGATGCAAAAGTCGATTAAGTCCGGTGTTTTATTTGGATCAGTAGGCTAGTAGGTAGGTTCGCCGCTGCTTAGATATCTACAGTTATTTTTAAGTATGGCTTTTAGGAGGTTTCTGCCTTTAGTGTTGGATATCCTCGAACTCCAGTCGATGTGTTTTGCATTGAAGTCTCCAGCTGCTATAAATCTGCACCCTAGTGATTTGATGTAGTCTTCGTACTGTAGAGTTGTAGTAATATGCTTAGGTGGGCAGTATAGGGCTGAAAGTACTAATGGTCCATCTTTATATTATATTTGGATTGTAGTCGATTGAATGTGTTCGTAGTTATGATGTTCTAATTCAATGCAGCTGAATTTGTTGTTAATTATAATAGCTGTGCCACCGTGTGCAGTTCCGTCAGGGTGATTTGTGTTGTAGATGCTATATCCTGGTATTTTGAAGAAAAGCTTCTAGCAGTAAAGTGTGCTTCTGCTATCATTAAAACGTCAACGTGATTGTCTTTTATAAATTCCTTTAGTTCTAGTGCATGTTGGTTAAGTCCATTCGCGTTCCAGATGATGATATTAAGTTCTTTATTCATGTGGTCCATTAAGTTTCATCGTTAGGATGGTCAATATTTGTAGCATATTTGTCATTTGTTGAATAAGGTTCTTCACCATTTCTTTTAGTTCAGCGAAGTCCTATTTGTTGTTGTTGCTGGTAGTTTGTGGGGTAATGTGTCTAGCTTCTACTACAGGAATACCTAGTGTGTCATTGGTTGCACTGACGCTTTCATTTGTCTTGCCGCAATCTCGGGGATTGATATGGTGGGGTCTTTTGCATGCAGCTGCTTGGGCGTAGGTTGTATCTGGTCTGATGTTGGTGAGGGTTTCAGCATTTGTCTCTTCTCTAGCTGTCGGGAGATCCTTTTGGCG
The DNA here is from genome assembly GCA_945910035.1 of Brachypalpus laphriformis. Lineage (NCBI taxonomy): Eukaryota > Metazoa > Arthropoda > Insecta > Diptera > Syrphidae > Brachypalpus > Brachypalpus laphriformis. The sequence goes on along the minus strand of OX246753.1, from coordinate 226,917,463 downwards.
CATTGGGGGGAAGCGCTCTATTTTTAAAAGCTTTATAGATTTCGCATCCCTTGTAGTTTGCCGTGTGGCTACCATTACATAAAGCACTTTTTACTGTACCTTCTTCTGATGACATTTGGCAGTCCAGGGTCTTGTGGGATCCAGCATATTTAACGCACGCTGGGTCCTAATGCAGTAATTTTTAGTACGTCCATACCTTTGACAATTTGTGCACTCGGATATAGTTCTTTTGTAGTGTGGTGGTTCGAAGGAAACCTTGCATTGGAGTAAATGTGTAATGTCATAAATGTTTTTGTTATTGTCACCTATGGCTACCTCAACACTGAAAAGTGGCAATGTTTTTTTTGTATTCGCTGTAGAATGTTATGTATATTCATGACTTTATGTCCTTTTTCTTCTAGCTCATTCTTGATGTCTTCTGTGTCGGTGGAGTGGTGCATGTTTCTTAGTATGACTTTAAATCCTCTTTCTTCTTTTGGTCTAAATGTGAAGTATTTTGTGTAGATTTTTCGTAGCATTTTTATTATAGCCGTGTAGTGAGTCGAGCCAGAGGTTGTATTCGGATTTCATTGTTCTTTAATACTTTTAATTCAAAATTGTCTTGTGCAACTTCGTTGAGCGCATTGTTTAGAATTTTAATGCATTCAACAATTTGCACGTAAATCGGAGGTGGTTTGCTGGGTCTCTTAAATTGCGTTTTGCTAGGTTGGTTAATTTTATCGGTTGCTTCTTTTTTTGTATTATTGTAGTCGACGTCTTCATCCACGCTGAGGATGTCGAAACGATTTGACGAGCTAAACTCCTTGGGTTTGCTTAACCAGTAGTTCAAAGTCGGTTGGTTTTTTGTTTTAGGTTTCTTTTGGTTGTTGCTGTTGTCTGTTATTTTGATTGGGGATGATCTGTCTCTTTTTTGACTTGTAGGATTGTGTTTGTCGATATTTGTCATGGTATAAATGGCGACAATGGGTTTGGGAATTGTTTGGTTTTGTGAATGATTTGTATTTTTGCGGTCCATATGGGCAGTCTTTGATTTTTCAGTTTCAGTACTTGCACGGTTGATTGATGTTCTGTTGTTGCTGTTGCATGGTTTTTGTGTTTCATTCATCGAAGTTGTTATGAAGGGTGTTGTTTTTGTTTGTCCTATATGTGCTGTCATAGTTGATGTAGTACTTGCTGAGGCAAGTGTTGTTATGACGCTAGTAGATGCCGAGGTTGTTGAAGTCATCATTGTGATGAAGTGAATATGGATATGGAGATCCGGGAATGCGTTAAGATCGCGCCCCGTTGGGGGCCATCGTACAACACTCATCTAATTTACAGTACAAGCCTAGGAGTATGCATTGGATAAGTGTATCTTTTGTAAGCCTTTTTTAGAGGTTTCTCGCTATGCCTAGGGTAGGTCCAAACCCTTAAGCTTTTAGTACTGAGAAGTACTGATATTTCGGTGTTTAGGTTCCACATCTCCACAAAGAGCTTTGCGCCAAATCAACTGTCACTGAAGAATATGGTATTGTTGGAGTTTGATAATTTACCTATTTACTTCAAGACCAGCAACCACTGGATGAGAACTTTAGTATCCAGCGATGCGCGAACCAAACGTTATGTGTTTGGTATATGCTCTCTAATTCTGGTATGAATTTATATTGAGAAAAATTAAGTTTGATCTAGCACTGGTTTAAAACACAGCCTTATAACTTGGCAAATTTGCCAGAAAAAATTGAGAATAAAAACGATTCGAATAACCGACTTTTTTTTTTTTTAAATCGAGAATAAAACAAAAAAAAAGTCCGTTATTCGAATCGTGGAAAAGTGGAACTTCTAAAGAACCTTTAGCTTATCAGCACATATCGAACTAAAATCGAGAATAAAGCAAAAAAAAATTCGAAAAATTTTTTTAAAAAATAAGCTTCTCAAGAACGTTTAGCTTATCACGTAGTTCGAGCTACAATAAAATCGAAAAAAGTAATCACTTTTGATAGTGTGTAAAAACGAAAATAAAAACAAAATCGAAAATTCATTTTGTAAAGTGATAGACTATTATCAATAATTGTACCAAAATAAGAGAGTTAAAGAAAAAAGAAAAAGGAGAGTAAAAATAGCCCCCACAAAGTGAAAGCGTAATTTTATGAGAAAATGACAAGAACTTTTCGATCTAAATCGAAATCTTGATCTAACAAAAGAGATGGCCGAACAACAGTAACAGGAAATCCAGGGCTTAAGACAGGCTCTGCAACAATTTCAATCGCAACATGAGCAGGAGATGCAATCATTAAGACAGTGATTAGAAGCACCACCAGTATTACCAAACAAATTTATTCCAATTAACGGTGGACCAAATTTTTCACAAGTTCCATGGAGTTAAAAGTTTTTTGAGGTAGGGATGACTACGCTCTTCAAGAGTTCACCTGTGCAGTGGAAAAAAATGGCGACTTTATGCGGCAACAACCATCCGTTACTTCAACATGGACTACTCATCGTTTTTAAGGAGAAAACCCAGGGCGAAGCAGGGAAACTCATTCAGCACTTAGGCAGGGAACTTACTTGGTAGAATGTAAAAGCAGAGCTAACCACCTACTTCCGACCAAGACGAAGTTAGAAGAAACTGATGGGCGAATGCAGAAATATTAAGGTACTAAATTTAAGAGAATTATCTTAAATACTATAAAAGCAAAGTCGATTTTCCTTGCGAACACCGTTTCTCGAGAACTACTAGACGTAGGTACTTGAAATTTTGCACAGTTATTCCTTATTTTGCCTAGATGTGAGATCAGTGGCATAAAGGGGGTTGAGATCGAATTTTCCATCTGCAAATATTGATCCCACAGCCGTAGCTCAGTACTGGCTCTCCGGATCAAGAAAATAAATAAATAATAGGTGAGTTTAGTAAATTTGCCGCTAATTGATTTAAGGTATAAAACATCCTTCTGCATTGTCCTGAAGCTGAGCAATGCTAAAAACAATTAATCAAATCATCGCACACAATTTTCCTTCAGTGGAGACCATGGCCAGCAGTCATGCAGCAGTGGCTATCGTTGTAATAGCATGTGTGTGCGAGTATATGGGCGCGCTATCCCATGATTATGTTTTGATCTTCAGTGTGCAATCTCTTCTAGAGTTAAAATTGAAAAAAAAACATTAACAGTGCCAAATCTAAGATATTGTAAATTTTATTAATTAAGATATCCATGTGCTGTCAAAACTTCATGCAATTAAGAGACTTGGGAATATACGCGTAGGTACATATGTACATGCATATGCATGTGTAGACATAGAACTATTGCAATATTTTTCAATTTTGTTAGATGAGATGTTGTCGATCGTTAGGTTTGTCCACATTTTAGAATGCTTTAATGGATTTAATTTTGATTGTGTGTTGTAAGCGGGTTTGTGTGTGCTCTGGTGACGATTCCCACGGGGGAAGTTATAATTGAGCTTACACATTTTTGGTATTGTATTCAGTTGGTTATTATGTTTCAAAAATTAAATAACCGTCAACTAAAATGCGGGCGAAGCGAGGCGAGCACTGGTCAGCTAGTTCTTTATAAAACACTTATCATCCCAGTCCTGCTGTATGGCGCAGAGTCATGGGCTTTGTCAAAATCAAATGAGACATCGACTTAGCCAGATGAGTTCACATTCAGCGACTAAGATGGCTGGGTCATGTAGAGCGGGTGGAGCCCAACATTTCAACCAAAATGTCTTCGAATCCACCCCGGATGGACGACGCAGTAGAGGACGATCTCGCGGTAGACGGCCTAAGCAAGTGGAGTGGGGACCTCAACCAACTTGGCGTGCGCAACTGGAGACAGCTGGCTCGTAACCGGGCTGTCTGGAGAAGTTTCTTGGTTGAGGCCCAGTTCCACCCCGGACTATAGCGCCACGTAAGTAAATAAGTATATAAAAGGTCGGGAATGCTTGGACTTTTTTTTTTTGACCCCGCCCATTTGGCGTAAAGGCACTGCGACCTTAAAGATCTATTGTGCCAGAATACTTGGACCTTATTGCCCAGTTGTATCTGAGATTTAATGATAAGAGTGTTGCAATGTGAAAGGTTATCAAAATGGCTGCGTAGACTTACTTCAAATTTCATTTGGGACTTTAGAGATTGTATTCCGCTTAGAGGTGTGTTGAAAAAGGATCCAATCACGTGTGTTCAAAAAGTATCCAATCATGTAGGCGTTCCTAATGTGCATGCTTGCATTTTTTATCTGCCCACAGCAGCTGTTAATCGACGGCAGACCGCCGATGAGTGGTAATGCGCAAGTGAACGCCATCGGATTTTCGTTTTTGACAAAATAAAAGTTGAGCTTGAACAACACTACTGCATCAAATTTTGCGTAAATCTTGGCGATTCTTAAGTGGAAACGATGCACAGGATTCAACAGGGCTTCACAGACGAAGCAATGGAAGCATTCAACATTCCCAAAGGTTTGATTTTGAGAATTCGAAACTTAATCGAATTCAGTCATCCTTGGTACTGAATCGATGTGGAATTTGTAAATACAGTAGTGTCCGCTTATAACGAACTCGAAGGGACCGACCAAATTAGTTCGGTATAACCGAAGTTCGTTATAAGTGATATGCTAAAAAAACATCAACTTTTGTTCAGAAAACCAATATATCGTGTTTGTCTTTTAATGAGAAACATTTTCTCTTTTTATTTGATACTGTATCTCCCATTTTATTTAATTGATTTTCAAACGCGTAGTACCCTCCTCTATGCACTTTGGAACTCAATTAATTTGTGCTGCCTTTGAAATTTATCGTTTGATGCAAACATTATGTAACTCGGGGAAGTACCGAAAAAATTATGTTCAAGGACAACATTTTGTTGTTTGAGAATGTTGGTATATACATAAGTATAGCTGTACAGTTCTCGGGGAAGCCCCGAAAAATTGGGGAAATCTAAATGACAATGTAAAGTGAGACAGTATTGGTTCGTTATAACCGGACATTTTCTTCATTTAACGCACAAAAAGGGTTCGTTATATGCGAAAGTTCGCTTTAAGCGGGTTCGCTATATGCGAAATTATAATCCATAGTTCTTATGGGACATTGATTGGGACTGGGTGAAATGGTTCATTATAACCGAAAGTTCGCTTTAACCGGGTTCGCTTTAAGCGGTCACTACTGTACCTAGAGTGTTGTCCAATTGATTAGTCCAATCAAGTCATTAGTCATTGTCAACAGATCGTTGGGGTTTGAAGAACATCGATATCCTGGCAGTGCTGCCAGTGTTTTGTCATAAAACTTCACACACTAAAGGCAAAAAAAAAATAGTTTTCGCCTCGCCGGGCTCAAAAAAGTACCTCAATTTTCCCACATATAATGGGATACCTCAAAGTTGGATTTTGTTAGAAATGCTCTCATTGGAGTTGTGTTAGTGAAACTTGGTTCATGCCTAATATTTCTAACCAGCTATATGACAGCCCGAACTATAAGCTATATAAAGCTATATATGCACTATAGCTATATAAGCACTGGGGAAATAATCACGTGTTTTAGACTATAAATCTCTCTTTTCGGGCTGACGGCAAATGCCAGTGCTATACTTTGTGAATTTATATCTATGGATTCTTTCTTTATTGTACAATAAAATCACAAATTTAATCTAGAAAAAAATCGATCTATAAGCTACATCGCAATGATTGACTCACAAGTACCTGGGGTGGAGATGTTGCCATTTATTGTAGATCGACTCTTAAAATCAGAATCATAGATAAATCTTTAGACACTGGCGTTGAATATTTAACTCTGGAAGTATTCGATGGGAGTGTAAAGGGTATTGTGTCATATGTGTATAACCCGAGCAAGAGCTTTTCTCTTGTCTTTTTTTTTTTTTGATGCATTCGCCCAGCCCTCGCCTATTTATGAGCATATTATTGCTTGTGGAGATCTTAACGTCAACTTGGTGAAAGCTGATTCATTGTCATCTCAATTATTTAATGCAGAAAATCATGCATTTACGGACTGTTCGACAGGCAGGTCCCCCTTAAGACAGTCCATATACGCAACAAGAAGTATTATTGGCTCACTTCTGAAGTGCAGGCATCGATAAGGCAACGTCGTAAGCGGTATCATAAGTGCAGAAATAACCAAAGCTCAGGAAATTGGTTAATGTATTGCCAAGCGTGAAATCGGTCTACCTCAGTAACCCGGTTAGCGAAAAGAAATTACTTCGCATCGAAGTCAAATGGACAACTCTCCTCGAAACAGCTTTGGTCCAATCTACGGAATATCGGTATATGCAAAAAGGAAAAGTAAAATTGCGCACTTGATCCCAATGTACTTAACGATCACTTTCTGGCTAACACCTCAAGTACTGAAGAGCCATTCGACTTTAAAGTTTTGACGGAGAGTGATGTGGTTGATCAGTCACTTAAATCAAATGCAATTGGTGTTGATGGCATACTCCTTAGATTTATGAAATTTATTCTTCCTTTCCTGTCGAGTCCACTTACGCATCTTATTAACTTTTGCATCACGTCCTCAACCCTCCCTGCTCTTGTGGAAAGAAGGCATTATTACTCCTGTTCCAAAGAAATCAGAACCCCTCACTACCGAGCGACTACCGCCCAATAAGTTTACTACGTACCATGCCTGTCTAAAATCTTGGAGAAAATACTTCCAAAGCAAATTTGTCTTTATCTTGATGAAAATGATCTTCTGTCTGAAAATCAATAAATCAAGGGTAAATCATGATATTTTATGTCAAAAACTTGCAGGGCTGTACGTCTTATAAAAAATTATTTATCAAACAGAAGTCAGAGAGTAGTGATCGGTAAAACATTTTCGGAGCCCAGAAACCTTCTTTCAGGAGTACCCCAGGGTTCGATATCGGGCCCAATCCTTTTCTGTATTTTTATAAACGACTTACCCAGGGTTTGTACAAATGTTTCTCTTCATCTTTTTGCTGACAACATACAGATTTATTTATCGACGACTGTTGGACTCATTGAAGACCTTGTTACTAGGATTAATGAAGATCTCACGGAAATCCATGACTGCTCAGAGACGAACGGTCTTTCTTTGAACCCAGGTAAGACGCAAGCAATACTGCTTTCAAATAGGGAATACAATACAAACGACTGTTCCTCAATTTGTATTAATGGCTTCAACGTACTGTAATATACACAATAGTCAATCACTTTATTCTTTATTTATTTCCAAATAAACGGTCGCTACAGATTTATTTTCACAATGTCGCTTGCTTTCACCACTGGTCGAATATCTCTTGTAATCGCTGTATTCACTTATAAACAACTGTCTAGACGTTGGTTGTGGTATGGGTATTTATAGGAAATTGCAAGGGGTTCTAGAACATGCTAGATGTTTCTCCGGGTGAATTGAGGATCATGGAATATTGGGATATTGTGTGGAACAATTGTGGAACGTAAGCACACCAGGTTAGAACGTAAGCACATCAGGTTGGAATATTTACTACTAGTAGGCAATAGATGTCGTTGCACAGTTTGAGATACAGTGTTTTAGTTTTTGGTACACAAACCATCCTGTAGTCAATGCTACAGTACCATTCATGAAGTCCGTGACCAGCTTCGGTTTTAAATTGAGCACAAATCTGTCCGGTAATGAATGGTTTGATTGTTGGGCGCATTTATGGAGCACTGAGGGAACTATGTATGTCCAGAAGCTTTACTCCACTTATCTAGGCTTGGCTTTTGCACATAATATCTTACTCGGAAGTTGTGTATCTAAGATTGAACTCTGCCTCTAAACATAAGCTACGTGTGGCGTTCAACGATGTGACTCGGTGTGTCTATGGCTTACGAAGTTATGACCACATATCAGCCTTTCAAAACAATATCTTAGGTTGCACTCCCTCGCAGTATATTTGCGCAAGAAATTGTATTTTTCTCCATAATATAATTCATACAAAGTCACCATATTTTCCGTATAATAAATTCAATTTCTGTCAGTCTACGAGAGCGCTTAATATAGTAGCTCCTTCGTTTAAGTATCTAAGCTCTTCACACCTTTTCTATCTTAATAGCATTCGTCTTTGGAATTTGTTGGCAGCAAACATAAAACAAATCAGAAGTTTTACAAGTATTTAAAATGATATATTGAAATATTTCTCTAGTCAGCGTTAGTTCTCATCTCTTTTGCTTTCCCTTTCTATATCATCTTATTCCTTGCTTCCCATACTTTTATATGTACTTCTATCATATTTTTATTTTTATTATTTTATAAGATTATTTATTGAAAATTGAGTAGCTGCAATATTATATAGTATTTAACATCAACATTATTTGTAATAACCCATTCATTGTACTACAAAAGACTAATGTCTTACTTGTATAAACCAATATAAGTAAATAAAATATATATATAAATATATATATATACACATTTCTAAAAAGAAAGCAGAAACCTAATGAAACACGAAACTGTTTTCTTTAAAATAATCAAGGCTTTGAAATCATAGTGTGCTACTGGTCTGAATCAAGCGGCAAACTCTTTGTCGAAAAGCCAGCTCGACTAGAAGAACTTACCATATGTCGACATATCTTTTTAAAATAAAAAACTTTTGCAAAATATAGGCATTACAATAATAATCATGAAATACTAATGCAAGACTTTACCGCCTTCAACAATTTCCACTATCAGAAGATGAGCAAGAAAATTAAAGCTGAGTTTTCAAAGAATGAAAAGATCCTTTTCTTTGTTCTGCAAGACGAAAAGTTTCCCTTTTTCCCTTTTAGCTCATATGAAGGTTGAAATTTCCCTCAAAAAGGGAAATTTTCCATAAACTGGGAGCACTGAGTCCTGGTGGAGTCCATAAAGTTTACAGATATATTTTTCCTTTCATTGGCCATTGTCGCACAAACATACATTTGTAAGAATGCCTTCCTATGTATCGATTAATTATAAGTTTGCTCTTAAAGTAATCAGTAGGCGTATTACCGGGTGAATTTCCTAATAATGATTTATTAGGGATTAAAGCATGCAAGTATTAGTTACTTTACAAAGTTTTGTGAATGTCTCGTATTCCAATGCCTTTGCAGCACCACAACACAAGAATCATTCCAGCTTTCCTTTCCTTTTTAACTAAATCTTATTTCTAGATAGATAGATAGATCTTTATTTCGCATATAAATATGTACAAAGGTGTTACCACACATTTTACATTAGTACAGAGATATGATATTGTATATACCTTTCTGCTGAAACATTATTTTATTTTTATATAACTGAGGAATACATTAGGAAACATAAATTTAAATTTGGAGGAAAATGCGACGAAAACCTCCGCTGAGACAAAAAAAAAAAGAAGATAAATAAAAATTTAAATTTAAAATATTATACTGCAGTTATTCTACAAATAAATATAAGTTTCCCCATACCGGACATCCATACAGGAGTAACGCTTGGTAAACTACTTTGTGTATGATAAGTTTGTTTTGGTTCGATAAGGCTGATTTTCTGTTTATGAAGGGGTATAACATCTTTGTTGCTATATTAACTTTTTGTAAAGTTCTAGATATATGTTCATTAAATGTTAACCTGGTGTCTAGATGTATGCCTAGGTACTTAACACAATTGCTCCAGTTTATTGACGTTCCAATAATTTGCAATTGGCTGCTCGGAAGATAGCAATGTTTTCTTTTTCGCGTAAAAAAGATGGCTTGCAATTTGTCTCCGTTCAGCTTAATCTTCCACTTATTGTAATATTTCTCTAATACTTCCATCGCATTACGAAGATTTGTCTCAACGTTGAGAGAAATTCGTGAGCTGAAAGTATTGCAGTATCATCTACGATAATGGCTGCTTCACAATTAACTAAAATTGGAAAATCGGACGTAAATAAATTGTACGAAATGGGACCAAGAACAGAACCTTGTGGGACACCTGACTGGAAATAAATGATACTTGAGACGCTACTGTTGACAAGAACTTTAAAAGAACTACCTGACAAAAAACTTTGCACTAACCTGCATAAAAACGGAGGAAAGCCGTAATTAATCATTTTTTATAACAGACCCTCGTGCCAAACAGAGTCGAAAGCTTTTTCAATGTCCAAAAGGACCATTCCTGTAGACTTACCTACTTGACGACTTTTTTTAACAAAATTGCAAATACGCAGTACTTGGTGGGAGGTGCTATGCTGTGGTCTGAAACCAAACTGCACGTCAGGATATATATTATAATCATTAATTATTTTTGTTATTTTATATTTAAGGATTCGCTCATATAATTTACTTATATTGCTCAGCAAGCTTATAGGTCTATAGCTCTTGGGGTTATCAAGGGGCTTTCCAGCTTTGAGTATAGGTACCACCTTTGCTATTTTCCAGGCCTCAGGAAAGTACTGGATTTTCAGACATACATTGAAAATGGCTGTCAAAGACTTCACTCCAGCTTTGGGCAAATGCTTGAGATATACATTTTTTATTAGATCAAATCCACCCGATTTCTTAACGTTTGTATTATCGATGTGAAATTTCAGGTCATCTTCAGTGAGAAGTGAATTCAAAGGAGTGTTTGTGCTTCGCATGTTAAAAGCCTGAATAGTATCGCTAACCAGTGTATTTGTAATTCGGTCACCTAAGCTTGCTGACACACAGTGGTTACTTAAGAAAGTAGAAGCGAGTGCATTGGCTTTTTCCTCATCTGTAAAGTAAAAATTCGATCCATCTTGTAAGCAGGGAAGTTGTTTGTTTTTATTTTTGAAGATTCTTACTATATTCCAGAATTGTTTGGAATTTTTATCTAAGGAATCTAGTTTTTTATTCCAATCCGTATTACGTAGCTGAAGTATTTTTTACGAAATCAGATAGGTTAGATATGATGCATTATCCCGACATACTGGCTGCCGATATCTTTGCCAATTTCTTCTTTCAATATTTCTTAACTTAATTAAAAATTGTATGTGAGGGGGAAGTTTTTTATAAAATTTATTTTTTATAACTCTGGGTACAGAGTTATCTATAGCCTTAAGGATGAGATCGTTAAAATTATCGGCAACAGCATCTACGCCTTCCCTACTGCAAATATTTTCAATATCTACAGAACTTTCGCGAAGTCTTGTTTTAATTGTGGCGCGATATCGTGCCCAGTTTGTATTTTTTATATCTTGAACGTATTGCACATTTTCCTTACCAGAATAAAGAAGCTTGCATAGGACTGAATTGTGGTCAGAGCTAAGTGCGTTCAAAGTTATTGGCTGCGTAACATAATTAGGACGATTTGTAACAAAAATGTCGAGGACAGAAGGACGACCACGAGAACTAGATGGGACAAAAGTAGGACTTGGAGGATACAAGATTGAAATCGGAAGTGAATCTGAAAGGCATGAGAGTAAATTCCCCCAAACATTTGCTCTTACACAGCCCCAGTCTCTGTGCCTAGAGTTGAGATCGCCTCCTAACAGAAAATCACCATTAACACAGAAAAGCTTTCTTAAATCGTTTTTTAACAAAATTTTATTTTCAACTGTATTGCGAGCACCAGCAAAGTAGAGGCAATAGATTTTGATTGTTTGATGATTATTTAATTGAACCTCAATGCCCACATTTTCAACTAAACGTGTTGGTATAATTGGTAAGAGCGAATGTTGAATTGTTCTCCGCACGAGTATTGCAACACCTCCACCTCTTCTATCGATCCTATCTACTCGATAGCACTTAAACTCCGAGGTGGATAATTTATCGTTGTGGTTAAGCCAAGTTTCTGTAACTAGTGCAACTTCAATATTATTGTTGCCTAAGAAATTTAAAAATTCAATATTTTTGCTACGCATGCTTCTAGCATTCCAGGTTATAATTTTTATGTGACTATCTACCATATTATTTACAATTAGAAGATAAAAACTTAGTAGCTAAATGTGTGATAACTTCAAATTGTTCAATTTTAGTTTTACAAACGGATAATTTTGTTATCACCTCCATAGCTAAGGTGTTTAGCTCTTCAAAAGAGAAAAGTGTAGAGTCGCTCGCTGCATGGTTCTCGTTGGTGTTGACTACATTCGAACTTGTTTGAGTGTGGTTCACCCAGATGTTTGACGGCTGCGGAACTGCGTATGAAGTATTATCTGCATGGTCGCAGTAGATTGTTGACGTTGAGTGAGTGAGGGGAAGTCCGTCAGAGAGGCAAACGGAATATGTTTGTCAGCATTGAGAGTAGAAGTTGGGTTGAAAAAAGCTGCGCGGGAAGTTGTTATCCTCTTTCGTTTTGCGTTCGCTTTCATCTCTAAGTACTGAGATCGGCTGATGCATGTGACGTCAGTAGCCTTGTGGTTCTCGTTGCAATTAGCGCATTTGAGTGAGGATGTATTATTGCACTCAGAAGTCGTGTGAGAACCAGCACAGATCGCGCAATAAGTCTTAACGCGACAGTTACGCTCGCCATGGCCAAACATTTGACAGTTATGGCATTGAGTAACCTTACCTTTAAGTTTGCGTTCGAAACTCCAACTGATTTGAGTGTGGAAGACGGAGCGATAATTTTTCCGTAGGTCTCTGAGTGGAATAGAACCACTTTCTAGGGATATTAGATAAATGAAATCGGTGTATTTAGCTTTATTTAGTTCATATTTTTTGGTGATTTTTTTTATGTCAATGCACTTTAGGCCGAGTCTGATAAGTTCAGTTTTAAGTAAACTAACATCGATATCGCTCATACCATAGAGGACAATTTAAAATGCTTTAACACTTCGCAAGTCATGTGAAAAATATTGACAATTATCGGCTTTTAGTTTCTCAAGCACACAATTAAACGATTCAATTGACTCACATACTATCTTTATTCCAATAGAAATATTTTTAATGTAGTAATCACTGATTTTTAATGATTGCATTAGTTGGTGCACATAACCACTCGATTTTTGCAATAGTTTTATGGGTGGGACATATACTTTTTTGGCAATGGCGTAACAATCTCGTCCATGCTTTCACTATCCACATTATCATCATCCGGCTGACACTGCAAGGGACTCCAGTTATTAAATCTGGAGTCCTTGTGAGAATTATTACCGGGCATAATTATTCGCAACTTTTTATCCGAGGACAATTGGTTGCCCTCGGAATTAGGTGATCTACCACGTTTGTTAATTTTCGCAATTTACTCGCTTACAAAAGTTGGATAGAGACGTCATACGCAGATGAAAGTTCCGGATTGACTGAAATCTTATTTCTATACCGACTTGACTATTCTGCAGCACAAAAAACTTATTTTCACTGTACTGCAACTTTGCCTTTAGGTACATAATTATCTACTCTTAAATCATTTACAACTTTGTACTGGTTATATTATTCAGTGAAAATTTATACTCGTAGGTCCAATACTACGAGCCAAAGTTTACTTCAATTTTATGTAGTTAACAATACCCAATAACCCTATGCTTGGACTGAAAATTTGTGGCCAAAACAAGGTCATGAAAAAATTGCCATGAGTCACGGTCTAAGTAGTCGTTAACAGAAAAAGATTAACGATAAAATTAGGAAACAAAGAAAAACGTTTTCAACATCCGAAAACAAATTCAACAAGCCCCAATAGCGTTTTGAACCTAACCTTCATAATGAAAGGTAAACTAAGTTTACTAATTCCTGTTTCCTCTTTGTGGCTCCTTTTTCTTTTGGAGCTGTACAAATGACGACCCTTCAAAGCCACGAACCCTTCTCTTTGCTCTCAAACTTTCTTCTCGATGAACATATGAGCGAACATATGTGACACAATGCGTCGCATGAATTCGCCCTCACCATTCCAGTCTAGTGAACATTGAGAACCATTTTAAAAGTTTTATTTAACTTGCTTTGTTAATTTTGCAGTCAAAATTTCGACTAGTTTTAATTAAGCTAGAACTTTGAAATTTTGCACATCTATATAAGTTCGTGGGCGCCGTGGCGCAAGTGGTTAGTGTGTCGGATCACTGCGCGTGAGGTTCCATGCTCGAATCCCAGAAAACACCAAGCAGTCTTCTCACGATCCCACCTCTCGCGAACGTCTGACAAACATCCGAGAGTATTGTTGTCACGAAAAAGCTTCTCAAATCGTGCTTCGGATACGGCACAAAACTGTAGGTCCCTTCCATTTGTGTGAAGAAATATAATATAACGCACACAACACGAGTGGTTGCGAGAAGCTAGGCCCAGGCACTTGAAGAGCTGTTGCGCCAAATATTGTAGTGTATTGTACGTATATGTATAAGTTCGATTAAAGTACAATACAGTATATCTAATACCGTTTCAAATTCAAAATGGCGAATGACGCAAAAATGGCGGATTATATTACAATACGATAAAATAAGTTATCACTGAAACAAATATAATATATTGTTTTGAATTTATTGTCTTAAAAGATTGTCGCGTGAATAGAAAAGAAAAGGTACATATGTAATTAGGTACTTACAATCTCAGTCAAACAAAATTAATGCCTGTGTGAACTTCTTGAGTACAACAAGTTTTTAAAATAATAAATTCAACGTATATATTATATCGGTTCCAGTGCTAGCTTATTTAATATGCAAGGTATACTCGTACATGGATGTATGTATGTATGTAGCTGAGGGATTTTTTTTGATTACCTAAAATTTTCAAAAAGTACAATGGATCAGTTGCGCTTGAGTGCTCCAGTCGAGCGTTTCCTATCCCGACAAAAAAAAATAATATTCTCAAAAGTCCCTGTTGTAACTTGCAGCTCTGAGGGGTTAGAGCTTAGGGTTGGTTATTATAGAATTATTTCTTGTGTCCATTTCAATTGACTGCTCTTTGAAATCCAACTGCTCTGATTAGCAAACAAGGTAAAATTTCCGGCTAATACAACTGTAGCTGAATGCGCTAAGATTTCTAGTCTACTAGACTAAAGTCTAGGTCATGGTCATCTAAATGGGTACATTTTTTTAGCCTGTGATTAAAAAGAATATATAAAATAAATAAATAAAAATAAGAGGGTGGATCAAACTCCGAAAAAATCCTATGTTGTTCGTTTTAGGGAAGAATCCTGGAAATAATGTAAACTTTGAAATTTCTTGAATATGCTAATACGTCATTCCGAAAGTTTCTCGCTTTATCGGATACTTTCCGAATTTCTTCGCTTTTCGGTTATTTGTCGGTAAATATATCGTCAGCGGAAAGCAAAATAGGTCTAAGTCACAAAAACAAAATTTTACAGGGGACATTTTTTTTTTGGTTTTAAATTGAATTATAGCCAAATTTCTTCGCTCGTTGTTTGGTCATGTGATTTTTTTTTAAGTTCTCTTACCAATTTAAAAAAAAATGCTTTATAAATAACTATTAACTATTTTTTTAATAATTTTAAAAACAAAAAAAAACACAAAAGTGGAGATAGAACCAATCCCATACAATTGTGCATCCTCCTGAAAAATAACATGGACATAGAACAAAATTCAACAGTGTACTGTTTGAGATAGACCAAATGAGAATTCTTTGTCGCTTAGAACAAAATGCCCCAATTGGTCCAAGTGACACTGTAAATTGGAATTAGACCATTTTGGATGAAAAATTGTTCTATTCCATACAATCATGTCACTGCGAACAATTGGTAATGAGTTTCCCTGATAAACAGAATGAGATACTCTAAAACGGATTTCACATTCGGAAAGAGAATCCCCAAATTAGTAAGACTGCATTATTAACTCATTTTCGAAAAAAGTGGACATAGAACAATTTGGCTTTCCGCTGACGATATGTACATAATGTATACGCAATTGCGATCGAAAGTACTATCGCTCATTTAATATACATATGTACATAGGTAGTGAAGGAATGAATATTTCGGATCTGGTGAAATTACTAAATGCGTTAAGAAATGTTCATTAATACGGCATTTCAATATGCAAAATACGAGTATGTACGGGTACATATACGTACATACTTATTTAATACGTATACGTAGTTTTTCTAAAATCTTAAACAGAAGTATTGTACATATAATCGATATGAATGCGTCTTTATCGCTTGGGTAATTATATTTCTTACAAAGGCATATACGAGTATTTACATGTATGTATGTATGTGTATCTTTTATGAGAAGTCATTTTCCTGGGAATTGAATTAATATATTTAAGGTCGGCCTTGTCTAGTTACGAAGATATAAGTCTTAAAAATTCCCATGTAAAATGCAGCTTGTTGCAATTATAATTTCACCTGCAATAAACAATCATGTTTTTAAATATAATATATATTTTTTTGACTAGAAGCTTTGTCCGCTAACACCTAATTATAACGGCAGTTTTTTAAGGACTTAGAATTGCGCGACCTTTTGTTTTTATTAAGATGCGTTTTTTTAGACCAGTACCAAAAAGTGGGTAATTGAAAAGGACACCTGATTTATTTTAGCACATTTTTTTTAATATATGTTAGTTTTAAATTACACTTACAGGTACTCACATTCATTTTATTCAACAAAAACTTTCAGACATTATTGTCAACATAATTGACTCTGAAATATTTATTTTAAATTCGTTGTTATGGATAAATGTATTATTTACTATAAACAAACCAGTATCTTAATTACATAAAACTTTGGTGGATCATTTAGAAGCGAACAATTTAATATTTATTTAACAAACAAACAATTTGAGTGCGATAAATATTTTGTATAGTCTTACCCACAAAAAAAGTAGTGAGCTATCGCTACGAAGTAGTTCAAAATAGTTCTTTCATAACAAGGGACCTATAAGGTTGCAATGCAATCCTATGAACCTACATACATCTGTTCTATCAGTAAATAAATGCATCCGCGGTAATGATATTTAAATAATTATGATAAATTCAATTACAGACAATGTTACAATTTGATTAATATGATGATTTCATGCTTGATTTATGAGGCACAAAATCTCGAAATCAGCACCATGTCGGAATAGCGGTGCTGACGGTTCGTCATTTTAAATTCCGATCTAACATCTGGTGCGTAAGAAGGGGAGTTTTAAATACGTTCAGCTGCAGGGAATTTAATCTCGTATGTTCAAAATTTAATGTTAAGGGCAATGTAAAAGGGAAATAATTGATTAAAATAAACAGATAGATATCGAAACGGGTTCTCTCCTTTTTTTGTGCAGGAGCTGAAGATAATTCGATAAGCAACACGGAACTTCCGCTCAGGAATCAATACACTATCCATAGAGAAAATAAAGCTACATACTTACTCCTGATAAACATTATATAATTGTTTATACTAAATAAACGATCTAACTAAAATTGAATGTTTAAATATTTACCCTATTAACCGAGCTTTTCATTTTATAGCATTTAAGTCCTTCAATTTGATTTTCTGAAGTGAATATGATATGGCTGGCGTCAACATTGTGACGTTACTTAACATTTATTTGCTTTATTGCTTTCAGTGTTTGAGGATATACGAGTATAGTCCTGTTATATGTTACACTCTTTTAGGAATGCTGTATTGCATTTTACGCAATTGAAGTAGATCCACTACGATTTTGGACAAATTTAGATATAATCGACAGCGAATTTTCTGCATATTCTCTTATATATATTCTTTTAATTTTTTTTTGTATATATTTTCATCAAATCAGCACCGATTTTAATATTGCAGGTAATAAAAGAAACTATACACCACATATATGTTGAACGAAAAGCTGTTTGCTATTTACAAAAGTATGAATTTGTTGATTTTAAAATTTTATTTCTTAAAACATGCAATGAGTCAAATCTTTTGCTTTCTGAAAAACAAGTAGAATATTAAAATGTTAACCAAAGACCTCTAAAGTAATCCTTATTTCGCCATTCGGCTGTAACCTTTTAAATATTGTTCCTAGTATGGGGAACATTTTATAATATTATTGGCAATTTTTAATTTTCATTCTGTAGAACATAAAAAAAAAAATTATTACATTGGTTAAAAATTAGTTTTCGGAAAGCGATCGCCAATTGACATTGTTCGTGAAAACTTTAAGCAAAATAGAATAGCTTGTGTTTGTAATTAGCAAATAATTCATTATCCAAATGCTTTCAGTATCTGAAGTTTAAAGTACTCGACATAATTCTTACTCGAAAAGAAACAGAATTACTTAAAGCAGTGCAAATTTGGTAAAAATAGAACTTTAATAAGGAGATAACACCAAAAGCTATAAAATTTGATGATTTCATACAAGACAAAAACAAAAAACAGTTACTACATTATTTTATTTTTCTTCAAATTATTACTTCTTCGTCTTCTTAGATGGCGTCAGGGGTGGAAATGGGCCTCAACCAACAAACCTCTCCAGCCAGCACGGTTAAGAGCCAGCTGCCTCCTGTTACGCACGCCAAATTGGTTGAGGTCCCCTTCCACTTGTTTGCTCCACCTAAATTATTACAGTTAGGTATCTTAATTTCTAGTTTCTATCAGTATTCCAAAAAAACGCACTTTATTAAAATAATTCATTTTAACTTCTTTGATTTCTGTGCAGACAATGCTTTCCTATTTTAATGTAATTAATGAGTAACATAAATTTATATTTATTTAAAAAAGTATCGAGTACATATGGTATATTGAATTTAGATTTTGAAATCAAGACCTATTGCGAAAAATGCGCGTCTAATGCGGTTTTTTTGTTAAATCTACTGCGGAATATGCTTTTCGAAATCTAACACCTGGTGAGCTCTAATCTTCCAACCACCTGCATCAGATCCCAAAGAGACTTCACATATATACACACGCAATGTACCATATATTTGACTATCGTTCAGCACAACGAAAAACACCCACAACAAATATTTGCACTTCACTTTGGTATGGTATGTCGCTGCAGTTTGCATCTTTTTCTTCTTCCTTTTCGACGAGGTTATGATCCGAAAACAAGGGATCATAACCCTTCCACTTCACCGCATTTCTACTGATCCGCCTGTGGGGTACTCCTATTTGACCTCCGAATATATGGGCAGGCCTCCCGATTTTGGATCACTCGGTTACTGAGGCCAATGAAATGCCGATGTCGTCGCATTTGTGTGATCCAGGCGTTTATAGGCCTCACGTTCATTGATATTGCCTTTTTAACAAAGTTCAAATAATCTCTTCTTTGAACGTCACAATACCAGCTGAACCGGTCGCGCTCTATCTTTCGTAAGATGGTTTCCTTGATGTGAAGGCTTCCACGGATCTTCGAACTTCTTATTCGATCAAGCTTTGTCACTCCTGCTGTCATGCGAAGCATCTTCATGTCAGTTGCCGTTAACTTACTCTCATACTTTTTGTACATCGTCCAACATTGTGAACCGTATGTGAGCGCTGGAGGCACAAGTTGCTTTGCTATTGATCATAGATTCAAGATATTTGAACTTTTCGCACTTGGGAAGCAATGTTCCATTCAAATAAATGTTTCGAATAGGCCTGAGTGGATCAGAGAACGGGCAGCACAAGTACTCTGTCTTTTTTGAACTAATGCGATACCCATTTTCCTCCAGAGCTACAGCCGACAGTACAAACGAACAGAAAACAGACTAGACGGATAGAATTGGAAGACCTACTTTTTTGAGTTCCTCCATAATAACAATGCCGTGATATGTGATTCACTGAAACCTACATACATGCGAACTCAATATACGCGAATTCTCTTATATGAAGTTCTTATATGCGGTTCATCAAAAATTCGACCCAAAATCAACATCAAACCATCATGGTGTGATATACAAAAAAAAAAGTGCGATTATTGCAATTTGGAAGCCATTATGGCGAGAGTCTGTAGATGTGGCTGATACTCCTGAATGCTATGCAGAAAACTTGCTTTTACTTAGAGGAGGGATAAGAGCGGATGGCTTTCAATGCCTGACGCTAAGTGATATTAATGAGCTCATAGGAGCGCACGATACTAAATTATAAGTCGAGGAACAGATAGATCAGGAAGGGCAGATAGAATCGGGTGATCATCAAAAACATAGAAAAATTTATGTCGAAATAAGTGTACCATAAAACAATATTTAGTAGTTATTTAAACACGTTAATAAAATTAATAGTTTTTTTATTTTTTATTCATGTTATGTTCTTTTCCTTTTATTATTTGTGTTTACGTTTTCTTTTCATCAAATTTATAAATTTGCATACTTGTCTATTTGCATTTTGTTGTCTCGACATACGCGGTGTTTTTTTGTAACGCATCCTTTGCGTATATAGAGGCGTATATGAAAATCCAGAAGTTTCACGAAACCAATACTTGTCCTTATATGTAGATACAAGTAAAAAATAATTACAAAAAGTTAATTTAATATTACATTTAAATGTGCGACATGGTTATATGCGTGTGTAAGTACTCTGTCCATCAAATGAAAGAGTATAGTACACAGCATGTCTTTTCGGTTAAGACAAAAAACTAACATTTTCATGCAGTCGCAATAACTTGCTTTAATTAATTTTAATTTTATTGTAAACGAAAAACCATTACCGTCTATTCTGCAGGAATCGGAACCCATTACTTGATTAGAGTGGTGAAATTTAAGTCATTTATCACAAGAATTCATTATTTTGATTACTTGTTAATACTGAACTTCTGGCATTGAGAATGATTGTTTGCTTTTACGTTTGCAAAGAAAATATGTACTCGTATATAGGCATTCCATTAACGGTAGAGTGAATTATGATTCCACCGTATATGATGTAATTCCATACGTATGTATGTATGTATTTATACAATCGATTACTATTGTCACCTTACAGCATCAAAAAAAAGACAAGTTTCTAATTTAATTCGAGATCTGTACTAATGCATTAGTGAAAGTATTGCACATCCTCTCTACTTTTGTAATCCCATAACTGATACGGGTTTTAGGTTACCAGTCAAACGGTAGTGCATACGATTATATGAAAACACAAGCGTTTTCACTTAGCTGAGGCCTACCAACTCCTACTCTCAACCTCCACGCGGTGACAGCTGGGTGCCTAAAGACATGGGTAACCAACCCCATGGATTCTTGTAGGATTCTTGGCGGCAGCAGATGAGAGAAGGGGAAGATTGTTTTCTCACTAGAGCATTTCTTCCTGTTCCAGGCGGCAGCGGACGAATTCCCTAGACGGAGTTAACGGTGGTGTCTATAGTTTCAGTTAGGTTGAACTTAGTGAATACCTAGCGCGAGCTGCTTCGACGTATTCGGATCACAGGTCGGTAAGGAATTTCAGGTGTTGGTCAGGACCTTGGAATAGAGATTGTTGCGGAGGAGCCCTTAATGGGCCAACGGCAGCGCTCATACTCCCGTAGTAGCTACTAGCACCGGTGTACCCGGCCCCTCATCCTAGAGGTATAACTAAAGGAACTGGCCCTCCATGTTGGGGGTTGTTCCTAAACAAGCAAAAGCCTCGGATTAGGACGACTCAACTGATGACGACTCCAGCAAACGAAATAAGGGCAACGACTTTCGGATCTGTACGTGGAATGTTCTGTCCCTTTACAGACCACGTGCAGCCGAACAATTAGCAGAAGCCCTACACTGCTATAAAGCAGATATAACAGCCATCTAGGAAGTGCGATGGGATGGGCCGGCCAAAAAGAGGATGAACAACTGTGACATCTACTACGGTGATTGCTACAGAGGCAACAGGCAGCGCTTATTCGGATGCGGATAAGAATAAGCGAGACAAGACAAGACATGCCTGTATGTCCGGACTTTCCGAACGCCCAACATAGACTCGGTTCATTACCTTGTTGTAGCCAAGGTGCGAGTGCGGATATCCCAAACTCCACACTCACCAGTCGGACGGGCTGGTGAGGCTAGGGTCAGGCGACTGTGGTGGGTCACAGGTGGCGGGTAGTGGACTGCCTACAGAAATGCAGGCTAGCTGAGAATACCCAATAAGTAGTCCGCGACCAAGTGTGGCAGAGGAGGAGGGCGTGGCTGAAAAGGTCAAAGGAACCCCTATGAACTCTCTGTGATAAGACGAGTAAGCACCGTCTTCTAGATATGTGCTTCCCACCTCATAAGGTGGCTACGAGGGATACAGCGAGAAGAAAATGGCGAGATCCGGACGTACCCGCCATAACGTAAAACGCGGAAGGGCGGCTGCACATATAAATTAAACTATATTATAGCATACAGCTATAATAATAATTACAAACGAACGGTTCTATACGATGACTCTGTCATCAGTACCCTAGAACATTAAGATAGAGCCCAGTAAGGTCTTAATTATGGCATATTGGAAAAATCAATTGAAATGACTGCTATGAGGGTTGACGTCTATAGTATTCTGTCACCTGAGTAGGCTGGAGTGAAATCCGGATGAAATGGCTTTGCGGCTAATGCAACAAGCACCCCCGTCCCGTTAAAACCTTGGCAGACCTCAAAGTATGCTCAATGTTTCGCCTTCGTTAAGTTCGTGTTTGTAGGTACAGATGTTACATTCCTGTTAAGCAATGATCAGGCTCTAAAAACAAGACCCCATAAGGGCTCGTGCCAACCATTGCATGGCATCACTGCGTGCATAGATAACCATGCGGTCGTATGGTGACTACAAATCCGAGCATTGATAACGACTTTGAGTGGGGACACGATTGAAATGAACACAAATAAAACAAAAAACAAAGGAAGTGACGGTAATAACAAGGAGAAGGCTGTGAACCCCTTTTTGAAGAGTTCCAAGATGCCAAGGTCACCATGCGCTCAAGCGGCAGCACCACAGAGGAGCATGGAGGGACGCTAGTCGCCCACAAGAAAAGAGACAACGGCTGAACTGGCTTCCCATACATCGGTCTCTCCGGTAGCCACAACGCAAATTGGATGGACAATGGGAATTAGAGGATTGAGGGAAGAAGACACCACCAAAACTTCACTAGAGGTAGGAAAGAATCCCATGACTGCTGGAGGAATATCGGAGGCCAGTAGAGATGGAGAAGGCAGAGGTGTCCTAGACCTCCGAACTGCAGGATGCAATGGGGACTCAACGCCACATCAACCAAGCCCCAAGCCATGAGGAACCTAATGAGAAACATCTCAGCACTTCACAAGAGAGCGATGCCTGCGGAAGCCTTACCCAAAGAAAGGAACCTAGACCAGGCTAATAAAAGCGCACAAACCTCTCCAACACTTAAACCAGCCGAAGGAAATTCAAAGCGCCCCGCGTAGAAGAAGAGCAGCTGCCAACTCCCAAAAAAGGAAAAGCGGCGATATTATAAGAAGAACTAGAAACCACACCGATATAAACACGGGAATGGAAGAGGTGCCAAAAAATACAAGGAGCCGACCAACAATAAAAAAACAAAAAAGAAGATAAAGCTACACCGACCCAAACACTGGAGCGGAAGGAGGCGCTAAAAAAGTCAAGAAGCCAAACAAAGGCCGAAAATATAACAGAGCAGTTCTCATCGATAGCGGGCATCACGAAGGATGTAATCAAGTCCATATGAATGACAGGAGGACGAACACAAATCGCCCTGATCAATCTCCCTGCGAGTGAAGCGAGCAAGATGATCGCCGCACGGCATATGCGGATAGGATGCGTCCGATGCAGAATACGAGAGCATCTAGCCCCAACACAATGCTACAGGTGCCTTGAGTACGGACATGTCGCTAGGCAAGGCAAGAATGAAATTGACCGCACAGGAACGTGTCTGCGATCTGGAGGGAAAGGGCACATAGCGGAAAAATGCACGCCAAAACCAAGGTGTTCCATATGCAACCTAGGATCCAAAAGCGGAAATGATCACTCTACTGGAAGTTTCAGAACCGCAATACGTGAAATCACAAGGAAATCATGAAGTGCATCCAAATAAATTTGAACCACTGCGAACCCGCCCAGAATCTACTAACCCAAGCGACGAAAGAAGAAAAGACAGATGTAATCATCATCTGCGAACAATATAAAACCCAACGCTATTATGGAGGATGGGCATGCGGAAGCTGCCCCTTTGAAAGCAGGGACTGCAGCCACCGGCAGAACTTCGTATACACCAAAATAAAAGGAATCCACTTCTTCAGCTGCTGCGCACCACCAAGCCATGAGGAGCAGCGGAAGAAACAGAGACAATACCAGCAGTCACCACAGAGGAAGTTTTAAAGCCGGGGCAACAATAAAGAGCAACAAGACGCCGGGAATGGATGAAATCCCGAACTTCGTGCTAAAAGGCGCCATTAAAGCAAGACCAGAGATCTTAACACGCCTTTATACAACATGCCTAGCCGAAGCAATGTCCTACTACAGTGGAAAAGGCAACGGTTAATTCTCATCCCAAAAGGAAATAAACCACCTGAGCAACCGCCGTCGTACAAGCCGTTGTGCATGCTTGACTGACTGAGGAAAGCGTTAGAGAAAATAGTACGTATAAACCATACACGGAAGGAGACTCAGGGCTCTCTACTCAGCAGTACGGCTTTAGAAAGAAACGAAGCAACATAGGGGCGATAAGGGCGGTGTGCGACATTGTACGCGAAGTTATCGCTATAGCTGGGAGGGAGCAAGCAGTATTGCGCCGTCGTAACACTTGACGTCAAAAATGCATTCAACTGAGCCAGCTGGAGCTGCATAGTAAGAGCGCTAAGCAACCTGCATATACCTAACTACCTGCTGAAAATAATACTCAGCTAGCTCTCACTTCAGTGAGAGAACTCTTCACTATGACACAGAAGAGGGGGCTAAGACGTACACAATTACGGGAGGAATCCCCCAAGGGTCAGTACTAGGCCCAGCCCTGTGGAATATAACGTGTCGTGGCAAACTAAGAACGTCAAGGCCGAGCGGAGTAGAAATTATCGGCTACGCTGATGACATTGCAGTAATCGTCGTAGCAAAAACACTGGAACAAGTGTCCGAAAACAGCACCCAAACAATAAGGAACGTAAGGGCATAGCTAAAGGCATCGGGTCAGGAACTGGCAGATCACAAGACAGAAGCAGTACTAATAAGTAGCAGGACAAAGGTAGAATACCTTACTATACAGGTCGGTGAGCAAGCCATCGAGTCGCGTCCACACATCAAGTACCTGGGAGTGCTGCTGGACCACAGGCTAATCTTCAAAGAGCACCTAATGTACGCAGGCGGGAGAGTTATGAGTGTGTTCTGCTTTTCGGACGATGTCCGCGGAAACAAAAAAGGCTGCAGCAACTATCGATGCTATACAAGAAGGTTGGCAACAGAGATGGACCCATATGCTGATCCCCAACGTAGAGGAATGGATCAGCAGAAAACACAGAGAAGTTAACTTCTACATGACGGATGCTTTCGGGAATATCTCTACAAATACAAACACGTAAATGACCCATACTGCCCGCACTGTGAAGGCAAAATCCAGAACGCGGAACATAATTTGATGGGATACCCGATGTATACGACGGTAAAAAACTAACTAGAGAGAGAAACTAGCGGCCAAGTGACTCCGAGATGACTAATAACACTAATGCTGACGATGAATGAAGCCTGGACCACAGCGAACGAAATCATCGCCAGCATGATGCAACAACTACGTCTGGAGGAACGAGCGGCAGCGAGAAATGAGGATCCTACAAACACTGGTAGACTAGGTAGACTAAGTTACACGAAAACGCCCACGTATGCAATGTAACACAAGTGACATGCTCAGACACACAATGCCGTATAAACACACGCAGTAACAGAAATTGGAATACGCAAATTGAGCCGCTGCAAAAAAGCAGCAGAAGCATAAGAAGCAGCAGTGGCTCATGCGTGATGAATAGCCTTAGTAGCCCGGGCTACTAGTATCCTTAGAAGATTGCAACACTCCTTGCTGCAACAAAAAAAAAATTAAAATATCCCAAACTGAGCAACAAAGAAGAATCACTGTGAGCAAATTTAACGGTGGAATGCTACAATCGCAAGAGACCGCCAGACTCTTCGCTGAACACGTATCCCGAAATCTCTCAATCACCCCTATGCCCGCCAGCATCAAGTGCCGAAGACCAGTGGCAACGCTGGCAATATGCCATCAGAAACGGGGCGACTGATGTGCCATTTTTCGCTCGCTCACCACCGCGAAACCCCTGGTTTGACGGAGAAGGCCGGCGACTACATACAGCAAAACAAGAGGCATATAAAGAGGCGCTGCAAAGGACGGCGACAGCTGCCCGTGAGCTCTACGAGCAAAAGAGACGGGGAGAACACCTGCTTCTCAAAAAAAGAACAAAGAGCATGAGAAGCGTGCGATCGAGAATATTGAGAGTTTATACACCAGGAACAATGTACGGAAGTTTTACCAAAAGGTAAAAAGAACGTGTCAGAGAAGCAATACCCGTACAGAGAGATTAAAACTGTAGAGATTAAAATGGAAACCTCGTAGTAGAATCACAATCGGTACTGAAAATATGGGAAAACTATTTCTGCAGATGGTATAACAGCGACGAGGACCAACATCCCGTTATCAGGCAGAATGAACTCTTCAACATAAACGATGGTAGTCAATATTTCCGTCCACCTGACCAAAACGAAGTAAGGATAGCAATATCCAAGCTGAAATCCAACAAGGCTGCTGGACCTGACGGCTTACCCGCCGAACTTTTCAAGGCAGCTGGTGATGAATTGGTAGAGTGCATAGATTAACTCATCTCTAAGATTTGACTAGACGAGTATATGCCTGATGAATGGAACCTCAGCATCGTTTGCCCGATCCACAAGAAAAGAGACCCGCTGAACTGCATCAATTAGAGAGGCATCAGTCTCCTCAACATCGCCTACAAGATCTTTTCTGCGATATTGTGTGAACGCCTGAAACCTTTTATGAACAGCCTGATTGGACCCTATCAGTGCGGTTTC
Source organism: Brachypalpus laphriformis (assembly GCA_945910035.1). Classification (NCBI taxonomy): domain Eukaryota; kingdom Metazoa; phylum Arthropoda; class Insecta; order Diptera; family Syrphidae; genus Brachypalpus; species Brachypalpus laphriformis. The sequence continues at coordinate 226,890,793 of OX246753.1, read as the reverse complement.
AGGCCAGGAAAGTTCACCATCGATCAAATCTTCACGCTTCGGCAGATCCTGGAGAAAACCCAAGAAGTCCAAATCGATACTCATCATCTCTTTATCGATTTCAAGCCCACCTATGACAGCATCTATGGAGAAGAGCTTTATAGAGTCATGTCCAGTTTTGACATGCCTGCAAACTAGTTCGTCTGTGCAGGATGACGATGGAGGACGCTCGCTGCTCCATCAAGGTCGGTAATGACCTCATCGAGACCTTTTGTATCAAAAAAGGTTTTAGATAAGGTGACGCGCTATTGTGCGACTTCTCTAATATTGTACTTGAACGGATTGTTTGGAACGCACAGGCCAACACCAGAGGAATAATATATCACAAGCCTGTACAACTGCTACGCTGAGGCATTGCAACCACGCAGTTTGAACAGTTTATGCGAACAATTTGTGTTAGTCCTAAAAAGTGCTGTAAATTCAATGATGAGAGAAAAAATGGTATCACACATAAACGCGGAATGGTTTAATCGGGAACTGCGACAAGCAAAAATAATTAAAATAGATTTATATAAGAGAGCTGTAGCATATAATAACGTACAAGACTGGGAAGCATACCATCAGTACAGGAACTTTTACAAAAAGTGCATTACCTTAGCAAAATCGAAGTTCATCAAACTGCAGGTAGAAAACGCTAACGGCCGAAAGGATATGTGGAACAAGTTAAAAAAATACGTGCTAAATAAACGAAAAGATACTATTACAAATGTTTTAGCTGAAAATGGCTGCGTAATTAGTGATAATGCAATTCTCTGTGATAAATTTAACCACTTTTTTGTTCAAAGTATAACTAACATTACCCAATCTGTGATATTTTGTGATTATGTAAATTTAATTGAAGAGTGCAATATAGATTTTAAGTTTAGTGTCGTTAGTCTAGAATCTATAAGCCGTGCAATAAATATGCTAAACACCAAAAATGACTATAACTTCATGAACACAAGAATGCTAAAATACTCATTAACTATAATTGGACCAACTCTCCAAAGAATAATAAATACATCCTTAGCTATTGGCATATATTCTGAATCTTGGAAAGAATCATTAATAATCCCTGTTAAAAAGATCCCAAACGCAAAATTATTCAGTGACTATAGACCCATAAATATGATGCCAATTTATGAAAAAGTTTTAGAAAAAACAGTCATGGTGCAATTACAAGACCATCTAAAGGAACAATGTTTACTAGATAATTATCAGTCAGGCTTTAGGCCCAACCATTCTTGTGAGACGTGTATAAGTTTTGTGTTAAGTGATTGGAAACGTGAAATCGACAGTAAAAATGTAATAGTCGCAATATTTTTGGACTTAAAGCGCGCCTTTGAAACGGTAAACCATGAGATCTTGATTAAAAAACTAAAATGCTACGGTATTAAATCTACTGAATTAAACTGGTTTAAATCTTTTATAACTGGAAGGACCCAGTGAACCATAGTAAATAATAATTTATCTACCACAGTAAATATAGAAGTAGGAATACCTCAAGGTACGATACTGGGTGTGCTGTTATTCCTTTTATATATTAACGATATGACAAAAGTAGTGAAATATTCAAAGCTTGTTCTCTTCGCTGATGACGGTCTCCTCTACTCGTCCGGTTGTGATTTATGTACTTGTGTAGAAAATATAAACAAAGATCTCGAAAGTATAAATACGTGGTTGAAGATGAACAGATTAGTGTTAAATGTGGATAAAACTAAATGTATAATATTCAATCGAAATGCTACAAATATGTCTCTTAATGTTAATGTGTGTATCAATAACCAACAAATAGAGATAGTGGAAAAAATAAAATATCTCGGTGTAATGTTAGACGTGAAACTTACCCTTAAAGAACATATCGACTTTATATGTAAAAAAGTATCAAAAAAACTCGGTGTGTTAAGAAAAATAAGATCGGACGTTTCAATGAGCTCTGCCATAAATGTGTATAACACACTAATCAAACCTCACTTGGATTACTGTGCTAGTGTTATTTATACGTGTCCACAAACATATAAAGATAGACTGCAACTATTACAAAACAAATCCATGAGAAGTATTTTGAAATGTGGTAGATACACCTCAATAAGGTTTATGACTGAATCACTGAAATGGCTAAATGTTAACCAGCGACTATATGTGATGACTATGCTATTTGTTTTCAAAATGAAAAATAACATGCTTCCTGGTTACCTATGCGAAAACGTTAATACGAACGAGAACAACGTGTACACATTGAGGAACGCGAGTGACCTGAGGATCCAGAGAGCCAGGACATCAAGGGGGCAGCGCACTATCTTCTACATGGGATTTCACGGTTATAATAGTTTGCCAAATAGTGTAAAAAATGCAGCTAACTTTAACGAATTCAAAAAAAAATTAATTGATCATGTTAGAGCTATTAATTAACATAAATCTATGAAAAATTGTAACAAAATTATAAATGTGAAATGCTATTGTAAAATTACCAAAATAGCTTTTCTATGAGCTAAATAAAGTACATACATACATACATACATACAACTGCTTGCATACGCCGACGAAACAGTTTTGGCAGTCACGATAGCTTGGCAATAGGTCTATAATTATATATTTCACCTCGATTTCCCTTTTTGTGTATTGGAATGATAAAAGAGTTTTTCCAAATTTTAGGAAAAACTTACATTTTGCTAGTAAAGGCATAAGCGATTTAGTTTTTTGGAGAATTAAGAAGAGGGCTAGTGTTATTATTCTGAGACTTAGCACCCAACTCTCTAATGACGTTCTCGTTTAAAGATTGATCTGTTCCACAATAGTGCTACGGCGAGTTTTTCTATGATATTATTGAAAAAAATTTCCTTACGAGATTTATAAGATCCCTACATTTTACTGGAAAATTGGTTACACGCCACGCAGCGGCGCCCTGAATGTGAAGCCGACTGCCCGGTGTATGAGTCGAAAAAAGGTCCCCTAGTGTGAAATCCTTTTAACTCGCGAAGCGGTACACCCAAGCAGTGTTTATATACAGGCGCCTGCACTTACCCTTAACTTCTGCACTTAATACAGCTTTCATCGAATCCTGTCCGACCACAAGAAGAAAGGTGGGCAATCGTCCCCCATGGTGGAATGCAGAACTCAACAGCCTTCGCTGCACAAGCAGGAAGCAATTCAATAAAGCCAAACGAACAAGGCTGCCACTGGACTGGGAGATCTACACAAGAAAGTCTGAAGAACTTCAAAATAGAGGTTCGGAAAGCTAGACGCAGATCCTGGCGCGGTTTTTGTCAGAGTATTGACAACACGTCTCAATCCTCTAGACTGCGAAAAGTCCTCTCCAAAACACCAACTATACCTAGTGTCCTCATGAATCCCAATGGATCCTGGGCTGAATCGGACGAAGCATCGCTCAACCTGCTCATGGACACTCACTTCCCCGGCTGCACGCCTACCCCCAACGATGATCGCGCCCTGGTAAATGCTGCACGCCCACAGGCACCTCCTCATCTTATCAGCAAAGATAAGCTGAAATGGGCAGTAAACAGTTTCGAACCATTCAAATCCCCGGGACCGGATGGTGTTTTTCCGGCCCAGATTCAGACGGCCTTCAATATAGTATGGCAGTATCTTTCCTGCATTCTGAAGGCTTGTCTTGAGCTCGGAACAACACCAACTGCCTGGACCGAGGTAAGTTTGGTCTTTATACCCAAAGCAGGCAAGACATCGCACACCCTCCCAAAGGACCTAAGACCTATTAGTCTAACGTCCTTCCTTCTCAAGATTCTGGAAAGAATCCTGGACCTACACACCAAGGCCACTATTGATAGCACCCTACTATCCATGCCTACCAAAAAGGTAAGTCTGTGGAAACGGCTTTGCACTCCATCATCCACCCTATCGAAAAATCACTCTCAACCAAAGAGTTCACCCTAGTGTCATTTCTAGACATAGAGGGAGCCTTCAACAACGTTGAAACAAATTCGATTACCAGTGCCTTACGTAGGCTCAACATCTGCGAACCCATCTGTTGTTTCGTAGAACACATTCTAAAGAACAGGGTGATAACAGCATCCTTTGGAAGTAGTACTGTCAAGCGACATGTACATCGAGGCACCCCTCAAGGGGGTGTACTGTCTACACTATTGTGGAATTTGGTGCTCAACGAGGGCCTTCTAAAGATCGAAAAAACTGGATGTAATGTTATTGCCTATGCAGATGATGTCGCCATTTTAACAACAGGCAAATACCCGCAGACGCTGGCCGATGTCATGGAGTCTGCTCTCAATGAACTGCTCAGATGGACCGATAAATGCGGCCTCTCCGTTAACTCGACGAAGACCGAGCTAGTTCTATTCACAAGAAAACACAAGCTACCTGACTTCACTCCGCCCAAGATAAGGGGATCCACCCTCAAGCTTTCAAATAGTGCTAGCTATTTAGGCCTAAAGCTTGACCGCAAGCTAATTTGGAAGGAGAATGTCGTCGAACGGGCCAGGAAATCGCTGGCCGCTCTATACATCTGCAAGAAAGCAGTAGGCTCCACCTGGGGCCTTAAACCAAGCATCATGCACTGGCTATACACGTCGGTCATTAAACCGATTCTCATGTATGGAGTATTGGTATGGTGGCCCGCCTTGGAGAAGAAATCCAACCTATCCATAATGGAAAAAACTCAGCGAGTTGCATGTCTCAGTATTACCGGTGCACTGAGAACTTCTCCCACAGCGGCGCTCCAAACCATGCTCCATCTGCTTCCGATTGACATCGTCAGTAAGCAATTGGCTGTCAGCTCGGCAATAAGACTGAGAGGCTCCAGGCAGTGGAAGGAGCAACACACGGGACATGCCAATATACTTTCGATGCACCGTCATCTTCCCAATTCCACTGACCATCTGCCCACTGAATATGATTTTGACAAGGGCTACACGCACTCGATACCGGACAGAAGTGAGTGGACGCAACGCAATGTCCTTTACAACGAATCGCTATCAATCTTCACGGACGGGTCCAAAACCAAGGACGGAGTCGGTGCCGGAATTTTCTCCGAAGATCTGGACATACACCTCTCCTTTAACCTTCCAGACTACTGCAGCGTTTTTCAAGCCGAAATCACCGCAGTTCGCAAAGCCGCTGAGTGGCTGGGGGCTAGCACACTATCAACACCTGATATTGTTATTTATGTCGACAGTCAGGCAGCCATCAAATCCCTCGCATCCAGCACTACGAGATCTAAGGCAGTGAAAGACTGTCGCATATCTCTTAACGAGATAGCTGGTCAGTACAACCTCACCCTTTGCTGGGTACCAGGTCACTTTGACATACCGGGGAATTGTGCAGCCGACGAACTAGCACGACAAGGCTCCTCTGGTACAGATAGCATAAGCATCACCGACATCGAAGCGCCAGCGTCTTATGTTAAGTACCTTATTCAAATTGATGCCGAGAAAGTAGCCAATCATCGATGGCAACATCTAGACCAATGTCATACCGCCAGACAGCTCTGGCCGATACTTAATAAATCCAGGTCCATCGGACTCTTGAAGCACACCGGAGACTGCGTCATAGGAAGACATGCCCAGAGATTAGGTATCCCTCACAACGACTTCTGCAGAAGCTGCAGAGATGAAGAGGAAGAAGAGACCATCAGTCATCTCCTGTGCGCCTGGCCTGCGCTCGCCAACATCAGGAAGGCCACTCTGGGTGAATACTTCTACAATGATCTTAATGATCTCGGCAACGCCTGCACGGCTAAAATTCTCGACTTCATTCAACGAAGCAAATGGTTCCAAGAGTAAGAGGGTGATCCACCCACCTTACACATCGGCCGTACAATGGACCTACTTCTTGGTCTAAGTACATCCTCATCGAGGGCCGATCCTAACCTAACCTAACCTACCCTTAACGGAGCAACGAAGTTGCGTGAGCGTTTAAGCCCTGCGGAGAAAAGGATGAAATCCTTTTAACTCGCGAAGATTTTCTGAAAATTGAGATATTTAATAAAGTTAATTCCCATGTGAAGAATTTTTGGGAGTTTTGGGTGATTATTCCCGGTACCATATAAGTAAATTTAGATTCCATACATATCAATTCTAGATTTTTGCCACTCCAGATTTTCTTTTTTTCGATTTTAGCTGCTCAAGACCTCGATTTCGAAATTTTTTTCTTCCCATGTTTTTTTTTTTTAGATTTTTGTTTTATATTATATTTTCTAGATATCGTGGTAAGCCCGGTTCTGTCTAGTCAACCATCCCAGCTGATGTCTGCAATAAACTAAACCCGGTTTAATATTTTTTGGGAATATTATTTATTTTCGGAACCATTTCAATAGCTCGAGTCTGTAAAGATTTTATTAGAAATAAATCTGAAATGAATCTTTTGAAGAGGTGTTTGTCCACCCTGGCGAAGCCTTACGTAAGCTCTTTAATCTGTCGCACACCAAAGAATCCGATGATTCATCAATGCTTGCTATACATGTTAGGCCAGACCTTCGCTGGAATCAGCAGATTACTAAAGCTGCAAAAGATGGTGTTAGATGCTTCAGATTTCCCCCTTCGGGTAGGGGTTAGAATATACCCGAGGTAGGCATGCCTGTCGTAAGAGGCGACTAAAATCCACCCTTCGTGTACCGAGTATGGCGTATACAAAAACATGCAATGATCAAAACAAAAGATTTTAATACCCCAGGTGGCAGTCCAGGTACACTGGAAAATTCACCCTCTTCGGAGGTCGGCTCTACGGATTCTGGGGAGAGCCATTTATTGTTTTTATTGATCTACCATAAAAACGTGCGGAACTAGAAGTCCGGCGACATCCATAGTGTCGGCGCACGATCACCGGACTTCAGCGAAAGTTCAAAGCCTTACGGACGAAAATATGGAACTTCGGACCAGGCTAAGTAAAATGGAACTTCTTTGCAAAGAACTAAGAAAAGAATAAGATGTACTTAAGCAGAAAATAAAGCCTTTAAAGATATACCGAAACTTCGGAATGAGTCTGCTGCGAGTTCAAACGTCCTCGAAAACTCTGACTATCAAACGGATGAAGAAGAACTAAGTCGGGAAACCAACTGGATTCTAAAAAACGACCAGTTAAGAAACGAAAACCTGGTTCTTCGCCCGAAATGGTAACGGGACAAGAAAACACGCAAAATAAGCGAGAAGATAACGAACAGCGTGACAAAATAAACACATGTACCGAAGAAAATCCACAACCTAAGGTACGACCACCGCCACCAATAAACGTAATCGGAATTGCAGACTATAATAAACTGCAATCTATTCTCAAACCTCTGTTGCTATCCGACTTTGAAGTAACATCGCTCAACAACAACAAATGGAAACTAAACGTAAAGGACTCAGACAGTTACCGCTTAAAGCATGTCCCCACCAAAACTAAATACGGGATTTAGCAAGAATTTAGCTAAATCCACCTAAATCTTCACTAAACCCGAAGATTTACCATATGATTTGACGTCTATAAATCCCGTCTAAATTCGAGATTTATAATAAATCTCACTTAAATCCTCACGCGAGACAAATCAGACAATCCTTTTTTATGTTAGCACATGCCATTTTCGTGTGCTGACAAAGAAAAAAATTGAAGTCTGTCGGAAAGTTTCAAACTTCAAATAAATAAAATAAAATATTGACCGATTTGGATTATTTTTTTGGGAAGTATTTTTAAATTTTTGTACATAATTCGTACATAATACAAATCATTTGCTTTGCTTGCAGACAATGGAACAATCAAAACAGGTGAAAAGCCGCAAAACATGGTGCAAACGTCAATATAAATCCTAAATTCCGTTGGGGAGTCCTTACGTAAATCTAAATCTTTTTTCGCTAAATCTCGTATTTAGTTTTGGTGGGGACATGCTATTAGTATCTAATAAACTGAATACTGAAAAAATTCAGTGGTATACTTACGAAAATGGATCTGAAAGACCGATACGAGTCGTAGCTAGAGGACTTCATGCCTCATGCTTAAAGGAAGATGTTGTTCATGATTTGAAGAAGAAAAACTTTAAAATCGTCGACGCAATAAATTTAATTAAACGGGAAAAACAAAAAGTGGAAGGCAAGGAAACGACGGTAAAGCGCGGGCTCCCTCTTTTTATGTAAACTTTTGATAAAGCTGAGAGTTTAGATAAGATTTACGAAATAAGAACAATTCTGAATGTCGTAGTCAAAATCGAACCCATGCGCAAGAATACAAGATTGATACCTCAGTGCAAACGATGCCAAGGATTCAATCATACGCAAACGTATTGCCGAAAAGAACCACGATGTGTGAAATGCGCCGGAAATCACCTCTCCCAAGTTTGTGGAGTAAACAAACAAACCTCCGCAACATGTGCTAATTGTAAGGGAAAGCATCCGGCAAATTATAGAGGCTGTGAAGTAGCTAAGGAGTTACAAACACGGAGAGATGCGCTCCTTAAGCCCCTAAATAATACAAAAACAAAACTGCAAACTAAGCCAAAGCGTAAGATCGCGCAAGAGAAAGTAGGCAAACTAAAACTACCGGGTTCAGAGCGCAAAAAGGTGGGGGAAAAAGTGACAACAGAGAAGTCCTCGACCATTGTTCTTAAAAGAAACGGTACTGAAAAGTTAACGTTGGAAAAGCCACCGGGTAATGACCCTCGGACAGCAGGAGTGCAGACTTACGCTCAGGCCGCGGCATCCAAAAAACAAACAAATCTCGACGGACCCTGTTCACAGGTTTTCTCAGTTATTATCGAGAAATTCGAAGAACAAAGCAAAATAAATAAAATTATTCTTGTTAAGCTGCTTAAGCTTGAAAATAATTCACGGAAAACGCGTACTTCAACTAGAATATGAATGACAAACGAATGTTAACAATATGTACTTGGAATGCAAATGGACTTTTGCAAAAACTTGACGAACTGGAAATATTCATGCGTGAAAAAGATATTGATATATGCTTAATATCTGAAACCCACGTAAAAAAGGAATCGCATTTAAAAATAAAAGGCTATAATGATTACCACGCTTGTCACCCTTCGGGAAAAGCGAGAGGCGGATCATAGTTATTTATTAAAGACTGCATCGAACAATCCGAAGACCTAAGATAGAACTTGAAACTTTGCAACTGTGCACGATTCGAGTTAAAAATAGTCAGCGTACTCTTAAAATCTCGTCTATCTACAGTCCACCGCGTTCCGCGCTTGAAAAATCTGATTTTACTAACCTGTTTGAATCGCTGAAGCCTAATTTTATTATTGGCGGCGATATAAATGCGAAACATACGTTCTGGGGCTCAAGATACAGCTCGAAAAAAGGTAGAATGCTATATGGGGCCGGTATGGAGTACAGTTGTGATTTCCATTCGACGGGTAAACCGACTTATTGGCCAACTGATACTTCGAAAATACCTGACCTGATCGATTTTTTCGTTGTAAAAGGAATATCTACCAACCATATAAAAGTTTAAGAGAACTTTGATCTGTCGTCTGATCATTCCCCGGTTATTTTAACAATCAGCGAAAAACTAGTCTATAACCTAGAGCCAGCGAGATTAACTGGTAGAACAACTAACTGGGAAGGCTTTAGGAACAAAATTGAAGATAATGTTGAACTGAACGTTCCACCTACGACACCCTATGAACTTGAGGTTGAAGTTGATCGCTTCGTTGAGATCTTACAGCTCGCGTCTTGGAATAATACGCCCAATCCAAGGAAAACGCCGGTCAGATACGGTTTACGATATCCTCCGGAAATAAAAGAATTGGTCAAGGAAACAAGAAAGGCGCGTAAAAAATGGCAACAGAGTCGTGCTCCGCAGCATAAAGCACACTTGAATCATCTGTGCAATTTGTTGAAGAAGACTATTAAGGATTTTAAGAATCGTGCAATAGGCTCTTACCTTGAAATTTTAACAGCGAAAAAAGATTCCAATTATTCACTTTGAAAGCTGTAAAAGGCACCAAAAGGCCCAAAGTCCCCGCGCCGCCAATCAAATTAAATCAAAATGAATGGGCGAGGGAAGATAAAGAAAAAAGCGGACGTCTTTGCGGCCCACCTGGAAGAAACATTTAAACCATACGATACTTACTTACTTAGGTGGCGCACAGTTCGCGGTGAACCTGGGCCTCAACCAACAAGCCTCTCCATTTAGCTCGGTCTTAAACTAATTGCCTCCAGTTGCGCACTCCAAGTTGGCGATGATTCCCTTTGATTGAGGGAATCAAACCGTACGATGGTCAAGTGGTTTACGACAACCACAATAGGCTGGATTTACCATCTGACGATTTAACGCTCACAAGTTCAACGCTAAGGGAACTTAAACATGAGATCGAGAATCTAAAACCTAAGAAATCTCCTGGTTATGATTTGATTACCAGAGAAATTCTCAAAGTTTTACTTAGAAAAGCATTGATTAAGCTTCTTCATATTGTAAATGCTGCACTCAGATTAAGACACGTGCCGAGCCAATGGAAAGTGGCGGAAGTCATAATGGTTTTAAAACTAGGAAAACTAGTAAAATTGTATAGACCAATTTCCCTTTTTCCAACCATATCGAAAATTTTCGAGAGAATATTACTAAGGCGTCTCCAACCGGTTATAGAAGAAAATAATCTTATCCCCGACCACCAGTTTGGGTTCAGAAGCAAGCATTCGACGATTGACCAGGTACATAGAATTACTGACGTAATAGAGAAAGCACTTGAAGAAAAAAAGATTTGCTCAAGCGTATTTCTTGACGTCTCGCAAGACTTTGATAAGGTGTGGCATGATGGCTTGAAATGTAAACTACGACAAGTTCTCCCTCTATGCTTATACAATATTCTAGAATCATATCTCGGGAATAGAACCTTTCGTGTTAGACATGGAGTCGAATACTCCGAGCTCAAAGAAATTTTGGCCGGCGTACCGCAAGGAAGCGTTCTTGGGCCGCTTCTCTATTTGCTATATATTCGTGATATACCGAACGAAGATGGCACTCTCCTTGCTACATTTGCCGATGACACCGCTATCCTAGCAGTAGGCAAACCAATCGAAGAAACGACTGCAAAACTGCAAAACGCACTGAACAATGTAAATGAATGGACGAGGGACTGGCGGATCGCCATCAATGAATCTAAATCTGTTCACGTGAATTTCACTTACAAGAAAACTAATAACTTGTCAATTTTCCTAAACTCGGCCCGAATACCTTTTGCAAACGAGGCCCAATACCTGCGAATGACACTCGACGCAAGGCTGAAATGGAATTCGCACGTGAAAATGAAACGAAAAGAACTCGAAATCAAATATAGAGAAATGTACTGGTTACTCGGAAAACATTCCCAGCTCAGTACTGAGAACAAACTGCTTTTATACAAGCAAGTGCTTAAGCCGGTGTGGACCTACGGTATAAAACTTTGGGGTTGTACAAAGAAAACAAATGCCAATATTTTACAAGCTTTTTAATATAAAGCGCTAAGAGAAATTGTCCAAGCACCGTGGTATATTAGAAACGACGATATCCAGAGGGATCTCGAAATTCCGACAATCGAAGCTGAAACTAGAAGCTTCGCGAGAAAGCATAGAAACCGACTAATCGGACATGTTAACAATACAGTCCTACAAATTTTGGATGAGAGCAATTTATTGCGCCGACTACGAAGGACGAAACCTTTCGACTTGGCGAGATAATGATTAACCGCGTCTAGATTGCGGAATATGCAGGATCTTTCAGTGGAAAGAAACCTGCCAAACGTTTTTATTTCATGATAGAAAAATTGCTTGATAAGTTAATACTTAGTTGCGATATCTAAAAAAAATATATCAAAGGGTGATGTTTTTTTAGTCAGTAAGAATCTGACACTACTATGAGCACGCGCTTGCTATTCTTATAGTGTCTATGAAAGATTTTTCACCTACCCTGGAAAAAAAAAGATTCTTCAAAGAAGCAACCGTTTTGTTTTGCTCTTACAGACTTGGTTACAATCTATAAAGTTCATGTCCATCAGAGGCTTCGAAGTCCCGACCACATGCTTGAATTCACTTAGTCGTGTTCAGTGTGAAGCGTGTAGCATGATTGGTGATCATTCTAATTGCAGCCAAATTTGCTTAGACTTTGCATGATGTTGGACGCTCCCTTATCAATATACACATACAAATATGTATAGTTGTGTCTTGCCAGTCCATCTTTTCAATCATCAGCACATGTGTATACTTTAGAGCCTGCCTTCGGGTGCACAGTCCAGTTCTGAAGCCACACAATATGAATGCAACTATCCCATTTTGTGGGTCCCAGTGATTATTGTGTCGGACCACTGCGCGTGAGGTTCAATGTTCGAATCCCAGAAAATACTAAATGGTTTTTCACGGTCCCTCTCGCGAACGTCTGACAAACATCCGAGAGTATTGCTATCAAGAGGAAGCTTCTTAAACAACAAAATAAAAATTGGCCTTCAGATACAACACAAAACCGTAGGTCTCTTTCATTCGTGCGCAAAATATGGTATAACGCGCAAAACACGAGTGGTAATGAAAAACTAGATCGCAAGTTCTTCATGGGCTGTTTGCATCATATACGTATGTATTTCACTCTTATCTACAACAAATTCTGATTAGGAAAGTATCACCTTGTAATTTCTTACAGAAAGTTAATGGTTTCCGGATTAAAATTTCGATTTCGTACTTAATCATCTTAAGTGAAGCCGGAAATCGAACCATCATCATTTAAATTGTTGTAATGAAGGAAATTCGATGGTGGATTGAATGATTTCTAAAGTTATTGAAAACTGTTTGTAAATTTCATATATAGCTTCTTTTGCTAAGCAAATACCAACATGCAAATATAATAAAAGACTCGCCTGGGTCACACGTATTTACGCCTGCATAAACTGTTTTTTGTAACTTATTCAGATTTAATATTTAAGCAAAACTGTTGGAATGTTTTTTTTCTTTTTTTTTATGTGCATCTATGTACGTATATCTGCACTCGTAGGTATGTGTTGTAGAGTAAGTATTGTTTTCGTAAAGATGTTGGTCAATGCTATGACATTACTATTCTAGAAGAGCTAAATACTTTAAACTGCATATCTCACGTTTGTAAGTTAATACCCCGAGAAGGAACTTAATTTGTTCTTCTAAGCCCAAAATTAATTATGTTTTACTTAGGGTGGATTTTGAAAAAGTATTTTTTTTTTTTTTTTTTTTTTTTTTTTTTCCGAGGGTAGGTGAAAATCTTCAACAAGACACTATGAGGATCGACAGCGCGTGCTCATAGTAGTGTGGGATTCTTACCCACTAAAAAACCTCCCTTCAAAACAGACTTGTTTTTATTTTTACTACAACTAAGTATTCGACTTATCAAGTAGTTTTCGTTTCGCGAAATAATGACGTTTTGCAGGTACCTTCCCATTAGAAGTTCCTGCCAGCTCCGCAGTTTAGACGCGGTTACTTATCGCGCTAGGTCTAAAGGTTTGGTTCTTCGTAGACGGCGCAGTAAATTTCTTTCTTCCAAAAGTTGGAGGACTGTAATATTTACGTGACTTTCTAGTCGACTTCTATGCTTTCTCGCGTAGGTTTGAATTTCGTCTTCAATTGTTTTAATTTTTTTTTTTTTTTTTTTTTTTTTTGGTTGCGCCTGGAGGTGCAGGAATCTTCAAAAGAAAATGGTCCGTACCATTGGTTATGCCCGATTCATATATCTGACAATTGTTTTAATGTCAAGGTCTCTGTGGATATCGCTATTTCTGATATACCATGGCGCATTTACAATACCTCTTAGCACTTTGTTTTCAAAAGTTTGTAAAATTTTAATATTACTTATTTTGGTACAACCCCAGAGTTGTATACCATATGTCCATACAGGCTTTAGCACTTGCTTATATAAAAGCAGTTTGTTATATATATTAAGCTTGGAATATTTTCCAAGTAACCAATAAATTTCTCGATATTTGTTATCTAGTTCTTTGCGTTTTTTCTTAACGTGCGTTTTCCATTTCAGCTTTGTATCAAGTGTCATTCCAAGATACTTAGCCTCGTTTGCAAACGGGATTTGAACCGAGTTTGAAAAGATCGGCAAATTATTTATTTTTTTATAAGTAAAGTTTACATGAACAGATTTGGTCTCGTTGAGTGCGATTCGCCAAATCTTTGTCCATTCATTTACTCTATTCAAAGCTTCTTGCAATTTTTCTGTAGTATCTTCGACCGTTTTACCTACTGTCAAGATAGCAGTGTCGTCGGCAAATGTAGCTAGCTCAGTGCCTTCTACTTGCGGTATATCACGAGTGTATAATAGATATAAGACTGGACCAAGAACGCTTCCTTGCGGCACCCCAGCCATTATTTCCTTAAAATCTGAATATTCGTTTCCACATTTGACGCGGATTAGCCTATTCGTAAGGTAGTTCTTCAAAATATTATATAGGTGCTCTGGCAGAACTTGTCGTAATTTAAACTTTAAGCCTTCGTGCCAGACCTTGTCAAAGGCTTGAGAAACGTCAAGGAATACGCTTGAACAAATCTTTTTTTCTTCAAGTGATTTTTCGATTACATGTGTTATTCGATGTTCTTGTTCAACTGTAGAATGCTTACTTCTAAATCCGAATTGATTTAGGGGATGAGATGCCCTTCTTCTATAACCGGCTGTATTCGCCTAACCAATATTCTCTCGAACACTTTGGATATAATTGGAAGAAGCGAAATCGGTCTATAAGAGGTTTTTTCATTCGGCGGTTTTCCAGGCTTAAGGACCATTATAACTTCGGCGACTTTCCATTGACTGGGAACATATTCTAGTCTAATCGCGGCGTTTATGATGAACAGAAGCTTAATTAGAGCTTTTCTTGGTAATGCTTTAAGAACCTCTCCCGTAAGTAGGTCGTATCCAGGAGCTTTCTTAGGTTTAAGTTTCTTTATTTCTTCCTTAAGTTCGGTAAGCGTTGCATTTCTTATTACGCTATTGTCTATATACGACGTATTTATATTTTCAATAAGAGCTTGTCCATCAAATGGTTTGAAAGTTTCTTCCAGGTGGGCGGCGAAAACTTGCGCTTTCTCTTTATCATGCCTGGCCCATTCGTCTTGATTTTTCCTAATTGGCGCGGCTTGAATTTGAGGTTTTTTAATACCTTTTATAGCCTTCCAAAGCGAGTAATTAGAATCTTTTTCTGCCGTTAAGCTTTCAAGGTAAGTTTGTATTTCATTATTCTTAAGGTCTTTAATAGATCGTTTAAGTGAGTTGCACAAACGGTTAAGATGTGCTTTATGTTGCGGAGCCCGAGTTTGTTGCCATCTTTTACGCGCTTTTCTCTTCTCCTTAATCATCTCTTTTATTTCCTGCGGATAAGTTTGAATGTAACTGGCCGGGGTTCTCTTTAGTTTGGGAGTATTCTTCCACGCGGCATCCTGTAAGATTTCGACAAAGCGATCTACTTCAACTTCAAGTTCATAGGGCGTTTTAAGTGATACGCTCAGCTCAATATTTGCTTCAATATCTTTTTTAAAGCCATCCCAATTAGTTTTCGCGCCAGTTAATCTGGCCGGTCCTACTTTTTTAATCAAAGCTTCGCTTATCGTCATAATGATTGGAGAATGATCAGAGGAGAGATCAAAGCTTTCTTCAACTTTTATACAGTTGCTAGATATTCCTTTAACAACAAAGAAATCAATCAGATCTGGTATCTTATTTCTATCAGTTGGCCAATATGTTGGTTTACCCGTCGAGTAAAAATCACAACTGAATTGCATACCCGCATTATAAAGCTTTCTACCTTTCTGAGAGGCGTATCTTGAGCCCCAGAAGGGGTGTTTCGCGTTGAAGTCACCACCAATAATAAAATTTGGTTTAAGGAAGTTGAAGATGTTTGTGAAATCACTTTCTTCAAGTTTACATCGCAGTGGACAATATATAGACGAAATGTTAAAGCAAAATGTCTATTTCTAACGCGTACCGTGCTTACTTGCATTGCTTCTAATTCAATTTTTATTTCCGCTGAGTGTTCGATATTTTCTTTTATAAACAAGGATGATCCGCCTCTGGCTCTTTCCGATGGGTGAAAGGCGTGATATCCGCTATATCCTCTTATCTTAATATTCGATTGCTTTTTCAGATGAGTTTCACAGACCAAGCATATATCAATATCTTTCTCTCGCATAAATATTTCTAACTCGTCGAGTCTTTGTATGAGCCCGTTAGCGTTCCAAGTAAGAATTTTAAGCGTTTCTTTCATATTCTGGTTGAAGTGCGCGTGTTATGAATGTTGTTTTGAAAAAGTTTAACTACGTACATACATACTCGTTTATGCTATCAGATGATATATCTA
Organism: Brachypalpus laphriformis; assembly: GCA_945910035.1. Taxonomy (NCBI): domain Eukaryota; kingdom Metazoa; phylum Arthropoda; class Insecta; order Diptera; family Syrphidae; genus Brachypalpus; species Brachypalpus laphriformis. The sequence goes on along the minus strand of OX246753.1, from coordinate 226,874,511 downwards.
CCAGCTTTCTTGTAAAAATACTGATAACCGTACTTATTCAACTGTTCTCAAAAATTGGTTATTTCTTGGCAATTTTTTAGTCGATTTGATTTTAAAATAAAGCATGCATATGCGTTATGCGATGTATGCATCATCCATGGATATCGCTTATCAAATTTCTAAAGTGGACTAAGAAAAAGTCATGTCATAAGAAGAAAAAATAAAATAAAAATGAAATGGAACATTTCGGATACAGAACTTGACGTCACCCCGATTTTTGCATTTCCATCATGACTATGCCCTCTTTTCACTTCTTACTCTTCTCACCAACCAACCATCAATATAGCAAAGTCACAGCGTAATCATGGTCTTAGAAGCATGCAATTTTCATACCGACGCTTATAAGCAAAGCCAAAAATTCTCAAAAGGCAACTCAAGCATAAAAAAAGAACGAGAATATTTTTTTTCTGAGAGAATCGTGATTTCGCCCCGGAGTATGAGCAGTGTTGGGACTGTGGTAGATCTACCACTATTTCCAATAAAATTTGAATCTACCACGTTTACCACTCTAAGCAAAGAATCTACCAAGTTTTTTATTTCTTCTTCATTGCATTTTTTTGGCACTTCCAAATTTTTCCACATATGTATGGTATGTCCATCTCCATATTTTTTTCTACACTTTTTATTCCGGTTCCTTTCTTTTTCTCACAATTTCCAATGGAAATAATACATACACAGAATCAGAGAACGTTCTTCTGTTCTCTGACGACACAGTACACATACTATTACAAAAATTAAGAACACAATAGGCATAGGTATAAGTTGTTTGCCTTTCGTTTATGAAAATGGTGCTGATTGGAATAATTTCACATTGCACATGGAGATTCGAATCGAACCAGATAAATTTTAAATCTACCACTCTTTCTTAAAATCTACCACCCTTTTTCTTCTAAATCTACCACACTTTTAAATTCTTAAGTCCCAACACTGAGTATGAGTCCAAAGAATAGTATAATATGAAGTGTGTTCGATCCCAGTGATGATCATAAAAGAACGACTACACAAAAGAAGGACTTATGCCTGGAGTACAGTGAACCTTATCAAGTCTGATTGCTCAGGTATTTGGCGAACAGAATTAAGGGAGGTAAGTGAGTGAAGATGTTATCTAACATTACGAAAATTGCGAGTACGATAATTTATCGGTCAATACAATTATTGAGAAGTTCAATTTTACACGTTCCTAATTGTGCTTGTGCAACACACTTATATATGTTATGTACCTATACATGTTTTGACCAAATGGTTTACAAATCTCTAACCATCTTGCTCAATATATCTAAATATTCATATGTGATAACCAATACAAATTTAAGGGAAGTAATGTTAACGATTAATTAAATTAACTCTTAAGTATTGTACATTCCAATTAAATTTTAAATTGATGTTCATGTGGGAACAGCTTGGACTCATATAGGTAATTAATTAAAGAAGTATATATTTTTGTCTGGCGTTTTAAAACCCAATGATCTCACAATCAGATTAAAATATTTGTTTACTAGTATTTGTAGAAACAATCTTTAAGTTTTTTTTATTCAAAACCTTGATACGAATACATGTTTTATTATTGAATTAATAAAAACATGCACCAAAAAGTAGAAGAAAGTATGACGCGGTGTAGCTCTGAAGCATAAGCGATTGCCAAAGTTGATTGTATTATATTTAAACAGCAGGGCAATTTTTGTCCAATTGTTCAGGATTTGAAATTTGGGTAAAATATTTAACATATTATTTTGTCGAAAGCAAATTCAAAAACTTTTCGAAATTGGATGCCATCGTCATGTTCATATATAGCATATATCAAACACTGCAGCTGATATATGTATAGCCGAAAGATAACCAATTTTCGAAAAGCAGTCATTAAGTACGAGTAAATTTCGGTGAGGCGAATTTTGTTTGCAAAGACCGGGAACGCCAACTTTTGCCATGTGTCCCAACTAATTCAAATATATATATAAAATCCTAGGAGTATAACTAAAGAAACTGGCCCTCCAAGTTGAGTAACTTCCCTACCACGTAAAAAAACTAATGGTTCCAAAACAACCAAAACCCTTGGATAAAGACGACTCAGCTGATGAAGACCCCAGCAAACGAAATAAGGACAACGACCTTCGGATCTGTACGTGGAATATTCGGACCCTTAACAGACCACGTGCAGCCGAACAATAAGCAGGCCCTAGACTGCTATAAAGCAGATATAACCGCCATCCAGGAAGTGCCGGCCAGAAAGCGGATGAAGAACTGTGACATCTATTACGGTGTTTGCTACAGAGGCAACAAGTAGCGCTTATTCGGATGCGGATTTGTTATAGGCAGCAAACTTAACCAATAAGTCTTAAGCTCCAACACGTAAGCGAGCGTATTATGACTATCCGGATCAAGGCTAAATTCGCTAATATAAGCCTAATATGTGTTCATGTCCCCACGGAAGAAAAGGACCCTGGGACCAAAGATTATTTCTACGAGCTCCTCGACAAAACATACACAGGCACTTGCGACAGTCTTAGCCACATACGTATTGGAAAGCAGCGAGGAGGAAGACGAAATGCCACACATATGCCTTAGTGTTTGGACGAAGGGTTGGGTGGCCCGCCGCTAGTAGGAGGGATTTTACGCGAAACTGCTCGTCGAACTGCGTGCTGAGGAGTCACAATTGTATCGCAATTTTTTGCGCATAGATTCTTCATGTTTCGCATGGATTTAAAGAAATCTTGCATACACCCAACCTCGCACCTACTCCAAATCCAACAATGACACCAAGCAGGGGGGTTGCAGAGTGGCAGCATGCTCCCCCATATAAATTTCACTGTTTATGCATTGCGGACTTAAAGCTAAAGCCAACATTTTAAATTATAGGTGACAAATAATTTCACAAATTTTCTGCTTAAATTGTTTCCCACTTTGGGTGAGAAATAACTTTACATAATAAGAGTGCATTCATTTCCCACTTGAGGTGAAGTAAATTCCCGTGAAGTTATTGCGCTGCACCAAATATTTCACTGAATTGACATCAAAAATATCTTACAATAATGCCATTGTCAGATGTCATAAGCTTCGTATATCTGACAATTTCCAATAAGTCTGTCGATGTCCTAAAAATCTGACAATGGTCTGACAATGGCATGGAAAATTCACAGTAGATGGCTGACAATTTCGATGTTAGGTGCCGTTCTGACAATGCTTTTCTGACAACTTTGTCAGACCAAAATTGGCAGTTCAAATGGTTATGTTGTTCAGAAGCTATGTGCAGACGGCTGTCAGATCTAACAATATTTTCAGGCCTAACAATGAAAAATTTGTCCCAAATATCTTACTACCTCCCCGTGCAGGGACGGGTTAAGAATATCACGGCAGCGCCCCCCAACAACTAGCGCTTGTCGTAAAAGGCGACTAAGGGGACAAATCAGATCTAGGCAATATAACACCCAAGTGAGCCTAGCGACGCATATACTACCTTAAAATCCCTCCCACAAGTGTGCATGCGAGTCCGTGGGTTGGCACGACTGGAGATCACCGGTGTCATAGAAGAAAGATCAAACAATACTAAAACAGGAGCATGCACGTGTCAAACAACAAACACCATCGCAATACGGCGCAACAAATTGTATTGCACAACTGTATCATTATGGTAATACTTGCAAAAAGGAAAGGCACTACCCTGCCAGGCACTACCACTGCTGTGCATGGTACTGATCCTGGACCGAGCAAAAATGTTCGGGTCACAGCTATACGGATTACGGATTCCGGCTAGCAAAATAATGAAACAGTTTGGAAGAAATTTGAGGGTCGCGAGTTGGAACGTTGGAAAGATGACCGGTCGAAGTTACGAGCTGGAAAAGATGATGAATAGAAGGCGGGTGGACATCTTGTGTGTCCAAGAGACGAAATGGAAGAACACCGGGAACCGGGCGCGTTTCTTGGACGTTAGGACAAAAGATTACAAGATGTTCTCCTACGGAACGGAAAAGGCTAAGAACGGAATGGGTATCATCCTTGCGGCAGAGCTACTTGGAAACGTCTTGAGCATTTCGAAGTCCAGCGACCGTTTGATGTCTCTCAAACTAGTAATACAAGGAGAGGTGTGGAATATTGTCAGTGCATATGCTCCCCACAATGGGTGCAATCAGAGAGATAAAGATGCATTTTGGCTAGATTTCCACAATCTCCTTAAGAACATCCCAAAGGAAGAATTTCTGTTTGTTGGAGGAGATTTGAATGGACATGTCGGGAAATCAAACGAAGACTAAGAAGACTGCCATGGAGGACTAGGATATGGCACCAGGAACCTTCCTGGTGAAGACATCCTAAGCATGTGCAAATCACACGGTCTTATCGTGCTAAATACCATGTTCATCAAACAAAGCCAACACCTGATCACTTACAGCAGTGGTGGTGATGAAACTCAGATTGACTACCATTTGGTAGCCAGTTTCATGAAGCCTCGGGTAAAAGATTGCAAAGTGATCCTGGGAGAGGCAATCGCTCGGCAACACCGTCTCCTGCTAACAGAAATTTTTATGAAAACACCGAAGAAAAGCAAACAAACAAGGGTCTCTGAGAAAATCAAGTGGTACAATCTGGACAAAGAAAAAGGCGAGGCTTTTGTTTTCGTAATGAAAAATTACCTCCCTCACACCATCAACGGAGCTGAGGATGAAGAGTGCAGAGCACAAAATATGTGAGATTCCCTAGAGCGAACTTGCTTAAAGAAGGCCAAATCACTGCTAGGAGTTTCAAAAGGCCACCATCAACACGCTGTGTGATGAAGCTAAGAAAGTGATAAATGAGAAGAAAGCGGCTTTCAAAGCTTGGTCAAAGTGCCCCTCTAATAATAGTGACGAAAAAGCTCGCATCGAAATGGAATACAGATGTTTGAAGAAAAAAGCGAAGAAGAAGTGCGCCCAGCTTCAAGCAGAGAGTACGGAGGGCCTGTATCGGGAGCTGGAGAAAATATTTTCCCCGGTTGCTGATGCAAACCAGGCTATCCAGGAGCTGCGAAGACACAATATAAACAAGAGCGCCACTATCTTCAAAATAGCCGCCCAAAGAAGGAAGAATGCTCAGGAGATTCGTTCGCCAAAGTTCATAAGCAATGCTCATGGCCAGCTTCTTGTGGATGACGACAAAATTCTGCAAAGGTGGCGGCAGTATTGTGAAGAGCTTTTAAATGAACAGTTTCCCCGGCTATACTTTCCAAGAGCCACCCCTAACTGTGAAGAAATACCCGACATCACAGTCGAAGAAGTTAGTGAGGCGGTCAAATACTCCAAAAAACGAAAAGCGGTTGGGCCAGACGAGATACCCTCTGAGTTCTGGAAAAAGATGGGAGACATCGGGTTCAGATGGCTCAGAATTCTCAACTCCAAATTCGTGAGAGGTGATCCAATGTCGAATCAATGGAGAGAAAGTTACCTTCTCCCTGTATACAAAGGGAAGGGTGATACACGAAACTGTGATAACTACCGTTCGATCAAGCGGATGTCACACACCATGAAGATCGTTGAGCGGGTATTAGGTGGCCGACCGCGAAAAATAATAAAAAAAAAAAATAATAATACGGCTATCTGATGATCAGTGCGGGCTTGTCTCGGGTAAATCAACCACAGATGCAATCCAAAGTATAAGGATCATAATGGAAAAACATCGTGATTCCTTAAGGGATTTGCATATTGTATTGGTTGACTTTGAAAGGGCCTTCGACAGACAACCACGAAAACTGATATGGGTGGCGCTAAGACATCGAGGGGTTCCAGAAACCTATGTACAGATGATCATGGACATGTACGAAGGAGCAGGGGTCAGCAAGGTGACGGATAGCTGAACGGCGGCCTTCAGATATGTAGGCTAGCTGCAAATAATCAATAAGCAGTCCCCGACCACGAGCGGCAGAATGGAGGGTGTGAGGGAAAAAATCACATGAGCCCTGTGAAGTATCTGTGACAGAGCGAGTAGACACCGCTCTTAAATAAGTGTCCTATCCCGAAGGCAAGGTGTTACGCGACCCGTGCTGAGGCCTGAATGGTGCTGGGGATGTAAAATCAATACAGCATCTCTGACAGAGCCCTCCAGATACCTGGTGACCTCTGGTTGAAATAAAGCCTTACTACGCTACAGGGGGCTATGACGTGGTCGATATCAATTCCCCCTTACTCGTGGGATTCAAAATGAACAAACTTAAACAAACCAAAATAAACCAAACAAAAATATCAAAAGAAACGGAAAAAAACCAAAAAAAATGGGGAGCCAAAAACCCCAACCATAGAGGACCCATTTCGAAGGGGAGCACTATTGGCTCGATCGCCAGTTGATACTGGGTAAAAAAATAGCCTAACTTGCTGAATTCATCAAGGATAAGAACAACATGCATCACGAGATTCGTAAACTGGTGAGTTCTATTCGTACCACGTATGAAAAGGCATTGGACCCAGAAAACGAACGACAAGAAGATTTACATGTTGAAAGGCAGGATAAGACTACACAAACCATACAGTCAAAACCGTTAAACTACCGAGCAGCAGTCCTGAAGACCACTGAGGCGTCAAAGCCTGCGGTAAATAGCTGTGAGATACGACCACAAACGCCCAAACGCAGGCGGGAAAGCAAAATTACGAGCCAGCAGCTCCCAGCCGCGAAGAAGAAAAAGACCGTGGTCCCGATAGGAAAAGAAAAACCCGTCCAGGTGGAAACCCATAACACGAAAGCCGAAAAGTGGGAAAAGCTAAGAGGAAGTACCAAAAAAAGGCTGAAAGCGCGCCCAGGTGCTTTAGTGATTAAAGCTAAGGATGGTCTCTCTTATGCAGAAATGCTTCACAAGGTAAAGGACAACCCTGAATTGACAGAGCTCGGCCAAAAGGTCAACCAAATCAGGAGGACGGCCAAAGGAAACCTACTCTTAAAACTAAGGAGCCTCCCAACAACGGAAACGGCCAAGCTTCATGCATCCGTGGAAAAGGCCTTGGGAATAGAAGCGGAAGTGAAAACCCTAACGCACGAGGTAGTCATAGAAGTCAAAGACCTGGACGGAATCACAACGAAGGAGGAGATCTGCGAAGCCCTAACCAAGCAATTAGAGGGATCCAAAGAGTAACATGTCGGAACAAGTGCCATAAAGTCTCTGCGAAAAGCTTACTTAGGGACACAGATAGCGACAGTGAGCCTGCCAGCGGAAGTGGCTGAGAGGCTGATGACTGCCAGCAAAGTGCGCATTGGCTGGGTGGTCTGCCGAATACGGGAAAAAATCACTCCAACAAAATGCTACAAATGTATGGACTTCGGACATACTGCCAGGGCATGCAAAAGTGCGGTGGATTATTCTGACCGGTGTATTAGATGTGGTGCGAGTGGATACACCGCAAAATCTTGTGCCCTAGAGCCAAAATGCCTGCTGTGTTGTGACAAAAAGGACACAAATAGCAACCATGTCACAGGAAGTGGCAAATGCCCAGCCTTCCAAAAAGCCTTGAGAGAGCTGAAACACCTTATATGAAGATAAAACAGCTCAACCTCAATCACTGCGAAGCTGCGAACGATCTCCTCATACAATCTGTGCGCGAACAAAAAGTAGACGTAGTAATCCTTAGTGAGCCCTACAAAGAATTCGATGCAAACGCGTGGATAACGGACACTACGGGAAAAGCGGCCATATGGACCTGCCTTCCAAGAGAGAATGCCAACATCAGGAGATGGTTTTATATGGGCAAAAATCGACGGAATATATATTTATAGCTGCTATGCACCATCAAGCCTCTCGATAGCAGAGTTCGAAGAGCTGCTGGACAAACTCGTAAACGATGCTTTAGATCGAAAACCGGCGATCATTGCTGGCGACTTTAATGCATGGGCCGCTGAATGGGGATGCAAAGAAACGAACAGACGAGGAAGATCCCTACTGGAGGCTTTTACAGCCCTAGACGTGGTACTAGTAAACAGCGGAAATAAACCCACGTTTTGCAGAGGAAGCGGCGCTTCTATTATAGACATCACGTACGTAAGTAGCTCCTTGATAGGAAGAACAAAGTGGGAAGTCAGTGACCTCTATACTCATAGCGACCACCAGGCGATAATATGTGAAGTACTGCCGGAAGCAAGAAGACAAACACCGCTAGCCAGGCTACCCCAGAAAAAAGGCTGGAAATCAGACTCTTTCGACGTGGAAGCATTCACATGTATCTTCAACAGAAACGCAGTACTGACGGGTCGTGCGGGCAGTAAAGCAATGCAGGCCATAAATGAGGTTACACGGGCATGTGACGCCACAATGAGGAGAAGAAAGACTATGGAACATCGTCCCCCAGTTTACTGGTGGAATGAAGAAATCGCGCAGCTACGTACCAAGTGTTAGCGAGCGAGAAGGGCGTATACGCGATCTAGAGCGAGGGCCGCCTCCAGTGAACTGCAAGAAGACTACAGGGTGGCTCGAAAGGAACTAAAAACAGCCATACTAAAGAGCAAACGGAAGTGTTTCGCCGAGCTGTGTGATGAAGCTGACGAAAATCCTTGGGGCAAAGCCTACCAAATCGTTATGAAAAAATTGAAAAGGTGCCAGCCACAGATTTCCACCTGCCCAGAGTTCTTACACAACATCGTGGTCGGACTATTTCCTCATCAACAAGAGAACGCATTCTCGGATGATCCAATAGTAGAGGCACCAACAATCCGAGAGGTAACCATAGAAGAAATAATCGAGATTTGCAATAAAATTGGAGATAAAAAAGCACCTGGACCAGATGGTATCCCAAATATAGCACTCAAGACAGCTATAAAAGTAAGCCCAGAAATGTTTATTAACATTTACAACTCGTGTCTAAAGGAAAGAGTCTTCCCGGATCAGTGGAAACGGCAAAACCTAGTACTTCTTCCCAAAGGTAAGAAACCACCAAATGAACCATCATCATACCGCCCGCTCTGTATGTTAGATACGGCTGGCAAAATATTGGAGCGAATCATCTGTAACAGGGTAGAGGCAGCAATTCAAGAATCTGGAGGTCTTTCAGAACACCAATACGGTTTTCGAAAAGCGCGCTCAACAACAGATGCAATCAATGTGGTAGTTAAAACGGCACAAGAGGCTATACAGGGAAGAAGATGGAGAGGCGGTTCCAAAAAGTACTGCTTGGTTATAACTCTTGACATAAAAAACGCCTTCAATACGGCAAATTGGAGTCACATCTTACAAGCGCTCAGAAGGATGAGAGTTCCACAATACCTCATAGACGTTATTGTTGACTACTTCAGGTGCAGAATCTTGGTATACAATACAGACCGCGGCCCCAAGGAATATAAGATCACAGGCGGAGTACCACAGGGCTCAGTCCTTGGCCCTTTGCTCTGGAATATTATGTATGACGGTATACTGCGACTTCCTATACCCGAAGAAATAAAAATAGTGGGATTTGCTGATGATATCGCCATTATTGTCACTGCTAAACTGTTGGAGGAGGTGGAACAGATAAGCAATGCGACAATAAGGATAATACGAAAATGGCTCACCTCAGTTGGTCTAACACTGGCGGAGCATAAAACTGAAGCAGTCCTGATAAGTAGTAGGAAGAAGGTAGAAACTCTCACCATTATAGTCGGCGGCCATGAAATCACATCTAAACCGCATATAAAATACCTAGGTATCATGATAGAGACATTTAGAGATCACCTTAAGTATATAGGCCGAAAAGGTGCAATAGCAAGTGCTGCACTCGCGCGTATCATGCCCAACATAGGAGGACCAAGACATAGCCGTAGGTTACTGCTGGCTAGAGTGGTTACGTCTATAATCCTATACGCCGCACCAATTTGGGCCGGGGCCATGGCAATTAAAACATACAGATCACATATCACATATGTGTATCGAATATGTGCATTGAGAGCTAGCTGCGCATTTCGCACTACTTCTAGCGATGCAGCTTACGTGGTAGCGAGAATGCTCCCAATAGATATGCTGGCAGTAGAACAGCAACGTCAGTACTGCGCAAGAAGAGAAAGAAACGAAGCCAGCGAAAACCGGCTCTATAGAGCAGAAAGCCTAAGAGAATGACAAGAACGCTGGAATGCTTTTGAGAAAGGCAGGTGGACCCATAGGCTCATACACCAAATCCAGCCATGGTTCGACAGGCAACATGGAGAACTTGAGTTCTACTTAACGCAGTTCCTAACGGGCCATGAATGCTTTCGTTCGTACTTACATAAGTATAAACACGACAATAGCCCTTACTGTCCGCATTGCGCTGACTGCGTAGAAAACGCAGAACATGTATTTTTTTGAATGCCCAATATTCCTCGACGACAGGAATGCACTAAGGAGTGAACTCGGCCATCCACTGACGCCAGAAAACATCGAAATGCGAAATGGCGAAATGCTCAAAAGCCAGGAGGCATGGGACGCAGTCGCTGGGAGCACAATGCGCATAATGAAGATTCTAAGAACCCTAGAAAGAGAAAGGAAAGAATCAGACCGACGAAATACAATAAATGCTGAGCAGGAAAATGCAAACACGCACTAGTCGAATACATCAGACTAAAACCCCCCCCGCGATGAAATGCTTGACGGCAGTACCGCGGGGAATGGGGTGGTCGTGGGAGGGGGGTTTAGTGGGTAAGAGTCCCACTCTGTTACTCAGGACGTACTTAGTTTCGTCTTTTGAAGATTACCCCTCCCAATCAAAAAAAAATAAAAAAATTAAAAAAAATGTACGATGGAGCAAAGACAAGAGTAAGATGCCCTGCTGGAGTAACCGAAGAGTTCCCAATCAAAGTCGGGGTGCACCAGGGAAGCGTTTTAAGTCATTTGCTCTTTATTACAGTCCTTGATTATCCGCTTGAAGGTAAAGTGATGGACCCCAAGGTTCATCAGTTATTCTTTGCTGACGATGGAGCCATCATAAGTGAGGATCCTACATCCCTGCAACGAGCACATGATGTGTGGGTGGACGTTTTGGAGGGAAATGGGTATCGCATTAGTTCAAAAAAGACAGAGTACTTGTGCTGCTCGTTCTCTGATCCATTCAGGCCTATTCCAGACATTTATTTGAATGGAACAGTGCTTCCCAAGTGCGAAAAGCTCAAATATCTGCCACACTCGACAAGACCTCGTACAGGGACAAAGTAGGTACTGTCAAACTGGGTGTGGTTCCCGCTGATCTGGCGCGCAGTCCCTTTAGTGCAGAGCAAATAGCCGGCGTCCAAAATAGCATCATGGACACCATTATTGAGCTGGTAGACGAAGTCGCTAAGCAACGATTTCATGGTTTGTTTCACAAATCAGGCCGGCTCCTTATTGTTTGGTCAGACCCCTCCACTGCAGAGTGGATGAGAGTCAATGTCGATAAAATCAGAGGGAAATGTGGTTTGAACATGATGCTTGTGGATGAGGATTCATTTCCAAAACCACATATCATCCGTGGGTTCTTTCCACAGAGTACCGGCTTTGCCATTAATAAGATTCTGACGCTTTTGGACGCTCAGAATACTGATTTGTTCGCTAGGAACTGGAGGGTGGTTCAAAGGACCGTAAAGCGTGATCTTGTTCATCTGGTACTTGGTGTCACGGACTGCTCGATGGATCGTCTAAAGCTCACAAACTGCCGTAGGAACAGTAACAGATGTTGCCACCCGTCCTTGAGGCGCAGCATCGCTGCAACGTAGTACACCTGTGTCTACACCTTCCACCTCAGAAGTCTCTAATGAGGTTGTACGTAGTACACTTGAGTCTAGTGCAGCCACATTGCAGAGTTGAGTGACTTTCGATGCTGGTGCCTTGACGGTGACACCATCTACTGCTCAGATGGCTGGTGCGGGACCTGTGCCCACTCGTTTAAACAAGACAGCTTCTGCTATGAGGGATAGGCTTGCTGGCCACTCTCGTTGGGATGGTGAACTTAAGAAAACAGGCATTAATACGTCTGCCAGTAATAAGGAACCATTCCACGAAAAACAATAATGCGCTGAGGATAAAACTTGGTGGGAGGTAAATGTGGTGTTTATCCCTAAGCTAGGTAGCAAACCCAGCGAGCTACCCAAATCCTACCGTCAAATCAGCTTGACATCGTTTTTCTTGAAAACCATGGAAAAACTGCTAGACTTACACATAAGAGGCATTCTTGAAAGGACTATACCTCTGCACTCTAGTCAATTTGAATACAGGAAAGGTTGATCTACGGAAGGTGCCCTTCACTATCTCGTCACAGAGATCAAAGCTGCGTACCGCTCCAAAGAAATTGCCCTTTGTGCATTCCTAGACATAGAAGGTGCTTTTGATAACACTAGTTATGAATCCATAACTAGTGCTATGAGATGCAGGGGAATTGACGAACCTACTACCAGACGGGTTAGGAACATGCTCGATAGCCGCATAATAACATCTTCGTCTGGAGAGGTCTCTGTGACGGTCTCCGCGGCCAAAGGCTGTTTCCAAGGCGGCGTCCTCTCGCCTCTCTTATGGTCACTCGTGGTGGATGACTTATTGAACACACTTAATAGTTCAGGTTTCACAACCATAGGCTATGCAGATGATCTGGTGATCATCATTAAAGACAAACATGAAGACAATGTGTGTCAACTCATGCAAAATGCACTCCTTGTAGTCTCGGACTGCTGTGCTGGGGACGGCCTATCGATTAACCCCGGCAAGGCAGTCGTTATACCGTTTACAAGAAGAAGAACGCTGAATATTGGCTCAGTGACTCTAAACGGCGCAACCATAAATTTTTCCGATGAGGTCAAATATCTAGGAATTGTCCTGGATAAGAAGCTTAACTGGAACTCACATATTAAGCATAAAATTGCCAAGGCGACTACTGCCTTGAAGACCTGTTGGCGTATGTACGGCAAGACCTGGGGCCTGTCCCCAAATGTCATTTTGTGGTTATATACCACGGTTATAAGACCCGTTCTGACACACGCGTCCGTAGTCTGGTGGACGAAAACCAAAGAGGTCAAACCATTAATAAACTCACAAAATTTCAAAGACTAGCTTGCCTCGGTATCACAGGTACTATGCACACTTGTCCTATAACAGCCATTGAAGCCATAATCGGACTTACTCCGTTACATATATTTATAATAAAAGTGGCAATCCGCAGTGCAGTTAGTCTTAGAAAATCTGGTGCTAATAGTACACGGGATCACGTGGATCTCATGGAGACATGCACAGCACGGTCTCCGACTTTACGCCCAAATCACTCTACTTTGGTAGAAGGTTTGAGATTGTGATCCCAAGCCGTGATATATGGAATAATGACGGACCTCCGCTTGATCCAAAAGGTATAGTGTGGCACACCGATGGAGCCTAAATGGATTCAGGAGTTGGCGCCGGTGTGTATGGACCCAACCATAAACTTTCGAAATCACTCGGAAAGAGTCCTAAGGTTTTCCAGGCCGAGCTTTACGCCATTGAAACTTGTGCTAACTTGGACCTGCACTCAGGCATCAAAGGTGCCTCTATCCATATACTCACCGATAGCCAAGCGGCGCTCAAAGCACTGATCTCCCATTTGATCAGTTCAAAATCAGTTCTAAGCTGCTTCGACAGCTTACAAAATCTGGCCCGACACAATAAAGTAAAATTGTGGTGGGTACCGGGTCATGTAGGCGTTGACGGCAACGTAACTGCAGACCTGCTAGCTAGGAAAGGCTCCTCTGAGTTGTTCACTGGACCTGAACCCTTCTGCGGAATATCCGATTCCGCCTTTAAACTTATCCTAAACATTTGAGAACGCAACATACGCATCTCGCACTGGAATAACTCCCAAGGTATCAGGCAGGCTAAAAGAGCTGCCCAACCCTTCCAAAGACAGGCAGTTGGTATCCTAAAATGCGGCAGAAATGAAATAAGAAGGCTTGTGAGCTTCCTTACCGGTCACTGTCAACTTCTTTACCGCCTTAACAAAATGAGAATTTCGGAGCATATCACCTGCCGCCTCTGCCTAGAAGAGGACGAAACCGCAGGATACATAATATGTGAGTGTGTAGCTCTGTGTAGTACTAGGAGAAGCTTTTTCCTTAAAGAGATCATATCTCCAATAGATTCAAGGAACTCCTCCGCAGCCGTAATTATAGCTTTCATAAGGAGAGTAGAAGTACTGCTGCCCTAAAAGTGGGCTGTGGCACAATAGATCTCCTTGGTCGAAATGTATGCACGCCATTTGGGCGTGGCACCAGTTTAAAAAGAAAAATTACTTGTGCTGCGCCTACATCGCAAAGCCGTTTTCCGATCACTTTTTAATGCAAAAAATTTGTAATTAAAATTACAGACGTCTTTGCTCGTGTGAACAATTTTCACAAATCACACGAAACATCTGAATTCAATTTCTTTGGTGAAACAAAAACGTACAAAAACTTGAAATTTTACAAATTTGTAACTTGTAAACTTCATCAATAAATTATTTTTGGTGAAACAAAAGGCGAAAACTTCCCACAAATGTTTCCTTGTGAAATACAATTAGCATAAATTTAGTGAAACCAAATTTGCATTTTTTCTACAAATTTTGTGAAAAAACCATTGTAAATCACAATTTGTAAGTTGGTTAAATAGGCCCCAGGGCGTTATCTGTGTATCATTTGTTGTAAATACATATGTAGATGTGATGTGAAAAAAGAATTCTTCCCTTATTCACATTAGCATTTAGTGTATATGGTACCAGTAATGTGCGAAAGCCGTTAATCTGTAGTTTAACTAGGTAATCTGCAGATTACCTTACCACAAATTTTCGCTTGTAAATCACAATTACAAATTTGTAATTTGTGTTTTCGTTTCACAAAGTACAAATTTGTAATTGAGAAATTTGTAATAAGAATGTCAAATAAATTGTAAAAAAAAAAAATATATTAATCACAAGTCGTAAAAATTAGCGTTCGACTGGATATTTGTGCGATTTGTAATCTACATTCGTTTTTTATAAATTTGCGTTGCGAAAAAAACATTTGCTATAAACAAATAATATAAAATTTTTGTTGCGTGTCTAATATGAGACAAAGAAGAAGGAAGGACTAGAAATACTCTCGAGATATTATGTCGTAAAATTTTAAATCGGGAGCCATGGTAAATACATTAGTATCTACTTATGTTGGTACGTATCGTAATATCGGAGCAGTTTACCCGGGTGCTTCAGATAATCCTTTATTGTTTTAATGCTTTTATTTGTATACATGTACACATACCTACATTTTCAATGGCCCGCTAATGCTTCATGAGAATCGCAGGGGTAGGATGCTTTTATTTTTTAATTATTATTTTTATTGTTTAACTAAAATTTAATAATCATAAAAACATTGGTTTTTTGTGGCATTTTCAAACAGTAAGTTAACATAACGGTAAACACATCTGCATAAGCTCAATTTAGATGCAGGGCTTCAATTCCTTAATACTGTCCACTATTACCAACCCAGTGTAAAACAGTGAGTAATTGCTGGGGGGATAATCCACTTTGTTCTCTAGTTGTGCGACAAATTTGTTCCCCACAAACCAAAATAATTTTTTCCGCTTTGCAGTGGCTGAGAAAAAAGCGCTTATATTAAAATCAAAACACAGTGAAACGTTTTAGTTTATACGCGTATGGTAAACTTTTCTTCTAACATTTAGAATGATTGTGTTGCAACGAAATTATTTGGCAACGAATATTGAAGCTATTTAAATGTTAACAGTTTTCTACAACCAGTACACTTCAACAAACACAGATGGCGCAGGTTTCTACGGTGGATATCTATGATGGCGAATATTTTGTTTCTATCTTACACCGCTTTGAAACTAAGGAGCTGGAGAAAGGTATGAAAGTGACATTTTACTAGCAGTCCATATATTTATACGTCAATGTTCTATATATCCATTATGAAAGTGAAGTAAGTCACAAGTTATTTCAATAGTGAAGTAAGTACGGCGTTCATTCAGTTATATTGTGACCAATGTTTGACCAGTGGTTATACGTTGTGTGATCAAATTTATAAATACATAATATCTCTAATAAGTGTTTTAATAGCTCATTTTAATGGATATAGAGGATTATAGTGATTCCGGGTCTGAATATTGGCCTACTTCAGAAGAAAATTGTTCTGAATCTGGTAAACTTATTTAAATTCATTGTTTTTCTAACCTCAAAATATTATTTTCATTTCTGGTTTATTTTTCCTCATTTTATATTTTGTTTTGAGGTATTAATACATACTGTATTGCATGAGCTAAACCTTTGTCATTCATACTTGTTCCAATACAGATACAGGCAATGATGAAAATGCTAACGAAGTTATAGATGATAATCAGCCAAATCAATCTGAACTTGGATCATCTTCATCTAGAAAACAGTTACTTAACAAAGAAAATTGGACAGTTAATAAAAGAAAGTTATTGGGTAACAGTGGAAAATAATATTTAACTAAAACGGGAGTAAGGAAAGATGACAAAATATTCGAAAATGTTGATTGTGGGTGCCCTAAAAACTGCATAACATTATTTACAGAAAATGAGAGAAAAGAAATATTTGACTCATTCTGGAATTTAGAGAACTTCAATTCGCAGAATTCATATCTGTATGCAGCGGTGCAAAAACCAAGAGTTAACAGAAAACGCCTAAAAGATCGGTCTGATGCAGGAAAAACGTGTCGTTTTCATAAAGTCTAGTATAAAGACACAACCAGTGTGTAAGAAATATTTTCTGAGAACATTTCAAATAAGTGATGGAAGATTCCATCGATGGCTCTCGAAAGATGATGTCTCTGAATCTAAGGATAAACGTGGCACCACTAGTTCCCGAAAACTTGATGATTCTGATATTGTTGCCTATATTCAAAGTTTTCCTGTATAACAAAGCCATTACACAAGAAAGAGTGATCCTAACAGAAAATCCTGGGCTAACTATCCACAAGATGTACGATCTTTATAAGAAAAATATGAGATTGAAATGACTGAACCTAAGAAATTGAAGTATTGTAATAAAATATTCAACACCAAGTTTAATCTCCATTTTAAGCCACCGCGGCAAGACACATGCAAGACTTGTGATGACTTAAATTTGGAAATACAAGAAGCTGATTATGAATACGTTAAAAAGGAGTTTGAAGTCCAAAGAGAACTTCATCAACGAAAAGCAGATTCAGCAAAAGAAAACCTTCATAATTGTTCGAAAAAGGTTGATAAAGCATAAATACTAACTTTTGATCTGCAGAAAGTTTTAGCCTACCCAAAATGAACTACCTCAATAGCATACTATAACAGAAGCATTTATTTATGCAATCTGGGAATACATTGCTTTAATAAAAAACAGGATACATGAATGTCCGAGACAAATTTGAAGGTGGAAAAGGTTCTCAAGACATAGCAGCATTAGTGATGGGATAATTAGCATTAGCAAAATTAATTCACGATGAACATTTTTTTCGCAGTAGCAATGTGAAAAGCAGTTGCTAAATTTGATGAAATGTGGAATTATTTTTTTCGCAGTGTGAACAGAGAAAGAGAAGTAGAAGAGAAGGAAGTAAACTCATGCAAAACGAAGACATACATTAGCGTACACACTCATACCTTATGTTCATTTCCATTTTAAATTGTTTCACTACTCTAGCTTCATTTTCATTTCAATGTATTGAATGAATAACGGCAAACTAAGCTTTTCTTCATTCTTCTTCTCATTTGCATTAGCACATACACATTATGTTATGCATGGAAATGTGCGAAATATTGTTGTTAAGCAAATGAAAATTCGTTAACAGTGTGAGTGAATGTGAAATGAAATAGCATTATCTTTAGGAAAATAATGCGATTCTCTTATAAGGCATCTCTTCCACTTTCAATGATATTTCATATTAATTTAGCATTAGCATTTCACATGCTAAGTATGAAATAATAGCATGCTAATTAAATTAATAAAAAATAGCATTAATTTCCATCACTAAGCAGCATGTCTTGAAAAGAACTTAAAAACTCTTGCGGCATTACAAAAGCATGTCATTATGTCTTCCGATTCTTGCACTGGACAAAACCGAAATATCAAGACAGCCCTTTTCCTTTTGAACCCTGTACAAGACTCTGACACTAGTATTGACACCATATACCACAAATTCTTGGTATCAGGACATTCTTATCTTCCCAATGATGGGGAATTAGCTGGCTAAATATTAGATGGCTGAGGTTTGAGAAAGATTTACCTTTACAATTTCAATTTAAAGAAACACTTAATCCCGACACACCCTTTTATAAAGTAGATTTATGTAAACAAAAAGGCAAGGCCGACGATCCACTTGTAAAATATTCGACAAGACCAACTCTATTCACCAAGAAGAACAGTAACTAATGCAAAGGGGAAAGATATGCTTAATCTTCTACCATACATTCCCCCAATTTACCACCATTACTACAAAAATCTAGATCTAATCTTAATCTAATAGATATTCCAACTCGTCTACGCACACGTTATAATGATGAGCGTTCATCTGATGACGAAATTACATATGATTAAAACACAACATGTCACTATAACAGTAATGTAACTCCAGAAAAAAAAGTTCAAGTTCATTTATTAAATTAATTTTGGTTCTATTTTCTAAGTTACTACAAATTATTATTATTCCTCTGATTTATATTAAGCAATCAAAATTAGAAAACACTGAATGAATACTTGTACTTTTTTTTCACACATAAATTTGCAAAAGCTCTTTATTTCAAAATTCATTTACATGAAGATAATTCACTTTTACAATGAACGGCATATATATGTATATGTTAGATAGATGAAGTTTGCAGTTCGCCGCTTAATATGATTCGGATGTCAAGAGTTTAGATACAGACTTAGAATTGAAAAAAACGAACAATTAATGAAGCAGTCGAAGCTATATGGTATACTCGTATATATTAAAAGCCATATAATATGGCCGTTAGTCGATTAAGCCATAATAAGAATTAATAATATGTTGACCTGGAGTAATCTTACTCCGAAGGCCTCACTTTTTGCATTCTGTTCTGAAGAAGATATTAATCGTGATTCCTTAAAGGATTTGCGTATTGTATTGGTTAGTCCTATCAACTCTTTTTGTGGAAAAAAAGATTATTTCATTTTCGAAAAAAAAAATGTAAAAAGTATGTATCTGCGTTGAAAACAAAGGATTAAAAAGTACATGTATTTCAGTGGAAATCAGAGTTTAAGTTCAAAAATGAATTAAACATAAAAATCGAAACAAATTATCCACTTTCATCCACATCAACTGATATTGTTGACATTGGACCCGGACTTGTCTCGGCTTGACCTTCTCTTGGTTTGAAATTGAACTTCTCCTAGCTCGCAATTTTTCGTAGCAGCTCCGGTTGAGTTTTGATAAAATTATTAAAGCCGATGCACGATGTTGAAATCGAACGATTTTTACTCTCCGGTAAGCAAACACGTGACAGAAGTCGTTTGATGTAGACAATACGTACGTTTGGAGTTTTGTTTTTTATATACTTTTTTTTCCTTGATGTCGAGGCGAAAAAAGGGCCGAAAAAGTGCAAAATAAGGGAGGCAAATAAAACACGATCTGGATCCGAAAAAAAGAGTATCCTTTATAGATTGGTTTATTGGTTAGTCAAAAAATACCGACTACTTGTACTGCCCGCTCTCTGGTCCATTCATGTCTATTCCGGATATTTATTTTAATTGAACAATGCTTCAAAAAGTTCAAATATCTGGGATTTATGATAAATAGCGGAGCAACCGGTAATGACATCAAGTGAAATGCGAGAAATCTCCGCTAACTTCTACGACCAAAAACTGTCTCTTGCTGAAAGAAAAGACTCTAGACTCCAGTTGTGTGCCCAGCATCCACATACGGCAGGAGTGGTAAAGCTTGATCGAATAAAAAGTTCGAAGTTCCTTCACTCAAGGAAACCATCTCCCCATCGGAAGGCCTGCCGATATTTTCGGAAGTCAAACAAGCGAACCCCACTGGTGGATCAGTAAAAAGTTAATGAAGTGGTGGGGGGGGGGGGGGGAGTTAAGATCATAACCTCGCTGAAATAGGAAGAAAAAAAAAAAGAAGAAGAAGAAAGATTATAATATTCTGATGACTGCTCCTTAACGGTAATTCTCTTAATATGGTCAATAAATATTAATTTTGAGTCTAGATGAGCCCATAGATATATAACGTAGGGCTGCCAAGTGATGCTTACTCCATTTATATGTAATTGGGTGGAAAGTAGAGAGCAACAATTTCTTTTTTTTTCTAGTGAAAAATATAGCTCGCATTTTGTCTTTGTTGTTTGATCTGCATCACAATTGCGCAAATCGCAGAAATCGGAAATGTAAAGAGTGTACAAAATAGGACCATGAGCATACCCTTGGGGGATGCCTGAAGAGAAAGTTATTAAGTCTGAGATGTCACTATTGACATGAACTTTAAAACAATAACTGGACAGAAAAATTTGCACTATTTTACAAATATACTCGTAGGACGAAAAATTAAGGTTTATCATTTTGAAAATGAGGACGTTTTTCCAAACGGTATTGAATGCTTTGTAGATTTACCTATAATAGTACACATTCAGTTGATTTACGAACGGAGTGAATAATTTTCACAGTGTCACAAGTTCTTAGCACTTGATGCGAAGTATTATGATATTGGCTGAAGCCAATATCTCTTTAAGATACGTACATATATGTATATGTATTGTTATGACAGATATATTTGAAGATTCGTTCCTCAATAACTTTTTCAAATATTTTACTGAGGCTACTTAGCAAACTTATCGGCCTATAACTTTAAGAACTTGTCAACTTTAAGCACAAAAACAATTTTCGATAATTTTCAAGCATCACGAAAATACTGCATTTTCAAGCAGCCCCTCGAAAATGTTGAGCCTGGCCTAGCCACTACCCTGAGCACCCTGAGTTGGAGCAAATAGTAATAATGAAAGTTAACCCATATGTTTATGATACATATCAGCTTTTATTACTTTTTAAATATATTATTTAATTTTTTTTCTGCGCTGTTGCTACCGATAGACATATCTCTACAAAAAAAAATTATATTCGCCTACTTGTTTACATCTTATAAATATTTTCAAAATTTGTCCATATTATGGAAAGTAGAGGTATGTTTAGTAGATTTATTTTCTTCATTATTATTGATTATTTTGTACTCCAAGACCAAAATCTAAATCAATATTTCAAGAATTTGTTCGTAAAGTTAAATATATATTGTGTATCGGCTTAAAAGTCTTCTAAGGAATGAATGAATCACTTTTTATTAAATTCATGTAGAATTATACAAAAAAAAAAAATAGTTTACACAGCAAATTTTTCAAAAAGTAAGCGCAAAACTGATAGGTTTTTTATCTATCCAGATCATTAACTGAACTGAACTGCAGTTTATTTCTGATAAAAATATCAGAAATAAACTGCAGTTCAAGAACTATGTATTTGCTAGGGAAAAAAAAAAATTAAAATAAATTTAATCTTAGCAAAACAAAATCCTAAAAGTACCTAAGAACTGCAGGATAAACAAAAGTGTTGGTGCCGCCATTTGGATGTTACTCGTATAGTTTTTAATAATTATGGGGAAATAATTCAGACACTAGACAAAATATCAAAAAGCAGAGATATACGTAGATGTTGACTACATATTATGTTGTAAAAAGTACTCGATTGCTGAACACTGTTCGATCCAAAGATTTTCGATTTTGTATGGTGTTCATAAAAAAAAGTATTAGAAACCTTTCAGCCTGTTGATAAATTACTTCAGGCACACGAAGCGAGTTTGAAAGACTCTGTGGTTGTCATAACTTCGGTACTAGACCCTTCCCTCCTACAGAAGCGACAACGTTTACAAAGAAAATCATGACAAAATAAATACCGATTTTTATGTTGCTGAAGATGGCACTCCCAGAAAAAGACAAGGAAAGACAAACACAACGCTTAAGGAATATCTAGTATATAATAAAACCGGAGAAAGATCAGAAGATGTGGACCAAAATGAAAAACATTTTGACCAATATTTTATGAAGCACTAGATGTCATCTTGAGCGAAATGAAAATAAGATTCGCAGAAAACGATAAGCTCCTAATTGCAGTAAGCAGTGCAGACATTGATTTAGAGAAAGTCAAATTTGTACTTAGCTGTTCAGCAACGAACTGCATTCGCTGAAACGTATTATTTATTGGCGACTGCCAGAGCATTTGGCTGTAGCACAGCGACTTCCGAATCTACTTTCTCTGTGTTAACAAGGATTCACCGTCCACAGCAACTCTCTATGAATGTCAAATTTTATCTTTCTTGCATACGAACAAATTCGTATAAAAACTCAAAGCCGTGAACACTAAGTAGTACTTTATGTGAGTAAATAAAACGTTACTCTTTCAATGTGTTCACTTTTACTCGTACCTAATACCTACTACAAACGAAATTAATCAAAGTTTTACGAAATATATAGATATAAAAGTGAACAAATTGGCTTTCAGCCTGCCCTGAATTTTGTTTAACCTGTCCTGATTATACAGCCTGGCTATGGCGCTGCTTATAAGAAATATTAATCATTTTATACCAGACTTGGCCAAATGCTTAATATATTATGTTTCGAATAAAAACAATACCGCCTGATTTTTTAGTCATTGACTATGTATTGAACACCTTCGTCTGTAACAAAATTGATTGAAGCTGTTTGGTAAACACTATTCGAAAGAAGGGTGATCTGAAGTATTTACAGTATTTTAAGTTTCTGTGTCACCTAGATTATTTAAAATGTTGTAATTTTTTGCAAAGTTCATAGCGAGCATTTGCTTTGTCAACATTCAAAAAATATGTATTAACAGAATCATTTAAGAAACAGAATAAACTTATTTTTTTTTTTTTGCGTTCACAGTGTTCCCAAGGGGTTTGATCGTTGTTGTCTAGAGTACTAAGTGTTTATTCTAATCTTTATTGCGAACTTGTGATATATTTTGAGAAATATTTTTTTTGATTCGACACCTGATATCTTAAAAAGAGGTCCCGATTTCTCTGCTAGTTTTTTTCTGTAAAAGTTTCTTATTTCTATGCTCCAAAATACAAGGTTAAGTCCTAAAGTTACCGCCATTTCTTTTTATGACATTTTTTCTCTTATAGTAGATACAAGTGTATTCATACAAAACACTACAGAAGTCGCAAGAGCAAAAGAGTATCTTACGATTACCAAAAGTTATATTCATATACTTTCTTTCACTTTTTTATCTCTGTCTACATTGCTTATGACTTTTGCTAATGAGTCATAAAAATATAGTTTAAAGCATGTTTTATAAGTGTTATGTTACAAATTTATAATCGCTTCTATGCAAAATATTATGTTAAAGTTTTTAAATGCCCGAAACTATACCACGTAAAAACATTTTTAAACATAGAACCGAGGGTATAATACTCGTAACTTTCCGAATTCAAAACTTTTTGAAATACAAACCCCTTTCACTTTATTAGACAACTAAACTTTCCTTAAAACTTACGTACAATTAACCATGAGTCAAGTGACATTGTAACTGTGAAATAACAATAAATTTCACATACAAAACAAGACAAACACAAAATCTCAGATCGTCAAATATGTATGTTTATGTATCCACTTGAAAATTTCGTCCTGAAACCTTCGCCCTAAAACAACAAAACAACTTTTTCATTCAAACAAAGATGGGCCAACCATAAAGGTGGGAAGAACTCACGGACACTTTTTTTAAAAAACAATTAACTTCAATTGAATAATAAACGAGTCCTGGAAAGGAATGCCACTTGCAGCATAAATACATTTATTGAAATTTGTTTGTGTGGCGACGCTTGACCGCCTGAAGGCAAACGAGATTTAAAACGGAGATGCTAATGAAATATACGTAAAATTCCTTTTGTCATAGGATACAAAATACTAGGTATTAAAGACCTACGAGTATCTCTGTATTAACATAAAACCAAATTAATTTAAAGAACCTAGTAAGCATTTACGAGTACCTACCTTCTAACTTTAATATGTGCAACTGATGGTTTATATCTTAAATTAATTACTTCCTTGAAGATATTTTATTTTATTTATTTATTTATTTTTTTTTTTTTGTTAAAAACAGAACAAAACAAAATGCATTTCACTTTTTCACGAAAGATTTTATGTTTATCCAAACACACTCACGTAAATACTTCAAGCCAAAACTTTGAACTGCTTCACAAAATTTGTTTTAACTTAACGGCCCGAAATTATAGAAAACCTGCTCTCAGGAGTATATACCGCGTATGGGTAAATCAGAACCAACAGTGAACTGCACTTGGATTACTGGGTGGATTTATACGATTTTCGATAACCGGCTACGAGAAAATTTTGATTTTGCTTATGATTTTCCTAACGGCTTTTCCAAAGTTGTCCAAAAAAAGGGGAAAACCTGTTGGAAAGCTTTCTAGCGTACTCAGAGAGAATAATGAATCTGGCGAATGCGCACTACGGCTTTGGAGAATTTTGCCATTTGAATTAAATATTACCATTCGAAAACAATTAAAATGCAACTAGTGGTTGCTAACGGATTCGCCAATATTAGTTTAACTATAATTTAATGAAAGTTTTTTCCAGTAGCAGTTGTTTCAAAATATTGAGTTCGCATTTATGACACGTATACTCGTACGTCTATTGTAATAGTTTTAGTATTTTCAACATTAAGGTAGTGTTATACCATATCTCTTAAGAAAATATTTATCATTATTACTGCAATCAAATCTATCTAAAAATCTAAAATATTAGGTTTTGATTTGACTAGCAAGACAGGTTAATAAAGACCGCGGGAGCAGAGGTTTTGTTCCTGATCTATCATTGGTTCCGGCAAGGAATTGACTGTGGATCCAATAAGGAAAAGACCTGGTGTTAGTATTGGATTATCATCGATGTCGGTTGTTACCGAGACGAGTGGGCGCGAGTTCAAACACGCTTCTATTTGAGTAAGTAGTGTTGTTAGCTCCTCAAATGTAAGTGTATTATCACCGATTATTCTCTTTAAATGATACTTTATTAATTTTACGCCGGCCTCCCAAAGTACTCCAAAACGTGGTGACGCTGGTGGAATAAAGTGCCATTGGATACCATCCACCACAAGTTTTTTGGATGCATCTGCTTCCGACTGTTTGATTGCATGCTTCATCTGGCTAACGATTTCCTTGTTTGCTCCGACGAAGTTGGTGCCATTATCACTATAGAAGTGTGCACACATTCCTCTTCTAGATGTAAAACGCCTTACAGCTGCTATGAAGGCTGCGGAGCTGAGATCGCTTATCAGTTCGATGTGAACTGCCTTAGTCGCTAAACAGACAAATATTGCGATGTACCCTTTTGTTGTTCGGTTTCCTCGTCCTCGGGCTATCAACATCTGAATGGGGCCAGCAAAATTTATCCCAGTATGGGTAAATGGCCTCGATGGAGTTACTCTTGCGGCTGGCAGCATTCCCATTATTTGAGTCTTTGATTGTGTATTGAACCGATGACATCTTACGCAGTTATGCATGACCTGACGTACCACACGTTTTCCTTGAATGATCCAGTAAGATTGTAGCGAAGTTGACAATGTTAGTCGAAGACCACCGTGTAACGTGCGATGGTGTGTATTTTCGATTAACAATTTGGTAAACTTGTCGTTGTGAGGTAGAACACACGGGTGTTTTTCTGTATCTGATAGGGTTGAATTTTCCAGACGTCCTCCTACTACCAGAAGATTGTCTTTATCTAAGTATGGGTTTAATGACACAAGTTTTTTTGTTAAGGTTTTTTCCAGCTCTAAGGCATGCCAACTCTTCGGAGTACACTTTTTCTTGAATGGTGCATATAATAGCCTTGCGCGTATCTTCGATTTCGCTCATTGTTAATTTTCTTGTTTTTCTCGAATTTGGAGCTCTGCAATTTGTTATAAATCTTCTACAGTAAGCAGCTACTGTTATTAATCTGTTATAACAAGAGAATGTTTCGGCAATGTCGTAAAGTTTAGGCACTGATATTGTCAATACTTTTTTAGCTTCAGGAACCATTGTTGAATGTACTTCTTGCGGCGGGCAATATGTTGAATCATGTTGTAGACACTCGGGACCATGCCACCATAATGAGTTATTTTTTATTTGCCCTGGTAAGCAACCCCTGGAGCAGATTCAGCGGGATTATCTGATGAGCGTATGTGCCTCCAGGAACTTGGCTTCGTTGCTTCCTGTATCTCCGATACCCTGTTCGCAACAAATGTCTTCCAGGTTGATGGACATTTTTGTATCCAGGCCAATGTTATTGTGGAATCTGTCCAGGCAAATACATAGCCCACTTGTGGGCCGCATATCCGCATTGTTTCTGTCAAAATCTTTGATAGTAAATGAGCTCCACAAAGCTCGAGCTTGGGAAGAGGAAGCTTCTTCCGGATTGGTGCCACTTTTGTTTTTGCTGTCAACATCGTTGTTGCATAGGATCCGTTCTACAAAGCTACTCTGGAGCACACCACTGCTGCGTACGCAGCTTCTGAGGCATCACAGAATCCATGAAGCATAAACTTTTGGCATTTCGTAATTTCCATCCATCTCGGAATTCTGATGTCTTCGACTGCCATCAGATTATCTCGCAAGCGGTTCCATTGATTTTGCAGATCAACAGTAAGTGGTTCATCCCAGTTAACCCATGATTTCCAGATTTGCTGCATCAAGATTTTTGCGCTTACAGTAATCAGTGCCAACCAACCTAGTGGGTCATACAACTTGGCTATTTCAGAGAGAGATTTTCGCTTTGTGAGTGCTTGGTCTTGTTTTGTATTTCCACCGATGCGAACTTTAAACTGGAACGTGTCAATCATAGGGCTCCAATGAATTAATTGTACTTAATTGTTTCTTCTTTCATGATGCTTATGTCTTTCTGACTCCTTGACTCGGGTGGAATGTCCTTAAGTAGCTTATTGTCGTTAGCGGCCCATTTTCGAAGATGAAATCCTGCTCCTCTTCGCATAGTAGTAAGTTGCCTTTGTGCTTCTGTACATTCGATTATTGTATCGCATCCGGACATCACATCATCAACATAAAAATCGTGTTTCACAATCTCTGATGCAACTGGATAATTCTCTTGTTCATCTACAGCAAGTTGCTGCAGAGTTTTAACTGCCAAGTATGGAGCTGAAGCTGTCCCATAAGTTACTGTAGTAAGTTTATACTCCTTTATGGGTTGGTCGGTGGAGCTTCGCCATAATATTCGCTGATAATCCTGCTTAATTTGACGACACATTTTTTCTATGTCTGAAGTAAAGACATATTTATGTCTCTGCTAGGGCATCAAAATAGTTGTGATATCTTCCTGGAGCTTGGGCCCCACCAGCATTAATTGATTTAAGCTAACCCCGGTCGAAGTTTTGGCAGATCCATCGAATACTACTCGCACCTTTGTTGTAGTACTCTCGGGTTTGAGAACAGCGTGATGGGGCATGTAGTAAATGGTGTTTTGCGGCTTGTTGCTTAAAGTTGCCTCTACCATGTGTCCTAGTTCCAAAAATTCATTAATAACCTTTGTGTACTCCGTTTTCAGCTGCAGATTCCTATTGAGTTGGGTTTCAAGCTGACGAAATCTTGCAATGGCCCTGTTTTTGGACTCTCCTAATCTTGATGACTGCATTGCATCTTCGTTGAATGGGATATTCACTACATATCTGCCATCATCTTCTCGGTAATGCTTTCTTCCATAAATCTGTTCCCATTTCTATCACTTGGTTTTTGATATCTCGGTTGTGCGACTTCCTCCAGCTCTCAAGACCTTTCAAGCTGACGATCCATCGATGATTGGGCTATTAGCCCGGTTATAGTAACTTGGAGCTTGAAGTTTGATAAGAACCGTGGCAATATTATAACATCCACCTTGTGTTTGGTTGTTCCTGCGGTTGTAGCACCCAATCCACTCACTTCAACGAAGGCCCTTTGTCTTTTAAGCCTCAATGATTGAACAATTGACTCTGTAATGAGAGAAGCTTGAGAGCCAGGGTCGATACGTGCTCATGCTGTGACACTGTGTCCAAGTCCGTCACTGCTGCTTGTATTTAAGATTGCCGTTGCAAGTAACACATTTTGATTTTGGTGGCCATGGATTACTTGTTTCGTCATGGCTTTTGTTGAGTCTTGTTGATTAACTTGTGGAGCTCTCTCTGGCCATTTTATGTGTAATAATGAATGATGTTTTTTATTGCAATATTTGCAAGTCCGTTTGCTAAAACATTGGCTAAGTTTCTCATGTCGTAAACAATTCAAGCAAATTTTGGATTGGTTAACTTGTTGATTCCTTTCCTTTGCTGTACAATTCATGAATTTTGGAGAGGAGTATATAATGTGGTGACCTTTACAAATCACCCCTTCGGATAGGGGCTAGAATGTATCCGAGGTAGGCATGCCTGTCGTTAGAGGCGACTAAAATCCACAAATCGGAGACGAAAACTTCGCAAAACTTGGAAATAATAAACAAATGACCCGGTCCACCTGGCAGGGGGATTGTGTATAGAAATGACTTTACTACCCAATAAAACTTATACGATTACCAGAACAATTATGGCAATGAACAAAACAAATGATAGAAATACACCAGGTGGCAGACCAGGTAAACTGGAAAATCCGCCCTCCTTGGAGGTCGGTCCCATGGATGGGGGGGACCATTTATTGCTACATAAACAAAACTCAAGAAGGAGTTCACTCACGCCGAGAACTCCACCAAAAATGATAGCGTCAAAAACCTTTAGAGCCGAAGATTTTTTTTTTCCGAGGGTAGGTGAAAATCTTCAACAAGACACTATGAGGATCGACAGCGCGTGCTCATAGTAGTGTCGGATTCTTACCCACTAAAAAACCTCCCTTCAAAACAGACTTGTTTTTTTATTTTTTACTACAACTAAGTATTCGACTTATCAAGTAGTTTTCGTTTCACGAAATAATGACGTTTTGCAGGTACCTTCCCATTAGAAGTTCCTGCTAGCTCCGCAGTTTAGACGCGGTTACTTAGCGCGCTAAGTCTAAATGTTTGATTCTTTGTAAACGGCGAAGTAAATTTCTTTCATCCAAAACTTGGAGGACTGTTATACTAGCGTGACCTTCTAGTCGACTTTTATGCTTTCTCGCGTAGTTTTTGATTTCGTCTTCGATTGTTTTAATGCCAAGATCTCTGTGGATATCGCTATTTCGGATATACCATGGCGCATTTACAATACCCCTTAGCACTTTGTTCTCAAAAGTTTGTAAAATTTTAATGTTACTTATTTTGGTACAACCCCAGAGTTGTATACCATATGTCCATACAGGCTTTAGCACCTGCTTATATAAAAGCAGTTTGTTATATATGGTATATTAAGCTTGGAATATTTTCCAAGTAACCAATACATTTCTCTACATTTATTATCTAATTCTTTGCGTTTTTTCTTAACGTGCGTTTTCCATTTCAGCTTTGTATCAAGTGTCATTCCTCGTTTGCAAACGGAATTTGAACCGAGTTTGAAAAGATTGGCAAATTATTTATTTTCTTATAAGTAAAATTTACATGAACAGATTTGGTCTGGTTGAGTGCGATTCGCCAAATCTTTGTCCATTCATTTACTCTATCCAAAGCTTCTTGCAGTTTTTCTGTAGTATCTTCGACCGTTTTACCTACTGCCAAGATAGCAGTGTCGTCGGCAAATGTAGCTAGCTCAGTGCCTTCTACTTGCGGTATATCACGAGTGTATAATAGATACAAAACTGGACCAAGAACGCTTCGTTGCGGCACCCCAGCCATTATTTCCTTAAAATCAGAATATTCGATTCCGCATTTGACGCTTATTCGTAAGGTAGTTCTTCAAAATATTATGTACATAGGTGCTCTGGCAGAACTTGTCGTAATTTAAACTTTAATCCTTCATGCCAGACCTTGTCAAAAGCTTGAGAAACGTCAAGGAATACGCTTAAACAAATCTTTTTTTCTTCAAGTGACTTTTCGATTACATGTGTTATTCGATGTACTTGTTCAACTGTAGAATGCTTACTTCTGAATCCGAATTGATGATCCGGGATGAGATGCCCTTCTTCTATTACCGGCTGTATTCGCCTAACCAATATTCTCTCGAACACTTTGGATATAATTGGAAGAAGCGAAATCGGTCTATAAGACGTTTTTTCATTCGGCGGTTTTCCAAGCTTAAGCACCATTATAACTTCGGCGACTTTCCATTGACTGGGAACATATTCTAGTCTAATAGCGGCGTTTATAATGAACAGAAGCTTAATTAGAGCTTTTCTTGGTAGTGCTTTAAGAACCTCTCCCGTAATTGTGCCGTATCCAGGAGCTTTCTTATGTTGAAGTTTCTTTATTTCTTCCTTAAGTTCGGTAAGTGTTGCATTTCTTATTACGCTATTGGCTATATATGACGTATTTATATTTTGAATAAGAGCTTGTCCACCCAACGGTTTGAAAGTTTCTTCCAGGTGGGTGGCAAAAACTTGCGCTTTCTCTTTATTATGCCTGGCCCATTCGTTTTGATTTTTCCTAATTGGGGCGGCTTGAATTTGAGGTTTTTTAATACCTTTTATAGCCTTCCAAAGCGAATAGTTAGAATCTTTTTCTGCCGTTAAGCTTTCTAGGTAAGTTTGTATTTCATTATTCTTAAGGTCCTTAATAGATCTTTTTAGTGAGTTGCACAAACGGTTAAGATGTGCTTTATGTTGCGGAGCCCGAGTTTGTTGCCATCTTTTACGCGCTTTTCTCTTCTCCTTAATCATCTCTTTTATTTCCTGCGGATAAGTTTGAATGTAACTGACCGGGATTCTCTTTGGTTTGGAAGTATTCTTCCACGCGGCATCCTGTAAGATTTCGACGAAGCGATCTACTTCGACTTCAAGTTCATATGGTGTTTTAAGTGATACGCTCAGCTCAATATTTGCTTCAATATCTTTTTTGAAGCCATCCCAATTAGTTTTCGCGCCGGTTAATCTGGCCGGTCCTACTTTTTTAATCAGAGCTCCGCTTATCGTCATAATGATTGGAGAATGATCAGAGGAGAGATCAAAGCTTTCTTCAACTTTTATACAGTTGCCAGATATTCCTTTAACAACAAAGAAATCAATCAGATCTGGTATCTTATTTCTATCAGTCGGCCAATATGTTGGTTTACCCGTCGAGTAAAAATCAGAACTGAATTGCATACCCGCATTATAAAGCGTTCTACCTTTCTGAGAGGCGTACCTTGAGCCCCAGAAGGGGTGTTTCGCGTTGAAGTCGCCACCAATAATAAAATTTGGTTTAAGGAAGTTGAAGATGTTTATGAAATCACTTTCTTCAAGTTTACATCGCAGTGGACAATATATAGACGAAATGTTGAAAGCAAAATGTCTTTTTCTAACGCGTACCGTGCTTACTTGCATTGCTTCTAATTCAATCTTTATTTCTGCTGAGTGTTCGATAGATTCTTTTATAAACAAGGATGATCCGCCTCTGGCTCTTACCGATGGGTGAAAGGCGTGATACACGCTATATCCCCTTATCTTAATATTCGATTGCTTTTTCAGATAAGTTTCACAGACTAAGCATATATCAATATCTTTTTCTCGTATAAATATTTCTAACTCGTCGAGTCTTTGTATGAGCCCATTGGCGTTCCAAGTAAGAATTTGAAGCGTTTCTTTCATATTCTGGTTGAAGTGCGCGTGTTATGAATGTTTTTTTCTAGTGCAACTAGTCTCTCGAAAATAAGTTTATTTGTTTTGCATTGCTCTTCAAGTTTCGCAAGAATTAGGGAAAAAACATTGGATACATGATCTTCTGAACTACCTCTATCACCATTTTTCAATGTCGCAACTTGAGTAGGAGTCTTTACATTCAAGTTTGGACGGTTTCTTGCTTTCATCTCCCGTGAGTTGTCGGTCGTGTACGTATCCCTAACTGTGTTCGCCGCTTGAGCATAAGACTGCACGCCAATATTCGGAGATTTTGCTTCTGTCACCTTATCTCTATTACTTTCGGATTTTTTATCATTAACCGATCTTAAGTCAATATTGACGTACTTTCTATCTTTCGCTGCTTTTTTCGTAGCTATTTTGGGTCTGTTCTTGATTGGTTTCATATTCGGACGCATCGAATTTTTTCGCGTATCGCGGCATTTTTGAAGCTCTTTCGCCACTTCGCAACCTCGATAGTTCGCAGGATGTTTTGCTTTGCAGTTTGTACAGGTGGCTGGTATTTGCTTATTTAGGTGACACTCTTCCGAGAGATTTTTGCCTGCGCATTTAACGCATCGCGGCTCTTTCTGGCAGTAAGTCTGCGCATGATTGAAGCCTTGACAGCGCTTACACTGCGGGATCGATCTGGAGCTCTTACGCATAGGTTCGATTTCGACCACGATGTTTAGAATAGTCTTGATACCATATATAATATCTTTATTTTCGTCTTTATCAAAACTAAGCATGAATAGTGGAAGTCCGTGCTTTACCAATTTTTCATGATCTCCCTCCGACTGTTGCTACTCCTTCTTGATAATATTGACGGCATCAAGAATTTTAAAGCCTTGCTGAGACCCCTTGCTACAACACGCAGTGGTCTTTCTAACTTATTTTCATAAGTATACCACTGAATCTTTTCGGCATTCAATTTTTTAGATACTGATCGGTAACCGTCGGCGTCATCGACATTGATTTTCCACGTATTGTTCCGCAGAGATGCCACCTTAAACTTCGATGCCAGAGTTCCTTTAAGGAGGCAATGCAACTTATTATAGTCCGTAATTCCAACGACGTTTATCGGTGGCGGAGGACGTAATTTTTGTTGTTGGTGCTTTTCTTGCATCTCCTTGCGCTTTTCATCTTTGTGTGGCTCGACTTCCGGTGAGGAACCAGCTTTGCGTTTTTTGCTAGGTCGTTTCTTTTCGACCCAATTCGTTTCGCGTGTTAGCTCTTCTTCATCCGTCTGGTATTCGCGACTAGGTGAGCGATGTGGGCTAACTGTATTTTCTTTTTGTAGGTACGTGTTTTTTAGGGCATTATATTCTTGCCTGAGTAAATCTACCTCTTTCTTAAGCTCACGATAGAGTAGCTCCATTTCGCTAAGCTTGGTACGGAGTACGTCGTTTTCCTCCTCAATACTTTTTGATTTCGCTGAGTCCCGTTTTTCACGCGTTTGCGCTTCCGGCGAACTTCTTTTTCCGGAGACGTTCGATCTTGTTGGTGGAGATCAAGATACCCTTGTACTTTTTGAGAAGGTGCAATAAATGGCTCTCCCCAGAATCCGTAGAGCCGACCTCCGAAGAGGGTGGATTTTCCAGTTTACCTGGACTGCCACCTGGGGTATTCAAATCTTTTGTTTTGTTCTTTGCATGTTTTTTGTATACGCCATACTCGGTATACGGAGGGTGGATTTTAGTCGCCCCTTACGAAAGGCATGCCTACCTCGGGTATATTCTAACCCCTACCCGAAGATAGCGTTATAATTGTAAGTATTCCGAAAATTCAAAAACAGAAATCTGGAACTGAAACCAGTATAATTGAAAGTGAACCTAAAACAGATTCACAATCGGAAACAAAAACAAACAACTATTACAATGAATGGCAAACTGAACTTGAAGCAAGGAAAAATCTTGAAATAATAGGTGCAAGTTTACACAACCAAATAAGAGAGCTGGAAAAAAGGGTCACCATTTTGGACTGCTCTAACAATTGTCCGGCCCAACGTGCCCAGAAAAATAGAGAAAAGGAATACCTCACAGATTAAGAGGAGCTCGCACTGGAAACAGACAGCCATCTAAAGAAAAACAAAAGGCCTACGAAAAAATGCAAGGCAGAAGACAGTCTTGAATTATCTGCAAGAAGACAGGATGCTAAACAAACAAATTTACAAGGTAAGACAAGTGATAAAAGGCTTGGAAAGTTAACCACTGGTTTGAAAAAACAGTCATTACCACCACCAATAATGATCTCGGGAGTGGACAGATTTGGTGAGTTAAAAAAAGTAATAGAACAAAAAACGAAAAAGGCTTGTAAATTCACATCCTATAATAACAATAAATGGAAAATAAATGTCGATGACAGTGACACATATAGAGAAATCACTGAAGAATTGACAAAAACAAAGTTCCAGTGGCACTCATATGAAAATAAAGCTACTAGACCAGTTAGAGTAGTAGCCAGAGGTGTTCACTTCTCGTGTGATGAACAGGATATCGTCGAAGACTTGAGTAATAAAAAATTAATTATTTTGGAAGCCAAAAACCTAATTAACAGAAACAGAAAATTATCTCTTTTTATGCTCTCTTTTCATAATCAAGAAGAAGTCGAAAAGATATATAACATAAAATCAATAATGGGTATTGTTGTTAAGATCGAGCCACTTCGAAAGAATTCAAACTCAATACCCCAATGTAAACGATGCCAAGCTTTCGGGCATACGCAAAGTTATTGTAAACGTTAAATGCGAAGGAAAACATCCCACAAATAATTGTCCTCTAAAGAAGGACGAGAAATCAAAATGCTTCAACTGTCATGGTGATGACATGGTGAAATGGTTTACTCCAACACATCCCTGAATTTCAGGTTTTTCTATATAACGAAGATATTGATGTTTGCCTGATTTCTGAAACTCATTTCAAACAGGGAACTAAGATTAAAATTCCTGGGTATCTTTGTTTTCACTCTCCTGATCCAAATGTTAGGTAAGAGCTTCATCATCGGTGGTGATTTTAATGCAAAACATACATATTGGGGGTCAAGCCTAATAACAACAAAAGGCAGGAAGCTCTACAAATCAGGCGAAATTTTAACTGTGAATTATTTCGACTGGATCACCAACTAACTGGTAATCCGACCCAACGAAAATACCAGATGTTATCGACTTCTTCATAACGAAAGGTATTAATAGAAAATAAGTTAAAGTTAAAAGCAGTGATGATCTGTCATCGGATCATACACCTGTAATCCTAACAGTCAATGGTTTATCGATAGAACAGATAAAAAACCCACGACTAACAAACAAAAGAACGAACTGGTGTAATTTCAGAGAAATTCTCGAAGGTTTCATTAACCCTAGGTCCCCACTAGTCACAACAAAACATATTGACATTGAAACAGAACAATTCATTGCCGATGTGCAACAGGCAGCAGAAGATAGTACACCGACTTATCAATAAAAAAAACAGGCTTCGGTGAAATACCCCACAGAAATCAAGCAACTTATACTTGAAAAGAGAAGAGCTCGTAGAAAATGGCAAGCGACAAGATATCCTGGCCATAAAACCATTTTTAATAGACTCAATAATAGGCTTAAAAAATTTATTACTGAATTCAAAAGTAATTCTCTAACTAAAAACCTTTGTAATCTAACGGCTGATAAAGTCACGGACTACTCCCTTTGGAAGGCTGCTAAACGTTTAAAGAGACCTCAAGCGCAAGATCCCCCGTTGAAAACATCTGATGGGAAATGGATCGGCGATCCAAAGGAAAAAGTTAAACTCTTCTGTCAGCACCTTTCAAATGTTTTCAAACCGTTTCCACCTAGGGTAGCAAATGAAGATCTTGATTTCTATAACAGAGTAGACGAAAAGGAAATTCCTTATGTTTCGTTAAGAGAGATCGAGACATGTATTCATAAACTAAATAATAGAAAATCACCAGGTTATGATCTTATAACTGCTCAAATCTTGAAGGAACTTCCTCCAACTGCATTATTGAAAGTCAAGCTTATATTTAATGCTTGCTTTAAACAAAGGTGTGTCCCACATCACTGGAAGATAGCAGAAATTATTGTTATTCCTAAACAAGGTAAGCCCTTATCAGAAGTTACCTCATATAGGCCAATCTCACTTTTACCGATATTTTCAAAACTTTTCGAGAAATTCCTTCTTAAAAGGTTAGACCCAATTATAGAGCAAAGAAACCTTATCCCTACCTATCAATTCGGGTTTAGGAATAAACACTCGATAGACCAGGTGCATCGTATAACTAATGTTGTAGAAAAGGCACTGAAAGAAAAACAAATTTGCTCTGCAATATTCTTAGACGTTGCACAGGCTTTTGATAAAGTTTGGCATAAGGGTTTAGAGTATAAACTTCATAGGGATCTACCTAAACAGTACTAGATCCTTAAATCGTATATAGGTAAAAGATTCTTTAGAGTTCGTTATAGCTCAGCGTATTCTGAACTTAAAGAAATACAAGCAGGTGTTCTGCAGGGAAGTGTTCTGGGACCCACCCCCCTGATAGCCACATTTGCAGACGGCACTGTTCTTCTGTCGACATATGTATGTGTGGCTAAAGCTACAGAAAAGCTACAAAATTCAATTAACGAGATATGTGATTGGACGCAGCGATGGCGAATTAAACTTAATGAGTCAAAGTCCATCCATATCAATTTTACAAATAAAAAAACAACGAATCTTCCCGTGGTTATTAATAATCAAGTAGTTCCTTACTTTAACACAGCTAAGTATCTCGGTATGAATGAAGGAACTTGTGAAAAAGAAAGTTAAAGATCTAAATATCAAATATAGAAAACTTTATTGGTTGTTAGGATATAACTCTGAACTGTCCATTGAGAATAAAATCCTATTATGCAATCAGATATTCAAACCCGTTTGGACATATGGTATCCAACTATGGGGTTGCACAAAGAAAACAAATGTTTAAATGTTGCAAACATTTCAAAATAGGGTCTTTCGGGGAATAGTGAATGCCCCGTGGTACATTAGAAATAGTGACTTGCATCGAGATTTGCAGATCAACCTCGTAGCAGATACAATTAAAAAGTACGCAATGCGTCACAGCGACCGTTTGCAGATGCATATCAATCCTGACATAGACGTACATTTAAGAGTACGAAATAATATTCGTAGGTTAAGAAGAACAAAGCCCCATGAACTTTTTTGACAATAACGAGAGCCCGTATTTAAATTATAATACCTTCTCAAACCCGACTTAACGTTGAAAATCAAATCTTTGTCGATCACTAGTTGATTGGTCATGATCAAGGAGGTGTTTTAAGTGCGGTTAGAGTCCCACACTACTTTGGGTTTCTAACCACACTGTGTATTTCGAGATTTTCACCTTCATAAAAAAAAAAAAAAAACCTTTACATATAACGCACTGCATTACTTTAGACGCTATGTGAAAATTGCGTAACGTGTGCTTTGAATCATCTACATAATTGTATTGTTTTTGTCTTAGCGTTGTTAGCACTTCCAGAGCTTGGTATCTGCTTTGCAAGAATTCCAAAAGAACGGATAATGATGGCATCTTATTTGGTTCCTTCAGCCCTTGCTCAATAGATTTCTTGATTCTGTATCGAGCGCCTTTGTTGTCAAATGCACTATTATTGGGTCCCATGATGATGTATCAAAGCCTAAACCCAAAGCCGCTAACCCTTCCTTTGTGGCATCCATTTTGTTCTTTAT
The DNA here is from genome assembly GCA_945910035.1 of Brachypalpus laphriformis. Lineage (NCBI taxonomy): Eukaryota > Metazoa > Arthropoda > Insecta > Diptera > Syrphidae > Brachypalpus > Brachypalpus laphriformis. The sequence goes on along the minus strand of OX246753.1, from coordinate 226,837,147 downwards.
TGATGTCGATGCAATTTTTCTCTCGTTATTGTATCTGGATTTAAGTGTTTCCCATGCGTTGTTGTAGTTTTCACTTGAAATTGTTAAGTGTTGAATGAGTTGTACGGGTTCGCCCTCCAAATGTGTCTTCAAGTACTCCATCTTTTTCGTAGTGCTTAGGCTACCTCTGTTGTGTATTATGGTAGAAAATAAGTCGTAAAAGGATTGCCATTTGTATACGGCTGATTGTATATATACCAGCGTCAGAAGCCCTGGTAACGCTTTCACTGTGGTTGATTGTATATATACCAGTGTCAGAAGCACTGGTAACGCTTTCACTATGGTTTGTTTTGTAATATACCAGTGTTCGTAGCCCTGGTAACGCCTTTCTTGTGGTTCGCTTTCTCTCGAAGGACCAATGGTTTGACCAGCAAGATAGGTTAATAGGGGTAGTCTCTAATAAAAACACTGACTTTTCTGCGGGTTCATCGTGAACTTAACTCTTTATTAAAATTACCTGCCTTAAATACCTAAATTATGCTAACTGTACAAAATTTGGTGCTAAAGTTTTTTGTTACACATTATGCATTATATACACAGACAGCACGAAGAGTATTTGTGCTGACTGGCTGAGAAATTATAAATAAATTTTGACAACAACATCGAACATGAGTACATTGTCCGGTGTTGTGATTATAATAAAAAAACGTAATTGCAACAGGTTTATTATTTTAGTTCATATGCTCCAAAATATCAAAATATCAGTGAAAGCTAATCATTTGTAAAACGAAAGGTAGAAACTCAGAAGTGAGTCCTACAATGTTTATTTTTATCTTTCTCAGCTGGAGAGTTTTTGTTTTTTTTTTTTGCGAAAACAGCCTTTTTTAGCTTAAAATGACTCAACTATGAAACTAAACTAATTCTAAAGTCTATAAGCTTAATTGAATAATTATTAGCCTAACATCATTTAAAAACGTTACAAAAAACAGTCTAATTTGAAGCCTTTTATTGTATTAAAGTTTCTGTCCCTGAAATGGCTATACTTTTATTGTAGATAATGTACATGCTCTCTTCGGTTATTTTGAAGGAATATTTGAGTAAAAACTACATAGCGGAAATTTGAGAAATCGAGTTTGAAGAAAAAAAGAAATAAATAAAATAAAATTTAACGTTATTTTTACAAAGAGGAGAATGCTACTTTTAGATTTAAATTAATGAACTAGTGTACGTACATAATGTTGTTATAAATAAAGAAAGTGTTTTTTAATCTTTTGTTTACGTTCTTTTGGGTTAATTATAATTTTAAGTTCTCTTGGTAAGCTATTAAGAATTGTTGGTACTGCGTATTTTAGCTGTCTTTTTCCGTAGATGCTGTAGAATGCTCACTGCGCGTGAGGTTCAATGTTCGAATTCCAGAAAACATCAATAGGTTTTTAAACGGTCCCACCTCTCGCTAACGTTTGACAAACGTCCGAGAGCATTGTTGTGACGCAAAAGCTTCTCAAAACAAAATGAAAAAATTGTCCTTAGGATACCCGCACAAACCTGTAGGTCCCTTCCATTTGTGCGGAAAATATAACGCACGCAACACGAGTGGTTGCGAGAAGCTAGGCCAAGACCCTTCATGTTCTTTTGCGCCAAATATATATGTATGTATGTAATGCCTCTCTGAATTTATCCAATTTAAGGAAAATTATAAAAAAGACTTTACTTTCGATCAAGTGCCCCTGAAATGCTGGCAGCAAATACTTCTGCGTCCAAACTTCGTCTTGTCAATCAAATAAATTCGACCAAGTCTTTCACAGAATTGCTTGTTGCATTCTGAAAATCAGTTGCTATTTATTTATCGTACGGATCACAGAAAGTTTTTACAATTTATCAGTAATGTTTTCGAAAACATGTAGCACAAAAGAAAGAAGAAAATAAAGAAATACATTAAACATAGAAATCTGTAAACTACATTAAGCGACATAATTTAATGTCGAGGCCAGCGAGCCATTGGAGAGCATCAGCCGTTATTTGATGAATGTCTTCAATAGGTCCGTTAAAATTCCGGAGTGGGCAGTTGGATACTATGTGGTTTATAAATTGTCAATTTTCACCACAATCACAGGCACTTGATAGTATAGAGGTACCCCATTTATGCCGGCTGTCTGCACAGTGACCGTGTTGTGTCCTTATCCAATGTTGTCATTCGGGGAAAACTCCTCCCAAGTTTTCAGCCACTGCTCGATAACGTCGAAGTTGGACTCTAGCAAAACTTTTTATTGCCTCAAAGGTGGTTTTCTGGATTCTAGCCGGTAGAACCGTAAGGTGTCCGAGATTGTGCGTATAGCCGAATCGAGCTGGCTGTCTACTTGGTGAGTATGTGCACTGAGAGAGAGAGAGAGAGAGAGAGAGAGAGAGAGAGAGAGAGAGAGAGAGAGAGAGAGAGAGAGAGAGAGAGAGAGAAACTCCGGGGGTGGCGTCCAGATAACTGGGCCGGTTTTTGTTACGTTTTGTCTTTGCTGTCCGAGAGAGAGAGAGAAACTCCGGGGGTGGCGTCCAGATAACTGGGCCAGTTTTTGTTACGTTTTGTCTTTGCTCCTGATTCACAGTATTTTTTTCCCGATAACCGATGTCATAAGCGAATCATCATCAACAGAGCTAACAATTTTTCCAGCCCTATTACCAAGCTACCTTCGCAGTAGTGTTCACACAAGCTTTTGCAATTGATCGGAATGATTTTTTATATATCATGAGAAATAAATAAATGCTTGCTGGCATCAGGATTTGAACCATGGACCATTAGCGTAGCAATTGACCACGTTACCACTACACCATTGCAGCTATGTTAGGCTGTCTCTACTTCGATTTCGGTGAACGGTCGAGAGTAATTTGAAGATTCTGAATCGGTTAGCTTTAGTTCTTTTAGCAAAAGCTGTATAGTCCTGGTATGTTGCCTGTCAGACGCACTTTTTGTCGTTCGAACAATGTGCTTTGCTATGGCATCTGGGTTGATCCTTGTTTTCTGAGACGAGATAGAGTTGATCCCTCATAGCTTTTCCATAACACTCCAGGCATTCCTGCTTGGTCGAACAAAGTCCATACTTTCTGTCGTTTTCATCCATTTGTTCAAGCATGGTTTATCCAGAGATCACAGGAGCCTTTTTTCGATTTGGTGATCACACCATCTCGAAGAAATTCCTGATAAAGACACTCACTATCTGTGCACTATCCTGGAATGTATTCCTACCGATAACCTCTTGCAATGTGTTTTTTGCAGCAATTATGAGCGCACCCACAAATCGTCCGTAATTTGCAGCATTTGGAGGACCTCACCTGACGATTGAGTCCAGTTCTGAGGAGAAGCCTTACATGATGCTTTGTTGAAGTTCCACCTGGGTCGGGGGACAGAATTCACCAGAGGTATTTTTATACCAGCATCAAAAATGACAGAGCGATGTTGGCTGCGGGGAAGTCACCCAAGACTCTCCTTGAAATCTGCTATTGTCGTTCGGCGTTGTTCGATGTAGTAAAGCACAGATCAGGATTGTTGTCCCTACGCCAGCCCGACTTACAAATAAAAAAAATCTTCATCCGGCTTAAGTTGATATGATTTTAGTTTATTATTTGCTTAAAACGAAATTAAATGTAACGTAGACGAAGAAGGTGATCTTAAGGCTGACTTACATTTAAGCTTACTTAACTAAAATTGAGTAAATAATGAGCATGCATTTAAGTTTACTCAACTAAAGTTAGAAATGCGAAAATTGAGTAAACGCAAGAATAACGAACATAAATTTAAGCATACTTAGCTAAAATTGAAAATGTGAAAATTGATAAATTGCACAAATGAATAAAGCGTGCCGGATGTATCGAATGTAAATTTATTTAATGGGGACCTTGAAGGCTTCCCATGCATTGACGTCCAGTGTTGAGTTGCACTCCCGGTTATTGGCATTTGGTAATGTAACTCCTCCACCGCTAGATTTTTGATTCTCCTGAATCTTATTAATTATTTTAACTTTAACTTTATTTCGTTTACGGTAGAAATACAATAGAATTATTAACACTACAAATAATATTATTGTAAAATATGCAAATCCGTAGTTGGTGTACTTATGATACTTTAGTTCCTCTATTTTTTCAATATTGTCCATTTGATTAAGTAAGATATTTTCAAATGATAGTTGGTTGCTCACAAAAGTTAAGTTCCTATTATTAGGCATAACAAAATTATCTATGTAGTTATATACATTATTGCTATATTTTCTATTACTGATTTGAATAGTACAATAATAAAACGTTAAAAGATAATTTCCATTAAGCATTGTATTCCTTTCATCACAAGTGCTATTTAATTTGCTCAGTTTTGCGTTATTTACAATGATAATATTGTTATCTATTTCGATATATTCTTCAGTCGTTACATTAAGGTCTTTACAATTGCCTTTGTATAAGTTAATTAAAATACCATATAATTTATTAAAAAAAATCCCAAGGCAGAATGCCTTGACCTTTATTGCTTCGCGTAAACTTAAAAACTTAACTGACATTATTCGATTTCTTATGCTTATCACCTAATTTTCCCTAACTCAGCTTCTGCTGTTGTTCGCTGTCGTGGGAACGAGTCGATGTGCATGGATTGCACCAGACGCTTGTTCAGCATTTCCGATCCTCGGGGCTCGCGTGTGCAGGTGTTGTTTGCACCGTCTGTTGGTGTTAAGTCTTCCCCTCTTAAATGCGATTGTCACCAATCGCAAAAAATATGGGAGGTTGTTAAACCTTTGCTTTGGCATCTCAAGATGATGGGGCGCGTTAGGTGATACGCTCGTTCTTGGTTCGGGATGTTTCTCATGGATCTTTTCTTCTGGAATTTGGATGGTGACCTTGGTATTGTTTCGTTTAGGTAAAAGCTTACGGATCGTGGTTATTATGACGAGTATGCCGAGACAGGAGATGATCGAGTAGGTGGTTACTTGATGTGCGTTTTTATCTGTTTGTAATAGTCGGATTTCATGTGTGTTGTTGATATGTAGGTCCTTCATCATTTCCAAGGATAGTAATTCCCTGTAATTCTTCTCCTTTGGATTGGGTTGGAGTATTGCCGGTAATACTTTCGTCGTTGATATTTCTCTGGAAATAAATGATCTTCCATTGATGTTTACAGTGGTGTTGTGGAATTTTATTAGGAATGTTCCATTGAGGCTGTGGGTAGTATTTTGAACTTGTAGGGTTCCGGCAAACTGATTTAGCAATAGGTTTCCAGTTGAAATCTCATCTATGGTTGGAATATGCTGACTATTGACGGTGTTGCAGATAGCTGAGAGGCTGTTGAGCAAGCTAGGAATACATGTATCGTTTCTAATGTTAACAATGTCTTTGGAATTACAAATGGATAGAGAGTTATAACTTTTACATTTTTTTACTGTTCCATACATCTCTTCATTATTTCTAAGAATTACATCAAATAAAATTTCTATTACAATATTATTCCTTTTTACTGGTTTAATCACAAGACTTTCATAAATTTCATTTGTTGTTAAAGGAATGTTTAAAATATAGAGCATTATTGAACTATTGCTTATGACTTTTACTTCTGAGAAATCTAAAGCTTCTTCTATTGTGTTATAGGGCAACTGTTGCTTATTTAAAATATTTGTAGCAAGTTCTATTTCGTTTTTGGATAAAATAAATGAATTGATCATACCTAATTTAGCCCAGTGGATGGCATAGTTAATATTTTCCATTTCTTCTTTTACAAGTTTAATTTTGTATTGTACATTTGTTATTACTTCAAAACTTAATTTATTGTCTTCTTTTAACCATCTCTGTATTTCATTTTGAACTTTAGTGATATTATTCATTCTCTCATTGTATAATTGATTTATGACAACCTGTTTGTTATTATTTTTTAGAACGTCTGTGATTTTTTCTTTAATCGTGACAAAGTCGTCATGGTCTGGATTACCAGCAATTAGGGATTTCAATCCCGAAGCTAATTTTCAATCCCGGGATTCCGGGATTTGGAAAAATTAATCCCGGGATCCCGGGGTATTCCGGGATTGGACAGAATATTTTTTTTTTGTAAAAAAAAAGAAATCAAACCAAAAACCGATACACGGGTCAAGAAATTGATGTCATGTTTTTAACAGAAAAAATCAACTTCCGATAATTGCTCACAAAAATGTAGAAATTAATTATAATTGCCTTATCTTTTTAAATAAAAAACAGCGTAGCTATTATGCTCTGCACTTTTTTTTTTATTATTAAAATGAATCAAAAGGATAAAATCATCCATTTTCCGTTTAACCGGTGGTCCTGCCGTTTGCTTCTCTCTTGATTGTCGAGTAGTCGAAGCAATACTCAGTTCACCTCCCACTTTGGATTTATGGATGGCTAATAAGTGCGTGTGTAAGCCTTTAGTTGAACCTCCCAAAGTCATCAGGACAGCCTTACATTTTTTACACTGTGCACCTTTTCCATCTTTTGATGTGTAAAAATGATGCCAAACTGATGGTGATGGGTCAGATTCACAATCTTTTTTATGCTTGGTAAAATGAGTTTCACTTGACATATTTGAAATCACACAATAATTATAGGGACTAGTACTTTATTTAAAACGCGTGCGAGAACACCACAAACACAATAGAAACTAAACATAACTACACTTGTTTCTCGTACAGTATTTTTATGACGCACTTGCAACATCGCTCAGTCTTGTTCGAAAATACTTGTTTCTCTTTCTCCTTTAAACATGTTTTCATGTGTCTAGATAGTGGAAACCACTCTTAGTTTTAAAAATAAAAAATTACTTAGCTATTTGCTTCAGAGACAGAGAGTACCAAATAAAATCAGCTTTCAATCCCGAAAATCCCGGGATTGGTGACTGGCAATCCCGGGATCGTTCAAGAGCAAAAAACGTTCGGGATCCCGGGATCCCGGGATTCAGGATCCCGGGATTGATTTGCCTACCAGCAATCCATTTCCATGCGCTGCCGATAAGATTTAAAGAGCGTTTTGTTATTCGCGGTTTCAAGTTATGCAAGAGATTTTTAATTTGTTGCAACTCATGTGATAGCAAAGGAAATATGGTATGGTTTTGGGTTGATTCAAGGTTAAGGATTGGGGTTATTGTGGATATGAATTTGTCGTATTGGTCCAAGTCAATGACATGTATTAGTTTGAAATTTCCGTCCTGTATCTTCGTCTGTCCAACGTGTAAGGTCACTATTTGTGCGTTTGAGAAGTCCAATATTTGAATAGTTGCCTGACAGGTGCAAAAGGCACATCTGAAAAGATAAATGTTAGTTTCTAATATTACTTTTGTGCACTACTTTGCCGGATTCGGTTATTACTGTAGAGTTCTTATTTTCCTTAACTATTTCTTGTAGGTATCTACCAGTTAATTTCGAGCATATCCGTTTATTATTTTTAACAAAAATAACTTGCCCTATTTGGTAGTCTTTAATTGGCTTTCTTTTCTTGTTATGGTATTTATTGTTCTTCTCCTGTTTAGTTCCAAGTCTTTCGATGTTAGTCAACCGTGTTTTTTCAAATTGTTCGGGGTTTAGTCTGGGTATTCGTCCGTAAAAGAGTTCTATCGGTTTCTTACCTGTGGTTGAGTGGATAGTGAAATTGTATTCATTCACGGCTCGTTCTAGGAGTTCTTCAAAAGACCGTGGAGGTCCGTCAGATTTAAGACATCTCATAATTTCAGACAATGTGGAGTGGAAACGTTCAACTTGACCGTTCACTTCACTTTTATATGGAGGGGTTTTAAAGATATTTATTTGAAGGTCATCTTCTAGCATTGAGGTTATTGAGGCTGAATTTAGCGCCTTCTCATTATCTATTACAACAACTTCGGGTACGCAGAAGAAGAATATGATATCTCGTAATGGTCGTTTAATGTCTTCGATTGAGAGTGATGAGATGATTTTAGCCTGGGCGAATTTTGTGAATTTATCGACGGCCGTTAAGACAAGTTGTTTTTCGGTAGAAAAGATATCGATATGAATGGTGTGACCAGGATAATTAGGGATGGGTGTAGGTTTCAGGTGTGGTTTATTAGGATGCCTGTCGTATTTATTTTCTTTACAGGTTGCGCAACGGTTTACTAAGGCTTTAATTTTTGAAGACATTTTAGGGAAGTAGAAGTTTTCCAGCAACTGAATTCGGTTTTCTTCGGCGTTGCGATGAGCGCGTCGGTGTATCTTTAGGATTTTTTCTTCTTGCTCGGCTTCGCTGGGTATGTCTTCCACAATTTTTTGGGTAAATCTAATACGGTAGTCTTTGAAGTGAAGCGGGTAAATTTCTTGTATCTTACCCATAGTTTCTTCGTTTGTCAGGAGTCCATTTATAGTATTAGGGTTCAAGTATCTCTTGAATGCGTTTACTAAGTCTGCTTCCGTGTATTCTGGTTTGATAAAAATGTGTCTTGTGTAATTTTCGAATGGAATTTTAATTTGGTAACTGTTATCTTCGCCTATTTTTAGTACTAATTGATTACGGAATACATTTATTGGGATTTCGACAATGGGGATTAGGTTATCAGAAGAGCTATCGGCACTATGTTCGGTTGGGGTCATTGAATGAATTTCGGTTACTTGGGGAGGCCTTGAAAGGGAGTCAGCCACTACGTTTGCTTTCCCTGGCTTAAACTTGAGTTCGTAGTTGTATTCTTCTAGAATAGCCTTCCACCTTTTCATTTTACTGTTGGTGTTTTTGTTGCTCAAGGCAGAAGTGAGAGGCTGGTGATCGGTAAAAATTTTAACTTTTCGAGATCCGTAGAGGAAGTTCCTTAATTAATTCAGTGACCATATAATAGCCAGCATTTCTTTCTCGTTTGTTGCATAACGTTCCTCGGTCTTGTTTAGAGTTCTCGAGAGGAATGTGATTGGTTTGCCATTTTGAGAGAGGTCTGCCCCGATAGCATAATCCGAAGCATCCGTGGTCAGTTCGAATTCATTTTTGAAATTAGGATATGACAGAATCACTTCTGCAGAAATAAGTGAATTTTTGACTTTATTGAATGCTTCTAAGGCTTCTTGGTCTAAATGAATGGGTTTGTTTTTTTAAAGGTTCTTGGGCACTCGTCCATCTTCCCCTCTTAAGAGGGATGTCAGGGGCTTCGCAAGTCTTGCATAATCTTTAATGAAGCGGCGATAATATCCTGACATACCGAGAAATGAACGGAGGTCTTTAAGAGTTTTGGGGGCAGGTCGGTCGACAATCGCTTGGACTTTCTTGGGATTAGTTTTAATGCCATCTTTACCGATGACAAAGCCTAAGAATTATATTTCTTCTTGAAAGAATTCGCACTTGTCCAAGTGTATTTTCATGTTGGCGGCTTCTAGGGTCGTGAACACTATTTCCAGGTTCTTAAGATGTTCAATCTCGTCTTTCCCAAAGATGACGATGTCGTCGATATAAACATAACAGCACTTCCCGATGTATTGCTTCAGAATATCATCCAAAGCCCTTTGAAAAATGGAAGGGGCATTCTTTAGCCCGAAAGGGAGACGAGTGAATTCGAATTTCCCAGAATCAGATTCTTTGAGTGGGATCTGATGGAAGCCAATTTTGAGATCAACTATAGTAAACCATTTATTTTTGCCAAGGTTGGCAAGAACTTCGTTAATCTCGGGGATCGGGTATCTGTCGGCGACGGTAACAGCGTTTAGCTTACGGTAGTCGATCACCATGCGATATTTTCTTTCCCCAGAGGCATCCATTTTTTTGGGAACGACCCAAACTGGAGAGTTGTAAGGCGATTTAGATTGCCTAATGATGCCATCTTTTAGTAGATCGTTTATCTGTTTTCCGACTTCTCCCTTGAGTGCCATCGGGTATGGGTATGATCTTGAATAAATGGGATCGTTGGTTGTCGTTCGAATTTCTCCTTTTACGGTGGTGGTGTAAGTTAATTTCTTGTCAGGATCAGAAAAGAGATTAGGACAGTCGTTAATTATACCTTTGAGTTTGTCCGACTGTTCTTTGCTCATGTGAGAAGTTCTTAGAGTAATGTTATTAATTAATTGTGAAATATGCTGCTTGAGTGGTATTGATATGTTTAGGTAAATAGTCATATAACTATCTTTTGTATGAATGACCGCGTTTAATTTTCTCAAAGTTTCATTGCCTATTATACCGTCGAACGAGATAAGAGTGGGGAGAATGAAAAATTGAATTTTATCTGTATTACGGCCAAATAATTGTACAAATGAGTGGTGCGTAATTTTTACGCTCCCTCCGACTGATCTAACGTAGAAACGTCTTTCATTCGGGAGAGGGTTCCTGATATGCCGGGGTTGGATGTAGTCTTTATTAGATCCTGTGTCTATTAAGAATTTTAGTGTCTCTCCGCTTCTTGCGATATGTTCGAAGTAAGGAAACGAAGAGGGCCTTAGTCTAAAAAATAGATATCGTCGAGTTGCTCCGGTTCGTCAAGGTCAGGGTAATCTTGTGAGTCAGTGTAATTCATTAATGTCTGATCATAGTTTTGGTCTTCCCGTTCTATCTCACTTTCGTATTCTTCCGGTGTCTGCTCATCTGGGTCGGGCCCATCGGTGTGGTAGACTCTCTGCACTTTGTGTGCCTGATGGATCTGTTGTGAATGTTGGCGCTTCTGTTGAACAGACTGTTGGTTACGAGGTCTGTTCTGGTAATTAACCTTCTGGGATTTGATGGAATAATCGATGTCCATTGGCTTAGGAGGAAGCGGGCGTTGATTTGCCGGTGGTCGTTGCTGTGGATATTGGTGCTTCGGCTGGTACTGGGGTTCCCTGTAAAACTGGGGTGGCTGAGCATTTCGAGGGTTATGGAGTAACTCAGGATGAAATTCGCGCCTCGGTGTGGGAATTGGAGCTGGTCTTGAATGTGAAAAATTGTTCCTTCTAGGGGGAACTGGAGGCGGTGTTTGGTGGAATGTTTTCCGGGTGCTTGATTGTGAATTGTTTGCATGCTGAGCCCGGAAATCGACATTTTGTAATTTTAAGCAAAGATGCAAAGCTTGCGGTAGGTCAGCAGGCTCGCGGATACTGAGTAGCCTAGGCAGGTCGCCTTTCAACCCTCTAACGAAGGTATTAAGTGCTTTGTCCCTGTAACATTGAGTCATATTATTCATGGGTTCTTGACTCATATCCATTGATCCTAACTTATTTAGGATAAGCGACAAGTGGTGGTAGACGGTCTGATAGAATTCAGGAATCGTACTACTACCCTGTACCAAAGTTGTCATTTGGTACTCGAGGGTTCCTAAATCCCTCTTGTCTGCATAGTGTAAGGTAAGACATTTTGACATTTTTTCCCAATTTAGTGGGGTGTTATATGATTCTAGGGCAACGTCTGCGTAGCCCGTAATTTTGTTTCTGATAACCGATAGGATTCCATAATACTTGGGGGTACCTTTCAAGTGTTCATAGATTTTGAGTATCCTATCGACACTCTTTTTCCATGAGTTAAATTCGTGTGGCTGGCCAGAGAATTCTCTGAGGCTTTTCACCACATCAGGTATTTTGTCCATGTCAGACAAATTCCTATCGTTACCCAAGTTTATTGGCTGATCTATGTCGTTGTTAATATCGGACGCGGGGTTCATGATGGAATTGAAAAGTTGCCGTCCCTGTGTTTGAAGGGCTTCGGTCACTAGTTGTGAAATCATCCTAATCATGTCGTCGGTAATTGCATTAGGAGCAGGGGGAGGAACGGAAGCAGGAGGTTGAGGAGCTGCAACGTTATCTGCAGGCAATTCTAGACGAGCTGGTCGTATTAAATTATTAGGGTTTGACATTTTTCAAAAGATATTTGTTTTGTTAAATGAGGGAATCAATATATCACTCGTTCAAGTAATGAGAATGGATGTTTTTTAGCTAGCGTATTTGCTTCCAGAGCAATAATTTAGCAAGAAAAAATTATTTAAATCTATATTTAGAAAGAATATGAATTAACTATTCAGTATTTTTACAATCGTTAAGATAGTGCAAGTATTTTACTTTTATTCAAATAGATAGAATGTGGTTTATGGATAAGTTTTTCATATAAATATTATAAAATATGTACTTTTGTTGTTACTTAAGTTGATTACTATTGACTTACAGTAATATAATAATGAATTCTTGTGGCATTTCTTCTTAACGTTTTTTTGTTTTGAGGGTAGGTTCTGGCTGCTTCTGTTGGTTAGGGCGGCTGTCAGAGGAGTTTCCTGACTCCTTTTTGTTCCTTTGGTTAGTAGAACTACTCGGGGGCCTTTGTTTTCCCTATCACTACACTGTCGTCTTGGTGATCTGGTTATCCACTTTTTTGTTTATTTCACTATTTGTTGGCTTGGTTGTCCACTATTTTTATTCATTTCACTGTCTGGTGGCTTGGTTGTCCACGATTTTTATTTATTTCGTTGTTTGGTGGCTTGGTTGTCCACTATTTTTATTCACAACACTTTCACTGATGGTAAGCTTGGTTATTGCTTGAGTTCACTCGAGGTTTGTGTTAACAGAAATTTTTACAGTGTCACAGAATGCAGCCCCACGTTGGGCGCCAGTTAATTAAAATACCACATAATTTATTAAAAAAAATCCCAAGGCAGAATACCTTGACCTTTATTGCTTCGCGTAAACTTAAAAACTAAACTGACATTATTCGATTTCTTATGCTTATCACCTCATTTTCCCTAACTCAGCTTCTGCTGTTGTTCGCTGTCGTGGGAACGAGTCGATGTGCATCGATTGCACCAGACGCTTGTTCAGCATTTCCGTTCCTCGGGGCTCGCGTGTGCAGGTGTTGTTTGCACCGTCTGTTGGTGTTAAGTTATACACAGTTTTGCTTGCTTTTAATTCATTGTACGTATAAGTTTTATTGTTTACATAAATTACATATTCCATTTCTTGATCAATTTGCATTCTTGGAAAACTTGGAAAACTCCTATTGAAACACATTCAGCCGGTCACCGAAGAAAGACGCTTAATACCTGACCACCAATTTGTGTTCAGAATCAAGCATTCCACAATTGACCAAGCTTACAGAATAACCGATGAAATTGAAAAACCCCTAGAGGAGAAAAATAGCTTTCAACAGGGTTAGGCACGATGGCTTGAAGTATAAGCCAAGACGGATCCTTCCGGAGTATCTACATAAGATATTAGAATCATACCTCAAAAACAGACTTTTTCGTGTTAAACACGGAACCGAATATCCAGAGTTTAAGGAACTCGTCGCAGGAGTTCCGCAAGGAAGTGTCCTTAGCCCCATCTTATTCTTGCTGTACACTCGGGGATACCTCAAATTAAAGGCACCATTGCAGCTACGTTCGCGGGCGATACGGCTATTCTGGTAACGGAAAGCTCAATCGAGTCAGCAACTTTAATACCCCAACGAGCTTTGGATAAAATCTGGACAAAACTTGGCGCGTTCTTCTTCTTCTTCTTCCTTTTTATCAGCGAGGCTATGATCCGAAAACAAGGGATCACAACCCTCCCACTTCACCGCATTTCTACTGATCCGCCTGTGGGGTTCGCCTATTTGACCTCAGAAAATATCGGCAGGCCTGCCGATTTTGGATCACTCGGTTACTGAGCCCAATGAAATGCCGATGTCGTCGCATTTGTCTGATCTAGGCGTTTATAGGCCTGCCTTTCCTACATCGCGATATCTTGAAACGTCCATTGATATTGCCTTTTTAACAGGGTTCAAATGATCTCTTCTTTGAACGTGGCAATACCAACTGAGCCGGTCGCGCTCTATTTTTTGTACGATGGTTTACTTGATGTGAAAGCTTCCACGGATCTTTGAACTTCTTATTCGATCAAGCTTTGTCACTCCTGCTGTCATGCGAAACATCTTCATCTCAGCTGCCGTTAATTTACTCTCATACTTTTTGTACATCGTCCAACATTGTGAACCGTATGTGAGCGCTGGACGTACAACTGCGGTGTAGAGCCTTCCTTTCAACTTAGGGGACATTTTTCTGTCACAGAAGATAGCGGAATTTTCTCGCCACTTCATCCACCCTACGCTTACACGATGATTGATGTCGTCATCACAAGTTGCTTTGCTATTGATCATAGATCCCAGATATTTGAACTTTTCGCACTTGGGAAGCACTGTTCCATTCAAATAAATATCTGGAATAGGCCTGAGTGGATCAGAGAACGGGCAGCGCAAGTACTCTGTCTTTTTTGAACTAATGCGATAGCCATTTCCCTCCAAAACGTCCACCCACACATCAAGTGCTCGTTGCAGTGATGTAGGATCCTCACTTATGATGGCTTCATCGTCAGCAAAGAATAACTGATGTACCTTGGGGTCCATCACTTTACCTTCAAGCAGATAATCAAGGACTATAATAAAGAGAAATGGACTTAAAACGCTTCCCTGGTGCACACCGACTTTGATTGGGAAGTCTTCGGTTACTCCAGCGGTGCATCTTACTCTTGTCTTTGCTCCTTCGTACATTTCCATGATCATCTGTACATAGGTTTCAGGAACCCCTCGATGTCTTAGCGCCACCCATATCAGATCTCGTGGTTGTCTGTCGAATGCCTTTTCAAAGTCAACCAATACAATATGCAAATCCCTTAAGGAATCACGATGTTTTTCCATTATGATCCTTATACTTTGGATTGCATCCGTGGTTGATTTACCCGAGACAAACCTGCACTGATCATCAGATAGCCGTATTATTTTTCGCAGTCGGCCACCTAATACCCGCTCAACGATCTTCATGGTGTGTGACATCAGCTTGATCGAACGGTAGTTATCACATTTTCGCGTATCACCCTTCCCTTTGTATACAGGGAGAAGGTAACTTTCCCTCCATTGATTCGGCATTGGATCACCTCTCACGAATTTGGAGATGAGAATTCTGAGCCATCTGAACCCGACGTCTCCCATCTTTTTCCAGAACTCAGAGGGTATCTCGTCTGGGCCAACCGTTTTTCGTTTTTTGGAGTATTTGACCGCCTCACTAACTTCTTCGACTGTAATGTCGGGTATTTCTTCACAGTTAGGGGTGGCTCTTGGAAAGTATAGCCGGGGAAACTGTTCATTTAAAAGCTCTTCACAATACTGCCGCCACCTCTGCAGAATTTTGTCGTCATCCATAAGAAGCTGGCCATGAGCATTGTTAATGAACTTTGGCGAACGAATCTCCTGAGCATTCCTCCTTCTTTGGGTGGCTATTTTGAAGATAGTGGCGCTCTTGTTCATATTGTGTCTTCGCAGCTCCTGGATAGCCTGGCTTGCATCAGCAACCGGGGAAAATATTTTCTCCAGCTCCCGATACAGGCTCTCCGTACTCTCTGCTTGAAGCTGGGCGCACTTCTTCTTCGCTTTTTTCTTCAAACATCTGTATTCCATTTCGAGGCGAGCTTTTTCGTCACTATTATTAGAGTGGCACTTTGACCAAGCTTTTAAAGCCGCTTTCTTCTCATTTATCACTTTCTTAGCTTAATCACTCCACCACCATGTTTCTTTGGCGTGTTGATGGTGGCCTTTTGAAGCTCCTAGCAGTGATTTGGCCTTCTTTAAGCAAGTTCGCTGTAGGGAATCCCACATATTTTGTACTCAGTACTGCACTCTTCATCCTCAGCTCCGTTGATGGTGTGAGAGATGTAATTTTTCATTACGAAAACAAAAGCCTCGACTTTTTCTTTGTCTAGATTGTACCACTTGATTTTCTCAGAGACTCTTGTTTGTTTGCTTTTCTTCATTGTTTTCATAAAAATTTCTGTTAGCAGGAGACGGTGTTGCCGAGCGATTGCCTCTCCCAGGATCATTTTGCGATCTTTTACCCGAGGCTTCATGAAACTGGCTACCAAATGGTAGTCAATCTGAGTTTCATCTCCACCACTGTAATCACTGTAAGTGATCAGGTGTCGGCTTTGTTTGATGAACATGGTATTTAACACGATAAGACCGTGTGATTTGCACATGCTTAGGATGTCTTCACCAGGAAGGTTCCTGGTGCCATATCCTACTCCTCCATGGCAGTCTTCATAGTCTTCGTTTGATTTCCCGATATGTCCATTCAAATCTCCTCCAACAAACAGAAATTCTTCCTTTGGGATGTTCTTAAGGAGATTGTTTAAATAGCCAAAATGCATCTTTATCTCTCTGATTGCACCCATTGTGGGGAGCATATGCACTGACTATATTCCACACCTCTCCTTGTATTACTAGTTTGAGAGCCATCAAACGGTCGCTGGACTTCGAAATGCTCAAGACGTATCCAAGTAGCTCTGCCGCAAGGATGATACCGATTCCGTTCTTAGCCTTTTCCGTTCCGTAGTAGAACATCTTGTAATCTTTTGTGCTAACGTCCAAGAAACGCGCCCGGTTCCCGGTGTTTTTCCATTTCGTCTCTTGGACACACAAGATGTCCACCCGCCTTCTATTCATCATCTCTTCCAGCGCTGCGGGGGCTCTGCAGTGATATTCTTAACCCGTCCCTGCACGGGTAATTATCGTCTTGACGAGATCAAATCGACGCATGCTAACTTCACTTACAAGAAAATAATCCACCTAACAGTTTTTATTAACTCGGTACAGATACTGCATGCGAACGAAGCTAAATAATTGGGAATGACACTGGACGCGAAACTGAAGTGGAAGCCGCACCTTAAAAAAAAAACGGAACGAGCTTGAAAATCGACTTAGAGAAATGTATTGGCTTATTGGTAGATATTCCAAACAAAGTATATAAAAAACTGCTTCTATATAAGCAAGTGGTTAAACCTATATGGACGTATGGTATACAAGTCTGGGGTTGTACCAAACCAAGCAATATTAATTTTATACAATCATTCCAAAATGAGTTATAAAAGTTCTCTGGTATATTAGCAACAATGAGATCCACAGAGACTTAGTGATAGCCACCTCTAGCTTGGCAGACACCTTGACGTGGTGCGAGAGCTTAAGTTGCAAGGACTCACTTAGCCTTGGGAGCCTAGCTCTCGGATGCTCTGACTGATGAGTAATGAACCAAGATCTGTCCCCCTAATCCAATGTGTAACGCGACCCATGCCTATTGGATGGTTTGCAGCCAGCGGGTGTACCGGCTGTATTATAGCAGAGCGTCTCTGAAACAGTTTTTTCACGGTCCCACCTCTCGCGAGCGTCTGACAAACATCCGAGAGTATTGTTGTCATGAAAAAGCTTCTCAAATCGCCGTTCGGAGTCGGCATTAAAACTGTAGGTCCCTTCCATTCGTGTGAAAAATATAACGCACACAACATGAGTGGTTGCGAGAAGCTAGGCCCTGGCACTTTAAAGAGCTGTTGCGCCAAATATTTGTTTTTTTTTGTCTCTGAAACAGGATCGCCTCAGGGAGTAACCACGATCTTACTGCGCTAATGCGGTGCTCTGGCGCAGCTCACCTTTCTTTCCCGCGCTACTCGTCCCACAAAAAAACAAAAAATAAAAATAAAAAACAGCCTAGATAGAATGCGGGGTGGTACCGCATCTATGCTTGTGGGTCGGAAGGAGCAGAGACTCTGTGCGGCCGACCTGGTTAGTGGAAATCGGCCAGGGACAAGCGGTGAGGGAGGTTTTTGGCGAGTGCAAACAAGCACCAGCCAAACAGCCGCTACGACATCAAGGAAGATGCCTGAGCTGCCAAAAACAGCAGCATGGTTGGAACGTGCCAGAACGGAGGGTGGGAGCCAATCTCTAGCCCCCGACACTTGGGCAAGGTAGCTGTGGTGGCTACTGAGGCAAGGAGTTCGAGCATAGCTCCCACACCTACAGCTCCCCAATCAAATGCCGACCAAGTGAAAGCGAGCTTGCCCGCCGATGCCGCCACCTGGGCAAACGGGAGGCAAGGATGACCCCTTGAGAAAGGGTCTGAGTGGTGCGGGATCTAGTTGGTAGCTGCGATACCTCGAAAGGGGCCTTGCACCTGAGGAGGCCAGGACAAAGACGGAGGAGCATAGGCCATCAGCCAAGAGGGGCAGTAATGCCATAACACCTCCTACATGTAATATGCAGAAAAGGGTGAGGACTGAGGAGAGCGCTAAGAGGCCCCAGGCAGAGCCTTAGAATGCTAGCGCTGTCTCAGCTGGTAGAAGCTATGCTGTGGCTGCTGGGGCAGCTCCGGCTGGTGGAAGACATGCTAAGGCCGCGAAGGCTGAGCAGGTTGCGGTACTTCCTGTGATTTACCCACAAGAAATGCTCGATGCTAAGAACTTCAAAGCACTCGAGAACGCCATCGTGGTGGAAATGATCCTGGGATGAGAGCACAACCTCAAGTTCCAGGGCGTTCATTTTAAGAATGGCATGCTATTGGTCGACTGCGAAACTCCGCAGACCGTGGATTGGCTGAAGACCCTAGCTCACAAACTGAAGGGGTCGAAAAGGGTAGGCCTTACTGCATGCGGCAGTGCGGAAATACCACGTGCCTATTCCATCACCATCTTCCTACCACGCAGCGTGGATCAGGATTACCAAACCTCTTTGGGATTCCTAGAAGCGCAGAATGATTGCTTGAACATCAAGGCATGGAAGGTTCTGTAGGTATGGTCGTAACGAGAGGATTGGGTAGATACTGGCCCTCGGAATTGACCAAGAGTCTTTTGAAGCCATTAAGGCTCAAAACTGCTCTCTGAGCTACCGGTTTGGCAGAGTGTCGGTGGGTGGAATCAAGAGACTGGAGGAGAGCGCAGGGCATAGTACGAGCTCGAAACCAACCTCAGAGGGGACACCACCGGAAGTGAAGCATCTAGTTCCGCTGACGGTCGAAGCACACACTCCGACTGTAGAACAGGACGCTCGGAGCGCAGACGAATTTATGTTCATCTGTGACTCGTTATCTAGAAGACCTAAACAGTACAATAATCTCTCTCTCTCTGGACATTAATCTGGAGGAAGAAGAGATTCTGTTGACGCAGGGTGGGGTAATAGCCCCCGACGAGCACTAGCTCAATGACCTCCACCAGTAAAATAAAGGTCGCCCAGGTAAACATCCATCATGCCATAGCGGCATCAGCCGCAATAGCTAGGATGTTTACCAAACAAAACATGGGCCTTGTAATGATTCAGGAGCCATAGATCTTGAAAGGAGGAGTTAAAGAACTGTCGTGCAAGGATGCAAAGGTAATTTGGGATATAAAACTAAATTTGTTCTACTTTCAGAATTTGCGACGCGAGACTTGGTGCTATTGTAGGTTTCCTTGAACATCGTCGGAGTACACCGCACCATCATCATCGCTTCTGCATACTGTGCTGGGGATGAACCAGCTGTCCCAACAGAACTGCAGCGCTTAGTGGAGCACTGTAATACGCTCCAAATGCCGCTGCTGATTGGATGTGACGCCAATGCTCACAATGTTATATAGGGGAGCACCGACACCAATACCAGGGATGAGTCGTTACTAGAATTCATTCTGTGCTCATCCCTTGATATATATAATGTAGGGAATACCTCAACCTTTGTTACTAGAGTTAGAAAAACAGTTTTTGACCTCACGCTGGGTAGTCCGAGCATCAGCAGATTAGTCAGGAACTGGAGAGGATCAGATCAGCCGTCATTAGATTAGATTAGATTAGAAAATTCCTTTATTGACTTTGCAAGATTACAAAATATATTTACAAATACGAATTTTTAAGCCACGGCAATGCCATCAGCTTGGTTAGCAACTTGGCTTTAAATAATTTAAAAAAATAAAAACTAAAAATTAGAAAACTACATAATGAGATTATAGATATTCAGTTATAATCAGCATTCTATATTTATATAGCACCCTCACAAAGGAATATAGTTGTTTCGAGTTACCTCCGTTCAAAATTTTGATTGTTTCTTCCATTGTCAACGTTCTCTTCCCAAAATAGTTGATTCTTTGCTGGTTAAATATGGGACATACACTTATAAAGTGGAAACAGTCTTCCTTGGATTTAAGGTTACATAGGTAACAGAATTGATCAAAACTCCCATTATATGGACTTCCGTTTAGAGCAATGAGTTCGCATCTTGTTTTGAATTTAAGAGAAATTTCCTTGTAGCTTAGCGAATCTCGGGCAAAATTGCATCATCACCTCCACGCGGTGCCCGCTGGATAGCTATCTGATAGTGAACTAACGATGAGCGTATGCTGAGTCTGACGATATATGTGCAGCTGAAAACTCAGACCTGCATAAGCACATCTGGGTGAACTTCAGCGCGCATATGTCTAACCGGACGAGGCATCTCTTGTTGACCTGATCGGCTGAAATATGCGTATCAGAAGTCTAGCAAGAGGTCCTCAGAAGGAGGACGTGCGGCGGACGAATTCTCTCGATGGAATCAACGGTGACGTCTACAGACCAGCGAATACCTTACTGGAGCTACTTCAACATATTTGGAGCTGAGGTCTGTAAGGATTTTCAATACTATGTCAGGGTATTGAAAAAGAGATGGTGGCGGATGAACCCTTAATGGGCCAACGGCAGCGCTCATATCCCCGAAGTGGGTTACTGACATCGGTGTATCCGGCCTCTTGTCCTAGGGGTACAAAAAAAAGGATCTGGCCCTCCAGGTTGGGGGTTGTGCCGTCGGGTTAACTTCCCTACCATGTAAAAAACCTTTGATTACGAAGCAACCAACAACCTCGGATACGGATGATCTTACTGTTGACGACCCATGCAAACGTAAAAAGGACAACGATCTTCGTGTCTGCACATGGAATGTTAGGTCCCTCTACAAACCACGTGCAGCCGAACAACTTGCGGAGGCCCTAGAGTGTCTCAAAGCAGACATTACCGCCATCCAAGAAGTGCGATGGGATGGGCCGGGCAAAAGGAGTATGAAAAACTGCGACATCTACTACGGCGATTGCTACAGACAAAAAGGACAGCGTCTATTCGGGTGCGGATTTGTCATTGGAGACAGACTTAGGCAAGAAGTCTTGAGTTTCCGGCATGTGAACGAGCGCCTTATGACTATCCGTATCAAGGCTAAATTTGCCAACATTAGCCTAATATGCGTTCACGCCCCTCACGAGGATGACTTCTACCAGCTCTTGGACAAGACGTATGAGCAATGCCCTAGCCACGACGTTAAAATTATCCTAGGCGACTTTAACGCAAAGCTAGGAAGAGAGGACGTCTTTAGTAGCGTGGTCGGAAAGCACAGCCTGCACGACAACACTTCCGGCAACGGACTCAGGCTAATCGACTTTGCGGCGGGGCGAAACTTTGTTGTAGCTAGTACGCGGTTCCCACGTCTCGATATTCACAAAGGAACATGGCTCTCCTTTGATCGAAAAATCGTCAACCAAATCGATCACATTGCGATCGACGCAAGGCACTCTTCCAGTATTCTGGGTGTCCGGACTTTCCGAGGAGCCAACGTGGACTCGGATCACTACCTAGTTGTAGCCAAGGTACGGATGCGGATATCCACAACGGAGCGAAATCAACGAAATGCTGTGAGGAAATTTGACGTCGAAAAGCTACAATCGCAAGAGACCGCCAGAACCTTTGCCGATCGTGTTTCTTCTAATCTCAATCTTAGTCCTATGCCGCCAGCAGCAAATGCGGAAGACCAGTGGCAGCGTTGCCAACAAGCCATCAGAGATGCCGCCTCTGATGTACTGGGTTTCTCTCGCCCATCACAACGAAACCCCTGGTTTGATGAGGAATGTCGGCAAGCACATGCAGCAAAACAAGAGGCGTACAAAGCGGCGCTGCATAGAAGGACTAGAGCTGCTTACGAGCTCTACGTGCGCAGGAGAAAAGAGGAACATCGACTTCTCAGAAAGAAGAAAAAAGAGCATGAGAAGCGCTCGATCGAGGAGATTGAGAGACTTTATTGCAGGAATAATGTTCGAAAATTTTACCAAAGGGTAAAAAGAACATGCCAGGGTTTCAAAGCCAGAACAGAAGCCTGCAGGGACGAAAATGGCAACATAGTAGTAGAATCGCAGTCGGTGCTGAGGATATGGAAGGAACACTTCTGCAGACTGTTAAACGGCGATAATGATCAATATTCCGCTGTCAGGCAGAATGAGCCATTCAACAGTGACGATGGCAGTCAAAATTCCCGTCAACCCGATCATAATGAAGTGAGGATAGCGATATCTAAACTCAAATCCAACAAAGCTGCTGGAGCCGACGGCCTTGCCGCTGAACTTTTCAAGGCAGGAGGAGATGAGTTGGTAAGGAGCATGCACCAGCTCATCCGTAAAATCTGGTCGGACGAAAGTATGCCCGATGAATGGAACCTCAGCATCGTTTGCCCGATCCTGAAGAAAGGAGACCCTCTGAACTGCGCCAACTACAGAGGTATAAGTCTCCTAAATATCGCATATAAGATCCTGTCTGCCGTACTATGTGAACGCCTAAAACCGATCGTCGACAACCTGATAGGTCCTTATCAGTGCGGTTTCAGGCCTGGAAAGTCCACCATTGACCAAATATTCACACTACGGCAGATCTTGGAAAAAACCCATGAATATAAAATCGATACGCACCACCTTTTCATCGATTTCAAAGTTGCCTATGATAGCGTGTATAGAGACGAGTTATACAGAGCCATGTCTAGTCTTGGCATCCCTGCCAAGCTCGTCCGTTTGTGCAGAATGACGATGGAGAACTCTCGCTGCTCCATCAAAGTCGGTAGGAACATCACCGAACCGTTCGATGTCAGGAAAGGTCTTAGACAAGGCGACGCGCTATCATGCGATCTCTTTAACATAGTACTTGAGAGAATTGTACGAAACTCACAAGCCAACCCCGGAGGTACAATCTTCTTCAAGTCTGTACAACTACTCGCTTATGCCGATGACATTGACATAATCGGAAGAACTCAGCGGGCCGTCAATGGGGCATTTACGAGTATTGAGATCGAGGCAGCAAAGATGGGTCTAGCGGTCAATGAAAGCAAAACAAAATATATGCTGTCTACAAAAAAGGACACCCAACATCGGCGTCTTGGGCAGAACGCCACAATAGACAGATACAATTTTGAGGTAGTAAAGGATTTTGTCTACCTAGGCTCTATGGTCGGCTCCGCAAATGACATGAGTGGAGAGATCACACGGAGAATTACTCTTGCCAATCGTTGTTTCTATGGGCTAAAACGGCAATTGAGTAGCAAAGCCCTATCTCGAACTACTAAGGTAACTCTTTATAAGATATTAATCATCCCAGTCCTGCTGTATGGCGCAGAGGCATGGGCTTTGAAAAAACCATATGAGGATGCCCTTGGTTATTTCGAGAGAAAAATTTCTTCGAGCGATCTTTGGTCCCGTCTGCATAGACGGTGAGTGGAGGAGAAGGTACAATGCCGAACTATACGGCCTGTACAAGGACATCGACTTAGCCAGAAGAGTTCACATACAGCGACTAAGATGGCTGGGTCATTTAGAGCGGATGGAGTCCAACCTTCCCGCTAAGAAAGTCTTCGAATCCAACCCGGACGGACGGCGCAGTAGAGGACGACCTCGTGGTAGGTGGCGCAAACAAGTGGAGGGGGACCTCAACCAACTTGGCGTGCGCAACTGGAGGCAGCTGGCTCGTAACCGTGCTGGTTGGAGAGGTTTGTTGGTTGAGGCCCAGGTCCACCCCGGACTGTAGCGCCATCTAAGTAAGTAAGTTAGCGAATCTCGGAAGTAGTTATCTCCCAACAGATTGAACTTTAATTGCGAATACAATATTCTGCTCTCCGATTGACGGGCCTTTGCTATCAGCAGAGTTCTATCGGAATTCTCTTTTTCTTCGATTATTTGAAACAGTTGCTCTTTTAAAAGATCCAAACTTCCTGGGACTATATTTAGTGCCACCCTAAACTGATTCCCAAAACTACGCCCTTTTGCCATTCACCAGTCCATGTTCCTAATTTCATATAGAAGCATCTTCTTAGTAAGACGTGTATCAGGGTAAGCAAGCGCTTTGATGATATAGTCGGCTTGTAATTTAAGCGTGCCAGTGAATAATTTTGTAAGCCCGTTTCTTAATACAACGAATAGTTCGGTGTTATTACAGGTAGATTAAACATCTTCTTCAAGAAATTCCTGTGAAACTTTTCAATTTCTTCAAATTCATCTACATCCCAGACTTGGGCAGCGTAACATAGTGTTGATTTCACAACGGCGTCGAAAATTTTGTACTTTGTTGAGAGAATGATACGCTCGTTCGAAAATATTTTTTTCCAAGATAGGTTCATCAAGCTTTGGCAGGAATCGGCTTTCGCAGAAAGATGTTTTTTTTTAAATCCAGGGTAGAGTTCAACTCTACTCCCAGATAAGTATGCTTATTCGTCACTTCCAGCCAACTTCCATTGAAATGCCACTTATACCTTACATAACTGCGAGCGTTTGGTGAGAAAGTCATTATTTTAGACTTATCTGTGTTGATAATTAATCCCCATTGATCATTAGTTGTAGTGTTTCTGGTGATTCTGACAAAAGTACTAAATCGTCCGCATACAGCAACACATTCACGACGACGTCAGCTATTCTGATCCCACCAGGCAGCTCAGCTACGATGTCATTGATGAAGAGTGCGAACAGTAGTGCACTGAGAACACATCCTTGCTTGACACCTATGTCCGTTTCAAACTAATCCGAAAGAGTTAAGCCATCCCAAACCGCTGCTCTGGAGTCGGAATACATTTCTTTAATCATGCGGAGAAACTTATGGGAGAGTCCCAATTGTGAAAGCTTGCATAACAATGCACTTCTATTTACCAGGTCAAAGGCGGCTTTGAAGTCAACAAAAAATGTGTATACTTTTTTATTTCTGGCTTGAAACGCTTTAACTATCGACGTAAGGGAAAAAATATGATCAACTGTTGAATAATTTTTTCTAAATCCCGCTTGTAGGTCGGAAATAATATTATTCTCATTAACCCACTTTTCAAGTCTGCTCACAAGTACTCCGCAAAATATTTTGGCTATAACATTCATGAATGATATTTCCCGATAATTTTCTACTTTGTCCAACGCGCCTTTTTTGTGAATGGGAAGTATAATAGATTTTCTAAAAGATGTAGGAATAACAGAGGAGGAGAGGATTTTATTATTGAATGTCTTCAATTGATAGATAAGCGTTGCAGGTGCATTTTTAAAAAATTCATAAGATATCCCACCTTCACCAGGAGCTTTTTCATGTTTCGCTTTTAAAATAACTGCATCTATTTCTAAAGAAGTGATTTCAGAATCCAATGTATTGTTTAAGATAAGGGGCATAAGTAAATGAAAGATTAGACTTGTTCATTAAAAGATTTTTGAAGTGGTCAGCTAGAACCTTAGCGGAAACTCCTGCGCCAATTACAAAGTTAGAGCCGTTTATTTCTTTTGCCAATTTCCAGAACTCCTTCGAACTTTTAGTAAGACCCAGTTGATAAGCTTGATTGTACTCGAAATTATTCTTTTTGGTACGACAAATGCTCTTGAATTGATTATTGGGGTCCATGTACCAATGTTTTAAATCTAAACTATCGAAGTTTCGCCACGCACTCAAAAGAGCATACACTCACGGTCAAACCACTACTGCTTAGAAGACTTATAGTTTGGTAATAAATATCATATTTGCAGATGACTTCCTAATACAAGAAACTTATTGAGTTGAAAGTGCCTCCACTGTCTCCATATTTGCATTAAACCGTAACAGAAAGCATCCAAAGTTTGTTGGTAAGTGATCGTGTTTTCCTTTCTCCATTTTAATTTCGGAAGTAGGTTGAGATTTCTTTGGTGGGTTATATTTTTACTAACCCATTCAATTATTGGCAGATGGTCCGAAAATGTTTTACATTGAACTTAAAATTTTTTTATTAGAGTTATCCAATCATTGTTCACAGCGAAATAGTCGATAACAGATTTACCTTGACCCCCAACGAATGTGTAGTGTCCTTAAGCATCACCTGCAGTAGAGCCGTTTAGAACAAAGATATCGTAAAGCTGGAACATTTCGAGTAACTGGGTTCCGTTATGGTTACACACTTTATCTTTCGAGGATCTGCTGGTAGGGGTAATGCGGCAATTGCTTACTTGCATAGAGAGAGATGGTTGTTTGCATAGTACTGATCCTAGCGTTAAAGTCACCGATTACCAACACGATCTTATTTGATAGAAACGACAGTGTGCTGTTAAGTCTATCCAAATCTTCATTCCAATTTGTTACAGTTTATGTAGAATGGTACTGTATACAAATTATTTTGAACTAGGTTTCTAATAATAATAGTTTCATGATATTCAACGAAATCGTAGATATTTAATAAAGATGTCCTGATTCAAAGAGGCTTCCACCACTTGCGCTACCTTTTTCCGATGTTCTTATTGCTGAATGCCAGATAAGCTTAAATCCATTAAAATATTTACTATATTTGCTGAAATTCTCTTTAGTAACATAAGTTTCAAATAAAAAAAATATTTAGAAAGTTTTTAAATAATTGAAAAAATCTACCAACAAAAGTTTATTACTCAACCCTGCTACGTTATATGCTATAATACTATTAAAAAAACTATTTGAGCTGACGGCATTTACAAGTCGTCATTATCTGACCATAGAATTATTGTGTTTGAGTTAGAAAGTGCATGTATCATAAGAAATCCAGTCAGGAACCCAAGGAAAACGAATTGGGAGGTCTCAAAGAAACCCTAGACAGTAATCTGGAGCATATTGATCAGAGGAGGGCTCCAGCACACTATCTAGAGTTAGAAAACGCAGTAGAGGGAATGAGTACCGCAATTAGAAACGTGTTTGAATCGAGCTGTCCCATAAGCAATAGAAAGGGTGGGAAAGATGTGCCATGGTGGAGCAGCAACCTAACAAAGTTACGTTCTGATACACGCAAGTTGTTTAAGAGAGCAAAGCGTAATGGAGATTGGCAAAGCTACAGGGCGGCACTTACAAATTACAACAAAGAGCTAAGAAGGCCGAAAAAAGAAAGCTTCAGGAAGTTCTGTGATACAATAAATAGCACTCCTGCTGCAGCCAGGTTACATAAAGCCCTTGCAAAATCGGGGGGAATGCCAACATCCCTTAAAAAACCAGATGACAGCTATACTGAAGAAGAGGAACAAAGAGCATTACTGCTCTTAGAAACCCACTTCCCCGGAAGTTCGCAGAACACCTGTATCGGGAACATGACCAACACGTCCAGACCTCGGAAGGAATATTGAGAGATTGCAGGGGCTATCTGTTCCAGAGGGAGAATCAAGTGGTCAATTAGCTCTTTCCAGCCCTTCAAGTCACCAGGTGTGGATAGTATTATACCAGCCCTATTGCAAAGGGGGCAAGAAAAACTACTACCACACCTGGTCAGAATAACAAAAAGTAGTCTTGCATTGGGATATATTCCAAACCAGTGGAGATGGGCGAAAGTAGTGTTTATACCAAAATTGGGGAAGAAGGACCCAACACAGCCAAGTCATACAGACCGATCAGCCTAACATCGTTCTCCAAACAATGGATAAAGCTGTGGATAACCACTTAAGAGAGGACGTACTTAATATATTCCCACTGCATTATCGTCAGCATGCATACAGAGCGGGCAGATCCACTGAGACTGCTCTTTATCAGCTGACGGAAACCATCCAAAGAGTTCTTGAAACAAGAGAGATAGTAATCTGCGCCTTCCTAGACATCGAAGGTGTATTTGATAACACTTCGCATGAAGCTATTAATCGAGCCCTTGACAGAAAGGGAGTTAGCAGAACAGTATCTAAGTGGATGTATGAGTTGCTGAGAACAAGATCAGCAGAAACTCAGATATCACGCAGGATTATCAAAGGTCAACACAACATGAGAATGCCCACAAGGAGGAGTGTTATCTCCCCTAATGTGGAGTCTTGTTGTGGATGAGCTTCTTGAAAAGTTAACAAACCTTGGAATTAATTGTCAAGCCTACGCTGATGACATTATACTGATTGCCAGGGGGAAATTTGAGGAAAGCCTGTGTGATATTATACAAAGGGGCCTAATAGTAACTCAAAATGGTGCACCAGGGCTGGGCTCAATATAAACCCGGCTAAAACCTGTAATAGGACTGTGGGAAGGTTTTGGGAGTTAGGATTTGAAAAAGGACAGGAAACGAGGATATGGATGGGACTTAAGGATGGGATGGGACGGAAAAGGAAAAGAGTGTCGGTTACGAGGGACGTGGCATGCTTGCTGTATGCTCAGCTTAGCTCGCCGGAAATGGCGGGGTTCTTGCCCCCGTAGCACGACTAAACCTACTACAAAAAAACATATATCATGCCAATTTCTACTTACTTGTTGTTTTCATCGTATACCGGACGGACGTTCACCACACTGAGGGCGCTGCAGATGGTGTGGCAGCGTTGGCCTTTGCCCTCCCGACCATGAAATCCGGCGGCCATTAAGATTGGACTTCCCAAGGACTAATGCTGCTGCCAGGTCACTCCACCATCGCTGAAGGGGCTTTAGCTACCCTACTACACCCCCTGAAAATTTCACTTTAAACAGCCATCAAGCTCATAGCGGCTTGATGGAAATGGAAACACACACTTTTCATGATACAAGGTATTCACAATTTATTTATATTTTCTTTTCTTTTTTTTTTTTAATCTTCATTAAGTTGGTTCGTGTCTGGGCTTAGCACAGTCTAAACTGGTCTAAATAGCAGTGACAGATGATGCTGTCAAAAACAAACAAACAAATAAACAGAAATTTAATTTTGGGGTAAGTAGGATTTTTATTTTCTTATTTTTCTTTATTTATCGCTAATTCTCTCTTTTTTCTTTTTTATGTGATTCACTCTGAGGAATTCGGCTACCCATTAATTTCACCTCGCAACCTGTTTGGCTTCGGAAGCACTGGCCCACGAACTCGGCAGTCTACGGGGATCCTCTTGGCTTTCGCAGGTCGACGGGGAGGAGTACGCACCTCATCATCCAGGCTAAGATAGTCAGGAACTGCAGGCATTATCATGCCCAACGATTCGCGTTCCCAGGACAATCGGTTCCACGCACCGGAACAGCTCTAACAACTCGAGCAAGGGTTGTTGACCTCAGCTATACAGCTGCTACGACAACAACAACAAACAAGGAAACCAACTATTGTGAGTGGTCATGGATTTACTTGCTTTCTATAAATTACTAACGTATTTTCCTTCCAGAGTAGCTGTAACAAATCTCCGAGCTTGGAAGGACACCTAGATGACAAGGGTGGAGACATCAGATACCTGGAGCATAAACGTGGGGAAGAATCCCACTATATGAAGCCGGGCACTAAGCAGGTAAAAAAAGTATTTTTTGTAAATGCCAAATGTGTACATACCTACGCTAACTTAACCTGTTTTATGCAGTGAAATTCCTGTTTGGATAGATAATTTGTTCTTATGTATACATGCATTTATGTCACCAAATGTGTTTATTTACATTATGTAATTTTTTTATGTTTTTCCCTGACTGCAGGTAATGGACTCGATGCGGATACAACGAGGCTTTGGCAGTAGCAGATAGGGTGTGGGAGCAGAGAAGCTGACTCCATAATTTAATTGTCGGTGAGTGAGACGCCCCTTTACTTTGCAGGTTTAAATGTAGCTATGTATGTATACAACTCTAAATGCATGATTGGAGATACATAACAAATACTTAGGTATAAATATATATAATTGTATTAGGAGACTATTACTAGGTATAAATAAATAAATAAATAACAGATATATCACAGATGGTCATGTAGGTACAGATATAATAAATAAATAAATAATGCTATATATTAAAGTCAACAAATAAGTCTATAATAAATAAATAAATAATTCTATAAATAAATAAATCTATAATAAATAAAGCTATAAATAAATAAATAAATCTATAATTAAATAAATAAATATATCTACGAATAAATAAATAAATAAATAAGTCTATAATCAATACATAAATCTAATAAATAAATAAATCTATAAATAAATGAATAAATATAACTATATAATCAATAAATATGTACACAATGCACACACATAAATAAATACAAATACCATGTAAATAAATCTATAAATGAACAAACATAATAAATACATAAATAGGACCATGTGAACATAGAGAAATAAGTATATTTATACTAACTTATTGTATATATAAATTCGGTTTTAAATAAATCTAACAGATACTTATTTGGAAACACACATGCTGCTTATTGTTTTATGTCCTTTGCATGGAAGATCCCTATTTTCTTTCCAGCCAAATTTTCCAGTTCGTACATGTTATTTCCGATCGGTTTCACAATTCGGCATTTGACGTATTTCGGACAAAGTTTTGACGCGAGGTATTTAGAGGTGTCGCTTAGGACAAAGTTTCTTCTAAATACCTCTTGTCCGGGTAGAAAACGTACCTTACGCGTTCGTACGTTGTAGTTCCGTGCACTTGTCTCATTCGCCTTGCGTATGTTTTCTTTTAGTTTTTTACGTACGCACTGCAATCAGTTTTCTCGGGAGAGAGTCAATAGTTCGCTGTCGTCTGCCGCATTCAATTTCTTGGCCAGCTCATAGCAACTACCGTGTGTCATCATATTTGTGCCGAACAAGGCAAAATATGGCGACACACCAGTGGAAGCATGGACTGAACTCCTCAATGCACACGCGATATCGTCGAGGTGGATGTCCCAGTCGCGTTGGTCATCCTTAAGATAGGAGCGTATCGCAGCTAACAGCGTTCTATTAACTCTCTCCGAAGCGTTGGATTGCGGGGAATAGTTAGTCGTTTTTAAGTGACGTATTCCGTACTTCAGTAATACCGCCTGAAAGTCTTTTGCCAGAAATTGCTTTCCATTGTCGGAGTGGATTATTTCTGGCACTCCGAACATTTTGAATACGTCACTCAGTAGGAACTTAACGACACTACTGGTATTAGCGTTTTTTAACGGTTTAAACAAGACAAATTTGGAGAGGTGATCAAGCACAACAAAAACATACGAATTGCCGGATTTTGACCTTGGGTACGGGCCCAAGAAGTCTACATATAGTTTTTGGAACGAACGATCGGTACAAAAACTGGTACTTATAGGTGGACGAGAAACTTGGTTGGACGATTTACACTGTTTACATATTGCACACTTTGAGATAAACTGCCGGATTTGAACCGTCATATTTGGCCAGTAGAAATACTGCCTAATCCTCTGTAGGGTCTTCGCTATTCCACCATGGGCTGCCTGAGGAGGTACATGCGCTCGCGAGATAAGGTCCTCGGTTAAGGCTGAAGGTACCCATAGTCGCCATGCATGCTCATGCAAGGGCTCATCTCCAGCATGTGGTAGGAAGCGCTTATATACAAAGTTGTCTATTATTTTAAGATCCGGCAGCTCTTTTTGGTGGTCCTGAATAGTGGCAGTTAGACCTTTATATTCCTCTGACTGAAACTCTTCGGAGTTTAGGTCAATCAGGGGTGCAACATCTTCCATTTCGAGACTATCGACGAAAACACGAGAAAGAGTGTCTGGTACTACGTTCAATGAGCCTTTACGAAGGTAAAGGCTTGTAACTTCAAGCTCCACCGCGCCAGTCTCCCACTGAGGTCCTTCAGGGTCATCAGCCAACGTAGGCTGGAGTGGTCGGTGATGATCGTGAAGTCCATACCTTCGACATATGGTCTAAATTTCTGGACTGCCATGACAGCAGCCAGACACTCTTTTTCCGTAACACTATAGTTCCTTTGACTAGAGTTCAATTTCTGGGAGAAGTACGATAGTGGTGACTCTTCGTTATTATCGTTCTTCTGGAAGAGCACAGCACCTATTCCGGACTCAGAGGCATCACATTGGATGTAGAAGCGCCTCGAAAAGTCCGGATGCGTAAGCACGGGGGCGGATGTTAGTGCCTCTTTTAGCTTTTCGAATGCTGCAATTGCTTCATCAGTCATGCTAAACTTATCATGCTTTTTCTTCAGCGTGTCCGTGATGGGGGCAGTCAAGCTCGAGAAATCCTTAATAAATCTCCTATACCACCCTGCAAGACCAAGCAGCCTGCGAACCTGCCTCGGGTTTTTTGGCACAGGGAAGTCTACTATGGCTTCCACCTTAGCAGGATCAGTCTTTAGCATCCCACCACCAACTATGAACCCCAGGTACTTCAATTCCTTGAAGCAGAATTTGGATTTGTTCAAGTTGATGGTGAGATTCGCTTTACGCAAGCAATCAGCGACTTCTTCAAGCAGGGTCACATGGGTTTGGAAGTCCGGCGCTATGATGAGCAGGTCATCTAAATACACGAAGACCCGGTCCTTTAACCGCGATGGGATAACCTTGTCCATTAAACGGCAGATCCTTTGGGCTGCATTACACAACCCGAAGGGCATGACCGTAAACTGGTACAAGGGTCTCCCCGGTACAGTGAATGCAGTCTTCTCTCTACTCTGCTTCTCCAGCGGTATTTGCCAAAATGCGTCCTTAAGATCTACACTACTGATATAGTAGGTATCTTGAAGCCGACTGAGAAGCCCGTCGATATGGGGGAGAGGATAAGCGTCCTTTTTGGTCACGGCGTTTACTTTACGTGAATCCACCAAAGTCGATTTTTGCCTGGTTTCCGTATAAGGACCACAGGTGAACACCAAGGACTCTCACTCTCCTCGATAACGCCTAGGCTAATCATTCGGTCGATCTCTTCATACAAGAGGGCTTGTATCGCTGGGGAAACAGGGAAGTGACGTTGCTTCACAGGGGCCGCATCTCCTGTATCGATGACATGCTCCTCCAACGCCGTCCTGCCAAGCCCTTGCTGGGTATAGCAAACGAATCCACGCTTGACTGCCTCCAACCTGGACTGCTGTTCGAAATTAAGCTGATGAGTAACGCTATTTGCAGCATCCGAGATTGCTAATGTACTTACGACATTCGGTGCAATCTGAAAAGCTCTCCAGAAGTCTACTCCCAGGTAAAGTTCTTGGTCAAGGTTAGGAACTAAGTAAAACTTAATCATTTTTTGATTGCCGTGGTAAGTCACAGGGACTTGGATTTTACCAATTATGGATTGGCTCTTACCATCGGCAGTTTTTACATCGGAGTGAAACGGAAGGATACTCAGTGCCAACGACTTAACGAATTCTAAACAATTTTTACCCAAGATACTTACACTGGCCCCGCTGTCTAACAGACCAAGGACCTCTTTATCTGCTATTTTCACTTTGGCATAAGGTCTTGGGTCAGTGCCAGTATCTATGACGGTAGAAGCTATGCTTTTTCTTGTTTCTTTTCTAATTTTGTATCTTTTTCTCACACCTAGAATCCTTTTGGATACGGCTTTATAGCTCCCGTTAAAAATCCTGTCACGAGCTAAGTAATAATTTTTAATTCTAACATGTAAAGGTATTATGTCTATCTTATTTTTCTTATTTTCTAAATCTATTTGACTATCCCTAACTAATAATCGAATTTTGCCATCATCCTTAAGTGAATGATGACAATTTTCTGGTTTTCCCGTTTGTGACCCGACCTCCTTTCTTGTTATTGTTGCGGGGTCTGAGTCGAACGCGACTCCCCCGTGGCGATCGCGTTCGTCTTCCGGTTTTCCGGGTTACACCGGCGACATTTCGGAGTTATAACTCCCTCCTGACCACTTTTATAGCAGAAAATGTTCCTCATGGACGATGGACAATCCATGAAGGAGTGGCCCTCAACTCTGCAGTTCCAGCAAATGAATGATTTTATGTCCGGAGGCTTTCGAGGGACTGTGGGCCGTGTTCCGGAATACTGGAGAGCACCCAGCCTTTCCTCCTGCGGGTACATAGAGTCCTCACCGTACTCTATCTCATTGACCGTATACTTCGCAGGTGGTCGATGGGGTTTGGAAAACTCTCTGTTCGGAAAGGCACTCTCCGCGTCTCTGCAGGCGTACCTCAACTGGTCCAAGGTGTATGTCGCCATGGGATATACCAGCTTTCCGATTTTCTCGGTCAGATTTCGCTTCAGAATTCTCACCAGCTCCGCTTCAGGAATCTGCACCTTGAGCTGAGATCTTAACTTCGAGATGGCAGCGAAAAAGTCATCGCTACTCTCCCAGATGCCTTGCCTACGGTCCATGATATCGCGCATAATCTCAAAGTCGGATTTTGAGTTCCGGAATTGGCTCATTAATGCGTCCCGTAGCATTGGCCAATCCGGGCGATAACTTGTGCGCTGGAACTGCCAATACCATTCGTAGGCTGCACCTGAGAGAAGTAGATGGAAATCTCTTAGGATCTCAGCCCAAGAGCAGTCGTATTGGCTCTGAAGCGTTTCGAGGCGGAATATGAAATCCTCCACGGTAAGTAACTCTGGTTTTCCTTCAAAATTTATACCCCATTTGTCTATTTTTATAGGTCCGCGAATTCCCGAATGGAAACTGGCATTTGAAGAATGCGGCTGAGGGCTGTGGTACATACCGGGAGGATGCCACATCTGCTGGTGAGATGCCTGATCGTATGGATGTACCTGTGGCCGGTTAGGTATCTGACACTGAGGATGAACATTTGGCTGGTACATCCCATGTCGAGTGTTGGGGTAATTTGGCCTTGGGTGTTGGTTGCCATTTGGCACATACGTCTTGGCTGCAGGATCCAGCTGAGTACCAACATGAGGGACGGATTGCTGAAACGGAGCCTGCTTTCGGACATTGTTGGAACTTTTCGATGGCTTAGGGATGCGTTCTTCTAATGGAGGAGTCGGGTAAGTAATTAAATTTATCTCCTTCATGAAATCTAGGAAATTGTTTCTGATTTCTGATCTGATGTTCTCCGAAATATCTTCCCTAACAGATTCTTGATAAGACGTAAAAGCGTTTGTCACTGCCAGGTTGATGTACGCCTTCATACTTGGTGGTATCAAATCCTGCTCGGGTTTGTTATTGCTACTACCTGGTTTGGAAATATTTTGATTTTTGTTTTCCATATGGTCCACGATGGTACGGACACTATCGTTTTGGGCTGCGATGGAAGCTGCACCAAGCTGACTAACACTGCTAAAAGATGGGGCATGTAAGGAATCATTGGAGCTAGTGGAGCGGCTAACAGACAACGGAACACCGGAGGTATTGGGAAGCTCGTACGACGTTGCGGTTGGTTCAACAGGCCTTTTCTTTTGAGGAGGAGTATGACCGACTAAAGACATTTTGCTAGAATTTTTCGCAAACTGTTTAGAAAGGGAGCGAGTGAGTACCCTGTTTTCTAATATTTCGTTTTTTTCTTCTCTAATTTTCTGACTTATTCTATCTTTTTCAGCCCCCGACATACTACAGGCAGAAAAAGGAATAGGAACAAGAAGCCCACGATTAGGATATATAATATATTATGTATATATTGAATGTAAGGGGGGTATAATAATATATGTATTTATGTATATGCAATTTGGATGTTTGAATATGTATGTAGTTTGTAGGTTGTACAATAAATAAATATGAACAAAAAAAAAACAAAATGTAATAAATAAGTAATAATATATATGTAATAAACAAAAAAAGATAATAAATAAATAAATAATGTACAAAAAAAAACGATTAAATTAAGAAAAAAAAACAAAATGTAATAAATAAATAAATAATATAAGAAAATATAATAGAAAAACGAGGAATGTACAAAAAAAACAAAAAGTAATAAATAAATAAATAGATAATTTATTGAACAAAACGAATAAATGAAAAAAGGAGAAAAAAAAAATAATATGTAATAAGAATAAGGATATAAATATGTACAAGTTATAAGTATTCAGTGTATATATAAGAAAAGAAAAAGATTTTTGTGTATGAAAATGTATTTATTTGCACATAAGGCGAACATGTAATAAATTGTGAACAATTTGAACTAAGTTTATTTGTTTGTGTTTATAAATTTCATAGACATTTGGGGGGTGTTTCAGGTCACTGTCTTCAGCGGCTTTGTTGTTGGCGTAAGCACGATGGAACGACCTTCCAGCAGCATCCGGTTTGTATCTGTAGACTGCAGACGGACGATTTTAAACATCCCTCGGTGTGGTGAAATTAGCTATAACTAAAAGTACAAGGACACACAAACATATAGAAGAAAGCTAAAACTAAATGATGGAGTAGTGCAATATAGATGAACTACTCCATGTTAACTAAAGACAAGACAAAGGGGAAGAAAAGTGAAACTAGGATAGAAAAGTAAAAAAGTTAAGAAAGGATAAAGGGAAGACGAACTTAACAGATTTTCAATTGTTTTCGTTGCCAACATCGAAGATTCTCGTCGCAATTCACCACGGCATGTTAAAGAACTATCCGGGTGAAGACTTACGAGACTTCAATGTTGGCAACAAGAACATAAAGGGTTTTGATTGTTGTCGTTGTCAGCATTGAAACTGTTCGTCGCAAATTACGATGGCATGCCTATGGACTATCCACGTAATGACTTACGAGCTTTTCAATGCTGGCAACAAGAACAATCAAGGACTATTACGACATAAAGTTTCCAATTGCTGTCGCTGTCAATATCGAAGGCACTCGTCGCAATTCACCTCGGCATGTTAATGAACTCTCCGGGTGAAGACTTACGAGGACTTCGATGTTGACAGCAAGAACAATTGTGGACAAACACAACATAGGACAGAGGACAAGGACTAACATACGTTGGGCGCCAATTTGTAATAGGACTGTGGGAAGGTTTTGGGAGTTAGGATTTGAAAAAGGACAGGAAACGAGGATATGGATGGGACTTAAGGATGGGATGGGACGGAAAAGGAAAAGAGTGTCGGCTACGAGGGACGTGGCATGCTTGCTGTATGCTCAGCTTAGCTCGCCGGAAATGGCGGGGTTCTTGCCCCCGTAGCACGACTAAACCTACTACAAAAAAACATATATCATGCCAATTTCTACTTACTTGTTGTTTTCATCGTATACCGGACGGACGTTCACCACACTGAGGGCGCTGCAGATGGTGTGGCAGCGATGGCCTTTGCCCTCCCGACCATGAAATCCGGCGGCCATTAAGATTGGACTTCCCAAGGACTAATGCTGCTGCCAGGTCACTCCACCATCGCTGAAGGGGCTTTAGCTACCCTACTACACCCCCTGAAAATTTCACTTTAAACAGCCATCAAGCTCATAGCGGCTTGATGGAAATGGAAACACACACTTTTCATGATACAAGGTATTCACAATTTATTTATATTTTCTTTTCTTTTTTTTTTTTAATCTTCATTAAGTTGGTTCGTGTCTGGGCTTAGCACAGTCTAAACTGGTCTAAATAGCAGTGACAGATGATGCTGTCAAAAACAAACAAACAAATAAACAGAAATTTAATTTTGGGGTAAGTAGGATTTTTATTTTCTTATTTTTCTTTATTTATCGCTAATTCTCTCTTTTTTCTTTTTTATGTGATTCACTCTGAGGAATTCGGCTACCCATTAATTTCACCTCGCAACCTGTTTGGCTTCGGAAGCACTGGCCCACGAACTCGGCAGTCTACGGGGATCCTCTTGGCTTTCGCAGGTCGACGGGGAGGAGTACGCACCTCATCATCCAGGCTAAGATAGTCAGGAACTGCAGGCATTATCATGCCCAACGATTCGCGTTCCCAGGACAATCGGTTCCACGCACCGGAACAGCTCTAACAACTCGAGTACAACAACTCGAGCAAGGGTTGTTGACCTCAGCTATACAGCTGCTACGACAACAACAACAAACAAGGAAACCAACTATTGTGAGTGGTCATGGATTTACTTGCTTTCTATAAATTACTAACGTATTTTCCTTCCAGGGTAGCTGTAACAAACCACAATAGTACCATTCACGAGAAAGAGAAAATTTGAACTGAAGCCAATCCGACTGTCGGGCACGATGTGTGCTTATTATCTCGCCATTTTCATTTCGTTAACTATCATTTCGTTTTGGTTACAATAGTTTTTATTCACATTGCAAAAGTTCTTTTGTTTTTGTTTTTACTTTGTTTCGCGATCTGTTTTTTACACGATTATATTGCATTCTTGTGATTTTTACTTATCTGTATTTTCTTTAAGTGGTCTATGCTTTACCTAGGCTAAATTGATCTCGTAAAACGGTTATTTCTCGTTTTCTCTCTATGTATACCTATTGTTTTGTAATTAGATATTTTGTTGCGGTTGACTTAGACTTAAAGAAGGCTGTGCGAATAACCGCCCAAATTCCAAAAATTAGCAATCACCAAAAAAAAAAAATCAAATTTGTTTGGCGAATATTCACTTTCATTTGGGCGTTTACGCATTTGTATGTATGTTGGGCTATTCTTCATAGTGATAGATCGCCCAAAATGCCAAAGTGAAAATACATACCATATATCAAAATGTTATGCGAACAATCGCCCGGCATAACCACTCCGGAAAGCGAAGTTTAAATAAATGAATCGCGCAAAGCGCGCAACCTATCCCTTATTGGCCCGCACAAAACTGTCCTCGAATAGACTTAGCTCCAGGCGCCTGCCTGACAGTTGTTGACATACCCTTAGCTGAGCGACGAAGTCGCGTGAGCGGCTAAACCACTCCGGAAAGCGGAGTTTAAATAAATAAATCGCGCGAAGCGCCCCACCTATCCACTGTTGGCCGCACAAAACTGTCCTCGAATAGTAATAGCAAAGTGTTTGGAAAATGAAAACAAAATGATCTGTAGCGAAAGTGATGATAATTCGAACTAATTATAAAAATAACACTGCGTTACAAATTAAAAAAAAAAATAAAATACCCACTTCAATGCTCATGTGGGTGTAGATGTCATGACATGGGGGAGTGTGATTGGGAAGAACGGTGATCCTGATCGTAACGCGAATGGATAGAAGTTGTTGGATTTTTGTTGTGAAAATGGCTTATCCATCATGAACACCATCTTTCCACACAAAGACATTCACAAATACACATGGTACCGTCAGAGTCTTCAGCAGAAATCGCTGATCGATTTCTTTGTGGTACCATCGTGTCTAAAGAGAATGGTTTGTGATGTTTGCGTATTGAGAGGGGCCGAACTGTCAACTGATCATCACTTACTGCTGTGCAAATTGTATCTTAGCGAGAGAGTGCCTCCCCTACCAAAGCGTAAACCAAGGATGGTTACACGCATACGATGGGAGAAGTTACAGGACGATGAGGTACGGGAGACATTTGCGCGGAAAATATCTGAAAGGTTTGAACGAATTCCAACTGTTCCATCAAATGTAGAGGAAGAATGGCAACTGTTTTCAACAGCGGTTATTGCCTCTGCGGGAGATGTTTATGGAGTAAGGCGGCTTGGTGTGGCGGCTGGTGGTGAGAAAAGGACTGCTTGGTTTAAAACGCCCGGAGTTCAAGAAGCCATCAGAGAGAAGAAGAGAGCCTTTAAGGTGTGAATTCACTTGGGAAACTCCGATTCTCCAAATCGGTACACTGAGGCGCGAAGAACTTACAAATTAGCTGTGAAAACAGCGAAAGAACAGTCTTGGAAGGAGTTTGCCGAAAAATTGGAACGTGACCACAGATCTGCAAATAAGATGTTCTGGCAGACCGTCCGCCGACTCAGAGGAAAAAAGTTCAATATCGTTGAAGGAGTCAAATCCAAAGACGGTACACTTCTTTCCAATGAGGAGTATATCTTACGCAGATGGAGCGAGCACTTTTCAGAATTGCTCAATCCCGAACAGGGCACCGAAGATGACAGACTTATAGGCGAGAGTTGGGCGGAAAGTAGTCCTACGGTAGAGGAAGTAACTTTGGCGATCAAAGCGCTAAAGGTTGGCAAATCTGCTGGTATGAATGAGATACGGCCAGAAATGCTCAAGGCTTTAGGTAAAGAGGGAGTGCAATGGGTCTCGCGTGTCATTGAAGTGGCCTTTACAAAAGGGTACAAAAGAGATTGCGCCAACTATAGGGGTATATCTCTTTTAAGTCTCTCTGGAAAAGTGTTCGCTAAGGTGCTAGAAACGCGTTCAGAGCTGTGGTTGAGAACAGTTTGGGGGATGAGCAGTGCGGTTTTCGTCCAGGTCGAAGCACAACTGACCAGTTATTCACTCTCAAAATGGTTCTTGAGAAGGCCTGGGAGTATGCCAAACCTGTCTAAACTTGTTTTGTGGATTTAAAAAAGCATATGATAGGGTTCCTCGAGGCAAACTCTGGAGTGTTTTGCCGGAGTATGGGATTGATGGTTCACTGTTAAGGGCGGTTCAGTCTTTATATAAAGACTGTTGAAGCTGTGTTCGGATAAAGTGGGCGCCGTGGCGTAAGTGATTAGTGTGTCGGATCACTACGCATGAGGTTCCAAGTTCGAATCCCAGAAAACACCAAACAGTTTTTTCACGGTCCCACCTCTCGTGAGCGTCTGACAAACATCCGAGAGTATTGTTGTCACGAAAAAGCTTCTCAAATCGCCGTTCGGATACGGCACTAAACTGTAGGTCCCTTCTATTCGTGTGAAAAATATAACGCACACAACATGAGTGGTTGCGAGAAGCTAGGCCCTGGCACTTTAAAGAGCTGTTGCGCCAAATATTTATTTATTTATGTGTTCGGATGAACGGTGTTAAGTCAATACCTTTCACTGTGGGCGTTGAACTCCGCCAGGGGTGCGTTTTGTCACCTCTCCCCTTCATTGTATATATGGATTGGATGTTGCAGCGCAGCCGTGGCGGGGAATGTTTCGAAGTGGGAGACCTAAGGATTAGTCATCTGCTCTTTGCGGATGATTTGGTCATCCTTGGGTCCTCTCAAACCGAACTTCGGCGCGCATTCGAAAGGTTTGTAGCCGTTTGTGATGATGCTGGAATGAAGATCAACGTGAACAAGTGAGAAGTAATGGTCGTTTCCAAAAAACCCATTCAGTGCATTCTGCATGTTAGTGGAATTCCACTAAAGCAGGTGGATAAGTTTAAGTACTTCGGGGTCTTATTCACGAGTGATGGCCAGAGCAATGCCGAGTTATCCTGTAGAATTGGTCAGGCTGAATCAATTTTGAGAGAGCTTGGCCAATCTGTTATAAGGAAGGCCGAACTTAGTGTTCAAGCTAAGCTATCGGTTTTTAACTCGGTGTATGTTCCAACTCTCACCTATGGTCATGAAATTTGGGTAATGACCGAGAGAATAAGACCGCGGATACAAGCTGACGAAATGAGGTTCCTTTGCGATGTTGCTGGAATAACTCGTAGGGATTGAGTGCGCAACACCAGAGTACGCGAGGCGCTCAATGTTCAGCAGCTACTTCTCCGAACGGAACGATCTATGCTTCAATGATTTGGTCACGTAGTGCGTATGCCCCCAGACCGGCTTCCAAGACGTGCCATGGCGGCTGTGCCATCAGGTAGGCGACCCCGCGGTGGGCCTAGAAATAAATGGTTGGACCAAGTCCGACATCTCTCCTGGAGCCGTCTAGGGTTTCCTCCTGATGAGTTGGAGTCAACGGCGGAGGAGTGAGAAGGATGGAAGAGTCCATCTGAGCATCCTACCCCCGCGACCCTCATGAAAGATTAGCGGGCCGTTTCAAAGTGTATGTATGTATGTATTTATTCATACACACCACTTATTAAGAATACATAAGTACTTTTTGTCTATCACATACTATTTTGTAGGTACGATAGTTAACAATTTTAAGTAAAATAATTAAGGAGTAAAGTACAGTGTACAACGCAGCTCCATTAAATTTTCCAATAACTCGAATAAAACTGCTAAAAAGCTTATTATTTGGACACAGCTAAATACAAAATATATGGTAAAAAGTTTACATTGTTCATTAAACGTTAAAAATACTTAACTTTTTCTCTTATGTTGGGAAATATCTTCTCGTTTTAAAATCCAGCAGTAATCTCCCAACATAGCTACGCCGCAACGACCTTGAAACCGTTTCTCAAGCTTTTTCACATCCTGATGAAATATTTCACCTTGTTTATCACTTACTGCTCCAAGATTTGATGGAAAAAAAGAGAAATGGGAATGGAGGAAAATAACTTTTAACGACATTCGGCAACCCATCTTTTTGTATGCTCTTAACAAATCGTTCACTAAGAGTTCTGCATTCTCGGCTCTATGATTTCCTAAAAAACATTTTATCACGGCTTTTAATGATGTCCATGCGCATAGTTCTTCGTCATTTAGTGTTTAATCAAATTTGTTGTTTTTCATTAATATCTAGGCGTATTTGTGGACCAATAAAAACCCCTTCTTTCCACTTTGTGTCACTTTATTTTGGAAAAATAGATTTTAAATATAAGAATCCTTCGCCATTTTGATCCATCGCTTTCACAAAATTCTTCATTAAACCGAGTTTTATGTGTAGAGGGGGTAAAATGACGTCTTTGGGGTCGATTAAAGGCAAGTATTTTACATTTGACTTCCCACACACAAATTCCGTTCGTTTTGGCCAGTTTTTGATCAAATTGTGCTTATCAGTAGCTCTACTGTCCCACATGCAAAGAAAGCAGCAGTACTTAGTAAGTCCATCTTGCAAACCAAGTTATATAGCTATTACCTTGAGGTGTGCGCTACTTTCCACTAAAAATTTTTGTATTTAATTAAATCGAATAACATCGCTAACTCTTCAGTTTGACTTTTCTTAGGAGGCAAAGGAAGATTCATGTTTTCACTATATGGTATTGGTTTTGATACAGAATCCACAGAATGGTACTCGATATTATGCTTAATTTTCTTTGAAAATCCTCGTATATCAGTCATCCAGAAGTAGAAATCATTAAAATGATTACTAGGTTCGCGCCACACAATGGGTACTCCAAATGGCATAGTAGTTTTGTTTCAATTCATCCACGACATGAGAGTATTTCAGTATTTCAGTATTTTATTAATATTAGTAAACAACATTTATAATAGACTATTACAATCTTTGAATAATAAATATGAATTTTACAATGATTTAAATAAATTTTAACGATCTCTAATTTGTAAATAATGAAAACCGGAAATTGAGTAAAATGTAAGTTAACGAGTATGATGTATAAATGCAATTATTTACCATGGACAAATATTATTCCACCTGCTACGTGCCGAAAGAGTGTGTCATCAAAACGATTCGTATTATAGAGCCGTCTTAAGGTGAGAGGGAGTGAATTCCAGAGGCGTATGGCGTGAATGAAAAATTGTCGTTCACAAACTTGATATGTAACAAGCGGCAAAATTAAACTTAAAGAACGGTTTGATTGTGAGAACCTAAGTTTTTCATATAAGTACTGAGGTTGTTTGCTGGTTATAATTTTGTGTAAATACTTGAGTGTGCTGTAGTCAAGGTACTTGTCGAGTGAACATCCAAGAATTATTTTTGCGTACAACGACACATGGTCATAGCGTTTTAAACCATAGACATAACGTGCAATGTTATTAAATGCGACATTAAGAGTAGCATAACATGATACACAAAACAGTTGCGGAATCCAGTACAGTACGTCCAAAATATAGAAAATACATACTTTTTCAGATATTTTTTTTCCTTGAGACTTGAGAATGTACTTTCCACACACGTAACAAAACTTGTTTGGTGAATTTTTGCACTGACGGCGACTACTTTTTTCAGTATTCATCTTTAAACTATATTATTACACTTTTAATCAGGTAATCTAAAAGAAATAAACCGATCTTCTCAATAGATTATTTAGCGATTACATTTATTAATATGAACATTATGAGGGTAGGAGAACAGGTTATCGGTGTGTACCTTAAAAACAAGGCGTGATAGAAATAAAAGACATCCACTGCTTACATACTATAACTAATAGGAAACTATAATCGCAATTAGTTTTTCGAGTGCCAGAATCATGTCATGTCGGCTATCTGATGATCAGTGCGGGTTTGTCTCGGGTAAATCAATCACAGATGCAATCCAAAGTATAAGGATCATAATGGAAAAACATCGTGATTCCTTAAGGGATTTGCATATTGTATTGGTTGACTTTGAAAAGACATTCGACAGACAACCACGAGATTTGATATTGGTGGCGCTAAGACATCGAGGGGTTCCAGAAACCTATGTACAGATGATCATGGACATGTACGAAGGAGCAAAGACAAGAGTAAGATACACCGCTGGAGTAACCGAAGAGTTCCCAATCAAAGTCGGGGTGCACCAGGGAAACGTCTTAAGTCCTTTGCTCTTTATAACAGTCCTTGATTATCTGCTTGAAGGTAAAGTGATGGACCCCAAGGTACATCAGTTATTCTTTGCTGACGATGGAGCCA
The DNA here is from genome assembly GCA_945910035.1 of Brachypalpus laphriformis. Lineage (NCBI taxonomy): Eukaryota > Metazoa > Arthropoda > Insecta > Diptera > Syrphidae > Brachypalpus > Brachypalpus laphriformis. The sequence continues at coordinate 226,793,161 of OX246753.1, read as the reverse complement.
TCATAAGTGAGGATCCTACATCACTGCAACGAGCACTTGATGTGTAGGTGGACGTTTTGGAGGGAAATGGCAGTCGCATTAGTTCAAAAAAGACAGAGTACTTATGCTGCCCGTTCTCTGATCCACTCAGGCCTATTCCAGACATTTATTTGAATGGAACAGTGCTTCCCAAGTGCGAAAAGTTCAAATATCTGGGATCTATGATCAATAACAAAGCAACTTTTGATGACGACATCAATCATCGTGTAAGCGTAGGGTGGATGAAGTGGCGAGAAAATTCCGCTATCTTCTGTGACAGAAAAATGCCACCTAAGTTGAAGGGAAGGCTCTACACCGCAGTTGTGCGTCCAGCGCTCACATACGGTTCACAATGTTGGACGATGTACAAAAAGTATGAGAGTAAATTAACGGCAGCTGACATGTAGATGCTTCGCATGACAGCAGGAGTGACAAAGCTTGATCGAATAAGAAGTTCGAAGATCCGTGGAAGCTTTCACATCGAGTAAACCATCGTACAAAAAATAGAGTGCGACCGGCTCAGTTGGTATTGCCACGTTCAAAGAAGAGATCATTTGAACCCCGTTAGAAAGGCAATATCAATCTTCTTCTTCTTCTTCCTTTTATCAGCGAGGCTATGATCCGAAAACAAGGGATCACAGCCCTCCCACTTCACTGCATTTCTACTGATCCGCCTGTGGGGTTCGCCTATTTGACCTCAGAAAATATCGGCAGGCCTGCCGATTTTGGATCACTCGGTTACTGAGGCCAATGAAATGCCGATGTCGTCGCATTTGTCTGATCCAGGCGTTTATAGGCCTGCCTTTCCTACATCGCGATGTCTTTGGAACGTGCATAGATATTGCCTTTTTAACAGGGTTCAAATGATCTCTTCTTTGAACGTGGCAATACCAGCTGAGCCGGTCGCGCTCTAATTTGTGTACGATGGTTTCCTTGATGTGAAAGCTTCCACGGATCTTCGAACTTCTTATTCGATCAAGCTTGGTCACTCCTGCTGTCATGCGAAGCATCTTCATCTCAGCTGCCGTTAATTTACTCTCATACTTTTTGTACATCGTCCAACATTGTGAACCGTATGTGAGCGCTGGACGTACAACTGCGGTGTAGAGCCTTCCTTTCAACTTAGGGGACATTTTTCTGTCACAGAAGATAGCGGAATTTTCTCGCCACTTCATCCACCCTACGCTTACACGATGATTGATGTCGTCATCACAAGTTGCTTTGCTATTGATCATAGATCCCAGATATTTGAACTTTTCGCACTTGGGAAGCACTGTTCCATTCAAATAAATGTCTGGAATAGGCCTGAGTGGATCAGAGAACGGGCAGCACAAGTACTCTGTCTTTTTTGAACTAATGCGATACCCATTTCCCTCCAAAACGTCCACCCACACATCAAGTGCTCGTTGCAGGGATGTAGGATCCTCACTTATGATGGCTCCATCGTCAGCAAAGAATAACTGATGTACCTTGGGGTCCATCACTTTACCTTCAAGCAGATAATCAAGGACTGTAATAAAGAGCAAAGGACTTAAAACGCTTCCCTGTTGCACCCCGACTTTGATTGGGAACTCTTCGGTTACTCCAGCGGGACATCTTACTCTTGTCTTTGCTCCTTCGTACATGTCCATGATCATCTGTACATAGGTTTCTGGAACCCCTCGATGTCTTAGCGCCACCCATATCAGATCTCGTGGTTGTCTGTCGAATGCCTTTTCAAAGTCAACCGATACAATATGCAAATCCCTTAAGGAATCACGATGTTTTTCCATTATGATCCTTATACTTTGGATTGCATCTGTGGTTGATTTACCCGAGACAAACCCGCACTGATCATCAGATAGCCGTATTATTTTTCGCAGTCGGCCACCTAATACCCGCTCAACGATCTTCATGGTGTGTGACATCAGCTTGATCGAACGGTAGTTATCACAGTTTCGCGTATCACCCTTCCCTTTGTATACAGGGAGGAGGTAACTTTCCCTCCATTGATTCGGCATTGGATCACCTCTCACGAATTTGGAGATAAGAATTCTGAGCCATCTGAACCCGATGTCTCCCATCTTTTTCCAGAACTCAGAGGGTATTTCGTCTGGCCCAACCGCTTTTCGTTTTTTGGAGTATTTGACCGCCTCACTAAATTCTTCGACTGTAATGTCGGCTATTTCTTCACAGTTAGGGGTGGCTCTTGGAAAGTATAGCCGGGGAAACTGTTCATTTAAAAGCTCTTCACAATACTGTCGCCACCTCTGCAGAATTTTGTCGTCATCCACAAGAAGCTGGCCATGAGCATTGCTAATGAACTTTGGCGAACGAATCTCCTGAGCATTGTTCCTTCTTTGGGCGGCTATTTTGAAGATAGTGGCGCTCTTGTTCATATTGTGTCTTCGCAGCTCCTGGATAGCCTGTTTTGCATCAGCAACCAGGGAAAATATTTTCTCCAGCTCCCGATACAAGCCCTCCGCACTCTCTGCTTGAAGCTGGGCGCACTTCTTCTTCGCTTTTTTCTTGCAGCATCTGTATTCCATTTCGAGGCGAGCTTTTTCGTCATTATTATTAGAGGGGCACTTTGACCAAGCTTTGAAAGCCGCTTTCTTCTCATTTATCACTTTCTTAGCTTCATCACTCCACCACCATGTTTCTTTGGCGTGTTGATGGTGGCCTTTTGAAGCTCCTAGCAGTGATTTGGCCTTATTTAAGCAAGTTCGCTGTAGGGAATCCCACATATTTTGTGCTCTGCACTCTTCATCCTCAGCTCCGTTGATGGTGTGAGAGAGGTAATTTTTCATTACGAAAACAAAAGCTTCGACTTTTTCTTTGTCCAGATTGTACCACTTGATTTTCTCAGAGACCCTTGTTTGTTTGCTTTTCTTCGGTGTTTTCATAAAAATTTCTGTTAGCAGGAGACGGTGTTGCCGAGCGATTGCCTCTCCCAGGATCACTTTCTTCGTTTGATTTCCCGACATGTCCATTCAAATCTCCTCCAACAAATAGAAATTCTTCCTTTGGGATGTTCGTAAGGAGATTGTGGAAATCTAGCCAAAATGCATCTTTATCTCTCTGATTGTACCCATCGTGGGGAGCATATGCACTGACAATATTCCACACCTCTCCTTGTATTACTAATTTGAGAGACATCAAACGGTCGCTGGACTTCGAAATGCTCAAGACGTTACCAAGTAGCTCTGCCGCAAGGATGATACCGATTCCGTTCTTAGACTTTTCCGTTCCGTAGTAGAACATCTTGTAATCTTTTGTCCTAACGTCCAAGAAACGCGCCCGATTCCCGGTGTTTTTCCATTTCGTCTCTTGGACACACAAGATGTCCACCCGCCTTCTATTCATCATCTCTTCCAGCTCGTAACTTCGACCGGTCATGCTTCCAACGCAAAAGTAAATGAAAATTTGAGACAATCGACTTGAAGAGAATTCGAGTTATCCTTTATCAAAACAACAAAATGCGAAATGATAAAAGCGAAATAACAGAAATCAAGATAAATGCGAATTGTACCATACCCGGGCACGATGTGGACACCGGTAAAGGAAGTGAAGTATCTAGGACTACACCTAGATAGTAAAATATTGTGGAAGAAACACACGGATGAGATGTCTAAAAAGCTCTAATGATATGCAGGAGCCTAGCGGGTAAATCTTGGGGTTTAGTCCAAATATTCTAAGATGGATATATATTGCCATTGTGAGACCAATAATCACTTACGGGGCAATAGCATGGACAAAGCGAACTAGTCTAGTCACAACGACGGAGACACTCACTAAAGTGCAAAGACTTGCGTGCCTCTGCATCACTGGGGCCATGCGAACGTGTCCAACTGCTGCCATGGAAGTACTCCTGGAGCTAACACCGCTCCATCTTGTAGTGGAGCAAAACGCACAGCGGACGATCCTAAGGATGGCAAAAGAAAGTATTGGAAGGGTGAAATGCGTTGGTTCGAGAAAATATGATGCCACTGCCCAGTGACGACAAGTATCAGCAAATTTAACTTTGGGAAAAACTTTAGTACAGAGTTCAGTAACAAGAAAGAGTGGAGGAGCGAATCCACCGTATACGGACTGGGCAACCACACGATAAAGTGGTATACAGACGGTTCGAGAACTAGATAAGGCACACGGGTGGGCATGTTTGGGCCAAGGACCAAACACTCAGAACCCATGGGCAAGAGTACCAGCATCTTCCAAGTTGAAATATGTGCTATAGATAGATGCATCCAACTCAATCTCGAAAGAGCATACAGCAACTGCGACATAGCAATACCGTCAGACAGCCAAGCAGCTTTCAAAGCACTTGACTCCTATGTCATTAAGTCAAAATTTGTGTGGGAATGCTAACACAAACTTAATGAATTGGGCAGAAACAATAAAGTCACGCTTTACTGGATACCCGGTCATGTCGGGATAAAAGGTAATGAGCAGCAGACGCCTTGGCAAGACAAGGGGCTGCAGAGCCCCTCATTTGACCTGAACCATTCTGCGGAATGGGGGAACACACCATACGCGAGGAACTCAGGAAAATGGTGAAAGAAGACAGGGCAAGAACCTGGAACAACACCACAGGCCTGATGCAAGCTAAGAAACTACTGGAATGTTACAACCGGAAAAGATTCGAAGCCTGTATCTGCCTTAGCAAGAACAACCTACGGATCGTAACAGGCTTCCTAACGGTGCACTGCAAGCTCAGGGAGCATTTACGGAAACTAGGTATTACAAATGAAGGCCTTTGCAGATTCCGCAACGAGTCAAGTGAGACTCCGGAACACCTTCTGGAATCTTGTGGGACACTGACCCACAAGAGATTGAAATACTTGGGCAAATACCAAATATCAGAAGAGGATATGCCAACCATGGACCCACTTCTCATTCTCAGATTGTTAAAAGAAACTGGTTTGGAGAAAGAGCTCTAAGGTGAACTATTCTCGCTAAGGCAAAGAAAGAGCATATGACCTTCAAACACAGTTCCGGAGGAATTGCAATGCAAGGGGAACTGTAACGATGGAACAAACCTCTCGAAGGTACTAGCAGGGGGCACCATGGACCACTAGGTCGCAATGCAAAATAACCCTACGTACCGACCGCTTATGCGACAGCTATTCTTAGAACAGTTCCCAAACTTAACAAGACTTACTGAGCAGAACATTGCTGACAGGAAGAAGGCAATCATATCAAGGCAGCTTTTGACTCCTCAAGAACTTCAGGATACCAAGCTTGAAGCGGAGGAATATTTAAACCGTTCGGAGCAGAGAGCAAAAAACACAGCTGAGGACATAGCGCACGAAAACGAGCCCGATAGAGCTCGATTAGACCAAAGAACGGAGAGAACCAGCCGAAAACCTAGTTGAACCTTCAATCGAATTACCACAAAACAACGAGCAGGAAAGGAGCACTAGAGAACAACAGGCAAACAGTGTGGACCCCGACATATAACACCTGCGTGAGCATTTTGTAACGGCATTGTCAGAATTTGAGAACACAGACCCCTTTCAAAGAGATGGCATACCAAGGCTTTACAACAGGATGCAAATTGAAAGACTGGCACATATCGTCAACACCAACATCCTGCCAAAATATCTACACATGGTTAGAGATTTTGAGCAACTGCACTGCTTGATATATGTGGCTGCAGTTACAATTGTAAGACCAATGGGGAGGAAGAAAATCCGGATTAGCAGGAACCAATCCACACAGAGCTGTGGAGAAACGGGGTTGGGAAAGACGGCTCGAAAATAAAATACAAAAGATGCGGCAGGACATCGCAAGACTATTTGCTTTTGACCAAACCACGACAAAAGTTTCGAAAGGGCTAAAAAAAGGCGGTAAAAAAATCATAGCCCCAGAACCGTTAGCGCAACTAACACAGAGCGTCCTCAATGACATCAAGGATCGCAAAATTCAAGAATTAAAAGCGCGTTCTACCCGTCTGAGGAGGTACAAAGTTAGCAGAGATCGTAAGCTCAACAATATACTCTTCCAAAAGGATCAGAGGAGGTTTTATAGGCAAATTGAAAACCTAGCTTCAGACACAAGCAATGAAGAGCCACCAACAATGGAGGAAACTGTCAACTTCTGGAGACAGGTCTGGGGGAAAGAGAAACCCTACAATTCTGAAGCTACCTGGATACAGGAAGAGCAGGAGAGGAGCAACGAATATAAAGAGATGGAGAGGATAAACATCACAAGCATTGCAATCTTCAATGCAATTAAACAGTGTGGGAACTGCAAGTCGCCAGGCCCAGATAAAATCCATAGCATCTGGATTAAAAAGTTCACTGCAGTACACGAATTACTTGCCAATTTCCTCAACGAGATGATGCGGGATCCCAAAAAAACCACCGAGCTCTTAATGGTAGGAAACACATACCTTCTAACAAAAAGCGGCGATGCAACAAATCCAGCGAACTACAGACCCATCACCTGTTTATCTAACACCTATAAGCTACTAACAAAAATTCTAAGCAACTGAATCTACGACTACTGTAAGGTTAATAACATCATTACCCCAGAGCAAAAAGGCTGTGAAAAGAATTCCATGGGATGTAAAGAACAATTTACTATCGATGCAGTTGTAGTCCACCAGGCCAGAAAAAAGCAACATTACATCAGCATGGGCTTCATCGACTGTAAGAAAGCTTTTGACAGTATACCGCATCAATACTTGTTGAGGGTACTGGAAGTGTACAGGATTGATGAGAAAATAGTTGAGCTCTTGAGGCACCTAATGACGAAATGGAAAGTCCGACTACATCTGGATGGTAACACTAGCGTACCTCTCCTTATTAATTGTGGTATTTTACAAAGCAATGCATTGAGCCCTCTGTGGTTTTGCATTGCGTTGAACCCATTGAGTAAAATCGAAGACTTAACTTTGGCTTCAAAATCAATGTCGAAACACGACCAGTCACAATCAACCATCTGCTGTTCATGGACGACCTTAAGTTGTATGCGAATGGAAAAGAGAAGATGCACAGAATGATAAAGATAGTCGAAGCTTTCAGTAGTGACATCGGCATGAAATTCGGTCTCGAGAAATGCAGAAAATGACAAAATTCAACTGCCACCACACGAAGAGTGCCATTGAAAGGTGCGCACTGCCGCGGGTGGAGGGTGGAAGAGGCCTAGTGGACATTCCAAATCTCCACCACAATCAGATCACCAGATTGAGGGACTATTTTAGAAACCAAGTCCAAACGTCCAATTTTATCAGAGCTATATGCATGGCAGACCACAGTTACACCCCGCTTAATTTGAGATCAGCACAATTTTCAAAACCACCGAATGCCCTTACAGTAGAACAGCTGAAAGAGAACTGGAAAGCGAAGCCTCTTCATGGAGTCCATCCAAACCAGCTGCACCAAGCCCATATTGACAAAGCATCCTCTAACCTATGGCTTAAACACGGAAACCTATTCCCAGAAACGGAGGGATTCATGATTGCTATTCAAGATAGAGTGATAGCCACAAGAAATTATAGAAAGCATATCATGAAAGAAAATATTGAAAACGAAATGTGCCGAAGATGCAGCAGTAGTGTGGAAACAATCGACCACATAATTGGAGGATGCCCCAGTTTAGTAGCTACTCACTACATAAGGAGACACAACCAAGTCTGAGAAAAAGTCAGAAAATTGTGTACCAGCGGTTAGCAGCTAATTGTAAACTCCTTACAAATATAGTACCTTATTATAAGTATACACCTGAGGCCGTAATGGAGAACAATAGATATAAACTCTATTGGGACAGGCCCATTACAACAGACCGGACAACTCCAGCAAATAGGCCCGATATCGTACTTTTTGATAAGGTGTTGAAGGTCATCAACATCTACGACGTAGCTATCCCGCTTAGCCAAAATGTTCAGACCACCTACAGCACAAAGCTAGACAAATACACCAGTCTAGCTATTGAAATGCAGAGGATTTATGAAGCTCAAAGAGTCAACATAGCCCATTTAATCATGGCTTGGTACCTAAAAGCCTTATCCAACAGCTAAAAAAGCACCACATTGAAGAAGAGCTGGAAGTGATGCAAAAGGCGGTCACCTTAGACACTTTCAATATAGTGAGGACCTTCCTTAATAATTATTCATAAAAACACACATATAAAGAAATACAATAAAATATAAAAGTACTGAAATGGCTTGCAAGTCGAAACTGCCGCCATGTTCAGTTTAAATGGACCCCCCCTCGTGCGGTATGGGGAGGGGAAAGAGGCGTGGGATAATAATAATAATAATAATAATAATAATAATAATAATAATAATAATAATAATAATAATAATAATAATAATAATAATAATAATAATAATAATAATAATAATAATAATAATAATAATAATAATAATAATAATAATAATAATAATAATAATAATAATAATAATAATAATAATAATAATAATAATAATAATAATAATAATAATAATAATAATAATAATAATAATAATAATAATAATAATAATAATAATAATAATAATAATAATAATAATAGGAATAGCCACTGTGGAAGATGAAATAACAAACTTTGCTCGCAAGCTCCGTATTCGTCTTCATGGTCATTGCAACCGTGTCATACTCCAAACTTTGGAAGTGACAAACCTTACGCGCCGACTCCAAAGAACCAAACCGTTCGATTTAATGCAATAAAAAGTAGCCGTTATCAGCAGATGCTTTCGTTGGAAATCTACCTGCCTCACGCGAATATTTTTATTTGAAGCTTAAACTCTTTGATAAGTACTAAACTAAGTTGCAGTAAACAAAAAGGGATCTGTATTTTTAGTTAGTAGAAATCTGACACTACTATGAGTACACGGTGTCTCATAGTGTTTTATTAGGATTTTCATCTACCCACGGAAAAAAGAAGAAGAAAGAAAGATGATTCGAAGGCACATTGCAAGAGCAATGATATCGATGAATAGCCTGATCCTTGGGGCTTAATACTCCAACCACCTATATCACGAGAGTATGTGCCTTAACGGCCTTATCCCTCCAGAAGCATTCCGGTACCTCGACCAAAGAGGGATCCAGGATAAATTAGTGTTGTCGCTAATCTTCCACGTCGCCAGGACAGCTATGGATAGGTGACTCAACTACGACCGAGACGTCGCCCAGAATAGTGTAAAGCGTCTCCGGTACGGTAGGGCGGTTTTAGACAGAGCTATTGAAGACATTAGTAGGTACCACGACCAATTTCGGTGGCCTTTTGAAGAAGAAGGAACGCCGTCGTCGTCGTCGTGGTTTCCCCCAATCCGGGGTAGCCTCTAGCGGGTCAAAGCGGGTCGTGTATTATTATTTCTATATAATATCCATTGCTCGGTTAAATAGTTTAGGTAGTCGTAAGTTGTAAGTTTAAAAAAAAAACGAACAAATAGCACAGCGGTTGGCTAAAAAAAAAAAAGCACAAAATAAAAAGAAAAAAAGAAAAAAAAAAGCAGATAAATCTCGAATATACGTTAATCAGTCTCGTCCAACATATTTATAAAGACCCATTGACACCAGGAGCCAGGCACATAGAATGCAGTCTGCAAGCGCTTCAGCGATATTATTAATCACGCAAGTAGATGACGAGAACAGAATTTGACTGGTAGACTGGGCTGAATCAAATAACACCTTTCTTATTTTTGATGCCAAGGACAAAGGTACCTCCCACTCAAGCCGCGCGAGTTACATTCCCAAATTCCAATAACCGGGAGTGTAAATCAACACCGGTCTCCATTAAATAAATTTACATTCGATACATCCGGCACACTATCATGTAGCACCTACTCCAATGCATGGGAATAACCCCGAACATATTAGCCCATTCATAACAACAGTCAATGCTGACACTACACAACACCCACTGCACGAGAATAACCCCGAGCATTAACCCATTCATAACAACAGCCAATGCTGACAATATACCACATCCAATGCACCGGAATAAACCCGAGCATTAACCAATTCATAACAACAGCCAATGCTAACAATAAACCACATCTAATGCACGGGAGTAATCCCAAGCATAAACATAAAACACTAATCAAATTACATAAGATTTGCTGGCACAACTGCGTGACACCTAGCCAATGACCTGGAATAATTTATAATGAAGATATACAATTAATGGAATATGCTAGCAATGCATATTCTTAAGAATGAAGATATGCAATTAATAAAATATGCAAGAAATGCAATAAGCTATAAATAGGTTTAAGTTTTTCAAATTGTTTTGTAGTCGAAGAAATAAAGTACTCTCTTTGCTATCGTGTTGGTTTTTTACTCAGCCAAGTAAATCGTCATCTTTGCCTCTGGCATCCCCTAAACTTCGGCATTTTTGCCATAGGGATTCTTCAAGAGTAAGCGGCCAACATTACAACACTTTATTAATTCTTGCATTTTATCAATTTTCACATTTCCCATTTAAGCTACGAGCTCGTAGTAAGCTTAAATTTATGTTCAATATTCATTCTTACATTCACTCAGTTTTCCCATTTCCAATTTTAGTTGAGTAAACTTAAATTCATGTTCCTTATTCTTATGTTAATCTTTCTTACATTTGCTTAATTTTCGCTTTTTCCATTTTAGTTAAGTAAGCTTAAATTTAAGTCAGTCTTAAGATCACGTTCTTCGCGTACGTTTTTTATTTATTTTAGTTTTATATATATTTTATTTATGTGTAAGTAAGTTCTAAAGAACGTTTAGCTTATCACCACATAGCTCGAACTAAAATCGAGAATAAAACAAAAAAAAGTCCATATTCGAATCGTGGAATAGTGAAACTTCTAAAGAACCTTTAGCTTATCGCCACATATCGAACTAAAATCGAGAATAAAACACAAAAAAAAGTGCCGAAAAAATAAACTTCTAAAGAACGTTTAGCTTATCGCATAGTTCGATCTACAATAAAATCGAAAAAAGTGATTATTGATAGTGTTTAAAAACGAAAATAAAATCAAAATCGAAAATTCATTTTGTAAAGTGATAGACTATTATCAATAATTGTAGCAAAAATAAGAGAGTTAAAGAAAAAAAGGAAAAGGAGAATACAAATAACCCCCACAAAGTGAAAGCGTAATTTTATGAGAAAATGACAAGAACTTTTCGATCTAAATCAAAATCTTCATCTAAAAAAAGAGATGGCCGAACAACAGTAACAGGAAATCGAGGGCCTAAGACAGGCGTTTCAACAATTTCAATCGCAACATGAGCCGATCTAAATCAAAATCTTCATCTAAAAAAAGAGATGGCCGAACAACAGTAACAGGAAATCGAGGGCCTAAGACAGGCGTTTCAACAATTTCAATCGCAACATGAGCAAGAGATGCAATCATTAAGCCAGTGATTAGAAGCGCCACCAGTATTACCAACAAATTTATTTCAATTAACGGTGGACCAAATTTTTCACAAGTTCCATGGAGTTAAACGTTTTTGAGGAAGGAATGACTACCCTCTCCCAGAGTTCATCTGTGCAGTGGAAAACATGGCGACTTTATGCGGCAACAACCAACCGTTACTTCAGCATGGACTACTCATCGTTTTTAAGGAGAAAATCCAGGGCGAAGCAAGGAAAGTCATTCAACACTTAGGCAGGGAACTTACTCGATAGAATGTAAAAGCGGAGCTAACCACCTACTTCCGACCAAGACGAAATTTCAAGAAACTGATGGGCGAATGCAGAAATGTTAAGGTACCTACTAAATTTTCCTTGAGAACACCGTTTCTCGAAAAGTACTAGACGTAGGTACTTGACAATTTGCACAGTTATTCCTTATTTTGCCTAGATGCGAGATAAGGAGGGATTTTTTCCGAATTCATGGTCTAAGTGGCATAAACGGGGTTGAGATCGAATTTTCCGTCTGTAAATATTGATTCCACAGCCGTAGCTCAGCACTGGCTCTCCGGATTAAAAAAATAAAAAAATAGGTGAATTTTGTAAATTTCCGCTGATTCATTTAAGGTATAAAACATCCTTCTGCGTTGTCCTGAAGCTGAGCAATGCTTAAACCAATTAATCAAATCATCGCCACAATTTTCCTTCAGTGGAGACCACGTCCAACAGTCATGCAGCAGTGGCTATCGTTGCAATAGTATGTGTGTGTGAGTATATGGGCGCGCTATTGCATGATTATGTTTTGATCTTCAGTGTGCAATCTCTTCTGGAGTTAAAATTGAAAAAAAAAAAAACATTATCAGTGCCAAATCTAAGATATTGTAAATTTTATTAATTAAGATATCCATGTGCTGTCAAAACTTCATGCAATTAAGAGACTTGGGAATATACGCGTAGGTACTTATGGTATGTACATGCATATGCATGTGTAGACATAGAACTATTGCAATATATTTCCATTTTGTTAGATGAGATTTTGTTGATCGTTGGATTTGTCCATATTTTAGAATGTTTTAATAAATTTAAAATAAGTTATTAACAGGGTGGCGTAGGCACTATGTTGAAAATTGAATACTCATACTTTGAGTCTATTTTCCTATGTTTAAGACAACAAATAGAAAAAGTTAAAATGTTCAAGATTACGCAGAAGAACACTAATACGGAATAGTATTAAGCCGCAGAAGTGGTGCACCTATGAAAACTAATTCGAAACGCAAGTATAAAGCATCAAAAGGCTGATTTGACAAATGTAGTTTTTTATTGTTGCTTTCTGTTAAATTGTACCAACATAAATAATTGGAGTACAAATTGATGATGATTGCATTATTGGCAATTGTTTTTTGGAATATTATTCAGATGTTTTCTGCGTGCGATTTATTCATTAAGAAATAATTTCGTTTATATTGCGTTTAATCCTTATAAAACCTAAATTAAATCAATATAAACAATACTTCAAAGAATTCAAGGGAGTTAATATAAGGTATCGTATATTGTGAAGTTTTGAAGTGAAGTTAAGCTAAGATTACGAGTAATATTTTATCGAGTGTTACGAAAAAAAGATAATTATGAAATGTGAACCAGGTATTTTGTTTTTTATTTCCGAATTTATTGTTAAAAGCATTAATAATAAAGTAGTGTTCAAGTTATAAATCAGGGCCAAGGGAAGGGTAAAAAACAATCAGTGTTGTCGTTTTCACATCAAGGAAAACCATCGTACAAAATATAGAGCGCGACCGGCTGAGCTGGTATTGCCACGTTCAAAGAAGAGATCATTTGAACCCTGTTAAAAAGGCAATATCAATGCACGTTCCAAAGATATCGCGATGTAGGAAAAGCAGGCCTATAAACGCCTGAATCACACAAATGCGACAACATCGGCATTTCATTGGCCTCAGTAACCGAGTGATCCAAAATCGGCAGGCCTGCCGATATTTTCTGAGGTCAAATAGGCGAACCCCACAGGCGGATCAGTAGAAATGTGGTGAAGTGGGAGGGTTGTGATCTCTTATTTTCGGATCATAACCTCGCTGATAAAAAGGAAGAAGAAGTAAAGTAAATAAGAAGTTTCACTTCCAACGCGTAAGAGTTTCATGCACGTTCGTTTTTATTTCCTTTCCATAGTAATATATTTATTTAGGACAGGTAGATATTTTCGCTGGTACTAATTGACAAAAGAATTCTTATGCAGTGTATGATTTTGATGAAAAATAATTATGGACGTGAATTAAGGAATCTTATTGATTGATGGTGGGAAGGTGCTTCACCATGTGGTGCTTATGAGAGGGCATGGCGACTGCCTCTTTTCTTCCATATCCTACAGTGTATATGGAACGGAAGTGATGGCACTCAAGGTGCGTCAGGAAGTTCTTGATTACGTTTCAGCCAACTGGAATAGGTTCGAAATTTTAACGGCAATGTCGAACGGCAAGAATTATTCGACAAAAGAAGAGTATATTGTGGACATGGACTTATCTGGGACATTTGGCACAACTTGTGAGTTAGTGGCAGCGGGAGAAATTTTCCCTTATGAGTTCCACATTTTTAGGAGTGGCACTATGCTTGCGCAGTTTGGACAGCCTGTGGAAAGTTACGCTAGACTTCGGTTTTCTGGAGAATTGTTTGTGGACCATTTCGATATTTTAATTCCAGCCGAAGAGCTAAGCACCACCTGCACCTCAAAGCATATAGTTTCTCTGCAAACCATACAAACATCCTTACGTTCAAAACGGAATAGAGTAAGGGTTAATGACGCCATCCGCAGGATAAGAATTAGGCTATCCACCGCCATATACCGCAAAAAAATGACCGAATTCCTAAAATCCACTCCTCAAGTTCGTTATCCAACAGATTCTAACGCCATTGAAATCAAGTAGTGGGAACAGAAATCACTTTCAGCCTTTAACTATAGTGTTTTTGCTGACTATCTCGGTGATAAAAATGTAAAATTGGGAAAATTGTCCAACATTTGTAGATGGTGCAAGGCCAAAAAGTGGAAAGATGAAAGTGTAGGAATGTGCTGTTACAACGGCAAGGTACAGCTGCTCCAATTTCAGATGCTGCCTGAGCCTCTTAAAAGTGTCATCACTGATCATCATCCCCAGTCAGAGCACTTTCTTAATATTGCTAGAAAGTATAACGCTTGCTTTCAAATGACTTCTTTTGGAGCTAAAGTGGTTAGAAAGGGTGACTTCATGCCAACATTTAAAGTTCAGGGGCAGGTCTACCATCGAATAGGGAGCTTACTACCTGCATCACAACAACAAGCTTAATATCTCAAGATTTACTTCGTTTGTGATAACGAAAAACAAAAGGATATTAGGTGCGGCTATTTCTCAGATGTAAGGCCTGGTCTGGTTTCACAGCTACAAAAAATGCTGCACAATAACAAAACATACGTGAAGGACTTCAAAACAGCAATAGATAGTGTTCCCGAAGAAACCGATTTCAAGGTTGTGATACATGTTGATAAAAAACCAGCAAATGCACACAAAGGTCGATTCAACGCACCTACAACCAATGAGGTAGCCATTGTTATTGTTGGACAGGCTTTTGAGAAAAAGGACATCATTCTTCAAAGCAGAGACAACAATCTATCACGAATTTGTGAGGCTCATCGTTTCTACGACGCAATCCAGTATCCTCATATATTTTGCTATGGTGAAGACGGCTACACTATAAATAAACCTATGTGCGACCCAACAACAAAAGCACTTCTTAAGAAAACTATATCAGCTGTTAATTTTTATTTGTACCGCATTATGGAGCGAGAAGGACAATACAATCATCTCCTTTATTTTCGCGACCTTTTCAACCAATTCTTGGTTGATATGTATGCCAAAATAGAAACTGAGAGACTAAATTTCATTACACCGCGCCTCCACGAGACATAATTATTTCAGGCTTTATGTCAGACTTCATGGCAGAAATTTTAATTTTTTTTTTCGGTGGGCAAATTTTGTCAAGACATTTCATTTTCAATCATATCGCGTAAGAGTAAGCAACGACCAATTCTTGCTTGACACCGAGTCTCCACGAGAAATGCCAAAGGAAAGACAAAGAACCATTCTGGCTTTAAAAGCTTTGGAAAATTTAGAAGAATTAGAAAAGGAAGAAAATAAATGTAGACACAAGTTTTGGATAAATCCATTTCTACAAAAAAGAGAGCTGCATGATTTGGAACCACATTTACTTCGTGATGTTTTATGGGAAAATGGTTCTGACTACAAAAACTTCTGCCGAATGTCTATTGACAAATTTGAAGTCATTCTTGCAATGCTAAATAATATTATATGCAAACATACATATTATTCAATTATTATTGATATGATTTAAAGGTGGAATCCACTGAGTGAGTAATGAATAGAAGAAAGCTGTGAAATTCTGAGCTCCGTTAAAATTCCTAATTTCTTAGTTAAAAACCAAGTCTGTTAAATCAAAATCATTGAAAATCATTCCTAGTTTCTTTTCTTATTAACTAGAGTATCAACTTTGTGTTAAATTCATTTCTAATTGTGTTTAATTTAACATATAGAAGTTTTAAATTCGTAAAATAAATAAATGTTAGTTTTAATACTTGAGTGAAAATGTCTAACAAAAGTGATCAATTGAGAAAATTGAGATCGGCTGAGAAAACTATTACGCCTCTCTCACCATACTGCAGTTCGCCGTCGGCATCTCTTTCTCAAGCGAAGTTATGGGAAACAATAGAGACTCGATTGGACTCGCTGAAAAAGGATGTACCGATTCAATTATTTCGCATCTAAAAACTGAAATAAAGGCTTTGAACAACAGCCTATCAGAACGGATAGATGCGATTGAAAATGAGTTTAAAACTAAAATCAGCACACTTGAGAGCAGCCTCGCTAAAAGGTATGGCACTATTAACAACTCTGTGTTTACCTTGCAAAGCAGAGTTGACACCGTTGAAAGTCGCTGCAGCCGGATGGATGAAATTGAACAGGAGTTATTTACCATTAAGTCAGTAATAACCGAAAATAACACAACCGACCTTCAAATGCAAATAGATGCGCTAGCCCGGACGAACTTTGCTGGTGACGTCGTTATGCATGGGATACCAATTTCGAAGGAAGAAAATTTGTCTGAAGTATTTAACAAACTATGCGCAAAAGTTAATTTAGCAACGATAGCGCCAAATTCTATTATACGCACAACACCGGCGAATAATTCTTCGTGCAGCGCGATCATCATTAAACTTCCGCACGCGCAGTGTAAAATCAATTTGTTAAAAAAAATGGCTGAGTATTACAAAACGAACTCCAAACTAGTTACACTAAATGACCTTGGGTTCGCAAGCAATAAATTTGTGAGAGTGTATGAATGTCTAACTAAGCAAAATCATGCTATTTTTCGCAAGGCGAATGAACTCCGTAGTTCTCATTGTTTACGCGGAATGGGAAAGTGTTTGTACGAGAATTAGCTGCTAGGACTCCAACCCACATTCCAAATTTGCTAGCACTTGATTGTCTTCGATCTTCTGCTGTTAGAAGTAATGCACCCGCCGCAAATATAAAAACCGTTGCTGATATCAACACGACAGATGATGCTGCTGCTGAGGGGCTCGACCTGAGTGATTAGCTGTTCATTTATTTTTGTTTTACTCCGTTTTTTTTTCTCTTTTGTTTTTTTAATGGAATGTATGTTATATTGTATTTATTGTTATTCTTTTCTTTCTTTTTTGATTTTGCGTACATTCTTGATTTACTACAACAATTAATTCATTTAGTCTAATTTGTTTTTGATTTTTTTTTTTTTTTAATGTTCATGCATTGGTAAATCATTTAAATGAAATTATGAATTTAATAACGTAGCACGATCACACATTGTTCGTACCTATGAGCACTTTTATAATTTTTTGCTTCCTTGTAGATTTTAGTAGATATTCTCTGGCTTCTTTATTTGTGAATGTAATTTTCTCTGAACTGGTGATGGCTCTGTTTGATGTTGTTTTTCGTCATCATGGTTTTTGGTCTAAATCCTGACATTGTTAGGGTCGCTCTCAATGTGATGTGCAATTAGGGATTTCAATCCCGAAGCTAATTTTCAATCCCGGGATTCCGGGATTTGGAAAACTGAATCCCGGGATCCCGGGGTATCCCGGGGTTGGACAGAATATTTTTTTTTTTGTAAAAAAAAAAGAAATCAAACCAAAAACCGATACACGGGTCAAGAAATTGATGTCATGTTTTTAACAGAAAAAATCAACTTTCGATAATTGCTCACAAAAATGTAGAAATTAATTATAAGTGCCTTATCTTTTTAAATAAAAAACAGCGTAGCTATTATGCTCTGCATTTTTTTTTATTATTAAAATGAATCAAAAGGAATAAAATCATCCATTTTCCGTTTAACCGGTGGTCCTGCCGTTTGCTTCTCTCTTGATTGTCGAGTAGTCGAAGCAATACTCAGTTCACCTCCCACTTTGGATTTATGGATGGCTAATAAGTGCGTGTGTAAGCCTTTAGTTGAACCTCCCAAAGTCATCAGGACAGCCTTACATTTTTTACACTGTGCACCTTTTCCATCTTTTGATGTGTAAAAATAATGCCAAAATGATGGTGATGGGTCAGATTCACAATCTTTTTTATGCTTGGTAAAATGAGCTTCACTTGACATTTTTGAAATCACACAATAATTATAGGGACTAGTACTTTATTTAAAACGCGTGCGAGAACACCACAAACACAATAGAAACTAAACATAACTACACTTGTTTCTCGTACAGCATTTTTATGACGCACTTGCAACATCGCTCAGTCTTGTTCGAAAATACTTGTTTCTCTTTCTCCTTTAAACATGTTTTCATGTGTCTAGATAGTGGAAACCACTCTTGGTTGCATGCGCTGCGCAATCACTGTAGGTATTGCATGATTTTCAAAGCGTGCTCCCCTTTCCTTGAAAACTTTCTTCTTTTCTAAGAAACAGGTTTTCGTGAGTCTAGGAAGTGGTAATGGCGCCTTCGAAGTTCTAACATACACTTTAAGTTTGTATGCGCATGCGCAATAACTGTACTACATGCATGCGTAGTTCATGGAACCTATAAGCACTGAAGAAACCATAATACAAATAAAATAGATGAACGCATACCTTGATTTGCGCTTCAACGGCGCCGGATCTGTCAAGCACTACCGTAATCTAACCTATTCTAGATACCATATGTCTCTTTTCTGTACATAATTTTTGGAAAACGGCAAGCCAAAGGTTAATTTCGATCACAAAAAATTAATAATCTAAATTTTAAAAATAAAAAATTACTTAGCTATTTGCTTCAGAGACAGAGAGTACCAAATAAAATCAGCTCTCAATCCCGAAAATCCCGGGATTGGTGACTGGCAATCGCGGGATCGTTCAAGAGCAAAAAACGTCCGGGATCCCGGGATTCGGGATCCCGGGATTGATTTGCCTATGTGCAATGCACATAGAGGGCTTAATGTTTGTCATATAAATCCCGGTAGCATTCGTTCCAAATACACAGTTTTACATCAAATGTTAAGTACTTCAAATGTCGATGTGGTTATGATATCAGAATCGTACACCTTCCAGGTTTTAATTTGTTTAGGAATGATCGTGCTGATCGCATAGGAGGTGGCGTTTGTATGTATGTTAGGGAACATACGAAAAATGCTTATTAGTTGTCATATATTCCCCACCTGATAATTTTTATGACGTAAATCTCGACGAACTGGAGGATACTTTGCTGAAGCTAGGCCCTAAGTATAGAGACATCTTAATTGGCGGCGATTTTAATGTAAACATATTGGCAAACAATAGCATGGCACGAAGATTTCATTATTTTTGCGACCGAATGAGTTTATCTATTGTAAATACACGTTGGCCTACGTGTTTTAAGTCATTGGAAAATCCGTCACTCATTGATATGTTCTTAACTAGTTCGATGCTTAAGGTATTAGGGAACGATCAAGTTAGACCAACATCTGAATTTATCCATGACATAATTTTTTGTTCTTTTCAGTTTGATGTTGTTAATTCAGATCATTCTAGATATTTTAGCTATAGGTCGTTTCGCAATATTGATTATGAGGGCATACAACAGTACAGTGACACCTTAAACTGGAATGACATTTATCACACCCCGGACATCGACAATAAATTCGCCCTATTAAATTGTCTAGTCAATTTGCTTTACGATAACTATGTCCCATTAGTAACGAAGAGAATAAAGCCAGTATCTTGTCCCTGGTACAATGAGAGAGAGCGTTTTTTTAGAAGGTACAAAAGAAGTCCGACTGATTATAATAAAAGACAATACTGCGTTGCTCGAAACAAGGTCACGGCTCTTATCCGCTCGTCCAAGAGGTCGTATCTCATAGGAAAGCTTAATCCCACACTTAGCTCTAAACAATTGTGGAAGAATATAAAAGACGCGGGTATAATTGGAGCTAAAAACATGTCAAAGTGTACGTTTATCCCCGACGAAATGATATCGCACTTTGCTCCAAATTGCATCAGTTCTTCTATGCCTGAAGTTGCTTCGAATAACCCTGATCCCATGGCGCACTTTTCTTTCGATTGTATTGTTATAGGAGATGTCTTAAACGCTGTCCGCTCTGTAAAATCTGATGCTGTGGGCCCTGATAATATCTCACCAAAATTTATCAAACTTATTTTGCCTATAATTATAAGGTTTGTACTTCACATTATCAATGCATGCATCTGTACTAGTACTTTTCCTACACACTGGAAGGCAGCTAAAATAATACCCATTCCTAAAAAGACGAACCCTGTTGACCCAGCAGATTTCAGACCAATAAGCTTATTGCCGTATTTATCTAAAGTTTTTGAAAAAGTCATTCACAGTCAAATGCTTAATTACTTAAATAGTAGCAATATGATATCTGCATGGCAGTCCGGGTTTCGTAATAAACATAGCTGTGAATCAGTGGTCATTAAAGTCACTACAGATTTGCGTATGGAGTTGGATGCGGACAAAATTAAACATGTTTTCATGTGTCTAGATAGTGGAAACCACTCTTGGTTGCATGCGCTGCGCAATCACTGTAGGTATTGCATGATTTTCAAAGCGTGCTCCCCTTTCCTTGAAAACTTTCTTCTTTTCTAAGAAACAGGTTTTCGTGAGTCTAGGAAGTGGTAATGGCGCCTTCGAAGTTCTAACATACACTTTAAGTTTGTATGCGCATGCGCAATAACTGTACTACATGCATGCGTAGTTCATGGAACCTATAAGCACTGAAGAAACCATAATACAAATAAAATAGATGAACGCATACCTTGATTTGCGCTTCAACGGCGCCGGATCTGTCAAGCACTACCGTAATCTAACCTATTCTAGATACCATATGTCTCTTTTCTGTACCAAATTTTTGGAAAATGGCAAGCCAAAGGTTAATTTCGATCACAAAAAATTAATAATCTAAATTTTAAAAATAAAAAATTACTTAGCTATTTGCTTCAGAGACAGAGAGTACCAAATAAAATCAGCCTCAATCCCGAAAATCCCGGGATTGGTGACTGGCAATCGCGGGATCGTTCAAGAGCAAAAAACGTCCGGGATCCCAGGATTCGGGATCCCGGGATTGATTTGCCTATGTGCAATGCACATAGAGGGCTTAATGTTTGTCATATAAATCCCGGTAGCATTCGTTCCAAATACACAGTTTTACATCAAATGTTAAGTACTTCAAATGTCGATGTGGTTATGATATCAGAATCGTACACCTTCCAGGTTTTAATTTGTTTAGGAATGATCGTGCTGATCGCATAGGAGGTGGCGTTTGTATGTATGTTAGGGAACATATCTCGGCAAAAATAATTTACTCTTCAACTAGGTCTAATATTCAGTTCTTATGCGTAGAGATCAGTAACGGGAACAACGAAAAATGCTTATTAGTTGTCATATATTCCCCACCTGATAATTTTTATGACGTAAATCTCGACGAACTGGAGGATACTTTGCTGAAGCTAGGCCCTAGGTATAGAGACATCTTAATTGGCGGCGATTTTAATGTAAACATATTGGCTAACAATAGCATGGCACGAAGATTTCATTATTTTTGCGACCGAATGAGTTTATCTATTGTAAATACACGTTGGCCTACGTGTTTTAAGTCATTGGAAAATCCGTCACTCATTGATATGTTCTTAACTAGTTCGATGCTTAAGGTATTAGGGAACGATCAAGTTAGACCAACATCTGAATTTATCCATGACATAATTTTTTGTTCTTTTCAGTTTGATGTTGTTAATTCAGATCATTCTAGATATTTTAGCTATAGGTCGTTTCGCAATATTGATTATGAGGGCATACAACAGTACAGTGACACCTTAAACTGGAATGACATTTATCACACCCCGGACATCGACAATAAATTCGCCCTATTAAATTGTCTAGTCAATTTGCTTTACGATAACTATGTCCCATTAGTAACGAAGAGAATAAAGCCAGTATCTTGTCCCTGGTACAATAACGAAATAAAACGTTTAATCAATGAGAGAGAGCGTTTTTTTAGAAGGTACAAAAGAAGTCCGACTGATTATAATAAAAGACAATACTGCGTTGCTCGAAACAAGGTCACGGCTCTTATCCGCTCGTCCAAGAGGTCGTATCTCATAGGAAAGCTTAATCCCACACTTAGCTCTAAACAATTGTGGAAGAATATAAAAGACGCGGGTATAATTGGAGCTAAAAACATGTCAAAGTGTACGTTTAGCCCCGACGAAATGATATCGCACTTTGCTCCAAATTGCATCAGTTCTTCTATGCCTGAAGTTGCTTCGAATAACCCTGATCCCATGGCGCACTTTTCTTTCGATTGTATTGTTATAGGAGATGTCTTAAACGCTGTCCGCTCTGTAAAATCTGATGCTGTGGGCCCTGATAATATCTCACCAAAATTTATCAAACTTATTTTGCCTATAATTATAAGGTTTGTACTTCACATTATCAATGCATGCATCTGTACTAGTACTTTTCCTACACACTGGAAGGCAGCTAAAATAATACCCATTCCTAAAAAGACGAACCTTGTTGACCCAGCAGATTTCAGACCAATAAGCTTATTGCCGTATTTATCTAAAGTTTTTGAAAAAGTCATTCACAGTCAAATGCTTAATTACTTAAATAGTAGCAATATGATATCTGCATGGCAGTCCGGGTTTCGTAATAAACATAGCTGTGAATCAGTGGTCATTAAAGTCACTACAGATTTGCGTATGGAGTTGGATGCGGACAAAATTAGTCTTTTGCTACTTCTGGACTTTTCAAAGGCTTTTGATTCCATTGATCACTCGATTTTAATGTCTAAGCTAAGAAGTAAGTTAAATTTTTCTAGTACTTCTATTCGCCTGTTATGCAGTTATCTCAGGGACAGAGTTCAAACAGTCTATACTGATAGTGGAACTTCCAGACCTCTTATTGTAAATACCGGAGTGCCACAAGGGTCTGTGTTGGGGCCGCTATTATTTTCCCTTTTTATTAATGACCTCCCGGAGTGTATAGCATGCTGCAACATGCAAATGTACGCAGATGACGTCCTGATTTACCTTTGCCATTCAATAGGCTTAATGGAGGACTTAGTGGCAAGGGTGAATGAAGATATAGTAAGAATTCAACTTTGGTCTAATCTAAATAAACTTAAACTAAACCCAACTAAGACCCTTGGTATGCTATGCTCAAGAAGAGAAGTGAATGCTCTGGAATTTCCTCCCATTGTACTTAACGGCGAAATTATTCCATACATGAACAAAGTTAAGTATCTTGGCTTTACATTAAACAACAAGTTAAGCTGTTGCGATGCTATTTCGACCACAATTGGCAGAATCTACTCTGGACTGCGTAGCTTGAGATGCTCTGCTACTCCCCTTCTGCCAAGTGTGAAACTGCGTTTAGTTAAAAGCCTTCTTATGCCATTCTTCATCTTTAATTGCTCAGTTTACCCGTCTCTAGACTATGAATGTAAACATAAGTTAAATGTAGCTTTCAATGACTGTTTACGGTTTATTTATAACCTGCCAAGATATACTAGTGTTTCACACCTTAAAATGTCTCTTATAGGAATCTGTCTTGATGATTACCTTAATTATCGCAATTTGTTGAAGCTGCATTCCATCATTCATAACGACTGTCCTGTGTATTTAAATGAAATGCTCCGATTTGCCCAGTCCGGTAGGGGTCTACGCCTAATCTTGCCCCGATTTGCCCACAACATTGCAGAGCGATCATTCTTTGTCTCTGCAATTCGACTATGGAACAGACTTCCAGTTGAGTTGCAAAGAACAAGCTCATCGGCCGAATTTCAGAGAAAGCTATATTCACATCTATCAAATACTAATTGAAGCCATATAATATCTATCTCTTATTTTTCTTTTATCTATTTATTTATGATTTTTTTTATTTATTTTATTTTCCTTACATTTTCTCTTTTTTTATTTCTTCTTCATAAAATTTTAATTTTCTTTAAGTAATTTACAAATGCATTTTCCTCAAGTAATCAACTTCTCACTGCAGTCAAATTAAGTTTAATTGTTATTTACCCTTCTTTTTATCTCGTGTTATTATTTGAACTTTGTAAATCTTTCCTCGATGCTTAATTATAAGATTTTATTATCTTGTAGTATCATGTCAAATATTTCTTACTTAAATAAACTAAACTAAACTAAACTAATCTTCAATAAAAAAAAACAAGACACCGTAATGAGGTATGCCATTACATCAAAGGTACGTCTTGCAATTACCATTGCAACCGGAGATTCATACCGATCACTGGAATTTCTTTCTCGGGTGTCAAGAAAAACGATTAGTTCTTTCGTGCCACAAGTACTGATAGCAATTTTTGTTGCACTTCAGAATGAATTTATGCTGGTAAATCTAGCGAATTTCCTAGCAAGCACTATTAAGAATTATTATTTCAATTATACAGATGCCATCCACAGAAACCCAGTGGTTACTGGGACTTTCCCCACACTTTAGGTGCAATAGACGGAAAACATATTCGCATAAAAGCTCCTCCGAAGTCTGGTTCTGATTTTTATAATTATAAAGTATATTTAAGCATAGTTTTGTTAGCTGTTGTAGATGCGCATAGCAAGTTTATTTACATAGATAAACATGACATCTTCCAGAAAATAAAAATCCTTGTAATAAAAAAGATGTGGTTGGTATACATCATCCATCGCAGCACCCGATTTTCTGGAATCATCAACCTTCTTCTTTTCCATAACGTACGCAGACCGTAAACACTTTAATTTTTTTTTTTTATTTCCTGGGGATCTCTGCGCTGGTCAAACGGTAGTGCATGCGATCATATGAAAACACAAGCGTTTTCGTTCAGCTAAGGCCTACCAACTCCTACTCTCAACCTCCACGCGGTGACAGTCAGGTGCCTAGTACCTTAATCCGAGAAATGGGTAACCAACCCCGTTTGGAGGATTCTTGGCGGCAGCAGATGAGAGAGGGGGGGAAGAGTGTTAGAGCCCTTCTTCCTGTTCCAGGCGACAGCGGACGAATTCCCTAGACGGAGTCAACGGTGGCGTCTATAGTTCCAGTTAGGTTGAACTTAGTGAATACCTTGCGCGAGCTGCTTCGACGTATTCGGATCACAGGTCGGTAAGGAATTTCCAATGTTGATCAGGACATTGGAATAGAGATGGTGGCGGAGGAGCCCTTAATGGGCCAACGGCAGCGCTCATACTCCCGTAGTGGACTACTGGCACCGGTGTACCCGGCCTCTCATCCTAGGGGAATAATTAAGGAACTGGCCCTCCAGGTTGCGGGTTGTGCCGTCGGGGTAACTTCCCTACAATGTAAAAAATCGATGGTTCCGAAACAACCAAAAGCCTCAGATAAGGATGACTCAACTAATGACGACCCCAGCAAACGAAATAAGGACAACGACCTTCGGATCTGTACGTGGAATGTTCTATCCCTTTACAGACTACGTGCAGCCGAACAAATAGGAGAGGCCCTAGACTGCTATAAAGCAGATATTACCGCCATCCAGGAAGTGCGATGGGATGGGCCGGGCAAAAAGAGGATGAAAAACTGTGACATCTACTACGGTGATTGCTACAGAGGCAACAGGCAACGCTTATTCGGATGCGGACTTGTCATACGCGGCAGACTTAGACAAGAAGTCTTAAGCTTCCGACACGTGAGCGAGCGTATTATGACTATCCGGATCAAGGCTGAATTCGCTAACATAAGCCTTATTTGTGTTCATGCCCCCACGGAAGAAAAGAACCCTGCCACCAAAGAATGTTTCTACAGCGACATCGACCTAGTCAAAAAACTACGTATTGGACGTCTGAGATGGCTAGGACATGTAGAGCGAATGGACACCAACGCTCCGGCCCACAGAGTCTTCGAATCTAATCTCGAGGGACGACGCAGTAGAGGGAATCATCGCCGTAGGTGGCGTCCACATTTTCAAGGGGACCTCGACCAACTTATAGTGCGCAACTGGAGGCAATTAGCTAAAGACCGAGCTAAATGGAGAGGCTTGTTGGTTGAGGCCCAGGTTCACCCCGAACTGTACCGCCACCTAAGTAAGTAAGTAAGGATCTTTGCGCAATTCGTGAGAAATTTCATCCCACGCCTTTTTTTTCAAATCACTGCGTTTATATAAGTGGCTTCTATAGTTCCACAGACATACATTGCGTTCGTATGCTTTTATTAAATTAATTGTTTCTGTTTGAGAAATTCGCCACTCTGCCATTTTGCTTGAAAAAATTTGAATTCACAAACACAAAAACGAAAAAAAATGGTCGGCAAAACTCAATTGTCAAAATTATTTCAGGGTTTATGTCTACGGAGAAGAAGAGACAAAAATTCAGACATAGATGTCAGGAAGTACGTTATGTTTTTAGCGAGGTCGGTGCCGATGCGAGCGCCGTCTCACTATGAAAGTGGAATACAAATGCACAATGTAAGTTAAGTTTCTTTATTTAATGAAACTTAAGAAGCACAAGTAACGAAACCAATGCGTTGGTTGGTTACGGAATGCGTTGGTTGCGGAATGCGTTGTCTTGAATGAAAAAACTTCTTGAAGATCCTCTTCGTTTAAAATTCCTGAGTCGACTATTTTTATTTTTTAATTTTAAATTTTAGACTTTTCGAAAATAAAAAAAACAAAGATAACTCGATGTGATCAAAATATAATCCGAGCAGGTTCCACACCTACGAGTGGTATCGAGAGTCGGTTGTCTCGATGACAAACGTCACAAGATGTCAACCGCCACATGTTTTAGCGATGTCGGTGCCAATGCGAGCGCGGTCTCACTATGAATGTGGAAAAACAAATGCCAGTAAATGCCAATTAACAGATCTTCAGTTCTTTATTTAGCAATTAAGAACTGGAAAAGAACTCTTGCTAAGCAAAGCTAACAAAACCGAAGAACACGGAAGATCACGAGGGAACCTTCTTAAATTTTGAAGATGAAAATGAATAAGGCTTCTTCTTGTAGAGGCTTGGTTGGGGTTTGCTTGAGAAAAGACTGGAGCACTTGAGTGTAGAAACCCTGAGTCCAAGAAATCGGTGTTCGTGCTGTGAATATCTTGTTTTGCAGCTTTCGTTGTCGACTATTTTCTCGGAAAGAGGACTGCTTGATGCGTCGATGGGTTCCGCTGCAAGAGTAGAAACAAATTCCTGGAATCCGCTTTCCTTGGGGCAAATGTCTGCTTGCCAAAGGAAGTCTCTTGCAGAACAGCTACGTGAATTTTCAATTTTCGACTATTTTTAATTTTGAGAATTTTGACTTTTTGAAATTAAAAAAATCAAAGATTACTCGACATGTTTAAAAAATGACTCGAGCAGGTTCCACATCTACGGGTGTTATGAAGTCGAACGTCTCGATGACAAACGTCAAAGACGTCAACCGCCACAGTACTCCCCCTCGAGTAATGGAGTCACATTACGGCAGTGCGAAACGAACTCTTTTTGTTTTCGGGCCAGGGTAGGTTCTCATCGCCTGAGGAGCACGCATTGGACCTGAAACCTGATGTGGCTTGACGGAAGGATCTCTTCTTTTTGACGCGAGTCTCTCTGCCAGTGATGGAGTTGGCGAAGTAGCTGCAGTCGGACGTTTCGAAGCGGTTTTTGTTGTCGGTGCCTGCTGAGAAGTTGTCCGACTCAGCGACGTTCCGGGAATCGGTTGACTTGTACTTGCAGGTGTTAGCAATGGATCAACCTCTGGACTTCTAGGAGTGTGGTGAGTAGGGATCTGCCTGGATGATATTGGAGGTTTGCCCGGAGAGCGCATTTTTGTGGACTGCTCGAGGTGTTCGACGAAAGCTGGTTTCAGTCTTTCCGTCGATATCGTCGTGGGAACACCGTTCAGATTTATTTTGAAAACCCAGTCCGATATCTTCTCGAGCACTTCAAACGGTCCCTCGTATGGTCGTTCGCAGGGTTTTCGTACCGCATCTACCCGGACGAAGACATGGGTGCACGAAAAAAACGTCTTCGCTAGCGCGTTGAACAGGATCGACTCAAACTGGGATCCCCTGTCGGATGTGATGGTCGCTGGTGCACCGAATCTGGATACCCAGCCCGAGTAGAATCCTTCGACGACTGTGTCAGCTGTGACATCCTGGAGCGGAACAGCTTCTGGCCACCTGGTGAACCGGTCTGTCATCGTCAGCAAGTATCGGCGGCCCTTACACAATGGCATCACAACAATGTCGATGTGAACATGTCGAAATCGATCACTTGGCATTGGAATGTGTTGCGGCTTGTTCTTGACGTGGCGACCGATCTTACTCCTCTGACAGGCTAAACACGACCTAGCCCAGATGTGGATGTCCTTGTTCATGCTTGGCCAGACGTAGCTTCTGCTGATTAGGCATCGAGTGGATCGTGCACTTGGGTGTGACAGATTGTGGCTGTGGTCGAACACCCTTCTGCGCAGAAGTTTGGGTACAAAGGGACGAATGTCCGCTCCGCTGGTGTCGCAGAATACAACCGCATCTGTACCATCGATACGCAGTTCTCGAAGCTGGAGTGATGTCGTCGTTGGCGCAGCGATGAGTTGCTGCAGTTCGTCGTCTTCTTGTTGCATGTCTGCTAGCTCCTGCGTACTGACGATGACGGGCATGTGGATGGATGTTGTCTTCTCCTGAGATGTGCACGATGTTCGTGGAGTATTGGCCGATTTCTTCGAGTTGTCGCGCTACTCGGTCACAAGCGTGGTCCGATTTCTTGTCGAAAGCATGGATTAGCGGCTTGTGGTCGGTGAGAATGACCACTTCCCTTCCGTCGATGAGGTGCTTGAAACGCTTGACTGCTTGATAAATCGCCAACAGCTCCCGATCGTAAACCTAATAGCGGGCTTCTCTTGGGCTGAGCTTCTTGGAGAAGAAGGCAAGAGGTTGCAGCTGGTCACCGATGCGTTGGTCCAAAGCAGCGCCGATCGAGGTGTCCGATGCATCGCATCGCAAAACTAAAGGAAGGTCTGCCCTGGGGTGAGCGAGTTGGACGGCCTCCTTTAGCTTCACTTTGCATTCTTCGAATGCCTTCTTAGCATCAGGTGTCCATTCAATCGGGCGTCGGTCTCTCTTCTTCGCTGCAAGGGTCAGTTGCACAAGGGGAGCCTGTGTCTCGGCAGCACCTGGCAGACAACTGCGGTAAAAGTTCCAGGATCCCAGGAATCTCCTGAGCTTGTCCATCGTGTCTGGCTTTGGGTACTCAGCGATGACTGCGACTCGGTCAGCTGGAGGTTTAATCCCATCACAGCTAACAGTGTATCCGAGGTACCTTACTTCTGTTTGGCCATAGAAGCACTTGGAGACGTTGATGGTCAAGCCGAACTTTCGCAGTTGACTGAAGGCGATGTGAAGATGCTGGCGATGTTCACTCTCGTTGGCTGATGCGATCAGTATATCATCGATGTAGCAGTGGCAGAAGTTCAACCCTCTCAGAACCGTGTCAATGAAACGCTGCATGGTCTGCGCAGCGTTGCACAAACCAAACGTCATAACGTTGAATTTGAAGAGGCCGAAAGGTGTTATGACGGCAGTCTTCGGTCGGTCTTCTACTGCTAGCGGGATCTGATGATACGCTCGGTTGAGATCGAGCGTCGAGAAGATCGTGCATTCCGCCAACTTGTGTGTAAAGTCTTGCAGGTGGGGTATCGGGTACCGGTCTGGAACGGTGATTCGGTTGAGCCGACGATAGTCACCGCATGGCCTCCAACCGCCAGTTTTCTTCTCGACCATGTGGAGTGGTGAAGCCCATTCGCTTTTCGACGGCTGGCAAATACCTCGCTGCATCATCAGCTGAAACTCGTCTCTGGCTATCGTAAGCTTGTCGCCTGCCAGGCGGCGGGCGCGTTCTGCTACTGGATGCCCGCGAACGATGATATGGTGCTGCACAGAATGCTCGGAGACGTTGTTGTTGGTGTCGCGAGTGACCTCGATGTACTTATCCAAGATGTCGAAGTATGGGTTGCCGTTGTCCATTGTACGGACCGTGGGCTGCTGAGACTTGACGAGACTTCCGCAAATGCTCATCTGCGTTGTGTTGTCGAGCAGCATCCGTTGACTCAAGCGAATGGTGAGATCATAGTGGTGAATGAAGTCTGCACCAATGATCGCTTGCGTGACGTCAGCAACGGTGAAAGACCAGCGGAATTGTCGTCGAAGACCTAGGTCCACTTCAATCGTCTTGGTCCCATACGTCGAGATGGTGGCACCGTTGGCGGCGAACAAGCTTGTAGAAGCCGGTTTCTTGAAGCAGGTTTGGTCTTTCGGCAAGACGGACAAATCTGCACAGGTGTCAATCAGGAAGTTGATGGACGTCTTCTTGTCGGAAACTTGGAGGCGGAATCGTTCGTTGCCGTGTGCGACCTCCATTTCGCTCAACGGCAGGCCTAGTTTTCCGACGCCTTCCCTTTTCGACACCCTTGCCGACACTTCCTGGCCTCGTCACCGAATCTGCTGTGGTAATAGCAGAGGTCATCGTCCTTCTCGGCAGGCTTGGTTCGACTAATCGATCTGCGGCGTGACGAGGATCGACTAGTCGTCGGTTTGATGCGTTTAATCGCGCTGACGTCATTCCGCAGAGCCTCGATGGACTTGACCAGCTGGTCCAGAGTGATTGCCTCGTGCTGCGACAGAGCCTGGACCGCCGGTGCTGGAGCTGGAGCTGGGGACGCGATGGCACACAGGTGTGCATTCGACATTTCGAAGATCTTGTCCCCAACTTCCGCCAGTTTGTCCAGGTCCTCTTGTCCAGTGGCTATCAGGACGGTGCGCATACTCTCGGGCAAGCGGTCGAAGAACAACGTCAACAACGAGCCAACCACAGCTGTGTGTAAAGTGCGTTGAACCTTGGTAGCTGAAGCCGTTGGGTGAAAGGTCTTGGGGCGTCAAGGGCAGCGGTCGAAGCATGTGGGACCAATCCAATGGCTGCGGCTGCTTGGGATTGACCGTACGTCGGGCAGCCAACAGCTGCTGTCATCGTTGGCTGACTGTCGTTCGGCAGGAACTGACCGTATGTCGAGATGTCTGCAGCTGATGTTGTCATTGGCTGACTACGGTTTGGCAGAGATTGTCCAGGAGGACCCTGGGGGCCGGAAGCTTCAAGCACTGCTGGATCGCTTGCTGGTGCGGGCGTAGATCCGCGACGATTGAGCTCGGCCTTGAGCGTTCGAATCGCCACATTCGCCAGCGAAAGCTCTTCGCGCAGCTGCTTGATAACATCCAGCACCGCTGCATCCATCCGGTTGGACATGGCTTCCTGGGTTGAGTCGGGTTTGAGACTCGTGATTTTTTTCTCCTCACTTGACGAGGTATCAGGGTCTGCTAGCGCCTTCTTCTGACCTCTTGTACGAGGCGAACGTGAAATTGGCATTTGCTTCCAACGATCACGTCGAGGTCACCAGTTTTAGCGAGGTCGGTGCCAATGCGAGCGCCGTCTCACTATGAATGTGGAAAAACAAATGCCAGTAAATGCCAATTAACAAATCTTCAGTTCTTTATTTAGCAATTAAGAACTGGAAAAGAACTCTTGCTAAGCAAAGCTAAAAAAAACGAAGAACACGGAAGATCACGAGGGCACCTTCTTAAATGTTGAAGATGAAAATGAATAAGGCTTCTTCTTGTAGAGGCTTGGTTGGGGTTTGCTTGAGAAAAGACTGGAGCACTTGAGTGTAGAAACCCTGAGTCCAAGAAATCGGTGTTCGTGCTGTGAATATCTTGTTTTGCAGCTTTCGTTGTCAACTACTTTCTCGGAAAGAGGACTGCTTGATGCGTCGATGGGTTCCGCTGCAAGAGTAGAAACAAATTCCTGGAATCCGCTTTCCTTGGGGCAAATGTCTGCTTGCCAAAGGAAGTCTCTTGCAGAACAGCTACGTGAATTTTCAATTTTCGACTATTTTTAATTTTGAGAATTTTGACTTTTTGAAATTAAAAAAATCAAAGATTACTCGACATGTTTAAAAAATGACTCGAGCAGGTTCCACATCTACGGGTGTTATGAAGTCGAACGTCTCGATGACAAACGTCAAAGACGTCTACCGCCACAATGTCGGAAAAATGGTTGTCTCCACTAGAAATATTTATGGCAAGTTGCATTTCATGACACAAATTATGTCTCGTGGAGACACGGTGTAACAAAAACAAATAAAATTAAGAGTAGAGAACTAGAAAACTGATGCTCAAGTGATTAACCTTGGTAAAAAGGTTGTATTACCATCGAGCTTCACTGGGGGACCACGATATATGCACGAACGTACGCAGGATGCGTTGACATACGTTCGGCATTATGGAAAACCAGATCTTTTCATAACATTTACGTCCAATCCCAAATGGATTGAAATAACAGAAAACCTACATAAACATCAAAAGGCTAATCACCGCCGTGACCTGATAGCCCGTGTTTTCCATTTAAAAGTGAAAACGATGATACATCTTCTTACAAGGGGTGCTATTTTCGGAGCGGCGAGGTGTTACGTGGATTCCGTTGAATGGCAGAAAAGGGTCTACTACATGTTCACATCTTTGGTTAAAGGATAAACTTAAACCCAATCAAATTGATGACATCATAGGAGCCGAAATCCCAGACCCCCATAAAGACCATGCGCTCTACCATATAGTCAAAAGTAATATGATACACGGTCGTTGTGGGACCTTTAATGCTACTCGTAATTCGCCCTGCATGTTGAAAGGTACTTCCTGCAAGCGATTTCCCCGACCATTGATTTAAAATACATAGACTGGTGATGATGGCTACCTCCAGTACAGAAGGCAGTCTCCCGACCATGGTGGGTTTACAGTACATACAAATGGCACAGATATCAATAATCAATGGGTGGTTCCTTACAACAAATCCGCATCCGAATAAGCGTTGCCTGTTGCCTCTGTAGCAATCACCGTAGTAGATGTCACAGTTTTTCATCCTCTTTTTGCCCGGCCCATCCCATCGCACTTCCTGGATGGCGGTAATATCTGCTTTATAGCAGTCTAGGGCCTCTCCTATTTGTTCGGCTGCACGTAGTCTGTAAAGGGATAGAACATTCCACGTACATATCCGAAGGTCGTTGTCCTTATTTCGTTTGCTGGGGTCGTCATTAGTTGAGTCATCCTTATCTGACGCTTTTGGTTGTTTCGGAACCATCGATTTTTTACGTGGTAGGGAAGTTACCCCCACGGCACAACCCGCAACCTGGAGAGCCAGTTCCTTAATTATTCCCCTAGGATGAGAGGCCGGGTACACCGGTGCCAGTAGTCCACTACGGGAGTATGAGCGCTGCCGTTGGCCCATTAAGGGCTCCTCCGCCACCATCTCTATTCCAATGTCCTGACCAACATTGGAAATTCCTTACCGACCTGTGATCCGAATACGTCGAAGCAGCTCGCGCAAGGTATTCACTAAGTTCAACCTAACTGGAACTATAGACGCCACCGTTGACTCCGTCTAGGGAATTCGTCCGCTGTCGCCTGGAACAGGAAGAAGGGCTCTAACACTCTTCCCCCCTCTCTCATCTGCTGCCGCCAAGAATCCTCCAAACGGGGTTGGTTACCCATTTCTCGGATTAAGGTAC
The DNA here is from genome assembly GCA_945910035.1 of Brachypalpus laphriformis. NCBI lineage: Eukaryota > Metazoa > Arthropoda > Insecta > Diptera > Syrphidae > Brachypalpus > Brachypalpus laphriformis. The sequence goes on along the minus strand of OX246753.1, from coordinate 226,759,735 downwards.
TAGGCACCCGGCTGTCACCGCGTGGAGGTTGAGAGTAGGAGTTGGTAGGCCTTAGCTGAACGAAAACGCTTGTGTTTTCATATGATCGCATACACTACCGTTTGACCAGCGCAGAGATCCCCAGGAAATAAAAAAAAAAAAATTAAAGTGTTTACGGTCTGCGTACGTTATGGAAAAGAAGAAGGTTGATGATTCCAGAAAATCGGGTGCTGCGATGGATGATGTATACCAACCACATCTTTTTTATTACAAGGATTTTTATTTTCTGGAAGATGTCATGTTTATCTATGTAAATAAACTTGCTATGCGCATCTACAACAGCTAACAAAACTATGCTAAAAAATTCTTTATAATTATAAAAATCAGAACCAGACTTCGGAGGAGCTTTTATGCGAATATGTTTTCCGTCTATTGCACCTAAAGTGTGGGGAAAGTCCCAGTAACCACTGGGTTTCTGTGGATGGCATCTGTATAATTGAAATAATAATTCTAAATAGTGCTTGCTAGGAAATTCGCTAGATTTACCAGCATAAATTCATTCTGAAGTGCAACAAAAATTGCTATCAGTACTTGTGGCACGAAAGAACTAATCGTTTTTCTTGACATCCGAGAAAGAAATTCCAGTGATCGGTATGAATCTCCGGTTGCAATGGTAATTGCAAGACGTACCCTTGATGTAATGGCATACCTCATTACGGTGTCTTGTTTTTTTATTGAAGATTCCACCTTTAAATCATATCAATAATAATTGAATAACATGTATGTTTGCATATAATATTATTTAGCATTGCAAGAATGACTTAAAATTTGTCTATAGACATTCGGCAGAAGTTTTTGTAGTCAGAAACATTTTCCCATAAAACATCACGAAGTAAATGTGCTTCCAAATCATGCAGCTCTCTTTTTTGTAGAAATGGATTTATCCAGAACTTGTGTCTACATTTATTTTCTTCTTTTTCTAATTCTTCTAAATTTTCCAAAGCTTTTAAAGCCAGAATGGTTCTTTGTCTTTCCTTTGGCATTTCTCGTGGAGAATCGGTGTCAAGCAAGAATTGGTAGTTGCTTACTCTTACGCGATAAGATTGAAAATGAAATGTCTTGACAAAATTTGCCCACCGAAAAATAAAATAAAAATTTCTGCCATGAAGTCTGACATAAAGCCTGATATAATTATGTCTCGTGGAGACACGGTGTTAGTATCAGCTGAAACACCTGTCAACTACAACTAAAAATCGGCGATCTATTTTGGAAAACTTATACTACGCTATATCATACAAGGGACAAACGAGGCAATAGATTTAACCAGCAGATACAACGTTTAAGGATCTACGAGTGAGATATCGACTATAATAATAATATTTATAATAATAAAAATAACAAAAATGATTTTATTTTTCCAATTTTTATTCCCTTAATTGGATTTTTCTGAAAACGTATTGTAGAGATTCAATAAAATAAATTAATGGTACGTACGGTTAAAATACTTTAAAAAAATTAAATGTACATATCTAAGACTTTGCAATTAAAATAGTTTATGGCCACGAGCGAAGCCGGGTGGGTCAGCTAGTTTACCATAATAAGCCCTTTATCCTGTTTTTTTTGGGAACTACCCATAAGGGTAGTTCTTCTTCTTTCTTTCTTCTTTGAAAAAAAGATTTTTGTACTGCCTAAGAATTCAATCTAATTGGTCGGTTTTGCTATCTTCTAGAGTGAAAATTCCATCTATTGTAAAATGATATTTGCTATTTTTAATAGCGTCGTATTTTCTTCCAGGTAACTCCAAGATTTTCCATGAAATAGTATCTGTGATACTGAATTCTACAGGTATCGGAGTACCTATTTTATTCACTCCGCTCAATGTAGTGAAATACAGTGGTTTAGTTAACCTTTCTTCACAGAAATTTCTTAAGAAATTTGGTTTCATGATACTTGTCTGTCCACCTGTCCCTATTAGGCACCTAATTTGTTGGTTTTCAATGGTTAATTTGACTATGTGCAATCTGTTCTCCAGACTCGTTTAAAAAATGTATATCTTGCTCTTGCACTCGTACATTATCGATTTCCATTGGCTTTTGTCTGTGTTGAGTTATACTCCAATACTTCTCCAAATAAAAAAAAAGAAAGACTTGTTCCGAACTTCTAGAAACTGATTGCTTTAACTTTCCTATAAAATATTTCGTTAAATTTATACATATGTACATATATTTATATTGCTTATACGTTCTACTCTTTTTTATTTTTTTTTTTTTATTTATTTCAATTAACTTTTATTTCAAATAACTTTATATAACATTTTCTAATTGAAATTCCAATAAGGCACGACCATGTGCAACTTGTTAAAGGAAAAAGCCAATTCAAATTCCAATTAGGCGCGAGCATGTGCAACTTGATGAGAGAGAGAAAGCTATTTTCCTTAATGCATATTTCAATCTGTCCCTTTTAGATCGATAGATTATTTTATCGATTTAAGTGCTACCAAGTTTGCCTAACACTCCCCCCTGGTTACTGGGTGAGAGACCCGGATTACCACCTTCTTCGAACTTGCGAACGTCCAATACCGCCAACTTAACAGCCGGACGGATGTAAATACCTCCAGATGTTTGCACAACTGCGCTACGTCTCTATCGTCTTTTCCAGGTATCACTTAATGAACTTTTCCCTTTGGCCAAGTTTTTCTCGGATTGTTGTAGCCTACGACTATGACAATACCTCCTTCTTGCAACTGCCTCTGTGATGTAAGCCATTCGAACCATCTCACAATTCACAATGCTCTCCACCTCCGTCATCATGCTCAATAATAGTTCGTCGCGACAATCGCGTGTTGGCGATATTTCAGCGAGTGTTTGCTTAACAGATCGAACCATACGTTCCCAACACCCACCCATGTGGGGCGCTGCTGGCGGGAAGAAGTACCACTTTAATTCCAACTCAAATTCTTTAGCTACTGCGCGTTTGTTTAAGTCTCTTATTGCCTACTTAAACTCTTTACTGGCACCACCAAAATTTGTTGCATTGTCGGAGTATACATCCTTTGGCATTCCTTGTCTTGAAACCCAGTATGCAGGAATCACTGGAAGGACTGTGAACTATCTCGATGTGGATTGCTCGTAAGGTGAGGCAGGTATGTAACATACCCCATCTTTTCTCTAGACGCCTTCCGATTTTACATGAAATAATCCACTCCTGTGTACGAGAATGGTCTCTGGAATGGCTAGAGACGGGCGTGTGGTAGTTCTGCATGCGTGGGGGTTGCGGAGCGGCTCTTCTGTTCTTGTAGTGCTGACGATCTTTTATGACTTTTCTTAAGACACGTCTCAAATTTGGAATGAAGTAGTGTTGTCGGAGTTCGTTCACTACGGTTTCGTTGAAGAGTTGATACAATTTATTGTGAAATTCGCCTACAATAAGGAAAGTGATTGGATGCTGCCTTGGTAGAATAATTGGTCTTTTAGTTTCCATAGGTACGTTCTTTACTGCATCGATTCGTCCAGCAATGAATTACACCATTTTTATCTAAATATGGAGGAAGAGTATAAAGGGGACAGGTTCTGCTAATATTGACCTCTAACTTACAACTTGCTGCGTTGGCTACGGCTTCGTACTCGTTTGGAAAACTCTCTTTCTGACACTGTTTGTAGAGCAAAGCCTCAGCTGCTTCCCCCTTGTCTTGGATAAATATCGGTGGCCTTGAAGGTCTTCACCATCTGCGTGCAAAGAGTTTAATGCAGCGCTAAATAAACATTAGTGTCTTTAAAATACTTTTCCATCTCGAAAAGCGGTTGTAGTCCAATACAAATGGGGTGGTGTCTCGCGGTGAATGAAACATTCCTTTACTTCTTTACTGCCCTCATCATACGTAGGGACTTCCAAGAGTTTTGCTAATAGAAGAAGTGGATTTTGGTACAGGGAGTCTGGTCCAGTATACCATCTGCCTGAAGAGCTGAAGTCATAATTACTTTTATACTTTGAGGCATCGTCAGCAATGTTCTCTTTGCTGGAGACCCAATTCCAATTATTTGCGTTCGAACTTTCAAGTATCTCGCCAATACGGACGGGAACAACATTTTTGTATTTTTTACTGCTTGATCTTATCCAACTGAGGACAACTTGAGAGTCTGTCCAACATGTTAAACTTTCGAGGTGAATTGTGTGTCCACTCAGAATAAATTTCGAGAGTCTAACTCCTAGCACGGCTGCTTCAAGCTTAAGCCGGGGTATTGAGAGTGTATTGATGGGAGCTACTTTCGTCTTTCCACTGTTGAGCGAACATTCAACTTCGCTTTCCGTAGAGACTCTAATACTCGTATAGGCGACGGCAGCAATAGTGTCTTCACCCGCATCCACGAATACATGCAACTCAACGCGGCTTCCATTTCCAAATTGAAAATTGGCAAGATATCTTCTATTAATGGTTACGTTCGTTACGCTTATTTTAGAAATCAGGCTCAACCATATCTTCCATTTCCCATGCTGCTCCTGAGCGCCAATCCTGGACAATGATTCTGAGATGAATTGTGAAGTTCGCAATAAGACCAAGAGGGTCGAAAATGCACATAAGTGCCCTTAATACCTCGTGTCTCAAACGTGTCTGTGCCTGAAGACCACCACATACCCAGCAGCTTTTCGAAATCATTCTGAGCATTATCAATGAAGGCCTTGTTACCTTTTGAAGCTTTGTACTGCAGAGTGTTTAAAACGTTTGCTGAATTCGAGATGAAATTTCTAATTTCTAATCCCGCTTGCTTGTTGGTGTGTATCACGTTTGTTGCCAAGGCTACCGCTTCTTCTTCCGTGTCTGCGCTGTCTAACCAATCGTCCACATAGTGGTTTTCGATGATCGCATTTGCTGCCCTGCGAAACTGCATTTCAAATCTCTTAGCGTTTTTGTGTTTTTTAAAAACTGAGCATAAAAGGGTGAACAAGTAGATCCTAATGTCATAACCTGCATCTGATACACCTCAACCTTTCCATCTTCTACATTTCGCCACAATCTTTATCCTCTTCGAGAATCTTTACTTGATGAAACATTTCGCGTATATCACCTGATATGGCGACTTTCTTTTCGCGAAATCGAAATACCTAATATTGATGGCAGTGCTGGTGCAGTATCTGGTCCTGTCATTAGACACGAGTTCAGAGACACTCCTCCAACTTTTGCCGCCGCATTCCAGACTATTCTCAATTTGTCAGGCTTATTAGGGTTTATGACAGGAAATATATGTAAATACCAGATTCGCGACTTGGAATTATTCACCTCATTCTCATTTAGCTTTCTTGCGTACCTTTTCTCTAGATATTCTTTGATTTGATTATTAACCCTTTTAACTAGTTGAGGTTGGTGTAGAAGGCGTCTTTCAAGACAGCGTAGTCTTCTTTCAGACATAGCTTTAGTGCCCGGCAGATGAATATTATCATACTTCCACAGCAGGGGTACGGCATAACTGTTCCTCAAGAAAGTAGTTTGTTCTTCTATTAATTGCACGGCTCTATAGTCTTCGTCCGAGAGTCTTCGCTTTGTGGGCTTGGTGCCTGAACTTTCTAGGGAGAAATATTGTTTTACTGTTTCATGCGTCTGTGAGTCCATTTCATTGTGACAGTCACAAAGGCGAATCGGTGTCTTTTTTCGGTTCAATACCAGCCGAAGCAACGCCAAAAAGAGTCCATCCTAACCTGGTTTTAATTGCTGCCGGCTGCGAGTCTTCACCCTCCCGAGTTTTCAGAGGCATACCTAATCGCCAGTGTTGAAGGCCAAGCAGGATTTGCGGCCTCGCATTTCAATACGATTTTATTGGTAATCTCTTCAAGTGGGCGTATTGCTGTATCAAGTTGCTTATATCCAGTGACTGTGTCGGAAGATCTAGCGACTTGACTGTATGTGCATTCGGAAGTGAATATTTATGACTGCTATTTTGGGCTGAAATCTCAAATCTAATCTTCACAAATGGGTCCTCTCGGCGGTGAGTGTTGGCAGTCCACCTTAAGCATAAATTTTCCTTGTCGCCATTAGCACCGAGTGCAAACGCCAATTCTTCATCAACAAGAGTTACTGAAGAACCATCATCTATGAAGGCGAAAGTGACTAAAGAGTTTTTATTGTTGTAGTGCAATACCTACTATACCTCGGACGAAGTGTTGTACCGCTGTAGTAGGCTTCCTGAATTCCATTGCTTGTGGTTGGCTGGTTTGTCTTTGTATCGCCATTGTACTTGACTTTTGGTAGAATATCGTTGTTATGTTTGCAACTGCATTTGCGAGAAATGTTGACATGAAGCCAGCGATTTGCAATCACTCTTGCAAGCAGGGCACTTATTATCTTCTAGTCAGTCTATGTCAGATACCTATCTGTAGAGGACGTGTCATTTATCGCCGGTGAAACTAAACTTTTTTTCTCTTGAAATCGTTTAAACCCATCAAAATTCTGAAAAGAACGCATTGAAATCTGACAAATGCCAATACTTCACTCACGACTTCCCGAATGCTAAGACATTTAAAGTTGTGCTTTTTGGCCTGGATTCAATAAGCGCTGACTTATTACAAATAATAACTTAACTCCCTCTGGCTGAAATGTGTTGACATTAAAATGATCACTAAAAAATATGAACACTATGAGGATACTTTCTATATTGTATATTTATAGAACGGGTCAATCTGTATGTGTGCTTTGAAAAAAATATCAAAGCCGGCTCTAAAACCCAAGTAAGGTGGGATTTTCAACGCCATCAACCAAATAAAATTACTCAGTGCAGAAATTGTCAGATGTATGGACATGGTGAAAGGAACTGCAACATCAAAACATATTGCTCCCACTGCGCTTGCAATCATAAAACAATTGAATGCACTGCATCTGACAGTGCACAATACGCCAATTGCAAAGGTAAACACAAATCTACTGACAGTTCCTGTATAAGTCGCCAAAAGTTTTTGGAGATAAAAGGAAAGCTTTCATATAAAAGCTCACCACGCGGTCCTCTTGCTGTGGTGAATACTCCACGATCGTCTCGTTTTTGTATGCTATGGAACACTTTCCACCTCTAACACCTCAACCAAAGGCAATGTTGGCTCAAAAGAATTTCAATACACCAACACCAATTCAACTTCAACCGAGAGAATGGAGTGGGCACCATCGCCAGCAATTGTCCAATCCATTCATCGAACCTCTTGCTGATACCAGAGATGAATCGTCTCTGAAATCTGAGGGTGAGTTGTTTTCTCCCGAAGAGATCCAGTCACTTACCATCGAACTTTCTAATTGTAAAAATAAATCAGAACAGTTTAGCGTAATTGCACAATTAGGTTTAAAATATCTTTATGGTTATAAGTAATATGTCTGCTAATCTTAAAGTGGCATGTTGGAATGCTAGAGGCATTCGCAATAAAGCTTTTGATTTTTTTTCCTTTTTAAGTAGAAACAATATCGATGTTGGTCTCATCTCCGAAGCAGGTCTAAATGCTAATGTGTGTTTTTCTAATAGTCTGTATATGTGTTATCGTTCCGAAAGAATAGAACGAAGAGGAGGGGGTGTTGCAGTAGTAATAAAGAAAACATTAAAGCATTTGTGGTGGTTGTCGGAACTATATAAGATAAAACACGACAACTACACACTTAAAAATTACTTTTATTAACCAAAAACAAATAAATTACGACACGAAATCAAAAGGCTGTTGCTTGTTGCAACGAGAAAATAGGAATCAATGAATATGCTACTTCTGACCGTTATTAACAAAAATTAATACTGGTAAAAGTGATTCTAGCGACATCTTTTAGTGAGTATCTCTGGCAATGCTGCCACACATTCTTTATTACCCAACTTAAAAACTTAACTGATTGTTGGGGTTGCCTTAGGGCCAATTCTTGGGGAAACATCCTACACGATCTTAACTCGAGTCACCAATTTCAACTAATGTATCCCAATATACCAACTTATATCCCATATAACTGTAGAAGCAACCCTTCTACCCTAGATCTATTTCTATTTAACATTCTGCACTTATTTAATTATCCAATAGTGCTAAACGATCTATGTTCGGACCACCTTCCAATACTTTGTACTATACCTCAAAGGCCTGAATGCAAGGCCAATAACTATTACCTTGATCTCAAAAACGCAAACTGGGGGAGATGCAAACGGGAAGTCAGCAATTATTTAGAATGCCACGAAATCAATCTCGACAGCGTCACAGCTGCTACTCATGTGGATGAATGTCTAAATACTTTTGAAAGTGCTGTTCGGAATGCAATAATGCAGTAAATATTTCAGTACCAAAAAAAAAAAAAAAAATCTTCCAAAATTGTATAATCCTTCCAAACAATATTTTGAAATTGATTAAACTAAGGAATTCACACAGAAGATATATGCAAAGAAAAAAAAAAAAACAGAAGATATTGGCAGAGATTTAGGATTTATACTTACTTACTTATGTCCTTTAACCCCTCGGGGGGCATAGGGCGTCAACCACGCCTGCGCGCCATCGTGTTCGGAGTTCTGCAACGCGTTTGAGCTGCCTCCAACTCATTCCTAAAGAGCTCGATTCCTCCTCAACTGTTCTGCGCCACGTTTGCCTAGGGCGTCCCGCTATTCTGCCTGCCTGGGTGAGCGGATTCCACTGCATAGCGTATTTCGCAATGGAGTTGTCTTCGCGCCGTAGGGTGTGTCCAATCCATTGCCACTTTCTTCTTCGTATAGTAATGCTTATAGGTTCTTGGCCCGTTCTCAGATAAAGTTGTTCGTTGGAGATGCGGTTCGGCCAAAAAATCCTCAAGATGATTCTTAAGCATTTGTTTACGAAGACTTGCAGCTTGCGTGTGTTAATGGTGTCCACCTTCCAGGTACTGCACCCATAAAGCAGCACTGATTCTACGTTGGAGCGGAACAGTCGTAGCTTGGTTCTTAAGCTAATAACATTGCTTCTCCAGATTTTGGACAGCATTCCGAACGCAGCTTTAGCCTTCCCGATTCTGCTGCACACATCCAGTTCGGTGCCACCGCGATTAGCCGAGACGACACTTCCTAAATATAGAAAGTTATCAACTTTCTCGACTTGCTTTCCGGCAATGTTAAGTTGAGCGCGGGTATTGGAAGTACTCAGGGCTTTTGTTTTGGCTGTGTTTATTTGTAGCCCCACTTTGTTTGCCTCAGCTTCTAGATTTTGGGCCATCAAATGAAGATCCATTATCCGATGTGAAAGTAGACAAACATCGTCAGCGTAATCTAGGTGTTTAAGGTAAGATGTCTTCGTCCAACGAATTCCAGAATTAGCTTCCGTCAATGCTGCACGGAGTACATCGCTGATAACCACCAAGAACAATAGTGGGGACAGTATGCACCCTTGACGTACTCCACTTTGGACTTCAAAGTCCTCCGACACCTTACCATTGTGCACGACGTGACACTTGCCGCCCTCATATGTAGCCTTGATAATAGCTATAAGCTTTTCTGGAATGCCTCTCCTGCGCAAGGCCAACCAGATAGCATCTCGATTCAAGCTGTCGAAAGCCTTCTCGAAGTCGATAAACAGTAAATGTAGCGGAGACCTATACTCAACGCATTGTTCGATTATGATCCGTAAGGTATTTATGTGGTCGATGCAGGAGGATCCAGCGCGAAAGCCTGCCTGTTCGACATCGAGAGTTGAATCTAAATGATCTTTAATTCGTTCTAGAATTATTCTAGCTATTATTTTGGCTACAGCTGGAAGAACACATATACCTCTCCAGTTACCGCACTCCATCAAGTTATCCTTCTTTGGAAGCTTAATGATCATCCCCCTTTTCCACTCCTGTGGAAATTGTTCACTATCCCAAGCTCTCCGTATTAGCGGATGCAGCAAATCTGCCGATGTATTTGGCGCCGCTTGAAATAGCTCGGCAGGGATGCCATCAATACCCACCGCTTTGTTTTTCTTGAGGGACTTGATTGCTGTTATTATTTCAGCTTTACTGGGAGGTACGGTGCGAATTCGGGAATTTGTTGCTTCGAACTGCTCATTCGAATTCAAGATCATACCGCCGTCGTCTAAGTGATTTAGCACTGCAGCAAAATGTTCTCTCCATCTAGTGAGCTGATCCTCATCCGAAATCAGAAGGTCACCGTCTAGACTCTTCACTGGATGTTGTTTGGAGTTTCGACCACCAATGAGCTCCTTAGTGATGTTGTAAACAGTCCTACTGTCGCACCTACTCGCTGCTTCTTCAGCCCTTGAGGCCAGTGAGTTGACATGTTGACGCTTGTCACGTCTCACACTACGCTGCACTTCTTTCTTCTTCGCACGGTATTGGGCTTCAAGCTCGGTTCTCTCTACTGCTGGGGCCGCTGCAATCCGAGCCTTGATTGCTGTACGCTCATCGATCCGTCTCCAGGTGTCCGTAGAAAGCCATGTGCGGTGGTGTTTCTGCTTTTTACCGACATAAGTGCGTGCCCCAGTCGCAAAAGCATTTTTCACAGCACTCCAGTGGTCATCCATTTTCTCTATGCTGCTGATTGCTTCTGCTTCTAAGGCAAGATGGTCCCGGAACTGTTGGCGCACTTGGGGAACCTTGAGCCTGTCGATATTAAACCTGGTGATGTTAAGCAGGTTTGAGCGGTTGCTGTTGACGGATGCAGTACGAAGGCGTAAATGAGCTACCATAAGATGGTAATCTCGTTCTTGTCCGACGTCAGCTCCACGTCTGTTTCGGACGTCCAGGAGACAATTTCTAAAGCGGCGACTGATCGCAATGTGGTCGATCTGGTTGGATGTTCGTTGCCTATCAGTAGAGACCCAACTGATCTTATGGCAGGTGTTATGCTTAAACAGCGTACCTCCGATGACTCGGCGGTTGGTATTGCAGAAGTCCACAAACCGCTCACCATTGTCATTACTGTCTCCCACGCCGTGAACTCCCATCACGTGCTTAAGCATGGTGTTGTCGCTACCCACCTTGGCATTGAGATCTCCCATTACCATTACGATGTCCCCATTAGGCGTTTGGTTGTAGGCGGCACCTAAGTGGCTATAAAAATTATCCTTTTCATCCTCAGTCGCATCTAGAGTCGGAGCATAACACTGTATGATGGTAATTTTTCTAACTCTACTCTGGAACCTAGCCGTCAATATCCGGTCACTATGGGGTTTCCAGGATATGAGGCTACTACGCGCTGCTGGAGTTAGCATGAGTCCTACGCCAGAACTCCGTGCACTTCCAGCTGGTTTACCAGAGTAGAGCATGACAGTGCTTTTTGTTGGGGAGATGTATTCCCCACCATCGTACCATCTTATCTCGCTCAGCCCTAAGATGTCGATTTTATACCGTGCGAATTCGCGCTCCAATTGGAGGAATCTGGCGTTATAAGGCCCTTCCTTGAGTGAGTCCAGGAGGGTCTTAACGTTCCAGAATCCGATCGTTGTCCGTGTCCGATAGCCAAAGGTCGTCAACAAATGATCAGTCCGTATCCGAGGCGTATGTTTCCGTTTCGGAGCAATAGTTTGTTTTACGGTTGCGGCTCGCTGGGCCACAGACCAACCGACACTTATCCTGTTTTTTGGCGCAGGAAGCTCGCCATTCGTCCTCTCCCGTTAGCAATTTCCGAAGAAATTCCCAGATGGCACCACGAGGAGGTGGGAGTAGGGCTTACTAACAGAGCTGCTAGGTTTTCGGCTGCAGTGGCTCCTACTCGTTACTTAGCGGACCAGCACCTATCGGGAGATGCTGCCCCTACGAGGCCTTTGTTAGTCGTTTGCCATCGCCTGCGGAGATGGTCTTGGTAATACTTATATACAACAAAAGGATTTATGAGTTCTTTGAAAACGTAAAAATTCTCAATAATATTATCAAGGAGGAAATCCAAAAGTTCCGCAATAAAACGTGGAATAATAAACTTTTGGAATATTTCTAAAATATTGAAAAATAAATTTAATGTTATTCCTTCCTTTTCTGATGTTCAGATCTCCTCCATCACAGGCCGATATTCTTGCATCATCTTTTCTTAGAAATCATGCAATTTCTAGTCGATAATGCAATATCAAGTTTAAGATCAACACCAGAATTTGTGCAAGAAAGTCTATATGTAACCTTTGAAGAAATAAAGCATATAATACTCAAGCTTAAGGTTCGTAAGTCTTCAGGTATTGACGATATCCAAAACTTATATATAAATTATAATATACAATAATTTATATATAAATTATATATAATTAAATTCTTATTGTTTAATTACAACTCATGCATAAAATTGCAACATTTCCCAAAGGCTTGGAAAAAAGCCAAGATTGTACCCATTCTAAAACCCGGCAAACCTGCCAACAATTCTAACAGTTACAGACCTATTAACTTACTAAGATCATTAAGTAAAATTAACGAAAAAATTATAAAGAATAAAATAGATTTACTCCTTGCAGAGAAAAACATTTTACCTCTGCAACAATTTGGTTTCAGATGTCACTACAACACGGTGCAACAAGAAGATAGAATAACGCAACATATTAAAAAAGGATTTACTTCGAAAAAATTCACTGGTCTAATACTTCTCGATGTCGAAAAGGCCTTTGATGCTGTTTGGCACTCAGTTCTATTATATGAAATGATTTCGTATAAATTCCCTGAATACATTATTAATATCGTAAAATCTTTTTTAGATAATCGGATGTTTACAGTCATTGTAAATAATGCTTATTCTTCTACTAGATCTGCTCCTGCTGGGATGCCTCAGGGATCCGTCCTCGGCGGCGTATTATTTAACATAAGTATATACGTCTGATTCTCCACATCTTCCCAACTGCGAGTCTGCAATGTTTGCCGACAATACGTGTATATATTCGTCCGATGTACTTGGTTCCGCAATTGAAGAAAAAACCTTCGATCGGGTCTAATTACTCTTATGAGTTATTTTGATAAGTGGAAAATTAAAGTGAATGCTTCAAAAACTCAAGCCATTTTTTTTACTAAAAAAAGAAAAGCTTGTTTTTTACCAAGCAATAATGTGAGAATTAATAATGTTAGTACAACCTGGACGGACAATGTTAAATACTTAGGCATGACTTTAGATAAAAAACTAACAAACAGCAAGCACGTTACAAATACTTTAGATAAAATAAATAGAACGATACGAATTTATGTATCCTCTCATTAAAAGAAATTCTCTGCTGAGTCAAGAGAATAAGCTTATCATTTTTAAGGTAATTTTTCAGTCCTTTATGTTTTATGGTTGTCCAGTTTGGGGGAAATGTGCAAAAACACACATCAACAAATTGCAAATAGCGCGAAACAAGTTATTAAAACTTATGCTGAAGCTTCCGTGGTACTTTTCGACGCTGGAACTTCACGATCTAGCTAACATCGATTTTGTTTCTACGAGAATAGAAAGGCTTTGTGTTAAACATAGAATAGGTTGTGAGATGTCTGATAACATCCTTGTTAATAATCTAGTCATAAACTAAATATTGTATATTATTTATTTACTACATTCTGTTATTATTTGTTTAATATTTACCTACCTGTTACCCATTAGTTTATTATTTATATATTCATTATTTATATATTTATGTACTTATTTATTTAGTTATTTATTTATTTATTAATTAATTAATTTATTTATTATTTATACATTTATTTAATATTTATTACTATTTATTGTATACCTTTTTATTTATTATTTGTTATTTATTTAATTATTATTTATCGTTTATTTGTTACATATTTGTTTGAAAACTAATTATTGAATAATCTTTTGTTATCAGACCGATTAGTTGTTCATTTATTACTACTAAATTTTTATTTTTTTTTTTATTTAGATAGAAGGTTTTTTTCTTATAGCGTTTTCCTTTCAATACATATATTCATTAAAATATATTTTGTATTACATATTATAACATTGTTCAGCAGTAAGATAAAATCATAACTTTATGTAAATTGTGCGATTACACCCAAATGTAAAGAATATTGTTGAAGCTATCAATAAAAAAAAAAAAAAAAAGTAAATAAATAAATGATTATCTTCTAGCGCCTTTGTTTGTTGATGTATGTTGATAATAGCCTTTGTCTTCTTGTTCAGCTTTTGTTCAGATGAGAACTTTTAGAGTGAGTGAGGAACTTTTAATGTGACCTCTGACACACCTTTTGCATACTTCGCAAGCCAATCGTTGAATACCGACAGTTCAGTTCAGTTTTATTTGTGCTGGTAGCTTATCCATCAGTTCTTGCAGCAAACAAGGATTATTAAGATGGGCATAAAGTCCGGTAACTTCCATCATGCGACATATATTATCCACCTCGAGGGAGAAATTAATAATTTCTAACTTGTCATATTTTGGTGCGGACTCATTTCTAATCTTCTTTAAGAGCGATTGAATAATTATCTCGGGCCTACCGAATAACATTTTCAATGTCGTTATCACCCCATCGACCTAATCTGGATGCAGGAGTTTGAACTGTACTGCCTCGAGTGCTTTCCCCTTTCGTTAGAGCCGAATCATATTCTCATTATTGCTGAACGCGCAAGCCTACGATGAATTATTCCACCAGTTTATAAAAAGCGGCCACTCTTCTGGTCGTGCTGAGAATTGGATCTGCTCTTTTCACATTACCTGTCTAGCAGCTATCTTGGACTTGCTCAAAACTGGAGGTGTACCCATTGTACCTATTCCCCTTTCACCCCGTCTTGCTCTCGGTCTTGCCTCTGATGAATTGCTCTCCGCCTTATTATTTACACTTGCACCTGTTCCCTCCTGCACCCACTCATGAACACGGTCACTGACACTATACGCTGTCGTGACTGATTCCTGGTCGTCGTCGTCTGTGGAGCATTTTTCAAGGATGGCATATTTTTTATCGGTGTACTCTCGATCACGCTTTTCCTGTAGTTTTCGCTCTTCTTCTAGTTTTTTTAATTGTAATCTGGCTTTTCTTGTACTAGATGCTGTAGCTACAGAGTTGCTTCTTGACTTGATTATGACTTGGTCCTATTTATTTGCGACCGGTCTACACATCCCTTGCAATCGAATATTACCGTCCACGGAAGTAGCATCCTTCGAGGAAACTTTGATGTTGACGTCTACAGCAGCAGCATTATCTTTTGATTTGTCCTTCAAGGCTGAATCATCAACCGATTTAAGCTTGATAATGCAATCGCTGCAGTGCCAATTTACGTTCTCCACTTCCTGAAAAACCCGAACGCAAGGAAAATGAAACCAATTTTCACACGTGCCGCACTCTACCATAGAGTCCTGACTATTGGAAGCAGTACATTTTTCGCAATTTCGAGCATTTGATGACGAAGATGTGCGAGCATTGCGAATAGTTGACCTATCTCTACTATGACTACTATGATTACGATGCAAACTGACAAACCGTGTGCCAATCAGATGGGAACGATGATGTTGTTCTTTGACGAAGACGATGACGATAATCTGATGTTAAACCAGCTGAAGATGAGGATTACGCTGATCAAAGCCGATGAAGAAGGCGATGATGATGCGAAGCAGTTCGTCTTCGTGCTCATATGCTGTGACTTTTTTTTTCGTTTAAAACGAAAATTAAAGGACGTTGAGTTATACTCCAATACTTCTCCAAATAAAAAAAAAAATGAAAGACTTGTTCCGAATTCTAGAAACAGATTTCTTCAATTTTCCTATAAAATATTTCGTTAAATTTATACATATATGTATGTATATTGCTTTGTGTCTTACGTTTTAGTCTTTTTTATTCTTATTTTAATTTTTTTTATTTATTTCAATTAACTTTTATTTCAAATAACTTTATATAACATTTTCTAATTGAAATTCCAATAAGGCACGACCTTGTGCAACATGTTAAAGGAAAAAGCCAATTCAAATTAGGCGCGAGCATGTGCAACTTGATGAGAGAGAGAAAGCTATTTTCATTAATGCATGTTGCAATCTGTTCCTTTTAGATCGATAGATTATTTTATCAATTTAAGTTGTACCAAGTTCGACTAACAGTCTGGATTGACCGGAACTATTGAAATGGTTATAGTTTCTATACAGTCTTGAGTTGTCGTTTTTCCTAAACTGTTCTAAGTGATTATTATTACTGAAATTTCTATACTGTCCCGAGTTTTCGTTTCTCCTAAACTGTTCTGAGTGACTTTTGTTGCTGAAATTTCTATACTGTCCTGAACTATTATTATCACTAAAATTCCTATTTTGCCCGAAAGTTGTTTTGTAACTATTTTGTCCATAACTAAAATTTTTTGATGCACCTGGTTGATTAGATTTTTGCCTATAGTAGTTTTCCCTATAATTATATTTCGCACTTTGTGTGTATTTACAGGATAACGTCAAACTCATCTAATAATCCTAAATCGTCAAATTTATCAAACATTTCTATTAAGGTAATATTTGCTGTTATAATGGTTCTGTAACTGCCGCTATCATATTTTTTACTACGTCAACTAAGTTTGCTAATTACTATCAAATTCATATAATTCGTTTAGTTTAAATTTAATCGAAATAATTCTCTTAAATTACTTACTCACTTACTTAGGTGGCGCTACAGTTCGGGGTGAACCTGGGCCTCAACCAAGAAGCCTCTCCATTTAGCTCGGTCTTTAGCTAATTGCCTCCAGTTGTGCACTCCAAGTTGGTCGAGGTCCTCTTGAACTTGTGCGCGCCACCTACGGCGATGATTTCCTCTACTGCGTCGTCGCTCGGGATTAGATTCGAGGAATCTGCGGACCGGAGCGTTGGTGTCCATTCGCTCTACATGTCCTAGCCATCTCAGACGTCCAATACGCAGTTTTTTGACTAGGTCGATGTCGCTGTACAGCTCGTATAGTTCGTGATTGAATCTTCTTTTCCAAAACCCGTCAACGCAAACGGGACCGAAAATCTTACGAAGAATTTTTCTCTCGAAGCGACCAAAGATATTTTCATCCTCTTTTAATAAAGTCCATGTTTCAGCACCATAAAGCAGGACTGCGATGATCAGAGTCTTATACAGAGTCTCCTTAGTAGTTCGAGATAGGGCTTTACTGTTGAATTGCCTTATAAGCCCAAAAAAAAAAGCGATTGGCAAGAGTTATTCTTCGCTTGATTTCTGCGCTGATGTTGTTCTCAGAGTTTATAGCAGAGCCAAGGTAGACAAAGTCCCTTACTACCTCGAAGTTATAGCTGCCCAGTGTGACGTTTTGTCCAATTCGTCGGTGTTGGCTTTCCCTTCTTGTTGACAGCATATACTTGGTTTTGCCCTCGTTTATCGCCAAACCCATTTTGGCCGCTTCCGCCTCAATGCTTGCAAACGCACCGGTGACAGCCCGCTGAGTTCTTCCGATAATGTCTATATCGTCGGCGTATGCAAGCAGTTGTACAGACTTGTAATAGATTATGCCCCCGGTGTTGGCTTGTGAGTTCCGCACAATCCGTTCAAGTATAATATTAAAGAAGTCACATGACAGCGCGTCACCTTGTCTAAAACCTTTTTTGACATCAAAAGGTCTCGGTGAGATCATTACCGACCTTGATGGAGCAGCGAGCGTTCTCCATCGTCAGCCTGCACAGACGGACAAGTTTGGCAGGGATGTCAAAACTAGGCACGGCTCTATAAGGCTCTTCTCTATAGATGCTGTCATAGGCGGCCTTAAAATCGATAAAGAGGTGGTGAGTATCGATTTGGAATTCTTGGGTTTTCTCCAGGATCTGCCGAAGTGTGAAGATTTGATCGATGGTGGACTTTCCTGGCCTGAAACCGCACTGATAGCGACCAATCAGGCTGTTGATAAAAGGTTTCAGGCGTTCACACAATATCGCAGAAAAGATCTTGTATGCAATGTTGAGGAGACTGATGCCTCTATAATTGGCGCAGTTGAGGGAGTCACCTTTCTTCTGGATCGGGCAAACGATGCTGAGGTTCCATTCATCAGGCATACACTCGTCTGACCAAATCTTAGAGATGAGTTGGTGTATGCACGCTACCAATTCTTCCCCACCTGCCTTGAAAAGTTCGGCTGGTAAGCCGTTAGGTCCAGCAGCCTTGTTGGATTTCGGCTTGGATATTGCTATCCTCACTTTGTGTTGGTCAGGTGGACGCAAATTTTGACTATCGTCGTCTATGTTGAATGGTTCATCCTGCCTGACAGCGAAGAAGTAGTTTTTCCATATTCTCCGCACCGACTGTGATTCTACTACGAGGTTTCCATTTTCATCTCTATAGATTTCTGTACGGGTATTGCTCCTCTAACACGTTCTTTTTACCTTTTTGTAAAACTTCCGTGCGTTGTTCCTGGAGTATAGACTTTCGATATTCCCAATCGCGCGCTTCTCATGCTCTTTCTTCTTCTTTGGAGAAGCCGATGTTCTTCCTGTCTCTTTTGCTCGTAGAGCTCACGAGCAGCTTTCGTTTTCCTTTGCAGCGCCGCTTTGTATGCCTCTTGTTTTGCTGCATGCACTCGGCGGCATTCTTCGTCAAACCAGGGATTTCGCGGTGGTGGGCGAGCGAGACCCAGCACATCAGTCGCGGCGTTTCTGATGGCATGTTGGCAGCGTTGCCACTGGTCTTCGGCACTTGATGCTGGAGGCATAGGGGTGATTGAGAGATTTCGGGATACGCGTTCAGCGAAGAGTCTGGCGGTCTCTTACGATTGTAGCTTTTCGACGTTAAATTTTCTCACAGTGATTCTTTTTGTTGCTCAGATTAGGATATCCGCATTCGTACCTTGGCTACAACAAGGTAGTGATCCGAGTCTATGTTGGCCGCTCGGAAGGTCCGGACATCCAGAATACTGGAGGCATGCCTTGCGTCGATCGCAATATGATCAATTTGGTTGATCGTTACATGATCATTGGACCGCCATGTCTGCTTATGAATATCGAGATGAGGAAACCATGTGCTTGCTATGGTGACATTTCGCTCCACAGCGAAATCAATTAGTCGTAGTCCGTTATCAGACGTGGTCTCGTGTAGGCTATGCTTACCGACTGCCCTATCAAAGACGTCCTCCTTTCCTATTTTGGCGTTAAAATCGTCCAATACGATTTTAACGTCGTATTTAGGACATTGCTCGTATGTTTTGTCGAGGAGCTCGTAGAAACACTCTTTGGTGGCAGGATCATTTTCTTCCGTGGGGGCATGAACACATATTAGGCTTATGTTTGCGAATTTAGGCTTGATCCGGATAGTCATAATACGCTCGCTCACGTGTCGGAAGCTTAAGACATCTTGGCTAAGTCTGCCGCGTATGACAAATCCGCATCCGAATAAGCGTTGCATGTTGCCTCTGTAGCAATCACCGTAGTAGATGTCACAGTTTTTCATCCTCTTTTTCCCCGGCCTATGCCATCGCATCTCTTACATTTAGTACCTTAATATTTTTGCATTCGCCCATCAGTTTCTTATAACTTGGTCTTGATCGAAAGTAGGTGGTTAGCTCCGCTTTAACTTTCTGCCAAGTAAGTTCCCTGCCTAAGTGTTGAATGGTTTTCCTTGCTTCGCCCTGGATTTTCTCCTAAAAAACGATGAGTAGTCCATGTTGAAGTAACGGTTGGTTTTTGCCGCATAAATTCGCCATGTTTTCCACTGCACAGATGAACTCCTGAAGAGGGAGTCATCTCTACCGCAAAAAGTCTTAACTCCATGGAACTTGTGAAAAATTTGGTCCGCCGTTAATTGGAATAAATTTGTTGGTAATACTGGTGGTGCTTCTAATGGCTGTTTCAATGATTGCACCTAATGCTCATGTTGCGATTGAAATTGTTGTAGAGCCTGCCCTAGGGCCTCGATTTCCTGTTACTGTTGTTAGGCCAAGTTCTTGTCGTTTTTTAATAAAATTACACTTTCACTTTGTGGGAGTTATTTTTACTCTCCTTTTTTTAATTCTTTTATTTTTGCTACAATTATTGATAACTAGCTGATAACGTTGTCCTGTCCAAATTTCGATAAATTTGTTTGTAATAGTCTTGTGAATTTCTGAACAGCTATTGGAAATGTGTAAACAAAGTAAAACTTAAAAAAAAAAACGATTAAATTTGAAATCACAATAAATCTCAAGATGTTTTATTTACTCGTACATTTCTATTTCGATTGCAATGTCAATGTTTTGATTGTTTGCTTGAACATCACCATTTCGTTCATTGCCATTTTTTTACGAAACACAACATTTCTTGTTTTGTTGTCTGGCGACATTCAATTGACCATGCGAGAAGCATGGATTTTCACGATTAATGCCGCAAACACTTAATGTCGGTTGAAATCATTGGGTTGCGTGATAATAAAAAGTCTTCTCCTTTGAATTTTCCTTTAGGAATTATTACTTCGATGACGTTGTTCATCAGTTTTTTCACCGCAAGCTGGGTGCCATTACAAAGATATGGTTGATTGATGTTTCGTAACATTATGATAACCGATCCGACTTTCAATTGAAGATTGTGAGGCGGCAATCCTGGCAATTCCAGTAAGTTTAAAAATTCGGTTGCATAGTTGACAACATTATCTTAGCTAGTAATAGAATCCATCGATTTGTACGTCATCAATTCGTCACCAATTTTACTTTGAATCTTGAAATTCAATACATCGACATCAATGATTTTCGCAGTCAATATAGCACGTTCGCTCAACCAAACTTGATTTTTTGTAATTTTTAAGAATACGTGAGAACACACCTTTCGGATGAGTTTGGTCTTTGATTCGGTGAACGGGCAAAAATCGATGGGGAATGTAATACAGGCAGTCGAAATGTGACCGGGAATTTTGCTATTGCCATTGCCAATGTCCAGTAATTGTTTTAAAAATACTTCCTCAGATAGGTTTTTCTGCAGCTCGTCACCATGTTTATACTTGATTTGAGTGTCTTGACGTGTTTCCACAAAACAGACGACTTCAAACATGTGTCACCAACACATACGTGACACCAGTTCTGTCCCTTAATGACAATCTCCATAAATGTACATATGTCACCAACACATACGTGACACTAATTATACCCCTTTAATTACCCTCTCCATTATTTGTATATATACCCTTCCACACATATCCCGGAGGTCTGTTGTTATTCGCACGACGGTGACGACAGTCAGATTGCTCTTGTAGTGAAAACAATAAAGCTATATTAACAAATACATACTGAGTAATTCTTTTTATACCGAATTTTTGGTCACCTTGACAATAATCAGAAGTGGGATAGAGACGCCAAATCTATCCAGTTTTGAGGTTGTGCAGTTAAAAGATCTACTCCGCCACGTCGGTTTAAAAACGTCGGGAACCAAAGCACAGCAAATTGCGCGTTTGAAGGAGTGCGATTTAAGTGAAGTGACATTGCCAACCGTGAAAGACTTAAGCGAGGAGCTGGAAGTACAAGACGAGCAGAATATGCCAGCAAATGACGAAACTATGGCAAAGCTACAGGTCGAAGTTAGCACTCTCCGACGAACAATGGAGTTGTTAGCCCAACAGCTGAAAGCAGTAATTCATTTGACGACTGGAGATAAAAGCAATTCTGAACTTGCACACGCCAAAACATGTCCCGCCGGAAGTGAAAATCAAACGACGACGCCTGGTTTGTCGGAGGCGCCCGGTTTTTCGGTGCCACAAACTACAGGCACAAAAACGAACGATTTTACTCGGTATGAGCTTGGTCGCTCACCATCTGTGTCGCGACCACAGATATGTTTGCAAATGGGAAAAAATGAAAAGGGTCATTCCTTAATGACAAGTGACACATCGTTAGTGTCGGGCACCCAGACGATAACATGCGCCGCAGTTACAATGCCGACGACTGCAATACGACCAAATGCACCAACACAGAGGAACAGCATCGCAGGTAGCGAAATGCGATCGCCGCCATATACTCAGGGTCAGCCAAGGGAAAACGAGAACAATAATGTACATGGCGGGTATCAGCAATATAATGTGCGCGATATTGTGATGATTCTACCTGAATTCGATCCGTGTGGTGGTGTCACAACATCCGTTCAGTTTATTGATCGCGTGGAACATCTAAAGGACGCATACCTCTGGGACGAAAAATTGTTACTCTTCGCCATACATAGCAAACTAAAAGAGGCTGCTAAGCTGTGGATAGATTCAAACCCGGTTTTTCGCGGTTTGTATCCGCGTTTTTAAATGATTTCCTCTGTGTGATAAATGCTGCCGATGTCCATATGCAGATGATGAAAACACGCATACACAGAAATGAATCACTTGTCGAATTCTACTATCGTGTTTTATCATTATGTAGCTGCGGGAATCTAGAAGGTAACGCAATTATTCGCTATTTTGTCAATGGGCTTAGCGACGATGGGCTAAGGAAGACACTATCGGCTGTGTATTTAACAAAGTGTTCCGATCTATTGAAAACAATAAATGGCATTGCAGCGAATAGTGCCAGCACTTCCCGTGGGACAGAACCGCGATTTAACACAAGTGATGCGAGAGAAAAACAATTTAAAGTGGAAAACAAAGAAAACGTGAAATCAGGGCCGGTCTGTTTTAATTGCCGAGAGCGTGGACATATTTTGAGAAATTGCCCTCAGCCACAAAGAAAACCGCGAGACAGTGAAGCAAAAAGTTACCCAGTTCGAAATACCACGTCGATTAATGCAATCGGGAATAAGCCATCGGAACTTTTAAAAGACATTTTAGTAAATGGTATAAAATGCAGCGCGTTAATTGATTCGGGTAGTTGCAAGTCGATCGTCAAACGAAACATTGTTGGGAAATGCAACGCAGAAGTGACTCCATGTTCCGAAACTTTACACGATTTTGCAGGCGGAAAATTCCAGTGTCGGGAAATGGTGAAAACACGTGTAACGATTGGCAATCGCGATTATCCTGGTGAGCTCGTAGTCGTGGACGATCATATAATGAGGTATGATGCCTTAATCGGCACAGACATACTATCGCAAGGTCGCGTAGTGTTCGAAACGGAAATTGCCAAGTTTTAGCTCTCACCAGCGAGAACGTTAATGTCGGTGAGGAACTCTCAGTGTCAGAGAAATTCGAACTTATAAAGTTGCTTAATTCTTACGCAGACTGTTTCGGGGAAAATTTGAGCCATCTCGGAAGATGTTCGACGTCTAAAATGAAAATTTTAGTTACGAGTAATAAGCCAGTTGTGAAAAAGCTATATCCTACTCCTATTCCGAAGAGACAAACAGTAGAACGCATAATCCCGTAGGTATTAGCGTTAAACATAATTCGCCCGTCGAAATCTGCATACTCTTCGCCAATCATTCTTATTCGTAAACAAAATGGCGAAGAACGGTTATGTGTAGATTATCGCGAATTAAACGCCATTACCGAGAAACAACTATGGTCGATGCCTACTGTGGAGGGAGTTTTGTCAATGTTGGCAGAATCGAAACAATATACAGCGTTCGTAACGCATCATGGACACTGGGAATTCAACCGTATGCCGTTTGGGCTAAAGAACGCCCCTTGCGCGTTCCAACGTATGATGATACAAGTTGTCGAACCTGTTAAAGAAAAGGTAGCTAATTACATGGACGAAGTAAATATCGCGACGACGAGCTTTCAAGAAGGATTGCAGAACCGGATGAGTTTCTTCAGCTTGTACGACGAGCTGGCCTAACGCTTTGTATCTCCAAATATGCATTTATGAAGAGCGGTGTAAATTTTTGGGCCATGAATTAGATTCGGATGGTATCAAGCCTGGAAGACGCAAAACTGAGGCTATTAAACAATTCCCTGTTCCAGTAGATGCAACCGGAGTGAGGCGTTTTCTTGGGCTCACTGGGTTCTTCCGCAAGTTCGTGGCTAACTATGCTCACATTGCTGCTCCATTGACGCATCTGACGTGGAAAGATGCGAATTTCAATGGACGTCCGACTGTGAGAAGGCATATCAGGAATTAATCAAGATTTTGACTGAGGAACCAGTTCTGAGGTACGATATAGCGAAGAAACATCAAGTACATACTGCAAGCAGTATCGGAATAGCAGGAGTTTTGATGCAGCGAGAGGATGATGGCAATATAAGACTTGTAGCGTACTTTAGCCGGGTATGTAACGAAGCCGAGCGTAGTTATCATAGTTATGAACTGGAGGTATTAGCTGTTGTATAGGCCTGCCAACGCTTCCGTATGTATTTGCTCGGTAGGTTAGGTTAGGTTAGGTAGGGTTATGAGGTTATCATAAAACACTAGGCACTAAAGTGGGCCCATCGCGATCCCTAGGGAACCTTCACGGCAGAAGACCTAAACCCATTCTCCCAAGCAATTAATCTCCCTATAGAATCTGAAAAGATCCTTGTTATTGTTTAGGGACCTCACCTCTTCAAGGTTATCGAAGAAGTATCTTCCAAGGTGCTTTAGCCTTGTCCTGGCAATTCCTTGACATTCGCAGAGTATATGAGTTATATCCTCTGAGACATGTAGGTCGTCGCAGTGCCTACAAACATCCGTATCGGATAACCCTAGTCTCATGGCATGCCTCCTTAGGAGACAGTGGCCAGAGAGTATTCCTATCACTGTTCTTTGCCTCGATCTATCTAACTTGATTATCTCCCCAGATTTTTTGCGATCTAGCACAGGCCACAAGGCCTAAGACACCCTGTGACCATCTAAGTTTGACCATCTTAGATTAGCCGTGTCAATGATTTTATCCCGAATACTTCCCTTGGCCACGCACCCTGGTGGCTTAATACTACAAATTATATCGCTACGTGGGAACCCCGCTCCTCTTTTAGCCGGCACGTCGGCCTGCTCGTTGCCTTCAATATCGCAGTGTCCAGGTACCCAACATAATCTGACTCGGTTCTGCGTACATAATGCCCTAAGCATTGTGCGGCAATTCCTGATTATCTCAGATTTGGTGACGTAAGACTCTAGCGGTTTTAGCGCAGCCTGACTGTCAATGTAGATGGCGATATTCTTATCGGATATTAATCTCATCTCAAGTAATTCCGCAGCTTTAAGTGCAGCTAGAACCTCTGCTTGGAACACACTGCATGTGTCCGGAAGTCTCAAGGCCACCTGTCGTATCTCTCGAGTAAATACCTGACCCCGTGCCCTCATTGGTCTTAGAACCATCTGTGTATATTGCAATATTTGCTCGGTAAGAAATTTACAATTGTCACTGACTGTATCGCGGTGTCCAACGTTAAGACGACAAAACTACTAATTCCTCGGGTTGCCCGATGGTTCCTGAAATTACTCGAGTACGACTACAACATCATCCACCGCGCTGGTGATAGAATGACGCACGTGGACGCGTTGAGCCGAGCACCTGTAGAAGCTGCTACTGAACCGGAGGATGTGAGCACATGTGTGATGACGACAACTCTCAGTGTCGACGACTGGGTGTTCACAATGCAAAAGCAGGATCCGAAACTTCGGGAAGTGATAGACATCATTGACGGTCATGTCGTTTCGGATCAACGCAAAAGATACGTAAATGACTTTATTAAAGAAAAATCGACTTTTTAAAAAGGGCAGTGAGGACAAACATTTATTAGCAGTTCCACGTGGGTTGAGATGGCGAATCGTTAAACTTTGCCATGATGATGTGGATCATCCGAGAGTGGACGGGACAGTTAAACGAATTCAACAACATTTTTGGCTTCCTCGAGTTCGAAACTTTGTTAAGGGGTACATCAAATCTTGCATCCAATGCTGTTATAGCCGGGAGTCGGCCAGAAAGGAATGTCAGCTGTACGGAATGGAGATACCCAGACTGCCTTTCGAAACGTTACACATGTATAATATAGGGCCGTTTGTCAAGAGTCGACGAGGCAACGAGTATATTTTAGTGATTGTCGATGCACTCACCAGATATTCTATAATCTCTCCAGTTAAGTCTGCAAAAACGAAGCCTGTGACGGAGGTATTAAGTCATCTGACTCTTCAGTTTGGTATACCAAAACGGATTGTGACGAACCGCGTCACTGGTTTCACATCAGTCGCATTTGCCGCA
Organism: Brachypalpus laphriformis; assembly: GCA_945910035.1. NCBI lineage: Eukaryota > Metazoa > Arthropoda > Insecta > Diptera > Syrphidae > Brachypalpus > Brachypalpus laphriformis. The sequence goes on along the minus strand of OX246753.1, from coordinate 226,733,881 downwards.
TTTTGCAGTCGCAACGATATACAACATATCAAAGTAGCAGTAAGAACTCCGCGAGTGAACGGTCTCGCTGAAAGAGTTAATCAATCTGTGCTATCGTTTCTTAAATCATCGACATCTGACGCAAAGGATTGGGATGCCGAAATCCGAGGATTACAATGGACAATCAATACAAACATCAATTCGACAACAAAGTTTTCACCTATAGATTTGGTCTACGACTTCCCTCTACGAGATATTGGAGGCAACAAGATTTTTGCTGCACTGCATGACGACGATATCGATTTGGACAAATCACCTATAGGTAAAAGGCGCGAAGATGCTATAAATAACATTGGAACAGCACGCCGAGCTTGGAAGGCGAGATTTGATGCTAAACACCAAAAGCCGCAGCAATACAAGAAGGGATCTTGTTTTACTTGAGAGTGCTATTTCTAGCACAGGCGAATCACGGAAATTGGAAGTGAAGTACCGAGGACCATATGCTATAGCAAAAGTCTTACGCTATGATCGTTATGTCATCAAGGACGTTGACGGGTATCAAATAAGTCAGCAAAAATTCAGCACCGTCGCTAGCAGCGATAAATTAAAACCATGGTGTGAGCTGTATCCAGAGATCGACTACGACAGCGACGATGATGCAAACCTGGTAGCTGAAGATGGAGAAGAGTAACTCGGGACGAGTTATGTCAGGAGAGGCCGAATTGTCACCAACACATACGTGACACCAGTTCTGTCCCTTAATGACAATCTCCATAAATGTACATATGTCACCAACACATACGTGACACTAATTATACCCCTTTAATTATCCTCTCCATTATTTATATATATACCCTCCCACACATATCCCGGAGGTCAGTTGTTATTCGCACGACGGTGACGACATTCAGATTGCTCTTGTAGTGAAAATAATAAAGCCATATAGTATTAACAAATACATACTGAGTAATTCTTTTTATACCGAATTTTTGGTCACCTTGACACATGCATTAAGTTCATCGGCTGTCGTTGACCGTGGAATCACTGGCAATGTTTGACGGAAATCCCCTGCCAACAGAATCATCGCAACACCAAGTTGGTTTTTCTTGTTTCGTAGATCTTGCATCGTTCGGTCTAATGCCCCCAAAGACTTTTTATGCACCATCGTGCATTCATCACAAGCAATCAATTTGCATTGCTACAAGAGTTTTGCTATCGTACAGTTCTTCGAAAGGTTGCACGTTGGAGTTTCGTTGATTTACATATTCAACCGCAACTTAAGTGCTGAATGAGTTGCTAAACCGCCTTTCAACAAGGTAGCTGCAATTCCTGAAGAAGAAGTGAAAGTGTAATTTCATTCTGCGAGCGAATGCTTGCCAAAATTAAATTCGCAGTTCCATCGGGACAGCCCAAGAAGAAAATCCCTCCAGTTCCATCGTTCACAACTTTCATGAGAGTGTCGTACGCATATTTTGTTGCCGATTCAACATTGGAACGTTCGTATAACCGTTTGGCACTTCAAACTCACCGTATGTCGTAGGTAAATCTGCAAATTTGTTTGAGAGAAAAAAAAAGTTTAGTTTTATATAAACTGCTGGGTGAAAATCGTTGAAAGACATCGCATGCGAGCTTTGCGATAGTGTGGGACTTGACCCACCCCACTAAAAAATACCCGGAGAACATGGTGTTACCATCCTTTCAATAATCGCACCTAGTCGTTAAACCAATCCGCAATTTTTTTCTAATACTTGTAAATTTATGTTATAAGGAACTAACTTTGGTCTGTTACCTTTTGTTTTTTAACTCGTTATCACTTTGTTAGGGTGATTATATTATGTATTTCTTTTTATTTTTTCTTCTAGTTAACTAGTTCGAATGGTTTTATTCTTCGTAATCTTCTAACTAGATTGTTATTATTAAGTAGTTCGACTACTTCTAAATTAGAACTTGAACTTGAACTTGAATTTTTTTATTACATAATACATAAACACAACTTCTTTTTTTTCATAAGTTACAATATTCTTAAGTTACTTAATTCTTTAGAAATGCGACTTAAAAAGTTAGAAAACATAAACGACAAAACATTTAAGCATTATCATGGATTAAAATCTTAAAGTTATATATGCTGGAATGCAAATGGTCTCCTGCAACACGAACAGGAATTGCAGGTAATTCTTGAAAGAAATAACATAGACATTTGTCTTATTTCAGAAACCCATTTTACAAAACATACGGAAATAAAATTTAAAAACTATAACATCTACCACACCGCTCACCCTGAAAACTCAGGGTGGAAGCGCAGGGTGGAAGCGCAGTTATAGTAAAAAACAATATCCAACAATATGAGGAGATGAAATACACTACAGAGAAAATACAAGCTACAGCAGTAAGCATAAAAACTAAACGTAAAAAAATTAATATTGCTGCCATTTACTGTCCTCCAAAACTTTCAATAAAAAAAAAAGAATATTCTGATTTTTTTGAAAAACTAGGAAAAAGATACATAATTGATGGTGATTTTAATGCAAAAAACTTAAACTGGGGTTCTACATTAACTTCAACGTGAGGAACAGAACTTTATGCTGCAATTCAAAAACATCAGTGTGAAACTCTCTCGACAGGAAGGCCCACGTACTGGCCTACAGACAAAAATAAGATACCAGATCTAATAGATTTTTACATAATCAAAAATTTGTCGAGCAGCTACATACACATAGATGAATTTGAGTATCTAAGCTCTGACCATTCACCTATAATTATCCAAATTAGTGAATATGTAATTCAAAATACAAATGCTAAAACCTTAACAAACAAAAGAACAGATTGGTAAGCCTTCAAGTTTAACCTAACAAATAGAATAGACTCACTGACACCTCTTATATCCAAAAATGATATAGAAAAAGAAACACATAGGTTGGTCAGCGATATTCAGAAATCGGCCTGGGAAAGCACTCCCGGTATAGATAGAAAGAACATGAGAAGAAACTACACGAAAGAAATAAAGGATTTAATAGCAGATAAAAGACGAGCAAGAAGAACATGGCAGAAATCAAGAGCTCCACAACATAAAACGAAGCTAAACAACCTTAGTCAGCAACTGAAAAGAGAAATTAGAAAATTTAAAGAGGACCCATTAAACAGGTACCTCGGAGGATTAACAGCTGAATACACGGTGCAACAAGAAGATAGAATAACGCAACATATTAAAAAAGGATTTACTTCGAAAAAATTCACTGGTCTAATACTTCTCGATGTCGAAAAGGCCTTTGATGCTGTTTGGCACTCAGTTCTATTATATGAAATGATTTCGTATAAATTCCCTGAATACATTATTAATATCGTAAAATCTTTTTTAGATAATCGGATGTTTACAGTCATTGTAAATAATGCTTATTCTTCTACTAGATCTGCTCCTGCTGGGGTGCCTCAGGGATCCGTCCTCGGCGGCGTATTATTTAACATAAGTATATACGTCTGATTCTCCACATCTTCCCAACTGCGAGTCTGCAATGTTTGCCGACGATACGTGTATATATTCGTCCGATGTACTTGGTTCCGCAATTGAAGAAAAAACCTTCGATCGGGTCTAATTACTCTTATGAGTTATTTTGATAAGTGGAAAATTAAAGTGAATGCTTCAAAAACTCAAGCTATTTTTTTTACTGAAAAAAGAAAAGCTTGTTTTTTACCAAGCAATAATGTGAGAATTAATAATGTTAGTACAACCTGGACGGACAATGTTAAATACTTAGGCATGACTTTAGATAAAAAACTAACAAACAGCAAGCACGTTACAAATACTTTAGATAAAATAAATAGAACGATACGAATTTATGTATCCTCTCATTAAAAGAAATTCTCTGCTGAGTCAAGAGAATAAGCTTATCATTTTTAAGGTAATTTTTCAGTCCTTTATGTTTTATGGTTGTCCAGTTTGGGGGAAATGTGCAAAAACACACATCAACAAATTGCAAATAGCGCGAAACAAGTTATTAAAACTTATGCTGAAGCTTCCGTGGTACTTTTCGACGCTGGAACTTCACGATCTAGCTAACATCGATTTTGTTTCTACGAGAATAGAAAGGCTTTGTGTTAAACATAGAATAGGTTGTGAGATGTCTGATAACATCCTTGTTAATAATCTAGTCATAAACTAAATATTGTATATTATTTATTTACTACATTCTGTTATTATTTGTTTAATATTTACCTACCTGTTACCCATTAGTTTATTATTTATATATTCATTATTTATATATTTATGTACTTATTTATTTATTTATTAATTAATTAATTTATTTATTATTTATACATTTATTTAATATTTATTACTATTTATTGTATACCTTTTTATTTATTATTTGTTATTTATTTAATTATTATTTATCGTTTATTTGTTACATATTTGTTTGAAAACTAATTATTGAATAATCTTTTGTTATCAGACCGATTAGTTGTTCATTTATTACTACTAAATTTTTATTTTTTTTTTTATTTAGATAGAAGGTTTTTTTCTTATAGCGTTTTCCTTTCAATACATATATTCATTAAAATATATTTTGTATTACATATTATAACATTGTTCAGCAGTAAGATAAAATCATAACTTTATGTAAATTGTGCGATTACACCCAAATGTAAAGAATATTGTTGAAGCTATCAATAAAAAAAAAAAAAAAAAGTAAATAAATAAATGATTATCTTCTAGCGCCTTTGTTTGTTGATGTATGTTGATAATAGCCTTTGTCTTCTTGTTCAGCTTTTGTTCAGATGAGAACTTTTAGAGTGAGTGAGGAACTTTTAATGTTACCTCTGACACACCTTTTGCATACTTCGCAAGCCAATCGTTGAATACCGACAGTTCAGTTCAGTTTTATTTGTGCTGGTAGCTTATCCATCAGTTCTTGCAGCAAACAAGGATTATTAAGATGGGCATAAAGTCCGGTAACTTCCATCATGCGACATATATTATCCACCTCGAGGGAGAAATTAATAATTTCTAACTTGTCATATTTTGGTGCGGACTCATTTCTAATCTTCTTTAAGAGCGATTGAATAATTATCTCGGGCCTACCGAATAACATTTTCAATGTCGTTATCACCCCATCGACCTAATCTGGATGCAGGAGTTTGAACTGTACTGCCTCGAGTGCTTTCCCCTTTCGTTGGAGCCGAATCATATTCTCATTATTGCTGAACGCGCAAGCCTACGATGAATTATTCCACCAGTTTATAAAAAGCGGCCACTCTTCTGGTCGTGCTGAGAATTGGATCTGCTCTTTTCACATTACCTGTCTAGCAGCTATCTTGGACTTGCTCAAAACTGGAGGTGTACCCATTGTACCTATTCCCCTTTCACCCCGTCTTGCTCTCGGTCTTGCCTCTGATGAATTGCTCTCCGCCTTATTATTTACACTTGCACCTGTTCCCTCCTGCACCCACTCATGAACACGGTCACTGACACTATACGCTGTCGTGACTGATTCCTGGTCGTCGTCGTCTGTGGAGCATTTTTCAAGGATGGCATATTTTTTATCGGTGTACTCTCGATCACGCTTTTCCTGTAGTTTTCGCTCTTCTTCTAGTTTTTTTAATTGTAATCTGGCTTTTCTTGTACTAGATGCTGTAGCTACAGAGTTGCTTCTTGACTTGATTATGACTTGGTCCTATTTATTTGCGACCGGTCTACACATCCCTTGCAATCGAATATTACCGTCCACGGAAGTAGCATCCTTCGAGGAAACTTTGATGTTGACGTCTACAGCAGCAGCATTATCTTTTGATTTGTCCTTCAAGGCTGAATCATCAACCGATTTAAGCTTGATAATGCAATCGCTGCAGTGCCAATTTACGTTCTCCACTTCCTGAAAAACCCGAACGCAAGGAAAATGAAACCAATTTTCACACGTGCCGCACTCTACCATAGAGTCCTGACTATTGGAAGCAGTACATTTTTCGCAATTTCGAGCATTTGATGACGAAGATGTGCGAGCATTGCGAATAGTTGACCTATCTCTACTATGACTACTATGATTACGATGCAAACTGACAAACCGTGTGCCAATCAGATGGGAACGATGATGTTGTTCTTTGACGAAGACGATGACGATAATCTGATGTTAAACCAGCTGAAGATGAGGATTACGCTGATCAAAGCCGATGAAGAAGGCGATGATGATGCGAAGCAGTTCGTCTTCGTGCTCATATGCTGTGACTTTTTTTTTCGTTTAAAACGAAAATTAAAGGACGTTGAGTTATACTCCAATACTTCTCCAAATAAAAAAAAAAATGAAAGACTTGTTCCGAATTCTAGAAACAGATTTCTTCAATTTTCCTATAAAATATTTCGTTAAATTTATACATATATGTATGTATATTGCTTTGTGTCTTACGTTTTAGTCTTTTTTATTCTTATTTTAATTTTTTTTATTTATTTCAATTAACTTTTATTTCAAATAACTTTATATAACATTTTCTAATTGAAATTCCAATAAGGCACGACCTTGTGCAACATGTTAAAGGAAAAAGCCAATTCAAATTAGGCGCGAGCATGTGCAACTTGATGAGAGAGAGAAAGCTATTTTCATTAATGCATGTTGCAATCTGTTCCTTTTAGATCGATAGATTATTTTATCAATTTAAGTTGTACCAAGTTCGACTAACAGTCTGGATTGACCGGAACTATTGAAATGGTTATAGTTTCTATACAGTCTTGAGTTGTCGTTTTTCCTAAACTGTTCTAAGTGATTATTATTACTGAAATTTCTATACTGTCCCGAGTTTTCGTTTCTCCTAAACTGTTCTGAGTGACTTTTGTTGCTGAAATTTCTATACTGTCCTGAACTATTATTATCACTAAAATTCCTATTTTGCCCGAAAGTTGTTTTGTAACTATTTTGTCCATAACTAAAATTTTTTGATGCACCTGGTTGATTAGATTTTTGCCTATAGTAGTTTTCCCTATAATTATATTTCGCACTTTGTGTGTATTTACAGGATAACGTCAAACTCATCTAATAATCCTAAATCGTCAAATTTATCAAACATTTCTATTAAGGTAATATTTGCTGTTATAATGGTTCTGTAACTGCCGCTATCATATTTTTTACTACGTCAACTAAGTTTGCTAATTACTATCAAATTCATATAATTCGTTTAGTTTAAATTTAATCGAAATAATTCTCTTAAATTACTTACTCACTTACTTAGGTGGCGCTACAGTTCGGGGTGAACCTGGGCCTCAACCAAGAAGCCTCTCCATTTAGCTCGGTCTTTAGCTAATTGCCTCCAGTTGTGCACTCCAAGTTGGTCGAGGTCCTCTTGAACTTGTGCGCGCCACCTACGGCGATGATTTCCTCTACTGCGTCGTCGCTCGGGATTAGATTCGAGGAATCTGCGGACCGGAGCGTTGGTGTCCATTCGCTCTACATGTCCTAGCCATCTCAGACGTCCAATACGCAGTTTTTTGACTAGGTCGATGTCGCTGTACAGCTCGTATAGTTCGTGATTGAATCTTCTTTTCCAAAACCCGTCAACGCAAACGGGACCGAAAATCTTACGAAGAATTTTTCTCTCGAAGCGACCAAAGATATTTTCATCCTCTTTTAATAAATAAAGTCCATGTTTCAGCACCATAAAGCAGGACTGCGATGATCAGGGTCTTATACAGAGTCTCCTTAGTAGTTCGAGATAGGGCTTTACTGTTGAATTGCCTTATAAGCCCAAAAAAAAAAGCGATTGGCAAGAGTTATTCTTCGCTTGATTTCTGCGCTGATGTTGTTCTCAGAGTTTATAGCAGAGCCAAGGTAGACAAAGTCCCTTACTACCTCGAAGTTATAGCTGCCCAGTGTGACGTTTTGTCCAATTCGTCGGTGTTGGCTTTCCCTTCTTGTTGACAGCATATACTTGGTTTTGCCCTCGTTTATCGCCAAACCCATTTTGGCCGCTTCCGCCTCAATGCTTGCAAACGCACCGGTGACAGCCCGCTGAGTTCTTCCGATAATGTCTATATCGTCGGCGTATGCAAGCAGTTGTACAGACTTGTAATAGATTATGCCCCCGGTGTTGGCTTGTGAGTTCCGCACAATCCGTTCAAGTATAATATTAAAGAAGTCACATGACAGCGCGTCACCTTGTCTAAAACCTTTTTTGACATCAAAAGGTCTCGGTGAGATCATTACCGACCTTGATGGAGCAGCGAGCGTTCTCCATCGTCAGCCTGCACAGACGGACAAGTTTGGCAGGGATGTCAAAACTAGGCACGGCTCTATAAGGCTCTTCTCTATAGATGCTGTCATAGGCGGCCTTAAAATCGATAAAGAGGTGGTGAGTATCGATTTGGAATTCTTGGGTTTTCTCCAGGATCTGCCGAAGTGTGAAGATTTGATCGATGGTGGACTTTCCTGGCCTGAAACCGCACTGATAGCGACCAATCAGGCTGTTGATAAAAGGTTTCAGGCGTTCACACAATATCGCAGAAAAGATCTTGTATGCAATGTTGAGGAGACTGATGCCTCTATAATTGGCGCAGTTGAGGGAGTCACCTTTCTTCTGGATCGGGCAAACGATGCTGAGGTTCCATTCATCAGGCATACACTCGTCTGACCAAATCTTAGAGATGAGTTGGTGTATGCACGCTACCAATTCTTCCCCACCTGCCTTGAAAAGTTCGGCTGGTAAGCCGTTAGGTCCAGCAGCCTTGTTGGATTTCGGCTTGGATATTGCTATCCTCACTTTGTGTTGGTCAGGTGGACGCAAATTTTGACTATCGTCGTCTATGTTGAATGGTTCATCCTGCCTGACAGCGAAGAAGTAGTTTTTCCATATTCTCCGCACCGACTGTGATTCTACTACGAGGTTTCCATTTTCATCTCTATAGATTTCTGTACGGGTACTGCTCCTCTAACACGTTCTTTTTACCTTTTTGTAAAACTTCCGTGCGTTGTTCCTGGAGTATAGACTTTCGATATTCCCAATCGCGCGCTTCTCATGCTCTTTCTTCTTCTTTGGAGAAGCCGATGTTCTTCCTGTCTCTTTTGCTCGTAGAGCTCACGAGCAGCTTTCGTTTTCCTTTGCAGCGCCGCTTTGTATGCCTCTTGTTTTGCTGCATGCACTCGGCGGCATTCTTCGTCAAACCAGGGATTTCGCGGTGGTGGGCGAGCGAGACCCAGCACATCAGTCGCGGCGTTTCTGATGGCATGTTGGCAGCGTTGCCACTGGTCTTCGGCACTTGATGCTGGAGGCATAGGGGTGATTGAGAGATTTCGGGATACGCGTTCAGCGAAGAGTCTGGCGGTCTCTTACGATTGTAGCTTTTCGACGTTAAATTTTCTCACAGTGATTCTTTTTGTTGCTCAGATTAGGATATCCGCATTCGTACCTTGGCTACAACAAGGTAGTGATCCGAGTCTATGTTGGCCGCTCGGAAGGTCCGGACATCCAGAATACTGGAGGCATGCCTTGCGTCGATCGCAATATGATCAATTTGGTTGATCGTTACATGATCATTGGACCGCCATGTCTGCTTATGAATATCGAGATGAGGAAACCATGTGCTTGCTATGGTGACATTTCGCTCCACAGCGAAATCAATTAGTCGTAGTCCGTTATCAGACGTGGTCTCGTGTAGGCTATGCTTACCGACTGCCCTATCAAAGACGTCCTCCTTTCCTATTTTGGCGTTAAAATCGTCCAATACGATTTTAACGTCGTATTTAGGACATTGCTCGTATGTTTTGTCGAGGAGCTCGTAGAAACACTCTTTGGTGGCAGGATCATTTTCTTCCGTGGGGGCATGAACACATATTAGGCTTATGTTTGCGAATTTAGGCTTGATCCGGATAGTCATAATACGCTCGCTCACGTGTCGGAAGCTTAAGACATCTTGGCTAAGTCTGCCGCGTATGACAAATCCGCATCCGAATAAGCGTTGCATGTTGCCTCTGTAGCAATCACCGTAGTAGATGTCACAGTTTTTCATCCTCTTTTTCCCCGGCCTATGCCATCGCATCTCTTACATTTAGTACCTTAATATTTTTGCATTCGCCCATCAGTTTCTTATAACTTGGTCTTGATCGAAAGTAGGTGGTTAGCTCCGCTTTAACTTTCTGCCAAGTAAGTTCCCTGCCTAAGTGTTGAATGGTTTTCCTTGCTTCGCCCTGGATTTTCTCCTAAAAAACGATGAGTAGTCCATGTTGAAGTAACGGTTGGTTTTTGCCGCATAAATTCGCCATGTTTTCCACTGCACAGATGAACTCCTGAAGAGGGAGTCATCTCTACCGCAAAAAGTCTTAACTCCATGGAACTTGTGAAAAATTTGGTCCGCCGTTAATTGGAATAAATTTGTTGGTAATACTGGTGGTGCTTCTAATGGCTGTTTCAATGATTGCACCTAATGCTCATGTTGCGATTGAAATTGTTGTAGAGCCTGCCCTAGGGCCTCGATTTCCTGTTACTGTTGTTAGGCCAAGTTCTTGTCGTTTTTTAATAAAATTACACTTTCACTTTGTGGGAGTTATTTTTACTCTCCTTTTTTTAATTCTTTTATTTTTGCTACAATTATTGATAACTAGCTGATAACGTTGTCCTGTCCAAATTTCGATAAATTTGTTTGTAATAGTCTTGTGAATTTCTGAACAGCTATTGGAAATGTGTAAACAAAGTAAAACTTAAAAAAAAACGATTAAATTTGAAATCACAATAAATCTCAAGATGTTTTATTTACTCGTACATTTCTATTTCGATTGCAATGTCAATGTTTTGATTGTTTGCTTGAACATCACCATTTCGTTCATTGCCATTTTTTTACGAAACACAACATTTCTTGTTTTGTTGTCTGGCGACATTCAATTGACCATGCGAGAAGCATGGATTTTCACGATTAATGCCGCAAACACTTAATGTCGGTTGAAATCATTGGGTTGCGTGATAATAAAAAGTCTTCTCCTTTGAATTTTCCTTTAGGAATTATTACTTCGATGACGTTGTTCATCAGTTTTTTCACCGCAAGCTGGGTGCCATTACAAAGATATGGTTGATTGATGTTTCGTAACATTATGATAACCGATCCGACTTTCAATTGAAGATTGTGAGGCGGCAATCCTGGCAATTCCAGTAAGTTTAAAAATTCGGTTGCATAGTTGACAACATTATCTTAGCTAGTAATAGAATCCATCGATTTGTACGTCATCAATTCGTCACCAATTTTACTTTGAATCTTGAAATTCAATACATCGACATCAATGATTTTCGCAGTCAATATAGCACGTTCGCTCAACCAAACTTGATTTTTTGTAATTTTTAAGAATACGTGAGAACACACCTTTCGGATGAGTTTGGTCTTTGATTCGGTGAACGGGCAAAAATCGATGGGGAATGTAATACAGGCAGTCGAAATGTGACCGGGAATTTTGCTATTGCCATTGCCAATGTCCAGTAATTGTTTTAAAAATACTTCCTCAGATAGGTTTTTCTGCAGCTCGTCACCATGTTTATACTTGATTTGAGTGTCTTGACGTGTTTCCACAAAACAGACGACTTCAAACATGTGTCACCAACACATACGTGACACCAGTTCTGTCCCTTAATGACAATCTCCATAAATGTACATATGTCACCAACACATACGTGACACTAATTATACCCCTTTAATTACCCTCTCCATTATTTGTATATATACCCTTCCACACATATCCCGGAGGTCTGTTGTTATTCGCACGACGGTGACGACAGTCAGATTGCTCTTGTAGTGAAAACAATAAAGCTATATTAACAAATACATACTGAGTAATTCTTTTTATACCGAATTTTTGGTCACCTTGACAATAATCAGAAGTGGGATAGAGACGCCAAATCTATCCAGTTTTGAGGTTGTGCAGTTAAAAGATCTACTCCGCCACGTCGGTTTAAAAACGTCGGGAACCAAAGCACAGCAAATTGCGCGTTTGAAGGAGTGCGATTTAAGTGAAGTGACATTGCCAACCGTGAAAGACTTAAGCGAGGAGCTGGAAGTACAAGACGAGCAGAATATGCCAGCAAATGACGAAACTATGGCAAAGCTACAGGTCGAAGTTAGCACTCTCCGACGAACAATGGAGTTGTTAGCCCAACAGCTGAAAGCAGTAATTCATTTGACGACTGGAGATAAAAGCAATTCTGAACTTGCACACGCCAAAACATGTCCCGCCGGAAGTGAAAATCAAACGACGACGCCTGGTTTGTCGGAGGCGCCCGGTTTTTCGGTGCCACAAACTACAGGCACAAAAACGAACGATTTTACTCGGTATGAGCTTGGTCGCTCACCATCTGTGTCGCGACCACAGATATGTTTGCAAATGGGAAAAAATGAAAAGGGTCATTCCTTAATGACAAGTGACACATCGTTAGTGTCGGGCACCCAGACGATAACATGCGCCGCAGTTACAATGCCGACGACTGCAATACGACCAAATGCACCAACACAGAGGAACAGCATCGCAGGTAGCGAAATGCGATCGCCGCCATATACTCAGGGTCAGCCAAGGGAAAACGAGAACAATAATGTACATGGCGGGTATCAGCAATATAATGTGCGCGATATTGTGATGATTCTACCTGAATTCGATCCGTGTGGTGGTGTCACAACATCCGTTCAGTTTATTGATCGCGTGGAACATCTAAAGGACGCATACCTCTGGGACGAAAAATTGTTACTCTTCGCCATACATAGCAAACTAAAAGAGGCTGCTAAGCTGTGGATAGATTCAAACCCGGTTTTTCGCGGTTTGTATCCGCGTTTTTAAATGATTTCCTCTGTATGATAAATGCTGCCGATGTCCATATGCAGATGATGAAAACACGCATACACAGAAATGAATCACTTGTCGAATTCTACTATCGTGTTTTATCATTATGTAGCTGCGGGAATCTAGAAGGTAACGCAATTATTCGCTATTTTGTCAATGGGCTTAGCGACGATGGGCTAAGGAAGACACTATCGGCTGTGTATTTAACAAAGTGTTCCGATCTATTGAAAACAATAAATGGCATTGCAGCGAATAGTGCCAGCACTTCCCGTGGGACAGAACCGCGATTTAACACAAGTGATGCGAGAGAAAAACAATTTAAAGTGGAAAACAAAGAAAACGTGAAATCAGGGCCGGTCTGTTTTAATTGCCGAGAGCGTGGACATATTTTGAGAAATTGCCCTCAGCCACAAAGAAAACCGCGAGACAGTGAAGCAAAAAGTTACCCAGTTCGAAATACCACGTCGATTAATGCAATCGGGAATAAGCCATCGGAACTTTTAAAAGACATTTTAGTAAATGGTATAAAATGCAGCGCGTTAATTGATTCGGGTAGTTGCAAGTCGATCGTCAAACGAAACATTGTTGGGAAGTGCAACGCAGAAGTGACTCCATGTTCCGAAACTTTACACGATTTTGCAGGCGGAAAATTCCAGTGTCGGGAAATGGTGAAAACACGTGTAACGATTGGCAATCGCGATTATCCTGGTGAGCTCGTAGTCGTGGACGATCATATAATGAGGTATGATGCCTTAATCGGCACAGACATACTATCGCAAGGTCGCGTAGTGTTCGAAACGGAAATTGCCAAGTTTTAGCTCTCACCAGCGAGAACGTTAATGTCGGTGAGGAACTCTCAGTGTCAGAGAAATTCGAACTTATAAAGTTGCTTAATTCTTACGCAGACTGTTTCGGGGAAAATTTGAGCCATCTCGGAAGATGTTCGACGTCTAAAATGAAAATTTTAGTTACGAGTAATAAGCCAGTTGTGAAAAAGCTATATCCTACTCCTATTCCGAAGAGACAAACAGTAGAACGCATAATCCCGTAGGTATTAGCGTTAAACATAATTCGCCCGTCGAAATCTGCATACTCTTCGCCAATCGTTCTTATTCGTAAACAAAATGGCGAAGAACGGTTATGTGTAGATTATCGCGAATTAAACGCCATTACCGAGAAACAACTATGGTCGATGCCTACTGTGGAGGGAGTTTTGTCAATGTTGGCAGAATCGAAACAATATACAGCGTTCTTAACGCATCATGGACACTGGGAATTCAACCGTATGCCGTTTGGGCTAAAGAACGCCCCTTGCGCGTTCCAACGTATGATGATACAAGTTGTCGAACCTGTTAAAGAAAAGGTAGCTAATTACATGGACGAAGTAAATATCGCGACGACGAGCTTTCAAGAAGGATTGCAGAACCGGATGAGTTTCTTCAGCTTGTACGACGAGCTGGCCTAACGCTTTGTATCTCCAAATATGCATTTATGAAGAGCGGTGTAAATTTTTGGGCCATGAATTAGATTCGGATGGTATCAAGCCTGGAAGACGCAAAACTGAGGCTATTAAACAATTCCCTGTTCCAGTAGATGCAACCGGAGTGAGGCGTTTTCTTGGGCTCACTGGGTTCTTCCGCAAGTTCGTGGCTAACTATGCTCACATTGCTGCTCCATTGACGCATCTGACGTGGAAAGATGCGAATTTCAATGGACGTCCGACTGTGAGAAGGCATATCAGGAATTAATCAAGATTTTGACTGAGGAACCAGTTCTGAGATACGATATAGCGAAGAAACATCAAGTACATACTGCAAGCAGTATCGGAATAGCAGGAATTTTGATGCAGCGAGAGGATGATGGCAATATAAGACCTGTAGCGTACTTTAGCCGGGTATGTAACGAAGCCGAGCGTAGTTATCATAGTTATGAACTGGAGGTATTAGCTGTTGTATAGGCCTGCCAACGCTTCCGTATGTATTTGCTCGGTAGGTTAGGTTAGGTTAGGTAGGGTTATGAGGTTATCATAAAACACTAGGCACTAAAGTGGGCCCATCGCGATCCCTAGGGAACCTTCACGGCAGAAGACCTAAACCCATTCTCCCAAGCAATTAATCTCCCTATAGAATCTGAAAAGATCCTTGTTATTGTTTAGGGACCTCACCTCTTCAAGGTTATCGAAGAAGTATCTTCCAAGGTGCTTTAGCCTTGTCCTGGCAATTCCTTGACATTCGCAGAGTATATGAGTTATATCCTCTGAGACATGTAGGTCGTCGCAGTGCCTACAAACATCCGTATCGGATAACCCTAGTCTCATGGCATGCCTCCTTAGGAGACAGTGGCCAGAGAGTATTCCTATCACTGTTCTTTGCCTCGATCTATCTAACTTGATTATCTCCCCAGATTTTTTGCGATCTAGCACAGGCCACAAGGCCTTAGACACCCTGTGACCATCTAAGTTTGACCATCTTAGATTAGCCGTGTCAATGATTTTATCCCGAATACTTCCCTTGGCCACGCACCCTGGTGGCTTAATACTACAAATTATATCGCTACGTGGGAACCCCGCTCCTCTTTTAGCCGGCACGTCGGCCTGCTCGTTGCCTTCAATATCGCAGTGTCCAGGTACCCAACATAATCTGACTCGGTTCTGCGTACATAATGCCCTAAGCATTGTGCGGCAATTCCTGATTATCTCAGATTTGGTGACGTAAGACTCTAGCGGTTTTAGCGCAGCCTGACTGTCAATGTAGATGGCGATATTCTTATCGGATATTAATCTCATCTCAAGTAATTCCGCAGCTTTAAGTGCAGCTAGAACCTCTGCTTGGAACACACTGCATGTGTCCGGAAGTCTCAAGGCCACCTGTCGTATCTCTCGAGTAAATACCTGACCCCGTGCCCTCATTGGTCTTAGAACCATCTGTGTATATTGCAATATTTGCTCGGTAAGAAATTTACAATTGTCACTGACTGTACCGCGGTGTCCAACGTTAAGACGACAAAACTACTAATTCCTCGGGTTGCCCGATGGTTCCTGAAATTACTCGAGTACGACTACAACATCATCCACCGCGCTGGTGATAGAATGACGCACGTGGACGCGTTGAGCCGAGCACCTGTAGAAGCTGCTACTGAACCGGAGGATGTGAGCACATGTGTGATGACGACAACTCTCAGTGTCGACGACTGGGTGTTCACAATGCAAAAGCAGGATCCGAAACTTCGGGAAGTGATAGACATCATTGACGGTCATGTCGTTTCGGATCAACGCAAAAGATACGTAAATGACTTTATTAAAGAAAAATCGACTTTTTAAAAAGGGCAGTGAGGACAAACATTTATTAGCAGTTCCACGTGGGTTGAGATGGCGAATCGTTAAACTTTGCCATGATGATGTGGATCATCCGAGAGTGGACGGGACAGTTAAACGAATTCAACAACATTTTTGGCTTCCTCGAGTTCGAAACTTTGTTAAGGGGTACATCAAATCTTGCATCCAATGCTGTTATAGCCGGGAGTCGGCCAGAAAGGAATGTCAGCTGTACGGAATGGAGATACCCAGACTGCCTTTCGAAACGTTACACATGTATAATATAGGGCCGTTTGTCAAGAGTCGACGAGGCAACGAGTATATTTTAGTGATTGTCGATGCACTCACCAGATATTCTATAATCTCTCCAGTTAAGCCTGCAAAAACGAAGCCTGTGACGGAGGTATTAAGTCATCTGACTCTTCAGTTTGGTATACCAAAACGGATTGTGACGAACCGCGTCACTGGTTTCACATCAGTCGCATTTGCCGCATTTTGCAGTCGCAACGATATACAACATATCAAAGTAGCAGTAAGAACTCCGCGAGTGAACGGTCTCGCTGAAAGAGTTAATCAATCTGTGCTATCGTTTCTTAAATCATCGACATCTGACGCAAAGGATTGGGATGCCGAAATCCGAGGATTACAATGGACAATCAATACAAACATCAATTCGACAACAAAGTTTTCACCTATAGATTTGGTCTACGACTTCCCTCTACGAGATATTGGAGGCAACAAGATTTTTGCTGCACTGCATGACGACGATATCGATTTGGACAAATCACCTATAGGTAAAAGGCGCGAAAATGCTATAAATAACATTGGAACAGCACGCCGAGCTTGGAAGGCGAGATTTGATGCTAAACACCAAAAGCCGCAGCAATACAAGAAGGGATCTTGTTTTACTTGAGAGTGCTATTTCTAGCACAGGCGAATCACGGAAATTGGAAGTGAAGTACCGAGGACCATATGCTATAGCAAAAGTCTTACGCTATGATCGTTATGTCATCAAGGACGTTGACGGGTATCAAATAAGTCAGCAAAAATTCAGCACCGTCGCTAGCAGCGATAAATTAAAACCATGGTGTGAGCTGTATCCAGAGATCGACTACGACAGCGACGATGATGCAAACCTGGTAGCTGAAGATGGAGAAGAGTAACTCGGGACGAGTTATGTCAGGAGAGGCCGAATTGTCACCAACACATACGTGACACCAGTTCTGTCCCTTAATGACAATCTCCATAAATGTACATATGTCACCAACACATACGTGACACTAATTATACCCCTTTAATTATCCTCTCCATTATTTATATATATACCCTCCCACACATATCCCGGAGGTCAGTTGTTATTCGCACGACGGTGACGACATTCAGATTGCTCTTGTAGTGAAAATAATAAAGCCATATAGTATTAACAAATACATACTGAGTAATTCTTTTTATACCGAATTTTTGGTCACCTTGACACATGCATTAAGTTCATCGGCTGTCGTTGACCGTGGAATCACTGGCAATGTTTGACGGAAATCCCCTGCCAACAGAATCATCGCAACACCAAGTTGGTTTTTCTTGTTTCGTAGATCTTGCATCGTTCGGTCTAATGCCCCCAAAGACTTTTTATGCACCATCGTGCATTCATCACAAGCAATCAATTTGCATTGCTACAAGAGTTTTGCTATCGTACAGTTCTTCGAAAGGTTGCACGTTGGAGTTTCGTTGATTTACATATTCAACCGCAACTTAAGTGCTGAATGAGTTGCTAAACCGCCTTTCAACAAGGTAGCTGCAATTCCTGAAGAAGAAGTGAAAGTGTAATTTCATTCTGCGAGCGAATCCTTGCCAAAATTAATTTCGCAGTTCCATCGGGACAGCCCAAGAAGAAAATCCCTCCAGTTCCATCGTTCACAACTTTCATGAGAGTGTCGTACGCATATTTTGTTGCCGATTCAACATTGGAACGTTCGTATAACCGTTTGGCACTTCAAACTCACCGTATGTCGTAGGTAAATCTGCAAATTTGTTTGAGAGAAAAAAAAAGTTTAGTTTTATATAAACTGCTGGGTGAAAATCGTTGAAAGACATCGCATGCGAGCTTTGCGATAGTGTGGGACTTGACCCACCCCACTAAAAAATACCCGGAGAACATGGTGTTACCATCCTTTCAATAATCGCACCTAGTCGTTAAACCAATCCGCAATTTTTTTCTAATACTTGTAAATTTATGTTATAAGGAACTAACTTTGGTCTGTTACCTTTTGTTTTTTAACTCGTTATCACTTTGTTAGGGTGATTATATTATGTATTTCTTTTTATTTTTTCTTCTAGTTAACTAGTTCGAATGGTTTTATTCTTCGTAATCTTCTAACTAGATTGTTATTATTAAGTAGTTCGACTACTTCTAAATTAGAACTTGAACTTGAACTTGAATTTTTTTATTACATAATACATAAACACAACTTCTTTTTTTTCATAAGTTACAATATTCTTAAGTTACTTAATTCTTTAGAAATGCGACTTAAAAAGTTAGAAAACATAAACGACAAAACATTTAAGCATTATCATGGATTAAAATCTTAAAGTTATATATGCTGGAATGCAAATGGTCTCCTGCAACACGAACAGGAATTGCAGGTGATTCTTGAAAGAAATAACATAGACATTTGTCTTATTTCAGAAACCCATTTTACAAAACATACGGAAATAAAATTTAAAAACTATAACATCTACCACACCGCTCACCCTGAAAACTCAGGGTGGAAGCGCAGGGTGGAAGCGCAGTTATAGTAAAAAACAATATCCAACAATATGAGGAGATGAAATACACTACAGAGAAAATACAAGCTACAGCAGTAAGCATAAAAACTAAACGTAAAAAAAATTAATATTGCTGCCATTTACTGTCCTCCAAAACTTTCAATCAAAAAAAAAGAATATTCTGATTTTTTTGAAAAACTAGGAAAAAGATACATAATTGATGGTGATTTTAATGCAAAAACTTAAACTGGGGTTCTACATTAACTTCAACGTGAGGAACAGAACTTTATGCTGCAATTCAAAAACATCAGTGTGAAACTCTCTCGACAGGAAGGCCCACGTACTGGCCTACAGACAAAAATAAGATACCAGATCTAATAGATTTTTACATAATCAAAAATTTGTCGAGCAGCTACATACACATAGATGAATTTGAGTATCTAAGCTCTGACCATTCACCTATAATTCTCCAAATTAGTGAATATGTAATTCAAAATACAAATGCTAAAACCTTAACAAACAAAAGAACAGATTGGTAAGCCTTCAAGTTTAACCTAACAAATAGAATAGACTCACTGACACCTCTTATATCCAAAAATGATATAGAAAAAGAAACACATAGGTTGGTCAGCGATATTCAGAAATCGGCCTGGGAAAGCACTCCCGGTATAGATAGAAAGAACATGAGAAGAAACTACACGAAAGAAATAAAGGATTTAATAGCAGATAAAAGACGAGCAAGAAGAACATGGCAGAAATCAAGAGCTCCACAACATAAAACGAAGCTAAACAACCTTAGTCAGCAACTGAAAAGAGAAATTAGAAAATTTAAAGAGGACCCATTAAACAGGTACCTCGGAGGATTAACAGCTGAATACGCTACAAACGACTCTCTATGGAAAGCTACAAAAGGACTAAAACAACCTATTGTGCAAATACCTCCAATCAAAGCACCTGATGGAAACTGGGCAAGAAGCGATGAGAATAAAGCCATTCTTTTTGCATGTGACCGGGAATTTTGCTATTGCCATTGCCAATGTCCAGTAATTGTTTTAAAAATACTTCCTCAGATAGGTTTTTCTGCAGCTCGTCACCATGTTTATACTTGATTTGAGTGTCTTGACGTGTTTCCACAAAACAGACGACTTCAAACATGTGTCACCAACACATACGTGACACCAGTTCTGTCCCTTAATGACAATCTCCATAAATGTACATATGTCACCAACACATACGTGACACTAATTATACCCCTTTAATTACCCTCTCCATTATTTGTATATATACCCTTCCACACATATCCCGGAGGTCTGTTGTTATTCGCACGACGGTGACGACAGTCAGATTGCTCTTGTAGTGAAAACAATAAAGCTATATTAACAAATACATACTGAGTAATTCTTTTTATACCGAATTTTTGGTCACCTTGACAATAATCAGAAGTGGGATAGAGACGCCAAATCTATCCAGTTTTGAGGTTGTGCAGTTAAAAGATCTACTCCGCCACGTCGGTTTAAAAACGTCGGGAACCAAAGCACAGCAAATTGCGCGTTTGAAGGAGTGCGATTTAAGTGAAGTGACATTGCCAACCGTGAAAGACTTAAGCGAGGAGCTGGAAGTACAAGACGAGCAGAATATGCCAGCAAATGACGAAACTATGGCAAAGCTACAGGTCGAAGTTAGCACTCTCCGACGAACAATGGAGTTGTTAGCCCAACAGCTGAAAGCAGTAATTCATTTGACGACTGGAGATAAAAGCAATTCTGAACTTGCACACGCCAAAACATGTCCCGCCGGAAGTGAAAATCAAACGACGACGCCTGGTTTGTCGGAGGCGCCCGGTTTTTCGGTGCCACAAACTACAGGCACAAAAACGAACGATTTTACTCGGTATGAGCTTGGTCGCTCACCATCTGTGTCGCGACCACAGATATGTTTGCAAATGGGAAAAAATGAAAAGGGTCATTCCTTAATGACAAGTGACACATCGTTAGTGTCGGGCACCCAGACGATAACATGCGCCGCAGTTACAATGCCGACGACTGCAATACGACCAAATGCACCAACACAGAGGAACAGCATCGCAGGTAGCGAAATGCGATCGCCGCCATATACTCAGGGTCAGCCAAGGGAAAACGAGAACAATAATGTACATGGCGGGTATCAGCAATATAATGTGCGCGATATTGTGATGATTCTACCTGAATTCGATCCGTGTGGTGGTGTCACAACATCCGTTCAGTTTATTGATCGCGTGGAACATCTAAAGGACGCATACCTCTGGGACGAAAAATTGTTACTCTTCGCCATACATAGCAAACTAAAAGAGGCTGCTAAGCTGTGGATAGATTCAAACCCGGTTTTTCGCGGTTTGTATCCGCGTTTTTAAATGATTTCCTCTGTATGATAAATGCTGCCGATGTCCATATGCAGATGATGAAAACACGCATACACAGAAATGAATCACTTGTCGAATTCTACTATCGTGTTTTATCATTATGTAGCTGCGGGAATCTAGAAGGTAACGCAATTATTCGCTATTTTGTCAATGGGCTTAGCGACGATGGGCTAAGGAAGACACTATCGGCTGTGTATTTAACAAAGTGTTCCGATCTATTGAAAACAATAAATGGCATTGCAGCGAATAGTGCCAGCACTTCCCGTGGGACAGAACCGCGATTTAACACAAGTGATGCGAGAGAAAAACAATTTAAAGTGGAAAACAAAGAAAACGTGAAATCAGGGCCGGTCTGTTTTAATTGCCGAGAGCGTGGACATATTTTGAGAAATTGCCCTCAGCCACAAAGAAAACCGCGAGACAGTGAAGCAAAAAGTTACCCAGTTCGAAATACCACGTCGATTAATGCAATCGGGAATAAGCCATCGGAACTTTTAAAAGACATTTTAGTAAATGGTATAAAATGCAGCGCGTTAATTGATTCGGGTAGTTGCAAGTCGATCGTCAAACGAAACATTGTTGGGAAGTGCAACGCAGAAGTGACTCCATGTTCCGAAACTTTACACGATTTTGCAGGCGGAAAATTCCAGTGTCGGGAAATGGTGAAAACACGTGTAACGATTGGCAATCGCGATTATCCTGGTGAGCTCGTAGTCGTGGACGATCATATAATGAGGTATGATGCCTTAATCGGCACAGACATACTATCGCAAGGTCGCGTAGTGTTCGAAACGGAAATTGCCAAGTTTTAGCTCTCACCAGCGAGAACGTTAATGTCGGTGAGGAACTCTCAGTGTCAGAGAAATTCGAACTTATAAAGTTGCTTAATTCTTACGCAGACTGTTTCGGGGAAAATTTGAGCCATCTCGGAAGATGTTCGACGTCTAAAATGAAAATTTTAGTTACGAGTAATAAGCCAGTTGTGAAAAAGCTATATCCTACTCCTATTCCGAAGAGACAAACAGTAGAACGCATAATCCCGTAGGTATTAGCGTTAAACATAATTCGCCCGTCGAAATCTGCATACTCTTCGCCAATCGTTCTTATTCGTAAACAAAATGGCGAAGAACGGTTATGTGTAGATTATCGCGAATTAAACGCCATTACCGAGAAACAACTATGGTCGATGCCTACTGTGGAGGGAGTTTTGTCAATGTTGGCAGAATCGAAACAATATACAGCGTTCGTAACGCATCATGGACACTGGGAATTCAACCGTATGCCGTTTGGGCTAAAGAACGCCCCTTGCGCGTTCCAACGTATGATGATACAAGTTGTCGAACCTGTTAAAGAAAAGGTAGCTAATTACATGGACGAAGTAAATATCGCGACGACGAGCTTTCAAGAAGGATTGCAGAACCGGATGAGTTTCTTCAGCTTGTACGACGAGCTGGCCTAACGCTTTGTATCTCCAAATATGCATTTATGAAGAGCGGTGTAAATTTTTGGGCCATGAATTAGATTCGGATGGTATCAAGCCTGGAAGACGCAAAACTGAGGCTATTAAACAATTCCCTGTTCCAGTAGATGCAACCGGAGTGAGGCGTTTTCTTGGGCTCACTGGGTTCTTCCGCAAGTTCGTGGCTAACTATGCTCACATTGCTGCTCCATTGACGCATCTGACGTGGAAAGATGCGAATTTCAATGGACGTCCGACTGTGAGAAGGCATATCAGGAATTAATCAAGATTTTGACTGAGGAACCAGTTCTGAGATACGATATAGCGAAGAAACATCAAGTACATACTGCAAGCAGTATCGGAATAGCAGGAATTTTGATGCAGCGAGAGGATGATGGCAATATAAGACCTGTAGCGTACTTTAGCCGGGTATGTAACGAAGCCGAGCGTAGTTATCATAGTTATGAACTGGAGGTATTAGCTGTTGTATAGGCCTGCCAACGCTTCCGTATGTATTTGCTCGGTAGGTTAGGTTAGGTTAGGTAGGGTTATGAGGTTATCATAAAACACTAGGCACTAAAGTGGGCCCATCGCGATCCCTAGGGAACCTTCACGGCAGAAGACCTAAACCCATTCTCCCAAGCAATTAATCTCCCTATAGAATCTGAAAAGATCCTTGTTATTGTTTAGGGACCTCACCTCTTCAAGGTTATCGAAGAAGTATCTTCCAAGGTGCTTTAGCCTTGTCCTGGCAATTCCTTGACATTCGCAGAGTATATGAGTTATATCCTCTGAGACATGTAGGTCGTCGCAGTGCCTACAAACATCCGTATCGGATAACCCTAGTCTCATGGCATGCCTCCTTAGGAGACAGTGGCCAGAGAGTATTCCTATCACTGTTCTTTGCCTCGATCTATCTAACTTGATTATCTCCCCAGATTTTTTGCGATCTAGCACAGGCCACAAGGCCTTAGACACCCTGTGACCATCTAAGTTTGACCATCTTAGATTAGCCGTGTCAATGATTTTATCCCGAATACTTCCCTTGGCCACGCACCCTGGTGGCTTAATACTACAAATTATATCGCTACGTGGGAACCCCGCTCCTCTTTTAGCCGGCACGTCGGCCTGCTCGTTGCCTTCAATATCGCAGTGTCCAGGTACCCAACATAATCTGACTCGGTTCTGCGTACATAATGCCCTAAGCATTGTGCGGCAATTCCTGATTATCTCAGATTTGGTGACGTAAGACTCTAGCGGTTTTAGCGCAGCCTGACTGTCAATGTAGATGGCGATATTCTTATCGGATATTAATCTCATCTCAAGTAATTCCGCAGCTTTAAGTGCAGCTAGAACCTCTGCTTGGAACACACTGCATGTGTCCGGAAGTCTCAAGGCCACCTGTCGTATCTCTCGAGTAAATACCTGACCCCGTGCCCTCATTGGTCTTAGAACCATCTGTGTATATTGCAATATTTGCTCGGTAAGAAATTTACAATTGTCACTGACTGTACCGCGGTGTCCAACGTTAAGACGACAAAACTACTAATTCCTCGGGTTGCCCGATGGTTCCTGAAATTACTCGAGTACGACTACAACATCATCCACCGCGCTGGTGATAGAATGACGCACGTGGACGCGTTGAGCCGAGCACCTGTAGAAGCTGCTACTGAACCGGAGGATGTGAGCACATGTGTGATGACGACAACTCTCAGTGTCGACGACTGGGTGTTCACAATGCAAAAGCAGGATCCGAAACTTCGGGAAGTGATAGACATCATTGACGGTCATGTCGTTTCGGATCAACGCAAAAGATACGTAAATGACTTTATTAAAGAAAAATCGACTTTTTAAAAAGGGCAGTGAGGACAAACATTTATTAGCAGTTCCACGTGGGTTGAGATGGCGAATCGTTAAACTTTGCCATGATGATGTGGATCATCCGAGAGTGGACGGGACAGTTAAACGAATTCAACAACATTTTTGGCTTCCTCGAGTTCGAAACTTTGTTAAGGGGTACATCAAATCTTGCATCCAATGCTGTTATAGCCGGGAGTCGGCCAGAAAGGAATGTCAGCTGTACGGAATGGAGATACCCAGACTGCCTTTCGAAACGTTACACATGTATAATATAGGGCCGTTTGTCAAGAGTCGACGAGGCAACGAGTATATTTTAGTGATTGTCGATGCACTCACCAGATATTCTATAATCTCTCCAGTTAAGCCTGCAAAAACGAAGCCTGTGACGGAGGTATTAAGTCATCTGACTCTTCAGTTTGGTATACCAAAACGGATTGTGACGAACCGCGTCACTGGTTTCACATCAGTCGCATTTGCCGCATTTTGCAGTCGCAACGATATACAACATATCAAAGTAGCAGTAAGAACTCCGCGAGTGAACGGTCTCGCTGAAAGAGTTAATCAATCTGTGCTATCGTTTCTTAAATCATCGACATCTGACGCAAAGGATTGGGATGCCGAAATCCGAGGATTACAATGGACAATCAATACAAACATCAATTCGACAACAAAGTTTTCACCTATAGATTTGGTCTACGACTTCCCTCTACGAGATATTGGAGGCAACAAGATTTTTGCTGCACTGCATGACGACGATATCGATTTGGACAAATCACCTATAGGTAAAAGGCGCGAAGATGCTATAAATAACATTGGAACAGCACGCCGAGCTTGGAAGGCGAGATTTGATGCTAAACACCAAAAGCCGCAGCAATACAAGAAGGGATCTTGTTTTACTTGAGAGTGCTATTTCTAGCACAGGCGAATCACGGAAATTGGAAGTGAAGTACCGAGGACCATATGCTATAGCAAAAGTCTTACGCTATGATCGTTATGTCATCAAGGACGTTGACGGGTATCAAATAAGTCAGCAAAAATTCAGCACCGTCGCTAGCAGCGATAAATTAAAACCATGGTGTGAGCTGTATCCAGAGATCGACTACGACAGCGACGATGATGCAAACCTGGTAGCTGAAGATGGAGAAGAGTAACTCGGGACGAGTTATGTCAGGAGAGGCCGAATTGTCACCAACACATACGTGACACCAGTTCTGTCCCTTAATGACAATCTCCATAAATGTACATATGTCACCAACACATACGTGACACTAATTATACCCCTTTAATTATCCTCTCCATTATTTATATATATACCCTCCCACACATATCCCGGAGGTCAGTTGTTATTCGCACGACGGTGACGACATTCAGATTGCTCTTGTAGTGAAAATAATAAAGCCATATAGTATTAACAAATACATACTGAGTAATTCTTTTTATACCGAATTTTTGGTCACCTTGACACATGCATTAAGTTCATCGGCTGTCGTTGACCGTGGAATCACTGGCAATGTTTGACGGAAATCCCCTGCCAACAGAATCATCGCAACACCAAGTTGGTTTTTCTTGTTTCGTAGATCTTGCATCGTTCGGTCTAATGCCCCCAAAGACTTTTTATGCACCATCGTGCATTCATCACAAGCAATCAATTTGCATTGCTACAAGAGTTTTGCTATCGTACAGTTCTTCGAAAGGTTGCACGTTGGAGTTTCGTTGATTTACATATTCAACCGCAACTTAAGTGCTGAATGAGTTGCTAAACCGCCTTTCAACAAGGTAGCTGCAATTCCTGAAGAAGAAGTGAAAGTGTAATTTCATTCTGCGAGCGAATCCTTGCCAAAATTAATTTCGCAGTTCCATCGGGACAGCCCAAGAAGAAAATCCCTCCAGTTCCATCGTTCACAACTTTCATGAGAGTGTCGTACGCATATTTTGTTGCCGATTCAACATTGGAACGTTCGTATAACCGTTTGGCACTTCAAACTCACCGTATGTCGTAGGTAAATCTGCAAATTTGTTTGAGAGAAAAAAAAAGTTTAGTTTTATATAAACTGCTGGGTGAAAATCGTTGAAAGACATCGCATGCGAGCTTTGCGATAGTGTGGGACTTGACCCACCCCACTAAAAAATACCCGGAGAACATGGTGTTACCATCCTTTCAATAATCGCACCTAGTCGTTAAACCAATCCGCAATTTTTTTCTAATACTTGTAAATTTATGTTATAAGGAACTAACTTTGGTCTGTTACCTTTTGTTTTTTAACTCGTTATCACTTTGTTAGGGTGATTATATTATGTATTTCTTTTTATTTTTTCTTCTAGTTAACTAGTTCGAATGGTTTTATTCTTCGTAATCTTCTAACTAGATTGTTATTATTAAGTAGTTCGACTACTTCTAAATTAGAACTTGAACTTGAACTTGAATTTTTTTATTACATAATACATAAACACAACTTCTTTTTTTTCATAAGTTACAATATTCTTAAGTTACTTAATTCTTTAGAAATGCGACTTAAAAAGTTAGAAAACATAAACGACAAAACATTTAAGCATTATCATGGATCAAAATCTTAAAGTTATATATGCTGGAATGCAAATGGTCTCCTGCAACACGAACAGGAATTGCAGGTGATTCTTGAAAGAAATAACATAGACATTTGTCTTATTTCAGAAACCCATTTTACAAAACATACGGAAATAAAATTTAAAAACTATAACATCTACCACACCGCTCACCCTGAAAACTCAGGGTGGAAGCGCAGGGTGGAAGCGCAGTTATAGTAAAAAACAATATCCAACAATATGAGGAGATGAAATACACTACAGAGAAAATACAAGCTACAGCAGTAAGCATAAAAACTAAACGTAAAAAAAATTAATATTGCTGCCATTTACTGTCCTCCAAAACTTTCAATCAAAAAAAAAGAATATTCTGATTTTTTTGAAAAACTAGGAAAAAGATACATAATTGATGGTGATTTTAATGCAAAAACTTAAACTGGGGTTCTACATTAACTTCAACGTGAGGAACAGAACTTTATGCTGCAATTCAAAAACATCAGTGTGAAACTCTCTCGACAGGAAGGCCCACGTACTGGCCTACAGACAAAAATAAGATACCAGATCTAATAGATTTTTACATAATCAAAAATTTGTCGAGCAGCTACATACACATAGATGAATTTGAGTATCTAAGCTCTGACCATTCACCTATAATTCTCCAAATTAGTGAATATGTAATTCAAAATACAAATGCTAAAACCTTAACAAACAAAAGAACAGATTGGTAAGCCTTCAAGTTTAACCTAACAAATAGAATAGACTCACTGACACCTCTTATATCCAAAAATGATATAGAAAAAGAAACACATAGGTTGGTCAGCGATATTCAGAAATCGGCCTGGGAAAGCACTCCCGGTATAGATAGAAAGAACATGAGAAGAAACTACACGAAAGAAATAAAGGATTTAATAGCAGATAAAAGACGAGCAAGAAGAACATGGCAGAAATCAAGAGCTCCACAACATAAAACGAAGCTAAACAACCTTAGTCAGCAACTGAAAAGAGAAATTAGAAAATTTAAAGAGGACCCATTAAACAGGTACCTCGGAGGATTAACAGCTGAATACGCTACAAACGACTCTCTATGGAAAGCTACAAAAGGACTAAAACAACCTATTGTGCAAATACCTCCAATCAAAGCACCTGATGGAAACTGGGCAAGAAGCGATGAGAATAAAGCCATTCTTTTTGCAGACTACCTAGAAAACATATTTAAACCCCCAGATGAAAATGGAAACAAACAACCTATGCTATTAGAACCATCTGAAGAGGAAACCGAAGAAATTGTACCCACAAATCCTAACGAAATACGCGATCTAATCAAGCATGAGATAAATGCAAAAAAAGTCCTGGATATAACCTTATATCTGGTGACGTATTAAATAACTTACCCATGAAGGCAATAATTAAAATCACAAATTTAATAAATGCCTCATTTAAGCTAAAATTTGTCCCTAGTTTGTGGAAGATTGCTGATGTCCTAATGATTCCCAAACCAGGTAAACCGCCAAATGAGGTATCATCTTACAGACCTATATCGCTATTGCCGATGATATCAAAAGTGTTTGAGAAAGTGCTCGCTAAACGTATAAATAAAATAATTGAAAGAAAAAAGCTGATTCCGAACCATCAATTTGGTTTTCGAAGCCAGCACTCTACGATACAACAGGTACACAGAATTACGGATAAGTTCGAAGAAACATTAGAAGAAAGGAAGGTCTGTTCGGCTGTATTCTTGGATGTGGCGCAGGCCTTAGATAAAGTATAGCACGAAGGTCTTATCTTTAAACTGAGATGTATGCTGCCAAATCAGTATGCTTCCATTCTTAAATCATACCTAGTTGAAAGACATTTTAGAATAAAACAACAGAATACTTATTCAAAACTAAGAGAAATAAAAGCCGGCGTACCGCAAGGTAGTGTACTGGGCCCTATATTATACCTATTATATACTAGTGATATTCCGGAACTAGAAAACCACACTATGGCAACATTTGCAGATGATACCGCAATACTAGCAGAAGGGAGAACTAATGAAGAATCCACAGAAAAACTCCAAATAAAAATAAACAAAATCTGTGAATGGACAAAAAGTGGAGAATCAAATTGAATGAGTCCATATTGACATATGATATACCAATCATTATCAGCGAAAAAATAGTTCCATACGCTAATACAGCGAAATATTTAGATCAACCGTATCAATTGGAAATAAAGTGCTTATATACAATCAAATTCTGAAACCAACATGGACATACGGAATCCAACTATGGGGTTGTGCCAAAAAGGCAAACGTAGACATAATACAACGATTCCAAAATAAGGTGTTAGAAATATAGTAAATGCACCCTGGTTCATAAGGAACACTGACCTTCATCGAGACTTGAAGATAGAAAGTGTAAGTTTGGAAATCTTTAAACATGCAAAAAAACACAAAGAAAAGCTAGAAAAGCATATAAACTTAGATGCGAGAAAACTTTTGAATAATAAAAATCAACTACGAAGGCTCAAAAGAATAAAACCTCTCGATTTAACTTAACTTTAGAAGTATAAGAAAAAAGAAAGAAGTATATATAGATGCATAACATAGCACATCCGAAAAAAAAGATACACCAGATGGTGGATCTCATTCAAAGACGTAGAAATTGCTTATTAATCCAAGTGACTAGATCGCAATTAGGCTGGCTCCTCCCCGCCCTGCGATGAAAAGCTAAGATGGCGTTACCGCAGGGAAAACGGGAAGAAGGGAGAAGGGGTTAGTGGGTAAAAATCCCACACTGTTACTGAGTACGGGCTCGGTTTCGTCTTTTGAAGATTACCACCTCCCAGCGTAAGTTGCAATATTTTCAATATAGCCGACTTAAATTAGTCAAACGGTAGTGCATGCGATCATATGAAAACACAATCGTTTTCACTCAGCTGAGGCCTACCAACTCCTACTCTCAACCTCCACGCGGTGATAGCCGGATGCCTAGTACCTTAATCCAAGAAATGGGTAACCAACCCCGTTTGGCGGATTCTTGGCGGCAGCAGATGAGAGAGGGGGGGAAGAGCACTTCTTCCTGTTCCAGGTGGCAGCGGACGAATTCCCTAGACGGAGTCAACGGTGGCGTCTATAGTTCCAGTTAGGCTGAACTTAGTGAATACCTTGCCCGAGCTGCTTCGACGTATTCGGATCACAGGTCGGTAAGGAATTTCCAATGTTGGTCAGGACATTGGAATAGAGATGGTAGCGGAGGAGCCCTTAATGGGTCAACGGCAGCGCTCATACTCCCGTAGTGGACTACTGGCACCGGTGTACCCAACCCCTCGTCCTAGGGGAATAATTAAAGAACTGGCCCTCCAGGTTGGGGATTGTGCCGTCGGGGTAACTTCCCTACCACGTAAAAAATCTACGGTTCCGCAACAACCGAAAGCCTCGGATAAGGATGACTCAACTAATGACGACCCCAGGAAACGAAATAAGGACAACGACCTTCGGATCTGTACGTGGAATGTTCTGTCCCTTTACAGACCACGTGCAGCCGAACAACTAGCAAAGGCCCTAGACTGCTATAAAGCAGATATTACCGCCATCCAGAAAGTGCGATGGGATGGGCCGGGCAAAAAGAGGATGGAAAACTGTGACATCTACTACCATGACTGCTACAGAGGCAACAGGCAACGCTTATTCGGATGCGGATTTTTCATACGCGGCAGACTTAGACAAGAAGTCTTAAGCTTCGGACACGTAAGCGAGCGTATTATGACTATCCGGATCAAGCCTAAATTCGCTAACATAAGCCTAATATGTGTTCATGCCCCCACGGAAGAAAAGGACCCTGCCACCAAAGAGTGTTTCTCCGAGCGCCTCGACAAGACATATGAGCAATGTCCTAAACACGACGTTAAACTCGTATTGGGCGATTCGAACAACTAAGGAGAATCTGTATAAGACCCTGATCATCCCAGTCCTGCTTTATGGCGCTGAAACATGGACTTCATTAAAAGAGGATGAAAATATCTTTGGTCGCTTCGAGAGAAAAATTCTTCGTAAGATTTTCGGTCCCGTTTGCGTTGACGGGTTTTGGAAAAGAAGATTCAATCACGAACTATACGAGCTGTACAGCGACATCGACCTAGTCAAAAAACTACGTATTGGACGTCTGAGATGGCTAGGACATGTAGAGCGAATGGATACCAACGCTCCGGCCCGCAGAGTCTTCGAATCTAATCCCGAGGGACGACGCAGTAGAGAAAATCATCGCCGTAGGTGGCGCGCACAAGTTCAAGAGGACCTCGACCAACTTGGAGTGCGCAACTGGAGGCAATTAGCTAAAGAACGAGCTAAATGGAGAGGCTTCTTGGTTGAGGCCCAGGTTAACCCCGAACTGTAGCGCCGCCCAAGTAAGTAAGTAAGACTTAAAGTAGTTATATCTGGCTTAAGCTTAATAATTCAAAAAAGGTATTCATTACCTATAACTCGGATGTATATATGTTAGTATAATATGTTATTATATCTTTAGTTTGTCTATGATTGCTCCCGGCATAATTTCACAACATGACTTTTATTGTCAACTTAAAACTAATGACTAGAACTAAAATAAAACAAAACAGATAACTTAGTATCGCAAAATAAAAGTATTGGCTTAATGAATATAAGTCAAATTTATATTAAATGAGCATCATACAATTTGTTCACACATACTTGGTTTATTATAATACGTAAAATATATAGGAACAAAGCATGCGAAAATCATATGATCTATCATAACTTCTAATTTAGAGTGGCTGCGAAGCCTACCTTCATGTCTTCTTGCGACCTTCCTGACCTCGTCCTCTACCATTTCAATTTAAAGATCCCTATGTAGATCAGCGTTACGTATGTACCATGGCGCATTAACAATATTGCGCAGTACTTTATTTTGAAAGCATTGTATGCTTTGTAGGTTCATCTTACTTGTGCACCCCCAAAGCTGAAGGCCATATGTCCATATTGGCTTTAAAACTTGCTTATAGAGAAGCAGTTTATTATATATTGAGAGACATGAATACCTCCCTATTAGCCAATACATTTTTTTTATATCGAATGTTTAGTTCGTCATGTTTTTTCTTGACATGAGTTTTCCTGCGCAACTTCGCGTCTAAAGTCATGCCTAAGTACTTAGCTGAGTTCGAATGCAGAACTACTTTGTTATTTATGTAGACAGGTATGTGTTGTAAGTTTTTATTTGTGAAGTTAATATGGATTTACTTCAGTTCATTTAATTTTATTTGCCATTTTTTGGTCCATTCAGATATTTCGTTTACTGTCCTTTGTAGTTTTTCGGTAACTTCCTGCACGGTTTTTCCAACAGCAAGTACAGCAGTATCGTCTGCAAATGTGGCAACAGTAGTTTCGTCATTTTGTGGTAGGTCGTTCGTGTATAGGAGGAACAGCACAGGCCTTAACACACTACCTTGCCGTACTCCAGATTTTATACATTTTAATGCGGAGTACTCATTTTCTTGCTTAATTCTATATAATCGCTGCTTTATATACATATGACTCTAGTATTTCCGAGTATTGTTTTGGAAGATATTTTTTCAGTTTATGGACCAATTCCTTGTGCTAGACTTTATCAAAAGCCTGTGTTACATCAAGGAAGATGGTAGAGCATATTTGTTTTTCTTCTAAGGCTTTTTCTATTTTGACAGTTATTCTGTGAACCTGATCTATAGCGGAGTACCTATTTCTGAAACCAAATTGATGGTTTGGTATCAGTGCCTTTTCTTTTATAATCGGATGGAGTCGTTTCAGAAGAATTTTTTCGAAGAGCTTTGACAGTATTGGCAGCAATGACATCGGGCGATATGAGGTAACTTCACTGGGTAATTTTCCTGGCTTTGGTACCATAATAACCTCTAGCCTTCCACATGCGTGGAACATACCTTAGTCTGAACGCTGCATTTATTATCTGTGCTATTTTTATCATACCTTTTCTAGGCAGTTTTTTTCAGAATTTAACACGTGATTAAATCAAATCCCGGGGTTTTTTAGGGTTGATCCACTCTTTTATTTCTGCGGCTATTTCCTTAGCGGTTACTGCTGGGATTAACCTCTCATCTTCGCACATTTCTTCCGTTTGTTGGAGATAATCATTATCTTCAAATGGCTGAAAGACGCTTTCAAGATGTTCAGCAAATAAATCGGCCTTGCGTTTGTTTGTTTTTGCTCAGTTTCCACTGCTGTTTTTAACTGGCGGAATGTATGCCGTTGGTCTTTTCATTTTTTGCTAGCCTTCCACACTGAGTATTCTGTGAGTATTCTGTGATCTTTTTTCTGAGCGAATTGCTTAAACTATTAAGTCTATTTTTATCACTTGGCGCTCTCGACAATTGCCAGCGTTTACGAGCTCTCCTCTTTTCAGATATTATGTCGCATATTTCTTTGGGATATACGTTTCTTTTTACTTTACTATTTGATTCAGGCATTGCAGCCCAAGCAGCCTTTTGTATATTTAGGGTGAAAGTATGTACTTCACTTTATAGTTGCTCTGTTGTATCGATTGTTGTACTTAGTTTGATGCATTCCTCCAGCAAATATCTGAAATATATCCAGTCAGTTAGCTTGTTGACTAGACATGGGTTGTGTTCCTTCATTATGACTTTATTACCAAGTGTAAGCAGCACAGATGAGTGATCTGAGTCAAGATCTGGCCCTTCCTGCACTTGGGTAGTATTTGAGGAGATATTCTTAGTTATAAAGAAGTCGACAACGTCCGGGATTTTGTTCCTATCTGTGGGCCAGTAAGTAGGATTTCCCATTGAATGGTGATTAGCATTGCTTTCTTTTATAGATTCGAGGAGTTCTCTTCCGCTTGTATTTGTTAATCTCGATCCCCAGAATTTGTTCTTTGCGTTGAAATCTCCGCCTATTATGAATTTATTCCCAAATTTACGGAAGGGCTTTTAAAATCGTTCTGGTTCAGCCTATAGCTAGGAGAACAATATGCCGCTGCTACCGATATCTGACCGCTGCTTGTTTTTATGTTTACGGATTTGGCTTGTATTTCACACGACTGATATTCTTCATCTTCATCGTGGCTAACACCTTCCTTAATTATAACTGCAGCCCCCCCTCTTGCTGTACAGTGAGGATGTGGGGTATGGTATGTCTTGTATCCGTGCAGTTTATCACCCCTATTATCGTTAGCGAATCGAACGTTCGACTCAAGTCGAACCTCCCGGCGAATTACTTTTGTCGCTTTATACACTTCACAGATGACATTTAATTGTTTTTTCCTTTGTCAGCACTTATTCTTTATTCGAATGAATATGTTTGCTAACAGCAATACCACGGCAGAAGCAATTCGCTGACAGTTCGACTTGAGTCGAACGTTCGATTCGCTAACCATAATAGGGGTGTATATTTTGTTCCAATTTTGAAGTGTGTCTCAGAGACTAGACATATGTCAATTTTGTTTATATAGAAATAAAAGCGGACTTGCTCTTAATGGTTTTATTACAACGAAGGATCACTTAGAACGGAAATTATAATCTTAAAACTAAGACAGCTAAGATATTCGACGAGAATCAAACTACAGTGCTCTACGTGACGGAATGTGCTGACCATTCAAAATGATGGCGAGCGACGAATCTGTGCGCGTCGGATTTCTATTACAATGTCTGTACCTCCCTTCGGGGTACAGTGTGTCTTAAAAGACGAGCAACACTATTAGAGTGTTGTTAGAATCCGGTTATAATACCCCTACCCTTTGATACAACCGTCTCGGGTGTTTTTCTGTTTATCTGAACTTCGTTAGAAATCAATTCAATTTTTGTTGTTAAGTGTTGTTTGGTTCCCTTCGTTTTACAGTGGAAATATTTTTTTTTTTTTTTGCCGAGAGTAGGTGAAAAATTTTCTAAAGACACCATAAGGCCCGACCGAGCGTGCTTATGGTAGTGTGAGATTTTTACTCACTAAAAAAACACCTCTCTTCAAAAGTAATACTACAACTAAGCCGACGTTTATCCAGCAGTTTTATTTTCGCTTACGATACACGCGATTTTTGGGAAAAAAATGTTCGTACGAAGTTAAAAGAAATGTAGAACTTTAGGCAGGTTAAATTCCAATGAGAGTTCCTGCCTTTTTCGCGACCGGCATATACTATGACGCGAGGTCAAAAGGTTTTATCCTTTGCAGACGACGAATTGAATTATTCGCGTCAAGTAGTTGAATGACGGTACGGTTACAATGGCCGTGAAAACGATCTTTGTGTTTACGCGCAAATTTTGTTATCTCTTCGACGACGCTGGGAATTCCCAGATCTCGATGAATATCTTCGTTACGTACATACCACGGTCCGTTGACGATCGTTCTAAGAACTTTATTTTCAAAAGTTTGTATGATGTTTCTATTGCTTTTCTTGGTACAACCCCATAGTTGTATACCATACGTCCACACAGGCTTTACCACTTGCCTATAGATAAGCAGGTTGTTATGTAGGCTCAACTTCGAATGTTTTCCGAGTAGCCAGTACATTTGTCGGTATTTGTTTTGGAAATATAGTATGCTACATGCTATTACAATTATTATTATAGTAGTGTTAATTATAATAGTTAAGTGATTACTTTTTCCTGACTTACGTTCTAAATTGTTTATTTTTTGTCTGTTTTCAATGTTATCTAAGTGTATTTTATGCAAAGTGAAATTAAATATTTACTTCGTCATATTAACAGTTAGTATGGATAGTATGGGCTCGTCATAGAATCTTTCTAACTTATTGGAAAATTTGAAATTATCGATTTGGATCTTACAATTTAAATATTTGATTAAATTATGCCCCTTAATAGCAATTTCTTGATTTACACAGCTTTGAATATCTGATTTTTATTTGGTAAGGGAATTATTAACGCCAAAAAATATTTTTCTTTTGTAAATACTGGTATAGAAATTGTAAAAAGAATAGTTTGTTCATTGATTACTACGTTGCTTCTTATAAATGGTAATAGCTCTATTGAAATATTATACGTTTGTACCTCTTCGTTTGTTAGAACGTCATGAGCAAGTACTCTTAGCCTACTGAGTAAAATGTTATCTTTGATTTTCTCTACTTGTTTGTTCAGAGTAGAGATATCGATTAGAATCGTTAGGACATATTTCATTTCGTTAGTTATAGTTTTAATGTTCGCGGATTCTGTTGTTATTGTTTTTAAAAATTCCCTTATTAGGGTTTGTTGCTCATTTATATGATTTTTTATTTTGTCCACCGATGCTATGAGGTCATTGTTGATTTTGAGTTGCTTATTCATTTCGTTTGTTATTTGTTTGAAATTCTGGTCCAGATTATTTAGATCTTCTGCATCTTCGTTGTCCATTACGCCGGCAAAGAAGTTTAATGAATTCCCAAGCATGTTGATGAGGCCTCTCTTCTGTCGTTTAGGGATGATTGTGTTTATATTTTCTCTTAGTTGATAAAGTTCTCTTTGTAACAATCCTAAATTTACATCTATTGTTTTTAGTTGCAAGGCTTTTATGTTGCCTTCTATTATGTTGGCTATCTTAACGTATTCATCCAAGTTAATTACGTGAATGAATCTAACGTATTCGTTAACAATAAGTTTTTCTTCTTATTTCTGTATTATATAACCATTGTTGGTGTATATTGGAGTTATCTCCACTCTTTGGGCCGCAGATTGGGCAATAAGGATCATCATCAGGCTTATCATTTCCCCTGCAAAAGCTGTGAGAGGAAGAAGAAGGGGAAACAAAAATTATGTTGACTGATACTTATATTTCCGTTTTAGTTGCTTTTTGTGATAGCTTGAATTTCTTTTAGTTGACTTATCTATAGTGTAGTTGCCGTCTTTGGAAAAGTTATTCATTTTTTTGTACTTAGGATGACTTTTCACTATGGTTCTATTGGGATTTCTATTTTTATTCAAGTAGTCTATTCTTTTAATTTTTTCCTCATGAAATTTATTTAATAATGCTCTGATGTCTTCCATGGTTAAGTTTTTGTTTATAAAATCTATAGGTTTCATTCTCGTGGTTGAATGTATTGTCCTATTGTAGATCGAAAGGGCTTTAAAAATGTTTTCGCTCAAATCCGAAGTATCCTTCGCAGGGTTCATTATCCTAAGGCGTTCGTTTAGCGTCCCGTGAAGTCTTTCGATGTCTGCGTTGCTAGTTTTTAGAGATACTGTAGTTTTATGGAATGCGATATTATTTTCCTTTAGAAATTGACTGACTGCTGAATGAACTATACATGTTTCTCCATCTGAGACTATTTTATTGGGTTTCCCTAAAAATTGGATCCTCTGTTTGATTGCATTAAGGATTGGTAACCAATTTCTATCCTCGAGTAAATGTGCCGTTGCGTATTTTGAATATCTATCAATCGTTGTCAAAAACATTACATTACGTTGTGGGAACCGCTCTTTATGCTAACCTTCGATAGAAGCGAAAATATAGACGATATTTATAATGTAAAAAGTATTTTGAATATCGTAGTTAAAATCATCTTGAAAACAGACTTTTCCGTGTTAGACACGGGAGTGAATATTCGGATTTCAAAGAATTCTACGCCGGTGTTCCGCAAGGAAGTGTTCTCGGTCCAATCCTGTTCCTGCTCTACACAAGAGATATACCACAAGATGAAGGGACCGTTGTAGCAACGTTCGCAGACTACACGGCTATCCTCATAACGGATGAGTCAGTTGAATCATCAACGGGAAAACTCCAACGAGCTTTGAACAACGTATGCGAATGGACAAAAAACCTGGCGAATAGTCCTGAATGAAACAAAATCAACGCATGTCAATTTTACGTTAAGAAAGATAAACAACTTACCTATATCCATTAACTCGGTGCAAATACCGTAAGCAAACGAGGAAAAATATCTAGGAATGACCCTAGACGCAAAACTTAAGTGGAAACCACACGTTAAAAAGAAGCGCGAAGAGCTCGAAATCAGATTTAGAGAAATGTATTGGCTACTCGGAAGATACTCGAAGTTAAGCGTATACAACAAACTGCTTCTGTATAAGCAAGTTCTAAAACCGTCTTGGACATATGGTATACAACTTTGGGGTTGTACCAAACCAAGCAATATGGCTCTACTGCAAGCATTTCAAAACAAAATACTAAGAGCAATCGTGAATGCTCCTTGGTATATAAGAAATAGTGATATTCACAGAGATCTAGGAATTTCTACCGCGAGGGACGAAGTAACAAACTATGCTCGCAAACTTCGTACCCGTCTTCATGTTCACTGCAATAATGAAATAATCCGTACTATGGACGTGACAAACCTTGAGCGCCGACTGCAAAGAACAAGACCTTTCGACCTAGCGCCGTAAGGAAAAACCGCATGTAATGACGGTATTAGTAGGTGCCTTCACTGGAAAGCTACCTACCTAACGCGATTAACACTACAGAAGTGTAAACTACTCGTTAAGGCAACTTAGTCGTAGTCATCACAAAAATGAAAAAAATTGAGAGGGACGAATTTCCTACTACTGTGAGTACTCGCAGCCGGTGCTCATAGTGCCTCTCTGAGGGGGTGAGGTTTAGCCCGTAGGCATATACTGACTAGCACTGATGGCATTGTCAGATATATGAATCGGGCATAACCAATGGTATGAACCATTGCTATCTTTTGAAGATTCCTGCACCTCCAGGCGCAACCAAAAAAAAAAAAAAACATTGTGGGAACCAGATATCCAAGTGCATTATATCATTGAAATGTTTTGCGGTTTCCGTAACTGCGAATGAAATTTTTATAGGGATGCGATCGTGTTTAGCCAAGTTGCAAACGTCGCAGTTATTGACGAATTTCTGTATCTGAATTTGCAAATTTGGGTAAAAATAAGTTGCCTTTAATTCGTTGTACATTTCGCTTATACCCCTATGGTTATTTTCTAAATGATTACTGGTTATGATTTCCAGAGCTTCGTTAAGATCTTTTATGTTAATTAGTTTCACTAACGATTTCAGAATTCTTAGATTTTTGTTTCCAGAAAAGTATTTTAAATATAAATCCTGAAATTTGACGTAAAGACTTTTGTAAACAGATAATACTAAGTATCCAAGAAAATCAACACATGCACTCTACTACTAAGTACTTTATGTAGTGTGGATCTGCCAATGGCAGCTCGGGCATATGAGTAGTGTGGATGAAATTGTTAGTTCAATATCGACACACAGCGAACGGTAGACGTATGCCCGAGTTCGCTAAGGATTGTGGTAGTCAGTTAATATTTTCAGAAGTGGGATCGCTTAAGCCTTACAGTGAAGTGTACTTAAAGTGGTGTAATAATAATTGTTGTGCTCCATCATTAAAAACAGAAATACATATTTAAGTATAATTGGTAAACGTGAGTTCAGGAAGTAACACTATTCCATTTGTTGTCTACGTATATATAACCACATATCGTGCTGTCTCTTTCTGCTTTCACCCTCAACCTGTTATACAAGAAAGTGTCGAAATTCTGGAGAGGTACAAGGTGGAATTCCTTCCACAATTTTGCTACATAGCAATGTGTAAAATAATTTAGAAGCTAGTGCAAGAAAAATATATACATATGCAGTATAAAAATAAAAATTAGGATATCATCAGGATCAAAGAGGGGAAAATATCATTCATTGTAGTTGTTATTTGCATGTTCCATTTCCAACACGGTCCCCCTATTTACTTGTGCGCCTGTGCAAATATGTGGTAGATTTATTCTGAGCAACCCTAATACACATACATACATATCCTCGTAGAACAAAGTTATTCCCTCTTTTCTAAGTAGAGTAAGACGAAAAGACTTGTCTATGTGAACACAATTGATGATCATACCAAGTTGTGTTTGCTAGAAAGAGAAGAAGTTATGAATCCACATTTTTTTGCCTCCCCGATTAAATTTGGCTGTATATAAACAAGAACGCATATAAATGTGAAGGATCATACTACGTAGTTCTTCGAGAATAGGTTTTAAAAAAAAAAAATGGAAAGCAGAAGTACAAGAAACAGGTCCACTGCCATTTCGGATGAAATACTTAAACTAAGAGAAGAAATCGACAGTTTGAAAGCTCAAAATGCAAACTTAGGAAAGGAACTCGCCGCCAGCAGACGTTCTCACAGCCACGTGTCCGAAGAAACAACATCACCAGCATCAACCGTTTCAGCATTTCTTCCGGTTCGATTTGGCCCAGATGATATAAAAAATATAATTCCTCCGTTTAATCCATCGTCGACTGCTGGTTTGAACTCAGTACAGTGGGTTGAAATTATAGAAAATATTCGCCATCTATACAACTGGGATGATCGCTCCACGTTTATATACGCATCTCTTCGTCTGGAAGAAGGCGCAAGGAAATGGTTTGACACAAAGCAAGGTAATTTAAGAGGGTGGGATGAATTTAGAATCAATGTTTTGAAAGATTTCCCCAGCTTTGTTGACGAATCCGAAATTATCTCCCAATTAATGACTAGACGAAAAGAGCCCAGTGAAAGTTTCGAAAACTACGCGTATGACGTTGAAAGTATGTTCAAAAAACTTTACTTCACTAACCAAACAGTTTTAAAATACGTTATAGCAGGAATAACAGATCGCGAGCTTAGAAAGTTTTTGACTTTAGCAAATTGCATGAAGCTCACTGAATTACTGACAACAATTAAAGTTCACAATATAAACGAAGCTCAACAAGAAGTTCGCGAAAAGTTTGAACGGCGACAAAACCCATTCGTACCACCAGTACAAAAATTGACTAGTACAAATTATCACAGACATTCATTCTCACAAGATACTCATAGATCTAAAGATTACCGTTTAAGGAACTCAAATTATTATAATACAAAGTGTTATAATTGTAATAAACCTGGGCATATAGCCAGAGACTGTCAACGTCGTCGAGTTGCTTTCAACAAATCTAGCTCGCCAAACGAACCAGCTCGAAAAATACTGCGTTTGTTAAATCCAGACGACGACAGTGGACTACTCAAAATTGTTACCGTAGATAGCAAACCCGTAAAAGCATTTTTAGATCTTGGGAGTGATTGTTCCACATTGACACTCGCAGAGGCTACGAAAAATAATTGGGAGATTCAACCAAGCAATGCCAGGCTACATGGTTTTGGAATGGGCTCTGTTGAGGCTACCGGTAAAATAAATAAAAGTGTCTGTGCTGGAGATGTAACCATGTCAATTGATATACTGGTTGTGGATAATTCTGCACAAGATGTTCCAATGATTCTCGGACGAAACTTTCTTGACTCGCCAAAAGTATGCCTCATTAAAAGGTATGGAAGTTTCTTAATTAAGAATGCTGATGACGATACATGCGTTGAAAAACCTTGACTGTATAAAGCAACAGTATCCCTAAACCAAGACAATACTACAAATTTCCTAAAAATTGAAGCAGCTGATATTCAAATGGGTAACTTCAACTTCACAGACTTAGAAAAAAATAACTTAGTTCAGCTTTTAAATAAATATCGAAAATGCGTAGCACTTAGTTTAAAAGAACTGGGCAAGACAAACTTGGTAACAATGACAATAACACTGAAAGAAAACAAAATAATACGCTATAAGCCATACAGAGTGGCATACAACGAAGTCGCACACCTTAATGCCATTGTTGAGGAGCTTTTACAAAACGACATCATTGAAGAGTCTTGCTCAGAATATGCCAGTCCCGCATTATTGGTTAAAAAGAAAAACGGGACGTATAGAATGGTGGTCGATTATCGGCAACTTAACTCGATAACAGTACGTGAAAACTTCCCTACGCCTAATATAGAAGAGCTTATAAATTCAATGGCTAATGCACGAGTTTTCATTATACTGGACCTACTCAGTGGCTACCATCAAATCCCAGTGCATCCAAATTCAAGACATCTTACTTCATTCGTAACTCCACAAGGCCAGTACCAATATAAAAGAGTTCCTTTCGGATTGACAAATGCACCAGCAATTTTCCTGCGTCTTATGAATTCCATTACCCGTACATTATGTAAGCATAACATTGCTATTTACATGGACGACCTTGTAATATTCGGCGATAGTATACAATCCGTTTTACAGACGTTAGAAGAATTTTTAAAAAATTTAAGGGAAGCCGATTTGACTTTAAATCTAAGCAAATGCAAATTCTTTGCCGATACTGTAACGTATTTAGGACATGAAATCAGCGCCGCAGGCGTTAGGCCAGGGGACTGCAAGGTAGAAGCAGTCAAAGCATTCCCTATTCCTAGCGAAGCGAAGCACGTGAAACAGTTTTTAGGGCTATCTGGCTACTTTCGACGATTCATTCCTAAATATGCTACCATCGCTGCGCCTCTAAATGCTCTATTAAGGAAGGAAGCTTCTTTTATTTGGACATCAGTAGAACAGGCAGCATTTGATAAATTAAAAAATAAATTGTGCACATCTCCGATTTTAACCATATACAATCCCTTAAGAAGTCATGAACTTCATACGGACGCGTGTTCTTCTGGACTTGCCGGTGTTCTAATCCAAGTCCAGGAAGAGGGGAGAAAAAAGCTGTATCCTTTTTCAGTAGGGCAACAACTGATTTGGAGAAGAAATATCACAGTTATGAGCTGGAAGCATTAGCTGTTGTTGAGAGTCTGCAGCGTTTTCGATACTATCTTTTGGGAAAAAAGTTTGTCATATATACTGATTGCAATTCGCTTAAGCTAACCCAGAATAAACGAGACCTTGTTCCAAGAATTGCGAGGTGGTGGTTGAAAATACAAGATTTTGATTTCGAGCTACAATATAGACCAGCTACGCAAATGTCGCATGCGGATGCACTAAGCCGAAACCCCACCGAGCAATCCTTCGACGTCGAAGAAGCCGGCTTAGAAATTAATATGATCGGTATGCAAGAAGAAGACTGGATATACAATGCAACTGCAAGATGACAACATAAAGGATATCTACGAAACTCTCATTAACACCGAAAGCAAAAATCCAAAGAAGAAAGACCTTGAACAAAATTATTTGCTTAAGGCAGGACGAGTCTACCGCAAAACCCCAGATGGTCCCCGTTTTGTAGTACCTTTGGGCGTACGATGGCGTGTAATAAAAACTTCTCATGATGATATTGGTCATTGGGGGTTAGAAAGAACTATGGAAAAGATTAAAGCAATGTACTGGTTTCCCAGAATGCGACACATAGTACTGAAGTACTTAAACAGTTGCATCTCCTGCCTCTATAACCAAAGATCGAAAGACAAAACACGCTATCATATTCATCCTATTAACAAATTACCAATTCCGTTTCACACAATTCACGTGGACCATCTCGGACCAATGCCAAAGAGTACAAAAGGAAATATATACATATGTTCTCGGAATCATCGACGCCTTCACCAAATTTATAATACTGCGAGCTGTCAAAAACACGTCATCTCTCGCGAGCGTCTGACAAACATCCGAGAGTATTGTTGTCACGAAAAAGCTTCTCAAATCGCCGTTCGGATTCGGCACTAAACTGTAGGTCCCTTCCAT
Source organism: Brachypalpus laphriformis (assembly GCA_945910035.1). Lineage (NCBI taxonomy): Eukaryota > Metazoa > Arthropoda > Insecta > Diptera > Syrphidae > Brachypalpus > Brachypalpus laphriformis. Next base: position 226,690,301 of record OX246753.1, on the reverse strand, counting down.
TCGTGTGAAAAATATAACGCACACAACATGAGTGGTTGCGAGAAGCTAGGCCCTGGCACTCAAAGAGCTGTTGCGCCAAATATCTTCTTCTTCAAACGCAGTTATGCATACTCTGGAAGACATTGCACAATTTTTCGGAACACCAGCACAGATTATTAGTGACCGTGGCACAGCCTTTACATCAAACAACTTTAAAAACTTTTGTGTGGATACCGGAATACGTCACATTTTAAATGCTGTGCGAACTCTGCGCGCAAACGGCCAAATTGAAAGGTATTTTCGAGCCGTCGGAACCGCAATTGCAACCATGACCGTAAGACCAGACGGGAGAGATTGGCAAGAACATTTACCAGCAGTACAATGGGGTTTAAATTGTTTAAAACATCGCATTACAAATCGCACACCTCAGGAACTCCTTTTTGATTTCAAACCAAGAAATGGGTTAGCGAACCATCTGAGTATTGCGCTTCAAGGGGAAGACTCCGGAGATGACGACAATAATATTCCACTTGCTGATATTCGCGAAAACGCTGCAAAACGAATGCACCAGATTCAAACTTCACAAGCTGACAAATTTAACCGCACACACCGAAGTCCGCAAACGTATTCCGAGAGCGATCTAATCTTAATCCAGGCAGAACATCCGGCAACTGGTCAATCACGAAAGCTGTTGCCAACTTTTAAGGGACCGTATGAGGTAAAGAAAGTCCTTTTAAATGATCGATACATCGTGAGCGACACCTTAACAACCACTGTCTCTTCGAAGCGATACGAATCCATCCATTCAGCCAATAACATGAAACTATGGGGAAAACTTCAAGATTTTACTCTTACCGATTGGGAAGAACTACCTGAGGAGGATGAAATGCAATAATATATATAATATAATTGGGTAAAGCTAAACAATGTAAATATAAGGCACAACCTGTATACGAAATTTAATGAAACCAATTGCAGACTATCCTTTTGAATTATTTTACTTTTTTGTGTAATTAAAAAGCCTGCTATATTCGTATGTACTCAGTTTAAAGCCAATTAATGTAACGTCGTAACGATGCAATGCAATTTAAGTTTAAGTTTTGAATCACTTTTATTTTTTTGTTATTAAAAAGCCTACTATATTCGTATGCTTTCATTTCAAAATCAATTACTTAGCTATGAAATGTAATCTAATATGAAGTTTTGTATGAAGTTTTGAACTATTTGTCTGTTTCATAGATAATCTTATCCTTAAAATTTGAATAAAGTGAAAAAAAAAAAGAAAGCTTACTTGGTTAAACGTGAAAATAATATTTTTAATTTTGACATAAGAGGGTACATCGCCTAGAAAGCCGAGATATCGTATAAGATTTTATCTTATTACCCAAAATGAGGAAGTGGTATTAGCCGTACCTTAACTGGGTGAGCTATATATATGAAATGAAATGATCCCTTCCGTGGTGAAGATGGTATTAGGTAGAGTAATGAAAGAATGCCTTCAATGTGAAGATGAAACGATCCCTTCCGTGGTGAAGATGATATTAGGTAGGGTAATGAAAGAATAACTTCAATACGAAGATGAAACGATCCCTTCCGTGGGGAAGATGGTATTAGGTAGGGTAACGACAGAATACCTTCAATGCGAAGATGAAACGATCCCTTCCGTGGTGAAGATGGTATTAGGTAGGGTAATGAAAGACTACCTTCAATGTGAAGACGGAACGATATCTTCCGTGGTGAAGATGGCTGCAGGCAGGTTGATGTGGAATGCCTCTGTATGAAGATAAGAAGAGTATATTAACATGATTCGAAATGAAGACAATATTGAAAGTGCGTACACTGAGGACAGTGTGAGGTCGGATGGCCGAATGTAAACAGATGATACTAAGTATCCAAGAAAATCAACACATGCACTCTACTACTAAGTACTTTATGTAGTGTGGATCTGCCAATGGCAGCTCGGGCATATGAGTAGTGTGGATGAAATTGTTAGTTCAATAGCGACACACAGCGAACGGTAGACATATGCCCGAGTTCGCTAAGGATTGTGGTAGTCAGTTAATACTTTGCAGTAGACGACCATAGTACCTTTATCAAATAAAACTTTTCTCATTATGTCCAATAGGTTACTATCGTTGGTTATATAGATAATGTTTTGCCCTTTTTTATGCATAATTCTTTGACTTACTTTTTCGTTATTTCCGTAGTAAAGGTATAATTGATTTTTATAAATGTTAATCGGTTTTTCTATAATGGGAATATGAAACTGACTGTCTTCTGTTGCTGAGTGAATTGTCGTCGCTGTTGAGAATCGATCATTTTCATCAGCAGTATGTTTTTCCATTTGGTTTCCAAAATGTTTTTTAATAAATTTGTCGAACTCGCGACTTATGTCATTGCTTTCGCCATGTACTTTTGCTTTTTCCATGTACTTCGCCATTAATAAGCTCTTCTTCATTATTATTTACGTCTATTTCATTTTGCGTAGGCAATCTACTTATTGCGTCCGCTGCGCTATTGTGTTTCCCTTTTACGTATTCGATGGTGTAATCAAACTCGTTTAGTCTAATTTTTCATCTCTGCAACTTCGAGTTTGGTTCCTTCAGTGAGTCTAACCAAACTAGTGGTATGTGGTCTGTTTTTATCACAAATTTTTGACCGAATAGATAGGGTCGAAAATATTTCGTGGATGCTACTATTGCCAATAACTCTTTTTCTATCGTTGACTATTGTTTTTCGTGATCATTAAATGTTCGGCTGTAGTATGATATAACATGATCATTTTGCATTAGAATACCACCAATTGCATAATTGGATGCGTCTGTCACTAGCATGAATTTTTTGCTTTTGTCCGGGTACTGTAGGATGGGTTCGGTAGTTAGGTAAAGTTTTAATTTGTTAAAAGCATTTACATAGTCTTTGTCATTAAGATCTATTCTTGCATTTTTTTTTTTAATATTTTACCATCGGGTGTGCAATTCGTGAATAGTCCTTAATAAAACGTCTGTAATAGACGGTCATTCCAAGGAAGGCTTTTATTTCTTTCTGCGTTTTTGGAAATAACATTGCCTGTATTGCTGACACCTTGCTGGGGTTTGGTCTTATACCCTCTTCAGAGACGATATGACCCAAAAACTCAGTGCTTTTCTTCATAAATTCACATTTTCGAAGTTGAATTTTTAGGTTGGCATCATAAAACTTTTGTAGGTTTAATTTTAACGAATTAATGTGCTCCTCTAAGCTCGTAGAAAAGACGTCATCCAGATACACTAAGCATATTTTGTTAATGAATTCATGCAATACTTTGTTAATCATCCGTTGGAATGTCGCCGGAGCGTTTTTCAATCTGAATGGCATGCGGGTGAATTCATAATAGCCAGTTGCCGTGGAAAATGCAGTCTTATGCTGGTCTCTTTTATCCATTTCGATCTGATGGAATCCTTTGGCAAGGTCCAGTTTTGCAAAATAAATGCACTTCCCTAGTTTATCAAAAATATCTTCTACTTTGGGGATAGGAAACCTATCATCTATTGTATTTAAATTTAATTTCCTATAATCGATTGCGATACGCCAATTGCGTTTTCCTGATGCGTCGGCCTTTTTGGACACCACTCGTATAGGGCTGTTGTAAGGGCTATTGGATTCCTTTATTATTCCTTGGCGTAACATCTCACTAATTTGTGAGTCCACCTCTTTTGTGGTGAAATTCGAGGAACCTATACAGTTTGCTATGAATTGGTGTGTTAATTTGCGTTATTATTCTATGTTTTACTTCACTCGTAAATGTGAGATTATCATTATCTTTGTAGAAAACACTTTTATTTTAATTAATAAGCTTATGCAATGATATCCTTTCTTCGAGATTTAAATGATCGTCTCTTATGAATTCTAAAATATTACATTTTTTCACTTCATTATTGAATATTTCGATTTCGGTGTCCTTGCACGCGTTATGGTAATAATTCTCTTCATTAGAGTTAAGGATTGTTATAGTCTACTGAATTATTAGACGTATGATTGGTGGTTTAAGTGAAGGTTGGATGATTTTGTTAGGTTTGGATACTTTGGATGCACCTTGCAAGGACTTAGCGATAGGTAAAGTATCTGGGGTTGGTATATTTATAAAGAACGGGTGTTCTATTATGTTACTGGTAATTTTCTAGTGTTTACGCAGAAAAAAAAAATTTATGAGTTATTTTCGATCGGGTACATTTAATGTTTTTTATTACCTTAGTTACTTTGGACGCGTCTGGCAAGAACTTGGCCGCGCGCAAAACGTCTGGCGTTCATATTTTTGTAATCTGGAAGAGTTGAACTATCTTTCGAGAAAACAAAAATTGGTTATGTTAGTTATGCAAAAATGGAATATTTGCTTATTTTAACGTTGTCTGTCACTGCCTTCAACGCATCGTAAACGTCTTGGAACCATATATTCATAACTTGCTGTTTGTACCCGCTTCGCTGGGTCTTTAAATGTGCGATTTCAAGTACATTTCTTTAGAGCACTCTCCGTTTTGTCATTAAAATAGTTCACCCGCTAATCCTTTATGAGGGTTGCGAGGGTAGGATAATTAGGTGCACTCACCATCATTTTTGAACCTCCGCCGTCGATTCCAACTCATCTGGAGAAATCTCTATACGGCTCCAAGAGAGATATCGGACTTGATCCAACCATCTATTTATAGTCCTACCGAGGGGTCGCTAACTTGATGATGCGGCAATCATGGCACGTCTTGGAAACCACCTGGGGACACGCTCTACGCGACGAAACCGTCAAAGCATAAATCCTTCCGTTCGAAAAAGTAGCTGCTCTACATTGAGTGCCTCGCGTACTCTGGTGTTACGCAACACCGCGAAGGAATCTCTTTCAGCCGCTTGTATCCGCGACTGTAGGTGAGAGTTCGAGCATATACCAAGTTAAAAACCGATAATTAGGTTTGAACACTATAGGTAAGTCCGGCCTTCCTTATAACAGATTGACCAAACTCTCTCAGAATTGATCCAGTTTGACCATTTCTGCAGAATAACTCGACATAGCTTTTTCCACCACTCGTGAATAAGATCCAGAGATACTTAAACGTATCCACCGGCTTCATTGAGACTCTACAAACATGCAGAATGTACTGAATAGGCGTTATGGAAACAATCAATACTTCCGACAAACGACCAAGGATGATCAAATCATCCCCAAAGAAAGGATGTCTAATCCTTAAGTCCCCCACTTTGCAACATTCTCTGCCACAGCTGCACTGCAGCATCCAGTCCATATATACAATAAAGAGGCGAGGCAACAAAAGGCACCCTTGGCACCCTGCCCAACCCCCACAATGAAGGGTATTGATTTACCGCCATTTACCCGAACACAGCTTCTATAATTTGTATATATGTATGTATATACCGAATCGCCCTTATCATAGCCTAACACATGATTTCGCCAAATACACAAAACAGGTGTATACACGTTCAGCATGCTCACAGGCCTTTTCAAGAATCATTCTGAGAATGTATAACTGGTCGGTTCTGCTTCTACCGGGACGAAAAACGCATTGTTCATCGCCTAAACTATCCTAAGCCAAAGCTCTGGCACGTGTCTCTAACACCTTAGCAAAGACTTTTCCAGGGATACTTAAAATAAATATACCCTTGTAGTTGGCGCAATCTTTTGTCCCCTTGTTTACAAAGAGGGACAATCACTCGCATTTGCCAATCACCAGGTGTTTCACCGCATTCCCATGCCACTTTAATGACACGTGAGAGTCATTGCATTCACTCTTTACCAAAAGCCTTTAGCATTTCTGGCCGGATTTCAATCAAACCGGTAGATTCGCCAACTTCTAGCGATTTGATCGCCAAAATCTCGACCATGGGTCTATTATCTTCCTGATGACATGGCTTGTTCGGGATTGAGCAATTCTGAGAAGTGCTCGCTTCATCTCCATCACTCATTGGAAAGCAGTGTACCGTCTTTGGTTTTGACTCCTTTCACGATATTGAACTTTCTAGCTCTGATTCGGCGAACGGTTGCCAGAATATTTTATTTACAGATAGGCAGTCTCGTTTCAATGAATTAGTTTATTACAATTGCAAAATACATATAATTACCTGAAGTATTTCTCGAAACACACCTTCTAAAAGGTAGGAAAATAGACTTAAAGTATTAGTATTCACTTGCAATACGCCACTCTGTTAATAGTTTATTTTAAATCTATTAAAATATTCTAAAATGTGGACAAATTCAACGGTCAACAAAATCTCATTTAATAAAATGGAAAAAATATTACAATGTTTCTACGGCTGTATGTATGTATGTATTATGTGTACATATGGTCGCGTATATTGTCAAATCTCTTAATAGCATGAAGGTTTGAAAATGTCTTAGATTTGGCATTGGCAATTTTTACTCCAGAAGAGATCACACACTAAAGTTGAAAACAGCTCGCCCATATACTCACATACACACTCTATTGCAGCGATAGCCTCTGCTGCATGGCTGCTGACAGTAGTCTTCATTAAAGGAAAATTAGAGCAATTTTTAATACAATCTTCCCCGGGAAATGCAGATCATAACAGTGAAAACTGTACCCAAATCCCTTAAGTGGTTCTCGAGATTATCGCAGTCATTCACGTTTTGGGGACTTCCTTTTATACGATGTAGTTTGTTTGATGAACATGAATATGCTTGCACTCCACTGGTGGGCCATTGATTACAATGACCCACGCATATCTGTGATATTTTTATATCTCAACTAATTATATTTTTGCTTATTATTTCTGTTATAGGAATCATAGAATAATGATTTATACCTCAATCCCTTCAGTAGGAAATGTACTAATCGAGGAATTAAGTCACATTCAAATCAGTTCAGCCATTTCGTAGTCATATGTGTGTAAAGCATAGAAAAATAATTTTTGTCAGTAAAAATAACATATAGAATGGGTTTAAGAGCCTAATAACGGATTCAGGATACTAAAATATATCCTAAGCTATTCCTCTTCTTACGTCAAATGGATTGATATATATATTGTTGAGGTACCGTTACGTACTTACTCCCTATTCGCGGACAAACAGAAAAAACGCGTTCTCTTTTATAGATGTAGAGATAATATAACTCTGTTCTATGTTTTATGTAAAATTGACATGGTTACCTTAATTATGCAAAATTGGGCATAATTTAAACACTTTGATGGCGTCTGGCGTGGCCTTACCCGCATCCTAAACGTCTGGCATAAATGAATCTAAAGCAAGCAAATTCTGCTCTATTGTTTTCAATAAAAATTAAATGGTTATCTCCCCTATTCCTTTTGGGCATATTTTCGCATTTTAAAAGTACTGTTATTTTCCTCGGCCGCTAGTGAGGACTGCCAGACTGCCTTATTTGATATCACACTAATAATTACTACCTATGAATGTACATATCTTTTTGATTATCCTTCACTGCCAAATCTATACTGCGGGCTCTTAGGCTATATTGTTTGCTATTAGTCCATCGAATCGATCATGGAATTTATATTCCAAGAAATCTACGTAATAGTTATTTAAATGAAATTCTTGAAATAGTGGGAAGTGACACATAGTTTTTACTGGAACTATTCTATTGAGGGCACGTAAACTAATATCTATTTTCTTTTTCCATTTTTCTTGGCAAAGCCCTGAGTTTATTAAGCTATGTTCAGCTCCTGAGTCTATTAAAAATCGCATGGTCTTAATTGGGTTATTAATCACTATATAGGGCATGTATTTGGGGCGACTTGTCTCTAATAAAACCCGTTAAGATGTCTCTTTCTGCGTCGCCGAATGTTAATATTGTCGGCGCTATTGCATCGACTCTTTGAAAAAACTGGACTAAATTATCGTCTTCTCCAGTAAATTGGGGGAGACGAGCAATGAAATCTAAAATGATTCTAAATTTTTCGGTCATCGACAAGCCCTCCATCTTGACTATTTAATTTGATAGTCTAGTTGTTAATCTTTTTAATACTTATTTGATAGTTCAATTAATTGTTGACTTATAAAATTACTACTACTTATACAATTGTAAAATTTTTAGGTTCTTAACTATCTTACGGATGTAACGGATGTTGAAGTTAGAGGACTTTGGTATCTGCACTGCACTCTCTTGAAGTTTAGTTGTAGAAGCTTGTTTCAGCCTTTAAACGGTTAAAATTAGCAATAATTTATTTGAAATTGAGAAACAGTAAAAAAAAACAGTTAACACAAATCAAACTTTTAACGCTTGAACTTGAGAAACTCAAAAAAAAAAAAAAAAAAATTAGCAAATCAAATCAAACTTTTAACGCTTGAAATGAAAGTTAATAAATTTCAACTTTTTATCTTCTTTTTTTTTTTTTTGTCTTGTTCCCGACTGCGCCAGAAAGCGGACTTGCTCTTAATGGTTTTATTACAACGAAGGATCACTTAGAGCTCAAATTATAATCTTAAAACTAAGACAGCTAAGATATTCGACGAGACTCAAACAACAGTGCTCTACGTGACGGAATGTGCTGACCATTCAAAATGATGGCGAGCGACGAATCTGTGCGCGTCGGATTTCTATTACAATGTCTGTACCTCCCTTCGGGGTACAGTGTGTCTTAAAAGACGAGCAACTCTATTAAAGTGTTGTTAGCATCCGGTTATAACAATATCGAGAGTCGCTTGCAATTCGTTTTTGCGATTCTCGAGACCATTGGCATTCCATAACAATATTTTTATGTTCTTAGCCATTAGGATCTTTTAGAAACTGTTTTTTTTGTTTCTGTTTAGTTTTTCAAGGAAAGATATTCTTTCCAGAATTTTTTTATTATTCTTTTCCATGTCATCCATTCTGTTGAGGATTCTTTGCATGATATCCTCCATGTTGTTGTTCGAAGTAACCTGTGCATATGGTTTCTTTGAGCCGGTTATGAGACTTAAGTTCTCATTTTTGCTTCAGGGTAGATTTTCTTTAACTTTATCCATTTTTTCACTCTTTTGCACCCTCGATTTAGATGCAAAGTTTCTCTTGTTTCCGATTTCTCCAACTTTAGATGCGTCTTTTTGAACAGGCTTTTGTATTTTCTTCTGCTTGTTATCTTTGGCCTGCTGTAGCTCTTTTGCTACTACGCAGTCTCTAAAGTTGGCTGGGTGTCTTTCATTATAGTTGGCGCATTTTGGGGCTGCCTTTAATTCCCTTATGCAGTCTTTTGTATGGTCGTCTCCTGCACATTTAACACATTTTGGGTTAGAGTTGCAGTATTTGTGAGTGTGACCATACTTTTGACAGTTCTTACATTGAGGGACTAGCTTTGATTTACGTAAAGGATGAATTTGCACTTTCATTCCTAGGATATCTTTAGTTTCGTAAATTTTCTTGATGTTTTCATCTTGCTCAAAAGTAAGCATGAACATCGGCAGCGGCACTTTGCTTTTATGCTTAAGCATGTTGACAACTTCTAGTATTTTGAAGATTTTCTTTTTTAGGTCATTCGCAATGCGTTCAGGTGTGCATGAGAAGTGTAGTTTCTTTGCGACAACCTTTATCGGTCTTGTTTGTTTATTTTCAAACGAATACCATTGCACTTTTTTTTGATTTAGTAATTTTGTCAAGTTTCTCTATGAATCTTCGTCTTCCACATTAATTTTGACATCATAACTATCTAGAAGAGCTGTATTAGCTTTTATTTTATTTTCCTCCAGTATATTTAATAAGCCTTCGTACTTCGTGATTTTTATTTTTTTTTTTTTTTAAAAAAAAAAAAAGGAAACCCAAATCCCAGAGCACTCAGACTCTCCGGTCCATTGTACTACCAGGCAGGAACCTTTCTTTGGTGCAGTGGTTGGAAAAACTTCGATGTAATTCGTTTTTCCTTTATACTTGGGTGGCCCATGATTGCTGTTCCCCGCTGGGGCTTGAACCTGCACACATCGGTTAACGAGCAAACACACTACCCACTGCACCATTGCCACCCCCTCGTACTTCGTGATACAAAGCACTATAATTGGAGGAGGCTTTATTGGCTTGAGTGGTTTGGTTTCTTTACTTTTAATCTTTCCTGGGCTTTTCTGGTTTACTTTTGGTGGTGAAAACTCCAGAGACATGCTCATTTTTCTTTTTTTGTTCCGTTCTGTTCTACCATCTAACCATCCCTTATAGTTCTGTTTCTCTGTGTAGTTCTTCTTCATCCGTAGAATACACGATAGTTTCTGTTATCTGTTCATTTTTGTTGTTGTTGACCTGTTCTTTAAGCAGCTGTAACTCAAGCTTTAATTTATCAATTTCCCTTGTCAGTTTTTCACTGAGTTGCTAAAATTGTCTCTTTCTTCACAGGCTTTTTTGGAATTAACTTCCAACATTGAATCATCTTTTGTTGTTTGGGATGGTGGTGTTCTTACCATTCTACGACTCTTTATGAAAGGGTCATCTTTTAGCAGTAAATGGTTCCTCCCAGAATCCATGGAACCAACCACCTGGGGTAGTTATATTGTTAGTTTTGTTCATTGCATATCTAATTCTTGTTTAACTTTTTTTCAAAAAGTTTAAAAATTTGGACTTTAGTCGCCTCTTACGACAGGCATGCCTACCTCGGGTAAATTCTAACCCCTAACCTGAAGGGGGAGATAAATTGACGAAACCTAATTCACTTTATGAAACGATTGCGATGCACTAACAACAGAATCACAGTTCAACTGAAAATGGACAACTGCGGAATGTATTGTCTGAATCAAATACGTGCGTTGGTAGATAGCAAAAGAAAGACCATGCAAATTGATCTACTGTCAAACGACATTTGCCTACGAAGCGGCATCTTCTTCTTCCTTTTTCGGCGAGGTTATGATCTGAAAATAAGGGATCATAACCCTCCCACTTCACTGCATTTCTACTGATCCGTCTGTGGGGTTAGCCTATTTGACCTCAGAAAATGTCGGCAGGCCTGCCGATTTTGGATCACTCGGTTACTGAGGCCAATGAAATGCCGATGTCGTCGTTTATAGACCTGCCTCTCCTACATCGCGATGTCTTTGGAACGTGCATTGATATTGCCTTTTTAACAGGGTTCAAATGATATCTTCTTTGAACGTGGTAATACCAGCTGAGCCGGTCGCGCTCTATTTTTTGTACGATGGTTTCCTTAACGTGCAAGCTTCCACGGATCTTCGAACTTCTAATTCGATCAAGCTTTGTCACCCCTGCTGTCATTCGAAGCATCTTCATGTCAGCTGCCGTTAATTTACTCTCATACTTTTTGTACATTGTCCAGCATTGTGAACCGTATGTGAGCGCTGGACGCACAACTGCGGTGTATAGCCTTCCTTTCAACATAGGGGCATTTTTCTGTCACAGAGGATAGCGGAATTTTCTCGTCACTTCATCCACCCTACGCTTACGCGATGATTGATGTTGCCATCACAGGTTGCTTTGCTATTGATCATAGATCCCAGATATTTAAACTTTTCGCACTTGAGAAGCACTGTTCCATTCAAATAAATGTCTGGAATAGGCCTGAGTGGATCAGAGAACGGACAGCACAAGTAATCTGTCTTTTTTGAACTAATGCGATACCCATTTCCTCCAAAACGTCCACCCACATATCAAGTGCTCGTTGCAGTGATATAGGATCCTCACTTATGATGGCTCCTTCGTTAACAAAAAATAACTGATGTACCTTGAGGTCCATCACTTTACCTTCAAGCAGATAATCAAGGACTGTAATAAAGAGCAAAGGAGTTAAAACGCTTCCCTGGTGCACCCCGACTTTGACTGGGAACTCTTCGGTTATTCCAGCGGAGCATTTTACTCTTCTCTTGGCTCCTTCGTACATGTCCATGATCATCTGTACATAGGTTTCTGGGACCCCTCGATTTCTTAGCGCCACCCATATCAGATCTCGTGGTTGTCTGTCATGCAAATCCTTTAAGGAATCACGATGTTTTTCCATTATGATCCTTATACTTTGGATTGCATTTGTGATTGATTTACCCGAAACAAACCCGCACTGATCATCAGATAGCCGCATTGTTTTTCGCAGTTGGCCACCTAATACCCGCTCAACGATCTTCATGGTGTGTGACATCAGCTTGATCGAACGGTAGTTATCACAGTTTCGCGTAAAGGGAAGGGGTCCCTTTGTATACAGGGAGAAGGTAACTTTCCCTCCATTGATTCGGCATTGGATCACCTCTCATAAATTTGGAGATGAGAATTCTAAGCCACCTGAACCCGACGTCTCCCATCATTTTCCAGAACTCAGAGGGCATCTTGTCTAGCCCAATCGCTTTTCGTTTTTTGGAGTATTTGACCGCCTCACTAACTTCTTCGACTGTAATGTCGGGTATTTCTTCATAGTTAGGGATGGCTCTTGGAAAGTATTGGCATTTTTCCGGATTTTTCACTTTATCGTAAACATACAAAGAACTACGCAAAGCCATCGTTCGAATCGTGAGTTATGGTCGCGAGTTCATACAAAAATCCCATGGAAAAAAGGAACTTTCAGTTTTTTCCGAATTTCCAATTTTCCGAGTAACTCTTCCAATTTTTCTTTCCAAAACAACATTATTACTTTACTATTACGAACATTTAATCGATCCAGCTGTTCTCAAGTGACCCTATGACCAACGAACAGCATTTCATTTTTATTTATATAGATTTTGGAATGACTGTATAAAATTTCTTTTGCTTGGTGTGGTACAACCCCAGACTTGTTTACCATGCGTCCATATAGGTTTAACCACTTGCTTATTTAGAAGCAGTTTTTTATATACTTTGTTTGGAATAACTTCCAATTAGCCAATACATTTCGATTTTGAAGCTCGTCCCATGTTTTTAAGGTGCGGCTTCCAATTGAGTTTCGCGTCCAGTGTCATTCCCAGATATTTAGCTTCGTTCGCATGCAGTATCTGTACCGAGTTAACAAAAACTATTAGGGGGGTTATTTTCTTGTGAGTGGAGTTAACATGCGTCGATTTGATCTCGTCAAGAACAACGCGCCAAGTTTTGTCCAGATTTTATCCAAGGCTCGTTGGGGTATTAAAGTTGCTGACTCGATTGAGCTTTCCGTTACCAGAATAGCCGTATCGCCCGCGCACGTAGCTGCAATGGTGCATTCAATTTGAGCTATCCCCGAGTGTACAGCAAGAATAAGATGGGGCCAAGGACACTTCCTTGCGGAACTCCTGCGACGAGTTCCTTAAACTCTGAATATTCGGTTCCGTGTTTAACACGAAAAAGCCTGTTTTTGAGGGATGATTCTAATATCTTATGTAGATACTCCGGAAGGATATGTCTTGGCTTATACTTTAAGGCATCGTGCATAACCCTGTCGAAGGCTATTTTTCTCCTCTAGGGCTTTTTCAATTTCATCGGTTATTCTGTAAGCTTGCTCAATTGTGGAATGCTTGATTCTGAACACGAATTGGTGGTCAGGTATTAAGCGTCTTTCTTCGATGACCGGTTGAATGTGATTCAATAGGAGTTTTCCAAGTACCTTTGATATTATTAGTAGAAGCGATATCGGTCTGTAGGATTTCTTGTCGTTTGGAGATTTTCCCGGTTTCGGAACAATTATAAGTTCTGCGACTTTCCAATGATTTGGAACGTATAATAATCTATACGAAGCATTTATTAAATAAAGTAGATATCGGTCTGTAGAATTTCTTGTCGTTTAGAGATTTTCCCGGTTTGGGGACCATTATGGCCTCTGTGACTTTGTATTGATTTGGAAAGTATAATAATCCAAGTGAAATGTTTATTAAATATAGCAGTTTTATTAGAACTTTTTTTTTGCAATTCCTTAATTATTTATCCGGTTATTAAATCATATTATTTTCCAGATAAAGTTTGGTTAACGACACACTTTTTTATTCTAAAGTTGTCAGATGTCGTTGTCGTACCGGTAAAATCGTCTATCAATGCTTACCCATCAAATGGCTTAAAAGTCTCTTCTAAGTGCTCAGCAAATAGACCCGCTTTTTTTTGTCACCTTTTGCCCATTCGCCGTTGTTTTTTCTGATCGATGGCGACTGCATTTGGGGTTTTTTAATACTTTGAATGGCTTTCGAGAGCTAGTAATTTGTGCTTTTTTCGGCGGTTAGGCCTTCAAGCAGAAGTCTCTTGGTTGTTTAGATCTTGGATCGCTTTTTTGAGCTTATTACATAGGTAGTTCGAATATGTTTTATGTTGAGGAGCGCGGGTTTGTTAGTATATTTTGCGTACTCCCCTCTTTTCATGAATAAGTTCTTTTATTTCCGGTGGATAATTAGCTCCATTGTGTATGACTTATTTTCTCTTTAAATTATTATTTTTCCAAGCAGTACTCTGCATGGATTCAATAAATTTGCCAATTGACAATTTTTTTGTTCGCAATTATTCTTAAGGCCGTTCCATTTTGTTTTGTTGCTAGTTGATCTAGGCGCACCTTCTATTTTCGATAGTCGGTTACTTATTGTCAAATTTACTGGTGAGTTATCTGAGGAGAGATCAAAGTTTTCCTCTATTATCGCAAAATTTGTAGATTCTCCTTTTGCTACCAAGAAGTCTATTAGGTTTGCTATATTGGGGGGCCAATACGTCGGTTTTCCCGTTGAAAAGAAATCAACCCCGAATTGCATGCCGGCTTCGTATAAAAATCTGTCTTACCGTGAAACTTTTAAACTTGAATCACGTAGGACAATAAATGTACGCGATGTTGAACTACGAGTGTTTATTCTTAACTCGAACTGAACTTGTTTGTATTGTATTGATTTCAGTCGTTGTATTCATGGAGTACTCAATGCGGTCTTTAATTAATAGGGAGGATCCGCCTCTAGCTCTTCGGGAAGGGTGGTATGCGTGAATAGCTCGATAACCTCTTATTTTTACACTGGATTCCTTTCTCAAATGAGTTTCAGAGATCAAGCAAATGTCAATGTTGTCATTCCGCTAGAATACTTCTAGTTCGGCGATTTTTTGTGGAATGCCGTTTGCGTTCCATGTTAAAATTTTAAGTGACTGTTTCATATTTTGACTTTCTACCGCCCAACCGTTAATACGCATTTTTTGTCTCTCTACCGCAATTTTTCCCAGTTTTTTCTTTTTCTCGGTTGTTCTTTACCACTCGCTAGTCGACCTACTTTTCGTGCATTTTCTGCAATCTTCCTGATCAGCAGTTTTCGGCTTATTTTATATTTTTTTTGTTTATTTGTGTCCCATTTCGTAATACTGACCTATCCCACTTTCAACTTAATATGGCTAATATCTGTGAAAACGTAAATTGCTCAAGTGAAATGAGCAACGTGGAACTGATTAACTGCAGTGGCCTCTGTGGCAAATTCTTTCACGCTTCATGCACCGGCTTATCAAAACGATCTGCGACTTATGTCAAAGATTATCTTAAAAACTTTGTTTTCTACTGCGATGAGTGCAAAGTGATCACCCTATCCCATGTCTTGCTCGCGATCAAGTGTCAAAATGACTCTACGAATAACTTGCTTGCATCCCATAAAAACTTCTCTAAAAAGGTTCTCGAGCTTACGTCCAAGTTCGATGACGTGATTAAATATGTTGAGGATCTTAACAAAACCGTTGAATCCTCTGAACTTACACGAAAGCCATTGTCATCTTGATGACCTTAAGCAAGAATTTTCATCTTACTCTCAAGCATCAAATCGAGCATTTGCGAGAGTATCAACTCCCTGCGGTCCGACATCGAAGTCCATTTCCAAAGCCCATTCGTTGTAACTTCATTGTCTGGCCAACCCGATCCACTTTTTGCGGAGCTAGTAACTACGATGGAGAGTATCAGCAACCAAGTACTATCTACTCAGCTTATCATCGGTGATAGGGGTGAAGAAATACGGGTGATCAACAGCAAAATCGATGACGTACAACCATCCTGTAAAGAATCGCACGTGCTTTACAACACATCCATACTCACTGAACTCGAAAACGCTGCTAATTCACCTCCAAGGATCCAACAACCGCCCTTTCAACCTGCCGCTCAAGTTATTTCAACTTCCGCTACCACCATAGATCACCGATAGATCACAGAGTCTCCCATCACCACCTCGCCTCATTAAACGACTTAAAGCCTTTTGGACCCCATCCGATTCGAACGAAAGGCTTGAGAAATTAAATAAAAGCAATCTCTCGACCTTTACCGTAAAAATTACTTCTCGTCTCGTCGACCCCTCATGGCTACGAAACTTCTTTCACCAAAGATTTGGCATCACAATTACGGACTGCCACAAAATCTCACCAGCAAATTTCATTAAGTTTAGCACTTTTAAGTTCACGATGCCCTCAAGATACGACTGGTTATTTTCGAGCCCCACTGACGATGCTTTCAATTTAGGTGATTTGTGCTTAAAAAATGGATCGCCAAAACAAATGACACTAGCTCTAAGGCTAAACTTAACACTAGGTCCAAGTGCAAGCCTAAGCCGAAATCTAATCACACTTCTAAGCCTTACTCTCAGTCTAATCCTGACCCTAACTGGAGTTTTAAAACTAACATTTTTCCTATTTTTTCCGCTCGAATAATCCAGTCTCTTTCTCTTCCTTCAGTTAATACTCCCTCTAATGTTCCTCCTCATCCTAAACGTAACCGCGTCTCTTTCAACTTAACACCTGCTCCTGCCACTTCGTCACAGCAAACTTCTTCCAACACTAAAACCAAGTATCCTAATTTTTCTCGCTCGCACATTCTTAACCCTAGACCATCTCCACCGTCATCCTTTGTTGGCAACCCAACCGACCCCACTAGCGCTTCCAATTCTATTAAAGCAGCTTCTCCCGACGCTCCATCTACTTTTTTGGATCCAATGCTTCCCCCTAAGGTTAAACTAACTAAACAATTAGTTGATCAGAGCGATGATGGCCGTTACGTAATGTCTCGCTTGAGAGATCGTAAAATCTACGAGAACGATCGTTTGTATCTTGCATACCTGCACAACAAACCTGATTCAATTTGTATCGATGGTAAAACAAAAACTAATGTAATGGTCTCAATCAACCAGGCAGGTTTTCCTACTAATCGTAAGGAGTAAAGGCAATTATTCATCCGTTTTCATGAGTACTTCAACATCTTGGCCACTAATGTCTCTAACGATCTCTTTTCATTTGCTTCCTATGTTAGCTCAAAACGTCTTTCCCATCTTCAGATATCGCGTACTGACTTTAAAAACTACTACCGCTCCTAACGACAAACGCATTTTCGCTCCAAATAGCTCAATGCCATGCCCTACTAGCGTAGATAATAGCACAGTTAAACACCTATCCGTTTACTACCAGAACGTACGCGGTTTACGCACCAAAACCTCATCTGTCTTCCTTAATTCGCAAAAGTTGCCCTACGATGTTTTCGCCCTTAGTGAAACTAATCTCTCCCCCGCCTACAATAGTAATGAGTTATTTACCCCTGAATTTAACGTTTTCCGCGATGATGGTCTTGACAAAGACGATGATTCTTCTGGCCGCGGAGTTCTCCTGGCTATACATAACCGCTATGACTCCGCACTTTACAAGTTGTCGCATACCGCTAATTTTGAGTTTATTTGCGCTAGAATTACAATCCTTAAACGTAATATGTATCTACTTTGCTGCTACATTCGCCCCTCTCAACCAATTCAAGGCTACCAACTTGCTGTAGATGCTATAGACTCTCTCCTTGATGCTACTGATCCCAACGATGATGTCATTATCTTAGGGGATTTCAATCTTCCTTTTCTCCAATGGGTTCAGTCTGAGGATGAGTCTCATTTTGTCACTTCAAATGCAACCTCAGACAAAGAAGTCCTCTTCACAGATTGTCTCTCCAACTCTGGCATCCATCAAATCAGTGGCATAACCAACAGCCTTGGCAGACAACTTGATCTTATCTTTTCATCTGATGCTGATAATTTTGTTGTTACAGCAAGCAACCATCTTCTCTCTACTCTAGACAGATACCATCCTCCCCTCTTTGTATCGTATTCCTACGGTGACTTAAATTCTGGTATTATGCTCAGGACTCATATAGCTTTAACTTTCGAAAAGCTGACTTCACCAAACTTAACATCCTGCTCAGTAATGCTAATTTTAACTACGCACGCGTTACTGTGGATGCTGCTCTTGCATCCTTCTATACTACAATGTTTGATTGTCTTCTGCAAGCTGTTCCTTTTTCGCTCCAAAAAACAGTACTTCATCTCCACCCTGGTATAATAAACAATTACGCTCACTTCGTAACAAGAGGAACAAACTTTGGAGAGCATACCTAAAATCCCGTTCTGGCTATGACTACTCCATCTATCACCACACACATACACACTTCGCCGAACTCTGCGAAGCTCTCTACCAGGATTATCTTGATCAAATGCAATCCAGTCTCATTACTGATCCTAAGCGTTTCTATCATTTCATAAATGCCAAACGAAAATCTGATAGTTATCCTTCTACGCTTAACCTCGCCAACACCTCTTCGTCCGACCCTAAAATTGTTGCTAACCTATTCGCTCACTTTTTTAGCCAGTCGTTTACTGACCGCATCCTTGAGCCCGACCACGACCACAATTGCGCCAAAACGTCATTAGTTTCGGTTTGTATCACCTCGCTACTTGTCGCAGAGAAGATTGATAAACTTAAAGATGACTATTCTTCCGGTCCTGATGGGTTGCCCCCAATTGTTCTAAAAAATGCGTGACCCACTTGGCCTAACCATTGACTTCTCTTTTTCTTATGTCCATTTCCCAAGGTTCTTTCCCTATCCTTTGGAAGAACTCATTTATTATCCCAATTCACAAGAAAGGTCCTAATTATTATGAATTCATTTCTCAGGCGCTGTGTACATTTGAAGATGGCAGTGAAATCGATGTAATTGCCACCGACTTCAGTAAAGCATTTGATAAAATCTCCCATTCATTCATTCATTCATTTTCAATGGCCCGCTAATCCTTCATGAGGGTCGCGGGGGTAGGATGCTCAGGTGGACTCTCCATCCTTCTCGATCCTCCGCCATTGACTCCAATTCATCAGGGAGAATCCCTAAGCGGCTCCAAGAGAGATGTCGGACTTGATCCAACCATCTATTTCTGGGCCTTCCGCGAAGTCGTCTACCTGATGGCACGGCAACCATGGCGCGTCTTGGAAGCCGGTCTGGGGGCATACGCACTACGTGACCAAACCATCGAAGCATAGATCGTTCCGTTCGGAGAAGTAGCTGCTGAACATTGAGCGCCTCGCGTACTCTGGTGTTGCGCACTCGATCCCTACGAGTTATTCCAACAACACCGCGAAGGAACCTCATTTCGGCAGCTTGTATCCGCGATCTTATTCTTTCGGTCACTACCCAAATTTCATGAGCATAGGTGAGAGTTGGAACATACACCAAGTTAAAAACCGATAGCTTAGCTTGAATACTAAGTTCGGCCTTCCTTATTACAGATTGGCCAAGCTCTCTCAAAATTGATCCAGCCTGACCAATCCTACAGGATAACTCGGCATTGCTCCTCCCATCACTCGTGAATAAAACCCCGAGGTACTTAAACTTCTCCACCTGCTTCAGTGGGACTCCACTAACATGCAGAGTGCACTGAATGGGTTTTTTGGAAACGACCATTACTTCCGATTTGTTCACGTTGATCTTCATTCCAGCATCATCACAAACGGCTACAAACCTTTCGAGTGCGCGCTGAAGTTCGGTTTGAGAGGACCCAAGGATGACCAAATCATCCGCAAAGAGCAGATGACTAATCCTTAGGTCTCCCACTTTGAAACATTCTCCGCCACGGCTGCGCTGCAACATCCAATCCATATATACAATGAAGACGGGGTGGCAATGGTGTAGTGGTAACATCGTCAATTGCCACGCTAAAGGTTCATGGTTCAAATCCTGATGTCAGCAAGCATTTATTTATTTCTCATGAAATATACAAAGTCAGTCCGATCATTTGCGAAAGGTTGTGTGAACACTACTGCGAAGGCATAACACTGGCAGTAGTTTGGTCATGTGGCTGGAAAAATTGTTCGCTCTGTTGATGATGATTTGCCCTTGACATCGATTATTGGGAAAAAAGTACTGTGAATCAGAAGCAATGACAATAGTAACAAAAATCTCCCCAGTTATCTGGACGCCACCCCCGGAGAATAGCTGAAGCATAAACAACTGAGCTTCAAGAACCACTACACCAAAAATCTTTCTCTCTCTCTCTCTATCCATCCTTTCCAACGCCCGCACTGTGTGTAAACATGTTAAAGGTATTCATAACCCTTTGAGTGCGCGCAAATTATAAAAAAAAAAGGTGACAAAACGCACCCCTGGCGGAGTCCAACGCCCACAGTGAAAGGTATTGATTTAACACCGTTTATCCGAACACAGCTTTTACAGTTTGTATATAAAGACTGAATCGCCCTTAACAGGGAACCATCAATCCCATACTCCTGCAGAACACTCCAGAGTTTGCCTCGAGGAACCCTATCATATGCTTTTTCCAAATCCACAAAACAAGTGTAGACAGGTTTGGCATATTCCCAGGCTTTCTCAAGAACCATTCTGAGAGTGAACAACTGGTCGGTTGTGCTTCTACCGGGACGAAAACCGCACTGCTCATCCCCCAAACTGTCCTCAACCACAGCTCTGGAACGCTTTTCTAGCACCTTAGCGAAGACTTTTCCAGGGAGACTTAAAAGTTGGCGCAATCTCTTTTGTCCCCTTTTTTAAAAAGAGGAACTATCACCCCCATTTGCCAATCACCGCATTCCCAGGCCACTTTAATGACACGCGAGAGCCATTGCACTCCCTCTTTACCTAAAGCCTTGAGCATTTCTGGCCGAATTTCGTCCACACCAGCAGATTTGCCAACTTTTAGCGCTTTGATCGCCAAAGTTACTTCCTCTACCGTAGGACTACTTTCCGCCCAACTCTCGACCATAGGTCTGTCATCTTCGGTGCCCTGTTCGGGATTGAGCAATTCTGAAAAGTGCTCGCTCCATCTGCGTAAGATGTCTTCCTCATTGGAAATTGGAAAAATCTCCCATGGAATTATTATTCTTAAGTTGAAAGCTCTTGGTTTTCAACCCGGTTTTATCAACTGGATCAAATCCAACTTGGAAAGTCGGCAGTACGAGGTTATATTTAGATCGTCTGTCTCTAACTCCTTTAAGGCCACTTCGGGTGTTCATCAAGGCAGTCACCTTGGGCCTTTAATTTTTGTCCTGACCACCAACGATGTCGACTGCATCATCAAAGACTCGTATCTCTCTGTCTATGCCGATGATATGAAAATATTTAGATACATATCTTCTCCCAATGATTCTCGCCCACTTCAAGATGACCTAAACAGATTTCCTCTCTGGTGCCAGAAAAATCATCTTGAACTTAATGTCAGCAAATGCCAATTCATGACCTACTCCCGTAAACGACTTCCATCAACCCATAGGAGCTACTTACTCTGCAACGAGCTTGTCCCACAAGTTTCTTCTTTGCGTGATTTAGGTGTAATCTGCGATAGGGAACTTAACTTCCGTTCCCATATTGACCACATAATAAATAGAGCCAGTTCTTCGCTTGGCTTTGTAAAACGTTGGTCAAGGGAATTTTCGAACCCGTAGGTCACCAAATCACTTTATATAACCTTCGTTAGACCTATCCTCGAATATGCTAGCCAAGCCTGGTCGCCACACTATGCTGTACTCATCCGACGTATTGAAGCCATCCAGCGCAGGTTTATCCGTTTCGCCCTACGCGGTCTCCCTTGGCTTGATAGATACGACTTACCTCCCTACACTGAACGCTTAAAGCTCATAAATCTTCAGTCTCTCGAGACTCGTCGCGATATTGCCGACTTACTCTTCCTCCACCAACTAATCACTGGTCAAATTGATTGCCCCGCGCTTCTTGAATTAGTCTCATTTAACACCAATCCCCGTAACCTAAGGTCCATTCCCCTCTTCGGTCTCTCTTATCATCGCACCAATTATGGTTATAATGCACCACTGTCCAGAATGTTGCGCTTGGCTAACTATATGGAAAAAACATTTGACTTCCACTGCAGCAGAACCACCCTTCGAAACGATCTTCAGCTCCGCCTCAATTCCACCTAGTCCTGTCTTGATTTCTCACCTCTACCCTCTCCCTTCTCTCCCTTCTCTTCCTAGCTTTTCCATCCTCTGTTGGTTTTAAGTTAAGTTTTAGATTGTTTAAGCTTCTGTTTAAATAATAATATTTTTAAGCTTAGCGTTAAGTCCCCTTTCTTGTTAGTTTTTAAGTTTTAGCTTTAAGTTCCTGCTTGTATTAACCTTAGATAAATAAATAAATAAATAAATAAATATCGTTCATATTCATATTGGCGTTGTTTTTTTTTTTGGCGAGGCTTATCTTGGTTTGTTCCTCAAGTTTCGCAAGAATTATAGAGAACACTTGGGAGACTGGATCTGCCGTTAAACTACCTGGTTTGTTTTCTTACGACGTAGCTTGAGCATATGTAAGCAGCCCTGGAGATTGCCGCTTTTCTCTTGTTTTTGTCGAAGGGGCTTTACTTTACACATTACCCTTGCCTTAGCAGTTTGACGTCTATCTTTGAACGGCTTTGCGTTCCGTCGTAAAGTATTTTTAAATGATCATCTTGATCAAGATCGGATTCTCTGATCAGATTCGCCATGTTGTATAGGACCTCATTAGAATAGAATTATATGTACTCAGACTCCGATATTATGCACAAACGAAGGCAAGCCCTTCCAAACACCCGCATCTTTTCCAACAAGTTTGGCCCCACGTTAAACTACACGGGACACCCATATGCGAGCAGAAGCCGAATGAGGGCCATGTAGCAGATTACCTTCACCCTCACATCGAGTTGGCTGCTAAAAAATAGTCTCTTTGTAAGGGCGAAAGTAACTTTGTCTCTGGCGGGAGCAGCATCTATATGTTTGTTAAAATATGATAGAAAACTTTCCCCAATTTTTTCTGGTGTTCCTAGAGGCTCCAGACAACGGCGTTCTGAACAGGATGGTCTCCGACTTCTGAAAGTTGATCTTTAGCTTCCATGCGTAGGCTATGGCATAGTAAAGTGAACATATGAGATCGCTCGTTCAAATATTGAATACCGTCGATGAATTAACAGCGCTCTGTTGCAGACTATTTTTTGCATCAAAAGTTCCAGCCGACGTCATATTGCCATTCTTCAAAATGAGCCTCTTAATGGTGAGCATATCATAAGGTATGAACAGCAGTGGTTTATTTATGCCCAGCCTGCTCAACTAGTAGAAGAATTCTTCCAACCATGCGGTATCGAAGGCCTTCTCCAAGTTAACCAGGCAGCCACCCGTGCATTGCTCCTTGCTTTTGTTCCATTGGATATCCGATACCAGTTTAGAGACGGCATGTATGGTATTATGTCTCACCTTGAAACCGAATTGGTTATCCGGAATTATGGTATGACCATGCCCACTTAAAAGGGCTCTATGGAGCACTTCTTCGAATATCTTGCTGATGTTCGGAAGGCGACTTACGACCGGATTGGAACTGTTTTTATCTCTTTGGGAATGGGCTGTACCACCGCTGTTTTCCAATGCACTGGATACATACATACACACATACATACATTTTCAATGACCCGCTTAATCCTTCATGGGGGTCGCAGAGATAAGATGCTCAGGTGGACGCTCCATCCTTCTCGAGCCCTCGCCATTGACTCCTACTCATCAGGACTTAGTCCAACCATCTATTTCTAGGCCTACTGGGGAGTCGCCTAACTGATGGCATGGCAATCATAGTACGTCTTGAAAGCCGGTCTGGGGGCATACGCACTACGTGACTAAACCATGGAAGCATAGATCGTTCCGTTCGAAGAAGTAGCTGATCAACAGTGAGCGCCTCGCGTACTCTGGTGTTGCGCACTCGATCCCTACGGTTATTTCAGCAACACCGCGAATGAATCTCATTTCGGCAGCTTTTATCCGCGATGTTCTTCTTTCGGGAGGTTTCTAATCAACGATGACCATAGGTTAGAGTTCGAACATACATCGAGTTAAAAATCGATAATTTAGCTTGAAGAATAAGTCGGCCTTTCTTAAAACAGATTGACCAAGCTCTCTCAAAATTGATCCAGCCTGACCAATTCTACAGGATAACTCGGCATTGCTCTTCCAGTCACTCGTGAATAAGACCCCGAGGTCCTTAGACTTATCCACCTGCTTCAGTGGGATTACACTAAAATGCAAAGTGTACTCAATGGGTACTTGGGAAACGACCATAACTTCCGATTTGTTCACGTTAATCTTCATTCCAGCATCATGACAAACCTTTCGAGTGCGCGCTGAAGTTCGGTTTGAGAGGACCCAAGGATGACCAAATCATCCGTAAAGAGCAAATGACTAATCCTTAAGTCTCCAACTTTGAAACATTCTCCGCCACGGCTGCGCTGTGGGGACCTGCATTGCGATTGATCGGGAAACTACTGACTGCTCAGAACTTGGCTTGGGCCAGTAGCACAACAATCAAGTTCGTGATGAAGTGTTTGTTTTACCTCCTAGTGATGGTCCCCGGGCAACTATACGTATACACCTTATACTTGCAGGCTAAAATTGCAAGTGCGAGTTGTCTAGGGCCTGGATTCTAGACTAGGTAACGTGGGCCAGCAACCTGCGTTACTGAAACCAGCTCGCTACAGAAACCGGCACTATGCCTCGGATAAGGAATGATCACATGTTGAGGGCTTTTGGCTATTGTACCCGGATAAAGATAGGTTTCTGGAATGTAAAGACGCTCCTTGACTCGCGAAGCGAAGGTCCTAACAATGCCAGGCTCCTTCAATTGAAAAAAGAATTCATGCGATATAAACCTGACATTTTGGGGGAGATGGTTAGAAGCGGGCGAGTACTAGTCCCCAACGCGTAATACTGTACTACTCTATTCTGGAAGACCATCCGGAAGTCCGCGGGAATATGGAGTCGGACTGTTTCTAACAAGGGCAAGCAGCACGCAAGGGCGTAATTTCCTGGCAGCCTCATGGTGATAGGATTATAACGGCCAGATTCCGGACTAGAGTACGACGTGACACCATCATACAGTGTTACGCCCCAACGAATGGTTCGTCTGAGGACGAAAAGGAGAGCTTTTACAATCTCTTAATTTTCGTCTTTAACACCAAATGAAGACACTGTCATAGTGATGGAAGATTTGAATGCCAAGATAGGCAAGGACAACGAAGGGGTCAAACATGTAATCGGAAAGCATTAACTGGGCAACCGCAATGACAACGGCGAAAGCTTTGCGGATTTCTGTAACGCCAACCGCCTTGTGATAGGTGGCACTATGTTTGAGCACAAGACCTGCCACAAAGTCAGCTGGGTTTCCAACGACAGCCAAGCAGCCTCCAACCAATTTGACCATTTTGCCATCAGCCGCCGCTTTAGAAATAGTCTCCTGGACGTCCGAAACAGGCGAGGGGCAGATGTGGGGATAGTACGTGATCACCTTATCACAGATAATAAGCATACAGATATCGCATGCCCATACAAAAATACGAGATAATTTTCTATACCAATCGACAACAACTAACCGACTAAAAGCTTTTGCTTAGAGCACGATCAAATAAGCTTTTTCTTCATGCTTGTTTATTCACTTCCTTTTCCTTTAACTTTCATTCTCACCCCACCAAGGGAATAGCGAAAGGATCGGAAATTTATTTTTTCTCATATCGTTTGTTTTTTTTTTTTTTTAATTCGCGCGAGTTACATACATCAGCAGCCTACAGCCGACCAACACCGGAAATGCTGACGAACGTAGCAATGACCTGCCAACAGCATATAAAATAAAAGCAAAGCCAAAACCGCTGACTTGGTGATTTGCTGAACTCCAACCTCGGTCATTCACATGAACTGATTTCCGTTCATGCTGAAATTGCTGATTGTCATTATTTTGTTAAGATAGGTCATAAGCTAGAAAGTAAGTGACTGAGAAAAGGGTCTTGTTCCAACAGTCATTGAATAAAGTCGTTCTTTTTCGAAGACTGAGTTTAAATTAATTCGATTTTTATCTGGCGCCGTCGGTAGGATTCTGTTCAGGAGAATTAGAATCCAGTGAATCGAATCAAAAAACGTTAAAAGTGTGTAATAAGTGCGAAACGGAGTAATCTAAAGTAAAATTTAGTAGATTACGAAGAAACAAGCACTATACATAAAAACACAACCTGGAGAGAAGATTATTACGAAATAGAATTCTTGATAGAAATAGAGGAATGGCAAATATAACGGAGCAATACTAACCGAAATATTAAACCGTCAAGATCAACCGGTAACACTAAGGAGCAGGCTCGAGAAGGAACTACCGTAACTGGCTATTTTTGATGGAACACCTGGGACATTGCCATCGTTTATATCATCGGTGGAGAGAGCGTTAGCGGAGCGTGACCAAAATCAATTACAAGAAGTCTATAACGTCATATATAACGAAAAAATCATTGGTCCAGCGAAAAACTACCTGGAAACATCGCCGCCGTTGACTTGGACAGATTGTAAAAACAAGCTGAAACTACACTACAGATCAACAAAAGACCAAGGACAAATCATGCAGGAAATCAACATTTTAAAAGTGAGTTATATTTTGGAGTTATGTAATAAAGTATGTTTAATAGTAGATGATATCGTTGAATGCGCTATATTCACAAACTATCAAGATCTCATTGTTAATAATTTAAGTAGTTTTCTGATCTTAAAAATAAAAGAAATTACAGCAGGGGCTCTAGCAGCCGAATTGTACGATAAATTCAGTCTACCAGAAATTCGACCAAGATAATTTTAATTTGAAAGAACTAAAATCAAATAAACCTTCTAGAGAATATAAACAATTTGTATCCAGGCCAACACAAAGTAATTTTTCACCACACACAAATTATCACACTAATCACAATAACAATCATAATAATTATCAACAAAATAATTCGAATAACAGTAGTAACCCAAGACAAACTCGGGGAGCTTTCAATTTTAATAATTATAATACAAGTCGACAGTCCAGAAATAATAGAAATTTTAGCTATAATTCATCGAGAGCAATGGAAGTTGACACCGTTAGTAATAGGGACGAGGTTAATCTAATTTCCCAGAATGAGTTTTTTATGAACTAGCCTCGGAAATAAACAAAATTTTTATTAATCTAACTTTTAGTGAAGAAAAGCATGTTGCTATGGTAGATGCAGGTTCTACAGTTAGTCTATTAAATTCAAACAAAGTTGCAAAAAGTATGTACGAAAGTATAGGAGGGAAAGTAGCACTAACAACAATAGAAGGACAAGTAACTAAAAGTATGGAATATGTTAAATCTAAATGTCCAGTTGAATTTGGTCAGACGCAAAATGCTAGAATTAAGTGGGTAAAAATTAAATTAGAAAAACCATACGATTTTTAGCTTGGAATGGATTGGATAGATAAAAACGTTAGAACTATAGATATTGAAAATCAGGAAATTGTATTACGCAATGATATAAGGATACCATTTCTAAATAAAATAGTTCAGAATGAAGTTAATACATTAGAAATAGGTGCACTTGAAAATGTAACACTTAACCACTTAAATGAGGAGGAAAAACATGGTTTAATCAGGTTGTTAGAAAAGTACAATAAACTATTTTACAAAGAAGGGGACAAGCTAACTAGCACTACAAGTATTGTCCATGAAATTCGAACTACGACAAGTGAGCAGGTCAATTCCAAATTATATAGGTATCCACCTCAGCATGAAGAAGAAGTTAGGAAACAAATGAAAGAAATGGAAGCTCAAGGTATAATCAGAAAAAGCAAGAGCAGGTACAGTTCACCTATTATAGTAATCCCAAAGAAAAAAGATAATTCAGGTGTACAAAAAATTCGAATTGTGGTAGATTACAGAAGACTAAACCAAGTGACAATTGACGACAAGTATCCACTTCCCAATATAGACAGTATATTGGACAAGTTGGGGAAATCTCAATATTTTACGTCATTCGATTTAGCAAAGGGGTATCACCAGATTTTGGTAGCCGAAAAAGACATTGAAAAAACGGCATTTGTTACACCATCTGGATTGTATGAATATGTGCGGATGCCATTCGGATTAAAGAATGCTCCGGCAACATTTCAACGCCTCATTAATGAAATATTAAGGGATTATATAAATAAGATATGCGTAGTATATTTAGATGACATTCTAATTTTTTCAACCACATTAATTCAATTTCATGCAATTAATTTTCAAAAAATTAAGCGAGCATAACTTGTGGGCGCCGTGGCGTAAGTGGTTAGCGTGTCGGATCACTACGCATGAGGTTCCAAGTTCGAATCCCAGAAAACACCAAAAAGTTTTTTTCACGGTTCCACCTCTCGCGAGCGTCTGACAAACATTCGAGAGTATTGTTGTCACGAAAAAGCTTCTCAAACCGCCGTTCGGATTCGGCATTAAACTGTAGGTCCCTTCCATTCGTGTTTTAAAAATAACGCACACAACATGAGTGGTTGCGAGAAGCTAGGCCCTGGCACTTTAAAGAGCTGTTGCGCCAAATATTTATATTTGTATAACTTGAAGATACAACCTGATAAATGCTGTTTAATGAAAAAAGAAACCCATTTTCTAGGGCACATTCTTACTAAGGAAGGAATTAAACCATGAAGAAGAGTGTCACAAACAAATATCACTGTATCATACTAATGAATCACTACACAGCGGTATCAATGAAACCTATCAGACAATTAAAGATAACATATATTATCCAAAGTTACAGGAATATATACAACTTATCATTAATAATTGTGAAAAGTGTCAGGAAATAATGTATGACAGAAATCCAATAAAACCATGGTTAAACACTACCGAAACACAAAATTGAAGAAATGAAATTAACCATATAGACATTTTCCATTACAAAAAACAAAGTTTTGTTACCATTATCGATAAATTAACTAAATTCGCTGTTGCATATTTAATTAATGACATAAACTGGACTAAAAAGATTGCTATATTAGAATGCTACCTAGCTACTTTTGATACACCAAGAAAAATTATTATGGATAATGCGTTTAAATCGGAACAAGTTGTTAAATATTTACAGGAAAAGGGGATTGAAATACATTGGACGAAGCCCAATAGTCATACTGGGAATTCTGATGTCGAAAGACTACATTCTACTTTAATAGAAAAGATTCAAGCAATAGAAGAAGACATATCAGTAGAACAAAAGATACATAAAGCAGTAGGAAATTACAATGATAGGTATCATTCACCAATTGAAATGACCCCAAGACAAGCTAGAAATATTTCAGATACAGCAGCATTAGTAGGAAAGATAAGAAAGAAAAAAATGAATAATATACAAAGACTCAATAGGGATAGAGAAAATTATTTTGAGCACAGAAATGAAGGATATATTAAAAATAATAAAAGAGTAAGACATAAAGGTGAACCATATTTTAGGAAATTTCAATTAAAGGACGTCCATGTATCCAATATTAAAAGACCTCCTAAATTTTCAGATCATAATAATAATCCTAGTGATGAGGATAACCGCAGTCCAAGGACTTCTACAGGTATATCCAATACGAGAAGAGAACGGGTACGTGAAACTAAGAGTTAAGGAAGTAGAGATAGCAAATGATACAGATACCATATTACACATAATAAATCCACGCGAAATGATGCAAATTTTAGATCAGTTAGAAATCAACATAGCACATTTGAAATTAGAGGACTCAGTGTCATTCTACTCAGAAATTAATTTAGTAAGAAGTAAACTAAGAATAATAAGTAAAGTTAATAGACAAAAGCGGGGCCTGTTAAATATTGTAGGCAGAGCTCAAAGTTGGCTATTCGGAACAATGGACGATTCCGATAGACAAGATATAATGGATCACTTACAGGTCATGGATACTAATAATCATAGGGCTATAGAAAATCTTAATAAGCAAATAAAAATAAACGACCATTATAATAAAACATTATATGATTTAAGAACACTGATAGAGAATGATAGGACAAACATTTTAAAATCATACAACTTTACAAACGGTATAGTTAAGGAATTAAATTACAAAGTGTTATTTTTAGAACAAGAGACCAAACTAAGATATCTTGAAAATAAAGTCAACCAAATACTCAAACGGCTGGTGAAACGGTAGTGCATGCGATAATATGAAAACACAAGCGTTTTCACTCAGGCCTACCAACTCCTACTCTCAACCTCCACGCGGTGACAGCCGGGTGCCTAGTTCCTTAATCCAAGAAGTGGGTAACCAACCCCGTTCGGCGGATTCTTGGTGGCAGCAGATGAGAGAGGGGGGCAAGAGTGCTTTTCCACTAGAGCACTTCTTCCTGTTCCAGGTGGCAGCGGACGAATTTGCTAGACGGAGTCAACGGTGGCGTCTATAGTTCCAGTTAGGTTGAACTTAGTGAATACCTTGCGCGAGCTGCTTCGACGTATTCGGATCACAGGTCGGTAAGGAATTTCCAATGTTGGTCAGGACATTGGAATAGAGATGGTGGCGGAGGAGCCCTTAATGGGCCAACGGCAGCGCTCATACTCCCGTAGTGGACTACTGGCACCGGTGTACCCGCCCCCTCGTCCTAGTGGAATAATTAAGGAACTGGCCCTCCAGGTTGGGGGTTGTGCCGTCGGGGTAACTTCCCTACCACGTAAAAAACTCATGGTTCCGAAACAATCAAAAGCCTCGGATAAGGATGACTCAACTAATGACGACCCCAGCAAACGAAATAAGGACAACGATCTTCGGATCTGTACGTGGAATGTTCTGTCCCTTTACAGACCACGTGCAGCCGAACAATTAGCAGAGGCCCTAGACTGCTATAAAGCAGATATTACCGCCATCCAGGAAGTGCGATGGGATGGGCCGGGGAAGAAGAGGATGAAAAACTGTGACATCTACTACGGTGATTGCTACAGAGGCAACAGGCAACGCTTATTCGGATGCGGATTTGTCATACGCGGCAGACTTAGGCAAGAAGTCTTAAGCTTCCGACACGTGAGCGAGCGTATTATGACTATCCGGATTAAGGCTAAATTTGCTAACATAAGCCTAATATGTGTTCATGCCCCCACGGAAGAAAAGGACCCTGCCACCAAAGAGTTTTTCTACGAGCTCCTCGACAAAACATACGAGCAATGTCCTAAATACGACGTTAAAATCGTATTGGGCGATTTTAACGCCAAAATAGGAAAGGAGGACGTCTTTGGTAGGGCAGTCGGTAAGCATAGCCTACACGAGACCACGTCTGATAACGGACTACGGCTAATTGATTTCGCTATGGAGCGAAATGTCGCCATAGCAAGCACATGGTTTCCTCATCTTGATATTCATAAGCAGACATGGCGGTCCAATGATCATGTAACGATCAACCAAATTGATAATATTGCGATCGACGCAAGGCACGCCTCCAGTATTCTGGATGTCCGGACCTTCCGAGCGGCCAACATAGACTCGGATCATTACCTTGTTGTAGCCAAGGTACGAATGCGGTTATCCCAATGTGAGCAGCAAAGAAGAATTACTGTGAGAAAATTTAACGTCGAAAAGCTACAATCGTAAGAGACCGCCAGACTCTTCGCTGAACGCGTATCCCGAAATCTCTCAATCACCCCTATGCCGCCAGCATCAAGTACCGAAGACCAGTGGCAACGCTGCCAACATGCCATCAGAAACGCCGCGACTGATGTGCTGGGTCTCGCTCGACCACCACCGCGAAACCCCTGGTTTGACGAAGAATGCCGGCGAGTGCATGCAGCAAAACAAGAGGCATACAAAGCGGCGCTGCAAAGGAAGACGAGAGCTGTTCGTGAGCTCTACGAGCAAAAGAGACGGGAAGAACATCGGCTTCTCCAAAAGAAGAAGAAAGAGCATGAGAAGCGTGCGTTTGAGAATATCGAGAGTTTATACTCCAGGAACAATGTACGGAAGTTTTACCAAAAGGTGAAAAGAACGTGTCAGAGAAGTAATACCCGTACAGAAACCTGTAGGGATGAAAATGGAAACCTCGTAGTAGAATCACAGTCGGTGCTGAGAATATGGAAAAACTACTTCTGCAGACTGTATAACGGCGACGAAGACCAACATCCCGCTGTCAGGCAGAATGAACCATTCAACATAGACGATGATAGTCAAAATTTGCGTCCACCTGACCAAAACGAAGTGAGGATAGCAATATCCAAGCTAAAATCCAACAAGGCTAGGGATGAGTTAGTAGCGTGCATACACCAACTCATTTCTAATATTTGGTCAGACGAGTGTATGCCTGATGAATGGAATCTCAGCATCGTTTGCCCGATCCACAAGAAAGGAGACCCCCTCAACTGCGCCAATTATAGAGGCATCAGTCTCCTCAGCATCGCATACAACATCTTTTCTGCGATATTGTGTGAACGCCTGAAACCTTTTATCAACAGCCTGATTGGACCCTTTCAGTGCGTGTCCGCTATCGATCAAATCTTTACACTTCGGCAGATCCTGGAGAACACCCAAGAATTCCAAATCGATACTCACCACCTCTTTATCGATTTCAAGGCCGCCTATGACAGCATCTATAGAGAAGAGCTTTATAAAGCCATGTCTAGTTTTGACATCCCTGCCAAACTTATCCGTCTGTGCAGGCTGAGGATGGAGAACGCTCGCTGCTCCATCAAAGTCGGTAATGATCTCACCGAGACCTTTGATGTCAAAAAAGGCTTTAGACAAGGTGACGCGCTGTCATGTGACTTCTTCAATATTGTGCTTGAACGGATTGTACGGAACTCACAAGCCAACACTGGAGGCACAATCTATTACAAGTCTGTACAACTGCTTGCATACGCCGACGATATAGACATTATCGGAAGAACTCAGCGGGCTGTCACCGGTGCGTATGCAAGCATTGAAGCGGAAGCGGCCAAGTTCATTCACATGAACTGATTTCCGTTCTTGCTGAAATTGCTGATTGTCATTATTTTGTTAAGATAGGTCATAAGCTAGAAAGTAAGTGACTGAGAAAAGAGTCTTGTTCCAACAGTCATTGAATAAAGTCGTTCTTTTTCGAAGACTGAGTTTAAATTAATTCGATTTTTTATCTCGCGCAACGAAGGGATTATTAATACCACTAATGCTCTGGTCACGGGCGGGTAGGAAAAGGAGAGAGAAGAACGGATGAGATGTCGGATTTGAATGTTTGTAGGTTGTAATGATTACGAAATACAGAGCCTGGTAGATCGTTCCACAAACGTCTTGTTCGGTTTATAAACGGATCCCTATATTTGACAGTACGTCCGAAGTTGGGCTTGAGGGTGAACTGATGTGCATGACGCGTATTGTGGGTGAAGTTTTGGAGGGTAGAAATGCAACTGGATATTTCGCTGGAGCATTTTTTATAAATAAGCGATAAAATAGGGGAAGACACGAGACATTTCTACGATGTTAGAGTGAGACTATGGAGTTTATAATGTCTCGATCACCTATAAGTTTTAACGCGCGATTCTGTAACCTATCTAGAACGTGAAAAACGGTCTTGGGTGCACCACACCAGATGTGGGCGTTATATTCCAGCTTTGGGCGGATAATGCCTTGTAGATGGAGGCCAGATCAGACGGGGTAAAATATTTTTTGCAACGCTTAAAGAATCCTAGACATTTTGCAGCATTTTAATTTAAAGTATGTTATACTTTGACGTTCCTCTTCTACGGAACGAATATGAAAAACTAAGGGTACTGCCATCAGCGAAGGATTGGATTGGATTAGAATTAGCAGACAAGAGGTTATTTATAAAAATGAGAAAGAGAGTCAGAGCGCTGGGAAACACCAGCATTTATGTCCAAGACAACTTGTATTGAACGGTCCGAAAGGTAATTTCTAATCCATTGAAGAAGAGACTAATCGATGCCATATGCAGGCATTTTCGACAAAAGAGCCTGATGCCATACTCTGTCAAATGTCTTAGAAATATCGAGCGCAACCATCTTTGTTTCGCCGAAGTGATGGAGAGATTGGTTCCACTTCTCGGTGAGATATGCCATCTAATCACCATTGGACCTGTTGCTACGAAAACCATACTGCCGGTTATTGAGAAGCTTTTGCGAATCAAGATATTTCATAAGCTGACGATTTATTAGCGTTTCCATGACCTTGGTAATTGGACGTGGGTAATTGGACGGGGAGGAAGATTCCCCTTTTATAGGGACGGGCTAGACAAATTTTTTGTTTTTTTTTTTTTTTTTTCGTGGTTAGGTGAAAATCTTCATGAGACACTATGAGACCGTGTAATCATAGTAGTGTCAGATTTCTACTGACTAAAAACACCCTTCCCTTCGTTTTGTTTACTACGACTAAGTTAGTCTTTATCAAGTAGTTTAAGCTTCAGATTTATATTCGCGTGAGGCAGGTAGATTTTCAATAAAAGCACCTGCTGAAACCGTCATGACATGCGGCTTTTTGTCTTATAGCGCTAATTCGAACGGTTTCGTTCTTTAAAGTCGGCGCGTAAGATTTGTCACATCCAAAGTTTGGAGTATGGCACAATTGCAATGACCATGAAGACGAATACGAAGCTTGCGAGCGAAGTTTTTTATTTCGTCCTCCACGGTAGCTATCCCTAAGTCTCTGTGGATATCATTGTTTCTGATATACCAGGGAGCGTTCACGATTATTCTTATAATTTTATTTTGGAGTGATTGTATGAGATTCCTATTGCTTGGTTTGGTACAACCCCAGAGTTGTATACCATACGTCCACATGGGTTTACGCACTTGCTTATACAGAAGCAGTTTGTTATATACGCTTAGTTTGGAATATCTTCCAATTAGCCAATACATTTCTCTAAGTCGATTTTCGACTTCGTCACGTTTCTTTTTAACGTGAGGTTTCCATTTAAGTTTCGCGTCTAGTGTCATTCCCAGATATTTAGCTTCGTTTGCATGCGGTATTTGTACCGAGTTAATGAAAACGGGAAGATTGATCATTTTCTTGTAGGTGAAGTTAACATGCGTCGATTTGGTCTCGTTAAGAACAATGCGCCAAGTTTTTGTCCAATCACAGATTTTATCCAAGGCTCGTTGGAGTTTTGTGGTTGCTGACTCGATTGAACTTTCCGTTGCCAGAATAGCCGTATCGTCCGCGAACGTAGCTACAATAGTGCCTTCAGTTTGTGGTATGTCCCGAGTGTACAGCAAGAATAAGATAGGCCCAAGGACACTTCCTTGCGGAACTCCGGCGGCGATTTCTTTAAAATCAGAATATTCAGTTCCGTGCTTGACACGAAAAAGTCTGTTTTTAAGGTATGATTCTAAGATCTTATGAAGTCGCTCCGGAAGGATTCGTCTTAGCTTATAATTCAATCCATCGTGCCAAACCCTGTCGAAGGCTTGAGATACGTCAAGAAAAGCGCTAGAACAAATCTTTTTCTCCTCAAGGGCTTTTTCAATTTCGTCGGTTATTCTATAAACCTGGTCAATTGTGGAATGCTTGATTCTGAACCCGAATTGGTGGTCAGGTATAAGGCGTCTCTCTTCAATGAGCGGAAAAATCCGTTTCAGTAGGAGTTTTTCAAATACCTTCGATATTATTGGTAGTAGCGATATCGGTCTGTACGATTTTTTGTCATTTGGAGATTTCCCCGGTTTCGGAACCATTATGACTTCTGCGACTTTCCATTGATTTGGAACGTATAATATTCTAATAGAAGCATTTATTAAATAAAGCAATTTTAATAGTGCCTGTTTGGTAATTCCTTGAGGATTTGTCCGGTTATTAAATCATAGCCAGGAGCTTTATTATTTTTCAGGTTTTTTATTGCCTGACAAAGTTCTATAAGTGACACACTTTTTATTCTAAGATTGTCAGATGTCGTAGTCGTACCGGTAAAATCGTCTACTAATGTTTTTCCATCAAATGGCTTAAAAGTCTCTTCTAAGTGCTCGGCAAATAGATCCGCTTTTTCTTTGTCACCTTTTGCCCATTCGTCGTTGTTTTTTCTTATCGGTGGCGAATGTATTTGCGGTTTTTTAATTCTTTTGACAGCTTTCCAGAGCGAGTAATTAGTGTTTTTTTCGGCGGTTAAACCTTCAAGATAAGCTGAAGTCTCTCGGTTTTTTAGGTCTTGGATCGCTTTTTTGAGCTTATTGCATAGGAAATTCGAGTGGGTCTTATGCTGGGGAGCGCGAGTTTGTTGCCATATTTTGCGTGCTCTTCTGTTTTCTCGAATAAGTTCTTTTATTTCCGCCGGATAATAAGCTTCATTGCATGGGACTTCTTTCCTCCTTAAAGGTGTATTTTTCCACGCGGCATTTTGTATTGATTCAATAAATTTGCCGAGTTCATCTTCTATTTCGAAGGGTGTTTTGAGCGATACATTTAAGACAATGTTTTCTTCGCAATCAGTTCTAAAGTCGCGCCAGTTAGTTTTTTTGTTAGTTAATCTAGGCACACCTTCCACTGTCATTAGTCGGTCACTTATTGTCAAGATTACCGGCGAGTGATCTGAGGAGAGATCAAAGCTTTCCTCTACTTTCGCAAAATTTGAAGATACTCCTTTTGCTACGAAGAAGTCTATTAGGTCCGGTGTTTTTGCTGTATCAGAGGGCCAATACGTCGGTTTCCCCGTCGAAAAGAAATCAACCCCGAATTGCATACCGGCTTCGTACAGAAGTCTGCCTTTCCGTGAATTGGATCTGGAACCCCAAAAGGTGTGTTTTGCGTTGAAATCGCCACCTATAATGAAATTCGGTGAGTCAAAGTGAGTCAAGGAGACGTACAAAGTCGTTACTTCTAAACGTGCATCGTGGAGGACAATAAATGGACTTACTTACTTAGGTGGCGCTACAGTTCGGGGTGAACCTGGGCCTCAACCAACAAGCCTCTCCATTTAGCTCGGTCTTTAGCTAATTGCCTCCAGTTGCGCACTCCAAGTTGGTCGAGGTCCCCTTGAACTTGTGCGCGCCACCTACGGCGATAATTCCCTCTACTGCGTCGTCCCTCGGGGTTAGATTCGAAGACTCTGCGGGCCGGAGCGTTGGTGTCCATTCGCTCTACATGTCCTAGCCATCTCAGACGTCCAATACGCAGTTTTTTGACTAGGTCGATGTCGCTGTACAGCTCGTATAGTTCGTGATTGAATCTTCTCCTCCAAAACCCGTCAACGCAAACGGGACCGAAAATCTTACGAAGAATTTTTCTCTCGAAGCGACCAAGGATATCTTCATCCTCTTTTAATAAAGTCCATGTTTCAGCGCCGTAAAGCAGGACTGGGATGATCAAGGTCTTATATAGAGTCTCCTTAGTTGTTCGAGAGAGGGCTTTACTGTTGAATTGCCTTATAAGCCCAAAAAAACAGCGATTGGCAAGAGTTATTCTTCGATTGATTTCTGCGCTGATTTTGTTTGCTGAATTTATAGCAGAGCCAAGGTAGACAAAGTCCCTTACTACATCGAAGTAATAGCTGCCCACGGTGACGTTTTGTCCAATTCGTCGATGTTGGTTTTCCCTTCTAGTTGACAGCATATACTTGGTTTTGCCCTCGTTTATCGCCAAACCCATTTTGGCCGCTTCCGCCTCAATGCTTGCAAAAGCACCGGTGACAGCCCGCTGAGATCTTCCGATAATGTCTATATCGTCGGCGTATGCAAGCAGTTAATATAAATACAATAAATGGACGCAATGTTGAAATACGAGTGCCTATTCTTAACTCGAACTGAACTTGTTTGCATTGTATCGATTTCAATCGTCGTATTTATGGAGTGCTCAATGCAGTCTTTAATGAATAAGGAGGATCCGCCTCTAGCTCTTCCGGAAGGGTGGTATGCGTGATAAGCACGATACCCTCTAATTTTTACTCCGGATTCCTTTGTCAAATGGGTTTCAGAGATCAAGCAAATGCCAATGTTGTCATTCCGTAAGAATACTTCTAATTCGGCGTTTTTCTGTAGAAGGCCGTTTGCGTTCCATGTTAAAAATTTTAGTAACTGATTCATATTCATATGGGAGTTCTTTTTTGGCGAGGTTTTAACTCGAGCTTGCTCAATTTATCAAATATGACTTTGTTTACCTTCGTTTGCTCCTCAAGTTTCGCAAGAATTATAGAGAAGACTTGGGAGATTGAGTCTACCGTAACACCGCTTTGCTTGTTTTCTAGCGACGCAGCTTGAGCATATGTTAGCGTCTCTGGAGATTGTGGCTTTTCCTTTGATTTTGCCGAAGGAACTTTACTTAGTTCGACTCTCGTCTTAACTTTGACGTGTTTATTGACGGTCGTTACCCTTGGCTTAGCGATTTCACGACTATTTTTAACCGGTTCTGCGTTCTGGCGTTGAATATTTTTAAATCACACTTTTCCGAGAGATGGTTACCAGCACATTTTACGCATCTCGGCTCTTTTTGATAATACGACTGTGTGTGATTAAAGCCTTGACAGCGTTTACACTGAGGTATCGATCTCGTACTCGTACGCATAGGCTCAATCTTGACTACGATATTCAGAATAGTTTTAACGTTATAAATATCGTCTACATTTTCGCTCCTGTCAAAGGTAAGCATAAAGAGCGGAAGTCCATGCTTGACCATGATTTCCTGGCCTTGTTCCGTTTGTTGCTTCACCTTTTTGAGAATATTGACGGCATTAAGAATTTTTAAACTTTTAGCTTTGAGGTCGTTCATTACGTCGTCTTTTGTGCACGAGGGGTGGAGCCCCCTTGCTATAACACGCAGTGGTCTTTCTGACTTATTTTCATAAGTATACCACTGGATCTTTTCCGTGTTTAATTTTTGTGATATTGCTCGGTAGCCATCGGAGTCATCAACGTTAATTTTCCACGCACTGTTCCTGAGTGACGTTACCTTGAATTTCGATGTCGTCGTACCTTTAAGAAGGCAATGTAGCTTACTGTAGTCCGTTATGCCAACGACGTTTATTGCAGGCGGAGGACGTGCTTTAGCTTGAGTTTGTTTTGGCTTCGACTCATTTTGCTTGTCTTCTTTTCGCGGCTCGATTTCGGGCGAAGAGCCGGCTCTGCGTTTTTTGCTAGGTCTTTTCTTTAAGACGCAATTCGTTTCGCGTGCAAGCTCTTCTTCGTCCGTGTGATATTGTGGATTAGCTGCGCGGGGAGGGGAATCTTCGCGTTCTTTTTGTAAAAGCTAGTTCTTTAGAAGCCTGTTTTCCTCTCTCAGCATGTCTACCTCTTTTTTGAGCTCTTGGTAGAGTCGATCCATTTCATTAAGCTTATTGCGAAGTTCGTTATTTTCCTTCTCAAAGCTTTTACATTTCTCTGAGTCCTGTTTCTTGTGCGCTTGCACTTCCGGCGGACTTTTTTTCCCGGAGACATTCGGTCTTGATGGTGGAGACCGAGGTACCCTTGAACTTTTTATAAAGGGATTTATCAATTGCAATAATTGGCTCTCCCCAGAATCCGTAGAGCCTACCTCCGAAGAGGGTGGATTTTCCAGTAAACCTGGACTGCCACCGGGGGTATTAAATCTTTTCGTTTTACTCATTGCATTTTTTTGTATACACTTTAAGCCCGGTATACGAAGGGTGGATTTAAGTCGCCTCTTACGACAGGCATGCCTACCTCGGGTATATTCTAACCCCTACCCGAAGGGTGCTGGACAAATGCTGTTTTCCATCTACTTGCAAAGAGCCCAGAAGAGTGGGATAGACAGAAAAGCTTATGCAAAGGTTTTACCAGCGTGGAAGAACACCTCCTCAGAACTATAGGGGGGATACCTTCTGGACCAGCGGATTTGTGTATGTTGAGACCTTTAAGTACTCCTGCAACTGTACGAGTACGAAAGTGGACTTGTCCCATAGAAAATTCAACACTCTCAAGTACAGGCGGAGACAAAGCACTCTCTGGCAGCGTGGAGTTGCAAAGTGAGCAGCAAGCAGATTGGCCTTGCCTAAGGAGCTGACAGCTGGAGTCTTAAATACTATAAAAGCAAAGTCGATTTTCTTTGTGAACACCGTTTCTCGAAAACTATTAAACGTCGGTACTTGAAATTTTACACATTATTATTTTGCGAGATAAGAAGGGATTTTCCGAAATTCAAGGTCTAAGTGGCATAAAGGGGGTTGAGATCAAATTTTCCATCTGTAAATATTAATTCCACAGTCGGAGCTTAGTACTGGGTCTCCGGATTAAAAAAATTAAAAATAGGTGAATTTAGTAAATTCGCCGCTGATTCATGCGTTGTCCTGAAGCTGAGCAATGCTAAAAACAATTAATCAAATCATCGCCCACAATTTTCCTTCAGTGGAGACCACAGCCAGCAGTCATGCAGCAGTGGCTATCGTTGCAATAGTATGTGTGTGTGAGTATATGGGCTCGTTATTGCATGATTATGTTTTGATCTTTAGTGCGCGATCTCTTCTAGAGTTAAAATTAGAAAAAAAAACATTATCAGTGCCAAATCTAAGATATTGTAAATTTTATTAATTAAGATATCCATGTGCTGTCAAAACATCATGCAATTAAGAGACTTGGGAATATACGCGTATGTACATGCATATGCATGTGTATACATAGAACTATTCCAATATTTTTCTATTTTGTTAGATGAGATGCTGTTGATCGTTGGATTTGTCCATATTTTAGAATATTTTAATGAATTTAAGATAAATTGTGTGTTGGAAGCGGGACTGCGTATGCTCTGGTGGAATTCCCACGGGGGAAGTTATAATTGAGTTTACACATTTTCGGTATTGTATTCATTTGGCAAGTAAATAACCGTCAACTAAAATGCGAAGCAAGATGAGCACTGGTCAGCTAGTTTCATTATGAATGAGCGTTGGGATAGCAATTGAGGCAGCATTTTTAATATTTTTGACGAATGACTAAACATTTTTACTACCTTAAGACATTGCAGTATTTTTTGCCTCTATTTTTGGTCATGTAAGAATTTTACACGTCGAATGAAAGCATTGCAGTCATTTCTGGCTTGTTTAAACTTCTTTCGGTTTTCCTCAGATTTGTTGGCTTTATTAGACCGAAAACTTTCCTCTTTTAACCTGATAGGCTCTTTCTAGCTCTGGTCAAACCACGAGTTTGCCTTAGATTTGATGCTTTTTATTCTGTTAGGAATATATTCATTTACCTATAAGGATGGTGCTAGTAATCATATCAGCGGCGGTACCCACTTCGCTATCGAGGAAGAATAGCGACCAGTTAAATCTCCTAAAGAAACTATTGAGGTCGTTCCAATTGGCTTTCTTGTTATACCAAACTTTTCTTTTAGGAGTTTTTTCCTTAACTGTATAGAGTACGAAAATTAAGCTGATACGATATTGTGGTCAGAACGGCCTAGAGGCGCATAAAAATCAATGGTGTATTTAACAGGGTGTATTTAAAAGCCATTCCCCTGGAATGGACCAAAACCTACTTTGTGAGATAAAATCAGTTGTAGAGAAATTGAATGATAATGGTAATCTAGCCGATAGCCCTGGTAGCTAGTGCTAATGTAATTATTGATTATTATTGTAATTTGTTTACATAATAATAAAGAAAATAAAAATAATAATTACAAATTTCCGATCCTTTCGTTATTCCCTTGGTGGGGTGGGAATGAAAGTTAAAGGAAAATGAAGTGAATAAACAAGCATGAAAAAAAGCTTACCTGGTAACGCTTTAAGCAAAAGCTTTTTGTCGGTTAGTTGTTGTCGGGCATGCGACATCTGTATACTTATTATGTGTGCTATAATAATTCACTCGGATATTGCGCATGAACTACTAGGAAACAATTAAAGACAAATGTCTGCCAAGATTTAACTTCAGCCACAACTTCAAGGTTACATTTCCAGATCGCAATAACTGGGAACAGAACAAACCTACATTTGACAATAACTTTCATGTATGGTACACAGCGGATCCGAGACAGATGAAGGAGTTGGGGCTGGAGTATACGGTGCTACTACGAAAACCTTCGTTCACTCGTGCATAGGCAATGTAAGCACTAGCTCGAGCAATGTAAGAGCGTGGGTCGGTAAAAATTAGAAGGCGTTGGTAACCATTGTATTGTGTGGTAAATCTTCTCAGCTGTTGCATGTGAAAAAATGCAAAACGTCCGGAGTTAGAGAAGGTCCATCCTCCGACTGGACCTGCATGTAAGGTCACAATATATAAACAACTTCTAAATTTAAAAATTAATGAAACTATCTCTATGTCTGAACATATGAATATATTTTTCGATCTATCCGAGAAATTAAAAGAAATAGATATAAGGTTACAAGATGAACTATTTCATTCATCATTCTATTCTCAAGTCTCCCAAAAGGTCTGCCAAAATCGCAATGGAATCGAAAGATGACCTACCAGCAAAAACCTAAGTTGCTGGAAGAAGCTAGAAGCCGAGAGGGAGATTCAACAGGAGATCCATCAGATTCCGCTTTCTTCTTAAAATCAAGGAATTATTCGCATTAACATCAAATTAATAGTAGACGCAACAGAAAGTGCTATAAGTGCGGGAAGGAAGGTCACTTTGCAGAAACTTTTAATTCTAACTCCTTAGCAAAAAATAAATCGTTGGCAGCTTTTGTTATGTTGAATATTGATTACACATGTTAATCAAAGCAGTTGGATTTTCGATAGTGGAGCGACCTCTTACATGTGTTGTGCTAAGTGTTTATTCTCTCATATTATATCCCCGCATGTAGAAGAAATTTAGTTAGCGGGAGGTAAGTAGGTACATATCATATGAAGGTATTGGTGATATGACAATAGAAACAGAAACTTGTGAGTTACACTTGAAAGATGTATTGTATGTGCCAACATTAAAAACTAATTTCCTCTCAGTCGGCAAAGCAGTCAAAAATAATTATAAAGTGAATTAGTAAACGGTATGCGACAATTACAGATGAATTCGGTAAAGATATTATCCAAGCAGTAAGACTGGGTGATCTTTTTATATACAATACAAAACTAAATTGAATTAGCTTAATAAGTTAAACACAATGACTACGGATAAATTAAATGTTTCTAAGTGGCACATGCGATACGGACATTTAAACGCTAAGAGCCTAAATTTCCTAAACGAACATGATATGGTGCGCGGAATGAATTTTTAATCAGACGGACAAGTGAGTGATTGTACTATGTATACATATGGTATATACGTAAAAGCCAAAATAAGCAGAAAAACCTTTGGATAAAAACCTCGATCAACTAAGTAGGATCACTTGGCGGCGGTGGCTTTGCCAGAATATCTGAATATATAGCTGTAAATATTATGCATCAGTATATTTAAGAAATCGATCGCCCACGGATATTTCAAGAAACTTTACGGCATATGAAATATGGAGGGGTCAAAAGCCAAATGTCGCACAACTTCAAGTATTCGGTAGAAAGTGTTTTACATTAGATAAAAGGCCTAAAGCCTCTAAATTTTCTGCATAAGGGGTCGCATGTTTTATGTTAGGGTACTGAAATCAATCAAAAGCATAAAGACTTCACGATCCAGAAAAAAGAATAATACAATACATACAGCTAGGGATGTTCGGTTTTTGATTCATTCAGAAAAAGAACCTAGTTTTCTTGAGCCAGAGCCGATGTCGAAAAACCACATCAAAACCATCCTTTGGAAGTTAAGACAAATTTTTCGACCAATGAATGTGAAGATGAAGTTATTAATGTAAAGGACGGCCAGGGTCTCGAAGCACTAAGCAGATCTTCAAGTGTAAAGGATCTTAATGACGTTACTAAACAAGGGTGAGCAAGAAAGCCTAGTTGGAAACACCCATACAGACGGATTTGATAGCAAGGAGCCGCAGTTGGAACAATTTGGTTCTCCAATGGAATTGCAACCAAGAAAACCTACGACAAATTATTTTTATTTATTGAAGGAAGATGCTAATTTATGCAGAAATCCGATTTGTGTGGATGCAACTCTTAAAGGGAAGGATGAGAAAAGGTGGAAAGCTGCCATGGTTGAGTTCAACTATTTAATAAAAAAGGAAACTTGGGAGCTGGTAGACTTGCCTCGTAATCGTCGTGCTATCAGTTGTGAGTGAGAGTTTCATATAAACAGGGATAAGGATAAGAATAGAAATATTTCCCGATATAAAGCTCGTTTGGT
Source organism: Brachypalpus laphriformis (assembly GCA_945910035.1). Taxonomy (NCBI): domain Eukaryota; kingdom Metazoa; phylum Arthropoda; class Insecta; order Diptera; family Syrphidae; genus Brachypalpus; species Brachypalpus laphriformis. The sequence goes on along the minus strand of OX246753.1, from coordinate 226,646,337 downwards.
AACGAGAGGTTGCAGCCAGCAACACGGGCTCGATTACAATACTGGTACAGATATGATCGAAAACAACCAAGTCCCGTAAGTAGTTGTGTTAAATAGGAGTTAACTTCTTCATGCCTCTAAAGTCGGAATAGGGTGGTAAGTCCAACGGCCCTTGTAAGAAAAACACCAGCGGTGCTGCCACTCTATCAAACTTCTGCTTCTTACTGTAGTATTCACTTTTTCGTAAGTTAGCCTCCCCTCGTGTCTGCTCTCTAAAAACTTTTTCTGCAGTTCTTCCGCCAGTACAAGTATATCATTGGGGAACATTCCTGCGATAACACAGGCTGCGTGGTCCGAGGTTGTGCGGAGAGCGCTACTCATTCTTAGTGCACATAGTCGATTTACTGTTATTACTTTTTTTTGTATGTCACTTCCATAGCTCCGGCCCAAACTGTTGATCCGTATAGGACTACGGATGTGACTACTTTAGCTAAGAGTAGTCTTCGGCTGTACCTTGGCCCTCCTATATTCGGCATAATCCGCGCAATGGCGGCACCCACCCGAGAGGATTTGTTGTTTACGTACTCCAGATGTTTTTTTGAATGTAAGCATTGAGTCAATCATAACGCCAAGATATTTGATAGCTGGTTTGGATACTATCTCATGCCCAACTACTGTGAGCGTGATGGTTTCCACTTGGTTTCTACTAGTAATAAGTACCGCTTCCGTTTTGTGTTCTACTAGCGTGGGGCCGACTGATGTTAGCCACCGTCGAACAACTGAGATGGTTTCGTTGCCATGGACATCTGGACATCTACGGCTTCCCGTAAGGTGGTTCTTATCGATACCCTCCTTGCCTTGGCAGAGTTGGCATATTACTTACTTTCTTAGAATGTATTATATGCATACGTGTTGTAAATTGTTATGCTAAACGAGATACATATACCTATATGTACATATTCCTTTCACGTCCTCACCAAGTATCACTTGCATTAATCATGTGGGCTAGGACATGCCGTATTACAATTCGACCTTGAGCAGGTGATACAGGTTCGACTCCTCAGAATGAAACTTCATATCATATTTTTTTTTTTTTTTATAATAAATATTTCAATTAATCAATATCAACAAACTAGATGTTTTGGTTAATCAACCAGAGAAGATGTATTTCAGGGTAACTCAGTTGGTCAAACGTTGTTGGCCAAAACAGTTACTATCGCAGATTCGTCTCCTGCTTCTGATTAAATCGTCTTATCCCTTGAGCAATTTTCTTAAAATATTTTACTGTCAAATCAGACCACCATTTTGGGTTTCTTTTCGTCTCTCTCTCTCTCTCTCACCCAAACCATTTTTAAGTCGTTTTCACATTTCCAGGCCAATAAAATGTTAGTATCTGTCTATTCCATGAGTCTGGCCACTGCTTGACTATCCAGTGGTATAAGTATACATACATATGTTTTTCAATCTGTGAAGTGAGCCACCGCATGTAACGCAGCGATCATTTCGGCCAGCTGATGCCTGCTACAGTTCTGCTATTCACCATGAAAATATTTTCCCCTCTTCCTTCTCAGGAGCGATTAATTTAATTTAATTTTATTCATGCAATGGCACATTCATTCCTAATCTCATTCTTAGTAAGACTTAGAATCTTCTTACTCAATTTGCAACAGAAGTGCTATCGAATTCCTAAAATAATGTTGGTGATGTTTTTATTGCATTTGTAATCACTAAAGACCAGTTTCACTCAGAAACATGTTTTTCCGTCAATTTTAATCCTGAGTTAACTCCGAGTTAATCCTGCGTATTTGGTGAGTTAACCCTGCATTAAATGAACAAATGTTTTTGACAGATTTCAGCCCATGCCTTTGCCTTATCCTCAGAATTTGTTCGCCCTGTTCTTTTACATCCTATAATGTTTTTTTCTTTATTAACACAATCTAGTAAAAATTCAATTTCTTTTGAAGAAAAATTGTGTTTTTGTTATAACAGATTTAAAGTGGGAAATAAACGATACAACTGTTGTACCAACGGTTTGACAGCTTTCGTGGGGTATACTCGTATGATAATTGTATCATATATATCCACACAACCGAACGTTGTACCGATATCGTATGGTCGCATGGTCTTGACTGTACAACCGCTGTCACATGCACAGATTGTATGGAAATTATACGGTGTGTATGTGTAAAATGACTGAATAAAATGTCTGTTTGTACTTAAATCGAACGCAGATTGTATAATGTGTGTGCTGCATACAACAGTTCGGCCGATGTCGGTAGAACACAAGCCGGTACGATGGTTGTATCGTGTATTTCCCACTTAACAGTATAGAAATCCAAAGTAGAAATGCGGTGAAGTGGGAGGGTTGTGATCCCTTGTCTTCGGATCATAACCTCGCTGATAAAAGGAGGAAGAAAAAGTATAGAAATCCAAATATTGTATTAATCCAGAGTTAGTTAACTCTGGTTTAACTCAGAGTTAACTCAGCACTGAAAAACTCTGCCTAAGAATATTATTAACTCAACCCTAATCCCGAATGCCCCTCTACGGTCTTCTGTGTCGATTTCTTTCACCATGCTACTGATGAAATATGCGATCAAAAGCTTAGTTACCATTGCGTACATCCAGTACTATGACCTAGTCGAAATTTCAGTCGATTCAATGGGCCAGACTTTATCGCCTTCATTGCTCTTCTCTTCATCGTCTGTTTCATCTAAGTAGTTGTGCAGCTGCCGCTGAAATTCAGAATGTGTATGGTATTTTGTCGGTGTGGCTTCCGCAGGTTCGATTAACATATTGGTACATTGCTGCACCGCATAGCTCGTCATCGATATCGATTGGCTTGCGGAATCAATCGTTTCGCCTTTGGATTGATTGCGCTTCTCTCCCAATCTTCCGTTTCTGCCGTGTCAGTACATTTCTGCCTCAGTTGGAAATCCCCAAAGTAAGGATTTATTTGAACCCTTTATTCCAGTATTCCTGAATTTCAGACTATGAGCCCACAGTCTTCGTCGACACGGTGGCCACCATCTTAACCTAAACATACCTCTCAATACGTTACATAGGAATAACATTGGCAAAAATACACTCCTGTACATACTACTATTCAAACTGACAAATATCGATAAGTCCATGCATGAAACAGATATGCAACATATTAATTGAATTACTCGTATTTCAGCATTATCATCGAGTTCGGTTATCAACAAGTCAGATTTCACTTTGCCGAAATAATTGATTTCTATTCATCTCGAATATTGGTAAACAGATAGGAGTAGTATTTAGACCTGAATATGATATTTTTTATGAATTTTTTTTTTGTCTTATCTTATCAGATTCTACGGCAATTACGAAAACTAATGAATCATTTTGCGTAAAATATATCAGCGATAATTTTAGGAATGATTTGCGCTTCTGTCTCTAAAAGTGTATTTATAACTATATGCAGGTACTATGCCACTTACGTTAAACGTGACTTTCTATTTGCTAGACGATTAACGTTTCCATTTCAACTCGACCACAAGGGTACAAAACTGGGTATTATTTAGTGTGGGTTTTTGTTATCGCATTTTTGCGGTAATTAGGTGCCACTCAATTTATTATTTCACTAGTTGAAGATTATTTTCATCAACTAAAGTATGCGCACATGTACGTACGAGTAATTAGGTATAGTATGAAAATTATTCTTTCAAGTGAAAAATGTTATTCCTTATATAAAGATATGTCTAGGATTTTTGTGGTGCAGACTTAAAGACTGCATTTGGTATATTTTTTAAGGTCTAAAGAAACGTATTATTTTATTTCTTTTATAGAAAAAAAAAGTTGCAAATCCGAAAGCGCTCAGATCATTATACTCCCAGGCAAGAACCTTGCTTTAGTGCAGTAGTTAGTAAAACTTTGATGTTAATCCCTTTCCTTTATACTCGGATAGCTGATGATTGCTGTTCCCCGCAGGGGCTTAAACTTGCACACTTCGATTAACGAGCAAGCACACTACCCACTGAACCTACAAAACAATACCTATACACTCGTATGTAATCATTTTAAAGAAGCATCAGCGACTAATTCGTATTGATTTTATTGACATAAGGGACGAATGCCGGTGAACTATGAACGGGCTGAAAAGTTTAACAATTACCAATTTTTATCCTTACTATTATAAAAAGAAGTTGATATATTTTCCTTTGAGTTCGAGAGACCACGAAAAAGATAAAGAAATAAAAAAACACAAACGACATCAACTTCGGATTCTTTATTTATTTATTTATTGATAGCTTGAACAATATTCTTTACATTTGGGTGTAATCGCACAATTTACACAGAGTTATGATTTTATCTTACTGCTGAATAATGTTATAATATGTAATTCAAAATATATTTTAATGAATATATGTATTGAAAGGAAAACGCTATAAGAAAAAAACCTTTCATCTTAATAAAAAAAAACGACATTTAGTAGTAATAAATGAACAACTAATCTGTCGGATAAGAAAAGGTTACGAATAGTAAAACTTAAATCTATTATCACAGTTGAAAAAAAATAAAAATAAAAATCTATATAAGTAAATAAATATTCAATAATTAGTTTTCAAATAAATATGTAACAAATAAACGATAAATAATAATTAAATAAATAACAAATAATAAATAAATATACAATAAATAGTAATAAATAATAAATAAATATATAAATAATAAATAAATAAATTATGTAATAAATAAATAGCTAAATAAATAAGTACATAAATAAATCAATAATAAATAGATAACTAAATAAATGAATAATGAATATATAAATAATAAACAAATGGGTAACAGGTAGGTAAATATTAAAAAAATAATAACAGAATGTAGTAAATAAATAATAACAGAATGTCGTAAATAAATAATAAACAATATTTAGTTTATGACTAGATTATTAACAAGGATGTTATCAGACATCTCACAACTTATTCTATATTTAACACAAAGCCTTTCTATTCTCGTAGAAACAAAATCGATGTTAGTTAGATCGTGAAGTTCGAGCGTCGAAAAGTACCACGGAAGCTTCAGCATAAGTTTTAATAACTTGTTTTGTTCGAAGTAAATCCTTTTTTAATATGGTATGTTGCGTTATTCTATCTACTTGTTGCACGGTTTCTAGTGACATCTGAAACCAAATTGTTGCAGAGGTAAAATGTTTTTCTCTGCAAGGACTAAATCTATTTTATTCTTTATAATTTTTTTCGTAAATTTTACTTAATGATCTTAGTAAGCTAATAGGTCTGTAACTGTTAGAATTGTTGGCAGGTTTGCCGGGTTTTAGAATGGGTATAATCTTGGCTTTTTTCCAAGCCTTTGGGAAATGTTGCAATTTTATGCATGAGTTGTAAATAAACAATAAGAATTTAATTATATATAATTTATATATAAATTATATTATAATTTATATATACGTTTTGAATATCGTCAATACCTGAAGACTTACGAACCTTAAGCTTGAGTATTATATGCTTTGTTCTTCAAAGGTTACATATAGACTTTCTTGCACAAATTCTGGTGTTGATCTTAAACTTGATATTGCATTATCGACTAATGCTTCCTTCATTCTATTTCCCATTCCACTAGAAATTGCATGATTTCTAAGAAAAGATGATGCAAGAATTTCGGCCTGTGATGGAGGAGGTCTGAACATCAGAAAAGGAAGGAATAACATTAAATTTATTTTTCATTACTTTAGAAATATTCCAAAAGTTTATTATTCCACGTTTTATTGCGGAACTTTTGAATTTCCTCCTTGATAATATTATTGAGAATTTTTACGTTTTCAAAGAACTCATAAATCTTAAATCTCTGCCAACATCTTCTGTATGAATTCATTAGTTTAATCAATTTCAAAATATTGTTTGGAAGGATTATACAATTTTGGAAGATTTTATTTCTTTTTGCTACTGAAACATTTATTGTATTCCGAACAGCAAAGGTATTCAGACATTCATCCACATGAGTAGCAGCTGTGACGCTGTCGAGATTGATTTCGTGGCTTTCCAAATAATTGCTGACTTCCCGTTTGTATCTCCCACAGTTTACGTTTTTGAGATCAAGGTAATAGTCATTGGCGTTGCATTCAGGCCTTTGAGGTATAGTACTGTAACGAAGTGACATAATCCACCACCCCAGACGCGATCATCCACACTCCATGCACACCTCACTAACCACCTAATGCGGAGGCCGCCATCTGTTGGCAGGTAGCGAAACAGCGAGTATTCTCCAAATCTTCTGTCAAACAAGAGGAAACGGAGGAAACGGAGAATATTCTCCGAATCTCCTGTCAAACAAGAGGAGAAAATGTAAATACAAAGGTCGCAGACGAGAATGTGGAGGAAATTTTGCATTGGCTCAAAATTCACATTCTCGTCTTGCAGGACTTTTCCATAAAGGAGTGTGGATGAGAGTCAGTCGGCAGAGTCTGCTCAAGTGGTGAAAGTACCAATCTCGTGTACTCTTGACAGCCTCTCGGAATTGGTCTTACGACTTTCCACAATTTTCTGCCTTCACCTCGGTGATAGGGCAATAATCCCCGGGTCTGCTACTAGCGATAGCCGGCCCGTCCGATAGGTTTCTCCCCTTCTGAGGGAAACAAATTAAGTAAATTACAGCGGATTTGCCGCCCTTTGTCGAGCTACAGCACGCCTGCCCTAAGTGCGGACGGCTACATTCCAAGCCTGCCCTAAGTGCGGACTGGATCCTTCCCAAGCCTGCCCTAAGTGCGGACTGGGTCACAGCACGCCTGCCCTAAGTGCGGACGGCTACATTCCAAGCCTGCCCTAAGTGCGGACTGGATCCCTCCCAAGCCTGCCCTAAGTGCGGACTGGGTCACAGCACGCCTGCCCTAAGTGCGGACTGTGTCACAGCACGCCTGCCCTAAGTGCGGACGGCTACACACCAAGCCTGCCCTAAGTGCGGACTGGATCCTTCCCAAGCCTGCCCTAAGTGCGGACTGGGTCACAGCACGCCTGCCCTAAGTGCGGACGGCTACATTCCAAGCCTGCCCTAAGTGCGGACTGGGTCATCGCAAGCCTGCCCTAAGTGCGGACTGCGACCTTCGAAGCCTGCCCGAAGTGCAGACTGAAACTCCTGCCCGCCGACGTACCGAACCGAGCCAGACAACCGGACGCATAACCCCGTCCCGTACCAGCACCAGCCGCAGGACGACCAACATTAGCTTAAGTTATTCATATATTGTTAGGTATAAATATTGTTAGCTAAGAAACCCTTTTCATTGTTAACGAAACAATATTGTATCGAACCATTCTAATTATAAATAAAGTACCTCTTTCCCAAAGTCTAGGGTGTTCCTTTGGGTTAACCCTGGGACCGGCGAGCCCACCTCAGCCTTTAAAGAAAGATACCCTCACAATTGGCGCCCGAGCAGGGACCTCTACAAGAGGTACCACCGTAAAACCCGACCGAGACCAATTCCGAAGAGGAGCCAACCATGTCCGACCAAGAGGACACCCCGATACCCCACAAGGCAGCAGAGGATGACCAGCTAGTCCAGATGAACCAGACGACCCAGCAAGCCAGCACCGTGACACCGAATCCCCCACAAGCCGCATCGCACCATAAGTGGGTCATAAGCTATAAAGTTGAAGTTATGGACACCGTTCGGAAATAGGGCCTGCGATTCGATGGGGCAGGAAGCGCACCCGAATTCATCGAGCGGCTCGAAGAGCTAACGCAGTGTTACGACATTCCACTGGAATACATACCGCGTACCCTGCCGGAGATCTTCCGAGGAGCTGCGCTCGAGTGGCTTCGAATCAACCGGGAAAATTGGAAGACTTGGGAAGATTTCCGCCAGGCCTTCCACCGATATTACCGCCCGGCCCGATTCATCCACAAGTCGGAGGATGAAATTATGCGGAGACGGCAAGGACCACGGGAGAAGGCCAAGGAGTACATCCGGGTGTATCAGTACCTGATCCGGCAACATCCCCAAATGGATTGCACTAAAAGCGTGGACCGCATCTACGACAGCCTACGGCTCGAGTACCGGTTGTACATCAAGCGCCGAGATTTTGAGACGCTGCAAGAGCTGATGGATCTCGCGGAGAAATATGAGTTCGTAAGGAGTGAAGAAAAAGCCAGTGGACCGCCGGCCGTTCCAAACCGTCCCCCGAGACTCCAAGCCGTCAAGACTCTACCCACCCAGATCATCTACGATCGCAACACGCACTGTTGGAAGTGCAAGCAGCATGGGCACCGCCAGCAAGAATGTCGTCAACCGTTCCGTCTCTTCTGTTCCCATTGTGGAGAGGACGGAAGAATGACGAGGGACTGTCCGTGCCACAATACACCGAGTGCACCAACGTCAACAACACTGTTCTGCGCAGTAGAAAGCCGGCAGACATATCCGAGGACGCCTCCGAAACAGCAGCCTAAAGCTGTCAACAGGATGAACCTTTCTTCACCACCGTCGATACCGCTGCTAGAGTGCGACCTATCAACGCGACCAATGAAGCCACCGCACCGGATCCCGCCCGTAGTGAGATCGTCACTGTCGTCAACGCCGCAGTCATTACAAGAGCCTCCATTACCGATGACATCAGTGCCGCCAGAGTTGCGAAACTCGAATTGGCTGCACCCACCTGATGTCAAAACACCACCGTCATCGTCGCTACCGCCGTCACTGTCATCACCGTTACCAGAACTATCAGCACCGATACCAGAACCCTCATTACCGTCGACATCAGTGCCGCCAGAGTTGAGAGATGCCAACTTGTCGCCACCGTCAGATGTCATACCGCCGTCGTCATTGCGAAAGGTTACATCAACACACCCAGACGAGGAAACAATGCATTTGCCACTTCCACCAGCAAGACTACCGTTACCCTTTACGCCGATTACTAGACTGGAATCATTGAGACCATTGCCAACGCAAGAGAACGAGCCCTCACCATCAATAGGCTCAACTTTAACCAGGGCCAAACCGGCACTGTCAAAACCTTCGCCATGGTCTAACCTCGAAGTATTCCTCTCACCGACGCCACCACTGACACCGCCGCCACGTACGGACCACAGATCGCGATGGTCGCAGCCCCGACCGCCTGAATTTCTGCAGTAACCGTCATCAGTAGTGCTAGGATTAGTTTTTTTTATTCATTATTTTAGCGTTAATATTTTTAGTGATTTATTGTTTTTTTTTGCTTGAAGTAGATGTAAGATCTTTTCCTGACTGAAATAAAAATATTTTAGATTCCGTTCGTAGATTCCCCTCTACAGGCCAGTGACAGTTTACGACGAGAAGGTTCTCGTCTGCCGAAGAAGGAGGGGAATGTAACGAAGTGACATAATCCACCACCCCAGACGCGATCATCCACACTCCACGCACACCTCACTAACCACCTAATGCGGAGGTCGCCATCTGTTGGCAGGTAGCGAAACAGCGAGTATTCTCCAAATCTTCTGTCAAACAAGAGGAAACGGAGGAAACGGAGAATATTCTCCGAATCTCCTGTCAAACAAGAGGAGAAAATGTAAATACAAAGGTCGCAGACGAGAATGTGGAGGAAATTTTGCATTGGCTCAAAATTCACATTCTCGTCTTGCAGGACTTTTCCATAAAAGAGTGTGGATGAGAGTCAGTCGGCAGAGTCCGCTCAAGTGGTGAAAGTACCAATCTCGTGTACTCTTGACAGCCTCTCGGAATTGGTCTTACGACTTTCCACAATTTTCTGCCTTCACCTCGGTGATAGGGTAATAATCCACGGGTCTGCTACTAGCGATAGCCGGCCCGTCCGATAGGTTTCTCCCCTTCTGAGGGAAACAAATTAAGTAAATTACAGCGGATTTGCCGCCCTTTGTCGAGCTACAGCACGCCTGCCCTAAGTGCGGACGGCTACATTCCAAGCCTGCCCTAAGTGCGGACTGGAACCTGCTCAAGCCTGCCCTAAGTGCGGACTGGGTCACAGCACGCCTGCCCTAAGTGCGGACGCCTACATTCCAAGCCTGCCCTAAGTGCGGACTGGATCCTTCCCAAGCCTGCCCTAAGTGCGGACTGGGTCACAGCACGCCTGCCCTTAGTGCGGACGGCTACATTCCAAGCCTGCGCTAAGTGCGGACTGGATCCTTCCCAAGCCTGCCCTAAGTGCGGACTGTGTCACAGCACGCCTGCCCTAAGTGCGGACATCTACATTCCAAGCCTGCCCTAAGTGCGGACTGGATCCTTCCCAAGCCTGCCCTAAGTGCGGACTGGGTCACAGCACGCCTGCCCTAAGTGCAGACGGCTGCATTTCAAGCCTGCCCTAAGTGCGGACTGGATCCTTCCCAAGCCTGCCCTAAGTGCGGACTGGGTCATCGCAAGCCTGCCCTAAGTGCGGACTGCGACCTTCGAAGCCTGCCCGAAGTGCAGACTGAAACTCCTGCCCGCCGACGTACCGAACCGAGCCAGACAACCGGACGCATAACCCCGTCCCGTACCAGCACCAACCGCAGGACGACCAACATTAGCTTAAGTTATTCATATATTGTTAGGTATAAATATTGTTAGCTAAGAAACCCTTTTCGTTGTTAACGAAACAATATGTATGTATCGAACCATTCTAATTATAAATAAAGTACCTCTTTCCCAAAGTCTAGGGTGTTCCTTTGGGTTAACCCTGGGGCCGGCGAGCCCACCTCAGCCTTTGAAGAAGATACCCTCACAGTACAAAGTACTAGAAGGTGATCCGAACATAGATGGTTTAGCACTATTGGATAATTAAATGAGTGTGGAATGTTAGATAGAAATAGACCTAGGGTAGACGGGTTGCTTCTACTGTTATATGCGATATATGGTAAGTTGGTATATTGGGATACATTATTTGAAATTGGTGACTCGAGTTAAGATCATGTAGGATGTTTCCCCAAGAATTGGCCATAAGGCAACCCAAACTTCTATGGCGACAGTTAAGGTCGCCACCTATTAGGTAAGGATTGGGAATGTTAATAAGCTTAGTTAAGTCATTTTTCAGCCAGTATTTGTTATTTTGCGAGTTCGGAGCACCCGGAAAGTATACACAGAAAAAATTGATAGTTTTCTTCCATTTGTAAAGAAAAGTTCGATACCTATAGCATTTGCAAATTTATTTAACCTAACACCAAATTAGTTTAACCCAAACACAAATATATTTAGCCCTTAAGCAATTAATTTTAACCTCTTAGCAAATATGTTTAACTTTTTAGCAAATAGGTTTAACCTTTTACCAAATATGTTTAATTAAAGTGTTCAGTGGAACATGAACTTAACGAGCGATGTAGTTCCATCAATCACTCTGTTTTTTCATGCAAAAGCGCAGTTGAAACCATGGGAACTCATTTATGCCGCTTTGATGCCCTGGAATATGAACTATCAACAATAAAAGCACAAGTCGTTGAAAATGACAACACTCAACTAAAACTTCAAATAGATGCACTAGCTCGGAAAAATATTGCGGGAGATCTAGTTCTTCATGGTATTCCTTATGCATCGGACGAAAATCTCCGGAAATTTTTTCAAAACTCTGCACAACCCTAAATCTATCTACTGTAAAGCCAAATTATATCCTTCGCACAACACCGGTGAAGAGTTCTTCTAGTGGAGGAGCAATTATTGTCAAACTTGCGCATGCGCAGATCAAAACAAATATTTTGAGAAGAATGAAGGAGTACTATAAGCAAAACAAAAAATCAGTTGCTCTCCGTGATCTTGGGTTTGACAGTAATAGGTTTGTGCGAGTGTATGAAAGCCTCACTAAGAATGATCATACACTCTTTCGGAGAGCAAATGAACTTCGGAAAAACAATTGCTTACACTCTGTTTTTACGAGGAGCGGAAGGGTGTTCGTCAAAAAGTCACCGGAGGAGAAGCCGATTTGTATATTAAACATGGTTTCTCTCGAATCGCTGCATACTGGAGGAATGAATCTAGCTGCTGCTACTGATACTTCTGTTGCTGATGCTGCTCTTGTTGGGGAAGATGCTGTTAATTAACAATTGTTATGTTTCTCTTGTTTCTTTTGTTCATTCTGTTTTGTTTTTTTGTTGTTGCAAAATTTTCTGCAGTTTGTTAAAGCTTTTCTTGGCTACTGCTGCCACTTTTTTTATTTTTTTATTTTTATTTTTATTTGAATATGGCTTTATTTAGTACGAAACTGTAATAGAATAACTTTTGCGCAGTCTTCTTGCAAATGAACTTAAGAATGTCTAAGTATATAATAATAATTGAACAAGTTTTCAGATGTTGCTCAAACTTTAAAATTTTAAAAAATTTGCTTTTTTCGACGTCAGAGAAAATAATGTCTTCCGAATGCACGATAGTTTTTAAAGTAGTACTTGATGGTTTTTGGCCTAAATCCTGATATAGTAAGATGCGTTCTTAATGTGTTGTGTGGTGCAAACAATGGTTTTAATATTTGTCATCTAAATGCAGGTAGTATTCGTTCTAAGTATACAGTTCTTTACCAGATGCTTAGTACTTCAAAGTTGGATGTTGTCATGGTCACTGAAACATGGTTAAATTGCAATATAATGTCAAATCTTGTACACTTACACTTACCAGGATTCAGGTTATTTAGAAATTATCGTGATGGCAGAATTGGAGGAGGTGTGTGTATGTATGTCAGAGAGCATATTGCCGCAAAGTGTATATATACTTCTACTAGATTTATCATTCAGTTTATTTGTGTTGAGATCCATAATGGTGTTGAAAAGTGTCTTCTAATCGTCGTTTATTCACCCCCTTATAAATTTAAGGAGGACAATTTGGGAGAGCTAGAAGAAACTCTGATGAGGCTTAATCCAAGATATGACAAGATTCTAGTCGGTGGTGATTTGAATGTGAATTATTTGAAGAATAATAGCGTGAATAGGCTTTTTCATTACTTTTGCGATAAAACTAATTAGTCAGTTATAAATACACGTTGGCCTACTTGTTTTCAATCTGCTAGTAATCCGTCACTCATAGATGTATTTTTGAGAAGTTCAGGGCTTGATTTGCTTGGATATGATCAAATCAGGCCTACTTCTGAGTTTATTCACGACTTTATTTTTTGTTCATTTCGTTTCAATAGTAATGTGTCGAATAATGAGAAAATAATAAGATATAGATCATTTCGTAACATTGATCTGACAGATCTTGAACTGATTGGCGGTGACTCTAATTGGAATCAAATATATTTTACCCCAGATGTTAATACTAAGGTCTTAATATTTAATAACTTGATCAATGAATTATATGATCGTTATGTACCACTAGTTTCAAAACCATTAAAACCGAGATGCTGTCCTTGGTACAACAATGGATTAAAGTTGCAAATACTTGAGAGAGAAAGATTCTATAGAAGATATAAAAGAAATCCAACGGAGTATAACAGAAGGCAATATACTTTCGCTCGAAATAAGGTTACTCTGCTAATACGGTTTTCTAAGAGGTCGTATTTACTTAAAAAACTTGATCTTAGGCTTAGTTCTAAGGAGTTGTGGAAGAATTTAAAAGAAGTAGGTGTGGCTGGTGACAAAAATGTGTCCAAATGCTCCTTTAGTCCTGAGGAAATGACTTCAATTTTAGCTCCACCTTTGTCAAGTCCAACCACTTTCCAAACTTCTTCAGCTGATGCTTATGCTCACGAAAGCTTTTTCTTCGATTGTATTGGTGCGGTTGAAGTTCAAAATGCAGTTTGGTCTATTAAATCAAATGCAATTGGTCTTGACGGCATTTCACCGAAGTTTGTTAAATTGATTTTGCCCATATTCCTTCCATATATAACACACATAGTAAATACATGTATCCTCAGTAGTCAGTTCCCTGAGTGTTGGAAAGCTGCGAAAATTATTCCGATCCCGAAGAAATCCAATCCCTCAAGCCCGTCGGAGTTTAGACCAATTAGTTTATTGCCTTTCCTAGCTAAAATTTTTGAAAAAATAGTCTGCAATCAAATTCTTAATTATTTAGAGGCAGGGAAAATGTTTTCTAAATGGCAGTCGGGGTTTCGCCACAAACATAGCTGTGAATCTGCAGTTATTAAAGTAACTTCAGATATGCGCACGGCTTTGGATTGTGATAAAATTTGTATTATGGTAATATTAGATTTCTCTAAAGCTTTCGATTCCATAGACCACACAATCTTCCTCGAAAAACTTCGTCACAATTTTTATTTTTCAAATATAGCGCTAAAACTTATTTTAAATTATTTGAAAAGCCGCGTACAGATTGTAGAAACAGAGCAAGGAAACTCGAATCCACTCATTGTCAATTCCGGTGTACCTCAGGGATCTGTCCTAGGGCCAATTCTGTTTTCCTTATTTATCAATGATCTACCTGCAAAAGTTCTCAATAGCCAAACGCATATGTACGCGGATGATGTTTTAATTTATCTTTCTCGTCCAATCGGCTTGATGGAAGATTGTGTAGCCAGATTAAACGAAGATCTATTAAATATACATCAATGGTCCAACTCAAATAAACTGAAACTTAATCCTCGAAAATCTGTTGCAATAATATGCTCCAGAAGTGAAGTTTCACCGCATGATTACCCGCCACTTGTTATAAATGGTGATATTATTCCTTACGTTGAAAAAGTGAAGTATCTAGGTTATACCATTAGCAGTTCCTTAAAGTGTTGCGATGCTGTCTCTGATACTATAAGGAAAATATATTCGGGTTTGCGTAGTTTGAGGTCTTCATCACATTTGCTTCTACCTACTATGAAGAGTCACTTAGTTAAAAGTTTGATTTTACCATATTTTACGTTCAATTGTTTAGTCTATCCTTGCTTGGATTATGAGTGTACCCGTAGAATAAATGTTGCTTTCAACGACTGCATACGATTTATACACAATATTCCGCGTCATCATAGTGTCTCTCATCTTAAAGCATCCCTTTTCGGAATGGATTTGAATCTTTACTACGACTTTAGAAATATTCTGAAACTCCATAGCATAATCCACAACAAATGTCCTGAATACTTAAATGAACAGCTTCAGTTTGCCCAGTCCCCAAGAGGTTTAAAACTAATTGTACCGCGCTTTTCGCACACTATTGCGGAACGATCTTACTTTGTAAATGCAATTCGCTTGTGGAACGGTCTTCCATACGAATTGCAAAGAATAAGCTCATCAGCTGTATTTCGGAGGAAATTATTTTCACTTATGTCGAATCAAAATCAAAATTGAATTTCACGGAATTAAAAACATTGTTTTCTTTTTTTGAAATTTTTGAAAACTTTATCAGTATTTTAAATTTACATAATTGCATTCATACAAAATTTTTACTTATCTTCTTTTCTTGCTTCTTTTTAACATAATAATAAATTTATCCATTTACACAAATTTTATTGTTAACACCGTAATTTTAAGTTGAATTTAGATACTTAATTAAAAGATAAAAATCTTGTAGTATCATGTAAATCTACTCTCATAGAAATAAAATGAAATGAAATGAAATGAAATGAAATATATTCAAACCAATAATATAATTGTATAAAAACTTAGAAGCCTTCTAAAACAAAATTAATATTTAAAAAAAATATTTAGTGCATTCGCTGCCTTTGGAATAAATAGAACTATATCCATTACATAATTAGCGCAATCGGTTTGTGTAATTTGTTTCAAACAATCTACAATAACTGCAACCAAGTTATGGTCCCTGCTGACGTTTGGTAAAACTTGATGTGCGTGTGTCTTCATTTTAGAAAAATATTTTTCAATGGGGCTTAACATGTGAGAGTAAGGAGGCAAAAATCCGAACTTCTTGTGTCTTATAGATTCTAGCG
The DNA here is from genome assembly GCA_945910035.1 of Brachypalpus laphriformis. Classification (NCBI taxonomy): domain Eukaryota; kingdom Metazoa; phylum Arthropoda; class Insecta; order Diptera; family Syrphidae; genus Brachypalpus; species Brachypalpus laphriformis. The sequence continues at coordinate 226,630,588 of OX246753.1, read as the reverse complement.
TTATGCTTAATTAAAAAGCCATCATTAAGGGGTGTACTTTCCGATTTTCTTTAACTTCATGGAGAAATAAACAAAACTTGTTAGAGTTGCAAGTGGAGTTTGTCAAAATCTTATAATGCATTATTCCTTGGTTACTAATTACTGCAATTAGAGTAACGTTAAAAAAGATAACAAATTTGCAGATGCGTTGAAATAAATTTGTGTTTAGGTTAAAATGATTTGCTTTTCGTTTAAAAATATTTGTTCTTTGGTTAAACATATTTGCTAAAAGGTTAAACTTATTTGCTAAAAGGTTAAACATATTTGCTTTTGGGTTAAAGTTAACTGCTAAAGGGCTAAATATATTTGTGTTTGGGTTAAACTTATTTGCTGTTAGGTTAAATAAATTTGCAAATGCTATATATTTTCAATCAGTTTAGTTTTTAAGTTGGATAATAAAGAATGCTTCAATGTTTTCTTTATTACTATTGCAACACCCCCTCCTCTTCATTCTGTTCTTTCGGAACGATAACATATTGTAATATTCTTGCTGGGGTTCGTTTAAATAAAACCGTCTTTTGTGTATTTGAATTGTTTATTTATTATCAAATACCAACTTTACTTTAACACAATAGTCAATCACTTTATTCTTTATTTATTTCAAAATAAACGGTCGCTACAGATTTATTTTCACAATGCTTGCTTTCACCACGGGTCGAATATCTCTTGTAATCGCTGTATTCACTTATAAACAACTGTGTCGACGTTGGTTGTGGTATGGGTATTTATAGGAAATTGCAAGGGGTTCTAGAACATGCTAGATGTTTCTCCGGGTGAATTGAGGATCATGGAATATTGGGATATTGTGTGGAACAATTGTGGAACGTAAGCACACCAGGTTGGAACGTAAGCACATCAGGTTGGAATATTTACTACTAGTAGGCAATAGATGTCGCTGCACAGGTTGGGATACAGTGTTTTAGTTTTTGGTACACAAACCATCCTGTAGTCATCCTGTGCTACACTGCCCCCCTCTTAAACTTGTTCGTCCCGAACAAGATCATCTGGATTACTGCCATGGTAACGATGAAGACGATCCAGGTGGACAATTTTCATCTTGCCTCTTACTCCACGCTGGATCCGGAAGACGACGTCATTGATGTGTGTGGCCACTTTATAAGGGCCCTCCCAGTCTTGCTGCAGCTTGGGTGACCTCCCCTTTTGCCGGTGTGGGTTGTACAGCCATACTAGGTCTCCCTCGTGGAAGCTGGACGTTGTTGCCTTTATGTCGTACCTGGTTTTCATGCGGTCACTCGCTATTCTTATCCTCGTCCTGGTCCTCTGGTGTATGTCTCGGATCCTTTCCCTGAGGTCTGCCACGTAGTCCTCTTCACTCTTGGGCTCATCGTTAGGGTATCCAAACTTCATCTCACAAGATAGCCGAACTGCTCGACCAAACAAGACTTCGGATGGAGTATGTCCAGTAGTACTGTGCACTGCATTTCGGTAGGCCATCAAGAAGAGAGGAATTTGTCGATCCCAATCGCGCTGGTGGTCTTCTACGACCTTGGAGAGATGTTCGTTTAAGGTTCTGTTGAAGCGCTCTACCATCCCGTCGGATTGTGGATGAAGCGGGGTCGTCCTCGTCTTTTTGATTCCTAGTTGTTGACATACTTCTTGGAATATCTTCGATTCAAAGTTTCGTCCCTGGTCAGAATGCAGTTCCATGGGCACGCCGAATCTGCTCACCCAGTTGTTGACGATCTGTTCCACGATGGTCTTCGCTTCCTGGTTAGGGATGGCGAACGCTTCCGGCCATTTGCTGAAGTAGTCCATGACAACTAGGATGTAACGGTTGCCATTGTCGGTTTCTGGAAATGGACCAGCGATGTCAGCGGCAATCCATTCAAAGGGTGCGCCCACGTTGTACTGGTGCATCTTGCCTCGCGTTTTCCTTCTGGGTCCCTTGCTGGCGGCACACACGACGCATTTTCGGCACCAACTCTCTACATCTTCCCTTGCGCAAAGCCAATAGAAACGTTCTCGCACCTACTCCAGCGTCTTGTTTGCACCCAAATGACCTCCGGATGCTCCATCATGCATCTCCCGTAGCACCTCGTGTACTTTTGATCGCGGCAAGACAAGCTGCATTATGAAATCTTTCCCGTCTGGCCTTTCCCATTTCCTTTTCAGTACACCATCTTGCACATGAAGGGAGTCCCACTGAGCCCAGTATGCCTTGAGAGTGGGGCTCCTGTCCGAGATATCCTGTCCATTTGGCTTCTCCATAAACTCCTTCCACGCTAATATCGGCTCGATGTCTGGGTCTTCTTTTTGAGCGTTGCGGATTTCCTCTGCACTCCAGCCGGCGATAGGCTCAGCTCTTACCCTTTGGATGGAAAGAGGGTTCTTCTCTTCCTGTCGCACACAATGCTTGCAGTCGATCTCGCATGGTTGCCGGGATAAGGCATCTGCATTTTTGGTTTGGGGAACCTGGATGGTGGTATTGGGGGCGTCGACTCCGACATCCGACTTCCGCCCCGCGAAACTGGTTCTTGAGCGGTCTCCCCACTCCTGGTTTCGGGAAGCCTGACCAACAGGATGGATGTTATACCTGTTGGATGGTATTTCATTACGTCGCCAATTACCATAGTGTGGATAGTTTCCGTGGCTGGGTAGAATTCTACATTGCCGTTGTAGGTGCCCTCTTTTGTTGCAGTTCCAGCAACGAATTTGTCCTCGGCGAGCGCTGTTTCGGACTTCGACGTCCATCCTCTGGTAAGAGCATTCTACGGCGGCTACTTCCCTTACACGGTGGATTCCCTGACACGCCTGGTCTGCCGCCTCCATCATCAGAGCAAACGCCAAAGCTTCGGCTAGCGTTTTCTTCCCAGCCATTCTTACTGCCATTTGTAGTTTAGTATCAGCTATGGCATGGGTAAACGCTTCGGTTGCCATCTCGTTAATGATCTCCTCCCCGGCGTTTGGATAGGACAAATGTGCCAGTCGCTCGATATCCGCTTGCAGTTGCTGAAGAGTTTCTCCTCTCACCTGAACTCTTCTGCGCAACTGGACCCTATATACTTGCTGCATATGGTCGTCCCCAAATCGCATCTCGATGGCTTTTACCAGACTATCATAGTTGCGTTGCTTATCGTCGGGAATAGTTTGCAGAAGCTCTGCAGCTGATCCTCTTAGCGCAAGTGTGAGGGCAATGGACTTATCTTCGTCGTCCCAGTTGTTCGATATTGCCGCAGCTTCGAACTGCCTCTTATATATCGGCCATGATGTCTGTCCATCGAAGACGGGAGACTGCATTTCTTTCCTTCCCGGGCAGTCGCTTGAAGACTCCCGAACTTTCTGTTTCTTCACGTATTCGAGTTCCTTTGCCAAATTCTCGAATCTTCCTTCAACAGTCTCGATTTCTGTTTGAACGTTCTCGAATTTTGTTTTAACATTCTCGAGTCGTCCTTCAACGGCTGTTTCAAATGTCTCTATTTTGGCTTCTACATTTTGAATCTTCTCGTCAATTGTCCCAAATCTTGTTTCCAAACTTTTATTTTGTTCATCGAATTTGCCTTCGAGAACGCTCCTTTGATCAAATAGCTGTTGCTCTAGAGAGTTCTTTTGCTCATCGAACTTGGCGTCTAGAGAATTCTTTTGTTCAGTCAAGGAATTTTCTAGCTTCTCGAATTTTTCGGAAAGTAATTTCATTAGAGTCGACATGTCACTCGTCGTACTTACGTGTTCTTCTTCGACGTCAAACAAAGCTGTTTCAGGATCTGCACCCTCATCCGTCATTATTTTCCGCAGCTTAATAATCAATTCTCTTTTTGTACCAGTCGTAGGTTGCTCCCGCTGGCTCAGTACTTCCTTTAGTTGCGGCAATGACAAATCTTCCAGCAATTTCCGAACCATTTCTTTTTTTTCCACTTACACAATAAGCAATACACAAAATTTGTTTTATTCCACTTTTCTGACACCAATGTAATATTCTTGCTGGGGTTCGTTTAAATAAAACCGTCTTTTGTGTATTTTAATTGTTTATTTATTATCAAATACCAACTTTACTTTAACACAATAGTCAATCACTTTATTCTTTATTTATTTCAAAATAAACGGTCGCTACAGATTTATTTTCACAATGCTTGCTTTCACCACCGGTCGAATATCTCTTGTAATCGCTGTATTCACTTATAAACAACTGTGTCGACGTTGGTTGTGGTATGGGTATTTATAGGAAATTGCAAGGGGTTCTAGAACATGCTAGATGTTTCTCCGGGTGAATTGAGGATCATGGAATATTGGGATATTGTGTGGAACAATTGTGGAACGTAAGCACACCAGGTTGGAACGTAAGCACATCAGGTTGGAATATTAACTACTAGTAGGCAATAGATGTCGTTGCACAGTTTGGGATACAGTGTTTTAGTTTTTGGTACACAAACCATCCCATAGTCATCCTGTGCTACAATATATACAGACTATTAGAAAAACACACATCAACTTCGGCTTTGTCGATTTTAATAATATTAATCTTGGCGTTTAGAGCTTTTAAAGATGCAGGCCCAAAATGATGTTTCCACGTATTCTAGAAGCTGAACAATATCAAAATTATCTTTTGTTAAATTCAGAATGTAATTAATTATATTCATGATCATGATCTTCCTCCGTGCAGTGACAGGTTAAAAACATCACTGCAGCGCCCGCCACCAAATAGCGCTTGTCGTAAAAGTCGACTGAGGGGACACATCAGATCTAGGCAATTTAACACCCAAGTGAGCCCAGCGACACATACACTACCTTAAAAACTCTCCCACAAGTGTGCATGCTTGCATAGTGGGCGCCGTGGCGTAAGTGGTTAGTCTGACAAACATTCGAGAGTATTGTTGTCACGAAAAAGCTTCTCAAATCGCCGTTCGGATTCGGCATTAAACTGTAGGTCCCTTCCATTCGTGTAAAAAATATAACGCACACAACATGATTGGTTGCGAGAATCTAGGCCCTGGCACTTTAAAGAGCTGTTGCGCCAAATATTTGTATTTGTAAGTGTGCATGCGAGTTCATGGGTTGACACAACTGGAGATCACCGGTGTCATAGAAGAAAGATCAAACAAACAATAATAAAACAGGAGCATGCACGCGTCAAACAACAAACACCATCGCAATATGGTAATATTGCAAAACTGTATCATTATGGTAATACTTGCTAAAAGAAAAGACACTATCCCGCCAGGCACTACCACTGTTGCGCATGGTACTGATCCTGGACCGAGCAGAAATGTTCGCGTCAGATCTATACAGACTGCGGGGGCTAGCAAAAAGCAATGAAAGAGTTTGGGAGATGATGAATAGAAGGCGGGTAGAAATCCTGTGTGTCCAAGAGACGAAATGGCAAAACACCGGAAATCGGGCGTGTTTCTTGGGTATTAGGACAAAAGACTGCAAGATGTTCTACGAGTATTACGGAACGGAAAAGGCTTGCAGCAGAGCTACTTGGTAACGTCTTAAGCATTTCGAAGTCCAGCGAACGTTTGATGTCCCTTAAACTAGTAATACAAGGAGAGGTGTGGCATATTGTCAGTGCATATGCTCCCTCAAATTGGGTGCAATCAGAGAGATAAAGATGCATTTTGGCTAGATTTTCACAATCTCCTTAAGAACATCCCAAAGGAAGAGTTTCTGTTTGTTGGAGGAGATTTTAATGGACATGTCGGAAAGTCAAACGAAGACTATAAGGACTGCCATGGAAGACTGGGATACGGCACCAGGAACCTTCCTGGTGAAGACATCCTAAGCATGTGCAAACGACACGGTCTTATCGTGTTAAATACCATGTTCATCAAACAACGCCGACACCTGATCACTTACACCAGTGGTAGAGATGAAACCCAGATTGACTACCATTTGGTAGCCAGTTTCGTGAAGCCTCGGGTAAAAGATCGCAAAGTGATCCTGCGAGAGGCAATCGCTCAGCAACAGCGTCTCCTGCTAAAATACATTTTTTTTTATGAAGATACCAAAGAAAAGCAAACAAACAAGGGTCGCTTGGAAAATCAAGTGGTACAATTTGCACAAAGAAAAAGTCGAGGCTTTTGTTTTCGTGATGAAAAATTACCTCTCTCACACCAACAAAGGAGCTGAGGATGAAGAGTGCACACCACAAAATATGTGGGATTCCCTACAGCGAACTTACTTAAAGAAGGCCAAATCACTTCTAGGGGCTTCAAAAGACCACCACCAACACGAAAAAGAAACATAGTGGTGGAGTGATGAGACTAAGGAAGTGATAAATGAGAAGAAGGAGGGCTTGTATCGGGAGCTGGAGAAAATATCTTCCCCGGTTGCTGATGCAAACTTGTTTGTCTGTGCAGGATGACGATGGAGAACGCTCGCTGCTCCATCAAGGTCGGTAATGACCTCACCGAGACCTTTGATGTCAAAAAAGATTTGTTTTAGAAAAGGTGACGCGCTGTCATATTGACAAGCCAACACCGGAGGCACAATCTATCACAAGTCTGTACAACTGATTGCATATACCGACGATATAGACATTATTGGAAGAATTCAGCGGGCTGTCATCGGTGCGTTTGCAAGCATTGAGACGGAAGCGGCCAAAATAAGTTTAGCGATAAACGAGGGCAAAACCATGTATATATATGCGGTGCCGTGAACTAAGGCTATATAAACTAACGCCATAATGGCGTTAATTCACTTTCAAATTCGAATTAACGCCATAATCCACTTATGCCTTTAATTCACTTTCAAATGAGAACCAAAGCCATCACTTAATGTGAACTAACGGCATATGGTGTTAATTCACATTCAAATATGAATTAATGCCATAAAATGTTTTTGAGCTCTGAAGCACAGCCAGTGCAATGCAACAGTTTTGATAAAACTTTATCAGTTCAATGTCACACTACGATCGGCTCACGTTTAGTCCACAATGGACTTTTGACCCACCTGTGCCAACAGTCCACAACATTTAGGGCCATAGTACCACAATCTTAAAGAAGAAGTAGGCCATAAGTTCAAAACTATTCTTATGACTTATATGGCGTAGGGACATAAGCCCCAAATTTTTCTTTTGGGACTTATGTCCTACCCCATCGAGACATGGAGTCCAACATTTTTTTGGCGAAAATAGGACATAAGTCCCAAATTTTCGGGGAGTTAATTCAAAAAACTCTGGATTTCCATTAGGCGTCGTATTTTAATGAATCTAATATGAGCGCAGGGATATAGGTGCCGTGAACTAAGGCCATATGAACTAACGCCATAATGGCATTAATTCACTTTCAAATACGAATTAACGCCATAATCCATTTATGGCCTTAATTCACTTTCAAATGAGAACCAAAGCCATCACTTAATGTGAACTAACGCCTTATGGTGTGTATTCACATTCAAATATGAACTAATGCCATAAAATGTTTGTGAGCTCTGAAGCACAGCCAGTGCAGTACAACAGTTTTGAGAAAACTTTATCAATCCAATGTCACAACACGATTAGCTCACGTTTAGTCCACAATGGACTTTTGACCCACCTGGGCCAATAATCCACAACATTTAGGGCCATAGTTTCAAAATCTTAAAGAAGAAGTGGGCCATAAGTTCAAAACTATTCTTATGACTTATATGGCGCAGGGACATAAGCCCCAAATTTTTCTTTTGGGACTTATGTCCCACCCCAGCGAGACCTAATGTCCAATATTTTTTTGACGAAAAAGGGACATAAGTCCCAAATTTTCGGAGAGTTAATTTTTGTCGAAGATGACACATACATAAGTCCACAATGCATAAACAGTGCAATGTGAACTTGGTACACACTCGAAAATATGAAGAGGGAAGTCACCTACAATAACTAATAATGTATGTTTCTTAATACATATGTATATCGCCATAGATGCATACATATGTATATACATTTTACGGCGTATAAACAGTGAGGTAGGTATGGGGGGGCATGCTGCCCCCCAACAACCACCCTGCCTGGGGTCACTGTTGGATTTGAGGTGGGTGCGAGGATGGGTGTATGTAAAGTTCCTTTATATCCATGCTTCTCACCCAACTTCGCACCCAAATCAAATCCAACAGTGACCCCAGGCAGGGGGGTTGCAGGGGGGCAGCATGCCCCCCATACCTATCTCCCTGTTTATACGCCGTAAAATGTATATACCTATGTATGCATCTATGTCGATATACATATGTATTAAGAAATATACATTATTAGTTATTGTAGCTTACTTCCCTCTTCTTGTTTTCCAGTTTGTACCAAGTTCCCATAAGAAAGTGAAGGTCATCCCCACCTTTATAGGTGAGAAATAACTTCATATGACTTTAATTCACATTCAAATGAGAACTTAGGCCGCTTTCTAAAACGAACTAACACCATATGACTTTAGTTCACATTTGAATGTGAAATAAGGCTATAAGTGGATTATGGCATTAATTCGCATTTAAAAGTGAATTAGCACCATTATGGCGTTAGTTCATATGGCCTTAGTTCATGGCACCGGGATATACATATGTGAAGATTTTTTTTTTGTCGAAGATGACGCATACATAAGTCTACAATGCATAAACAGTGCAATGTGAACTTGGTACACACTCGAAAATATGAAGAGGGAAGTAACCTATAATAACTAATAATGTATGTTTCTTAATACATGTAGGAATGTCAGCCGCATGCCGCAATAGATAAGTTTCTTTGTGTTTTTTTTATATTGTAATTCAGTCTATTCACAGGTCAACGCCGCCGTCAAATTAAGTTGCGCAGCGAAATTCCATAGCATCAAGTTCTACCCAGCATAAGTGATTCACCCCCGCATGCAGTGGCATTGCATTACATCACGTCGCGACAAGTAGCCGAATATGACCCAGTTGTGTATGCATAAAAGCAAGCACACTGGTCATAGGGAAGAAATTCGGGGAATACGTCCAAATGGCAACGACACCGATACGTATTGCCTTGATCGTCGCTGGCTTGTGCGGCGCAGGGTATCTGATGTCTTGGATCGTCAAGGCAATGGCATGGTACAGATTGCTGAACACGCTAAACGTATGCGAATGGCTGGGATAGGAGAGAAGACGTGGGCGGCGCTGACCTGGGTTGGAGTGTTCGAATTGGGAATTCATCTAGGAGTCTGTTTTCCATCGGCACGGTCGTCGGTCATCTTGATAGTTTGCAGAAGTATTGCATCGGGCGTTCTTTCTACACTAAATTATACTAAATTATAAGAAATAAATTAAGTTAACTGAAAGTTTGGGTGTTTTGCGCTTTTTATTTTTTGTGACTTTCCAAATACATAATATGTATATCGACATAGATGCATACATAGGTATTTACATTTTACGTCGTATAAACAGTGACGTAGGTATAGGGGGGCATGCTGCCCCCCTGCAACCCCCCTGCCTGGGGTCACTGTTGGATTTGATTTGGGTGCGAGGGTGGGTGTATGTAAAGTACCTTAATATCCATGTTTCTCACCAAACCTCGCACCCACCTCAAATCCAACAGTGACCCCAGACAGGGGGGTTCAGGGCGGCAGCATGCCCCCATATCTACCTCACTGTTTATACGCCGTAAAATGTATATACCTATGTATACATCTATGTCAATATACATACATATGTATTAAGAAACATACATTATTAGTTATTGTAGGTTACTTCCCTCTTCATGTTTTCGAGTGTGTACCAAGTTCCCATAAGAAGGTGAAGTTCATCATAGGTGAGAAATAACTACATATGACTTTAATTCACATTCAAATGAGAACTTAGGCCACTTTCTAAAACGAACTAACACCATATGACTTTAGTTCTCATTTGAAAGTGAAATAAGGCCATAAGTGGATTATTGCATTAATTCGCATTTGAAAATGAATTAGCACCATTATGGCGTTAGTTCATATGGCCTTAGTTCACGGCACCTGTATATGCTGTCAACAAGAAGGGACAACCAACACCGACGAATTGGACAGAACGTCACAGTGGGCAGGTATAACTTCGAGGTAGTAAGGGACTTTGTCTACCTTCGAGAGAAAAATTCTTCGTAAGATATTCGGTCCCGTTTGCGTTGACGGGTTTTGGAAGAGAAGATTGAATCACGAACTATACGAGCTGTACAGCGACATCAAAAATACAAATATTTGGCGCAACAGCTCTTTAAAGTGGCAGGGCTTAGCTTCTCGCAACCACTCATGTTGTGTGCGTTATATTTTTCACACGAATGGAAGGGACCTACAGTTTAATGCCGAATCCGAATGGCAATTTGAGAAGTTTTTTCGAGACAACAATACTCTCGGATGTTTGTCAGCCGCTCGCGAGAGGTGGGACCGTGAAAAAACTCTTTGGTATTTTCTGGGATTCGAACTTGGAACCTCATGCGTAGTGATCCGAACACTAACCACTTACGCCACGGCTCCCCCGGCGTACAGCGACATCGACCTAGTCAAAAAACTGCGTATTGGATGTCTGAGATGGCTAGGATATGTAGAGCGAATGGACACCAACGCTCCGGCCCGCAGAGTCTTCGAACCTAACCCCAAGGGACGGCGCGGTAGAGGACCTCCTCGCCGTAGGTGGCGCGCACAAGTTCAAGAGGACCTCGACCAACTTGAAATGCGCAACTGGAGGCAATTAGCTACAGACCGAGCTAAATGGAGAGGCTTGTTGGTTGCGGCCCAGGTTCACCCCGAACTGTAGCACCACCTAAGTAAGTAAGTATTTTAATTCCAAGATTCGGTCTAATTACCTAATGTACTTCGAAATTATTTATATTTTCATTTCAACGATAAAGTAGACACAAATAATTATTTTGCAGTCGCAAATATACAAAATACAGCGGCAAAAATCGACAGCTCGATATTATTTCCAATATAAAGTCGAACTGACATTATTACCTATGTTAATTTACGGCCCGCAATTAAACAACTATTGAATTTTGTTTGTAGCAGCTAGGCCAGCCGGGCAAACTACATGGCCTTTTAACATAAGAAAGATCACATGACTGCCACATTCGATAGCACCAGCGCCCCCACGAAGATGTCTAAGCGCATAAAGTGCGCTAGACGAAGTTATCGCAAAACCGACCGCGCGCACACTGTGTAACTTTTACACGAACCATTTCAAGCCCTTTTCGACCTCCTCTATCTCCGAGTTAAAGTTAGCAACAGAAAGTAATATTCCAAATTTCATACGTCTAGGTGAAATAGTTTTAAAAATACGAGTGTCCAAAATGGCAATTTTGAGCACTGACAACCTGACTGATATATCATTATAAATTTAGGGTACTCTTAATCGACCTTAAATTTGGAACACAGATAGTGTTTAATTTAATAATTGCGGGAAAAATCAAATCTTTCTTCTTGCTTTTTATCAGCGAGGTTATGATCCGAAAATAAGGGATCATAACCCTCCCACTTCACTGCATTTCTACTGATCCGCCTGTGGGGTTCGCCTATTTGGCCTCAGAAAATATCGGCAAGCCCGCTGTCTTTTTTGAACTAATGCGATACCCATTTCCCTCCAGAGCGTCCACCCACACATCAAGTGCTCGTTGCAGGGATGCAGAAACCTCACTTATGATGGCTCCATCGTCAGCAAAGAATAACTGATGTACCTTGGGGTCCATCACTTTACCTTCAAGCAGATAATCAAGGACTGTAATAAAGAGCAAAGGAGTTAAAACGCTTCCCTGGTGCACCCCGCCTTTGATTGGGAACTCTTCCGTTACCCCAGCGGGGCATCTTACTCTTGTCTTTGTTCCTTCGTACATGTCCATGATCATCTGTACATAGGTTTCTGGAACCCCTCGATGTCTTAGCGCCACCCATATCAGATCTCGTGGTTGTCTGTCGAATGCCTTTTCAAAGTCCGCCAATACAATATGCAAATCCCTTAAGGAATCAGGATGTTTTTCCATTATGATCCTTATACTTTGGATTGCATCTGTGGTTGATTTACCCGAGACAAACCCGCACTGATCATCAGATAGCCGTATTATTTTTCGCATTCGGCCACCTAATACCCGCTCAACGATCTTCATGGTGTGTGACATTAGCTTGATCGAACGGTAGTTATCACAGTTTCGCGTAAAGGGAAGGGTTCCCTTTGTATACAAGGAGAAGGTAACTCTCCTTCCATTGATTCGGCATTGGATCACCTCTCACAAATTTGGAGATGAGAATTCTGAGCCATCTGAACCCGACGTCTCCCATCTTCTTCCAGAACTCAGAGGGCATCTCGTCTAGCCCAACCGCTTTTTGTTTCTTGGAGTATTTGACCACCTCACTTACTTCTTCGACTGTAATGTCGGGTATTTCTTCACAGTTAGGAGTGGCTCTTGGAAAGTATAGCCGGGGACACTGTTCATTTAAAAGTTCTTCACAATACTGCAGCCACATCTGCAGAAATTTCTCGTCATCCACAAGAAGCTGGCCATGAGCATTGTTAATGAACTTTGGCGAACGAATCTCCTGAGCATTCCTCCTTCTTTGGGCGGCTATTTTAAAGATGATTGCGCTTTTGTTCATATGGTATTCTGTCTTCGCAGCTCCTGGATAGCCTGGTTTGCATCAGCAACCGGGGAAGATATTTTCTCCAGCTCCCGATACAGGCCCTCCGTACTCTCTGCTTGAAGCAGGGTGCACTTTTTCTTCGGCTTTTTCTTACAACATCTGTATTCCATTTCGAGGCGAGATTTTTCGTCACTATTATTAGAAGGGCACTTCGACCAAGCCGCTGTCTTCTCATTTATCACATTCTTAGCTTCATCACTCCACCACCATGTTTCTTTGGTGTATTGATGGTGGCCTTTTGAAGCCCCTAGCAGTGTTTTGGCCTTCTTTAAGTAAGTTCGCTGTAGGGAATCGCACATATTTTTTGGTGTGCACTCTTCATCCTCAGCTCCGTTGATGGTGTGAGAGAGGTAATTTTTCATTACGAAAACAAAAGCCTCGACTTTTTCTTTGTCCAGATTGTACCACTTGATTTTCCTAGCGACCCTTGTTTGTTTGCTTTTCTTCGGTGTTTTCATAAAAATTTCTGTTAGCAGTAGACGGTGTTGAGAACGATTGCCTCTCCCAGGATCACTTTGCAATCTTTTACCCGAGGCTTCATTAAACTGGCTCCCAAACGGTAGTCAATCTGAGTTTCATCTCCACTACTGCTGTAAGTGATCAGGTGTCGGCGTTGTTTGATGAACATGGTATTTAACACGATAAGAAATGCTCAAGACGTTACCAATAGCTCTGCTCAATTTTTTCTTTTTTTTTTTTCCGAGGGTAGGTGAAAAATCTTCCATAGACACTATGAGAATAGCAAGCGCGTGCTCATAGTAGTGTCAGATTCTTACTGACTAAAAAAACACCACCCTTCGATATATGTAAATTTGTTAGATATCGCAACTAAGTATAACTTATCAAGCAATTTTTCTATCACGAAATAAAAACGTTTGGCAATTTACTTTCCACTGAAAGATCCTGCATATTCCGCAATCTAGACGCGGTTAATCATTATCTCGCCAAGTCGAAAGGTTTCGTTTTTTGTAGTCGGCGTAATAAATTGCTCTCATCCAAAATTTGTAGGACTGTATTGTTGACATGTCCGATTAGTCGGTTTTTGTGCTTTCTCGCGAAGCTTTTAGTTTCAGCTTCGATTGTCGGAATTCCGAGATCCCTGTGGATATCGTCGTTTCTAATATACCACGGTGCTTGGACAATTTTTCTTAGCACTTTATTTAGAAAAGCTTGTAAAATATTTGCATTTGTTTTGTTGGTACAACCCGAAAGTTGTATACCGTAGGTCCACACCGGCTTAAGCACTTGCTTGTATAAAAGCAGTTTGTTCTCAGTACTGAGCTGGGAATGTTTTTCGAGTAACCAGTACATTTCTCTATATTTGATTTCGAGTTCTTTTCGTTTCATTTTCACGTGCGAATTCTATTTCAGTCTTGCGTCGAGTGTCATTCCCAGGTATTTTTACTCGTTTGCAAAAGGTATTCGGGCCGAGTTTAGGAAAATTGGCAAGTCATTAGTTTTATTGTAAGTGAAATTCACGTGAACAGATTTAGATTCGTTGAGGGCAATCCGCCAGACCCTCGTCCATTCATTTACATTATTCAGTGCGTTTTGCAGTTTTTTTTTCCCCCGAGAGCAGGTGAAAATCTTCAACAAGACACTATGAGGATCGACTTACTACAACTAAGTATTCGACTTATCAAGTAGTTTTCGTTTCACGAAATAAGGACGTTTTGCAGGTACCTTCCCATTAGAAGTTCTTGCTAGCTCCGCAGTTTAGACGCGGTTACTTATCGCGCTAAGTCTAAAGGTTTTGTTCTTTGTAGACGGCGTAGTAAGTTTCTTTCATCCAAAACTTGGAGGACTGTTATATTAACGTGACTTTCTAGTCGACTTTCATGTTTCCTCGCGTAGTTTTTGATTTCGTCTTCGACTGATTTAATGCCAAGATCTCTGTGGATCTCTCTGATATACCATGGCGCATTTACAATACCTCTTAGCACTTTGTTTTCAAAAGTTTGTAAAATTTTAATATTACTTATTTTGGTACAACCCCAGAGTTGTATACCATATGTCCATACACGCTTTAGCACTTGCTTATATAAAAGCAGTTTGTTCTTTATATTAAGCTTGGAATATTTTCCAAGTAACCAATACATTTCTCGATATTTGTTATCTAGTTCTTTGCGTTTTTTCTTAACGTGCGTTTTCCATTTCAGCTTTGTATCAAGTGTCATTCCAAGATACTTAGCCTCGTTTGCAATCGGAATTTGAACCGAGTTTAAAAAGATCGGTAGATTATTTACTCTCTTATAAGTAAAATTTACATGAGCAGATTTGGTCTCGTTAAGTGCGATTCGCCAAATCTTTGTCCATTCATTTACTCTATCCAAAGCTTCTTGCAGTTTTTCTGTAGTATCTTCGACCGTTTTACCTACTGCCAAGATAGCAGTGTCGTCGGCAAATGTAGCTGGCTCAGTGCCTTCTACTTGTGGCATATCACGAGTGTATAATAGATATAAGACCGGACCAAGAACGCTTCCTTGCGGCATCCCAGTCATTATTTCCTTAAAATCCGAATATTCGTTTCCACATTTGACGCGGAATAGTCTATTTGTAAGGTAGTTCTTCAAAATATTATATAGGTGCTCTGGCAGAACTTGTCGTAATTTAAACTTTAAGCCTTCATGCCAGACCTTGTCAAAGGCTTGAGAGACGTCAAGGAATACGCTTGAACAAATCTTTTTTTCTTCAAGTGACTTTTCAATTACATGTGTTATTCGATGCACTTGTTCAACTGTAGAATGCTTACTGCTGAATCCGAATTGATGATCCGGAATGAGATGCCTTTCTTCTATAACCGGCTGTATTCGCCTAATTAATATTCTCTCGAACACTTTGGATATAATTGGAAGAAGCGAAATCGGTCTATAAGACGTTTTTTCATTAGGAGGTTTTCCAAGCTTAAGGACCATTATGACTTCGGCGACTTTCCATTGCCTGGGAACATATTGTAGTCTAAGCGCGGCGTTTATTATAAAAAGAAGCTTAATTAGAGCTTTTCTTGGTAGTGCTTTAAGAACCTCTCCCGTAATTAGGTCGTATCCAGGAGCCTTCTTAGGTTTAAGTTTCTTTATTTCTTCCGTTCGGTTCGGTAAATGTTGCATTTCTTATTACGCTATTGGCTATATATGGTAAGACGTATTTATATTTTGAATAAGAGCTTGTCCATCAAACGGTTTGAAAGTTTCTTCCAGGTGGGTGGCAAAAACTTGCGCTTTCTCTTTATTATGCCTGGCCCATTCGTTTTGATTTTTCCTAATTGGTGCGGCTTGAATTTGAGGTTTTTTAATACCTTTTATAGCCTTCCAAAGCAAGTAATTAGAATCTTTTTCTGCCGTTAAGCTTTCTAGGTAAGTTTGTATTTCATTATTTTTAAGGTCTTTAATAGATCTTTTTAGTGAGTTGCACAAACGGTTAAGATGTGCCTTATGTTGCGGAGCCGGAGTTTGTTGCCATTTTTTGCGCGCTTTTCTTTTCTCCTTAATCATCTCTTTTATTTCCTGCGGATAACTTTGAATGTAACTGGCCGGCGTTTTCTTAGGTTTGGGAGTATTCTTCCACGCGGCATTCTGTAGGATTTTGAAGAAGCGATCAACTTCGACTTCAAGTTCATATGGCGTTTTAAGTGATACGCTCAGCTCAATATTTGCTTCAATATCTTTTTTGAAGCCATCCCAATTATTTTTCGCGCTGGTTAATCTGGCCGGTCCTACTTTTTTAACCAGAGCTTCGCTTATTGTCATAATGATTGGAGAATGATCAGCGGAGAGATCAAAGCTTTCTTCAACTTTTATACAGTTGCTAGATATTCCTTTAACAATAAAGAAGTCGATCAGATCTGGTATCTTATTTCTATCAGTCGGCCAATATGTTGGTTTACCAGTCGAGTGAAAATCACAACTGTATTGCATACCCGCATTATAAAGCTTTCTACCTTTCTGAGAGGCGTACCTTGAACCCCAGAAGGGGGTCTTTTTCTCGTATAAAGATTTCTAACTCGTCGAGTCTTCGTATAAGCCCGTTGGCGTTCCAAGTAAGAATTTTAATCGTTTCTTTCATATTCTGGTTGAAGTGCGCGTGTTATGAATGTTGTTTTCTAATGAAACTAGTCTCTCGAAAATAAGTTTGTTTGTTTTGGATTGCTCTTCAAGTTTCGCAAGAATTAGGGAAAAAACATGGGATACATGATCTTGTGAGCTACCTCTATCACCGTTTTCCAATATCGCAGCTTGAGCAGGAGTCTTTACGTTAGAAATTGGACGATTTCTTGCTTTGATCTCCCGTGAGCTGTCGGTCTTGTACTTGCCATTAGCTGTCATCGCCGCTTGAGCATAAGACTGCACGCCAATATTCGAGGATTTAGTTCCGGTCACCTTTTCTCTACTACGTTTGGGTTTTTCTTCATTACCCGATCTTAAGAGAATATTGACCGATTTTTTTTCATTCGCTGCTTATTTCGTAGCTATTTTGGGTCTATTCTTCATTGGTTTTGGATTCGTGCCCATGGCATTTTTGAGCGTATCGCGCCTTTTTTGGAGCTCTTTCGCCACTTCGCAACCTCGATAGTTCGCAGGGTGTTTTCCTTTACAGTTTATGCAAGTGGCTGGAGTTTGCTTATTCAGGCGACACTCATCTGAGAGATGTTCACCTGCGCATTTGACGCATCGTGGTTCCTTCTGGCAGTAAGTCTGCGTGTGATTAAAACCTTGACAGCGCTTACACTGCGGGATCGATCTGGAGCTCTTACGCATAGGTTCGATTTTGACCACGATGTTTAAAATAGTCTTAATACCATAAATAACATCTTTATTTTCGTCTTTATCGAAACTTAGCATGAATAGTGAAAGACCACGCCTTACCAATTTTTCCTGATCTCCCTCCGACTGTTGCTTCTCCTTCTTGATAATATTGACGGCATCAAGAATTTTAAAGCCTTTGTCTTGAAGGTCGTTTATAACATCTTCTTTAGTGCACGAGGGGTGGAGTCCCCTTGCTACAACACGCAGTGGTCTTTCTAACTTATTTTCATAAGTATACCACTGAGTCTTTTCGGCATTCAATTTTTGGGATACTGATCGGTAACCGTCGGCATCATCGACATTGATTTTCCACGTATTGTTTCGCAGAGATGTCACCTTAAACTTCGATGTCGCAGTTCCTTTAAGGAGGCAATGCAACTTGTTGTAGTCCGTAATTCCAACGAGGTTTATCGGTGGCGGAAGACGTAATTTTTTTTGTTGTTGCTTTTAGTGCAACTCCTTGCGCTTTTCATCCTTTTGTGGCTCGACTTCCGGTGACGAACCAGCTTTGCGTTTTTTGCTAGGTCGTTTCTCGATCCAATTCGTTTCACGTGTTAGCTCTTCTTCGTCCGTCTGGTATTCGCGACTGGGTGAGCGTTGTGGGCTAACTGTATTTTCTTTTTGTAGATACGACTTCTTTTTTAAGGCTTTATTTTCTTGCCTGAGTAAATCTACTTCTTTCTTAAGCTCACGACAGAGTAGCTCCATTTCGGTAAGTTTGGTACGGAGTACGTCGTTTTCCTCCTCAATGCTTTTTGATTTCGCTGTGTCCCGTTTATCATGCACTTGCGCTTCCCGCGGACTTCTTTTTCCGGAGACGTTCGATCTTGTTGGTGGAGATCGAGATACCCTTGTACTTTTTGAGAAGGAATTTATTAGGTGCAATAAGTGGCTCTCCCCAGAATCCGTAGAGTCGACCTCCGAAGAGGGTGGATTTTCCAGTGTACCTGGACTGCCACCTGGGGTATTAAAATCTTTTGTTTTGTTCATTGCAAGTTTTTGTATACACCATACTCGGTATACGGAGGGTGGATTTAAGTCGCCTCTTACGACAGGCGTGCCTACCTCGGGTATATTCTGACCCCTACCCGAAGGGGCAGCTTTGCAGTCGTTTCTTCAATTGTTTTACTTACTGCTAGGATAGCGGTGTCATCGGCAAAAGTAGCAAGGATAGTGCAATCTTCGTTCGGTATATCTCGAGTATATAGCAAATAGAGAAGCGGCCCAAGAACGCTTCCTTGCGGTACGCCCGCCGAAATTTCTTTGAGCTCGGAGTATTCGACCCCATGTCTAACACGAAAGATTCTATTCCCGAGATATGATTCTAGAATATCGTATAAGCACACAGGGAGAACTTGTCGTAGTTTGGATTTCAAGCCATCATGCCACACCTTGTCAAAGGCTTGCGAGACGTCAAGAAGTACGCTTGAGCAAATCTTTTTTTCTTCAAGTGCTTTCTCGATTACGTCAGTAATTCTATGCACCTGGTCAATCGTCGAATGCTTACTTCTGAACCCAAACTGGTGGTCAGGGATAAGATTATTTTCTTCTATAACCGGTTGGAGACGCCTTAATAATATCCTCTCGAAAATTTTCGATATGATTGGAAGAAGCGAAATTGGTCTATACGATTTTACTTCATTTGGCGGTTTTCCTGGTTTTAAAACCATTATGACTTCCACAACTTTCCATTGACTCGGCACGTGTTTTAATTTGAGTGCAGCATTTACAATATGGAGAAGCTTAATCAATGCTTTCCTAGGTAAAACTTTAAGAATTTCTCCGGTAATCAAATCATAACCAGGAAATTTCTTAGGTTTTAGATTCTCGATTTCATGCGTGAGTTCCCTTAGCGTTGCACTTGTGAGCGTCAAATCGTCAGATGGTAAATCCAGCCTATTGTGGCTGTCGTAAACCACTTGACCATCGTACGGTTTAAAGGTTTCTTCCAGGTGGGCCGCAAAGACGTCCGCTTTTTCTTTATCTTCCCTTGCCCATTCATTTTGATTTAATTTGAATGGCGGCGCGAGGCCTTTGGGCCTTTTGGTGCCTTTTATAGCTTTCCAAAGTGAATAATTGGATTTTTTTTCGCTGTTAAATTTTCAAGGTAAGATCCTATTGCACGATTCTTAAAATCCTTAATAGTCTTCTTCAACAAATTGCACAAACAATTCAAGTGTGCTTTATGCTGCGGAGCACGACTCTGTTGCCATTTTTTACGAGCTTTTCTTTTTTCCTTGACCAATTCTTTTATTTCCGGAGGATATCATAAACTGTATCTGTCCGGCGTTTCTCTTGGATTGGGCGTATTATTCCAAGAGGCGAGCTGTACGATCTCAACGAAGCGATCAACTTCAACCTCAAGTTCATAGGGTGTCGTAAGTGGAACGCGCAGTTCAACATTATCTTTAATTTCGTTCCTAAAGCCTTCCCAGTAGTCGCTGGCTCTAGGTTATAGACTAGTTTTTCGCTCATTGTTAAAATAACCGGGGAATGATCAGACGACAGGTCAAAGCTCTCTTTGACTTTTATGTGGTTGGTAGATATTCCTTTCACAACGAAAAAATCGATCAGGTCAGGTATTTTCGAAGTATCAGTTGGTCAGTAAGTCGGTTTACCAGTCGAATGGAAATCACAACTGTACTCCATACCGGCCCCATGGAGCATTCTACCTTTTTTCGAGTTAAATCTTGAGCCCCAGAACGTATGTTTCGCACTAAAGTCGCCGCCGATGATAAAATTAGGTTTCAGCGATTCAAACAAGTTAGTAAAATCAGATTTTTCAAGCGCAGAACGCGATGGACAGTAGATAGATGAGATTTTAAGAGTACGCCGACTATTTTTAACTCGAATCGTGCACAGTTGCAAAATTTCAAGCTCTATCTTTAGGTTTTCGGATTGTTCGATGCAGTCTTTAGTAAACAAGGATAATACGCCTCTCGCTTTTCCCGAAGGGTGACAAGCGTGGTAATCATTATGGCCTTTTATTTTTAAATGCGATTCCTTTTTTACGTGGGTTTCAGAAGTCAAGCAAATATCAATATCGTTTTCACGCATGAATATTTCCAATTCGTCGAGTTTTGCAAAGGTCCGTTTGTATTCCAAGTAGTACATATTTTTCACATTCGTTTGTTATTCATATTCTAGTTGAAGTACGCGTTTTCTGAGAATTATTTTCAAGCTTAACCAGCCTATCGAGAATAATTTTATTTATTTTGCTTTGTTCTTCAAATTATTCCAGAATAACCGACAAAACATGAGAGACAGGGTCCGTCGAAATTTCAAGGTTTTTTTGGTTTTTCGGATGCCGCGGCCTGAGCGTAAGTCTGTATTCTTGCTGTTCGAGGGCCATTACCTGGCGGCTTTTACGATGTTAGCTTTTCAGTACCGTTTCTTTTAAGAACTGAGGGCGAGGACTTTTCTGTTGTTACTTTTTCCCTCACCTTATGGCGCTCTGAACCCGGTCGTTTTAATTTAGTTAGTTTCTCCTGTGCATTCTTACGCTTTGGCTTAGTATGCAGTTTAGATTTTGCATTTAGGGGATTAAGGAGCACATCTCTCCGTTTTTGCAACTCCTTAGCTACTTCACAACCTCTATAATTTGCCGCGTGCTTTCCCTTACAATTAGCACATATTGCAGAGGTTTGTTTATTTACTCCACAGACTTGGGAGAGGTGATTTCCGGCGCATTTCACACATCGCGGTTCTTTTTTGCAGTACATTTGCGTATGGTTAAATCCTTGGCAACGTTTGCACTGCGGAATCATCCGTAAATTTCTACGCATGGGCTCGATTTTGACCACGATATTTAGTATAGCTCTAATTCGGTAGATAATGCCGATATTATCTGACTTATCGAAGGTAAGCAAAAAAAGCGGAAGTCCACGCCTTACCAAGACGTCTTTATCTATTTCCGTTTGTTGCTTCTCCTTATTGATGATATTAACGGCATCAAGAATGTTAAAGTCTTTGGCTTGAAGTTCAGTCATAACCTCTTTTTTGGTGCATGAGGGGTGGAGTCCCCTTACAACGACACGATGTGGCCCTATTTAGCTTTTGGGACACAGCTCGGTAGTCATTGTAGTCGTCGACGTTGATTTTCCGCGCCTTATCCCTCAAAGATGTAACCTTATACTTGGATGTTATTATTCCTTTAAGGAGGCTTTGCAACTTATTGTATTCCGTTAACCCGACGATGTTTATTGGTGGGGGTGGACGTAATTGCGTTCGAAGTTGCTTTTCTTGCGGTACTTGGTGATTTTGTTCTTTCACGGGCTCGACTTCGGGCGATGAACCGGCTCTCCGTTTCTTACTAGGTCTTTTCTTTGTTACCCGATACGCTTCGCGTGCTAGCTCTTCTTCGTCTGTGTGATATTCCAGACTAGCTAAGCGTGCTGGAGTACATTCGCGTTCTCTCTCGAAATGCGTGTTCTTTAGAACCTTATTTTCTTCTTTTAATAAGTCTATCTCTTTCTTAAGATCTTGATAGAGCAGATCCATTTCGTTAAGCTTGATTCGGAGTGTTTTATTTTCTTCCTCAAGACTTTTGTATTTCGCTGAGTCCTGAATTTCGCGCGCTGGCGCTTCCGGTGGACTTCTTTTTCCTGAGTTATTCGATCTTGGTGGAGAAGATCGACATACCCTTGCACTTTTTAAGAAGGGATTTATTAGTTGCAATAACTGGCTCTCCCCAGAATCCGTAGAGCCGACCTCCGAAGAGGGTGGATTTTTCAGTGAACCTGGGCTGCCACCTGGGGTAATCAATCGTTTCGTTTTGTTCATTGCATTTTGTGTATACACTACGCTCGGTATACGGAGGGTGGATTTTAGTCGCCTCTTACGTATATTCTAACCCTTACCCGAAGGGAATAACCCCTACCTACATTAGATCAATGTGTATGTCACTTGACTCATGCCATTATTACATCACATTCTTCCCCCCAAAAAAATATTTATTTACATTTCTTAAAATTGAAATAAATGTTTTTATCTATATTTACATATAGTTCATTTGATCTACAAATGTTCTATATTTATGTTTGCAGTTTTACATGTTTTAGTGTTAATTTATGCTTCAGCAATCTACTTACACCTCTACTTACATCTATCTCGACTTGACTAAATTATTATTGTGAATCTCATATTCCTTATTGTCTAGTAGTATAGTACTATTTACACCTTTTTCTGATATTACTTTATACGGTCCTTTAAATGGTCCATCTAATTTCTTTTTATTCTGTACTCTTAAATATACGGAATCACTTACCTTAAAATCAGATTTATTTATTTTTTCTTGTACATCATTTCTCTTATGCTTATCTTTTATCAAATTGTCTCTTGCTTGTTGATGAACATGTCCTAATTTACATTTTAATTCATTTAAATAGTTGTCCAAATCATAAATTTTGTCTCTACTGGTTAAAATTTCGCATGGTAATGCAATTAGTTTTCCAAAAACTAGTTCAAATGGAGAATATAGAGTGCTACTATGTTTAGTTTAGTTTAGTTTAGTTTATTTAACCTACAATTTCAACAATCAACAGGTTTTTTGAAAAATTAATACAATTCATTTAATTCAATTACATAAATTCAAGTAAAATTAGTTATTGACCTAAGACTAACAATAGAGAAGTTTTGAAAGAGTTTCTGGGCACATAAATATCTAAGTTTGTGTAAAACAAATTAAATACCTTACAACACTGTGTGACATAGAATTATAGCAGTAAGTGTAACAGGGTAACCATTCATCCAAGCTATTCTTATTTCCTATACTCATCAAGTATTCATTCAAAACTCTGTGATTCCTCTCTATTGATCCTAAAGTTTCATGGTGGAATGGAGTTGAAACTACCTTTTCTATATTTAATAATTTACAAATTTTTTTTAGTAGTTCGTTTGTAAACTCTGTTCCCTTATCTGTTTTCAATCTCTTAAAGCATTCGTATTTTAATTTTTTTTTTTTTTTTGCGTGTAGCTGGATGAAAATCGTTGAAAGACATCGCATGCGAGCTTTGCGATAGTGTGGGACTTGACCCACCCACTAAAACACCGGGAGAAAGCATGGTGTTACCATACTTCCAATAATCGCACAGATGTAACCTTATACTTGGATGTTATTATTCCTTTAAGGAGGCTTTGCAACTTAGTGTATTCCGTTAACCCGACGATGTTTATTGGTGGGGGTGGACGTAATTGCGTTCGAAGTTGCTTTTCTTGCGGTACTTGGTGATTTTGTTCTTTCACGGGCTCGACTTCGGGCGATGAACCGGCTCTCCGTTTCTTACTAGGTCTTTTCTTTGTTACCCGATACGCTTCGCGTGCTAGCTCTTCTTCGTCTGTGTGATATTCCAGACTAGCTAAGCGTGCTGGAGTACATTCGCGTTCTCTCTCGAAATGCGTGTTCTTTAGAACCTTATTTTCTTCTTTTAATAAGTCTATCTCTTTCTTAAGATCTTGATAGAGCAGATCCATTTCGTTAAGCTTGATTCGGAGTGTTTTATTTTCTTCCTCAAGACTTTTGTATTTCGCTGAGTCCTGAATTTCGCGCGCTGGCGCTTCCGGTGGACTTCTTTTTCCTGAGTTATTCGATCTTGGTGGAGAAGATCGACATACCCTTGCACTTTTTAAGAAGGGATTTATTAGTTGCAATAACTGGCTCTCCCCAGAATCCGTAGAGCCGACCTCCGAAGAGGGTGGATTTTTCAGTGAACCTGGGCTGCCACCTGGGGTAATCAATCGTTTCGTTTTGTTCATTGCATTTTGTGTATACACTACGCTCGGTATACGGAGGGTGGATTTTAGTCGCCTCTTACGTATATTCTAACCCTTACCCGAAGGGAATAACCCCTACCTACATTAGATCAATGTGTATGTCACTTGACTCATGCCATTATTACATCACATTCTTCCCCCCAAAAAAATATTTATTTACATTTCTTAAAATTGAAATAAATGTTTTTATCTATGTAAATGTTCATTTGATCTACAAATGTTCTATATTTATGTTTGCAGTTTTACATGTTTTAGTGTTAATTTATGCTTCAGCAATCTACTTACACCTCTACTTACATCTATCTCGACTTGACTAAATTATTATTGTGAATCTCATATTCCTTATTGTCTAGTAGTATAGTACTATTTACACCTTTTTCTGATATTACTTTATACGGTCCTTTAAATGGTCCATCTAATTTCTTTTTATTCTGTACTCTTAAATATACGGAATCACTTACCTTAAAATCAGATTTATTTATTTTTTCTTGTACATCATTTCTCTTATGCTTATCTTTTATCAAATTGTCTCTTGCTTGTTGATGAACATGTCCTAATTTACATTTTAATTCATTTAAATAGTTGTCCAAATCATAAATTTTGTCTCTACTGGTTAAAATTTCGCATGGTAATGCAATTAGTTTTCCAAAAACTAGTTCAAATGGAGAATATAGAGTGCTACTATGTTTAGTTTAGTTTAGTTTAGTTTATTTAACCTACAATTTCAACAATCAACAGGTTTTTTGAAAAATTAATACAATTCATTTAATTCAATTACATAAATTCAAGTAAAATTAGTTATTGACCTAAGACTAACAATAGAGAAGTTTTGAAAGAGTTTCTGGGCACATAAATATCTAAGTTTGTGTAAAACAAATTAAATACCTTACAACACTGTGTGACATAGAATTATAGCAGTAAGTGTAACAGGGTAACCATTCATCCAAGCTATTCTTATTTCCTATACTCATCAAGTATTCATTCAAAACTCTGTGATTCCTCTCTATTGATCCTAAAGTTTCATGGTGGAATGGAGTTGAAACTACCTTTTCTATATTTAATAATTTACAAATTTTTTTTAGTAGTTCGTTTGTAAACTCTGTTCCCTTATCTGTTTTCAATCTCTTAAAGCATCCGTATTTTAATTTTTTTTTTTTTTTGCGTGTAGCTGGATGAAAATCGTTGAAAGACATCGCATGCGAGCTTTGCGATAGTGTGGGACTTGACCCACCCACTAAAACACCGGGAGAAAGCATGGTGTTACCATACTTCCAATAATCGCACAGATGTAACCTTATACTTGGATGTTATTATTCCTTTAAGGAGGCTTTGCAACTTAGTGTATTCCGTTAACCCGACGATGTTTATTGGTGGGGGTGGACGTAATTGCGTTCGAAGTTGCTTTTCTTGCGGTACTTGGTGATTTTGTTCTTTCACGGGCTCGACTTCGGGCGATGAACCGGCTCTCCGTTTGTTACTAGGTCTTTTCTTTGTTACCCGATACGCTTCGCGTGCTAGCTCTTCTTCGTCTGTGTGATATTCCAGACTAGCTAAGCGTGCTGGAGTACATTCGCGTTCTCTCTCGAAATGCGTGTTCTTTAGAACCTTATTTTCTTCTTTTAATAAGTCTATCTCTTTCTTAAGATCTTGATAGAGCAGATCCATTTCGTTAAGCTTGATTCGGAGTGTTTTATTTTCTTCCTCAAGACTTTTGTATTTCGCTGAGTCCTGAATTTCGCGCGCTGGCGCTTCCGGTGGACTTCTTTTTCCTGAGTTATTCGATCTTGGTGGAGAAGATCGACATACCCTTGCACTTTTTAAGAAGGGATTTATTAGTTGCAATAACTGGCTCTCCCCAGAATCCGTAGAGCCGACCTCCGAAGAGGGTGGATTTTTCAGTGAACCTGGGCTGCCACCTGGGGTAATCAATCGTTTCGTTTTGTTCATTGCATTTTGTGTATACACTACGCTCGGTATATGGAGGGTGGATTTTAGTCGCCTCTTACGTATATTCTAACGCTTACCCGAAGGGAATAACCCCTACCTACATTAGATCAATGTGTATGTCACTTGACTCATGCCATTATTACATCACATTCTTCCCCCCAAAAAAATATTTATTTACATTTCTTAAAATTGAAATAAATGTTTTTATCTATGTAAATGTTCATTTGATCTACAAATGTTCTATATTTATGTTTGCAGTTTTACATGTTTTAGTGTTAATTTATGCTTCAGCAATCTACTTACACCTCTACTTACATCTATCTCGACTTGACTAAATTATTATTGTGATTCTCATATTCCTTATTGTCTAGTAGTATAGTACTATTTACACCTTTTTCTGATATTACTTTATACGGTCCTTTAAATGGTCCATCTAATTTCTTTTTATTCTGTACTCTTAAATATACGGAATCACTTACCTTAAAATCAGATTTATTTATTTTTCCTTGTACATCATTTCTCTTATGCTTATCTTTTATCAAATTGTCTCTTGCTTGTTGATGAACATGTCCTAATTTACATTTTAATTCATTTAAATAGTTGTCCAAATCATAAATTTTGTCTCTACTGGTTAAAATTTCGCATGGTAATGCAATTAGTTTTCCAAAAACTAGTTCAAATGGAGAATATAGAGTGCTACTATGTTTAGTTTAGTTTAGTTTAGTTTATTTAACCTACAATTTCAACAATCAACAGGTTTTTTGAAAAATTAATACAATTCATTTAATTCAATTACATAAATTCAAGTAAAATTAGTTATTGACCTAAGACTAACAATAGAGAAGTTTTGAAAGAGTTTCTGGGCACATAAATATCTAAGTTTGTGTAAAACAAATTAAATACCTTACAACACTGTGTGACATAGAATTATAGCAGTAAGTGTAACAGGGTAACCATTCATCCAAGCTATTCTTATTTCCTATACTCATCAAGTATTCATTCAAAACTCTGTGATTCCTCTCTATTGATCCTAAAGTTTCATGGTGGAATGGAGTTGAAACTACCTTTTCTATATTTAATAATTTACAAATTTTTTTTAGTAGTTCGTTTGTAAACTCTGTTCCCTTATCTGTTTTCAATCTCTTAAAGCATTCGTATTTTAATTTTTTTTTTTTTTTTGCGTGTAGCTGGATGAAAATCGTTGAAAGACATCGCATGCGAGCTTTGCGATAGTGTGGGACTTGACCCACCCACTAAAACACCGGGAGAAAGCATGGTGTTACCATACTTCCAATAATCGCACAGATGTAACCTTATACTTGGATGTTATTATTCCTTTAAGGAGGCTTTGCAACTTAGTGTATTCCGTTAACCCGACGATGTTTATTGGTGGGGGTGGACGTAATTGCGTTCGAAGTTGCTTTTCTTGCGGTACTTGGTGATTTTGTTCTTTCACGGGCTCGACTTCGGGCGATGAACCGGCTCTCCGTTTCTTACTAGGTCTTTTCTTTGTTACCCGATACGCTTCGCGTGCTAGCTCTTCTTCGTCTGTGTGATATTCCAGACTAGCTAAGCGTGCTGGAGTACATTCGCGTTCTCTCTCGAAATGCGTGTTCTTTAGAACCTTATTTTCTTCTTTTAATAAGTCTATCTCTTTCTTAAGATCTTGATAGAGCAGATCCATTTCGTTAAGCTTGATTCGGAGTGTTTTATTTTCTTCCTCAAGACTTTTGTATTTCGCTGAGTCCTGAATTTCGCGCGCTGGCGCTTCCGGTGGACTTCTTTTTCCTAAGTTATTCGATCTTGGTGGAGAAGATCGACATACCCTTGCACTTTTTAAGAAGGGATTTATTAGTTGCAATAACTGGCTCTCCCCAGAATCCGTAGAGTCGACCTCCGAAGAGGGTGGATTTTTCAGTGAACCTGGGCTGCCACCTGGGGTAATCAATCGTTTCGTTTTGTTCATTGCATTTTGTGTATACACTACGCTCGGTATACGGAGGGTGGATTTTAGTCGCCTCTTACGTATATTCTAACCCTTACCCGAAGGGAATAACCCCTACCTACATTAGATCAATGTGTATGTCACTTGACTCATGCCATTATTACATCACATTCTTCCCCCCAAAAAAATATTTATTTACATTTCTTAAAATTGAAATAAATGTTTTTATCTATATTTACATATAGTTCATTTGATCTACAAATGTTCTATATTTATGTTTGCAGTTTTACATGTTTTAGTGTTAATTTATGCTTCAGCAATCTACTTACACCTCTACTTACATCTATCTCGACTTGACTAAATTATTATTGTGAATCTCATATTCCTTATTGTCTAGTAGTATAGTACTATTTACACCTTTTTCTGATATTACTTTATACGGTCCTTTAAATGGTCCATCTAATTTCTTTTTATTCTGTACTCTTAAATATACGGAATCACTTACCTTAAAATCAGATTTATTTATTTTTTCTCGTACATCATTTCTCTTATGCTTATCTTTTATCAAATTGTCTCTTGCTTGTTGATGAACATGTCCTAATTTACATTTTAATTCATTTAAATAGTTGTCCAAATCATAAATTTTGTCTCTACTGGTTAAAATTTCGCATGGTAATGCAATTAGTTTTCCAAAAACTAGTTCAAATGGAGAATATAGAGTGCTACTATGTTTAGTTTAGTTTAGTTTAGTTTATTTAACCTACAATTTCAACAATCAACAGGTTTTTTGAAAAATTAATACAATTCATTTAATTCAATTACATAAATTCAAGTAAAATTAATTATTGACCTAAGACTAACAATAGAGAAGTTTTGAAAGAGTTTCTGGGCACATAAATATCTAAGTTTGTGTAAAACAAATTAAATACCTTACAACACTGTGTGACATAGAATTGTAGCAGTAAGTGTAACAGGGTAACCATTCATCCAAGCTATTCTTATTTCCTATACTCATCAAGTATTCATTCAAAACTCTGTGATTCCTCTCTATTAATCCTAAAGTTTCATGGTGGAATGGAGTTGAAACTACCTTTTCTATATTTAATAATTTACAAATTTTTTTTAGTAGTTCGTTTGTAAACTCTGTTCCCTTATCTGTTTTCAATCTCTTAAAGCATCCGTATTTTAATTTTTTTTTTTTTTTTTGCGTGTAGCTGGATGAAAATCGTTGAAAGACATCGCATGCGAGCTTTGCGATAGTGTGGGACTTTACCCATCCACTAAAACACCGGGAGAAAGCATGGTGTTACCATACTTCCAATAATCGCACCTAGTCGTTAAACTAATCACCAATTTTTTTCTAATACTTGTAAATTTATGTTATAAGGAACTAACTTTAGTCTGTTACCTTTTGTTTTTTAACTCGTCATCACTTTGTTAAGGTGATTATGTTATATATTTCTTTTTATTTTTTCTCCTAGTTAACTAGTTCGAATGGTTTTCTTCTTCGTAATCTTCAAACTAGATTGTTATTATTAAGTAGTTCGACTACTTCTAAATTAGAATAGTTGCGAAGCCTACCTTCATGTCTTCTTGCGACCTTCCTGACCTCATCCTCTACCATTTAAATTTTTAGATCCCTATGTAGATCAGCGTTACGTATGTACCATGGCGCATAAAACAATATTGCGTAGTACTTTATTTTGAAAGCATTGTATGCTTTGTAGGTTCGTCTTACTTGTGCACCCCCAAAGCTGAAGGCCATATGTCCATATTGGCTTTAAAACTTGCTTATAGAGAAGCAGTTTATTATATATTGAGAGGCACGAATGCCTCCCTATTAGCCAATACATTTTTTTATATCGAATGTTTAGTTCGTCGTGTTTTTTCTTGACATGAGTTTTCCAGCACAACTTCGCGTCTAAAGTCATGCCTAAATACTTAGCTGAGTTCGAATGCAGAACTACTTTGTTATTTATGTACACAGGTATGTGTTGTACGTTTTTATTAGTGAAGTTAACATGGATTGACTTCAGTTCATTTAATTTTATTTGCCATTTTTTGGTCCATTCAGATATTTCGTCTACTGTCCTTTGTAGTTTTTCGGTAACTTCCTGCACGGTTTTTCCGACAGCAAGTACAGCAGTATCGTCTGCAAATGTAGCAACAGTAGTTTCGTCATTTTGTGGTAGGTCGTTCGTGTATAGGAGGAACAGCACAGGCCCTAACACACTACCTTGCGGTACTCCAGATTTTATACATTTTAATGCGGAGTACTCATTTTCTTGCTTAATTCTATATAATCGCTGCTTTATATATAACTCTAGTATTTCCGAGTATTGTTTTGGAAGATATTTTTTCAGTTTATGGACCAATCCCTTGTGCCAGACTTTATCAAAAGCCTGTGTTACATCAAGGAAGATGGTAGAGCATATTTGTTTTTCTTCTAATGCTTTTTCTATTTTGTCAGTTATTCTGTGGACCTGATCTATAGTGCAGTACCTATTTCTGAATCCATGTTGATGGTTTGGTATCAGTGCCTTTTCTTCTACAATCGGATGGAGTCGTTTCAGAAAAATTTTTTCGAATAGCTTTGACAGTATTAGCAGCAATGAGATCGGACGATATGAGGTAACTTCACTGGGTAATTTTCCTGGCTTTGGTACCATAATAACTTCCGCGTGGAACATACCTTAGTCTGAACGCTCCATTTATTATCTGTGCTATTTTTTTCATACCTTTTCTAGGCAGTTTTTTCAGAATTTCACCCGTTATTAAATCAAATCCCGGGGCTTTTTTAGGGTTGATCTTCTCTTTTATTTCTGTGGCTATTTCCTTAGAGGTTAATCCCAGCATTAACCTCTCATCTTCGCACATTTCTTCCGTTTGTTGGAGATAATCATTATCTTCTTATGGCTGAAAGACGCTTTCAAGATGTTCAGCAAATAAATCAGCTTTATTTGTTTTTAACTGGCGGAATGTATGCCGTTGGTCTTTTAATTTTTTTTGTAGCCTTCCACAGTGAGTATTCTGTACTAGCATCGTTTGTCAGTTTTGTAAGGTATCTTTCCACCGACGCATTTTTCAATTCTGTGATCTTTTTTCTGAGCGTATTGTTTAAACTATTAAGCCTATTTTTATCACTTGGCGCTCTCGACAATTGCCAGCGTTTACGAGCTCTCCTCTTTTCAGGTATTATGTCGCATATTTCTTTGGGATATACGTTTCTTTTTACTTTACTATTTGATTCAGGCGTTGCAGCCCAAGCAGCCTTTTGTATATTTAGGGTGAAAGTATGTACTTCACTTTATAGTTGCTCTGTTGTATCGATTGTTGTACTTAGTTTGATGCATTCCTCCAGCAAATATCTGAAATATATCCAGTCAGTTAGCTTGTTGACTAGACATGGGTTGTGTTCCTTCATTATGACTTTATTACCAAGTGTAAGCAGCACAGATGAGTGATCTGAGTCAAGATCTGCCCCTTCCTGCACTTGGGTAGTATTTGAGGAGATATTCTTAGTTATAATGAAGTCGACAACGTCCGGGATTTTGTTCCTATCTGTGGGCCAGTAAGTAGGATTTCCCATTGAATGGTGATTAGCATTGCTTTCTTTCATAGATTCGAGGAGTTCTCTTCCGCTTGTATTTGTTAATCTCGATCCCCAGAATTTGTTCTTTGCGTTGAAATCTCCGCCTATTATGAATTTATTCCCAAATTTACGGAAGGGCTTTTAAAATCGTTTTGTTTCAGCCTATAGCTAGGAGAACAATATGCCGCTGCTACCGTTATCTGGCCGCTGCTTGTTTTTAGGTTTACGGATTTGGCTTGTATTTCACACGACTGATATTCTTCATCTTCATCGTGGCTAACACCTTCCTTAATTATAACTGCAGCCCCCCCTCTTGCTGTACAGTGAGGATGTGGGGTATGGTATGTCTTGTATCCGCGCAGTTTATATTTTGTTCCAATTTTGAAGTGTGTCTCTGAGACTAGACATATGTCAATTTTGTTTATATCGAGAGTCGCTTGCAATTCGTCTCTGCGATTCTCGAGACCATTGACATTCCATAACAATATTTTTATGTTTTTAGCCATTTTTTTTGTTACTGTTTAGTTTTTCAAGGAAAGATATTCTTTCCAGAATTTTCTTATTATTCTTTTCCATGTCGTCCATTCTGTTGAGGATTCTTTGCATGATATCCTCCATGACATTACTGGAAGGCTTGGGTTTTCGGATTGGTTTGGCATTGTTGTTCGAAGTAACCTGTGCATATGTTTTCTTTGAGCCGGTTATGAGACTTAAGTTCTCATTTTTGCTTCAGGGTAGATTTTCTTTAACTTTATCCATTTTTTCACTCTTTTGGGCTTTCGATTTAGGTCCTAAGTTTCTCTTGTTTCGGATTTCTCCAATTTTAGATGCGTCTTTTTGAGCAGGCTTTTGTATTTTTTTCTGCTTGTTATCTTTGGCCTGCTGTAGCTCGTTTGCTACTACGCAACCTCTATAGTTCGCTGGGTGTCTTTCATTACAGTTGGCGCATTTTGGGGCTGCCTTTTTTTCCCTTATGCAGTCTTTTGTATGGTCGTCTCCTGCACATTTAACACATTTTGGGTTAGAGTTGCAGTATTTGTGAGTGTGACCATACTTTTGGCAGTTCTTAGATTGAGGGACTAGCTTTGATTTACGTAAAGGATGAATTTGCACTTTCATTCCTAGGATATCTTTAATTTCATAAATATTCTTGATGTCTTCATCTTGCTCAAAAGTAAGCATGAACATCGGCAGCGGTACTTTGCTTTTATGCTTAAGCATGTTGACAACTTCTAGTATTTTGAAGATTTTCTTTTTTAGGTCATTCGCAATGCGTTCAGGTGTGCATGAGAAGTGTAGTTTCTTTGCGACAACCTTTATCGGTCTTGTTTGTTTATTTTCAAACGAATACCATTGCACTTTTTTTGATTTAGTAATTTTGTCAAGTTTCTGTAGGATTCTTCGTCTTCCACATTAATGTTGACATCATTACTATTTAGAAGAGCTGTATTAGCTTTTATTTTATTTTCCTCCAGTATATTTAATAAGCCTTCGTACTTCGTGATACAAAGCACTATAATTGGAGGAGGCTTTATTGGCTTGAGTGGTTTGGTTTCTTTATTTTTAATCTTTCCTGGGCTTTTCTGGTTTACTTTTGGTGGTGAAAGCTCCGGAGACATGCTCATTTTTCTTTTTTTGTTCTACTAAGGGATGGTTCTATCTCTCTGTGTAGTTCTTCTTCATCCGTAGAATACACGATAGTTTCTGTTATCTGTTCATTTTTGTTGTTGTTGATCTGTTCTTTAAGCAGCTGTAACTCAAGCTTTAATTTATCAATTTCGCTTCTCAGTTTTTCACTGAGTTGCTTAAAATTGTCTCTTTCTTCACAGGCTTTTTTGTAATTAACGTCTAACATTGAATCATCTTTTGTTGTTTGGGATGGTGGTGTTCTTACCATTCTACGACTCTTTATGAAAGTGTCATCTTTTAGCAATAAATGATTCCCCCCAGAATCCATGGAACCGACTTCCGAAGAGGGTGGATTTACCAGTTTACCTGGCGTACCACCTGGAGTAGTTATATTGTTAGTTTTGTTCATTGCATATCTCATTCTTGTTTAACTTTTTTTCAAAAAGTTTAAAAATTTGGACTTTAGTCGCCTCTTACGACAGGCATGCCTACCTCGGGTAAATTCTTACCCCTACCCCGAAGGGGGTATTTTAATATAAATTTGTCTACTATTGTTTTAGCAATAGTGACTGCATCTTCAGTTTCTACTGGAAATGCTTCAACAAATTTCGTTAATTCACATTGTATTGTTAAAATGTATCTAAATCGGTTTGAAGGTCTCAAAGGCCCTACAGTATCTATTGATATAGTCTCAAATGAGATGCTTGGAGTGTCTGTTATTACAAAATTTCCTCTAGTGTATCTTGTTGTCTTGACTTTATTGCAAATTTCACAGTTATTAACAAATGTCTTTATCATTCTGTTCATGTTTTTCCAAACATACTTTTGTTTTAGTTTGCTGATGCATTTCCTGATACCACAATGTCCTCCAACTTTAGAGTTATGATGTTCTTCAATTAATCTGTGCTTTTCTTCTTCATTTGTCACCTGCTTCGGAGGTTCATATAATAATGTGTCTAAACACTCAGCAATGTTTCTTTTCTCTTGCAGCTTATTAAATATCTCTTTGAAATCGTGCAGGTTTACATTTTTAAATATTAAACTAATCCTTGCTAGCGCTAGTTTATTCACACCTGCATTGCTCATATTGAATATTACGAGTAGCTTCTTCAAAATCAATCTTAATTCTGATAGAGAACTATCGCTAAATTCCACAACTACAGTGTTTACTTACTTACTTAAATGCTTTAACCCATTGCGAAATACGCCATGCAGTGGAAGCCGCTCACCCAGGCAGGCAGAAGGGCAGGACGCCCTAGGCAAACGTGGCGCAGAACAGTTGAGGGGGAATCGAGCTCTTTAGGAATGAGTTGGAAGCAGCTCAAACGCGTTGCAGAACTTCGAACAAAAAATCCTCAAGATGATTCTTAAGCATTTGTGCAGCTTGCGTGTGTTAATGGTGTCCACCTTCTAAGTACTGCATCCATAAAGCAGCACTTATTCTGCGTTGGAGCGGAACAGTCGCAGCTTGGTTCTTAAGCTGATAACATTACTTTTCCAGATTTTAGATAGCATTCCGAACGCAGCTTTAGCCTTCCCGATTCTGCTGCACACATCCAGTTCGGTGCCATCGCGATTAGCCGAGACCTCACTTCCTAAATAAAGAAAGCTATCAACTTTCTCGACTTCCTGTCCGGCAATGTTAAGTTGAGCGCGGTTGTTAGAAGAAGTGCCCAGGGCTTTTGTTTTGGCTTTGTTTATTTTTAGCCCCACTTTGTTTGCCCCAGCTTCTAGATTTTGGGCCATCAGATGAAGATCCATTATCCATGTGAAAGTAGACAAACACCGTCAGCGTAATCTAGGTGTTTAAGGTAAGATGTCTTCGTCCAACGAATTCCAGAATTAGCTTCCGTCAATGCTGCACGGAGTACATCGCTGATAACCACCAAGAACAATAGTGAGGACAGTATGCACCCTTGACGTACTCCACTTTGGACTTCAAAGTCCTCCGACACCTTACCATTGTGCACGAAGAGACTCTTACCGCCCTCGTATGTAGCTTAAATAATAGCTATACGTTTTTCTGGGATGCCTATCCTGCGCAAGGCCAACCAGATAGCATCTCGATTCAATCTGCCGAAAGCCTTCTCGAAGTCGATAAACATTAAATGTAGCAGAGACCTATACTCAACACATTGCTCTATAATGATCCGTAAGGTGTTTATGTGGTCGATGCAGGAGAATCCAGCGCGAAAGCCTGCCTGTTCGACATCGAGAATTCAATCTAAATGTTCTTTAATTCGTTCTAGAATTATTTTAGCTATTATTTTGGCCACGGCTGGTAGAACGCATATACGCCTGCAGTTACCGCACTCCATCAAGTTTCCTTTCGTTGGAAGTTTAATGATCATCCCCTTTTCCACTCCTGTGTAAATTGTTCGCTATCCCAAGCTCTCCGTATTAGCGGATGCAGCAAATCTGCCGATGTATTTGGTGCCGCTTGAAATAGCTCGGCAGGGATGCCAAAAATACCCACCGCCTTGTTCTTCTTGGGGGACTTGGTTGCTGTTATTATCTTGGTTTTACTGGGAGGTGCGGTGCGAATTCGGGAATTTGTTGCTTCGAACTGCTCATTCAAATTCGAGATCATACCACCATCGTCTAAGTGATTTAGCACTGTAGCAAAATATTCTCTCCATCTAGTGAGCTGATCCTCATCCGAAATCAGAAGGTTACCCTCTAGACTCTTCACTGGATGTCGTTTGGAGTTTCGGCCACCAATGAGCTCCTTAGTGATGCTGCAAACAGTCCTACTATCGCACCTACTCGCTGCTTCTTCAGCCCTTGAGGCCAGTGAGTTGATATATTGACGTTTGTCACGTCTCACACTACGCTGCACTTCTTTCTTCTTCGCACGATAGTGGGTTTCAAGCTCGGTGCACTCTACTGGTGGAGCCGCTGCAATCCGAGCCTTGATTGCTTGACCGCTCACCGTTGTCATTACGGTCTTCCACGCCGTGAACTCCGATCACGTGCTTAAGCATGGTGTTGTCGCTACCCACCTTGGCATTGAGATCTCCCATCACCATTACGATGTCCCCATTAGGCGTTTGGTTGAAGGCGGCGCCTAAGTGGCTATAAAAATAATCCTTTTCATCCTCAGTCGCGTCTAGAGTCGGAGTATAACACTGTATGATGGTAATTTTTCTAACTCCACTCTGGAACCTAGCCGTTAATGTCCGGTCACTATGGAGTTTCCAGGATATGAGGCTACTACGTGCTGCTGGAGTGAGCATGAGTCCTACACTGGAACACCGTGCACTTCCAGCTGGTTTACCAGATTAGAGCATGACAGTGTTTTTGGTTGGGGAGATGAATTCCCCAGCATCGAACCATCTTATCTCGCTCAGCCCTAAGATGTCTATTTTATACCGTGCGAATTCGCGTTCTAATTGGAGGAATCTAGCCTTATAAGGCCCTTACTTGAGTGAGTCCAGGAGGGTCTTAACATTCCAGAATCCGATCGTTGTCCGTATTCCATAGCCAAACGTCGTCATCAAATTATCCGTCCATATCCGGGGCGTTGATTTTCGTTTCGGAGCAAGATTTTTTAACGGTCGCGGCTCGCTGGATCACAGACCAACCGACACGTATCCTGTTTTTTTAGCGCAGGAAGCTCGCCATTCGTCCTCTCCTGTTAGCAATTCCCGAAGAAATCCCCAGATGACACCACGAGAAGGTTGGAGTAGGGCTTACTAACAGAGCTGCTAGGTTTTCGGCTGCAGTGGCTCTTTCTCGTTACTTAGCGGACCAACACTTATCGGGAGATGCTGCCCCTACGAGGCCTTTGCTAGTCGTTTGCCATCACATCAACTACAGTGTTTGCTGCTATTATAACTTTATTTCTTTGGGCCCTTTTTCTATACTTTTCATTTCTTTAAACTCAATTTTCTTCATCCGCCTTATGTCAGATAGTGATGTATAGTCCCATATGTGAAGGTGATCAATCCCCACATTTGAGTCTAAGGTTTTTGCACAGTGTTCTTTTACACTTGATATCTCATTCTCCTTTTTTATTGCTCTGGTTACAACATCAACATTGTATCTTGGTTTCATTTCTTTCAATTTGTCCGAATCTATCTGTATTCTTGGAATCGCATCAGCGTTTTTGTTCATTTTCCCTTCTTTGAATTTTATTCCAAAATCATAATCCATTAAATCTATATGTATTCTAGTCATCTTTGAAGAAGGGTTTTTATGAGTGAATAGACTTACTAATGGTCTGTGGTTGGTGTTAACTATGAATTTTCTACCGAACGAATAAGGTCTAAAGTAGTTTATACCCCAATGGATTGCTCGTAGCTCTTTCTCAATTATAGGCTTATTTTATTCAGGTTTATTTAATGATTTGCTTGCATACGCTATAAGCCTATCCATTCCAATTTCCACTTGTGACAAAACGCCTACTAAAGCAAAAGTTAAGGCATCAGTCGTTAGTATAAAGGGTTTTGTAAAATCTGGATAGCTTAGTACTGGTGGCAGAGTTGTAAACGAATGCATTCTTTTGGGAATGCATTCACCGAATTCGAAAAAAAGAATCAAATTTTTGACTGATGCAATCGAATTCAAAAAAGACTGCGATTAAAAACTTAAATCACCATTCTTTTGAAGTCAATGATTGAGGCATTCAATTTTGAGCAATCATAGAATTTAAAATCATTTTTGGAAGTAAATTGAATTCACTTAATGTGAGTTGAAGTCAGCAGTGAATTCATATATTTCGATAAAGTCAGTAGTTAATTCACTTTAAATCAGTTGAAGTCAATGAATTCAACTAAAATTGTTTGAATTCATTTGAAGTCAGTGAATTTACTTCAACATTATTTACTTCTGCATCCAATAAGACTAGGAAAAGATAAAGACCTTAAGCGAGATTACTCGTGAATCATTAAAAAATCAAGAAATAGACACCCACTGAAGTCAAATGAATTCAAATTATTTCTCTTGAATTCACTGACTTCAACTGATTTTATGTGAATTCATTGCGGACTTCAGCTAACATCAAGTGAATTCAGTAATGTAATTCAAAAGAATGCAATCATTCCACTTAATTCAATGATTGTTAAAAATTGAATGCACTAATCACTGACTTCAAATGAATGGTGACTTCGATTTTTTTAAATCACAGTCTTTTTTTAGCAAAAAGACTTCAAATCATTCTAGATGAATTCAATTGAATTATCCTCCCAAAAGATTTAATTCTTTTACAACTCTGACTGGTGGTGCTATTAACTTTTGCTTTAGTGTGCTAAATGCTTTGCCGCAATCGTCTGTTTATGTGAATAGTTGTTTCTTTTTTAATTTTTTTTTTTTTTTTTTTTTTTTTTCGTGGGTAGGTGAAAATCTTCATGAGACACTATGAGACC
The DNA here is from genome assembly GCA_945910035.1 of Brachypalpus laphriformis. Taxonomy (NCBI): domain Eukaryota; kingdom Metazoa; phylum Arthropoda; class Insecta; order Diptera; family Syrphidae; genus Brachypalpus; species Brachypalpus laphriformis. Next base: position 226,591,973 of record OX246753.1, on the reverse strand, counting down.
GTGTACTCATAGTAGTGTCAGATTTCTACTGACTAAAAACACCCTTCCCTTCGTTTTGTTTACTACGACTAAGTTTGACCTTATCAAGTAGTTTAAGCTTCAGATTTATATTCGCGTGAGGCAGGTAGATTTTCAATAAAAGCACCTGCTGAAACCGTCATGACATGCGGCTTTTTGTCTTATAGCGCTAATTCGAACGGTTTCGTTCTTTGAAGTCGGCGCGTAAGATTTGTCACATCCAAAGTTTGGAGTATGGCACAGTTGCAATGGCCATGAAGACGAATACGAAGCTTGCGAGCGAAGTTTTTTATTTCGTCCTCCACGGTAGCTATCCCTAAGTCTCTGTGGATATCATTGTTTCTGATATACCAGGGAGCGTTCACGATTATTCTTATAATTTTATTTTGCAATGATTGTATGAGATTCCTATTGCTTGGTTTGGTACAACCCCAGAGTTGTATACCGTACGTCCACACGGGTTTAAGCACTTGCTTATACAGAAGCAGTTTGTTATATACGCTTAGTTTGGAATATCTTCCAATTAGCCAATACATTTCTCTAAGTCGATTTTCGACTTCGTCACGTTTCTTTTTAACGTGAGGTTTCCATTTAAGTTTCGCGTCTAGTGTCATTCCCAGATATTTAGCTTCGTTTGCATGCGGTATTTGTACCGAGTTAATGAAAACGGGAAGGTTGATTATTTTCTTGTAAGTTACTTTTTTTTTTTTTTTTATAATTTGCGCGTGCCAAAGGGATTATTATTACCCTTATACTGGTCCTCAGGGCACGGGCGGTGGGGAAAAGGGGGGAAAGAGACAGAGGAGATGCCGGTTTGCGTTGGCTTTAAATGTTTGTAAGCTGTAATGATGAGGAAATACAGAGGCTGGTAGATCGTTCCACAAACGTGTTGTTCGGCTTATAAACGAATCCCTATGTTTGACAGTACGTCCGAAGTTGGGCTTGAGGGTGAATTGATGTGCATTCGAAGCATGACGCGTATTGCGGGTGAAGTTTTGAAGGGGAGGAATGCAGCTGGCTATTTCGCTGGAGCATTTTTTGTAAAAGAAGCGATAAAAAAGGGAAAGACATGAGACATTTCTACGATGTTCGAGTGAGACTATTGAGTTCACAATGTCTCTATCACCTATTAGTTTTAACGCGCGGTTCTGTACCCTATCTAGAATGTGCAGAACGGTCTTGGGTGCACCAGACCAGATGTGGGCGTTATATTCCAGCTTTGGGCGGATGAATGCCTTATAGATGGAGGCCAGATCAGACGGGGTAAAATATTTCTTGCACCGCTTAAGGAATCCTAGACATTTTGCAGCATTTTTGGCGACTTCGAATATGTGATCGTTCCATCGAAGACGGTTATTGATGCACATACCGAGAATGGCAAGTCTTTCGGATTCAGCGATACAAGTACCATACATGGATAATGGTTGAGGGTCTTGGTTTCGCTTGAGAGACAGGAGACAGCATTGAGTTTTGGATACATTAAATTCCACTCTATTGATTGAGCCCCATTTGGTTATGCTGTCCAGGTCGGAATTTAATGTGTTTAACATACGATGTCGTTCCTCTTCTACGGCCGAAGAGCAGGGACGTGAGCTAGGGAACGAATATGAAAAACTGAGGGTACTGTCATCAGCGAAGGAATGGATTGGATTAGAAGTAGCAGACAAGAGGTCATTTATAAAAATGAGAAAGAGAGTCGGAGACAAAACGGAGCCCTGGGGAACACCAGCATTTATATGGTGAATTGCAGACTTGAAGCCGTCCAAGACAACTTGTATTGAACGGTCCGAAAGGTAATTTCTAATCCATTGAAGAAGAGACTCATCGATGCCATATGCACGCATTTTCGACAAAAGAGCCTGATGCCAAACTCTGTCAAATGCCTTAGAAATATCGAGCGCAACCATCTTTGTTTCGCCGAAGTGATGGAGAGATTGGTTCCACTTCTCGGTGAGATATGCCATCAAATCACCAGTGGACCTGTTGCTACGAAAACCATACTGCCGGTCATTGAGAAGTTTTCGTGAATCAAGATATTTCAAAGGCTGACGATTTATCAGCGTTTCCATGACCTTGGAAAGAAGGGACGTTAGTGCAATGGGTCGGTAATTGGAAGGGGAAGAAGATTCGCCTTTTTTAGGGACGGGCTGGACAAATGCTGTTTTCCATCTTCTCGGAAAGAGCCCAGAAGAGTAGGACAGACAGAAAAGCTTACGCAGAGGTTTTGCCAGCGTGGAAGAACACCTCTTCAGAACTATGGGGGAGATTCCATCTGGACCAGCGGATTTGTGTATGTTGAGACCTTTGAGTACTCCTGCAACTGTACGAGTGCGAAAGTGGACTTTTCCCATGGAAAATTTGACGCTCTCAAGTACAGGTGGAGACAAAGTACTATCTGGTAGGGTGGAGTTCGCTGCGAAGTGAGCAGCAAGCAGATTGGCTTTGTCTAAGGAGCTGACAGCTGGAATGTCATTATAAATGAGCGTTGGGATGGCGGGCGAGGCAGAATTTTTAATATTTTTGACGAATGACCAAAAATGTTTACTACCTTTGGGACATTGTAGAATTTTTTGCCTCAATTTTTGGTCATATAGGAATTTTACACGTCGAATATGAGCATTGCAGTCATTTCTGGCTTGTTCAAACTTCTTTTCCTCAGATTTGTTGGCTTAACTAAATGCTACAAATCTTGTGCTTTTCTTGGGTACTATAAGAAGTGGAGAATTATATGGACTAATAAATGGTTCAATTATGGTATATCATTTTGCAATACCTCTGACACTTGATCATTTATCTCCTGTAAATGTGCGTTCGGGAGTCTATAGTTTTTAATATAGACTGGATTGCTATCGGTTGTTGTGATACGTTGTTCGTAGAAGTTGTTAACTATCAGCGTTTCTCCTTCAATGTGAAATATATCTTGGAAATCTTCACAAATACCTAGTGTTAATTTTACAACAGAGTCATCTAAACTATCGATCTTTATTTCCTTCTTTACATGTATGAATCTATTGGCGTTTTCACGCTTGTTGTGGTATGATAAGATCTGGTAGCTGTTTAAAGGCTATATGTCAATCATGCCGTTTTCTATGATCTCATCGGTGTCCCTTGTGTTCATGATTATAATGTGCTTTATACCTTTTGCTGGGACTATGGAATTGGCTACGAATATTTCCTTTTATATTTCGTTGCCTATGATGACACTGTCCTGCTTCAGTTGTAACTCTATCTTCTGGGTCACCTCTGTTCTCGGTGGTATCGTGATTTTATTAAGACTTCTCATCTCCATATTCATTGGTAGTGTTATTTGTTCCTCTTCTATATTTACCTCAAGCAAGTATCCTTCGTAATCTATTTTACAGTTGTACACCATCAAAAAAATATGTCCTAATATCCCGTCTGTTGACAGATTCATTGAGTTATCCACAATGTGAAAATGTATGTCTTCATATCTTATCTCCTATAACAAGGTCTAATTCAGATACACCTTTCGAAAATATTGCTCTATCAGTTATGGCATTTATCTGACAAACCGCATTTTTATTCACCTCTTTTACAAAATTATTTAGGCACACGGAAATATGAAATGTGGAAAATTTGATAATGTTTTTTGATCACCATTAAATTCTGGCAGAAGTTTCCCAGCCGTCAATATATCGAATTTTGCCATTTTATTATCTTTCTGATCTTCTTTTCCCTTAAGTAAACTATTTATTTGGCTTGCTATATCCCTAAAATAGGTTTTTGTTTCTTCTAATTCTTCGGTTTCTGTTTCTTCTAGTAGTTTGTCCCCAATCTGCAATATTTCTAATTGCTTTTTTTTGTATGTATTCACTACTATATACTCTATTTGGACTTTTTTTTAAATATTAAGCGTTGGATCGCTAAATACCTTCTGATGTGACATCGTACTGTTGTAATGTCTTCCTTCTGGCCTATCTCTCATCTTGATGTCTGGTATTAATTAATAATCAATCAATAAAATCTACCTATTTCATTATCGGTCAAAGTGAAGTTATACGTCGTCGCTGATAAAGAGGAAAATTGTACTGACGGAAAAGATAGAACCTAGACCGTAAGGTTCTGGCCCTCTTCTTCGGTTCTTGTTTCCTTGCGCGAAGATGGCAGGATCACCATGTAATGGTCCGAGTATAGTTCCAGGATGACAGGGTCGTCACGTAATCTAAGTATCTGAAATTGGGGGTTTCTTGGGGGTTCCTACTTTTGCCGTACAAAGAGCAGCACGCTGAATGGGGAGGCGATATCGCCGCAATAGAGTCAAAACAAGAGATTTGGTAAGACTAATTTTTATTGATAAACTATTGGGTATTTATACAATTTTCAACTTACAAATTATATTTACTCTATCTTAATTCTAAACAATAGTCAAATGTCTGAACTAATTATTATACGAAACTTATTATCAAAGAAAAACATGAATAAACAATAGCATGTTGTGAAATGACATAGGTGACACACTAATGCCGCTGCCGATGTGCATGTCATTAGATGCTCGCAAAGGTGATCGAAATTTGTTGGACTAATTGTTTGGCATAATTCTCCCGTGCCATTATTACATTACATCAATGTGTAGGTATGTCACTTGACTCATGCCATTATTATATTACAAACTCAGTATTTGACTGTTCCTGAAATTTGTATTTACCTTTATAATTAGTTCGAATTATCATTATTTCATTTTAGGCTGTTTGGCTAAAGATTATTTTGTTTTTATTTTGATAAGAATATGTTCATTTTACCTTCAAACACTTTGCTATTATTTTTTATTCTTTTTAATTTGTTCACATATACACCGATGGACAAAAGTATTCATAAAATCAATGCTGGTTCTTTTAACTACCCACGAAATTCGAAAAATGGCCCCAGTTTCAAACGAAAATATGAAACCAAAATGAAAAATCAGCCCAAACTTTATGGCGACGTAGTGTTGCGGCATTAAAAGTAGATCCCATAAACAATGAAATGTGTTTGGGGCATGATGCCCCTGCAACTCCCCTGCTTGGGGTCACTGTAGGGTTTGGGGTAGGTGAGAGGTTGGGTATATGCAAAGTTTCTTTTAAGGCTGTGCGGATAACCGCCCAAAACAAAATCGCCCAAATTCCAAGAATGAACAATCGTCCAAAATTTCTGGGCGTTTGTGCGTAATGAAAGAAAGCCCAAAAAAAGAAACAACCGCCCAAAAATTAATGAACAATCGCCCAAAAACAGGAGTGAATGGCTGTGCGAATAATCGCCCAAAGAAAAATAGCCCAAAATCCGAAAATAAACGATCGCCCAAAAAATGCATTTTTTTTTAACAATTTCTTAAAATCTTGCTCCGCTAAGGGTATGTCAACAACTGTCAGGCAGGCACCTGGGGCTAAGTCTATTCGAGGACAGTTCTGTGCGGGTCAACAGTGGGTAAGTGGCGCACTTCGCGCGATTCATTTCTTTAAACTCCGGTTTCCGGAGTGGTTTAGCCGCTTACTTACCCTCCGCTAAGGGTGTGTCAACAACTGTCAGGCAGGCACCTGGGGCTAAGTCTATTCGAGGACAGTTCTGTGCGGGTCAACAGTGAGTAAGTGGGGCGCCTCGCCCGATTCATTTATTTAAACTCCGCTTTCCGGAGTGGTTTAGCCACTCACGCGACTTCGTCGCTCCGCTAAGGGTATGTCAACAACTGTCAGGCAGGCGCCTGGGGCTAAGTCTATTCAATGACAGTTTTGTGCGGGCCAACAGTGGGTAGGTGATTCGTACGCGATTCATTTACTTAAACTCCGCTTTCCGGAGTGGTTTAGCTGCTCACGCGACTTCGTCGCTCCGCTAAGGGTATGTCAACAACTGTCCGGCAGGCGTCGCTCCGCTAACGGTATTCATTTTGGTCTATGGTCGTCTTTTTTTGGACCTGCCTTGCAAAGAATTGCTTAAAAACTTTTGGGCAATTGTTCATTTGGAAGTTTTGGGCGATTGTTCGCATAACATTTTGACATATGTATTTTCTGTTTTAATTATGGTAGTAACCACGTCTGCGTCATCTGTTGTTATTAGGGTCGCCAGACGGTCTTCTCTTTTGACCTCTATATTTACTATTATGGCCATTATTGTAGCGTCTGTTATAGTTTTGCTGCGGTTAACCCCCGTGGTAGTGCCTTATTGCAGCCTGTTTTTGTTTTTTGTTTACTTCTTCGTTGCACATATTTCGCTTTGCCATCGCATGCGTTTCCAAATGTTCCGGGGGCGCATAGTTATTCTTAATTCGGAGTAGCTTACGTTGTCTATTCGAATTTTCAATGCGACCTAGCGGAATCTAAGTTTGCTGCTTCACTTGTGAAGCCTTCTTAAATGTACGCTGAATTGAGCGATTTAGTTAATTCATCTATTTTTGGAGCGAAATCTTCAGTCTTCTTTTGGGCATTTTATAAGCTCGCTAGCTTTGCTATTATAATTTCTGACGAATTGCCTTTCATCTCTGCTTTTAATTTATTTGCGATTTGTTGTAGGGTCATTTCTCCTATTATCAGGTCACGAGCATTTCCCTTTAGTTTTGTTTTAACCAGGCTCACAGTTATGTCTTCATGAATTTCTTTAATTGTTTCTACTAGCGAAATTGCGTCTAGAAAACTCTTTAAGATGGTTGGGTTTCCACGGAACTCAGGCAAAATTGCTCCAAGTGGATTTTACAAGCTTCCAGCGAGACGAAATTTTTTCCATTAAGTGAGTTCTGCAGGGACCGGAATAAATGGTAATCGGAAGCTGCAAGATCAGGTGAATACGGCCGGTGAGGTAAAACATCCCATCCAAACTGTACCAACTTCTGTCGAGTCTGCAAAGAGACATTCGGTCTAGCGTTGTCTTGATGGAACACGACGCACTTCCGGTTAGCCAGTTCCGGTCGTTTTTCGGTGATTGCATCCTTCAGTTTATCCAATTGAGAGCAGTAGTTAGCGAAATCAATGGTTTCGTTATGCGGAAGAAGCTCATAATACACAATTTCCTTCCAATCCCACGAAATACAGAGCATAACCTTCTTAGGGTGAAGACCAGCTTTTGGAATGGATAAAGCTCTTTTGCTCCATGGTCTTTTCCGTTCCACGTTATTGTAAAGTATCCACCCATCGCCCGTTATCATCCCTTTTAAAAACGGTTCACTTTCGTTGCGTTTCTGCAGCGAATTGCTGATGGAGACATGATCCAATAAATTTTTTTTCACTCAAATTGTGCGGCAGCCAAATATCGTATCGATTTACGTATTGCAGTTTACGCAAGTGGTTTTCTACGCCTGATTTCGGTACATCCAATATATCAGCTACGAGTATGCGCCTGGTTGTGTAGCGTGCATTATTTTCAACTAGAGCTTTAATTTGGTCCTCATCAGTCACAACCGTTGGCCAGAATGGGGCAAGTCAGAACATGTGAAAACACCATCACCAAAACGCCGGAACCACTCGCGAACAGTCCAAGCGCTTACAGAGTTATCCCCGTGCACAGTGTAAATCTTCTTATGTGTTTGTGCAGCGTTTTTTCCTTTCCGAGCATAGTATGCCGAAAAAACCTCTTATTTGCCTCTATTTTCAAAAGTTTACCAAATGCGTAAAACACAACCGATCGCTATGAACTTTCTTTCATATATGCACATATGCGATGTGTATTTAAAGAAGAAAAAACTGCAAGCTCGAAGCAATATTTACAAACAGCGCGCGTCATTCAAAATTAACGAGAACAGATGAAATTTATTGGCCAACCCAATAGTTTCAAAATGAGGTTCAATTTTAATGACCGCTTTTAGTTTTTGGGAAAAAGAAGTATGTATATATGTATGTATAAGTTTCTGTTAAGCATCTCAAGCACCTAATTTGCATATAATTCCCAATTTAAAATGTTTTATTTAAGCATTATTAAGGGCTTATAAGGGTGCTAATAAAATAATACTAAATACGTCAGTTTTGAAAAAAGAAAGGAAGCTAACTATTAGCTAAGAAATCTCATCGGAGATAAGTATAAAAAGAAACATGTAATTTGTAATATAAAGTAGGTGTCTTCTTACCGTAATAGAAATGCATGAAAATCATAGCTTACAATAGCTTGATTGACTCGTACCCTTATAAAAGTTAGCTGCTGTTGAAATTGTTTGTCGTTCTTCCTCTATAAAAGGTTCTTTTTTTTTCAATTGTACTCACCCCTGTAAGAGTTCATCTTCTCTTACCGGTGTTTGCAGAAATCGTATAATTATAGCGGTGTATAACTTTCATAATTCTATAAAAGGTGACGGAGTTAGCGTATAGTTTACTGCATTATTCCAATTCACTTTTTTATTTATTGTTTTAAAGAATTTTACACTAAATGTTCAGAACTGTTTTTTTTTATATGTTTGCCACACACTGGGCTCTCGTTAGGTCACATTTTTTTTACATTACTTGCCGTATTTTATAAATTGTTAGCAGAAGTTTAAACACTATTATTATTATTATTATTATTTATTATTATTATTAATTATTATTATTATTTTTATTATAATTTATTCATATTCCTCAATTTTTCAATTCATTAAGTTTCATGGATACATCGTTCTTTTGGAATAATAGCAAAGATAGGTGTTATTCTTTAGTCTTAAGTGAACTAGAGGCGAATGACCCATTGGCAAATTTAATAATGAATAACGTATGTACTATGTGTGGGGTAAATGTAAATGATTTCTCAACAAAAAATATTTTGAAACAAAAAAAAAATTAAGAATTTGAAAAACAGAACAAGACTTTTAACTCCTATTTATTAATAGATTTTTGACCATAGAATTATCCAAAGTAAAGAGCCATTTATTAACTCTACTTAAGAACAATGACTTTACGTTTAAATTTCTTATTTCGTAAGGCAATAGATTAAATAATTTGAGTGCTGTTACGGTAAAAAGTTGGGGAAATGGGTTTCGTTGGAATGAGGGATATTAACTAATCCTCTTGTATTTATTCTTAAACCATAAACATTTGAACTTCTTAATGTCGAACTATAACCGCTTCGGATAAATAACACTTTCAGAACTTTATATACATAAATATGTTTTATCGGTAGGACTCGCATAGTGCAGAACAAATGCCAACTAGAGGTCAACCTGCTTTTACAACAAATAATTATTATTTTATGCTTTTACAATGGCTAAATGACTTTGGAATACGCTTAGGTTAGGTTAAGTTAGGTAAGGTGGCTGTCCTGACAGGGTCAAGACACACTTAGACCACTTGGGTCCATTGTGATACCACATAGAGTTGGGACCGGAGAATCACCGGTTACCGGGGGACCTTAACCTTTCTCAGGAGGGTGTTGGGTGAGAATAACTATGCCTGAATTGGCTAGAGAGGATGACTGACTCAATCAACCCTAAGTCGGTGTGGGCGCCGTGGCGTAAGTGGTTAGTGTGTCGGATCACTACGCATGAGGTTCCAAGTTCGAATCCCAGAAAATATCAAAAAGTTTTTTCACGGTCCCACCTCTCGCGAGCGTCTGACAAACATCCGAGAGTATTGCTGTCAAGAAGAAGCTTCTCAAATCGTCGTTCGGATTCGGCATTAAAACTGTAGGTCCCTTCCATTCGTGTGAAAAATATAACGCACACAACATGAGTGGTTGCGAGAAGCTAGGCCCTGGCACTTTAAAGAGCTGTTGCGCCAAATATTTGTTTGTTTTGGTGTCTACCGGGAAGGTATTGTGTACAAGCAAGTATTGGGGGTGACTGATTCAATCGAACCCCCTTTACTGTTTTGTAAGTTGTATTGGAAGGTCTGAGTAAACCGCGTAGGTGTGGAGATGCATACGCATAGTAGAGTGGTTGATTCAATTTAACTCTAAGTACTGCTGTGCATAATCTGTTGACTAGGTAGGGTGACTGTTCCAATTAAACCCGTACCTAGGTGGACCGTGGAAATAGTGGAGTGCATAATAGAAGGCGAGGTGAGTGATACAATCAAACCTTGCACTACTATGCAGTCGAACTATGGGGATTGGTTAGCTAGGTAGGGTGACTGATACAATCGAACCCTCAGTACCTAGTTGCACCATGTTGGTGGGGTGCATGGGAGTAATATGGTTGATTGACTCAATCAATCTGTGTTACTCTTATGCAGTGGTTGGTCTAGTGATATTCGAGGGTTGACTATCGATCTTGTGGGTGTCTGTTACAGTACCTCATGAAGGTCGATAGTAACCAATAGGGGAGGGGAGGGTAGGTGACTGGTGTAGGGGGGGGGGGGGGGGGGGGGGGGGGGGTGGATTTCCCTATGAATCTGTATAAGTTTATAATGTCTATGTTAGACAGGTCACTTACATCTTCAAAGCAGTATTCCCCTAATAGTTTCTTTCTCAGGGTAGCTATCGCTGGGCATGTGCCATTCTAGTGGCGTGTCTACCTAACAAACAGTGTTCTGTGGTTATTCCTACTATAAGACTTATGTTCCTTCTATTCAATGAAATAAGTTTTTTTGGTTTTCCATGCGTCTTAGAGAGGCCAGATCTTTCTGGTCGATACAAACGTAGATGGATTACTCCATCTGTCGTTTACAGTAGCTTGCGCTTCGTTAAACATACGAAGTTTCATCGTTTGTATTGGGGGTGCCGGTACCTCTCTTTTTTTTTCTTTTCTTTTTTATGGTTGCGCCAAAGGGTGTGTAATCTTCTAAAGATACCAGTAGCCCGAGCTACTGTCATGCACGATTCGCAAACCTGAATACTCGATGTCAGGAATACGCCTACGTACTAAACCACACCCTGCACACTTCAACCACTTTCCCCTCAGGACTACCGTTAGGTATTACTTCGCGGGGCTGGTTAGCTATTTATGCTCTTCATTCGCTGTCTTCCGCTCCTTATTCCAAAAGTGTTGCCGGTTGGACTTGGTTGCTCTCTCTGACTCTTTCCAGCCGCCTAAGTTCCTGCACGATTATCGCTGCAACTTGTTTCACCGCGTCCCATATTGCATTCGATGCTATCATATGGTGCACAATGTTTTCGGGGCTTGGTATTTCTCCAATTTTTTTCTCCAGTTCTCTGTGCTCTTTATGAAAACGTGGGCACTGAAAAAATACGTGCTGAGCGTCTTCAGAGGCCTCTCCGCAATTTGGACAGTTGGGAGATTCATCGAGCCCAAACCTGTTGAGATACGCTCGAAAGCAGCCATGTCCAGTTAGGAACTGGCTAAGATAGAAATCTACCTCTCCGTGTTTCCGGTCCATCCATTTTTGGATATCCGGTATAAGTCGATGAGTCCATCTTCCCTTTGAGGACTGGTTCCATCGCTCCTGCCATGCTCTAATGCTTCGCTGTCTTTCTGCCAGCTTGATATTTTTGACTGACGCTTGGGGTTCCTGAATTTTGGCGTCGTAGGTCCTTTGTAGCTCGATAGCCAAGATATCCGCTGGTAGCATTCCCGCGATGACACATACTGCCTCGTCTGACACCGTACGAATAGCACAGCATACTCTCAGCGCACATAGTCTGGTGAAGGAGTTTATCCTTCTTGGGTAGGTCTTTTTCGTCATAGCTTTGGCCCATATGGGTGCCGCATACATAAGGATGGTGGATGCACCACCCTGGATAAAATAAGTCTCCTTTGTTGCCTAGGTCCTCCTATATTTATCATTATTCTTGATAAGGCACCGCTCACCCGAGCAGCTTTGTCACACGCTCTTTCAAGGTGCTCCTTGTAAGTGAGCCTCGCGTCGATCATCACACCTAGGTATTTGATAACCGATTTTGATGTCGTATTATGATCTCCTACTCTGATGGTGATTTCCTCTCTTTTCTTGCGGCTGCTTACCAATACTGCCTCTGTTTTATGTTCGGCGAGCTCTAACCCGACTGCTGCCATCCACCGTTTGACTTTTCGGATATATTCATTTGCAATATCCTCTATTTCCTCTAGATGTTTTGCAACCACGACAATTGCAATATCATCGGCAAAGCCTATGACTTTTCCCTCATTTGGGATTCCAAGCCTTAGAACCCCATCATACATAATGTTCCAAAGGATAGGGCCTAATACCGATCCTTGTGGAACTCCGCCAGATATGTGGTACTGCTTTACTCGATCATCGGTATCGAAGAGCAGAAACCGTTTCTCGAAGTAGCTCAGTATTATTTTAATTAAGAACCATGGCACCATCATTGACCTAAGCGATTGCACTATGAGTCCCCAATTCGCAGAATTGAACGCGCTTTTGACGTCCAATGTTATTACGGCACCGTATTTCTTTGCACCGCCTCTCCATCTCCTGCCCTGAATAGCTTCTTCCAAGGTTGTAGTTACCCTTCTTATTGCGTCTACTGTAGATCGAGCTTTCCTAAAGCCGTACTGTTGGTTGGAGAGTCCCCCGGCTTCACCAATTGCCACTTCTAATCGGTTGCATATGATTCGCTCCAGTATTTTACCCATTGTGTCTTACAGGTATATGGGACGGTATGACGAGGGCTCGTCTGGTGGTTTTTCCCCTTTAGACAGCAGCGCTAGACGTTGCTTTTTCCATTGTTCTGGAAAAACTCCTTCTGTTAGACACTTGTTGTAGAGTTCCACAAATGGTTGCGTATTTCTTTTAATGGCTAATTTAAGGGCCTTGTTCGGTATGCCATCCAATCCTCGAATCGTCTGCATACATCCAGGAGTTCCCTTTGCGTGACAGTTGGGATGTCCTGTACTTCCGGAGGTGGCTCTATACGCTCTGCTGGTATTTGGGGTGGAAACAACCCCGATACAATTTTCTGCATAAGGAGAGGGCATGAGGGGGAGGGTGCCCTAGTGCCTTTGAGTTTTGCCATTACTGATCTATAGGCGGTGCCCCAAGGATTTACATCTGCCTGCTCGCAGAGTTCCTTAAAGCTATTGCTCTTACTTCTGCGGATGGCTAGTTTTAGCTCTCTTAGCCTATCTTTGAAGTGCACCCGTAGGTCCTGATGTGTGGACAAACCTCTGGATCGCTGGAATAGTCTTCTGGCTCTATGGCACTTGCTGCGTAGCTCTGCTATCTCTTGGTTCCACCAGTATACTGGTGGCCGGCGATTTGTTGACGTTTTCCGGGCCATGGATGCGTCGCAAGCCCTAGTTACTTGTTTGGTAACCTCAACGGCCATAGGGCAAAAGTGTCTTTGTCCATGGTGCTTATTTTCCACCCCATTCGTTGTGCCTTCTTTGGGCGTTCATGGGTTGGTCTCCTAGGTTGTACTTCAAACAGGATGGCAAGGTGGTCGCTGTGAGTATATTGATTACTGACTCTCCAGTTGGCGCCTTTCGATAAGAAACTAGTTGCAAAGGTGATACCAACTATGGAGCCTACACCATTTCTACTAAAAGTGTGCTCACTTCCTGTATTTATCAATATTAGGTCTAGTGATGATACGACTTCTAGGAGAGCTTCTCCCCTTCTATTGGTCCGTGCGCTGCCCCAATCAGTGGCCCATGCATTGAAGTCTCCAGCTATAATCGTTGGGCTACGACCTCTAGCATCATCCACGAGCCTATCAAGCATACTTTGGAACTCCTCAATGGTGTTGTTTGGAGATGCATAACAGCTATAGACATGCACTCCTTTGACCTTTGCTCGCACGAAGCCTGTTCCGGGTGTCACCATTTTTTCTTCAAAGGCGCAATCTCCGCAGGCCCAAATAACAGCTCTTTTCGAGTCATCCGCAGCCCAAACTGTATCATCGAGATTTTTGTACTGCTCGCATAATACGGCAACATCTATCTTTAACTCGCGAACGGTTTGTGTCAAGATGTCCTGTGCCGCTTCGCAGTGGTTTAAGTTTAGTTGCAGCACTTTCATATTCTTCTTGCGACTTTTGCAGCTTCTTGGTATACCGGGCATACTATCCTTCCTGTCGCGTGTTTGATGTTGCTACTTCCCTTTTCTTCGCAAAGGATGCACCTTGCATCATTGCTGTAGTTCTTGGATACATGGCCTTTCTGTCCACACCCAACGCAATCCTCACTCCTATCCAACGTGTTTTTACACGCCTTTGCTAGGTGCCCGAAGTTAAGACACCTAAAACATCGCAGCGGTATTATTTTCTCCCGTATTCGGCATACCGTCCATCCGATTTTTATTTTTCCAACCTCTAGAACTTTTTTGGCAGTATTTATCGGGAGGCTAATGACGGCAGTTTGCGTCCCTGCATAGGCTGTCCTCATAGATTTGATGGATGAGATCTCTATGCCTTGTGCTTCCTCGAACTGCTCGGACAGAGCTTGGCAGATCTCTTCCTTTGTGGTGACGCCATCTAGGTCTTTGCACTCAATGAGCACCTCTTGCGTTAGGGATCTCACTTCCGCTATTTCACCGAGAACTTTTCCCACTTTACTTTGGTGTTCTGATGTTCTTTCATTAGCTGCTTTCTTGAGCTCAAGCAGTAACTCTCCCTTGGCTGTCCTTCTTATGCGGGTTACATCACACCCCAATCCATTCAACTCGGGGTTGGTCTTTGAGTTTTGTACTTTTTTTTCTGTTTTATTTGTATTTGTTTTTGTTTGATTCATAGTTGGATCCCACGAGTATGGGGGAAAGAAAAGTCCACCATATCAGAGACCCCTGTAATGTGATAAGGCTATATTACAGCCAGAGGGCACCAGTTATCTGGAGGGCTCCGTTAGCGATGCTGTATGGGTCTTATGTCCCCAGCACCATTCAGGCCTCGGTACGGGTCGCATAACGCCTTGCCTTAGGGACAGGATGCTTATTTACGGGCGGCATCTACTCGCCCTGTCACAAAAATTTCACTGGGCTTATGTGTTATTTCCGCACACCCTTCGTTTTTGCCGCTTTTGGTCGGGGACTGCTTATTGGTTATTCGCAGGTAACCTACATATCTGTAGGCCGTTCAGCTATCCGCCACCATGCTGACCCCCCCTGGTAGCCTAAGCTCAGCCCCAAGGTGCCGGTACCTCTCTGTTGACAGCTAGAGGTAGTACGGTGCCTTGTTTAGCTAATTCATCCGCTTTACAATTGCCTAGAATGTCTCTGTGTCCCGGGACCCAGCACAGAATGATATTGCATCTGTCCGCAATCTCGTTAAGAGATTCGCGGCAATGTTTGACCAACTTAGATCTTATTGTTGGCGTTTCAAGAGCTGACTGACTGCCTATATAAAGGATGGTAGACCTACCAACTATCGGGTACATAGAGAGTCTGCGCGCTGCTTCACGAATACCCAATATTTCCGCTTGAAAACTGCTGCAGTGGTCCGGAAGTCGGAGAGCTACGTTTATCAAAGGTACTTCCGAAAATATACCTAAGCCTGTGCCCTCCGATGTTTTAGAACCATCTGTATAGATTTCGATTGCCGTGTCATTTAGAATGATACCGTCATCCCATGCGGATCTGCCAGGGATGGTGGTGTTATATTTGATATTGAAATCGATAAATGGGGATCTGTAATCTATTTCTCTGAGATTGCAGTTTTGTAGAATTTCCATGTGACCGATTCGTGAGCTTGACCGCTGGAGAGATTCTCTAAGTCTTATGGCTGTTTTAGATGCTACTAATTTCCTGAAGATATCAATGGGACAAATATTGAGTAGGGTTTCTAAGGCGGCTGTGGGAGTGGACCTGAGAGCCCCTGTGATGCACCTACATTCTATAGAGTTTGTGTTGCACCTTGTTTCGAGTGCTAGGCTACCAGACGAGAACGCCATAAAGCAGGATTGGTCTGACCCCCGCCAGTTACAACCAATGGACTAGATTAGGTCGAAGACCCCATTTAGGACCTATAGCCTTTTTACAGGTGTAGATGGCGATTTCTGCTTTCTTGGTACGGTCTAGAATGTTTTGTTTCCAGTTAAGTTTACTATCAAGGGTTAACGCTAAGTTTTTTGCTGTGTTTGTAAAGCTGAGTTCCGTGTTTCTAAGCTTAGGGGGAGCTATGATCGGGATTTTGTATTTCCTAGTAAAAAGTACTAGTTCAGTTTTGGACGGATTTACGTTAAGCCCAACGCAGTCCGTCCATTTCGCTATTAGATTCAGCGCTGAATTCATTAGATCTCTTAGGGTTTGGGGGAGTTTACCTGAAATGGCCATGGCAATGTCGTCAGCATATGCTACGACCTTGTATCCTTTATTTTCTAGTGAAGTGAGTAGCTTGTTCACTACTAATATCCAAAGTACCGGAGAGAGAAGACCCCCCTGTGCGCTAACCTTTTGGTTGAGCAGTATCCGAGCTGGGACAGAATCTGTCTGCTGTTCAGCATTCACTCTATCCATATGCATAGGCAACAGTCCACCTCCAGGTCAACGAGCGCTCTTATAATGGATTCTGTATTGACGTTATTAAAGGCGCCTTCTATGTCAAGGAAAGACACAATAGTATATTCCTTAACGGCAAGAGATTTTTCAATGGTGCCTACTAACGAGTGTAGAGCTGTTTCCACTGAAAAGCCTTTCCGGTAAGCATGCTGGGAGTTAGATAAGGTTTGTACCTTGAATTTTGAACGAAAATAATTATCAATTAGCATTTCGAACGTTTTTAGAAAGAAAGAGGAGAGGCTAATTGGTCTGGAATCTTTCGGAGTGTAGTGTGAGGTCTTCCTGCATTTCGGAATGAAGACCACCTTAACTCTTTTCCATGAGGATGGGGTATAGCCGAATTTAAGGCAGCAATTCAAAATTACATAGAGCCAGGGGGCTAAGGGTTTTATGCCCTCTTGCAGTTCTACTGGTGTGATACCATCTAATCCTTGAGATTTGTATGGGAGAAAACTGTTAACAGCCCCATGGATTGTATGAGTGTTTATTATTCCCGCCGGAATGTCCACGATTGAGTGGCGTTGAGGCATAGATATGTTTGTGTCTATAGAGTTTCCTGGCAAATGCGTTTCCATGAGGAGGTTTAAAGTTTCTTCTGTGAACATTGTCCAGTCCCCGTTAGGTTTCTGGATAAATAGGGATGTGAGGAGATTCGGGAAGTATTTTTCTAAATCTACTAAAATCGATGGTCCTTTCTATATTGCTACAGAATAATCTCCACGATTCTCGCCGAGCTTTCCTTATCTCTTTTTTTTGAAAACCCTGAGGCTGTTCTTATAGTTGTCCCAGTTTTTTGGAGATCGTGAAGACTTAGCTATGTTGAACTGTTTTCTACTGTCATTTCGGAGTTTTGCTATGATAGTATTCCACCAAGGTGGTTTATTGCCATTTCTGTGCCTGCTTATCGGACAAGTTTTCAAGAAGGCTTTATTCATTGTTTTAGATACTTTGTCAACCGTCTGGTCAATTTCAGATGGTCAACAAGGTTGAATTAGCACGGTGTTGAGTTCTTTATTTAAAAATGTATTATAAACCTGCCAGTTAGTCCTAGGATTCCTAAAGGACTTTAATAGAGGTTTGGTAAATTCCAAACTAAATTGTATATACTTATGGTCCGAAAAAGAGACTTATTTCGATACCATCCATTTACTAATATTTAGCTTTGGGGAGTTGGTGGCTAAAGTAATATCTAGTATTTCTTGCCTAATACTGTTAGCAAAAGTAGGTTCAGAACCTATATAACATACTACGAGGTTAGTTTCTATGATAAAGTCGAAAAGACGCTCACCTCGATTATTTGTGTCACTGCCTCCGCAGAGGTTGTGGTGGGCGTCAGCCCCTATCACTAGGGGAATATTGCTTGCTTGGGCTGATTTTATCATCTCGTGGATATTAGGTGTTGGTAGAGGGCCTGTATATCATAGGGCACATACGCAGACAATATCCATAGTCTGTCTTTCCCATCGCGGTCTAACTCCACACATGCGAAATCCGGATCGCTGAAATTTGGTGAGAAGAAGGCTCTTCAGCTATTTTTCGCTAGAATGCAGGATCTTGGTTTACCTGATCCTTTGGCACAAAGCATGGAATGGCTATTTGCCCTTAATCCAGCTATGCGGTTGTCGCCCAAGGTTGCTGGATAAGGGCAATGTCCTCTCCTCCTGACTGCAGGCGGAGCAAAAGGTTAGCATAAGCTGCTATTGAATGGTATAGATTAATCTGTGCCAGTCGGATCATCATTCCTGACTGGTACAGATGCCTTTATTACTGTGGTGTCTCCATTCTCTGACTCAGAAGAATCACCACTATTATGCTTTGTCAGCTCAACTGTCTCTTTCTCATCTGCTGACTCAGCTGGTGTACCGACCGGTTTAGTTGTTCTTTTGCGTCTGCTGACTCAGCTGGCGTTACGACCTGGGTCGAAGTGGGGGCCGTCGGTTGTGAGTGAGACGGAAGGCTAACTGGTTCGGTATCCAATCGCAGGCTGCTTATAGAGGAAACCGTACCTGAGATGAGTCTTTCGTCTTTCTCATGGGCCTTCAGCACCAGTTCTTTCATGCCGTAGAAAATTTTATAATCCCTTTTGCTTAAAAGCTGAGGAGGAATGAAACTAACCTTCCTGCCTCTACCGGTTCGTCGGTTTTGATGATCTTCCAGTTGGCGGTTGGAAGGTCTGGATTTTGAATTCGGATAAGTTTGAGGATATGCGATTCGTTACATGGTCCTGGTGGAATCCAAGTTCGTGCTCTTGGGCGGACCTTAATATCGCTCCAGTGAAAGACTGATAAGTCAGCTTTAGCCCAAAGGTGGTTGAGTTTGGGTACTGCCTCTTTGAGGAACGCCGTGGAGCTACGTAGCCGTCGGATTTTTAAGACAATGCGCCAGAATGTCTGACGCAAGTCTTGCTTTAAGAAGCCTCCAGTTGTCACACCAGGTGATCCTTCGCCACCTCGTTGTAGGGCCTGAGCACCGACTCGGTATTCTTGGCCTTCTTCTGGGTTTTGGATGTATCGCCCTGGGATCGAGGACGTTTAGACGTTGAGTCGTTTTTAGGTACCACACCCGAACGTCCTCCCGACGCAGGTTGACGGTACGGGGTGTTGCCGAAGGGCCTATTGCCCTTCGCAGGTCTCACCGACTCAGGTTGAGACTTGCTATGCGTAGCCGAGCGTGCGCATTTTGGGGGTGGCCTCTTGCTGTCAAGTGGCTCACACTTACTCGTTGAAGGGGCCTGTCCTCCCGACTCAGGTTGACTAGTCTCTTCAGCGATAATGCTACCCGCCCAGCGCAGAGTCTCTTTGTCCTTCTGCTCCCACGATTCCTCTGGTTTCTCGAGAATCCGCGCGGGCAGATGCTTTGCCAAGCGAAGGTTTCTGTACTTTTTGGCACTAGGGGAATTCCTCTTTTGGATTGCGTGCCAGCAACGTGCCGATACGGCTTTTGCCTGGGTATCCGCATCCGAAGCGGAATTGTCAATGGATCTGGAGTCAGAATCCGAAGGGTTCGTATAGTTGTCGTTGTCCACCGTCTCTCTGTATGTAGATTTGTCGGTCGGTTCGGTGTCCTTGTTCGTTGCGTTGAGAAGCAAAGCCTCGGAATTTGTGTTTGTGTTGTTTTTGTTTTTTTGTTTGATTTGTTGTTTGAAATTTTGTTCATGTTCCCACGAGTAAGCCGGTGAGAAGTGTCCACCGCCAGCATAGCCGGTTTTACTGGCGGTAAGGCTTATTACGACAGGCCCTGCCAGGGCACCTGAAGGAGCTCGTTGGCGACTGATAAAAACCCTCAGCCTTTCATCCCTGGGCACGGTTTACATGGAACGCTTACTCCACTTTTTAGAATGGGTTGACTACACTTTGGCTTCAAATGCTCTAACCTGAAGACCTTACAGCATGGGTGGCCCTACTGCAATCGCCCTCCGGGATCATTGGATTCTTACTAAGCATCTTCACCGCGTCAAGGTAAGTAAGGGCTATTGTCGTGTTTATACTAATGTAAGTACGAACGAAAGCATCCATGGCCCGTTAGGAACTGCGTTAAGTAGAACTCAAGTTCTCCATGTTGCCTGTCGAACCATGGCTGGATTTGGTGTATGAGCCTATGGGTCCACCTGCCTTTCTCAGAAGCATTCCAGCGTTCTTGCCATTCTCTTAGGCTTTCTGCTCTATAGAGCCGGTTTTCGCTGGCCTCGTTTCTTTCAAGGTATGTAGTCGAAGAAGATGTGCAATACGCTTAACCCCAACTAGAAATACCATATTGCAGCTATGAGCTAACAAGGCTGCAGTATAAAACCGTTAGGAGTTTTTTGGAGCAATATGGATTAAGCATATACATATATTTTCCGAGTAACAGATAGCATTCTTCTTCTTCTTCCTTTTATCAGCGAGGTTATGATCCGAAAATAAGGGATCATAACCCTCCCACTTCACCGCACTTCTACTGATCCGCCGGTGGTGTTCGCCTATTTGACCTCAGAAAATATTGGCAGGCCTGCCGATTTTGGATCACTCGGTTACTGAGGCCAATGAAATGTCGATGTCGTCGCATTTGTCTGATCCAGACGATTATAGGCCTGCCTTTCCTACATGGCGATGTCTTTTTAACGTGCATTGATATTGCCTTTTTAACAGGGTTTAAATGATATCTTCTTTGAACATGGCAATACCAGCTAAGCCGGTCGCGCCCTATTTTTTGTACGATGGTTTCCTTGATGTGAAAGCTTCCACGGATTTTCGAACTTCTTATTCGATCAAGCTTTGTCACTCCTGCTATCATGCGAACCATCTTCATCTCAGCTGGCGTTAATTTACTCTCATACTTTTTGTACATCGTCCAACATTGTGAACCGTATGTGAGCGCTGGACGCACAACTGCGGTGGAGAGCCTTTCCTTCAACTTAGGGGACATTTTTCGGTCACAGAAGATAGCGGAATTTTCTCGCCACTTCATCCACCCTACGCTTACGCGATGATTGATATCGTCATCACAAGTTGGTTTGCTATTGATCATAGATCCCAGATATTTAAACTTTTCGCACTTGGGAAGCACTGTTCCATTCAAATAAATGTCTGGAATAGGTCTGAGTGGATCAGAGAACGGGCAGCACAAGTACTCTGCCTTTTTTGAACTAATGCGATACGCATTTCCCTCCAAATGTCCACCCCCACATCAAGTGCTCGTTGCAGGGATGTAGAATCCTCACTTATGATGGCTCCATCGTCAGCAAAGAATAACCTTCGGGTCCATCACTTTACCTTCAAGCAGATAATCAAGGACTGTAATAAATAGCAAAGGACTTAAGACGCTTCCCTGGTGCATCTTGACTTTGATTCGGAACTCTTCGGTTACTCCAGCGGGGCATCTTACTCTTGTCTTTGCTCCTTTGTAAATTTTTTATTTTTTTTTTTGTAACAGTGTGGGACTCTTACCCACTAAACCCCCCTCCCACGACCGCCCCATTCCCCGCGGTACTGCCGTCAAGCATTTCATCGCGGGGGGGTTTTAGTCTGATGTATTCGACTAGTGCATGTTTGCATTTTCCTGCTCAGCATTTATTGTATTTCGCCGGTCTGATCCTTTCCTTTCTCTTTCTAGGGTTCTTAGAATCTTCATTATGCGCATTGTGCTCCCAGCGACTGCGTCCCATGCCTCCTGGCTTTTGAGCATTTCGCCAACGATGTTTTCTGGCGTCAGTGGGTGGCCAAGTTCACTCCTTAGTGCATTTCTTTCGTCGAGGAATCTTGGGCATTCAAAAAATATATGTTCTGCGTTTTCTACGCAGTCAGCGCAACGCGGACAGTAAGGGCTATTGTCGTGTTTATACTTATGTAAGTACGAACGAAAGCATCCATGGCCCGTTAGGAACTGCGTTAAGTAGAACTCAAGTTCTCCATGTTGCCTGTCGAACCATGACTGGATTTGGTGTATGAGCCTATGGGTCCACCTGCCTTTCTCAGAAGCATTCCAGCGTTCTTGCCATTCTCTTAGGCTTTCTGCTCTATAGAGCCGGTTTTCGCTGGCCTCGTTTCTTTCTCTTCTTGCGCAGTACTGACGTTGCTGTTCTACTGCCAGGATATCTATTGGGAGCATTCTCGCTACCACGTAAGCTGCATCGCTAGAAGTAGTGCGAAATGCGCAACTAGCTCTCAATGCACATATTCGATACACAGATGTGATATGTGATCTGTATGTTTTAATTGCCATTGCCCCGGCCCAAATTGGTGCGGCGTATAGGAGTATAGACGTAACCAGTCTAGCCAGCAGTAACCTACGGCTATGTCTTGGTCCTTCTATGTTGGACATGATACGCGCGAGTGCAGCACTTGCTATTGCACCTTTTCGGCCTACATACTTAAGGAGATCTCTAAATGAAAGTCTCGTATCTATTATGATACCTAGGTATTTTGTATGCGGTTTAGATGTGATTTCATGGCCGCCGACTATAATGGTGAGAGTTTCTACCTTCTTCCTACTACTTATCAGGACTGCTTCAGTTTTATGCTCCGCCAGTGTTAGACCAACTGAGGTGAGCCATTTTCGTATTATCCTTATTGTCGCATTGCTTATCTGTTCCACCTCCTCCAACAGTTTAGCAGTGACAATAATGGCGATATCATCAGCAAATCCCACTATTTTTGTTTCTTCGGGTATAGGAAGTCGCAGTATACCGTCATACATAATATTCCAGAGCAAAGGGCCAAGGACTGAGCCCTGTGGTACTCCGCCTGTGATCTTATATTCCTTGGGGCCGCGGTCTGTATTGTATACCAAGATTCTGCACCTGAAGTAGTCAACAATAACGTCTATGAGGTATTGTGGAACTCTCATCCTTCTGAGCGCTTGTAAGATGTGACTCCAATTTGCCGTATTGAAGGCGTTTTTTATGTCAAGAGTTATAACCAAGCAGTACTTTTTGGAACCGCCTCTCCATCTTCTTCCCTGTATAGCCTCTTGTGCCGTTTTAACTACCACATTGATTGCATCTGTTGTTGAGCGCGCTTTTCGAAAACCGTATTGGTGTTCAGAAAGACCTCCAGATTCTTGAATTGCTGCCTCTACCCTGTTACAGATGATTCGCTCCAATATTTTGCCAGCCGTATCTAACATACAGAGCGGGCGGTATGATGATGGTTCATTTGGTTCATTTGCTCCTTTGTACATGTCCATGATCATCTGTACACAGGTTTCTGGAACCCCTCGAGTTACAGAGAGCATATATTTTTTTAGCTCAGTTGCATGCGCTTTCCAGTTCATATTTTCATCAATTAAAACTCCTAGATACTCAAAATAATTAACGAATTCAGTTATAAAGCAATTCGTAGTGCAACGAGCATTTTGTCAGTAATTAACCCTACCACAAGATTGTGTAGATAAGAAAAGCTTTTCACGTGCCGTGGAGTGGGATAAAAGATCCCATTCTATCGGATCTGATTGTTTTAGATTGCAATACATAAGCTTTGCTTTTTCATTTATAATGAGTTCGTGTTTAGCAAATCAATGTTTGAGAAGTTGCAATTCTTTCTGCAACTTGACCATAGACTCTAATAAGGTACTATTGATGTATGTGAATGCCACGTCGTCCGCAAATGCTGTAATATAACTCGTAAAATCTTGCTTGAAGAGCGAGTCTATATATTCAGGGAAAAGAATAGGACCCAAAACTTAACCTTGAGGTACGCCGATATCTAATAATAAGCCATCATTAAAAACATCGTCTACCTTTACTTTTTTAGACCTTCCTGTTAAATATGAAGCAAACCAATTATACGATTTACCTCTGAATCCAGCTTTGTAGAGCTGATCCAGAAGAATTTTGTGATTAACCATGTCGAGTGCTATTGTCATGTTAATAAATAAAGCTATAGTACTGTTGCTGTTATTGAAGCCGTTATAAATTTCACTGCAAAATTCTAAGATGGCATCATCTGTAGACTTACCCTCACAAAACTCGAATTGGTCTTTACTGAAAAATTTATTTTTATATTAATTTTGTATTAATTTTTATTAATTTTAAGGACACTACACGATTTTCATTGCTTTTGCACACAGTTTCGAAAATGTGGGAAATAAGGAAATCGGTCTGTATTGATTCGTTAAACTTCTGTTTCCTTTTTTGAACAGAAGAATAATCTCAGTCGCTTTCAGAGGTGTAGAGAAGATTCCACAACTGACACTCATATTAAAAATAAACGTACTTGTAACAACATCAACAAAATAACAGGCAATTTTTTAAGAAGACAATTGGTTACTCCATCAGAAGTACTGGAGCTTTTATAGTCTAGTGACATTATCCTTTTATATATTTCAAAAGATGTAAAAGGCAACAGATGTGTCGTTCAAAGTAGTTGTACGAATTTGATGTGTTGTGCTTTGTGCTGCATGTAATTTTGATTTTCGTTGTAAGTTCCGTGTAATATTAATTGTATCTCTGGTACATGGTATTATCTAGTGTGTTCTGTCTAGATTAAACATGTTTTGAAGTGCTATAATATTATTTTAGTGATTTTTATATGTTTTTTCCTCTTTGGTTTTTGAGATCTCGTTTTAAGTAGTTTTCACTGATTGAGTTAATCCGTGTTAGCTGTTTTATCTTGTCTTGTCTGCTATTATTGTTTAGAATTTACAGCTTATACCTGGGTAGCATTTTACATAAAGTCTTGCTATACGCTTCAGATCTGTTAAAGTGGCAGTGCGTGTCAAGTCTCCCGCATATCATACTCAGTTCTGCCTCCTAGCTGCGGCTAACAATTGGTTTTTTTTTTTTATTTATTTATTTTTTCTTTTGCAAGCGCATTAAAACAACTTTATTTTTTCTGCTCACCATGTCCCGCTGTTGTGGTGACAAATGTACTGAACGTAAGGCCACAGCTCCCCTACTGACGTGTTTTGACCCTTGCAATAAATCTTTTCACACCAAGTGTGTTGGCCTCATGGACTTGGTATTAGACAAAGTAAATGCAACACTTGGATTGCACTTTTACTGCTCGGAATGTCGACTGGTATCATTGTCTAGTTTGTCATTTAAACTTGCCGCTTTGAAACGCGAATTCTTGGAACTCTCAGCGAATTTCGCTTTTATGGCAGACCGATATAAGAAAGTAAATGGTCTTTTTGCATCGTTTTCTCAATATCCATCAATGTGCAGTGTATCAACATCCACCGATCTTCCGACCTCTCTTTCCGAATTAATTACTGAAGAGTTAATAAGTAGCGAGCCGATACCACCCTCAGGTGATTTAAACCAACCTACTGCACCTAAGAGAAGGCGTTCGCAATCCTCTAGTCCGAGCAAGACTTTACCTAAAAAGCGTTTGGCTAAGAAAAATGTCACGGAGAAAAACACTCGCCCTGTTCTCAATTCTCAAAAAAACTAAAGCGCTGTAAGGGGACTCCGCACGAAAACGAGACATTTATTATTGGCATCTCATGCATCGATCCATGATGTGATTGCACTGACGGAAACTTGGCTCAATTTTACCTTTTTAAACACGGAATTATTCTCCACAGGCTTTGAGGTTTATCGTAAAGATAGATACTTAGATATTGAACATCTAAGGGGTGGTGGAGTCCTAATTGCTGTTCGAAATTCTTTGCAAAGTTGTATCTTTCCAATTCCTAATACAGATTCGCTAGAAGTTATCAGTGCGAAATTAAATCTAGGATATAAGTTCGTTATAATTATTAACATTTATATTCCTCCTGAAAGCTCGATCGAGGTATATAAGCATGCTACTGATGCCATAAATTATATATCGGAAAATTGTAATCCTCTCGACGACATTTTATTGGTGGGTGATTTTAATCTACCCAACTTAAAGTGGACCATTTCTGACGACGAACTTAGTTTTGTGATAGCACATGCGTCTTTACCTCAAGAAACAATTTTGGTGAACAATATGATGTCTTGTGGGTTACTGCAACTAAGCAGTATAAAAAAAATTCTTGACAGACTGTTTTTTTATACAAATTCGAGCAGTTGTATTGTGGAACCTAGTTCCACCACGATGAGTACTATTGACGCGTATCATTCTCCACTTTACGTTATTTTTTCTCATGACGACGTCGTTCATAATACTTTTGAAAATCTTACTCTTGAATTTAATTTTAAGAAATCAGACTTTAATTTACTAAACGAACTAATATCTAGCATTGATTTTGTAGAAATCTTCAACAGCAAAAGTAATATTGAACAAATGACTGAAAATGTTTACATACGTATATTTGACTGTTTTATCTCGTCCGTACCTGTAAGAAACACACGTAAGGATATGTATACAACTCCACATTGGTACAATAACCAATTACGGAGCTTGCGTAATAAAAGAAATAAAGCGTGGAAAAATTATTTAACGACAAACAGAACAAGCGATTGTAATCAGTTCGCTATCCTCTATAGAGACATTCAAATCTTATCGAAAAATCTATATGATAGTTACATTAACAAAATGCGTGGCTCACTTCTTTACGATCCCAAAGTTTTCTGGAAATCTGTAAACAGTAAGAAAAAACGGATGGTTATCCTGCTAATATGTCTTACTTAAGCGAATCAAGCAGCAGCCCTCTTGTAATCTGCAATATGTACTCTGCAGTTTTTGCGCTATCTTTCTGTTCCGACAACTATTCACCTACCCAAAGTAATTTTGCCCACATTGAAGGTTTCTCTAGTAGCTCAATGGGCCAGATTTCAATAATTGATGAAGATGTGAGAGAGCATTTAGCTTTACTTAGCAACGATACTACCTGTGGCCCTGACGGAATTCCTCCGATTGTGCTAAAATATTGTTGCAATATTTTGGCAACACCCTTAGCCGTGCTATTTCAGGCATCATTAAAGCAGAGCGTTTTTCCTAAAATTTGGAAAAACTCTTCTATCATTCCAATACACAAAAAGGGAAATCAAGGTGAAATTTCTAATTATAGACCTATTGGCAAGTTATCGTGTGCGCCAAAACTGTTCGAGGCTATAGTTTGTAAGGGTTTTTATTTCGCTTACAAACCATTTCTATCAACCAAGCAGCATAGGTTTATGAATAGAAGATCCACTGTTACCAACCTGTTGGAATTTAGTTCTTTTACAAACAAAGTTGTCGAAGAGGGTGGTCAGGTCGACTGTATTTATATAGATTTTAGCAAGGTCTTTGACAAACTTTCTCACAGCTTAATTCTGTTTAGAATGACCTCTTTGGGCTTTCCAAATCATTTCGTTCGATGGATATGTTCTTACATTGAAGAATAAACTTATCAAGTTTTATTTCGGGGAATAACATCCGATGTAATCCTCGCTACATCCGGTGTACCCCAAGGAAGTCACTTAGGCCCTCTTTTATTTATCATTGCGATCAATGGCGTGGTGGCAATACTTAAGAGTACTCGAATCTTAATCTATGCTGACGACATAAAAATCTTTAGACTTGTACGCAGTCAGTCTGATTGTATAGCTATGCAGAATGATTTAGATACATCCGCTGAATGGTGCTGTAATAACAATTTATTTTTGAATGTATCTAAATGCCAGTCGATGATCTTTTCAAGAAAACGTAATTTAATAAGTTATGATTACAATCTCAATGAATCTGTACTTAATAAAGTCACATCAATATGTGATTTAGGAGTGCATTTTTGGCAAAATATCGACTTCGATTTTCACATTAAACAGATTGTCAATAAAGCGAATTCAATGCTTGGCTTTATAAAACGTTGGAGTAAAGAATTCAAGTGTCCTCTTATAACATCCACGCTTTATAATACCTTTGTTCATCCGCAGTTAGAGTATGTGTCTAGCATTTGGTGGCCAATGTATGCAGTACACATTAACCGTATTGAATCGGTACAGCGTAAGTTTGTCCGATTTGCACTTCGCCATTTAAACTGGAATGACCCTACACGTCTTCCACCATATTGCGACCGCCTTCTTCTCTTAAATCTTCATTCTTTGGAGAAAAGTAGGAAAGTATGTATGTGATGTAGTATTTTTACACCAGCTGGTAAATGGTTTTATTGACTCGCCGGATCTTTTAAATTAAGTCGGTTTAAACGTAAGTTGCTACAAATCCAGAAATACTGAAATTTTCCGCGTAAATTTCCACCGAACGAACTATGGTTCTACCGAACCTCTTACGCGTATGGCGAAGGAAGTAAATACTAACCGTGACAAATTTGATTACAAGCATAGTAAATTAAATTTAAAACATAAATTATACGAACGATACTAACTTCTTTGTTGTAAGTGTTTAGTGTAATGTTTGACTTATGCGTAACATATTAATTTTTGTTCATACTTTTGTTTAGTATGCAACCTTTTTTTTGTTTACTTGTCCAGTCTTTTTGTGTAAGGTGTTAGGCTTTATATATATTCACAATACCAACAACTAACACCACGCTAAATGATGACTGTGACAAGCTTAATATTACTTAGTAGCTGATTTGAGTGTTTCTCTTTCAGTTCAAAGTAATATTCGTCACAAAATGCTTGACCTTAACCAGTACTGATAGCGTTTAATACAAATTTATTAATATATAAGTACTATGCACAGGTTTGTAAACTATTTTGTTTTCCACTTGAAACTTCTGAACACGGTCTGTATCTTTTTGTTTGTTAAGAATGCTGTCAACCACTTTCCACTCCTCTTTTATATTACATTTATTTATTTTATTTACATTTATCAGTATTATAATTGTCTCCTTTTGATTCAACTTATTGCTTTACAACATGACTCCGCTTAAAATAATGTCGCTTAAGCCTGGAATTCTAAGGATGCTGCAGACTTTTTTTTCTAATCTGATGCTTTTTTGGATATAACGTTGAGTAGTTTTTTTCCAATCCAAGGTCTAAGTCGTTTTAATTTTGAAATACTTTGTAACTTGGAATTATGGAATTATGGATATGACGTTTTAAAATATCCGTAAATAATACATACATACATAAATACATTTTCAATGGCCCGCTAATCCCTTATCAGGTTCGCGGGGGTAGGATGTTCAAGTGAACTTTCCATCCTTCTCGATCCTCCGCCAATGACTCCTACTCATCACGGGAATTATTATTCCCGCCGGAATGTCCACGATTGAGTGGCGTTGAGGCATAGATATGTTTGTATCTATAGAGTTTCCTGGCAAATGCGTTTCCATGAGGAGGTTTAAAGTTTCTTCTGTGAACATTGTCCAGTCCCCGTTAGGTTTCTGGATAAATAGGGATGTGAGGAGATTCGGGAAGTATTTTTCTAAATCTACTAAAATCGATGGTCCTTTCTATATTGCTACAGAATAATCTCCACGATTCTCGCCGAGCTTTCCTTATCTCTTTTTTTTGAAAACCCTGAGGCTGTTCTTATAGTTGTCCCAGTTTTTTGGAGATCGTGAAGACTTAGCTATGTTGAACTGTTTTCTACTGTCATTTCGGAGTTTTGCTATGATAGTATTCCACCAAGGTGGTTTATTGCCATTTCTGTGCCTGCTTATCGGACAAGTTTTCAAGAAGGCTTTATTCATTGTTTTAGATACTTTGTCAACCGTCTGGTCAATTTCAGATGGTCAACAAGGTTGAATTAGCACGGTGTTGAGTTCTTTATTTAAAAATGTATTATAAACCTGCCAGTTAGTCCTAGGATTCCTAAAGGACTTTAATAGAGGTTTGGTAAATTCCAAACTAAATTGTACATACTTATGGTCCGAAAAAGAGACTTATTTCGATACCATCCATTTATTAATATTTAGCTTTGGGGAGTTGGTGGCTAAAGTAATATCTAGTATTTCTTGCCTAATACTGTTAGCAAAAGTAGGTTCAGAACCTATATAACATACTACGAGGTTAGTTTCTATGATAAAGTCGAAAAGACGCTCACCTCGATTGTTTGTGTCACTGCTTCCGCAGAGGTTGTGGTGGGCGTCAGCCCCTATCACTAGGGGAATATTGCTTGCTTGGGCTGATTTTATCATCTCGTGGATATTAGGTGTTGGTAGAGGGCCTGTATATCATAGGGCACATACGCAGACAATATCCATAGTCTGTCTTTCCCATCGCGGTCTAACTCCACACATGCGAAATCCGGATCGCTGAAATTTGGTGAGAAGAAGGCTCTTCAGCTATTTTTCGCTAGAATGCAGGATCTTGGTTTACCTGATCCTTTGGCACAAAGCATGGAATGGCTATTTGCCCTTAATCCAGCTATGCGGTTGTCGCCCAAGGTTGCTGGATAAGGGCAATGTCCTCTCCTCCTGACTGCAGGCGGAGCAAAAGGTTAGCATAAGCTGCTATTGAATGGTATAGATTAATCTGTACCAGTCGGATCATCATTCCTGACTGGTACAGATGCCTTTATTACTGTGGTGTCTCCATTCTCTGACTCAGAAGAATCACCACTATTATGCTTTGTCAGCTCAACTGTCTCTTTCTCATCTGCTGACTCAGCTGGTGTACCGACCGGTTTAGTTGTTCTTTTGCGTCTGCTGACTCAGCTGGCGTTACGACCTGGGTCGAAGTGGGGGCCGTCGGTTGTGAGTGAGACGGAAGGCTAACTGGTTCGGTATCCAATCGCAGGCTGCTTATAGAGGAAACCGTACCTGAGATGAGTCTTTCGTCTTTCTCATGGGCCTTCAGCACCAGTTCTTTCATGCCGTAGAAAATTTTATAATCCCTTTTGCTTAAAAGCTGAGGAGGAATGAAACTAACCTTCCTGCCTCTACCGGTTCGTCGGTTTTGATGACCTTCCAGTTGGCGGTTGGAAGGTCTGGATTTTGAATTCGGATAAGTTTGAGGATATGCGATTCGTTACATGGTCCTGGTGGAATCCAAGTTCGTGCTCTTGGGCGGACCTTAATATCGCTCCAGTGAAAGACTGATAAGTCAGCTTTAGCCCAAAGGTGGTTGAGTTTGGGTACTGCCTCTTTGAGGAACGCCGTGGAGCTACTGTTGCTATATTTCAGGAGCTTTGCACCGTTAAGGAACTAACCAGCGTCCGAAAGGTTGGTAGCGTAGCCGTCGGATTTTTAAGACAATGCGCCAGAATGTCTGACGCAAGTCTTGCTTTAAGAAGCCTCCAGTTGTCCCCACTGGTACGGCCCTCCTCGTTTCCGCTGTCGCAGATGTCGAACACCAGGTGATCCTTCGCCACCTCGTTGTAGGGCCTGAGCACCGACTCGGTATTCTTGGCCTTCTTCTGGGTTTTGGATGTATCGCCCTGGGATCGAGGACGTTTAGACGTTGAGTCGTTTTTAGGTACCACACCCGAACGTCCTCCCGACGCAGGTTGACGGTACGGGGTGTTGCCGAAGGGCTTATTGCCCTTCGCAGGTCTCACCGACTCAGGTTGAGACTTGCTATGCGTAGCCGAGCGTGCGCATTTTGGGGGTGGCCTCTTGCTGTCAAGTGGCTCACACTTACTCGTTGAAGGGGCCTGTCCTCCCGACTCAGGTTGACTAGTCTCTTCAGCGATAATGCTACCCGCCCAGCGCAGAGTCTCTTTGTCCTTCTGCTCCCACGATTCCTCTGGTTTCTCGAGAATCCGCGCGGGCAGATGCTTTGCCAAGCGAAGGTTTCTGTACTTTTTGGCACTAGGGGAATTCCTCTTTTGGATTGCGTGCCAGCAACGTGCCGATACGGCTTTTGCCTGGGTATCCGCATCCGAAGCGGAATTGTCAATGGATCTGGAGTCAGAATCCGAAGGGTTCGTATAGTTGTCGTTGTCCACCGTCTCTCTGTATGTAGATTTGTCGGTCGGTTCGTTGTCCTTGTTCGTTGCGTTGAGAAGCAAAGCCTCGGAATTTGTGTTTGTGTTGTTTTTGTTTTTTTGTTTGATTTGTTGTTTGAAATTTTGTTCATGTTCCCACGAGTAAGCCGGTGAGAAGTGTCCACCGCCAGCATAGCCGGTTTTACTGGCGGTAAGGCTTATTACGACAGGCCCTGCCAGGGCACCTGAAGGAGCTCGTTGGCGACTGATAAAAACCCTCAGCCTTTCATCCCTGGGCACGGTTTACATGGAACGCTTACTCCACTTTTTAGAATGGGTTGACTACACTTTGGCTTCAAATGCTCTAACCTGAAGACCTTACAGCATGGGTGGCCCTACTGCAATCGCCCTCCGGGATCATTGGATTCTTACTAAGCATCTTCACCGCGTCAAGGTATGTAGTCGAAAAAGATGTGCAATACGCTTAACCCCAACTAGAAATACCATATTGCAGCTATCAGCTAACAAGGCTGCAGTATAAAACCGTTAGGAGTTTTTTGGAGCAATATGGATTAAGCATATACATATATTTTCCGAGTAACAGATAGCATTCTTCTTCTTCTTCCTTTTATCAGCGAGGTTATGATCCGAAAATAAGGGATCATAACCCTCCCACTTCACCGCACTTCTACTGATCCGCCGGTGGTGTTCGCCTATTTGACCTCAGAAAATATTGGCAGGCCTGCCGATTTTGGATCACTCGGTTACTGAGGCCAATGAAATGTCGATGTCGTCGCATTTGTCTGATCCAGACGATTATAGGCCTGCCTTTCCTACATGGCGATGTCTTTTTAACGTGCATTGATATTGCCTTTTTAACAGGGTTTAAATGATATCTTCTTTGAACATGGCAATACCAGCTAAGCCGGTCGCGCCCTATTTTTTGTACGATGGTTTCCTTGATGTGAAAGCTTCCACGGATTTTCGAACTTCTTATTCGATCAAGCTTTGTCACTCCTGCTATCATGCGAACCATCTTCATCTCAGCTGGCGTTAATTTACTCTCATACTTTTTGTACATCGTCCAACATTGTGAACCGTATGTGAGCGCTGGACGCACAACTGCGGTGGAGAGCCTTTCCTTCAACTTAGGGGACATTTTTCGGTCACAGAAGATAGCGGAATTTTCTCGCCACTTCATCCACCCTACGCTTACGCGATGATTGATATCGTCATCACAAGTTGGTTTGCTATTGATCATAGATCCCAGATATTTAAACTTTTCGCACTTGGGAAGCACTGTTCCATTCAAATAAATGTCTGGAATAGGTCTGAGTGGATCAGAGAACGGGCAGCACAAGTACTCTGCCTTTTTTGAACTAATGCGATACGCATTTCCCTCCAAATGTCCACCCCCACATCAAGTGCTCGTTGCAGGGATGTAGAATCCTCACTTATGATGGCTCCATCGTCAGCAAAGAATAACCTTCGGGTCCATCACTTTACCTTCAAGCAGATAATCAAGGACTGTAATAAATAGCAAAGGACTTAAGACGCTTCCCTGGTGCATCTTGACTTTGATTCGGAACTCTTCGGTTACTCCAGCGGGGCATCTTACTCTTGTCTTTGCTCCTTTGTAAATTTTTTATTTTTTTTTTTGTAACAGTGTGGGACTCTTACCCACTAAACCCCCCTCCCACGACCGCCCCATTCCCCGCGGTACTGCCGTCAAGCATTTCATCGCGGGGGGGTTTTAGTCTGATGTATTCGACTAGTGCATGTTTGCATTTTCCTGCTCAGCATTTATTGTATTTCGCCGGTCTGATTCTTTCCTTTCTCTTTCTAGGGTTCTTAGAATCTTCATTATGCGCATTGTGCTCCCAGCGACTGCGTCCCATGCCTCCTGGCTTTTGAGCATTTCGCCAACGATGTTTTCTGGCGTCAGTGGGTGGCCGAGTTCACTCCTTAGTGCATTTCTTTCGTCGAGGAATCTTGGGCATTCAAAAAATATATGTTCTGCGTTTTCTACGCAGTCAGCGCAATGCGGACAGTAAGGGCTATTGTCGTGTTTATACTTATGTAAGTACGAACGAAAGCATCCATGGCCCGTTAGGAACTGCGTTAAGTAGAACTCAAGTTCTCCATGTTGCCTGTCGAACCATGACTGGATTTGGTGTATGAGCCTATGGGTCCACCTGCCTTTCTCAGAAGCATTCCAGCGTTCTTGCCATTCTCTTAGGCTTTCTGCTCTATAGAGCCGGTTTTCGCTGGCCTCGTTTCTTTCTCTTCTTGCGCAGTACTGACGTTGCTGTTCTACTGCCAGGATATCTATTGGGAGCATTCTCGCTACCACGTAAGCTGCATCGCTAGAAGTAGTGCGAAATGCGCAACTAGCTCTCAATGCACATATTCGATACACAGATGTGATATGTGATCTGTATGTTTTAATTGCCATTGCCCCGGCCCAAATTGGTGCGGCGTATAGGAGTATAGACGTAACCAGTCTAGCCAGCAGTAACCTACGGCTATGTCTTGGTCCTTCTATGTTGGACATGATACGCGCGAGTGCAGCACTTGCTATTGCACCTTTTCGGCCTACATACTTAAGGAGATCTCTAAATGAAAGTCTCGTATCTATTATGATACCTAGGTATTTTGTATGCGGTTTAGATGTGATTTCATGGCCGCCGACTATAATGGTGAGAGTTTCTACCTTCTTCCTACTACTTATCAGGACTGCTTCAGTTTTATGCTCCGCCAGTGTTAGACCAACTGAGGTGAGCCATTTTCGTATTATCCTTATTGTCGCATTGCTTATCTGTTCCACCTCCTCCAACAGTTTAGCAGTGACAATAATGGCGATATCATCAGCAAATCCCACTATTTTTGTTTCTTTGGGTATAGGAAGTCGCAGTATACCGTCATACATAATATTCCAGAGCAAAGGGCCAAGGACTGAGCCCTGTGGTACTCCGCCTGTGATCTTATATTCCTTGGGGCCGCGGTCTGTATTGTATACCAAGATTCTACACCTGAAGTATTCAACAATAACGTCTATGAGGTATTGTGGAACTCTCATCCTTCTGAGCGCTTGTAAGATGTGACTCCAATTTGCCGTATTGAAGGCGTTTTTTATGTCAAGAGTTATAACCAAGCAGTACTTTTTGGAACCGCCTCTCCATCTTCTTCCCTGTATAGCCTCTTGTGCCGTTTTAACTACCACATTGATTGCATCTGTTGTTAAGCGCGCTTTTCGAAAACCGTATTGGTGTTCTGAAAGACCTCCAGATTCTTGAATTGCTGCCTCTACCCTGTTACAGATGATTCGCTCCAATATTTTGCCAGCCGTATCTAACATACAGAGCGGGCGGTATGATGATGGTTCATTTGGTTCATTTGCTCCTTTGTACATGTCCATGATCATCTGTACACAGGTTTCTGGAACCCCTCGAGTTACAGAGAGCATATATTTTTTTAGCTCAGTTGCATGTGCTTTCCAGTTCATATTTTCATCAATTAAAACTCCTAGATACTCAAAATAATTAACGAATTCAGTTATAAAGCAATTCGTAGTGCAACGAGCATTTTGTCAGTAATTAACCCTACCACAAGATTGTGTAGATAAGAAAAGCTTTTCACGTGCCGTGGAGTGGGATAAAAGATCCCATTCTATCGGATCTGATTGTTTTAGATTGCAATACATAAGCTTTGCTTTTTCATTTATAATGAGTTCGTGTTTAGCAAATCAATGTTTGAGAAGTTGCAATTCTTTCTGCAACTTGACCATAGACTCTAATAAGGTACTATTGATGTATGTGAATGCCACGTCGTCCGCAAATGCTGTAATATAACTCGTAAAATCTTGCTTGAAGAGCGAGTCTATATATTCAGGGAAAAGAATAGGACCCAAAACTTAACCTTGAGGTACGCCGATATCTAATAATAAGCCATCATTAAAAACATCGTCTACCTTTACTTTTTTAGACCTTCCTGTTAAATATGAAGCAAACCAATTATACGATTTACCTCTGAATCCGGCTTTGTAGAGCTGATCCAGAAGAATTTTGTGATTAACCATGTCGAGTGCTATTGTCATGTTAATAAATAAAGCTATAGTACTGTTGCTGTTATTGAAGCCGTTATAAATTTCACTGCAAAATTCTAAGATGGCATCATCTGTAGACTTACCCTCACAAAACTCGAATTGGTCTTTACTGAAAAATTTATTTTTATATTAATTTTGTATTAATTTTTATTAATTTTAAGGACACTACACGATTTTCATTGCTTTTGCACACAGTTTCGAAAATGTGGGAAATAAGGAAATCGGTCTGTATTGATTCGTTAAACTTCTGTTTCCTTTTTTGAACAGAAGAATAATCTCAGTCGCTTTCAGAGGTGTAGAGAAGATTCCACAACTGACACTCATATTAAAAATAAACGTACTTGTAACAACATCAACAAAATAACATGCAATTTTTTAAGAAGACAATTGGTTACTCCATCAGAAGTACTGGAGCTTTTATAGTCTAGTGACATTATCCTTTTATATATTTCAAAAGATGTAAAAGGCAACAGATGTGTCGTTCAAAGTAGTTGTACGAATTTGATGTGTTGTGCTTTGTGCTGCATGTAATTTTGATTTTCGTTGTAAGTTCCGTGTAATATTAATTGTATCTCTGGTACATGGTATTATCTAGTGTGTTCTGTCTAGATTAAACATGTTTTGAAGTGCTATAATATTATTTTAGTGATTTTTATATGTTTTTTCCTCTTTGGTTTTTGAGATCTCGTTTTAAGTAGTTTTCACTGATTGAGTTAATCCGTGTTAGCTGTTTTATCTTGTCTTGTCTGCTATTATTGTTTAGAATTTACAGCTTATACCTGGGTAGCATTTTACATAAAGTCTTGCTATACGCTTCAGATCTGTTAAAGTGGCAGTGCGTGTCAAGTCTCCCGCATATCATACTCAGTTCTGCCTCCTAGCTGCGGCTAACAATTGGTTTTTTTTTTTTTATTTATTTATTTTTTCTTTTGCAAGCGCATTAAAACAACTTTATTTTTTCTGCTCACCATGTCCCGCTGTTGTGGTGACAAATGTACTGAACGTAAGGCCACAGCTCCCCTACTGACGTGTTTTGACCCTTGCAATAAATCTTTTCACACCAAGTGTGTTGGCCTCATGGACTTGGTATTAGACAAAGTAAATGCAACACTTGGATTGCACTTTTACTGCTCGGAATGTCGACTGGTATCATTGTCTAGTTTGTCATTTAAACTTGCCGCTTTGAAACGCGAATTCTTGGAACTCTCAGCGAATTTCGCTTTTATGGCAGACCGATATAAGAAAGTAAATGGTCTTTTTGCATCGTTTTCTCAATATCCATCAATGTGCAGTGTATCAACATCCACCGATCTTCCGACCTCTCTTTCCGAATTAATTACTGAAGAGTTAATAAGTAGCGAGCCGATACCACCCTCAGGTGATTTAAACCAACCTACTGCACCTAAGAGAAGGCGTTCGCAATCCTCTAGTCCGAGCAAGACTTTACCTAAAAAGCGTTTGGCTAAGAAAAATGTCACGGAGAAAAACACTCGCCCTGTTCTCAATTCTCAAAAAAACTAAAGCGCTGTAAGGGGACTCCGCACGAAAACGAGACATTTATTATTGGCATCTCATGCATCGATCCATGATGTGATTGCACTGACGGAAACTTGGCTCAATTTTACCTTTTTAAACACGGAATTATTCTCCACAGGCTTTGAGGTTTATCGTAAAGATAGATACTTAGATATTGAACATCTAAGGGGTGGTGGAGTCCTAATTGCTGTTCGAAATTCTTTGCAAAGTTGTATCTTTCCAATTCCTAATACAGATTCGCTAGAAGTTATCAGTGCGAAATTAAATCTAGGATATAAGTTCGTTATAATTATTAACATTTATATTCCTCCTGAAAGCTCGATCGAGGTATATAAGCATGCTACTGATGCCATAAATTATATATCGGAAAATTGTAATCCTCTCGACGACATTTTATTGGTGGGTGATTTTAATCTACCCAACTTAAAGTGGACCATTTCTGACGACGAACTTAGTTTTGTGATAGCACATGCGTCTTTACCTCAAGAAACAATTTTGGTGAACAATATGATGTCTTGTGGGTTACTGCAACTAAGCAGTATAAAAAAAATTCTTGACAGACTGTTTTTTTATACAAATTCGAGCAGTTGTATTGTGGAACCTAGTTCCACCACGATGAGTACTATTGACGCGTATCATTCTCCACTTTACGTTATTTTTTCTCATGACGACGTCGTTCATAATACTTTTGAAAATCTTACTCTTGAATTTAATTTTAAGAAATCAGACTTTAATTTACTAAACGAACTAATATCTAGCATTGATTTTGTAGAAATCTTCAACAGCAAAAGTAATATTGAACAAATGACTGAAAATGTTTACATACGTATATTTGACTGTTTTATCTCGTCCGTACCTGTAAGAAACACACGTAAGGATATGTATACAACTCCACATTGGTACAATAACCAATTACGGAGCTTGCGTAATAAAAGAAATAAAGCGTGGAAAAATTATTTAACGACAAACAGAACAAGCGATTGTAATCAGTTCGCTATCCTCTATAGAGACATTCAAATCTTATCGAAAAATCTATATGATAGTTACATTAACAAAATGCGTGGCTCACTTCTTTACGATCCCAAAGTTTTCTGGAAATCTGTAAACAGTAAGAAAAAACGGATGGTTATCCTGCTAATATGTCTTACTTAAGCGAATCAAGCAGCAGCCCTCTTGTAATCTGCAATATGTACTCTGCAGTTTTTGCGCTATCTTTCTGTTCCGACAACTATTCACCTACCCAAAGTAATTTTGCCCACATTGAAGGTTTCTCTAGTAGCTCAATGGGCCAGATTTCAATAATTGATGAAGATGTGAGAGAGCATTTAGCTTTACTTAGCAACGATACTACCTGTGGCCCTGACGGAATTCCTCCGATTGTGCTAAAATATTGTTGCAATATTTTGGCAACACCCTTAGCCGTGCTATTTCAGGCATCATTAAAGCAGAGCGTTTTTCCTAAAATTTGGAAAAACTCTTCTATCATTCCAATACACAAAAAGGGAAATCAAGGTGAAATTTCTAATTATAGACCTATTGGCAAGTTATCGTGTGCGCCAAAACTGTTCGAGGCTATAGTTTGTAAGGGTTTTTATTTCGCTTACAAACCATTTCTATCAACCAAGCAGCATAGGTTTATGAATAGAAGATCCACTGTTACCAACCTGTTGGAATTTAGTTCTTTTACAAACAAAGTTGTCGAAGAGGGTGGTCAGGTCGACTGTATTTATATAGATTTTAGCAAGGTCTTTGACAAACTTTCTCACAGCTTAATTCTGTTTAGAATGACCTCTTTGGGCTTTCCAAATCATTTCGTTCGATGGATATGTTCTTACATTGAAGAACGAACTTATCAAGTTTTATTTCGGGGAATAACATCCGATGCAATCCTCGCTACATCCGGTGTACCCCAAGGAAGTCACTTAGGCCCTCTTTTATTTATCATTGCGATCAATGGCGTGGTGGCAATACTTAAGAGTACTCGAATCTTAATCTATGCTGACGACATAAAAATCTTTAGACTTGTACGCAGTCAGTCTGATTGTATAGCTATGCAGAATGATTAGATACATCCGCTGAATGGTGCTGTAATAACAATTTATTTTTGAATGTATCTAAATGCCAGTCGATGATCTTTTCAAGAAAACGTAATTTAATAAGTTATGATTACAATCTCAATGAATCTGTACTTAATAAAGTCACATCAATATGTGATTTAGGAGTGCATTTTTGGCAAAATATCGACTTCGATTTTCACATTAAACAGATTGTCAATAAAGCGAATTCAATGCTTGGCTTTATAAAACGTTGGAGTAAAGAATTCAAGTGTCCTCTTATAACATCCACGCTTTATAATACCTTTGTTCATCCGCAGTTAGAGTATGTGTCTAGCATTTGGTGGCCAATGTATGCAGTACACATTAACCGTATTGAATCGGTACAGCGTAAGTTTGTCCGATTTGCACTTCGCCATTTAAACTGGAATGACCCTACACGTCTTCCACCATATTGCGACCGCCTTCTTCTCTTAAATCTTCATTCTTTGGAGAAAAGTAGGAAAGTATGTATGTGATGTAGTATTTTTACACCAGCTGGTAAATGGTTTTATTGACTCGCCGGATCTTTTAAATTAAGTCGGTTTAAACGTAAGTTGCTACAAATCCAGAAATACTGAAATTTTCCGCGTAAATTTCCACCGAACGAACTATGGTTCTACGGAACCTCTTACGCGTATGGCGAAGGAAGTAAATACTAACCGTGACAAATTTGATTACAAGCATAGTAAATTAAATTTAAAACATAAATTATACGAACGATACTAACTTCTTTGTTGTAAGTGTTTAGTGTAATGTTTGACTTATGCGTAACATATTAATTTTTGTTCATACTTTTGTTTAGTATGCAACCTGTTTTTTGTTTACTTGTCCAGTCTTTTTGTGTAAGGTGTTAGGCTTTATATATATTCACAATACCAACAACTAACACCACGCTAAATGATGACTGTGACAAGCTTAATATTACTTAGTAGCTGATTTGAGTGTTTCTCTTTCAGTTCAAAGTAATATTCGTCACAAAATGCTTGACCTTAACCAGTACTGATAGCGTTTAATACAAATTTATTAATATATAAGTACTATGCACAGGTTTGTAAACTATTTTGTTTTCCACTTGAAACTTCTGAACACGGTCTGTATCTTTTTGTTTGTTAAGAATGCTGTCAACCACTTTCCACTCCTCTTTTATATTACATTTATTTATTTTATTTACATTTATCAGTATTATAATTGTCTCCTTTTGATTCAACTTATTGCTTTACAACATGACTCCGCTTAAAATAATGTCGCTTAAGCCTGGAATTCTAAGGATGCTGCAGACTTTTTTTTCTAATCTGATGCTTTTTTGGATATAACGTTGAGTAGTTTTTTTCCAATCCAAGGTCTAAGTCGTTTTAATTTTGAAATACTTTGTAACTTGGAATTATGGAATTATGGATATGACGTTTTAAAATATCCGTAAATAATACATACATACATAAATACATTTTCAATGGCCCGCTAATCCCTTATCAGGTTCGCGGGGGTAGGATGTTCAAGTGAACTTTCCATCCTTCTCGATCCTCCGCCAATGACTCCTACTCATCACGAAGAATCCCTAGACGGCTCCAGGAGAGATGTTGGATTTGGTCCAACCATCTATTCCTAGGCCTACCAGGGAGTCGCCTACCTGATGGCATGGCAATCATGGTACGTCTTGGAAGCCGGTCTGGGGACATACGCACTACGTGACCAAACCATCGAGGCATAGATCATTCCGTTCGAAGAAGTAGCTGATCAACAGTGAGCGCCTCGCGTACTCTGGTGTTGCACACTCGATCCCTACGAGTTATTTCAGCAACACCGCAAAGGAATCTCATTTTGGCAGCTTTTATCCGCGATGTTATTCTTTCTGGAGGTTTCTAATCAACGACGACCATAGGTGAGAGTTCGAACATACATCGAGTTAAAAATCGATAATTTAGCTTGAAGAATAAGTTGGGCCTTTCTAAAAACAGACTGACCAAGCTCTCTCAAAATTGATCCATCCTAACCAATTCTACAGGATAACTCGGCATTGCTCTTCCAATCACTCGTGAATGAAACCCCGAGGTCCTTAGAGTTATCCACCTGCTTCAGTGGGACTACACTAAAACTACTTTCCTTTTTTTTTGCCGAAAGCAGGTGAAAAATCTTCTAAAGACACCGAAGGCCGACCGCGCGAGCTTATGGTAGTGTGAGATTTTTACTCACTAAAAAACCACCTCTTTTCAAAATTAATACTACAACTAAGCAGACGCTTATCCAGCAGTTTTATTTTCGCTTACGAGAATCGTGATTATAGAAAAAGATGTTCGTATGTGATTGAAAATAAATGTAGCACTTTAGACAGGTTAAATTCCAATGAAAGTTCCTGCCTTTTTCACGACCTTCATATGCTATGACGCGAGGTCAAACGGTTTTGTCCTTTGAAGGCGACGAATTGAATTGTTCGCGTCAAGTAGTTGAATAGTACGGTTACAATGGCCGTGAACACGATCTTTGTGTTTACGCGCAAATTTTGTTATTTCTTCGATGACGCTGGGAATTCCCAGATCCCGATGAATATCTTCGTTACGTACATACCACGGAGCGTTAACGATCGTTCTAAGAACTTTATTTTCAAAAGTTTGTATGATGCTTCTATTGCTTTTCTTGGTACAACCCCATAGTTGTATACCATACGTCCACACTGGCTTTAGCACTTGCTTATAGATAAGCAGTTTGTTATGTAGGCTCATCTTCGAATGTTTTCCGAGTAGTCAGTACATTTGTCGGTATTTGTTTTGAAGTTCGTCGCGTTTCTTTTTCACGTGCGATTTCCATTTGAGCTTGACATCTAGAGTTATTCCTAGATATTTTGCTTCGTTTGCGTACGGTATTTGAGCCGAGTTTAGATATACAGGCAATCTATCCACTTTTTTGTACGTAAAGTTGACGTGAGTAGATTTGCTTTCGTTCAGCACAATACGCCAAGAATTCGTCCAAGCGTGGACTTTATTAATAGCATGTTGAAGCTTTCCGGTTGCTGCTTCAATGGTATCTCCCGTTGTAAATATCGCCGTATCGTCCGCAAACGTGGCGACGACACAGTTTCTTTCTTGCGGGATATCACGCATGTAGAGTACATATAGAAGTGGGCCAAGGACACTTCCTTGTGGGACTCCGGCCGCAATCTCCTTGAAGTCAGAGTAATCGTTTCCGTGCTTAACACGAAAGAGTCTCTCGGTGAGGTACGATCGTAAGATTAAAAAGAGTTGCCGTGGCAGTAGTCGTTGCAATTTATATTCCAAGCCTTCGTGCCAAACCTTATCGAAAGCTTGTGAGACGTCAAGAAATACACCACAACAAATCTTTTTTTCTTCCAGAGCTTTCTCAATCACGTCAGTTATTTTGTGGACTTGGTCAATTGTAGAATGTTTCATTCTAAATCCAAACTGAGGGTCAGGAATGAGACGTCTTTCGTTGATTACGGGCTGTAGACGTTTGGAAAGCAGATTTTCGAATATTTTTGAGATAACCGGTAATAGGGAAATAGGCCGATATAATTTCTTCTCATTTAGCGGTTTGCCTGGTTTCGGGACCATTATAATCTCGGCGACTTTCCATTGCCTCGGAACATAGAGCAATCTGAACGAAGCGTTGATCAAGTAGACCAGTTTGATAATAGCTTTATTAGGCAATTACTTGACTACCTGCGCCGTTATCAAGTCGTAACCCGCAGCTTTTTTCGTTCTTAAATTTTTAATCACTTCCTTCAGTTCAATCACTTTTGTTTTACTTTAATGTTGTCAGATGTCGTGACAGGGGAGTCGGGCGTTAACGAAGGGCCGTCGAATGGCTTAAACGTTTCTTCTAAGTTTTTTTTTTTTTTTTCCGAGGGTTGGTGAAAAATCTTCCATAGACACTATGAGAATAGCAAGCGCGTGCTCATAGTAGTGTCAGATTCTTACTGACTAAAAAAACATCACCCTTCGACATAAATTTGTTAGATATCGCAACTAAGTAATAACTTATCAAGCAATTTTTCTACCACGAAATAAAAACGTTTGGC
The DNA here is from genome assembly GCA_945910035.1 of Brachypalpus laphriformis. NCBI lineage: Eukaryota > Metazoa > Arthropoda > Insecta > Diptera > Syrphidae > Brachypalpus > Brachypalpus laphriformis. Next base: position 226,548,753 of record OX246753.1, on the reverse strand, counting down.
AGGTTACTTTCCACTGAAAGATCCTGCATGTTCCGCAATCTAGACGCGGTTTATCATTATCTCGCCAAGTCGAAGGGTTTCGTCCTTTGTAGTCGGCGCAATAAATTGCTCTCATCCAAAATTTGTAGGACTGTATTGTTGACATGTCCGATTAGTCGGTTTCTATGCTTTCTCGCGAAGCTTCTAGTTTCAGCTTCGATTGTCGGAATTCCGAGATCCCTGTGGATATCGTCGTTTCTAATATACCACGGTGCTTGGACAATCTCTCTTAGCACTTTATTTTGAAAAGTTTGTAAAATATTGGCATTTGTTTTCTTGGTACAACCCCAAAGTATTATACCGTAGATCCACACCGGCTTTAGCACTTGCTTGTATAAAAGCAGTTTGTTCTCAGTACTGAGCTGGGAATGTTTTCCGAGTAACCAGTACATTTCGCTATATTTGATTTCGAGTTCTTTACGTTTCATTTTCACGTGCGAATTCCATTTCAGTCTTGCGTCGAGTGTCATTCCCAGGTATTTAGCCTCGTTTGCAAAAGGTATTCGGGCTGAGTTTAGGAAAATTGGCAAGTTATTAGTTTTCTTGTAAGTGAAATTCACGTGAACAGAGTTAGATTCGTTGAGGGCAATCCGCCAGTCCCTCGTCCATTCATTTACTTTATTTAGCACGTTTTGCAGTTTTTCAGTCGTTTCTTCGATTGTTTTACCTACTGCTAGGATAGCAGTGTCATCGGCAAACGTAGCAAGGATAGTGCCATCTTCTCTCGGTATATCTCGAGTATATAACAGATAGAGAAGCGGCCCAAGAACGCTTCCTTGTGGTACGCCGGCCGAAATTTCTTTGAGCTGCGAGTATTCGTTTCCATGTCTAACACGGAAGAGTCTATTCCCCAGATATGATACTAGAATATCGTATAAGCACACAGGGAGAACTTGTCGTAATTTGGATTTCAAGCCATCATGCCACACCTTATCAAGGCCTGCGAGACATCAAGAAATACGCTTGAGCAAATCTTTTTTTCTTCAAATGCTTTCTCGATTACGTCAGTAATTCTATGCACCTGGTCAATCGTCGAATGCTTACTTCTGAACCCAAACTGGTGGTCAGGGATACGATTATTTTCGTCTATAACCGGTTGGAGACGCCTTAGTAATATCTTCTCGAAAATTTTCGATATGACTGGAAGAAGCGAAATTTGTTTATACGATGTTCTTCTAAGTGCAAAGCAAAAAGTTCTGCCTTTTCTTTGTCGCTCTTGGCCCAGTTTCCATCGTTTTTCCGAATTGGTGACGCTTGCATTTGAGGTTTCCGGATGCCTTTTAGCGCTTTCCAAAGCGAATGATTTGATTCTCTTGCACCGGAAAGATTTTCAAGATAGGTCGCTATCTTTTTGCTTTTAAATTCCCGAATACTATCTCTAAGACGATTGCATAGTCGGTTAAGGACCGTTTTATGCTGCGGTGCACGAGTGATTTGCCATTTCTTTCGTGCTTTTCGTTTCTCCCTCACCAGTTCAATGATGTTTCTGGGATACTTTTGGTTGCGGTGGATCTTATAGCTTCTAGAAGGAGTGTTTTTCCACGCCGCTCTTTGGATTGTTTCCACGAAACGATCAACTTCGTCCTCTAGTTCACAAGGTATTTTAAGTGATACATTTAAGGCGATTTTGTTTCGCACTTATTTCTAAAGCCCTCCCAGTTTGTTCTATTGCTATTAAGTCTTGGAGGCCCTTTTTTCTTGATCAGCGCTTCTCCAAGTAATAAAATTACCGGCGAGTGGGCAGAAGAGAGATCAAAACATTCTCTGATTGTAATAAACTTCTCGTAAATGCCTTTTGTAACAAAAAAATCGATAAGATCTGAAACTACTGACTGCTCAGAACTTAGCCTGGGCCAGTAGCGCAACAATCAAGTTCGTGATGTAGTGCTCCTAGTGGTGGTCCCCGGGAGCTTCTACAATCTCTTAAGTTCCGTCTTCAACACCAAATGGAGACACTGTCATAGTGATGGGGGATTTGAATGCCAAGGTAGGCAAGGACAACGAAGGGCTCAAACATGTAATCGGGAAGCATTAACTAGGCAACCGCAAGGACAACGGCGAAAGCTTTGCGGATTTCTGTAACGCCAACCGCCTTGTGATAGGTGGCACTATGTTTGCGCACAAGACCTGCCACAAAGTCAGCTGGGTTTCCAACGACAAGCAAGCAACCTCCAACCAATTTGACCATTTTGTCATCAGCCGTCGCTTTAGAAATATTCTCCTGTACGTCCGAAACAGGCGAGGGGCAGATCTGGGGATAGTACGTGATCACCTTATCACAGATAATAAGCATACAGATGTCGCATGCCCATACAAAAATATGAGATCATTTTCTATACCAACCGACAACAACTAACCGACAAAAAGTTTTTGATTAAGGCGCGATCAGATTTGTTCATGCTCATTTCATTTTCCTTTAACTTTCATTCTCACCCCACCAAGGGAATAGCGAAAGGATCGGAAATTTATTTTTTCTCATATCGTTTTATTTTTTAATTTGCGCGCACCGCAGGGATTTATAATACCACTGATCAGGTCACGAGCGGATAGGAAAAGGGGGGAGAAAAACGGATGAGATGTCGGTTTACGTTGGATTTGAATGTTTGTAGGTTGTAATGATTAGGAAATACAGAGCCTGGTAGATCGTTCCACAAACGTCTTGTTCGGCTTATAAACGGATCCCTATATTTGACAGTACGTCCGAAGTTGGGCTTGATGGTGAACTGATGTGCATGACGCGTATTGCGAGTGAAGTTTTGGAGGGTAGAAATGCAACTGGCTATTTCGCTGGAGCATTTTTTATAAAAAAGCCATAAAATATCTATATATAATGTCTATCACCTATAAGTTTTAACGCGCGATTCTGTAACCTATCTAGAATGTGAAAAACTGTCTTGGGTGCACAAGACCAGATATGGGCGTTATATTCCAGCTTTGGGCGGATGAATGCCTTATAGATGGAGGCCAGATCAGACGGGGAAAAATATTTTTGGCAACGCTTAAAGAATCCTAGACATTTTGCAGCATTTTTGGCGACTTCGAATATGTGATCGTTCTATCGAAGACGGTTATTGATGCACATACGGAGAATGGCAAGTCTTTCGGATTCAGCGATACAAGTACCATCCATGGATAATGGTTGAAGGTCTTGGTTTCACTTGAGAGACAGAAGACAGCATTAAGTTTTGGATGCATTAAATTCCACTCTATTGATTGAACCCCATTGAAGAAGAGACTAATCGATGCCATACCATATGCAGGCATTTTCGACAAAAGAGCCTGGTGCCATACTCTGTCAAACGCCTTAGAAATATCGAGCGCAACCATCTTTGTTTCACCGAAGTGATGGAGAAATTTGTTCCACTTCTCGGTGAGATATGCCATCAAATCACCAGTGGACATCTTGCTACGAAAACCATACTTCCGGTCATTGAGGAGCTTTTGCGAATCAAGATATTTCATAAGCTGACGATTTATTAGCGTTTCCATGACCTTGGAAAGAAGGGACGTAAGTGCAATGGGTCGGTAATTGGACGGGGAGGAAGGTTCGCCTTTTTTAGGGACGGGCTGGACAAATGCTGTTTTCCCTGTACTCGGAAAGAGCCCAGAAGAGTGGGATAGACAGAAAAGCTTACGCAGAGGTTTCGCCAGCGTAGAAGAACTATAGGGGAGATACCGTCTGGACCAGCGGATTTTGTGTATGTTGAGACCTTTGTGTACTCCTGCCCTAGGGCCTCGATTTCCTGTTACTGTTGTTCGGCCATCTCTTTTGTTAGATCAAGATTTCGATTTAGATCGAAAAGTTCTTGTCGTTTTTTAATAAAATTACACTTTCATTTTGTGGGGGTTATTTTTACTCTCCTTTTTTTTAATTCTTTTATTTTTGCTACAATTATTGATAACTAGCTGACCGGACAGTCGTTGTCCGGTCCAAATTTCGATAAATTTGTTTGGGATAGTCTTGTGAATTTCTGAACAGCTATTAGAAATGTGTAAACAAAGTAAAACTGAGAAAAAAACGCTCCTACCATTAAATTTGAAATCACAATGAATCTCAAGATGTTTTATTTACTCGTACATTTCTATTTCGATTGCAATGTCATTGGTTTGATTGTTTGCTTGAACATCACCATTTCGTTCATTGCAATAAAACACAACATTTTTTGTTTTGTTGTCTGGCGGCATTCAATTGACGATGCGAGAAGCATGGATTTTTACGATTAATGCCGCAAACACTTAATGACTATCCTTGTGATATGTTTATTGTAATAGCGAATGAAAGCCGCACCGGAAATTGCAAGCGTTTAAAGTCGGATGGCATGTCAGTTGAAATCATTGGGATGCGTGATAATAAAACGCCTTCTCCCTTGTATTTTCCTCTAAGAATTGTTGCTTCGATGACGTTGTTCATCAGTTTTTTCACCGCAAGCCGGGTGCCATTACAAAGATATGGTTGATTAATATTTCGTAACATTATGATAACCGATCCGACTTTCAATTGAAGACTGTGAGGCGGCATTCCTGGCAATTCCAGTGAGTTTAAAAATTCGGTTGCATAGTTGACAACATTATCTTGGCTAGTAATAGAATCCATCGATTGTACGTCATCAATTCGTCCGCAATTTTACTTTGAATCTTGAAATTCAATACATCGACATCAATGTTTTCACAGTCAATATAGCACGTTCGCTCAACCAAACATGATTTTTTGAAATTTTTAAGAATACACCTTTCGGATGAGTTCGGTCTTTGATTTGGTGAACGGGCAAAAATCGATGGGAAATGTAATGCAGGCAGTCGAAATGTGAACGGGAATTTTGCCATTGCCATTGCCAATGTCCAGTAATTGTTTTAAAAATACTTCCTTAGATAGGTTTATCTGCAGCTCGTCACGCATGTTTATACTTGATTTGTGTGTCTTGACGTGTTTCCACAAAACGAACGATTTCAAACATGCATTAAGTTCATCGGCTGTGGTGAAATCACTGGCAATGTTTGACGGAAATCCCCTGCCAACAGAATCATCGCAACACCAAGCTAGTTTTGCTTGTTTCGTAGATCTTGCATCGTTCGGTCTAATGCCCCCAAAGACTTTTTATGCACCATCGTGCATTCATCACAAACAATAAATTTGCATTGCTACAAAACGTTGGCCATCGTACAGTTCTTCGAAGGGTTGCACGTTGGAGTTCCGTTGATTTACATATTCAACCGCAACTTAAGTGCTGAATGAGCTGCTCAACCGCCTTTCAACAAGATAGCTGCAATTCCTGAAGAAGAAGTGCAAGTGCAATTTCATTCTGCGAGCGAATCCTTGCCAAAATTAATTTCGCAGTTCCACTGGGACCGCCCAAGAAGAAAATCACTCCAGTTCCATCGTTCACAACTTTCATAAGAGCGTCGTACGCATATTTTGTTGCCAATTCAACATTGGAACGTTCGTATAACGGTTTGGCACCTCAAACTCCTACCTATGTCGTAGGTAAGTCTGCAAATTTGTTTGAGAAAAAAAAAAGTAGACTTTTATATAATTCGTTTGAGATAAATCGACGAAACTTATTTCACTTTATGAAACGATTGCTATGCACTTACAACAGAATCACATTTCAACAGAAAATGGGATACTGTGGAATGCATTGTCTGAATCAAATACGTGCGTTGGTAGATAGCAAAAGAAAGAACATGCAAATTGATCTACTGTCAAACGACATTTGCGTACGAAGCGGCATCTTCTTCTTCCTTTTTCGGCGAGGTTATGATCCGAAAATAAGGGATCATAACCCTCTCACTTCACCGCATTTCTACTGATCCGCCTGTGGGGTTCGCCTATTTGACCTCAGACAATATCGATTTCGAATCACTCGGTTGCTGAGGCCAATGAAATGCCGATGCCGTCGCATTTGTGTGACCGAGGCGTTTATAGACCTGCCTTTCTTACATGGCGATGTCTTTGGAACGTGCATTGATACTGCCTTTTTAACAGGGTTCAAATGATCTCTTCTTTGAACATGGCAATACCAGCTGAGCTGGTCGCGTTTTTTTTTTTTGTACGATGGTTTCCTTTATGTGAAAGCTTCCACGGATCTTCGAACTTCTTATTCGATCAAGCTTTGTCACTCCTGCGTCATGCGAAGCATCTTCATGTCAGCTGCCGTTAATTTACTCTCACACTTTTTGTACATCGTCCAACATTGTGAACCGTATGTGAGCACTGGACGCACAACTGCGGTGTAGAGCTTCCCTTTCAACTTAGGGGGCATTCTTCGGTCACAGAAGATAGCGGAATTTTCTCGCTACTTCATCCACCATACGCTTACGCAATGATTGATATCGTCATCACAAGTTGCTTTGCTATTGATCATAGATCCCAGATATTTAAACTTTTCGGACTTGGGAAGCACCGTTCCATTCAAATAAATGTCTGGAATAGGCCTGAGTGGATCAGAGAACGGGCAGCACAAGTACTCTCTCTTTTTTGAACTATTGCGATACCCACTTCCCTCCAAAACTTCCACCCACACATCAAGTGCTCGTTGCAGGGATATAGGATTCTCACTTATGATGTCTCCATCGTCAGCAAAGGATAACTGATGCACCTTGGGGTCCATCACTTTACCTTCAAGCAGATAATCAAGGATTGTAATAAAGAGCAAAGGACTTAAAACGCTTCCCTGGTGCACCCCGACTTTGACTGGGAACTCTTCGGTTACTCCAGCGGGGCATCTTACTTTTGTCTTTGCTCTTTCGTACATGTCCATGATCATATGTACATAGGTTTCTGGAACCGCTCGATGTCTTAGCGCCACCCATATCAAATCTAGTGGTTGTCTGTAGAATGGCTTTTCAAAGTCAACCAATACAATATGTAAATCCTTTAAGGAATCACGATGTTTTTCCAATATGATCATTATACTTTGGATTGCATCTGTGGTTGATTTACCCGAGACCAACCTACACTGATCATCAGATAGCCGTATTATTTTTCACAGTCGGTCACCTCAATGATCTTCATGGGGTGTGACATCAGCTTGATCGAACGGTAGTTATCACAGTTTCAACCTTGCCTTTGTATACAGGGAGAAGGTAGCTTTCCCTCCATTGATTCGGCATTGGATCACCTCTCATAAATTTGGAGATGAGAATTCTGAGCCATCTGAACTCGACGTCTCCCATCTTCTTCCAGAACTCAGAGGGCATCTCGTCTGGCCCAATCGCTTTTCGTTTTTTGGAGTATTTGACCGCCTCACTAACTTCGTCGACTGTAATGTCGGGTATTTCTTCACAGTTAGGGGTGGCTCTTGGAAAGTATAGCCGGGGAAACTGTTCATTCAAAAGTTCTTTACGTTCGTACGAAGCGCCATCTATTAGCATTTTTCCGGATTTTTCATATTATCGCAAACATACAAAGAACTACGCAAAGCCATCGTTCGAATAGTGAGTTATGGTCGCGAGTTCATACAAAAGTCCCATGGAAAAAAGGAACTTTCAGTTTTTCCCGAATTTTCCAATTTTCCGAGAAACTTTTCCAATTTTTCTTTCCATAAGAACCTTATTTCCTTACTATTACGAACAATTAAAAAAAAAGTGAGCCAAATCGATCCAGCTGTTCTCAAGTGATTCGATGGCCAACGAACAGCATTAGATTTTGGAATGACTGTATAAAATTTCTTTTGCTTGGTGTGGTACAACCCCAGACTTGTATACCATACGTCCATATAGGTTTAACCACTTGTTTATGTAGAAGCATTTTTTTATATACTTTGTTTGGAATATCTTCCAATTAGCCAATACATTTCTCTAAATCGATTTTCAAATTCGTCCCGTTTTTCTTAAGGTACGGCTTCCACTTAAGTTTCGTGTCGTGTTTCATTCCCAGATATTTAGCTTCGTTCGCATGCGGTATCTGTACCGAGTTAATAAAAACTGTTAAGTGGATTATTTTCTTATAAGTTAAGTTAAAATGCGTCGATTTGATCTCGTCAAGAACAACGCGCCAAAATCTTGTCCAGATCTTATCCAAAGCTCGTTGGGGTATTAAAGTTGCTGACTCGATTGCGCTTTCCCTTACCAGAATAGCCGTATCGTCTGCGAACGTAGCTACAATGGTGCCTTCAATTTGAGGTATCCCCGAGTGTACAGCAAGAATAATATGGGGCCAAGGACACTTCCTTGCGGAACTCCTGCGACGAGTTCCCTAAACTCTGAATATTCGGTTCCGTGTTTAACACGAAAAAGTCTGTTTTTGAGGTATGATTTTAATATCGTATGTATGTACTCCGGAAGGATATGTCTTGGCTTATACTTCAAGCCATCGTGCCTAGCCCTGTCGAACGCTATTTTTCTCCTCTAGGGCTTTTTCAATTTCATCGGTTATTCTGTAAGCTTGAGCAATTGTCGAATGCTTGATTCTGAACACGAATTGGTGGTCAGATATTAAGCGTCTTTCTTCGATGGCCGGTGGAATGTGTTTGAATAGGAGTTTTTCAAGTTCTGCGACTTTTCATTGATTTGAAACGTATAATAATCGAAGTGAAGCATTTATTAAATAAAGTAGATATCGGTCTGTAGAATTTCTTGTCGGTTAGAGACTTTCCCGGTTTCGGGACCTTTATAGCCTCTGTGGCTCTCTATTGATTTGGAAAGTATAATAATCTAAGTGAAGCATTTATTAAATAATGTAGTTTTATTAGAGCTTTTTTTGGCAATTCCTTAAGGATTTGTCCGGTTATTAAATCATAGCCAGGAGCTTTATTATTTTCTAGATTTTTAATTGTCTAACAAAGTTCGGTTAGCGACACACTTTTTTATTCTAAAGTTCTCAGATGTCGTTGCCGTACCGGTAAAATTCTCTATCAGTGCTTACCCCCTCTTTTCATGAATAAGTTCTTTTATTTCCGGTGGATAATTAGCTCCATTGTGTATGACTTATTTTCCCTTTAAATGATTATTTTTCCAAGCAGTACTCTGCATGGATTCAATAAATTTGCTGAGTTCATCTTCGATTTCGATTCGATTTCGAAAGGTGTTTTGAACGATGCATTTAAGACATTTTTTTTTCGCAATTATTCTTAAGGCCGTTTCATTTTGTTTTGTTGCTAGTTAATCTAGGCGCACCTTCTATTTTCGTTAGTCGGTTACTTATTGTTAAAATTACTGCTGAGTTATCTGAGGAGAGATCAAACTTGCGTAAAATTTGTAGATTTTCCTTTTGCTACCAAGAAGTCTATTAGGTCAGGGATTTGCTGTATCGGAGGGCCAATACGTCGGTTTCCCCGTTGAAAAGAAATCAACCCCGAATTGCATGCCGGCTTTGTATAAAAATCTGCCTTACCGTGAAACTTTTAAACTTGAATCACGTAGGACAATAAATGTACGCGATGTTGAACTACGAGTGTTTATTCTTAGCTCGAACTGAACTTGTTTGCATTGTATTGATTTCAGTTGATGTATTCATGGAGTGCTCAATGCAGTCTTTAATGAATAGGGGGATCCGCCTCTAGCTCTTCCGGAAGGGTGGTATGCCTGATAAGCACGATATCCTCTTATTTTTGCAAGGATTCCTTTGTTAAATGAGTTTCAGAGATCAAGCAAATGTTAATGTTGTCATTCCGCTAGAATACTTCTAGTTCGGCAATTTTTTGTAGAATGCCGTTTGCATTCCATGTTAAAATTTTAAGTGACTGTTTCATATTCATATGGGAGTTGTTTTTTGGCGAGGCTTGAACTCAAGCTTGCTCAATTTATCAAAAAAACTTTGTTTATCTTGGTTTGCTTCTCAAGTTTCGCAAGAATTATAGAGAACACTTCCGAGACTGGATCTGCCGTAACACCGCCTTGTTTGTTTTCTTGCGACGTGGCTTGACATATGTAAGCACCCCTGGAGATTTCCGCTTTTCTCTTGTTTTTGTCGAAGGGACTTTACTTTGCAGTCGTTACCATTGCCTTAGCAGTTTGACGTCTATCTTTGAACGGTCTTGCGTTCTGCCATAAAGTATTTTTAAATGATCATCTTGATCAAGATCGGATTCACTGATCAGATTCGCCCTGTTGTATAGGACCTCATTAGAATAGAATTAAGTATATGTACTCAGACTCCGGTATTATGTACAAACGAAGGCAAGCCCTTCCAAACACCCGCATTTTTTCCAACAAGTTTGGCCCCACGTTAAACCACACGGGACACCCATATGCGAGCAGAAGCCGAATGAGGGCCATGTAGCAGATTACCTTCACCCTCACATCGAGTTGGCTGCTAAAAAAGAGTCTTTTTGTAAGGGCGAAAGTAACTTTGTCTCTGGCAGGAGCAGCATCTATATGTTTGTTAAAATATAGATATTGATCCAGCCAAACTTGCAAGTGGCTGCCCATTCTGCCCTACGATAGAAAACTTTCCCCAACTTTTTCGGGTGTTCCTAGAGGCTCCAGACAACGGCGTTCTGAACAGGATGGTCTCCGACTTCTGAAAGTTGATCTTCAGCTTCCATACGTAGGCTATGGCATGGTGAAGTGAACCTATGAGATCGCTCGTTCAAATATTGAATACGGTCGGTGAATTAACAGTGCTCTATTGCAGACTATTTTTTGCATCAAAACTTCCAGCCGACGTCATATTGCCATTCTTCACAACGAGCCTCTTAATGGTGAGCATATCATAAAGTATGAACAGCAGTGGTTTATTTATGCCCAGCCTGCTCAACTAGTAGAAGAATTCTTCTAACCATGCGGTATCGAAGGCCTTCTCCAAGTTAACCAGGCAGCCCCCGGTAAATTCCTCCTTGCTTTTGTTCCATTGGATATCCGATACCAGTTTAGAGGCGGCTTATATGGTATTATGCCTCACATTGAAACTGAATTGGTTATCCAGAATTATGGTATGTGCATGCCCACTTAAAAGGGCTCTATGGAGCACTTTTTCGGATACCTTGCTGATGTTCGGAAGGAGACTTACGACCGGATTGGGACTGTTTTTATCTCTTTAGGAATGGGCTGCACCACCGATGTTTTCCAATGTACTGGATACATACATACACACATACATATATTTTCAATGACCCGCTCAATCCTTCATGAGGTCGCGGATGTAGGATGCTCAGGTGGACGCTCCATCCTTCTCGATCCCCCGCCATTGACTCCAACTCATCAGGGGGAATCCATAGATGGCTCCAGGAGAGATAGCGGACTTGGTCCTACCATCTATTTCTAGGCCTACCGGGGAGTCGCCTACTTGATGGGTTAAAAACCGAGAATTTAGCTTGAACACTAAGTTCGGCCTTTCTAAAAAGGCCAAGCTCTCTGAAAATCATCCAGCCTGACCAATTCTACAGGATAGATCGGCATTGCTCTTTTAGTCATTCGTGAATAAGACCCTGAGGTACTTAAACCTGCAGACTGCACTGAATGGGTGAATGTTAAGATAAGGGGATATAGCGTGCATCACGCTTTCCACCCATCGGAAAGAGCCAGAGGCGGATCATCTTTGTTTATAAAAGAATGTATCGAACACTCAGCAGAAATACAGATTGAATTAGAAGCAATGCAAGTAAGCACGGTACGCGTGAGAAATAGACATTTTACATTCAACATTTCGTCTATATATTGTCCACTGCGATGTAAACTTGAAGAAAGTGGTTTCACAAACATCTTCGTCTTCCTTAAACCAAATTTTATTATTGGTGGCGACTTCAACGCGAAACACCCCTTCTGAGGTTCAAGGTACGCCTCTCGAAAAGGTAGAAAGCTTTATAATGCGGGTATGCAATACAGTTGTGGTTTTCACTTGACGGGTAAACCAACATATTGGCCGACTGATAGAAATAAGATACGAGATCTGATCGATTTCTTTGTTACTAAAGGAATATTTGGCAACTGTACACAAGTTGAAGAAAGCTTGCATCTCTCCTCTGATCATTCTCCAATCATCATGACGTAAGTGAAGCTTGATTAAAAAAGTAGGACCGGCTAGATTAACCAGCGCGAAAACTAACTGAGATGGCTTTAAAAAAATATATAGAAACAAATATTGAGCCAAGCGTACTCGTATTACTTAAAACGCCCTCTCAAGCCGAATCCAACCGTTCTAGTTTTAAAACGATCATAGTATGCTTCGTTCGGTCATCATTTTTTCATTCTCAAACAAACGATATATTATAGATAGCAGATACAGACACGGTACACGGAGCGACAGAGCACAAAGTACCTACTAACTACCCAGTTATGTATTTCAATTTCAAATCTGATTTTTTACTGTTTTCTTTATTAGTTTTTTCTTTTTTGTGCTGTCTCGGGAAGTCTATCTGTGAGCAATATTATTTTTAGTAAACACATTATTATTATTATTTTTATTCGATTTTTCAAATGTTAGTATAAATAATTTACAAAAATTTGTTGACAATATATATTTAAAGTTACATGCACGGTAATTACTAACAATTTCAAACGAATAAATAGGCATCATTCTATAGTACTTAAGTGACTAGAGGCGAATGATCCTTCAATTGAATTATTACAATATATTATATTTCGTGTTTTATGTGGGGTAAATTCAACAATAACATTAAAAGAAAATTTCAGATATAACAAAAATAATGATGAAAATAGACTACATTAAGTACATTACAAACATAATTTACAAATCACAGAGAATTGTTTAAAAAAATTTTGACTGCAGAACTATCCATACTAAAAATAAATTTTTTTACTTCGCTTATGAACATATTGGGTTGAGTTATTAATCGTAATTCAATAGGTAGTTTGTTAAAAAGCCTTGGTGCTGCCGTAGTATAAAATTTCCAGAAATGGGTTTTATTAGCTAAAGGGATGTTTACTAAAGCCATACTATTAATTCTTAGTCCGTGTGAATTGAAGTTCTGAGAGTAGCACTGTAACCACTTCGCATGAAAAAAACTTTGAGAACCTTATAGATATACAGATGTCTTATTGGTAGAACACGTAGGCTAAGAAATAGTGGCCAACTGTTGGCTAATCTATTTACTTTAAGTATAATCCTCATAAGATGTTTTTGGGCAATATTTAATATTCCAATCGTGGTATTGTAGGTTCCACCCCAACTTACAATACCATATTGTAACTTAGAGTGTGCAAGTCCTTAGTAAATCATTAGTAAAATTTTCTTTGAACAATGTGGTTTTAAAATAACATATAATTTTTTAAATCTTCTACGTGTGCTTTCCAAGTTAAATTTTTATCTATCATTACCCCTAGATACTTGTATCTCTCAACACCTTCTATTTTGAAACAATTGGAATTGCACTCTGAATCTTCGCAAAAGTTTTTTTTGTCACACGCATAAACACATATGGACGATTTCGTACAAGCAGTGGAGTGAAACATAACATTACAATCAAGTGGACAGGGACCTTTCAAATTACATATCATTAGCTTTGTTTTTTCGCTTATAAGTAGCTCATGCTTAGCGAACCACTGTCGCAATATATGAAGATCCATATGCAATTTTGCCGCTGAATCAAATAGGCTGTTGTTTGCATATGTAAATGCCATATCATCAGCAAAAGCAGTAATTCGACCATTGAAGTTTTGATAGAATAACGAGTTGATATAAATTAAAAATAATAACTGATCCTTGAGGTACACCAATAGTCGTTTTTAACTCATTGCTGTATATTCCGTCAAGTTTTACTCGTTGACTTCTATCTGTCAAGTAAGATGAAAACCAATTGTGTATTGCGCCTCTCATTCCAGATTTGTATAATTTATTTAGCAGTATATCATGATTGACCATATCGAAAGCTTTTGTCATATCAATGAAGAGAACAAGACTGGTGTTATTATTATTGAAGCTATCATAGATTTCACTACATAATTTGAGAATGGCATCTTCAGTAGATCTACCCTCATGAAAGCCGAATTGTTGATCACTAAAGAAATTAGTTTTGTTCAAAAATGATACTACGCGTACTTTGATTAGTTTCTCAAATAGTTTGCAGAACGTTGGGAGTATAGAGATAGGTCTATATTGGGTCATTGAAATTCGATTTCCTTTTTTGAACACAGGAATAACTTCAGCACTTTTTAACGATGACGGAAAAATACCACAATTAACACTTAAATTAAATAAATGACACAATACATCAACAATATACAGTGAAATACGTTTTAAAAGACAGTTAGTTATTTTATCAGAAGTACTGGAATATTTTTTATCAAGAGACATTATACATTTGTGAATTTCAAATGGAGTAAAAGGTTTGAAAACAAAACTATTGCTTACAGATCTGTCTTCAACTACATCTGCATATATATTGCAACTACAATTGTATTGTGGAGGACTGGGTTTCGATTTAGCAGCGATAGACACAAAGAATTTATTAAAATTGTTGGCAATGTCCGTTGGGCTAGTACTTATCGCACCTTTCATTTCAATTTTAAGGACTTTGTCTTTATCCTTTTGATTGTTAAGGATATTATTCACAACTCTCCATTCTTCTTTTACAAATAAAAACATTCTTATTCAAGTTGTTTTCATGGAGACGATAAACACACAGTATGGTAAATTTTTCCCCACAGATATAGCAACTAATTTTTAAAATGTCGGCACTAATAAGACTAATTTTAATTACTTCGCATTCGTAATCCTTTTTAATATATACTACGACACCACCTGAGCTATACGAATTATTGCAGTTGGAGTAGGGTTCATAACCGGGAATATTATAGTTGGATAGTTCATAGTCGTACAACCATATTTCAGTTAAAACAACAAAATCTGCAGTGAGATTGTGAGCATTTAAATGGGCTAAAAAAGAATTAGAATTTGCTCTCATACTACGTATATTTTGATGAATGAGTAGTGTAGAAGTGGTGGAATCAGCATAATTTTTTACGTAAGATGGGTTATTATTTTTTTTTATGTTTTTATTCATCTTTTTGTTTTACAATAGCTTTTTAATTTAATTTATAATTTATTAAGGTCTTCAAAGCATCTAACTTTGATAGCAACATCTCCCTCATTCTTACGTAAAAATACTATACTATTTCTCACCCATATATATTTAAATTTCTCTTCTATTTTAATTTGTTTTGTAGCGTTAAATAGAGCTCTCATGTGAGAGGTTAAGCTGTCGTTGATGTAGATTTGAGAGCCATCCTCATGTTCGCCTAGCAG
This sequence comes from Brachypalpus laphriformis, assembly GCA_945910035.1. Lineage (NCBI taxonomy): Eukaryota > Metazoa > Arthropoda > Insecta > Diptera > Syrphidae > Brachypalpus > Brachypalpus laphriformis. Next base: position 226,533,572 of record OX246753.1, on the reverse strand, counting down.
TTTTGTTGTTATTTTTTGTTTCTTCTTTCCCTTCATTCTCATAATGTTCTCTTTTATAACGTGGCGGGTTAGGTTGAGAGATAGAACATTGGTGGAAATATTTTTTTTTTTTTTTTTCCCAATGCAGTAAATACATCTGTCTTAGAAAAAGACATCTAATATTTGTTTTAACAATTTGAATTTTGGGATTTAATTTGGACTAAGTGACCATTGTTCTTAGCCCTTTTCTAGGAATTTTAAACTTAACAACAGTTTAACAATTAAAAAAAAAAAAAAACAAAAGCAATTAAACAGTTTAAACAATTATGAAACGAGTAAACTAGTTATAATATGTTAAAATTTAATTTTTTTTATGGTTAGGATGTTTTAGTATGTTGACGTTGTGGTCCCTCTTATCAAGTCACTGGGTCTATTTCTCTTTAGTCGTCGTCTTCCGAAGAATTCCTTCATTGGTAATGAATTGACTTCGATGTTAGGATGAACTACTAATTTTATATGATGTCTTCTGCTTATGTTTAGTATCTCTTCTTCCACTGTTGGTATTTTTAGGTCGCGATGGATGTCGATGTTAGGTATGTACCAGTCCGCATTGATTATGGTTCGTAATATTTTTGATTGTTGTCTTTGGATTATGGCGATGTTTGTTTTCTTTGACGTTCCCCAGAGTTGTATCCCGTATGTCCAGATAGGTTTGATAATGGATTTGTATAGTAGTAATTTATTGGTTGTCGAAAGCTTAGAATTTTTACGCAGGAGCCAGTACAGTTGATTATATTTTAGTTTAATTTGGTCCCTTTTTTTTGTATGTGGTATTTCCAGTTAAGTTTGTTGTCCAAGTACATACCAAGATATTTGGCCACATTGTCGATTGGAATAGTTTTGTCTTTTATTTTTATTGGGATTGGAGAGTAGTTTAATTTAGTGGTAAATATTACTTGTTGGGTTTTGTCTTCGTTAATTTGTATGCTCCATTCGTCAAACCATTGCATTGTCTTATCCAGAAGTCGTTGGGCTCGAGTAGTTACAGTGTCCAGGCTTTCGTCGGATATCAGCAGAATAGTATCGTCAGCAAAGGTTGCCATCATGGTTGTAGCTCCACTCGGTAGGGGGATGTCAGCAGTGTAGAGGACATATAGTAGTGGTCCCAATACAGATCCTTGCGGTACTCCAGCTCTTGTCTGTAGTATTTTGGATTGTTGGTCATTATATTTTACGAAGAAGTGGCGTTCGCTTAGGTAACTTTCAATGATTTGGTAGAAATCTCGTGGAAGTAAGTTCTGAAGTTTGTATAGTAGTCCTTTGTGCCAAACTTTGTCGAAAGCTTTTGCTACGTCAAGAAACACCCCTATGCAGTATCTTTTTTCCTCTAGGTCCGTTGTGATTTTGGTAACTACCCTGTGAATTTGTTGGATAGTCGAGTGTTGTCTGCGAAAGCCGAATTGATGGTCTGGTATCATTTTATTATTGGTCAGTATTGGCTGTAGTCGATCATAGATTAATTTTTCGAATATTTTCCCTAATATGGGGACTAAACTTATTGGTCTGTAGGATGAAGTAGTCTTTGCGTCTTTACCAGGTTTAAGTATTGCAATTATCTGCGCAACTTTCCAAGTTTTTTGAAAATATTTAAGTCGAATTAATGCATTATAGAGATTTCGTAAGTATATCATGGCTTGTCTGGGTAGTTGGGTTAATATCTTTCCGTTAATAGAGTCATATCCTGAAGCCTTCTTGTGGTCAATCCTTTTTTTGATGCAGTGTTCGATTTCATTTATTGTAACTTTTTTTATTTTTACATTTGTGATGAGTGTGTTTGGACGTGAAGGTGGGACAGCCGTATTGCCCTTGTCGTTTGTGAATACTTCTTCGAAGTGCTTAGCCAGAATATTTGCTTTGTCTTGATTGGTTCTGGCCCAAGATCCGTCTGGTTTCTGTAGAGGAGTTTGATGTACTATTTTGTTCTTGAAATTTTTGGTAGCTTTCCAAAGCGAATAGTTGGTCTCAGAAGTTGGGGTCAGATTTTTTAAGTAGTCATTAAATTGATTGTTTTGGATTGCCTTAAGTTTTGCTTTGAGTTCTTTGGTTGCTTTGTTGTATTTTGATTTGTCTTGGGGTAGCCTAGTGATTTGCCATCGTTTTCTGAGTTTTCTCTTTTCATCTATCTGTTGTCGAATTATAGTTGGTGTTATATTGTTGTGTGTTTTCGGCCTATTGATTGGGGTTGTTTTATATACTGCAGCAGTTACTATGTCGTTAAAGTGAACTACAGCTCGTTCGACGTCATTTTGCGATTGTAGTGGTATATTAAGCGGTAGATGTCGTCCTATATATTCCCGAAAAGAGTCCCAATCGGTTTTTTTGTTGTATAGTTGGAACGAATTAGTTATGGGGGTTATTTTGGACGAGTATTTGAGTTGGATAGGGGAGTGGTCCGATGAAAGTTCAAATCTAGATTTAATGCTTAGTGTCTTTAGTTGGATGTTTCTAATGATGCAAAAGTCGATTAAGTCCGGTGTTTTATTTGGATCAGTAGGCCAGTAGTTAGGTTCGCCGGTGCTTAGATATCTACAGTTATTTTTAAGGATTGCTTTTAGGAGGTTTTTGCCTTTAGTGTTGGATATCCTCGAACCCCAGTCGATGTGTTTTGCATTGAAGTCTCCAGCTGCTATAAATCTGCACCCTAGTGATTTGATGTAGTCTTCGTACTGTAGAGTTGTAATAATATGCTTAGGTGGGCAATATAGGGCTGAAAGTACTAATGGTCCGTCTTTGTCTTCTATTTGGATTGTAGTCGATTGAATGTGTTCGTAGTTGTGATGTTCTAATTCAATGTAGCTGATTTTGTTGTTAATTATAATAGCTGTGCCACCGTGTGCGGTTCCGTCAGGGTGATTTGTGTTGTAGATGCTATATCCTGGTATTTTGAAAAAGCTTTTAGCAGTGAAGTGTGTTTCTGCTATCATTAAAACGTCGACGTGATTGTCTTTTATAAATTGTTTTAGTTCTAGTGCATGTTGGTTAAGTCCATTCGCGTTCCAGATGATGATATTAAGTTCTTTATGCATGTGGTCCATTAAGTTTCGTCGTTAGGATGGTCAATATTTGTAGCATATTCGTCATTTGTTGAATAAGGTTCCTCATTATTTCTTTTAGTTCAGCGAAGTCGTCTTTGTTGTTGTTGCTGGTAGTTTGTGGGGAAATTCGTCTAGCTTCTACAACAGGAATACCTAGTGTGTCATTGGTTGCACCGACGCTTTCATTTGTCTTGCCGCAATCTCGGGGATTGATATGGTGGGGTCTTTTGCATGCAGCTGCTTGGGCGTAGGTTGTATCTGGTCTGATGTTGGTGAGGGTTTCAACATTTGTCTCTTCTCTAGCTGTCGGGAGATCCTTTTGGCGCATTGGGGGGAAGCGCTCTATTTTTAAAGCTTTATAGATTTCGCATCCCTTGTAGTTTGCCGTGTGGCTACCATTACATAAAGCACATTTCACTGTACCTTCTTCTGATGGCATTTGGCAGTCCAGGGTCTTGTGGGATCCCGCGCATTTAACGCACACTGGGTCCTTTGTGCAGTAATTTTTAGTATGTCCATACCTTTGACAATTTGTGCACTGGGATATAGTTCTTTTGTAGTTTGGCGGTTCGAAGGAAATCTTGCATTGGAGTAAATGTGTAATGTCATATATGTTTTTGTTATTGTCACCCATGGCTACCTCAACATTGAAAAGTGGCAATGGTTTTTTTGTATTTCGCTGTAGAATGTTATGTATATTCATGACTTTATGTCCTTTTTCTTCTAGCTCATTCTTGATGTCTTCTGTGTCAGTGGAGTGGTGCATGTTTCTTAGTACGACTTTAAATCCTCTTTCTTCTTTTGGTTTAAATGTGAAGTATTTTGTGTCATTTTTTCGTAGCATTTTTATTATAGCCGTGTAGTCAGTCGAGTCAGAGGGTTGTATTCGGATTTCATTGTTCTTTAATACTTTTAATTCAAAATTGTCTTTTGCAACTTCGTTAAGCGCATTGTTTAGAATTTTAATGCATTCAACACTTTGCACGTAAATCGGCGGTGGTTTGCTGGGTCTCTTAAATTGCGTTTTGCTAGGTTGGTTAATTTTATCGGTTGTTTCGTTTTTTTATCGACGTCTTCATCCACGCTGAGAATATCGAAACGATTTGACGAGCTTAACTCCTTGAGTTTGCTTAACCAGTAGTTCAAAGTTGGTTGGTGTTTTGTTTTAAGTTTCTTTTGGTTGTTGTTGTTGTCTGTTATTTTGATTGGGGATGATCTGTCTCTTTTTTGTCTTGTAGGATTGTGTTTGTCGATATTTGTCATGGTATAAGTGGCGACAATGGGTTTGGGAATTGTTTGGTTTTGTGAGTGATTTGTATTTTTGCGGTCCATATGGGCAGAAGTAGGGGTCTTTGGTTTTGGAGTTTCAGTACTTGCACGGTTGATTGATGTTCTGTTGTTGCTGTTGCATGGTTTTTGTGTTTCATTAATCGAATTTATTATGAAGGGTGTTGTTTTTGTTTGTCCTATATGTGTTGTCATAGTTGATGTAGTACTTGCTGAGGCAAGTGTTGTTATGACGCTAGTAGATGTCGAGGTTGTTGAAGTCATCATTGTGATGAAGTTATTATGGACATGGAGATCCGGGAATGCGTTAAGATCGCGCCCCGTTGGTGGCGATCGTACAACACTCATCTAATTTGCAGTACAAGCCTAGAAGTATGCAATTGGATAAGTGCAGCTTTTGTAAGCTTTTTTAGAGGTTTTCGCTATGCCTAGCGTAGGTCCAAACCCTTAAGCTTGTGCAGCTTTTAGTACTGAGAAGTACTGATATTTCGGTGTTTAGGTTCCACACCTCCACAAAGAGCTTTGCGCAAAATCAGCTGTCACTGAAGAATATGGTATTGTTGGAGTTTGATAATTTACCTATTTACTTCAAGATCAGCAGCCACTGGATGAGAACTTTAGTATCCAGCGATGCGCGTACCAAACGTTATGTGTTTGGTATATGCTCTGTTATTTTGGTATGAATTTATATTGAGAAAAATTAAGTTTGATCTAGCACTGGTTTTAAACACAGCCTTATAACTTGGCAGAGTTGCCAGAATTGAAGTATTGAGCGAAGTATTCTCTGCATTTCTCTTTGTTTTGATTTTTTTTATGTGGCAAGAGTCAATATCGCGCTCATCCAACTCGTAGCCTACACCATCGCGAACAATATGCAACGCGGCTTGCAGTGCAGTAGTATTGTCGACATTTGGCACATTAAATATTTCAATTGTATTAGATAGTTTAGATTGTTCTAAGGAATTGATTTTGTTTTGCAATACGTTCACTGTTGATCTAAGCTCTGCGTTTTCGTTTTGTAGCATAGTGATTTTAGTTAGACACTCTTGAGTAAAATTTTTTAAATCATGAATTTCTTTATAAATCATTTCATTTGTTATACAGTCATTTATTTGTTTTTCTTTTTGAATTAGTGTTGGGCTCTTAACAGAAACCGGAAGAGGGGCATTATCGGCACAGAATGAATTTCTTCGCGATGTACTGAGAATGAGTTTAATGAACGAAACAAGTTTAATATGGGGTGCCTTTTTTTCAAAGCAGGACATTTCGCGTTCTTTGGGGACAGCGGGACACAGGGACACCTTAGGTATACAGAGCCATGTCTAGTCTTGGCATCCCTGCCAAGCTCGTCCGTTTATGCAGAATGACGATGGAGAACGCTCGCTGCTCCATCAAGGTCGGTAATGACCTCACCGAGACCTTTGATGTAAAAAAAGGTTTTAGACAAGGTGACGCGCTGTCATGTGACTTCTTTAATATTGTACTTGAACGGATTGTGCGGAACTCACAAGCCAACACCGGAGGCACAATCTATTACAAGTCTATACAACTGCTTGCATACGCCGATGATATAGACATTATCGAAAGAACTCAGCGGGCTGTCACCGGTGCGTTTGCAAGCATTGAGGCGGAAGCGGCCAAAATGGGTTTAGCGATAAACGAGGGCAAAACCAAGTAGGTATATGCTGTCAACAAAAAGGGAAAGCCAACACCGACGAATTCAACAAAACGTCACAGTGGGCAGCTATAACTTCGAGGTAGTAAGGGACTTTGTCTACCTTGGCTCTGCTATAAACTCTGAGAACAACATCAGCGCAAAAATCAAGCGAAGAATAACTTTTGCCAGTCGCTGTTTTTTTGGGCTTATAATAATAAATTCAACAGTAAAGCCCTAACTCGAACTACTAAGGAGACTCTGTATAAGACCCTGATCATCCCAGTCCTGCTTTACGACGCTGAAACATGGACTTTATTAAAAGAGGATGAAGATATCCTTGGTCGCTTCGAGAGAAAAATTCTTCGTAAGATTTTCGGACCCGTTTGCGTTGACGGGTTTTGGAGAAGAAGATTCAATCACGAACTATACGAGCTGTACAGCGACATCGACCTAGTCAAAAAACTGTGTATTGGACATGTAGAGCGAATGGACACCAAAGCTCCGGCCCGCAGAGTCTTCGAATCTAGTCCCGAGGGACGACGCAGTAGAGGGAATCATCGCCATAGGCGGCGCGCACAAGTTCAAGGGGACCTCGACCAACTTGGAGTGCGCAACTGGAGGCAATTAGCTAAAGACCGAGCTAAATGGAGAGGCTTGTTGGTTAAGGCCCAGGTTCACCCCGAACTGTAGCGCCACCTAAGTAAGTAAAATGGAGAACTCTCGCTGCTCCATCAAAGTCGGTAAGAACATCACCGAAACATTCGATGTCAGGAAAGGTCTTAGACAAGGTGACGCGCTATCATGCGATCTCTTTAACAAAGTACTTGAGAGAATTGTACGAAACTCACAAGCCAACACCGGAGGTACAATCTTTTACAAATCTGTATAAATACTCGCTTATACCGATGAGATTGACATAATCGGCAGAACTCAGCGGGCCGTCAATGGGCTTTTACGAATATTGAGATCGAGGCAGCAAAGATGGGTCTAGCGGTCAATGAAAGCAAAACAAAATATATGCTGCCTACACAAAAGGACACCCAACATCGGCGTCTTGGACAGAACCCCACAATAGACAAATATAATTTTAAGGTAGTAAAGGATTTTGTCTACCTAGGCTCTATGGTGAACTCCGCAAATCACATCAGTAGGGAGATCACACGAAGAATTACTTTTGCCAATCGTTGTTTCTATGGGCTAAAATGGCAATTGAGTAGCAAAGTCCTATCTTGAACTACTAAGGTAACTCTTTATAAAACACTAATCATCCCAGTCCTGCTGTATGGCGCATAGGCATGGGCTTTGACAAAACCGGATGAGGATGCCCTTGGTTATTTCGAAAGAAAAGTTCTTCGAGCGATCTTTGGTCCCGTCTGCATAGACGGTGAGTGGAGGAGAAGGTACAATGCCGAACTATACGGCCTGTACAAGGACATCGACTTAGCCAGAAGAGACTAAGATGGCTGGGTCATGTAGAGCGGATGGAGCCCAACGTTCCCGCTAAGAAAGTCTTCGAATACACCCCGGATGGACGACGCCGTAAAGGACGACCTCGCGGTAGGTGGCGTAAACAAGTGGAGGGGGACCTCAATCAACTTGGCGCGCGCAACTGAAGACAGCTGGCTCGTAGCCGCGCTGGCTGGAGAGGTTTTTTGGTTGAGGCCCAAGTCCACCCCGGACTGTAGCGCCACCTAAGTAAGTAAGTAAGTAGGAAAAAAGAAGAGATTATAATTTGTTTATAAATAATAAATAATAGTGCAATGACTTAACGATGCTTTCAATCTTGCGTTGCAGCAGCAAGCAGATCTTCGTAGCTTTTTGAAACTGCATAACGGTCCGATTTGATTTTATCAACACTGTCGATTATGATGGAAATTAAATTGTTGATAGCCTCAAAGCGCTGCCCCAGCTATCTTTGATCTCCTCGATTTTTGTTATAAAATCAGCACGAAACTTAGCTTTTTCTTGCATAACTCTAAGTCGGAACAACTCAATTTGCTTATTGAGGTTTTCTTCCAAGACCTTACGGATTAGAACTGCATTGTCGTCATATGGAGGCTTAGCCGATGAAGAGTTCAGCTGAGTAGGCGTAGAGAGTGGGCCTTTTTGAAGAGCGGATCAGTCAAAACGTTTTCTTTTCCTTATCAAACAACAATACATTGCTCCTTATGAGCCAACACACACCAAAGCGGGCGAAACAAAACATATATATTTTATTCGATGTGTTTCACTGAATTATCGAAAATACATGGTGTTTTGCACTAAAATCGACGAATCCTTTTTTGAATAACCGACGACGAACACTTTCTTGATGCGATGGAAATTATAAATAAAACCCACAAATTCAATCAAGGAATATATTTAACAATGAAGATGTTACCAACATGAAATCCGTCAGCAAAGAGAACGATATAAAGTCAAGAATTAAAAATGTGTAGTTCGAAAACAACTAGATGATATAAAATAATTTGACTAGCAAGTCAAGTAGTAACAAGTAGAATTATGCAAAACGAAGTGATTTCTAAACATTCAGCCCCCCCTGGAAGACTCCGGTCTTTCAGAAAATGGCAGGGGAACTAGTTTTACAATTGGCCGCACATATGTTCCCGTCGGTGTATTTACTGTGGCAACTCTGTTTCGATGATCTTTTCCCGGATGAAGGCAAGTGATCCGAGCGAGGATCCACTTAGATGGAGGCAGGTTGGATTCTTTCAGCAGCACAACATCGCCAATCAGTATATGGTATGGTCCTGTATGACGCGCTTTAGGTGGAAGTTTACGGACTTTACGCCCCCCTCCCACAACCCGCCAAAATTAGGTGCGGAAGGAGGGATGAATCGCCAAGCTATCCCGTCCTTTGAGAGGTGATTCACGACTGCATCACTGTGTTGCTGGTCCATGAGAAGCTGAAACATTTCGTTAAGGCAGCGCTTAGCCCCATGAAAATTGGTCGCGTTATCGCTCCAAATCTCCGTTGGCTTACCCCGACGAGCTGCGAAGCGATCAAGTGCAGCAAGGAAGGCGGCTGTGGAAAGGTCACCGACCAATTCTATATGAATCGCCTTTGTGGTGAAGCACACGAATAGTGCGATATAGGCCTTGATGAACTTGGGGTTCCGTCCCCTGTCCAAGCGTAGAGTTATCGGCCCAGCATAATCTATTCCGACCTTACTAAAAGATCGCGCGAAACGGACGCGTTCTGCTGGCAAATTTCCCATGAGTTGCTCTACGGTAATTTTTCTGTGACGAAAGCACGACACGCATTCATGGACGACTTTACGCAAGACGTACGGATACCGATGATGTAAAATTCTTGGCGAAGAATTGCAAACATTTGAGAGACGGACGCGTGCAAATGTCTTTTATGTATTTATTCGATTACGAGTTTCTTCGCGAACCGAGTGTCTTTACCGAGAATTAAGGGATGCTTTGTCACGAAATTGGCGTTTGACTCTTGAATGCGACCTCCGACGCGAAGTACTCCGTGATCGTCTATAAACGGAGTGAGCGATGCCAGTTTATTTCCCCTTTTCAACACTTTACAACCGTTTAAAGTCTTAATTTCGGAAGCAAAACTGACCGATTGATAGTATCTTACAAGTTTTAATTTCGCGTCTAACAACTCTTCGGATGATAACGATTGTCTTTGCCTAAGGTCACATTGACAGCGCGAGTTTGAGATAAATCGACAAACATAGGCAAGTACACGAATAGATTTCGGATAACGAGAAGAGTTGTTCACTATGATTTCGAGAATGTTCGAGGATTTCAATTTAGACACCAATACTTGAATGGATTTCCTTTTTCGTTCTTCAAAATCAGTCTCAGGAATATCGTTAAGTGTATAAATTGAATCAAGCCATTTAGAGATTTCGTCCTTAATCCATGATGGTCCGGGCCACCACAACTCATTATTTATTAAACGAGAAGGTAGAATGCCATGGGAAGCACAGTCAGCGGGGTTGTGTTGGGATCGCACATGATACCAGGATTCTCTTGGTACTACGGACAATATTTCTGATGTGCGGTTGGCGATGAAAACTGACCATATTTTTGGCAATGCTGACAACCAATGAAGAACAATGGCAGAGTCAGTGAACGCGTCAACGTGCATGTCTTTATATTGTAAAGACGTTTTAAGTTTACTTACTAGCCGGCAAAGTAAAACTGCTCCACAAAGCTCGAGACGGGGAAGAGAAACTACCTTTATAGGGGCTACCCTGTTTTTGGCAGCGACAATGGTACTGGTGACGTTTCCTGTACAGTTAACACTGCGGCAGTAAACGACTGCGGCATACGCGTCAAGAGATGCATCAAAAAATCCAATGAACTCCACGTGTTTTTTAGAGGTCCAGAGAATTCGAGGAATGTTCAAAGTTTCAAGAATAGGAAGTTCTTCGCGAATTGACTGCCACTGGTTGGAGAGCTCTAACGATATGGTATCATCCCAGCTGTACTTCTTACGCCAGAGCTCCTGGAAGAGGATTTTAGCAGATATGACGACTGGTGTAAGAAAACCAATGGGGTCAAATATTCTTGATGACTCTGACAGAATATGACGCTTTGTTATTGACGAACTATGATTCAAATTTACCTTGTATGAAAACGAATCCTTTGCAGGTGACCACTGCAGGCCTAACAACTTGACGAACCCATAATCTTCAAATTCTCTCGGAGTAATCTCACGTTGGTCTTCTGGCTAACTCAGGAGCAATGGCCAGCAATTTGTTGTCCACTTTCGAAGATTGAATCCACCCGAGTGGAGTAGGCTTACAAGCTCTAAGCGAAGTGAGGTGATTTCTTCAATGGAATCTGCCCCAGTCATTATATCGTCGATATAAAAGTCGTTAAGCAAGATATTTTATGCGCGCGGGTAGATATCGATGGAATCCTGTGCCAGCTGGTATAGAGTGCGTACAGCAAGAAATGGTGCACATACCGTTCCATAAGTGACGGTTAGCAAACGGTAGTGTCTTAGGGATAGGTCACTTGACTCTCTCCAAAGTATACGTTGGAAATCGGTATGCTCTGAGGATACCTTAATCTGGCGAAACATTTTTTCGATATCATTAGATATCGTGTAAAGATGCCGACGAAACGCGATACAAATTGAAAAAAGATCTCGCTGATGTATGTGACCTGTCAACAGAGATTCATTAAGAGAAGCATGGCCATCCGACTTCGCTGATCCATCAAAAACGACCCTAACCTTTGTGATGCTACTGTCATTTTTAAAAACGGCGTGGTGGGTTTTTTTTTGGATTGCGCCAGGGATGTGTAATCTTCATAGATACTAATAGCCCGAGTGCTACTAGCATGCACGATTCGCAAACCTGAGTAATCGATGCCAGGAATACGCCTACGTACTAAACACACACCCTACACACTTCAACCACTCTCCCCGCGGGACTGCCGTTAGGTATTACTTCGCGGGGCTGGTTAGCAATTTATGCTATGCTTCTTGTGTCAGCTTCTTCCGCTGCTTCAGCTGCTCTTCTTAGCTCTTCTATTCTCCGCAGCTCTTTTTGTAGAGTTGTTACGAAGGAACATATTACCATCCAATTCTCTTCCGACCGTAACATATGGTCGAGGAGTAGTGACGGACTTGGCAGAGTAATTCTCCATGCCGTGAAACGTGTGCAGTAAAACACTGCGTGCTCCGTATCTTCATCTTCACCTGGGCATTCCGGGCAGGATGGTGAGTTGTCATGTCCAAATCGGTGTAGATATTTGCGGTAGCCACCGTGGCCAGACAGGAACTGCGTTAGATGGTAGTTGCAGTCTCCATCCTTTCGACTTATCCAGTCTTGGATTGTCTGTATAAGTTTATATGTCCATCTGCCTTTTGTTGTATTAGCCCAACGAGCTTGCCACATAGCTGCTGATGCTGCCCTTTCTTCAATTTTTATCACCTTGATACCAGTGGCGTCGTGATGACTCAATGCTCTTCTGTTATATATCCTCAGCATTTCATCTGCGAGAATATCGATGGGGACCATTCCAGCTATGACAAATGCAGCTTCGTCAGAGATGGTTCGAAAGCCGCTGATTGTCCGTAGCGCACAGAGTCTGTATGATGACGATAGTCTCCTTTTGGTCTCCTTCGTCCTCAGTGCTTCCGCCCAGACTGGGGCGGCATATAACAGAACTGAGGTGATAACTCTAGAGAGTAGAATACTTCTAGCGTATCCAGGTCTACCGATGTTAGGCATGATACGCGAGAGAGCTCCCTGCATATGCGATGCTTTTTTGGCAACAAAATCAACATGCGTTTTAAACCGTAGCTTGTTGTCCAGCATTACTCCAAGGTATTTAACCGCCTCTTTCGACCTGATGGTTTGGTTACCAACCTGAAAGTTGGCAAATTCGACGGTTTTCCGGCTGGTTATAAGAACAGCTTCTGTTTTATGGTCAGCTAGTTCTAGTCCGGCGGATATTAGCCAATCTTTTATCCGGGCAATTGCTTCATTTGTAGCTGATTCTACTGCATGGGTCTGTTTAGCTACTGTCACGACTGCAATGTCGTCGGCGAATCCAATTATCGTTACTCCGCCAGGTAGAGTTAATCGTAGGACTCCGTCGTACATGATGTTCCACAATAGTGGCCCTAAAACCGATCCCTGTGGAACTCCCGCAGTTACGACGTAGTATTTTACCCCTTCATCGGTGTTGTACCTCAGCTTCCTGTTGTTGAAGTAGTTCGTCACGGCGTGGTGGGGTAAATAGTAGCACTTGGTTGACGCTGCATTCAGCTCACCCTCAGGTATTTCCTCCATATCGCCTAGTTTCAAATAGTTCAAATCCACATATGTATATCTGCTTCAAATGTGGATCAGCTGCAATCCTACGCTCAGTTGAGAGAAAGCGCTTGTAAGCTACATTTAAACTATCCCTGATGTTCACTTCATCGACGAAGATTGATGATGAACGAGAGTGTGATGGCGACAACTACAAATCCTACAGCGAAAGTTAGAACGGCATTTATTTGAAGCGTGCCCAGAGCGTAAGCAGTTAAAACAAAGGGAATTATCTTTTACAAATGAACGACGCGAATTTGTATCTAGCGATAAAAACTTTGGACATTTACTTATTGAGTGATCCAAATTACACGCAGGACAATGTTGTTTATCTTCAACAAAAAGCGAGTGAATAGCCTTTTGCTTGGTGTGTGGTCGATCAAAACGAGAAAGCGACTGACATGCTTCTAAAGCATCACAACGGTCCCTTAAGAATGTTAGTAGTTCATCGACCGTACAAATTTTCCCTTATACCGCTTTCCTCTGCCCATGCTTGCCTCGTGTCAAGGTCCAGCTTCTGCAGCAAAATAAAAATCACCCATGGGTCACGACTGGTAGATTTTAACGCATTTATCCCTTTAATAGTTTCATCAGCACGTTTGCGGAAGTTATAACGGGCATCGGTACAAACGATTGAATATGAGATTGTACGATTAAATTAGACCGATCATATCGTTGTTCCAAGCGGTCCTAAGCGTCTGTATAATTAGCGTCCGAAACCGTTATATGGCGAATTAATCCTGCTGCTTCATCACGAAGAAAGGACTTCAAATAATGAAATTTCTGGGTCGGGGTTAAATTAGATCCAGCATCTATAGAACCAATAAATCCAGAAAAGGACGGAATATTAATTTTTGGTAATGAAATAGAACCCGATTGCTGCGGCGTATTGAGAATTTATATTAAGGAATCTTGCTGGCTGGTTAATTTTTCTATGACCAATTAACTACTGGCAGATTTTTCAGCCTTTCGTCTTTCGCGAATGGCCTTGGTAAACGTCGATTGAGCCATAAAGTATTTAGACTCATAATCCGCAAAATAATTTTCGGTATCTAACTTGCCGTCGGCGGCAAGCTCAAGCAATTAATTTTGCAATGAGACAAACTCTAACCACGATTCTTCGAGTCTTTCAAGATGAATTTCAAGAAGTTCAATAGACACACTTTCACCTACAGTCTTCGCGAATGTTTCTGCTCGGGTCAAGCATTCTTTTACATGTCCACATTTTACCTTTATAGCATTAATTTTATAAACAAAAAGGCAATACGAATACGACTCAAATAAATTGTATATACCACGATATCACCACAAAATTCCTACCAGCAATAAACAAAAGCTGATTTATAATTGCTAATTCAAACAAAACCAAATTCTTTTATTCGACCACGTGTTTTGCATGCAATTATAAGTACGAGCATATATACGAGTATGTATTATCAAGAAAAGAAAGAAAAAAACGACGATTGATTGAATTCCGAAATTCTGATAACAGATCCGGCTGCGAAGGACCAAAATGTTTTGCACTAAAACCGACGAACCCTTTGTTGAATAACCGACGACGAACACTTTCTTGATGCGATGGAAATTATAAATAAAACCCACAAATTCAATCAAGGAATATATTTAACAATGAAGATGTTACCAACTTGAAGTCCGTCAGCGATATAAAGTCAAAAATTAAAAATGTGTAGTTCGAAAACAACTAGATGATATAAAATAATTTGACTAGCAAGTCAAGTAGTAACAAGTAGAATTATGCAAAATGAAGTGAGTTCTAAACACATGGCTTGGCATACGGCCAACACACACTGAATGAAACAAATGTGTTTCAAGGCATCGTCGTTGTCGATTATTGCACACTTGCTTATGGCGCAACACACACCGCATACGAAAAAACAAAAAAAAAAAAACAAGGCCAAACCGAAAAACATGCTTCGTTCTTGATACTTGGATCGTTGTTTTTCAGAAACAAAATTTGATTGATGTTGGTCTTTTGCACTGGCGTTTTATTTATTTGAGAATAGTATCACAGGTTTTTAAAGGTTTTTTTTTTCCGAGGTTAGGATCGACAGCCCGTGCTCATAGTAGTGTGGGATTCTTGCCCACTAAAAAACCTCCCTTCAAAACATGCTTGTTTTTTATTTTTACTACAACTAAGTACTCGACTTATCAACTAGTTTTCATTTCACGAAATAAGGACGTTTTGCATGGGCCTTGCCATTAGAAGTTCCTGCCAGTTCCGCAGTTTAGGCGCGGTTACTTATCGCGCTAAGTCTCAAGGTTTGGTTCTTTGTAGATGGCGTAGTAAATTTTTTTCTTCCAAAACTTGGAGGACTGTAATATTTACGTGACTTTCTAGTCGACTTCTATGCTTTCTCGCGTAGGTTTGAATTTCATCTTCTATAGTTTTAATGCCAAGATCTCTATGGATATCGCTATTTCTGACATACCATGGCACATACACAACAATACCTCTTAGCACTTTGTTTTCAAAA
The DNA here is from genome assembly GCA_945910035.1 of Brachypalpus laphriformis. Classification (NCBI taxonomy): domain Eukaryota; kingdom Metazoa; phylum Arthropoda; class Insecta; order Diptera; family Syrphidae; genus Brachypalpus; species Brachypalpus laphriformis. The sequence continues at coordinate 226,518,262 of OX246753.1, read as the reverse complement.
GTTTGTAAAATTTTAATATTACTTATTTTGGTACAACCCCAGAGTTGTATACCATATGTCCATACAGGCTTTAGCACTTGCTTATATAAAAGCAGTTTGTTCTCTATATTAATCTTGGAATATTTTCCAAGTAACCAATACATTTCTCTTTATTTATTATTTAGTTCTTTGCGTTTTTTCTTAACGCGCGTTTTCCATTTCAACTTTGCATCAAGTGTCATTCCAAGATACTTAGCCTCGTTTGCAAACGGAATTTGAACCGAGTTTGAAAAGATCGGCAAATTGTTTATTCTCTTATAAGTCTTACATGAACAGATTTGGTCTCGTTGAGTGCGATTCGCCAAATCTTTGTCCATTCATTTACTCTATTCAAAGCTTCTTGCAGTTTTACTGTAGTATCTTCGACCGCTTTACTTACTGCCAAGATTGCAGTGTCGTCGGCAAATGTAGCTAGCTCAGTGCCTCCCACTTGCGGTATATCACGCGTGTATAATAGATACAAGACTGCACCAAGAACGCTTCCTTGCGGCACCCCAGCCATTATTTCCTTGAAATCTGAATATTCGTTTCCACATTTGACGCGAAATAGTCTATTCGTAAGGTAGTTCGTCAAAATATTATATAGGTTCTCTGGCAGAACTTGTCCTAATTTAAACTTTAAGAGACGTCTAGGAATACGCTTGAACAAATCTTTTTTTCTTCAAGTGACTTTTCGATTACATGTGTTATTCGATGTACTTGTTCAACTGTAGAATGCTTACTTCTGAATCCGAATTGATGATCCCGAATGAGATGCCTTTCTTCTATTACCGGCAGTATAAGCCAAATCAATATTCTCTCGAACACCTTGGATATAATTAGAAGAAGCGAAATCGGTCTATAAGACGTTTTTTCATTCGGCGGCTTTCCGGGCTTAAGAACTATTATGACTTCGGCGACTTTCCATTGACTAGGAACATATTCTAGTCTAAGTGCGGCGTTTCTAATAAACAGAAGCTTAATTAGAGCTTTTCTTGGTAGGGCTTAAAGAACTTCTCCCGTAATTAGGTCGTATCCAGGAGCCTTCTTAGGTTTAAGTTTCTTTATTTCTTCCGTTCGGTTCGGTAAGTGTTGCATTTCTTATTACGCTATTGGCTATATATGGTAAGACGTATTTATATTTTGAATAAGAGCTTGTCCATCAAACGGTTTGAAAGTTTCTTCCAGGTGGGTGGCAAAAACTTGCGCTTTCTCTTTATCATGCCTGGCCCATTCGTCTTGATTTTTCCTAATTGGTGCGGCTTGAATTTGAGGTTTTTTAATACCTTTTATAGCCTTCCAAAGCGAGTAATTCGAATCTTTTTTTGTCGTTAAGCTTTCTAGGTAAGTTTGCATTTCATTATTCTTAAGGTTTTTAATAGATCGTTTTAGTGAGTGGCACAAACGGTTAAGATGCGCTTTATTTTGCGGAGCCCGAATTTGTTGCCATTTTTTGCGTGCTTTTCTCTTCTCCTTAATCATCTCTTTTATTTCCTGCGGATAACTTTGAATGTAGCTCGCCGGAATTTTCTTTGGTTTGGAAGTATTCTTCCACGCTGCATTCTGTAGGATTTCGACGAAGCGATCAACTTCAACTTCAAGTTCATATGGCGTTTTAAGTGATACGCTCAGCTCAGTATTTGATTCAATATCTTTTTTGAAGCTATCCCAATTAGTTTTCGCGCTGGTTAATCTGGCCGGTCCTACTTTTTTAATCAGAGCATCACTTATCGTCATAATGATTGGAGAATGATCAGAGGAGAGATCAAAGCTTTCTTCAACTTGTATACAGTTGCTAGATATTCCTTTAACAACAAAGAAATCGATCAGATCTGGTATCTTATTTCTATCAGTCGGCCAATATTTGGTTTAACGAAGTCGAAGATGTTTGTGAAATTACTTTCTTCAAGTTTACATCGCAATGGACAGTATATAGACGAAATGTTGAATGCAAAATGTCTATTTCTAACGCGTACCGTGCTTACTTGCATTGCTTCTAATGCAATCTTTACTTCCGCTGAGTGTTCGATATATTCTTTTATAAACAAGGATGATTCGCCTCTTGCTCTTTCCGATGGGTGGAAAGCGTGATACACGCTATATCCTCTTATATTAACATTCGTTTGTTTTATCAGATGAGTTTCACAGACCAAGCATATATCAATATCTTTTTCTCGTATAAATATTTCTAACTCGTCGAGTCTTTGTATGAGCCCGTTGGCGTTCCATGTAAGAATTTTTAGCATTTCTTTCATATTCCGGTTGAAGTGCGCCTATTGTGCATGTTGTATTCTAGTGCAACTAGTCTCTCGAAAATAAGTTTGCTTGTTTTGCATTGCTCTTAAAGTTTCGCAAGGATTAGGGAGATAACATTGGTTATAGGATCCTGTGAGGTACCTCTATCACCGTTTTCCAATGTTGCAGGAGCAGGAGTATTTACGTTAAAGTTTGCACGGTTTTTTGCCTTGATCTCCCGTGGGTTGTCGGTCATATACTTGTCATGAGCTGCCATCGCTGCTTGAGTGACTGTGCGTCAATATTCGAAGATTTTGTTGCTGTCACCTTTTCTCTACTACGTTTAGGTTTTTCTTTATTACTCGATCTTAAGTCGATATTGACGGGTTTCCTATTTTTCGCTGCTTTTTTGTAGCTATTTTGGGCCTGTTTTTAATTGGTTTTGGATTAGGGCGCATGGAATTTTTAAGCGTATCGCGCCTTTTATAGAGCTCTTTCGCCACTTCTCAACCTCGATAATTCGCAGGATGTTTTCCTTTGCAATTTATACAAGTAGCTGGAGTTTGCTTATTTAGGTCACACTCATCCGAGAGATGTTTACTTCCGCATTTAAAGCATCGCGGTTCTTTTTGGCAGTACGTCTGCATATGATTGGAACCTTGACAGCGCTTACACTGCGGGATCGATCTGGAGCTCTTGCGCATGGGTTCGATTTTGACCACGATGTTTAGAATAGTCTTAATATCATATATAGCATCTTTATTTTCGTCTTTATCGAAACTAAGCATGAATAGTGGAAGTCCACGCCTTACCAATTTTTCATGATCTCCCTCCGACTGTTGCTTCTCCTTCTTGTTAATATTGACTGCATCAAGAATTTTAAAGCCTTTGTCTTGAAGGTCGTGCATTACATCTTCTTTAGTACACGAGGGGTGGAGTCCACTTGCTACAACACGCAGTGGTCTTTCTAACTTATTTTTATAAGTATACCATTTTTATACATTTTTGGGATAATGATCGGCAACCGTCGGCATCATTGACATTGATTTTCCAGAGATGTCACCTTAAACTTCGATGGCAGAGTTCCTTTAATGAGGCAATGCACCTTATTATAGTCCGTAATTCCAACGACCTTTATCGGTGGCGGAGGACGTAATTTTTGTTGTTGTTGCTTTTCTTGCAACTCCTTGCGCTTTTCATCTTTTTGTGGCTCGACCTCCGGTGACGAACCAGCTTTGCGTTTTTTGCTAGGTAATTTCTTCTCGATCCAATTCGTCCGTCTGGTATTTGCTATTAGGTGAGCGATGTGGGCTAATTTTATTTTCTTTTTGTAGATACGTGTTTTTTAGGGCATTATTTTCCTGCCTGAGTAAATCTACTTCTTTCTTAAGCTCACGATAGAGTAGCTCCATTTCGGTAAGCTTGGTACGGAGTACGTCGTTTTCCTCCCGAATGCTTTTTGATTTCGCTGAGTCCCGTTTTTCACGCGCTTGCGCTTCCTTTCGACTTCTTTTTCCGGAGACGTTCGATCTTGTAGGTGGAGATCGGATACCCTTGTACTTTTTGAGCAGGGATTTATAAGGTGCAATAACTGGCTCTCCCCAGAATCCGTAGAGCCGACCTCCGAAGAAGGTGGATTTTCCAGTGTACCTGGACTGCCACCTGGGGTATTCAAATCTTTTGCTTTGTTCATTGCATGTTTTTGTATACGCCATACTCGGTATACGGAGGGTGGATTTTAGTCGCCTCTTACGACAGGCATGCCTACCTCGGGTATATTCTGACCCCTACCCGAAGGGGGAACGTTTTTTAAATGTGTCCTCTGCATCTCGTTTTTGATTGCAAGAATTAACCCACCACTCTCTATTTTGAGCTTCAATAAAACGAACTCAGTTTTATTTTTTCTCAACACACACCAAACGAAACAGAAAATGGAAAGAATTTTTGTTTTTGTTACATTACATTACAGCCGAATATGCTTAGAACACTGTCAAGCGAATTATCTAGTATAAGATAGATAAAAAAGCAAACGGCAATAGAACTATCACTTTGAATGATTCACGGGGTTTAGAATACATAATTATTCCCGTTATAGTTGGCGGGAAAATAGACCGTAGTTACTCACAGAAGCTGGACGAAGTGGAAAACTCGTCTATTATACTATACGCGTCGTTACTATACTCCATTGCTCAATCCCATACTCCCGCAGAATACTCCAGAGTTTGTCTCGAGGAACCCTATCATATGCTTTTTCCAAATCCACAAAACAGGTGTAGATATGTTTAGCATACTCCCAGGCCTTCTCAAGAACTATTCTGAGAGTGAATAAGTGGTTGTGCTTTTACTGAGATGAAAATCGCATTGCTCATCCCTTAAACTGTCCTCAACCACAGTTCTGAAACGCGTTTCTGACACCTTAGCAAATACTTTTCCAGTGAGATTCAAAAGAGATATACCCCTATAGTTGGTGCAATCTCCTCTGTCCCCTTTTTTAAAAAGAGGATGGTAACGCCACTACCGTTTCTCAAACTGTGCGAGGTAATGATCGCACCCAGCGCCTTTAATTATAATGCCATCAGCCGTCTTAATAACAATCCTATTTATAATTTTAAAAATGTCTCTTTAAGTATTATGTCATTTAATGTAGCAGGGTTAGGCAACAAATTCACGTTAGGCCTTCACGTCAAGGAAGCCACCGTACAAAAGATAGAGCGCGACCGGTTCAGCTGGTATAGCCACGTTAAAAAAAGAGATCATTTGAACCCTGTTAAAAACGCAATATTAATGAACGTTTGTAAGCATTGAGGCGGAAGCGGCAAAATGAGTTTAGCGATAAACGAGGCAAAACCAAGTATATGCTGTCAACAAGAAGGGAAAGCCAACACCGACGAATTGGACAAAACGTCACAGAGAGCAGCTATTACTTCGAGGTAGTAAGGGACGTTGTCTACCTTGGCTCTGCTATAAACTCTGAGAACAACATCAGCGCAGAAATCAAGCGAAGAATAACTTTTGCCAATCGCTGTTTTTTTGGGCTTATAAGGCAATTCAACAGTAAAGCCCTATCTCGAACAACTAAGGAGACTCTATATAAGACCTTGATCATCCCAGTCCTGCTTTACGGCGTTGAAACATGGACTTTATTAAAAGAGGATGAAAATATCCTTGGTCGCTTCGAGTGAAAAATTCTTCGTAAGATTTTCGGTACCGTTTGCGTTGACGGGTTTTGGAGAAGAAGATTCAATCACGAACTATACGAGCTGTACAGCGACATCGACCTAGTCAAAAAACTGCGTATTGGACGTCTGAGATGGCTAGGACATGTAGAGCGAATGGACACCAACGCTCCGGCCCGCAGAGTCTTCGAATCTAATCCCGAGGGACGACGCAGTAGAGCGAATCATCGTCATAGGTGGCGCGCACAAGTTCAAGGGGACTTGGACCAACTTGGAGTGCGCATCTGGAGGCAATTAGCTAAAGACCGAGCTAAATGGAGAGGCTTGTTGGTTGAGGCCCAGGTTCACCCCGAACTATAGTGCCACCTAAGTAAGTAAGTAATGAACGTTCCAAAGACATCGCGAGGCAGGACAGGCAGGCCTATAAACGCCTGGATCAGACAAATGCGACGACATCGGCATTTCATTGGCCTCAGTGACCGAGTAATCCAAAATCAGGAAGGCCGCCGATATTTTCTGAATTCAAATAGGCGAACACCACAGGCAGATCAGTAGAAACGCGGTGAAGTGAGAGGGTTATCATCCCTTGTTTTCGGATCAAAACTTCGCTGAAAAAAGGAAGAAGGGTTGGGCAACAAATTACTTTTTAAAATTTTTTTTGAATTCATAAATAAATTCTATATTTTTGCTTTATGTGAAAACTTTGTGGAACAAAACACGGAACGATTCGGCAATTTTTTCAAACATCACAAGCTGCTCTGGATGCCAGCAGAAAGAACATCCAGACACGGCAGAGCCAGCGGAGTTTGCGTACGAGTATATGGCATATGAAGAGAATTTGAAAATGTACTGGCTTGCCGTTTCGTAAAAATGTTCAACAGAGATTTAATTGAAATCGTAATCGAAAAACGAAAAATGTACGTGTTGCCGGTTTCTATCAATTGCAATAAATGGATGAAGGACTTTGCAAACTTGCATAACTTTCTATTAGAATTTAGCAAAGAAGATATCATGATAATCGGAGACTTGGAAGAGATGGGAACTACTAAAGTACTTAATGTGGAACCAGAATTCTAAGAAGGATCGATGAAAGAAGTGAGAATTGCAATGGACTACAAAATTGAGAGAAATGAAAACAAGGTAATTAAACGGTGCGAATCGATTGGACTTACGCCTTTAAACGGACGATCCGAAAGTGACGAGAAAGGCTATTTTACGATTATAAGAGGTACCGCTTGCTCAACAATTGATTACTGCTTCGTCCACGGAAAGTGGCTTGAACTCGTAGCTGACTTCGATAAAGATGATCTGCCATATTCATATCAATTACCTATAGCTGTAAAAAAAAAGGCTATACGAGGTAAACACAACCGCTGTATGCGACGGAAACACCTTATCCAACTGGTTTTAATCGAAAATAGGAGTAAAACAAGGTTGACTTCTGAGTCTTCTTCTATTCTCAATCTTTCTAGAGGACTTAGTTTCAGTCATCATATAAAGCTCTTACTCTATGTTGATGCCATCGCCATACTAGCGGAAACTCCTAACATGCTGCAGATCATGATTAACCGACTTCAGTAATACTGCAATCTTTGGAATCTACATCTAAGCACAAACAAATCCAAAGTCATGATCTTTCGCAATGGAATGGGACGCTATGCAAGGGAAGAAAAATGGACCTGACATAACGAAGAACTTGAAAAAGTACAAATACCTCGGAGTTCTGATAACACCCCAGTTATCTTTTAAAAAGCACCTAATGGAAAGTATCCTGAGCAGAAAAAATATTGCGCCAAGTAGAAGATTTTTGAAGCCATCCTCAGGTCAATCATGTGCTACGCGGCATAAGTCTGGGGCATTTCCCAGTTTGATGAGGTAGAAAAAATACTCAAATACTTCTTTAGGAAATTACCGCCAACTTTTACTTAATATAAATAAACAAAATGAAATGAAAAGCATAAAAGAACATATATAAAAGATTAAACAATATATTGTAATACATAGCAAAAATAATATTAATACTAATTCCGCATTTTAAATTAGGTACAATCTTTAAGCTTTAAATTTAAAAACTCTCTTTCTCGGCTGACGGCGAAAGCCAATGCTTATTATTGTGAACTCTTCTGTAAAATGTTTTTTTTTTTAAAAAAAATCACGCTATTACTTACTTACTTACTACTTTTAAAAAGACTAACAATCACTCCCATTTGCCAATCACTAGGTTTTTCACCATATTCACAGGCCACTTTAATGGCACGCGAGAGCCATTGCACTCCCTCTTTACACAAAGCCCTGAACATTTCTGGTCGGATTTCATCCATACCGGCAGATTTTCCGACTTTTAGCGCTTTGTCCGCCAAAGTTACTTCCTCTACCGTAGGACTGCTTTGCGTCATACTCTCGACCATAGGTCTGCCATCTTCGGTGCCCTGTTCGGAATTGAGCAATTCTAAGAAGTGCTCGCTCTATCTGCGCAAAATGTCCTCCTCATTGGAAAGAACTGTACTGTCTTTGGATTTGAATCCGTTCACGATATTCAACTTTCTTCTCAGAGTCGGCGAATGGTCTGCCAGAATCTTATTTGCAGATCAGTGATCACGTTCCAATTCCTCGCCAAACTCCTAAGATTGTTCTTTTGCTGTTTTTACAGCTAATTTGCAAGCTCTTCGCGCCTCAGTGTACCGATTTCGAGAATGGGAGTTCCCCAAGAGAATCGAGGCAATAACCGCTGTGGGAAATAGTTACCATTCTTCCTCTACATTTGATGCAACAGTTGAAATTCATTCAAACATTTCGGATATCTCGAGACATCGTCTGAAATCATTCGAATGATTTACAATACTATACCTACTTACTATGAAGCAGCGAGAACCAAGAATGAACGCAAAGGGTAAATATCTCGAGACATCATCTAAAATCATTCTAATAGGAGATCCTATACCTACTTCCTACGAAGCAGCGAGAACTAAGAAGGAAAGCAAAGAATAAACACAAATGTCTCATGTCTCGAATTATAATTTTATTATACTTGAGTACTAATATGTCGATTTTTAAATCATTCGATTATGCCCATCATTAATCTACACCCACGTCAGCATTGAAGTCAGCCATCGGGACAAAACAATCCATATCCGCAACCTTTTCAAGAGTAGCACCAACTTTATCTTGGAAAGCTACATACTCTGACGGAAGGTTCGGTGCACACACCTGCACCAATGCCAGAGTTGATCTTCAAAGCTTGAGCTTTAAGATCACAACTCTCCCTCCTAATTGTATCCACTCCAATACTCTCTCTGTCAACCTGGGACTTGTGAGTATCCCCACTCCCGCCCGAGCTGACATTGAGGGTGCGACTCCTCACAGGAAGAGCTTTCACCCATCCGAAAGGTCCACTGTCTTTGAAGAGACGCCAACTATCTAGTCGACTTTCAAAAGCCTCTCCAACAAGCTCAAGGTCCTTCTCTGTGAGTAATGAGACGTTCCATGTGCCTATCTTAAGTCGATGCCGTTGTCGAAATTCAGAGAATACATTTGTGCCCCTATCGGTGCATAGCGCGTTCACCCCTTGACCCCTGTAATGGTTCGCGAGACCATTGACAGAAAGCTCGTAGCCATTTCAGGTAATACCCGGGCGGAACAGGCCGACCACCAGACGCTCGCATACTGACACCCTTAAAACCTGGCTCCAAAGCCAATATCCTAGGCCCGTTTACGTCGTCTTGTCATCTTGGGGTGTGCTCTTTGTTAGCCGTGACTGGATTGTATGGATAGGTATAACTTTTAAGTTACCCCATCTGCACATCCCAGTTACGTTGCCCGCCCCACACTATGAGGAGGTCAGCTGCCAGGGGACTTATTTGCAATGTAAAGTAGGTATTAGAAGTGGGTTCTTTGAATAATAGAAGTGCACGAAACTCATGGCCTACAATACCTTGACTGACTCGTACTCTTATAAAAATAGGTTGCTGTTAAAATTGTTTGTCGCTTCCTAATGAAAGTAGACTGCTGTTGAAATTGCTTTTCGTCCTTCCTCTGTAAAACGTGACGGAGGCAGGTTGTAGTATACTGCATTATTCCAATCCACTTTATAATTTATTTTTTTTAAAAATTTTATACTAAATGTTCAGCAATGTTTTTTTCTTTATATATTCGCCACTTACTGGGCTCTCGTAAGGTAAAGTTTTTTACATTACTTACTTAGGTGGCGCTAGAGTCCAGGGTGGACCTGGGCCTTAACCAACAAACCTCGCCAGCCAGCACGGTTACGAGCCAGCTGCCTCCAGTTGCGCACGCCAAGTTGATTGAGGTCCCCCTTCACTTGTTTGCGCCACCTACCGCGAGGTCGTCCTCTACTGCGTCGTCCATCCGGGGTGGATTCGAAGACTTTCTTAGCGGGGACGTTGGGCTCCATCCGCTCCAAATTACGCAGCCATCTTAGTCGCTGTATGTGAACTCTTTCGGCTAAGTCGATGTCGTTGTACAGGCCGTATAGTTCGGCATTGTACCTTCTCCTGCACTCACCGTCTATGCAGACGGGACCAAAGATCGCTCGAAGAAATTTTTCTCTCGAAATAACCAAGGGCATCCTCATCCGGTTTTTTCAAAGCCCATGCCTCTGCGCCATACAGCAGGACTGGGATGATTAATGTCTTATAAAGAGTTACCTTAGTAGTTCGAGATAGGGCTTTGCTACTCAATTGCCGTTTTAGCCCATAGAAACAACGATTGGCAAGAGTAATTCTCCGTGTGATCTCTCCACTCATGTCATTTGCGGAGCTGACCAAAGAGCCTAGGTAGACAAAATCCTTTACTACCTCAAAATTGTATCTGTCTATTGTGGCGTTCTGCCCAAGACGCCGATGTTGGGTGTCCTTTTTTGTAGACATCATATATTTTGTTTTGCTTTCATTGACCGCTAGACCCATCTTTGCTGCCTCGATCTCAATACTCGTAAATGCCCCATCGACGGCCCGCTGAGTTCTTCCGATTATGTCAATGTCATCGGCATAAGCGAGTAGTTGTACAGACTTGAAGAAGATTGTACCTCCGGGGTTGGCTTGTGAGTTTCGTACAATTCTCTCAAGTACTATGTTAAAGAGATCGCATGATAGCGCGTCGCCTTGTCTAAGACCTTTCCTGACATCGAACGGTTCGGTGATGTTCTTACCGACTTTGATGGAGCAGCGAGAGTTCTCCATCGTCATTCTGCACAAACGGACGAGCTTGGCAGGGATGCCAAGACTAGACATGGCTCTGTATAACTCGTCTCGTGTGAGTGTGAATACCATATTTGGTCAATGGTGGACTTTCCCGGCCTGAAACCACACTGATAAGGACCTATCAGGTTGTTGACGATCGGTTTTAGGCGTTCACATAATACGGCAGACAGGATTTTATATGCGATGTTGAGGAGACTTATACCTCTGTAATTGGCGCAGTTCAGAGGGTCTCCTTTCTTCAGGATCGGGCAAACGATGCTGAGGGTCCATTCATCGGGCATACTTTCGTCCGACCAGATTTTACAGATGAGCTGGTGCATGCTCCTTACCAACTCATCTCCTCCTGCCTTGAAAAGTTCAGCGGCAAGGCCGTCGGCTCCAGCAGCTTTGTTGGATTTGAGTTTAGATATCGCTATCCTCACTTCATTCTGATCGGGTTGACGGGAATCTTGACTGCCATCGTCACTGTTGAATGGCTCATTCTGTCTGACAGCGGAATATTGATCATCATCGCCGTTTAACAGTCTGCAGAAGTGTTCCTTCCATATCCTCAGCACCGACTGCGATTCTACTACTATGTTACCATTTTCGTCCCTGCAGGCTTCTGTTCTGGCTTTGAAACCCTGGCATGTTCTTTTTACCTTTTGGTAAAATTCTCGAACATTATACCTGCAATAAAGTCTCTCAATTCTCGATCGAGCGCTTCTCATGCTCCTTTTTCTTCTTTCTGAGAAGTCAATGTTCCTCTTTTCTCCTGCGCACGTAGATCTCGTAGGCAACTCTAGTCCTTCTATGCAGCGCCGCTTTGTACGTCTCTTGTTTTGCTGCATGTGCTTGCCGGCATTCCTCATCAAACTAAGGGTTTCGTTGTGGTAGCCGAGAGAAACCCAATACATCAGAGGCGGCATCTCTGATGGCTTGTTGGCAATGCTGCCACTGGTCTTCCGAATTTTATTTTTTATTTTTTATTTTTTCGAGGGTAGGTGAAAAATAGCAAGCGCGTGCTTATAGTAGTGTCAGATTCTTACTGACTAAAAAAACACCACCCTTCAATATAAATTTATTAGATATCGCAACTAAGTAATAACTTATCAAGCAATTTTTCTATCACGAAATATAAAACGTTTGGCAGGTTACTTTCCACTGAAAGATCCTGCATGTTCCGCAATCTAGACGCGGTTTATCATTATCTCGCCAAGTCGAAGGGTTTCGTCCTTTGTAGTCGGCGCAATAAATTGCTCTCATCCAATATTTGTAGGACTGTATTGTTGACGTGTCCGATTAGTCGGTTTCTATGCTTTCTCGCGAAGCTTCTAGTTTCAGCTTCGATTGTCGGAATTCCGAGATCCCTGTGGATATCGTCGTTTCTAATATACCACGGTGCTTGGAAAAGCTCTCTTAGCACTTTATTTTGAAAAGTTTGTAAAATATTGGCATTTGCTTTCTTGGTACAACCCCAAAGTTGTATACCGTAGGTCCACACCGGCTTTGGCACTTGCTTGTATAAAAGCAGCTTGTTCTCAGTACTGAGCTGGGAATGTTTTCCGAGTAACCAGTACATTTCTCTATATTTGATTTCGAGTTCTTTACGTTTCATTTTCACGTGCGAATTCCATTTCAGTCTTGCGTCGAGTATCATTCCCAGGTATTTGGCCTCTTCCGCATTTGCTGCTGGCGGCATAGGACTTAGATTAAGATTAGAAGAAACTCGATTGGCAAAGGTTCTGGCGGTCTCTTGCGATTGTAGCTTTGCGTTGATTTCGCTCCGTTCTGGATATCCGCATCCGTACCTTGGCTACAACTAGGTAGTGATCCGAGTTCACGTTGGCTCCTCGGAAGGTCCGGACACCCAGAATACTGGAAGAGTGCCTTGTGTCGATCGCAATGTGATCGATTTCGTTGACAGTTTTTCGATCAAAGGAGAGGCATGTTCCTTTGTGAATGTCGAGACGTGGGAACCGCGTACTAGCTACGACAAAGTTTGGCCCCGCCGCAATGTCGATTAGCCTGAGTCCGTTGTCGGATGTGATGTCATGCAGGCTGTGCTTTCCGACCACGCTACTAAAGACGTCCTCTCTTCCTAGCTTTGCGTTGAAATCACCTAAGATAATTTTAACGTCGTGGCTAGGGCATTGTTCATACGTCTTGTCCAAGAGCTGGTAGAATTCGTCCTTTGTCGCGTCGTCCTTCTCCTCATGAGGGGCGTGAACGCATATTAGGCTAATGTTGGCAAATTTAGCCTTGATACGGATAGTCATAAGGCGTTCGTTCACATGCCGGAACTCAAGAGTTTTGCCTAAGTCTGCCTCCAAGGACAAATCCGCACCCGAATAGACGCTGTCGTTTTTGTCTGTAGCAATCGCCGTAGTAGATGTCGCAGTTTTTCATACTCCTTTTGCCCGGCCCATCCCATCGCACTTCTTGGATGGCGATAATGTCTGCTTTGAGACACTCTAGGGCCTCCGCAAGTTGTTCGGCTGCACGTGGTTTGTAGAGGGACCTAACATCCCACGTACAAACACGAAGATTGTCCTTTTTACGTTTGCTTGGGTCGTCAACAGTAAATTCATCCGTATCCGAGGCTGTTGGTTGCTTCGTAACCGAAGGTTTTTTACGTGGTAGGGAAGTTAACCCGACGGCACAACCCCCAACCTGGAGGACCAGATTCTTTTTTAGCAACCCCTAGGACGAGGGGCCGGATACACCGATGTCAGTAACCCACTTCGGGGATATGAGCGCTGCCGTTGGCCCATTAAGGGTTCATCCGCCACTATCTCTTTTTCAATACCCTGACGTAGTATTGAAAATCCTTACAGACCTCAGCTTCAAATATGTCGAAGTAGCTCCGGTAAGGTATCCGCTGTATGTAGACGTCACCGTTGATCCCATCGAGAGAATTCATCAGCCGCACGTCCTCCTTCTGAGGACCTCTTGCTAGACTTCTGAGACGTATATTTCTGCCGATCAGGTCAACAAGAGATGCCTCGTCCGGTTAAACATATGCGCGCTGAAGTTCACCCAGATGTGCTTACGCAGATCCGAGTGTTCAGCTACACATATATCGTCCGACTCAGCATACGCTCATCGTTAGTTCACTATCAGCTAGCTATCCAGCGGGCACCACGGGGAGGTGATGATGCGATTTTAACCACCCAAAAGAATTAAATGCGCAGGGGTAAAAACACGTAAGATCTACTTTTCTACAACGCATGGTCTGCACTTTTTGGAACAAATGCAAATGTTCGAAATTATTGATCAAACATGGCGTGGCAACTGTGAATTGTATAATCGTGTTTGCAAATTGTATTCATTTAGCTGTTCAGTCACGTCTTTTAAACACTGCAATTATAAGGGTGAAGTGAAGGATCGTTGCCCCCTCCTCTTCGTCTCTACAGCTCCTGCAGAAATCGTTAGAAAAGAGGCCCAACGTTTAGCATGTTGACCTATTAAACAGTATCCATTGAAAACGCAAATAACGCTGCTGATCTTTGATCGCTTTTCCATAACCAGCCCGGCACTAGGTTTTTGATCCACCCAAAGCCAAATCTGTCTGAAAATATGACACGTTGAGTCATATTATCACCTGTTTTTTTTTTTTTTTTATAATTTGCGCGCACTCAAATGGTTAGGAATACCTTTAACATGTTTACACACAGTCCGCGCGTTGGAAAGGATGGATAGAGAGAGAGAGGAAGATGTTGGTGTAGTGGTTCTTGAAGTTCAGTTGTTTATGCTTCAGCTATTCTCCGGGGGTGGCGTCCAGATAACTGGGGAGATTTTAGTTATTATTGTCATTGCTTCTGATTCACAGTACTTTTTTTCCGATAATCGATGTCAAGGGCAAATCATCATCAACAGAACGAACAATTTTTCCAGCCACATGAACAAGCTACTGCCAGTGTTATGCCTTCGCAGTAGTGTTCACAGAAGCTTTTTACAAATGATCTGACTGACTTCTACCCTGTTTGGCCCTTAAGTTATCCGTAATGTCTATATGGCCTGGCACCCAGCATAGGTATGAGCAAAGCATAGCACAGTATAGCATGATGCCCCATTATCTCCATGAGAGATAAATGGCAGTTTAGCGCGGCGTTGACTCTCAGTGAAAATGCTACACATGCTATGACTTGCACATGCTTAGGATGTCATTACCAGTACATTTCCGCATTCCAGTTCTACAATGACTGTCTTCAAAGTCTTCACGTTACTTCTACTACCTTACTATTGATATGTCCATTCAAATGTTCCCCAAACACAAAAACTTTTCCTTTGGGATGTTCTTTATGAGATTGTGAAAAACCTGACCTGCTCGCAACAAATTTGGGGAAAATATGTATGTAGGAAGCCAAGTTAAAATAAATATAAAAGTTTTATTTCATGTAAAAGATTTCATAAAAAAAAACGATTGAGAGATTAACAATTAAAAAGTTAATACGACAGCTTATAGTCTTTATAGTAACTGCTTAACAACTGCTTGAAGACTACCTCTATGTTGGCGCTAATTGGTGTGTAATGAGTAATAAAAGTTAGAGAGAGGCTCTTTTCAAAGATGACGTCATGAATAGAGAATGTAATGTGAGATCACTACAAAGGCACTCCTCCCACATCCGGCCATCCTGCGTTTCACCGCCTCGGATGAAGGATCACTTTCATCATTTGGTCTGTTGTTACTTCTCCAAGGTTTCATCAGATCGCAACTGGTGGTAGTGTTGTTTGGACATTCATGGAATGCCACCTTCTTAACTGAATAACGACCCCCTCTTCCTTTTGAGACAACTTCGTATGGACCTAGAAAATCGGAAAAGAGTTTATTACCCGCCCTATATTGGGTTCATTTTATGGCTACTTTATCCCCCAATTCGTATTCCGCTGCAATCTTTCTCTTACGATTAAAAGTGCTTTTGTTTTCAGCTTGTATTTTCTCAATTTGTTGACGTGCAACAAAACGAATATGTTCTCTTTCGTCCTCATATTGTTTAAGAAGTTCGAGTTTTACGATATCCAAAATATGTACGTCATCTTTCTTTCGCATTGGTACACCAAATAAGACCTCAAAGGGTGTTTGTTGAATAGACCTCTGTAATGTGCTATTTATCGCGATTTGCACACTCGAGACGAACTTATACCATTTTTTTGGCGAATCAGCTGACAGCCTCCGGAGTACTTTAATGACTACATGGTTGGAGCGTTCAGCCTGGCCGTTACCCCTTGGTACCCCAGTGGTTATGTAAATGTACTCAATATTCTGCTCTATGCAAAAATCTTTGAAACTTTGAGAACAAAATGCATTCCCTTTATCCGTTATAAAACGCCTAGGATTCCCAAAATATTGCTGCAGTTCTTTAATTTTCCGTAACGTTTCCTCAGCTAACACAGTTTTTGTTGTGTATATCCAAAGATACTTCGAAAATCCATCCGTTATTGAGAGAATACGGTATATTTATATTGTTTTGTTATCAAATCCATCGGACCAATATGATCAAGATGGAATGTGTCGAAAGGCTTGTCTCCTTTGTCCAGCTGATGAATGAACCCCTCTTGTTTGCCTGATTTTCTGTTAGCCAAGATGCACTTTACACAATTGGTAAGACATCTCTGAACATTTTCCTTCAACTTAGGTATATAAAATTCCTGGGAAATGAGATGCATTGTTTTCTGCGTCCCAAAATGGCCCTCGTCGTGTTTCATTTTGATGATCTCCATCTCCATGTTACGAGGAATAACTAAAAGGAAAAATCCACCCACTTCTTTGAAAAGGAACTCACCTCGGATCTGACAATCATCGTAGGGTTTCGCTTTTAGTACTTCCTTTACTGAAGAAATAAAATCGTCTGCATCCTGAGCCTTTTTAATCCGAACCAACAGTTCCTGCTGTATTGTGTATACAACTGGAGATCGGCTTAAAGAATCCACGTGAACCATCCTTGAACCCGCACGATGCTCCACGTCGTAATCGTAATCCTGCATGTACATCACCCATCTTCTAACAGCGTTTGGTAGTTCCTTCTTGTTAATTGTTTGACGAAATGCAATACAGTCCGTTACAGCTTTGAACTTAGTGCCCAGCAGATAAACGCGAAACTTTTCTAGTGCTTTAAAAACGGAAAACGTTTCCAAAACGGTGCTATGCCATCGCTGTTCCGCGGTGTTGTTCTTACGGCTGTAGTAGAATATGGGATGTAGCTGATTATCATCACCTCGTTGTAGCAATATTGCTCCTATGCCCTCCTGACTCGCATCTGTATGCACTTCAGTGTCTGCGTTTTGACAATAGATGTTAAGAACAGGTTTGCTTGTTAGAGCCCGTTTTAGTGCTGCAATTGCTGGCCGTTGTAGACCTGCAATAATAAATTTAGAATTTTTCTTCGTCAAGTCTGTTAAAGGTTTAGCCAAAATTGAATACGAGTTAATGAAGCGTCTGAAAAACCCTGTCAGACCGAGAAATTCTTGTAACTTCTTTAAATTCTTCTTTTCTTCCGATGGACTTACCGTACCATTCTGTACAACATGGCCAAGAAATGTCACTTTCTGCTGAAGGAATCTACACTTTGCCCAATTTAGAATTAAACCATTCTCGGCTGCAGTCTTGAGCACAATGCTTAACTTCACCAAGTTCTCCTCAACGCTCTTTGCAGATATGATGAGGTCATCCATATATGTGTATACGATGTTCTTACTGACTAGATCGCGGAATACCAGATGTATATACCTAACAAAGACTGCTGGGGCATTTGACAGCCCGAATGGTACACGATTAAATTCGAATTCACCATCGGCAGTAACGAAAGCCGTAAACTTTTTGCTATTTTCTTCAACGGGAACATGGAAATATCCGTTTTTTAGATCAAGTGTGGTATACACTTTGCCATCTTGTAAATTGTCCAAAACGCTTTCGATCAATGGTAGTGGGTATCGATCTTTAATTGTCTTGTTGTTCAGCCACCTGTAATCGATGCACACTCTTGATGAACCATCCTTCTTTTTCACGACAACGACTTGACTGGCAAACGTTGACGATGAGGGTCGAATGATATCATCCTTAAGCCATGATTCAATCTAATTCCTAACGATTTCCCTTTCATTGATTGGAAGGAGTCGTGGTGGTAAATAAATAGGAGTTTCATCAGTTAATGTTATGGACATTTTGATAGGACAGCTCCTAACTACTCTCGGATTATAGTTAGAAAACAGCTTTTTCACTTGAGATGCATACTGAAACGGAATATCAATGTCTGTAGTTTCCTCTACCTCGATGTTCATAACGAAGTTTTAATCATTCATCTGATAAAATGTGGTTTCCCCATTCATCATTATAATCTTCGCTTTCGCCATCACGTCTCTTCCAATAATTACGTCAACTAGAATGCAATTGCTAGGGACAACGTTTATGACACCCTGCAGGCTAACATTGTCTATAATTAAATCAGCTTCAAAACTACCCAATGTGCTGTGTGCTCCTGAACCTAAACCAACTAAACTTATCGTACTATTCCGCAAAGGCTCTATTTTATTCAGCTTTGCAAAACAGTCCTTTCGCACCAAAGAGATCTCAGCACCGGTATCAATTAACGCCTTTCAAGAATTTCCATTAATATAAATTTGTTTTGAACTTAAGACCGAAAAGGTATTAGTTTCTTTAGACACGGATCTTATTGATGAGCAATTTTTTGACATATGCCCTGTCCCGTTGCATTTAAAACACTAAGTTCAGATCGACAGTCTTTCCGCTGGTGTTCAGACGAACCGCAATTGTAACAGTGCAAAGAGTTTGAAACCCGTGACTTCTTAGTAAAGTTAAGTTCGTTAGTTTTACTCGACCAATGAGAACTGCCCCCGCCGCGGGCATTGCCACCGAAACCACCACCTACCTTAGCTTTAAATTTCATGAAAAGCTCGTATTTTTCAAACAGTTCTGTCAATGTCTGCGCCGTATAAAATTATTTTATGATCTTCGCGAGCCGAAATCCAGTTTATTATATAAGTAATTAATGAAATATCATCGACGTCAGCTAACAGTCCTATTTCCTTCATTTTATACACGTACTCCCGAAAATTCTCGCCTCTTTTCATTTTCCGATTTTGAAGGCGCATGTAAATGTCGGCCTTGCAAAATGTTTTCTCGAATTCGGCGCATAGTATTCGTTTAAAATCGGCATATGATTTACAAGAACACGTTTTCATATAGCATTGAGCAGACCCCGTTAATTGTTTCCTCGCAAATATCAATTTTTCAAGGTCTGACCAACTTAACCCTAGAAAGATAATCATATTTTTTATGACGTAAAAGATAATCATACGTCTCAGAGACGTATGGCACTTTTTTAATGTATTAATGGAAACCCATGAGCTTTTTATAAAATATTAATGTTTTATTTATTAATGAAATTCATATTAAGAGAAATGAAGTTATGGTTCAGTAAAAATAAAAATTAATTTAAACAATAAAAACAAGAAACTTAAACTCCATTGCCAAAGGATATTACATTTTTTTGCGCGCTATACGTCTGGCAGACGTAGATTATCTTTCTAGGGTTAACAGAAGCGCAATTTCCTCGAATTCTACGAACCATGAAGTGACCGAGAAATTGTCATCACCACAGAATTTGGAGACTAGGTTCTCCACTTCTTTTACAGAAAAACGAACAGGTGGATCGTCAAGGTTATGCCTTGCATTCCCAGTGTCATCTTGCCGCACGCTCCTTGAATTTGCCGTTTCTAATACAACCAGGCCCAGGTTCACCCCGAACTGTAGCGTCACCTAAGTAAGTAAGTAAGTAAGTAACTTTTTGGACTTTACTCCCACTTGCTTCCTCTACAGCCTTTGACAAACGGTCGAATAGCACAGCTTTAACTCTTTTCTGCTTTCAACTGCTCCACGTTCAGACTCTCCATTACATTTCTCGATTATAATTTAAAAAAAAATTGGGAAAATTAATTTTTATGAAGAATTAATAGGTTCAGCCCCCAAATATGTAGGAAGCCAAGTTAAAATAAATATAAAAGTTTTATTTCATGTAAAAGAATTCATAAAAAAACCGATTGAGAGATTAACAATTAAAAGGTTAATACGACAGCTTATAGTCTTTATGGTAACTGCTTAACAACTGCTTGAAGACTACCTCTATGTTGGCGCTAATTGGTGTGTAATGAGTAATAAAAGTTAGAGAGAGGCTCTTTTCAAAGATGACGTCATGAATAGAGAATGTAATGTGAGATCACTACAAAGGCACTCCTTCTACATGTATACTGACAATATTTGCACTTCTGCCAACGTATACGAGTAGAAAAAAGACAATATGTATTTATATATTTTATTAGTACTAGCTACCTACAATCATTTCGAATAAAAATGTTGGATGCGGATTTTTCAAAAAGTGCTGGATTTCCAAAATGTTTACATTTGCACTACATCGGTCTCTCAGAAGCGCGTATGTGAAATTTCTAACCTAACTAGCCCGAAATGTAAAACATAAAAGAGGTGACATACAGACGGAACGTTGGACGCATGTACGGATGAACATGGCTTAATCGACTCTGGTGTTGGTACTGATCTTTTAAATATATACTTTATGGGGTCTACGAGTATGTTACAAAATGTGTGTCAAATTTAATATACCCCTAAGGGATAGTATAAAAACGACAAACACTCAAACGTAACCGCATTGAAAATTGCAGTAGTACTTTTCCCTAACTCCAGATTAAATTTGAGTGCCTATCAATGCCTACAAAATGAAAAATTTAATAAAAAGATAAGTTTAAAAAGGTCAAATACATAACACAATTTAATTAAATTAGACTTCATTACATTGATCCAACTCCAACACCTTCAGGTAATATACAAATTTGTTTCGCCACACGTGTCAGTTTTCCTAGAGCTGGTTATATCAAAGCATGGAACCGTCTGCAAATGGAAATTAAAAGTCCATAGGAGTAATACTGCATGCACACATCCGTACTATGAAAGCTGTTTAAATTTTAATATCCGAAGTGCAAACAAGTTAAAATGTTGCTGAGATTTTCTATTCCCCATCCATTGTTGGTAGTTTTACCCAAGAGTATGGCTGTTGAGAATTTTGGTAAAGTTAGAAATGCTACAACACTGGTTACAAACAGGGCCAAGAAGTACCAGTACATACTCTCGTTTGTAGTAATTGATTTCGTTTAATTAATGCAACAACTCATTTGCATTAAACCCATTCCCGGAGCAGCAGGGAAAACGTTTCCGACTAACCAGGGTAGCATAACCAATGTTCACACCTCGTTCGGTCTGAACAGTAGTTGTGAGGAATTTCAAAGTCAAATTGGGTCAGGCAGGGTTAGTGTCATAAACATTTATATTTCCTCCTTACTTAAGGGTAAAGCACAGTGGGTAACTTAATTACTGGCATCTATTGGCAAGTGCTACCCTCTATTTACGCAGTGCACATACGAGTATGTATCTATACAAACAATATTCAATTTTTGTTTAACTTAATAACCTTTTGCAAAGTTTCAATTTCATCTTAAATGAGGATAAAAACTGTACTCGTTCTTAGCCGAAGGCACAATATTTGTTATTTTGCTGGTCTAGCAATTGCAAGCTTTCGGAATCTCCTACGTATAATGGAATTCCTGGTATCATATAAACGCTAAGGCTAACAGTTGTTTAGAAACAAATTTGAAGAATTTGATACGAAAGCTGTGCAATAAATGCCAGTGCAACCAAGTGGAATGTCTTCCATCTTCGTATAGAAAATTGTTGGTCCTAAAACTTATGAGCACCACATATAGTATTCCTCTCGTTTTACGATAGTTTTGAGAATAATTTTGTTGCCCTTCTTGTGCTGGTGTAACTTAGCTTCCCTAATAATGAAATCGAGTAGAGTTTCTTCCGGGGTAATTTACATTAAAATAAATTAGTTCATAATTCCACTGAAATAACACGGAAAAGCTTTTTAGTTCGGAGTAAAAACACGAAAAAAGGACTCAAGCAGTAGTTTTTTGTGTAACGCAAAATCAATCACGTAAAGACCACTCAACATAGTCCGACAATAATCTATGGACTTGTGTTGAAAATACATTGTACATAAATGCAAATTTCGGTCAAATGGATGACATTGAAATGATTTATCGATTTTGTAGCGCATTGAGAATTACTCTTTTGATTTTAATTGCAATTGCCACCACGTTGCGGTTTTGTTAATAAAATAATAATCACCAAAAATCACTTTCGGTTGTTATCTTCCAACGCAATTTACTACGATGTGGGCTCAAAGCAAAACCACCAGGCAATTGAAAATTTTGGTGAGTCCGTCATCTGTTCATTCACATAAATTGCATTGAATCCTGTGAATTCATTTGATTGGGTGCATTTGCGTGTCAGCTGCAGGGCTTTCGATTGAGAACGAAACAATACGACCGTATGCACCTTTGTATGTACATAGTATGTAGATTAAACAAACGACTGCAATTCAAGCGCAATAAGGTGTTAATTGATATTTTTTGCTTTAAAGTAAAATCCAAGGTAAAGCAGAACTATAATTCTGATTTACCCCTTCAGGTTGGTTAAGAAAATACAAAATCCATTGCAAAGACACAGTGTCGATTCTCAAAAATTGTTAAAGATATCCAAATGTTAGTATGATAAGGATTCATAATTTTGAGTTCAGTAATATCGAATATAGAGAATTCGAATTCATTTTCATTTCCTCCAAACACCCCTATATATGTATGTATACTTTCTATAATTTGTGCACAGCCCCTTATTTTACACACAGAACCCTTATTTTTTTAAATACAGATTTTTGTCCACCATTTCCATAGATTCGACCCATGTGCGCCGAAGGGATTATTAACAATCTTATACTAATGCTTAGGGCTTGGGCGGATGGAAAAAGGAGGAGAGGAGCAGAGGAGATGCCGGTATGCGTTGGTTTTAAATTGTTCAAGGTTGTAATGATGGGCAAAGATAGATTCTGCTAGATCATACCACATCATACATGTTGTTCGGCTTACAAACAAATCCCTATATTTGAGAGTATTTCCGAGTTTGGGCTTGAGGATGAACTCATGTGACACGTATTGCGGATGAAATTTTGAAGGGGAGAAATGCACCTGACTATCTCGCTGGAGCATTTTTTTTTATAAGAGTGAGACTATGGAGTTTATAAGTTTTAACGCTTGAGTCTGTACCCTATCGAAAATATGCAGATCGGTCTTGGGTGCACTAGACCAGATATGGGCATTATATTTCAGCTTTTGCTGGATGACTGCCTTATAGATTAAGGTAAGCTCAGTGGAGGTAAAGTATTTCCTCCACCGTTTAAGGAATCCTAGACATTTTGCAGCATTTTTGGCGACCTCGAATATGTGATTGATCCATCGAAGATGATTATTGAGGCACATACTTACGTGCTTAAGCACGTGATATGAGTTCATGTTCTTGGTGACCAGAATAATAGCGGAGAGCGGTATGTGGACTTCTGCAATATTAGCCGCTTAGTCATTGGAGATACGCTGTTTAAGCATATCACATGGCATAAAATCAGCTGAATCTTAACTGGCAGCGAACATCCAACCAGATTCATCACATTGAATGATGAAACAGATGTGGACAAGAGCGCGAACACCATCCTATTTTAGCTATTATACGCCTTCGTACCGCATCCGTCAACAGCAACCGCTCAAACTTGCTCAACATTACCAGGTTCAATACTAACAGACGCAGGGATCCCCGATTGCGCGAACAATTTAGTGACAATCTTGCCTTAGAAACAGAAACAATGCAGTAAAGTGTTGATAACCATTGAAACTCTGAAAAAATATTTTTGCAACTGGGGCACGTACCTATATAGGTAAAAGGCAGATTAATCACTGCACATGGCTATCGGCAGACACCTGAAGACGGATCGATGAGCGTAAAGTTATTAAGGCTCGGGTCACAGCGGCATCAGCAGTAGAGAGTACCGAGCTGGAACCCCAATATCGCGTGAAAAAGAAGGAAGTCGGTAAGGCGAAAGCTGCGTTCGGAATGCTATCAAAAGTCTGGAGAAGAAATGCTCTCAACTTAAGAACCAAGCCGCGACTGTTCCGCTTCAATGCATAATCAGTACTGCTGTACGTTGTAGTGGTCGAAAGTAGAATCGCCATGTAATGCAGAAGATGCGGCTATACTTCCCTAAAAGCAACAGTTGATCTTTATCAATCAAATCAAATGGTAAATCAAATGAAACTATAAAAAATGTTTGAACAATAAAAACATACATACATACATACATACATACATACATACATACATCTCTGGTGGGGGGACCAATTGTTGGGTGTATTACCTAAGTGTTGGGATTATTATTATTATTGGCTAAAAAGCCGAAAATATTCTGAGCTTAGTTCTAGATCAAAATCGACTTCAACTTTATTTAAAATCACTTAGGTTATTTATACAAAAATTCTTACATATTCTACATAGATATTCATAATTATTCAATATTAATTTAAAATTACTGAGTGAGCATTCCTTGCATGCTTTGTTCGAGTCAAAGGAAATCCGAGTCATGGGATTTCGCGACAAACAAAAGTGCAATGAACTTTCGCGAATTACATGCGCGACGAACTCCAATGATTTTTGGTTCTTATCTATACTGAATGTACAACAGGGAACAAGATGACGCCCTATGTCCCTTGAAGAGTGAAAGGGTTTAACTATAATAACTAACTGGCGGCCAGGTGCGGACTCTTAGGGTAAAGTTTTTTGGACGATCCCTACTGAGTAACCGTTACAAGAAGACTCACTGCCTCCTCGGGGCGGCCGCCGGGCAACGAATGCTACATCATGATAATCTGCCTACTGGTCCCAGGACGCTCAACCGGACTATGTGTTCTCTTGGGCCTCTTTGGACCATTCGGCTCGAATTCATAACTGTGGTATTCGGCCAAAGTGTGCAACGTGAGGAGACAACCTCTAGAAAAAATCTCTAATCCAAGGTGGAACAGCATACGCCGAGGGATGCGTGGCTAAGAGGGTGTTTAGTCGTTAGTATGCGAACTCAGGATACCCAGGCGACCTCCTGTTTTATTTTATGCCCTCCCATGGTATACCGGGCTCTGCTGTGGGCGATGTTTCCTTTCCCGATTACTCGTGGGTCCAAAATTTCAGATCTTATAAAAAATTCACAGGGTGATGCACCCACTACTGCATCAACTTCTGGGTCAGCAACCGTGCTTTCCCTAAATCCTGAGGAGGTCGCTGCTACTAGAGCTGACCCCCTCATCATTGTCGCTGATAAGAGACGGGATGAGGCGGACCTGTCCTCCCTTCCCGACTCGGACTCTGACACTCTCTGCGGAGAGTCCTCCAGCATGCTCTCGGACGAACACTCGGTTCGTTCCGGATGCACTGCCGTTGAAGCTGGTGTTGAGAAATTGTCCCTAATCACCAGCGGATTCGTTCGACTAACTTCGGCTGAAAGGAGGCGTTTCAATCGCGCCTTAAAAGACGGCGCTTCCAGAGAACGTGCTCTGGAGATAGCCAAATCCTCTCAGCCTGAAAAGGGTACCGAGGTGAAGCGAATGCGATCCGAGGAGTCTACCCCTTCTGCTCCGCAGAAGAAAAAAGCCAGGACCGAGACTGCCACACTCGACAAGACCTCGTACAGGGACAAATTAGGTACTGTCAAATTGGGTGTGGTTCCCGCTGATCTGGCGCGCAGTCCCTTTAGTGCCGAGCAAATGGCCGGCGTCCAAAATAGCATCATGGACACCATTATTGAGCTGGTAGACGAGGTCGCTAAGCCACAATTTCATGGTTTGTTTCACAAATCAGGCTGGCTCCTCATTATTTGCTCAGACCCCTCCACTGCAGAGTGGATGAGGGTCAACTTTGATAAAATCAGAGGGAAATGTGGTTTGAACATGATGCTTGTGGATGAGGATTCATTTCCTAAACCACATATCATCCGTGGGTTCTTTCCACAAAGTACCGGCTTTGCCACTAGTAAGATTCTGACACTTTTGGATGCTCAGAATACTGATCTGTTCGCTAGGAACTGGAGGGTGGTTCAAAGGACCGTAGAGCGTGATCTTGTTCATCTGGTACTTGGTGTCACGGACTGCTCGATGGATCGCCTGAAGCTGCTAAAAGGCAATGTGGCATATTGTTTTGGCAGAGTTAGGCTGATCCTGAAGAGCTCAGACAAGGTACCAGGTGAGCAGAAACCCGCACAAACTGCCGTAGGAGCAGTTACGGATGATGCCACCCGTCCTAGGGGCGCAGCATCGCTGGACACTGTGGAGCGTAGTACACCTGTGTCTACACCTTCCACCTCGAAAATCTCCAATGAGGTTGAGCACTTGAGTCTAGTGCGGCCACATTGCAGGGTTCGGTGACTTGCGATGCTAGCGTCTCGACGGTGACACCGTCTGCTGCTCAGATGGCGGGTGCGGCACCTGTGCCCACTCTTTTAGAAAAGACAGCCTCTGCTGTGAGGGATAGGCTTGCTGGCCACTCTCGTTAGGATGGTGAAATTAAGAAAACAGGCACTAATGCGTCTGCCAGTAATAAGGAACCATCCCACGAAAAACAATAATGCACTAACGATGAATGATGACATCAAAGTGCTGCAGGGCAACCTGCATCATGCTAAAGGTGCCTCGGACATCTTTAGCCAACGGTTCATCCGGGATAAAATCACCCTTGGTTTCATTCAGGAGCCTTGGGTGGTTGAAGGCAAAATTAAGGGCCTTCATAGTAGGACATGTAAGTTGTTATATGCCCATGGGGAGTTAATGCCTAGGGCTGCTTGCTTAATCAGTTCTTAAATTAATTTTCTTCCCATCCCAGAGTTCATCAGCAGAGATTTGGTGGCCTGCATGGTCGAAATTCCGATTTTAGGAGGAGTTCGTGAGATCGTGTGCGCCTCCGCCTACTTCCCTGGAGATTCGGAGCCTGTTCCGCCCTTGGCTGTGCAGGATTTGGTGAACCTATGTCACCGTCGCAACTGGCACCTGATCATTGGATGCGATGCCAACTCCCATCATGTGGCATGGGGTAGCAGCGACATTAACAAAAGGGGTGAGTTACTTCTTGATTATATCACTAGTAGAAACTTAGCTGTATGTAATGAAGGTAACAAGCCAACTTTTATAAATTCTATTTGAGAAGAGGTACTTGATCTCACTATCTCGAGCCCTTTTATTTCCAATTCTGTTGTAAATTGGCATGTGTCAAATGAACCCTCACTATCTGATCATCAGCATATCAGATTTAACATCTCGGGTGGGGTTAAACAAAATAATCAAACGCATTACGTACCGAAACGAACTAATTGGGCACTTTTTCGCGAAAATCTCGCCGTCAAGGATGACATGCTGCTAACATCTTTAAGATCTAAATGTGATGTTGATGTGGCAGCCTGCCAACTAAATGACTTCCTAATCTCTTCCTTCAGGAGTAGCTGTGTCCCGAAAAATGACAATACACGTAAACGGAGCGTACCGTGGTGGAATAACCAGCTAGAGATACTCCGCAAAAGGGTGAGAAAACTTTTCAACACCGCAAAACGCAATAAAAATTGGGACGAATATAGGTCCGCTTTGACTAAATTCAACATAGAGTTGAGGAAATCCAAGAGAACAGCATGGAGAAAGAACTGCGAAAATATCGAGTCCCTTCCAGTAGCAGCCCGTCTCCAAAAGGCTCTCTCAAAGGATCATTCCAATGGGGTGGGATTGCTCATCAAACCTGATGGCACCTACACCGCCAGTCGAAGGGAAACCCTGGAAACTCTGCTCGAGGTTCACTTCCCTGGCTCAACAATTCTAAGCGACCACGTACCTGTTGCTCCTGAAGGCTCCACATGTGGCACCTCCAGAAGAGTTAACAGCTTGTCTGGAAATCTGTTCAGTCAAGAAAAAATTAAATGGGCAATCGGTTCATTTAAACCCTTTAAGGCACCTGGCAGTGATGGTATTTTTCCAGCTCTCATACAGAAAGGTCTGGATTACATCTTGCCTGCCTTGGTAGCTCTTTTTAGAACAAGCTTCAACCTGGGATACATTCCACTAACTTGGCAGGAGGTAAATGTGGTGTTTATCCCTAAGCTAGGTAACAAACCCAGCGAGCTACCCAAATCCTACCGTCCAATCAGCTTGACATCGTTTTTCTTGAAAACCATGGAAAGACTGCTAGACTTACACATTAGAGGCATTCTTGAAAAGACTATACCTCTGCACTCTAGTCAATTTGCATGCAGGAAAGGTCGATCTACGGAAGGCGCCCTTCACTATCTCGTCACAGAGATTAAAGCTGCCTACCGCTCCAAAGAAATCGCCCTTTGTGCATTCCTTGACATAGAAGGTGCTTTTGATAACACTGGTTATGAATCCATCACTAGTGCTATGAGACGCAGGGGAATAGACGAACCTACTACCAGATGGGTTAGGAACATGCTCGATAGCCGCATAATAACATCTTCGTCTGGAGAGGTCTCTGTGACGGTCTCCGCGGCCAAAGGCTGCCCTCAAGGCTGCGTCCTCTCGCCTCTCTTATGGTCACTCGTGGTGGATGACTTATTGAACACACTTAATAGTTCAGGTTTCACAACCATAGGCTATGCAGATGATCTAGTGATCATCATTAAAGGCACACATGAAGACAATGTGTGTCAACTCATGCATAATGCACTCCTTGTAGTCTCGGACTGCTGTGCTGGGGAGGGCCTATCGATTAACCCCAGCAAGGCAGTCGTTGTACCGTTTACAAGAAGAAGAACGCTGAATATTGGCTCAGTGACTCTAAACGGCACAACAATCAATTGCTCCGATGAGGTCAAATATCTAGGAATCGTCCTGGATAAGAAGCTTAACTGGAATTCCCATATTAAGAATAAAATTGCCAAGGCGACTACTGCCTTGTGGACCTGTCGCCGTATGTACGGCAAGACCTGGGGCCTGTCTCCAAAGGTCATTTTCTGGTTATATACCACGGTTGTAAGACCCATTCTGACATACGCGTCCGTAGTCTGGTGGACGAAAACCAAAGAGGTCACAACCATAAATAAACTCACAAAACTCCAAAGACTAGCTTGCCTCGGCATCACAGGTACTATGCACACTTGTCCCACAACAGCCATTGAAGCCATAATCGGACTTACTCCGTTACATATATTCATAAAAAAAGTGGCAATCCGCAGTGCAGTTAGTCTCAGAAAATCAGATGCTAATAGTACACGGGATCACGTGGATCTCATGGAGCTATTGTCCGACTTCTCCGAGCTAGACATGCTCAGCACGGTCTCCGACTTTACGCCTAAATCACTCTACTTTGGTAGAAGGTTTGAGATTGTGATCCCAAGCCGTGATATATGGAATAATGGCGGACCGTCGCTTGATCCAAAAGGTATAGTGTGGTACACCGATGGATCAAAAATGGATTCAGGAGTTGGCGCCGGTGTGTATGGACCCAACCATAAAATTTCGAAATCACTCGGAAAGAGTCCTAGTGTTTTCCAGGCCGAGCTTTACGCCATTGAAACTTGTGCTACCATTAACCTGCACTCAGGCATCAAAGGTGCCTCTATCCATATACTCACCGATAGCCAAGCGGCGCTCAAAGCACTGATCTCCCATGTGATCAGCTCAAAATCAGTTCTAAGCTGCTTCGACAGCTTACAAAATCTGTGCCGACACAATAAAGTAAAATTGAGGTGGGTACCGGGTCATGTAGGCGTTGACGGCAATGAAACTGCAGACCTACTAGCTAGGAAGGGCTCCTCTGAGTTGTTCACTGGACCTGAACCCTTCTGCGGAATACCCGATTCCGCCTTCAAACTTTCCCTAAACACCTGGGAACGCAACATGTGCATCTCCCACTGGAATAACTCCCAAGGTCTCAGGCAGGCTAAAAGAGCTGTCCAACCCTTCCAAAGACAGGCAATTGATATCTTAAAATACGGCAGAAATGACATAAGAAGGCTTGTGAGCTTCCTTACCGGTCACTGCCAACTTCTCTACCACCTCAACAAAATGAGAATTTCGGAGAATATCACCTGCCGCCTCTGCCTAGAAGAGGACGAAACCGCAGAACACATACTATGTGAGTGTGTAGCTCTGTGTAGAACTAGGAGAAGCTTTTTCCTCAAAGAGATCATATCTCCAAAAGATCTTAGGAACACCTCCGCAGCCGTAATTATAGCTTTCATAAGGAGAGTAGAAGTACTGCTGCCCTAAAAGTGGCCTTTGGCACAATAGATCTCCTTGGTCGCAGTGCCTACACGCCATTTGGGCGTGGCCACACACCTGTTTAAAAAAAAAAAAAAAACTATAATAACTAACTACGGATAAGGATAAGTCTTTCTGGTTCAGGGATAATGGATGAGGGTTTTGGTTTCGCTTGAGGGACAGAAGATAGCACTGCTTTTCGGTGCAATTAATTCCACCCTATAAGTTGAACCACATTTGATTATGCTGTCCATGTCGGAATTTAATGTGTTTAACATACTTTGCCGTTCCTCTTCTACGAAGCAGAGACGTGAGTTAGGGACGAATATGAAAAACTGCGAGTACTGCCATCAGCGAAGGAATGGATTGAATGAGAATTTGCAGACAAGAAATAATTTATAAAATGAGAAGAGAGTCGGGAAAAAAACAGAGCCTAGGGGAACACAATCATTTATATGGTGAATT
The DNA here is from genome assembly GCA_945910035.1 of Brachypalpus laphriformis. NCBI lineage: Eukaryota > Metazoa > Arthropoda > Insecta > Diptera > Syrphidae > Brachypalpus > Brachypalpus laphriformis. The sequence continues at coordinate 226,487,955 of OX246753.1, read as the reverse complement.
TTGCAGACTTGAATATATCTAAGACAGCTTGTATTAGACGACCCGAAAGGTAGTTTCTAATCCATTGAGGAAGAAACTCATCGGCGCTACATGCACTCATTTTCGACAAAAGAGCCTGATGCCAAACTCTGTCAAATGCCTTAGAAATATCGAGCGCAACCATCTTTGTTTCGCCGAAGTCGTGGAGAGATTGGCTCCACTTCGCGGTGAGATATGCCATCAAGTCACCAGTGGACCTGTTGCTACAAAACCATACTTTCGATCATTAAGGAGTTTCCGTGAATCAAGATATTTCATAAGTTGACGATTTATCAGCGTTTCCATGACCTTGGAAAGAAAGAACCTAAGGCTCAAATTATAATAAATGCTTAAAATTAGCTTAGAGTCAATAACCACGATTTGCTAAGTGGGTGTCCTTTGTCGACGTGGCCGATGAAATTTAATAATGTCTGAAGGGAAATCCAGAAACACCAGCCCCACAGCTGGCCTCTCGTAGACACCACTCTGCCTCTGAATAAAGGAGGTCAAATCCTGCCCGACATGCTAACTTCCTTTTAAGGCTTTTACATCGTTATCGAATACTACAAATGGTTTCGATCCGCTTGATGATCCCAGAAAATGGTAAGGGGTCCAAGCCTCCTCACTCCCGTCGTCAATAGGAATATAGGTCAAAGAACGAGAATTTACTATACTATATTTTCGACTTCCATTGCCATGTTTTTCAATAACTCCTCTGAAGGATTGTGTGTCGGAATTATTTTATAGAGAATAGTTTTTATAGCGTACCAGTCTCCCCCAGCTGCCACCAATGTGCCGGGAACCCGGTGGGATGAATTCCTATATAGTGGTTTTAGAAGTGAACATCTCCAGTAATTTTGATAACGTTTTTAATGATGTATGCATATGGAAATTACGAGATCCCGCTCGGTTTCATGAAAATTCACTATAAATCTCAATGGATGTTCCACTTCCGGCCATGAAGAAGAGAATGTGCAACCTTGATACGTGTTCCGGAACCTTGCGTTATGTTAAAAGCGATATGCGAAGGCCGCATTTCTGAGCATGCGGTTTCAGCTCAAGATCTCGTTAACTCGGAAAATATTTTCGTGAGGGTTACTATGGACATTGATAAACTACGTTCCAAGCTCCTCGATGGTATCGTCTTTTGTTTAATTTGATGAGACCAATTATCTGCAGTTGACTTGAAAAATGCTAGTCCCCCAAAATATTGGATACGGAAGGTTTCCGCCATTTTTTGTATGCATCAGTTACGTTCATCTTCGTTGGAATCCATCGCCAGCTTATTAATTGCAACCACAATATTTCGCTAACAAGAAATGCTACGAACTGCTAATATCTTCGATGATCCAAAGAAAGTCAGCTAAGGACAGTTTTCGAATCCAAACAAGAGAAACGGTGAGAGAAGCTTATGGTTTATTCACATGATTCAGATATGCACTTTTCACGTTGATTAAGTGTAGCCAGCATCACTGTTTTAAGGATCTTTGTGAACAACTTAACAACGACGTGTGAGGTCAAGCTTAAAAAATTGTATTAATGAAGCTAAAATAATATTTTCGAGGTAGTAAGGGACTTCGTCTACCTTCGCAGAAATCAAGTGAAGAATAACTCTTGCCAATCGCTATTTTTTTGGGCTTATAAGGCAATTCAACAGTAAAGCCCTATTTCGAACAACTAAGTAGACTCTGTATAAGACCCTGATCATCCGAGTACTGATTTACTGACTTTATGAAAAGAGGATGAAGATATCCTTGGTCGCTTCGAGAGAAAAATTCTTCGTAAGATATTCGGTCCCGTTTGCGTTAACGGGTTTTGGAGGAGAAGATTCCATCACGAACTATACGAGCTGTACAGCAACATCGACCTAGTCAAAAACTGCGTATTGGACGTCTGAGATGCCTATATATATATCTTTTAATATCCACCAATTCAATTCTGGTAATATTGTTATTGGCTTGTTTGCCACTGCATTCTTCTACATAGATACAACATATATAATTAGCTCTATATATCTGCTCTAATAATTCTAATAATTAATGGCACACTACATGATCAATTTATATTGTATAATATATGTATATTTATATATTTGAAAATCTTTTTTCATGTAGGCTTGCAGGATTTATAAAAAATCTCGTACCTAGCTTCATCCACTTGTGTAGATATATTTCGCAAACGAAGTCTTCTGTTTTTAGAATATCTTCTTCAGAAACGTCTCAGTCACATCCAAGTCTCGCAAATATGAACTTGTCTTGTCTGTTTTTTTTTTAAATACTATTCGGCCTAATTTTTCCTTTTTTGAAAAAGTACGAGATGTAATCACATCAAGTAACCACACCTGGTAGCGCAGCGTTTTGTGTCTCCAAATGGCATGTAGCTTATAGCGCGCTTCGATCATTTCGATGCGTCTGGCAAGGACTTGGCGACAAATAAAATGCATTAGATTTATGTGGTTATGTTCATGGTGCTTCGTTTTGTATTTTAGAGAGATTTCGTCTGGTTAGATCCATTAGTTAAGATCGATTTGTATGTTATTTGTCGATAAATAGGGCATTTCTGAAAAAATGTAAATAGATCCTTTGGATGCGTCTGGAGAGGACTTGGCGACAAGTAAAACGTCTTGGACTTATGTAGTTATGTTTGTAGTGCTTTATTCTATGTTTCAGTCTATGTTTATGTCTAGCTGTATGTGGATGAATGGGACATTTCGTATCGGATTTCGATCTTTGAATGCGTCTGGCAAGGACTTGGCGACAAGTAAAACGTCTTGGACTTACATTTTTGTAATCAGGGAATCTTCCTCTATGTTTTACAAAAAAAATTAAGTGGTTACACCAATTATTCCACATTGGCATTCTGGCAATATATTGGCTTCGTCTGGCAAGCCCTAGCGACATCCAAAACGTCTTGGACCTTCATAATTGTATTCACGTTGTAATATCCTATTGTTCAGGAAAAATTGGTGCGGTTACATAAATTATTCAAAATTGGAATTTTGTAAGCGTTTCTACCGCGTCTGACAGGGCTTTAGCTACACTTAAGACGTCTTGGACACATGTATTCCTACTGAAGGGGTCGTACTCTATAATTTACTAGTAAATTCAAGCGGTTACACCTATTATTCCTGTTTTGAAATTTGCGGCATTTTCAATATACAATTATTTCCTTTAGCTGCCATTACGTGCTGCCAGACGAGCATATCTCAAATACTGGGCATTAAGGCAACATATTAACATAGGATTCATTCGGTTACCTCTCACGTCCAAAATTAACTGCGGGGTCTTGGTCTACTAGGACATGTAGAGCGAATGGACACCAACACCGAGGGACGACGCAGTAAAGAACGTCCTCTCCGTAGGTCAAGGGGACCTCGACCAACTTGGAGTGCGCAACTGGAGGCAATTAGCTAAAGACCGAGCTAAATGGAGAGGCTTGATGGTTGAGGCCCAGATGCACCCTGGACTGTGCGCCAGCTAAGTAAGTAATGAAGCTAAGGTCCCCATATGGAATCGCCAAAGTGTTCGGTGTTGTTACAAAAAATAGTTGAGACCCTATTTCCGCGCTAGGAAAATAGGAATTTGACTGGTCAAAACGTTCACATGAATACGTCCTATATAGGTATATATACCTATGAAATGACACGAATAATTACGTGATAGAAAGGCACTGAGACTAGACTGTGTCCCAAATAGAGCCTTAAAGGTTGCTTTTAAAACTCGACTCGACTTATTTGCTCAAATGCTTAATATGTTTCTTCACGAGGGCGTTTTCCCCATGCTTGGAGTCCAAGTAAATCTTCGTACTATCTACCTCTTTGTTTGCTCGACACGGTCGGAAAAATCCTTGAGCTGACAATTAACAATAGACTTTTGCCAGCAATTAAAGCAAGAGGAGGTCTTTCGAAACAACAATACTGAAGTAAGTAACGCTCCAAAAAAAGACTACACCATTATAAAATGCATTTAACTCGGAGACTTGGGAACCTATTATGGGCTGTCTTTATCGGATCGAAATACGGAATTATCTTTGTAAAATAATAACAAATTATCTTGCGAACGGCGCTGCGTCTTCCTTTATGATTTTGACGATGGAATTAGTCCGTACACAGTATTTGGCGGCGTGTCACAAAGTTGGGTCCTAGGCCCCTGCTGCAGAATGGTTTGTATGAAGAAATTTTACCGACGTCACCTTGGGGGTCGTAGTGAAAACGCTTGAAAAAGTCCACCTCCACTGTAACGTAACCATTGCATCTGTATGTTATTGTCTAGCTAGCGTCGGTTTGCAACTTGCCGATCATGAAACTGAAACATTGCTTATTACAAGTGCGAGAGTTTACGAAACAATATCGTTAGAAGTCCGAGGATGCAAAGTGCGTTCTTAGTCGTTTATTAACCCTAGAAGGGTAATCTTCGTCGATTCGACGACCATCAATTTTCTTTTTTGAATTATCTCTTTACTCTTCTTTCCGATCACATTTTCTTTTCGGGTCACCCTAATCATCATCAAGTTCTTGTATTGAGCGAAAGTTCGGTAGCGTACGTGCTTGGGAAAGTGTTTTTTTTTTTTAAGAAAAATTGTGCCAATGTTAGTCGAAACGACGAAGATTACCTTCTATGTAACTTTTTGTGTTCGGTAAAATGTCTTAATGCATTATTTTTTTTTTAGTTTTAAAATGGCTTCACGATTAGTTATTTAGAATGGGGAAATAGAGAAGCAATAAAAATAAAAAAAAAAATTTGCAAATATTGCCCACATAAAATATGGCGCATGATCAACTCAACATGCAATAAGTGCTGAAAGCATAAAGTTCAGCCTTGTAACAAACGCTCAAAATGATTTTTGTTTTTTGTAATTTTTACTTTTTTACCTTTTTTAATGTATTCATTTTTAAGTTCCTAAATTTGTATGGAATATAATGGTTCCTTTTTTGTTTAAACAAAATAACTTAAATGCTGTCAAAAAAACATGTATTCACAGAACTTTTTCGAAAATAACACTTTTATAATATAAAAAAATGAAAAATGTTTCTTTTTCTCAAAAGAAAAATTACTGATGAACATAAATAATTAAAATTGACAGCAATTTGTCAAAAACCTTGCTTAACCCTTTAACCACTTCTAAAATAGTTCGTGAAACCAAAAACTCTTTGAACTCGGTCGCAAGGCTTAATTCTCTGTCTCTTATCTGGGTCCCAGGTCACACTGGGATCTTGGGGAACGAGATCAATGACAATGAGATTGCTAGACAAGGCTCAGAGGAGGATTTCTCAGGTCCCGAACCCGCGTTGGATCTCCCTGCCTCCTCGGTTAGGGCTTCCATTGACGATTGGGTCTCTCACGAGCACAATTGTCTGTGGCATGACTCTCCAGGATGCAGGTTGACTAAACGCATGCTCCCGGACGTCTGTAAGAAATCAGCGGCATTCCTGCTGTCCCCTCAGCAGAAAAGACTGTAGACAACTTATTGGCGTCTTGACAGGCTACTTTGCCTTTGCCAAGCACCTTAAGGTGTTGGGCTTAAGTGACACTACAATCTGCGATGCTTGTGGAGAGAGCGACGACACCGCGGAACATTATCTCTGTGAGTGTCCGGCCTTTGCTCGTATCAGGTGGCAGATCCTCGGTGCGGATGTGGTGTTTGCTGGTACTGTAAGTTCCTCATCTCTGTAGTACTTGCTTGGTTTTCTTAGAAAGACAAGGAAATTCCAATAAAATGGGTAAATAAGGGTATGCTCTCTAGTAGTACAATGGACCAGTTGTGTCTGAGTACTCCAGTCGAGCGTTTCCTATCCCGTCAAAAAAAAAAAAAAAAATCCATTGTTTTGTCCAACGTTTTTTTTATTATTATTTTTAGCAGTTTGTAAACAAAGGTGTGAGGAAAGAATCATTGTGTCTTCTGCGAATGTTGCTTGCATGGAGTCCTGTGTTACTGGCTTAGGTATGTCCGCAGTAAAGAGTAAATAAAGGATAAAACCTAGTACACTACTCTGTGACAGGGCGGTAAAAGAATGTTATCATTGCGCAATGCATTCACTGAAGTTATGCTAAAAATTCACGTGGATTTGTTTCAATTCAATGACTTCAATAATGTCTTCAACTTAGAAAAAATAAATCATCATTCATCAAGTCATGATTTAGCAATCATTTTCTGCAATCATAATTCTGAAGTCAAAATGAATGCAATCATTTTGAATGCTCTGCACTCATTGAAGTCACCTTGAAGTCACTAGCATTCATTGCATTCACTTGAAGTCATTGATGTCTTTGAAGTCATCTGAAGTCATTGAAGAATGTGTTATGCCCGGTTTCACAGTGAGAGCTTAAGCTTCGGTTTAACTCATCTTTGTGTTTCACAGTGCCCGCTTAAGAGCTAAACTCCACTAAAGTGTTGATATAATTTAAGCCGCCAATTTTGGTGGCTTAAGTATTGGCTTAACTACTGTTGGAGCAAAATTCATCATTCGTTGTTACCAGCATTAGCACATTACCTTTGTTTAATGTAACTACTTTATTTATGGACATGAACCTAACCATGCAAAACAATTTTTTTTTGTGTTCTATTTGCGGGAATATTGCTTTACTCAATAAATATCTACTCTCTTACAATGGAGGCAAATTAGCAAGGCATTCCTGAAGGGAATTCATTTATTAATCGCGTTAAAGACCAGCGCCCCTTGTGTTTTATGGTTATTCTCGTACGTATGTATTGTATATAGACATATAGAAATGTTGTCTGGCAATACTCATTGCTTGAGAGCAGCTAAATGCAGCGATATTTTCTTTTTTTATTCATTATTCGGATGATATTTTTTCATTTTTGTTTCAGCTGAGCTCAAACTTGCACTTCTTTTTTTGTCGCCAAACATGTTCCACTCTTCTTTTATTGAAAAGAAAAACAAATTATTTACATCACTAAAAAAACATTTGTCTATTTGACATCTCCGATCCATTCACAGTAGTTAATTACCCACAAACTGTTCACAATCACTTCTTATGCTTGGCTTAGCTAAGCCACACTCTTTAAATGACTGTGAAACCCGAAAAACTTAAGCCAAAACTTAAGCTCTGCGTTTTACTTAACTAAGCTGCGACTTAAGCTCCCACTGTGAAACCGGGCATTAATGTGTTGGTTGTTATGATTTATTTGCTTTGTTCAATCGTATCTGGTGCATTTCCAAATTTTTCGGAGTCTTCGTTTTTCTTTGATTTTTTTTTCCTTTTGGTGTTAAAATAGGTCAGCTTATAAGTATAATTTGGTGTTGACTTAGGTGTATAATAGCACTTTCAATGCCTTGGGGTTTTTTATGAGAAATCCTTGGCTCAATATTCTCTTCAATTACTCTGTGAACAGCGTCCCAATCGGTTTTATGATTAGTAAGGGAAGGGATGAAGCATCGTGCTTTAGTAATATAGTATTGGAGTCTTCAATTACAATAGGGGAATGGTCAGTTGAGAGGTCAACACAAGAACTTATGCTTAATTGGGTATGATTTAGGTTCTTCGTGATACAGAAATCAACGAGGTCTGATTTCCTCTTAATGTCACTTGGTCAATATGCTCATGAATATGCAGTTTTGGATTAAAATAATTAAAGGAATGTGGCCTAATTACAGAGAGTACATTGTACCTTGCAGTTGCAATGAGAGTAGCATACTAGTGGAGGAGAATGAATAAAAAAAACAGACTGGATCCTTTTAAGGAATTATTAAAAACAGTTCTCCATGTTCACGGAGATTTTAATAAATAGTTAAAAAAAAGCTGTTTTTCTTTTTTTGTTCATCCATTCCAGTGAATTTATATTGTTTTTGATTTGTTCATAGCTACTAAGCAATAGCAACATGATTTCCGGGTTTCCTATACTATTGGAATTTCGAAGAAAAAGTTTTTTTTTTTTTAATATTATTAACATGCATGTGGAATGTTAGGTCCAACAAACTAAGTGCAACCGAACAACTTGCGGAGGCCCTAGGCAGCACCAAGGCAGACGTTACCGCCATCCAAGAAGTGCGATGGAATGGGCCGGGCAAAAAGAATATGAAAAACTGCGACATCTTCTACGGCGATTGCACAAACAGGAACAGCGTCTATTCGAGTGCGGATTTGTTATTAGAGGTAGATTTAGGCAGGAAGTCTTGAGTTTTCGGCATGAGAACGAGCGCCTTATGACTATCCAGTAACCAAAGGCTATCCATAAAAAAAACGATCAAGGCTAAATTCTATAACATTAGCCTAATATGCGCTCACGACCCTCACGTTAAGATGGACGACGTAACGAAGTATACGACACCACATCCGACAACAAATTCAGGCTAGTCGACTTTGCGGCGGGACGAAACGTTGTCGTAGCGGTACGTGGTTCAAACGTCTTGGTATTCACAAGGAGGCATGGCTCTCTTTTTTGTAACGTGGACCAGCAACCTGCGTTACCGAATATTACCCGCTACAGAAACCGACACTATGCCTCGGATAAGGAATGATCACATGTTGACGACTTTTGGCTATCGTACCCGGACAAAGATAGGTTTCTGGAATGTAAAGACTCTCCTCGACTCGGGAAGAGAAGGTCCCTACAATGCCAGATTCATCCAATCATGCGATATCAATTGGACATTTTGGGGGTAAGTGAAGTAAGATGGTTAAAAGCGGGCGAGTACCAGTCTCCAACGCGTAACACTGTACTACTCTATTCTGGAAGACCATCCGGAAGTCCGCGGGAATATGGAGTCGGACTGCCAACCGTCTTGTGATAGGTGGCACCATGTTTGAGCACAAGACCTGCCACAAAGTCAGCTGGGTTTCCAATGACAGGCAAGCAACCTCTAACCAAATTGACCATTTTGCTATTTTGCGTAGCGTGCGACGTGACAAGCGCAACTACATCAACGCGCTGGCTACAGAAGCAGAAGAAGCTGCACGGAGGTGCGACAACAGGACCGTCTACAGAATCACGAAAGAGCTGACAGGTGGTTGCAGCTCCAGCCAAGACCCAGTGAAAAACCTAGACGGCACCTTGCTCATTTCGGATGAGGACCAGCTCAAGAGATGGAAAGAGCATTTTGCTACGGTTTTAAACCGTGTATTCGCTAGCGATATGCTCCCAAATCAGACTGAGATGCCCGAGGTGAGAAGTTCCCGAATACGCACCACAACTCCCAGTAAAGATGAGATCCTTACCGCGATCAAGGCACTCAAAACCAACAAGGCGGTAGGACTTGACGGTATTCCAGCAGAGCTCTTACGAGCAGCGCCCACAACATCGGCTGAGCTTCTGCTTCCACTTATAGAGAGAGCTTGGGCAGCTAAGAGCTTTCCTAACGAGTGGAAAAAGGGAATGATCGTCAAGCTTGCTAGGAAAAGAAATTTAATGGAGTGCGGAAACTGGAGGGGTATCTGCGTGCTGCCTGCTGTAGCTAAGATAATAGCTAAAATCATCCTTGAGTGAATCAAACAACATCTCGAAGACACACTCGATGCCGAACAAGCAGGTTTCCGCTCTGGATCCTTCTGTGCAGACCACATCAACACCCTGCGTATTATCATCGAACAGTGTGTTGAATATCGATCGCCACTGCACCTGCTGTTCATCGATTTTGAGAAAGCGTTCGATCGTGTCAACAGGGAGTTTATTTGGCGTGCCTTACGCAGGAGAGGCATTCCCGATAAACTAATTGCTATTATCAAAGCTACATATGAAGGCTCCAAATGTCACGTTCTGCACAGGGGAAGGTTGTTTGAGGAAATTGAGATCCAAAGTGGGGTAAGACAAGGCTGTACCCTTTCACCAATATTATTCCTATTGGTGATTAGCGATGTGCTTCATGCAGCTTTGTCGACGGGAAACGGAGGAATTCGATGGACTCTTACATCTCAACTGAAACATCTTGACTACGCAGACGATGTATGCTTACTCTCCCACAGAATTTTGGACCTCCACCAAATGACAGCAGATGTGGAGAGGGAGGCAGGTGTCGTCGGGCTGAAAATTAATACGGCAAAAACTAAAATTATCAGCCTTGGAACAAACTCATCGGCTCAAATATGCATTGCTGGACAACCGGTAGAGAGAGTAGAGGATTTTCAGTATCTTGGGAGTATTGTCTCGACCGATGGTGGAACCGAACTGGATATAGCCAACAAGATCGCCAAAGCAAAGTCCGCGTTCGGGATGTTGTCCAAAATATGGCGAAGCAATGCAATCAGTTTGAGCACCAAAATAAGACTGTTCCGCTCCAACGTTGAATCCGTGCTGTTATATGGTTGCAGCACATGGAGAGTGACCACTACTATCACCAGAAAGCTGCAAACGTTCGTTAATAGGTGCCTGCGCAATATTTTAAGGATTTTCTGGCCCAATCGTATCTCTAACGAACACCTTTACGAGAAAACGGGTCAGGAACCAATAGGCACAACTATCCAACGGCGGAAGTGGCAGTGGATTGGTCACACGTTCCGAAAGGGTGACAGTTCCATAGCGAACCATGCTATGCAATGGAACCCTCTAACTCAGGATGGCAGAAGACCTGGCGGTCCGAGGAGAACATGGCGCAGAACAGTCGAGAAGGCGGCACGGCAGCTAGGAAAAGTTGGGGAGAACTCAGACACCTTGCCAGAAACCGTACACGATGGCGCGTAGGCGTGGTAGAGGCCATAGGACCCAAAGTAAGTAAGTACGGCTCTCTTTTGATCGAAAAATCGTCAACATTACGATCAACGTAAGGCAGTCTTCCATCATACTGGGTGTCCAGACTTTCCGAGGAGCCAACGTAGACTCGGATCACTACCTAGTTGTAGCCAAGGTACGGATGCGGATATTCGGAGCGGAGCGAAATAAACAAAATAGTGTGAAGAAGTTTGACGTCGGATGGCTACAATCGCAAGAGACCGCCAGAGCCTTTGCTGATCGAGTCTCCCTTAATCTCAATCCAAGACCTATGCCGACATCAGCAATTGCGGAAGACCGGTAGCAGCATTACCAACAGGTCATCAGAGATACCGCCTCTGATGCACTGGTGTTCTATCGGCCACCACAACAAAACCACTCGTTTGATGAGGAATGCCGGCAAGCACATGCAGCAAAACAAGAGGCGTACAAGGCGGCGCGCTGCATAGAAGGAGTAGAGCTGCTCGCGCGTTTTACGAGCAGAGGAGAAAAGAGGAACACCGACTTTTCAGAAAGAAGAATAAGGAGCAAGAACAGCGCTCGATCGAGGAGATTGATATGCTTTATTGCAGGAATGATGTTCGAAAATTTTACCAAAAAGGTAAAAGGAAAATGCCAGGGTTTCAAAGATAGAAGCGAAGCCTGCAGGGACGAAAATGGTAACGAAGTATTAGAATCGGTGCTGAGAATATGAAAGGAACACTTGCGCAAACTGCTAAATGGCGACGATCACCAACAATCCGCAGATTGAGCCATTCAGCAGTGATGATGATAGCTAAGATTCCCGTCAATCCAATCAGAATGAAGTGAGGAATAGCTATACCTAAACTTAAATCAAACAGAGCTGCTAAAACTTTTCAAGGCACGAGGAAATGAGCTGGTAAGGAGCATGCAACAGCTCATCCATAAAATCTGGTCGGACGAAAGTAAGCCCGAAGAATGGAACTTCAGCATCGTTTGCCCGATCCTAAAGAAAGGTGACCCTCTGAACCTCGGCAATTACAGAAGTATAAGTCTTCTCAATATCGCATACAAGATTTTGTCGGTCGTATTATGTGAACGCCTAAAACCGATTGTCAAAAAGCTGTTAGGTCGTTATCAGTGCGGTTTCAGGCCGGGAAAGTCCATTATTGACCAAATAAACCAATATAAAATTGATACGCACCACATTTGCATCGATTTCAAAGTTTCTCATGATAGCGTGTATAGAGACGAGTTATACAGAGCCATGTCTAGTCTTCACGTCCCTGCCAAACTCGTTTGTGCAGAATGACAATAGAGAACTCCCTTCTTCTTCTTCCTTTTTCAGCGAGGTTATGATCCGAAAATAAGGGATCATAACCCTCACACTTCACCGCATTTCTACTGATCGGCCTGTGGAGTTCGCCTATTTGGCTTCAGAAAATATCAGCAGGCTTCCCGATTTTGGATCACTCGGTTACTGAGGCCAATAATATGTCGATGTCGTCGCATTTGTCCGATCCAGGCGTTTATAGGCCTGCCTTTCCTACATGCATTGATATTGCCCTTTTAACAGGGTTCAAATGATCTCTTCTTTGAACGTGGCAATACCAGCTGAGCCGGTCGCGCTCTTTCTTTTGTACGATGGTTTCCTTGCCGTGAAAGTTTCCACGGATCTTCGAACTTCTTACCTCGAACAATGGAGAACTCTCGCTGCTCTATCAAAGTCGGAAAGAACATCACCGAACCGTTCGATGGCAGGAAAGGTCGTAGACAAGGTGACGTGCTATCGTGTGATCTCTTTAACATAACATAGTACTCACAAGCCAACACCGGAGGTACAATCTTTTACAAGTCTGTACAATTACTCGCTTACGCCGATGACATCCACATAGTCGGAAGAACTCAGCGGGCCGTTAGTGGGGCATTTGCAAGTATTGAGTTCAAGGCAGCGAAGATGGGTTTAGCGGTCAATCAAAGTAAAACAAAATATATCCTGTCTGCAAAAAAGGACACCCAACATCGCCGTCTTGGACAGAACGCCACAATAGACAGATATAATTTTGAGGTAGTAAAGGACTTGTCTACCTAGGCTTTATGGCGAGCTCCGCAAATGGCATCCGCAAGAAGGCAATTGAGTAACAAACCCTGTATAAGACACTAATCATCCCAGTCCTGGTGTATGGCGCAGAGGCATGGACTTTGTCACATTCGGATGAGGATGCCCTTGGTTACTTTGAGAAAAAAGTTCTTGGGGTGGTCTTTAGTCCCGTCTGCATAGACGGTGAGTGGAGAAGAAGGTACAACGCCGAGCTATACGGCCGGTACAAAGACATCGACTTAGCCAGAAGAGTTCATATACAGCGACTAAGATGGCTGGGCCATGTGGAGCGGGTGGATCCCAACGTTGCTGCCAAGAAAGTCTTTAAATCAACCCCGGATGGACGGCGCAGTATGATGGCCTCGCGGTAGGCAGCGAAACTAAAGGAGAGGGACCTCAACCAATTTAGTGTTCGCAACGGGAAGCAACTGGCTCGTAACCGGGCTGGCTGGAGAGGTTTGTCGGTTGAGGCCCAGGTCCACCCCGGACTGTGGCGCCACCTAAGTAAGTAAACATTTAAAATGTCATTGTATTCCTTAATTAATATCCCGCGTAATTAAATTTCCATTTCAATGCTATAAATTTAAATATTATTGTATGCTATGAATTTTGTGCAAAGTTAAGTTCAAATTGTAAATTGTAAGCTTTGAATTTAAATAGCCGAGTTCTTCTAAATAAAGATGAAATGAATGAAAGCATAGTTAACGTTCATTCTGAATCTACTATACTATTGTTTTAAATCAATTTAATATCAGTCTATAATGTCAATGTAATACGATGCATTTATATTCATATTTATGAAATAGTCATCCTCTTATTCTGTACAATATGATTGTGAGATACAAAAAAGCTATTAAATTCAAATACGTGTGAAGTTCCGTTGTGTACGCTCCATTTGATATGCATTCACGAAGACATTTTTTTAATCACTAAATCGATCTGCATGTGAAAGTACATAAACTTAGATGACCTGAATAATAGTTACTGATTAATTATGCAGAGAGAAAACAGTACTGCTTAAAAGCAATCATCCCTAGAACAGAAATATTTGTTTCATTTCAGTTACTAAGAAATAAGCACCTTTTCGCTTAAGGTTGTGTTAGTTGTTAGTATCTACGAGTATGTGCGTACTTATATAAAAATTTAACACTGCAAATTTTTTATTCTTTCTTAAATGTTTTTTTTTTTTAGGGCAGATAAAAATCTCCAAAAGACACCATAAAGGCCGTCAGCGCATGCTCATATTAGTGTGAAATTTTTACGCACTAAAAAGCCTCCCTTCAACAAATTTCTTTTTTTACTTACTATCGTACAACTAAGTTTTAAGCTTATCGTTTTTTTTTTTTTTCTACGTCCTTGCTTGTAGAAAAGCAGTTTGTTCTCTCTGTTAACCTTGGAGTGTTTCCAAATTACCAGTACATTTCTCTATATTTGTTGTCGAGTTCTTTGCGCTTGTTTCTTACTTGCGGCTCCAATTTTAACTTGGCGTCAAATGTCCTCCCGAAATATCTAGTCTCGCTTGCAAAATGTGGGCGCCGTGGCGCAACTGGTGAGTGCGTCAGATCACTGCGCGTGAGGTTCCATGTTCGACTCCCAGAAAACAACAAAACGTTTTTGCCACGGTTCCACCTCTCGCGAACGTTTGACAAACATCCGAGAGTATTGTTGTCACGAAAAAGCTTCTCAAATCGCCCTTCGGATACGGCACACAACTGTAGATCCCTTCCATTCGTGTGAAAAAGTATAACGCACACAACATGAGTGGTTGCGAGAAGCTAGGCCCAGGCATTTGAAGAGCTGTTGCGCCAAATGTCTATTTTTTTTTGCAAATGAAATTCGAACCGAGTTTATAAAGGTAGGCAAATTGGGTATAGTCCGTTCCAAACCACTTGATCGGGTTTCTGCGCACGTCTCTTTTATATGTACGAAGTTCACTCATTTTCATTCCTAAGAGATAAAGCAACAACAACTACAGCAAAAAAAAATTCAAATTCGAGAAAACGAAAAAAAAAGAGGAGGAGCAAAAGAAAAACAGGCTACATACCCGTACTTTGATATTTTTCATCGCAAAGCTGCGGGACTACTGACGAATCTGAATCAAGTTGCGTGATGAGTATACCGAATTTGAGAAAAGGACGAAAGGGATCAAATTCTTGCTTCTCAGATCTACTTGCTTGAACGATGCATATTAATTGAAGGGAATTTTTTCACTTGTCGTTTTATATGTCGACTTTATTTGATTTTTAAATAAAAACACGCATTGTAATTGTTGTATTCATCCTATTTTGGAAAGTTAAAGAAACAGATTTAGTTTGGCTAGAGGAAATATAACTATACATACTTAATTATCTAATACAATAAATAAATAAATTAATACATAGTAAATCATACCAATTTAATTATATTTGTCAAATATTTGCTCATTACCATTGCTTTGCGCTTTATAAAAACCAAAAGAAGTTTTACCAAACTAGAAAAAGAGCATCATACAGAGTAAAGTGGAGAAAATCATTAACCATTCTTAGAAGAATTAAGAGAGATTTCAGCCCCTTTATTACTTTTTGAAATTTCTCTCTACGCACGTTGGGGTATTTCAAGTGATTTGGAACAGACCAGTGTTTCCAGATTTCCTAAATGAATTTTCTATTTTCCCCGCAATTTTCCCCTTTTTTTAAACAAAAGAAAAAACACATATTACTGAAAAGAAACACAATTTTGCCATTGCGCAAATAATAAAAACGTTTATTTCAAGGAAAAAACAAAACCAAGAAACGGAAACTTCAAAAAACAAAACTTCAAACATTCAAAACTTAAAATATTATACGAAACTAACTCAAAACTAATAGCAAAAAAAAATAAGTTAAGGATTAATAAAGCAAATCAACACAATGTCAATAGACCACAGGTATTCATTAAACGTTAAAAAACTTGAATAGCATCACATAATTGAGCCTCTATAATACATACATACCATATTCAGCTTTATCGAAGTATCCGTTAGGAATAAATTCTGAAACGTGAAAAAATCAGATCGGAACGTGTATCACCTTCCTAGTATCCGTCTTTGAACTAATGTTAGGCATGCTAAAATTTCTAAGAGACCATTTAATTCACTACCAGGAAACATATTTAAAAAAAAATTGTACAAAGGTGCAAGAAAAGTAAAATTTTTTTTTTGAGCACGGTCGGACTTATAATTCGAAGCCAAGGACATAAAAAAAAGTTACAGTGTCACATGAGCTATTGGATAGGTTAAGTGCGTAATTATACTTTCGTACGCTGTTCGGTAAAACAAATCATTTGTTGACAATGAAGATTTATGCATGTCGGTGACTTAATATTATAAGATTTTATGATTTCGGAAATAATATTTCAAATACGCATTTTCCCCTTGTTTTGAAACAGTTTCCCCTTTTCCCCTTTTCCATTCAAAAAGCGCCAAAAGTGGCGCTTTTCCCCGCTATCTGGGAACACTGGAACAGACTGTATTTACTTTACTATAAATAAAAATTGTGGGCACTATTAGCTCTGAAAACAGCGAAAGAACAATCTTTGAAGGAGTCTGGCTTAGAACGTGATCACAGATCTGCAAATAAGGCGTTCTGGTAGACCATTCGCCGACTCAGAGGAAGAAAGTTTATTCATTTCATTCATTTTATTTAGCAAAACGCTGCTATATAAATTCAAGTTTATAATTTGAACTTAATTTAAGGTACATTCATATATAATTCATAATAATTAAAACTCATGATACATCTATTAAAAATGGGTTTCTCACAACTTAGACTCGATCTTAAAGTGGATGTGGTGGCCATAAGTGAGCAGTATAAAAACAAGGACGGGCCTAGCTGGTTCTCGGATACACTCGGCACAGCTGCAATATGGATACCGGACGCAAAGACGACCTGCATAAAAATCTACGGCGCAGCTAGTGGCTTTGTCTGGGTGAAATGCGAAGGAATCACGATATTTAGCTGTTATTTTACGCCGAACGAGAGTATCAGTCATTTTCGAGCAAAGCTAGACCGCTTAGAGGACATCGTGAGAGATATTGAGGGCGGGGTCTTGGTTGCCGCCGATTTTAACGCAAAGGCCTTAGATTAGGGAATGCCTAGCACAGACTCACGAGGTAAGCAGATACTTGAGATGGTTGCCAGACTGGGGCTCTACGTGTTGAACGAAGGAAATACACCCACCTTCACCTCAGGCGTCCCGGATACACCGAAACAATACCGGATGTTACTTTTGCGTCAGAAGAGCTACTAGCAAAGTTGGAAAACTGGAAAGTCATCGAGGAGTACACCGGGAGCGACCACCAGTATATCGTCTTTGACCTACAGAGGGGCCGGCGAGTCTATAACGGAAACTAGAGACGAGCACCGAGGTGGAAAGTCAGCCGGTTAAATGAAGAGGTTCTCACGGCCACGATAGAGGAAGGGAAGGAAGCCATCCTAGAAATGACGGAGACAGTGGAAATAAAAGCTCAAGCGAAGTTGCAACTCTTACACCGCGCATGCGATGCGTCGATACCTCGAGTTAGAAACTCAACTGGAGGGCGAAAGCCAGTGTACTGGGGGACGGAGGCGATCGCTGAACTTAGGAGGAGATGCCTATACCACAGACGCAAGGTCACCAGGGGAAGGCGAGCACACACTGAAATCACGGAAGGCGTACTCGCGGAATACAAAACCGCAAGATCCGGGCTCAAGAGGGCCATCAATTCGAGCAAGAAACAAAAGTGGGAGGACCTTCGCCGGGAGATCAACAGCGACCGCTGGGGACTCGGCTATAGGGTTGTCATGAAAAAATTAGGAGCGCAGGCGCCCTGCCCCACGATGACCGCGGAGCTAATGAAGAACATAGTGGACATACTCTTCCCGGCTCACCCTGTTAGGCCAATGGAGATCTCTCCTGCCCAACAACAAGACATCCCTTTGTTCAGCGAAGAAGAGCTGATTCTAGCAGCTTAATCTCTTCAGAACAATAAGGCCCCTGGCCCCGACGGCATACCAGCGGAAGCATTGAAAACGGCTGCCCAAACTTGCCCACAGATACTACTATGTATGTATAAGGGCTGTCTAAAGAAGGGATCTTCTTCAAGAAGTGGAAGGAACAACGCGTGGCTATCATAAGCAAGGGAAAGGAGACCCGGATTCCCCATCAGCATACAGACCTCTGTGCATGCTGGACACGGCAGGAAAACTCCTCGAGAAGATGCTAAAGCATCGAATCACAGCAGCATTCCAAAGAGCAGGTGGCCTATCCGATCGACAACACGGATTCACAAAAGGCCACTCCACGATAGGAGCAATTGAGGAAGTAGTCAAAACCACCCACCTCCCCCAAATGGGAAATCACTACTTAAGGCGAATCGTCGTGCTGGCAGCTCTGGATGTGAGGAATGCCTTCATTTCGGCCAAATGGGGAGATATGCTAGATGCGCTCGAGAACAATTTCAGGATACCGCAATATCTTTTGCAAATTGTGAAGGACTATCTCAAAGACAGGGAACTTCTGTGCGACACCGTGGAGGGTAGTCACAGAAAGGAAATCACTGCTGGAGCAGCGCAGGACTCAATCCTTGGACCTGATCTGTGGAATATCTCATATGATGGAATCATTCGCATGGAGATACCCGAAGATACCTTCTTAGTCGGGTACGCAGATGACATCGGTGCGGTGATTACCGCAAGGAACATCAAAGAAGCTCAGCTAAACCTGAACCAGGTAATGAGATGAGTACTCGCCTGGATGGAAGCCCATGGCCTTAGTCTCGCCGCGGAAAAAACAGAGATAGTCTTTCTGACTAAGAAACGGATCCCGACCATTGCTGAATTCCGAGTAGGCCCAGAAGTGATAATCAGCAAACCAGCAGTAAAGTATCTAGGAATCGCCCAGAACTCTCTTTCTGGCTACAGATTAAGTCCGCATCTGAGCGAACTGCGAAGGTCACGTCATCATTGTTGGGAGGCCCAACAATGAGTAGGTGACGACTCCTCATGTCCATCACCCACGCCATTCTTCTGTATGGGTGTGAGATCTGGGCAGATGCACTTAGACAGGAGAAGTACCAAGGCGAGGAGCCCTCCGAGTTGCAAGCTGCTATCGCACAGTGTTCGGAACCAGCCGTCCTTGTAGTTGCGGGAGGGACCCCCAGCGACCTCCTAGTGACAGAGAGGAAGTACGTCCACGACACGAAGGCGGAAGTAGGAGCAGAACTGGCAGTTGCGGAAGCGAAGGAGCTTACCAAGCGGGCTTGGCAGAGAAGGTGGAGCGCTGATACGAGGGGGAGGTGTACAGCGAGGCTGATTACAGATGTCACGGCTTGGACAGAGCGGGATCACGGCGAAGCGAACTACTTTGTCACTCAATTCCTAACCGGTCATGTGTATTTCAACCGATACCTCCACAAAATGGGTAAAGTAGAGAGCGCAGCCTGCCAATATAGAGACTCGGCAGAAGACGACGCTTTCCACACCTTTTTCATCTGTAGCAGATGGACAAGCAGAAGAGTAGACTAGAGTCGGAAATATACGATTTTTCGCCGGAAAATGCTATAAGCAAGATGACCTCGAGTACCGACACGTGGAAGAGAATATCTTCCTTCATCGAGACGGTACTAAGATCCAAAAAGAGAGAGGAAGACGCCAATTCCCTCACAAATTACATAAAGTAGATAAAAGCCTTACCGGCAAGAATGTATGAATGTATGCCCGCACCAGGAGCCGAATATGAAAAAGCCGGTCCCCAGAGGGGAGAGAAAACGACACCACTCTGAAGTAATGCGATAAGCGGTTCCGGAGTGGATGGTGTCAAGTAGAAAGAAGGGGTTAAAGGTGGTTTTTTAGTGAGTAGTGAGTCGCACACTATTAGAAATAGAGCGGGACTGTTTCCCGTGCGCATTAGCCTTTTTCCACTACCCCCTAGGCACAAAAAAAGGCTTTAATTACGCATGTGCAAAATTGCTTTTTATGTGAACAGGGCACCGAAGATGGCAGACCTATGGTCGCGAGTGGGACGGAGAAAAGTCCTATGGTAGAGGAAGTAACTTTGCCGATCAAATCGCTTAAAGTTGGCAAATCTGCCGGTGTGGATGAAATCCGGCCATACATACTGAAAGACTTTAGGTAAAAAAGGAGTGCAATGGCTCTCGTGTGTGATTAAAGTGGCCTGGGAATATGGTGAAATACCTGGCGATTGGCGATTGTCCCTCTTTTGAAAAAGGGGGGACAAAAGAGATTGCACCAACTACAGGGATATACCTCTTTTAAGTCTCTTAGGAATAGTCTTCGCTAAGGTTTTAGAAACGCGTTTCAGAGCTGTGGTTGAAACTGTTTGGGGGATGAGCAATGCAGTTTTCGTCCTGGTGGAAGCACAACTGGCCAGTTATTCACTCTCAGAATAGTTCTTGAGAAGGCCTGGGAGTATGCCAAACTTATCTACACCTGTTTTGTGGATTTGGAAAAAGTATATAATAGGTCTCCTCGAGACAAACTCTGGAGAGTTCTGCAGGAGTATGGGATTGGTTTAGGGCAGTTCATTCTTTATATAGGTACACAAAACTGTGGGAGCTGTGTTCGGAAAAACGGAGTTTAATCCAATATCTTTCAAAGTGGGCGTTAGACTTCACCAAGGGTGCATTTTGTCACCTCTCCTCTTCATTGTATATATAGACTAGATGTTACAGCGCAGCCGTGGTGGAGAATGTTTCAAGATGGGAGACTTACGGACTAGTCATTTGCTCTTTGCAGATGATTTGGTCATCCTGGGGTCCTCTCAAACCGAACTTCAGCGCCCACTCGAAAGGTTTGTAGCCGTTTGTGATGTGAATAAATCGGAAATAATGGTAGTTTCCAGAACGCCCATTCAGTGCACTCTGCATGTTAGTGGAGTCCCACTGAAGCAAGTGGTCTTATTCACGAGTGATGGAAAGCTCAATGCCGAGCTATCCTGTAGAATTGGCCAGGCTGGATTAGTTTTGAGAGAGCTTGGTCAATCTGTTATAAGGAAGGCCAAGCTTAGTGTTCAAGCTAAGCTATAGGTTTTTAGCTCGGTGTATGTTCCAACTCTAACCTGTTGTTGTTGTGGTCATGAAATTTTGGGTAGTGACGGAAGAATAAGATTACAGATACAAGCTGCCGAAATGAGGTTCCTTCGCGGTGTTGCTGGAATAACTCGTATGGATCGAGTGCGCAACACCAGAGTACGTGAGCAGCACAATGTTGAGCAGCTTCATCTCCGAACGGAACGATCCATGCTTCGATGGTTTGGTTACGTGGTGCGTATGCCCCCAGACCGGCTTCCAAGACGTGCCATGGCGGCTGTGCCATCAGGTAGGCGACCCCGCGGTAGGCCTAGAAATAAATGGTTGGACCAAGTCCGACATCTCTCCTGGAGCCGTCTAGGGATTCCTCCTGATGACTTGGAGTCAACGGCGGAGGATCGAGAAGGATGGAGAATCCAACTGAGCATCCCACTCCCGCGACACTCATGAAGGATTAGCGGCATTGAAAATATATGTACGAGTATATATATATATGTAAATAAATTGCCCTTACGGCATTACACTGTAGGTCCCTTTCATTCGTATGAAAAATATATCGCACACAACACGAGTGGTTGCGAGAAGCTAGGCCCTGGCACTTAAAGAGCGGTTGCACCAAATCGTCATCGGCAAATATAGCTAATACGGTTCATTCTTCTTGAAGTAGTCATTAGTATACAACAGATACAAGGGCTGACCAAGGATGCTTCTTGCGGTACCACAGTCGTTATTTCTTTGAATTGTGAATATTCGTATCTGTGTCTGACACGAAAGAGCCTTTTCGTGAGGTATGTCTTCAGAATGTTATACAAATGTTCGGTTTCGTCACTTATCGTAATTTGTACGTCAGGTCTTCATGCCACACCTTGTCAAAGGCTTGGGAGACATCAAGGAATACGCTCGAGCAGATCTCCTTTTCTAGCTTTCTCTATTTCATCAGTTCTTCTATGCACTTGTCAATTTTTGAGTGCTTGCTACGAAAGCCAATCTGGGATAAGACGTTTTTTTGTATAACCGGCTGCAAACGCCTAACCAGTATTTTCTCAAAAACGTTCGACTTTTTAATTCAGCGATTTTGCACTAGGGCTTAACTTTATTTACCCTTTTTCTTTATCACCCTATTTTTTCTATTGCCCTTTTCTTTCCTCAACTTTAGTCACACACTATTTTTTTTTTTATTTATTGTTAATAACACAAAAAACTGTTTTTTACGCGAGAGATCGATAAACCGAATCTCAACTTTAGTCACACACTATTTTTTTTTTATTTGTTGTTAATAACATAAAAAAACTGTTTTTTTACGCGAAAGATCGATAAACCGAATCGATCCTACCGGCTGCGCCAAAAATGTTACGTCTCGCGGAGTGAAAACGGCAATATCCGCAAATTAGTGCACAGCAATATTGTTTCGACATAGTGCAACGACTTTGCAGGTTGAACAAACGGAGACACGCGTTGGTGCCGAAACTGGGGCACAACAACTCTTCGGTTACTCCAGCGGTGCAGCTTAGTCTTGTTTTTGCTCTTTCGTATATGTCTATGATCATCTGTACATAGGTTTCAGGAATCCCTCGATGTCTTAGCGCCACCCATATCAGATGTCGTGGATGTCTGTCGAATGCCTTTTCAAAGTCAGCCAATACAATATGTAAATCTTTTAAAGAAGCGCAATTTTTTTCCACTATAATCTTTATACTTTGGATTGCATCTGTGGTTGATCTACCCGAGACAAACCCACACTGATCAAACCGTGCGACAGTCTCGCGTATCACCCTTCGCTTTGTATACAGGGAGAAGGTAACTTTCCCTCCATTGATTCGGCATTGGATCACCTCTCATAAATTTACAGATGAGAATTCTGAGCCATTTAAACGCGATGTCTCCCATCTTTTCCCAGAACTCAGAGGGCATCTCGTCTGGCCCAACAGTTTCGGTTTTTGGAGTGTTTGACCACTCTACCAACTTCTTCGACTGTAATGTCGGCTTCAGGCAGCGCAGAAGGATGTTTTATACCTTAAATGAATCAGCGGCGAATTTACCTAATTCACCTGTTTTTTATTTTTTTGATCCGGAGAGCCAGTACTGAGCTACGACTGTGGAATCAATATTTACAGATGGAAAATTCGATCTCAACCCCCTTTATGCCACTTAGACCTTGAATTTCAGATCTCGCATCTAAGCAAAATAAGGAATAACTGTGCAAAATGTCAAATGCCTACGTCTAGTAGTTTTCGAGAAACAGTGTTCACAAGGAAAATCGACTTTGCTTTTATAGTTTTTATAAGGAATTCACCCCATCTCATGAGCCCTGCTTAATGTCATATATATGATTCTTTTTTTTTACATGTTCAAGAATTTTCGGACTATATTGCATGTTTGCAAGATTATTGCTTTTTGACCAATCTGCGCTATTTTTGGGGTTATTCCGATGGATTCTAAGTTTAACTTCAGTTTCTTCGAGATTAACCCTTCAGCAGATATCGCAACCGCGAAGATGTCAACCTTAGATAACAGCCATACCCTTTTGATTTCAATGGCTAGATTTTCGTATTTCGTTCTTTTTTCTGCCTCGCTCCTTTATATGTTGTTGTTCAATGTCACCGCAATATCTATTATCATAGCTCTTTTACTCTTTTTATCTATGACTAGGATATCTGGCCGGTTGTAGTCTACAGTCCGATCTGTATGCATAGGTCTGTCCCAGTATAGGATGTGGTCGTCCGATTCTAAGACTTCAGGTGGCTTATATTTGTAACAGGGCAGGGGATTTTCCTCTATTAAACTGAATTTAATAGCTAACTCTTGGTGTACCAGTTTCGCCAATTGGTTGTGTTTACCTAGATATGCGGAGTCAGATAGCATCGGGCATCCTCCTATTATATGTTCGATAGTTTCTCCCGGCTTTCCGCACTTTCTGCATTTATCTACCACGTCTGCCCCTAGACAGTGTTTTCATAGTTTTTCGTCTTTATTATTTTATCTTGGATCGCTACAGCAAATCCTTCGGTCTCTGGAAACAAGTAGCCTTCGGTAAGCCATTTCAAGGAGCTGTTTTTGTCAATATGCTCCTCAAGCAATGCTTTCGGGAATCTCCCATGCAGACTTTTTTCTAGATTTATTTGCTGTTCATCGCCCCCTTCGGATAGGGGTTAGAATATATCCGAGGTAGGCATGCCTATCGTAAGAGGCGACTAAAATCCACAAAGCGGAGACGAAAACTTCGCAAAACTTGGAAATAAAAAAACAAATGACCCGGTCCTCCTGGCAGGGGGTTTGTGTGTAGAAATTACTGTACTACCCAATAAAACTAATACGGTTACAACAAATATGGCAATGAACAAAACAAATGATATAAATACCCTAGGTGGCAGACCAGGTAAACTGGAAAATCCACCCTCCTTGGTCGGTCCCATGGATTCTGGGGGGGACCATTTATTGCTACACAAACAAAACTCAAGAAGGAGTTCACTCACGCCGAGAACTCCACCAAAAATGATAGCGCCAAAAAGCCTTAGAGCCGAGATAGCGCTATAATTGTAAGTATTCCGAAAATAAAAAAACAGAAATCTGGAACTGAAACCAATATAATTGAAAGTGAACCTAAAACAGAATCACAAGCGAAAACAAAAACAAACAACTATTACAATGAATGGCAAGCTGAACTGGAAGCAAGTAAAAATCTTCAAATAATAGTTGCAAGTTTGCAAAACCAAATAAGAGAGCTGGAAAAAAGGGTCACCATTCTGGACTGCTCTAACAATTGTCCGGCCCAACCTGCCCAGCAAAATACAGAAAAGGAATACCTCACAAATGAAGAGGAGCTCGCACTGGAAACAGACAGCCATCTAAAGAAAAAGAAAAGGCCTACGAAAAAGCGCAAGGCAGAAGACAGTCCTGAATTATCTGCAAGAAGACAGGACGCTAAACAAGCAAATTTACAAGGTAAGACAAGTGATAAAAGGCTTGGAAAGTTAACCACTGGTTTGAAAAAACAGCCATTACCACCACCAATAATGATCTCGGGAGTGGACAGATTTCGTGAGTTAAAAAAAGTAATAGAACAAAAAACGAAAATAAATGTCGATGACAGTGACACATATAGAGAAATCACTGAAGAATTGACAAAAACAAAGTTCCAGTGGCACTCATATCAAAATAAAGCTACTAGACCAGTAAGAGTAGTAGCCAGAGGTCTTCCCTTCTCGTGTGATGAACACGATATCGTCGAAGACTTGATTAATAAAAAATTTACGATTTTGGAACCCAAAAACTTAATTAAAAAAGAAATCACACAAGGTAGCGATGGGCAACCAATGACAAGAAACAGAAAATTATCTCTTTTTATGCTCTCTTTTCATAATCAAGAAGAAGTCGAAAAGATATATAACATAAAATCAATAATGGGTATTGTTGTTAAGATCGAGCCACTTCGAAAGAATTCAAACTCAATACCCCAATGCAAACGATGCCAAGCTTTCGGGCATCCGTAAAGTTATTGTAAAAGAGATTTTGCTTGCGTTAAATGCGAAGGAAAACATCCCACAAATAATTGTCCTCTTAAGAAGGACGAGAAAGCAAAATGCATCAACTGTCATGGTGATCACCCAGCAAATTATAGGGGTTGTCCGATGGCAAAAGAATATCAAGAAAGCAAAAGTAAAGCTACTAAAATCAACGAAATGCATCCAATAATAAAAGCAAGCAACAAGTAAACGCTAAAAACAAGAAACTAGACAAAGTGCCAATTGCTGCTAAAAAGAACATACCAAATGTAGAAAGTAAATCGTATTCCCAAATTGTGAAAAACACACGAAAGGAAGAGGAAATATCGGTAAAGGAAATGCTTATTACTATTATCCAAAGATTGGATAATCAGGATAAAATTATTAAAGTACTAAGCAAAGTAGCAGAGAAAAAACAACAAAATATTAATGATTAAAAATAATCTAAATGTCGCAACGTGGAATGCAAATGGTTTACTCCAACACATCCCTGAATTTCAGGTTTTTCTATGTAACGAAGATATTGATGTTTGCCTGATTTCTGAAACTCATTTCAAACAAGGAACTAAGATTAGAATTCCTGGGTATCTTTGTTTTCACTCTCCTCATCCCGCTGACAGTGCCAGGGGAGGGAGTGCTGTGATTGTGAAAAGTACCTTGGATCACTACGAATTGCCAAAAATAGCAAAACAAACAATGCAAGTAGCGACAATAAACATAGAAACTAAAGGCAAGGAGTTTGAAATAGCTGCGATATTCTGCCCACCCAAGCACTCGCCTACAGAGGAAGACCTAATTGATCTCTTCCAAATGTTAGGTAACAACTTCATCATCGGTGGTGATTTTAATGCAAAACATACATATTGGGGGTGAAGCCTAATAACAACAAAAGGCAGGAAGCTCTACAAATCAGGGCGAAATTTTAATTGTGAATTTATTTCGACTGGATCACCAACTTATTGGCCATCTGACCCAACGAAAATACCAGACGTTATCGACTTCCTCATAACGAAAGGTATTAATAGAAAAGAAGTTAAAGTTAAAAGCAGTGATGATCTGTCATCGGATCATACACCTGCAATTCTAACAGTCAATGGTTTATCGATAGAACAGATAAAAAACCCACGACTAACAAACAAAAGAACGAACTGGTGTAAATTCAGAAAACTTCTCGAAGGTTTCATTAACCTTAGGTCCCCACTAGTCACAACAAAACATATTGACATTGAAACAGAACAATTCATTGCCGATGTGCAACAGGCAGCAGAAGATAGTATACCGACTTATCAACAAAAAAAAACAGGCTTCGGTGAAATACCCCACAGAAATCAAGCAACCTATACTTGAAAAGAGAAGAGCTCGTAGAAAATGGCAAGCGACAAGATATCCTGGCGATAAAACCATTTTTAATAGACTCTATAATAGGCTTAAAAAACTATTACTGAATTCAAAAATGATTCTTTAGCTAAATACCTTTGTAATCTCACGGCTGATAAGGTCACAGACTACTCCCTTTGGAAGGCTGCTAAACGTTTAACGAGACCTCAAGCGCAAGATCCCCCGTTGAAAACATCTGATGGGAAATGGATCGGCGATCCAAAGGAAAAAGTTAAACTCTTCTGTCAGCACCTTTCAAATGTTTTCAAACCATTTCCACCTAGGGTAGCAAATGAAGATCTTGATTTCTATAACAGAGTAGACGAAAAAGAAATTCCTTATGTTTCGTTAAGAGAGATCGAGACATGTATTCATAAACTAAATAATAGAAAATCACCAGGTTATGATCTTATAACAGCTCAAATCTTGAAGGAACTTCCTTCAACTGCATTGTTGAAACTCAAGCTTATAATTAATGCTTGCTTTAAACAAAGGTGTGTCCCACATCACTGGAAGATAGCAGAAATTATTGTTATTCCTAAACAAGGTAAGCCTTTATCAGAGGTTACCTCATATAGGCCAATCTCACTTTTACCGTTATTTTCAAAACTTTTCGAGAAACTCCTTCTTAAAAGGTTAGACCCAATTATAGAGCAAAGAAAGCTTATCCCTACCTATCAATTCGGGTTTAGGAATAAACACTCGACGATAGACCAGGTGCATCGTATAACTAATGTTATAGAAAAGGCACTGAAAGAAAAACAAATTTGTTATGCAATACTCTTAGACTTGCACAGGCTTTTGATAAAGTTTGGCATAAGGGTTTAGAGTATAAACTTCATAGGGATCTACCTAGACAGTACTATGAGATCCTTAAATCTTATATAGGTAATAGATTCTTTAGAGTTCGTTATGGCTCAACGTATTCTGAACTTAAAGAAATACAAGCAGGTGTTCCACAGGGAAGTGTTCTAGAGCCCACCCTGTATTTATTATATACGAGTGATATACCGCATGCGAGTGATACCATGATAGCCACATTTGCAGACGACACTGCTCTTCTATCAACAGATGGATGTGTGGCTAAAGCTACAGAAATTCAATTAACGAGATATGTGATTGGACGCAGCGATGGCGAATTAAACTTAATGAGTCAAAGTCCATCCATATCAATTTTACAAATAAAAAAACAACGAATCTTCCCGTGGTTATTAATAATCAAGTAGTTCCTTACTTTAACACAGCTAAGTATCTCGGTATGAATCTGGATGCTAAACTGAAATGGAAGGAACTTGTGAAAAAGAAAGTAGAAGATCTAAATATTAGATATAGAAAACTTTATTGGTTGTTAGGATATAACTCAGAACTGTCCATTGAGAATAAAATCATATTATACAATCAGATATTAAAACCCGTTTGGACATATGGTATTCAATTATGGGGTTGCACAAAGAAAACAAATGTTCAAATGTTGCAAACATTTCAAAATAAGGTCCTTCGTGGAATAGTGAATGCCCCATGGTACATTAGAAATAGTGACTTACATCGAGATTTGCAGATCGACCTCGTAGCAGATACAATTAAAAAGTACGCAATGCGTCACAACGAGCGTATGCAGACGCATATCAATCCTGAGATAGACGATGTCTTAAATGTACGAAATAATATTCGTAGGTTAAGAAGAACCAAGCCCCATGAACTTTTTTGACAATTACGAGGGCCCGTATTTAAATTATAATACCTTCTCAAACCCGACTTAACGTTGAAAATAAAATCTTTGTCGATCACTAGTTAATTGGTCATGATCAAGGAGGTGTTTTTAGTGCGGTTAGAGTCCCACACTACTTTGGGTTTCTAACCCCACTGTGTCTTTCGAGATTTTCACCTTCATTAGAAAAAAGAAATCTTGCACCGTTGTTAATACTATTTCATCGGATGGTTTCTTCAGATTAAGAGGGGTAAATCGGTCGTCCAGTACTCGGGCGGATGATATTATTTCTTCATTCAACACAAGAAATTTGCTCCTCATTTTCATTTCCTGGGTCCAGTACATTTTATAAATATTCAGCAAGCCCCTACCACCCTCTTTTCTGGGTAGATATAATCGCTGAGTCGACGAGTTAGGGTGCAAGCAATGGAATTTAGTAAGTATGTAACCTCTGGTCATTCTATCCACACCATTCAGGTCAGTATCCGACCACTTCAGAATGCCGAACGAGTAGGTTAGTACAGGAACTGCCCAGCTGTTAATACTTTCCACTAGATTCCTGGCAGTTAATTTCGTGTTTAATAGCTTTGTCAGCCTCTTTCGGTATTTTTCAGTAAAAACTGCCTTTAAACTCGTATGATCGATTCTTATATTTTGCGATATACCTAGGTACTTATAGAGGTCTCCTCTTTCTAGTTCCTCCACACTTGAAAGGCCTCTAGGGTGGAAGTAGCATTACCTTTTATGACACTCAATATAGCGCATTTATCTAATCCAAAGGACATGCTGATGTCATTGCTAAATATTTTTGCTGTATCGATAAGAGATTGCAATTTGTATCGACTTTCAGCGTAAAGTTTGAAGTCATCCATAAACAATAGGTGGGAAACTCTACTCTCACTTACTGGGTTTAGTTTGTAGCCTAAACGTGTATTTTTAAGCATTGTTGACAATGGATTGAGCGCAAGGCAAAACCAGAGCGGTGATAGAGAATCACCCTGGAAGATTCCCCTCTTTATGTCGATTGAAGCTATTTCTTGCTTTCCTATTTGGAGATTTACCTTCCAATTCTTCATCACAGCGCTTAATAGGTTTATTATTTTTGGACAGATTTTATATAGCTGTAATACCCTTAATAGCCAGTCATGAGGGACAGAGTCGAAAGCTTTCTTGTAGTCAATGTTGCACATATGCAAGTTTCGCTGTTTAATTTGCGCTTGTTTTAAGACAATAGCATCTATTGTAAGTTGGTGCTTACACCCGAGGGAATCTCTAACGCAACCTTTTTATTCCTCTTCAAGGATGTCATTTTAACTGCAGTGTTGATATATTTTATTACTGATAAGTGCCGTAAGGAGTTTATATAGAACCGATAGGCGCGTTATTGGCCTGTAGTTCTCTGGCTTGCTTTCGTCTCCTTTTTTTAAACAGCAAATATGTTGTTCCACGTGGTAGGTGTTCGGGCACCACACTTGAGTTGTTTAGTGAATTAGTGAATATATTTGCTATCGGTTGATGGACAGCTGTAAAGTATTTCAGCCAGAAGTTATTCCTTTTTGTCAGGACCTGGGGCCTTCCAGTTGTTTGTTTTCTTGATGATCTGCAGTACATCTTCTGCGGTAAATCTATCGACTCGCATGTCTGATGTTAGGTCATGCTTATTCTTTGCTTCTTCTATCCATTCCATGTTTTTGTTGTAGTGCTTCGTTTCGGACCAAATCGAGTTCCAGAATTCTCTAAATTGTTCTCTATTGACTTCTATGTTCCACATTTCTCTGGCTGAAGCGCCATCCCCGTTACTCTCTAACGTTCTAAAGAAATGTTTTCGGCTTTTGTAGAATTCACTGTTTTGTTTCTTTCTGTTATACATTTCATTGTATCTTCTGAGTCTAGCGCCTTTGACCTTAGTTCTCTGCCTAAGGTTGTCCTTCAGGATTGTCAGCTGATGCAAGCTGTCCGCACTCTGAAGATCAATGCTGTACCTGCTAGCTATCTCAGAAACTTTTCCGACAATTTTTCTCGAGAGGGTTCCTTTTAAGTAGTCGGCAATTTGGTCGTGCATCGCCCTAATATATTCTATATTTCTCTCCAGCCGTATTTTCCATACAGGTTCTTTTCCTGCCCTTTCGCTTTGTAGGTTCTGGCTTTGCATCGTCAGCTTTTGACCATTCAGTTCTTGCTGCGCAGTATAGAGCTGTTTGTATCTCATCCAGATTGCGATTGTGGACAAAGAACTCTGCCAGCGCACTACTTACACTGTGTAAGATTTGACTAGCGTTTCTGTAGTTTCTTAGTACAGGTATGTATGGTCGGTTTTCTGGCTCAATGCTGCCATACATTTCAAGGTAGCTTTGAAATTTTTCTTTTGCTTCCCTTGAGTTTTCACCTGTCACTAGTTTATTTGGTAGGTTCTGTGGGATGTCTTCTTGGCGGATCTGTTGGGTGTATGATTGGTTCGTTTCAGTGCTGCTTAACGCATTCGCAGTTCCCGAGGTTGGGTTCAGTTCAGTCTCCTCTAGGTTTTGACTACTGTGATCTTGATGTTGGGGTTCAGCTTGGATTTCCCTTCTTATGATTTCCATCTCAGCACTGCTCAGGTATCCCTTAGATATAATGGCCCTTCTCCTGTCCACTATGTTTTGTTCACTTGTATGCAATTCCGGGAATCGGCGATTGAACTCTTGATGAAGTCGTTGTCTAAAGTCTGGATGCGCATTATTGTCGCAGTTATTTACACGGTAGTATATTCGTATAACTTCAATGTTCATTTCTCGTGTCCATTTAATTCTTCGCGACCTAACCTCTCCACGAGCAGTCCTCAGTTCTGAGGACGAGCCGGTAGACGGAGCGGCAAGAGGTGTTATTGCCCTAGTAGTATTTTCCGCCTCGTTTCCTGTGATTGTTTGGGCTGTAGTTTGTTGGAGGACAGGTGCCCGCCTCGTCAGCACTCTATCACCGGTGCCTCGCAAGCTGTCATATCCATCACCGGCTGTGGATATACCTTGGCGATCTCCAAGAAGCGGCATCATATTGTTTAATTTTCTGGTTGTATTCTCCATTATGGGTATTTTATGGGCTATTTTACACCTGTTTATCTATCAGCCGCTCCTCTGGAGTCAGGCGCTGACTAGGGTGCCGCACAACTTGTGGCAGATGCACCTGGATTTTTGCCGTTAGTTTCGCCCTTCAGCTATGACCTTACTGCCTTGGGAGGCCCTTCTGGGACCCTAAACCGTTCCCGACAGCATTGCCCATAGTATCATTTAAATTACTTCTTTTGGCTCGTTTGGATTTTAGTCGCCTTCTACGACAGGCATACCTTACCTCAGGGCTATTCTTATCCCCGGCCCTGCAGGGGATCTATTATTATTATTATTATTATTATTATTATTGTTATTATTATTATTATTATTATTATTATTATTATAACTTTATCAACACGTAATACATTACACAATTAATCTTAAATTTACGGCACTAACTACCAGGGCTTTCTGCCGAAGATAAGATTAGATTGATTTGTCCTAAGTTGACCTAGTTTCCTGCCATTTTTTCCTGGGTTTTCTTTTTCTTGTATCTTAACATATATTAAATGGTGTAAAGATGTCATTTGTTTTAGGCAGGTTTTGTGGTGTAGATTTGAAAGTACCATCGTTTTTAATGTCGTTAAAATATATAATAGATCTTTTGATGTCAAGTTCCGATTTGAGTGGAATGTTAGTCAGAAGGTTTGAATCAATGAAATGACGAAATGCCTTTCAGTTCGTGTTGCTATTGTACAGCTGTGCAACCTTTGGAGTATTTATAGTCTGAGTTGTGTATTCCGATATTATTGGAGAATGGTCGGAAAAATCAATACATGATTTTACTTTAAGAAAGGCATGACTGATGTTTTTCGTGATGCAGAGGTCAATGAGGTCAGGGGTTTTCTTGGGGCAGTTGGCCAGTACGTCGGCTCACCAGTGCTAAGACGTTGCCAGTTGTTAATTTTGATTGCGTCTATTAGGTTATTTCCCTTTTTGCTTGTTAATCTTGAACCCCAGTGAAGGTGCTTCGCGTTAAAGTCACCTGCTGCTATGAATCTGTGTCCCAAAGTCTTGATGTAGTAGTCATATTGCTGCCTTGTAACTTTGTGCTTTGGAGGGCAATAAGGGGCAGAGGTTACCAATTGTCCATGTCTGTCTTCTAGCTGAACTGATGCCGATTATGTATGGTCCGTGTGGTATTTTTGAAGATCGATGCACTTTATTTGTTTTCTGATGACTACTACAGTGCCTCCATGTGCTGTTTCGACAAGGTGATTAGTGTTAAAGATGTTATAGCCTGGGATTCTTAAGAAGCTTTTTTTTCGTAAAGTGTGTTTCAGTGATTATGTCAATTTCGTTATCCTATATAATTTTGTTCAGTTCTAAGTAGTGCTGGTAGAGTCAATTTGCATTCCAGACAGTGATTTTAAGATTTTTATTGTTACTGTCCAGTTGATTTCGTTACTAGTAAAGAGAAAATGTTCATCATGTTAGTCAGTTGGCTTGGTGATGTGTCAACTCTAGTACCCGTATAAATATAAAGTCGAGTTGGAAAGAAGTCTATTGCTTTTATACAAACCGAGTTGCACTACCCGATTCAATATCTACAGTGCACTCCCGATTATTGCAACCTCGGTTTTTGCAAACCTCGATATTTGGAACCCACGTAATGGATTCTCTTTTTGCAACAAATTCAAAAAAAAGTTCTCGATTTTCACGACTTTGAAATTGTCTGACACAAAGCACATACATAAGTATATACAGTGCGGGTTATATCGAAGCTAACGACCAAAACATCATTCCCACGGGAAACAACGAAGAAACCAACATCAGCATCTACAACAGATGTCACATCCAATTCCAAAGAACTTGCACCAGATGCTAGCAAGTCAATAACCATCGACTGGACAACATAAGAAAGTCACTGGCCAATTAGATGCAAAATGCAATATCGGCAGAATACCTGCACAAAGTGAAGCTTCGTGAAATTCAGCAGCAGCATTTTGTAGTCAGTTCATCTCTCGTTGTTAACATTTTCGAACACTGATAATTTTTTAAATAAAAAAAAACAAACTTTTCAATTTATGTGCGCTCTTTATTGGGTCTTTCTTAAGACTAACATTTACATTTCAAATAACTTACAATCTAGCCTGTTTACTTAGCTTATATTGCAAAAAAAATAAACATCGAACGATGTTCACATGCACTACCAACGATTTCACGAATTGGCACAGGGACGCTGGACGTACGGCCAGACGCTGATTGTGCACTTTAATGCTTTATTGCACTTTGTATTGTATTACTTGTGTTTCTTGGAATTCGTGAAATGTTGGTACGTGTGTCAGTGAACCTAAGCTAAATAATATTGATTTTACCCGTGGGAAGATTCGAGCTTGTAACTGTTAACCTCGTCGCACAATAAAGTTCACTAATATTTTTTTTAAAATTTAAAGCTGAAGTCCTTTCATTTAACTTGCGCGAATAAAATACAGCACAGGCTGTAATCTCGCAATTAATTCAAATTTAAAACTGATTAAATATCTATACCTTTTTTTTTGTTCTTGTACCTACCTCTCCTCGCTTCAATAATGCCACAATAGCTTTAAACTGGGTACCTGCAATAGTAACTAGCAAATCCCTAGAAATGAAGGAAAACCCTAAAAAACAGCGCTTTAGTGATCTTACTCAAAGAAGAAATTAGAGAAAAGGGTAGATATACATATTGTGTCTTTTTATTTTTTTTATCTATTTTTAATTTTTTTTTTTTTTGAGAGCCGGAAGTAATAAAATGGGTAGAAGAAAAAAATTAGGTACTGCGCCGA
This sequence comes from Brachypalpus laphriformis, assembly GCA_945910035.1. Lineage (NCBI taxonomy): Eukaryota > Metazoa > Arthropoda > Insecta > Diptera > Syrphidae > Brachypalpus > Brachypalpus laphriformis. The sequence goes on along the minus strand of OX246753.1, from coordinate 226,453,734 downwards.
AATAACGGTTATTTGAAAACTGAGCCGAAAAGTGATTTCAGACTTCCTAAAAACCCTGAAATTACAGAAAGAGCATTCCGCGACGTCCAAAGGCTTTACTACGCAATGTTGCTGACAAGAGCAAACTCGTCTAGACGCAGTGCCGTTACTACGACGCGTCTAAATTTGTTTTCTTGTTTTGAATGCAAAAATATAAGGTGTAGTAAAAAGAAATCCATTATTTTTGCATGAAATTGAAAGCTTTATTTAGCATAGCTAGAATGATCCGTTTTAAGTCAAATATGCGTCGTTTTGTTCGATAACTTGTTGCCATTTTGAAGGTAATTCCATTATGCTTCTCTCATAGAAGCATTCGTCCCTATTGGCAAAAAACTGAGACAGTCGATTTTCACAAGCCTTAAACGAATTTTTCACTAGCAAAATCATTCGCCATGGACAGGAACAGGTGGTAATCACTTCGTGCCAGGTTCGGACTATAAGGTGGATGCATAGGAACCTCTTAACCAAGCTCCCGCAGCTTCTGGCGAGTCGCTATGTATGTGTGTGGCCTGGCGTTGTCCTGATGGAACACAATTCCTCTCCTATTGGTCTCCTGTAGAGTGAACACACTCACAACTTAACGACTCGTTGAGTTACAATTGTCATTCTCTTCCCTTATCGTGTAAGCAGCACATCTAGCCTTTTTCCTTGTATAATTTTTATCTTGAAGTATTAAATGGAATTATATAAACTTTATGCTATATGTCTTCTTATTTCCATTACACAACATTCTGGCGACGAGGACCTCAAATTATAGTTACATCGAACCAACGATTGCTGAGAATTTTACAGATTTTATCCAAACAGCAGTGTCGTGCAAAATAACCTCAAACGATGGATGCCACACAATTTGCCGAGTTCATAAAACTGCAACGGAACCTCATCGATCGTTTGGTTGTAAATCGCACAAACAACCAAAATGCAAATTCAAACGACAGTGATTGCTCGAATAATAAGAAATTTTCGATGTGACACATTTGATCCGGCAACATCGGCTGAAACATTTGTGGGTTGTTTTGAAGCACGTTGTCGCATGGACGGTATTGACAAGCACCCAACCGACGAAGAATACTGGAAAGCAAAAAAATAATTATTCATATCGTCCCTCAAACCCGAGCAGTACAAAGAGGTAAACGTGACATTCGCGGACGCACAGAGGAATTTAAGAAACAAAAATATGAAGCGATCAAAGCAAAATTCATTCGGTTATACCAAGTAAAGACAACGCGATTTAAAGCCCTTACCACGTTCTAGAATTGCGTAAGGGGAAATCATCAAATCAACTTCGAAGCGTACGCAAACCGCTTGAAAGAAATCAGTCGCTATTGTGGTTACGATAGATTTTAGACAGACAGCTTAGAGATAGGTTCGCAACGGGTTTAAAACATAAGCGATTGGAAGTCGACAGCAAAAATGGCCAATTCTTAAAACAATGGACGGTGCTACTGAGCAGGAGGTCACATTCGCGGAAGTGTTTGCAGTGGCACAATCGAGAGAAGTAGCTGAGAAGGACTGTGACTATCCAAGTGACAGTGAATCTGTCAAGCACATTGCTGAGAAAAGAGGATAAATCCAGAAAGGCAAACAAATTCGCGATAACCAATGCCAATGTGGTCACAATGAAATACATTCTCGGAAATTGTGCCGAGCACGTGATCATATCTGTAAAGCCTGCGGAATAAAAGGACATTATGGATCTTGCTGTATTACAAAGGGTCGTGCGAGAATCACCAAACCAGGACCAAACTCTGATCGAAAACTAAAACGAAAATTTCATAGGACAAATCACATAGCTGCAGCAAATCAAAGGGCACTCCGACAGTGACAACGGGAACACCTTTCATATCACTAAAGCTAGTCGTAACAAACAAATAGATGTTCGAATCAACAACAGATTATGCACAATGGACTGGGATCCAGGCGCTTCCTTTTCATTCATTAGCTCGAAATTGTTGGAGGGCGTATGGTGACTACAAATTACAACCCAAGGGAAAGTGTTTGGTAACCGTAAATCACAAAAAACAAAACAATTGCCAGTAGAGTACTCGATAAGGACAGTCCCATGTTATTCGGGCTCCCATGGTGTGATGCTTTCGGAATAGAATTCACAACAGCAGTTTACTTACTTACTTTTCGCGTTCGTGCATCTTTTCGTCACCTCATCGTATCTGTGTTACTGTGTCGCGTACATTCACCCTTGAATTTCACCATGTCGTCATGTGGATCCAATAACTGCACCATCTCGAACTCCGCTGACATGATAGCCTGCAAAGGTATCTGCAATAAACTCTTCCACCCTATCTGCATTGGCCTGACGAGGAATGCCAAAGCTCATCTGCAGGAGTACAACAGCCTTTTCTGTTTCTTCTGCGACGAATGTAAAACAATCTCTTTGGCACACATAATGCTTGCAATTAAATGCAATAACGAACAGTTATGTACCCTTACGGACTCGGTCGCTGAGCTGAAATCGGAGTTGCGTCATAGCATCGACAAAACATTTGAAATATTATCCAATAACTGTGACTCTTTGAACAATGCCCTCGAAAACAACGTTTCGGATTACTGCTCCGTTTTAAAAGAGATTAAGGAATCCTCACAAAAAATTGAAAGGAGATATGATCACTTGCTCACACTCATGAAATCATCCAACGCTGGAATCGATGAAATGAAGAGCAGGCAGACCAAAACCGACAACATAAAATGCTCTTTCGCCTCCCCTGTTCTCAAAGATATACACGGCGATATGTCAACCATATCGGAGTCACTTTCCGGCCATACCACCTCATTAAAGGAGCTAGAGACTAACATTGCCCATCACGCGGAATGTATTGATGAAATCAGATATGACTGCTAATTCTACATGCACCACCAACACCATATCGAAATTTGGGACCACATGGACGCAATCTGAATGGAACAGTAGGCTCAGGAAACTTACTATTTCTAATGAGATAAACGGCCTTTCAGCTTCTTACTTCCTGACTGGCGCTACGCGTTCTGCCGACGAGTCTCGGGTGCGCAACATGTTCCAACAACAGTATCGCATCTCCAATATCAAATGCAAGAAGATCTTATCCAAAACACCCGGATGCTTCAAGATCGACCTTCCCGCGAAATATAGCTGGCTCTTCCCAAAGTCCCCGAAAGATTTTCTTGCTCTTGGCAAAATGAGGATGACTCGATGGACCGATAAGTTAAGTTCTAATATTAAGCCCAATTGTAATTCTAAGCCTAACTTTAAAGAAACTAATTTTAAACATATTTCTAAGCCAAATTATATGTCCACCACCCACCCAAAGCCATCTTCCCTCCTCCCTTCTCTTCCCACTAGTAATAATCCACCTGTGCCTCATCCAAACTGGAAAATGAAAACTCTTAACCATTCAGCTACAACCGTCTCCCAGTCTCAAAATAACCCTATAACCAAACGAGTGTCATTTGATCTTTCACCTATAACGTCTTCTCATCACAAAAAACCGGCTCCCATTAACAAAATTTCCCCCACCGTCTACCCGAATTTCACTTACTCCCACATTCTCAATCCTTCCTCATCGTCTTCTACCCCCGGTACCAAGTCCACGGTCTCTCCTAACGTTTTCACCACGGTCAACTCGCCTTCAACCGCATCTCCCCCTACTTTCGATCCACTACTTCCTCCCACCGTCAAACTCACGGCTAAATTATTGAACCCCACGGCAACAATCAATGACCTCGTTGGCCGCTATATCATGTCTAGACTACGTGATAACCGGCTTTTTGAAAATGTTCGCCTTTACCTAGCTTATCTACATGACAAACCTGACTCCATCTGCATCGACGGGAAGACAAAGACGAATGTCATGGTCTCGATCCAAAGAGAAGGCCTCCCAACTGACCATACAGCCCTGAAAAATATATACACTCGTTTCCATGAGAGTTTTAACATCTCCTCTTCCACAGTGGCCAAAGACCTCTCAACCTATGGTTCTCATATTGCTTCCAAACGTCTCTCCTATCTCCAAAAAACTCGCAGTAACCACAACAAATATTTTCGTCCCTAACTCAATTCCAGTCGATCCATCTCAATCCGTCGTAATTGCCCCAAAGCTCCTATCACTCTACTATCAGAATGTCAGAGGACTTCGCACCAAAACCTCGATGGTGCACTTGAACTCACAATCACTTCCCTACGACATTTTTGCCCTAACCGAAACCAACCTTTGTCCCTACTATCTTAACAGTGAATTATTCACTTCTGATTTCGTAGTCTTCCGCGCTGACGGCCAGGAAAATGAAGACCTCTCCTTCGGCCGCGGTGTTCTTATAGCTATTCATAATCACCTTGATGCAACCCTCGTCAAACTCACTAACACAACCTCATTTGAATTCGTATGTGTTAAACTATCTGTATCTAGACGGAGCATATATATTGTTTGCTGTTATATTCGCCCTTCTCAACCCGCCCAAGCATACCAGCAGGCCGTTGATACAGTGGACTCTCTGTTAGATATCGCTGATCCTGATGACGATTTTATAATTGTTGGCGACTTCAACCTTCCCCTTTTGCAATGGACTCCATCGGAGGACGAATCATCCTTTGTTCCTACTAACTCCTCCTCGGAAAAGGAAACCCTCCTGACTGATCGTCTTTTTGACTCCGGCCTTTTTCAGATTAGTGGCATAACGAACAACTTAGGTAGGCAGTTAGATCTTATTTTCTCATCCGATGCTCATAATTCTTTGGTTACCGCAAGTAACCATCTTCTCTCCACCCTAGACCACTATCACTCCCCTCTCGCTCTTGCCTTTTCGTATGAAATCGACCACACCACTGTTGATTTTGAAAACTCTTTCTCCTTCAACTTTCGTAAAGCTGACTTCGTTAAACTTAATACCTTAGTCAATAACATAGATTTCAGCCTCTTTCTAAACGTCAACACCCCCATTGATATCGCTCTTGCATTCTTCTACACAGCAATCTTTGACTGTCTTCTCCAATCTGTCCCTTATGTGCCTCGAAAAAACTGCTCGTCTTCCCCTCCCTGGTATAATAGTGAATTGCGTTCTCTTCGTAATGTTAGAAACAAATTATGGAAAACTTTCTTGAAATCCAGATCTGCCTCAGATTTCTCATACTACCAACAAGCTTACTACCGTTTTTCCAACCTCTGGGAATCCCTTTATCGCGAATACCTAAGTCTAATCACAGATCCTAGGCGCTTTTACCAATTTATTAATGTCAAAAGGAAGTCCGATGGTTTCCCTTCCACTCTAAAGTTACTTAATACATCTTCTGTTGACCCTAAAGAAATCGCCAACCTCTTTGCGACCTTTCTCACCCTTTCGTACAGTGACCATGTACACGATCCGGACCTTGACTATTTCTCCTACCTGAGTAACTGCCCACAAACCTCCCTAGTCTCAATTGACATTAGGTCTGATATGGTGCGAGAAAATATTAATAGACTCAAGGATGACTTTTCCCCCGGTCCCGATGGTCTACCTGCCATTTTCATAAAAAAATGTGTCAACGACCTGTGCCAGCCCCTTACAACTCTTTTTCGACTCTCACTCTCTCAAGCCGTTTTCCCCAAATTATGAAAGGACTCCTTCATTTTCCCCATCCATAAAAAAGGCTGTAAAAGTGACATATCGAACTATCGACCCATAGCCAAACTCTCCTCTATCCCCAAGCTATTCGAAAGCATTGTATACGACTCACTGTAGTTCCACTGCAAATCCATTTTTACCCCACAACAGCACGGTTTTTTAAAGGGTAGGTCCACTACGACTAACCTAACCGAATTTGTTACCAAAACACTGCAAGCATTAGAGGAAGGCAATGAAGTGGATGTTATTACCACCGACTTCAGCAAAGCCTTTGATAAAATCTGTCACCGTACTATTTACCTTAAACTTAATGCCCTCGGTTTCCCACCCTCTTTCATTTCATGGCTGAGATCGTACCTCAAGAATCGCCAATACAGGGTTCTCTTCCGTTTTTCAATCTCCGATCCCATTGACGCCACTTCCGGGGTTCCTCAAGGCAGTCATCTTGGTCCGCTGATCTTTGTCTTAACTATAAACGATGTTGGTCACATATTAAAAGACTCAGATCTGTCTATTTACGCGGATGACATGAAAATCATCAAGGTTATATCTACCCCCAACGACTCACTGTTACTTCAAAACGATCTAAATTCATTCCACACATGGTGCGTAAAAAACTTCTTAGAACTTAATGTCGCCAAATGTCAATCCATAACATTCTCCCGTAAACGCCTCCCCCCTCCCCTTAGAAGCTATAACTTTAATAATAAGCCCGTTCCATCAGTCTCCTGTATACGCGATTTGGGTATTACTTGTGATAAGGAACTAAACTTCCGTTCCCACTTTGATCAAATTATACACAAGGCCAATTCTTCTCTCGGTTTCATAAAACGCTGGTCTAAAGAATTCTCGAACCCTTACGTAACTAAATCCCTTTATATCACCTTTGTCAGACCCCACCTCGAATATGCCAGCCAAGTTTGGTCACCTTATCACGACACCCACTCCCTTAGAATCGAAGCTGTGCAGCGTAGGTTTATCCGCTTTGCCTTACGCGGTCTCCCATGGGCCGATAACTATATCTTACCCCCCTACGAAAATCGGCTAAAATTGATTAACCTGCAAACCCTTACAAAACGTCGTGAGGTTGCCGACATACTCTTCGTGCACCAATTATTAACCGGATCGATCGATTCCCCCGCTCTACTAGAAATGATTTCCCTTCGCACAAACCCTCGTAACCTTAGGACTGTACCCCTCTTTCGTCTTCCTTACCACCGCACCAACTACTGCCACTTCGAACCAATCACCAGAATGTTACGTCTTGCCAACAACGCACAGAACACCCTAGACTTTCATTGCAGTCTATCCTCCCTTAGAAAATCCCTCCACACCTCATGACCTCATGACCTTCTTCCTCCCTAGCATTTAAGATAGTTTTTAAGAGATTAATTAAAAAAAAAAAAAAAAACAATTATTTGCGTTTCACCTACCCCTTTTCACGCCCTCTACCTCCTCCCTTCTCACCAAAATGCTGTTAGTTTAAGTTTTAGTTTCTAAGTTTTTTTGTCGCTAGTTGTAAGTTTAGATTGTTTAAGTTTTTTTTTTTTTTTTGAGCTTGTATTAAGCTAATAATAAATACACTTACAAAAAATTCTGCATTGTTTGAAAGTTCTATAGAGGCAATTAAGGACTTTCAGGTAAATATACACATTAGGAACAACACTAAGAATCCGAATATGTGGAGAATTTAGGACTGCGATCAACCCTGTACTCGTTAAGGACACATATCCTATTTCTGATCAACTGCGGCTGCAGCTCGCGGGTGGCGAAAAATACTCAAAGATTGATTTGAAGGATGCCTATTTACAGTTTCAGATAGCACCAGCCTCAAGAAAGTACCTGGTTATTTCGACACACATGGGATATTTTCAATACAATAGGTTACCATTTGGCCTTGCCAATGCACCGGCGATATTCCAGCGTTATTTCGAGCAACTTTTGGCCAATATTCCACACACTGCCGTCTAGTTTGACGACATTGCCGTCACAGGAGCAAACGATGCTGAACATCTTCAAAATTTAGGGAGAATTTTCGACAAACTAATTGCAGCAGGCTTTTCCATCCAACGCAGTAAGTGCAAATTTTTAACCCCCACCATTGAGTATCAAGGTCATACGATTAGCAAAACAGGTATAAGACCATCCGAATCTAAATTAATCGCGATCAAAAATGCTGCAGTTCCAAAAAATAAAACAGAACTGCGATCGTTTTTAGGACTTGTGAATTTTTACGAGAAATTCATCCCAAATTTACACGGAATTTATACAGACTTACACTCCGCAACGAAGGCGAAATCTAAATGGGGGTGGGGTTGTCTTGAGCAGTAGGGATTCGATCACGTCGAAGGAAAGCTTTCACAGTTACACACACTCGTTCCTTTTGACATTACAAGGAAGCTCTATCTGGCATGCGACGCTTCCGAGAAAGGCCTCGGGGCCGTTCGGGTCAAGGAAGTTATCAGCTTCAGAGGAAAAATATTCAGTTATAGATCGAGAAGCGATGGCCACATTTTTTGCTGTGAAGAAATTTGACCAATACTTGAGGGGAATACAGTTCACATTGCTTACGGACCATAAGCCACTTGAATATCTGCTAGGAAAGAACCGGAATCTACCGAAGCTCGTCAACAATCGTTTGACACGCTGGACATTATACGTCGGGCAATATGATTATGAGATTAAATATCGAAAAGGGGCATTTAACACAGTTGCGGATTGTCTATCACGTCTTACCAACAACAGCGAAAAGTCATCAAAAAAAGAAGAGTTAATCTGCCTAATAAACACACTACAGCATAATGAGAAGTACAACGATATACAGCTATCAGAAAGTTTGCTAGCCCAAGCTACAAAGCAAGACAAAACGCTCCAACGGGTTATGTGGAAAATGAACACGAACTGGCACTCATCGATTTTAAAGCAAGAGTTAAAACCATATTATAATAAGCGGGAAGAATTATCAAGGGAAAACGGCATACTAATGTGGCAGGGGCGTATGATCATTCCGGAGAAGCTTCGAAAGAAGGTATCGATTCATTTACATGATGGACATCCAGGTGTTCTTGCAATGCGAGCACCAGCAAGATATTATGTCTGCTGGAGTAACATTGACAAAGACATAGATCATTTTATAAAGAACTGTCGGAGTTGCCAAGAAAATCGTTCAATTTTGACGGAACTTCCAGTGTACTCATGGTCCATTCCTGATCGAGTATGGGAAAGACTTCTCGTCGATTTCGCAGGTCCATTTAAGGATAAGACGTGGCTGATTGTTGTCGATGCTTTTTCGAAATGGATAGAAGTTAAACCTATGAGGACTATGACAGCCGATAACCTTTGTGATGCCTTGGACAAAATCTTTACTACCTTTGGGCTACCGGATATGATTGTTTCAGACAATGGTGCGCAGTTCATCTCCAAAAAGTTCAAAGATTTTTGCGACCAACGAGCGATAAGACATATCACGGCTACACCATATCATCCGAGAACGAACGGCTTGGACGTTCAAATCAAGAATGTTAGCCAGCCGATATGATCTAGAAGGAGAGAAACGACAACTTAGAAACGTGCTATCGTCATACAGAAACACACCACACGGTGCAACGGGCAAACCCCCATCAGAAATGATGTTCAGAAAGAACTGCAATATAAGAACGTTAAGCAGCGAATCGAACAGAATGGAGGAAGCATAAGGAATACAAAATGTATATTGTAAAACAAAACTGGAACAACACTGGACGCCTGCTAAGGTCATAGAAAGTACGAACAAATAGTCTTATGTGTTAGAAACAGCCGACGGTGTACGTCGATGGAGACATGCTGATCAATTGCGAATTCGAAGTAATTCCCACTTGCAGCACTACGAAGGATTTGCAGATGGTAATGCTTTCAATTCAGGGTCGAGGTCACATATTGATGCCAGTAGCGGGATATCAGTCGAAGGTAGGTCCGGGAAAACATCAGCATTGTCTCTACGTATCCTAGAAACCAATACATCACCAGCACCACCACAAGCAGCACAACATGGACAGCATATGATGGTCAAAGAAGGATGTACTCAAGAGGCGTAGTTGAAACCTAACAATGGAAACTCTGAGCCGATATTGCGGAGAAGTTTACGGCAGCGGAAACCACCAGAACGATTGGTTCTTCAAAGCAAAAGGGGAGAAATGTAGAGTGAACGCACTCACAACTTAACGACTCGTTGAGTTACAATTGTCACCGGCTTTCAAGGTCATGTATATGTATGTCATTCTCTTCCCTTATCGTGTAAGCAGCACATCTAGCCTTTTTCTTTGTATAATTTTTATCTTGAAGTATTAAATGGAATTATATAATATTAACTTTACACTATATGTCTTCTTATTTCCATTACACAACAGCTGGCCACTTCTGGGGGATTGCTTCCTTCAGATGGTCCAATTGTTGAAAGTGCAGGTCCGAATTAAGGGTTTTGCCGTAGGGGAGCAGCTCATAGTAGATGATTCCCTGCCAATCCCACCAAACACACAGAAAAACCTTCCTGGCCGTCAATCCTGGCTTGGCCACCGTTTGTGCCGGCTCAGAGTGATTCGACAGCGACCGTTTTCACTTTAAGTTATCGTAAGTGATCCACTTTTCATCACCAGTCACCATCCGCTCCAGAAATGGGTAAATTTTTTTTTGCGATTCGCAGATGGAAATTCGGCCCGTGACGTTTTTTGGCGTTAACTCGTGTAGCACCCTTACATCGAGCTTCTTTTTGTATCCAGCCTTATTCAAGTGGTTCCAAACTGTTTTTTGTGCAATGTTTAGCTCCTGGGCAATCGAAACAGTGGTTACATTGCGGTCAGACTCGACGATTTCCATGATTGTAACGACATCAAAATTACCTGAACGGAATCGACGAAACCAAAACTGCGCGTGATTGGCTGTTACAGTATCAGGACCATTATATATTATATATTTATATTATATTTTATATTTTTCACACGAATGGAAGGGACCTACAGTTTAGTGCCGAATCAGAACGGCGATTTGAGAAGCTTTTTCATGGCAACAATACTCTCGGATGTTTGTCAGGCGCTCGCGAGAGGTGGGACCGTGAAAAAATTTTTTTGGTGTTTTCTGGGACTCGAACTTGGAACCTCGTGCGTAGTGATCCGACGCACTAACCACTTACGCCACGGCGCCAACTGTATATGTACCTATATTTTGATTTCGGTGTTGAAAAAGGAAATTAATGACCACTTGTTGACCTTATAAGGAGGTATTTCATTTGAAATAATCATTCGAACAGAAAGTGTCGTAAGCGTGATTGCAAAGGAAATTTTTGTTTTTGAAATTTAAGTTATAAAAAGTGGAAATGTCGCACGCCATGAATACTCTTAACCCAAAGGGAAAAGGCTTACTTTAAAAAAAGTGAAATTTTAGAAAAGCTGTCATTAGGCTCTTCAATAAAACTAATTTGTAAACAGTATAATGTAAGCAAATCTACGATTAGCAGAATTAAGCAAAAAGAGGAATTTTAAAAAAAAATTCTTGGACAATCAGTTTGTGGACCTGGCAATCGAAAAAACATAAAAGCTCCTGAATTTCCGAAAATGGAAAATTACTGTATAAATGGCTAATGCGATAAAGAGCCGCTCGTTTTCCAGTTTCCGGGTATATTTCGTGTGCAAAGGCAAACGAATGGCATACAAACATTCAAGAAAGACCGAAAGAATTTTAAGCAAGCAGTGATTGGCTTTCGAAATTCAAGAAGCGTCATGGGATACGATTCTTAAAAATTTGCGGGGATAAAGTTTCTAATGCTTCTGAGCTCGTAAGGCCTTTTTTAATGGAGTTTGAGAAAAAAATTGCCGAATTAGATGTATGTCCGGATCAAATTTATAATGCAGACGAATCTGGATTATTCTAGAAACTCCTTCCAGACAAAAAAATTAGTCCATTTTAAGGAAATATCTGCACCTCTAAGGAAGACATCTAAGCAAAGAATAACATTCATGGCATGTACAAACGTATAAACGCAACCGGTGCACATAAACTAAAGACACTTTTGATCGGAAAAGCAAAAAATTCAAGAGCTTTAAAAAATTTGACCAACATACCAGTAATCTACAAGGCCAACAAAATGCTTGGATGACTTCAGTGCTCTTTGACGAATGGTTAATAACCAATTTCGTCTCAGAAGTATGTAATGGCAAACTTCATACAATAGATAAAAAAACAATAGACAAAAAAAATGTTTCCAAAACATTTTGTGACTTTCAGGTATCGTCTCATCTTCAATGTAAAAACGTGTCCAAAAAAGTTTTACTTCTTATCGATAATGCTCCTTGTCATCCAAAAGACTCGTTAATTAAAATTGAAGGTCTCAGCATTACGATAACGTGTTTTCTTCCTAATTGCACAGCCATACTTCAATCAATGGATCAAAGTGTAATAAGATTGACTAAAAAGTTTGTTGAGCCATCTTGTTTCTTTCTACAACTATGAAGAAGCATTGAAAACCTTAATTTTGAAACATGCCATTTGTTTCTTAGCAAACGCTTGGAAGGAGTTAAAACCGAATACAATCGCTAAATGCTGGAAAAAAGTTATTAGAACTCTTGATCATTGGGAGGAAGAAGACTGCGTTCCTTTGCTTCTATTATAATTCGCGATCAAATTTTGTCAGAAAGATCTGACATCACAACAATGCTGAACCAGATGTTTTCAGACGAGAACTTTGGCAGCGATGAGATCTCTGAATGGATCTCCGAGAATTTACAAAACGTAGAAGCCCGAGAAGAAGAAGAAATTTGTGTTGATAATGCCGAAATGGGTATTATTGATTTATTGATGTACAGCTCAAAGAAAAATTAGAAGAAGCAATAAAATGCTTCGCCACATGCTTGCAGTGGGCAGAACAAAATGAGTTCACAATTGAAGAATGATACAACTGAAAAACCAAACTTTTTTTTTTTTTAAACTTAACCTGTACATAAATATTTATTTATTTACCTGCATCTGAGTTTTGCATAAATGATTTTTTTTATAAAAATAAAATTCCTATATGTAATGTACACATCGCGCTGATAATACAATACTGTTGTAACTCAAAATTTGTCAAATTTGAGATAACAACATATTCAAACGTAAAATTCAATTCCCTACGCGTCAATAAGACTGCCGTTAGAATAATAGGTAATTGCTTTATTTTTATTAATAACCCTAATAAAATATTAATTTTTTTTATAATCTATAACAGGAAGTGAATAATCAGTTTTTCGCTGATTCTGAAACAAAGTCATATTTTGAGTTACAACAGTATTGTATTATTAGTGCGATATGTAACTTTATTTATACATCACAGAGCACATTGCGTAAGCCTTTTTAAAGTGTTTTAATTTTCTGTTCGATTAATGCAACTTTTCGATTTTTGCAACAGTGCGTGTTTTAATTAGTTGCAAAAATTGTGAGTGCACTGTATTTGGAATTCGGTTTGGGTTCGGTTACTCATGAGACGGTGGCGCCTGAACTACTTGTTCCTGTTTTCTTTCATTTGTTGTTTTTTTTTTTCACATATTTGTGTTTGTTTGTTTCGTGTAAGCGCTGTTTTGCTGTGTGATGCATCGAACCAAATCAATTCAGCGTATAGATCGGTTAACCAATTTAAATCTGTTTGAATCTATGTAGCCGTTAATAAAGTTGAGTTGGAAAACAGTCTATGGTTTTTGTTACAAACCGAGCTAGCCAACCCCGTTAGCCAACCCGGTTTGCAGCTCGGTTAGCTTAAACTCCAACTCGGGTTAACTCGGTTTGGTACATCACTAATTGGGGTGATGAGTTGTTTCATCATATCCTTAAGTTCCTTGATGTAATTGGATTACAAATTTTGTTGGGTTATTGTTTTGAATATTATTTTGATCATTGTAATGTAAGGGGCGATGTTATGGGGGAGAGCTTTGGTTTACTGCTTCGGCAAAACTCAATACTGCTTTGGAGGCGCTGATAAGCTCCTTGTGTTTTTGGGACACATTTTTGATTGGTTGTTCCTTCTTACGCAGAGGTGGGAAACGTTGAATTTGAAGAGATTTTTAAATCTCACACCCTTTCTAAATAGTTGACGGTATGGTTCCCTACACATAATGCACATTTTGGGACCTCATCTTCTTTCAATAGTTGACAATCTACTGTTTAGTTGACAATCTAGGGTTTTACGTTTTCCTGTGCATTTTACGCAGACTGAGCCCCTTGTGCAATAGTTTTTTGTATGTCCGTACAATTGGCAGTTTGAGCATTGAGAAATCGTTCTTTTGTAATGAGGAGCTTCGAATGATATCTTACAATTTAGAAGTTACCCTATGTCGTAAATAATCTTATTATTTTCTTTGCTATCTAGTTGTCATCAGATGTCTGCAGAGTGATCCATATTGCAGAGCACAACCTTGAAGCCTCTCAGTTCTTTGAGTTTGTATGTATAGTATTTAGTTTCCTTTTATCGAAGTCTTAGGTTTTAGGTGTAGAGTAAAGTAAAACTTTTACTTGGGTCTATGTGACTAGTTATCCGGTCAATGCCTTATCTGTGATTGGGTCGGAAATCATTGATACTGTCCAATCCCTCGGTCTTCTTCAACTTAATCCCGTTAAAAATCATTAAAATCATACGTTAGATCTTATTTTCTCTAATAACAACGAGAACACACGAATGGAAGGGACATGAGTTTAGTGCCGTATCCGAAGGGCAATTTGTTTTGAGAAGTTTTTTCGAGACAACAATACTATCGGATGTTTGTCAGACGATCGCGAGAGGTGGGACCGTGATAAAACTTTTTGCTGTTTTCTGGGATTCAAACTTGGAACCTCACGCGCAGTGATCCGACACACTTACCACTTACGCCAAGGTGCCCACTATAGTGTGGTTAATATTTTATTTGTGGTGTGAGAAATGCCATTGTTGTGGTGGTTGCCATTTTCTGCTTCATTTGTTAATTTTTCCAAGTTGTTGTTTAGCGTCATCTGTTGTAAAGTAATCGTACAAAGTGCATAACCTCCCTCTCTTTAAAACGTACTTCATGCTAAGCTTGAGCTCCATTGGCCGAGTAGTTTCGAAGTCTATCTAAAATAAACGAACGAACGTAGTCTCATTTTTATATATACATTAATTTTGATAATTCGTTGCACTGATTTTTTTGTTCGTATCCGCTCCTACGAATTTAATAAATGATAATGTTTTCATTATTTGTAATCGAATTGAAATGAAAAAAGAATTATGTTTGAAGTATTTCTATAATTATTTCACTCACTGGTAGATGGATTGGCTTGTTTGATGTTGAAGTGCTATCCATCTTCACCTTGCCAGAAGATTACCGGATATTGTAGTGTATTGTATGACCGATGTGGACCTGCCACTCTTTGTAATCCAGTATTACAGCGTTGAATGATTATGTCACTGCGTTCGAATTGGACTCCAACAATAACATTCGGAATAAGGATTTCAGTGTGGTGAAGAATTTATTCCGCGAATGAGATATAATCAATCCAATGTTAATTGGGGATATTAATGTACGAATTGGCCAACTACAACAAAGCATTGAAAAATGTTATAGTCTCGTTTGCCGCATGTACAGAAACGAGGTTTTCGCACGATGCGACAATAAACGCGAAAGGTCGAGAATTTCTCGATTTATGCAATGACTATGGGTTAATAGTTTTGAATGCAAGGACAATTGGAGATACTGAAGGAAGCCTTACATTTATTCCTAATGTAGGAAACTCTGTTAATGACATATGTGCCGCCTCGCAAGAAATCCTGGATCTGATAAAAAAAATTCGAAGTTGCAGAGGAAATTTGGTCTGATCTCCTCCCAATTAAACTTAACCTTAACTTAAAGTCCGCGACAAATACTAGGAAAGGCTTAGTCTTTTACCTAAACTGTTATGGAGACCCATAGCTAAAGAGCGCTACGTCACTAAATTTAACGAGAACATAGAAATTTTAGCACAACATAAATCTAAATTTGATTTGAAAGATTTAGCAATAATTATAAAGCAGTCTATGCCATTGCAACTAAAATCAAATAGAAAAACAAATTTTAAAAGCAAATGGTTTGATAATTAATGTGGGGAATATAGGAAAAGTCATATAGCGCATTAAAGGAATTTCGAAAAACACATCACCTTGAAGATAGAAGAAAATACATAGATGCAAAAAATAATTGTAATGTTATTTGCACCAGAAAGATAGAGTGTTATTAACAGCATATTGAAAGAAAAATTAGTGGTATAAAAGACAGTAAAGAGTGGTGGTCACTGGCGAAAAAAATTGGGCACCAACAATTTGAAACTGGGAAGGATATTGGAGCACAAGAGTTCAGGAGCTACTTCAAATCGCTTTTAAACCCATCCAACACTGTTGTAGACATAATGTACGCCCAAGATTGAATGTAAATGAAGACCTAGATCGACCAATAACAGCAGCAGAAATCAAGTGTGTGTTATCTAATGTAAAACTGAACAAAGCAGCGGGTGTTGACAGAATACTTTATGAATTTTTTATCAACGAATCGGATGAGTTCATAGCAAAGTTAGCTTCAGCGTATGACCTAGCCCTAATTAGATATAGTGCAGATGAGACCTTTGGCGTAAGCATTGTGTTTCCTATATTTAAAAAGGGAGTTGCTAATCAACCTTGTAACTACAAAGACATATCCTCTATGAACTGTATAGCCAAAATCATGATGGGTATTATAAACGAGCGGTTATCAGTATGGGTTGAAGAACATAGGAAACTAAACGAATACCAAGCTGGATTTCGCAAACAGTACTCGACAGCAGACAACATCTACAACCTAACGGCAATAATCCAACTAAAATTCGCAGAAAACAAGAAAGTGCATGCGTTTTTTGTAGATTTCAATTTAGCGTTCGACAAAGTGCTAAGAAAGCTCCTAATATACATACAATACAAACCTCTCGAAATGGGAGTGTCTTCAAAATAGTTGGTTTTTTACAAAGTGTATATAAAAATACAAACTCAGTGGTGTGGACTATCAGACTCTTTTGAAACACATACCGGCGTGAAACAAGGATGCCGGCTATCACAATTACTTTTTGCGTTGTATCTTAATGATCTGCATGAACATCTGGAAGGAGGACTGTAGTTAGGTTCGCTAAACATAAGGCTACTGCTATATGCCGATGATATTATGATTTTGGCCGATGATGTCAAAACTTTGCAAAGGATGATAAATAAATTAGATGCATACTGCGATACCTGGTGCATGGAAGTTAATATGAACAAGAGCGAAATAATGGTTTTCAGAAGAGGCGGGAGACTAGGAAGACAAGAAAAGTGTACGTACAAAGGTGAACCAGTGAAAACTGCAGCTGAGTATAAGTACTTAGGAGTAATACTAACACCAGGAATATCTTTTTCAAAGCATGTTAATAGCAGAAAAACTGCCTGAGTTTACTCCAAACTATGTGATAGCGATAGAAACTGGAGCGGAAGAAGGCCATATTTACACCTTGAATCTACATATGTATGCCTTATATTGCAAAGACGCTTTTGAATACGATGTAGAGAGGCTTCCATATAAAGTCTCGAAGATGATAAAGACTAAAAGCGATTTTGGTTCAAAGAGTTTCAAAGGTTGGGGTCAGACTTTGGCCTAAACTGGGATGATGAACACCTTACCTAAAACGAATGGCACTAAGTGAAAATCTGAAGCAGCGTATATATCACCAGCATGTATCAAAAGCCATAGCGAAATGTGAATCTACAAAAATCTCGATTTTATTAAAGTCGAAGCATATTGCAACGACAACAGCCGGCAAAGCGATATTAGCTGGATTATTAAAGCGCGAGCAGATCTTATTCGCTTAAATGGAAATAGCTTTAACATTGGAGGTACAAGACTGTGCACGCTCTGCGATTTAAGGAAAGAAGAAACAATCGAACATTTTATGGGCAGATGCCCTGTGCTTAGGGAGTTTAGATGCAAATACTTTAATAATAATATGCTCACAGAAGAGGAGTTAATTAATATTTTAAATGGAGGCTTAGATGAAAACTGGAAAAATTTTGTTTACTATATAACTTTCGGTTTAAATTATAGAAAGCTAATAACAAAAGAATTTAATTTTATTACACAAGAATGAATTAAAAATAAACAGACTTCTCTACCGACAGACGGTTCAATCCATGTCGTATGTTCTTTAATACTATGTAACATATAATTTTGGAGCAAAAGTAATTTTTGTAAAATATTATTTGAAAATAAAGAACTTATTATTATTATGATTATTGTTAACAATAACAATCGCAACTTCATCAATAGTGGGTGCATTAAATCGGCGCTCGCGTGGTCCAGGTGGTCTTTTATCGGCTCTGATGTCTATTGAATAGTCATCCGATTGGAATTCTATCTATGGCTATGGGATGTGGTTCGTTATCAACAGCAGCAGCAGTGATCGTCTGAAGCCAATGATAAGGTAATGTGATCTTTCCAATTATTGACTTAATTGTTCTTCTTCTTCCTTTTTTTAACGAGGTCATGATCCGAAACCCTCCCACGTCGACGAATATCTACTGATCCGCCTGTGGGGTTCACCTATCTGACCTCAGAGAATATCGACAGGCCCGCCGATTTTGGATCACTCGGTTACTGAGGCCAATGAAATGCCGATGTCGTCGTATTTGTGTGATCCAGGCGTTTATAGGCCTGCCTTTCCTACATCGCGATGTCTTTGGAACATGCATTGATATTGCCTTTTTAACAGGGTTCAAATGATCTATTCTTTGAACGTGGCAATACCAGCTGATTTTTTGTACGATGGTTTCCTTGATGTGAAAGTTTCCACGGATCTTCGAACTTCTTATTCGATCAAGTTTTGTCACTCCTGCGTCATGCGAAGCATCTTCATCTCAGCTGCCGTTAATTTACTCTCATACGTTTTGTACATCGTCCAACATTGTGAACCGTATGTGAGCGCTGAACGCACAACTGCGGTGTAGAGCCTTCCTTTCAACATAGGGGGCATTTTTCTGTCACAGAAGATAGCGGAATTTTCTCGCCACTTCATCCACCATACGCTTACGCGATGATTGATGTCGTCATCACTGGTTGCTTTGCTATTGATCATAGATCCCAGATATTTGAACTTTTCGCACTTGGGAAGCACTGTTCCATTCAAATAAATGTCTGGAATAGGCCTGAGTGGATCAGAGAACGGGCAGCACAAGCACTCCGTCTTTTTTGAACTAATGCGATACCCATTTCCCTCCAAAACGTCCACCCACACATCCAGTGCTCGTTGTAGCGATGTAGGATCCTCACTTATGATGGCTCCATTGTAAACAAAGAATAACTAAGGTACCTTGGGGTCCGTCACTTTACCTTCAAGCAGATAATCAAGGACTGTAATAAAGAGCAAAGGACTTAAAACCATTCCCTGGTGCACCCCGACTTTGATTGGGAACTCTTCGGTTACTTCAGCGGGGCATCTTACTCTTGTCTTTGCTCCCTCGTACATGTCCATGATCATCTGTACATAGGTTTCTGGAACCCCTTGATGGCTTAGCGCCACCCATATCAGATCTCGTGGTTGTCTGTCGAATGCGTTTTCAAAGTCAACCAATACAATATGTAAATCCTTTAAGGAATCACGATGTTTTTCCATTATGATCCTTATACTTTGGATTGCATCTGTGGTTGATTTACCCGCGACAAATCCTCACTGATTATCAGATAGCCGTATATATTTCGCAGTCGGCCACCTAATACCTAATAATTATTATTGTTTAATAATTGTAATTGACGACCATTACACATTTTTCTTATACCTTCAGGCTGACAAAACGTTTCGAATTCTTTCTTGCATTTGTTCATAAGAACCGTGACCTTTTTTTTCTTAGCAATGAGTGGTAGCCGAAATCATTAGCATTTTCACGAGAAAATTCTATGTCACCATATATAAACTTTTTTATGCGGTGAAAAGCTACCGATTTTGTCATCTTGGCGATAGTTTCATCTGTGAAGTCTACTAAATTTTCATTTTTACCACTAAAAACACACTTCTTCATTTTGTATTAAAAAAAAAACGAACCGGAAGATTATTTCCAGAACTTCATTTTGAATCATTGAAGTAAACCAACCGATTGAGTTCAAATGCTTCTTTTTACCTTGCTGATACAATATAAGGCGATGAACAAGCAGTCTATTGATCACTGATAGTTATAAGAAGAAAATGCATCAGCAAATTGTTCTAATATATGGTGCGAGGAGTAATTAGAATATTTGTCTGATGAGATCTCTCAACTTTTTGCGAGAGAGCGTTCCCTATGGTCGCATACAGATCGTGCAAGTCGCGCGCCAAAAATTGTAGGTTGTCAATGTATCTGGCCAAATAATTGCAGCCAACCCTATATATTTGTTAATGGTAAGACATCAGCTTTAATTTGGTATTTGTTCCAACTTTCTTTTTTATTCCTTTAGTCAACAATTAAAAATGGACGATTTAAAATAGGTTTGTCGGGGGTTAGTGGCCTGATGGGAGCTGCCAACCCAATGGGTTCAAGTACTATTTAAGGTCCTCTATCGAATGGTCACTCATTCATTCTTCTTTTTTACGCCTTTGAAAATCGAAAAAAACATGAATGGTTCAGCCAACCATTGGCGTTTTGTCTACATCTACAGGCAAGCTTTCATTTTATATTCAACTGAGCCTTCTTTTTTATGCCTTAGGACATCACGCGGTCGGCTCTCCTACTAATTTATTCGCGAGAATGCGGAAGTGTCCAATTACAACACGATAAATGCGTTCACATGGGTTGCATTAAGTGAAATGGCTTCAGTTTCGGCACGTACGATTCTATTAGTGGCAAATAGTTCGTTAAAATAAAAATATTAAGGTCTTAAAAAGAAACGTGATAAATTAAAAAGTCGTAATATACAGGGTGGGCCAAATAAGACCTACGAATGTTAAACACGAACAACTTTTTTATTTTCCAATATATGCAGTTTTTTTTTTCAGGTTATAATTGTTTTCTTGGATACATACAGTACACAACAACGCGTTAAAATGATTGCTTTTTTTTATTCTTGTCAACGACAAATTGTTATGACGCAGCGAAAATATCGCCAATGTTTTAATTCAAGATCAGCTCCCACATCCTTCATGATTAAGTTTGGTCGACCGTTTTGAGGAACGGGGCTCAGTGGCCGACCATTTATGGAAGAGGTGCTCATCGAAATACGAAAACGTGGAAACTGTGCGGCAGAGTGTTGCAAATGATCCATCCAGACGAAATACGGAGCCTGCAACCAGAAACATTACATGGTGTAATGGAAAACGTGCTAAAAAGATGTCATATTTCATACTTAATTTCCATAAAATGTATTTCATATATAAAAAAAAATGAATTAAACCAAATGATTATTACAAAAGTTATAGGTACATGTTTGACATTGGTAGGTCTTATTTGGCCAACCCCTTATATAAAAACAGATTAATTTATTGCAAGTTTCATCATATGTACCCGGAATTGCGAGCGGATGAAAGTGCATTTCGCCAGTATACGAGAATACGGATAAAAACATTCGACTATGTTTTAAAAATCATACATGGTACTTGTTATCATCACCTCCATTCTTTAATTTCCGCACGATACTGCGGGCAAAATCAAATCAGTTTTATTTTCAAACAATGCGTGCGATGCGAAGATGACCGTTTAATTAATAATTTAAAAAATTGCACGCTATTGTGCATCATCACGTAGGTAGTTATAATTTATTTATTATGAAAATTGGCTGTTATTATCGAAGAAAACTAATTTAACACCCATATATATAAATTATACACATTAGTATACATTCGCCAGAGGTGGGACCGTGAAAAATGTGTTTGGTGTTTTCTGGGATTCGAAAATGGAACCTCAGTGGTTAGTGTGGTCCAACACTCTAACCAGTGTGCCACGGGCAGCGCCGACTTAGAAAATAGAAACCTATCTTGCCAAATTAAGCCGTCTGGAACGCCTTTTATACTACAAGTATGTGGCACACTTCCCACTTTTTTAACAAACTCAAATAAATGTTCAACGATTTAACTTGTGCGTTCTCCTACTTAACATAAATGAACTATAATAGATGTACCTACATTTTTATGAAAAAGTAGCAATTTAATGTTCTTTGTATTTTTTATGTATTTGTATATCGTAAACAGTTGACTCCAATCAAAAATGCCACGAGTTGCTATTCATCATCTTTGTAACGAGCATACCACATGCAGCTTTAGCCCACAAGCAGCCATCAGCGTTCGCAGTCATCTGCTGAATACACGAATGCAATTACCCTGGCACGTGATATAGCCAACTGTTCCATATGAAGCAAAAGCTTTTGCTACATCCTCAATTGTCAATTCACCCGAAGTGCTCAGCGTGGGCGAAGAGAGGCGGAGTCAGAATCTCTACACGATTTAATGATGGCAACGATGGCTCTCGTATTTGTTGAATGGCAGATACAGGTTTGTTGTTGTATCATATCTTAAGATCTGTAATTTATAAAATATTTTGGAATACTCATGACAATTTTTCTATAAATATAACAAGCTCAAAATAGACACAATTGGGGCTAAACAAAGGCAAAGACGAATTAAATAATAATATCTATGCACACAGTTAACTCAATGGTTGGAGCGTCATACTGATGTCTTGAAAATTCCAGAGTTAGACATACACACATACATATGTCTCCGAATATAATTTGCCTTTTAGCATTCAAATGGTTATAAAGTAGTCATTTGGAAATATATCACGCTACCTATGTAGGAGGATGATTTGGCAACGGTATATAATCCACTTCCACACTTTCTTAGCACCGCCAATAAAATGATTAATGCAGGTGTGGTGTTTTATTGCGCCTTCAATATTCATATTGCTTTAGGTTTTGTAAAACGTCTCTTGATGGCATTCGTACAAGTAAACTAAATATGTACATAATGCACTCTGAGCCTAATTACATAAATTATACAACAAAACTCTTAAGACGAGCAAATTAAAATAAGCTTTTAATAAACGATTCCCAAGTGTCTTTGTTTTTTTAAATATCAAATATGACAAGGAATGAATACAATGATCTGAAATTTTGCACAAAGGGATTATTCACCGTCTAGCCTGAAAATGATATACTGTTTTGCTCGTATGGTATTTTAAGGTTTATTTGTCGTATTTAACGACTTAATAAATGAAAAATTCGATTTTTTTTGTATGCAAGTATTTACATACAATATGACTATAAGGATCGAATGTTCTTGTCGTTCTGTACATGAATCATGTGGAAACTACTGCACGCACCTTATATCCTTGGTCCACATTTAGGATACTTTTTACCTCGGGAAATGAAACGGTTTCTACCAGATAGTCAAAATCTATACAAATAATAAAACTTTTGCCACGCGCGCCACGCTAAAACTCCTACACGGAATCTTCACCTCACTAGGTAGCCGGACTGCTCGACCAAATAAGATTTCGGATGGAATATGTTCAGTAGTTCTGTGCACTGCATTTTATTACGCCATCAAGAACAGGGTATTCGCCGATCTCAGTCGCGCTGGTAGTCCTCTAATTCCTTTGGGGAGATGTTCGTTCAGAGTTATCTATCATCCCGTCAGATTGTGGATAAAGCGGAGTCGTCCTCGTCTTTTTAATTCCTAGTAGATGGCACACATTTTGAAATATCTTCAATTTGAAGTTTCGTCCCTGATCAGGATGCAGTTCCACAAGCATGCCAAATCTGCTCACCCAGTTGTTGACAATCTGCTTTACGATGGTCTTCGCTTCCTGGTTGGGGATGGCGAACGCTTTCGGCCATTTTCTGAAGTAGTCCATGAAAACTAGTATGTAGCGGTTGCCATTGTCAGTTTCCGGAAATGAGCAGGCGATGTCGACGGCAGTTCTTTCAAATGGTGCACCCATATTGTACTGATGCATCTTGTCTCGCGTCTTAGTTCTGGGTCCATTGCTAGAAGCACACACCACGCATTTTCGGCACCTATGTTCTACTCCTTCCACGCTAATATCGGCTCGATATTCAGTTATTCTTTCTGAGCGTTCCGAATTTCCTCTGCACTGCAACCGGCGATAGGTTCAGCTCGTACCCTTCGGATGAAAACAAAGTCATTCTCTTCCTGAGAGCACTTTGCTGAAGTATGCTACTACTTTCTTCTTTCTTCGCTGTGTACCTGCGAAAGGACCTCTAGCTAGTATTGGCGCTACGCATAGTTGTCGCTCAAGATTCCTAAAATTTTTACCGCACTCACCTGACAATTTAAATTTCCTTCCTTTTTCCGTCAGATGATGCAAGATCTTCGCTATTTCGGCAGCGTCTTATACGAACCGTCTGTAGTACATGGCAAGCCCCGTAAAGCTTCTGAATTGTTGTTTGTCTTTTGGAACCGGCCAGGTTTTCACAGCTTTGAATTTTTCTGGATCGGTTCGCACTCATCCTGATGAGATAACTCAGGTACTTGATTTCCGATCTGAAAAGACTGTCACGATGTTCCTCCAATGTCTTTCCTACCACGATGACATCGTTCGGATATTCCAGGTCAATCCACAGACGTGTTTCATTAAACGCCCAAAAGTTGGCTAAACGTTGCACAGTCCAAATGGCATTACTGTAAACTGCCACAGCCCATAGTTCGCTGGTCCTGATCCAGTTCACAGTGCTTGAGAATCGTGTCCCTTACTTCCTCTAAACTGGCAGATTAAAAAGGCCGCGCATGTTCTTTTCCGGTTATTGTTGAGACTGAAGAAACCGGAGCACATTTACCAATAACCTCCCCTTCTCTTAGTTTGATGCTGTATTTCTTTAAGTTCATGAGTCTTACTGGAACCAGGCTGTTCTTTGGCTCCACTACGACTTTTCCCACGATGTAGTTTGGGAAATTCCTTGCCGAATCTGGCTCCAATAGATGGAATTGTCTACTCCGACGACGCATTCATCACACATGTCGGCCACCAGGCACGCATGGGAGAAGGCCAGCCCTGCTAGTTGTAACGTGAGGCAAACTTCTCCATATAATTTCGCCAATTGCCCTGTCGCAGTCTTGAGACGGTAGCAGCTGGTCTTGTGCAGCCATGGCCTTCGGACGAGATCTCCTCTTACAATGGACGCCGTGGCGCCGGTATGGATAGTAGCCAGCACTTGGTCTTGCCGAAGAATGCTTCTACTGTCAGGCTCTTATCGCATCTTTTGGTTTGGGAGAACTGGTCTTGGGGACGTCGATTCCAACGACCAACTTTTGCCCCATGAAGATGGTTCTTAAGCGTTTCTCGACTCCTTGTTCTTAAAAAGCCTGACCAACAGGATGGATGCTATCCCTATTGGATGGTTCTTCGCTGCGTCGCACACTAGTCGACTATGTAGTCGCTAACTGGACGTAAATTTGAAATGAAAATTTTTAATTCTTTTAATACAATATTTATTTAATTATGATTCTGACAACATATTTAATGCTTCAGGTGGCAAGGATTTAGATTTTTTTTTTTTTTTAAGATGCCTTTTCTTTTATTTATTTAAGCTTAATACAAGCAAGAACTTAAATCTAAACTTATAAACTAACAGAAAGGGAACTTAAAACTAATATTAATTTTACAGTTTTTTTTTTTTTGCTTGGCCCCTAAGGGCCCACACATTTTTTGATCAGAGACTAAACTAGGTTTAAAAAAACTATCTTAAAAACTAAAGAGGGATGGGAAAAGAAATGGTGAGGGAAAGATGAAGACTGGTTCTAAGGGCAGTTGTGGTATATTGGAACATTTTAAGAGAAGAGAGGTCATGAAGAGGTGTAGAGGGACTTTCTAGAATGAAAGTCCAGGGTGTTCAGTGCGTTATTTGCCAGGTGCAATATTCTGGAAATTGGTTCGAAATGGCCGTAGTTGGTGCGGTGGTGAGGGAGACGAAAGAGCGGTACAGACCTAGGGTTTCGCGGGTTAGTGCGAAGGAAAATCATTTCCAGTAGTGCGGTGGAATCGATCATACCGGTTAATAGTTGGTGCACGAAGAGTATGTCAGCGACTTCGCGACGTTTTTCAAGGGTTTGCAGGTTAATCAATTTTAGCCGATATTCGTTGGGAGGTAAGATATAGTTATCGACCCATGGGAGACCGCGTAAGGTAAACCGGATAAACCTACGCTGCACAGCTTCGATTCTAAGGAAGTGGATGTCGTGAGTGGTCTGACAAAGGTGATGTAAAGGAATTTAGTAACGTAAGGATTCGAGAATTCTCTAGACCAGCGTTTTATGAAACCGACAGAAGAATTGGCTCCCTATCACAAATAATACCCAGATCGCGTATAGAGGAGACTGAGGGAATGGGCTCATTACGAATGTAATAGGTTCTGAGGGATGGGGGGAGGTGTTTACGAGAGAATATTATGGATTGACATTTGCCGATGTTGAGTTCTAAACAGTTTTTGTCGCACCATGCGTAGAATGGATTTAGATCATTTTGAAGTAAGAGAGAATCGGTAGACAGATCTGAGTCTTTTATGAAGTAACCAACATCGTTTATAGTTAAGACAAAGATCAGCGGACCAAGATGACTGCGCTGAGGAACCCCTGCAGTGGCGTTAATGGGGTCAGAGAGTGAAAATCTGAAGAGAAGCCTGTACTGGCGTTCTTCTAGGTACGATCTTAGCTATGAATTGAAAGAGGGTGCAAAACCGAGGGCATTAAGTTTAAGGTAAATTGTTAAGTGACAGATTTTATCAAACGCCTTGCTGAAGTCGGTGGTAATGACATCCACTTCATTACCTTCCTCTAATGCTTGCAGTGTTTTGAAAACCAATTCGACCAGGTTAGTCGTTGTGGACTTATTGTATTCTTTTTTTAAAAAAGCGTGCTGTTGTGGGGAAAAAATGGAGAATGCAGTGGAAATTCAGTGAGCCGTGGACAGTGCTTTCAAAGAGCTTGGGGATAGAGTAAAGTTTGTCTATGGGTCGATAGTTAGATATGTCGTTCTTACTACCTTTTTATGGATATGGAAAACAATCTGTATCTATGAAATTTTTATCACTTATAATAGGATCGAAAAAAATTAGTAAGTTATGAAGTACATCCTCGTTGGTAGAGATTCGTGACATCTTTCTTGGATAGTTTTCCCTGTATACCTTATAGTCTTTTTGACGGATTTCCAAAACGTCCTCCGACAGCACCATGCAGAAGGATTTTGTGGACACTCACGGGCATTTTGTACCAATTGTATTTGCTGAAAAATAGTATGACTGTATCTATGCAATACTTTCGAAATTTGGTTGCCTCAATTTTCAACTCAAATGAAAGAGTTTTCAATACTATGGCAAAACGCTGTATAAGTTCAGGCTCTATTCCTATTACGCCTGCTGTCTTTGCCGGGTCCTTGAAAAATGTATGAGCAGTGTTTCTATCACTCGTATTACCCCATCCTTCTTCTTCTTCCTTTTATCAGCGAGGTTATGATCCGAAAACTAGGGATCACAACCCTCCCACTTCACCGCATTTCTACTGATCCGCCTGTGGGGCTCGCATTACCCCATCCATGTTTCGGAAAGTCAATTCCCAACTCATTTCTGAGCTGGTTTTGTAAATAGACTTTTCTATCTTGAACCAGTATTTTTGTTTCCTCTCCTCTTGCCTGCCAACATTTGTTATCAAGTTTGTATGAAATATAAGTATGCAGCAAAAATTCCATAAATCTTATGCCTGTCTCTCTTATGTCTTATTTCTCTTCACGGAGAGTTTGTAAGCCATGAGCAAATGCGTAAGTATCACAGGGTTTATTTCAACAATTCTCTATGCCATTCATATCCTTGACTGCACTAGCTTTTTTTTTTACTAGCTGACCAGTGCTCGCCTTGCTTCGCCGACATTTTAGTTGACGGTTATTTACTTGTTGTAATATAATTGCCAACTGAATACAATACCGAAAATGTGTAAACTTAATTATAACTTCCCCCGTGGGAATCCCACCAGAGCATACGCAAATACATTTGTTATCAAGTTTGCATGAAATATAAGTATGCAGCAAAGATTCCATAAAACGTATATCTCTCTCTCTTATGTCTTATTTCTCTTCACGGAGAGTTTGTAAGCCATGAGCAAATGCGTAAGTATCACAGGGTTTATTTCAACACTTCTCTATGCCATTCATATCCTTGACTGCGCTAGCTTTTTTTTTTACTAGCTGACCAGAGCTCGCCTTGCTTCGCCCGCATTTTAGTTGACCGTTATTTACTTGTTGAAATATAATTGCCAACTGAATACAATACCGAAAATGTGTAAACTTAATTATAACTTCCCCCGTGGGAATCCCACCAGAGCATACGCAAACCCGCTTCCAACACACATTTTATTTTAAATTCATTAAAACATTCTAAAATATGGACAAATCCAACGATCAACAACATCTCATCTAACAAAATGGAAAAATATTGCCATAGTTCTATGTCTACACATGCATATGCATGTACATACATATATACCTACGCGTACATTCCCAAGTCTCTTAATTGCATGAAGTTTTGACAGCACATGGATATCTTAATTAATAAAATTTACAATATCTTAGATTTGGCACTGATAATGTTTTTTTTTTTTCAATTTTAACTTTTTGTATTACAACTGTCCAACCGTTTAGACGTGTTTTCATTTTCTCCTGCTTCGCGAGTCAATATTTCTGCCAAATCACTCTAAACCGCATTTTCGCCAACTAAATATTCAGTGCATTACCCCAAGTGTCGCCCGGTTTTGCAATTAATTTCAATTAAGTGACCTACTAACTGTATTCAAGTGCGTTACCGCAAGTGCTGACATTCGCCCCACTTTCATCTGACTTTGATAAAAGTGTTCCCATTAAATTTTTGCATAGATCTGCAGTAATTATCGTGCTCTGTGTCACTGTGCCACAAATTCCATCCACCCCATTTTCGCTTACGCGCTTGTTCACCCTATAATTCTCCATGTCTTGCGGTATTATCAACTGCCCAATCACTGACAATAGTGCTGATTGGGTTTCTTGTAAAGGAATCTGCGGAAAATCTTTCCATGCCATTTGTGTCGGTCTTAACAAAAGAAATACGGTATATGTAAAAGCACTTTCTGACAACCTCCTTTTCTTTTGTGATGAGTGCAAGAATATCTCACTCTCGCACGTTCTCCTTGCGATAAAGTGTCTTAGTGACTCAAATGACTCCAATCAAAAAAACTTCTCTAAGAAGATTATGGGTAAACTCTCCAACTTAGATAGCAGTGTTAGATGTGTTGACGATTTAGGCAACTCGGTTCAGAACTCAACCGAGCATATTAAATCCAAACTCTGTAACATTGAAAAAAAATTGCTGTTCTGACGGAGCTATTTCTTGCCAGTCCCACGAAGGAAGAATCCACCATGCACCATCTCAACAAAGTGCTTTGTGATCTCAAAGCTAATTACACGTCGCAGATCAGTTCCTACGATAAATTGCGCGAAAGTGTTAACTCCCTACGGGAAGACTTTGACATCCTCTTCCAATCTTCAAGCAAGCACTCATCTCCTAGGCAACCTGATCCAATGCTCGACGTAATTTTCGATCGAATCAATGGTGTCGGCGACCAAGTCACTGCAACGCGCTCAACCATTGTGAATGGAATTGAATCGGTATGCCACAAAATCGACGACCTACCTATTCATACCCAACATAACCCAAACATCCATTACAACACATCAATTTTGGATGAATTACTGGATGCAGATGTTGACTCACGCTCAACTCCACCTTCTTTTTTACTGCCGACGGGCGAATCATCAATATCTCTCGCTGCCCCTACTGTCCAAGAGTCCGAAACTCCCCCCGTTGCTGCCCCCCGGAAACTCATCAAGCATTTTGGAATAACCTGGACACCTTCTGAGTGGCAGCGTAGGCTGAATAAATTAAGTCCTGACAACCTTCAGGTTACCACCTTCCTCATCAAAGGTAGCCCTCGTAATGCTGATGTCTCGTGGATTACGAATTTGTTTTTAAAGAAATACGGTATCACCATCTCCCGATGCGAACTGATCCTGCCTTCTCACCACAGATGTCTTCGCAACTTTAAATTCGAACTCCCGGCTAGATACGAATGGCTATTCCAAAACCCTGCTAGTTTAAATTTCAACCTCGGAAAGATGCGTATCTGCAAATGGACGGACAAGCCTACAAACATAGATAAGTTAATTAATGATAGACTTAGTAATAACCTCACCCATAGAGATAAGTTAATTAATAATAAGTTGTACCCACTCTCTGTCCACTCTTCGCATAACAAATCCACCATTTCAAACAATGGACCTACGACCCACCAAAAATCCAGCAGTACTCATCTCCCGTCCTTTAACAAGTCTAAACCCGACTCATATTGGTCTTTCAAAATGGGCATCTTCCCTAACTTCAACTTTAAAACGGCAGCCATACTGCCTAAGTCTGCTACCAATTTGCCGAATATCAAGCGAGTTTCTTTCGATGTCCCGCCGGTCCCCTCTCCCTCTCCAAACACCAAGACCATTCCCTCAGTCAACTACCCCAATAGAATTTCAAGTAACCGCGTCTCCTTCAATCTGTCACCTGATTCCTATCCTCCTCCAAGCCTTAGCACTTCTTCTAATAACACTCCCGCCACCGTTAGTTACCCGAATTTCACCCACTCCCACACTCTCAATCCTTCCTCGTTAACCACCCCCAGTTGCACCTCTGCCCATACTTCGTCCTCGGTCTCTCTTAACAGTTCCATCTCGGCCAATTTGCCATCTACTACATCTCCCCCCACTTTCGATCCAATGCTTCCTCCCACCGTCAAACTCACGTCTAAATTATTAGACCCAACGTCAACAATCAGGTTCATCCCTCAGAACCTATTACTTTCTTAGCGAGCCCGTTCCCTCAGTCTCCTCTATATGCGATTTGGGTATTATTTGTGACAAGGAGCAAAACTTCCGTTCCCACATTGATCATATTGTACACAAGGCCAATTCTTCTCTCGGTTTCATAAAACGCTGGTCTAAAGAATTTTCAAACCCTTACGTTTCTAAATCCCTTTATATCACCTTTGTCAGACCACTCCTGGAATACGCCAGCCAAGTTTGGTAACCTTATCACAACATACACTCCCTTAGAATCGAAGCTGTGCAGCGTAGGTTTATCCGGTTTGCCTTACGCGGTCTCCCATGGGCCGACAACTAAATCTTACCTCCCTATGAAGACCGGCTAAAATTGATTAACCTGCAAACCCTTTCAAAACGTCGCGAAGTCGCTGACATACTCTTCGTGCACCAATTATTAACCGGTATGATCGACTCCACCGCACTACTGGAAATGATTTCCCTTCGCACTAACCCTCGAAACCTCAGGTCCGTTCCGCTCTTTCTTCTCCCTCACCACCGCACCAACTACGGAAATTTCGAACCAATTTCCAGAATGTTACGCCTGGCAAATAACTCACAGAACACCCTAGACTTTCATTCGAGT
Organism: Brachypalpus laphriformis; assembly: GCA_945910035.1. Classification (NCBI taxonomy): domain Eukaryota; kingdom Metazoa; phylum Arthropoda; class Insecta; order Diptera; family Syrphidae; genus Brachypalpus; species Brachypalpus laphriformis. Next base: position 226,422,616 of record OX246753.1, on the reverse strand, counting down.
CTATCCGCCCTTAGAAAGTCCCTCTACACCTCTTCATGAACCAACCAGTCCCAGTTCCCTCTCTAGTTTTTAAGATAGTTTTTAAGACCTAGTTTAATAAATAATGTGTGGGCCCCCGGGGGGGGGCTTAAGCTTGCTTGTATTAAGCTAAATAAATAAATAAATAAACTCTAGAAGAAATCCACTTCTTGGGCGTTTTGTCAGAATTCATTAATAGCCTTGCTTCCGATCGCCCAAAACCAAATCGCCCAAAATGCGAAAAAATGCAGAAAAATGTCAAAAATCTTTTTGGGCGATTTAACATTTTTAATTTTGGGCTATTTAGCATAATGTCAAATCATCCAAAAATATAAGAGATTTTGGGCGGATTGACATTTTCGTTAAATTGGGTTTAAGACTGCATTCAAAACGAACTGTAACAATTACATTAGCGGCCACAGCGCTTCCGTTTCACGTTGCGCCAGGCAACCGCGCGCGGACCTTCCTTTGGTGTTGGGCGGTATGACACAGATCCGCCTTAAAATAGCCGAAGCACGAAATCGCCCAAAATCACTTTTTTTGGTGTTTTGGCATCATGTCAAATCGCCCAAAAAATAAAAATGTCAATTCGCCCAACCTTTTTCTTGGGTGATTTCACATTTTTTTACTTTTTTGCATATGTTTGAAGGAAATACAGAGACTGGTTGATCATTCCAGTACATTGAGTATATTGAACAGTACGTCCGAAGTTGGGCTTGTGGGTGAACTGATGTGCATTCGAAGCATGACGCGTATTGCGGGTGAAGTTTTGAAGGGGAGGGATGCAGCTGGCTATTTCGTTGGAATATTTTTTTATAAAAAAAGCGATAAAATATGGAAAGACATGAGACATTTTTACAAAGTCTCTATTACCTATAAGTTTTAACGCGCGGCTCTGTACCTTATCTAGAATATGCGGAACGGTCTTGGATAAACCAGACCAGATGTGGGCGGATGAATGCCTTATAGATGGAGGACGCTTAAGGAATCCTGGACATTTTGCAGCATTTTTGGCGAGCTCGAATATGTGATCGTTCCGTCGAAGATGGTTATTGATGTACATACCGAGAATGGCAAGTCCTTCGGATTCAGCGATGTAAGTAGCATTCATGGATAATGGTTGGGTGTCTTAGTTTCGCTTGAGAGACAGAAGACAGCATCGTGTTATGGATACATTAAATTCCACTCTATTGGTTGTACCCCATTTGGTTATGCTATCCAGGTCGGAATTTACTCAGGGACGTGAGTTAGGGAACGAATAGGTAAAACTGAGGGTACTGTCAGCAGCGAAGGAATGGATTGGATTAGACGTAGAAGGCAAGAGGTCATTTATAAAAATGAAAAAAGAGAGTCGGCGACAAAACGGAGCCCTGGGGAACACCAGCATTTATATGGTGAATTGCAGACTTGAAACCATCCAAGGCAACTTGTATTGAACGGCCCGAAAGGTAATTCCTAATACATTGAAGAAGAAACTCATCGATGCCATATGCACACATTTTCGACAAAAGAGCCTGATGCCAAACTCTGTCAAATGCCTTAGCAATATCGAGCGCAACCATCTTTGTTTCGCCGAAGTGATGGAGAGATTGGTTCCACTTCTCGGTGAGATATCCGATCAAATCACCAGTAGACCTGTTGCTACGAAAACCACACTGCCGGTCATTGAGGAGTTTAGTTATGGAATCAAAACAAAACACTTCACCCTTAAGTGTGAAATCAATCCCAACCTTAAGTGTAAATTCAATCCAATATAAACAAGAGATTGAATTGGCCCACATATTTAAGTATAACGATTACACAAAGTAAATATTGTCATTTGTAGAATAGTATTATGATTTATTGAATAATGCACTTAATCAAAGACGGAGCAATAAAGTTGAGATCATCAAGTGAGATCGTAGCGTAGAAAAGCAACTTCGAGCGCAATTTCGTCCACCCCCACCAATAAACATCGTCGGGATAACGGAATACAATAAGTTGCAAAGCCTCCTTAAAGAAATAATAACATCCAAGTATAAGGTTACGTCTTTGAGGGATAATGCGTGGAAAATCAACGTCGACGAATACAATGACTACCGAGCTGTGTCCCAAAAGCTAAATACCGAAAAGATTCAGTGGTATACTTTCGAAATCAAGTCAGAAAGGCCACATCGTGTCGTTGCAAGTGGCTCCACCCCTCATGCACCAAAGAAAAGGTTATGACTGACCTTCAAGCCAAAGGCTTTAAAATTCTTGATGCCGTTAATATCATCAAGGAGGAGAAGAAACAAACGGAAATAGATAAAGACGTCTTGGTAAGCCGTGGACTTCCGCTTTTTATGCTTACCTTCGATAAGTCGGATAATATCGACGATATCTACCGAATTAGAGCTATACTAAATATCGTGGTCAAAATCGAGCCCATGCGTGGAAATTTAAGGATGATTCCGCAGTGCCAGGGATTTAACCATACGCAAATGTACTGCAAAAAAAAAAACCGCGATGTGTGAAATGCGCCGGAAATCACCTCTCCCAAGTCTGTGGAGTAAATAAACAAACCTCTGCAACATGTGCTAATTGTAAGGGAAAGCACCCGGCAAATTATAGAGGTTGTGAAGTAGCTAAGGAGTTGCAAAAACGGAGAAATGGGCTTCTTAAGCCCCTAAATGCAAAATCTAAGCTGGAAACTAAGCCAAAGCGTAAGAATGCACAGGAGAAACTAGCTTAATTAAAACTACCGGGTTCAGAGCGCAAAAAAGTGAGGGAAAGAGTGACAACAGAAAAGTCCTCGACCTCAGTTCTTAAAAGAAACGGTGCTGAAAAGCTAACATCGAAAAAGCGGCCAGGTAATTGCCCTCGGACAGCAGGAGTGCAGACTTACGCTCAGGCCGCGGCATCCGAAAAACCAAAAAACCTTGAAATTTCGACGGACCCTGTCTCTCATGTTTTGTCGGTTATTCTCGAGAAATTCGAAGAACAAAGCAAAATAAATAAAATTATTCCCGATAGGCTGGTTAAGCTTGAAAATAATTCTCAGAAAACGCGTACTTCAACTAAAATATGAATGACAAACGAATGTTAAAAATATGTCTTGGAATGCAAACGGACTTTTGCAAAAACTCGACGACTTGGAAATATTCATGCGTGAAAAAGATATTGATATTTGCTTGATTTCTGAAACCCACGTAAAAAAGGAATCGTATTTAAAAATAAAAGGCTATAATGATTACCACGCTTGTCACCCTTCGGGTAAAGCGAGAGGCGGATCATCCTTGCTTATTAAAGACTGCATCGAACAATCCGAAGACCTAAAGATAGAGCTTGAAACTTTGCAACTGTGCACGATTCGAGTTAAAAATAGTCAGCGTACTCTTAAAATCTCATCTATCTACTGTCCACCGCGTTCCGCGCTTGAAAAATCTGATTTTACTAACTTGTTTGAATCGCTGAAACCTAATTTTATCATCGGCGGCGACTTTAGTGCGAAACATACGTTCTTGGGCTCAAGATTCAACTCGAAAAAAGGTAGAATGCTCTATGGGGCAGGTGTGGAGTACAGTTGTGATTTCCATTCGACTGGTAAACCGACTTACTGACCAGCTGATACTTCGAAAATACCTGACCTGATCGATTTTTTCGTTGTGAAAGGAATATCTACCAACCACATAAAAGTCAAAGAGAGCTTTGATCTGTCGTCTGATCATTCCCCGGTTATTTTAACAATCAGCGAAAAACTAATCTATAACCTAGAGCCAGCGAGATTAACTGGTCGAACAACTAACTGGGAAGGCTTTAGGAACGAAATTCAAGATAATGTAGAACTGAGCGTTCCACTTACGACACCTTATGAACTTGAGGTTGAAGTTGATCGCTTCGTTGAGATCGTATAGCTCGCGTCTTGGAATAATACACCCAATCCAAGGAAAACGACGGACAGATACGGTTTGCGATATCCTCCGGAAATAAAAGAATTGGTCAAGGAAAAAAGAAAAGCTCGTAAAAAATGGCAACAGAGTCGTGCTTCGCAGCATAAAGCACACTTGAATCGTCTGTGCAATTTGTTGAAGAAGACTATTAAGGATTTTAAGAATCGTGCAATAGGCTCTTACCTTGAAAGTTTAACAGCGAAAAAAGATCCCAATTATTCACTTTGGAAAGCTATAAAAGGCACCAAACGGCACAAAGTCTCCGCGCCGCCAATCAAATTAAATCACAATGAATGGGCGAGGGAAGATAACGAAAAAGCTGACGTCTTTGCGGCGCACCTGGAAGAAACCTTTAAACCGTACGATCGTCAAGTGGTTTACGACAACCGCAATAGGCTAGATTTACCATCTGACGATTTGACGCTCACAAGTGCAACGCTAAGGGAACTCAAACATGAGATCGAGAATCTAAAACCTAAGAAATATCCTGGTTATGATTTGATTACCGGAGAAATTCTCAAAGTTTTACCTAGAAAAGCATTGATTAAGCTTCTCCATATTGTAAATGCTGCGCTCAGATTAAGACACGTGCCGAGCCAATGGAAAGTTGTGGAAGTCATAATGGTTTTAAAACTCGGAAAACCGCCAAATGAAGTAAAATCGTATAGACCAATTTCGCTTCTTCCAATCATATCGAAAATTTTCGAGAGGATATTATTAAGGCGTCTCCAACCGGTTATAGAAGAAAATAATCTTATCCCTGACCACCAGTTTGGGTTCAGAAGTAAGCATTCGACGATTGACCAGGTGCATAGAATTACTGACGTAATCGAGAAAGGACTTGAAGAAAAAAAGATTTGCTCAATCGTATTTCTTGACGTCTCGCAAGCCTTTGATAAGGTGTGGCATGATGGCTTGAAATGCAAACTACGACAAGTTCTCCCTGTATGCTTATACGATATTCTAGAATCATATCTCGGGAATAGAATCTTTCGTGTTAGACATCGAGTCGAATACTCCGAGCTCAAGGAAATTTCGGCCGGCGTACCGCAAGGAAGCGTTCTTGGGCCGCTTCTCTATTTGCTATATACTCGAGATATACCGAACGAAGATGGCACTATCCTTGCTACGTTTGCCGATGACACCGCTCTCCTAGCAGTAGGTAAAGCAATCGAAGAAAGGACTGCAAAACTGCAAAACGCACTGAATAATGTAAATGAATGGACGAGGGAAAAAAAACAAAAAGTGAGATCGTCGCGATTGTTCATCTTTCCACCCTAATTAGTAAGAGAAAAATGTTTCTTTAGTCTTAAGAAACTACTCAACAACTAAAGCCCTACATTAGAAGCCTTAACATTTTGTAGTATTTTTATTTGACTTAAGTTAAAATATGAAAAGACCTTTCATATAATAACATAACTGGCGCAGTCGGTAGGATTTGTGTTGGATTAAATTAAGCAGAGAAAGTTTTCTTGTAGATACAAAATCCAACTTAAACAAATTCAGTGATACGAAACACGCGTTAAAAATCTGAAGTGAATCATCATACGCGTCATTCAATTCAGTGAAGAACAATTACGAAATCAAACAGGGTTCCTGACATTGAACCTGTCGAATGAATTTGATAATTCTCTAAAATCAAATCACGTTGTGTGAAAAAAATAAGAGACCTTCTAAAAAAATCAGAACAGTGAACTAAGTATATTATAATACATATTAGATAAAGTGTGTGAAAAAAAAAAGTTTCCTGAGACTTTTCTAAAAACTCAGAACATTGAAAAAAAAAAATAAATAAAAATAAAACATGGCTCTATATAACTTATCAGATACTCCCTAGCGAGAACTACTATCAAAATTAGAGAAAACCAGAAGTTTTTCTAGAGAGGACGATTATACCCTTAAGATGTTCGTAAGGGAAATCGAGACAAAAACTACGAATATTCAGCCTAAGACAACTAAGAGCACACGGTTCATCAATTATCATAACAAAGTTAAGAGGAAAAGCAGCAGAAGCCATCGAGGTCCCGGGCATTTCACCCACGTGGAACGAAATTAAAATCCAATTAGTCAACGAATTTATCACAAGGCAGTCATATATTGAAATACACCAACAAGCAGCAGGATTGCAGTGTTCTAATGAAAGCAATTATCATATAGAATTAGAAAAGATATTGACTACAATAAATAATAAATGGATTTTTGACGGCGAAATGTCAGTGGAGTTTAACCCTTTCTATGAAAACAATATGTTTTATATGTTATTTTTGGATAATCTACATCCTATACAGAAAGGTGTAATTAAAACATTTTAGAGTTTCGAGCATCATATACACTTTTAGAGGCAGAACAGTTGTTAGATATGATCCCCCTTACCCATGACAGATCAAGAGAGTATAATAGGTTTAATCAACAAACTCAAAAAAAACTAGACAAGACATCAGCACTAGACAAAGCAATAACATTCAAAAAGGAAACTTAAATAGCTCAGCTCAAATTAGAAGACAACAAGTGTTAGGGCAAACTAATCCATTTAGAAAATTCCAATTCAGTAATTTCAATTTAAATACAGGTAACCCAACTACCAAAGACCAAATTACCAAGGCCAATATAATACACAAACTTTAGGAGAAACAATTTTGGTCGAAACTACGGAAACAATTCAGGACAGTTCCAACAGAATCCTGACCAAATGCGAAGACTAAATCACAATACGGGACCCGAACAAATGGATACCTTACATACAGATGAGATTAGGGAGGTAAGTTTTCTCTTACAGCCTCGCGAGAAAACTTACAATAGGTAAAGAGCAACTCAGGTGTCTAATAGACACTGGTTCAACCATTTCAGTAATGAATGAAAATAACTTGAGAAAATATGGTATGCTCGCAGACCTAAAATCTACATTAACGACTGACATGAAAATAGAAACCAAGACAGTAACTGAATTACCCCAAGAATTCAATATACCTGAGCGGTACATGGTATGGAAACTTTTACAACTAAGAAATAAAAAATTTGACTCAAAATATACTTAAACCCATGAAAGAAAATTATGCTGAAATAAGTTCTGAAAAATATACTTTACTTACTTACTGTCCTTTCGAGCGCATTTTTCATTTAAATGAAAACGACGGACAGGTAAAGATTAATAATCTAAACTCTGAGGAGGAATTAGAGCTCAAAAAACTAATTAAAAATAACAGGGATCTCTTCTTTAAGGAAGGAGATGTGCTCTCATGTACAAATAAAATAGTACATGAAATTAACACTGGCCAACATGGACAAGTATACTCAAAAATCTACCGTTATCCTCAAATACACGAAGAGGAAATCGACAAACAAATCAATAACATGCTAAGGCAGGGAATTATTCGTAAATTCAATTTTCCGTACAACAGTCCCATATGGATCGTACTAAAGAAATAGATTTCTTTTAAGATGCTTCGAATGAAAACCACGCTTATCCTTTCGTATTTTAAAATTGACGACCTTCCAAGTCCCGTCTGTTTTTGAGTTCCATGATCTCAGGAGTAAACCAGGATATGACCGAGTTTTTAATAGTTTTGGTTTTAATTGGAACGTGTGTATTGAACAGGCTAAGAATTACATTATTTAACATATCGATTAGTTTGTTAGATGACGGATAACTATAAAAGATTTGCCAATTCATTTTTTTAGGTCAGCTCGAAGTAGATTATCTTAATGGATCTGAAATTTCTATAAGTGACAGATCGCGGAGTCTTGGAGAACGAAATATTAAAACTTGCAAATATTAAGTAATGCTAAGAAAACATTGGGGCAGAAGCTTGATTAAAGTAAACGTCGCCAGCATTTAAAAAAAATAAATCTATTAATGTACTACTGGTGTTAGTGAAATGAGTGGGAACTGAATAGTTTACTAGATTTAGACTAAGGCATTTCATGTTGTTCAGAAATAAAGCGGTGCTTTCCTCATTTAAAACGTTGCAATTAAAATCACCGCAGATAATTACATCCGAATAGAAAGTTGAGATATTTTCAAGCAGCGAGTAAAAGGGAGATATGTCTATTTGGCCGGTAATATACCCGCAGAGAGTTTTACTTTATCACCCACAATTTCGACAAAGCAATACTACGTTTCGCTATCAGGAGGGGACGATAAAACATGTTTACATTTAATACTTGAACGAACATATATTGCAGTACCAGAACCAATCTTATTATACCTATCCCCACGAAATAACCTAAATCCACTTATATCATAGACAACATTCTGAACATTCGGTTTAAACCAGGTTTCAGAGACACACACTACCTCAGCATCAGAATCAACAAACAATTGTCTAAATTCACCTATTTTACAGAATAAGCTCTGTGCATTAATATGGCATACACGCAATCCATCACGTTGTTTATAAAAAATATTAACTAAGACACGCAGATTTGTGTTCAGAACATTGCTATCGAAAGCGCTTTGACACATAAGAGCAAAACAATGTAGCAATAAATTAAGGCATCCCCTAAAGCAAACGACCCTGTCTGATTTGAAAAGTAAAACAATCTAATTAAAACCTGGCAAGCAACGACAATAGGCAAAAGTGAACTGTACAGCAGAATGATCACATATTCAAATTTACAAATAATGTTAAAGAAAATAATAATATAATAAACCTAAATATAATAAATAAATTCAATAATTGTATGTGCATTATAATGGAACAATCTTAAAGTGTCAGTTAACATGATCGGCTGTCTACCTGTGGAATGCAAAAGTGCAAGCAATGCAATCCAATCGGACGCGCATCGGTTGGAGGGATCAACTTTCAATCTTCGTGCAAGTTAGGCAATGGGTCTGCGTGGGAAATGCAACTGAGCAATTTTATATTTAAGAATTGAAATATGTAAAATATCTATGTCAGCATTTTTAGGTTTAGAGATAATATTGTAAAATAGAATTAAGCGTTCAAATTGTAACCGGCAAATAGAGCAGTTGGCTCTCGGAAATAAATTAAATATTTTATAACGTAAATGGTAGTTTCATTTGAAGCGGTTGTTGGAGGTTCCCAATTGTATTTTTTTACTTGAACCTGAAAGGACATAGTTAACTTGTCCAACAGCTTATGTATGTTGATAAAAAATCGTTATCGTCATTCGGCCTTTTTGCAGTTTCTGGCCCAAGTCAGTGAAGTGATCTGTTCAAAAAGCTTTTCCCATTGGTGTCAATCGCACATACACACACCCATTGCGAGTAAGCACAGAAGAAAGTTTATTTGGGTATTTTCTCTTCAATTGAAAAGCTTTTCGGAGAATTATCCGGTTACATGGCGTAAGACTTTCATTTAAATATATTCGGATGTCAGAAACCATTCCCAAGTGATATACGTATTGAGAAAACTGCATTCTCGACTCCAATGGGACATTATGAATACGTAAGGATGCCATTTGGACTAAAAAATGCACCCTCTACTTTCAGAGGTTAATTAACGATATCTTGAGAGAAGAAATAAATAAATTTGTAATGAGTAGCGTAAGCATAATTCAAAAATACAGCCCGATAAATGTAGTTTCTTGCAGAAACAGACTGAATATCTCGGGCACACCTTAACAAAAGAAGGCATTAAACCGAATACAGACAAAACAAAACAAAATTCAGAACGTCAAATTACCAACAACCGAGAAACAAATAAAGGCTTTCCTTGGACTAACAGGATATTACAGAATATTTATACGTGACTACTCAAAATTAGCGCAACCAATAACCAAGTACTTTTATATCAATCGATATAAAAGATATCGAATACATAGACTCTTTTAATATTAAAGACTTTCCTAACAAAAAAAACCTCCGGTATTGAAATACCCAGACTTTAAAAAACGATTTGAACTGGTAACCGATGCAAGAAATTTTGCTATTGGCTCCTTACTTCAACAAGAAAGACACCCTGTATCTTATGCATCCAGAACGTTGAATGACAGTGAAATAAATTACTCAACCACTGAAAAGGAGCTACTAGCCATAGTATGGACAACAAGTTATTATAGACCATACATATATGGAAGAGAGTTTGACTTAATGACCGACCATCAACCCTTAAAATGGTTTCATTCTAAGCACAAGGGCAAGGATATAAACTCTAGGCTACAGCGCTGGCTACTTAGACTTGGAGAATATAATTTCTAAATAGAATACTTAAAAGATAAGGACAATGTACTCCTAACTGCCGATTTTCTCAGCAGACTGAACCAAACCGAAATATGTATGACTGTGACAGTCACTTCTTCTAAGGAAGGAGAGAATAAGCATAGTCTAAAACAAACCCGATCAAGAACTAGACAAATAATTGACAAAACTGGACAGAGCAAGCCAAATTCGCATAGACAGAATAGTGAAATAATATCTGATATTAAACTACTAACAAAATTCAAAATACTAAAGTCCATGAAAATCGCCAATAAGACTGCATCGCAGAAACAACGACTAATAAGATCATTGAAAAATAGAGCTAGGGCAACTACAGTAAAAACCTGTAGGATATAATAAAAGAACAGAAGGTGATACACGAGTACATACACAGTCGAGAACGGATAAGTGCACAACGTCCGGGCATCGATTTGTTGTGTACTTATCCGGTCTGTGCACTTATCCACAAGTAAAAATGTTTGCACTTATCCGTAAGTGCACATTTTTGCACTTATATGTACTAACTTAGTAAGGTGCACCATATCTACACCGTATTATCACACTCAAAAAAAGAAACTACATATTTATACTATTTGGAATTCTTTTATTAAAAAACTAGCTGACCAGTGCTCGCCTTGCTTCGCCCGCATTTTAGTTGACGGTTATTTACTTGTTGAAATATAATTGCCAACTGAATACAATACTGAAAATGTGTAAACTTAATTATAACTTCCCCCGTGGGAATCCCACCAGAGCATACGCAAACCCGCTTCCAACACACAATTTATTTTAAATTCATTAAAACATTCTAAAATGTGGGCAAATCCAACGATCAACATCTCATCCAACAAAATGGAAAAATATTGCAATAGCTCTATGTCTACACATGCATATGCATGGACAAATGTACCTACGCGTATATTCCCAAGTCTCTTAATTGCATGAAGTTTTGACAGCACATGGATATCTTAATTAATAAAATTTACAATATCTTAGATTTGGCACTGATAATGTTTTTTTTTCGATTTTAACTCTAGAAGAGATCGCACACTGAAGATATAAACATAATCATGGGATAGCGCGCATTTATACTCACACGCACATACTATTGCAACGATAGCCACTGCTGAAGGAAAATTGTAGGCGATGATTTGATTAAATGTTTTTAGCATTGCTCAGCTTCAGGACAACGCAGAAGGATGTTTTATACCTTAAAGAAATCAGCGGTGAATTTAGTAAATTCACCATTTTTTATTTTTTTATTCCGGAGAGGCAGTACTGAGATACGGCTGTGGAATCAATATTTACAGATGCCCACTTAGACCTTGAATTTCGGAAAATCCCTTCTTAACTCGCATCTAGGCAAAATAAGGAATAACTGTACAAAACTTCAAGTACCTACGTCTAGTAGTTTTCGGTGGTAGTTTACGGTGTTCACAAGGAAAATCGACTTTGCTTTTATAGTATTTAAGAAAGGTGAAAACTAAAAAAATTAACAAAAACAACTCAAAGACAAAAAAATCAGATTCCATTTTAAGTTAAGTACGAGTATATAATTACACATCTGTATATATATGTACATTTGTACATACGTCTATGTAGATACTATATCCAAAATAACATTATTAATACATACCACTACTAGTGCGGCGCCGCCGTGGCGTAATTGGTTAGTGTGTCGGACCACTGCGCATGAGGTTCCAAGTTCGAATCCCAGAAAACACCAAAACGTTTTTTCACGGTCCCACCTCTTGCGAACGTCTGACAAACATCTGAGAGTATTGTTGTCTCGAGAAAGTTTCTCAAAACAAATCGCCCTTCGGATACGGCACTAAACTGTAGGTCCCTTCCATTCGTGTGAACAATATAGCGCACACAACATGAGTGCTTGTGAGAAGCTATTCCCTGGCACTTAAAAAGCTGTTGTGCCAAATATTTATTTATTTGTATCTACATACTATGTTACTATGTACAACACCTGCCATGATTGTCGTGCCATCAGGTAGGCGACTCCCGGTAGGCCTAGAAATATATAGCTGGACCCAGTCCGACATCTATCCTAGAGCCGTCTAGGGATTCCTCCTGATGAGTTGGAGTCAGTGGCGGAGGATCGAGAAGGATGGAGGGTCCACCTGAGCATCCTACCCCCGCGACCCTAATGAAGTATTAGCGGGGCATTGAAAATGTATGTATGTATGAACTATGTACGTATATGTAGTTTTAAATGTTGCCAGTTCATTTTTTATTAATGGAAACAAATTAAAAATTGGCATTTGCACTTATTCGTTTTAAAAACAGTGGACATTTTTATTCGGGGTTTTGAAAAGTTGTTCACTTATGAGGAATTTACACTTAAACGTTTTGCACTTATACGAACAAATTTGTATAGAAATCGCGTGAAATGGCTAGGGGCATCTAAAGGGTTTGCCCTTATGCGACTTTTCCACTTATCCGTTCTCGACTGTACACAATAAAGTCGGAATAGAAAAAAAAGCAGAAAAAGAAGGAATAGATATAAGGAAAATAGTAGTATCTGCACACCTCATTCACTGGCTGAAAACACGGTAACTTTTATTTTTCATTTTTTTTGTTTTGTCGGGATAGGAAACGCTCGACCGGAGCACTCAGACACAACTGGTCCATTGTACTACCAGAGAGCAAACCCTGATTTACCCATTTTATTGGAATTTCCTTGTCTTTCTAAGAAAGCCAAGTAAGCACTTCAGTGATGAGGAGCTTACAGTACCAGCACTCACCACATCGGCACAGAGGATCCGCCACCTGATACGAGCAAAGGCCGGACACTCACAAAGATAATGTTCCGCGGTGTCGTCGCTCTCTCCACAAGCGTCGCAGATTGTGGTGTCACTTAACCCCAACACGTTAAGGTGCTTGGCAAAAGCAAAGTGGCTTGTCAAGACGCCAATAAGTTGTCTACAGTATTTCTGCTGAGAGACAGCAAGAATGCCGCTGATTTCTTACAGACGTCCGGGAGCATGCGTTTAATCAACCTGCATCCTGGAGAGTCATGCTACACACAATTGTGCTCGTGAGAGACCCAATCGTCAATGGAAGCCCTAACCGAGGACGTAGGTAGACCCAACGCGGGTTCGGGACCTGAGAAAGCCGCCTCTGAGCTTTGTCTAGCAATCTCATCGGCGATCTCGTTCCCCAAGATCCCAGTGTGACGTGCGACCCAGATAAGAGAGAGAGAATTCAGCCTTGCGACGGAGTTCAAAGAGTTTTTGGTTTCACGAACTATTTTAGAAGTGGTTAAAGGGTTAAGCAAGCCCTTAAGCGCAGCCTGACTGTCACTACAGACACAAATGCTACGTCCCTTCCATCTGTTCTTCCCAACATAGTTCATGGCCATTAGGATTGCATAAGTTTCCGCTTGTCAAACAGACGCATATTTGCCTAACGAGAAACGAAGTCTAATGTTGTCGACTTCCACGAAGACACCAGCGCCAGACCCTTGACTGGTTTTGAAACCATCCGTAAAAATAGGACTACATTCCATTCCCGACTCAGACTCTGACCGAAGCCAGTTCTGAACACAAGGAAAGTCAACTCTGAATTTGCGCAACAGCTGGAGTTCTGATGTCATTGCATCAGACGGAATATCCATAAGACAGGAGTCGTAAGATAAGTGTCGCGCAAGTTCATCAAAATTCCAGTGTGGAGTATACCAAAAACCGTCCCGCCTAAGGCGGGGAGGGGGAGGGGAGGTAAGTTCAGCAAAGCATCTAGAGCAGAGCCAGACGTACTCGGAAAAGCTCCCGTGCAGCCAAGACAAGCCGTTCTTTAGAGTTTCGCGCAAAAAGCAACCACATATTTACGCGAGAGCCCCTTCCACCAAACAATCGACGCATATGCGAGGAATGGTCTTATCATAGCCGTGTAGATTCAGAGAACCTTATTCGGTGACAAGCCCCATGTCTTGCCAAAAGCACCCTTACGCTGGCAGAAGACTAAGAGCGCCTTGGATGTTTTCGGCTCGACGTGTTGAGACAAATGAGGTTTCGTATCCAAAACCACTCTCAGATATTTGGCTTCATTGGAAATGCCAATGGTGACACCTTTTAGCACTGGCTGAGTCAGACCGGCCAAAATCCTCCTTCTCGTAAAAAGAACAACCTTAGTTTAAAGAGGATTCACCGAAAGCCCACTCCTAGTACACCATTCATCCATCATATCCAGCGCCGCCTGCACGTTAGCACAGACCGTCGCCAGGCATGGCCCGACAGAAAGTACGGCGACATCATCCGCATATGCCTGAGCAGACACGTTAGAACAACTGAGAGTCGACCACCACGCACCATAATAATGGAGACAGAACGCCACCTTGCGGAGAGCCCCTGTTTACCCCTGTCATAACATATTGGCCACAATCCGCATCCACTACCAAAGTTCTATTCATTAGCATTGCTTTAATCCACAACACTAATGTTTCATCTACCACATGTTGTCTGGCCGAGTCGCACGTGCTTTCAAAAGTCGCATTGTCATAAGCGCCCTCAAAGTCGATGAAGATGCCCATCGCGTATTCTTTCCTATCAAGCGTGCATTCAATCCTGGCCACTAGATTTTGAAGTGCGGTCTCGCTGGATTTCCCACGCTGATAGGCATGCTGCATCTCCGATAGTGGATGCAGCTTCAAAGCAACTTTGCGCACGAAATTTTACCAGTCTCTCCATACTTTTCAGTAAGAAGGATGTCAAACTTATAGGTCTGAAACTCTTGTGGAGCGAATAGTCCTCCTTACCGATTTTCGGTATGAAAGCTACTCTGACTGTCCGCCAAGGTGTAGGAATATATGCCTGCGCCAAAACAGCGGTGAAAATTCTTTTCAGAGTTGGCAATAGCTGATCTATACCCTGTTGCAGCTTAGCTGGATATATTCCATCGGTGCCAGGCGATTTGAAACCATCAAAAGATGCCACAGCATATTTGATGGGCTCATCTATTACCACGGAATAATATGCAATATACCAGCTGCGCCGAGTTTTCTGACTTAGATTAAGCTCAGCCTGGGTAAGCGGGCCAAGCTGCGACCTAGTGGTTATCTGATTGCCAGGAAAGTGAGTCTCCAGCAGAAGACTAAAAGTTTCCGCTTTCGTCTCAGTAAACTTGCCATTAGACCGTCTGAGTGACTCCGGTTTGGTCGGCTTACCTCTTTTGAGGACTTTAACCAACCTACTGGCACTTTTCGACAACCGAATTAACTTCTTATAGTCATTCTGCTTCGATCTAAAGAGATCTTAGTCACCTAAATTTATCTTGAGTGACCTATTTAGAAGTTTTCTGGATTCTTTCCTAAGTCGCTGCAGTTCTGTGCTCCACCAGGAAATCGGAGTTCTGCAGGGGGTTTTTGTCAATGGGCACGTCAGTTCAAAGCAGCTGGTAAGGACGCTAGTCAGGTTTTGAACAGCATCCTCAACCCTTCGTTTTGTTTTGAGTTTAGTTGGAGTTTTGACGGATCTGTCTAGCTCTTCCCTAAACCACACCCAGTTGGTTTTTCTCGGATTCCTTCTCTCCTGCAAAGTTATGGCCTCGCATTCGATTTGTCTGTCTGACAAGGACACCTCCTTGCTGTAACAAAAGTTGGCTTGGAGCCAACATAGTTAATTACCATGTCAGACGAGAGTATAAAGTCTAGGAGATGGTTTCCTCGTATGTTACATTTGCTGCTGCCCCAGACTGTACTCTGAGCATTAGCGTCGCAACACATAACTAGTCCCATCTCCCGAATGTCACAGTACTTTATGAGTTCAGCAACCGCCTTCGGTGGTGGAGGCATTACCGAATCATAAGGGAAGTAAGCCGATGCAACAACGAAGGTTTTCCAACTTCCGGTCGTTTCGTAGCTTACAGCTGCAGCAACCACAACAAGATTAGCTCTCGGTCTTTTAGATCACTCGACACATAGCACCGTTACTCCACGAATACCTCCAAAACCACATATGCGCTTGTTCCGCACGTTTGGCTCCTGGATAGATGTTATGTGGGGTTTTGTACGCACCACGGAAAGTCTACTACTTAAGAGAGCGGTAGCAGCCTTTGAGTTTGGAGGTTTATCTGCGAAAATATCAAAGATATAGTCAGTATTTTATTAGTAGAAGCACAGATAATAAACTTACCCAGATGTCGCATCCCCATACAAAAAAATGTTGATCTTTTTTACGATGAGCAAACAAAAAGCTTTTCTGCTTCGCAAAGAAAAAAACGGAAAATAAATTTTCTGTGCGAAAAGCGTTTTCCTTTGCTTTGCGAAAAGCTTTCACCACCAGCGTAGAGTTTGTGACATATCCACAGCGAAATATATTTTTTGTTTTGTTTTGTATTCTCGTATTTTTTGTCCTGGCCTGCGACTTTGGCACGGTGAGGAACAGACAGAGCAGAAATATACCTATGTACATTTCACCAATTTTCAAATCTGGCTCCAAACAAGATGTTACAAATTATAGACCTGTCTGTAAAATTTCAACTATTCCTAAGTTATTCGAAAAAGTATATATAATAAACTTTATTTCCTCGTTAAAGAGTGCATTTCCGTTTATCAACATGGGTTTGTCTCCGGTAAATCCACTACTACAAACTTGTCTATTCTGACAAACTTCATAGTCACAGGTTTTGAAAAAAGGTTGCAGACCGATGTTATCTTTAAGGACTTTGCCAAAGCCTTTGATAGGGTGAACCATACGGTCTTGCTGCATGGGTTTTCATTCTAATATTTTGAAATGGATTAGGTCTTACTTGACCAACAGAATACAATATGTGAAAATCGATCAGTGCCTGTCGACTCTTATTACGTTACATCTGGCGTTCCCCAAGGCAGTCAATTAGGACCTTTACTTTTCCTACCTTTTATCAATGATATCCCTCTAATGTTTAAACATTCACTCTGCCTTCTGTTTGCTGATGACTTAAAGCTATATCGTTTGGTAGCTTCCGTACGCGATTGTGTACTTAGCCAGACTAGTTGATTGGTGCAATATTAACTTTCTGCTTCTGAACATAGCAAAATGCGAATCATTCTCTTGTTATAGACATTTAAATCCTGTTATATTTAACTATAGCATTCACAATATATGCCTCGACAGAGTAGATCGTAAAAAAGATCTTGGTGTAATTTTAGATACAAAGCTCACGTTCTCACTCCACATCGATTATGTAATAAGCAAAGCAAATTCTATGCTTGGCTTTATCAAAAGAAATGCAAGTGAGTTTTCTGATCCCTACTCATTGAATCCGCTGTTTATATCTCTGGGTAGATCTGTTTTGGAGTACTGTAGCTCTATGTGGTGCCCATATTATATTGTTGCATCAGAAAGGATAGAAAGGATTCAAAGAAAGTTCACCAGATATGCTATTTATAAATTAAACTGGCCTATTGAGATGCCTGCCTATAATGCTAGGTGTTTATTACTTGGACTAGTGTCTCTTGAGAAAAGACGTTAATACTTTTCCATTATGTTTATCGGTGATCTTTTAACCTATCATATTAAATGCCCTCCGTTACTCCAACTTATTGATTTGCATTTTCCATCTAGAATGTTGCGTGAACAGTTATTATTCTACGAGCAACTTCATCGCTCTAACTATAGTCGTGATAAACCATTGTCGCGTTGCATCAGAGAAGCTAATTCAATTTTTTATGAAGTAGACTTTTTCGATAATTGCATGCGTGATACTTTCAAATCTAGAATTCTTTGTTTGCTTGCCAGTCAAACAGTATAAGCTAGTTCTCATTAACTTTTTATATGTATTTATTTTTTGTTTTATTCTTTACTGATAATATCCTTTTGTTTATATTAAATAAAGGAGTTAATGTACACATTTAGTTGTATTATAATTTTTTTTATACTTATAGTCTATAAGAGATATATGTACTCTGATTGATGAATAAATGAAATGAAATGAATTATGTACGTATGTATACCTACATATGTACATTAAATTAGGGTAGGTTAAGATCAGGAATAATTTTAATGCGGTACAAACAATTTAAATAGTAGGTATTGTAGGCTAACTTTATTTTACTTTACTTTATTCATATGTATGTAGGTACATATGTACGTATTATAAGATTGAGGCTGAGACAAATAATTACGTTTATTTATTTCCTAATTGTTTGATACATCTGTCTTTTACAAATCCTTGTGTTACTTCTACTCTCATTTACAGTATGTTTGATGTTTGGTCCTTTCATTTTACATAAAAGAAGAGTTCTGATAGGTAGCCACAGCCACTCTTTTATTACTTTTTTGTTCATGCACGTTAAACAATAGGAAACAAAATCAACTCTGCTCTTAGCCCACTTCAGTTAAAGGCATTTATGTGAAAATGCATTTGCAAAATATTTTTGTCTTTAGGCATTTACATAATACATATTAGAAGTATGATTTTTAGCTATTCACAACGCCTTAACCAAAGTGGTTTCCAAGGGACACGAACGCGGATGTGCCAAAATATTGACCCCCCACCACCTCCCTTACCTCACCACCCCCTTAGTTTTTTTTTCAAATATTCATACATTATGTACATATGCAAATATTTATTTTAGTTAACATATTCATTAAATTTGCAACTTTTTTGTCTTTTGTTTTGGATTCCTTTTCTTGTTTATGCTCTTGTCAATAAACCACTTACAATTTTTCCAAAGCAGAGCTACCACCAGGAAATTGGCTGTATCAGTTTTGTGCGAATAATATTTATTTGTCGTTTCAAACCAATCTGGATAGTGCAAATTTGTTTTTTAGATACATTGATTTACTATATTTTCTCTAAGATTAGATGCAAATGGACATTTCTGAAAGCAAGTGGTAAATACTTGTATATGAAGTAGACATATTTTGAAGTACTTGTCTGATGGCCAGAAGTATTGGATTTTCATTCGAGTGTTCATATTTTTTCAATTTGATCAATATTTCCGTGAGATCGGAATTGTTTTTGTCCTTTGTCATTTCTTTGACACAGTTCTCGCAAACTGCATTACTTTTTTTAAGTGTTTTAAAAAAACAGTAACCTGCAAAATACCTTGTGGCTATGTCATTCATTTCAGCCATTTTTATTGAAATTGTGTCTTCATCTGGTAATTCTATCGTTTAAGCAGAAGGGTTAATATTTTGCATTGATTGGCTGAATTTGTTTTAAGTATGATTGCATTTCTTTTAAAAATCCAATATATGCGTCATTTCAAATAAGTGTAGCTCTTCCATTCAATAAATCAATTATTTTATTGATTTTTTTTTTTTTTATAATTTGCGCGCACTCAAAGGGTTATGAATACCTTTAACATGTTTACACACAGTGCTTGCGTTGGAAAGGATGGATAGAGAGAGAGACAGAAAGATTTTGGTGTAGTGGTTATTGAAGCTCAGTTGTTTATGCTTCAGCTAGGGCCTTGGTCACAGCGAATGCCTCTTACGTTTAGTCCCAGATTTCTACATATGTCAATACAGTTGTATACTTCAATTTCGAGCTTTGTTGGTATATTGCTTGGACAGGTCACATGATAAAGCACTTGTTTATATTTACCACGAATACCACGAATCATGAACACGCAAACTAATTTCGCACACAAATCTAATCTTTGATTTTCTCCATAATCAACGAAACCCTCGATTATGTCTTTATATTTGTTGTATGTTAAATTCGCCTGGATACTCATCTCATCGAATATTAAAATGACTTCTTTGTCTTTTGGTTCCAATGTTAAAACATTTTTTTGTGTTTTCTCAAAAACATTTTCGTTTAGACCAGGAGATAAACCTTTAAGTTTTATCCATCTATGCAAAGAAGCTGGGTGTGGCAAGTGCAATTCCAGCTGATCGCGAAGAAAATTATATCCAGACGAAGAGCGGAAAAATATACATTGGCAAATCCACCTTTCTACTTGGGTAAATTGTCGTTTGCCTTGTGATAAAATGAGTTTGCAAAATGTTTTCGAATTTTTATTTATATCATGTAAGAAATCTTTTTTTTCTTCTATTGTTTGCTTTAGATATTCTCTAAGTTGTGCTTTATTTTTTTTTAGCCTGCGGACTTTAATTGTCGGGATATTTCTTAATTTCAGACTTTTTTTAGCTCTCTCTTTGAGGACTTTGTTAATTTTTTTCAGTCTACTTATCTGTTGAATATAAAAAAATTGCTTTTTTGTGTTGTGTTCGCTTCGCATTTCTTGCATACAGTTTCTATGGAATCTATAGATCTGTTGCAGTCTATAAGTGCTGAAACTTCATTTTGTTCATCAATGGATATATCGCTACTTGTTTGCACTTTTAATCTTTTGTGATAAGAGTAGTTTATTTTGGCTTTCTTTCATTTTCATTAGATTCCAAAAACATTTCACTCCTTTTCATAAAAAGTGTAGGAACAGCGTCGTATTTTAATTTTTTTCCCCAAAAAATTTCAAATCGAAATGTTTACTGCAAATGTATGGCCGTTTATGATTTTCAACATTATCACGGGATTCTTCTGCCTGTGCTAGCCAGTTATTATATTTCTTAGTTCCCTTTTTAGGAAATCTAAGCATTTTCATTTCTGGAAATTAGGCAATAGTTGCATTGCAGCATACAATAGTGCACTTTTTCGCCACGACATTTCCTCTAAGTCGATTTTTTTTCCCAACTTTTTTGTATTTGTAAGTACCTACCAAGGTACCTAATCAACCTGAAATAAACTTAAATAATATATTTCACCTTTCCTAGATTAACTCTTAAAAAAAAATTTGTTCCACTTCGAAAAAATACAATTTAAATATTTTTTACCACACCACAGATCTACACAGATCGAAACTTCGATCAATATAGCAAAATGAAAAGCGAAAATACGTACATAGGTACCTACATAAATTAATTTAGACTACGTCGGTTTCAATTAAAAAAATATTTTTTGGGAGCTTAGCTCCTTTATTCATCACTGTTAAACAAGAACTGAACTTACAACTAAAACATAATTTTCCTTAACACTAACTTATCTATTGCTGGAACCTCGCGTACGTGATGGAATGCACTTTTTATGATGGGAAGGTGTCGTGTGCAGACCATGAACAGAAGGTATCATGTGCCGACTGGTGCATGGCACTAATAAAGTGTGGGAAAGGTGCATGGCAATAATAAAGTGTGAGATGATAAGTGCATGATGACCGGATACTCGTGGCAGGTGTTGGATGCCCAATGATTTGAAGAATCTGCTGATGCTGTGTTAACTCCTCCCCGCTAAAATCCAAACGTCCTCGTTGGATCTCAAAAGAATGGAATTTAGCTTATCCTTCGTGGTTTGAATGTTGGTCTTTCTTTTCCAGGTTCTTGCATTGGTTCTTCGGGCGTTCCTGGTGATGAATTTGATGTTGTTGGCAACTCTTCAGTCTTTTTCTCCAGCACGGTTGTTATGTTCAATTGTGGGGTTTGTTTTGCACGGCAGGATATTAGCAGAATCGTGGCCAGGATGAGGGTTATTACCGCCCCTGATAGTCCAAGACAGGTTAATACGTATGGTTGGCTTCTATAGTCCAACAGCCTGATGTTTTCAGTATTGTTCAGGTTTAGTTCCTTCAACATTTCTAAGGAGAGGAACTCTTCGACATTTCTCACAGCGGATGATGGTTGCGCCACTGCGGGTCGTTGTTGGCTGACACTGTTCCGTTATATTGATTCAAGATTATGATACCTGGTGAAATTTCCTCGACTGCGGGCAGATGTTGGCTATTGACTTTGGTGCAATTTGATGGGAGGCTTTTAAGCAGGCTCGGTACGCATGGATTTTCACTAATATTTACTAAACTATTACTATGACATATTACTAAACTATTATAATCTTTGCATGGTGACTTTATACCATAAATTTTTGTCGTACATTCTAAAATTGTATTGTATTCAATTTTGTTAACAACATTTTCCTTTTAATAGGTTTTATTAATATATTGTTACATGTTTCTGTGGTTGTGCTAGGAATACTTATAATGTAAATTATTGTATTTACGTTTATTGCAATTTTTAATTCTGCGAAGTCTAGTGCTTCGTCTAAGTTCTTATATTCAACGTTTTCATCATTCAATATATCTCTTACTTTATCTATTTCTATTACAGATAATATGTAGGAATTAACTATTCCTTTCTTTGCCCAATGTATGGCATATTCTATATTCAACAATTCTTCTTTTAACAATCTTATATTGTATTGAGTGCTCGAAGCTAGATTATCTTTAATAGTGTTCTTATTTTTTAGTCTTTTTTTTCGTTTGTAATATTACTTATTTTATTTATTCGCTCTATTGATACGTTGTTAATTAAAACCTGTTTGTTATTGTTTATCAATATTTTATTAATTTTCTTTTGTATAATATTGAAGTCGTCGTGGTCTGGATTTCCAGCAATCCATTTCCACGTACTTCCTATAAAATTTAATGACCTTCTCGTTCGTTTCGGGCTGAGCCTGTACAGGAGATTTTGGAGCTGGGACACCTCGTGGGATAGAAAGGGACAAGTGGGATAGCGGTCGCTTATGTTGTATCTCACAGTCTGCGCGATATCATTGACTAATTTTCGATACGCCACCAAATCGATGCCATGGATTAGTTTGATGCTTCCGGTTTGCACCTTGGCTGTTCCGATTTTAATTGAGATTGCCTGCGAATTGGTATAATCCAGAATCTGAATTTCGCCCAAACAGCTGACAATGAGCGACCTAGAGGGGAGATAAAGGGTGAAATTTTATGTGGAGTTTACATCTAGGGCGTTTATTTAGTTGCGGATGTGGCTTTTATGAACGACTCTTCCCGACCTCGTTTTTACTGTATTACCGAAGTTTTCCTCAACTATTTCTTTATAATAACTATTGGTTAATTTTGATCCTATTCTTCTATTTCGTTTTACGTATATTTCATCCCCTGGGTTGTAATCTTTGATAGCCTGTTTTCTTTTGTTGTGGTAATTCAAATCTTTCTTTTGTTTTTGCATTAATTTCCCGATGTTGTTTAACCGTGTTCTTTCGTAGTCCTCCGGCCCAAAGGCAACGGTTCTCCCAAAGAAAAGATCCACCGGCCGTTTCTGTGTAGTGGAATGAAACGTGTGGTTATACTCATTAACTGCCCTTTCCAATAGTTCTTCGAAATTTCGGCTGATAATGTCCTTCTTAAGACATCGCATTACCTCTATTAAGGTGGAGTGGAAGCGTTCCACCTGGCCATTCACTTCGCTCTTGTACGGTGGTGTCGTGAAGACATTAATCTTAAGCTCTTCCTTTAACATAAAAAGAATTGTTTCTGAATTTAGAGATTTTTCATTATCGAATACTATGCATTCGGGGACGCCGAATTGGAAAATAATTTCGCGAAGAGGTGGTCTCACATCTTCTATTGCCTTGGATTTGATGATCTTTGCAACAGCAAATTTGGTGAACTTGTCGATTGCTGTAAGGACCAAATGTTTTTCGGTGGAAAAAATATCGACATGTATGGTATGGCCTGAATAGTTTGGTATAGGGGTTTCGCCCAAAAAGGGTTTGTTTGGGTGCCGATCATATTTATTTCTCTTGCAGGTTGAGCATAACTTAGTAAACTGTTTGATCTTTTTCGTCATGCCGGGGAAATAGTATTTTTCCATTATATGGTTTTTATTTTCGATTGGCCCACGATGGGCTCTATTGTGTGTTTCGATGATAATCTCCTCTTGTGTGCTTGTGGATGGGATATCCTCGACAAAAGATTGAGTATGTCTTATTTTGTAATTGGAGAAATGCAAGGAATATAATTCCTGAATTATTCCCATCACACTTTCTGGAGCTGATAGGCCGTTGACTGTATTTGGATTCAAAAACCGTTTAAAGATTCCTATAAGGTTTTCCCTAGTATAATTGGGTTCTGTAATTATGTGCCTTCTGAAGTTACTGAATGGGCTTTGTATTTGATGGCCGCTTGTATCGCCAAACTTAAGGATTAGTTGATTTCGAAATACGTTAATAGGAGCTTCTATGGTTGGGATTATATTTCGCGATGAGCTTCCATTACCGTTCTGTGTCGGAGTTAAGGAATTCACTTGCGACTCCCGGGGTGGCCGTGAAAACGTATCCGCGACCACATTGCATCTACCGGGCTTATACTGGAGCACTGGAGCAATCGTACTCCTCTAGGATGGCCTTCCAACGTTTTATCTTACTGTTGTTGTTCTTATTAGTAAGAGCAAATGTAAGTGGTTGGTGGTCTGTGTAGATTTTTACATGAGCTGAACCGTACAGGTAGTTTCGCAGAGAATTGATAGCCCAAATGATCGCCAACATTTCCTTTTCATTTGTGGCGTAATGCTCTTCTGCCTTGCTCAATGTCCTAGAGATAAATGTTATTGGTCTGCCGTCCTGTGATAAGACCGCGCCAATAGCAAAGTTGGATGCGTCGGTAGTGAGTTCAAACTCCTTGTCGAAGTTGGGGTATGCGAGCATAAGATCCTGCGAGATCAATGAACTTTTTATTCTATTAAAGGCCTCAATGGCTTCAGAGTTGAGGTGGATTAGCTTTTTGCTAGAAAGTGCCTTCGAAATACGACCTTCCTCCCCCCTTAAGAGGAACGAGAGGGGCTTTGCAAGCTTGGCGTAATCTTTTACGAACCGCCGATAATAGCCTGATAGGCCAAGAAAAGATCTAAGGTCTTTCAAGGTTTTGGATGCGGGAAATCCAGGATTGCCTTTACCTTCTCGGGGTTGGTCTTTATTCCATCGTTGGATATAACGAATCCAAGGAACTCTACCTCCCGTTTGAAGAAACCACACTTGTCCAATTGGACCTTCATATTGGCTTCACTAAGAGTTTGGAATATTTGTCTTATATGCTCGGTGTGCTCTGACTCGCTTTTACTGAAAATGACAATGTCATCAATATACACGTAACATATCCTTCCGATATGTTCGCGGAGAATGTCATCGAGAGCGCGTTGGAAGATGGAAGGCGCGTTCTTGAGACCAAACGGCAACGGGTAAACTCAAACTTTCCGTTGTTTATTGAGAATGCAGTCTTCTCGATATCAGATTCCTTTAGGGGAATCTGATGAAACCCGCTTTTGAGGTCGAGCACTGTGAAAAATGTGCTTCTCTCTAGCTGGGAGAGGACCTCATTTATTTCAGGGATCGGATAGCGATCCGCGATTGTAACGGAGTTTAACTTCCTATAATCGATCACCAGCCTATATTGCTTGTTTCCCGCGGAATCGGGTTTTTTGGATACGATCCAGACTGGAGAGTTATGGGGTGACCGGGATGGTCTAATAATGCCGTCTTCGAGGAGCTTGGAGATTTGCCTCTCCACTTCGTCCTTAAGGGACATGGGATACGGATAGAATTTTGAGAAAATGGGAGAGTCCGTACTCGTTCGTATCTCACCCAATACTTTAGTTGTGAAGGTCAATTTCTCGTCCGGGTCGGAGAACAGATTAGGAAAATCCCCAATTATTGGTTCTACCAACTTCCTCTGCGTGTCAGATATGCAGCAAATTTTTAAACTCAACGAATTCAGTGATTGAGTTGCTAGTTGTTTGATTTTAATTTTAAAGTTATGAAAAATGGTCGTGTAGCTCTCTTTAGTATAAATTATAGCGGACAGTTCTTTCAAACTATCGTTTCCCAGGATGGCGTGAAAAGATTTCAGTGTGGGGAGAAGAAAAAACTTAATTTTTGGGTCCTGAAGACCGAAGAGGTTAGCTTCGATGTGGTGTGTAACCTTGGTGCTTCCACCTACTGAATTTGCGTAGAAGCACTCTTTATTGGGGACAGGTTTGTCAACGAGTGAGGGTTGTATATAGTTACGGTTTGAGCCGGTGTCTATTAATATCCTAATAATTTCGCCGCTCTTCGTTCTACTTTCAAAGTTTACCCTACTTTAAGAGGTTGTTAGCCTAAAAAATTTATATCTGTAAAGTCTACGTTTTCGTTATAATTTCTATTACGCTCTGGTTGATCCTGTTCCTCCGCATAATCGGCAAACGTCTGGTCGTAACCAGCGTCATCCGACTGCATTAATCCTTGGTAGTCGGAATAATCATAATCATTTGCATTAATATGAAAATTCCTCTGAATCTTATTTCCCGCAGATTGCTGCGTCATATGAGTAGGTTGGGACTTTGTAAATTGGTTGGTTGAGTACACTTTTTGGTAGTTACCAGGCCGTGTTTGGGCACTATACCTCGTTCCAGCTGGTTCGGTTTTCACATGTGGTTTCGGAGAACTCTGGTTTGTTGCATTTGCTCGGAATTGGTTGGGGTACTGCGTATTATTAACGGGACTTTGTCTGGGAAAGAATTGCGGTTGTGCTGGCCCCTGCACATATCCAATGTTAGGCTGAGTACGAGGAATTTGAGAGAAATGGGGAAGAAAAGGTGCCTGCTTCCGTGGAGGAAACGCAGGAAGTGGCGATTGAAATTTCTTTGTTGCCCCCTGGCTGCCATAAACGTGATTTGTTCTATAGTTTTGGTTCTTCAATTTCAAACAGAGGTTCAATGCGTGCGGTAAGTCTAGGGGTTCCTTTATACCGAGCAATCTCGGTAAATCACCCTTTAAGCCCCGGATAAATACATCTAAAGCTTTATCCCTATATGTCTGTGTAAGAAGTCGCATTGAGTCAGGATAGCCTGTTGAGAATCAGAGAGAGATGCGTGTAGACAGCCTGGTAGAACTCTTGTATGGACTTGTTTCCCTGCACAAGGGCTGTCATTTGGTATTCCAAAGTAGTGAGGTCCCTTTTATCGGCAAAGTGCATCGCCAGGCATCTGGATATTGACCTCCAATCTAGCGGAGTATTATATGCTTCCAGAGCCATGTCCGCATTACCAGTGATTTTGTTCCTTATCACGCTAAGGATGCCATAATACTTAGGTGTACCTCTTGCTGGTTCGTAGATCTCGAGGATACGTTCAACGCTCTTCCTCCAAGAGCTGAACTCACCTGGATCACCAGAAAAATTCCTCAGACAACGGACTACGTCTGGGATTTTATTCATATCCGCCAACCTATCTCTGTGCTCAGGGGCGATTGTCACATCTGTGCCAGCGAAATTATCGACGCCGGGATTCAGAATACTCTGGACCAGAGAGGGGCCTCTGGCCTCTAAAACTTGATTCACTATAGTTGTTATTAGTGTGTCTAATGCGGGGGTTGACCCAACTTCCCCATGAGACGTTGTTGATTGGAACGAAGCGTTCGGGTTAGGTTCCGTAGTGGACTCGGAAACATTTCGATTTTGCAGAGTGCCCACTCTCGGAGGAGGATTTGGATTGGTTATCCGGATGGTTAGTGGATAAGCCAGAACGTAAATCAAGCATTTTGAGATAAATTTAACACACCCGATTTAAGGTACGGTTAGTATGTTTCACCTAATTTTACCAGATTTTGTGGGTAACTTTAACACTTATATTTTGTTTCAATTAGTTTAATCTCCTTATGTCTAAACTAGGTTTATTTTTATTATTTAAATTATGTTCACTTTGCTTTGAGTACTTTGCTTAAAATCTCTTCAATTTAGTTTTGTGTAAAGAAAGAGAATTATTTTAGTTCAATTTTAATTTCTTTTCTTTTTAATTTCTTATTCTAAGTAACTGGATATATTTTTAAAATTATTTTAGTTGCAATTTAGTTGAAAGTTTTATTTTAATTTAATCGTTCTTTTTCTCTTTTATTTCTTCTTATAAATAACTTAACCTCTATGCTTACAAAACTATGGTTGCGGCGAATATCCCACGTCGGTAGATTCGGCAGTCTTCCCTTTTGCTTCTGCTACTGAGGTATCCCATCTACACTCTTACGTGGTTCTTTTGATCCAAAGATCTCCAGTGATGTCACCTTATGGGTGGACCCGGCACAAGGTCACTATTGTTTTTTTCCCTTCTTTTATTCACACGCGGCGAGCTTCTTGAGATCGACTTATGCAACTGGAATATTTCTGCGAACGCACTATGTTTTCCACTCTTCGTCACTACACGGCAAGCTGTTTTAGGGCGGCTTAGGTGGCGTAACTACTTCTCGGATCTCGGTTATAACTCGCGTAGGGACTTTAGTACCGGGTCCCTGCTCGGGCGCCAATTAATTTAGACTACGTCGGTTTCAATTAAAAAAATATTTTTCGGGAGCTTAGCTCCTTTATTCATCACTGTTAAACAAGAACTGAACTTACAACTAAAACATAATTTTCCTTAACACTAACTTATCTATTGAATGCACTTTTTATGATGGGAAGGTGTCGTGTGCAGACGATGAACAGAAGGTATCATGTGCCGACTGGTGCATGGCACTAATAAAGTGTGGGAAAGGTGCATGGCAATAATAAAGTGTGGGATGATAAGTGCATCATGACCGGATACTCGTGGCAGGTGTTGGATTCCCAATGATTTGAAGAATCTGCTGATGCTGTGTTAACTCATATGAATATATCTACATAAATATGTATGTATAAATGAAATTGTGTCTCGCAGTCGCAGGTCGCAGACGGTACAAAGAGTAGCAAAAGAAAAAGTTTTCGCACAGAAAATTTATTTTTCTTTGCGAAGCTGAAAAGCTTTTTGTTTGCCCATCGTTGTTTGCTCAGCGCAAAAAAGATTAACATTTTTTTGTATGGGGATGCGACATCTGGGTGAGTTTATTATCTGTGGTAGAAGGGTGCGCACCAGATGAGTTAATGCTTCCTCCGAGACGAGCGCCCCTACCCGTGGCCTTGCCTGCGTCGGCCATTTTCATTCCGCTAGTGCTGGGAACTTTAGGGGTAACAGCACCAGCATCCACCAGATTTTGTGCGCAGATAACGCCACCGGTAAGAGTGTGCCCAACAGAAGAGCGCGCATCAGATGCACACACGCTTTCACCAAGGAAAGCAGGCGAAACTTGCTTCGTCAGATTGGACCTGTTCGATCCGACCGAAAGTAGCTAGCGTTGGGTCTGAGGGATTGATCGGCTCCTGTTGGAGTACTTTCTGTCGACCTAGGACTCATTCCTGTCGCTACTGAAGGATGACTGCTTTCGACGCCTGCGCCTTCAGCTGACTCTGCAGCCTCTTTGCACCGTGCCATCGCCGCCTTCCTTCTTCTCCTTTTCAGTTGACTCTTAGTCAGGAGCTTATCGGAGTGCACCGCTTCAGGAGCTCGTTCAGCCTTATTGATTTCCCGAGTCAAACCGTCACCGATACAACTTCGATCAGCTACCCGTCTATTGAGACAGAGATTAGACGTTCCAGCCGAAGCCTTTCCGCCACTTTCCTTGTCATTCCAGCCCAGTCTACCAAATAAGTCGGGGACAGAGCTGCAGGAGTCTTTTGAAGCAAGCGTCGGTACTACTTCCAATTCAACGGCAGATGCGGGGGGTAAAAGTATGGCGGTTGGGACCTCCAAAATCCTCGTCTCGGCCGTAGTCGAAAGACCACGAGTTGGTTTTCACGAGTACCACCTGGAGTGGACAGTTCATTTGTTTTTTCCATCATACTGTATAACAAGTTTTACATCATAGTCAAGACGTTTTCAACCTTTAGTACGATGTCACACCTGGGATCCTTTCAGATCCTTAGGGTCGTTGACTCTTAAGCCGTGTCAAGGCAGCTGAAGAATACAAACGAAAACACCGATAAACAGATATAAAACACAAATTATAAATATAAATTATATTATATACGAATTTTAGGAGAGCAATTATTGCAAGTACAGATTTGAAAAAACATTGGGCAAACAAAATAAGGACGATAGGAATACGATCAGGACAAGTAGGAATTTATTCAGAACTACCAGAAACGGAATACAACCAACTTCTAATTAAGCTACAAATGTATGAAAATAACAAAGTATAGTTTATCAAATGTTCCTACATTGCTGAGGACATAGAAAACGAACTAAAAGCAATAGAAAGAATATCGCAATATCATATAAATGAAACCTGTCGCGCGGGTCTAAATGAAAACTACCAAGGAAATAAAATATATTTCCCCAATTTAAAAGAATTAATAACTAGATACATTAACACCTGTGACATTTGTGATAAAGCTAAAGTAGACAGGAATCCAATAAAACCCAAATTTAGATTAACCAAAACGCCTGAAGATGTAAATGAAATTATACATGCAGATGCTTACTTTTTACCTAATATTGCAGTTTTAACAACTATTGACAAATTTTCAAAATACGCTACAACAAAAATAATTAAGTCTACTGACATAATCAGTTTGAGAGACGGAATGCTTGAAAGAGTTGCCACAATAGGTAGGCCTAAAAAGATAATTGCTGATAATGACTTCAACAATTTCTTACTTAGAGAACTATATGTATAAGGAAAAAGAAATTGATGTACACATCTCAAAACCATATAACCACACTTGGAATTCGGATGTTGAAAGATTACATCAAACCTTATCAGAAAAATTACGAACTATAAATATATTACAAGGAGAAATAATAGCAGAAAAACTGTATCAGGCTTTGGAATTCTATAATAGGCAAACACATAGCATAACCGGTGAAAGACCCCTAGACATACAACTAGGAAAAGTCACTAAAAGTAACGCCTGTGACAAATTAGTAAATTTTAAAGAAAAAAACGTTAAGAAAAAGAAACGAAGATAGGGAAAACTATATAAAACTTCGAGAAGATGGAATAGTTAAAAATAGAGAACACTTAACTAGGTCACAAGCCAAACTAAAATCGAAGTTTGTAAAGAAGAAATTAACTAACATAGCATTAATAGATATTATAAGACCCAAAAAATATCAACCCATTTTAGGTGAACCACCTGAAGATGAAGACAGTAATGATGATGCTAATATTTCTACCACTGATGACAACAGCGAGAATAACAATAGAAGGACTTAAATCTGACACAGAATACGTAGAGATTAAAACTGACACACAGGTAAATTAAGTCGCAACGAGAACAAAGATATTGCACATCATGGAACCACAGAAAATACTACAAGTCTTAGAGACATTAGAAGAATCCATTAATAAATTAAATGATAATTTCATTCTAATAGCTTACCTAATAACTAGAAAGAAGACACTATTAAACACAAAGCTAAAACTTTATTAGCACATAGAACACAAAGAGGTTTAATAAATGTAATAGGATCTGGAATGATATGGCTCTTTGGGACAATGAATACAAATTACACAAAGAATTGCTAATAACTCAAATAACCCTTCAACTAATGACTTTAGAAGACCATGTTAACCACATTCACAATCGTATAAATTATGCAAAGCATAATCTACTGACTACTAACATAATGACCAATGAAGAAATTGATGCATATGATATAGATATAGAAAAACTTCAGAAACTAACACAGCAGTAATGAAAAAAGAAGATACAATATTACGAGTATTTGCTATCAGCATACCAACTAAATTGACCCAATGTAATATATCATACATAATTCCCTTAACTCATAGTAACCAGTGAAAAATAAAAATGCAAACATCAGTAACTTAAAGAACCAAAAAATATTTATATACTATAGAAAAAGATGTAAACCAACTCGAACCCTTTGAGTCATGTAAAGACACATGTATAAATAAAATCAATGACAACGAAGAAATACATAAATTACAAGAAGGTTTGATAGTTATAAAGAATTTTAATTTAAGCACACTTTACAGTAATTGTAATTTTAAAATACCAAAAGAACAACATTTCTTAATGCTCAATCAAAATTGTACAACATACATAAATATCAAACCAGTTGATAACCACAAAAGTTTTAATGACCAATCAATAATTGTAATAAACCCTGTAAAATTAAAATACGCAAAAGAATTATCAATTAAAGAAATTGTAATTAACCAATCAGAAAATCTGAAAGAGATAAAAGAAATAAAATTCCATAAACAAATACACCAATATGTAAGCGAAACAATTATACTAATAATGTTGTCCATTTCACTGTATCTAATAACTAAATGTAAAACTAACAAAATTAAAATTATCAACAAAACGCCTATGGAAAGGCTTATCTTTAAGGAGGGAGGAGTTATGGATTCAAAACAAAGTACTTCACCCTTAAGTGTGAAACCAACCTTAAGTATAAATCCAATCCAAGATAAACAAGAGATTGAATTGGCCCACATATTTAAGTATAGCGATTACACAAAGCAAGCATTGTCATTTGTTTGTGTACAATAATATTATGATTTATTGAATAATGCACTTAACCAAAGACGGAGCAATAAAGTTGAGATCATCAAGTGAGATCGTCACGATTGTTCGTCTTTCCACCCGAATTAGATTGCAAGAGAAAAATTATTCTTTAGTCTTAAGAAACTACTCAACAAATAAAGTCCTCCATTGGAAACGGTAACACTTTGTAGTATTTTTATTTGACTCAAGTTAAAGTATGAAAAGACATAACATAATAACATAACTGTTTCCGTGAATAAAGATATTTCATAAGCTGACGATTTATCAGCATTTCCATTACCTTGGAAAGGAGGGACGTAAGTACAATGGGTCGGTAATTGGACGGGGAGGCAGATTTGCCTTTTTTTGGGGACGGGCTGGATAAATGCTGTTTTCCATCTTCTCGGAAAGAGCCCGGAGGAGTAGGATAGACAGAAAGGCTTACGCAGAGGTCTTGCCAGCGTGGAAGCACACTTCTTCAGAACTATGGGCGGGATACCATCTGGACCAATGGATTTGTGTATATTAAGACCTTTGAGTACTCCTTCAACTGTACGAGTGCGAAAGTGGACTCGTCCCATGGAAAATTCGATGCTATCAAGCACAGGTGGAGACAAAGCACTAAAAATCACCGTAAAAAGCATCGTTTGAAATTTGAGTATTGGACAAATTTGTTGGTTTGAGCTTGTTACTTGTGTTGTGCTTTTTAAATTTATCGGTGAAGAAAATATACAAAAAAAACTTCATTTTTTATTTAGCTGTTGTTCGCTACTTAAACTTATATTATAATAACTTGAATTAAGTTTATATTGCTTGTCATTTTGGTCGCATTACAAAAAACAGATCGTAATTTACCTTATATTACAGTACAATAGCTTCCTAAAATTTATATCAAATGTTCGAAAGTTCTGTTATCATTCTCTCTTTTTTTCTGCTATTTTGCTTTGTGTCATTATTCTATTGCACTTGTGTATAGATTCGTCTTCCATTCACTCTTTCGTTAACCAGCCATCAAGCCGTACACATCTTGTATGCAGAGGTAATCTCCATACGCGTAGTAAAGTAGAGATATTATTACAGTTATCTTTGCAGACTTAGGAATGTTATTTTAAAACCAATTTGCCATTAGATTGCCATTAATGCTGGATGTGTTTACAAGAAGTATTTATGAAGTAAACAAAAGACACAAACTAATTGACTCACAAGAAATAATCTTTTGATTCATATAAACACAATGCAGAAGCTAATTGATTCATAGGAAATAAACTTTTAATTCATATGAGATAAACATAGCACCATAAACCAAGATATGATTTACGATAATAAGTGCACGTTAGTGGTGTGATATCATCACAGATATTTGTATATAAGCATACTGATGATCAAAGTAGTTTTTAGTTCTTTGTAAAGATTGAACCAATAAAGTTGGACAGTTGTCCAGAGAAAATATTTTTTTCTCCAAATTTGTTAAAACAAATTTAACTGGCGCCCTAGCAGGGACCGGTGTCGGTAATACCAAGTGCAAGTAGTGAATAAAATAAATTCTAAATAGTGAATAAAAAAATTCCAAACAGTGAATTAAAGTAACGAAATTTCGAAAAGTGGTGGTAGGAAGAATCCGAGCCATTAGTAGGAAGCGGTTAATGTTAACGTCGTCATCCAAAAAGGACCAACTCGGCCTATCCCCTTCAAGTAAAATACACTCATCGGTCCCGAGTGAGCAAACAAGCCCAGGCACAGCGCACTTTAAACAACTGGAGAACATTTGCATCCCAGACAGGGTTTTGGTTTCCTGCGTTGCCCCGCAGTTCATCAGACGTACTAGTGTAAGTGAGATAAAATTATTTTAAACTTTTAAAAGAAATTAAATACGAAAAAAATTGCATTGAAAGAAAAACAATTTAAAGAAAAAATATAAGAAAACGTAATTAAAAGAAAAATGTACATTGAAGAAAAACTATTAAAAGGAAAATTATTAAAAGAAAAATTTATATTGAAAGAAAAGCTATTAAAGGAAAATATTATTGAAAGAAAAAATATATTAAAAGAAG
This sequence comes from Brachypalpus laphriformis, assembly GCA_945910035.1. Taxonomy (NCBI): domain Eukaryota; kingdom Metazoa; phylum Arthropoda; class Insecta; order Diptera; family Syrphidae; genus Brachypalpus; species Brachypalpus laphriformis. The sequence goes on along the minus strand of OX246753.1, from coordinate 226,388,350 downwards.
AATATTATGAAAATTTTATTTTTAAGAAAAACATAACGAACGAATTTTAACGAACGAATTAATGAGCAAACGAACTTAAGCAATAAAAAATTAAAAAAAAAATATTATTAAGTGAACATTTTTATAGATATTATTTAACAATTTTAACAGACAAAAATATTATACAAATTTGTACTCAAATACACTCATTTCTATTATACTTGTATATCCTTTCTCGTAAAATTATAAAGTGAAACAATGACGACAGCACAAGACGCTATAGAACAACTTCAGACGGAAATAGTGAATCTGACTGGTGCACTTAATTCACAAATTCAGATAACCACTATTTCACTAAAGGAACTCGTCGGCTTAAAAGCAGAATCCCTTAAAGTACACAACCCTTCATCCAATGTAACATTAGAACGAGAAACCTTGGCTAGGCCAACCACAGAAGCAGGACTTGCAACAGCAAAGCAAGATTCCCGATCCCGTGAAGAAAATTATAACCTTCAACGGTAATCCAACGACATACGCATCGTGGATTAAATCAGAAGAGACCGTCTTAGATGACTATAAAATCATCAAGACGAAACCTCTTTATAGGACTATAATACGGTCCATCAGACAAAGAATAATCGAAGAAGCAGATACAGCATTGGTTGCATACAACATTCCAGATGAGGACTGGTTCGCTATAAAGAAATGCTGTCTCTTCACTATGCGGACAAGAGAGATATTAGAACACTGGAATACCAGCTATACTCTCTCTATCAAGGTAAAAAGACTATTGATGAATTCTTTGGTGAAGTTAACCATCACCTGACACTCATCATAAACAAAGTCCAAACCGAATGTTTAAGCAGCGAAACAGCCGCTAATACGATTGAAGGCCATCGAAATAGGGCCTTAGACACTTTTATTAGAGGTCTAAATGGCGAGTTATCGAAACGCATTGCCATCAAAAACCCTAAATCCTTACCCGAAGCATATTCTTCATGCTTAGAATTGCAAATCATGAATTATAGAGCAACTAACTTTATAAACCGCAATAACGTTACCAACCCAATTGTTGTTCCCCATAATTCTCTTACCCCACCCCACCCCACAAATTTTACAGTTCAATAACACCCATCAAGAAACACTTATAATCCACCAATTCTAACGCAACAGCAGAAAAATACTATTTACAATACACAGAACAGACCGATAATACCCCCAAGACAAATGACGCATAACAAACCTGAACCAATGGATGTTGATCCAAGTACCAGAACAAGACAGGTCAACTACATGAATAGGTCACAGCATCATCCACAGCAATACCAACAATAATACCCACGACAATACCCACAACAATACTAACAGCAGTATAGACTACCTTTTAATCCAGCGTACAAAAGGGTTCCACAAAACGACAGTCAGGTACAAGCTACACAACCAAATCAACAAAGACCATGTCGAGATCCAAGAACCATAGGAATTATACGAAGATAAACTCGAGGAATCTTACGAAGATCCATATGAAGAAAATGACTCGGAAGTCTCGGAACAAGAGCTAAATTCTTAAGATCGGGTCAGTGCAACACCCGACTTAAAACATTATGCTCCTAACGGAAAAATATTGCAGTTTCTAATAGATACTGGAGCTAATAAAAATTTGATTAAACCAGAATTAGCATCTCACCCCAAACCAGTTGACAAACCTTTTTTTGTAAATTCAGTAGGTGGAAAGGTAAAAATTGAAAAATCAGCAACAGGTAGAATATTTTCTATTTACGGTAACAATACTCCAGTGAAGTTTTACTTATTGCCTCCACTAGCATCGTGGAATAATAGGAGATGATACTCTTAGGGAAGTCAAAGCGGTAATAGAGAGAGGCAACTCCATATTAAAAGTTCATCCTAACATAAAAATACCTTTTGAAATGAGACACTCAGTTGATGTGAATTCAAATATCATCAGGAACGATCATTTAAACGAACATCAAAAGATTCGCTTAAGTGAAATTATACACAAATTTACCCCCATATTCAGTAAAACAGATGATAAAATAACAGCTGTAACAAACGTTAGGGCAGAAATTAAAACACAGGTAGGTACACCAATATGCGCAAAAACATATCCATACCCAGTGAGCATGAGAGAGAAAGTTAACAAACAAATTAACAAACTATTAGAAGACAAAGTCATTAGGCCATCAAATTCTCCCTATAGTGCACCTATTTGTGTCGTCCCCAAAAAAATTGACATATACATATACCAGACATATCTAATACTCTAGCTAATCTTGGTAAAGCCAAATATTTCACGACAATTGACTTAACGTCAGGATTTCACCAAGTACTAATGAAAGAAAAAGATATACAAAAAACAGCTTTCTCAACTCTTAACGGAAAATTCGAATTCTTGCCACTCCCTTTTGGACTTACGAATGCACCTTCAATTTTTCAACGAATGATTGATGATGTATTAAAAGAACACATTGGCAAAACATGTTACGTTTACATAGACGGCAAAATAATACCATATACAGTAACTCAATAGAAAAACACTTCGAGGACATCATAGAAATCTTCTCAAAACTAGAAAAAGCTAATTTAAAAGTCAATTTAGACAAAACGGAATTTTTGCCAACCAAAACAGAATTTTTAGGATTTATAATATCAACCTAGAAACTTTAAAGAGTTGAAATCATTCCTAGGACTAGCATCATATTACAGAAGATTTATTCAAGACTTTGCGAAAATCGCAAAACCACTCACCCAGCTTACAGAAGGAGATTTGGCAAGAGTTAGGAAAAATCAATCTAAAAAATACCTATAATTCATTCAACAAAGATCAGAAGAAAGCATTCAAACAATTAAAAGATCATCTCATTTCAACTGATTTATTGATATTCCCAGACTTTGAAAAACCCTTCATACTCACTACAGATGCATCAAACCACGCGATATGCGCTGTACTATCCCAAGGAGAAATAGGAAAAGACAGAGCAATAACACACATTTCTAGAAGCCTTAATACTACGGAACAAAACTATGCGACAAATGAAAAAGAAATGCTCGCAATAGTATGGGCATTGGATAATCTCCGTAATTACTTATATGGTGCAAAGAAAATTAAAATCCTAATAGATCTAAACATAAAAATCAATCTAAAAAAAATACCAATAACATTCAACGAAGATCAGAAGAAAGCATTCAACCAATTAAAAGATCATCTCATTTCAACTGATCTATTGATATTCCCAGACTTTGAAAAAACCCTTCATACTCACTACAGATGCATCAAACCACGCGATAGAGCACATAGATGTTTTAAAGAAAATAAAGATTATTATTTTCCAAATATGATTGCTAGAAGAAGACAGACAATAGGTAGTTGTAGAATATGTAAGGAAAACAAATATGACAGACATCCCACACAGAAAGAACTCCAAGCCACACCTATCACTCAATATCCCACTGAGATTATACATACAGACATAATGGAACTAGACGGACAGTTGTTTTTAACATCGATAGACAAGTTTTCAAAATTTGTAAAGTCTGCTATCTACTTAAAGGACAAAATTCTCGAACTTGTATATTACTTCACGACTCCTAAACTGTTAGTAATGAACAGGGATAAAGCATTAACATCCTCGATAATAACTGACCTTCTAACAAATATTGGCATAGACCCCAGACACCAGCAAACCGGAGTGAAGTAAATGGTCAAGTGGAAAGAGTTCACTCAACAATACAAGAAATAATTAGATGCTTACAAAAAGATTTCAGCACAACTCCCATAAAAGAATTGGCCTTAATAGCAATGGATAGACACAATAATACTATACATACTACAGTAAAAGAGACACCGGCTACCATATTCTATGGTAGAAAACCATCTAAGACCTTGGAAGAGTTAAAAATAGCAAGAGAAAATACTAACATGAAAACTAAGCAGCTAATAGACCGAATTCAACAATAACGCCTCAACTACGAAAACAAGCATAGAGAAAAACGCAAGAAATATAACCCCGGAGATATTATCTATGTAAAAGCTCCCGGAAGAAAGGGAAAACTGAAACAAAAATTCACAAAACAAATTGTTAAAGATGACCACAGAGTTACTATTACTACTTTGAGTGGTAGGAAAATCCATAAAACGAACATTAAAACCGACTAAATAATATTAAATTATCTTTTCAGCCTTATCACATTTCAAGCAAATGTGGACATTTACGAATATACCAACGTCCCAATGGTAGCAGTAAAAATAGGACCGGGAAAAATCACCAGCATTTAAGAGCGATGTTGCACGGTAATTGGCAGGGTCTGACGAGCCGCCTTTCTTAAATATTGGAAATATAATGGATTGTTTGAAGCTTTCGCGCACGTTACCCGATTCAAATACAGTGTACTCTCTCATAAGTGGACACCGACGGTTCTGAGAAAATTGTCCGCTTATGAGATGTGTCCGCTTATGAGAAAATAAACAAAATAAAGAACCTTTAAAAAAAACGCATTGTCCATATGTTTTTCATGTTGTTTTATTTATTAAATTAATGTTAATCCCATATTTCTGACGCTTACAAAAACTAAACAAAAACAAAGGGATACAAATTTATTGTTAGGAAGTGAAATTATTGTTTTCACAATAACATCTACAAAAAATTATAAAACAAAATATATTTTTTTGCATATAAAAATCGGATGTTTTTTTTTTTTTTTGCACGTTATTATTACTTGCTGCCATATTTTCAAAATGCATTTGTACATTTCTTTACATGTCGCTTTAAAATAATTTTTTTTAAATGCAAATTCTCTTAGTTTCTTCGTTTCACGATGGGCTTCTTCGTAAGATTTTATTGGGTCATATATCTACGTTTAAATCGTTGTTTTTTTCATCATTCGAATCAATTTTGTGGATTTCAGCTTCATCCAGACTTTCAATGTCAAAGCTCTCCAAACCTTCATCTTCGTTAATTATGCTGTCATCCGCTAAAATATTCTTGAAAACTTATATTAGCGTCTGCAATAGCCCTAGGCATTATGTTTGTCGTTCCGGAGATAATGTACAGTGGCAATTCGTACTCCGCCAACCAATCGTCGCCGTCAAGTTGCACATTGCTAAATCCACCTTTACGAATACATTTTTGTATGGTTGTAGCACTAACTTGATTCCATGCTTTTCCTAAAAAAACAAATCACATCCAATAAATTTATTGATTTCGTTAAATTTGTGGACAAGGAAGCAGAATCCACCATTAGCAAAATATGTTTTAGCATCATGGATCGATAATTCATTTTAAAGTTTCTTATGATGACGTGGACAAATAAAAAAAAAAAAACCTGCTCAAGTTCTATTTTGTCCTCCTAAGAGAGAGCGAAACTCTATTGCGGTTATGAAATTTGGTGTCCGCGTCCGGTTATAAGAGAGATTTATTACTATGAAAAACCACATGTTTTTTTCCGTTCTTTGAAATCTGTCCAGTTATGAGGGGTGTCCGCTTAGGAGGGATGTCCGTAAGGAGAGAGTACACTGTATATTGTTAAAAACAGTGGTTAATGTGGCTAAAAGTTCATCTGAGCTATATTTGAAGAATTCTGCAGGTATTCTATCATACCCGGGTGCTTTAGAATCTTTGAATCGAATTAGAGCTTCTTTTACTTATTCATTCAAAATTGTAGCATCTGATGTTTCATTAAAATAAAGTGGCTTCTCATACTGGATAGGTCTAGCGTTATTAGGCGGATTAAGAAGATTTTCGAAGTGACATTTTAAGACCGGAACAGTGAGCCTGTTGCTGACTTTTGGAGAGATGCCGTTGAGTTTCCTCGCTGATTTCTAGAAAACTGCTGAGTTCCTGTAATTCACAATTTTACTAGCCTCCTTTTCAAAATATTTCGAGCATACTAGGAGAAAGGGCAACTGTCGACGAAACCACATATAGACAGCTATCGGACGTCTGCTGTAATTGTCAACGTTCAGCAGGCCAGATATCGCATTCGTGGTATATGCACTGTCCGAATACGTCTCAGATCCAAGACGTCAACACTGGATCGCGGGGCTTATCGTTATAAGATATTGAATTGGCACAAGACGTCAACCCTCATGTACAAGAAAATGAATCAATGACTTCATGCATTCTCGGATTTCAGTTGGGCTGCAGATACGAACGACAGAAAGTCACAATCTGGACTTGTTTTTTTGTATGCTGGCGGACCTATTCATTGGGGCTCCCGTGGTTAAATATACAGCATATTTTCGTAACATTATGCAGGAGTTAAAATTACACGAAGGGCACATCGACATCTACTGCGACAGCCAAAGCACAAAGCATTTAGCATAAGACCAGACCAATCAAGGAAGGACCAAACACATCGATGTCCGCTTCATCTTCCTTTTTTCAGCGAGGTTATGATCCGAAAATAAGGGATCACAGCCCTCTCACTTCACCGCATTTCTACTGATCCGCCTTTTGACCTCAGAAAATGTCAGCAGGCCTGCCGATTTCGGATCATTCGGTTACTGAGGTCAATGAAATGCCGATATCGTCGCATTTGTCTGATCCAGGCGTTTATAGGCCTGCCTTTCCTACATCGAGATGGAACGTGCATTGATAACAGGGTTCAAATGATCTTTTCTTTGAACGTGACAATACCAGCTGAGCCGGTCACGCTCTATCTTTTGTACGATGGTTTCCTTGACGTGAAAGCTTCCACGGATCTTCGAACTTCTTATTCGATCAAGCTTTGTCACTCCTGCTGTCATGCGAAGCATCTTCATCTCAACTGCCGTTAATTTACTCTCATACTTTTTGTACATCGTTCAACATTGTGAGCCGTATGTGAGCGCTGGACACACAACTGCGGTGTAGAGCCTTCCTTTCAACTTAGGGGGCATTTTTCTGTCACAGAAGATAGCGGAATTTACCGGCCACTTCATCCACCATACGCTTACGCGATGATTGATGTCGTCATCACAAGTTGCTTTGCTATTGATCATAGATCCCAGATATTTGAACTTTTCGCACTTGGGAAGCACTGTTCCATTCAAATAAATATCTGGAATAGGCCTGAGTGGATCAGAGAATGGGCAGCACCAGTACTCTGTCTTTTGGAACTAATGCGATACCCATTTCCCTCCAAAACTTCCACCCACACATCAAGTGCTCGTTGCAAGGATGTAGAATCCTCACTTATGATGGCTCCATCGTCAGCAAAGAATAATTGATGTACCTTGAGGTCCGTCACTTTACCTTCAAGCAGATAATCAAGGACTGTAATAAAGAGCAAAGGACTTAAAACCCTTCCCTGATGCACCCCGACTTTGATTGGGAACTCTTCGGTTACTCCAGCGAGGCATCTTACTCTTGTCTTTGCTCCTTCGTACATGTCAGTAGGTTTCTGGAACCCCTCGATGTCTTAGCGCCACCCATATCAGATCTCGTGGTTGTCTGTCGAATGCCTTTTCAAAGTTAACCAATACAATATGTAAATCCTTTAAGGAATCACGATGTTTTTCCATTATGATCCTTATACTTTGGATTGCATCTGTGGTTGATTTACCCGCGACAAACCCGCACTGATCATCAGATAGCCGTATTACTTTTCGCAGTCGGCCCCCTAATACGCGCCCAACGATCTTCATGGTGTGTGACATCAGCTTGATCGAACGGTAGTTATCACAGATTCGCGTATCACCCTTCCCTTTGTATACATCGAGAAGGTAACTTTCCCTCCATTGATTCGGCATTGGATCACGCAAATTTGGAGATGAGAATTCTGAGCCATCTGAACCCGATGTCTCCCATCTTTTTCCAGAACTCAGAGGGCATCTCGTCTGGCTCAATCGCTTTTCGTTTTTTGAAGTATTTGACCGCCTCACTAACTTCTTCGACTGTAATGTCGGGTATTTCTTCACAATTAGGGGTGGCTCTTGGAAAGTATAACCGGGGAAACTGTTCACTCAAAAGTTCTTTACAATACTGCCACCAACTCTGCAGAATTTTGTCGTTATCCACAAGAACCTGGCCATGAGCATTGTTAATGAACTTTGGCGAACGAATCTCTTGAGCATTCCTCCTTCTTTGGGTGGCTATTTTGAAGATGGTTGCGCTCTTGTTCATATTGTGTCTTCGCCGCTCCTGGATAGCCTGGTTTGCAGCAGCAACCGGGGAAGATATTTTCTCCACCTCCCGATACAGGCCCCCCGTACTCTCTGCTTGAAGATGGGCGCACTTCGTCTTCGCTTTTTTTCTTGCAACATCTGTATTCCATTTCGAGGCGAACTTTTTCGGAACTATTATTAGAGGGGCACTTTGACCAAGCTTTGAAAGCCGCTTTCTTCTCATTTATCACTTTCTTAGCTGCATTACTCCACCACCATGTTTTTTTATCGTGTTGATGGCGGCCTTTTGAAGCTCTTGGCAGCGATTTGGCCTTCTTTAAGCAAGTTCGCTGTAGGGAATCCCACATATTTTGTGGTGTGCACTCTTCATCCTCAACGCCGTTGATGGTGTGAGAGAGGTAATTTTTCATCACGAAAACAAAAGCCTCGCCTTTTTCTTTGTCCAAATTGTACCACTTGATTTTCTCAGAGACCCTTGTTTGTTTGCTTTTCTTCTGTGTTTTCATAAAAATTTCTGTTAGCAGGAGACGGTGTTGTCGAGCAATCGCCTCTCCCAGGATCTCTTTGCAATCTTTTACCCGAGGCCTACCAAATAGTAGTCAATCTGGGTTTCATCTCCAACACTGCTGAAAGTGATCAGGTGTCGGCTTTGTTTAATGAACGTGGTATTTAACACGATAAGACCGTGTGATTTCCTGGTGCCGTATCCTAGACCTTCATGGCAGTCTTCATAGCCTTCATTTCAAGGAGATTTGAATGGACATGTCGATTCAAATCTCTGTGGAAATCTGATCACACCCATTTTGGGGAGCATATGCACTGACAATATTCGACACCTCTCCTTGTATTACTAGTTTGAAAGACATTAAGAGAGACGGTCGCTGGACTTCGAAATGCTCAAGACGTTACCAAGTAGCTCTGCTGATGTCACATGCCGATTGCGAATAGCAGCTCGTTATATATAGTTTGTGAACATGGGTATGCAGTTTTGAAATGCGTTTAACGTTAAGTAACTTAAAGTTTAACTTTTTTTATGAATTATATTTTTGATGTTAAACTGATTTTAATTTTTTATTCATTTGTCATTCTTCATGTATATAATACTAAACAATGTTAAATTTAAATAATCTTAAATTAATGCTACGATGCTTGACATTTATGAAGTTGAGGGGTGGTGTAGAAACTATGATCTGGCAACACTTCAACTATCATAATGTCGTACTATGAAAACGTCAAATAAATTAATCTTAAAACTATGAAATAATCCTCTTTTATTTCCAACACATTGGTGTCAGAAAAGTGGAATAAAATAAATTTTGTGCATTGCTTATTGTGTACGTGAACAAAAAAATGGGTCGGAAATTGCTGGAAGATTTGTCATTGGTGTAACTATTGCACAGCGGGATCCACCTACAGCTGGAACGAAAAGAGAATTGATTACTAAGTTGCGAAAAATAATGACGGACGAGGGTACAGATCCTGATACGACTTTGTTTGACGTCGAAGAAGAACAAGTAAGTACGACGAGTAACATGTCGGCTCTAATAAAATTGCTTTCTGAAAAATTCGAGAAGTTAGACAATTCTTTGGACGAGCAGAAGAATTCTCTAAATGAGCAAACGAAAAAGTTTGAAATGCTAGAAAATTCCTTGGGTGATCAAAAGCATTTTCTAGACACGAAGCTCGATGAACAAAAGAATTCTCTAGAGCAACAGCTATTCGATCAAAGGAGTGTTCTCGAAAGCAAATTTGATGAACAAAATTAAAGTTTGGCAACAAGATTCGGGACAATTGATGAGAAGATTGAAAATGTAGAGGCCAACATTTTGACATTTAAAACACCCGTTGAAAGAAGATTCGAGAATATTAAAACAAAATTCAAGAATGTTGAAACAAAAATTGAGGCTATTGAGGGAATATTCTAGAATTTGGCAAAGGAATTCGAACGCATGAAGAAACGAATTTCGGGAATATTCAACCGACTGCCCGAGAAGGAAAGAGATGCAGCCTCCCGTCTTCGATGGTCAAACATAATGGCCGATATATAAGAGGCAATTCGAAGCTGGGGAAATGACGAACAACTAAGACGACGAAGAGAAGTCCATTGCCCTCACGCTTGAGCTTAGAGGAGCAGCTGCAGAGCTACTACAAACCATTTCTGAGAACAAACAACGTAACTACGACTCGCTGGTAAAAGCCATTAAGATGCGATTTAGGGACGACCATATGCAGCAAGTACAGGGTTCGCCATGTTTGATGTCGGTATGTGAATATTGAATAACTTTAAAAAAAACAACCGATTTCCATATAACATATAATACATATGAGATATTTTTATTTAGTTTGGTCCTTTACAATTTACCATATTTGGAATACAAATTCAATCAAGTGGTCCCTTCTATTGACCAAAGCAAAATGTGCCCTTTTGCTGCGTTTTCCATCACTTTTTCCAGCATCTCGGGCGGTAGAGCAATGATTTCGGCACGAATGTTTGCCTTGAGCTCGTCAATGGTCTGAGGCTTGCTGGCGTATAATTTGCTTTTCAAATAACCTCACAAAAAGGAATCCGGAGGGGTCAAATCTGTAAATCTGAGTGGTCAGTCAATGTCCCCATTTTTTGACAACACACGTCAAGGGAATTTTCGTTGCAGAAACTGTATTGTTTGATTTGCAGTGTGGCATGGCGCACCGTCTTGTTGAAACCAGTAACCGTCCAGACCTTTTTCACACATTTGTAGGCAGACATAATGAGCTAACATCCACCGATATCGATTCCCATTGACTGTTTCGCCTTCTCTGAAGAAAAATGGCCCATTGATAGTTTTGGCGCAAGCGCCGGCCCATATAGTCACTTTTATGGATTCTCCGTTCCCCAAACGCGGCAATTTTGCTTGTTAACGGCGCCATAGAGTGTGAAATGGGCCTCGTCGGTCATCAGAATTTGCTTCCAAAAATTTGGTTCAACGTCAAGCATTCGAGCGACTGTTTGGTCGTATTATTTATACGGAATCAATGCAAAACATCCTTCAAAATGAGCCGCAAAGTGGTTCCACTGACGCGAAAATTCTGATCGCGGTGACGATACGACACATGTGGGTTCTCACCAACACTCTCTTTTACCGCTTCAACGGGTTCATTGGAACATCTTGGGCGTTGATGAACGGCATGTCAACGATCTCCCACTGTCCCGTGCTCAACAAACTTCGACACCAAACGAAGAATAGTGTTGTCAGACGGTACTTGTTGGCAATGATATTTTTGACTATATGCACGTTGAGTTAACACAACTGAACGACTATTTTCAATATACAGTGTGACTATTTTGGCGAGTTGTTTCAGTGTCAAGCAATTCATAGTTAAAATTGTACTGAGTTGACGTTTCAAAAACATGTCTCAAGTCAATCGGTTGATAAATGTCAAGGTTATTCAGTGTTTACATACCGACATAAAAGATGTCGCACCCGTTATATGGGGTCCAGTTGCGCAGAAGAGTTCAGGTGAGAGGAGAAACGCTCCAGCAATTGCAAGCAGACATTGAGCGGCTCACACATTTGTCCTATCCAAACGCCAGTGAGGAGATTATAAACCAAATGGCGACCGAAGCATTTACCCATGCCATAGCTGATACGAAACTACAAATGGCGGTAAGAATGGCTGGAAAGAAAATGCTCGCCGAAGCTTTGGCGTTTGCTCTGACGATGGAGGCGGCAGACCAGGCCTCTCAGGGAGTCCACCGCGTGAGGCAAGTAGCCGCTATCGAATGATCTTCCCAGAGGATGGACGTAGAAGTACGAAACTACACTCGCGTATGACAAATTCGTTGCTGGAATTGCAACAAAAGAGGACACCTACAACGGCAATGCAGAAACCCGCACAGGCACGGAAATTATCCACACTGTAGTAATTGGCGACGTAGTGAAGAACCATCCAACAGGGATAACACCTATCTTGTTGGTCAGACTTCTCGGAACCAGCAGTCGAGAAACCGGTCAAGAACAAGCTTCGCAGCAAAACAAAGTCCATTATAATGCGAATACGTTATCCCGGCGACCATGTAGATCGACTGCAAGCAATGTGATCGACAGGAAGAGAAAGACCTTCCCTCCATCCAAACGGTAAGAGCTGAACCTATCGCCGGTTAGAGTCCAGAGGAAATCCGCAACGCTGAAAAAGAAAACCCGGACATTGAGCCGATATTAGCGTATAAGAAGTTTATGGAAAAGCCAAACGGACAGGATATCTCAGACAGAAGTCCCGCTCTCAAGGAATACTGAGCACAGCGGGACTCCCTCCAAGTGCAATATGGTGTGCTGAAAAGGAAATGGGAGAAGCCGGACGGAAAATATTTCACAATGTAGCTTATCCTGCCGCGATCAAAAGTCCACAAGGTGCTACAGGAAATGCATGATGGTGTATCCGGAGGTCATTTGGGTGCAAACAAGACACTGGAGAAGGTGCGAGAACGTTTTTATTGGCTCAGTGCAAAGGAAGACGTAGAAAGTTGGTACCGAAGACAAGATGCACTAGTACAAGGTGGGCGCACCCTTTGAACGAATCTCTGGCCCATTTCCGGAAACTGCTAATGGCAACCATTACATCCTAGTTGTCGTGGACTACTTCAACAAATGGCCGGAAGTGTTCGCCATCCCTAGCCAGGAAGCGTGGACCTTCGTAGAACAGATCGTCAACAAGTGAGTGAGCAGATTTGGCGTGCCTATGGAACTGCGTTCTGACCAGGGACGAAACTTCGAATCGAAGATATTCCAAGAGGTATGTCAACAACTGGGAATTAAAAAGACGAGGATGACTCCGCTTCATCCACAATCTGACGGGATGGTAGAGCGCTTCAGCAGAACCATAAACGAACATTTCTCCAAGGTCGTAGGAGACTACTAGCGCGATTAGGATCGACAAATTCCCATCTTTCTGATCGCCTACATACTTCATCTGAAATTATGTTTGGTCGAGCAGTCCGGCTACCTAGTGAGGTGAAGTTTGGATCCCCTAACGATGAGCCCAAATGTGAAGAGGACGTGGCAGACCTCAGGGAAAGGATCCGAGACATACATCAGAGCACCAGGACGAGGATAAGGAGTGACCCTATGAAAACCAAGTACGACACAAGACAACGACGTCCAACTTTTATGAGGCAGACCTAGTATGGTTGTACAACCCACACCGACAAAAGGGGAGGTCACCTAAGCTGCAGCAAGACTGGGAGGGCCCTTATAAAGTCGGCACACACATCAATGACGTTGTCTATCGGATCCAGCGTGCAATAAGAGGCAAGATGGAAATTATTCAACTGGATCGTCTTCATCGTTATTATGGCAATTACCCAGATGATCTTGATCGGGACGAACAAGTTTAAGAGGGGGCAGTGTAGCATCGACAAAAAGTACCACCGCACTGCCTGGTTTGTGTACCGAACGTTTGGCGTTTGACAAATCTCAGCATTCCACGAATTTCGATGAGGCAAACTAAATTAAATTTTTAAATTAGTCGTCTCAAGAAATTCATCGGAGCAAGCCGTTCTTTTAATTTCTGAAATTTATAAAATTTTCTTTTTTCGGACATTTTAAAAAAATTGAATTTTTTCCAAATTGTGCATGCACTGGCATTTATGTAATTGATAGCGAGATGGCGAACAGAGCGCCGTCGACCCGCTACAAAGGAACTAAAACAACGCCACCTATTCACCAGACCTGCTAGCGTGCCAATCGGTTCAATCCATATTTCGCCTTCGCCGCAGTCATCAGTTCATCCCCAGTGACATCTAGCATGTTTTAGAATTTCTTGTATTTGGGATAAATACACCGACCACAACCACAGTCGATACAGTTAATAATAAGGTGAATACACCGATTAAAAAAGAGATTCGAACAGTGGTGAAAATAAACGATTTGTGATTGAAAGTAAATTTTTAGAGACCATTTAATTTGAAATAAATTACTTTAGATTCGAACATTGTGCTAAAGTGACGTTGATCATTGTTAATAATTAAACAATTGAAATACACAAAAGACTTTTGTACGAACCCTAGCAAGACTATTACAATATGTGTCCAAACAATACATAAAAAAGGGAAGTCGAGCGCGAGTGAATTGTAAAAAAAATCTTATACGCCAGAACCATGAAAAGAAAAAGAATATATACGTATGTACTAGAGTTGTGCTATGTCGTGAATTTATGTTCACAGCTGTAACTGTGAACGTGATTTCTTATTCACTGTGAATATAACCTGTGAATCCGAATGTATGAGAGTAATTTTTTTTACGAATAAAAATTATTCACTTACGATGATAATAAAGTACAATTTACATATTTTTCTATTATCTATCAATGAATTATTATATTATTGACTTCTTGTATCGTAAAATGTACTCGTAGGTAATTCGTTAATAAACATGCGTTGATGTATGCACAATGCACGTACTATCCATATAAGTAATAATACCATTAAAAATATTTCGACCCAATAATTCAAAAATAAACTTACCCCAGAAACTAATGTCACCAAAGGATGCTTGATTTGCAACTGTCCCAAATTACATTTTGCGGAAGTCTCATCTAATTCCGTAAAAAATCAAAATAAAACTAATCTTTTTTCGCTTTATCATTGGCGGCATCTTAAATTTACATTTTTTTTTACAAATCTGTAAATTTTTGCTTTGAATATATCTACATACAAGAGAAATACATATTTCTATTATCTATAGTATAACCCAGTGAATAATATACATTTCATATACCTGCATGTTGTTTTTGCACCCAAGGCATTTTGTTCACCACGTTTTGCTTTGTTCTATTCTTCGCTGTCTGCCACTTCAGTATACATAAATGCGATGTAAAAAATAATTCCTCCCTTATGCGCATTAGGTAGGTATACACATTTTCGTTAATCGTTAATCGTATTTCGTTGCCAGCTCTGAACGGTCAAGTTCGTTATCCGCTCCTCGCTCTTCATTGAGCAATAGCCGCACTGAATGGTTAGATGTGTAGGTACATGTTCGTTATCCGCTCGTCGCTCTTCATTGAGCAATAGCCGCACTGAGCGGTTAGATGTGTACATGTTCGTTATCCGCTCGTCGCTCTTCATTGAGCAATAGCCGCACTGAACGGTTAGATGCGTACATTTTTTTTCTTCATTCGTCGCTCAATGTATCTCTTGTTGCTGTGTTGGAACGAATGTGTTTTGTGTAAAAGTGTATCGAATATTAGTTTTGAGTTTGGGTAAATATGTTGTGATTGTATTTTCATGTACTTTATTAAATAAATTTGTGTAGTATAAATATGTTGCGTATAAATGTCTTGTGTATTAATGGCTTGTGTATAAATGTTTACCAATGCGTCCACACTCGGTAAATTTTTAAATCGAAAAAGAACGAAACTAATTTACAAAAGGTACATTGAGCAATAAAGAATATGAATGTAAAAAGAAACTATGGAAAATCGAACGTTATATTCGGAGTAATTTAAAGAGAGTGTAGCAGGAATGCAATTTAATAGAGAAATGGACAGTTATCAAAATTAAGGTTTTGCAAATAATGTGCTATGCGCTTACTTGGCACTTGTGTTACATAGTACTAAACAGTAGCGGACACAAAAATGTGATGTAAAAAATAGTTGCATATTCACGTTTTAAACATTCACACTTTATTTTTAATTCACTCACAGGCTGCGTATGTCAATTTTCATTCGCAAAGAATAATTCGCAGGTGGTGATTTTTTGCCCATCTCTAGTATGTACAGTACATACACATGTAAATACAAAGCTGCACACAATTAGCCCTATCGTGAATTCCGTGGGAATATTTCTTTCCACCGAATTCGTCTGTTCCCAGGAATAAAATCCGTCTATGGCCAATTTCCATCGAATTGGGTTTCCCTTGGAAACAGAAGTGCCAACTCGAAAAACTAAAATCCTGAATTCGAAATTGATTTCGCAGATTTTGACAGCTACATTTTGCTTGAAATCAAAAACCAAAAGAAAGGTTTATTTTTTCAAGAAATATTTTTGATACAATGTATAGCATAGCATTAAGAGTTGAGGCTGAGAAATTGGAGGACATGGAAGTAAAGCGACAACGGTCAATTAGAAGAAGAGAGATTGTTCAAATCAAATGGAACTACCACAATCACTGTACGTTCAAATAAAATCTTTTCCATTTTTAAAGAACCAATTATGTCCGTTTTCAATTTTCAAAAGTATTACAGGGTTAACAAACCTGCATTCAAATACTTACTTGATGTGCTAACAGCTTCTTCACCACAGCCTAAGAAAGCGTTTGGAACATCTCCCATAGTCAAATTAAGCGCATGCTTGCGATTTTTGGCAGAAGGCGGCTATCAAAAAGGAGTTGGGAAATACAGCGATGTTGGCTTGGCATAAACAAGTTTTATCGAAGTCCTTTCAGAGGTCTTAACCATTTTTGAAAGACAATTGTGCCCAATATGCATAACCATGAATACTACATTGGAAGAGAAAAGAAAAGTTACATTATCCTTCTATGAAAAACACAGGATACCTGGTGGTATAGGATGCATAGATGGAACACATGTGAGAATTGTTGCTCCCTCCGCTAACAAACATTTATATTACAACAGAAAGGGGTTTACAGCCTTAATGTTCTACTAGTGGGTTGCTTTAAGTGTTAAATTTGTTGTCATTATAAATGTATCTTTATTTTAGGTATGCGATAATGATATGAAAATTTGTTACGTAGATGCAACACATCCTGGAGCCTGTCACGATTCTTTTATTTAGAATGTGAGCGAACTTAAGGAGCCCATGGAGCAAGACTACTTACGTGGGATGAGCAATTTCTGGCTCTTAGGTAAGCTCTTCAAATTGGTGATAAAAATGTTTTTTAAACTAAATAAATAACTAATTACTAGGAGACGCTGGGTATCCACTAGAGCCGTGGCTTTCAACTCCTCACAGAACACCAGAAGAATGTTCCAGCGCATATAAATTTAATGATGTGCACACACGTTGTAGAGATATTATTGAACGTGTCAACGGTGTATTAAAAAACAAATAGAGATGTTTGCTTGGTGCAAGAGAGCTGTACTACGCTCCTGAAAAAGCTGCAAAAATAATTAATGTATGTTGCGCGTTGCACAATATCTGCATCCATTACAAAGTTGATTTCATCACTGATGTTGCATTGATTGAAGCCAGTAATACCCTACTAGAAAACAGAATGATTGATGGTAACCTTTCCGTATCCAGTCATCAGTATACAACAGCAGCGCACCGGATTAGAGAAGGTATTGGAAACTGTCTATAGAAAAAAAAAACATTTCTTAATTAAAAAACAAACAAATTCTATTTATTTAAAAACGAAAATCACATTCAAAGGTTCATAATTAAACTTAATTTAAAAAAAAAAAAAATAAATAAATATTTCCTAATAAAAAAATAAAAAAATTCTACATATGCAAAAACAAAAATCTTACTTAATACTTTCAAAAGTACGTAATTAAACTTAAATCTGTATATGGGTTGAAATTATTGCATTTTCATATCTCCTATTTCCAATAGACGGCGATTCTTTCCAAGGTCTACTTCCATCTTTCTCATCTTTTCCATTTCAATATTGTGGCGTATTATTTCCTTTAATTCGTGGCTCTTCTGATGATGTAACCGATCAATTGAACGATATATGTACGAGTATCTTTCTCATGTTGGACTCGATTTCGCTGTAATGTGTTTTTACAATTTCTTTAACCTCACCCAGTTGTTCGCATATCTCGTTTTGAATTTGTAGTTCCTTTTCTAGAACGTCAACTGCACTATTTGTTTATGTCTTTACATTTTTGGAAGTTTTGGGTGTTGGCTTATTCGATGCTTCATTGAAAATTATTTCAGGGTGCGGAAGATCGTCGTCTTCATCGCATAACATCGATAGTTCTGCTTCAAGGTTCGTCTCTTCGTTTTCTTTTTGTAAGTCAATTTTACTTACTATTGAGGAAGGTAATACAAATGCAATTGCTTTAGGGATCCCGTCTACCACTTCCTTCGTCCCGATAAGTTTAAAAATTGCTTCTTCTATTGGAGAAAACTTTTGTTCTCTGTTGGGGCCTCCTCCAGTACCATTTCTCAGTTGTAAATTTTTTCGCACATATTTTTTCTGGTCATTCCAAACCTAAATTTAAACGCTTATAGACTGACAATTCAAAATCATAAAAGGTATTACCTTTTTCCATTCAAAAATGGATTTTGATGGCGGACCTACACTGTTCAATTCACTCTCAACCATTTTCCAGAATCGGCCAATATTTTCTTTGCTTTTTTTATGAAATCCTCTGGTAATGTCTGGATTCATTCATTCATTCATTCAAATTGATAAAAATATCTAGCTGCTGCTTATTTGTTGTATTTGACATTATATTTAAGCTAACAGAATATTTTAATTTTTTTGTTTTAGTTGGAATAAGCAAGCAACTCATGTACCGCTTCTCTGAAATTCTCCTACAAAATAATGGCCTAAATATCCGAGGGAAAATCCATTGAAAATTCCCCCGAGTTCTCATTCACGATCGCTATTTTTTCCCCTTTTCGAACATCATTCACGGTTGGAGTATTTCGAATGTAGGTAAAATTCCGAGGGAGTTTGTGTTTACGATAAGGCTGAATATATATCATGGTAGAAACTTAACTCTACACTTTGATCATAAAAGTTATTTTTTTTTATATTCCTACTTTACACCTATTATCGGCTGTTTGTTTTTGGTTCTCTTTTACTTTGTTCTCTTCAAATTGTGCAAAAGTGCAAATGGATGGTTGCTGTCAAGAATTGTCTTATTCATTGAATGTACCGGTCTGTTCTCGCTAGAGGCGGTAATGTCGATTTCCTCAAGTGATACTACTATTAGATGTTTATACATATTATAATGGTAATATTCATGATTAAAACCCAGTTTTTCCGCACTCTGCTGAAGGTTTCATTTTAATATGTTAGAATATCCATATACATATGTATGTACATCGATTCCATTATTTTATTTTTTCCATTATTCAATTGTCTTACGCCAGTACTCCCCATGCACCCCCAAACGATTATTCCACCACTACCATGCTTAACAGTTAGAAGTTCGAGCTGCATGAGTATACGCAGGCTTTTTCTACTAAATTTATACTATGTGAATGCCAAAGCATTGCCAGGACTAGGGCTAAAATGGCTTGGAAGACAGTTCCTCAATAACTTAGAAGAGGTTGGGTCCTCTTGAACCATAACATACTCGTAACATAACAATAAAAAACGTTTGTCGCGAGAGGTGGGACCGTGAAAAAACTTGTTGGTGTTTTGTGGGATTCCAACTTGGAACCTCACGCGCAGTGGTCCGACACACTAACCACCCGCGCCACAGCGACCACCATAACCGACTTACCGTAACAATGATATATTTAAATTAAGAAAATTAGGTGTGTGGAAAAAGAAGAATTAGTTTAGGTTTTATTCCGTGCGGGTTCCATAGGGATCGCAATGGGACCACTATGGTGCCTACTTAACCAAACTTTACCTACACTATACTACACACTATACTTTTGCTTGGTAAAGAATATTTCCAGGTTTCACACAAACCCAATTTAAATCCATAAACTTGCTCCCGAATACCTACACGTTTCGAAATCTCTACTTCAGTAAACTTATTATTTAATATCTATTGATTAGTTTTTTCAACTTCTTTTTCTTTTTATTGCTCTCTCCACAACGATAAAAAAAAATTATTAAATATTGTACCTAAATACCTAAATATTGAATACCAGTATTCTTACCACAAAGCGTATAACATTTCATCATTTCAATTATTAATTCATGGTTAATACCAAATTCTTGTTATAACTTTCTCTTGTACATTGTTACATTCTTAAAATTAAAATTAAAAAAAAACATGAATTAATTAAAATTTAACTGCTTATAAAATATTTAAATTGTTATGTTTGAACAGGATAGATATATTGTAAAATTGAAATTAAATAAATCTAAATCTAAATCTATACCAGCCAGTACTTTTATTGTAGCTCAAAGGAGAATATTACACTGATATCTTAGTGGTCACATGGGGTACTTCAGCCAATTACAGCAATAAAATTGCTCGGCGCTAACAAGTACATTTTCGCT
This sequence comes from Brachypalpus laphriformis, assembly GCA_945910035.1. Taxonomy (NCBI): domain Eukaryota; kingdom Metazoa; phylum Arthropoda; class Insecta; order Diptera; family Syrphidae; genus Brachypalpus; species Brachypalpus laphriformis. The sequence continues at coordinate 226,368,118 of OX246753.1, read as the reverse complement.
TCTAATACGAGTAATAACCAAAAACAAGCGAAGTAGTTTTGAAAAGGTGTGTCCTCTTCGCCTTTCATAATCGACCCCCAGTTGCAAAAATGGGCTGGTGGTATCTACTTATCAATTTTCTAATGAATTTCTAAAATACCCAGTGTGAGGATAAAACTAGTTTATTCTGACTAAGCAAATTGATTCCTCATAAGATCCAGTATAATATTGTATTTATTTTTAACGTCCAATCCAATAGAAAAATTCATACAGGTTGAATTTAAATTGAAGTTTATTTTGGGTGTCTTTGACGCAAGAAATGACATCTTTACCGAATACCAAGGAATTATCCACATCCCTAAGCATTCCGGGAACATAAATGCTGAAGAGTACCCGTAACTATACCCAGAGGCATGCTATGAATGGTATTAAGTACTCTAGTAATCATGTGTATATTGCCTACATGTTACAACGAATTTCTTCTCTCACGCTATTGAAAAGAACACACTTATAATAAAAATCGACTGATAAGCTTGTAAATGAACCCATCAATTCAAAACGTGTTGAAGGCTTTTTCTTTGCCCATTAGGAGAGCAGCTGTTAACGATAGAAATTAATATTGTGGAACTCTTTTAAACCTAAATTGATTCCGCAAGATTGCTTCGATTCTTTCCCCCACGAACAAAATTGACTTGCTAATGACTCCCTCAAAGACATTAGGCAATAAACCAATCGGCCTATAATTAGTAAGATCTGAAAGATATTTCTTTTCTTAATTACTGGAAACACCTTCGATATTTTCCAACAACTCCGAATTACGGAGTAATCTAGGAAGTAATTGAAAATAGCGCATTATTGTCGTATGATTTAGATCAATATGTGTTTCAGTGCAATTTTAGAATACCATTTAATCCAAAAGTCTTTAATACTCAGATTCCTGAATATACTTATCTCGCAATTCATCAGTGTTGTGTCATGGTTGTCCATGTGAATCGCCCAACTTCATAGACCCAGACCTGCTTCATATCTCGTTAGCTCTAACAAGTCGAAACGGACGAAGCAGGGCTCGTAAACTTCTCTCAATGGAAGCCATCTTACCGGTGGCGCTATCTGCATACAAAATCTGGTAGAAGCTGCTCCTGTAACATCTAAAGGTCGCAGTTCCTGTAGAGAAACATTGCCTGGCGCAGGCAGAACTGCAGGTCAGAGTACCGTCTTCGCGGAACCATGTTTCAGTTATGAAGTTCATGTGCTTCTAGTAATACCATTGAAGTTGTTGACTGCAGGGTTTCTGATGAGGCGTGCCTACCAGACAGATAAGGACACTGCCCTATCGAGAATCTTACCACTTTCCACTTACCAATGGGCTTACCAAATCTTTCAACAAATCTTGTCTGACTAGTAGTCATATTAGTGAAATTCGTCAATAGTAAGTTACTTACTTACTCGTAAGTGGCGCTACAGTTCGAGTGAATCTGGACCTCAACCAACATTTAGCTCGGTCTAAAGCCTCCAGTTGCGCACTCCATGTTGGTTGAGGTTCCCTTGAATTTGTGCACGCTACCTATGGCGAGGAGGTCCTCTACTGCGTCGCCCATCCGGGTTGGATTCAAAGACTCAGCGGGCCGAAGCGTTGGTGTCCATTTGCTCACGCATCACACAGTTCTTTGATAAGTCGATGTCACTGAACGGCTCGTATAGTTCGTCATTGAATCTTCCCCTCCAAAACCCGTCAACGCAAACGGGACTGAATAGGTATGTTACGAAGCATTTTTCTCTCGAAGCGACCAAGGATATCTTCATCCGCTGTTTATAACGTCCATGTTTTAGGGCCGTAATGCGGAACTGAGATGATTAGGGTCTTATATAGTTGAGTTGTTCGAGATAGAGCTTTACAGTTAAATTGCTTTACTAGCAAAAAAGAACAGGGATTGGAAACAGTAATTCTTTGCTTGATTTCTCTGCTGATCACATTGTCAGAATTAATAGCAGAGCCAAGGTAGACAAAGTCCCTTACTACCTCGAAGTTTTAGCTGCCGACTGTGACGTTCTGTCCGATTCGTCGGTGTTGATTGTCCTTTCTTGTTGACAGCATATACTTGGTTTGGCCCTCGTTTATCGCTAAACCCATTTCGACCGCTCATGGTTCAATGCTTGTAAACGCACCGGTGGCAGCCCGCTGAGTTCTTCCAATCATGTCAGTCTCGTCGGCATATGCAAGCAATTGAACCGATTTTTATAGATTGTGCCTTTGGTGTTGGCTTGTGAGTTTCGCACAATCCGTTCAAGTATGATATTAGAGAAGTCACGTGACAACGTCACTTTGTCCAAAACTTTTTTTGACATCAATGGTGATATCACTACCAACCTTGATGGATCAGCGACCGTTCTCCATCGTTATCCTGCAAAGACGAACAAGTCTGGCAGGGATGTCAAAACTAGACGTCTTTAAATACTATTTTTTTTTTCTCTCTTGAACAACCCATGCCCGCGTGGCAACGACACTGCGACCTGAAAGATCTATTGTATCGGTTTAAATACTATAAAAGCAAAGTCGATTTTCCTTGGGAACACCGTTTTTCGAAAACTACTAGACGTAGGTACTTGAAAATTTCGCACAGTTATTCCTTATTTTGCCTAGATACGAGATAGGAAGAGATTTTCCGAAATTCAAGGTCTACGTGGGATAAAGGGGGTTGAGATCGAATTTTCCATCTGTAAATATTTATTCCACAGCCGTAGCTCAGTACTGGCTCTCCGGATTAAAAAAATAAAAAATAGGTGAATTCTGTATATTCGCCGTTGATTCATTTAAGGTATAAAACATCCTTCTGCGTTGTCCTGAAGGTGAGTAATGCTAAAAACAATTAATCAAATCATCGCCCACAATTTTCCTCCAATGGAGACCACGGCCAGCAGTCATGCAGCAGTGGCTATCGTTGCAATAGTATGTGTGTGTGAGTATTTGGGCGCGCTATCGCATGATTATGTTTTGATCTTCAGTGTACGATCTCTTCTAGAGTTAAAATTGAAAAAAAAAAAACATTATCAGTGCCAAATCTAAGATTTTGTAAATTTTATTAATTAAGGTATCCATATGCTGTCAAAACTTCATGCAATTAAGAGACTTGGGAATATACGCGTATGTAACTACATATGTACATGCATATTCATGTGTGGAGGAGGATTTTTCCATTTTGTTAGATGAGATATTGATCGTTGGATTTGTCCACATTTTAGAATGTTTTAATGAATTTAAAATAAATTGTGTGTTGGAAACGGGTTTGCGTATGCTCTGATGGGGTTTCCACGGGGGAAGTTATAATTGAGTTTACACATTTTCAGTATTGTATTCAGTTGGCAATCATATTCTAACAAGTAAATAATCGTCAACTAAAATGCAGGCGAAGCAAGGCGAACACAGGTCAGCTAGTAACTCTATAAAGCTCCTCTCTATAGGGGCTATCATAGGCGGTCTTTAGGGTCGCAATGGTGCAGTGGATAATGTATTTGCTCATTAACTGATGTGTGCAACTTCAAGCCACCCGAGTATAAAAATAAAAACGAATAACACCGAAGTTTTCCCAACCATTGCACAAAAAAAATTTCTGCCTAGTAGTAGAATGGACCGGAGAGTCTGAGTGCTCTGGGATTCGGGTTTCGTTTTTTTTCATAAAAAGTACAAAAAAGAGTATAGGCGGTCTTAAAATCGACAAAGAGATGGTGAGTATCGATTTGGACTTCTTGGGTTTTCTGCAGGATCTTAAAGATGAGTTGGTGTATGCTCTCTACTAAAATGACCAGCTGCCTTGAAAAATACGGCCGATAAGCAGCCTATTGGATTTCAGCTTGGATATCGCTATCCTCACTTCGATTTGGTCAGGTGGATGGTAATTTTGACAACCATCGTCTATGCTGCATGGTTCATTCTACCTGACAGCAACATATTGGTCTTCGGCGCCGTTATACAGTCTGTAGAAGTAGTTTTTCCATATTCAAGGCACATTTCACATTCAAGGCCGTTCTACTACGCGGTTTCTTTCTTCATCTCTACAGGTTTCTATGCAAATTTTCCTCTTTTGACACGTTCTTTTTACATTTTGGTAAAACTTTCGTACATTGTTCCTGGGATATAAGCTCTCAACATCCTCGATCGCTACTTCTTTTGTTCTTCCCGTCTCTTTTACTCGTAGAGCTCATGAGCAGCTCTCTTTTTCCTTTGGAGTGCCGCTTTATATGCCTCTTGTTTTGCTGCATGTACTCGCCGGCGTTCTTCGTCATACCCAGAACATCATCTGTGGCGTTTCTGATGGTGTGTTGGCTGGTTGGCGTTGCCACTGGTCGTCTGCATTTGATGCTTGTGGCATACTCGTAAGCGTGATTGAAAGATTTCGGGATACGCGACGGACAAACTCTGGCAGTTTCTTGCGATTGTAGCTTTTCGTCGTTAAATTTTCCCGCAGTAATTCTTCTTTGTTGGATCATTTGGGATGTATGCATTCGTACATCGGCTACAATAATGTAATGAGCCAAGTCTATGTTGACCGCTCGAAAGATTCGGACATGCAGAATACTGAAGGCATGTCTTGCTTCGATCACAATATGATCAATTTGTTTGATCATTACATGATCATCGGACCGCCATATCTGTTTGTGAACAGTGAGATGAGGAAACTATGTGCTCGCTTTAAATCAATTAGCCTTAGTCCTTTGCCAAACATGGTGTTGTGTAGGGAATATGTATTTACCGACTGCGCTACTTTGGTAATAAAATCGGCCAATATGATATTAACGCCGTATCTAGGACATGCTCATATGTTTTATAGAGGAGCTCGTAGAAACAGTATTTGGTGGCAGTGTTCTTTTATTCCCTGAGGGCATGAGCACATATCAGGTTTATGTTAACGAATTTAGCCATGATCCGGATTGTCATAATATGCTCGCTCACGTGTCGGATGCTTAAGACTTCTTGCCTAAGTCTGCCGCGTATAGCAAATCCGCATCCGAATAAGTGCTACTTGTTGTTTCTGTAGCAATCACCTTGGTAGATGTCACAGATCATCCTCTTTTTGCCCGGCTCATCCCAACGCACTTCCTGGATGCCGGTTATATCTGCTTTGTAGCAGTCTAGGGCCTTTGCTAATTGTTTGGCTGCACGTGATCTGTTAAGGGTCCAAATATTCCAAGTGCAGACACGAAGGTCATTATTCTTATTTCGTTTGCTGGGGTCGTCGGCAGTTGAATAATTATTATCCAAGGCTCCTGTCTGTTTTGGAACTGATGTTTTTTTTTTCCATAGTAGGAAAGTTATCCCGACGACACAACCCGCAACCGGGGAACCAGTTCCTTTTGTTATACGCCTAGGATACGTGGTCGGGTACACCGGTACCAATAGTCCACTACGGGAGTATGAGCGCTGTCGCTGTCCCATTGAAGGCTCCTCCTCCACCATCTCTATTTCAAGGTCCTAACTAACCTCCGAAATTCTTTACCGACCTGTGATCCAGATGGTTGATTAGGACCGGCCCTCAATGAAGATGCACTTAGACCAGAAATATGTCCATTGTACTGCCGATTTGTAGGGTGATTGGTCACTCTCTTCCTTTATAACCCATTTACTTCGTTGTATGAAGGATTTGATTTTAGCCGTTCAGGCGCTGCCGAGATCATTTCGATCATTAAAAGTGTATTCTCCCAGGGTGGCCTTCCTTATGTTGGCGAGCGCAGGTCAAGCGCTGATGGAGTCACTGATGTCCTCTTCTTCCTCTTCATCCGTGGTCATGTGATCCGAATACGTCGAAGCGGCTCTCGCAAGGTGTGCAGTAAGTTCAAACTAACTGGAACTGTAGACGCCACTGTTGACTTCATTTAGGGAATTCGTCCGCTGCCACCTGGAACAGGAAGAATTGTTCTAGTGAGAAAGTACTCTTCCACCCTCTCGCCTGCTGCCCCCAAGACCTTCAAAAGGATTTGGGTACCAAATCTCCGAGCAAGGTATTAGGCACCCAACGGTCACCAACGTAATGAAGCAGAGTAGGAGTTGGTAGGCCTAGCCTAACTGAGAGCTTTATGTTTTCATGTAATCGCGTGCACTACCGTTTACCTACTTACTTATATACTTTAACCCCTCGGGGGGCATAGGGCGTCAACCACGCCTGCGCGCCATCGTGTTCGGAGTTCTGCAACGCGTTTGAGCTGCCTCCAACTCATTCCTAAAGAGCTCGATTCCTTCTCAACTGTTCTGCGCCACGTTTGCCTAGAGCCTATAGTAATGCTTATAGGTTCTTGGCCAGTTCTCAGATAAAGTTGTTCGTTGGAGATGCGGTTCGGCCCGAAAATCCTCAAGATGATTCTTAAGCATTTGTTTACGAAGACTTGCAGCTTGCGTGTGTTAATGGTGTCCACCTTCCAAGTACTGCACCCATAAAGCAGCACTGATTCTACGTTGGAGCGGAACAGTCGTAGCTTGGTTCTTAAGCTAAAAACATTGCTTCTCCAGATTTTGGACAGCATTCCAAACGCAGCTTTAGCCTTCCCGATTCTGCTGCACACATCCAGTTCGGTGCCACCGCGATTAGCCGAGACGACACTTCCTAAATATAGAAAGTTATCAACTTTCTCGACTTGCTTTCCGGCAATGTTAAGTTGAGCGCGGGTATTGGAAGTACTCAGGGCTTTTGCTTTGGCTGTGTTTATTTTTAGCCCCACTTTGTTTGCCTCAGCTTCTAGATTTTGGGCCACCAAATGAAGATCCATTATCCGATGTGAAAGTAGACAAACATCGTCAGCGTAATCTAGGTGTTTAAGGTAAGATGTCATGGTCCAACGAATTCCAGAATTAGCTTCCGTCAATGCTGCACGGAGTACATCGCTGATAACCACCAAGAACAATAGTGGGGACAGTATGCACCCTTGACGTACTCCACTTTGGACTTCAAAATCCTCCGACACCTTACCATTGTGCACGACGTGACACCTGCCGCCCTCATATGTAGCCTTGATAATAGCTATGAGCTTTTCTGGAATGCCTCTCCTGCCAAGGCCAACCAGATAGCATCTCGATTCAAGCTGTCGAAAGCCTTCTCGAAGTCGATAAACAGTAAATGTAGCGGAGACCTATACTCAACGCATTGTTCGATTATGATCCGTAAGGTGTTTATGTGGTCGATGCAGGAGGATCCAGAGCGAAAACCTGCCTGTTCGACATCGAGAGTTGAATCTAAATGAAAAACACACATATACCTCTCCAGTTACCGCACTACCGTTTAACCACTTCAAAAGTAAGTTGGAACCTCACTAGAGAGGGGGTCATCGAGCGGTTCACTTACAAAGAAATTACTGACGAAAGACATCAGAGTCAAAAAGAAGACCTCTTGGAGGAATCTTTATGGATCTACCGAATCAGCAACAGAGGCGATGGTACCTGGACAAAACTCACATGAGAAGATGCTGGAGATTCTAAGAGCACTCATTTTCCTGGCTGAATCGTCTGTGCAATTTGTTGAAGAAGACTATTAATGATTTTAAGAATCGTGCAATAGGATCTTACCTTGAAAGTTTAACAGCGAAAAAAGATTCCAATTATTCATTTTGGAAAGATGTAAAAGGCACCAAAAGGCCCAAAGTCCCCGCGTCGCCAATCAAATTAAATCAAAATGAATGGGCGAGGTAAGATAAAGAAAAAGTGAACGTCTTTACGGCGCACCTGGAAGAAACCTTTAAACTGTACGATGGTCAATTGGTTTACGACAATCTCAATAGGCTGGATTTACCATCTGACGATTTAACACTCACAAGTGCAACGCTAAGGGAACTCAAACATGAGATCGAGAATCTAAAACCTAAGAAATATCCTGGTTATGATTTGATTATCGGAGAAATTCTCAAAGTTTTACCTAGAAAAGCATTGATTAAGCTTCTCCATATTGTAAATGCTGCGCACGTGCCAAGCCAATGGAAAGTTGCGGAAGTCATAATGGTTTTAAAACCAGGAAAACCGCCAAATGAGGTAAAATCGTAGACCAATTTCGCTTTTTCCAATCATATCAAAAATTTCGATAGGATATTGCTAAGGCGTCTCCAACCGGTTAAAGCAGAAAATAATCTTATCCCAGACAACCAGTTTGGGTTCAGAAGTAAGCATTCGACGATTGACCAAGTGCATAGAATTACTGACGTAATCCAGAAAGCATTTGAAGAAAAAAAGATTTGCTCAAGCGTATTTCTTGACGTCTTGCAAGCCTTTGATAAGGTGTGGCATGATGACTTGAAGTCCAAATTACGACAAGTTCTCCCTGTATGCTTATACGATATTTTAGAATCATATCTCGGGAATATAATCTTTCGTGTTAGACATGGAGTCGAATGATCCGAGCTCAAAGAAATTTCGGCCGGCGTACCGCAAGGAAGCGTTCTTGGGCCGCTTCTCTATTTGCTATATACTCGTGATATACCGAACGAAGATGGCACTATCCTTGCTACGTTTGCCGATGACACCGCTATCCTAGCAGTAGGCAAAACAATCGAAGAAAAGACTGCAAAACTGCAAAACGCACTGAATAATGTAAATGAATGGACGAGGGACTGGCGGATTGCCCTCAACGAATCTAAATCTGTTCACGTGAATTTCACTTACAAGAAAACTAATAACTTGCCAATTTTTCTAAACTCGGCTCGAATACACTCGACGCAAGACTGAAATGGAATTCGCACATGAAAATGAAACGAAAAGAACTCGAAATCAAATATAGAGAAATGTACTGGTTACTCGGAAAACATTCCCAGCTCAGTACTGAGAACAAACTGCTTTTATACAAGCAAGTTAATCGGACATGTCAACAATACAGTCCTACAAATTTTAGATGAAAGCAATTTATTGCGCCGACTACAAAGGACGAAACCTTTCGACTTGGCGAGATAATGATAAACCGCGTCTAGATTGCGGAATATGCAGGATCTTTCAGTGGAAAGAAACCTGCCAAACATTTTTATTTCATGATAGAAAAATTGCTTGATAAGTTAGTACTTATGTTAGTTGCGATATCTAACAAATTTATACCGAAGGGTGGTATTTTTTAGTCAGTAAGAATCTGACACTACTATGAGTACGCGCTTGCTATTCTCATAGTGTCTATGGAAGATTTTTCACCTACCCTCGGAGGAAAAAAATAAAAAATAAAAAATGTTCCTGGCTGCGCTGATGCCCGTGGAGATAGTTCACCTATTCCAGATGCATATGTTATGTTCCAAAGAAATGGAGGGCTGCGTGTCATTTTCACTTCCAAAGCAGGTAAATTTAGCCACACGACCCCAAAAGACTATAGACTTATCAGCCTATCGTCATTTCTTTTTGAAACATTGTAACGGCTGATAGACATACACGTCAGGGGTGTAATCGGTGATAAATATCTAGCAAAGTCATAATATGCATACATGAAAAGTAGATCCGCAGATACTTCTACAGCTCCTCATAGCTACTCTATCGACCATTGAAAAATCTCTTTATCACAAGGAATACACGCTAGGGGCATTCCTCGATATAGAGAGAGCCTTCAATAATTAAGGTGCCGGTACTATACTATACTATACTAGGGTCCTTGTACGCACTACGACCTATAAGATCTATTGTGCCAGCCCGGTGTTTAGCTGAGAACTTGGTTACTTGATAAACCTCAGCAAAGCTCCAGGCTCAATGTTCCAGAAGTCAGAGGGACTCAATAAAGCCCTCCCGAGCTGGAGAAGTCTTTTTCTTTCGGCCATGGGGTATTCACAAAGAATACCATATGTTCTGCCGTCCCTTGCTCTCCACATAGCCGGCATTCGTCTGTATCTGCTACTCCTATCTTGAGCAGATGGTACCTGAGTGGGTAATGACCAGTCAAGTAGCCTGTTAAGGTTCTTAAGTCTGCTTTCCTAAGCTCGAGTAGCTTTTTAGCCTTGCAACGGTTGAGATTAATGAACTTCCTTGGCTGTCTTAGGCCCTTGAGTTTGGCCCAGTGCTCCGCATGATGGTCATCTTCCCATTTTTTTTATTTTGATGTTTGCGCTACTTCATGTGACTCCAAGATAGGGTTCAGGACCGACTAGTGGGCGACTAGCGCCTCTTCTCGCTAATCAGTCCACCCGTTCTTTGCCATCGAAGCCTTCGTGTCCTGGTATCCAGGCAATAGTGACGGTGTTTTTCGATGCGAGATGTTCGAGTAGGTTTAGACAGTCCCATACAAGTTTTGATCCTACCGTGTACGATTTCAGAGCCATAAGTGCTGCCTGGCTGTCCAAGAGGATATAGATACGAGTACACAGAGCTCGATTGCATGGACTTCCGTCTGAAATATTGTTGGTGATTTCCCAAGCGCTGCTGCACGTTGGAACCTGGGTCCATAACCCCTGCGTCAGTGCTAGCATTTTCCAATTTGGAACCATCTGTGTACGAAGTTTGAGAGAGGTAAGACTACAAGCCATGTGTCGAATTCCTCCATGTGTGGCGGCCACCTATGACCACATTGAATTTCCTGGAAAACCTGTATTTCTTGAGCATGGTATCTGGCTTTTTGAGAATAGGGTAATTTTCAATATACTGTAGATATCATTTCATCATTTTCAAATGACCTGTAAAGTTGCCGACTTTAAGGTCGGAGATCTTGGGCAGAATAAGAGAACTCAGCATAGCTTCTTTTTGTACTGCAAGGAGCGACGGTGTGAGGGCACGTGGGGCACGTTCTCATTGTTCCTGTGATACTAAGACAGGCTAGACGAAGAATTTTATTCAACTGTTCCTGAGTCTTGCCCTGTAAGGTTTTTGGCCACCAAGCCAACGATGCATAGGTGACCATGGGTTTGATAATGTCGCTATACATTGTTACAGCTACCCTGGAAGGAAAATACGTTAGTAATTTATAGAAAGCAAGTAAATCCATGACCACTCACAATAGTTGGTTTCCTTGTTTGTTGTTGTTGTCGTAGCAGCTGTATAGCTGAGGTCAACAACCCTTGCTCGAGTTGTTGTACTCGGGTTGTTAGAGCTGTTCCGGTGCGTGGAACCGATTGTCCTGGGAACGCGAATCGTTGGGCATGATAATGCCTGCAGTTCCTGACTATCTTAGCCTGGATGATGAGGTGCGTACTCTTCCCCGTCGACCTGCGAAAGCCAAGAGGATCCCCGTAGACTGCCGAGTTCGTGGGCCAGTGCTTCCGAAGCCAAAGAGGTTGCGAGGTGAAATAAATGGGTAGCCGAAATCCTCAGAGTGGGTCACATAAAAAAGAAAAAAGGAGAGAATTAGCGATAAATAATAGAAAAATAAAAAAATAAAAATCCTACTTACCCCAAATGAAATTTCTGTTTATGTTTGTTTTTTTTTTGACAGCATCATCTGTCACTGCAGTTTAGACCAGTTTAGACTGTGCTAAGCCCAGACACAAACCAACTTTTTAAAGATGGGGTAAGAAAGGGATGTTGGTAGTTTTTTTTTATTTTTGCCTTTTCTAGTAGCGGCTAAATTCAAAATCGGACCATGGGAAATCCGTATGGCTAGAGGGATTCTCGGTCGACGTTGCGGGTCTAGTATAGACCCATAGAGAAGCACGTCATTCTTCTTCCAGTGGTGAGAGGCATTACATGTCTCCATAAATTTAAATTTAAGTAATATCTGTTAAAGTGCAGTGAAGTATAAGTATAAAGACCTTCAGTAAAGAAGGCAGTGAAGAATAAGGAAGAGGAGAGAATATGTTTTTTTTGATTCTATGATATAGTCCCCCCACAGAAGGACGAGAAGAAAAATACTAATTGTATTCAAACAAATCTGTTTTAAGGGGTGAGTGGAATGCTTTTCGTGATTATTCTTTTTTTTTTTTAAAATGCATCCTTGATTAGGCTCCGTATAAAGTCAACAAGGCGGTCATAGACTCTTCTGAGCCCAAGTCGTGGCCGCCAATATTTTTTTTTAACATTGCCAAACATCCTAAAATATACCTACGTATGCACACACGTACTTATATGCGTGCATAAGTACACACATAAAAGACACACGAAAAATTCACCTGTACTTCAAAGTGGGCGCTCATAATTAACAGAAATCCACTACTCCTGAGAAGGCCCCACCCGAAGAAGGGATCATTCGACCGAGAAGGTCATAGTGCCTCCCATATACATATACATATAGATATATTTAACATGTGTATATCATATATAAGATACCGCCGTTTATAGATACTTTTTACCAAAGAGGCGTTAAATTTATAAAAAAAAATAATAACATATTGAATGTCATTATATATGTATAAATTTATTTTTGTTCATAATTCCTTTGTCTTGCATTAGTGAGGTGAACCATAGTGAGATTAAAATTTTAAGCTTTATTTTGTGAAAATTTTGTTTCCCCGTCCGTATTTTCTCGCGTTTAGTATAGTTTTTAAGTGCACAAAAACAGATACCTAAATAGAGCTCCATCTAGGTAGGAAATCCGTTATACTACTAAGAATAAGGTAACTAAAAGTGTACCTACACAGTCCACGGTGGGTGAAACCGAGTTTAGTTTTTTTTTGGCTTTCCTTTTTTTTTACGTTATCCCTCACCTTTTCTTTGCCAAAATTAGTTTCTTTTTGCTGATGAAAAATAAAAGGAAAATAAATTGTGAATACTTAGTGTTATAAAAAGTGTGTTTTTACTACCATCAAGCCCATGACAGCTTGATGGCTTCTTAAAGTGAAGTTTTCAGGGGGTGCGGTAGGGTAACTAAAGCCCTTTCAGCGATGGTGGAGTGATCTAGCAGCAGCACCTGTCCATTGGGAAGTCCAATCTTAATGGCCGCCGGATTTCATGGTCGGGAGGGCAAAGGCCAACGCTGCCACACCATCTGCAGCGCCCTCAGTGTGGTGAACGTCCGTCCGGTATACGATGAAAACAACAAGTAAGTAGTATTTGGCATGATTTATGTGTTTGTAGTAGGTTTGGTCGTGCTGCGGGGGCAAGAACCACGCCATTTCCGGCGAGCTAAGCTGTGCATAGCGAGCATGCCACGTCCCTCGCAGCCGACACTCTTTTCCTTTTCCGTCCCATCCCATCCTTAAGTCCCATCCACATCCTAGTTTCCTGTCCTTTTTCAAATCCTAACTCCCAAAACCCTCCTTATTCCTATTACAAAATGGCGCCCAACGTTTGTTAGTCCTTGTCCTCTGTCCTATGTTGTGTTTGTCCACAATTGTTCTTGCTGTCAACATCGAAGTCCTCGTAAGTCTTCACCCGGAGAGTTCATTAACATGCCGAGGTGAATTGCGACGAGTGCCATTGCGACAGCAATTGGAAACTTTATGTCGTAATAGTCCTTGATTGTTCTTGTTGCCAGCATTGAAAAGCTCGTAAGTCATTACGTGGATAGTCCATAGACATGCCATCGTAATTTGCGACGAGCAGTTTCAATGCTGACAACGACAACAATCAAAACCCTTTATGTCAAGTGCTGTCCTTAATTGTTCTTGTTGCCAACCTTGAAGTCTCGTAAGTCTTCACCCGGATAGTTCTTTAACATGCCGTGGTGAATTGCGACGAGAACCTTCGATGTTGGCAACGAAAACAATTGAAAATCTGTTAAGTCCGTCTTCCCTTTATCCTTTGTTAACTTTTTTACTTTTCTATCTTAATTTCACTTTTCTTCTTCCATTGTCCTGTCTTTAGTTAACATGGAGTAGTTCATTCATAATGCACTACTTCATCATTAGATTTAACTCTCTTCTACATGTTTGTGTGTCCTTGTACTTTTAGTTTTAGCTAATTTCACCACACCGAGGGATGTTTAAAATCGTCCGTCTGCAGTCTACATACCATATACAAACCGGATGCTGCTGGAAGGTCGTTCCATCGTGCTTACGCCAACAACAAAGCCGCTGAAGACAGTGACCTGAAACACCCCCCAAATGCCTATGAATTTGCTAACACAAACAAAAATTAGTTAAGTGTTCACAATTTATTATATAATACATTCTTTGTTGATTATTTTGTGGAAATAAATACATTTTCATACACAAAATCTTTTTCTTTTCTTATATAAACACTGAATACTTATAACCTGTACATATATATATCCTTATTCATATTACATATATATTTTTTTTTTTTTCATTTATTCGTATTGTTCAATAAATTATTTATTTATTTATTTATTACTTTTTGTTTTTTTTTGTACATTCATCGTTTTTTTTTATATTGTTTCTTAATATTATTTATTTATTTTTTTCCTTTTTGTTTTTTTTCTTACATTAATCGTTTTTTTTTTGTACATTAATTATTTATTTATTACATTTTGTTGTTTTTTTTTCTTACATTAATCGTTTTTTTTTGTACATTATTTATTTATTTATTATCTTCTGTTTTTTTTTGTTACATACACATTTATAGTTTATCACATTTTGTTTTTTTTTTTTGTTCCTACATAGTTCATCAATCAATCTATTTGCATATACATATATACATATATATTACTATTTATATAAGTACCCCCCTTTGTTTTTTTTACAAGTCTCTTTCCAAACCGTGATCGGCTTCTTGTTCCTATCCTTTTTATCTGCCTGTAGTATGTCGGGGGCTGAAAAGGATAGAATAAGTAAGAAAATTAGAGAAGAAAAAATAGAAATACAAGAAGATAGGGTACTCACTCGCTCCCTTTCTAAACAGTTTGCAACAAATCCTGGCAAAATGTCTCTCGTTGGTCATACTCCCCCTCAAAAGAAAAGGCCTGTTGAACCAACCGCAACGTCGTACGAGCTTCCCAATACCTCCGGTGTTCCATTCGCTAGTAGCCGCTCCACTAGCTCCACTGAGTCCTTGCTTGCCCCATCTTTTAGCAGTGTTAGTCAGCTTGGTGCAGCTTCCATCGCAGCCCAAAACGATAGTGTCCGTACCATCGTGGACTATATGGAAAATAAAAGTCCAAAAATTTCCAGATCAGGTAGCATGGCGAACAAACCCGAGCAAGAGTTGATACCACCAAGCATGAAGACGTACATCAACCTGGCAGTAACAAACGCATTTACGTCCTATCAAGAATCTGTTAGGGAAGACATTTCGCAGAGTATTAAATTAGAAATGAGAAATAATGAAAATTAACTTCTTAGATTTTATGAAGGAGATCAATTTAATTACCCATCCGACTCCTCCTTTAGAAGAACGCATGCCGAAAATTTCAAAAGGCTCCAGTTATGTCCGAAAGCAGGCTCCGAAACAGCAATCCGTCCCTCAAGTAGGTACTCAACTGGATCCAGCAGCCAAAGTGTATGTGCCAAATGGCAATCAAAATCTAAGGCCAAATCACGCCAGTACTCGACATGGGATGTACCAGCCGAGTGTTTATCATCAAGGTCAAATACCTGATCCGCCACAGGCACATCCATACGGTCAGACATCTCACCAGCAGATGTGGCATCCTCCCGGTATGCACCATAGTCCTCAGCCGCATTCTTCAAATGCCGGCGTTCGTCCTAGAATTAGCGGAACGATAAAAATTGATAAATGGGGTATAAATTTTGAAGGAAAACCAGAGTTACTTACCGTGGAGGATTTCATATTCCGCCTCGAAACGCTTCAGAGCCAATATGACTGCTCTTGGGCTGAGATCCTAAGAGATTTCCACCTACTCCTCTCAGGTGCAGCCTACGAATGGTATTGGCAGTTCCAGCGCACAAGTTATCGTCCGGATTGGCCAATGCTACGGGACGCATTAATGCGCCAATTCCGGAATACGAAAACAGACTTTGAGATAATGCGCGATATCATGGATCGTAGGCAGGGCATCTGGGAGAGTAGCGACGACTTTTTCGCAGCGATTTCGAAATTAAGATCTCAGCTCAAGGTGCAGATTCCTGAAGCGGAGCTGGTGAGAATTCTCAAGCGCAATCTGACGGAGAAAATCGGAAAGCTGGTATATCCCATGGCGATATATACCTTGGACCAGTTGAGGTATGCTTGCAGAGACGCGGAGAGTGCTTTCCAAACCTCATAGACCCCTTGCGAAATATGTGGCCAACGAAATTGAGTACGATGAGGACTCTATGTACCCGCAGGAGGAAAGGCTGGGTGCTCTCCAGTATTCCGGAACACGGCCCACAGTCCTTCGAAAGCCTCCGGACATAAAATCATTTATTTGCTGGAACTGCAGAGTTGAGGGCCACTCCTTCATGGATTGCCCATCGTCCATGAGGAACATTTTCTGCTTTAGATGTGGCCAGGAAGGAGTTATAACTCCGAAATGTCGCCGGTGTAACCCGGAAAACCGGAAGACGAACGCGATCGCCACGGGGGAGTCGCGTTCGACTCAGACCCCGCAACAATAACAAGGAAGGAGGTCGGGTCACAAACGGGAAAAGAAAAAAATTGTCATCATCCACTTAAGGATGATGGCAAAATTCAACTTTCAGTTAGAGATAGTAAGCTAGATTTAGTTAATAAGAAAAATAAGGTCGAAATTGTACCGTTACATATTAGAATTAAGAAATATTATTTAGCTCGCGATAGAATTTTTAACGGTGGTTATAGTCCCGTATCAAAAAGGATTCTTAACGCGAGAAAAAGATATAACAAAAGAAAAGATATAAGAAAAAACATAGCTGCAACCGTAATAGACACTGGCATTGACCCAAGACCTTACGCCAAGATAAGTATAGCAGGTAAAGAGGTCCTTGGTCTGTTAGACAGCGGGGCCAGTGTAAGTATCTTGGGTAAAAATTGTTTAGAATTTGTAAAGTCGTTGGCACTAAGTACCCTCCCATTTCGCTCCGACGTGAAAACTGCCGATGGTAAGTGCCAATCGATAGTTGGTAAAGTCCAAGTCCCTGTGACTTACCACGGCAGTCAAAAACTAATTTCCTTTTACTTAGTTCCTAACCTTGACCAAGAACTTTACCTGGGAGTAGACTTCTGGAGAGCTTTTCAGATTGCGCCGAATGTCGTAAGTACATTAGCAATCTCGGATGCTGCAAATAGCGTTACCCATCAGCTTAATTTCGAACAGCAGTCCAGGTTGGAGGCAGTCAAGCGTGTATTCGTCTGCTATACTCAGCATGGGCTTGGCAGGACGGCGTTGGAGGAGCATGTCATCGATACAGGAGATGCGGCCCCTGTAAAGCAACGTCACTACCCTGTTTCTCCAGCGATACAAGCCCTCTTGTATGAAGAGATCGACCGAATGATTAGCCTAGGCGTTATCGAGGAGAGTGAGAGTCCTTGGTGTTCACCTGTGGTCCTTATACGGAAACCAGGCAAAAATCGACTTTGCCTGGATTCACGTAAAGTAAACGCCGTGACCAAAAAAGACGCTTATCCTCTCCCCCATATCGACGGGCTTCTCAGTCGGCTTCAAGATACCTACTATATCAGTAGTGTAGACCTCAAGGACGCATTTTGGCAAATACCGCTGGAGAAGCAGAGTAGAGAGAAGACTGCATTCACTGTACCGGGGAGACCCTTGTACCAGTTTACGGTCATGCCCTTCGGGTTGTGTAATGCAGCCCAAAGGATGTGCCGTTTAATGGACAAGGTTATCCCATCGCGGTTAGAGGACCGGGTCTTCATGTATTTAGATGACCTGCTCATCATAGCGCCGGACTTCCAAACCCATGTGACCCTGCTTGAAGAAGTCGCTGATTGCTTGCGTAAAGCGAATCTCACCATCAACTTGAACAAATCCAAATTCTGCTTCAAGGAATTGAAGTATCTGGGGTTCATAGTTGGTGGTGGGATGCTAAAGACTGATCCTGCTAAGGTGGAAGCCATAGTAGACTTCCCTTTGCCAAAAAACCCGAGGCAGGTTCGCAGGCTGCTTGGTCTTGCAGGATGGTATAGGAGATTTATAAAGGATTTCTCGAGCCTGACTGCCCCCATCACGGACACGCTAAAGAAAAAGCACGAAAAGTTTTGTATGACTGATGAAGCAATTGCAGCATTCGAAAAGCTAAAAGAGGCACTAACATCCGCCCCCGTGCTTACGCATCCGGACTTCTCGAGGCGCTTCTACATCCAGTGTGATGCCTCGGAGTCCGGAATAGGTGCTGTGCTCTTCCAGAAGAACGATGACAACGAGGAATCGCCACTATCGTACTTCTCCCAGAAGTTGAACTCTAGTCAAAGGAACTATAGTGTTACGGAAAAAGAGTGTCTGGCTGCTGTCATGGCAGTCCAGAAATTTAGACCATATGTCGAAGGTATGGACTTCACGATCATCACCGACCACTCCAGCCTACGTTGGCTGATGACCCTGAAGGACCTCAGTGGGAGACTGGCGCGGTGGAGCTTGAAGTTGCAAGCCTTTACCTTCGACATAGAACACCGTAAAGGCTCATTGAATGTAGTACCAGACACTCTTTCTCGCGTTTACGTCGATAGCCTAGAAATAGAAGATGTTGCACCCCTGATTGACCTAAACTCCGAAGAGTTTCAGTCAGAGGAATATAAAAGTCTAATTGCCACTATTCAGGACCACCAAAAAGAGCTGCCGGATCTTAAAATAATAGATGACTTCATATACAAACGCTTCCTACCACATGCTGGAGATGAGCCCTTGCATGAGCACGCATGGCGACTATGGGTACCTTCAGCCTTAACCGAGGACCTTATCTCGCGAGCGCATGTACCTCCTCAGGCAGCCCATGGTGGAATAGCGAACACCCTACAGAGGATTAGGCAGTATTTCTACTGGCCAAATATGACGGTCCAAATCCGGCAGTTTATCTCAAAGTGTGCAATATGTAAACAGTGTAAATCGTCCAACCAAGTTTCTCGTCCACCTATAAGTACCAGTTTTTATACCGATCGTCCGTTCCAAAAACTATATGTAGACTTCTTGGGCCCGTACCCAAGGTCAAAATCCGGCAATTCGTATGTTTTTGTTGTGCTTGATCACCTCTCCAAATTTGTCTTGTTTAAACCGTTAAAAAACGCTAATAGTAGTAGTGTCGTTAAGTTTCTGTTAAGTGATGTGTTTAAAATGTTCGGAGTGCCAGAAATAATCCACTCCGACAATGGGAAGCAATTTCTATCCAAAGACTTCCAAGCTGTATTACTGAAATACGGAATACGTCACTTGAAAACGGCTAACTATTCTCCGCAATCCAACGCTTCGGAGAGAGTTAATAGAACGCTGTTAGCTGCGATACGCTCCTATCTTAAGGATGACCAACGCGACTGGGACATCCACCTCGACGATATCGCGTGTGCATTGAGGAGTTCAGTCCATGCTTCCACTGGTGTGTCGCCATATTTTGCCTTGTTCGGCACAAATATGATGACACACGGTAGTTGCTATGAGCTGGCCAACAAATTGAATGCGGCAGACGACAGCGAACTATTGACTCTCTCCCGAGAAAACTGATTGCAGTGCGTACGTAAAAAACTAAAAGAAAACATACGCAAGGCGAATGAGACAAGTGCACGGAACTACAACGTACGAACGCGTAAGGTACGTTTTCTACCCGAACAAGAGGTATTTAGAAGAAACTTTGTCCTAAGCGACACCTCTAAATACCTCGCGTCAAAACTTTGTCCGAAATACGTCAAATGCCGAATTGTGAAACCGATCGGAAATAACATGTACGAACTGGAAAATTTGGCTGGAAAGAAAATAGGGATCTTCCATGCAAAGGACATAAAACAATAAGCAGCATGTGTGTTTCCAAATAAGTATCTGCTAGATTTATTTAAAACCGAATTTATATATACAATAAGTTAGTATAAATATACTTATTTCTCTATGTTCACATGGTCCTATTTATGTATTTATTATGTTTGTTCATTTATAGATTTATTTATATGGTATTTGTATTTATTTATGTGTGTGCATTGTGTACATATTTATTGATTATACAGTTATATTTATTTATTTATTTATAGATTTATTTATTTATTAGATTTATGTATTGATTATAGACTTATTTATTTATTTATTTATTCGTAGACATATTTATTTATTTAATTATAGATTTATTTATTTATTTATAGCTTTATTTATTATAGATTTATTTATTTATAGAATTATTTATTTATTTATTATAGACTTATTTGTTGACTTTAATATATAGCATTATTTATTAATTTATTTATTATATCTGTACCTACATGACCATCTGTGATATATCTGTTATTTATTTATTTATTTATACCTAGTAATAGTCTCCAAATACAATTATATATATTTATACCTAAGTATTTACGTATGTATCTCCAATCATGCATTTAGAGTTGTATACATACATAGCTATATTTAAACTTAAAAAGTAAATAGGCGTCTCACTCACCAACAATTAAATTATGGAGTCAGCTTCTCTGCTCCCACACCCTATCTGCTACTGCCAAAGCCTCGTTGTATCCGCATCGAGTCCATTACCTGCAGTCAGGGAAAAACATAAAAAAATTACATAATGTAAATAAACACATTTGGTGACATAAATGCATGTATACATAAGAACAAATTATCTATCCAAACAGGAATTTCACTGCATGAAAACAGGTTAAGTTAGCGTAGGTATGTACACATATGGCATTTACAAAAATTACTGTTTACCTGCTTAGTGCCCGGCTTCATATAGTGGGATTCTTCCCCACGTTTATGCTCCAGGTATCTGATGTCTCCACCCTTGTCATCTAGGTGTCCTTCCAAGCTCGGAGATTTGTTACAGCTACCCTGGAAGGAAAATACGTTAGTAATTTATAGAAAGCGAGTAAATCCATGACCACTCACAATAGTTGGTTTCCTTGTTTGTTGTTGTTGTCGTAGCAGCTGTATAGCTGAGGTCAACAACCCTTGCTCGAGTTGTTGTACTCGAGTTGTTAGAGCTGTTCCGGTGCGTGGAACCGATTGTCCTGGGAACGCGAATCGTTGGGCATGATAATGCCTGCAGTTCCTGACTATCTTAGCCTGGATGATGAGGTGCGTACTCTTCCCCGTCGACCTGCGAAAGCCAAGAGGATCCCCGTAGACTGCCGAGTTCGTGGGCCAGTGCTTCCGAAGCCAAAGAGGTTGCGAGGTGAAATAAATGGGTAGCCGAAATCCTCAGAGTGGGTCACATAAAAAAGAAAAAAGGAGAGAATTAGCGATAAATAATAGAAAAATAAAAAAATTAAAATCCTACTTACCCCAAATGAAATTTCTGTTTATGTTTGTTTTTTTTTGACAGCATCATCTGTCACTGCAGTTTAGACCAGTTTAGACTGTGCTGAGCCCAGACACAAACCAACTTTTTAAAGATGGGGTAAGAAAGGGATGTTGGTAGTTTTTTTTTTATTTTTGCCTTTTCTAGTAGCGGCTAAATTCAAAATCGGACCATGGGAAATCCGTATGGCTAGAGGGATTCTCGGTCGACGTTGCGGGTCTAGTATAGACCCATAGAGAAGCACGTCATTCTTCTTCCAGTGGTGAGAGGCATTACATGTCTCCATAAATTTAAATTTAAGTAATATCTGTTAAAGTGCAGTGAAGTATAAGTATAAAGACCTTCAGTAAAGAAGGCAGTGAAGAATAAGGAAGAGGAGAGAATATGTTTTTTTTGATTCTATGATATAGTCCCCCCACAGAAGGACGAGAAGAAAAATACTAATTGTATTCAAACAAATCTGTTTTAAGGGGTGAGTGGAATGCTTTTCGTGATTATTCTTTTTTTTTAAAAATGCATCCTTGATTAGGCTCCGTATAAAGTCAACAAGGCCGTCATAGACTCTTGTGAGCCCAAGTCGTGGCCGCCAATATTTTTTTTTAACATTGCCAAACATCCTAAAATATACCTACGTATGCACACACGTACTTATATGCGTGCATAAGTACACACATAAAAGACACACGAAAAATTCACCTGTACTTCAAAGTGGGCGCTCATAATTAACAGAAATCCACTACTCCTGAGAAGGCCCCACCCGAAAAAGGGATCATTCGACCGAGAAGGTCATAGTGCCTCCCATATACATATACATATAGATATATTTAACATGTGTATATCATATATAAGATACCGCCGTTTATAGATACTTTTTACCAAAGAGGCGTTAAATTTATAAAAAAAAATAATAACATATTGAATGTCATTATATATGTATAAATTTATTTTTGTTCATAATTCCTTTGTCTTGCATTAGTGAGGTGAACCATAGTGAGATTAAAATTTTAAGCTTTATTTTGTGAAAATTTTGTTTCCCCGTCCGTATTTTCTCGCGTTTAGTATAGTTTTTAAGTGTACAAAAACAGATACCTAAATAGAGCTCCATCTAGGTAGGAAATCCGTTATACTACTAAGAATAAGGTAACTAAAAGTGTACCTACACAGTCCACGGTGGGTGAAACCGAGTTTAGTTTTTTTTTGGCTTTCCTTTTTTTTTACGTTATCCCTCACCTTTTCTTTGCCAAAATTAGTTTCTTTTTGCTGATGAAAAATAAAAGGAAAATAAATTGTGAATACTTAGTGTTATAAAAAGTGTGTTTTTACTACCATCAAGCCCATGACAGCTTGATGGCTTCTTAAAGTGAAGTTTTCAGGGGGTGCGGTAGGGTAACTAAAGCCCTTTCAGCGATGGTGGAGTGACCTAGCAGCAGCACCTGTCCATTGGGAAGTCCAATCTTAATGGCCGCCGGATTTCATGGTCAGGAGGGCAAAGGCCAACGCTGCCACACCATCTGCAGCGCCCTCAGTGTGGTGAACGTCCGTCCGGTATACGATGAAAACAACAAGTAAGTAGAATTTGGCATGATTTATGTGTTTGTAGTAGGTTTGGTCGTGCTGCGGGGGCAAGAACCACGCCATTTCCGGCGAGCTAAGCTGTGCATAGCGAGCATGCCACGTCCCTCGCAGCCGACACTCTTTTCCTTTTCCGTCCCATCCCATCCTTAAGTCCCATCCACATCCTAGTTTCCTGTCCTTTTTCAAATCCTAACTCCCAAAACCCTCCTTATTCCTATTACAACATCCAATATATTATCTTGGGTTTTAGCCACCAAGTTTTACCATGCAGGCGCTGGCACATAAACATTGCTCTTGTCACTTTCTCGGTAACCTTGTTCAGGTGTGAATTCCAGGTGAGCGTCTTGTCAAGTATAACACCTAGGTATTTCGCTTCCTTGGATATATCGATTGGGACGTTTTCCATTGTAATTTGTTTAAGAGTATGATTTATTTTCCTGGAAAAGGGTATAAATGAGTCACTTTGTTTTTATATCGAGATATTTAAGGGTTTGTGTTTTAACATGTTTAAAAATATTGATGCCAGCTATGTCCCTTTGTCCTGCACCAATCGGAAGTTAAATTAAGGGCACCTTGCATTAGTTGAGAAATTATGTCCTCAAATTTGCCTCTGACGCTGATAACAATGTCGTCTGCATATCCTTGTACTTTGTAACCCGATTTTTCAAGAAGCTCTAGGAGTTCGTTAATAACTAAGGTCCTCCCTGCGGACAACCTCTGGTAGCTGTTAGAGTTTTATGCCAGCCTCCGCACTCGATTTTATTTTCTTGCTACATAGCATGATTAGGACTCAGTTTATGATCAGAGGAGCGATATTTTTCCAGATCATAGCCTTTTTGATATCCTCATAGGAAGTGTTGTCGAAAGGTCCCTGTATATCTATGAAGGCACATAGGGCTGTTTATTTAGCAGCTAATGATTTGTCAATCAATAGCGTTAAGCTGTGATTGGCTGTTTCCGTAGGCTTCCCAGGTTGATAGGCAAATAGGTTTGCATGCAGACGATCATGTATAAGAAAATTTTCCCTTATATGAAGATCGACAATTTTCTCCATCGTTTTTAATGAGGCGAAAGGATTTAGGCGATTGCTCCACCTGCTTTGCCGGCTTTGGGATGAAGACCTAGTGTAAGGCTCGATCTGAAAATTCTTATAAGGGTCGGAATTAACAGGTTTGCTCCTTGTTGTAGTAGGCAGGGAAATATGCCATCTTCACCTGGTGATTTAAATGGGCTAAATATAGATAAAGCCCATCTAATATGGTTGGCAGTAAAGATTTTGCCAGATAGGCTATAGTCTCAGGTTCCTCAGGTGTTCTGGAGAGACAGCCTGGAAAGTGGGTATCAAGTGAAGCTTGACAGGTTTCCTCCGGACTGCTGGTGAATTCCTCAATTTATTTCTTTAAGGAGCCTTTTGAAGGCGAGCCGCGGCGGGGAAGCTTTCAATTCGTTCGCAGTGAGTTCTCCAAGATTCGCGTTTAGATTTTCTAAGTTCTTTGTTATAACTTGTTAGAGTTTCTTTGTAAAGGCGCCAATCGTCATTAGGTTAGGTTAGGTTGGCTGTCCACACGAGAGTGCAGACACACTTAGACCAGTGAAGGTCCTTTGTGATACCATGGATCAAACCATTAGGCCACTCAGGGACTAACAAAACCAACCGCAGCTTTTGATAGAGCGATGGATGCTCATGACAGCTAAGAACACCAGATCGCAGAGGTCGTCAAGGAAGGTGGACCCTAATGGAGCATTCTTTTATGCGACAGCGCTGGACATGTGCATAGGAGGTGAAGGATGGTTTCCTCCTCCTCCTCGTCCCTACAGCTTCTGCAGAAGTCGTTGGAGAAGAGACCAAGTCTTTTGGCGTGTTGGCCTATAAGACAGTGTCCAGTGAGAACACCGACAACACAGCTGATTTGTGTACGCTTTAACTTGACCATATCGGCACTGCGTTTTTGATCCAGCTTAAGCCACATCTGTCTCGAAATGTGACACATTGAGCCGTTTCCCCATCTGAGGTTGGTCGTGCTAATAGCGTTCAGCTTTAGTAGATACTTACAAGTAGCAAGGGGCATGCCCAGGGTTTGCCTGTCAGGCAGAATCCTTAGAGTGGTACCCTGTCTGGCGAGCTCGTCAGCCCTGCAGTTTCTTTAAATGTCCCTGTGGCCCGGCACCCAGCATAGGTGAATGTTGAACTGCTCTTTCATCTCCATCAGAGATAAACGACAGTTTAAGGCGACCTTTGAAGTGAAGGGGAACGATTCCAGGGACTTGATTGCCGCTTGGCTGTCAGTGAAAATGCTAATATCCCTGACAGATAATACATTACGTACATTTCAGCCAGGGCAGGGCTTCCTTAATCGCCATGATTCCCACCTGGAAAACGCTACAATGATCAGGGAGGCGGAAAGAGATGCTCAGATTGAGCTTTTCGGAGAAAACACCACCTCCGTCTTAGAGCCATCTGTAAAGAAGTGAACGGATCTACCATCGACAGGGGTGGAAGTGTCCCATACATCCCGGTTAGGGATGCTCGGACGAAGTGGCCAAAGCGATAGCTAGACCACTGAGAGGAGGCTTTTTGGCGGATGGCCGCACAGGCAGGTTGAACAAGATGTCCAGTGCCGCGGAGGGAGTAGTTATCAGTGCACCACTGATACAAATGCATGCAGATCTTTGCACCTTAGATAGATGAGTGAGTTGGACAGCCCTGTCAAGAGCAGGCCACCATACGATCACGCCATATGAGTCTTAGCCGCCAAAGAGTAAAGACGTGTTTCGTATTATGGCTTGTTGCAAAGTCTGTAAAGTTAAAATAGCAAGAGACTCTTGCAAAAAAAGTTGCAGTGACTGCAATTGTCTTCTGCATGCAGATTGTGCTAAGGTTAATATTAAGGATGCAGAGTACATATCTAAAAACAAGAAACCATGGAGTTGTCACATCTGCATCCAGAAGAAACTTACCAATTCGCGCAGATTGTCGACTTCATCTTGTAGTCAAAGCGAATCGAGTAAAAACAAAATTACTCTTGAGGGAATCCATCGCCAAGTAATCCAACTACAACTGACATTTGCATCTACAGTCCAATCCATCCAAACAATACAAGAGCAACTCGCATTATTGGAGAAGTCAACCCAGATGGTGCTAAAAAAGAGAGCGAACAGCTGAAGTTAGAGCTGAGCGAAACCAAAGAGAGACTTGATAACGCCGAAATGATGATGCACAAAAATGTCATTGAGTTGCGTGATGTCCCGCTTCATGGGAACGAAAATGTGCATGAAACAGTGGTTGAAATCATCAACCACGGTGCTGGTGTCACGTTAGCTGATGATGATGTGGATATGTGCTACAGGAAGAACAGTAAAGGGAAATCAACTGGCACTGTTGTTGTACAGCTACGCAGCAAAGGAATGAAAGAGCGCATCATGACTGCAGTATATGCGAAGAAAACTCTCATCGATGCAAGTAAATTATTCTCTTCAACTAATGGTTACGTCTACATCAACGACTGGCTGTCAACGAAAGCAAAAACTCTCTTAAACGAGGCGAAGAAGGAAAAGAAGAAATACAATTACCAATTTCTCTGGGTGCGATATGGAAAGATTATGATGAGACGTGCTGCCGGTATGAAGATCAAATTTATTAAGAGCAAGAATGATCTTAATCACTTTGTTTAAGACATTGTAATTATTTATTTTCTCTCTAAGCGTTATTTATGTTCCATTTAGATGAACTATTTGATCTTAGTACTAGTAGTAACGGTAATGAAACTTTTATAGGCTCTAGTTTTTGTTCAAATTATAATGATTTAACCATTTTTCACCTAAACATAAGAAGTCTAAGAAAAAACCTTGATAATCTATGTTCCTATTTGCAAAATTGTTTTCTTGAATTACCATATAATAGTATTGTCAGAAATCTGGGTATTTAACCATGAGTTGTGTCATTATTCTATACCGGGTTATACTCCTTATTCAGTATGTAATGAAGAATACTCGTCGGGTGGAATTGTCGTGTTTGTTAAAAATTCTCTTGAAGTCGCGGATGCTTATGCACCTAATCTGAAGAGTGCCAACTGTTTGACATTAAAAATAATTATTGATAGAATAATCTTGGATATTGTTTGTGTACCTATATATAGGCTGCATTCTGTCAATAGGGAAATTTTTCTTAAAGATATTGAAGATGTACTATCTCGGTTGAACAATCCCAATGCAGTAGATGATATTAACCTTCACATTTAAATTTTTATTCGTTATTCATTTTATTAAGACACCAAAATAGTGTTCAATATTCCACTAATTTAAAAATAAAAACATTTATTAAAGAAAAAAAGTTATTTAAAAATTAGAATAATAAAAAAATCCAAAAAAATAGGTGTTAAGTAAAAGTGAAATTTCTCAAAAGTTATATACATATATAAAAAAAAATGTCACATATGTTGTGCGAAATGATGTTGTAGAATAATGTAAAATATTACGCATTTTTTGTTGCAAACCATTGTTAGCGGAGTGTTTGAGTGAATGAAGTGCATAAACCAAAAGTCAAATTTTATTTACTGCATTCGATACAATGCAGCGATCGTTGTTATGTGCGAAGGGCTGTTGACATGGCACACACTTTTTATTTTTCTGTCTTTTTTCCTGTCACAGAAGTTGCATTGAACATATTTTTCTAAATTTATTCCTGTCGTGCTTCAAAACTGGTTGTCGTTTCATTTTGTGATTCATGGTCCAATACTCCTTCGATAATTTGTTTCAAACCCCGTCTTAGACTTGGCACTTAAGTGCATCTTTATGGCCGTGGCTCAACAAGGCTGTATAAAAGTTAAAACGCTGGATAAACTACTTAAAACGAAATAACAACACTTAAACACCTTTATTCACAAACTGTAAAAAACACTTATATGAACTGCACACTGGGGTATATGATACGCAGTATAAAATGTTAAAGTAAAATGATATATGTAAACAAATTTCATATCGCTCACAACCACCGCCTACTACTGCAAAAAATGTTGAATTAAATTTACATAGGCATGCTATGGCTGAAAAAAAAATTGTAAAGGTAACGGCACGGTTTGAAATTTTTTGTGGGGTATCTCATACCCCAGTGGGAGGAAGGAAGGTCAATATAGATATTCTAGGATTCCCTTTCAGTAGCGACAACTATGTTGTCCTCTTGTCTTCTTTGGGCTTTGAGTCACTAATAAACATACCAAATAGAGTTACTGATAATTCAAAAACGTGCATTGATCATATTTTAGTAGAGAGATTCTACTAAAGTATACTAGAGTATTCCTAAGGTTCGTTTTATTAGAGTGGGATGTGACTGATCATTTTGCCACGGGAATTTCCTTCCCTGTTCTCCTGAAGCATCATAACAAGAAAAAAGGGGGTGTCCATTTTAATAATAAAAAAAAAAGTTTAAATAGTTATTTGGCGCAACAGCTCTTTAAAGTGCCAGGGCCTAGCTTCTCGCAACCACTCATGTTGTGTGCGTTATATTTTTCACACGAATGGAAGGGACCTACAGTTGAATGCCGAGTCCGAACGGCGATTTGAGAAACTTTTTCGTGACAACAATACTCTCGGATGTTTGTCAGACGCTCGCGAGAGGTGGGACCGTGAAAAAACTTGTTGATATTTTCTGGGATTCGAACTTGGAACCTAGCTATTATCTAAGCTACAGCAGGCAGCACGCAGATACCTCTCCAGTTTCCGCACTCCATTAAATTTCCTTTCTTAGGAAGCTTGACGATCATTCCCTTTTTCCACTCGTTAGGAAAGCTCTCAGCTTCCCACGCTCTCTATATAAGTGGAAGCAGAAGCTCAGCCGATGTTGTGGACGCTGCTCGTAAGAGCTCTGCTGGAATACCGTCAAGTCCTACCGCCTTGTTGGTTTTGAGTGCCTTGATCGCGGTAATGATTTCATTTTTACTGGGAGTCGTGGTGCGTACTCGGGAGCTTCTCACCTCGGACATCTCAGCCTGATTTGGGAGCATATCGCTAGCGAATACACGGTTTAAAACCGTAGCAAAATGCCCTTTTCATCTCTTGAGCTGGTCCTCATCCGAAATGAGCAAGGAGCCGTCTAGGCTTTTCACTGGGTGTTGGCTGGAGCTGCGACCACCTGTCAGCTCTTTCGCGATTCTGTAGACGGTCCTGCTGTCGCACCTCCGTGCAGCTTCTTCTGCTTCTATAGCCAGCGCGTTGATGTAGTTGCGCTTGTCACGTCGCACGCTACGCTGAACTTTTTCATCTTCATGCGATATAGGGACTCTAGCTCGCTTCTCCCTGCTGCTGGGGTAGCTCCAACGCGAACTTCCAGCTGTTTTCGTTCGTCAATCCGTCTCCAGGTATCCTCGGAAAGCAACGCCCTATGTCTTCCCTGCGATCGACCGACAATTCTTTCAGCACCAGATGTAAAAACATTTTTCACAGCACACCAATGGTCTTGGATGGTTGCGGGCATTGAGCTGCTGATTGCTTCCACACCTTGCGAAAAGTGCACCCTTAATTGTTGGCGCACTGAGGGATCACAAAGTCTATCGATGTTGAACCTGGGTATTCTTGTGTTGTCCTGGGATCTTCGAACTGCAGCAGTGCGTAGTTGGAGAGTAGCTATCATAAGATGGTGATCACGTACTATCCCCACATCTGCCCCTCGCCTGTTTCAGACGTCCAGGAGACTACTTCTAAGGCGGCGGCTGATGTCAAAATGGTCAATTTGGTTGGAGGTTGATTGCCTGTCGTTGGAAACCCAGCTGACTTTGTGGCAGGTCTTGTGCTCAAACATGGTGCCACCTATCACAAGGCGGTTGTCATTGCAGAAATCCACAAACCTTTCGCCGTTGTCATTGCGGTTGCCTAGTCCATGCTTCACGATTACATGTTTGAGCCCTTCGTTGTCGTTGCCTACCTTGGCATTCAAATTCCCCATCACTATGACAATGTCTCCATTTGGTGTTGTGTTGAAGACGGCACTTAAGAGATTGTAGAAGCTCTCCTTTTCGTCCTCAGACGAACTATTCGTTGGGGCGTAACACTGTATGATGGTGACGCGTCGTACTCTAGTCCGGAATCTGGCCGTCAAAATCCTATCACCATGAGGCTGCCAGCTAAAATCATCCTTGAGCGAATCAAACAACATCTCGAAGACACACTCGATGCCGAACAAGCTGGTTTCCGCTCTGGATCCTCCTGTGCCGACCACATCAACACCCTGCGGATTATCATCGAACAGTGTGTTGAATATCTATCGCCACTGCACCTGCTGTTCATCGATTTTGAGAAAGCGTTCGATAGTGTCAACAGGGAATTTATTTGGCGTGCCTTACGCAGGAGAGGCATTCCCGATAAACTAATTGTTATTATCAAAGCTGCATATGAAGGCTCCAAATGCCACGTCCTGCACAGGGGAAGGTTGTTTGAGGAATTTGAGATCCAAAGTGGGGTAAGACAAGGCTGTATCCTTTCACCAATATTATTCCTATTGGTGATTAGCGATGTGCTTCATGCAGCTTTGTCGACGGGAAACGGAGGAACTCGATGGACTCTTACATCTCAACTGAAACATCTTGACTACGCAGACGATGTATGCTTACTCTCCCACAGAATTATGGACCTCCACCAAATGACAGCAGATGTGGAGAGGGATGCAGGTGTCGTCGGGCTGAAAATGAATACGGCAAAAACTAAAATTATCAGCCTTGGAACAAACTCATCCGCTCAAATATGCATTGCTGGACAACCGGTAAAGAGAGTAGAGGATTTCCAGTATCTTGGGTGTATTGTCTCGACCGATGGTGGATCCGAACTGGATAAAGCCAACAGGATCGCCAAAGCAAAGTCCGCGTTCGGGATGTTGTCCAAAATATGGCGAAGCAATGCAATCAGTTTGACCACCAAAATAAGACTGTTCCGCTCCAACGTTGAATCCGTGCAGCTATATGGTTGCAGCACGTGGAGAGTGACCACTACTATCACCAGAAAGCTGCAAACGTTTGTTAATAGGTGCCTGCGCAATATCTTAAGGATTTTCTGGCCCAATCGTATCTCTAACGAACACCTTTACGAGAGAAGGGGTCAGGAAACAATAGGCACAACCATCCGACGGCGGAAGTGGCAGTG
The DNA here is from genome assembly GCA_945910035.1 of Brachypalpus laphriformis. Taxonomy (NCBI): domain Eukaryota; kingdom Metazoa; phylum Arthropoda; class Insecta; order Diptera; family Syrphidae; genus Brachypalpus; species Brachypalpus laphriformis. The sequence continues at coordinate 226,337,308 of OX246753.1, read as the reverse complement.
GATTCGTCACACGTTCCGAAAGGGTGACAGCTCCATAGCGAACCATGCTATGCAATGGAACCCTCTAACTCAGGATGGCAGAAGACCTGGCGGTCCGAGGAGAACATGGCGCAGAACAGTCAAGAAGGAGGCACGGCAGTTAGGGAAAAGTTGGGGAGAACTCAGGCACATTGGCAGAAACCGTACACGATGGCGCGTAGGCGTAGTAGAGGCCCTAGGACCCAAAAGGGGATACAGGACATAAGTAAGTAGTAAGAACTTGGAACCTAATGCGTAGTGATCCGACACACTAACCGCTTACGCCTCGGCGCCCACCATAGTGAACATATGTATATTTATGAAAACCAATTTTTCAAAGCTAAATTCTTGTCTTTCCGTAGAAACATGGTACCAAGTCTATTGTTGTAATTGTCCTTCAGTTGCTTTTGGTAAATTTGTGAATATTATCGTTGATTGTGTAGCTAAGAGTAAATGTAGTAAGCAAAAACCTAAACTTACCAAAATAAAACCGTGGATGACAGACTGTATTTGTGAAAGCATTTATGAAAAAAATATGTTCTACCGAAAAAACAAAAACCGTTTTTATATAACCTCTGAAAAAAAGCGTTACTAAGAAATGAGAAAAGAAATTTTAGAACAAAATAAATAACCCCCAGTCAACATTTCGAGGCCCATTTGGTGAGCCAAAGGAGAACATATTGGAGAATTTACCGGAGGCAGCAATAGCAATGTCATCAGCATAGGCGATCACTCTACAACCTGGCGTATCCAGGTCCATCAGTAGCTCATTTACTACCAGGTTCCACAGAAGAGGTGACAAGACTCCGCCTTGAGGTGTACCGCAGCGAGCGATTCTTTTGGACGATGCTCCGCCCAGCTGTGTGTTAATCATCCTGCAAGTAAGCAATTGATTGAGCAACACTCCGAGCGAAGTATCCATTTTCAGATTTGCAAGTGCGTCAGTAATTGCCTTTGATTTGACATTGTTAAAAGCTCCCTCAATGTCAAGGAAAGCCACCATGGTCTATTCTCTGATGCTCAAGGATTTTTCAATGATGCGCACAAGCGAATGTAGGGCTGTCTCAACCGATATGCCTTTGCAGTACGCATGTTGGAACGGCGAAAGCAAAGCTGGGCTAATACTTTGCCGAAGATGGATATCAATTAAACTTTCTAAAGTTCTAAGAAGAAAGGACGATAGACTGATAGGTTGGAGATCCTTTGGTTCCACGTGCGAGCTCTTTCCTGCCTTAGGTATGAATATGACTTCAACCTAGGTCCAAAGTTTGGGAATTTAAACTAGATTTAGACAGCCCGACAAGATGACTTAGAACCATGAAACACAATGTCCTCGCATTACTGAATTTCAGCTGGAATAATACCGTCAGGTCCTGGGGACTTGAAGGGTTTGAAACTGCGCATGGCCCATCGGATCTTTTCTGTACTTACCAAGACTAATGAGTTGCTGCAAGGTTGAGGCGGGGTATTTACCACTTGCGATACAGCAGCGGGGGAGCTACGTGGAAAGTGAGTATCCAATGAGATGTCAATGGATTCCTCAGCAGAGGAGGTCCGGTGACCATCCGGATGCAAAAGGTAGCTGGGTATAGAATGGCTTTTAGAGAGAATTTTCCGCAACCTGGACGCTTCCGAGGACTCTTCAATGCTCTCGCAGAAGAGTCTCCAGGATCGTCGTTGCTCTTTCCTCAGTGAGATCTTGTATTTCCTGAGAGACAGTTTATAGGAGTCCTAATCGGCCGTCTCACGGGAGCTTTTGGCAATATTAAAAAGGAGCCTATTGTCTTTCCTAAGAGTACTAAGATTTGCATTCCACCAGGGTTGTTTCTTTTTACCTCAAGGTTTGCGGAGTGGGCAGGCCTCGGACATGGCACCATTGAGTGCCGATGTTAGGGTGTTGACCAGATTGTCAAGGTCCTCAGTGCAAGAAGGTTCAGTAGGCAGGTGAGTGGAATAAGCGTTAATAAACGTTTCCTCTCAAGGGACCCGTTAGTTTTCCTATAATTTCTTAAAACCTTCTGATCGGGCAGATAGTCATCAAGACTAAATAGGAGGTAACGATGGTCTGAAAAGAGTGCTCTTCAGGGACTCTCCAGTCCCTAACCAAGTTATATAAGTGATCGGAGACAAGAGTGATGTCCAAGACATCTTGTCGATTGCGAGTAATGAAGGTCGGTTTGGACCCCTGGTTACATATTAGGAGATTAGCACTAAGGATAAAATCAAAAAGTTGCTCACCTCTTTCATTTATGTCGGAACTGCCCCAGATTAAGTGATGGGCATTCGCATCACAGCCAATGATGAGACTAGTATTTAAGCTCTCCGCTTTAGCAATCAAGCTCCCCAAGATATCCGGGAAGAGTAGGCCGACATGATCGTGACCTAAATATGCCGATACCATCCAGTAATTTCTTGAGCGCAATTCCAGGTTGGTAGCGACTATGTCTTGATTGGTGAAATTAGAGAATAAAAGGATGTTTAGATGGGTTTTCGCAAGGACACAGGATCTCGGTTTACCTTCCTTCCTTGCGTAGATTAATTTGTAGTTAGGAGTCTTGAGTCCACAAACCCGGTTTCCAACAACCCATGGTTCCTGGATCAAGACTTCCCCGTTTTTGTTGAGTCGGAGAATAAGAGAGGCCGAAGCCGTGATGGAGTGATGCAGGTTAACTTAAAGGATCCGCAGCATTTGAGCTACTTCTCGGTACAGATACTATTATCACGGTATTGTTGGCTTCTTCTGAATCTGATGACAGAAGATCATCCTCGAGAGAGAGGCCACTAGGGTCACTTTCCAGGAGTGATGGTGAGGGAGAAGGAGGACCAGAAAAGTCCTGTCTTAAGAGAGCGTCAACCAATCGCCATTGATTTTAGCTCTATTAAATAACTTCCTAGTTTCACGCCTGTGTGACTCAAGACGCTTATTCCACCAGGGGCCATCGCGGTTGGTCTTTTTCTGTGTTTCGGCGCAACTGCCTTCGTAAGCGACGGAAATGGGTTTTTTCGAAGGTGTTCTAGCTCGAGTTCCAACTCTGGAATGGCAATGGTATAGGATTCAAAGCACGATTTAGTTCTGCCTCGAGGATAAACCGATAGGAATCCCAATTAGTATGCCTAGGGTTCCTGTAATTTAGCGTGTCATTCGTGGAGATCCCTATATCGAGTCTAATGTGGTTATGGTCCGACATGGAGACTTCGTCAGACACGTGCCAGTTTGTGATGAAATTGTACATAAAAGGGCTTGCCAAATTGAGATCTAGTACCTCTTGGCGAATGATGTTAGTAAAAGTAGGAACGTTTCCCCTATATATCACCACCATGGCCGAACTGCCCCAGCCGGTATGATGAGCGTTAGCGTCACAGCTGATGATTCATGGTAACTTTTTGCCACTGCAGTAAGCCATCAAGTACCCTATCTCGTTCGGTAGTGCCTCAGCTGTGTTCCCGTGAAAGTAAGCGGAGGCAAAGACAACCTTCGTGGTTCCACTTGTTAGCGGCACGTCTGCCACTATCGCCACCAGGCCCCTAGTAATGAACTCTGTAATGGCAAATATATTATGAGTATTTTTAATTGAAATTGCTGCCCTAGGATTGCTCCACGAGTCAGAACAAATTAACTTACAGTTCTTCGTTGGGAGCCCTTTAATGGCTGTTGCATCAGTGCCAAGTCAACATCTTCCTTGATGAACCGTCTATTCAACACGGAAGATGCTGGCCTAGCATGGTGCAAGTTGATTTGAAGGCACTTGAAATGCCTTCTGATGAGTGGTGGAGGAGTCATCTATCGTTTACGCCCCCGACACACAGGATGTAGCGTCTCTCGCTATATCTAGGGGTGTAGTCCACCTCTCGGCTCTTACTCTTTACTTATGTCCTGTATCCCCTTGTGGGTCCTAGGGCCTCTACTACGCCTACGCGCCATCGTGTACGGTTTCTGGCAATGTGTCTGAGTTCTCTCCAACTTTTCCCTAACTGCCGTGCCTCCTTCTCGACTGTTCTGCGCCATGTTTTCCGCGGACCGCCAGGTCTTCTGCCATCCTGAGTTAGAGGGTTCCATTGCATAGCATGGTTCGCTATGGAGCTGTCACCCTTTCGGAACGTGTGACCAATCCACTGCCACTTCCGCCGCTGGATAGTTGTGCCTATTGGTTCCTGACCCGTTCTCTCGTAAAGGTGTTCGTTAGAGATACGATTGGGCCAGAAAATCCTTAAGATATTGCGCAGACACCTATTAACGAACGTTTGCAGCTTTCTGGTGATAGTGGTGGTCACTCTCCACGTGCTGCAACCATATAGCAGCACGGATTCAACGTTGGAGCGGAACAGTCTTATTTTGGTGCTCAAACTGATTGCATTGCTTCGCCATATTTTGGACAACATCCCGAACGCGGACTCTCGACTCGGCGAGGGTGGATGTGGATGAGGGTTGCGCGGATGTTTCGGTAGCGCGCTTGAAGCACCAGTTGATGTACTCTCTGGCGGCCGTTTGTTTGCGGATACCGCCTCAACGCTGGTGCTGGGGCCCTGTGTGGCCTAAGTGCCGCTGGTATAAATTCTGCGCTACAAGAGCCGGCAGGATTTTCCTTTTCTACCGTGCCTGTCTGGTTTACGACGGATCTAAGTGCCGATGCGCAGAGCTCAATTGTCTACCGGCCTCTGCAATTAGATAGGTACGATATTTAAAGTACGGGTGATAAATTCAATGCTAAGAAGTATTAGCAACAGAAGTGAAGTCTGCAGAGGGACTTCTAAAGGTGGAGTACTCTCGCCACTCATTAGGCTCCTTGTGGAGGATAAGATTTTGGAAACACTCCAAGCGAATGATTTCGACGTATCGAAATAATAGCTGGATTGACAGCCGAGGTCTGAGAGTGAAGTAATTAGATCTAAGCTCATTAAAACCTGAAAACGACATCTTAATGAACTATTACAATCCAACAAGCTGTCTGACACTTGCTGTACGAATGCCCTGCCCTCGCCGACAGAAGAATGACGACTCGCCCAGTATTGGAACTATGATGTCGGCATTCAGACCGCCTAGTCTATCACAACACTTCTTGAATAATCGTTACTGTAGTCTAAGGCATCCGTTGGTATGTCGGCATGCGTCTTGTTAACAGTCTACACGCTCCATGTACAGAACCAAAGGTTCTTTGCTGTAAACTGCTTCTTTTTCCCATAGTTCGACAGTTCTTTTACTGAATCTTAGAAAACCTGGGGAATCGGCTAAGGTGATATGTGATAGTGGCGAAGGTGTGCATGATAAGCTGCGTGTGCCTATCAACATTTTGTGTGCACAACATGATGGCCTAAAAGTGTGCCATTCAATGCACAAAGCTTGCTCAAGAAAATTGATGAATTTAAGAGTCTGTTTGTTGGTTCAGATGTTGATGTAATTTGCGTTTCCGAAACGTGGTTTGACCCGAATATTTCGGATAAAGTGTATTCTGTGCCTGGATACAAATTTGTTGGAGCCGATAAAGAAAACAGAATCGGTGAGGGGTTTGCAATTTATGTGCGCAACACATTGATCGTTAAACTCATTTCAACCTCAGCCCCGGCAGTTTATTCGAGTATTGTTTCATTGAGCTTTTTAGCGAGAGCAGGAAATGTTTACTTGGTGTCGTATATCGAACTAAAAGTCACATTGACCTTTCGCCGCTTAACAGGTTTTTAAAAAACAATTCAGCCTCGTTTTGGAAAACCATAGTGTGCAGCGATTTCAACTGCAATATACTAAATTTTGAAAATTCGGTTTCTCTAACACAGGTCTAACCCCTACACATTTTACCGGATCGAGCAGTACCCTGGATGTATTTTTTGCAAGCGATTGTCAAAACAGCTTTTACAGCCAAGTACCTGCTCCCGCTTTCTTAAAGCATGATTTCATTTATGCCTAATTTGTCTTTGCAAGCAGTAGGCAATTATCAAAGCACTCCTTTAGAGATTTTAAAAATCTAAAACCGGATTTGCTTGAGCTTGAGCTGCAGTGTGTCAATTGGCAACCAATATTTTCTGAAGCTTCCCCGAACGCTCAAGTCGAATACTTTCAGGGTCTGGTTACCCAGTTGTTTGATTTGCATGTTCCTTTAAAATCGAAGCTCGCAAGGTACAATATTAACCCGTGGTTTACACCAGAAACCCATAGACTTAGAAATAAAAGAGATACTGCATATAAGAAGTGGAAGTCTTTTCGACTTCCGGAATTCCTTGAATCTTACAAGATTTTAAGAAACCTAGTTTGTTCACATATCAAGCAAGCAAAGCGGATTAACGAGCATTTAAATCATAAACTTCCAAAAAAAAAACCTGTGGAAAAATACGCCAATTTGATATAAGCTCTAAAACAAACTCTGTTATTCACACCATTAATCCAAACCAGCTAAACAGGGAGTATGTTATAAAACAATCGACCCCAAGTACTAGTACATCTACTCTTTCAGCATCAATTGAACAAACCGATGTTGTTAAGGCCATTCTTAAAATAAAATCAAAAGCTGTCGGTTGTGATGGGATCCATCCCCATTTCATAAAAATTATTTTGCCGTACATTCACTTTTTTAAAACTATTATAACCACATCAACCCTCCCAGTATCTTGGAAAGCTGCGATAATAATCCCAGTTCTCAAAAAGAAAGCTACGAGTAACTCGCCTGCGGAGTACCGAGCCATTGCAATCCTCCCATATTTGTCAAAGCTCTTGGAAAAGTCTATTCACTATCAAATGTCAACCTATCTCCAGTGAAATAATTTGCTCTGCTCACATCAATCTGGTTTTAGGCAGTACCATAGTTGCACTTCAGCATTGCTAAAGGTAACGGATGATATTCGGGCAGCGATCGATAAAGACTATTTCACCTTTCTGACGCTTTTAGGCTTTTCCAAGGCATTTGATACAGGCAATCACGGAATTCTCGTCAGAAAATTTCAAACGTATTTTGGACCCTCTTCATCCGCGGCAAATCTTATCCTGCCCTAAATCTCGGCTCGCAAACAAGCTGTTTTCTTGAACACTGGCGAATCTAATTTTACTCCAACTTCAGTGGGTGCTCCCCAAGGATCCATTTTAGGCCCTTTGCTTTTCACAATTTTTATCAATGACCTTCCAACAGTCTTTCAAAGTTCGTCGTTGCACATATATGCAGATGATGTGCAGCTGTATTTTAGTAGTGAGCTCGGTTTGGTCGAGGATGCGGCCATAAACACAATGAAGACCTGAAAAAAGTTCTTACCTGGTCTAAAGAAAAATTTTTTCCTCATAAGCAGAAACCATGTAGACACTACCTGCCTTCCTAACATTCACCGTGGTAATTCGCGAATAGATTTTGTTGATAAAGGAAAAAACCTAGGCGTCTGGTTCAACACAACTTTGTGTTGGGATGACCATATTCGAACGATAATCGGGAAAATTTACGGGTGCCTTTTTTTTTTTGTCGGGATAGGTAAAGCTCGACTGGAGCACTCAGACGCAACTGGTCCATTGTAATACCAGAGAGCAAATCCTGATTTACCCATTTTTTACCCATTTTTCACCCATTTTATTGGAATTTCCTTGTCTTTCTAAGAAAGCCAAGCAAGCACTTCAGTGATGAGGAGTTTACAGTACCAGCATATGCACCGAGGATCTGCCACCTGATACGAGCAAAGGCCGGACACTCACAGAGATAATGTTCCGCGGTGTCATCGCTCTCTCCACAAGCATCGCAAATTGTAGTTTCACTTAAGCCTAACACCTTAAGGTGCTTGGCAAAAGCAAAGTGGCCTGTCAAGACGCCAATAAGTTGTCTACAGTCTTTTCTGCTGAGAGACAGCAAGAACGCCGCTGATTTCTTACAGACGTCCGTGAGCATGCGTTTAGTCAATCTGCATCCTGGAGAGTCATGCCACACACAATTGTTCTCGTAAAAGAGACCCAATCGTCAATGGAAGCCCTAACCGAGGACGTAGGTAGACCCAACGCGGGTTCGGGACCTGAGAAAACCTTCTCTGAGCTTTGTCTAGCAATCTCATCGGAGATCTCGTTCCCCAAGATCCCAGTGTGACGTGCGACCCAGATAAGAGAGAGAGAATTCAGCCTTGCGACGGAGTTCAAAGAGTTTTTGGTTTCACGAACTATTTTAGAAGTGGTTAAAGGGTTAAGCAAGCCCTTAAGCGCAGCCTGACTGTCACTACAGACACAAATGCTACGTCCCTTCCATCTGTTCTTCACAACACAGTTCATGGCCATTAGGATTGCAGAAGTTTCCGCTTGGAAAACAGACGCATATTTGCCTAACGAGAAACGAAGTCTAATGTTGTCGACTTCCACGAAGACACCAGCGCCAGACCCTTGACTGGTTTTGAAACCATCCGTAAAAATAGGACTACATTCCATTCCCGACTCAGACTCTGACCGAAGCCAGTTCTGAACACAAGGAAAGTCAACTCTGAATTTGCGCAACAGCTGGAGTTCTGGTGTCATTGCATCAGACGGAATATCCATAAGACAGGAGTCGTAAGATAAGTGTCGCGCAAGTTCATCAAAATTCCAGTGTGGAGTATACCAAAAACCGTCCCGCCTAAGGCGGTGGATGGCTTTGATAGTGCAACCCATGATATATGTATCGAGGGGAGGTAAGTTCAGCAAAGCATCTAGAGCAGAGCCAGACGTACTCGGAAAAGCTCCCGTGCAGCCGAGACAAGTCGTTCTTTGGAGTTTCGCGCAAAGCAACCACATATTTACGCGAGAGCTCCTTCCACCAAATAACCGACGCATATGCGAGGAATGATCTTATCACAGCCGTGTAGATCCAGAGAACTTTATTCGGTGACAATCCCCATGTCTTGTCAAAAGCACCCTTACACTGCCAGAAGACTGAGAGCGCCTTGGATGTTTTCGGCTCGACGTGTTCAGACCAATGAAGTTTCGTATCTAAAATCACTCGCAGATATTTGGCTTCACTGGAAATGCGAATGGTGACGCCTTTTAGCACTGGCTGAGTCAGACCGGTCAAAATCCTCCTTCTCGTAAAAAGAACAACCTCAGTTTTAAGAGGATTCACCGAAAGCCCACTCCTAGTACACCATTCATCGATCATGTCCAGCGGCGCCTGCGCGTTAGCACAGACCGTCGCCAGGCATGGCCCGACAGAAAGTACGGCGACATCATCCGCATATGCCTGAACGTAGACGTTAGAACTATTAAGAGTGTTCAACAGAGAGTCGACCACCATGCATGGGTGCCTTAGAAATCTTTCTCTGTCGCAGAGCTACACACTATTGAACACCAAACTAATGTTGGCAAGATCCCTGGTCGTCCCACTTATCACTTATAGTTGCGAAGTTTTTTGTTGCAATAGTGCACTTATTAATCGTAAACTCCAGGTTGCGTTTAACAATATCACAACTTATGCACTGCAACCTTTTCGACAATGTTTTCGCTTACGCTCAAAAGATCCTTGACTGTTCACTATACAAGTAGCTTGACTTTTGTACAATCAAGTATTTACACAAGATCTTAACCACCAAGCAGCCTCATTTTCTATACTTAAAATTACACTTTTCACAATCAAACCGCTCTTTGAGCTTTATTCTGCCCCGAGTTACATACCAGGTTTCACAATGCCAGTTCTTCGTTCAATCCATTCGGCTCTGGAATGCCCTCCCTCTAACCATGAGAAGGCTATAACGCGAACAACTTTGGTGATATTCTCTTTCGACACATTGCAGGCAACACATAAATACAGAAAATACTATTTAAGGTAAATTATTTGCTTTTCTTTCTCTTTTCTTTTCTCCTTTCCATTATAGTTTTTATTTCCATGTTAGTTTAAACTTAATAATATTATATAGCATTTAAAACAATCATATCTAATTTAAAACTTTCACATGTACTATTTCGCATTTATTACTTATAGATGATGTAAAGTCTACTATGAATGCTGTTGAAATATTTAATAAATATGAAATATGATTTGTGAGCAGAAAAATTTGTTGCTCTGTGTATAGTGAGCACCAAAAAAATTCGAGGAGCTGGCAGCAATTGACGTCTCAAAACGTCAAAATGCTGTCATTGTTCATTGTCCTGCCTAAACTAACGTAAAGAAATTCAATTTCAATTTCATTTATTCAGGTGTTTTGTATTTTTCGCAGAAAATCTGTTTGGAGGTTTAGTATGGTAGGAACTTTATCTGCTAGGGACATCATTTTAGCTGCATTGTTTTTTATGAATTTAGCCGTGCTTTTAACTATGGTGATTTGACCCTGTGGAAGAACGCCACTTACCACAAATTATAGAACAAACAGATCTCCATTTCAACGCCACCTAGCCGACAGTTTGTCAAATCAAACTAATATATAGTTGTCACTCTCTCGCCGCAGTCTGCACTTTTCTTCGCGCCTTTTTCTTACTTTCCCAAATTGTAACCCTTCATTCCATTGAAGCGAACGAAAGTGAGAAGTGCAAACTGCGGTAAGTAAAATATTTCTGTTGTAATACATATCATGTAAATCCTACCTTTCTTCACAGAAATAAAATATAGTTATAGTTATAGTAATATACCACTGAGCCCTCGTATTAATTTCGGGCTTCTCGTTTTGCCTTCAAGGGACAGCTATTATTTCGCAATTGAACAGCCTTTTATTTCGCAATTAGATAGTCCCCTGCCGCGGACTAAATTGCGTTCTCCTTTTACAACCACCCGTGGAATAAATTGCATCAGATTGCCGCCATTTGCAAAACAGTTTAAGTCACGCTTGCCGCCGTGGTACTCCTCTGCTGTTATGCGACGTACACCAACAAGAAAGAGTTCTCGCCTTCGCCCTGAGGAACCAGTTGCCGCCAGTCTTTATATGGCCGATGCCAATGCCGCCGAATCGCCAGCTGACCCTTTGCAAAAGGTTTCTGCGCCCGATGCCAATGCCGCCGCATCACCAGCTAGCCCTTTACAAAATGTTACAGCGTCCAATGCCGCCGCATCGCCAGCCGGCCCTGTACAAAACGTTTCTGCGCCCGATGCCAATGCCGTCGCCTCGTCAGCTGGCCCTTCACAAAGTGTTCCTGTGCCGGCTGCCTACACCGCCGCATCAACAGCTGGTACTTCACATACAGTCCCAGAACTTACAGCCGCGGATGCGACAGTCGCTACCGCGACTACTTCTGCCCAAAGTAATCTCGATGAGCTTCTGAGAAGGCTCACTGCCATTGAGGGTGAACTGAGGAGCACCCAGATTAAGCTGGGTGAACGAGATCTGCAGTGCCAGTCTTTGAAAGAGGCTCTACAGAGCAGATCGATGCAAGCCGCTTCCACAACAGTTGCTCAGTGGACGCCGCCGTTATCCACTGCCGTAATAAGCGGTTTACCTCCAGCGGTACCCGCACAGCCAACGGTATCGTTCACCAACCCGTTATTGCCGTCTTCTAGTTTAAGCTGTTCATCAACAAGTACAGCTAGTCATGCCACATTTACCGGTGTCCCAGCCAGTACGAGAACATCACCGTCCACATGGTTCTCTCCACATCCTCACACAGCGTATACTGCTCCAATTTCTGTCGGAATCCACAGTGGTACATCCCAGCAACAATTTACTGCGCCTCGAAAGCTTCAGGATTTGCCTGAGTTCAGCGGTGATCCAGAATCCAGCTGTTTTCAACAGCGTATGCCGAGTCAACTGCAGCTTATAACTACAGTAATTTGGAAAACAGTATGCGCCTACAGAAGTCCTTGAAGGGTGATGCACGAAATGTGGTGAAGTGCATGATGATTCACACCGACAACATCAACCTTGTGATGGAGCAACTTCGTTCCAGCTTTGGCCGCCCTGAACAGTTGATAGACAGCCAGCTTCAACAAGTTCAGCAAATAGCTCCGATCTCCGAATCGTCAGTGGAGAAGTTGATCCCGTTTTCAGTGAAGACCAAGAACCTCGCAGTGTTTTTATCATCTATCAACGGCCAAAATCATCTAGCCAATCCCACTCTATTGAAGGAAATTGTTTTTAAGCTTCCCATGAGCCGGAGGATTGAGTGGGCTGGATATGCAGCACAGATACAGCCGTATCCAACAATAGTCGACTTTAGCAAGTGGTTAAGTCAAATTGCAAATTTGATTTCTGTGGTACAAGATACTAGGAGCACCGGGAGTCGTACAGCAGCAGAACCAAAACGCCGTTCAGTTCTTCATGCAGCCGAGGGTCAGCCAGCAGATGCATTTAAGTGTCCAATCTGTCAATGCCGTCACAGAGTGGTTGAATGCAAACGCTTGTGTTTCACTTGCTTGGAAGCTCTTCGAAACTGCCGCCGTCGTCGAAGATCCTGTGGTGTTGATGGGTGCCAAAGGAGCCACCACCAGTTATTGCATGAACCGAGACAGCCTGTCACCAAGGGTGCGCCAATGCCACGTGCACAGCAGCATGATGTCAACGATGCCAGGGAAGCAGTTCTAAGCTGTACAGCCAGTCCAGTTAAGAATAGCAAACTACTTTTCCGGGTGCTGCCTGTTACTGTATATGGACCCTTGAAGAGAGTCGACACGTACGCTCTTATGGATGAAGGTTCTTCAATAACGATGATGGATAGCAGCCTTATAAAGGAACTTGGTTTGGAGGGCCATCAACGCAAGTTGGATCTTCAATGGTTTGGAGGAAGATCCGCCCAAGAACCTGCAACTGTAGTCAACGTTCGCATCAGTGGTGCACATATCAAGAAGAAATATGTGCTTCGCAACGTCTATAGCGTTTCCAACCTTCGTCTGCCGATGCAAAGCCTGAACAAGTGCGACCTACGTAGGGATACAAGGTGTTTTAAGCGAATGCCAGCTCTCCCTTATGATGACGTCATACCTCAGATACTCATCGGCTTAGACCACTGCCACCTGGGTCTGCCAAGTGAGACAATCCAACTTCAAGAGGGAGGACCGTACGCTGCTAACACGGAACTAGGTTGGGTAGTTTTCGGTCCAACGAAAGGAACCACGCCAACAAGGAAGTCATGTCTACTGGTCAACCCAAGTGAGGACGCTCTCCACGGACTGGTGGCAGAATACTTCGACACGGAAAGCTTTGGGGTGCGGCCAGCACCAGCGGTAGAAACCGAAGCAGATATTCGTGCTCGTAATATCCTACAGTCGACCACAGTCAAGGTCGAAGGAAGATTCCAAACGGGACTACTTTGGAAGCGTGATGACATTGAGCTTCCTGACTCCTACGCTATGGCAAAAAAGAGGCTCATTGGTATTGAGCGTAAGCTGATACGTTTGCTGCCGCCTACAACGAGATCATCAACACTTACGTCGCCCAAGGATATACCCGCAAGCTGCAGCCAGCAGAAGCCGCCACAACCGGGCCTAGAACGTGGTACCTTCCGCACTTTGCCGTAGTGAACCCCAACAAACCAGGCAAGCTTCGCCTAGTGTTTGATGCCGCCGCCGCAGTTGGTGGGATTTCACTCAACTCTTGTTTGCTGAAAGGACCACAGGAATACCAGCCGATGCCATCAGTGCTGTTTAATTTTCGAGTGGGAGCCATTGCCGTCTGTGGAGATATCCGCGAGATGTTCCAGCAAGTGCTCATTCGACTAGAGGATAGGAGCTCACAAAGGTTCCTCTGGCGCGGTGGCAACGAAGATGTATCACCTGATGTCTATGAGATGCAAGTTATGATTTTTGGCGCTGCTTGTTCGCCTTGCGTGGCCCAATATGTCAAGTCTACCAATGCTCTAGAACATCGTGATACTTATGCCAGAGCCGTGAAGTCTATCCTGCTGCACCATTACGTTGATGACTTCGTGGATAGCTTCGAGTCAACAGATGAAGCCATCAGCGTCTCCAAGCAAGTTCGTGAAATACATAAACATGCGGGTTTTGAGCTGCGGAGTTTTAGTTCAAATTTGTCAGAAGTATTGAGTGCCTTGGAGGATGGAGCAGAATCTACGATGGTTGCAGTCGCAAAGAGGTCACTGATTGAGGGAAGCTTGGCCACAGAGAAGGTGCTTGGTATGTTTTGGCAGCCCGTGACTGACACCTTTACATACCAGCTGAAGTTCCACCGAGTTGATCCCGACATTATTGCCAGAAAGAGATGCCCCAGTAAGAGAGAACTGCTGAGCGTCATCATGTCGGTGTTTGATCCACTTGGATTCTTGGCGAACTTCTTGATCGGTGCAAAACTATTGATGCGTGAGGTATGGAGGTATGATCTGCTTTAGGACGAACCATTACCTAGCAACATTAATGCACCCTGGACCAAGTGGTGTGAGAGCTTGGGCCAGGTCGTGTGGCTTCAGATCCCACGCTACTACTTCCTCAACGCTTCGCCAAGGCAGCTTCAACTCCACATTTTTGTCGACGCAAGTGGGGAAGCATTCGCCGCCGTAGCGTACTGGAGGTCTGAGAGCCTGGATGAAGAAGCAGCTGTCGCATTGGTTTGTGCCAAAACCAAGTGCGCACCATTAAAACCAATGACCATTCCGCGCCTTGAGCTCCAAGCTGCCGTCTTGGAAACTCGCTTGATGCGCACGATCATCGAAGAACACATCGCCCTACATGTCAGCCAATGTGTTTTGTGGACCGATTCCAAGACAGTTATCAAGTGGATTGGCTCGCAGAACCGCCGCTACAAGCCCTTTGTAGCCCACAAAGAAGCTGAAATTCTTGACGCCACCAAGGTGTCCAATTGGAGGTGGGTACCTACCCAGGACAATGTCGCTGATGAAGCCACTCGATCAAATTGCCAAATCGACTTTAGCCCTTCATCGAGATGGTTGACTGGACCAAGGTTTCTAAAACAAAAAGAAGACTTGTGGCCTGCTGACTTTGCCAATGTCAGCCACTATGAAGATAGCGAAGACGAGGAACTTACCGCAAAGTTCGCTTTTCTTACTGTAAGTAGCATCTTCATTAACTTTTCCAACTTTTCTTCTCTTTTAAAGCTCAAAAGAACGATCGCATACGTCATACGATACGTTCGGCGACTACGTCACATAATGCCGCACGGTAGTTTGACAGTAGAAGAACTCCATGCTGCTGAACTTGTTTTATGCCGCCAAGCACGAGCCGAAGTTTACGCAGCCGATATCAACCAAGTAAAAGATGGTCAATGCTTGACCAAGGAAAGTCCTCTGCACAACCCATTGCCGTACTTTGATGAGGATGGGGTCTTACGTGTCAGTGGTCCAATTGACGCAGCCAGCTGGCTTCCACATGACACAAGAAGACCTATTATATTGCCGCCTGATCATGTGTTCACTGAACTGGTCGTGACACATTACCATTCCGAGATGAAACACCAGAACGTCGAAGCTACTATCTGCGAAATCCGTCGTCTGTATTGGATGCCTTCGACAAGTCGTGCGCAAGGTAATTGCCAGATGTTTTTTGTGCAAGATGCGACGCGTCAAGCCTGTTGCACCATTGATGGGGCCTCTGCCAGAAGATCGTTTGACGCCGTTTGTGAGGCCATTCACCTACACCGGCATGGACTATTTTGGCCCACTCACAGTTACTATTGGTCGCCGCATTGAGAAGAGGTGGGTGGCATTGTTTACGTGCCTTGTTGTCCGAGCCGTTCATCTAGAAGTCGCTTGTGACTTGTCAACAGACGCATGCATTTTAACCATCCGCAACTTTATAAATCGTCGAGGAGTGCCCGTGCGGATTAGCAGCGATAATGGGAAGAATTTCGTGGGAGCGGACCAGGAGGCGAAACGTTTCAACGAGGTGTTCGTTTGTGGCCGTATTCAAGATGAGCTGTCAGCCAAGGGTGTTGAATGGGTGTTCAACTGCCCTAGTAACCCATCTGAAGGAGGTATCTGGGAGCGCATGGTCCAGTGCGTAAAGAAGGTACTCCGACACACGCTGAAGGAAGTCTCACCTAGGGAGTACACGTTACAATGCCTGATCATCGAAGCAGAAAACGTCGTGAATTCACGACCTTTGACGCATTTGCCAATTTCCGTGGACCAGGAGGAACCGCTTACGCCGAATCATTTCCTACTGGGAACAGCAAACACAGCCCGGACGCCAAGCGGAAGTGAGCCATTCAAGAAGCTCTGTAGTCTGCGAAAACAATGGCGAATTGCCCGTCAGCTCAGAGACAGATTTTGGAAGCGCTGGATCTCGGAATGCTTGCCAACGTTAACGCGCCGAGCCAAGTGGTGCCAAAGAACAGAGCCGTTGAAGGAAGGAGACCTGGTGTTTATCTGTGACGCGGACATGCCTAGAAAACAGTGGTGCCGAGGAAGAGTGGAACGAGTTTATCAGGGCACAGATGGAGTGGTGAGGCGAGCCGATGTTCGCACAAAATCTGGGGTGCTACGTCGTCCAGTTTCTAAGTTGGCCGTTCTCAGCATAGATAGTGAATCGGGTTGATTCACGGGGGCGGGGATGTGGAAGAACGCCACTTACCACAAATTATAGAACAAGCAGATCTCCATTTCAACGCCACCTAGCCGACAGTTTGTCAAATCAAACTAATATATAGTTGTCACTCTCTCGCCGCAGTCTGCACTTTTCTTCGCGCCTTTTTCTTACTTTCCCAAATTGTAACCCTTCATTCCCTTGAACCCTTGAACGAAAGTGAGAAGTGCAAACTGCGGTAAGTAAAATATTTCTGTTGTAATACATATCATGTAAATCCTACCTTTCTTCACAGAAATAAAATATAGTTAAAGTTATAGTAATATACCACTGAGCCTACGTATTAATTTCGGGCTTCTCGTTTTGCCTTCAAGAGACAACTTTTATTTCGCAATCGAACAGACCCATTCGCCACTCATTCAGCGCCAACTTGTCGTTAGTAGCCACCACCTCCAAGAAGGTTTAAAGTTGAGTCTAGCTGAAAAATGGAGCTAGCAAGTCAACCGCACCCAAAACATACGAAAATGCTTGTTTTGAAAGTCCAACATTTTTTTAAGAATCTAAACAACATGATAAGAATCAACGAAAAGCTTGTTGTTTTATGCAAATTAGAAAATATTCATATTAACAATGCACAGTGTATTTTTTTTTTTTTTTTTTCTATAATTTGCGCGCACTCAAGGTGTTGTGATTATGAATTCCCTTAACATGTTTACACACAGTTCGGGCGTTAGAAAGGATAGATAGAGACAGAGAAAGATTTGGGGTAGCTTCAGAGAAACTCCGGGTGTGGCGTCCAGATAACTGGGGAGATTGCTGTTATTTGCTCGCCTTTGTTTCTGATTCACAGTATTTTGTTCCCGATAACCAGTGTCATAGGCAAATCATCATCAACAGAGCGAACAAATTTTCCAGCCATATGACCAAACTACTGCCAGTGTTATGCCCTCGCAGTAGTGTTCATACAAGCTTTCGCAATTGATCGGACTGACTTTATATATTTCATGAGAAATAAATACATGCTTGCTGACATCAGGATTTGAACCATGAACCATAGCGTGGCAATTGACGACGTTACCACTACACCATTGTAACCCCTATCTGATTTATTTCTTAGTTTAGTCCTTAGAACCATCTTATTTCTCGCCATCACTGCTTGAACTCGAAAATAATTCCATAATACAGCAATGAAAACATAATTCAATTGTATGAAAGCGACGCCTCTTCAGCTGTCACAAGAAAACGATTACTTAAATATGATTATCAAAACAACTATCACCTTACATGAAGCAAAAACTAAAAATATGACTATCACCACTGTATATACAACTAGTTGTATTAGTTGTATATACAATGCTATCACTTGCCACAAATCACCTTAGCCGATTCCACCCCTGGAGTGGAATTCTCTAATGTCGTTTTCCTTTGCTTTCACTCCCGATTTCACTCCTTTTTGATTTGGTTGGTGAATGTCTGATTTTTTGTTTACATTTTTTACAGAGAAACAAAGCAAAATATGGCTTCTTTTTGCCCAATGGAAAACGACATTAGCAATCCCATCATGTTTTTATTAACATATTATCAATTTGTTAATTATATATATATGTAAAATTTGTTTCTACTAACTTGCCCCGACTGAGAAAATAAAATAAACAAAGGAATGCGTCTTGTACCATATGAATCCGGAACAGCAAAACACTCTCGGAACAGCACTCCAAACAGCCAATGGAAAATGATTGGGAGTGCTTTTTCTGTGCGGAACACAAAAAGAGTACTCCTTTTGGCCCAATGGAAAACGGCATAAGGTGATATGTAGTTGATAGTCGAAGTTTATGATCACACTCTGTTAGCTCTCCATAAAACGATCGCAAAGAATTATTTAAAACCTGGTAGCATACGAGTAGCTTTTCGTAATGTTATTTTCTTGTCAGTGCTATCGCCGGTCTCAGCTGTTTGTGTCTATTTGTTCTGATTTGCGCATAGAAACATTTAAAGAAAATAAATATAGTTTAAAACATGTATGTAAAATAATTAAGTGACATATTAAGACAAATTTAAAGAACCATATAAATCATTGTAGGTCTTCCGCACTATCAAAGAAAAAGCAATTGGCGATTCTATCTAATTTTATATAAAAAACGACCCGAATATAGCGACGTACTACAATACCTTGTAACGAAGTGACATTTTTCTCTCTACCATCCGAGACGAAAGTAAAAGGAAAGCTAGTATACATTCAGGCATCCTGCGTAGGCCGGCCCACGGCGATAAAAAGAGTTGCATACCTTCCGGCACTTGTGCAAGTGCCGAGGACTACCATTAGGTAAAGGGGCGGAGTATTGCATACTCTCAGGCACTTCGCAAGGAATTTGAGACACGAGCAACAACAAAAGACCGAGAGATACAAACAACAACAAAAGACAAGGGAATTTTTAAAATTCACATTTCGTTCCTACAGGAATTATGCATATATAAGACGACATTCGATGCAGTTGACAGAGCTCGCTCAGTGGTAACACCGTGCCAACAGACTCTCCCGAATTCGGCAACCAAAGTGATACTTTGGTTTTGGTTCCCTTTTGTTGTGAGTGAGCACCCAGTTAAAGGTCCGCTGCTGACCAGAACCGGCCAAGAACCGATTAAGTTTCTTCCTCGTTTTGGGGTTGACCTTACCTGACTTTTAGCGGATCCTGCCGCTAGTCCTCCTTTGAGCTTACGCTTAAAATTGCCCGTCGATAAGCAGTCCCTCCCCGACTGCTAGCAAGGCCGTACCCTTGTACGGATTGCCCACGCCTGCCCGCTCCTCAGCCAGACTGCCAGTTAGCCCGGCTCCTCAGCCTTCGACAAAGAAGACTTTTACAATTGGCCTTTTTGTCGAAGGCTGAGGTGAAGCTCGCAGCTCCAGGGTCAACCCAAAGAAATACCCTAAAACTTTAGGAAAGAGGTACTTTATTAGAGGGATGTCAAAGATATTACAATGTAATTTTTAACAATGCAAGGTGGTTTTTTGCTAACACTTTTTATACCTAGCAATCTTTAAATAATACTTAATATCACCTTATAATACTTAATGCGGTGGTGCTGGATACGGCTCGGGCTGGCACTCCTTGGCTGGTTTCTGGTGTCGCAGCGTCTCGTGGTCGGGTTGGCGGACGTGCGGTCCACACGCTGGATCGGCTAATTGGCAGTCCAGCTGATGAGCCGGGCTAACTGGCAGTCCGGCTAAGGAGCCGGGCTAACTGGCAGTCCGGCTGAGAGCCGGGCTAACTGGGAGTCTAGCTGAGGAGCCGGGCTAACTGGCAGTCCGGCTGAGAGCCGGGCTAACTGGCAGTCCGGCTGAGGAGCCGGGCTAACAGGCAGTCCGGCTGGGGAGCCGGGCTAACTGGCAGTCCGGCTAAGGAGCCGGGCTAACTGGCAGTCCGGCTAAGGAGCCGGGCTAACTGGCAGTCCGGCTGAGAGCCAGGCTAACTGGCAGTCCGGCTGAGGAGCCGGGCTAACTGGCAGATCGGCTGAGGAGCCGGGCTAACTGGCAGTCCGGCTAAGGAGGCGAGCCGATGTTCGCACAAAATCTGGGGTGCTACGTCGTCCAGTTTCTAAGTTGGCCGTTCTCAGCATAGATAGTGAATCGGGTTGATTCACGGGGGCGGGGATGTGGAAGAACGCCACTTACCACAAATTATAGAACAAGCAGATCTCCATTTCAACGCCACCTAGCCGACAGTTTGTCAAATCAAACTAATATATAGTTGTCACTCTCTCGCCGCAGTCTGCACTTTTCTTCGCGCCTTTTTCTTACTTTCCCAAATTGTAACCCTTCATTCCCTTGAACCCTTGAACGAAAGTGAGAAGTGCAAACTGCGGTAAGTAAAATATTTCTGTTGTAATACATATCATGTAAATCCTACCTTTCTTCACAGAAATAAAATATAGTTAAAGTTATAGTAATATACCACTGAGCCTACGTATTAATTTCGGGCTTCTCGTTTTGCCTTCAAGAGACAACTTTTATTTCGCAATCGAACAGACCCATTCGCCACTCATTCAGCGCCAACTTGTCGTTAGTAGCCACCACCTCCAAGAAGGTTTAAAGTTGAGTCTAGCTGAAAAATGGAGCTAGCAAGTCAACCGCACCCAAAACATACGAAAATGCTTGTTTTGAAAGTCCAACATTTTTTTAAGAATCTAAACAACATGATAAGAATCAACGAAAAGCTTGTTGTTTTATGCAAATTAGAAAATATTCATATTAACAATGCACAGTGTTTTTTTTTTTTTTTTTTTTCTATAATTTGCGCGCACTCAAGGTGTTGTGATTATGAATTCCCTTAACATGTTTACACACAGTTCGGGCGTTAGAAAGGATAGATAGAGACAGAGAAAGATTTGGGGTAGCTTCAGAGAAACTCCGGGTGTGGCGTCCAGATAACTGGGGAGATTGCTGTTATTTGCTCGCCTTTGTTTCTGATTCACAGTATTTTGTTCCCGATAACCAGTGTCATAGGCAAATCATCATCAACAGAGCGAACAAATTTTCCAGCCATATGACCAAACTACTGCCAGTGTTATGCCCTCGCAGTAGTGTTCATACAAGCTTTCGCAATTGATCGGACTGACTTTATATATTTCATGAGAAATAAATACATGCTTGCTGACATCAGGATTTGAACCATGAACCATAGCGTGGCAATTGACGACGTTACCACTACACCATTGTAACCCCTATCTGATTTATTTCTTAGTTTAGTCCTTAGAACCATCTTATTTCTCGCCATCACTGCTTGAACTCGAAAATAATTCCATAATACAGCAATGAAAACATAATTCAATTGTATGAAAGCGACGCCTCTTCAGCTGTCACAAGAAAACGATTACTTAAATATGATTATCAAAACAACTATCACCTTACATGAAGCAAAAACTAAAAATATGACTATCACCACTGTATATACAACTAGTTGTATTAGTTGTATATACAATGCTATCACTTGCCACAAATCACCTTAGCCGATTCCACCCCTGGAGTGGAATTCTCTAATGTCGTTTTCCTTTGCTTTCACTCCCGATTTCACTCCTTTTTGATTTGGTTGGTGAATGTCTGATTTTTTGTTTACATTTTTTACAGAGAAACAAAGCAAAATATGGCTTCTTTTTGCCCAATGGAAAACGACATTAGCAATCCCATCATGTTTTTATTAACATATTATCAATTTGTTAATTATATATATATGTAAAATTTGTTTCTACTAACTTGCCCCGACTGAGAAAATAAAATAAACAAAGGAATGCGTCTTGTACCATATGAATCCGGAACAGCAAAACACTCTCGGAACAGCACTCCAAACAGCCAATGGAAAATGATTGGGAGTGCTTTTTCTGTGCGGAACACAAAAAGAGTACTCCTTTTGGCCCAATGGAAAACGGCATAAGGTGATATGTAGTTGATAGTCGAAGTTTATGATCACACTCTGTTAGCTCTCCATAAAACGATCGCAAAGAATTATTTAAAACCTGGTAGCATACGAGTAGCTTTTCGTAATGTTATTTTCTTGTCAGTGCTATCGCCGGTCTCAGCTGTTTGTGTCTATTTGTTCTGATTTGCGCATAGAAACATTTAAAGAAAATAAATATAGTTTAAAACATGTATGTAAAATAATTAAGTGACATATTAAGACAAATTTAAAGAACCATATAAATCATTGTAGGTCTTCCGCACTATCAAAGAAAAAGCAATTGGCGATTCTATCTAATTTTATATAAAAAACGACCCGAATATAGCGACGTACTACAATACCTTGTAACGAAGTGACATTTTTCTCTCTACCATCCGAGACGAAAGTAAAAGGAAAGCTAGTATACATTCAGGCATCCTGCGTAGGCCGGCCCACGGCGATAAAAAGAGTTGCATACCTTCCGGCACTTGTGCAAGTGCCGAGGACTACCATTAGGTAAAGGGGCGGAGTATTGCATACTCTCAGGCACTTCGCAAGGAATTTGAGACACGAGCAACAACAAAAGACCGAGAGATACAAACAACAACAAAAGACAAGGGAATTTTTAAAATTCACATTTCGTTCCTACAGGAATTATGCATATATAAGACGACATTCGATGCAGTTGACAGAGCTCGCTCAGTGGTAACACCGTGCCAACAGACTCTCCCGAATTCGGCAACCAAAGTGATACTTTGGTTTTGGTTCCCTTTTGTTGTGAATGAGCACCCAGTTAAAGGTCCGCTGCTGACCAGAACCGGCCAAGAACCGATTAAGTTTCTTCCTCGTTTTGGGGTTGACCTTACCTGACTTTTAGCGGATCCTGCCGCTAGTCCTCCTTTGAGCTTACGCTTAAAATTGCCCGTCGATAAGCAGTCCCTCCCCGACTGCTAGCAAGGCCGTACCCTTGTACGGATTGCCCACGCCTGCCCGCTCCTCAGCCAGACTGCCAGTTAGCCCGGCTCCTCAGCCTTCGACAAAGAAGACTTTTACAATTGGCCTTTTTGTCGAAGGCTGAGGTGAAGCTCGCAGCTCCAGGGTCAACCCAAAGAAATACCCTAAAACTTTAGGAAAGAGGTACTTTATTAGAGGGATGTCAAAGATATTACAATGTAATTTTTAACAATGCAAGGTGGTTTTTTGCTAACACTTTTTATACCTAGCAATCTTTAAATAATACTTAATATCACCTTATAATACTTAATGCGGTGGTGCTGGATACGGCTCGGGCTGGCACTCCTTGGCTGGTTTCTGGTGTCGCAGCGTCTCGTGGTCGGGTTGGCGGGCGTGCGGTCCACACGCTGGATCGGCTAATTGGCAGTCCAGCTGATGAGCCGGGCTAACTGGCAGTCCGGCTAAGGAGCCGGGCTAACTGGCAGTCCGGCTGAGAGCCGGGCTAACTGGGAGTCTAGCTGAGGAGCCGGGCTAACTGGCAGTCCGGCTGAGAGCCGGGCTAACTGGCAGTCCGGCTGAGGAGCCGGGCTAACAGGCAGTCCGGCTGGGGAGCCGGGCTAACTGGCAGTCCGGCTAAGGAGCCGGGCTAACTGGCAGTCCGGCTAAGGAGCCGGGCTAACTGGCAGTCCGGCTGAGAGCCAGGCTAACTGGCAGTCCGGCTGAGGAGCCGGGCTAACTGGCAGATCGGCTGAGGAGCCGGGCTAACTGGCAGTCCGGCTAAGGAGGCGAGCCGATGTTCGCACAAAATCTGGGGTGCTACGTCGTCCAGTTTCTAAGTTGGCCGTTCTCAGCATAGATAGTGAATCGGGTTGATTCACGGGGGCGGGGATGTGGAAGAACGCCACTTACCACAAATTATAGAACAAGCAGATCTCCATTTCAACGCCACCTAGCCGACAGTTTGTCAAATCAAACTAATATATAGTTGTCACTCTCTCGCCGCAGTCTGCACTTTTCTTCGCGCCTTTTTCTTACTTTCCCAAATTGTAACCCTTCATTCCCTTGAACCCTTGAACGAAAGTGAGAAGTGCAAACTGCGGTAAGTAAAATATTTCTGTTGTAATACATATCATGTAAATCCTACCTTTCTTCACAGAAATAAAATATAGTTAAAGTTATAGTAATATACCACTGAGCCTACGTATTAATTTCGGGCTTCTCGTTTTGCCTTCAAGAGACAACTTTTATTTCGCAATCGAACAGACCCATTCGCCACTCATTCAGCGCCAACTTGTCGTTAGTAGCCACCACCTCCAAGAAGGTTTAAAGTTGAGTCTAGCTGAAAAATGGAGCTAGCAAGTCAACCGCACCCAAAACATACGAAAATGCTTGTTTTGAAAGTCCAACATTTTTTTAAGAATCTAAACAACATGATAAGAATCAACGAAAAGCTTGTTGTTTTATGCAAATTAGAAAATATTCATATTAACAATGCACAGTGTTTTTTTTTTTTTTTTTTTTCTATAATTTGCGCGCACTCAAGGTGTTGTGATTATGAATTCCCTTAACATGTTTACACACAGTTCGGGCGTTAGAAAGGATAGATAGAGACAGAGAAAGATTTGGGGTAGCTTCAGAGAAACTCCGGGTGTGGCGTCCAGATAACTGGGGAGATTGCTGTTATTTGCTCGCCTTTGTTTCTGATTCACAGTATTTTGTTCCCGATAACCAGTGTCATAGGCAAATCATCATCAACAGAGCGAACAAATTTTCCAGCCATATGACCAAACTACTGCCAGTGTTATGCCCTCGCAGTAGTGTTCATACAAGCTTTCGCAATTGATCGGACTGACTTTATATATTTCATGAGAAATAAATACATGCTTGCTGACATCAGGATTTGAACCATGAACCATAGCGTGGCAATTGACGACGTTACCACTACACCATTGTAACCCCTATCTGATTTATTTCTTAGTTTAGTCCTTAGAACCATCTTATTTCTCGCCATCACTGCTTGAACTCGAAAATAATTCCATAATACAGCAATGAAAACATAATTCAATTGTATGAAAGCGACGCCTCTTCAGCTGTCACAAGAAAACGATTACTTAAATATGATTATCAAAACAACTATCACCTTACATGAAGCAAAAACTAAAAATATGACTATCACCACTGTATATACAACTAGTTGTATTAGTTGTATATACAATGCTATCACTTGCCACAAATCACCTTAGCCGATTCCACCCCTGGAGTGGAATTCTCTAATGTCGTTTTCCTTTGCTTTCACTCCCGATTTCACTCCTTTTTGATTTGGTTGGTGAATGTCTGATTTTTTGTTTACATTTTTTACAGAGAAACAAAGCAAAATATGGCTTCTTTTTGCCCAATGGAAAACGACATTAGCAATCCCATCATGTTTTTATTAACATATTATCAATTTGTTAATTATATATATATGTAAAATTTGTTTCTACTAACTTGCCCCGACTGAGAAAATAAAATAAACAAAGGAATGCGTCTTGTACCATATGAATCCGGAACAGCAAAACACTCTCGGAACAGCACTCCAAACAGCCAATGGAAAATGATTGGGAGTGCTTTTTCTGTGCGGAACACAAAAAGAGTACTCCTTTTGGCCCAATGGAAAACGGCATAAGGTGATATGTAGTTGATAGTCGAAGTTTATGATCACACTCTGTTAGCTCTCCATAAAACGATCGCAAAGAATTATTTAAAACCTGGTAGCATACGAGTAGCTTTTCGTAATGTTATTTTCTTGTCAGTGCTATCGCCGGTCTCAGCTGTTTGTGTCTATTTGTTCTGATTTGCGCATAGAAACATTTAAAGAAAATAAATATAGTTTAAAACATGTATGTAAAATAATTAAGTGACATATTAAGACAAATTTAAAGAACCATATAAATCATTGTAGGTCTTCCGCACTATCAAAGAAAAAGCAATTGGCGATTCTATCTAATTTTATATAAAAAACGACCCGAATATAGCGACGTACTACAATACCTTGTAACGAAGTGACATTTTTCTCTCTACCATCCGAGACGAAAGTAAAAGGAAAGCTAGTATACATTCAGGCATCCTGCGTAGGCCGGCCCACGGCGATAAAAAGAGTTGCATACCTTCCGGCACTTGTGCAAGTGCCGAGGACTACCATTAGGTAAAGGGGCGGAGTATTGCATACTCTCAGGCACTTCGCAAGGAATTTGAGACACGAGCAACAACAAAAGACCGAGAGATACAAACAACAACAAAAGACAAGGGAATTTTTAAAATTCACATTTCGTTCCTACAGGAATTATGCATATATAAGACGACATTCGATGCAGTTGACAGAGCTCGCTCAGTGGGAACACCGTGCCAACAGACTCTCCCGAATTCGGCAACCAAAGTGATACTTTGGTTTTGGTTCCCTTTTGTTGTGAGTGAGCACCCAGTTAAAGGTCCGCTGCTGACCAGAACCGGCCAAGAACCGATTAAGTTTCTTCCTCGTTTTGGGGTTGACCTTACCTGACTTTTAGCGGATCCTGCCGCTAGTCCTCCTTTGAGCTTACGCTTAAAATTGCCCGTCGATAAGCAGTCCCTCCCCGACTGCTAGCAAGGCCGTACCCTTGTACGGATTGCCCACGCCTGCCCGCTCCTCAGCCAGACTGCCAGTTAGCCCGGCTCCTCAGCCTTCGACAAAGAAGACTTTTACAATTGGCCTTTTTGTCGAAGGCTGAGGTGAAGCTCGCAGCTCCAGGGTCAACCCAAAGAAATACCCTAAAACTTTAGGAAAGAGGTACTTTATTAGAGGGATGTCAAAGATATTACAATGTAATTTTTAACAATGCAAGGTGGTTTTTTGCTAACACTTTTTATACCTAGCAATCTTTAAATAATACTTAATATCACCTTATAATACTTAATGCGGTGGTGCTGGATACGGCTCGGGCTGGCACTCCTTGGCTGGTTTCTGGTGTCGCAGCGTCTCGTGGTCGGGTTGGCGGGCGTGCGGTCCACACGCTGGATCGGCTAATTGGCAGTCCAGCTGATGAGCCGGGCTAACTGGCAGTCCGGCTAAGGAGCCGGGCTAACTGGCAGTCCGGCTGAGAGCCGGGCTAACTGGGAGTCTAGCTGAGGAGCCGGGCTAACTGGCAGTCCGGCTGAGAGCCGGGCTAACTGGCAGTCCGGCTGAGGAGCCGGGCTAACAGGCAGTCCGGCTGGGGAGCCGGGCTAACTGGCAGTCCGGCTAAGGAGCCGGGCTAACTGGCAGTCCGGCTAAGGAGCCGGGCTAACTGGCAGTCCGGCTGAGAGCCAGGCTAACTGGCAGTCCGGCTGAGGAGCCGGGCTAACTGGCAGATCGGCTGAGGAGCCGGGCTAACTGGCAGTCCGGCTAAGGAGCCGGGCTAACTGGAAGTCCGGCTAAGGAGCCGGGCTAACTGGGAGTCCAGCTGAGGAGCCGGGCTAACTGGCAGTCCGGCTGAGAGCCGGGCTAACTGGCAGTCCGGCTGAGAGCCGGGCTAACTGGCAGTCCGGCTGAGGAGCCGGGCTAACAGGCAGTCCAGCTGGGGAGCCGGGCTAACTGGCAGACCGGCTGAGGAGCCGGTGCAGCCCAAAGAGCACGAACTTGCCTCCACAATCAAGTAAAGGTAAGGTCCATTCACAGCCCAGCGACCTGCGAATGCCCAAACTGTGAACAAACCGTTTTTAGCACATTTATAAGCACACCATTGACAATTTTACTATTTCAAAAGAACGGAGCTTAATTTATCTATCGATTAATATAAAAAAAGTTTAATTGTAATTAATTTCTGCGAAGAAATTAACGATTCGCCGATTTTTCCGCGAATAAGCGAATGCTTTTTCCGAACTGTCAACTTTAATTCACATTCCACACATTCACACAGGGCGCAATCCACATTCCACTCGCCAAAGTTTAACTTCACAATTCTTTTGTTTTGTTCTTGGTGGGTAAGATCGTGGTTGAATTTATCGAAAGAAGGTAAGACATTACCTTCTGAATGAAAGCTGCGCTATGTATTTATGCATTTTTCGCGTCCAAAAAGATCCAAAAAGAGCCAAGGTACATAACACCAGTACCTATTCCAGGTCATCCAACGTTACATCGAAGTCCTACAGCGACGTCCTTAAGGACAAATTAGTGCTGCCCTTTGATTCAACCCAGGGGCAAGAAGAAGCCGCATTGGTGGATTGCGCAGGCTTAGGCCATTTAAGAAGGAATTGTAGAAAACTTTTCAATAATGCCAAAAGAACTAGAGATGCGCTAGATTGGTACTTGTACAAGGCATCCCTAAACATACACAAAAAAGAATTAAGGAAAGTCAAACGTAATTCTTGGAGACTCTTGTGTGGTAAAAGAGAAGACGCCTCTGAGGCATCTAGGCTGAGGAAAATTCTCTCCTCAAATCCAATAACAGCAAGCTACCTTAAGAAAACTGATGGGTCTTGGACGGCTTCCAACGAAGATTCGCTAAATTTACTGCTTAACACTCACTTCCCAGGCAGTTTCCAAGTTGTTAGCAACATGGTTTTCAGCAGACCATCTGCACAAATAACCAACTTCTCAAAATTAATTACACAGAGCAAACTCTAGTGGGCACTACATAGCTTCAAACCATTTAAGTCCGCGGGACCAGACGGCATAATACCTGCAGAGTTGCAGAAGTCATCGGACATAATCTTGCCGGTGCTTGAGACAATTTTAAAAAGTTGTCTAAATCTGGTATATATCCCAAAGATATGGAGAGAAGTTAAAGTTGTCTTCATACCCATAGCGGGTAAATAATCTCACATAAATCCAAAAGATTTCGGACCTACAGGGGGGCCAACTATAAGTTTCTTTTTAAAAATGCAATAAAATGAACAAAATGAATTTTTTTCCCATGTATTATGGTTTTATTAGTAAGAGCAAACATTCCCATTAACTATGGAATACAACGCCGTTCAAGTGGCTGCCTCGGCTGGCCTCGCAATAGCGCATTCTACCACTCCAATTTTCCAAGACCTTGTTGATGGTTTCGGGCTGTAGCTCACGGATTGCTTGGATGATATTGGCCTTAAGTGCTTGAATCGTTTCCGGATTGTTGGCATAACATCGGTCCTTCACGGTTCCCCACAAAAAAAGTCCAAAGGGGTAAAATCGCAGCTCCGAGGCGGCCAATTGACATCGCCAAGACGGCTGATAACACGATTTGGGAATTTGGTGCGCAAAAGACCGATTGTGGCATGGGCTGTGTGGCATGGCGCATCATCCTGCATAAACCAGAGGTCGTCCAAATCTATATCTTCAATTTCAGT
This sequence comes from Brachypalpus laphriformis, assembly GCA_945910035.1. Classification (NCBI taxonomy): domain Eukaryota; kingdom Metazoa; phylum Arthropoda; class Insecta; order Diptera; family Syrphidae; genus Brachypalpus; species Brachypalpus laphriformis. The sequence goes on along the minus strand of OX246753.1, from coordinate 226,308,252 downwards.
AAAAAAAAAAAGTCGTTAACATGGTTCTGTAACGCCCACCGTTGACCGAAACGTTGTTCCCAGCCTCATTTTCGAAGAAAAATGGTCCAATGATGCCACCACTCCACAATCCGCACCAAACTGTCACTCTCTGTAGATGCATTGGCTTCTCGACAATAACCTGCGGGTTTTCCGAGCCCCAGATGCGGCAATTTTGTTTGTTAACGTAGCCGCCGAGATGAAAATGTGCCTCGTCAGAAAAGATGATTTTTCGCCCAAAATCGTTGTCCAATTCAAGCTGCTCTAACCCGTGGTCTCCACTGGCAATAATTCATTGCAAGAAATATTTCATGCAATCGAAATTTCCAATGGAGACCGCAAATTTTTTGAAATGACTCATTTCAAGAAATCGATTTCTGCTTTCATTTCTTGCCATCTCTGTGGAAATAAATCCTGAAATAAATTTAACAGGGAGTGTCAATTTGAGTTTTGCTACGAAGAAAACATGGTTGATTGGTGCCTGACATGAAGTCTGAAATAAATATGTCTCGTGGAGACTCGGTGGCAAGCAAGAATTGGTCGTTGCTTGCTCATATGTGATATAGTTGAAAATGAAATTTCTTGACATAATTTGCCCACCGTATAAAAAAATAAAAATTTCTAACATGCTGTCTGACATAATGTTTGAAATAAATATGTCTCGTGGAGACTCGGCGTAAGGCCCAAACTGGGGAGCGATAACGAAGCGGATGGTCGTGCGCTTTCAATTGCTGAATCAATTGGACCTTGTAAGAGAATAATCCCAGATCTTTGTGTAGAATTCTCCTCAGGCTAGTGCGTGAAATGTTGAGCTGTTGAGATCGATGACGAGTTGATGTTCGTGAATTGAGTCTCACACTCTCGGCTACAGCAGCCACATTCTCGTCTGTGCGCACCATACGACGACGGAGACCATGAGTATTGTCCATTAGCATACCAGTCTCACGAACTTTTTGCACAAACTTGTGTACAGCAGGCGCGGTGCACAGCACTCACTTTGGAAATAAGTTTTCAATATTTCCCAATATTGTTCAAGCGTAAAGCGACTCATTTCGTTCCGCGGAGGTATGATACTGACTTTCTGTCAAGATTTCAGCTGTCAGTGTCAAAATAACCTATGATTTAAAAGAAATCACTAGATGGCCCACCCGTTATTAGTGTATCAGCATTCCTCCTAAAGTTCATTAACAATGCTCATGGACAACTTCTTGTGGATGACGACAAAATTCTACAGAGGTGGCGGCAGTACTGTAATGAACTTTTGAATGTACAGTTTCCCCGGCTATACTTTCCAAGAACTATGAAGAAATACCCGACATTACAGTCGAAGAAGTTAGTGACGCGGTCAAATACTCCAAAAAAGAAAAGCGGTTGGGCCAGACGAGATGCCCTCTGAGTTCTGGAAAAAGATGGGAGACATCGGGTTCAGATGGCTCAGAATTCTCATCTCCAAATTTGTGAGGTGATCCAATGCCGAATCAATGCAGGGAAAGTTACCTTCTCGCTGTATACAAAGAGAAGCGTGACCCGCGAAGCTGTGATAACTACCGTTCGATCAAGCTGATGTCACACACCATGAAGATCGTTGAACGGATATTAAGTGGCCGACTGCGAAAAATAATACGACTATCTGATGATCAGTGCGGGTTTGTCTCGGGTAAATCAACCACGGATGCAATACAAAGTATAAGGATCATAATGGAAAAACATCGTGATTCCTTAAAGAATTTGCACATTGTATTGGTTGACTTTGAAAAGGCATTCGACAGACAACCACGAGATCTGATATGAGTGACGCTATCCAGGGGTTCCAGAAACCTATATACAGATGATCATGGACATCTACGAAGGAGCAAAGACAAGAGTAAGATGTCCCGCTGGAGTAACCGAAGAGTTCCCAATCAAAGTTGAGGTTCACAAGGGAAGCGTTTTGAGTCCTTTGCTCTTTATTACAGTCCTTGATTATCTGCTTCAAAGTAAAGTGACGAACCTCAAGGTACATCAATTATTCTTTGCTGACGATGGAGCCATCATAAGTGAGGATCCTACATCCCTGCAACGAGCACTTGATGTGTGGGTGGAAGTTTTGGAGGGAAATGGGTATCGCATTAGTTAAAAAAAGACAGAGTACCTGTGCTGCCCATTCTCTGATCCACTCAGGCCTATTCCAGACATTTATTTGAATGGAACAGTGCTTCCCAAGTGCGAAAAATTCAAATATCTGGGATCTATGATCAATAGCAAAGCAATCTGTGATGACGACGTTAATCATCGCGTAAGCGTAGGGTAGATGAAGTGGCGAGAAAATTCCGCTATCTTCTGTGACAGAAAAATGCTACCTAATTTGAAAGGAAGGCTCTACACCGCAATTGTACGTCCAACGCTCACATGCGGTTCACAATGTTGGACGATGTATAAAAAGTATGAGAGTAAATTAACGGCTGCTGAGATGAAGATGCTTCGCATGACAGCAGGAGTGACAAAACTTGATCGAATAAGAAGTTCGAAAATACGTGGAAGCTTTCACGTCAAGGAAACCATCGTACAAAAGATAGAGCGTGACCGGCTTAGTTGGTATTGCCATGCTCAAAGAAGAGATCATTTGAACCCTGTTAAACAGGCAATATCAATGCAATGAACCCCACAGGCGGATCAGTAGTTGCAGATGATGTCACTTTGGCTGTCTCGGAAAAGCACTTAAATACTCTAAAAGAACATCTTCAAAACGCTTTAAACAAGCTCAGTAGATGGGTGGTTCTGTGTGGTTTGGGTGTAAACCCCCACAAAACTGAACTGGTACTCTTCTTCATGAAATATAAAATTCCGTTAGTCGACCCTTGTATATTCGCAAGAGTTTTTGCGATATCAACTATAAATTCAACGTTTGGGACTTTTCTGTGAGATCCACATGACAACTTAAACTTTGGGATGAATCACAAATTCAAATAAAAGTCCGTCGCTTAAAACGTTATAAAGATTTATTCTTTGACTAAGGTCGCCTTCTTCTCTCAACGGCTACCGATCAACTTCAAATCTCTTTCTTTTACAGGGGCCGTTGTACTCGGCTTTTCTCTCGGCAGAATCCGTTTAGACCATCTGCTTCTCTATATTTTATGGTAGTACTAGACTTAATTCTTCCATTCACAATCAACTATTTAGTTTCTAAATACAAGATTAATTCATAATTCAAATTAATAACAACATACAATACAATAATAAGCATTCTGGCCGCCTTGAAGGATCTAGGTAGCAGATACTTCAAATCTTCTGTGGTAGTGGGGTGGATAGCTCGTCTCAGAATGCCGTTTTTCGTCTTCACGTCCACAACTCGAACTTTGCCATCTTGAGAGGGTACCAATTTGACGATTCTTCCCATCAGCCACTGCTGCGATGGAATGTTGTCATCTGCGATTAACACCAGGGTATCTAAACTGACATTTTCAGCGGACGACTTCCACTTTGCTCGCTTCTGCATGCCAAGAAGAAACTCCTTTGACCAACGAGCACAAAAGTGTTGCTTGATTTGAGAAAGTCGCCGCCATCTGTTCAGCCCGGATACTCGCTCACCGTTCATGCACGGCTCAACTATGTTGGCCACCACTGTCGAGAGCTCTTCGAACGTCAAGTACGCTTGTCCAATAGTCCGAAATAAGTGACTCTTTGCTGATTTAACGGCGGCCTCCCAAAGGCCTCCGAAATGAGGGGCTCTAGGAGGGATGTGATGAAACTCCACCTGTTCCGATGCACACCATGATGCGATCTCGTCTTGGGTCTGCTGCTTGAGGAACTGTTGCTAGCTTTGGACGGTACCTAAAGCAGTGTAAGCAGCTATCCACAACCTTCTTTGCTAGTCGCCGTACATCCAGAACCCAGAACCGCTGCCTGATGATACCGATTAACGCCTGAAGGCCAGCATGATAGTTCTTCCTGTGCAAATAAACAACAAGATTTTTGACAACCAAATTAGCTTTTGGGAGTAGGATAGGATGTTTCATAGGATAAGGAATGTTCGTATTCTGCAAACGCCCACCAACTCGGAGGAATTTTCGAGAGTTACCGTCCAGGAAAGGGTTAAGATTTTTGACGCAACTCTTTGGGCTAATCAATGTTTCCGCTTCCAACTGTTGGATTTCCTCCGTGAAAGCGCTCCGTTGGATATGCCACAAAATTCTCATCAACGCCTCATTCAACACTGATGCAGACAGCAATGGGATAGATTGTGAAGCAATCATGTCAATCTCCTGATGCGTAGCCACATACGCAGTTTTCGCAATAGATTTTTTCATATTGTTTATGAACCGGCAGACGTACCCGAAAATTCGCAATATCCTTTGGAAATCATTCGACTGCATATACCCCTCAGAAAATTGAGTACATATTTTTGAGGCCATTAGCGTCACGTCTCCCTTTCTTCTTCCAGGTATGTTCTTGTTAAATCTTGAGCAATCCTTTTCTGGCCAACTAGTGTCCGGCAGGTATAGAAATTCTGGTCCGCTAAACCATCGGCTTTCCAGTAATTCGCCTGCGTAGGCTCCTCTCGACACGATATCCGCTGGATTCATCTTGGTGCTCACGTGTTTCCATATTGCCGATGGTAGTTCGCTTTGAATTTTCGATACTCGGTTAGCAATAAGAACTTCCCATGTAGACGGGTGTGCCGACAACCAACAGAGCACAATCTCCGAGTCTGTCCACAAGAAAATATCATCAACTAAGCTCACCAAGTTGGGCAGAACCTTTGCAAGCAGTGACACTAACAATTCCGCCGCGCATAGCTCAAGTCTCGGAACACTTTCCGTTTTGATCGGAGCTACTCTAGACTTTGCGCTCAACAAATGGCAGTGAACCTTATTGTTTGTGTCCACTGTTCGTACATATACACAACATCCATATGCCCGCGATGATGCATCCGCGAAGCCATGAATTTTTACCGACTTTGGGTTTGGAGTTAGCACGTAACGTGGAATGGTTACGCGTTCCAGCTCCTTCAAACGATTACGATACAATTCCCACTCGCTAAAAATCCTAGCCTGAACGGATTCATCCCAATCAACCTTTTTAACCCATCGATTTTGGAGGATTGCCTTTCCCTTTACGATAACGGGGTTAATTAAGCCTAAAGGATGAAACAACGTTGAAAGTTCGGATAAGATAACTAGCTTGATGATGTTTTTTGTGAAAGCAATATCTGGAACCATATACTGCAGCTGATCAACCGAAGGCCACTTGATGCCTAACGTTTTGATATCCGAATCATTAATTCGTAAAGGAACTTCCTTTTGGCATTCAGGACTCCTTTTCAGCAGCGTCTCCTCATTTGTCCACCGTTTACGTAGCTCAAACCCAGCACCTTTAAGAATAGTACGAACTTCCGAATAAATGTTGGATATTTCGTCCAAGGAATCCCCGCCACTGATCAGGTCATCCATGTAAAAGTCCTCGCTTAAAACATTTGACCCCAGTGGATACTTCGATCGATTCAAGTCGGCTAACATTTTAAGCACCGGGTAGCTAGGAATGGCGCAGATGTGGTACCGTAGGTAACAGTCCTCAACTGATATGCCTTCAAATCATCTGTGGCTTTAGTTCTCCACAATATGCACTGGTATTTCTGGTCGCGTTTGTCCACCTTTATCTGCTGATACATTTTTGAAATATCCGCCGTTAATGCGTATTTGTATAACCGAAGTCGCAAATTGATGGAAAACAATGTATTTTGGATGACTGGGACTTTCAACAACACCTCATTTAACGAAATATTCGACGACGTACGGCAACTGTAATCGAAAACTACCCGGAGTTTTGTTGAAGAAGATTCTGGGCGAAGCACACACTGATGAGGGCAAAAGTACTCAATCTGATTCATTTTGGTTTTTGGAACTTCTTCCATGTGTCCTAACTCTTCATACTCCTTTAAGTTGAGCTTTAAGTTCTGGAATCCTATCCAACCTCTTTTCAAGAGAAAGAAATCGTCTCTTGGCAATGCTAAACGAATCACCCAAAGCAACCGGATTCTCCTTAAATGGCAATCTAACAACGAACCTGCCGTCATCTCCTCGCACTACGGTTTGCACGAAATGTTCCTCACACTTCTCTTCCTCAGGTGTAAGATACGTTTTCTTGGAGTCAACCTTTTCCAAGTCCCAAAACTGGGCTACTTATTCATTTAGATACCTATTGTCATTTTCCTCTTGGCCACTTACTAAACAAACAGCTGCCTGCGGTACCAACGAAAGATCGTGTCTGCCAGATACGATCCAGCCGAACAGATTTTTTTGTAGCATAGGTCGACCTTCCATCTTTATTTGCCCAATCTCCAACAACTCGAAGAAACATTCCGCTCCTATCAACAAATCGATTTTCGAAGCTTTATTGAAGTTCGGATCTGCCAGTACGATGTTTCTGGGAATATCCCAATTATCGACATCAAACGATTGACTTGGCTGTAGATCCTCGACATGCAAATCGCACGAGTGGTATGACGAATTCTTGAGATTTCATTTCCGATACCACTTATTTGCATGTCAGCTTTAGTTTTTACAAGCCTTAACCTCTGAGCCATATTTTCGGTTACAAAATTCAATTGTGAGGCAGAGTCCAGAAGGGCACGAACGGGATGGTAGACACCAAAGTGATCCCTTACTTCTATCAAGGCCGTAGCCAATATCACTTGGTTATTCGTTCTTCCAAGTAATGTGGAGGAAGACAGCGGTAGAGAACAAATGCTGCACTTGTCCTTTGAGCAACGCCTTACTGAATGTCCCTTATCTAGGCAATTAATACATAGCATCAACATTTTGGTCTCGTGAAAGCGCTGCGCTACTGGCAAATTTGCGAACTCACTACACCTAACGATCTTGTGTTCCTTGGCATTGCAATATGTACACAGCACCTGTTGTGCAGCTAACGTGGTAGGTTTACTTTGTCGACTATTGCCTTCATTACTATTCCACCACAGTGAACGACGATCATCTTTGGTACCTGAAGCTGACAACAAATTCTCTGAACGTGGCATTTTTGATTCTTTGATTTCAAGATATTTACACCGATGATCTAGCACCTTGGTAAATGCATCCCACGATGGCAGCTTGTTGTAATCCATCGCATCTTGCCACTTCGCCTGAGTTTCGGGATCCGCCCGATCTAATGCAAGCGATATTAATATTGCATCGGTTATATCCCTATAATTTCCTAAAGACAACATCGCAGTGAGGTTGGTATTGAAACTATCTTCCAAATTTCTTAGCGAAAGGGAACTGGCCTTGGACACCTTAGGAACTTCTAGCAAAAGATTAATGCGCTCTTGGAAAATTAAACACTTGTTGTTAAATCTCTTGTCTAATCGCGCTAATGCATTACCGAGTGTATCTTCGAGATGTTGTTTGATTCGCTCAAGGATGATTTTAGCTATTATCTTAGCTACAGCAGGCAGCACGCAGATACCTCTCCAGCTTCCGCACTCCATTAAATTTCCTTTCTTAGGAAGCTTGACGACCATTCCCTTTTTCCACTCTCAGCTTCCCAAGCTCTATCTATAAGTGGAAGCAGAAGCTCAGCCGATGTTGTTGGCGCTGCTCGTATGAGCTCTGCTCGAATACCGTCAAGTCCTAGCGCCTTCTTGGCTTTGAGTGCCTTGATCGCGGTAATGATCTCATCTTTACTGGGAGTCGTGGTGCGTACTCGGGAGCTTCTCACCTCGGGCATCTCAGTCAGATTTGGGAGCATATCGCTAGCGAATACACGGTTCAAAACCGTAGCAAAATGCCCTTTTCATCTCTTGAGCTGGTCCTCATCCGAAATGAGCAAGGAGCCGTCTAGGCTTTTCACTGGGTGTTGGCTGGAGCTGCGACCACCTGTCAGCTCTTTCGTGATTCTGTAGACGGTCCTGCTGTCGCACCTCCGTGCAGCTTCTTCTGCTTCTGTAGCCAGCGCGTTGATGTAGTTGCGCTTGTCACGTCGTACGCTACGCTGAACTTCTCTCTTCTTCATGCGATATAGGGACTCTAGCTCGCTTCTTCCTGCTGCTGGGGTAGCTGCAACGCGAGCTTCCAGCTGTTTTCGTTCATCAATCCGTCTCCAAGTATCCTCGGAAAGCCACGGCCTATGTCTTCCCTGCGATCGACCGACAATTCTTTCAGCACCAGATGTAAAAACATTTTTCACAGCACACCAATGGTCTTGGATGGTTGCGGGCATTGAGATGCTGATTGCTTCCACACCTTGCGAAAAGTGCTCCCTTAATTGTTGGCGCACTGAGGGATCACTTAGTCTATCGATGTTGAACCTGGGTATTCTTGTGTTGTCGTGGGATCTTCGAACTGCAGCAGTGCGTAGTTGAAGAGTAGCTATCATAAGATGGTGATCACGTACTATCCCCACATCTGCCCCTCGCCTGTTGCAGAAATCCACAAACCTTTCGCCGCTATCATTGCGGTTGCCTAGTCCATGCTTCCCGATTACATGTTTGTCGCTGCCTACCTTGGCATTCAAATTCCCCATCACTACGACAATGTCTCCATTTGGTGTTGTGTTGAAGACGGCACTTAAGAGATTGTAGAAGCTCTCCTTTTCGTCCTCAGACGAACTATTCGTTGGGGCGTAACACTGTATGATGGTGACGCGTCGTACTCTAGTCCGGAATCTGGCCGTCAAAATCCTATCACCATGAGGCTGCCAGGAAATTAGGCCATTGCGTGCTGTTGTTGTTAGCAGTAGTCCGACTCCATATTACCGCGGACTTCCGGATGGTCTTCCAGAATAGAGTAGTACAGTGTTACGCGTTGGAGACTGGTACTCGCCCGCTTCTAACCATCTTACTTCACTTACCCCCAAAATGTCCAGTTTATATCGCATGAATTCGTTTTCCAATTGGAGGAATCTGAGATTGTAAGGACCTTCTCTTCCCGAGTCTAGGAGCGTCTTTACATTCCAGAAACCTATCTTTGTCCGGGTACAATAGCCAAAAGTCGTCAACATGTGATCATTCCTTATCCGAGGCATAGTGTCGGTTTCTGTAGCGGGCAATATTCGGTAACGCAGGTTGCTGGCCCACGTTACCTAGCCTAGAATCAAGGCCCTAGACAACCCGCACTTACAATTTTGGCCTATACGTATAAGGGTTTATACGTATAGTTGCCCGGGGACCACCACTAGGAGGTAAAGTAAGCACTACATCACGAGCTTGATTGTTGCGCTACTGACCCAAGCCAAGTTTTGGGCAGTCAGTAGTTTGCCGATCAATCGCAATGCAGGTCCATTTGAGGTGTTGTGTCTGTTGGAAATAGTGTCGAGTCGGCATTTGGGTTAATGAGAGAATAGTGGTGGGTGCATGATTTCCACACTTCTTCCACACTTTTTTCATATTAATCGATAGATAAATTAAGCCCCATTCTTTTGGAATAGTAAAATTGTCAATGGTGTGCTAATAAATGTGCTCAAAACGGTTTGTTCGGAGTTCGGGTATTCGCAGGTCGCTGAGCTGTGAATGGAGCTTTAGAATTATTATGTTCTTCATCAGCACTTGCGTTATAAAATAATTCTAGAGGTAAACATTTCCGTAGTACTTCGCAAATACCACTTCTTCACTAATAAATCATAAAAAAACAGACTAACTCTTTATAAATGTGGTACCTAAATAGCTGTCACGCAAAAACGATCGCACAAATGTGATGATCACGCTAATCGTTACCTTAGAGAGAGAAAAAGGGATTGTTGATCCTCAACAATCAACTATCACATTAGAGTATTCCACTCCTGTCTTGCTACGATGCAATTAAAACAAACTTATTTCAAAAATTCGTTGAGATACTTTAATAAAACGGGCTATCCTAAGTAATTAACAAAGAAATTATAAAAAAATTACAATTTCAGCTTTTTCGCCGAAAGAGTATTTGTGTCTGAGTCTGATTTTTTTTGTTTCTTAATGTTTTTATTTTGTATCGACGTAGTCTCTTGTAATTTAGAGAAGAAAGCCTTAGATGATTTAATTGGGCCAGCATCATTTGAAATGGATACCTAAAAAGTAAAATCTTTAATAAAATAAAATTTCTATTATGACTTCTTTTATATTTACCTTCTCAACATTCCTGCTCTTCGTCAAATTCTTCGTTGCCTTCGCTTGCTCTTCCTTCTTAGAAAGTTTTATACCAAGCTTCTGTTTTCGAATATCACGCTCCTCGAGTGCTTTGTGTATAGCTCGCTGCTTCTGCTTTTTATGTCTCCTATCACGGTTTTTGTCCGTTTTATTGCGCTCGTTACTGCCGAGAATATCACCCTTGGCTCGCTTCCTAATTTCTTCAGGTGCCAACAGTTTCGCATTACTCACTGCAACAGGCGCAACTTCCTCCATATTTACAGCTGGCGTATTCGTAATAATCTTTGGCTCTGGAGCAACTGGTTTTGGTGTAAAGTGGAAGTTAGAAAGCGCGTCTAGTTTCACAAACAATGATCTCATCATCTCCTTGATTTCTTTATGCGATTTCGGTTCTTCTTCGTTAGCATCGGCCGCATTTGGATCCAATTTTTCAATTTCCTTTTGGTATTGCTTCTCATATATCTGTGCTAGGGATTCTTTGCTTTTTTCCTGATCCAAAATCAATTGCTTTCGATATTCCTGTGGAGTTTTCAATGGTTTTACTTTTAGCTCAACGTCATCCCAGGCTTGATCTTTGATTCTTTGCCGAATTATATCCTCCAAGCGAATGGTTGTTTCTTCTGTGATGATTGGACATGGACGTGTCGTAGCTTCAAATTCAAGAATCTCCTCCAATAAAGAGTTCTGTGGGCGATTGGTAGCTTGAACTTCTCCTTTCAATTGCCAAGGCTTTTCTCCTAAGATTTCTTGCTCATAGTCCTTAATGCGTTGATTAAGCCGCTCTTGTCGTTCTTCAAATGATGATTTTGGTTTGTCGATCTCATTTTCTGTCTCTGAATTGTTATCCGAGTTGTCTGAGACTGACCCAGTACCATTATTATATAGATTTTTATTCTGATTATCGTTTTGTTCTTCGTTAATATCACTTCTTCCAATTCGGTTTTCTTCTTCCTCTCTTTCTTCCCCTTTGACTTGTTTCATTTTTCTTGGTTCGTCTTCTACGTCATCATCAAAGAAGTCCCTGTAGCCAACGTTCTCCTCTTCCTCATCGTCTAAATTCTCGTCGAAGTAATTGATACTAAAATCATCTTCAACAGATTTTCTGTTTTGTTTTTTAAGCTCCTTTTCATCTTCGGCATTCAAAAAAGCTTCCATTTCGTTTAACTTAAAGAATTTATCGTCGACAATCGATGGTTTTCCTTTCTTCTTAGGTGTCTTGTTTGTCTTGTACTCTTCTTCAGATTCCACTTTATTTTCATCCACAACCTCCAAATCGCTTTCCTCTTCAAATGAAGCCTGTTCATTTTCATCTTCATCTTCGTCACTTATCTTAGTTCTACCACCTCTAGCGTAACTAATTTGAAGCTTTGCTTCCTGTAGAGAAAGCAACTTTGAAGTATTTTCAAGGAACTGCGACCACACGAAGTTGTTTCTCAAATCGATCAGTTGCCAGACTTGTTCTTCGTCCAAATCCTCCAGAACCAGCTCGGGAAGTATTTCGATGTTGCTTTTGTTTCGTGTGTCTTTCAACATGGTCAAGTTATAGGTATCCTTTAAAAGTGTTTGAATATCTTCCGATTTCAGCCGCTGTATGCTGTAATGCAAAAGTAAATATATTTATTGCTTGTAACTGTGTGACTGTGTGAGATATTGGTACAGGACAACAGTTTGACGGTGGCACTGTGTACCTTTGTAAGATATTTATATAGTTTGACCGATATTAACTCCAATTGCGGGCAAAAGCGTTCATTAACCGCTCCCACAGAAGTCGCAACTAAAGACGGGAAAGTCTACTACTACGAGTATAGTCAGCTTCTTTCTTTTTTTCATAATTTGGGCGCACTCAAGGGTTTATGATTACAATAAAAATGTCCACACACAGTGCGGGCGTTGGAAAGGATAGAGAGAGAAAGAAAGATTGGTGTAGTGGTTTTGAAACTCAGATGTTATGTTTCAGAAAAAGTTCGGAGGTGAAGTCCAGATACGTGAGGAAATTTGTTTTGTTAGTTTTGTCTTTGTTTGTGATTCAGAGTATTTTTTTCGCGACTACTTGGTATCATAGGCATATCAATCACCCGACAGAGCGAACAATTTCCTTAAGCCATATGACTGACCTCCTGCCAGTGTTATGTCTTTGCAATAATAGGTATTCACACATGCTTTTGCAATTGTTTTGACCGACTTTTTATTTCATGAGAAATAAATAATGGCTTGCTGACATCGGGGCTGTTCAAGCGCGACAATTGATCTATGTTAATATTGAATACAGATTCATCTCTTCTTCTTCTTCCTTTTATCAGCGAGGCTATGATCCGAAAACAAGGGATCACAGCCCTCCCACTTCACTGCATTTCTACTGATCCGCCTGTGGGGTTTGCCTATTTGACCTCAGAAAATATCGGCAGGCCTGCCGATTTTGGATCACTCGGTTACGGAGGCCAATGAAATGCCGATGTCGTCGCATTTGTCTGATCCAGGCGTTTATAGGCCTGCCTTTCCTACATCGCGATGTCTTTGGAACGTGCATTGATATTGCCTTTTTAACAGGGTTCAAATGATCTCTTCTTTGAACGTGGCAATACCAGCTGAGCCGGTCGCGCTCTAATTTGTGTACGATGGTTTCCTTGATGTGAAAGCTTCCACGGATCTTCGAACTTCTTATTCGATCAAGCTTTGTCACTCCTGCTGTCATGCGAAGCATCTTCATCTCAGCTGCCGTTAATTTACTCTCATACTTTTTGTACATCGTCCAACATTGTGAACCGTATGTGAGCGCTGGACGTACAACTGCGGTGTAGAGCCTTCCTTTCAACTTAGGGGGCATTTTTCTGTCACAGAAGATAGCGGAATTTTCTCGCCACTTCATCCACCCTACGCTTACACGATGATTGATGTCGTCATCACAAGTTGCTTTGCTATTGATCATAGATCCCAGATATTTGAATTTTTCGCACTTGGGAAGCACTGTTCCATTCAAATAAATGTCTGGAATAGGCCTGAGTGGATCAGAGAATGGGCAGCACAAGTACTCTGTCTTTTTTGAACTAATGCGATACCCATTTCCCTCCAAAACGTCCACCCACACATCAAGTGCTCGTTGCAGGGATGTAGGATCCTCACTTATGATGGCTCCATCGTCAGCAAAGAATAACTGATGTACCTTGGGGTCCATCACTTTACCTTCAAGCAGATAATCAAGGACTGTAATAAAGAGCAAAGGACTTAAAACGCTTCCCTGGTGCACCCCGACTTTGATTGGGAACTCTTCGGTTACTCCAGCGGGACATCTTACTCTTGTCTTTGCTCTTTCGTACATGTCCATGATCATCTGTACATAGGTTTCTGGAACCCCTCGATGTCTTAGCGCCACCCATATCAGATCTCGTGGTTGTCTGTCGAATGCCTTTTCAAAGTCAACCAATACAATATGCAAATCCCTTAAGGAATCACGATGTTTTTCTATTATGATCCTTATACTTTGGATTGCATCTGTGGTTGATTTACCCGAGACCAACCCGCACTGATCATCAGATAGCCGTATTATTTTTCGCAGTCGGCCACCTAATACCCGCTCAACGATCTTCATGGTGTGTGACATCAGCTTGATCGAACGGTAGTTATCACAGTTTCGCGTATCACCCTTCCCTTTGTATACAGGGAGGAGGTAACTTTCCCTCCATTGATTCGGCATTGGATCACCTCTCACGAATTTGGAGATAAGAATTCTGAGCCATCTGAACCCGATGTCTCCCATCTTTTTCCAGAACTCAGAGGGTATTTCGTCTGGCCCAACCGCTTTTCGTTTTTTGGAGTATTTGACCGCCTCACTAACTTCTTCGACTGTAATGTCGGGTATTTCTTCACAGTTAGGGGTGGCTCTTGGAAAGTATAGCCGGGGAAACTGTTCATTTAAAAGCTCTTCACAATACTGTCGCCACCTCTGCAGAATTTTGTCGTCATCCACAAGAAGCTGGCCATGAGCATTGCTAATGAACTTTGGCGAACGAATCTCCTGAGCATTGTTCCTTCTTTGGGCGGCTATTTTGAAGATAGTGATGCTCTTGTTCATATTGTGTCTTCGCAGCTCCTGGATAGCCTGGTTTGCATCAGCAACCGGGGAAAATATTTTCTCCAGCTCCCGATACAGGCCCTCCGTACTCTCTGCTTGAAGCTGGGCGCACTTCTTCTTCGCTTTTTTCTTGCAGCATCTGTATTCCATTTCGAGGCGAGCTTTTTCGTCATTATTATTAGAGGGGCACTTTGACCAAGCTTTGAAAGCCACTTTCTTCTCATTTATCAGCATCTTAGCTTCATCACTCCACCACCATGTTTCTTTGGCGTGTTGATGGTGGCCTTTTGAAGCTCCTAGCAGTGATTTGGCCTTATTTAAGCAAGTTCGCTGTAGGGAATCCCACATATTTTGTGCTCTGCACTCTTCATCCTCAGCTCCGTTGATGGTGTGAGAGAGGTAATTTTTCATTACGAAAACAAAAGCTTCGCCTTTTTCTTTGTCCAGATTGTACCACTTGATTTTCTCAGAGACCCTTGTTTGTTTGCTTTTCTTCTGTTTTCATAAAAATTTCTGTTAGCAGGAGACGGTGTTGCCGAGCGATTGCCTCTCCCAGGATCACTTTGCAATCTTTTACCCGGGGCTTCATGAAACTGCCTACCAAATGGTAGTCAATCTGAGTTTCATCTCCACCACTGCTGTAAGTGATCAGGTGTCGGCTTTGTTTGATGAACATGGTATTTAACACGATAAGACCGTGTGATTTGCACATGCTTAGGATGTCTTCACCAGGAAGGTTCCTGGTGCCATATCCTAGTCCTCCATGGCAGTCTTCATAGTCTTCGTTTGATTTCCCGACATGTCCATTCAAATCTCCTCCAACAAATAGAAATTCTTCCTTTGGGATGTTCTTAAGGAGATTGTGGAAATCTAGCCAAAATGCATCTATATCTCTCTGATTATACCCATCGTGGGGAGCATATCCACTGACAATATTCCACACCTCTCCTTGTATTACTAGTTTGAGAGACATCAAACGGTCGCTGGACTTCGAAATGCTCAAGACGTTACCAAGTAGCTCTGCCGCAAGGATGATACCGATTCCGTTCTTAGACTTTTCCGTTCCGTAGTAGAACATCTTGTAATCTTTTGTCCTAACGTCCAAGAAACGCGCCCGATTCCCGGTGTTTTTCCATTTCGTCTCTTGGACACACAAGGTGTCCACCCGCCTTCTATTCATCATCTCTTCCAGCTCGTAACTTCGACCGGTCATGCTTCCAACGTTCCAACTCGCGACCCTCAAATTGCGTCCAAACTGTTTCATTATTTTGCTAGCCCCCGGAATCCGTATAGCTCTGACCCGAACATTTCTGCTCGGTCCAGGATCAGTACCATGCACAGCAGTGGTAGTGACTGGCGGGGTAGTGCCTTTCCTTTTTGCAAGTATTACCATAATGATACAGTTTTGCAATACAATTTTTTGCACCATATTGCGATGGTGTTTGTTGTTTGACACGTGCATGCTCCTGTTTTAGTATTGTTTGATCTTTCTTTTATGACACCGGTGATCTCCAGTCGTGTCAACCCACGGACTGGCATGCACACTTGTGGGAGGGTTTTTAAGGTAGTATATGTGTCGCTAGGCTCACTTGGGTGTTATATTGCCTAGATCTGATTTGTCCCCTTAGTCGCCTTTTACGACAAGCGCTGGTTGTTGGGGGGGGGCGCTGCAGTGATATTCTTAACCCGTCCCTGCACGGGGAATACAGATTCATCTCTCTTGTCAAGCAAAAGAAAGCGATGTATAAGCGCTCATTACAAGTTGCTGTAGAAAAAGTAGTAACTGTGACACCTGCAACGCATTGTAATTTTTTCTCATGGCAATTTTGGAAACTGAATTTAAGGTCCTTTTAGATATGGTTAATCTACGACGTAAAGTTGCTAAATTTATAAAATTACAAGGATCTCATCCTTTTTTTAATGATCGTAGCATCCAACGGTATCGTTTGTAGCTTCACTGTGCGCATCATATGGCATCGCACTTCGCACCGCTGCTTGCATCGCTTCTCATACCACTTCTCGCATCACTGTGTGCGTAACCTAAAACGGTTTTTGTACTTTGGATGAAACCGGGTTAATTTATTATTATTCAGTTGTGAGTTGCCGGCATTCGACATATGTGTATAGGCTTGTTCGACTGACGAAGAAATAGAAGATTTTGGTCAGATTTATTTTGAAATAGCTGGGCCGTGCGGCCTTGCTTCTTGCCAAGAAATGCCTTAGAAAAAAAAAACTTTGTATTTTCTTCAAATGCATTTCTATAGTCCATAGATATCCATATTGTTAGGAATTACTTAATAATAATAACTTCCCCAGTAGGAATCATACATAAATGAAATACAATTGCTAACTGCGTACATACAATACTGAAAATTTGTAAGCTGCATTCGCCACCAGAGTACACACAACCCGTCGAGTAAGTATAACACGAAGAGTACCATCCCCCTTCAGTCAGACAGTCGGCCTGTTCTTAAAGAAAGCGAATAGACAGCGAAAGGAGAAAAAAAACGATTTCGTTCGATTTCGTGCAATAGTGTTTTTGCACGGTGTGTGTTAGAAAAAATGTACATTTACAGTCTTATTATATGTAAAGATAAATGTTGACTATCTTGTAGGAACGCTTTCATTTCATTGGATAAAAAGTATCCTAAATAATGGCCAAGGGTATAAGCGATCATTATGATAAGTTTCATCAAAATCTGTGCAGTAGTTTCCGCGTGGTGCATGCACAGAAAGACAGCAACATTCGATCATTTACAGTTTTATTATAGGTCCGTTCGCGTACTTTTTGTCAAATTTCAAAGAGTTGGGGTACAATTCTCTCTAAGAGAGGTAAAGTTACGAAAAGGTAAACGAACAGAAAGAAAGAGAAGGAACAAGCCAGCAAAAAATGACGTATACAGCAATTTGACAGATTTCACAAACCTGGCCAAAGAAATTTCTTGCACTTAAATTCGCAGCATGGGGAAATTTCTTACTCTCTTGAGAGCGCTCTCTTCTGTGAAAAACTACGAATATTTTCCGTACTCGAACTCGTTTATGTACGTAAAAACTCGTAACTTTTCGTAAAATTTCGCTGTTTTGGGAGGGTACGGAGCGAACGGACCTTATATGCGTAGATTATAAAACATTCTCCTGCTACAAAGCAGATATCACCGCCGTCCAAGAAGTTGGATGGGATGAGCCGGGCAAAAGGAAGATGAAAAACTGCGATATCTGCTACGGCGATTGCTATAAAAAACGCGGACAACTTCTATTTGGATGTGGATTCGTCATTAGAGGCAGACTTAGGCAACAAGTTGTAAATATTGCTTTAAAAGCTCCCGGTCCCTAAGACTTGAGTAGCGCGCCATCTATATATTGTAACTACAACAATAAGTTTCAATTTAAAATGCAGCCAACTTCTCTTTCGTAAGAAAAACAACGAAGTCGAGTCGTAGTGGTCGCTTCGAGAGAAAAATTCTTCGTAAGATTTTCGGTCCCGTTTGCGTTGACGGGTTTTGGAGGAGAAAATTCAATCACGAACTATACGAGCTGTATAGCGAGATCGACCTAGTCAAAAAACTGCGTATTGAACGTCTAAGATGACTAGGACATGTAGAGCGAATGGACAGCAACGCTCCGGCCCGCAGAGTCTTCGAATCTAACCCCAAGGGACGACGCAGTAGAGGGAATCATCGCCGTAGGTGGCGCGCACAACTTCAAGAGGACCTCGACCAACTTGGTGTGCGCAACTGGAGGCAATTAGCTAAAGACCGAGCTAAATGGAGAGACTTGTTGGTTGAGGCCCAGGTTCACCCCGAACTGTAGCGCCACCTAAGTAAGTAAGTAAGTAGTCACACTTACTTGAATAGAAAAATAAAATCCATATACTATTAAAATCCAGTAACGCAGGTTGCTGGCCCACGTTACCTAGCCTAGAATCAAGGCCCTAGACAACCCGCACTTACAATTTTGGCCTATACGTATAAGGGTTTATACGTATAGTTGCCCGGGGACCACCACTAGGAGGTAAAGTAAGCACTACATCACGAGCTTGATTGTTGCGCTACTGACCCAAGCCAAGTTTTGGGCAGTCAGTAGTTTGCCGATCAATCGCAATGCAGGTCCATTTGAGGTGTTGTGTCTGTTGGAAATAGTGTCGAGTCGGCATTTGGGTTAATGAGAGAATAGTGGTGGGTGCATGATTTCCACACTTCTTCCACACTTTTTTCATATTAATCGATAGATAAATTAAGCCCCATTCTTTTGGAATAGTAAAATTGTCAATGGTGTGCTAATAAATGTGCTCAAAACGGTTTGTTCGGAGTTCGGGTATTCGCAGGTCGCTGAGCTGTGAATGGAGCTTTAGAATTATTATGTTCTTCATCAGCACTTGCGTTATAAAATAATTCTAGAGGTAAACATTTCCGTAGTACTTCGCAAATACCACTTCTTCACTAATAAATCATAAAAAAACAGACTAACTCTTTATAAATGTGGTACCTAAATAGCTGTCACGCAAAAACGATCGCACAAATGTGATGATCACGCTAATCGTTACCTTAGAGAGAGAAAAAGGGATTGTTGATCCTCAACAATCAACTATCACATTAGAGTATTCCACTCCTGTCTTGCTACGATGCAATTAAAACAAACTTATTTCAAAAATTCGTTGAGATACTTTAATAAAACGGGCTATCCTAAGTAATTAACAAAGAAATTATAAAAAAATTACAATTTCAGCTTTTTCGCCGAAAGAGTATTTGTGTCTGAGTCTGATTTTTTTTGTTTCTTAATGTTTTTATTTTGTATCGACGTAGTCTCTTGTAATTTAGAGAAGAAAGCCTTAGATGATTTAATTGGGCCAGCATCATTTGAAATGGATACCTAAAAAGTAAAATCTTTAATAAAATAAAATTTCTATTATGACTTCTTTTATATTTACCTTCTCAACATTCCTGCTCTTCGTCAAATTCTTCGTTGCCTTCGCTTGCTCTTCCTTCTTAGAAAGTTTTATACCAAGCTTCTGTTTTTGAATATCACGCTCCTCGAGTGCTTTGTGTATAGCTCGCTGCTTCTGCTTTTTATGTCTCCTATCACGGTTTTTGTCCGTTTTATTGCGCTCGTTACTGCCGAGAATATCACCCTTGGCTCGCTTCCTAATCTCTTCAGGTGCCAACAGTTTCGCATTACTCACTGCAACAGGCGCAACTTCCTCCATATTTACAGCTGGCGTATTCGTAATAATCTTTGGCTCTGGAGCAACTGGTTTTGGTGTAAAGTGGAAGTTAGAAAGCGCGTCTAGTTTCACAAACAATGATCTCATCATCTCCTTGATTTCTTTATGCGATTTCGGTTCTTCTTCCTTAGCATCGGCCGCATTTGGATCCAATTTTTCAATTTCCTTTTGGTATTGCTTCTCATATATCTGTGCTAGGGATTCTTTGCTTTTTTCCTGATCCAAAATCAATTGCTTTCGATATTCCTGTGGAGTTTTCAATGGTTTTACTTTTAGCTCAACGTCATCCCAGGCTTGATCTTTGATTCTTTGCCGAATTATATCCTCCAAGCGAATGGTTGTTTCTTCTGTGATGATTGGACATGGACGTGTCGTAGCTTCAAATTCAAGAATCTCCTCCAATAAAGAGTTCTGTGGGCGATTGGTAGCTTGAACTTCTCCTTTCAATTGCCAAGGCTTTTCTCCTAAGATTTCTTGCTCATAGTCCTTAATGCGTTGATTAAGCCGCTCTTGTCGTTCTTCAAATGATGATTTTGGTTTGTCGATCTCATTTTCTGTCTCTGAATTGTTATCCGAGTTGTCTGAGACTGACCCAGTACCATTATTATATAGATTTTTATTCTGATTATCGTTTTGTTCTTCGTTAATATCACTTCTTCCAATTCGGTTTTCTTCTTCCTCTCTTTCTTCCCCTTTGACTTGTTTCATTTTTCTTGGTTCGTCTTCTACGTCATCATCAAAGAAGTCCCTGTAGCCAACGTTCTCCTCTTCCTCATCGTCTAAATTCTCGTCGAAGTAATTGATACTAAAATCATCTTCAACAGATTTTCTGTTTTGTTTTTTAAGCTCCTTTTCATCTTCGGCATTCAAAAAAGCTTCCATTTCGTTTAACTTAAAGAATTTATCGTCGACAATCGATGGTTTTCCTTTCTTCTTAGGTGTCTTGTTTGTCTTGTACTCTTCTTCAGATTCCACTTTATTTTCATCCACAACCTCCAAATCGCTTTCCTCTTCAAATGAAGCCTGTTCATTTTCATCTTCATCTTCGTCACTTATCTTAGTTCTACCACCTCTAGCGTAACTAATTTGAAGCTTTGCTTCCTGTAGAGAAAGCAACTTTGAAGTATTTTCAAGGAACTGCGACCACACGAAGTTGTTTCTCAAATCGATCAGTTGCCAGACTTGTTCTTCGTCCAAATCCTCCAGAACCAGCTCGGGAAGTATTTCGATGTTGCTTTTGTTTCGTGTGTCTTTCAACATGGTCAAGTTATAGGTATCCTTTAAAAGTGTTTGAATATCTTCCGATTTCAGCCGCTGTATGCTGTAATGCAAAAGTAAATATATTTATTGCTTGTAACTGTGTGACTGTGTGAGATATTGGTACAGGACAACAGTTTGACGGTGGCACTGTGTACCTTTGTAAGATATTTATATAGTTTGACCGATATTAACTCCAATTGCGGGCAAAAGCGTTCATTAACCGCTCCCACAGAAGTCGCAACTAAAGACGGGAAAGTCTACTACTACGAGTATAGTCAGCTTCTTTCTTTTTTTCATAATTTGGGCGCACTCAAGGGTTTATGATTACAATAAAAATGTCCACACACAGTGCGGGCGTTGGAAAGGATAGAGAGAGAAAGAAAGATTGGTGTAGTGGTTTTGAAACTCAGATGTTATGTTTCAGAAAAAGTTCGGAGGTGAAGTCCAGATACGTGAGGAAATTTGTTTTGTTAGTTTTGTCTTTGTTTGTGATTCAGAGTATTTTTTTCGCGACTACTTGGTATCATAGGCATATCAATCACCCGACAGAGCGAACAATTTCCTTAAGCCATATGACTGACCTCCTGCCAGTGTTATGTCTTTGCAATAATAGGTATTCACACATGCTTTTGCAATTGTTTTGACCGACTTTTTATTTCATGAGAAATAAATAATGGCTTGCTGACATCGGGGCTGTTCAAGCGCGACAATTGATCTATGTTAATATTGAATACAGATTCATCTCTTCTTCTTCTTCCTTTTATCAGCGAGGCTATGATCCGAAAACAAGGGATCACAGCCCTCCCACTTCACTGCATTTCTACTGATCCGCCTGTGGGGTTTGCCTATTTGACCTCAGAAAATATCGGCAGGCCTGCCGATTTTGGATCACTCGGTTACGGAGGCCAATGAAATGCCGATGTCGTCGCATTTGTCTGATCCAGGCGTTTATAGGCCTGCCTTTCCTACATCGCGATGTCTTTGGAACGTGCATTGATATTGCCTTTTTAACAGGGTTCAAATGATCTCTTCTTTGAACGTGGCAATACCAGCTGAGCCGGTCGCGCTCTAATTTGTGTACGATGGTTTCCTTGATGTGAAAGCTTCCACGGATCTTCGAACTTCTTATTCGATCAAGCTTTGTCACTCCTGCTGTCATGCGAAGCATCTTCATCTCAGCTGCCGTTAATTTACTCTCATACTTTTTGTACATCGTCCAACATTGTGAACCGTATGTGAGCGCTGGACGTACAACTGCGGTGTAGAGCCTTCCTTTCAACTTAGGGGGCATTTTTCTGTCACAGAAGATAGCGGAATTTTCTCGCCACTTCATCCACCCTACGCTTACACGATGATTGATGTCGTCATCACAAGTTGCTTTGCTATTGATCATAGATCCCAGATATTTGAATTTTTCGCACTTGGGAAGCACTGTTCCATTCAAATAAATGTCTGGAATAGGCCTGAGTGGATCAGAGAATGGGCAGCACAAGTACTCTGTCTTTTTTGAACTAATGCGATACCCATTTCCCTCCAAAACGTCCACCCACACATCAAGTGCTCGTTGCAGGGATGTAGGATCCTCACTTATGATGGCTCCATCGTCAGCAAAGAATAACTGATGTACCTTGGGGTCCATCACTTTACCTTCAAGCAGATAATCAAGGACTGTAATAAAGAGCAAAGGACTTAAAACGCTTCCCTGGTGCACCCCGACTTTGATTGGGAACTCTTCGGTTACTCCAGCGGGACATCTTACTCTTGTCTTTGCTCTTTCGTACATGTCCATGATCATCTGTACATAGGTTTCTGGAACCCCTCGATGTCTTAGCGCCACCCATATCAGATCTCGTGGTTGTCTGTCGAATGCCTTTTCAAAGTCAACCAATACAATATGCAAATCCCTTAAGGAATCACGATGTTTTTCTATTATGATCCTTATACTTTGGATTGCATCTGTGGTTGATTTACCCGAGACCAACCCGCACTGATCATCAGATAGCCGTATTATTTTTCGCAGTCGGCCACCTAATACCCGCTCAACGATCTTCATGGTGTGTGACATCAGCTTGATCGAACGGTAGTTATCACAGTTTCGCGTATCACCCTTCCCTTTGTATACAGGGAGGAGGTAACTTTCCCTCCATTGATTCGGCATTGGATCACCTCTCACGAATTTGGAGATAAGAATTCTGAGCCATCTGAACCCGATGTCTCCCATCTTTTTCCAGAACTCAGAGGGTATTTCGTCTGGCCCAACCGCTTTTCGTTTTTTGGAGTATTTGACCGCCTCACTAACTTCTTCGACTGTAATGTCGGGTATTTCTTCACAGTTAGGGGTGGCTCTTGGAAAGTATAGCCGGGGAAACTGTTCATTTAAAAGCTCTTCACAATACTGTCGCCACCTCTGCAGAATTTTGTCGTCATCCACAAGAAGCTGGCCATGAGCATTGCTAATGAACTTTGGCGAACGAATCTCCTGAGCATTGTTCCTTCTTTGGGCGGCTATTTTGAAGATAGTGATGCTCTTGTTCATATTGTGTCTTCGCAGCTCCTGGATAGCCTGGTTTGCATCAGCAACCGGGGAAAATATTTTCTCCAGCTCCCGATACAGGCCCTCCGTACTCTCTGCTTGAAGCTGGGCGCACTTCTTCTTCGCTTTTTTCTTGCAGCATCTGTATTCCATTTCGAGGCGAGCTTTTTCGTCATTATTATTAGAGGGGCACTTTGACCAAGCTTTGAAAGCCACTTTCTTCTCATTTATCAGCATCTTAGCTTCATCACTCCACCACCATGTTTCTTTGGCGTGTTGATGGTGGCCTTTTGAAGCTCCTAGCAGTGATTTGGCCTTATTTAAGCAAGTTCGCTGTAGGGAATCCCACATATTTTGTGCTCTGCACTCTTCATCCTCAGCTCCGTTGATGGTGTGAGAGAGGTAATTTTTCATTACGAAAACAAAAGCTTCGCCTTTTTCTTTGTCCAGATTGTACCACTTGATTTTCTCAGAGACCCTTGTTTGTTTGCTTTTCTTCTGTTTTCATAAAAATTTCTGTTAGCAGGAGACGGTGTTGCCGAGCGATTGCCTCTCCCAGGATCACTTTGCAATCTTTTACCCGGGGCTTCATGAAACTGCCTACCAAATGGTAGTCAATCTGAGTTTCATCTCCACCACTGCTGTAAGTGATCAGGTGTCGGCTTTGTTTGATGAACATGGTATTTAACACGATAAGACCGTGTGATTTGCACATGCTTAGGATGTCTTCACCAGGAAGGTTCCTGGTGCCATATCCTAGTCCTCCATGGCAGTCTTCATAGTCTTCGTTTGATTTCCCGACATGTCCATTCAAATCTCCTCCAACAAATAGAAATTCTTCCTTTGGGATGTTCTTAAGGAGATTGTGGAAATCTAGCCAAAATGCATCTATATCTCTCTGATTATACCCATCGTGGGGAGCATATGCACTGACAATATTCCACACCTCTCCTTGTATTACTAGTTTGAGAGACATCAAACGGTCGCTGGACTTCGAAATGCTCAAGACGTTACCAAGTAGCTCTGCCGCAAGGATGATACCGATTCCGTTCTTAGACTTTTCCGTTCCGTAGTAGAACATCTTGTAATCTTTTGTCCTAACGTCCAAGAAACGCGCCCGATTCCCGGTGTTTTTCCATTTCGTCTCTTGGACACACAAGGTGTCCACCCGCCTTCTATTCATCATCTCTTCCAGCTCGTAACTTCGACCGGTCATGCTTCCAACGTTCCAACTCGCGACCCTCAAATTGCGTCCAAACTGTTTCATTATTTTGCTAGCCCCCGGAATCCGTATAGCTCTGACCCGAACATTTCTGCTCGGTCCAGGATCAGTACCATGCACAGCAGTGGTAGTGACTGGCGGGGTAGTGCCTTTCCTTTTTGCAAGTATTACCATAATGATACAGTTTTGCAATACAATTTTTTGCACCATATTGCGATGGTGTTTGTTGTTTGACACGTGCATGCTCCTGTTTTAGTATTGTTTGATCTTTCTTTTATGACACCGGTGATCTCCAGTCGTGTCAACCCACGGACTGGCATGCACACTTGTGGGAGGGTTTTTAAGGTAGTATATGTGTCGCTAGGCTCACTTGGGTGTTATATTGCCTAGATCTGATTTGTCCCCTTAGTCGCCTTTTACGACAAGCGCTGGTTGTTGGGGGGGGCGCTGCAGTGATATTCTTAACCCGTCCCTGCACGGGGAATACAGATTCATCTCTCTTGTCAAGCAAAAGAAAGCGATGTATAAGCGCTCATTACAAGTTGCTGTAAAAAAAGTAGTAACTGTGACACCTGCAACGCATTGTAATTTTTTCTCATGGCAATTTTGGAAACTGAATTTAAGGTCCTTTTAGATATGGTTAATCTACGACGTAAAGTTGCTAAATTTATAAAATTACAAGGATCTCATCCTTTTTTTAATGATCGTAGCATCCAACGGTATCGTTTGTAGCTTCACTGTGCGCATCATATGGCATCGCACTTCGCACCGCTGCTTGCATCGCTTCTCATACCACTTCTCGCATCACTGTGTGCGTAACCTAAAACGGTTTTTGTACTTTGGATGAAACCGGGTTAATTTATTATTATTCAGTTGTGAGTTGCCGGCATTCGACATATGTGTATAGGCTTGTTCGACTGACGAAGAAATAGAAGATTTTGGTCAGATTTATTTTGAAATAGCTGGGCCGTGCGGCCTTGCTTCTTGCCAAGAAATGCCTTAGAAAAAAAAAACTTTGTATTTTCTTCAAATGCATTTCTATAGTCCATAGATATCCATATTGTTAGGAATTACTTAATAATAATAACTTCCCCAGTAGGAATCATACATAAATGAAATACAATTGCTAACTGCGTACATACAATACTGAAAATTTGTAAGCTGCATTCGCCACCAGAGTACACACAACCCGTCGAGTAAGTATAACACGAAGAGTACCATCCCCCTTCAGTCAGACAGTCGGCCTGTTCTTAAAGAAAGCGAATAGACAGCGAAAGGAGAAAAAAAACGATTTCGTTCGATTTCGTGCAATAGTGTTTTTGCACGGTGTGTGTTAGAAAAAATGTACATTTACAGTCTTATTATATGTAAAGATAAATGTTGACTATCTTGTAGGAACGCTTTCATTTCATTGGATAAAAAGTATCCTAAATAATGGCCAAGGGTATAAGCGATCATTATGATAAGTTTCATCAAAATCTGTGCAGTAGTTTCCGCGTGGTGCATGCACAGAAAGACAGCAACATTCGATCATTTACAGTTTTATTATAGGTCCGTTCGCGTACTTTTTGTCAAATTTCAAAGAGTTGGGGTACAATTCTCTCTAAGAGAGGTAAAGTTACGAAAAGGTAAACGAACAGAAAGAAAGAGAAGGAACAAGCCAGCAAAAAATGACGTATACAGCAATTTGACAGATTTCACAAACCTGGCCAAAGAAATTTCTTGCACTTAAATTCGCAGCATGGGGAAATTTCTTACTCTCTTGAGAGCGCTCTCTTCTGTGAAAAACTACGAATATTTTCCGTACTCGAACTCGTTTATGTACGTAAAAACTCGTAACTTTTCGTAAAATTTCGCTGTTTTGGGAGGGTACGGAGCGAACGGACCTTATATGCGTAGATTATAAAACATTCTCCTGCTACAAAGCAGATATCACCGCCGTCCAAGAAGTTGGATGGGATGAGCCGGGCAAAAGGAAGATGAAAAACTGCGATATCTGCTACGGCGATTGCTATAAAAAACGCGGACAACTTCTATTTGGATGTGGATTCGTCATTAGAGGCAGACTTAGGCAACAAGTTGTAAATATTGCTTTAAAAGCTCCCGGTCCCTAAGACTTGAGTAGCGCGCCATCTATATATTGTAACTACAACAATAAGTTTCAATTTAAAATGCAGCCAACTTCTCTTTCGTAAGAAAAACAACGAAGTCGAGTCGTAGTGGTCGCTTCGAGAGAAAAATTCTTCGTAAGATTTTCGGTCCCGTTTGCGTTGACGGGTTTTGGAGGAGAAAATTCAATCACGAACTATACGAGCTGTATAGCGAGATCGACCTAGTCAAAAAACTGCGTATTGAACGTCTAAGATGACTAGGACATGTAGAGCGAATGGACAGCAACGCTCCGGCCCGCAGAGTCTTCGAATCTAACCCCAAGGGACGACGCAGTAGAGGGAATCATCGCCGTAGGTGGCGCGCACAACTTCAAGAGGACCTCGACCAACTTGGTGTGCGCAACTGGAGGCAATTAGCTAAAGACCGAGCTAAATGGAGAGACTTGTTGGTTGAGGCCCAGGTTCACCCCGAACTGTAGCGCCACCTAAGTAAGTAAGTAAGTAGTCACACTTACTTGAATAGAAAAATAAAATCCATATACTATTAAAATCCATATACAATTAAGTTTCCGACATTCCGCCTCGTGACAATTCAGATTAACCCTAAATTTGCCAATATTAGCCTCATATGCGCGCATGCCCCCACAGAGAATAGCGATGACGACGCCAAAGAAGACTTCCACGAGCGCCTCGACCAAACTTATGAGCAATGCCCTAGGCATGACGTTACGAGTAAATTGTCCTGGGCGACTTCACCGCAATGCTGGAAAGGTAAGCGTCTTTGGTGGTACAGTCGGAAAACATAGCCTATACGACAAGACATCCGATAATGGACTTAGGGTAATTGACTTTGCGACTGGTGAAAATGTTGTAGTAGCAAGCACGCGATTCCCTCGTCTCAGAATCCACAAAGGAACATGGCGATCTAATGATCATATTACCGTCAACTAAATTGATCATATTGCGATCGATGGAAGGCACTCATACAGTATATTGGATGTAAGAACATTTCGAGAAGCCAATGTAGACTCGGACCAATACGAATGCGGATATCTAGTGCAGTGTGGAATCAGCTCAATACTATGAGATACTTTGACATCGAACGGCTGCAATCGCAAGAAACCACCAGAGCCATTACCGATCGAGGGTCCCCCAATCTCCGTAGATGTCACCAGCAGCAAGTGCAGATAACCAGTGGCAACGTTGCCAGCAAGCCATTAGAAATGTCGCTCTGATGTGCTAGGTTTCTCCACACCGCCAAAAAGAAATCCCTGGATTGATGAAGAATGCTGGCGAGGACATACAGCTAAACAATAACCATATAAAGCGGCGCTGCACAGAAGGGCCTGAGCTGCTCGCGAGCTCTACGAGCGCAGGAGTAGGGAAGAGCATTGACTTCTCAGAAGGAAAAAGAAAGAGCATGAGAAGCGTTCGATCGAGGAGATATAGAGTTTAAAATGCAGGAATGATGTTCGAAAATGTTATCGGAAGGTAAAAACATCATGCCAAGGCTTTAAAACCAGAACAGAAGCCTGCAGGGTCAAAGATGGACACCTAGTGGTAGAATCGCAGTCGGTGCTAAGAATATGAAAGGAACACTTCTGCAGACAATTAAACGCGCGCGATGATGACCAAAATCCCGCTGTCAGGCAGAATAACGAGTTCAATCTGGACGATGATGGACAACACTTCCGTCCACCCGACCTTGACGAGGTGAGAATAGCGATATCTAAGCCTAGCCGCCAAACTCTTTAAAGCAGCAGGAGATGATTTGGTAGGGAGCATACAATAACTCATCTGTAAAATATGATCGGATGAAAGTATGCCCGACGAGTGGAACCTTAGCATCGTTTGCCCGATCTTCAAAAAGGGGACTCCGTAAACTGCGCTAATTTCCGGGGTATCAGTCTCCTAAATATCGCTACAAGATCTTATCCGCCGTGTTGTGTGAACGTCTAAAACCATTTTTAAACAAGCTGATTGGTCCATATCAGTGCGTTTTTAGACCAGGAAAAACCACCATCGACCAAATATTCACACTACAACAGATCTTAGAAAAACCCAGGAACACCAAATCCATACCCACCACCTTTTTATCGATTTCAAAACCGCCTATGACAGCATACATCGAGAAGAGCTATACAGAGCTATGTCTAGTTTTTATATTCCTGCCAAACTTATTCGACTAAAAAAAAGTAGTAGTAGTAGTAAACACTATATTTATTCTCCACAAAAAATATGTTCACATATTCATTATAAACAATTCAAATGCAATATTTGTGTTGTGACCATATTAGTCGTCTGTCGGAAAGTTGGTTATATAGATTTGTTTACAGCGACACAAGTGAATTTAATATTATATGAAGAGCACAATATAGAACAAGTGACATACTTAAGGATAACAAATGATAAAACATTTAATTGAATTCTTGAATGAGAACTTTTCTGTAAGACAGACCTACTATAATAAAATTTGATAGTCTATTCCAATCATTGGAGTTTTCTCCATTAAGAATTCCTATCATTTCTTCATCATTAAGGCCGTACACGTTCTCCGTTCAAAGTCCAGTGATCTTAATTAGATAACTGCTTTCCATTTCTAAAGCCCATGATTTCAGATTTGGATAGATTCACTTCCAAGCTCCACATCTTACAGTATTCCTCTAGGCGCACTATCATTTGTTGCAGAACTTTGGGATCAAAGTTACTAAATTACCATATCATCTGCATATAATAACAGCCTTATCCTAAGAGTGTCGATATTTAGCCTTCCTCCTAAGGCGTCATGAAGATCGTTTATAAACAACGCAAAAAGGAGTGGAGATAATAAACATTCTTGTTTTACTCCATAACGAACTTCAAAGTATTCAGACGTATCTTCACCTGTCCATACTGCTATTTGAGTGTAGGAGTACATGCGTTCAATAAGATTGATTAATTTTGTCGACTCCGATTGTGTGCAGCTTGTAAATAAAGGCTTTTCGTCAAATTTTATCGAAAGCCGCCATAAAATTGACAAAAAAGGCATATCATTTTTTCTTCTCTGCAAGTTTCAGGTGGACAATGGAAGCTAAATTGTAAATATTGTCTACCGTGGGATATTTTTTTCTGAACCCAGCTTGATACTCTGTCGACACATTATTTCTACCCACCCATGCACTTAGTTCGTTAAGGAATCCCATCAAGATTTTTGCGATGCTATTCATAAAAGAGATGCCTCTATAGTTTGCAGGTTGATTCGCGTTCCCTTTTTTGAAGATTAGAAAAACGATTGACTTATTGAGAGTTTCATCTACTGTGCCTACATTTATCATTATACTGTAAACAGACGCCAGCTGCTCCAGTAATTTGTTTGTGGCATTAATGAAGAACTCATAACTAATTCTGTCTTCACCGGGTGCCTTGTTCATCTTTACTTTTTTTAATATATGCGCTACTTGTATCTCAAGCGAAACCAAGACCTTCAATCATTATACATGAATGGTACTTGCATCGCTGAATCCGAAAGACTTGCCATTCCCGGTATGTGCATCAATAATCGTCTTCGATGGAACGATCACATATTCGAAGTCGCCAAAAATGCTGCAAAATGTCTAGGATTCCTTAAGCGGTGCAAAAAATATTTAACCCTGTCTGATCTGGCCTCCATCTATAAGGCATTCATCCGCCCAAAACTGGAATATAACGCCCACATCTGGTCTGGTGCACCCAAGACCGTTCTGCACATTCTAGATAGGGTACAGAACCACGCGATAAAACTAATAGGTGATAGAGACATTGTGAACTCCATAGTCTCACTTGAACATCGTAGAAATGTATCGTGTCTCTCTTCTTTATCGCTTTTTTTTTTACAAAAAAAAAAAAAAAAATGCTCCAACGAAATAGCCAGTTGCATTCCTCCCCTTCAAAACTTCACCCGCAGTACGCGTCATGCTTCGAATGCACATCAGTTCACCCTCAAGCCCAACCTCGGACGTACTGTCAAATATAGGGATTTGTGGAACGATCTACCAGCCTCTGTATTTCCTAATCATTACAACCTTCAAACATTTAAAGCCAACGCAAACCGGCATATCCTCTGTCTCTTTCCCCCCTTTTCCCATCCGCCCGTGCCCTGAGAACCAGTATAAGGGTATTAATATAATATAATTTGGCACGCGCAAATTATATAAAAAAATAAAACCTCTTCTACCGATACCTCCTTATCCAACTGTTGGTCTTCTATTAGATTTGGGGCGTATTGAAATTGATTTTCCAATTGTACTGGATTTAAAAGCGCGCTAAAATATGTTCTAAATTCGAGAGCGGAAACCTGAGAATAACTTTTATAGCTTTGATTTCGGATTTCTTTCGCCAGCCTCCACCATTCTTTGCTATCTCTTACCATTCCCAGTTTGAAGCCCAATTGGTTGAGGTACAGTGTTTTATTTCTTCTGCACTGCTTTGTATTTATTTTGGGATTTCTCATAATTTTCTTTCGCTATTTGACTTTCAGTTTTTCATAATATGTTATTTAAAAAACTTTTTCCTTCCTTTTTCACACTTAGTGTCGTACCATTTATGTTTCGGCATAAGAGGTTTGGTATTGTAGCGATATTCTGGAGTACATTTTTTAATTAAATCACTTAGATCAGACAGCTTTAGAGTTAATATTATTGGCAAGTGATCCGACCAAACTGCTTCAGTTACAACAAATCTTCCCACATCCGACAACATTTGTTGGGAGATAGCACATACGTCATTCACCGACTCTCCTAAATTGGAGACAAAGGTTAAATTGTCCTCTTCATTTCCTTTTGTCTTGCCATTCAGAATTATAAGACCATTGTCAGAGCAAAAATCTAAAAACTCTTTGCCTTTTGTGTTGACGGTAGTGTCTTTAGAGTGTCGTACTTCCAATCCAGCTATGAAAGATGACAAATAGAAACCCTATATATCCTGTTGTAACTCACCAATTCTAACATTTAAGTCTTCGATGACAATTGGATTGAGTACGCTGTTTTCAGTGACAAAGTTTGTTACAATACCAAATTCTTCTCTCCAGTTCGCACCCTTCAGATAATAGCCGTATTTTATTATCACTCGAGATCCATATAGATCACAGGACGAAAATAAAACGATCCGGATCTTAATCAACGAAATTATTTTCCTTGTGTCTTGTAGTGTGGTTGTGTAACCTACCAAGGAATAAAAAAAAAAATCTAGATCACGAAATTGATCCTGATAGAAAGCAAGATCTCGTATTGTTGTTGTATTGCATAGAAATCAATGATCCATATGGATCATGAGCGATAATAAAATACGGCTATTATCACCCTTATTATGGTTAGCGAATCGA
The DNA here is from genome assembly GCA_945910035.1 of Brachypalpus laphriformis. Lineage (NCBI taxonomy): Eukaryota > Metazoa > Arthropoda > Insecta > Diptera > Syrphidae > Brachypalpus > Brachypalpus laphriformis. The sequence continues at coordinate 226,276,387 of OX246753.1, read as the reverse complement.
ACGTTCGACTCAAGTCGAACCTCCCGGCGAATTACTTCTGTCGCTTTATAGACTTCACAGATGACATTTAATTGTTTTTTCCTTTGTCAGCACTTATACTTTATTCGAATGAAAATGTTTGCTAACAGCAATACCACGACAGAAGCAATTCGCTGACAGTTCGACTGGAGTCGAACGTTCGATTCGCTAACCATAATAGGGGTGTAAAGAATAATAGTCACCATCTTCTGGTTAATGCTCTGTTTAGTAATATCTACTCTATCACTGTGAACGAATTCGTGTTTTATCCCCTTCTTAACCAGATCTTTTTTTACACCGTAAGCACAGCCGCCTATCGCTCTGCCAAATCTACTGATTCTAGTCACTGGTCTCCAGTATGTGTAAAAATCCTTAAAATATTTTTTTGTTTGTTCAATTCTGTCTTCAGTCACTCTCGGGAAGCGAAGATCCTTACAATGCCAGATTCCTCCAATTGGAAAAAAAAGAATTCATGCGTTATAAACTGGACATTTTGGGGGTAAGTGAAGTAAGATGGTTAGAAGCAGGCGAGTACCAGTCCCCAACGCGTAACACTGTACTACTCTATTTTGGAAGACCATCCGAAAGTCCGCGGGAATATGGAGTCGGACTACTGCTAACAACAACAGCACGCAAGGGCCTAATTTCCTGGCAGCCTCATGGTGATAGGATTTTGATGGCCAGATTCCGGACTAGAGTACGACGCGTCACCATCATACAGTGTTACGCCCCAACGAATAGTTCGTCAGGACGAAAAGGAGAGCTTCTACAATCTCTTAAGTGCCGTCTTCAACACAACACCAAATGGAGACATTGTCATAGTGATGGGGAATTTGAATGCCAAGGTAGGCAACGACAACGAAGGGCTCAAACATGTAATCGGGAAGCATGGACTAAGCAACTGCAATGACAACGGCGAAAGGTTTGTGGATTTCTGCAATGCCAACCGCCTTGTGATAGGTGGCACCATATTTGAGCACAAGACCTGCCACAAAGTCAGCTGGGTTTCCAACGACAGGTAATCAACCTCCAACCAAATTGACCATTTTGCCATCAGCCGCCGCCTTAGAAGTAGTCTCCTGGACGTCCGAAACAGGCGAGGGGCAGATGTGGGGATAGTACGTGATCACCATCTTATGATAGCTACCCTCCAACTACGCACTGCTGTCGTTCGAAGATCCCAGGACAACACAAGAATACCCAGGTTCAACATCGATAGACTTAGTGATCCCTCAGTGCGCCAACAATTAAGGGTGCACTTTTCGCAAGGTGTGGAAGCAATCAGCAGCTCAATGCCCGCAACCATCCAAGACCATTGGTGTGCTGTGAAAAATGTTTTTACATCTGGTGCTGAAAGAATTGTCGGTCGATCGCAGGGAAGACATAGGGTGTGGCTTTCCGAGGATACCTGGAGACGGATTGACGAACGAAAACAGCTGAAATTTCGCGTTGCAGCTACCCCAGCAGCAGGGAGAAGCGAGCTAGAGTCCCTATATCGCATGAAGATGAGAGAAGTTCAGCGTAGCGTGCGACGTGACAAGCGCAACTACATCAACGCGCTGGCTACAGAAGCAGAAGAAGCTGCACGGAGGTGCGACAGCAGGACTGTCTACAGAATCACGAAAGAGCTGACAGGTGATCGCAGCTCCAGCCAACACCCAGTGAAAAGCCTAGACGGTTCCTTGCTCAGTTCGGATGAGGACCAGCTCAAGAGATGGAAAGGGCATTTTGCTACGGTTTTAAACCGTGTATTCGCTAGCGATATGCTCCCAAATCTGACTGAGATGCCCGAAGTGTAAAGATGAGATCAAGGCACTCAAAACCAACAAGGAGGTAGGACTTGACGGTATTCCAGCAGGGCTCTTACGAGCAGCGCTCACAACATCGGCTGAGCTTCTGCTTCCACTTATAGAGAGAGCTTGGGAAGCTGAGAGCTTTCCTAACGAGTGGAAAAAGGGAATGATCGTCAAGCTTCTTAAGAAAGGAAATTTAATGGAGTGCGGAAGCTGGAGAGATATCTGCGTGCTGCCTGCTGTAGCTAAGATAATAGCTCAAATCATCCTGGAGTGAATCAAACAACACCTCGAAGACACACTCGATGCCGAACAAGCTGGTTTCCGCTCTGGATCCTCCTGTGCCGACCACATCAACACCCTGCGGATTATCATCGAACAGTGTGTTGAATATCTATCGCCACTGCACCTGTTGTTCATCGATTTTGAGAAGGCGTTCGATCGTGTCAACAGGGAGTTGATTTTGCGTGCCTTACGCAGGAGAGGTATTCCCGATAAACTAATTGCTATTATCAAAGCTACATATGAAGGCTCCAAATGTCACGTCCTGCACAGGGGAAGGTTGTCTGAGGAATTTGAGATCGAAAGTGGGGTAAGACATTGCTGTATCCTTTCACCAATATTATTCCTATTGGTGATTAGCGATGTGCTTCATGCAGCTTTGTCGACGGGAAACGGTGGAATTCAATGGACTCTTACGCCGTGGGCGCCGTGGCGTAAGCGGTTAGTGTGTCGGATCACTACGCATGAGGTTCCAAGTTCGAATCCCAGAAAACACCAAAAAGTTTTTTCACGGTCCCACCTCTCGCGAACGTCTGACAAACATCCGAGAGTATTGTTGTCACGAAAAAGCTTCTCAAATCGCCGTTCGGAATCGGCATTAAACTGTAGGTCCCTTCCATTCGTGTGAAAAATATAACGCAACATGAGTGGTTGCGAGAAGCTAGGCCCTGGCACTTTAAAGAGCTGTTGCGCCAAATATTTGTATTTTTCTTACATCTCAACTGAAACATCTTGACTACGCAGACGATGCATACTTACTCACCCACAGAATTATGGACCTCCACCAAATGACAGCAGATGTGCAGAGGGAGGCAGGTGTCGTCGGGCTAAAAATTAATATGGCAAAAACTAAAATTATCAGCCTTGGAACTAACTCATCGGTTCAAATATGCATTGCTGGACAACCGGTAGAGAGAGTAGAGGATTTCCAGTATGTTGTCCAAAATATGGCGAAGCATTGCAATCAGTTTGAACACCAAAATAAGACTGTTCCGCTCCAACGTTGAATCCGTGCTGCTATATGGTTGCAGCACGTGGAGAGTGACCACTGCTATCACCAGAAAGCTGCAAACGTTTGTTAATAGGTGCCTGCGCAATATCTTAAGGATTCTGGCCCAATCGTATCTCTAACGAACACCTTTACGAGAGAACGGGTCAGGAACCAATAGGCACAACCATCCAACGGCGGAAGTGGCAGTGGATTGGTCACACGTTCCGAAAGGGTGACAGTTCCATAGCGAACCATGCTATGCAATGGAACCCTCTAACTCAGGATGGCAGAAGACCTGGCGGTCCGAGGAGAACATGGCCCAGAACAGTCGAGGAGGCACGGCAGTTAGGGAAAAGTTGGGGAGAACTCAGACACATTGCCAGAAACCGTACACGATAGCGCGTAGGCGTAGTAGAGGCCCAGGACCCACAAGGGGATACAGGACATAATTAGCTACATTTGCCGACGACACTGCTATCTTGGCAGTAGGTAAAACGGTCGAAAATACTTCAGAAAAACTCCAAGAGCTTTGGAGTTCACGTAAATTTTACTTATAAGGAAATAAATAATTTGCCGATCTTTTCAAACTCGGTTCAAATTCCGTTTGCAAACGAAGCTAAGTATCTTGGAATGACACTTGATGCAAAGCTGTAATGGAAAACGCACGTAAAGAAAAAACGCAAAAAACTCAAATAAATATAGAGAAATGTATTGGTTACTTGGAAAATATTCCAAGCTTAATATAGAGAACAAACTGCTTTTATATAAGCAAGCGCTAAAACCCATATGGACATATGGTATACAACTCTGGGGTTGTACCAAAATAAGTAATATTAAAATTTTACAAACTTTTGAAAACAAAGTGCTAAGAGGTATTGTTAATGCGCCATGGTATATCAAAAATAGCGATATCCACAGAGATCTTGGCATTAAAACAGTCGAAGACGAAATCAAAAACTACGCGAGAAAGCATAAAAGTCGACTAGAAAGTCACGTAAATATTACAGTCCTCCAAGTTTTGGATGAGAGAAATTTACTACGTCGTCTACAAAGAACCAAACCTTTAGACTTAGTGCGTTAAGTAACCGCGTCTAAACTGCGGAGCTAGCAGGAACTTCTAATGAGAAGGAACCAGCAAAACATCCTTATTTCGTGAAATGAAAACTACTTGATAAGTCGAATAGTTAGTTGTAGTAAAAATAAAAACAAGTCTGTTTTGAAGGGAGGTTATTTAGTGGGTAAGAATCCCACACTACTATGAGCACGCACCACACAGGCAAAAACTAAAAACTGCACATGCTTGTAGGTCGAGTCGGAAATGAGTAGTGAAATGTTTAATTTGCACAGATGAGTGTACGTTTTCTTACCCTGGACCTCACTCCGTATTGCTCTTCCAAAGTCAAAGTGATTTGCGATTCTAATTTTAGACGGCACTCTGTAAGAAAACAGAGAATCGAATGTAGCTGTTGCTAATTCGCGTTATAAAATTTGCAAATATAGTTACGAGACCCTAAGTGAAAATGCCATTTTGAAATGCGATCGACCAATTTTCCCCACCCCCGGAGAATCCCTGAAGCATAAACAACTGAGCTTCAAGAACCACTACACCAAAAATCTTTCTCTCTGTCTCTATCTATCCTTCCCAACGCCCGCACTGTGCGTAAACATGTTAAAGGTATTAATTATAAAAAAAAAAAAAAAATACATATATATATTTGGCGGAACAGCTCTTTAAGCGCGTAGGCCTAGCTTCTCGCAACCACTCGTGCTGTGTGCGTTATATTTTTCCACACGAATGGAAAGGCCCTACAGTTTAGTGCCGTAACCGAAGGGCAATTTGTTTTGAGAAGCTTTCTCGTGACAATGCTCTCGGATGTTTGTCAGACATTCGCGAGAGGTAGAACCGTGAAAAAACTTATTAGTGTTTTCTGGGATTCGAACATGGAACCTCACACGCAGTCGTCCGATACACTAACCTCTTGCGCCACGGCACACGCTAGAAATTTGTTTAGCTTAAATCTCCGACAAATACACGTAAAAATGTACAAAATAGGAATACTAATTGAATTGAACACTATTGATTGTTAAGGTATCATGGTTGTCCCACCCATTTCGTCGCGCATAGGGGGTCCTTGTGCATTTAGCTTTTTGGATAGCTTTTCCCAGAGAAGTGATTTGCAGACTAGCAGACTTTTTCCTGTCTTTTGGAGTCTTTAAATAGCCTATTAAAAGGCATGCGAATCTCAAAGAAACTCTCTCCAAATTGTCAAACTGAACTGGTTTTGTGTAAATATTTTTGGTGGACTAGCTATATTATAGCTATATTGTAGAAAACATATTTTATTACCATAAAAAAATAGGTATTATTAAAAAATCATCATCTTCATCTTTTATTGTGCTTTCAGTTAAATTAAAAAAAAATTGAATCATAAAACATTTACATTTTCAATGAAACTCAACTGCTTAAATCAATGTATGTAAGCAAAGCGTCAATCAAACAAAATTGTGCGAATTCGAATGACAAGGTGTCAATTTGGCAGCTAGAGACTTAGAGTGTACCAATTTTGCGAATGCTAATGATTTTACTTTAGACTAGCAATACAGAGTTAGAAAAACCTCGTTCTTAGTACCTTGTAAGTCTTTTAATTTTTTTTCAATATCAAAGAGAACTAAATTCTTCATAGCATTTATTTTAGCTATTTGATTGGTGAATATGTAGTAGATCTGTCACTCATGTCGAATAATGTTTTATTATTATTTGGTAGTTTAGCGACATATAAAGGTACATGGTGGGCAAAATCGCATCAACACCTCCTCGCGGTGCCCGCTGGATAGTTATCTGATAGTGAACTAACGATGAGCGTATGCTGAGTCTGACGATATATGTGCATCTGAACACTCAGACCTGCGTAAGCACATCTGGGTGAACTTCAGCGCGCATATGTCTAACCGGACGAGGCATCTCTTGTTGACCTGATTGGCTGAAATATGCGTTTCAGAAGTCTAGCAAGAGCTCCTCAGAAGGAGGACGTGCGGCGGATGAATTCTCTTGATGAAATCAACGGTGACGTCTACAGACCAGCGGATACCTTACCGGAGCTACTTCAACATATTTGGAGCTGAGGTCTGTAAGGATTTTCAATACTACGTCAGGGTATTGAAAAAGAGATGGTGGCGGATGAACCCTTAATGGGCCAACGGCATCGCTCATATCCCCGAAGTGGGTTACTGACATCGGTGTATCCGTTCTCTTGTCCTAGGGGTACAAAAAAAAAGAATCTGGCCCTCCAGGTTGGGCGTTGTGCCGTCGGGTTAACTTCCCTACCACGTAAAAAACCTTTGGTTACGAAGCAACCAACAGCCTCGGATACGGATGATCTTACTTTTGACGACCCATGCAAACGTAAAAAGGACAACGATCTTCGTGTCTGCACATGGAATGTTAGGTCCCTCTACAAACCACGTGCAGCCGAACAACTGCGGAGGCCCTAGAGTGTCTCAAAGCAGACATTACCGCCATCCAAGAAGTGCGATGGGATGGGCCGGGCAAAAGGAGTATGAAAAACTGCGACATCTACTACGGCGATTGCTACAAACAAAAAGGACAGCGTCTATTCGGGTGCGGATTTGCCATTGGAGGCCATTCAAAACTCAGGCAAGAAGTCTTGAGTTTCCGGCATGTGAACGAGCGCCTTATGACTATCCGTATCAAGGCTAAATTTGCCAACATTAGCCTAATATGCGTTCACGCTCCTCATGAGGAGAAGGACAACGCGACAAAGGACGACTTCTACCAGCTCTTGGAAAAGACGTATGAGCAATGCCCTAGCCATGACGTTAAAATTATCCTAGGTGATTTTAACGCAAAGCTAGGAAGAGAGGACGTCTTTAGTAGCGTGGTCGGAAAGCACAGCCTGCACGACATCACATCCGACAACGGACTCAGGCTAATCGACTTTGCAGCGGGGCGAAACTTTGTCGTAGCTAGTACGCGGTTCCCACGTCTCGACATTCACAAAGGAACATGGCTCTCCTTTGATCGAAAAACTGTCAACCAAATCGATCACATCGACGCAAGGCACTCTTCCAGTATTCTGGGTGTCCGGACTTTCCGAGGAGCCAACGTGGACTCGGATCACTACCTAGTTGTAGCCAAGGTACGGATGCGGATATCCACAACGGAGCGAAATCAACGAAATGCTGTGAGGAAATTTGACGTCGAAAAGCTACAATCGCAAGAGACCGCCAGAACCTTTCTAAGTCCTATGCCGCCAGCAGCAAATGCGGAAGACCAGTGGCAGCGTTGCCAACAAGCCATCAGAGATGCCGCCTCTGATGTACTGGGTTTCTCTCGCCCACCACAACGAAACTCCTGGTTTGATGAGGAATGCCGGCAAGCACATGCAGCAAAACAAGAGGCGTATAAAGCGGCGCTGCATAGAAGGAAGCTGCTTACGAGCTCTACGTGCGCAGGAGAAAAGAGAAACATCGACTTCTCAGAAAGAAGAAAAAAAAGCATGAGAAGCGCTCGATCGAGGAGATTGAGAGACTTTATTGCAGGAATAATGTTCGAAAATTTTACCAAAGGGTAAAAAGAACATGCCAGGGTTTCAAAGCCAGAACAGAAGCCTGCAGGGACGAAAATGGCAACATAGTAGTAGAATCGCAGTCGGTGCTGAGAATATGGAAGGAACATTTCTGCAGACTGTTAAACGGCGATGATGATCAATATTCCGCTGTCAGGCAGAATGAGGCATTCAACAGTGACGATGGCAGTCAAGATTCCCGTCAACCCGATCAGAATGAAGTGAGGATAGCGATATCTAAACTCAAATCCAACAAAGCTACTGGAGCCGACGGCCTTGCCGCTGAACTTTTCAAGGCAGGAGGAGATGAGTTGGTAAGGAGCATGCACCAGCTCATCTGTAAAATCTGGTCGGACCAAAGTATGCCCGATGAATGGATCCTCAGCATCGTTTGCCCGATCCTGAAGAAAGGAGACCCTCTGAACTGCGCCAATTACAGAGGTATAAGTCTCCTCAACATCGCATATAAAATCCTGTCTGCCGTATTATGTGAACGCCTAAGACCGATCGTCAACAACCTGATAGGTCCTTATCAGTGTGGTTTCAGGACTGGAAATCATTTTGACCAAATATTCACACTACGGCAGATCTTGGAAAAAACCCCATGAATATAAAATCGATACGCACCACCTTTTCATCGATTTCAAAGTTGCCTATAATAGCGTGTATAGAGACGAGTTATACAGAGCCATGTCTAGTCTTGGCATCCCTGCCAAGCTCGTCCGTTTGTGCAGATTGACGATAGAGAACTCTCGCTGGTCCATCAAAGTCGGTAAGAACATCACCGAACCGTTCGATGTCAGGAAAGGTCTGAGACAAGGCGACGCGCTATCATGCGATCTCTTTAACATAGTACTTGAGAGAATTGTACGAAACTCACAAGCCAACCCCGAAGGTACAATCTTCTTCAAGTCTGTACAAATACTCGCTTATGCCGATGATATTGACATAATCGGAAGAACTCAGTGGGCAGTCAATGGGGCATTGAGAACGAGGCAACAAATATGGGTCTAGCGGACAATGAAAGCAAAACAAAATATATGCTGTCTACAAAAAAGGACACCCAACATCGGCGGCTTGAACAGAACGCCACAATAGACAGATATAATTTTGAGGTAGTAAAGGATTTTGTCTACCTAGTCTCTATGGTGAACTCCGCAAATGACATCAGTAGGGAGATCACACGGGGAATTACTCTTGCCAATCGTTGTTTCTATGGGCTAAAACGGCAGTTGAGTAGCAAAGCCCTATCTCGAACTACTAATGTAACTCTTTATAAGACATCAATCATCCCAGTCCTGCTGTATGGCGTAGAGGCATGGGCTTTGACAAAACCGGATGAGGATGCCCTTGGTTATTACGAGAGAAAAGTTCTTCGAGCGATCTTTGGTCCCCTCTGCATAGATGATGAGTGGAGGAGAAGGTACAATGCCGAACTATACGGCCTGTACAAGGACATCAACTTAGCCAGAAGAGTTCACATACAGCGACTAAGATGGCTGGGTCATTTAGAGCGGATGGAGCCCAACCTTCTCGCTAAGAAAGTCTTCGAATCCACCCCGGACGGACGGCGCAGTAGAGGACGACCTCGCGGTAGGTGGCGCAAACAAGTGGAGGGGGACCTCAACCAAAATGGCGTGCGCAACTGGAGGCAGCTGGCTCGTAACCGTGCTGGCTGGAAAGGTTTGTTGGTTGAGGCCCAGGTCCACCCCGGACTGTAGCGCCATCTAAGTAAGTAAAGGTACATGAAATATGTGTAAATTGTTGGTTGGATGCACGAATGTTAAGAAATTATGTATGCATAACTTTCGATGTTTTCGAACAATAATTTTCATTTGGTTTGCTTTTTTGCTCTAAAAAAGACAATGAACATTTTCTTTCTTTTTTTTTTGTTTTGTTTGTTTACATTAACCTTTCTTCTTCTTCGTGCATATTTTCTACGGAAATAACCACCGTTCGCCAACAAAAGAGAAAAGATTTTAAAATGTGAGTGATTTTATCTACATTTGTGGAAATAAATTTGTGCTACTGCATTTTAGAATTGTTTGCTTTATCGTATATGCATTTCCGAATGCTATGCTTTGCATAATTTGCGCAAAGTTTTGCATTTCCGAATGGCCTCGGACTAATGAGCAACATGAAGAAAAAATAAACTTATGACGCTTATGGTAAGGTTGCTACGTCCGCAGTACAGTACGCATTAACAATCTGGGTAGGAACCATAATAATAATATAATACATGCACCAAATTGAAGTCATAAATCGGCTATGTGGATTGAGAATAAGCATTGCCTATTACACAAACTGTACCGCAGACTTTGCATCAAATCAAGTAATGCGTCAAGAAAAACTTTTGTTTTCATTCGTCTTAGGAAACAGGGAGATATTCGAACCACACCCATCGCAGTACATTCTTGCTGGATGGATTCGAGACGAACATAGATAGATAATGGATCAAACATAAGAAAATTGAGCCATACAAATTAATCAGTTGTGGTTAAGTAACATTTTCATAGAAGACTATCTTTTATCTTAACTAAAGAACGCTCGCTATAAAGTTGGGGTTGAATTAATTTGTTTAGTAATGAAATGGCATCGGTGTAGTGGTAACGTCGTCAATTGCCACGCTAAATGGTTCATGGCTCAAATCCTGATGTCAGCAAGCATTTATTTACTTCTCATGAAATATAAAGTCAATCCGATCATTTACGAAAGCTTGTGTGAACACTACTGCGAAGGCATAACACTGGCAGTAGCTTGGTCATGCGGTTAGAACAATTGTTCGCTCTGTTGATGGTGATTTGCTCTTGACATCGGTTATCGGGAAAAAGTACTGTGAATCAGAAGCAAAGACAAAAAATAACAAAAAACGCTCATTCCCCTCAATGTTGCTGAGACTCGGAACCCAAGGGAGACAGATCCTTAGCCGGTGACCAAGCGAGGCGAGTTCTTTTTTGCACTGTGTAGTGGCAGATACTATAGCCTTGATAGCCGCCTGGCTGTCAATGAGGATGGCAATGGTATTAAGGCGGCAGGCCTCACGCGCAAGTATAGTTCATAGTATATTCTAATAGTTCGATTAATAGACAATCCAGCACTTACGTCCAACCTTCAATCGTTAGCATAACGAAGGCAGGTTGCAGATTTATACCTGTTCTACAGATACTACCATGGCAGATGTTCTGAAGATCTGAACAGAATGATGCCTAGAATTACGCCCTTTCAACGTCCTACTAGGCAGGCCGCTAGAGCTCACAATTTTCATTTACACCTGGCAACTGGTAGAACATCATTCGATCCGAATTCTTTTTGTACAGGACAACGGAATTTTGGATTTCACTCCCGGGTGAGTGTTTCCAGAATACTATTATAATCTGCAACTATTTAAGCGCAGAACCTCCATCTGCAGCCATCTCTGACTCAGCGTTATAGGTTCGCCCTTTCGAGTTTATAAAAAAAATTCTTATAATTGTTGAACTAAAACAATATTTCAGTCAGTTATCTTACATATTAATTCGCATGCACGTGGATGTTTAGAGGTTAGCACGTAATTATTTACCTTAAAAAATCGACGGGGCACTTTGTGATTGCTTTAAACTTCTTTAAAATTGATTTATATGTCTTCCCATGTGGGTTTTTACATGTAATTGAATGCATTTTTTTTTATAAATGCTTGACGAGCGAATACAAAACAACTTTAAGAAAACAAGGAATATATTGTAAAAGGGTAAACAATGAATGACGTTTTAGACGCCAATACTGGGTTTCAGGTCTACGTTCCCAATATACAATGCGTTCCAAGTTTAAACAAATTTTCGGAAACTGGAAAAGAAACTAAGGAGCAGAACACACTAGCACAGCAGAAGCAAGCAGCAAACTCAACCTTAAGGCAGAACTATAATTGAAGAATTGTTCGGTACATCGACGTACGTAACTGTGAGAATAGAAGGGATTTGTATTGTAGGACCATAATGGCATCTTGCTCAGTTTCGCCAACTTCTCCTTCACTTGTGCTCACTAACTAAAATGCGATTCAGTTTGCATTTCCAGACGAACATTTTGACAACCAGCTGAGAAAATGTTTGAAACTGCTTCAAACGCGTAAAATTAGTTGAAATTGCAGGTCATAGACCAAGAAATTAGGCTTTCAATTGTAAGGTAAGTGCATTTGGAATTTTAATGGAATCTCCGTTTGCAGGAATACATTTTTCATTGGATATTATTTACGCCTATGCTCGTAAAAAAAAAAACATAAATGGCTGGCACAGTGGTCTATGACTTTCTGCCCAAGGTCATCAATTATGCAGCAAAATAAATTGCTTTATTATACGATAAAGAAAATGCGTTTTATTTTAATCGGCAAAAAAAGAAGAAAGAAATAACTTGACACCGACAGTTGCTTCCGTTTACATACACCTATTATAGGCTACTGAAGTATTTGATAGCACTGAAGGAAACTCAACGTAGAATTATGACATTAGCTTCCGTTTGCTTTTCACTATTATAGTCATGCTTTTAGGCCAAATACCTACAATACATTAGCTCAGCAACAGCAACTTCGACAGCAACAGCAAACATTTTAGAATTAATGATTTTTAATGGAACTTTACTGGTAGAACACAATGGTGTGGTTGTCGTAGTCGTAGTCGCTGTCACTTAACTTTGCGCACACTTTTCAGCCTTGTCGTACGACAAATATTAAAAGTTGTTCATCTTTATATGACTACGACTACGGCTACGACCACGACAGCAACTTATTGTATTCACTTTTATTCATTTGTGTGTATTGCAGCTTTTGACAGGAGGTACGAATGCGACTACGAACTACGACGACAACACCATTGTGTTCTACCAGTCAACATTAGAACTATAAGGCCAACCGCAATGTGCATAACCTTTCATATACAAAGCTGTTAAGAAATTACGGATGCATAGCTATGCAGGGTTATGCACTGTCAATGCGTAGTCAACCTGTTATAGCATATACAAACTGGCAATTTTTAATACTCCCAATATTTTCTTTAAGAACTATTATATATTCGCATAACAAGGATAATAATCCCTCTCCATTGCAAACTATCGTAATTTGCTTACCCACAGTACGGCCGTCGGTGTACTATTCATAAAGTTGACGGAAAACACAGAGGTTAAGCTAATTCTATTTCCAAGGAAATATTTTCATTGCAGGATACACCCGGTTGGTCCAGCAACACTTTGGGAGTGTTCCATTGCGCACGCCATGCATGATGTTGATATGCAGTACCAGTGCGTATAATGGAAGTACAGTCGAGGTAAGTCATACATCCCTAATTAGCCATTAGTTTTTTTATGTTTCTTTCTGGATCTAAAGCAGTCTGCAGGGGACCATAAAAAATCGCAAGGGAAAACTAGGCGCAGCACCAATACTAGCTTACCCCACTCCCGGAGAAATATTCATTGTTGATCAGATGCAAGTAGCGTCGGTGTGGGAGCGGTCCTTTCGCAGCTACACAATAGCCAAGAGAAGGTAGTAGCATACTTCAGCAAAGTGCTCTCCAAGCCCGAAAGAAACTACTGTGTGACCAAGCGAGAACTTTTAAGGCTCCTTCTGGGGACAAAACATTTCCATAAATACCTCTACGACTTACTTACTTACTTAGGTGGCGATACAGTTCGGGGTGAATCTGGCCCTCAACCAACAAACCTCTCCATTTAGCTCGGTTTTTAGCTAATTGCCTCCAGTTGCGCACTCCAAGTTGGTCGAAGTCCCGTTGAACTTGTGCGCGCCACCTACGGCGATGATATCCTCTACTGCGTCGAACCTCGGGATTAGATTCGAAGACTCTGCGGGTGGACCTCTTCGACCTAAAGTTCCTTTAACGCAAAATGATTGCAGCAGTTGAACAATCCGAAAGGAGGTAAGGTCGCAAGATGGATTCAACGATTGCAGATATACAACTACGAAATACAACATCGAAAAGGGAAACTCCATTCTAATGCAGATGCGCTATCCCGGCGACCGTGTAAGATCGACTGCAAGCATTGTGTGCGCCAGGAAAAAAAAGACCTCATTTTCATGCAAAGGGTAAGAGCTTAACTTATCGCCAGTTGGAGTGCAGAGAAAATCCGCAACGCTCAAAAAGAAAACCCGAACATCGAGCCGATATTAGCGTGGAAAGAGTTTATGGGACAGGATATCTCGGACAGAAGCCCCACTCTCAAGACATACTGGGCTCAGTGGGACTTCCTTCATTTGGAAGATCGTGTACTCAAAAGGAAATCAGAGAGGCCGGACGGAAAAGATTTCATAATGCAGCTTATCTTGCCGCGATCAAAAGTACACGAGTGGCTACCAGAAATGCATGATGAAGTATCCGGAGGTCACTTGAGTGCAAACAAGACACTGGAGAAAGTGCGAGAACGCTTTTATTGGCTCAGTGCAAGGGAAGACGTAGAAAGTTGGTGCCAAAAATGCGTCGTGTGTGCAGCTAGCAAGGGAACCAGAATGAAAACGCGAGGCAATGTGCATCAGTACAATGTGGGCGCACCCTTTGAATGGATCGCCACTGACATCGCTGTCAAATTTTCGGAAACCGACAATGAAAACTGTTACATCCAAGTTGTCATGGACTACTTCAGCAAATGGCTGGGAGCGTTCGCCATCCTGAACCAGGAAGCGAAGGCTATCGTAGAGCAGATCGGGTGAGCAGATTTGGCGTGCCCATGGAACTGCATTCTGACCAGGGACGAAACTTCGAATCTAGGCTGGTCAAACGGTAGTGCACGCGATCATATGAAAACACAAGCGTTTTCACTCAGCTGAGGCCTACCAACTCCTACTCTCAACCTCCACGCGGTGACAGCCGGGTGCCTAGTACCTTAACCCAAGAAATGGGTAACCAACCCCGTTTGGCGGATTCTTGGTGGCAGCAGATGAGAGAGGGGGGGAAGAGTGCTTTTTCACTAGAGCACTTCTTCCTGTTCCAGGCGGCAGCGGACGAATTCCCTAGACGGAGTCAACGGTGGCGTCTACAGTTCCAGTTAGGTTGAACTTAGTGAATACCTTGCGCGAGCTGCTTCGACGTATTCGGATCACAGGTCGGTAAGGAATTCCCAATGTTGGTCAGGACATTGGAATAGAGATGGTGGCGGAGGAGCCCTTAATGGGCCAACTGCAGCGCTCATACTCCCGTAGTGGACTACTGGCACCGGTGTACCCGGCCCCTCGTCCTAGGGGAATAATTAGGGAACTGGCCCTCCAGGTTGGGGGTTGTGCCGTCGGGGTAACTTCCCTACCACGTAAAAAACTCATGGTTCCGAAACAACCAAAAGCCTCGGATAAGGATGACTCAACTAATGACGACCCCAGCAAACGAAATAAGGACAACGACCTTCGGATCTGTACGTGGAATGTTCTGTCCCTGTACAGACCACGTGCAGCCGAACAACTAGCAGAGGCCCTAGACTGCTATAAAGCAGATATTACCGCCATCCAGGAAGTGCGATGGGATGGGCCGGGCAAAAAGAGGATGAAAAACTGTGACATCTACTACGGTGATTGCTACAGAGGCAACAGGCAACGCTTATTCGGATGCGGATTTGTCATACGCGGCAGACTTAGGCAAGAAGTCTTAAGCTTCAGACACGTAAGCGAGCGTATTATGACTATCCGGATCAAGGCTAAATTCGCTAACATAAGCCTAATATGTGTTCATGGCCCCACGGAAGAAAAGGACCCTGCCACCAAAGAGTGTTTCTACGAGCTCCTCGACAAAACATACAAGCAATGTCCTAAATACGACGTTAAAATCGTATTGGGCAATTTTAACGCCAAAAAGAGGACGTCTTTGGTAGCGCAGTCAGTAAGCATAGCCTACACGACACTACGTCTGATAACAGACTAAGGCTAATTGATTTCGCTGTGGAGCGAAATGTCACCATAGCCAGCACATGGTTTCCTCATCTCGATATTCATAAGCAGACATGGCGGTCCAATGATCATGTAACGATCAACCAAATTGATCATATTGCGATCGACGCAAGGCATGCCTCCAGTATTCTGGATGTCCGGACCTTCCGAGCGGCCAACATAGACTCGGATCATTACCTTGTTGTAGCCAAGGTACGAATGTGGATATCCCAATCTGAGCAATAAAGAAGAATCACTGTGAGGAAATTTAACGTCAAAAGCTGCAATCGCAAGAGACCGCCAGACTCTTCGCTGAACGCGTATCCCGAAATCTCTCAATCACCCCTTGCCGCCAGCATCAAGTACCGAAGACCAGTGGCAACGCTGCCAACATGCCATCAGAAACGCCGCGACTGATGTGCTGGGTCTCGCTCGCCCGCCACCGCGAAACTCCTGGTTTGACGAAGAATGCCGGCGAGTGCATGCAGCAAAACAAGAGGCATACAAAGCGGCGCTGCAAAGGAAGACGAGAGCTGCTAATGAGCTCTACGAGCAAAAGAGACGGGAAGAACATCGGCTTCTCCAAAAGAAAAAGAAAGAGCATGAGAAGCGCGCGTTTGAGAATATCGAGAGTCTATACTCTAGGAACAATGTACGGAAGTTTTACCAAAAGGTAAAAAGAACGTGGCAGAGAAGTAATACCCGTACAGAAACCTATAGAGATGAAAATGGAAACCTCGTAGTAGAATCACAGTCGGTGCTGAGAATATAGAAAAACTACTTCTGCAGACTGTATAACGGCGACGAAGACCAACATCCCGCTGTCAGGCAGAATGAACCATTCAACATGGACAATGATAGTCAAAATTTCCGTCCACCTGACCAAAACGAAGTGAGGATAGCAATATCCAAGCTAAAATCAAACAAGGCTGCTGGACCTGACGGCTTACCGGCCGAACTTTTCAAGGCAGCTGGGGATGAATTGGTAGAGTGCATACATCAACTCATTTATAATATTTGGTCAGACGAGTGTATGCCTGATGAATGGAATCTCAGCATCGTTTGCCCGATCCACAAGAAAGGAGACCCCCTCAACTGCGCCAATTATAGAGGCATCAGTCTCCTCAACATCGCATACAAGATCTTTTCTGCGATATTGTGTGAACGCCTGAAACCTTTTATCAACAGCCTGATTGGACCCTATCAGTGCGGTTTCAGGCCAGAAAAGTCCACCATCGATCAAATCTTCACACTTCGGCAGATCCTGGAGAAAACCCAAGAATTCTAATCGATACTCACCATCTCTTTATCGATTTCAAGGCCGCCTATGACAGCATCTATAGAGAAGAGCTTTATAGACCCATGTCTAGTTTTGACATCACTGCCAAACTTGTCCGTCTGTGCAGGCTGACGATGGAGAACGCTCGCTGCTCCATCAAGGTCGGTAATGACCTCACCGAAACCTTTGATGTCAAAAAAGGCTTTAGACAAGGTGACGCGCTGTCATGTGACTTCTTCAATATTGTACTTGAACGGATTGTGCGGAACTCACAAGCCAACACCGGAGGCACAATCTATTACAAGTCTGTACAACTGCTTGCATACGCCGACGATATAGACATTATCGGAAGATCTCAGCGGGCTGTCACCGGTGCTTTTGCAAGCATTGAGGCGGAAGCGGCCAAAATGGGTTTAGCGATAAACGAGGGCAAAACCAAGTATATGCTGTCAACTAGAAGGGAAAACCAACACCGACGAATTGGACAAAACGTCATCGTGGACAGCTATAACTTCGAGGTAGTAAGGGACTTTGTCTACCTTGGCTCTGCTATAAATTCTACTAACAAAATCAGTGCAGAAATCAATCGAAGAATAACTCTTGCCAATCGCTGTTTTTTTTGGGCTTATAAGGCAATTCTACAGTAAAGCCCTATCTCGAAAAACTAAGGAGACTCTATATAAGACCTTGATCATCCCAGTCCTGCTTTACGGCGCTGAAACATGGACTTTATTAAAAGAGGATGAAGATATCCTTGGTCGCTTCGAGAGAAAAATTCTTCGTAAGATTTTCGTTCCCGTTTGCGTTGACGGGTTTTGGAGGAGAAGATTCAATCACGAACTATACGAGCTGTACAGCGACATCGACCTAGTCAAAAAACTGCGTATTGGACGTCTGAGATGGCTAGGACATGTAGAGCGAATGGACACCAACGCTCCGGCCCGCAGAGTCTTCGAATCTAACCCCGAGGGACGACGCAGTAGAGGGAATCATCGCCTTAGGTGGCGCGCACAAGTTCAAGGGGACCTCGACCAACTTGGAGTGCGCAACTGGAGGCAATTAGCTAAAGACCGAGCTCAATGGAGAGGCTTGTTGGTTGAGGCCCAGGTTCACCCCGAACTGTAGCGTAACCTAAGTAAGTAAGTAAGAAACTTCGAATCGAAGATATTCCAAGAGCTATGTCAACTACTAGGATTCCGCTTGATCCACAATCTGACGGGATAGTAGAATGCTTCAACAGAACCTTGAACGAACATCTCTCCAAAATCGTAGAAGACTACCAGCGCGATTGGGATCGCAAAAATTTCTCTCTTCCTGATGGCTTATCGAAATGCAGTGCACAATACAACTGGACATACTCCATCTGAAATCTTGTTTGGTCGAGCAGTACGGCTACCTAGTGAGGTGTAGTTTGGATCCCACAATGAGGATCCCATCTGTGAAGAAGATTACGTGGCAGACCTTAGGGAGAGGATCAGAGACATACATCAGAGGAGCAGGATGCAGAGGAGGGTTGCTAGTGACCGCATGAAAACCAAGTGCGGCACAAAGGCAACAGCGTCAGGATTTCAGGAGGGAGATCTGGTTTGGCCGCACAACCCACACCGAGAAAAGTGGAGGTCGCCTAAGCTGCAGCAAGACTAGGAGGGCCGTTATAAAGTGGTCGCAAGTATCAATGATGTTGTCTATCGAATTCAGCGCGGAGTAAGAGACAAGATGAAAATTATTCATCTAGATCGTCTTCATCGTAGTCATTGCAAAAACACAAATGAGTTTGTTCGGAACCAACAAATTTAAGAGGGGGGCAGTGCTATTGAGAGGGCCCTTATAAAGTGGTCGCAAGTATCAATACAATATAGTATCATAACAATATAGTTGACTGTAGACGAGGACGGACGTGTTAATTCATAGTGTCGTGGGGTGTACACTTTTTCTACATACGTCCTTTATTTAAACTATTCAATTTCGTATCAATTGTGACAATATGAACTGTTTAATTTGCAAACAAAAAATTGAGCGCACCTGCGCTTCTAAAATTGCCTGTGCGGACTGTAATTTTTCTTTCCATTGCTCTTGTGTTAATATTAATTCAGTTGACTTTGAATATATGTGCACTAACAATGTGAATTATCGATGCGACAAGTGCAGTGCTCTTCGCCGTAAATCTCTTCAACTTAATGCTATACCACCTACAGCAGCTACGTCATCAAACATCTCGAATACCACAAGTCAGCAGCAGGTTGGAGTTAAAAAAAGAACTGTAGCAGTGGCGAAAGTGCAACGACCTCTGCGTAATAATGGTGAGAAAAATACTACAATTTCACCACGGGCCGTTGGTGTGTTGGCAGATGATCATCAAGTGGTGTTAGTCCCGGAGGCAGAAGCTTGTTCTCAGCAGTCCAGCAATTCAATACTTAACACCTTAAAACTACTCCACGAAGAGATTCTTAGCTTAAAAGAGATGAACAGCAATATTCTAAGCATTGTGAATCAGCTGAAAAAAGAGAAAGAAGAATTGACAAAAAAGGTTTCATCTCTTGAGAGCAAGCTAAATTGGAGGGAGCAAAAACTTGTGGAGAATGTTGTAGAGATTGTTGGTGTGCCTGGTGTCAACAACGAAAATGCGGAAGAATGTATGCAGACAATTTTTGGCGATGTACTGGATGTCTCCGTCTGTGCCGCTGATATCGAGAAATGTTACGTTAAACGAGTTCGGAGAAAGCATTCTAACATTGGACAATCCGTTTCAACCAACCACAAAATGAACGGCGATATCTTATGTGTACATCTTTCTTCTCAGGACGTGAAAAGGAAGATAATGAAAAGTAAAAAGACCGCTGTAAAGAAGTTAAACTCCTCGATATTTGCTGAGGGTAGCAAGGGTAATATATTTATTAATGATCGTTTTACAAATTACACTCGCGCCTTGTTTTTGGAAGCTAAAAAATTAAAACATGATAAGAAGTATAAATATTTATGGTTTCAAAATTGCCAAATTCTAATGAGAAAAGTTGAAGGGGATAGGGTTGTTGTTATAAAATCCTTTGCTGATTTAGCTGCGTTGCAAGACTAATTGTCTTGTTTTCAACTTTTTAATAATGTTTAATTTTAACGATAGTCTTGATTCTTTAAGCAGGAACCCTACCTTTTCCACCATAAAAAGCCCATGTGATCGAATTTTTAATAATACGTTGAATAATAATTCCCTTTTTGTTACTCATCAAAATATTCGTAGCATGCGACAAAATTTTGATTATTTAGTTTGTAATCTGGAAGCCTTTCAGTACTTACCAGATTTAATATTTGTTTCTGAAATATGGATATTTTCCTGTGAAATTGAAAATTATAGTATTCCTGGCTATAATTTTTACGCAACTACCAATGACTCATATTCTTCAGGTGGAGTGGGAGTTTTTGTGCGAGATTTATACGAGTGTGTAGTAAATTGTAAGAATTTCACGAGCGCGGATTTAATACATATTTCTTGTAACATTTGCAATTAAATTTTTAATTTTGTTTGTATATATAGATTACATTCCTATACTCCTCAATCTTTTCTGGATGATTTCTCTATCTTCTTGAATAATACGAAGGCGAAAAATCTTGTCATCTTAGGTGACTTTAATATAGACATTTTAACCTCGAGTGCCACTGCAGACTCCTACCTCTCCCTTACTTCTTAGCATGGACTTACCTCTTTTATAAATGATTCTACAAGGCCAATGTCAAATACTTGCCTTGATCATGTGCATGGTCGTTTTCAAAAAATTTCTCCAAATGTGTGCGCTGGTGTTAACTTTGATCTCCATATCACTGATCATTGTATGACTGGGATTTTGCTAAGGGGCCTATGTAACACGACGCAGAATAAATATTCTCATCCACTTAATCTAACCAAAATTAGATTTGACCAACTGAACAATGAACTACGTTATGAAAATTGGAAATCTTCAAAACCACCCAACCCTATCGTACTGAGTAGCGGAAGTACTTAAATTGTAAATCCTGTTGCAATCGCTAACGAATTTAATGACTTTTTTGCCTCAGTTGGTCAATCGTCTTTTCCAAGTGCTCCTCCGACATCCTGTTACCGTTGCACCGGATCTGGTTTAACGGAAAGTATCTCAAGTAGATATACGACCAGTTTTTTTTTTTTGAGGATATTACAGGATTGGAGCTTTTAAGTATCATTAATTCACTCAACAACTCGAGTTCTTGTGGTAACGATGAGATTTCAAATAGAACTCTTAAATGCATCGCCTTAAATATCGTTGACATTTTGGCACATCTTTTTAATTTAAGTATTGTAGCTGGAATTTTTCCTGATAAACTTAAATGTGCTCACATAATACCTCTCTTTAAAAAGGAAAATAAAAAACTTAAAAACAACTACAGGCCGATTTCTCTGTTGTCCTCGATTTCAAAAACTTTTGAAAAAGCCGTAAAGAAAAGGGTCTTGGCATATCTTAAAAGAGTACATTTTTTCAGTCCTTTGCAGTTTGGCTTTAGGGAAGGACTTTCCACGGAAGATGCTCTTCTGGCTTTTTGCACTTTTGTAAACAAAGGACTGGATGAAAAGAAATTTTGTGCCGGCCTTTTCGTTGACATAACAAAGGCTTTTGATATGGTTAACCACACGATTCTATTGAACAAATTGTATTCTGCAGGATTCCGGGGTTTCATGTATAATTGGTTTGCGTCTTATCTAAAAGACAGGACACAGAGAGTGAAAGTTGGGAGTTATATTAGTAATTCTAAGACTATTAATATAGGTGTACCCCAAAGATCTGTCCTTGGTCCTATTTTGTTCTTGATTTATATCAACTCTCTATTTGGGCAACTATTTGCTGGTAAAGTTACGGCATTTGCGGATGATCTTGGTTTAGCCTATGCTTCAGCCAGCCCTCTAGATTTAGTTGCTAATTTAAATCATGATGTTCATTTGCTGAGAATATGGTTTGCGGAACATAGGCTTGTTGTTAGTGACAAAACCAAAATAATGTTTTTCAGCCTTAGGGCACAGGAGTCTCCTGATTTGGAAATTCATTTTCATGCACCTAATTGTTTACGACATAACTTATTTTATTGTACATGTACTGTTGAGGGTTCTAAAACTATGTTCGATAAGAGTATATCCTGTAGTGCTAAATGTTTTAAAATTGAAATATTTAAGCAGTTTAAATACTTAGGTATCACAATCGACCAGAAGCTAAGCTGGTCCGATCACATTTTATCATTGAAGCAATATCTGCGGTCATCCATTCGTAGTCTTTATCGCCTCAGAAAATATTGTAGCAATAATACATTAAAAATGGTCTATTTTGGGATATTCCACTCAAAATTGCAGTATGGAATAACATGCTGGGGAGGTGCTTACTGCTCAAAAATCCAACCTTTGTCTGTTTTGCAAAAATGTGCTATTAGAAAAATTTGTAATGCTAACCGTTTGGCCCATTCTATGGAGCTATTTCGATTGTTAAAAATTCTGCCAGTTAGGCATTTGTATTATTTCAAAGTCTCAAAAGTTTTTTTTATGAGAGGTGGCTATTTGCAGAGTCCAATCTCTGATATCCATAACTTACGGAGTAATTCTGATTTCACTGTGAACATTCCTGCTTATCACACCTCTCATTTTAGAATTTTTTATTGTATTGCGTCTCGGAGATTTTTTAATATGCTCCCTGTAGGAATACGAGTCATCAGAACGTTGTTTGCGTTTTTAAAAAAAGTGAAATTATGGCTTCTAGATTCAGATCATGATGAAATTGAAGTTTTGTTGCCCATCATTATTTAATAACAAACATCACATACTTCTCATTAGCTATATTTGGCACTTTTCTTAATTTGTTGTTTGCCTTACTTATATTTTTATTTTTATTTTCAATTAACTTCTTTGTAATAGTCTAAGTAAACTAAATACTGTTCACCCCACAATAATGAATTATTATATCTTTTTTGAAGTGACATCACCACTATTTTTATTCTTAATAAGAATGTCACTAACTATTCCCTTTTATAATACTGTTAAATGAATTTGTGTATGATTAGCTTAAGTATATCTAAGTTTGTAAATTGGGAATAAAGAATTAATAATAAATAAATAAATGTTGTCTATCGAATTCAGCGCGGTGTAAGAGACAAGATGAAAATTATTTATCTAGATCGTCTTCATCGTTGTCATGGCAAAAACACAAACGAGTTTGTTCGGGACGAACAAATTTAAGAGGGGGCAGTGCTATTGAGAGGGCCCTTATAAAGTGGTCGCAAGTATCAATGATGTTGTCTATCGAATTCAGCGCGGAGTAAGACACAGGATGAAAATTATTCATCAGTGGGCAGTGTAGCATACATAGAAAGTACCATCGCAGTACATTAATAACGAACATCATGTGTTTACTAACTAACAGAAATAACGCCATCTGTCGGTCAAATTTGTTATCATACACATCAGTTTGTTCCTCTGTTCACCTTCCATAATTCATCAATTCATCCCTAGTGACATCTAGCATTCAACAATGTTCTAGAGTTTCTTCTATTTGTTATAAATACAATAACCAAGGCGAATACTGCGATTAAAAAGAGTGATTCGAACGGTGGTGAAAATAAGCGATATTGTGATTGAAAGTAAGTTTGTAACGACAGTTTAAGTGGAAATAAGTAAGGAATAAAGTGATTTGATTATTTTGAAATACAGCGGCAGTGGTAATTGTTAATAAATAAACAGTTCAAATACACAAACGTGGTTTTATTATATCGAACCCCAGTAAGAATATTACAATACGTTCATGTACATTCGTTTTCATGCTTAGTTCTTGTCCAGTATAGATCCTAGGTATTTGGCGTGTTCAGAGAAACTAAGGGGTATTTCTTTAATTTTTCGTGGTGTGTTCTCCCGATTTCGGTGCCTTTTTGTAAATAGCACTAGCTCCGTTTTCGACGAGTTGACATTAAATCCGTACCTGTCAGTCCACTTCACTGATTCCATGAGATCTCCTAAGGTCGTAGGATGTTTACCACTGATTGCTATAGCAATGTCGTCTGCATAAGGTTTAATTTTGTATCCTTCCTTTTCTAAGGTAAGGAGTATTTCGTTTACGGTAAGAAGCCATAACTGTTGAGATAACACTTTTCCTTGTGGTGTTCTGCGTTGAACTAATTTTCTTGATTTGCAGCAGCCAAGATCTGGATCCAACTGAATTACCCTACTTAACAGTATTTGGTTGATCCAGTGACTTAGCCTAGCATTAATCTCTAGTTTGATAAGATTGAAACCCACTCTATACCGAGGACGGCCACGATCGAGAATATTTTGCTGGTCAGCGATTTTACAACAGTACCACGAGAGAGTGCAGGCCGGTATCTACAGACTTACTCTTACTGTAAGCATGCTGGGATAGCGAAAGCATTTTTACATTTTTTTACATTATTCTTACCATGTATTATATTGTAATATTCTTGCTGGGATTGGTTTAAATAAAACTGTCCTTTGTGTATTTTAACTGTTTTTTTATTAGCAATTACCAACTTTACTTTAACACAATATTCAAATTATTTATTTCAAATTAAACCGTCTCTACAGATTTACTTTTAATCACTATGTCGCTTGTTTTCACTATTGGTCGAGTCTCTCTTTTAATCGCTGTATTACCTTATTAACAACTGCGGTTGTGGTCAGTGTATTTATACAAAATACAAGAAGTTCTAGAACATGCTAGATGTCGCTAAAGGTGAATTGATGAATTGGAGAAATATGGTGGGAGTATTTGCTGCTAGCAGGTTTGGTTTTCCTCTTCCTGAAGTATGCTACTACCTTGCCCATTGTGTACCTGCGAAAGAACCGCTTCGACACCGACGTTACTTGCATCTGCATCGACTACGAATATTTCTCCGGGAGTGGGGTAAGCTAGTATTGGTGCTTCGCATAGTTGTTGCTTAAGATTCTTGAAGCTTTTGTCGCACTCACCTGTCCACTTGAATTGCCTTCCTTTTTCCGTCAGTTGGTGCAAGCTGTTCGCGATTCCGCCAAAGTGAGGCGATTCCCAAAAAGCTCCTGAGTTGGTGGTTGTCTTTTGGAACTTACCAGTTTTTCACAGCCTCTACCTTGTCTGGATCGGTTCGCACTTCTTCTGACGAGATAACGCAGTTCAGGTACTTGATTTCGGATCTGAAGAGGTCACATTTCGTTGGGTTCAGCTTCAGCTGAGCACCTTGAAGTCGGTCTAACACATTCTTCAGGTTGTCGCGATGTTCCTCGAATATATTTACTATCACGATCACGTCGTCCAGATACACCAGGCAAGTTTTCCAGGTAAATCCACGCAGGACGTATTCCATTAGGCGTTCAAAAGTTGCCGAAGTGTTGCACAATCCAAATGGCATTACTGTTAACTGCCACAGCCCATTTCCTTCAGTGAACGCAGTTTTCTCTCGGTCCTTTGGATCAATCTGTACCTGACAGTAATCGCTCTTCAAATCAAGGGTGGAAAACCATCGAGCTCCTGATAGTGTGTCTAATGTGTGATCCTTTTAGGTGACATCATTAAGTCTCCGGTAGTCCATGCAAAATCGAGTGCTGCCATATTTCTTCTTGACCAGTAGATACAACAGGTGAGGCCCACGGACTCTTGGAAGTTTTGATGAGCCCATCCTTCTCCATCGTTGACACCATTTCCGCAACCTCCGTCTGCTTTGCCAATGGTAGTCGTCTGGTAGGCTGGCGAATTGCTCTAGCATCTCCAGTGTCTATACGATGTTGCACCAGATGTGTTTGGCCATACTCTCCATCCTGTGAGTCAAATATGTCAGCGTACTCACCGATTAGATTTTCTGCCATGGCTCGCTGGTCTTGATCCAGTTCGCACTGCCTGGGGATCATGTCCCTTACTTCCGTCAACCTGGCTGATGGAACGGGCCCCGCAGATTCCTTTTTAACTATCTCCCCTCATTTTAGGTTGACGATGTAGTTCTTTAAGTTTATGAGTCTTACTGGAACCAGGCTGTTCTGTGGCTCCACTAAAACTTTTCCGACGATGTAGTTTGGCGAATTCCTTTCTACATCTAGCTCCAATAGATAGAATCGGTGGCTCCCATGATCACCCTCTAGTTTTGCCCAAATGATGGTCTCGGAAGATGGTGGTAAGACTTCGTTCTTGCTAAGTACTGTCTTTATATGTGCTGCATTCACCATTGGAATCTCTAAGTTCCGGTATCGCAGAACGTGCATCCCGATGTCGATGATTACGTCATATTCTTTCATAAAGTCCACTCCGATGATGCATTCATCACATATGTCGGCCACCAAGAACGCATGGGAAAACCTGCTAGTTGTAACGTGAGGCGGACTTCTCCATACACTTTCACTGATTCCCCCGTCGCAGTCCTAAGACAGAAGCAGCTGGCGTTGTGCAGCCATGACTTCCGGACGAGATCTCTTCTTACAATGGAAGCCGTGACGTCGGTATCGATAGTAGCAACGCACTTGTTTTTGCCGATGAATTCTTCCACTGTTAGAGTCTTGTTGCATCATTTGGGTTGGGAGACCTGATGGTGGTCTTGGGGGCGTCGATTCCAATAGCCAACTTCTGCCCCGTGAAGCTGACTCTTAGGCGTTTCCCGACTTCTGGTTTCGAGAAACCTGACCAACAGGGTGGATGTTCATTGCGTGGCCTATTCGCACAATGTGGACAGTTTCCGCGTCTGGGTGGAGTTCCGCATTGCCGTTCTAGGTTTACTATTTTGTTGCAGTTCCAGCAACAAATTTGTCCTCCGCGAGCGTTTTTTCGGTCTTCGACGTCCATCCTCTGACAAGAGCATTCGAAGGCAGGCTACTTCCCTCACGCGGTGGATTCCCTGGCATGCCTGGAGCGTTTCTCCTCTCATCTGAACTCTTCTGCGCAACTGGACCCTATATACATACTTGCTGCATATGGTCGTCCCCAAATCGCATCTCAATGACTTTTACCAGACTATCGTAGTTGCGTTGTTTGTCCTCGGGAGTGGTTTGCAGAAGCTCTGCAGCAAATCCTCTAAGCGCAAGCGTGAGGGCAATGGACTTCTTTTCGTCGTCCCAGTTGTTCGTCATTACCGCAGCTTCGAACTGCCTCTTATATATCGGCCATGATGTCTGTCCATCGAAGACGGGTGGCTGCATCTCTTCCCTTTCTGTTTCTTCACGTGTTCAAGTTCCTTTGCATTCTCGAATCTTCCCTCAACAGCTGTTTCAGAAGTCTCAATTTTAGCCTGTACGTTTTCGAATTGTCCTTCAATTGTTCCGAATTTAGCGTCTAGAGAATTCTTCTGCTCAGCCATGGAATTTTCGAGAATCTCGAACTTCTTGTTTTGCATATCCAGTTTGGCATCTAGAGAATTCTCAAAATTTTTGTTCTGTTCATCGAGCTTGGCATCTAGAAAATTCTATTGCTCATCGAACTTTTTATTTTACTCATCCAAAGAATTGTCTAGCTTCTCGAATTTTTCATTTTGGTCTCTTCTCGAAAAGCAATTTCATTAAGGCCGACATGTCACACGTCGTACTTACTTGTTCTTCTTCGACGTCGAACAAAGTCGTATCAGGATCTGCTCCCTCGTCCGTCATTATTTTCCGCAACTTAATAATCAATTCTCTTTTCGTACCAACCGTAGGTTGATCCTGCTGGCTTATTACTTCCTTTAGTTGCACCAATGGCAAATCTCTTAGCAATTTCCGAACCATTTTTTTCACTTACACAATAAGCAATGCACAAAATTGGTTTTATTCCACTTTACTGAAACCAATGTAATATTCTTGCTGGGGTTCGTTTAAATAAAACTGTCCATTGTATATTTCAACTGTTTATTTATTAGCAATTACCAACTTTACTTTAACACAATATTCAAATCACTTTATTTTTATTTATTTCAAATTAAACCATCTCTACAGGTTTGCTTTCAATGACTATGTCGCTTGTTTTCACCACTGGTCGAGTCTCTCTCTAATCGCTGTATTACCTTATTAACAACTGTACCGACGGTGGTTGTGGTCAGTGTATTTATACAAATTGAAGAAGTTCTAGAACATGCTACATGTCGGTAGACGTGAATTGATGAATTGGTGAAGTATGGTGGGAATATTTGCCGCTAGCAGAGTTGGCGTATAGATGGTGCTATTTACAGCTTGAAAACAGTGTTTAAGTCGATGCTACAATATATATCAACTAACCTCTTCAGAGTTTTTAGTAGATACGAAGACAGGCTAAGGGGTCTAAAATCTTTTGGGGTGGTGTACAAGGCTTTCCGGTCTTCGATATAAAAACTACTTTAACCTCTCTTCAAAGTTTAGGTATATAACCATTATCTAGGCAAAATCGGATTATTTTAATCAACCAGGGTCGAAGAATGCCATATGCATGTTGCATCTCCGTTGGGATAACTCCATCTGGTCCTGCCGATTTGCGTGGAAGGAAGCTTGTTACCGCCAACGAGAGCTTTCGGTCGGTTACAACTTCCAATGAAATTTGTGGCGCTTCTGATCTGAATGTTTCGTGATTGAAGCCGCCTGCTGTTGTGTTTCCGGGGAAGTGAGTATCTAGGAGTAGGTTCAGCGAGTCTCTACTAGAGGTCGTCACGGTACCATCCGGATATTTGATATAGCTGGGTTACAGGAGACAGGATCTTCCTAATCCTTCCACCTTCGACAGTGCTTTCAATATTTGAGCAAAAGAGTTGCCAGGAACTTCTTTGCTCTTTCCCTATTTGCATCTTGTAGTCATTAAGCCTCTTCAATTAACTGTCCCAGTCTCGAGGGTCTCTTGATTGGTTTGCTCGATTGAAGAGTGTTCGGCTAGTCATTCTCTGTATGTTCAGTTCAGACTTCTACCAAGGCGGTTTTTCACTTTTCGTACAACTGCTAATAGGGCACGACTTAGAAAGAGATTTATTCATGGCGTCAGTTAGTTTTGCCGTTACAAGGTCGATTTCGACAACCGAGCTAAGTGGACTGGTGCTCATGCTGCCTATGAGATGGTAATTATATTAGTTCCAATTTGTGTTTTTAGGGTTCCGAAACGGTACCTTGCTTGGGGTGAAAACGTTGGTCAGAGAATGTAATTTTTGGACACTGTTCAGTTTTCTACGGATATATTAGGGGAGTTAGTAACTACAGTAATATCTAACACTACCTGTCTACTTCTGGTAATGAACGTAAGTACACTACTTTTATTACAAATTACGAACAAGAACGTAAACAGATTCTCACCTCTTTCATTAATACCGCTACTGCCGCAGATAGTACGAGTATAGTGGGCATTTACGTCGCATCCAAGTAAAATGGATTTCTTCGTCCTATCTGCAGCTCTAATTGCCTGCCTTATGTTCGTGGATGGAAGTGGCCGACGTCTTCGTCGGCTAGGTACGCTAGGTACGAAGAAATCCACAGAGATTTCCCCACTATTTTGTAAGTGTAGAAAAAGGTTGGCAGCAGTCACTATGATGGAGATTTACCTGGATTACTCGCATCATCAGAGATAGCGATTAAGCCGAACGACTCGATTACAGTCATATCCGTGTCCTCTGAATCAGAAGGAGGATCGTCGGTGTCCTGTACTTTGTAAACGATGAGGAAGTAGCGGGATTTGAGCCATCTTGCCTCCCATCTTGTTCGTAGATTTTAAGGCGGATGGTCTTACTTACTTACTTACTTACTTTACGTGTCCTTTGCTACCTCTGTCTTTACTATTTTCCAATTGTGAATTGGAATATCTGGGTTCTGCCTCTGAATCAGAAGAAGAATGTCTTGTGTGTCGCTTGGCTCCATAAGGACACAGGTGCGAGCTCCCTGTCTGAGCGGAATATCATCGCTGCCCACAGCATCAAGCTAAGCACCCGCCTACAAATCTCCCGCGCATGCGACGGCGGACTTAATAAAGTCGACCGCACGTCGCATGTGATAAGTTTGTAGCCCCCAGGGTACCAGCCCCTTTCTTAAAAGATGGTAATGGTTTGACTGGATCCGATTTGCATAGGGAGGCTAAGATCTTACTTGCACTCCAAAATCTTCCAGTGCTTTCGGCTAATTTTGCACTTTTCGTGGCCACGATCTATGGTCCTTCACCACCTCATTGAGAGGCTTGGGCGCCGAAACGGAGACCCTTTAAACCAGTTGGAGGATCATTTTGAGATGGTAGTCTCTTAAAGACAGACCCATTCCTTGCCACCCTACTTGTAGAAGGTCCCTGCTTCGGTCGACCCTTCCACTCCTCTACTACCTTGGAAGCCCATTCAAAGGTTCCCTTGTCTCTCGCATCCCATTTCTCCTTATGCTTTTTCTCAAGTAGGTTGAGAGAGTGGAATGCTAAGCGAGACTTCCTATATTCAACTGTGCTGGCACTAACACGTATGCGTGCACCTGATAGTTTTTTTTTTTTTTGCCGAGAGCAGGTGAAAAATCTTCCAAAGGCACCATAAGACCCGACCGCGTGTGCTTATGGTAGTGTGAGACTTTTCCTCACTAAAAAAAACACCTCTCTTCAAAATTAATACTACAACTAAGCCAGTGCTTATCCAGCAGTTTTATTTTCTGCCCGTATGTAATTGAAAATAAATGTAGCACTTTAGACAGTTAAGTTGCAAAGCCTCCTTAAAGGAATAATAACATCAAAGTATAAGGTTACGTCTTTGAGGGATAATGCGTGGAAAGTCAACGCCGATGACTACAATGACTACCGAGCTGTGTCCCAAAAGCTAAATACCGAAAAAATTCAGTGGTATACTTTCGAAATTAAGTCAGAAAGGCCACATCGGGTCGTTGCAAGGGGACTCCACCCCTCATGCACCAAAGAAGAGGTTATGACTGACCTTCAAGCCAAAGGCTTTAAAATTCTTGATGCCGTTAATATCATCAAGAAGGAGAAGCAACAAACGGAAATAGATAAAGACGTCTTGGTAAGGCGTGGACTTCCGCTTTTTAAGCTTACCTTCGATAAATCGGATAATATGCGTTGTGCGTTCGTGGTGTCGTGGGGTCAACACGTACTCTGATCTGGCCGTGTAAAGTTTTACTTTTTCCTCCAGTTAAAATTAAAATATAATATATAAAATGCCCTGTGTTTGTAAATCTAAGGTTGAACGTAATCAGCCAAAAATTAAATGTATGAGTTGCAATGAGTATTTCCACTGTAATTGCGTTAATATTCAACCGGCTGACGTTGAGTTTTTGCAAAAATCAAATAAGCAATTTCGTTGTAAGAGTTGCTCGGCTGCGCGAAGGGGCTCCCTTCGTTCCCCCCCTTCTGCGAATCGTACGAAACAGCAGCCAGAACGACTACCACAACAATCAATTGATGGCAACAATTCGCCTCTCTCATCAGCTGAATTATCAAAAAGCTCTACGTCAGATCCGCAGCCAACATCGTCACTCACAATACAAACTATTGGTGAACGGTTTCAATTACAACATCAACATGATCATCAACAGCAAAAACAACAGCATCATCACCAGCTAGATCAGGAACCGGTTTCTATTCAGCAGCAACACCAACTTCAGCAGTGTTCTACCCATAACAAACAAGTGATAACCTTGGAAACAGTGTACAACGAAATTGTGGCTCTTAGATCGGAAAATGCTTATGCTCTCTCTTTGATAAGCTCTTTACAAGAGGATAAAAATAAACTTTTGCAAACAGTGAGAGAACTGCAAAGCGAAGTGAATTTCTTGCACCAGGGTAGAAGAGAAAAATGTGTTGAAATAGTGGGTGTACCAAACGTAAACAATAGCAATGCTCTTAACTGTGCTCTTCAAGTTTTTTCAAAGGGTGCATGCGCAGATGTTTCTGAAACCGATATTGACAATTGCTACGTTAAAAATGTAAAGAAAACCAGTAATTCAGATAAAAGTGAATCAAATGTCTTAGTGGTTAAATTTGTTTCTAAATTAAAAAAAAATGTTATAATGAAGAATAAATTTAGTAAAAAAAATAACTTAACCTCAAAGATTTTTGGTTGTGAAAAAAATAGTAAAATTTTTATAAATGATTCTTTAAGTGGTGCGACAAGATATCTTTTAAAAGTTGCACAGAAGGCTAAGAAAGAAAAATTGTATAAGTATGTTTGGGTTAAAAACGGGAGAGTACTCATGCGTAAGAGGGATAACGAAAACTACATTGTTATCAACTCTGTTGAAGACCTTTTAGCACTTAATTAGTATGCAAGATCCACTAACAAATTTTTTAAATATTCCATCTGTCAACTGTGTAGACGTTGACTCTCATGATCTCGTTTTTAACCAAAAATACTTACAGAATTTTCTTATTATTCATCAAAACATTCGAAGTATGCGTAAAAATTTTGATAACTTTCTTGTGCATTTAAATTCTTTTGGGAATAAGCCAGAGTTTATTTTTTTGTCCGAAACGTGGATTTACGAAGAAGAAAAGTCGCTTTTTGGTATTGCAGGGTATGATTTCATATCTTGCTGTAATAATGAATATGCCTCTGGCGGTGTTGCCGCTTTTATTAAAAATACGATTAATGTGGAAGCTTACAGTTATAATTTGCATAGTTGTGATGTTCTAAAAGTGAAGGTAATTGATAAGAAGTTAACATTATTTTGTATTTACAGATTTAATGAGTCTTTTATTAACGTGTTTTATGAGGAATTAGAAAATCCATTGTCAAGTGAGTCAGCTAATGACATAATTTTATTGGGTGATTCGATTCTAGTAGACAATTATTTATTTTTACTGTCATCTTATGGCTTGGAATCATGTATAAACAGACCAACTCGTATTTCAGACTCTAGTCAGACTTGCATTGATCACATCATGGTGCGTTTTTTTAGCTCCCAAAAACTCCTGCTCAGCAGCTCCATTTTAGATTTTCAGTTAACCGATCATTGCATGACGTGTTTGAGCTTTAAATTCGTTTCTGATACAAGTTCAAAAAACTTGCGTTCCTGTTCTTCCATCGTAAAAACTGATTATGTTGCGCTAAATAATCTACTTCGTTTTGAATGCTGGGATAACATATTTAGTGAAAGTGATCCTTCAAGAGCTTTTTCTACATTTATTGAAACCTTAAAAAAGTATGTCAAGCAATGTTCGAGAGAAGTAGTGAAAAGTACGACCAAAATTAAAAAACTTAAACCTTGGATAACCTTTGAGTTAATCAATAAAATTAAGGAGAAGAAGAAACTTCACAAGAAAAAAGTAAAAAATCCAAATAATATAGAAATCTGTACTGCCTATAAACAATTATGTAAGGTTATCTCTAAAGATGTTTTGTTGTGTAAAAATAATTTTTATTTAAGTAAGTTTTTAGAGTTCAAAGGTGATTCAAAAAAATAATGGAATTTGGTCAAAGAAATACTGAACAAATCAAATCAAAACGAACAATTTCAAAGCCTGAAAGTTAATGATGTTATCATCTCCAACCCCAAGGATTTAGCTGATAAATTCAATGATTATTTTGCGTCTGTCGGCTCTAAAGTGGTGTTAGATAGTTGTCCTGTTTTTAATAAATGCGAATGTTTAGCTCATGAAGTGTCATACCCTCAGAGCTTCTTTTTTGATCCGATTACGTCTTATGAACTGTACAAAATTATTATCTCACTCAAAAACTCTAATTCTGCAACTACTCGGTGCTTTTCTAACAACTTCGTGAAGAAAATAGCTTTGAACATTTGTGACATTTTATGTCATATTTATAACAAGAGCATTTTTAATGGTGTGTTCCCAGACGACTTAAAACAAGCCGAAGTGTTACCTTTATTTAAGAAAGGTGACAAAACTTCATTAAATAATTATAGACCAATCTCTTTACTTTCAGTATTTTCTAAGATATTTGAAAAAGCTATAAAGAACAGAATGATCAAATATTTAGAGAAAATCAAATTTTTTAGTGAGTCTCAATTTGGTTTTCGTACTGGTTTTTCAACTGAAGGAGCCCTCTTAAATTTCTGTTCAAATATTTATAATAGTTTTAATAGCAGAAATTTAACTGCAGCTCTATTTATCGACATTACAAAAGCTTTTGATACCGTCGACCATCAAATACTTTTGGACAAACTGTACAAATGTGGTTTCAGGGGAGTAATGCATAATTGGTTCTGTTCATATTTATTTGGCAGAGGGCAAAGGGTTAAAGTTAATGGACAGCTGAGTTCCAATAGCATGATCTCTATAGGAGTTCCCCAAGGTTTTGTGCTTGGTCCGATACTTTTTTTAATTTTCATTAACTCGCTTTTTTCACAAAAATATCGAAGCAAAGTTAATGCGTTCGCTGATGATATGGCATGTGCGTTTCAGAGTGACTCTGTTCTTAATCTTTCTGCTGACATAAATCATGACCTGGAGGTCTTAAGTCATTGGTTCCAAATGCATAAAATGGTTATTAGTGACAAAACTAAAATTATGTTTTTTAATGTTTGTGGTAAGGAAGTTGACTATGGACCTTTCTTTTTTCATTGTGCTAACTGCAACAAATATAAGCACAGTAAGTATATTTGCAATTCGGAAGATACCTCGCAGACATTTTTTGACTCACGCACATGCTCTGATAAATGTTTTTATATTGAAAGTGTCAAGTCGTTTAAATATCTTGGAGTCTTGCTTGACTGGAAGATGAGTTGGTCTGCTCATACCGATGCACTAAAGAAGTATCTTATGGCTGCCACAAGGCAAATGTACATTTTAAAATCGTATTGCTCACGAATTCTTCTTAAGTGTATTTATTACGGTGTAGTGCATTCTAAGCTTGCATATGGCATAGTTTCATGGGGTGGTACACACAACAACAAAATCCACACGCTTCTAATTTCTCAGAAACACGTTATACGTCTCATTTGTAGTAAAAATCGCAGATATAATAGTTTAATACTTTTCCGAAACCTTAAAGTTTTACCTCTAAAACACTTATATTTTTACAAAGTCTTGAAAATATTTTTCGCCAGATCGGGCTATCTATTGAACAGGTGCTCTTCTAGTTATAGCCTTAGAGTAAACAATCAAAATCTTGCTTTAGCACCTCATCACAATTTGCAAATTTTTTTTAATTTTTTTACGTCAATTGACTTTTTAATAGCCTTCCTTATAGCATTAGAAGTATAAGAATTGGATCTATTTTTCTTAAAAAAATTAAACTATGGCTTTTAGACCTAAATTATAAAGATATTTATGATCTATTACGTGTTACTACTTAACTTATTATTCTATTGTATTTAAATTTATATCTATGCTGGTATTTAAATAACAAAAGGAAAAAATAAATGTATTTATATTTATAAATCTTGTCGTGACCCCATCTCACTACATTCTAAACTTTTTTTTTTATGTTATTTTCTTATGCTTTGCCTGCTGCTTTCGCCTCTAGTTCCTTCTGAACTATAGATTGCAGATTCTTTATTAATTTACTCCTATTAATATTAACCATTGCTATTTGTAGTCTATTCTAAATGTTATAAATTGATAAAGAAATAAATTGAATTGAATTGAAAAAAAAATTGAAATTGAAAAAATATCGACGATATCTACCGAATTAGAGCCATACTAAATATCGTGGTCAAAATCGAGCCCATGCGTAGAAATTTAAGGATGATTCCGCAGTGCAAACGTTGCCAAGGATTTAACCATACGCAAATGTACTGCAAAAAAGAACCGCGATGTGTGAAATGCGCCGGAAATCACCTCTCCCAAGTCTGTGGAGTAAATAAACAAACCTCTGCAACATGTGCTAACTGTAAGGGAAAGCACGCGGCAAATTATAGAGGCTGTGAAGTAGCTAAGGAGTTGCAAAAACGAAGAGATATGCTCCTTAAGCCCCTTGCAAAATCTAAACTGCAAACTAAGCCAAAGCGTAAGAATGCACAGGAGAAAGTAAGCAAACTAAAACTACCGGGTTCAGAGCGCAAAAAGATGAGGGAAAGAGTGACAACAGAAAAGTCCTCGACCTCTGTTCTTAAAAGAAACGGTACTGAAAAGTTAACGTCGAAAAAGCCACCGTGTAATGACCCTCGGACAGCAGGAGTGCAGACTTACGCTCAGGCCGCGGCATCCGAAAAACCAAAAAACGTTGAAATTTCGACGGACCCTGTCTCTCATGTTTTGTCGGTTATTCTCGAGAAATTCGAAGAACAAAGCAAAATAAATAAAATTATTCTCGATAGACTGGTTAAGCTTGAAAATAATTCTCAGAAAACGCGTACTTCAACTAAAATATGAATGACAAACGAATGTTAAAAATATGTACTTGGAATGCAAACGGACTTTTGCCAAAACTCTACGAATTGGAAATATTCGTGCGTGAAAAAGATATTGATATTTGCTTGATTTCTGAAACCCACGTAAAAAAGGAATCGCATTTAAAAATAAAAGGCTATAATGATTACCACGCTTGTCACCCTTCGGGGAAAGCGAGAGGCGGATCATCCTTGTTTATTAAAGACTGCATCGAACAATCCGAAAACCTAAAGATAGAACTTGAGACTCTGCAACTGTGCACGATTCGAGTTAAAAATAGTCAGCGTACTCTTAAAATCTCATCTATCTACTGTTCACCGCGTTCCGCGCTTGAAAAATCTGATTTTACTAACTTGTTTGAATCGCTGAAACCTAATTTTGTCATCGGCGGCGATTTTAACGCGAAACATACGTTCTGGGGCTCAAGATACAGCTCGAAAAAAGGTAGAATGCTTTATGGGGCAGGTATGGAGTACAGTTGTGATTTCCATTCGACGGGTAAACCGACTTACTGGCCAACTGATACTTCAAAAATACCTGACCTGATCGTTTTTTTCGTTCTGAAAGGAATATCTACCAACCACATAAAAGTTGAAGACAGCTTTGATCTGTCGTCTGATCATTCCCTGGTTATTTTAACAATCAGCGAAAAACTAATCTATAACCTAGAGCCAGCGAGATTAATTGGTCGAACAACTAACTGGGAAGGCTTTAGGAACGAAATTGTAGATAATGTTGAACTGAACGTTCCACTTACGACACCTTATGAACTTGAGGTTGAAGTTGATCGCTTCGTTGAGATCGTACAGCTCGCCTCTTGGAATAATACACCCAATCCAAGGAAAACGCCGGACAGATACGGTTTACGATATCCTCCGGAAATAAAAGAATTGGTCAAGGAAAAAAAAAAGGCGCGTAAAAAATGGCAACAGAGTCGTGCTCCGCAGCATAAAGCACACTTGAATCGTCTGTGTAATTTGTTGAAGAAGACTATTAAGGATTTTAAGAATCGTGCAATAAGCTCTTACCTTGAAAGTTTAACAGCGAAAAAAGATTCCAATTATTCACTTTGGAAAGCTGTAAAAGGCACCAAACGGCCCAAAGTCCCCGCGCCGCCAATCAAATTAAATCAAAATGAATGGACGAGGGAAGATAAAGAAAAAGCGGACGTCTTTGCGGCGCACTTGGAAGAAACCTTTAAACCGTACGATGGTCAAGTGGTTTACGACAACCGCAATAGGCTGGATTTACCATCTGACGATTTGACGCTTACAAGTGCAACGCTAAGCGAACTCAAACGTGAGATCGAGAATCTAAAACCTAAGAAATCTCCTGGTTATGATTTGAGAAATTCTCAAAGTTTTACCTAGAAAAGCATTGATTAAGCTTCTCCATATTGTAAATGCTGCACTCAGATTAAAACACGTGCCGAGCCAATGGAAAGTTGTGGAAGTCATAATGGTTTTAAAACCAGGAAAACCGCCAAATGAGGTAAACTCGTATAGGCCAATTTCGCTTCTTCCAATCATATCGAAAATTTTCGAGAGGATATTATTAAGCCGTCTCCAACCGGTTATAGAAGAAAATAATCTTATCCCTGACCATCAGTTTGGGTTATCGAGAAAGCACTTGAAGAAAAAAAGATTTGCTCAAGCGTATTTCTTGACGTCTCGCAGGCCTTTGATAAGGTGTGGCATGACGGCTTGAAATGCAAACTACGACAAGTTCTCCCTGTATGCTTATACGATATTCTAGAATCATATCTCGGGAATAGACTCTTTCGTGTTAGACATGGAGTCGAATACTACGAGCTCAAGGAAATTTCGGCCGGCGTACCGCAAGGAAGCGTTCTTGGGCCGCTTCTCTATTTGCTATATACTCGTGATATACCGAACGAAGATGGCACTATCCTTGCTACGTTTGCCGATGACACCGCTATTCTAGCAGTAGGTAAAACAATCGAAGAAACGACTGCAAAACTGCAAAGCGCACTGAATAATGTAAATGAATGGACGAGGGACTGGCGGATCGCCCTCAACGAATCTAAATCTGTTCACGTGAATTTCACTTACAAGAAAATTAATGTCTTGCCAATTTTCCTAAACTCGGCCCGAATACCTTTTGCAAAGGAGGCCAAATACCTGGGAATGACACTCGACGCAAGACTGAAATGGAATTCGCACGTGAAAATGAAACGAAAAGAACTCGAAATCAAATATAGAGAAATGTACTGGTTACTCGGAAAACATTCCCAGCTCAGTACTGAGAACAAACTGCTTTTATACAAGCAAGTGCTAAAGCCGGTGTGGACCTACGGTATACAACTTTGGGGTTGTACCAAGAAAACAAATGCAAATATTTTACAAGCTTTTCAAAATAAAGTGCTAAGAGAAATTGTCCAAGCACCGTGGTATAGTAGAAACGACGATATCCACAGGGATCTCGGAATTCCGACAATCGAAGCTGAAACTATAAGCTTCGCGAGAAAGCATAAAAACCGACTAATCGGACATGTCAACAATACAGTCCTACAAATTTTTGATGAGAGCAATTTATTGCGCCGACTACAAAGGACGAAACCTTTCGACTTGGCGAGATAATGATTAACCGCGTCTAGATTGCGGAATATGCAGGATCCTTCAGTTTAAAGTAACCTGCCAAACGTTTTTATTTCGTGATAGAAAAATTGCTTGATAAGTTTATACTTATTTGCGATATCTAACAAATTTATATCGAAGGGTGGTGTTTTTTTAGTCAGTAAGAATCTGACACTACTATGAGCACGCGCTTGCTATTCTCATAGTGTCTATGGAAGATTTTTCACCTTCCCTCGGAAAAAAAAAAAAAAAAAACTTTAGACAGGTTATGAATGTTCCTGCCTTTTTCACGACCTTCATATGCTATGACGCGAGGTCAAAAGGTTTTGTCCTTTGAAGACGACGAATTGAATTGTTCGCGTCAAGTAGTTGAGTGATAGTACGGTTACAATGGCCGTGAACACGATCTTTGTGTTTACGCGCAAATTTTGTTATCTCTTCGACGACGCTGGGAATTCCCAGATCCCGATGAATATCATCGTTACGTACATACCACGGTGCGTTAACGATAGTTCTACAAACTTTATTTTCAAAAGTTTGTATGATGTTTCTATTGCTTTTCTTGGTACAACCCCATAGTTGTATACCATACGTCCACACTCGCTTTAGGCCTTACTTATAGATAAGCAGTTTGTTATGTATGCTCAACTTTGAATGTTTTCCGAGTAGGCAGTACATTTGTCGGTATTTGTTTTAAAGTTCGTGGTGTTTCTTTTTCACGTGCGATTTCCATTTGAGCTTGACATCTAGAGTCATTCCTAGATATTTTGCTTCGTTTGCGTACGGTATTTGAGCCGAGTTTAGATATACAGACAATCTATTCACTTTTTTGTACGTAAAGTTGACGTGAATAGATGCACAATACGCCAAGAATTCGTCCAAGCGTGGACTTTATTAATAGCATGTTGAAGCTTTCCGGTTGCTGCTTCAATTGTATCGCCCGTTGTCAATATCGCCGTATCGTCGACGTGCGACTACACAGTTTCTTTCCTGCGGGACGTCACGCGTGTAGAGTATATATAGAAGTGGGCCAAGGACACTTCATTGCGGGACTCCGGCCGCAATCTCCTTGAAGTCAGAGCAATCGTTTCCGTGCTTAACACGAAAAAGTCTCTCCGTGAGGTACGATCGTAAGATTAAAAAGAGTTGCCGTGGCAGTAGTCGTTGCAATTTATATTCCAAGCCTTCATGCCAAACCTTATCGAAAGCTTGTGAGACGTCAAGAAATACACCACAACAAATCTTTTTTTCTTCCAGAGCTTTCTCAATCACGTCAGTTATTTTGTGGACTTGGTCAATTGTAGAATGTTTCATTCTAAATCCAAACTGATGGTCAGGAATGAGACGTCTTTCGTCGATTACGGGTTGTAGACGTTTGGAAAATAGTTTTTTAAATATTTTTGAGATAACTGGCAATAGGGAAATAGAGCGATATGATTTCTTCTCATTTAGCGGTTTGGTTGGTTTCGGGACCATTATAATCTCGGCGACTTTCCATTGTCTCGGAACATAGAGCAATCTGAACGAAGCGTTGATCAAATAGAGCAGTTTGATAAGAGCTTTATTCGGCAATTCCTTGACTACATGCGCCGTTATCAAGTCGCAACCCGAAGCTTTTTTCGTCTTTAGATTTTGATCACCTCCCTCAGTTCAATCAATACAACTTTTTTTACTTTAAAGTTGTCAGCTGTCGTGACTGAGGAGTCGGGCGTTAACGAAGGGCCGTCGAACGGCTTAAACGTTTTTTCTAAGTGGAAAGCAAAAAGTTCTGCCTTTTCTTTGTCGCTCTTGGCCCAGTTTCCATCGTTTTTCCGAATTGGTGGCGCTTGCATTTGAGGTTTCCGGAGTAAATAATTGGATTCTCCTTCACCGGAGAGATTTTCAAGGTAGGTCGCTATCTTTTGCTTCTAAATTCGTGAGTACTATCTCTAAGGTGATTGCATAGTCGGTTAAGGACCGTTTTATACTGCGGTGCACGAGGGATTTTCCATTTCTTTCTTGCTTTT
This sequence comes from Brachypalpus laphriformis, assembly GCA_945910035.1. Taxonomy (NCBI): domain Eukaryota; kingdom Metazoa; phylum Arthropoda; class Insecta; order Diptera; family Syrphidae; genus Brachypalpus; species Brachypalpus laphriformis. The sequence continues at coordinate 226,235,742 of OX246753.1, read as the reverse complement.
CTTTTCTCCCTCACCAGTTCAATGATTTCTCTGGGATACTTTTCGTTGCGGTTGATCTTATAGCTTCTGGAAGGAGTGTTTCTCCATGCAGCTCTTTGGATTGTTTTCACGGAACGATCAACTTGGTCCTTGTAATATGCATGATGATTTATACAACCATGCATAACATGGTATTATTGTGATATAATTTATGTGACCCTGGCAACAACCATAGTCGCCATATTGTCATTTAGTATTTAGGTTTGTCATTCTAACTTGAGACTTCACACAGTAAAGTTGTACATTAAACCATAAATCAAATCCTTTGTTTTATTATATTTGATAACCTTTACATGGTGTCAGGAGTAAAAAGATAGTTATAATCGATAAATAAAATTCAAAAAAAAAAAAAAAAAAAAAAAAGAAAAAAAAAAAAAGACAAAAAAAAAAAAAAAAAAAATGGATTTACGATTGCCACAAGCATTGGATTGTTCGGACCTACATAAAGAATGGCCGAAATGGAAGCAAACATTTCACATCTACATGATAGCAAATGGCAAAGTGAAAGAAATGGAAACAACAAAAATCGCTCAATTTTTGTGGTTAATTGGACCGCGTGGTGTGGAAATATACAACACACTGTTTCCAAATGATGGAAATTTAACAATGTTCAGTTCAACCAAAACATGTTCAACTGATGGCAATACAAATGATACAAAAAGTTCAGCTGATGGTGAAATAAAAAAAACTGATTTAACCGAAGGTACAAGTACCGATACAAATGTTTCGAATGTTCTCGAAGGCACCGTTACAACAAAAAGTTCCAAAGAAATCACCTTGGATGACGTCATCAAAGCATTTGATGGGTATTGTTTGCCGAAAAAAAACACGACAATGGAAGCATTCAAATTCAACATGATCACACAAAAAGAAAAACAACCATTTTCTGAATTTGAAACGGAACTTCGTACTCAACTTCAATATTGTGAGTTTGAATGTGTTTCATGCAAATCTTCGTATGCTGATCGAATGTTATTAGATCGCATTGTCATCGGTGTAGCAGACAAAAAGTTACAGTTAAAACTTTTGGATGGTAAACAACAGTCGCTCGCCAACGTCACCGAAACATGTAAAATATTTGAATCGGCATCGGCAAATAAATTGTTGTTGGATCGAACACAAGTTTCACCACGTGATGTGAATGCAATTACAACCGGAAATCAAACGCAACAGCAACAACAATCGGATGTTCCAGCAAGTTCAAACACCGTTCCAACTGTGGATGTAATTAAAACGAAATGTTACAATTGTGGACAGACTTTTACCGGCAAGCATCGTCAATTCTGCCCAGCATTGAATATCAAATGCAACTCTTGTGGTCGCACCGGACATTTTGCACGGCTGTGCAAATCAACCAACAACAACAACAATCGGAACAATCAAGGGGTCGGTCATCGATACCAACAAGGGGCTGCACAGTCAACAAAAGTTCATTCAGTGAATGATGAATGGAATCCTAGTAACGGTAATTATTTACATTTAGGTTTAAGTTGTATCAATAGTGTATGTGAACTTAATCATCATAAAAAATTTAACAGATTGGAAGTAAACAGAGTACGTTGGAACAAAACTTTTGTAATTCAAGACTGGCCAATCCAATTCAAGATAGACTCTGGTTCGGATGCTAACTGCATACCGATTGATTTCATCAATAAAATTAAAAAAACCAAATCACTTTTGAACGTTAATTGTGATGTTGTTGATTATGGTTCAAATAAAGTAAAAATTTATGGCCAAATGAAATTAGATTGTTTTGATGTTGAGAAGCAAATTAATAAAGAAGCAAATTTTTTGGTTGTTGACAACTGCTACGAACCCATTCTGGGTCTTGAAACAAGCATAGCATTTGGATTAATAAAGCGAATTGATGCAATTAAAGCACTTCATTCATCGTTTCCAAGCAAAGCATCAGAATTTATTGACAATAATAAAGAACTTTTTGATGGAATGGGTAAGATACCAGGCAAATGTAAAATAACTTTGAAAGAAAACTCTGTTCCATCTCTTAACTATAAAAAACGTATACCGTTGAGTCTTCACGACAAATTGAAGAATAAATTGGATGTTCTTGAAAAAGATGGAATCATTAAGTTTGTTGATGAACCGACAGATTGGGTCAACAATTTACAAATTGTAGAGAAACAAGATGGTGACCTTCGATGTTGCCTTGATCCTAAACCATTGAATGATTGCATTAAACGTGCACATTTTCAAATTCCAACTTTTGATGACATAATGGTTCGTTTGTCAGGCAAACGAGTATTCACTGTTTTGGATTTGTGCAACGGTTTTTGGCACATGGAATTAGATGAGCCAAGTTCATATTTAACAACATTTATGACACCTTTTGGTCGCTATCGTTGGCTTCGTGTTCCTTTCGGATTGAAGGATGCACCAGAAATGTTTCAACAACGCATGTTCAAAATATTTGGCGACATTCCAGGTGTTGAAATTTATTTTGATGATATCGCCATCTGTGGTTCGACAGTAGAGGAGCATGATAAGGCTCTTGCAATGGTTATTGAACGTGCCAAAGCCAATAACATTAAATTTAATAGTAAAAAGATACAGTATCGTACAAATCGCATCAAATTTATGGGTCAAATCATAGATAATGGCTCAGTTATAGCAAATAACAAATACATTCAAGCAATCACTGACATGCCAAAACCGAACAATAAGTCAGATGTTTTGCGATTGTTGGGCCTTTTTAAGTACATAGCACGTTTCATACCGAATTTAACACAAAAATCATCTGCTTTGCGTGAACTGACAAAGAACGATGTTAAGTTTGAATGGACTGACAAGCATGATACTGAACTGAAAGAGTTGCTCACTATCATAACAAGCAAGCCAGTATTGGCTATTTTCGACCCAAAACTGCCAATCACAATTCAAACTGACAGCTCAAAAGATGGGCTGGGAAGTGTTCTGCTGCAAAGTGACAGACCCATTGCTTTTGCTTCGAGGACACTGACTAAAACAGAACAAAGGTGGGCTCAAATTGAAAAAGAATTGCTTGCAGTCGTTTTTGCTTGTGAAAAATTTCATTTTTTCGTCTACGGACGACAGTTCAATGTACACTCAGATCACAAACCCCTTGAAAATCTAATGAAACGTGGCATTGATGATGTAACACCTCGTTTACAACGAATGTTCCTACGGTTGCTCAAATATCCGAGCATGACAATCACCTACAAACCGGGTAAAGAAATGTTGGTTGCGGACTGTTTGTCCAGAGCACCATTGACCGATACGAGTGAATTTGACAGTGAAATGTCAACGGTAATTCATTCTGTTACCAGAAAGGCATGCTTATCAAAAAGCAACTATGATCACTATATCGATACATTGAACAAAGACCAAAGATTCAGTCGTATAGCAAAATACGTTCAAACATTCTGGCCTCCATATCATCAGCTTGATGATTTGAGCCAGCGGTTCCATAAATACAAAAATGAATTGCATTTTGAAAACGGATTGTTATTCAGGGATCATCGCTTGGTCATTCCAAATGATCTACAGAAGAACATCTGTAGAATGCTTCACAACCCTCACCTGGGCATCGAAAAGACTCTGTCTCGTGCTCGTTTGCAATATTTTTGGCCAGGCATGTCAACTGATATCACAGAAATGGTCAAAAGTTGCAATATCTGTGAAAAATTCACACGAAACAATCAGAAGGAGCCATTAATACAAGAAAAACCAGCACAGTATCCATTTCAACGAATATCCACTGATATTTATGAGTATGCTGGTCTCAATTTCATAGTTCTTATTGATGCTTATTCTGGTTTTGTAGTGTCACAAAAGTTGAAAGAAAAATCCATTCGACATGTCATACAAGTTCTTGATGAGATTTTTTGTGCGTATGGATATCCAACGGAAATCAAAAGTGACAATGTTCCTTTTAACTCGCGTGATTTTGAGGGTTATGCAAATGAAGCCAACATAAATCTTACGTTCTCAAGCCCGAGATATCCTCAAAGTAATGGTCTGGCCGAAAAAGCCGTCGCCATTGCAAAAAACATCCTTAAACGCTGTTTCGAAACGTGTGACACAAAAAACTTTCAGTATCGACTTCTCGAATACAATACAACACCTGTCGCTAGCATGGGTTTGTCACCATCACAATTGTTCTTTGGTCGATTGATCAAGAGTCGCTTGCCCATAGATGAAGCTTTGTTGATCAGAAACTGTATCACGGAAAGTGACGTTCAAAAGAGATTTGAAGCCAAGCAACAAAAGCAAAAACATTATTTCGATCGAAATGCGAAAGATTTGCCGGTCTTGAACGATAGTGACAGGGTTATTTTTAAAAAAAACGGAAAAGAATGGGTATATGGGAAAATAGTTCGTAAGGTAAACGATAGATCATACATAATTGTTGACGGTTTCAACAATAACTTCAGAAGGAACCGTAAATTTATTGTAAAAACAACAAACGTAAATTTTGATCCTAGTGAAGTGCTAGTTGAATTTGATAACAACAGTCCAATTATCAGGGGCCCATATACCAATGATCGTTTGAACTTGCCAATCAATGATAACGTTAACGTAAACATAAGTTCACATAGTGATGATACATTAAATGGAAGTTCACCTAGTGATGATACGCTAAACCTTAGCGCAGAATCCTATTATTCATTTGTTGATGATCTTCCCCTTGAAAACCAAAACTGTTCAACTTATGATGACAACAGTACATTGAATCAGTCATCTGATGATAGCAATGTAAGCAATAATGTAGATGTACCGGGCAACCAGGATCAAACTAGCCCAACTGTCCCATACACGACAAGGTCTGGACGATCTGTCAGACCTCCACAAAGATATGGGTTTGAAGATAACTAATAGTTTTATCCTTGTTGTTTGAGATAAATTAAAATTAAAATTAAAAAAAAAAAAAGAAAGCGTGTAATATGCATGATGATTTATACAACCATGCATAACATGGTATTATTGTGATATAATTTATGTGACCCTGGCAACAACCATAGTCGCCATATTGTCATTTAGTATTTAGGTTTGTCATTCTAACTTGAGACTTCACACAGTAAAGTTGTACATTAAACCATAAATCAAATCCTTTGTTTTATTATATTTGATAACATTTACAGTCCTCTAGTTCACAAGGTGTTTTAAGTGATACATTTAAGGCGATATTTGTTTCGCAATCATTTTTTAAGCCCTCTTAGTTTGTTCTATTGCTAGTAAGTCTTGGAGGTCCATTTTTCTTGACCAACGCTTCTCCCAAGTAATAAAATTACCGACGAGTGGTCAGAAGAGAGATCAGAACATTCTTTAACTGTAACAAACTTCTCGTAAATGCCTTTTGTAACGCAAAAATCGATAAGATCGGGAATTTTTCCTGAATCGGTTGGCCAATAGGTCAGTTTTCCTGTCGAATAAAAACAGCAACCGAATTCATTTGCCACTTCGTAGAGAATTTTTCCTTTAGAAGATGTACATCTTGAACCCCAGAAGGTGTGCTTTGCGTTGAAATCTCCACCAATAAGGAAATTTGAACCAAGGGCATTGAAGACACGAAAGTAGTCATCTTTTCCTAGTGAGCATCGCGGCGGACAGTAAACAGATGCTATATTGTAACTCAGGTGCTTATTTTTAACCCTTACCGCGCACAACTGAAGTTTTTCCAGCTCTATGCTTATATCGACCGAATGTTCGATGTTAGTTTTAATGAATAAGGACGAACCGCCCCGCGCTATATTAGAAGGATGATAGGCATGATAACCAGCGTAGCCTCTTATCTTTTTTTGCGATTCCCTTGTTAGATGAGTTTCGGAGATCAAACATATGTCGATATTTTCTCTTATTAGAAGCATTTCTAATTCGTTAGATTTTTGTAAGAGTCCGTTTACATTCTATGTTACTATTTTAAGCAATAGTATTTACTTAGATTTAGATTTATGGTTAGCCATACAAAAGCTTTCGACGTTACTAAGACGTTCGAGAATCCGTTTGTTAATTTCACATTGTTCCTCGAACTTAGCGTAGATACAGTTCAGAATTCCATTCAACGCATCAGAGGGTGGTCCGTCGATTCGCTGATTCGAGCGTCCTTTCAGTCGGCTTAGGAATCTGTACAACTGGCTTACGAGCCCGCTCAGTCTGCTTAGCAATACGTTCTTCCGACTTAGGAGCCCGATCGACTGATTTCGTTCCCCGTACAATCGGCGTTGTAGATTTTTTCCGTGGCATCTGTAATTCCTTAGCGACCTCGCAACCGCGATAATTTGCTGGATGCCTTCCTTTGCAGTTAACGCAAGTTGCTTTTTCATTTTTGCTCAAATTGCAATTTTTCGAAGAGTGTTTTCTAGCGCACTTAACGCAGCGCGGCTCTTTCCGACAGTACGCTTGTGTATGATTAAACTCTTGGCATCGCTTGCATTGAGTGATTGTCTTCGTGTTGACACGAAGCGGCTCAATTTTAACGACCATACTCATGATTGTATGAATACTGAATATCTTTTGCTGGCTTTCCGTTTTATCGAATGATAGCACAAAAAGCGGAAGCTTACGTTTCAATGTAGTTTCTTCACCACGGTCGCGTCGTTTTCTCTCTTTTTTTAAAAGGTTCACGGCGTCCAGAATGTTATAACCTCTATCGCGTAAATCATCTATAACGTCTTCTTTAGCGCATGATGGATGAAGTTCTCTAGTTATGACCCTCAGGGGTCTCTCAGACTTGTCTTCGTAAGTATGCCATTGAATCTTTTCCTTGCTTAGCCTTTGAGATACAGCCCGATAGCCCTCAGCATCATTAACCTTGATTTTCCACGCATCGTTTCGCAAGGAAGTTACTTTAAATTCACAAGCGATCGTTGTTTTTAGAATTTTCCTCAGAGAATTATAGTCGGCAATGCCCGTGATATTTATTGGTGGAGGGGCGCGTTTGCTTTCAATTTGCTTTTCCGGTTTCGGCTGCGCTTTGCGATTAGGTTGCTGTTGTGGAACAACTTCAGGCGTTGAACAGGCTTTACGTTTTTTAGATGGTCTTCGTTTGAGTGTCCAATCCGTTTCGCGCGTGAGTTCTTCTTCTTCCGTGTAGTCATGGCTACCCGGAGAAGGCTCACAGTGGATAACCGTCTGCGTTTTTGAAGACTCGTTTTGAAGGAAAAATACTGTAATATTCTTGCTGGGGTTCGTTTAAATAAAAACGTCTTTTGTGTATTTGAATCGTTTATTTATTATTAAACACCAACTTTACTTCAACACAATATTCAATCACTTTATTCTTTATTTATTTCAAATTAAACTGTCGCTACAATGGTCTAATCTCCCTCTTGTAATCGCTGTATGCACTTGTAAACAACTGTGCCCACGATGGTTGTGGTATGGGTATTTATATGAAATTGGAAGGGGTTCTAGAACATGCTAGATGCTTCTCCGGGTGAATTGATGGTCCTGGAATATTGGGATATTGTGTGGAACAATTGTGGAACGTAAGCTCATCAGGTGGGAATATTTTCTGCTAACAGGTTTTGCAATAGATATCGTTGCTACAGTTTGAGATACAGTGTTTTAGTTTTTGGTACACAAACCAACCTGTAGTCAATGCTACAATACTTTATTCTCTGATTCAAGTTTATCAAGTTTGCTTTTGAGCTCTCGACACAACATCTCCATTTCGTCGAGCCCCTTTCGGAGTACGGCGTTTTCCTTTTCCAGAGTACTCTGTTCGAAAGCTTGCGTTTTCCGAATTAACATATCCGGATTTGCGAGACTTTTATTTTGAGCTTTAGGTGAAAACTCCTGAGGCGGAGATCTTTGTAGCCTCGAGCTTTTCCTAAATGGGTTGATTAAGTCCTGGTGCAATAAATAGCTCTCCCCAGAATCCGAAGAGCATGCCTCTTACGAGGGTGGATTTTTCAGTTGAACTGGGCTGCCACCTGGGGTATAAATACCATTTGTTTTGTTCATTGCATGATTGATATTACCGTAAGAAAGACGGCGGGTTGGCATTTTAGTCGCCTTTTACGACAGGCATGCCTACCGTGGGTATATCCTGTCCCCCATCCCACAGGGGGAGCCTGATAGTTGAGACTCAGTATCAGTAGCGGTTAGGAAGCCATCTAAGTGTGCTTCGATATTGATATGTATGCGTTTCAGTCGTTTCCCCACCAGCTCTGTTTTTGAGGTACTCTGACTCCTATCATCGCTTTGTTTTGTTTGTTTGTTTGTCTTGTTCAGTCTGAGGGATATCCCTCGAAGAAGTTTGTTTTGTTTGGTTGATTGTTTGTTTCATGTTTTAAATTAATACTTGATCCCACGAGTAAACCGGGAGAAGTAAGTCCATCTCTGCCAGAGCCGGGTTTACCGATATAAGGCGCTGAATACGTCAAGCCTTGCAAAGGGTCCTCCAACCTTTCATCCATACGATCACACTACCTCTGGAATATGGATTGACCACTCTTTAGCTTCCGTCCTTCCGTCAGAGACCTTACAGTATGGGTAGTCCTGCTGCAATCGCCCTTGAACATCGCTAGGATTTACTAAGCATCTCCACCGCGGCAAGGTAAGCGATAGAAGGAGATGCACAAATTTCCTACATCCCACTTGAACGAAAAGAATCTCATGAAAGTCATAAACACCTATGCCTTACCTGTGTTGACATATAGCTATGGAGTAATTCGATGGACTGCTACGGATCTCAACACCATCCAGAAAAAGATAAGAACCACTCTCACAAAATATAAAGTACATCATCCAAAATCCGGTGTAGAAAGAATGACTCTCGGAGGACGGTGACTGACCGATGTTCCACTACTACATCAAAGCAAAATCACATCGCTCCGCAGATACTTTCATGGGAAAGTGAACGACTCAAGCCTTATAAGAGCTATGCCCCTTCGGGTAGGGGTCAGAATATACCCGAGGTAGGCATGCCTGTCGTAAGAGGCGACTAAAATCCAACCTCCGTATACCGAGTATGGTGTATACAAAAACATGCAATGAACAAAACAAAAGATTTTAATACCCCAGGTGGCAGTCCAGGTACACTGGAAAATCCACCCTCTTCGGAGGTCGGCTCTACGGATTCTGGGGAGAGCCACTTATTGCACCTAATAAATCCCTTCTTAAAAAGTACAAGGGTATCTCGATCTCCACCAACAAGATCGAACGTCTCCGGAAAAAGAAGTCCACCGGAAGCGCAAGCGCGTGAAAAATGGGACTCAGCGAAATCAAAAAGCATTCAGGAGGAAAACGACGTACTCCGTACCAAGCTTAGCGAAATGGAGCTACTCTATCGTGAGCTTAAAAAAGAAGTAGATTTACTCAGGCAAGAAAATAATGCCTTAAAAAAGTCGTATCTACAAAAAGAAAATACACTTAGCCCACAGCGCTCACCTAGTCGCGAATACCAGACGGACGAAGAAGAGCTAACACGTGAAACGAATTGGATCGAAAAGAAACGACCTAGCAGAAAACGCAAAGCTGGTTCCTCACCGGAAGTCGAGCCACAAAAGGATGAAAAGCACAAGGAGTTGCAGGAAAAGCAACAACAACAAAAAATACGTCCTCCGCCACCGATAAACGTCGTTGGAATTACGGACTACAACAAGTTGCATTGCCTCCTTAAAGGAACTGCGACACTGAAGTTTAAGGTGACATCTCTGCGAAACAATACGTGGAAAATCAATGTCGATGATGCCGACGGTTACCGATCAGTATCGCAAAAATTGAATGCCGAAAAGATTCAGTGGTATACTTATGAAAATAAGTTAGAAAGACCACTGCGTGTTGTAGCAAGGGGACTCCACCCCTCGTGCACCAAAGAAGATGTTATAAACGACCTTCAAGACAAAGGCTTTAAAATTCTTGATGCCGTCAATATTATCAAGAAGGAGAAGCAACAGTCGGAGGGAGATCAGGAAAAATTAGTAAGGCGTGGTCTTCCACTATTCATGCTAAGTTTCGATAAAGACGAAAATAAAGATGCTATTTATGGTATTAAGACTATTCTAAATATCGTGGTTAAAATCGAACCTATGCGTAAGAGCTCCAGATCGATCCCGCAGTGTAAGCGCTGTCAAGGTTTCAATCACACGCAGACTTACTGCCAGAAAGAACCGCGATGCGTCAAATGCGCAGGTGAACATCTCTCAGATGAGTGTCACCTAAATAAGCAAACCCCAGCCACTTGCATAAAATGTAAAGGAAAACACCCTGCGAACTATCGAGGTTGCGAAGTGGCGAAAGAGCTCCAAAAAAGGCGCGATACGCTTAAAAATTCCATGAGCACGAATTCAAAACCAATTAAGAATAGACCCAAAATAGCTACGAAAAAAGCAGCGAAAGATAAAAAATCCGTCAATATTCTCTTAAGATCGGGTAATGAAGAAAAACTCAAACGTTGTAGAGAAAAGGTGACCGGAACTAAATCCTCGAATTTTGGCGTGCAGTCTTATGCTCAAGCGGCGATGACAGCTAACGGCAAGTACAAGACCGACAGCTCGCGGGAGATCAAAGCAAGAAATCATCCAATTTCTAACGTAAAGACTCCTGCTCAAGCTGCGACATTGGAAAACGGTGATAGAGGTAGCTCACAAGATCATGTATCCCATGTTTTTTCCCTAATTCTTGCGAAACTTGAAGAACAATCCAAAACAAGCAAACTTATTTTCGAGAGACTAGTTGCACTAGAAAACAACATTCATAACAGGCGCACTACAACCACAATATGAAAGAAACGCTCAAAATTCTTACTTGGAACGCCAACGGGCTTATACGAAGACTCGACGAGTTAGAAATCTTTATACGAGAAAAAGATATTGATATATGCTTGGTCTGCGAAACTCATCTGACAAAGCAATCGAATGTTAAGATAAGGGAATATAGCGTGTATCACGCCTTCCACCCATCGGAAAGAGCCAGAGGCGGATCATCTTTGTTTATAAAATAATCTATCGAACACTCAGCGGAAGTAAAGATTGAATTAGAAGCAATGCAAGTAAGTATGGTACGCGTTAGAAATAGACATTTTGCTTTCAACATTTCGTCTATATATTGTCCACTGCGATGTAAACTTGAAGAAAGTGATTTTACAAACATCTTCTACTTCCTTAAACCAAATTTTATTATTGGTGGCGATTTCAACGCGAAACACCCCTTCTGGGGTTCAAGGTACGCCTCTCAGAAAGGTAGAAAGCTTTATAATGCGGGTATACAATATAGTTGTGATTTTCACTCGACGGGTAAACCAACATATTGGCCGACTGATAGAAATAAGATACCAGATCTGATCGATTTCTTTATTGTTAAAGGTATATCTGGCAACTATATAAAAGTTGAAGAAAGCTTTGATCTCTCCTCTGATCATTCTCCAATCATTATGACGATAAGAGATGCTCTGATTAAAAAAGTAGGTCCGGCCAGATTAACCAGCGCGAAAACGAATTGGGATGGCTTCAAAAAAGATATTGAATCAAATACTGAGCTGAGGGTATCACTTAAAACGCCCTATGAACTTGAAGTTGAAGTAGATCGCTTCGTCGAAATCCTACAGAATGCCACGTGGAAGAATACTCCCAAACCCAAGAGAACGCCGGCCAGCTATATTCAAAATTATCCGCAGGAAATAAAAGAGATGATTGAGGAGAAGAGGAAAGCGCGCAAAAAATGGCAACAAACTCGGGCTCCGCAACATAAAGCACATCTTAACCGTTTGTGTAACTTATTAAAAAGATCTATTAAAGACCTTAAGAATAATGAAATGCAAACTCACCTAGAAAGCTTAACGGCAGAAAAATATTCTAATTATTCGCTTTGGAAAGCTATAAAAGGTATTAAAAAACCTCAAATTCAAGCCGCCCCAATTAGGAAAAATCAAGACGAATGGGCCAGGCATGATAAAGAGAAAGCGCAAGTTTTTGCCGCCCACCTGGAAGAAACTTTCAAACCGCTTGATGGACAGGCTCTTATTCAAAATATAAATACGTCGTATATTGACAATCGTATAATAAGAAATGCAACACTAACCGAACTTAAGGAAGAAATAAAGAAACTTAAACCTAAGAAGGCTCCTGGATACGACCTAATCACGGGAGAAGTTCTTAAAGCACTTCCGAGAAAAGGTCTAATGAAGCTTCTGTTCATTATAAACGCCGCGCTTAGACTAGAATATGTTCCCAGTCAATGGAAAGTGGCCGAAGTCATAATGGTCCTTAAGCCCGGAAAACCGCCGAATGAAAAAACGTCTTATAGACCGATTTCGCTTCTTTCAATCATATCCAAAGTGTTCGAGAGAATTTTGATTAGGCGAATACAGCCGGTTATAGAAGAGATGCATCTCATTCCGGATCATCAATTCGGATTCAGAAGTAAGCATTCTACAGTTGAACAAGTACATCGAATAACACATGTAATCGAAAAGTCACTTGAAGAAAAAAAGATTTGTTCAAGCGTATTCCTTGACGTCTCTCAAGCCTTTGACAAGGTCTGGCATGAAGGCTTAAAGTTTAAATTACGACAAGTTCTGCCAGAGCACCTATATAATATTTTGAAGAACTACCTTACGAATAGACTATTCCGCGTCAAATGTGGAAACGAATATTCGGATTTTAAGGAAATAATGACTGGGGTGCCGCAAGGAAGCGTTCTTGGTCCAGTCTTATATCTATTATACACTCGTGATATACCGCAAGTAGAAGGCACTGAGCTAGCTACATTTGCCGACGACACTGCTATCTTGGCAGTAGGTAAAACGGTCGAAGATACTACAGAAAAATTGCAAGAAGCTTTGGATAGAGTAAATGTATGGACAAAGGTTTGGCGAATCGCACTCAATGAGACCAAATCTGTTCATGTAAATTTTACTTATAAGAGAGTAAATAATCTGCCGATCTTTTCAAACTCGGTTCAAATTCCGTTTGCAAACGAGGCTAAGTATCTTGGAATGACACTTGATGCAAAGCTGAAATGGAAAACGCACGTTAAGAAAAAACGCAAAGAACTAGATAACAAATATCGAGAAATGTATTGGTTACTTGGAAAATATTCCAAGCTTAATATAGAGAACAAACTGCTTTTATATAAGCAAGTGCTAAAGCCTGTATGGACATATGGTATACAACTCTGGGGTTGTACCAAAATAAGTAATATTCAAATTTTACAAACTTTTGAAAACAAAGTGCTAAGAGGTATTGTAAATGCGCCATGGTATATCAGAAATAGCGATATCCACAGAGATTTTGGCATTAAAACAGTCGAAGACGAAATCAAAAACTACGCCAGAAAACATAAAAGTCGACTAGAAAGTCACGTTAATATAACAGTCCTCCAAGTTTTGGATGAAAGAAACTTACTACGCCGTCTACAAAGAACAAAACCTTTAGACTTAGCGCGATAAGTAACCGCGTCTAAACTGCGGAGCTAGCAGGAACTTCTAATGGGAAGGTACCTGCAAAACGTCCTTATTTCGTGAAACGAAAACTACTTGATAAGTCGAATACTTAGTTGTAGTAAAAATGAAAACAAGTCTGTTTTGAAGGGAGGTTTTTTAGTGGGTAAGAATCCCACACTACTATGGGCACGCGCTGTCGATCCTCATAGTGTCTTCTTGAAGATTTTCACCTACCCTCGAAAAAAAAAAAAAAAAAAAAAAATGCCACTACTTGATGAAGTTTCGTTCAGTTTTGACATTCACCCCGATTACCGTTGGCGTTTTACGCTTTTCGACCATTGTCGTTTTGCTCATAACTACGACCTGCTGATCGTTAAACGTTACTAAACAATTTTTCTGTCTTTTAGAATACTGCAGCATTTACTACAGGATGGTTTGTGTACCAAAAACTAAAACACTGTATCTCAAACTGTAGCAACGACATCTATTGCCAAAACCTGCTAGCAGTAAATATTCCACCCTGATGCGCTTACGTTTCACAATTGTTCCGCACAATATTCCAATATTCCAGGATCATCAATTCACCCGGAGAAACATCTAGCAGTTCTAGAACCCCTTGCAATTTTATATAAATACCCATACCACAACCATCGTCGATACAGTCGTTTATAAGTGAATACAGCGATTACAAGAGAGACTCAACCAAGTGGTTAAAATAATCGATATCGTGAATGCGAATTTGTAGCGACAGTTTAATTTGAAATAAATAAAGAATAAAGTGATTGAATATTGTGTTGAAGAAAAGTTGGTGTTTGATAATAAATAAACCATTAAAATACACAAAGGACAGTTTTATTTAAACGAACCCCAACAAGAATATTACAATACAATAATACTGTAATATTCTTGCTGGGGTTCGTTTAAATAAAACTGTCCTTTGTGTATTTTAATCGTTTATTTATTATCAAACACCAACTTTACTTCAACACAATATTCAATCACTTTATTCTTTTTTTATTTCAAATTAAACCGTTGCTACAGATTTACTTTCCACAATCTTCCTCTTGTAATCGCTGTCTGCACTTATAAACAACTGTGTCGACGATGGTTGTGGTATGGGTATTTATATAAAATACAAGTCCTTCTAGAGTATACTAGATGTCGCCAGGGATGAATTGAGGATCCTGGAATAATTGGGATATTGTGTGGAACAATTGTGGAACGTAAGCTCATCAGGTGGAAATATTTACTGCTAGCAGGCAATAGATGTCGTTGCACACAGTACCTGGCGATGTACTTGATACTACACTGCCCCCCTCTTAAACTTGTTCTTCCCGAACAAGATCATCTGGATTACTACCATGATAACGATGAAGACGATCCAGGTGGACAATTTTCATCTTGCCTCTTACTCCACGCTGGATCCGGAAGACGATGTCATTGATGCGTGTGACCACTTTATAAGGGCCCTCCCAGTCTTGCTGCAGCTTGGGTGACCTCCCCTTTTGCCGGTGTGGGTTGTACAGCCATACTAGGTCTCCCTCGTGGAAGCTGGACGTTGTTGCCTTTGTGTTGTACCTGGTTTTCATGCGGTCACTTGCTATCCTTATCCTCGTCCTGGTTCTCTGATGTATGTCTCGGATCCTTTCCCTGAGGTCTGCCACGTAGTCCTCTTCACTCTTGGGCTCATCGTTAGGGGATCCAAACTTCACCTCACTAGGTAGCCCGACTGCTCGACCAAACAAGACCTCAGATGGAGTATGTCCAGTAGTACTGTGCACTGCATTTCGGTAGGCCATCAAGAAAAGAGGAATTTGTCGATCCCAATCGCGCTGGTGGTCTTCTACGACCTTGGAGAGATGTTCGTTTAAGGTTCTGTTGAAGCGCTCTATCATCCCGTCGGATTGCGGATGAAGCGGAGTCGTCCTCGTCTTTTTATTTCCTAGTTGTTGACATACCTCTTGGAATATCTTTGATTCGAAGTTTCGTCCCGGGTCAGAATGCAGTTCCATAGGCACGCCGAATCTGCTCACCCTGTTGTTGACGATCTGTTCCACGATCGTCTTCGCTTCCTGGTTAGGGATGGCGAATGCTTCCGTCCATTTGCTGAAGTAGTCCATGACGACTAGGATGTAACGCTTGCCATTGTCGGTTTCCGGAAACGGACCAGCGATGTCAGCGGCGATCCGTTCAAATGGTGCACACACGTTGTACTGTTGCATCTGCCTCGCGTTTTCGTTCTGGGTCCCTTGCTGGCGGAACACACGACGCATTTTCGGCACCAATTCTCTACGTCGTCCCTTGCGCTGAGCCAATAGAAACGTTCTCGCACCTTCTCCAGCGTCTTGTTTGCACCCAAATGACCTCCGGATGCTCCATCATGCATCTCCCGTAGCACCTCGTGTACTTTTGATCGCGGCAAGACAAGCTGCATTATGAAATCTTTTCCGTGCGACCTCTCCCATTTCCTTTTCAGCACACCATCTTGCACATGAAGGGAGTCCCACTGAGCCCAGTATGCCTTGAGAGTGGGGCTCCTGTCCGAGATATCTCGTCCGTTTGGCTTTTCCATAAACTCCTTCCACGCTAATATCGGCTCGATGTCTGGGTCTTCTTTCTGAGCGTTGCGGCCCTCCGGATTCTTGAACTACAGCAGCCATTTTAGAGCCGCGTGGTCTGTGCGCAAAAGGAACTTTTGGCCGTAGAGGTATTTATGGAAGTGTTTTGTCGCCAGAAGCAGTGCCAGAAGATCTCGCCTGGTCACGCAGTAGTTCCTTTCCGGCTTGGAGAGCACTTTGCTGAAGTATGCGACTACCTTCTCTTGGCCGTTGTGTACCTGCGAAAGACACCGACATTACTTGTATCTGCATCCACGATGAACAATTCTCCGGGAATGGGATATGCTAGTGTTGGTGCTTCGCATAGTTGTTGCTTAAGGTTCTTGAAGCTTTTGTCGCACTCACCTGACTTGAATTGCCTTCCTTTTTCCGTCAGTTGGTGCAGGCTCTTCGCGGTTCCGGCAAAGTCCTTTACGAATCATCGGTGGTACGTGGCGAGACCCAAAAAGCTCCTGATTTGTTGTTTGCCTTTTGGAACTGGCCAGTTTTTCACAGCTTCCACTTTGTCTGGATCTGTTCGCACTCCTTCTGATGAGATAACGTGGCCCAGGTACTTGACTTCGGATCTGAAGAGGTCACATTTCTTTGGGTTCAGCTTCAGGTGAGCGCTTTGAAGCCGTTCTAGCACATTCTTCAGGTTGTCGCGATGTTCCTCGAATGTTTTTCCTATCACGATCACATCGTCCAGATACACCAAGCTAGTTTTCCAGGTCAATCCACGCAGGACGTGTCCCATTAGGCGCTCAAAGTTGCCGGAGCGTTGCACAATCCAAATGGCATTACTGTAAACTGCCACAGCCCGTTTCCTGCAGTGAACGCAGTTTTCTCTCGGTCCTTTGGGTCGATCTGTACCTGCCAGTAACCGCTCTTTAAATCAAGGGTGGAAAACCATCGAGCCCCTGAGAGTGTGTCTAATGTGTCACCGATCCGTGGCAGAGGGTAGCTATCCTTTTTGGTGACGTCATTAAGTCTCCGATAGTCCACACAGAATCGAATACTGCCGTCTTTCTTCTTGACCAGTACAACAGGTAAGGCCCAAGGACTCTTAGAACTTTCGATGAGCCCTTCGTTCTCCATCGTTGACACCATTTCCGCAACCTCCGTCTGCTTTGTCAATGGTAGTCATCTGGCAGGCTGGCGGATTGGGTTGGCATCCCCAGTGTCTATGCGATGTTGCACCAGATGTGTTCGGCCGTACTCTCCATCCTGTGAGGCAAATATATCAGCGTACTCACCGATTAGATTTTCTGCCATGGCTCGCTGATCCTGATCCAGTTCGCAGTGCTTGAGGATCCTGTCCCTTACTTTGGCCAACCTGGCTGATGAAACGGGCCCCGCAGATTCCTTTCCAGTTATTGTCGAGATTAAACATATCGGAACACATTCACCAATAACCTCCCCTTGTTTTAGTTTGACGCTGTGGCTCGTCCTTGCTGAGTATTGTCCTTAAAAGTGCTGCATTCTCGTTCCCGTACACCATTGGAATCTCTACGTTCCTGTACCGCAGAACTTGCATCCCGATGTCGATGATTACGTCATGCTCTTCCATAAGTCCACTCCGATGATGCATTCATCACATATGTCGGCCACCAGGAACGCATGAGAAAAGGCCAACCCTGCTAGTTGTAACGTGAGGCGAATTCCTCCGTATACTTTCGCCGCTTCCCCTGTCGCAGTTCTAAGACAGTAGCAGCTGGTGTTGTGCAGCCAAGACTTCCGGACGAGATCTCTTCTTACAATGGAAGCCGTGGCGCCGGTATCGATAGTAGCCACGCACTTGTTTTTGCCGATGAATGCTTCCACTGTGAGACTCTTGTTGCATCGTTTGGTTTGGGAGACCTGGATGGTGGTCTAAGGGGCGTCGATTCCATTAGCCAACTTCTGCCCCGCGAAGCTGACTCTTAGGCGTTTCCCGACTCCTGGTTTCGAGGAGCATGACCAACAGGATGGATGTTGTCTCTGTTGTATGGTTCTTCGTTCCTTGGCCTATTCGCACAATGTGGACAGTTTCCGCGTCTGGGTGGAGTTCTGCATTGCCGTTGCAGGTGTCCTAGTTTGTTGCAGTTCCAGCAGCGAATTTGTCCTCCGCGAGCGTTGTTTCGGTCTTCGACGTCCATCCTCTGGCAAGAGCATTCGATGGCGGCTACTTCCCTCACACGGTGGATTCCTTGACAGGCCTGGTCTGCCGCCTCCATTGTCAGAGCAAATGCCAGAGCTTCAGCGAGCGTTTTCTTTCCAGCCATTCTTACAGCCATTTGTAGTTTCGCACCAGCTATGGCATGCGTAAATGCTTCGGTCGCCATCTTGTTAATGATCTCCTTACCAGCGTTTGGATAGGACAATGTGCCAGCCGCTCGATGTCTGCTTGTAACTGCTGGAGCGTCTCACCCTTCATCTGGAAATTTCTGTGCAAGTGGACCCTATATACTTGCGGCATGTGGTCGTCCCCAAATCGCATCTCAATGGCTTTCACCAGACTGTCGTAGTTGCGTTGTTTGTCCTCGGGAATAGTTTGTAGTAGCTCTGCAGCTGATCCTCTAAGCGCAAGCGTGAGGGCAATGGACCTCTCTTCATCATCCCAGTTGTTCATCATTGCCGCAGCTTCGAACTGCGTCTTATATATTGGCCATGATGCCTGTCCATCAAAGACGGGAGGCTGCATCTCTTTCCTTCTCGGGCAGTCGGTTGAATATTCCCGAACTTTCTGTTTCTTCACGCGCTCGAGTTCCTTAGCCAAATTCCCGAATCTTCCTTCAACAGTCTCGAATTTTGTTTTAACATTCTCGAATCTTGTTTCGACATTCTCGAGGGGGGGGGGGAAGGAAGATCTTCAATGGCTGTTTCAAATGTTTCAATTTTGGCCTCTACGTTTTCAATCTTTTCATCAATTACTCCAAATCTTGTTTCCAAGTTTTTATTTTGTTCATCGAATTTGCTTTCGAGAACACTCCTTTGATCGAGTAGCTGAATTCTTTTGTTCATCGAGCTTGGCGTCTAGAGAATTCTTTTGTTCATCGAACTTTTTCTTTTGCTCGTCTAAAGAATTGCCTAGCTTCTCGAATTTTTCATTTTGAGAATTCTTTTGTTCGTCAATCTTCGCTTCTAGAGAATTCTTTTGTTCGTCGAATTTTTCAGAAAGCAATTTCATTAGAGCCGACATGTCACTCGTCGTACTTACTTGTTCTTCTTTGACGTCAAACAAAGCTGTTTCAGGATCTGTACCCTCGTCCGTCATTATTTTCCGCAACTTAATAATTAATTCTCTTTTCGTACCAGTCGTAGGTTGCTCCCGCTGGCTCAGTACTTCCTTTAGTTGTACTAATGACAAATCTTCTAGCAATTTCCGAACCATTTTTATTTTTCACTTACACAATAAGCAATACACAAAATTTGTTTTATTCCACTTTTCTGACACCAATGTAATATTCTTGCTGGGGTTCGTTTAAATAAAACTGTCCTTTGTGTATTTTAATCGTTTATTTATTATCAAATACCAACTTTACTTCAGCACAATATTCAATCACTTTATTCTTTATTTATTTCAAATTAAACCGTTGCTACAGATTTACTTTCCACAATCTTCCTCTTGTAATCGCTGTCTGCACTTATAAACAACTGTGTCGACGATGGTTGTGGTATGGGTATTTATATAAAATACAAGTCCTTCTAGAGTATACTAAATGTCGCCAGGGATGAATTGAGGATCCTGGAATAATTGGGATATTGTGTGGAACAATTGTGGAACGTAAGCTCATCAGGTGGGAATATTTACTGCTAGCAGGCAATAGATGTCGTTGCACACAGTACCTGGCGATGTACTTGATACTACAATACTATAACAATTTCACATTGAAAAAGTTATGAAAACGGATTCATGGCACATCTGAGGAATAAAACGACAATCGTCGAAAAGCTTAAAACGTCAACGGTAATCGGGGTGATTAACTCATATTTTGTAATGCTCAGAGAAGTGTAACGTCCTCTGAAATGTAAAGTAGGTGTAAGAGAAACGTATGTCTGATGATGCGCCATCTATTACAGAAAAGTAAGAGGACGAAGCTACGAACATGAAGGAAGTGATCGGCGGCCATGAT
This sequence comes from Brachypalpus laphriformis, assembly GCA_945910035.1. Classification (NCBI taxonomy): domain Eukaryota; kingdom Metazoa; phylum Arthropoda; class Insecta; order Diptera; family Syrphidae; genus Brachypalpus; species Brachypalpus laphriformis. The sequence continues at coordinate 226,215,625 of OX246753.1, read as the reverse complement.
ACTATTCATTCTGATCACGACCACCGACGAGTGAAGTCAGCAAAGAAAAAGAATAAAGTTTTATATCCATTATTTTACACTAGATCGGAGTCTTTAAATTGTTGATATTGTACCTCAGATGTGGGGTTTAACCTAAAAGATCGGAATCGAAGTAAATTTTTTTAGCTTATCCAAAGGATAGTCGGTTTATTTGTTTTTAAAGAAAAAAAAATCAAGATGCCGAACACGCGCTAGACAAGACGGAGACATCCAACCGCCGAAAATAAAATTCAGGAGACACCAGTGGACGACATGTATAGCGACGCCATCGAAGATGGCCCCGGCGACGCAGAATCCGAAGTGCAGCAGCAGTCCGCAGTACAAGGGGAACCATCCGCAGTAGGACAGTCCGCAGTTCTAGTAGAATCATCCACAGTCAGACAGTCCGCCGTAAGCGTTGCAGGAGATGGCGTAGCCAAGATGGAGGCAGAGCTGAAAGTTCTGCGCATGCGACGGGAGGTGTTGCAGCTCCAGCAGGAGGTCCAAAATTTGGAAGGCGCTTCGCTAGCCACCGCAGCGTAAACTTTGACCATCTTGACATTACCCTCAATACTGTAATATTCTTGCTGGCGTTCGTTTAAATAAAACCATCTTTTGTCTATTTTAATCGTTTATTTATTATCAAACACCAACTTTACTTCAACACAATATTCAATCACTTTATTATTTATTTATTTCAAATCAAACGCTCGCTACAGACTTATTTTCACAATGTCGCTTGATTTCACCACTGGTCTAATGTCCCTCTTGTCATCGCTGTATTCACTTATAAACAACTGTGTCCACGGTGGTTGTGGTATGGGTATTTATATGAAATTGCAAGGGGTTCTAGAACATGCTAGATGTTTCTACGGGTGAATCGAGGATCCTGGGATATTGTATGGAACAATTGTGGAACGTAAGCACATCAGGTTGAAATATTTACTGCTAACAGGTTTTGCAATAGATGTCGTTGCTACAGTTTGAGATACAGTGTTTTAGTTTTTGGTACACAAACCATCCTGTAGTCAATGCTACAATACTTTCAGCGGCAAAGATTTCTACGATGACCTAAGGTGGTTCGAAGAGTTCGAGCTGTACGCTGAGACACGTGGTTTCACCAAAGAGGACAAGTGTTTAGGAGTACGCAGACTATTGAGGGAGACCGCCGAAGAACTCTCCAATACTATGGGCGACGATGACTTGAAGGATGTGTTGATTCAGACTTTTGGGCGACAAGTTACCTCTCACGACATTTGTCGTCAACTAGAGCGCCGACGAATAGGACCAGAAGAATCATGCTTAGAGTTTGTCATCGCAATGAGAGCTCTTGCTTCAAAAATATCTGTACCAGGGGAGGAGTTAATCACCTTCATCGTAGATGGGTTCAACGATGACAGTGCAAACATCACGTTGGTGAACGACGCCAGAACCATCGCCGAGCTTATTGGTCGGCTCGATCGATACCAGGAGAAGCGTATGCTGAGCTCCTTACAGAAGTCCGCCGTCAAGCCAGAAGTAAGCATCGCCGCCGCAGCCACGCCGAAGTCCGCCGCAGTCAAGCCGATGTCTGCCGCCGTTCTAGTGAGTGCCAAAGCGAAGGAGTTGGCCGAAGTCCTATGCTATAATTGCTCGAAGTTTGGCCACTATAAGAGCAGCTGCATGAAGCCGCTGAGACCTGCCAACGCCTGCTTCATATGCAATGAAGTGGGCCATTACCATCATAGCTGCCCAAGGGTACAACGTAAACACCAAAGGATTGTTGCCGTCACCAGGGCGTTAGCAGAGGAAAATTCCGATAGCGAGGAGGAGTTGGCTGGCGCCATCAACGCCATGCAAACGGTAAGTGTTGCCTTTAGAAGTCGTCGAGCCAAACGCATCAGATTCGAAAATTGTTTTTCCCTTTTCGATACCGGCAGCGCGATTAATCTCATCAAGCGTTCAATTGTGCCGAATGATATCAAAGTGTCCGAAGTTTTGAAACCAATGAAGTACTACGGAGTAGGTCAAGCTATGCTCCATTCATACGGTACGATCAAGTGTTACGTTAGATTTCTGAAGCAAATTAAATTAATAATCCTTTGGGTACTTCCAGACGATGCAATGATATTACCGCTGATTTTGGGACGCAGTTTCCTACAAATTTTCAACATTCATTTAACTAAATTCTATAAGACATGTAAAGAAGTTGAACTGTCAAAAAAACATATCCCAATAAATAAGAGAACTTTTTGTGAAGTAGATGCGTTTGACTGGAGTAAATTAGATATCGTAAGTGATTGCAGTAGTCCGATGTGCCGCAAGAATGATGAAAATTTAGCTAAGAACGATGCCGTTAGCGAAAGCAATGTGTCAATTTGTACCGCCGATTGTTGTTCCGCAGTGTGTAGAAGATTTCACGGACGACATTTTAAAGTGTGTGAGTCACCTTCCGAGGTTGATATTTGTCCACGGTTGGATGAATATGAAAAGGAATCACTTAGTGAAACAATTGAGCGGAATTATTTGAATCCCAACGACATTGAGCGTAAGCCTCATGATTACGAAATGAAAATGAATCTAGTAGATGTCATACCCTTTCACTGCCCGCCGAGACCGTTATCCGAATTTGAAAGAAGGGAAATACGCGCGAAAATTGTTACACAGGAAAATAATCCAACACAGTAAATCACCATATGCTTCACAGGTAGTGTTAGTTAGGAAAAACAACGGAGGGTTAAGGTTATATATAGATTACCGAGCGTTGAATAAGAAAACGATTCGGGATAATTTTCCGCTGCAGCTAATAGAGTAGTGTATTGAATTCTTGGGCGGTAAACGTTGGTTTACGTTACTGTACCTGAGGGACGGCTTCAATCAGGTCATAATGCATCAAGACTCAGTGCCATTAACCGCTTTTGTGAAACCAGAGGGGCAATATGAGTATTTAAGAATGCCGTTCGGATTAAAGAACGCTCCGGCAGTCTTCCAACGGTTCCTTCACGAAATATTTCAGGATTTGATCGAAGCAGGGAAGCTGATTATTTATTTAGATGATATTTTGATCGCTACTTTGGATTTTAAATCTCACTTGGAGATTCTGGTTGAAGTATGACGCAGGATTTATGGAAATGGATTTTTTTTTGTCGGGATAGGAAACACTCAACTGGAGCACTCAGACACAACTGGTCCATTGTACTGCCAGAGAGCAAGCCCTGATTTACCCATTTTATTGGAATTTCCTTGACTTTCGAAGAAAGCTGAGCAAGCACTTCAGTGATGAGAAGCTCACAGTACCAACACTCACCACATCCGCACCGAAGATCGGCCACCTGATACGAGCAAAGGCCGGACACTCACAGAGATAATGTTCCGCGGTGTCGTCGCTCTCTCTACAAGCGTCGCAGATTGTAGTGTCACTTAAGCCTAACACGTTAAGGTGCTTGGCAAAAACGAAGTGGCCTGTCAAGACGGCAATAAGTTGTCTACAGTCTTTTCTGCTGAGAGACAGCAAGAATGCCGCTGATTTCTTACAGGAAATCCACAAGGAAAGTCCACTCTGAATTTGCGCATCAGCTGAAGTTCTGGTGTAATTGCATCAGACGGCATATCCATAAGACAGGAGTCGTAAGATAAGTGTGGCTGGTCAAACGGTAGTGCATGCGATCATATGAAAACACAAGCGTTTTCACTCAGCTGAGGCCTACCAACTCCTACTTTAAACTGCCACGCGGTGACAGCCGGGTGCCTAGTATCTTAATCCAAGAAGTGGGTAACCAACCCCGTTTGGCGGGTTCTTGGTGGCTGCAGATGAGAGAGGGGGGGAAGAGTGCTTTTCCACTAGAACACTTCTTCCTGTTCCAGCCGGCAGCGGACGCATTCCCTAGACGGAGTCAACGGTGGCGTCTATAGTTCCAGTTAGGTTGAACTTAATGAATACCTTGCGCTAGCTGCTTCGACGTATTCGGATCACAGATCGATAAGGAATTTCCAATGTTGGTCAGGACATTGGAATAGAGATGGTGGCGGAGGAGCCCTTAATGGGCCAACTGCAGCGCTCGTACTCCCGTAGTGGACTACTGGCACCGGTGTACCCGGCCCCTCGTCCTAGGGGAATAATTAGGGAACTGGCCCTCCAGGTTGGGGGTTGTGCCGTCGGGGTAACTTCCCTACCACGTAAAAAACTCATGGTTCCGAAACAACCAAAAGCCTCGGATAAGGATGACTCAACTAATGACGACCCCAGCAAACGAAATAAGGACAACGACCTTCGGATCTGTACGTGGAATGTTCTGTCCCTTTACAGACCACGTGCAGCCGAACAACTAGCAGAGGCCCTAGACTGCTATAAAGCAGATATTACCGCCATCCAGCAAGTGCGATGGGATGGGCCGGGCAAAAAGAGGATGAAAAACTGTGACATCTCCTACGGTGATTGCTACAGAGGCAACAGGCAACGCTTATTCGGATGCGGATTTGTCATACGCGGCAGACTTAGGCAAGAAGTCTTAAGCTTCCGACACGTAAGCGAGCGTATTATGACTATCCGGATCAAGGCTAAATTCGCTAACATTAGCCTAATATGTGTTCATGGCCCCACGGAAGAAAAGGACCCTGCCACCAAAGAGTGTTTCTACGAGCTCCTCGACAAAACATACAAGCAATGTCCTAAATACGACGTTAAAATCGTATTGGGCGATTTTAACGCAAAAAAGAGGACGTCTTTGGTAGCGCAGTCAGTAAGCATAGCCTACACGACACTATGTCTGATAACAGACTAAGGCTAATTGATTTCGCTGTGGAGCGAAATGTCACCATAGCCAGCACATGGTTTCCTCATCTCGATATTCATAAGCAGACATGGCGGTCCAATGATCATGTAACGATCAACCAAATTGATCATATTGCGATTGACGCAAGGCATGCCTCCAGTATTCTGGATGTCTGAACTTTCCGAGCGGCCAACATGGACTCGGATCATTACCTTGTTTTAGCCAAGGTACGAATGCGGATATCCCAATCTGAGCAACAAAGAAGAATTACTGTGAGAAAATTAAACGTCGAAAAGCTACAATCGCAAGAGACCGCCAGACTCTTCGCTGAACGCGTATCCCGAAATCTCATACAAGATCTTTTCTGCGATATTGTGTGAACGCCTGAAACCTTTTATCAACAGCCTTATTGGACCCTATCAGTGCGGTTTCAGGCCAGAAAAGTCCACCATCGATCAAATCTTCACACTTCGGCAGATCCTGGAGAAAACCCAAGAATTCTAAATCGATACTCACCACCTCTTTATCGATTTCAAGGCCGCCTATGACAGCATCTATAGAGAAGAGCTTTATAAACCCATGTCTAGTTTTGACATCACTGCCAAACTTGTCCGTCTGTGCAGGCTGACGATGGAGAACGCTCGCTGCTCCATCAAGGTCGGTAATGACCTCACCGAGACCTTTGATGTCAAAAAAGGCTTTAGACGCGCTGTCATGTGACTTCTTCAATATTGTACTTGAACGGATTGTGCGGAACTCACAAGCCAACACCGGAGGTACAATCTACTGCAAGTCTGTACAACTGCTTGCATACGCCGACGATATAGACATTATCGGAAGATCTCAGCGGGCTGTCACCGGTGCTTTTGCAAGCATTGAGGCGGAAGCGGCCAAAATGGGTTTGGCGATAAACGAGGGCAAAACCAAGTGTATGCTGTCAACTAGAAGGGAAAACCAACACCGACGAATTGGACAAAACGTCATAGTGGACAGCTATAACTTCGAGGTAGTAAGGGACTTTGTCTACCTTGGCTCTGCTATAAATTCTACTAACAAAATCAGTGCAGAAATCAATCGAAGAATAACTCTTGCCAATCGCTGTTTTTTTGGGCTTATAAGGCAATTCAACAGTAAAGCCCTATCTCGAAAAACTAAGGAGACTCTATATAAGACCTTGATCATCCCAGTCCTGCTTTTCGGCGCTGAAACATGGACTTTATTAAAAGAGGATGAAGATATCCTTGGTCGCTTCGAGAGAAAAATTCTTCGTAAGATTTTCGGTCCCGTTTGCGTTGACGGGTTTTGAAGGAGAAGATTCAATCACGAACTATATGAGCTGTACAGCGACATCGACCTAGTCAAAAAACTGCGTATTGGACGTCTGAGATGGCTAGGACATGTAGAGCGAATGGACACCAACGCTCCGGCCCGCAGAGTCTTCGAATCTAACCCGGAGGGACGACGCAGTAGAGGGAATCATCGCCGTAGGTGGCGCGCACACGTTCAAGGGGACCTCGACCAACTTGGAGTGCGCAACTGGAGGCAATTAGCTAAAGACCGAGCTAAATGGAGAGGCTTGTTGGTTGAGGCCCAGGTTTACCCCGAACTGTAGCGCCGCCTAAGTAAGTAAGTAAGCATACAAGCCTGCGCTGCTATATACCAGCCAACCAAACAAACTTACAAACAACCTCCGACTGTGATAGCAGCAATAGCAACGCAAGTATAATCTGTGTTTCTATATACTAACCAACCAAACTTTCGAACCAGAAACGACTGCGGTATGCAACCATATGAGTTGGTTTGGTGCTTGTTGGCGTATCATAAAAAGCTTTGCACACACAATTGCACATGTTCGAAAAGAAAATTGGATAGAGACGTTCAGCAGATAACGTGCAAAAAGGGTAGTTTAGTTTTACAATTTTATTATACATCTTCTTTAAGTTATTCGTAGGAGACAAACAGACATTTGTGTGTAATGCATGAAAAATGAAATTGTGACTGTTGAATAGAAGCCAGACAAATAATCATTAGCAATAGCAGTTTATTTATAAATTATTAACAGGTTGCGAATGCGAATTTTCATTAGCAGTGAATGATTAGCAGGTTGGGATTTTTTGCTCATCTCTAGTCTCCGCAACATCGCATACAAGATCTTTTCTGCGATATTGTGTGAACGCCTGAAACTTTTTATCAACAACCTGATTGGACCCTATCAGTGCGGTTTCAGGCCAGGAAAGTCCACCATCGATCAAATCTTCACACTTCGGCAGATCCTGGAGAAAACCCAAGAATTCCAAATCGATACTCACCACCTCTTTATCGATTTCAAGGCCGCCTATGACAGCATTTATAGAGAAGAGCTTTGTAGAGCCATGTCTAGTTGACATTCCTGCCAAACTTGTCCGTCTATGCAGGCTGACGATGGAGAACGCTCGCTGCTCCATCAAGGTCGGTAATGACCTCACCGAGACCTTTGATGTCAAAAAAGGCTTTAGACAAGGTGACGCGCTGTCATGTGACTTCTTCAATATTGTACTTGAACGGATTGTGCGGAACTCACAAGCCAACACCGGAGGCACAATTACTATTACAAGTCTGTACAACTGCTTGCATACGCCGACGATATAGACATTATCGGAAGAACTCAGCGGGTTGTCACCGGTGCTTTTGCAAGCATTGAGGCGGAAGCGGCCAAAATGGGTTTAGCGATAAACGAGGGCAAAACCAAGTATATGCTGTCAACAAGAAGGGAAAACTAACACCGACGAATTGGACAAAACGTCACCGTGGGCAGCTATAACTTCGAGGTAGTAAGAGACTTTGTCTACCTTGGTTCTGCTATAAATTCTACAGACAAAATCAATGCAGAAATCAATCGAAGAATAACTCTTGCCAATCGCTGTTTTTTTGGGCTTATAAGGCAATTCAACAGTAAAGCCCTATCTCGAAAAACTAAGGAGACTCTATATAAGACCTTGATCATCCCAGTCCTGCTTTACGGTGCTGAAACATGGACTTTATTAAAAGAGGATGAAGATATCCTTGGTCGTTTCGAGAGAAAAACTCTTCGTAAGATTTTCGGTCCCCTTTGCGTTGACGGGTTTTGGAGGAGAAGATTCAATCACGAACTATACGAGCTGTACAGCGACATCGACCTAGTCAAAAAACTGCGTATTGGACGTCTGAGATGGCTAGGACATGTAGAGCGAATGGACACCAACGCTCCGCCCGCAGAGTCTTCGAATCTAATCCCGAGGGACGACGCAGTAGAGAGAATCATCGCCGTAGGTGGCGCGCATAAGTTCAAGGGGACCTCGACCAATTTGGAGTGCGCAACTGGAGGCAATTAGCTAAAGACCGAGCTAAATGGAGAGGCTTGTTGGTTGAGGCCCAGGTTCACCCCGAACTGTAGCGCCACCTAAATAAGTAAGTAAGTAAGATAAGTGTCGCGCGAGTTCATCAAAGTTCCAGTGTGGAGTATACCAAAAACTGCCCCGCCTAAGACGATGGATGGCTTTGATAGTGCAACCCAAGATATAAGTTTCAAGGCGAGGTAAGTTCAACAAAGCATCTAGAGCAGAGCCAGGCGTACTCGGGAAAACTCCCGAGCAGCCGAGACAAGCCGTTCTTTGGAGTTTCGCGCAAAAAGCAACCACATATTTACGCGAGGGCCCCTTCCACGAAACAACCGATGCATATGCGATGAATGATCTTATCATAGCCGTGTAAATCCAGAGAACCTTATTCGGTGACAAGCCCCAAGTCTTGCCAAAAGCACCCTTACACTGGCAGAAGACTGAGAGCGCCTTGGATGTTTTCGACTCGACGTGTTTAGACCAATGAAGTTTCTTATCTAAGATCACTCACAGATATTTGGCTTCATTGGAAATGCGAATGGTGACGCCTTTTAGCACTGGCTGAGTCAGACCGGCCAAAATCCTCCTTCTTGTAAAAAGAACAACCTCAGTTTTAATAGGATGCACCGAAAGACCACTCCTAGTACACCATTCATCGATCATGTCCAGCGCCGCCTGCGCGTTAGCGCAGACCGTCGCCAGGCATGGCCCGACAGAAAGTACAGCGACATCATTCACATATGCCTGAGCGTAGACGTTAGAACTATTTAGAGTGTTCAACAGAGAGTCGACCACCATGCACCATAACAATGGAGACAGAACGCCACCTTGCAGACAGCCCCTGTTTACCCCTGTCATAACATATTGGCCATAATCCGCATCTACTACCAAGGTTCTATTTATTAGCATTGCTTTAATCCAACACACTAATGTTTCATCTACCCCGTGTTGTCTGGCAGAGTCGCACATGCAGTCAAAAGTCGCATTGTCAAAAGCATCCTCAATGTCGATGAAGATACCCATCGCGTATTCTCTCCTATCAAGAGCGTATTCTATGGCCTTATTTTGTACTGCTTTCGGATTCGGATTGCCATTCGAAAATGTAATCCGATTCTAAAATGAATGGGCATTTTGTATGGTTCTCGGATTGGGTGTAAGTTCTTCCAACTCAAAATCAAACATTTCGGAAAGTTAGATTGTCAAAACATCTATAAAACGTCACTTAAATTACTTGGAAATTGAGTTTGTAGACATTTGCTATAGAAACGCAATACAAAATAAGGCCCCTGGCCACTAGATTTTGAAGTGCGGTCTCACAGGATTTCCCACACTGATAGGCATGCTGCATCTCCGATAGTGGATGCAACACCTTTGCGCACGTGAAATTCTACCAGTCTCTCCATACTTTTCAGTAAGATGGATGTCAAACTTATAGGTCTGAAACTCTTGGGGAGCGAACAGTCTTTCTTACCAATTTTCGGTATGAAAGCTACTCTGACTATCCGCCAAGGTGTAGGAATATATGCCAGCGCCAGAACAGCGGTGAAAATTATTTTCAGTGTTGGCAGCAACTGGTCTATACCCTCTTGCAGCATTGCTGGATATATTCCATCAGTGCCAGGCGATTTCAAACCATCAAAAGATGCCACGCATATTTGATGGCCTCAACTGTTACAACGGCTGATGCAATATACCAGCTGCGCCGAGTTTTCTGACTTATATCAAGCTCAGCCTGGGTAAGCGGGCCAAGCTGCGACCTAGTGATTATCTGATTGCCAGGAAAGTGAGTCTCCAGCAGAAGACTAAAAGTTTCCGCTTTCGTCTCAGTAAACTTGCCATCAGACCGTCTGAGTGACTCCGGTTTGGTCGGCTTACCTCTTTTGAGGACTTTAACCAACCTACTGGTTTCACCGAGTGTCTCGATCTTTTCACAAAAGTCTCTATTAGAAGCACTTTTCGACAGCGGAATTAACTTCTTATAGTCTTTTTGCTTCGATCTAAAGAGATCCCAGTCGCCTTCTAAATTTGTCTTAAGAGACCTATTCAGAAGTTTTCTGGATTCTTTCCTAAGCCGCTGCAGTTCCGGGCTCCACCAGGGAACCGGCGTTCTGCAGGAGTTTTTTTGTCATTGGACACGCCAGTTCAAAACAGTTGGTAAGGACACCAGTCAGGTTTTGAACAGCATCCTCAACCTTTCGTTTCGTTCTGAGTTTAGTTGAAGTTATGACAGATCTGTCTAGCTCTTTCCTAAACCGCACCCAGTTGGTTTTCCTCGGATTCCTCTTCTCCTGCAAAGTTAAAGCTTCGCATTCGATTTGGAAAACGATGTATCTATGATCTGATAAGGACACTTCCGGCAGTACCCTCCAGTTAGTAATCGACTTGAAGTACCTATTAAAGTCAAGTCATTTACCGCCTGCCTCCTTGCCGTAACAAAAGTTGGCTGGGAACCAGCATTGTTTATTGCCATACCAGATGATAGTATAAAGTCTAGGAGATGGTTTCCTCGTGTGTTGCATTTGCTGCTGCCCCAGACTGTATTCTAAGCATTAGCATCGCAGCATATGACTAGTCTCGTCTCCCGAGTGTCACAATACTTTATAAGGCAACCGCCTTCGGTGGTGGAGGCATTACCAAATCATAAGGGAAATAAGCCGACGCAACGACGAAGGTTTTCCAACTTCCGGTCGTTTTGTAGCTTACAGCTGCAGCAACCAGGTCCTGACCACAAAATTGTCCAATCTTGCTTACTGAGAGGAAATTCGGCACAATTAGGCAAACTCTCCGTCTTTCAGATCGCTCGTCACATAGCACCGTTACTCCACGAACACCCCCAAATTCACATATGCGCTTGTTCTGCACATATGGTTCCTGGATAGATGTTATGTGAGGTTTTGTACGCACCACGGAAAGTCTACTACTTAAAAGAGCGGTAGCAGCCTTGGAGTGATGCAGGTTAATCTGCGGAATATCATGGATATAGTCGGTGGTTTTCGCCCATTACTTGCACTTATTTGGAAATTAAGCGGAAATGAATCCTTCCAAGATGCAGGTAAGGACGCATGTCATACCTAGAATTCTTTTCCCGATTCTTGCACTTGCCGTGAGAGTAGACGAACCATTCGCTCGTGTCGAGGACAGGATTCTGGGTGCGGAGACGCGTCAGCACATCCGCCGTTTTCCTGAGTTTCCCGGGGATAAATCAAATGGCGCGCGGTCTCTTGATAGGCATGAGAACCACAAAAGAAGTGGTCCCCAAGGGTGGTATTTTCGGCACCGCATTGCTTAGCCATTCAAAGGTTTGCTGCGGGGAGCCCTTCACCATGACGGTTCCGCTCTTTAACGCACAGCCCTCCACTTGAATGCGGGCATTTGCTACCGAAGCCAGCTCCCAAACAAACGATCTTCACAGTGTTTGCTCTCCGCGTCGGTCATCTTGTGATCATTGCCAGCTCTTGCGATTTGTAACGTAAGAGCGGAGGAAGCAGTTTCACTATACAGAATCTGCTCCCTTCGCTTCTTCGATCCGGATTGCTTCTTACCGATGGTCTTATCCGCGTCAGCCAATTTCTGTCCGCAGGTGCTAGAGCTTTTAGAAGTTGCAGCACGCGCATCACCCAGATTTTGTGCGCGGGTAATACCTCCGGTTTGAGGCTTCTTGGTAGAAGGGCAAACACCTGATGCACCCACGCTTCCGCCGAGACGAGCACCCTTACCCGTGGCTTTGCCTGCGTCTGCCATTTTCTGTCCGCTAGTGCTGGGACCTTTAGGGGTAACAGCACCAGCATCACTCAGATTTTGTGCGCAGATAAGGCCACCGGTAAGAGTGTGTCCAGCAGAGGGGCGCGCATCAGATGCGCACACGCTTCCACCGATGAAAGTAGGCGAAACTTGCTTCGTCCGCTTTGACCTGTTCGATCCAACCGAAGGGGAGCCGGCGTTGGGTCCGAGGGATAGATCGACTCCAGTTGAAGTACTTTCTGCCGACCTAGGCCTCTTCCCCGCCGCTATTGAGGGATGATTGCTACCGGCGCTTGCGCCTTCAGCTGACTCTGCAGCCTCTTTGCACCGCGCCATCGCCGCCTTCCTTCTTCTCCTCTTCAACTGACTGTGTGGAGTGTGCCGTTTCAGGAGCTCGTTCACCTTTTCGGTATCCCGAGTCAAACCATCACCAACACAACTTCGACCAGCTGCCCGACTATTAAAACAGAGATTAGACGTTCCAGCCGAAGCCTTTCCGCCACTTTCTCCGTCATTCCAGCTCAGTCTACCAAACGAGTCAGAGACAGAGCTGCAGGATTCTTCAGAAGCAAGTATCGCTACTACTTCCGGGTGAACGCTAGAGGCGGGGGGTATGAGTATGCTGGTTGGGACCTCCAGAATCCTTGTCCCGGCCGAGGTCGAAAAGACCACGGGTGAATTGTCACTTGCGCGACTGCCACCTGAAGTAAATACCGTAAATGTTTCTTCCATCATACTGTCAATAGGTGTTGCGTCACAGTCAAGACGTCTTCAACCTTTAGTTCGATGTCTCACCTGGGGTCCTTTCGGACCCTTAGGGTCATTGACTCTTAAGCCGTTCGGCCACGTCAAGGCAGCTGAAGAATGGGAACGGAAAGGGATTGGAACTCAGACTAGCTAAGTGCAAGTTCGGCTATGGCGAACTCGAGTACTTAGGTTATTTAGTGAATGCGTCCGGAATTCGTCCAACTGATGCACACATACAAAGTATAAAACAATAGTCGATGCCTAGGAGTCAGAGTGAATTACAAAGGTGTACCATCGTTTTCAAAGATCGCCAAACCGCGGTTAGACTTAATGCGTAAGGAGGTAAGGTATGATTTTACAGAGGAATGCGTTAAGGCATTCAGGAAGCTTCGCGATAAATTAGTGTCAGCGCCGGTGTTAGCGGTTTACAAACCAGACAGGGAGACAGAGTTGCACTGTGATGCCAGTAGTCAGGGGTTTGGTTCGGCTTTAATGCAACGTCAAGATGATGGGAAGTTTCACCCGGTCGCGTATTTCTCAAAGACGACCACTCCAGCTGAAGCCAAGTACCATAGTCTTGAATTGGAAACATTAGCCATAATTTATTCATTGCGACGGTTTAGGGTATATTTGGAGGGTATACCCTTCAGGATTGTTACCGATTGCAACTCGCTGACGCTTACCCTGGGGAAGAAGCAAGTGAATCCTAGGATCGCTAGATAGGCATTAGAGTTAGAAAATTATAACTACGCGATACAGCGCCGAAGTGGTGCGTCCATGGGTCATGTGGATGCTTTAAGTCGATGTCAAGTGGCTGCCGCCTTAAGTGGCGACGAAGTAGATTTTCATATACAGGTGGCACAAAACAGCGATCCGGATATCGGAAGTTTACGCGAACAATTGGAAACGAAGGCACTTGATCACTATGAGTTGCGGGACGCACTGGTATTTGGCAGATTGGATCTAAATAGTTCGTTGCTCTACGTCTCTATCGAAATGCATGATGACGTTATACGAATGATACACGAAAAAATTGGATATTTAGGAGTAGAAAAATGCTATCATAAGATAAGAAAACATTACTGGTTTCCGATTATGAGAGATAAGATTGAAAGGTTCGTGTGTTTTTATCCTGTTAACTCCACTAGTACGAAAGAGGTGTGTGCGGCGATGGACAAATATTTCAGTTATTGTAGCCGACCAAGACGTATAATTTCGGACCGCGGTTCGTGCTTCACTTCGTTGGAATTCGGTAGCTACTTACTTAAAAACAATATCGAGCACGTTAAAGTCGCAGTGGCTTCACATCAGGCTAACGGTCAGGTTGAGCGAGTGAATAGGGTAATTAAGGCGATATTGAGTAAAATCAGTGAGCCAAACAATCATGCGGATTGGTCTGATAAATTGGCACAGGTTGAATACGCAATTAATAATAGTATACATAGTTCTACGAAAGAGTCCCCGAGTAAGTTGTTATTCGGAGTAGATCAGCGAGGCGAGGTTGTGGATGAACTCTCGGAGTACCTAGAAGTTAAATCAAGTTGTCGTGAGGATCGTAACCTTCGTGAAATACGGTCGAAGGCGTCAAATGCTATTGCAAAGTCACAAGAGTATAATGAACAATATTTCTTGAAACACAGTGCACCCGCTAAGGTATACGCAGTCGGCGATTTTGTGGTAATCAAACATATTGATACATCGGTCGGGACAAATAAAAAGTTCGTTCAAAAATATCGGGGTCCTTATGTAATACAGAAAGTACTTCCGAATGTAACCACATATCGGAAATTGCCAATTGACACAATTGCCATATAACAACGTTGTAGGGGCCATCCGAATAAGAAAATAGATGTGCCCGGCCAAAAATCTGGATACTGCGGTCACTAACAGTAACGGGCGACACGAACCGAGCTAGGAAACTATTGTTAGACTGGCACTATTGTTTATAATATTTAGTTTAGGTTAAGATTGTTATAAGATGACTTTATTGTAAGACACCATGATCGCGGTCGATCATGGTGTCAGATTAACCGAGCTGTAATGCTCAGAGAAGTCTAAGTGTAAGAGAAACGTATGTCTGACGGTGCGCCATATATTACAGAATAGTAAGAGGACGAAGCTACGAACCTGAAGGAAGTGATCGGCGGCCATGATTCATTCTGATCACGATCACCGACAAGTGAAGTCAGCAAAGAAAAAGAATAAAGTTGTATACCTATCCATTATTTTACACTAGATCGGAGTCTTTAAATTTTTGATATTACAATTTCCTAATAGACCTTTTCGCCTGCTTCTCAGAATTATGACGTTTAAGTGAAATGCCACTTCTGTAGGGCAGTTGTTTTTTTTTTATTTTTGTGTTGTTTAGCGGGCGAAATAAGTAGACAGTGAGAAAACTCTTCCGAAACACGAGATCTCAAAAATATTTTTGCATTTGGTGAGTGTAAATAGTAATAGCACATCTACTTACTATTTTTCCACACAATAAATGAATACTTTAAGTGTAAAATGCCGTCAAAGTGTTATGTTGTGGGCTGTAGCAATCGGCATGATAGGTATTGAGGCAGAGTATGCTTCTTTAAGTTCCTAAAAGGCCGGAGGTCTAAGGAACTTCCGGAGATCACCAATGCAAGGCAAGTTGCCTGGAAGGAGTCCTCTTTGATGCATACCCATATTTGCTCTGAACACTTTATCACAGGTTTGTCAAACAAAATGGTAGTTATACAATATCTTAAGTAACGTGCTCATTTTTACAGGACTTCCTGCACATCCTAAGGACAAACTGAATACAGATTGGGTTCTTAACAAAAATATGGGATGCAAAACTAGGACCATGAATACAGCGAGGTATGAAAAGCTGAAGAATCGGAAGTTGCAAGTTGCAAATGCTTGCCACTCAAATGATACAAATATACCGATTACATCAATCGGAGCTGTCTCAGAAATTTCTGAGATAGATAAACTGAGACAAGAAGTGGCGAAAGGAGGCTTGCTTATACTTAAATATAAAGAAGACCATGTGAAAGTAAGCGTTTTTGTTTTTGTATAAAATATATGTATTTAACAAATCGCGTAACTTTGTCCTAGATGTTGAATATGAAGAAAAATTAAAGCAGAAAGAAGGCACCATTGAGAGCGGATGCGGATTCCTCAGGAATCATCATTCAATTTGACAGCGGAATACTCATCAACCAAGTTGTTATAGAAAAAGGGGCTAGACTCTTAATGCCTGCCTTTAGAAGTAGGCAAGACCAAATGGATGTAGAAGATCTGGAACGGACACGAAAACTGGCAAGAGTACGTATACATGTTGAGCGTGTGATAGGTGTTTTGAAACAAAGTACCTCATCTTGAGTAATCGGCAGCCAATTACTGCAATTTACAAAAGAAAAAAAAATTCGATAGCATGTAAAACTTTTCTGTGGCTTAGTCAATGTTTGCCCCTCAATTATAATCACCGACTAGTAACATATAAAAAACGGTTTTGTAAATGAATTTAGTGTTTTATTTTGTTAACGGATAGTCTATATATTGTATTAAAGCATGGTTGGAATCGTGAATGTCGTTACACTGTGTACAGTACATCCGGAAACATTTTTTTCCATTTTGCAATGCTATTATTTACTACACTACTTCATTACTTTTTTTATTAAAAAAAAAAAAAAACATTTCATACGACTACCACGACGACTGGGGAATGAAAACTCTGTAGTAGTTGTTGTTGTTGTGTTGTATTCCTGCAATAAAACATAAAATTAGTAACAATAATAAATATACTTATAAAATGCACTGATTGTCTGCTCTAGCGGGCAAAATATTTGCCTTTTTGTACTCGAGTCGTTGTACTTTGTTACCGACTACGACGACGACTGGGGAAGAAAACTTGGAGTTGCTGTTGCTTTTCTGTTGTATTCCTGTAAATAAAGATTAGATTAGTGACAATTACACATAAACTAGTAATATACTGAACTTACTCACTGAATATTTGCTTTTCCGGGCAAAATATTTCACAATTGCACAGAAAATATGGAAATACTTATTGGAAAAATATTTCACTTTCATTCATAGCTGTTTTGCTGTCAAATTTTTGTACGAAGTGCGAATGGATTCGCCCTTTCGGAAGTGATCAAAAGTGAACGAAAACTTAACGAATCGAAGGTAAAAGGTATTATGGGTACACAATATAAATCGTATGTATTCGCACTGTTTCGGAAGTGGTCGTACGTAACCATTCTACTATTAGTTCGGCCTTAAGAAAATAGAGAACTTTATCGAGAAAAGATAACGCTAAAAAATGAACGTGCTTTGTTCTGGTGACTTTCTTAACGGCCGAAGTTAGTGTCATCCATGCCTTATGGTTTTCTTGCCACTTGAAGTCCAAAACGTTTACGTTACGTTGACTTCCTTGCTGTCAGATTTGTTTATCGCGGAGTAAAGTGTGGGGAAACAATTTTTGCCAATCTGCCGAAGTTTCAGTCCAAAAATTCCTCAAAATGGAAAAGAAAAACTTAATACTCCTTATTTTAGGGGGGGCAATAAGATATATTTTGTTGTCATCGAAATACTCTGCATCGATTGGTAATCGAGTTGAAATCTCAACTCCTTTGAATTCTTTTAAGAGAGGTTATTTATCAATATTTTAAATTTCTCTAAAAAGGAACCTCTAACATTCATGATTTTAGTTCAAGAAGGCATTCATCTCTACAAGAACAACATAGATCCGTATTATGGAGACATGGTTCATGAGACACCGCTTATTCTCCTCTGTTTGGTGTGGATTTGTTCGACTGCATCGCAATTTGTGCACTGTCTTTATGTAGTCTTAGACCTGGGGACAGCTGTTATCTTGTTTAAAATGAGTAAAGAATTCGTCAAACAAATGGTAAAAGAAACTTTAATATGCTGTGTCTAGGCACAGGGTAACATTGTGAAACGCGGAAGTAGAGCAAACCAATTTTATATGGTCAAAATAAATAGTAAGTTAAAAACTAGGTATCGCTCGAATACATGCTAATCATTTAACGGTTGAATTCGCTTTCATTCTACGATCTAATGGTTTACCGCTACTAGAGTTGAGAGTTTTATCCTCTACTGAAAGGAAATATATTCTCCATATCGTTGAATTTCATGGCTGTTACTTCATCCTTATCCGATCATTGTAGTTGTCTTGTAAATAGGGCAGCCAATTAAATATCCGTAATACCGCTTCTGCTGGTCAAATGAGGGCTCATCCGCCACGAACACTTCTAAAAACTTTCTGAAGATCTCACAGACGAGCTTCAAATATACCGAAATACACTCAGAACTCATCCATCTTTTTTTTTACCTTTCCACTATCTGAGTCAGAGTTGGGAAACCCACCTCGTACTTAAGTCATTCGATCAAATGATGCTAGATCAGACAAGGCTAACGAATTTCGGTATTCCTTAGAAGAATGTCCAAAAGTGTGAAATCATTTTAACCAACGAAGTGGGCCACCCAAGTACTGTTTAATTCGTCTCGAATTTTAATTATATCCCGCGAAATTCTGTGCGGTAGAATTTTGTGGTGCGCTATTTTGTGACACGGGATTCTGTGGAAGAAATTATGTGCGCGAAATTTTTTGGCGCGAGATTTCGTGGCCAACCCCTGAGAATATGTTTATAAAGTCATTTGCGAAGGTTGTCCAGTTGCATTTTCTGGCAGTTTCTCTGCTTGAAAAATCGAAATCATTTCAAGAGCGGGTAGTATGATCCAATCTTGCCTGCATAGTGGTAACCTGGTGCTTCAAACCTACTTCTCATATTGTTTAATTGTATCAATACCTCACGTGGCCGCATTACCGAGTTGTTTCCTTGTACCAATATCTCATGCGACCACATGTTTATCATCTACCTAGACACAGCCTCACAAGTTAAACCGTAGATTAACTTATTGAATTTTTTAGTTCATTAAACAAAAAGATAAAATAGTCAATTATGCCGCTGGCACTGAAGAGCTGCAGCTGCAATTACAGGATATGATTGATATTCCGAAATATGTGTTAATTGCATATCTATTCAATCCCTTTACGATTCTGAATTGTGTGGGACTAACGTCCACTGTCTTCAGCAATTTATTTTTGGCGTGCTGCTTCTATTTCTTGGCAAAACGAAGTCTACTGCCATGTGTGTTGTTTCTCGCCTTAGAAACTATCCGAAATCTCTATCCTGTCGTGTTAATTGCTCCAATCGTACTTATCCATGGTAAGGGGTGTACAAAAGCGTCTGTCAGAGTCGTTGTTCTCTTCTTCCTTGCATGTGCTGGCATTTGTTGGCTGAATTACTCGATTATGGGAAGCTGGACGTTTCTTAATGGTACATTAGGATTCGTGTATGTATAATTTATGTATACAAACATTAAGTTTTATCTAATATTAATTATGTAGGTTCTTTTGCCGGGAACTCCAACCAAATATTGGTCTCTTTTGGTATTTTTTCATGGAAATGTTCGATCACTTTCGCACCATGTTCTTGATCACTTTTCAAATGAATGCTACAATTTTGTATTTGATCCCTCTGACATTTAAACTGCGCAAGGATCCGCTCATGCTTGCAACAGTGCTTATTTCTTTGACATCAATATTTCGGTCTTATCCATGCTTGGGAGATATTACATTCTACTTAGCTCTTCTCCCGATATGGCGAAGGTGTTGGAAGTGTGAGTTTAATTACCAGATTGAAGATAACAAATTAGTTACTAGTACGTTTCTGCTTTCAGTCATGGCGCACAACTTTGTTGTATTCTGCTTCTTTTTGATCACCGTTCTAATAATGCCAGCATTATGGTACTTATGGATGTATGCAGGGTCAGCAAATGCGAATTTTTATTTTGGAGCAACTTTAGCGTTTTCAACAGGACAGGTAAGATCAAATTTACTTATGGTAAGAGTTTCGCATCGAAGTAGAAATCATGATGTCTGCAAAAAGATCTGCAAGTATATTCCACAAATTCAAAATACCATCATCTGTCATACCCCAGGTTCTTGACGAGCCTTTATTATAGAGAGACTGTGAAAAAAGAATAGATTTGTGTAAGGACTAGTAAGGCTAGTTTTAAGTTAATGTATGAGTAGCTATAGGTACTATTTTAATTGGCTGGGTTACTTTAGATCCACTTTACGTTTTATAAGGTTCGTTCACATCAATAGTACCTAAATTTACACTTTTGAAATGAAGGAAGTTTGAAGAATAGGTATCGTCGACAAACTAGTTACTGTATAAGAACTGGGTTGAGTGAGTACCGCAACGACTCGGAGCCCGGAGTCCTGTAAACTTTTCGACTTGTTTCGTTTTGGGCTAGAGTAAGAAAAGTCAGTATCATCCAGTGTTACGCTTCGAATTTGAAAAGTTCTATGAATGTACGGTATGCCGGATGGGTACAAGAGCACGTTATCCTATTGTGTGAGTCTTTAAAAGTAAGTACCATACAAGTTAGACGAATGTTCCCTGAGTATGAAGAAAATCGAGTTTTGCGTTCTCATCAAGTTGCTCTCTAAAGAAAACACCACAAACCATTCTGTATCAAACCCTGGTAGCTAGTTCTAATGAATTTATGTGTAATTTATTACATGTCAGCCATATCCAGTTGTTGGCTAAAATTTCATATATCAGTACTTAATTTGGGCTATTCCTCAGCCGCTTTCGTTTAAAATTGATATCTAAGAAATATATGACATACATATACATACAAACACCAACTTCTGAAAGTACGTTTGTAGAAGAATTTTCAAAAACTGCTTTTTAAGCGATGAATGCAAGAAGTGATCGGCATTATCGAATGATTTAAAGAATCGAGACACTAGTACTCGAGTGATCCCTATAATAAAATGATCATTCGAGATATGAGTGGTATATGCATATGACAACTGGTTTCTCTTGCAAATATACTCGATTCTGCTATGACTCTCTTACTTGTTGCTACCTGGCTTTAAAATGAATAGAGTACTATTTACTCGGATATGCATCTATCTCGAATCGTAATATGAGTGGAATCGAGAGCTTTGTTCGTGTATTCAACCACCTGGGGGCTGTGTTTTTATATGCATATATAACTCATATCTCGAATGGTCATTCGATCAGTTGTAGTTACACAAATTCGAGAACTGAGGCATGAGACACGAGTTTTAGTTTTGTGTTTACCCTTTGCGTTCGTTCTAGGTTCTCGCTGCTTCCATAGAAGTATGTAAGTATAGCAAATGTAGAATGATTTCAGACGATGTCTCGAGATATCTCGAGACTAATCTATTTCTTCAAATATCTGCATGAGTGTATGGTTCTATAATTCATATCTCATTTTGTATCTAATAGGAAGAACTTTGAGTTGGCCAAATATGAGAAAAAAAAAATACATACAGTTTACTATTTAAAAAAAGGTGAAATATGCGTAAGTTTTGTATTTCACCAGAATAGCGCCACTTAAAAAAAACTAGCTATACCATATGAGTGCAGTGAGTGAAGTGAAAAAAAAAAAAAAAAAAACAAAGTGCCCCGTTTCCATCTCTCCCATCCCCACTTGCTAGCTGTTGCCGCATGTCCTTTACATGCTTCTAATTGCGATGATAAGATAGCGTAACATCTAATGCATAACGGACCGCGAGTGTGTATTCGAATAGCGGACTTCAGCTGACTGTCTTTGGCCATAACACCGACGATAGTTTGTTTTGGAGAACTATTCTTCGGATTTACACTTCGCGGTTCGGCTTAGAATCGTCAGAGCTGTGTCTTTTTGTGTTTGTATGTTGTAATGATGATGGAATTCAGGGTTGATTGTACCAACATTCGTGGGCTTTAAACGAATCGAAAAATCGAATTGAAAGTCATTCCGTCAACCATCTAGACTTGTATCTTACTTCACACCCTGATAAATACAATATTGATGTTTTAGCGCCTCTAGACCGGTCTGACCACAATATCGTATCAGCTAAATACTCGTACTCTGACCATACAATTAAAGGAAAAACTCCAAAAAGAAAAGTATGACGTTACGAGAAAGCCAACTGGGACGACCTCAATAGTTCCTTAAGGAGGTGCTGAACGCTATGCTTCTTCGATAGTGACGTAGATGCCACCGCTGATATGATTACTGACACCATTCTCTTAGGTATGAATGGCTATATTCCTAACAGAATAAAGAGCATCAAACCACAGCCAAACTCGAAGTTTGATCAGAACTGCATATAGTTTATCAGGTTGAAAGAAGTAAGCTTTCGGTCTTATAAATCTGAGGAAAACCGAAAGAAGTTTAAGTTCAAACAAGCCTGAAATAACTGCAATGTCCACATTCGACGCGCAAAATTCTTACATGACCAAAAATTGCGGCAAAAAAATTCTACAATGTCCCAAGGTAGCAAAAATGTTTGGTCTCTCGTCAAAAACATTAGAAATTATGCTTCTTAGACAAGGCCAATCTGCTTGCTACTCACTTTGCAACAAACTCCGCGTTACCAGATAGTGATTTGTCTCCCCCTGTACTCCACTTTCGCACTCGTACAGTTGTAAGTGTACTCAAAGGTCTTAACGTACACAAAACCACTGACCCAGATGTTGTCTCCCCTATTGTTCTTCTCAATGAACGGCAGTATGGTTTTCGTAGCAAGAAGCCCACTAGTGCACCCAAGACCGTTCTGCATATTCTAGATAGGGTACAGAATTGCGCGTTAAAATCTGTAGGAGATAGAAAAATGATGAATTCTATAGTCTCACTTGAACATTGTCGAAGCGCCTTATGTCTTTCACTAAATGCCAGCAACATGCGTCATGCTTCGAATGCACATCAGTTCACCCTCAAACTCAATTTCGGACGTACTGTCAAATATAGGGATTGTTTGTAAGGCGAAGAACACGTTTGTGGAATAATCTAGCAGCCTCAGTCATTACAACCTTCAAACATGGCATCTCTCCCCTTTCCCACCCTCCCGTCCCCTGAAAACCAGTATAAGGGTAGTAATAATCCTTTCGGCTCGCGCAAATAAAAAAAAAAAATAAAAAAAGCGCATCAAACGGAACCACCTCTTGTACTTTATTTTAATGCAAGTCATTAAAACATTACTAACAAAAAGAAATTTTGGAAAATAAAAAGTTAAATTTAATTTAGTCTTGTAAAATGGTCAAACATTAGAGTTTTTCTTCAAGGAGGAAACTGCACCATACCATGAAATGAAATTGACAACGTTGAGAATTGTAGTATAATAAGGGCGAATTCTACATAGAGACTCATAAATGAGCAAAAAAACGGAGGATTATACTCTTTTTTTTGTATAGAGTTTTTGAATTTACTGCAGTCAACAGGTAAAACCTGACCATGGGTAAGGTGTGTTGGAAATTGTTCGGCGCTGTAAAGAGTGATAAATGTTTCATGCACCTTGACAACTGCTAAAAATAGGTGTACGAGTACATATATTTGACACACAATAGAACTCATTAAATTTCTTAAAAAAGTGAATACGTCACAAAAAAAGAAATAAAGTTCTGTCTATTAATCCGCGTGATTTTAATATGTATTGCCATAACTTAAGAAACTAAGAGCGAGTTTTATCCAAACAGACGGTAAAATGGTGGGCGCCGTGGCGCAGTGGTAACTGTGTCGGACTACTGCGCGTGAGGTTCAATGTTCGAATCCCAGACAACATCAACAAGTTTTTTGACGGTCCCATCTCTTGCGAACGTTTGACAAACATCCAAGAGTATTGTTGCCACGAAAAGGCCTCTCAAAATATAAATTGCTCTTCAAATATGGTACAAAACTGTAGGTCCTTACCATTCATCCGAATATAACGTGGACAACACGATTGGTTGCGAGAAGCTAAACCTAGGCACTTGATGAGCTGTTGCGCCAAATGTATATTATATAGGTGGTAAAATGGTAGGGCTGTGGTTTGTAAAAATATTTTGTGTAACGGAGCTATTAATCTAAGTTTCAGCCATTTTCGGATAACGGAATGGCTGGGGGCTTAATAATACGATGGTGTATTCTTAAATCAAGCGAAAGCTTAATATTAAAACTTATTTTTTAAGTCACTCGTAATATAATAATGCGGTTAACAAATATTGCACCGAAATTTATTTAACTTGTTTTTACTTGAAACAATGTGTTTTCGCTTGTTTAACTATATAGTGATATTCTGGTGACACATTAAAGTTACGCATACATACCTATATTTCACCGAAGTAACCGTATGACTTTGTCTTCTCACATTTGTTGGACTAAGTATTTGCATTTATCTACAAAATTGTATATGTTTTACAACAGTAGACCATATGCTTATGCGGATATTTGAAGAAATAATGTGGCATAGTGATTAGTCAGGGTTATCGTGAATAAATTTTCCCTCGGAATTTTTCCTCCGAACAAAAATTAGGTACCTTCAAAAATGAGTAAATAATTCCGCAAAAAAAAAATAGGTATCATGAATAACAATTCAGGAGAAATTTCAACACAATCGCGATAATTAATTTTTTTTATAAATTTTTTTTTCGATTTATTTCGCGAATAAATTTTCCCTCGGAACTTTTCCCCGAACAAAAATTAGGTATCTTCAAAAATAAAAAAAAAAAAATAAAAAATAATAACAAAAAAATTAAATATCGCGATTGTGTTGAAAATGTTCCTGAATTGTCATTCATGATACCTATTTCTTTTCTGTGGAATTATTTCTTTTTGAAGATACCTAATTTTTGTTCGGGAGAAAAATTGAGACGGAAAATTTATGCACGATAACCCTGAATACTTTCGGATGTTCGTCAGACATCCGCGAGAGGTGGGAGCGGAAAAAATTGATTGATGTTTTCTGGGATTCAAAAATTGAATCTCACGGGCGGTGGTCCGACATACTCAGGGCTATCGTGAATAAATTTACCGTCGGAATTTTTCCTCCGAACAAAAATTGGGTATGTTCTCGTAAGAAAGCTTCTCAAAAAAAAAAAACCCCTCGGATACGGCACAAAAACTGTAGGTCTCTTCCATTCGTGCAAAAAATATAACGCACTCAGCACAAGTGGTTGTGAGAAGCTAAGCCCTAAGCCCTTCGCCAAATATGCTATGTATGTCTTAGAGAATGTTCAAAAATGGTGGTCTTACCCTTTATTACAAGTTCACATTTAGACTTTCGAAATAGGCGAGGAACCGACATAGAAATGGAAAGTGATCTCAATATGGTCAACCACGTAACAGCATGATACTGAAACTGTAATCAGGAGATCACAAGAGAAGACACCAAACTAGTTAAAATAACGGAAAGAAAATTTTAATTTCGTTCGAGTTAGCACAGCATTAGGGCAAAACGAGTATAATATACAAAATTGGAGACGACTGAATGATGATTCTGCCACATAAAATGTGGCGTAATGCGATGGACACAGAAGCAGGAGTAAATGTCAGGAGCTCATCAGTGGTCATTTATCAAATATTAGATGAAAGACTTACATAGATGTTTCTTTATATATATTGGATGAGGACTTACGTACATATTTATATGTTGGAAGAAGCGTACTGTCTACGGTACAGTATGCGGCACTGAAGATGTGCCTTCAAACTAAATAAGGCGCTCTGACTCACCGACTTCCCAAATCCTTACCACTTGATAAAGAAAGTAAAACATCAGATGCTGAAAAAAAATATTTTGAAGCAATTATAGGCACAAACTGAAGATGCATTCGATTGTCGAAATGTTAAGTCCGAGAAATTTGAATTCCATAGTTGGTTCTGGCGTTTATCCATTCAGCAATACTGTTCATATTTGTGCTAAGCTTAGTGCTATGCCGATGGCAAATCAGTTGTTTCCATTAAATGACCTGAAGTATAGAGGAGGTAGCGAATGTTTAGGGACTGAAGCTAGAGACACAGAACATATAAATCCGTTATAAATAAAATCTAAGAAAATTCGTTCAGTCGAATTGGAACAGCCAAGACAGAATCCGAAATCTTTCTTCTTCCTATTTCGGCGAGATTATGATCCGAAAACAATAGATCATAACCCTCCCACTTCACTGCATTTCTACTGATCCGCCTGTGGGGTTCGCCTATTTGACCTTAGAAAATATCGACAGGCCTCTCGAGTTTGGATCACTGAGGCCAATCAAATGCTAGTGTCGTTGCATTTGTGTGATCCTTTATAGGTCTGCCTCCACTGCCTCGCGATGTCTTTGGAACGCTCATTGATATTGCTTTTGAAACATGGTTCAAATGATCTCTTCTTTGAACGTCGGAATGCCAACTGAGCCGGTCGCGCTCTATTTTTCGTAAGATGGCTTCCTTGACGTGACGGCTTCCACGGATCTGCTGTCATGCGAAGCATCTTCATCTCAGCTGCCGTTAATTTACTCATACTTTTTATACATCGTCCAACATTCTGAACCGTATGTGAGTGCTGGACGCACAACTGCGGTGTAGAGCCTTCCTTTCAACTTCGGGGGAATTTTTCGGTCACAGAAGATAGCGGAGTTTTCTCGCCACCTCATCCATCTTACGCTTACACGACGATTGATGTCGTCATCGCAGGTTCGTTGCAGGGACGTCTTTGCTCCTTCGTACATATCCATGATTATCTGTAAATAGGTTTCTGGAACCCCTCAATGTCTTAGCGCCACCCATATCAGATCCCGTGGTTGTCTGTCGAATGCCTTTTCAAAGTCAACCAATACAATATACAAATCCTTTAAGGAATCACGATGTTTTTTCATTACATACTTTGAATTGCATCTGTGGTTGATTTAACCGCACTGACCATTAGTTAGCCGTATTATTTTATTATTTTGCGCAGTCGGCCACCTAATACCCGCTCAACGATCTTCATGGTGTGTGACATCAGCTTGATCGAACGGTAGTTATCACAGTTTCGCGTATCACCTTTCCCTTTGTATACAGGGAGAAGGTAACTTTCCCTCCATTGATTCGGCATTAGATCACCTCTCGCAAATGAGAGATGAGAATTCTGAGCTATCTGAACCCAACGTCTCCCATCTTTTTCCAGAACTCAGAGGGCATCTCGTCTGGCCTAATCGCTTTTCGTTTTTTGGAGTATTTGACCGCCTCATTAACTTTTTCGACTGTAATGTCGGGTATTTCTTCACAGTTAGGGGTGGCTCTTGGAAAGTATAGCCGGGGAAACTGTTCATTCAGAAGTCGTTCACAATACTGCTGCCACCTTCAGAATTTTGTCGTCATCCACAAGGAACTGGCCATGAGCATTGTTAATACACTTTGGCGAACGTATCTCATGAGCATTCCTCCTTCTTTGTGCGGCTATTTTGAAGATGGTTGCGCCCTCGTTCCTATCGCCTGATAGCCTGATTTGTATCAGCAACCGAGGAAGATATTTTCTCCAGCTCCCAATACAGGCCCTCCGTACTCTCTACTTGAAACTGGGCGCAATTCTTCTTCGCTTTTTTCTTATAACATCTGTATTCCACTTCAAGGTGAGCTTTATCGTCCCTATTATTAGAGGGGCATTTTGACCAAGCTTTGAAAGCCGCTTCCTCCTTATTTATCACTTCTTTAAGCTTCATCACTCCACCGCCACGTTTCTTTGGCGTGTTGTTGATGGCCTTATAAAGTTACAAGCAGTGATTTGGCCGTCTTTAAGCAAGTTCGCTGTAGGGAATCCCGCTTATTTTGTGCTCTGCACTCTTCTTCCTCAGCTTCGGTGATGGTGGCTGAACTCCAAAACGTCAAAATAATGCGCATCGTGAATGCACCACTGCCGTTATGCGATGTTTTGACGATGCGTTGCTATCTTTGATATTTTAGAGCGATCTGAATTAAAAAAAAAAACTATTATCAAACAAATGTACTGCTCATTTTTAGTAAATTTTACAAATTTTAATGTGTAATAAATAATTTAAAACAATATTTTTTTTACGAATCTGGAGAGGACGCTTCCATTTTGGCGGAATAAAAAACAATAAAATGTCAAATGACATTTGCATCACATCAGTTCACGCACGATGCGCTGTTTGCTTTTGTTTGTGTAGTAGATACATTCACAATGGGTTTTGAAACGTTATGCATTGGATCTCCGTAACCTATTGACGTTTGGGAACGGTTGACTTTGCAGTACTGCGTTTTGGAATTCAGCCGGTGTGAGATAGATAATTTTTCACCACGAAAACAAAAGCCTCGCCATTTTCTTTGTCCAGATTGTACCACCTAATTTTCTCAGACACCTTTGTTTTTGCCTGTGTTCTGTGGCTTCATAAAAAAATGTTTGTTATCAGGAGCCAGTGTTGCTTGGCGATCGCCTCTCCCAGGATCACTTTGCAATCTTTTACCCAAAGCTTCATGAAACTGGCTACCAAATGAATGGTTTCATCTCTACCACTGCTGTAAGTGATCAGGTGCCGGCTTTGCTTAATGAACATGATATTTAACACGATAAGACCGTGTGATTTGCAAATGCTTAGGATGTCTTCACCAGGAAGGTTCCCGGTGCCGTATCCCAGTCCTCCATGGCAGTCTTCATAGTCTTCGTTCGACTTCCCGACATGTCCGTTCAAATCTCCAAAAAACAGAAACTCTTCCTTTGGAATGTTCTTAAGGAGAATGGGAAAATCTAGCCAAAATGCATCTTTATGACTGACACTGACAATATTCCACACCTCTCCTTGTATTACTAGTTTGAGAGGTATGAAACGATCGCTGGACATCGAAATGGAGAAGATGTTACCAAGTAGCTCTGCTAGGATGTAGGGGATACCGATTCCGTTCCTAGCCTGTTTCGTTTCATAGTAGAACATCTTGTAAGATGTTGTCCTAACGTCCAACAAACGCGCCCAACTTCCGGTGTTTTGCCATTTTTTATTGCGATGGCGTTTGACACGTACATGCTCCTGTTTTATTGTTGTTTGATTTTTTTTTTGTGACACCGGTGATCTCCAGTCGTGTCAACCCACGGACTCGCATGTACACTTGTGGGAAAGTTTTTAAGGTAATGTATGTGTCGCTGGGCTCACTTGGGTGTTAAATTGCCTAGATCTGATTTATCCCCTTAGTCGACTTTTACGACAAGCGCTATTTGTTGGGAGCGCTGCAGTGATATTCATAACCCGTCCCTGCACTAGTTTTTTTAATCTATTTTATGTTTTTTTTTTTTTGCCCCCCTGGCAGCTGACCTCCTCGTGGTGGGGGGCGGGCAACGTGTCTGGGATGTGCGGATGGGGTAACTTAAATAGTTACTCCCATCCATACAATCCAGTCACGGCTAACAAAGCGCACACCCCATGATGACAAGAAGAAGACGACCGGCCTCGGATATTGCCAAGCCTGGTAAGCCAGGGCATCCTTTGGAGCCAGGCCTGAAGGATGTCAGGATGCGAGCGTCTGGTGGTCGGCTTGTCCCGCTCGGCAGCCGGCCGGGTCAAACCCGAAATGGCTACGAGCTTCCTGTCAATGGTCTCGCGAACCATTACGGGGGTCAAGGGGTGAGCGCGCTGTGCACCGATAGAGGCACAGATGGACTCTCCGAAATACGGCATCGACTTAGGATAGGCACATGGAACGTCTCATCGCTCACAGGGAAGGATCTTGAGCTTGTTGGGGAGGCTGTTAAAAGTCGACTAAATATAGTTGGCGTCTCTTCAACAAAGCAGAGAGGTTCTAAAACTGTGGACCTTTCGGGTGGGTGGAAGCTCTTCCTGTCAGGAGTCGCACCCTCAATGTCTGCTCGGGCGGGAGTGGGAATACTCACAAGTCCCAGGTTGACAGACAGAGTATTGGAGTGGATACCATTAGGAGGGAGAGTTGCGATCTTAAAGCTCAAGCTTGAAAGATCAACTCTGGCATTGGTGCAGGTGTATGCACCGAACCTTCAGTCAGAGTACGCAGCTTTCTTAGATGAAGTTGATGTTGCCCTTGAAAATGTTGCAGATATGGATTCTTTTGTCCTGATGGGTGACTTCAATGCTCATGTGGGTGTAGATGTTATGACATGGGGGAGTGTGATTGGGAGGAACGGTGATCCTGATCAAAATGCGAACGGAGAGAGGTTGTTGGATTTTTGTTGTGAAAACGGCTTATCCATCATGAACACTATCTTTCCGCACAAAGACATTCACAAATACACGTGGTACCGTCAGAGTCTTCAGCAGAAGTCGCTGATCGATTTCTTTGTGGTACCATCGTGTCTGAAGAGAATGGTTTGTGATGTTCGCGTATTGAGAGGGGCCGAACTGTCAACTGATCATCACTTAGTGCTGTGCAAATTGTATCTTAGCGAGAGAGTGCCTCCCCTACCAAAGCGTAAACCAAGGATGGTTACACGCATACGATGGGAGAGGTTACAGGACGATGAGATACGGGAGACATTTGCGCGGCAAATATCTGAGAGGTTTGAACAAATTCCAACTGTTCCATCAAATGTAGAGGAAGAATGACAACTGTTTTCAACAGCGGTTATTGCCTCTGCGGGAGATGTTTGTGGAGTGAAGCGGCTTGGTGTGGCGGCTGGTGGTGAGAAAAGAACTGCTTGGTTTAAAACGCCCGGAGTTCAAGAAGCCATCAGAGAGAAGAAGAGAGCCTTTAAGGTGTGGATTCACTTGGGGAACTCCGACTCTCGAAATCGGTACACTGAGGCGCGAAGAACTTGCAAATTAGCTGTGAAAACAGCGAAAGAACAGTCTTGGAAGGAGTTTGGCGAGAAATTGGAACGTGACCACAGATCTGCAAATAAGATGTTCTGGCAGATCGTCCACCGACTCAGAGGAAAAAAGTTGAATATCGTTGAAGGAGTCAAATCCAAAGACGGTAGACTTCTTTCCAATGAGAAGGACATCTTACGCAGATGGAGCGAGCACTTTTCAGAATTGCTCAATCCCGAACAGGGCACCGAAGATGACAGACCTATGGTCGAGAGTTGGGCGGAAAGTAGTCCTACGGTAGAGGAAGTAACTTTGGCGATAAAATCGCAAAAAGTTGGCAAATCTGCTGGTGCGGATGAAATTCGGCCAGAAATGCTCAAGGCTAAAGAGGGAGTGCAATGGCTCTCGCGTGTCATTAAAGTGGCCTGGGAATGCGGTAAAACACCTGGTGATTGGCAAATAGGGGGGATAGTTCCTCTTTTTAAAAAAGGGGACAAAAGAGATTGCGCCAACTATAGGGGTATATCTCTTTTAAGTCTCCCTGGTAAAGTCTTCGCTAAGGTGCTAGAAAAGCGTTCCAGAGCTGTGGTTGAGGACGGTTTGGGGGATGAGCAGTGCGGTTTTCGTCCCGGTAGAAGCACAACCGACCAGTTATTCACTCTCAGAATGGTCCTTGAGAAGGCCTGGGAATATGCCAAACCTGTCTACACTTGTTTTGTGGATTTGGAAAAGCATATGATAGGGTTCCTCGAGGCAAACTCTGGAGTGTTCTGCAGGAGTATGGGATTGCTGGTTCCCTGTTAAGGGCGATTCAGTCTTTATATACAAATTGTAGAAGCTGTGTTCGGATAAACGGTGTTAAATCAATACCTTTCACTGTGGGCGTTGGACTCCGCCAGGGGTGCGTTTTGTCACCTCTCCTCTTCATTGTATATATGGGTTGGATGTTACAGCGCAGCCGTGGCGGGGAATGTTTCAAAGTGGGAGACCTAAGGATTAGTCATCTGCTCCTTGCGGATGATTTGGTCATCCTTTGAGCAGCTACTTCTCCGAACGGAACGATCTATGCTTCGATGGTTTGGTCACGTAGTGCGTATGCCCCCAAACCGGCTTCCAAGACGCGCCATGGTTGCCGTGCCATCAGGTAGGCGACTTCGCGGAAGGCCTAGAAATAGATGGTTGGATCAAGTCCGACATCTCTCCTGGAGCCGCTTAGGGATTGCCCCTGATGAATTGGAGTCAATGGCGGAGGATCGAGAAGGATGGAGAGTCCACCTGGGCATCCTACCCCTGCGACCCTCATGAAGGATTAGCGGGCCATTGAAAATGAATGAAAAAATGAATGAATGTTTTTTTTTTTTGTGTACAAAATGGTCCAACGAAATAGACAATTGCATTCCTCCCCTTCAAAATTTCACCCGCAATACGTGTCATGCTTCGAATGCGCATCAGTTCACCCTCAAGCCGAACTTCGGACTTACTCTTAAATATAAGGATTCGTCTATAAGCCGAATAACAGTACTGTGGAGTGATTTACCAGCCTCTGTATTTCCTTATCATTACAACCTTCAAACATTTAAAGCCAACTCAAACCGGCATCTGCTCTTTCCCCCTCCCCCTTTTCCCATTCGCCCGTGCCCTGAAAACCAGTATAAGGGCATTAATAATCACTTTGGCGCGCGCAAATTACATAAAAAAAAAAATACATATATATACTTGTACACATAGTATGAGGTTTCAACAAGATGGTGTCATTTGTCACACAGCGATTGAAGCAATGACCCAATTGCGAACGAAATCGGCAGGCGTATTCACCTGATCACCCATGAACGTTAAGTAATTTTTTTTGTCGCGTAAAATACTATTACAACTCTTTCACATTCACCCTAATTGTCGTTGGCGTTTGTCGCATACGCATACGAGTGTCGTATTTTTCCGCTATTACGATGCATTCAATTAGTCGTTTGATGGTCGTATTTGTTTCGTACTTTACTCGTCCTCAAAGTTGGCTACGACTCGGCTTCAAAGTGAAGGAAAATGGAAAATAAACATATGTAAGTACATTTATTTTCACTAGAAATATCTAAATTTGTACTTTTGTGTGCTTTAATTGTATGAAAAAGTCACGAATCGTAGCCAATTTGAAAGGCTGGTTTCTGCTATGCCAACAACACGCGGTGTTCCCAAGCAGTCCCATATCTAAGTACTAACCGCGACGGACGCTGCTTGATCTCATGACGAGAACTGGTACTCAGCATGTTATGGTCGTTGGAGTAGGTACACAACAAATTTCTCCGAATTGCTACCAAATTCTCAACCGGCACCACTTCGTCCTCTTCTTAATCGAAAAAGAGGTTATCAAGTTGATATTTGGGATTTATTTTGTTCTCAAAAAACTTTACTTTGCTTTAAAATACACCGCCAAACCTATATGTTTACATTTTCGTTTCATTCTCTCTGATGGTTTGACATTTGCATAACTGCGATGATACGCGTTGGTTTTTTTCGAGTTGTTGTATGCATCGCATACGAATCGAGGAATAGCAATAAGAAGGAATTTAATTTTGATACGACTTTAAATACGAAAGAAAATTCGACTTGAAGAATTGAGGTGAATGAAAAAAAAACATTTTGTGAATTTTTTGAGTGAATTGAATGACCCTTTACATAGTTCGAACGCTAATGTAAACGATAGGCTATCATCTTATAGTCGGGCACAAAACTATTCAAAGAAAGCTTGGGAAACAAAATTGGGGCATGCAGTGCACTAATTGCACGTGGAATGTTTGATGCTAATAAGTAACCATCCCATTTGTGCTCCTTTTGGGAGGATATAGATAAAGGAAAGGAGATGGAGAAATAAGAGAGAAAATTGCCGGTTCGACTGCTTCCGCTGAAAGAGTTTTTGCTGCAATGAATAATACGGTGACGGCAGAGAAAACACAGCTAAAAGTCGACACACTAAGAGCCATTCTGACCATTAAAGTGAATTCGCAAATCTCGTGCCTATAATTCTATTCGTTCATCAAATCAAAACTGGGATATGCTTCGCACAATCTCATCGTAATCAAAATATAATGTGCACGCCGACGAACAAATGAATGACATGACTTTCATCCAGCTGTGTAGCTGAGGTTCACGATCCTTGGTCGAGGTATTGTCCTCGAGTCGCTCCGGGACGTACATACGTACGTAGAACCGATCGTCGTGAGAGCTCGTTGGTGCAGTGGTTGGAAAAACTTCGATGGTATTTTTTCCATTTTATACTCGGGTGGCTGGTGATTGCTGTTCCCCGCTGGGGCTTGAACTTGCACTCATCGGCTAACAAGCAAACACTCTATCCACTGCACCATTGCCACCCACTGACACTTTCATCCATCAACGTATCTCTTGAATTGATATTGAGAATCACCCTGATTGTCGTTGGCGTTTGTCGTTTTTCGACGATTGTCGTTTTATTCATAGCTACGACTTGCTGACCATTAAACGTCACTAAGCATTGTTTTTGTCATGTGGTATACTATTACAACTCTTTCACATTGAAAAGGTTATGAAAATGAATTCGTGGTACATCTGAGGAATAAAACGACAATCGTCGAAAAGCATAAAACACCAACGGTAATCAGGGTGATTACTAAGGAATTTGTTTGTCATGTAGAATACTAACACAACTCGATCACAGAGAAAAAATTAAAAAAATGGATTCGTGCTACATCTGAAGAATAAAACGACAATCGTCGAAAAGCGACAAATACCGACGACAATCAGTTTGAATGTATTTCGCATACTATTTTTTTATTTTTTTTATATTTTCCTTCATTAAATAAATGAGTTGGGATGCTTACATAACGTATGAAGAAAGAATAATAGGAAATGTTATTTCAAGCTTTGTTTCATTCGACTTTATTTTGTATGTACTCGTATTATGAATTCAAATCTTTTGACAAACATGTTCGTATCTCTTTCCAGATTTTCCTAGTCACCGATTTATTGTTTGCCTACGTGAAACGCGAATTTTGTTTAAAATATGGGCAGAAAGTATTCATCAATGGGAAAGAAGAAAAGATCATCCTTGAGTAGGAGGCTAAGGGTTCATAGTATTACACAATTCTAAATTATTTACATGATGATTGCTAATCAAGGAGACGTTTCTAAAAAATGATTTTGTATTAGTTTTGTTTGTATAAAAAGAATATTATAAAAGTACGTTATTGGACTTAAATAAATGCAAATAAAATACACTGAATTGGAATTGAAGGTCTTTTGATATATGTATTTCTTTCAATTTATTATCGCCTTTAAATAGTCAATAAATTAATGTTTATTTCATTTCGTATTTTAATATAACAGTTCATCCTCTATTCGTATTCATATCAATCAACTTAACCAGTAATGAGAATTTAACAATGTTATATGCTAAGGATGTTGCTTATTGTTACTTTATAAATCGATTACATTTTTTTTTTATTGTAAACATGAACATGCTCTCCGTCGAAGAAATACTAATATTAGCGCTTTTTTTTAATTATGATTATTTTGTTACAAAAACTCAACTACAGTATAATTTATATATTATTTGTTTTAATCGTACTTAAGATTAGTTGCTAAGAATTTAGGAAAGGGAAATGCCACATGGTAGCTTTGCAATTCAATTGCCATTCTACTATCGTTCGTTAGTAATATAATTTTCGTTTATAAGAGATTAATGTAACAGTTAGATGCTTAGGATTGGATAATTTCCCAGTAGAAGGATTAATTGACAGAAATTCCCAATCGACATGGTGATATATTCTTTCCAGACGAAAACAATCAGAGATCAAATAAGTGGGTGGGGAGAAAAGTAGAAATGTGTTGTTTTAAGACAGCTGCATCAAACAGGTCGTTGTGGTGACTTGTGTAACGGTGGCGGTGGTGGTGGTGGAGCTCGTTGCTTCCGTTGCAATATTGAAAGAATCTTAGGAATGGCTCCTTTGGACGTCTTTGGCTGAGAATTTACAGGTGGTGCCCATTGTACGGGATGCAATTTGCTGTGGTTAACTTGCTGCTGAGGTTTTTGCATGATCTGTTGATGGAAAGCGGCTCCACCGGCAGACTGCAATGTATGAGCCTTGGACATTGAATAATGTGGAAGATCGTTATGAGCGTAAGCTTGTTGTGGAATGGTATTCAAAGCTTGGGCACGTGCGCAAACATTCGCTTGATGGTACATTGCCTCGGATTTAAGACGATTTTCTTCGTAAGGATAATCATAAAGATTCTTCTTGGGACGAGGCTTCCGAATAGACTTTTCAGGATAATGGTTTGCATTCACAGTTATTTGTGGTGCATCACCTCTTGCGTTCGATGGAATTGATGTAGGCCGACCTCCACGAATTACTTGAACATGAGACCGACTAGTACTAGAAACAGACCCTTTTGGTAGAGCTTTTGACGTACTTCCGAATTCATTTTCGCCCTCGGAACAAAACGACCTTGGCGGCGATGGTGAGCGAGAGGTCTTACGTTCCTCTAGGCGTGCGCGAAACCCTTGGATTGATTCGTTCAGTGCCCACAACTGAGTAAGCAATGACAAATCCATTTGTCGTAGATTATGCATTTCCTGCCGCAGTGTTGCTAAATGCGAGTCCATATTACTTTCGTTCGATGTTGTGCCTGTCGATGATACAGTTGGGGATTTGCTTGCCTCTCCACTGCTCACAGAATCGGCAGTAGACGAGAGGCTACCATGCCTGTTTGGTCCGTCTGAAGTGTCTCGTTGTGGTAAGTTACGTGCGCTAGAAGATGTGCTCGGTGTATCTGCATTCACAGACCCACCACCATCGGGTAACACAGCCGTTGCAAGGCTTTTTGGTAGAGGTGGTAAGTCGGAGTACGACATCTCGGTGGCGACTTCTTGTTTCTCCCTTTTTTATTCCAGATTTTAATAATATAATTTTGAAGATATTGTCCTTAAGATTTTAACGTTAATAGTACTCACTAAAGTAGCACGAGTAGTAATTGAATCGAGTATAATTGCAATAAATTTGTCTTGAGAACATCTAGTGAATGTTGAACTTCCAAGCTTGCCGGCACATGGGGCACTGCTTGTTTAGGGGTTGCAAGTTGAGCCACTTGACAATACAATGCATGTGGAAACAATGAGAACAAACACCCCAAACTAGTGGACAATCATCGCCGGGCAGTGAACACTCTGGGCACGTACTCTCGAACGACATACGACAAATACCGCAATTTTCATCGTTAGCAATCCATCGCCAAGATGCAACACCCATCCACGACTTTATTTTCACTTTCATTGTATCTGTTTCAACAAATCCATTGAATTTTAATTGAAAACTTATTATTTACTATTGTCTTGAGAAATTACTTGTTATGAAGATGTGGGAAAATAGGTCGAGCGAAATATGCGTATTCTTCACAAGTTTGACAGTTCGGAAATTTTTTGGTTTGACAGTTGTTGTAGAGGTAAAACGGGTGGAGAGTTTTTCCTATTGCAGAAATGAAATGATAGAGGGCACTCTTTTGTACGAACTATAGCGACACACAGATGTCGCTGTCAAAATAATCAAGTAGCGGGTCGACGGCGCTCTGTTCGCTGTCTCGCTAGCCATTAAATAAATGCCAGTGCACACACGATTTGGAAAAATTAATTTATTTAGAATATCCGAAAAAAGAAAATTTTATAAATTTCAGAAATTAAAAGAACTGCTTGCTCCGATGAATTTCTTGAGACGACTGAATTAAAATTTAAAACTTTTTTCCCATTGAAATTTTGTTGTGGTCTGTCAAAGGCCACAAAGTCGAAACAAGTGCTGCCAGCTCCTGGGGAATTTCAATCCAAAATTCAATCTCTCTTCTAGAACGAAATGTGGGGAAAATAAAAAAGAATCTCAATAACTCTTAATTGCAACACTGGCCGAAACCAAGGGCTAGATGACTTTGTTCGCGCCAAGAGAGATGGAGGATATTCATTCGACTTTTAACTCTGCAGAGTAAAACGTGACATGGCTCCTCAAGCAGTTTAATGTCAATAGTTTAAGCTATTTATTATAGTACTTACTTACTGAAAAAAAAAACCTTGGCGCAACAGCTCTTTAAGTGCCAGGTTCTAGCTTCTCGCAACCACTCATGTTGTGTGCGTTATATTTTTCACACGAATGGAAGGGACCTACAGTTTAGTGCCGTATTCGAAAGGGAATTTTCTTTGAGAAACAACAATACTCTCGGATGTTTGTCAGACGTGAACATAGAACTTGGAACCTCACGTGCAGTGATCCGACACTTACGCCACAGTGCCCACACTTACTTACTTACTTAGGTGGCGCTATAATTCGGGGTGAACCTGGGCCTCAACCAACAAGCCAACCAACAAGTTGAACTTGTGCGCTGAGGCCTTCCAGTAATGTAAATATCGTCGGCGTGTGCAGTTGTACAGACTTGTGATAGATTGTGCCTCCGGTGTTGGCTTGTGAGTTGCGAACAATCCGTTCAAGTACAATATTAAAGAAGTCACATGACAGCGCGTCACCTTGTCTAAAACCTTTTTGACATCAAAGGTCTCGGTGAGGTCATTACCGACCCTGATGGAGCATCGAGCGTTCTCCAATGTCATCATACACAGACGAACAAGTTTGATAGGGATGTCAAAACTAGACATGGCTCTATACAGATTTTGTCTTAGATGTTGTCTTAGGCGGCCCTGATATCGATAAAGGGATGGTGAGTGTGGATTTGGAATTCTTGGGTTTTCTCCAAGATCTGCCGAAGTGTGAAGATTCGATCTATGGTGAACTTTCCTGGCTTGAAACCGCACTGATAGAGTCCAATCAGGATGTTGGTAAAAGGTTTCCGCCGTTCACACAATATCGCAGAAAAGATATTATATGCGATGTTGAGGAGACTGATGCCACTATAATTGACGCAGTTAAGGGGGTCTCCTTTCTTGTGGATCGGGCAAACGATGCTGAGATTCCATTCATCAGGCATACACTCGTCTGACCAAATCTTAGAGATGAGTTGGTGTATGCACTCAACCAATTCTTCACCAGCTGCCTTGAAAAGTTCAGCCGTCAGGTATTGCTATCCCCACTTCGTTTTGGTGAGGAAAAATTGAGTATCATCGTCTTTTTTTTTTTATAATGTTGAAGAGTTCATTCTGCCTGACAGCGGGATGATGGTCTTCGTTGCCGTTATACAGTCTGCAGAAGTAGTTTTCCATATTCAGCACTGACTGTGATTCTACTACGAGGTTTCCATTTTCATTGCTACAGGTTTCTCTAAGAGTATTGCTTCTCTGACAAGTTCTTTTTTCCTTTTGGTAAAATTTCCGTACATTGTTCTTCTTCTTATGGAGAAGCCGATGTACTTTCCGTCTATTTTGCTCATAGACAAAGTCCTGTCAGGATCTGCACTGTACGTAATTATTTTCCACAAATTAATTATCAATTCTCTCTTTGTTCCAGCCGTAGGTTCACCACACAGGCTCATCACTTCCTTAAGTTGAACCAATGATAACTCATTCAGCAATTTGAGAACCATTTTATGTGTCCAAAACACAATACACATAATACCTTTTATTTCACTTTTCTGACACCAATGGAATATTCTTGTTGGGGTTCGTAATAATAAAACCGTCTTCCGTAATTTAATCTATTTATTTATAAACAATTAAAAACTTTACTTTCGTTATACTTCTAAATAATCAAACTACTTTATTCTTTATTAATCTCAACTTAAACTGTCTCTACAAATTCACTTTTAACAATATCGTTTATTCTCAACGCTGTAAGCGGACTTGTTCTTCCTTTTTTTCTCCTCAATTGACTTTGTCTTTTCTGGTGGTGGTGGTTGGTGTATTTACACCAAATAAAAAAACCTCTAGAACATCTTTTGACAGATGGTATGAGTTGCCACACCATGCTCGTTGGTAATGCAATGCGAAAAGCACTTTCTTGGGATGCTACAATAGGCGTTTTTCTTTTCTAGTTCAGAGCAGAGCCTGAGTTGTCAAAAAAAAGTTGTGTTTCTTTTTTAGCTCAGACACATCAGAGCTCTGAATTTGTTTTTCTTTTTTCGTTCAGAGTATGCTCAGAGCGCACTCTATGAGCTCTGAATAATTTGACCGAGCGTTCAGAGCAAAATCCTGAGCACAGCCACTTTTCATATTTGACAGGAGAGGACAAAGAAAAAAACAATTGAAATGGCGGACGAAATTTGTTGTTCTGGTGCAGAAAGTAAATTTAACATAAAAAATAACTACCAATAGATATTCTATTCATATTTTGACAGCTCAACCTATAATTGCTAATCAAATGACATCAGAGTGCTCAAGCGTGTTTCATAA
The DNA here is from genome assembly GCA_945910035.1 of Brachypalpus laphriformis. NCBI lineage: Eukaryota > Metazoa > Arthropoda > Insecta > Diptera > Syrphidae > Brachypalpus > Brachypalpus laphriformis. The sequence goes on along the minus strand of OX246753.1, from coordinate 226,176,081 downwards.
ATAAATCAGAGCGGTCAGAGCACGCTCGGTTCAGAACACGTTCAGAGCACGCTCGATGTGCTCGAGCTCTGTTCAGAGCTGTGCTCTGAAGGAAAAAAGAAAAACGCCTAACATGTACAAGGAAGATAGAAAGAAGTGTAATATTCTTGCTGGGGTTCGTCTAAATAAAACAGTCTTTTGTGTATTTTAATCGTTTATTTATTATCAAACACCAACTTTACTTCAACACAATATCCAATCACTTTGTTCTTTATTTCTTTCAACTAATGTCGCTTATTTTCACCACTGGTCTAATCTTCCTCTTGTTATCGCTGTATGCACTTATAAACAACTGTGTCCACGGTGGTTGTGGTATGGGTATTTATATGAATTTGCAAGGGGTTCTAGAACATGCTAGATGTTTCTCCGGGTGAATCGAGGATCCTGGAATATTGGGATATTGTGTGGAACAATTGTGGAACGTAAGCACATCAGGTTGGGGTATTTACTGCTAACAGGTTTTGCAATAGATGTCGTTGCTACAGTTTGAGATACAGTGTTTTAGTTTTTGGTACACAGACCATCCTGTAGTCAATGCTACAGAAGGATAACATTAAACAGTTTGAAAGCTACTGATGCATACGTTATGTGCATTGAATTTGTTGTTCACTGCAGACAAATGACGTCGCTCAGGGTTTTAACACTGTCGATGGGTACAGCTGATTCATTGTTTTGACATATGATGTAAATACGTCCTCGTCCTTATAAAACGTGGCAAATTCGCTGACATACTTTTCGTGCACCAGTTATTAACCGGTATGATCGATTCCCCCGCACTATTGGAAATGATTTCCCTTCGCACAAACCCTATACGGCCTGTACAAAGACATCGACTTAGCCAGAAGAGTTCACATACAGCGACTAAAATGGCTGGGTCATTTATAGCGGATGGAGCCCAACGTTCCCGCTAAGAAAGTCTTCGAATCCACCCCGGATGGAAGATGCAGTAGAGGACGACCTCGCGGTAGGTGGCGCAAACAAGTGGAGGGGGACCTCAACCAACTGGGCATGCACAACTAGAGGCAGCTGGCTCGTAACCGTGCTGGCTGGAGAGGTTTGTTGGTTGAGGGCCAGGTCCACCCCGGACTGTAGCGCCATCTATGTAAGTAAGTGACGGGTGTTTCAGCTGATACTAAAAGCTCAACTCGTTTTTTTTTGTTCGTGTGTATTCGGCCAAACTATCATTTTTATAAACTGTGTAACTACAGTGGACTCCCCCTAAGTCGAATTTTCACGGGATACCATGATTTGTTCGAGTTAGAGGGAGTTTCGACTTAGAGGGAGTTTGACTTAGGGAGAGTCCACAGTATTTAGTTCGAAGACGTACTAATAAAGCAGACAATTTTAGTGTTAACCAGAATGCACCACGACTTTGGCAGGTACTTTTCTACGCCCCCGTATTTATATGAATGCTAATGGAGCTGTCGAATCAATCCAAGGTGTTTTATATATCTTAGAACTGCCGTTGGGTTACCTTATTCCTTCAACACCTCTTTGTAAACTATGTTTGTTGTTTTTCCCTCAGGCTGTAGAATGGACAGACTGCAAAGTGAGCAAACTCTTGATCATGCCACGTATAGTTGGCCATGAGAGAAGCAGTCTGCCCTTAAATCAACCCCAGCCTTTTTTAAGGACTTACGCTGAGCCTCATTTATCGACATAGCAAAACAAACCTTCACTGGGAATTGCAGTCGTTTAAAACAAAACGGATAATCAGATGGAATAAGCGGGATGCGAGGGATGAACACAGTTTCTCCTTGGCCGCATCCAGTAAGAATTATCGCCTCTATCAAATTCTTTTGGAGAACTTTTATCTACCATCTAGTACCATTGCTCATTTTGGGAGGGTTTAAATTCGCATAACAGGTGCGCCAACTTTTAATGTTAGCTTATGTGGGATTGTGTGTGTGTAGGAATTCCAGCGGGTAATGCACTACTTCTTCCATATGTACTACTGAATCTATAGATTTGTATTCCATGTCAAGAGCATTAAACTTAAATAAAAGGCAAGCATTGATTTCATGAGCTGCAACATTTTTTGGTGTTAATATAGCTCGCCCATTTAGCCATGTAATTGGTTTGCTACTGATATTTTTCAAATCGGGATAAACGTTTTCAGTAAGTGCCTTTATGTCGCTTACGATGCGGCACAAATTATTGGGAATTTCTATACTTCCATCCTTCTCTTCTATACTTCCCTCGCCTATCTTTAGAAGTAGTTGCACAAACTCTTCTTCACACTAGTCGTGTCCCAAATGTACTCTCATATTTTTTTGGAGGTGTCTCTGCTTCGATTTTGGCCACAAGTAGGATGATTTTAGGCAGGCCCTTATTTCGTCAGCACAAGTTCCCGTTGGAACAACCGGCAGCGTTTGCCTAAAGTCACCGGCAAGAAGTACAGTGACTCCACCCACCAGCATAGTATTATTTCGCAAATCCTTTAGCGTTCTATCTAATGCTTCGATGGCTCCCTTGTGCACTCATCCCAAACTATGGGCTTACATTCTCGAAGCACCTGAGCCATATTACTTTGCTTAGATATTGTAATATTCTTGCTGGGGTTCGTTTAAATAAAACCGTCTTTTATGTATTTTAATCGTTTATTTATTATCAAACACCAACTTTACTTCAACACAATATTCAATCACTTTATTCTTTATTTATTTCAAATAATGTCGTTTATTTTCACCACTGGTCTAATCTTCCTCTTGTTATCGCTGTATGCACTTATAAACAACTGTGTCCATGGTGGTTGTGGTATGGGTATTTATAGGAAATTGCAAAGGTAAATCGAGGATCCTGGAATATTGGGATATTGTGTGGAACAATTGTGGAACGTAAGCACACCAGGTTGGAACGTAAGCACATCAGGTTGGAATATTTACTACTAGTAGGCAGTAGATGTCGTTGCACAAAGTACCTGACGATGTACTTGATACTACACTGCCCCTCTCTTAAACTTGTTCGTCCCGAACAAGATCATCCGGATTACTGCCATGGTAACGATGAAGACGATCCAGGTGGACAATTTTCATCTTGCCTCTTACTCCACGCTGGATCCGGAAGACGACGTCATTGATGCATGTGACCACTTTATAAGGGCCCTCCCAGTCTTGCTGCAGCTTAGGTGACCTCCCCTTTTGCCGGTGTGGGTAGTACAACCATACTAGGTCTCCCTCGTGGTAGCTAGACGTTGTGTCGTACCTGGTTTTCATGCGGTCACTCGCTATCCTTATCCTCGTCCTGGTCCTCTGATGTATGTCTCGGATCCTTTCCCTGAGGTCTGCCACGTAGTCCTCTTCACTCTTGGGATCATCGTTAGGGGATCCAAACTTCACCTCACTAGGTAGTCGAACTGCTCGACCAAACAAGACTTCGGATGGAGTATGTCCAGTAGTACTGTGCACTGCATTTCGGTAGGCCATCAAGAAGAGAGGAATTTGTCGATCCCAATCGCGCTGGTGGTCTTCTACGACCTTGGAGAGATGTTCGTTTAAGGTTCTGTTGAAGCGCTCTACCATCCCGTCGGATTGCGGATGAAGCGGGGTAGTTCTCGTCTTTTTGATTCCTAGTTGTTGACATACCTCTTGGAATATCTTCGATTCAAAGTTTCGTCCCTGGTCAGAATGCAGTTCCATGGGCACGCCAAATCTGCTCACCCAGTTGTTGAGGATCTGTTCCACGATGGTCTTCGCTTCCTGGTTAGGGATGGCGAACGCTTCCGGCCATTTGCTGAAGTAGTCCATGACGACTAGGATGTAACGGTTACCACTGTCGGTTTCTGGAAATGGACCAGCGATGTCAGCGGCAATCCGTTCAAAGGGGGCGCCCATGTTGTACTGGTGCATCTTGCCTCGCGTTTTCGTTCTGGGTCCATTGCTGGCGGCACACACGACGCATTTTCGGCACCAACTCTCTACATCTTCCTTTGCGCTGAGCCAATAGAAACGTTCTCGCACCTTCTCCAGCGTCTTGTTTGCACCCAAATGACCTCCGGATGCTCCATCGTGCATCTCCCGCAGCACCTCGTGAACTTTTGTTCGCGGTAAGACAAGCTGCATTATGAAATCTTTCCCGTCCGGCCTCTCCCATTTCCTTTTCAGCACACCATCTTGCACATGAAGTGAGTCCCACTGAGCCCAGTATGCTTTGAGAGTGGGGCTCCTGTCCGAGATATCTTGTCCGTTTGGCTTTTCCATAAACTCCTTCCACGCTAATATCGGCTCGATGTCTGGGTCTTCTTTTTGAGCGTTGCGGATTTCCTCTGCACTCCAGCCGGCGATAGGCTCAGCTCTTACCCTTTGGATGGAAAGAAGGTTCTTCTCTTCCTGCCGCACACAATGCTTGCAGTCGCTCTTACATGGTCGCCGGGATAAGGCATCCGCATTCGAATTAAGTTTCCCTTTACGATGCTGTATTTCGTAATCGTACATCTGCAGCCGTTCAATCCATCTTGCGACCTGGCCCTCCGGATTCTTGAACTGCAGCAGCCATTTTAGAGCCGCGTGGTCTGTGCGCAAAAGGAACTTTTGGCCGTAGAAGTATTTATGGAAGTGTTTTGTCGCCAGAAGCAGCGCTAAAAGTTCTCGCCTGGTCACGCAGTAGTTCCTTTCGGGCTTGGAGAGCACTTTGCTGAAGTATGCTACTACCTTCTCTTGGCCACTGTGTACTTGCGAAAGAACCGCTCCGACGCCGACGTTACTTGCATCTGCATCCACGATAAACATTTCTCCGGGAATGGGGTATGCTAGTGTTGGTGCTTCGCATAGTTGTTGCTTAAGGTTCTTGAAGCTTTTGTCGCACTCACCTGACCACTTGAATTGCCTTTTTCTGTCAATTGGTGCAAGCTCTTCGCGATTACGGCAAAGTCCTTTACGAATCGTCGGTAGTACGTGGCGAGACCCAAAAAGCTCCTGAGTTGGTGTTTGTCTTTTGGAACCGGCCAGTTTTTCACAGCATCCACCTTGTCTGGATCTGTTCGCACTCCTTCTGATGAGATAACGTGGCCCAGGTACTTGACTTCGGATTTGAAGAGGTCACATTTCTTTGGGTTCAGCTTCAGGTGAACGCTTCGAAGCCGTTCTAGCACATTCTTCAGGTTGTCGCGATGTTCCTCGAATGTTTTTCCTATCACGATCACGTCGTCCGGATACACCAAGCAAGTTTTCCAGGTCAATCCACGCAGGACGTGTTCCATTAGGCGCTCAAAAGTTGCCGGAGCATTGCACAATCCAAATGGCATTACTGTAAACTGCCACAGCCCATTTCCTGCAGTGAACGCAGTTTTCTCTCGGTCCTTTGGGTCGATCTATACCTGCCAGTAACCGCTCTTTAAATCAAGGGTGGAAAACCATCGACCTCCTGAGAGTGTGTCTAATGTGTCATCGATCCGTGGCAGAGGGTAGCTATCCTTTTTGGTGACGTCATTAAGTCTGCGATAGTCCACGCAGAATCGAGTGCTACCGTATTTCTTCTTGACCAGTACAACAGGTGAGGCCCAAGGACTCTTAGAACTTTCGATGAGCCCTTCCTTCTCCATCGTTGACACCATATCTGCAACCTCTGTCTGTTTTGCCAATGGTAGTCGTCTGGCAGGCTGGCGAATTGGTCTGGCATCCCCAGTGTCTATGCGATGTTGCACCAGATGTGTTCGGCCATACTCTCCATCTTGTGAGGCAAATATATCAGCGTACTCACCGATTAGATTTTCTGCCATGGCTCGCTGATCCTGATCCAGTTCGCAGTGCTTGAGGATCATGTCCCTTACTTCGGCCAACCTGGCTGATGAAACAGGCCTCGCAGATTCTTTTTCAGTTATTGTTGAAATTGAACATATCGGCGCACATTTACCAATAACTTCCCCTTGTTTTAGTTTGACGCTATGGCTCTTTAAGTTCATGAGCCTTACTGGGACCAGGCTGTTCTTTGGCTCCACTAAAACTTTTCCCACGATGTAGTTTGGGGGATTCCTTCCTAAATCTGGCTCCAACAGATAGAATCGGTGGCTCCCAGGATCACCCTCTAGTTTTGTCCAAATGATAGTCTCGGAAGATGGTGGTAAGACTTCGTCCTTGCTGAGTATTGTCCTTAAATGTGCTGCATTCTCGTTCCCGTACACCATTGGAATCTCTACGTTCCTGTACCGCAGAACTTGCATCCCGATGTCGATGATTACGTCATGTTCTTTCATAAAGTCCACTCCGATGATGCATTCATCACATATGTCGGCCACCAGGAACGCATGAGAAAAGGCCAACTCTGCTAGTTGTAACGTGAGGCGAACTTCTCCGTATACTTTCGCCGCTTCCTCTGTCGCAGTTCTAAGATAGTAGCAGCTGGTGTTGTGCAGCCAAGACTTCCGGGCGAGATCTCTTCTTACAATGGAAGCCGTGGCCTGGATGGTGGTCTTGGGGACGTCGATTCCAATAGCCAACTTCTGCCCCGCGAAGCTGGCTCTTAGGCGTTTCCCGACTCCTGATTTCGAGGAGCCTGGCCAACAGGATGGAAATTGTCCCTGTAGGATGGTTCTTCGTTGCGTCGCCTATTCGCACAATGTGGACAGTTTCCGCGTCTGGGTGGATTTCTGCATTGCCGTTGTAGGTGTCCTATTTTGTTGCAGTTCCAGCAACGAATTTGTCCTCCGCGAGCGTTGTTTCGGTCTTCGACGTCCATCCTCTGGCAAGTGCATTCGATGGCGACTACTTCCCTCACACGGTGGACTCCCTGACATGCCTGGTCTGCGGCCTCCATTGTCAGAGCAAACGCCAAAGCTTCGGCGAGGGTTTTCTTTCCAGCCATTCTTACAGCCATTTGTAGTTTCGCATCAGCTATGGCATGGGTGAACGCTTCGGTTGCCATCTCGTTAATGATCTCCTCGCCCGCGTTTGGATAGGACAAATGTGCCAGCCGCTCGATGTCTGCTTGCAACTGCTGGAGCGTCTCACCCTTCATCTGGGACCTTCTGCGCAACTGGACCCTATATACTTGCTGCATGTGATCGTCCCCAAATCGCATCTCAATGGCTTTCACCAGACTGTCGTAGTTGCGTTGTTTGTCCTCGGGAATAGTTTGTAGTAGCTCTGCAGCTGATCCTCTAAGCGCAAGCGTGAGGGCAATGGACCTCTCTTCATCGTCCCAGTTGTTCGTCATTGCCGCAGCTTCGAACTGCCTCTTATATATTGGCCATGATGTCTGTCCATCGAAGACGGGAGGCTGCATCTCTTTCCTTCTCGGGCAGTCGGTTGAATACTCCCGAACTTTCTGTTTCTTCACGCATTCGAGTTCCTTTGCCAAATTCTCGAATCTTCCTTCAACAGCCTCGAATTTTGTTTGAGCGTTCTCGAATTTCCTTTCAAATGTCTCGAATCTTCCTTCAACGCCTGTTTCGAAGGTCTTAATTTTAGCCTGTACGTTTTCGAATTGTCCTTCAATTGTTCCGAATTTAGCGTCTAGAGAATTCTTCTGCTCGGCCAAGGAATTTTCGAGAATCTCGAACTTCTTGTTTATTCTGTTCTTCGAGCTTGGCGTCTAGAAAATTCTTTTGTTCAGCCAAGGAATTTTCTAGCTTCTCGAATTTTTCATTTTGAGAATTCTTTGCTCATCGAAAGAATTGTCTAGCTTCTTGAATTTTCTATTCTGATCGTCGAATTTTTCAGATAACAACTTCATTAAAGCCGACATGTCACTTGTCGTACTTACTTGTTCTTCTTCGACGTCAAACAAAGCTGTTTCAGGATCTGCACCCTCGTCTGTCACTATTTTCCGCAACTTAATAATCAATTCTCTTTTCGTACCAGTCGTGGGTTGCTCCCGCTGGCTCAGTACTTCCTTTAGTTGCGGCACTGACAATTCTTCTAGCAATTTCCGAACCATTTTTTTTTCTTTCTTTCACTTACACAAAAAGCAATACACAAAATTTGTTTTATTCCACTTTTCTGACACCAATGTAATATTCTTGCTGGGGTTCGTTTAAATAAAACCGTCTTTTGTGTATTTTAATCGTTTATTTATTATCAAACACCAACTTTACTTCAACACAATATTCAATCACTTTATTCTTTTTTTATTTCAAATAATGTCGTTTATTTTCACCACTGGTCTAATCTTCCTCTTGTTATCGCTGTATGCACTTATAAACAACTGTGTCCATGGTGGTTGTGGTATGGGTATTTATAGGAAATTGCAAGGGGTTCTAGAACATGCTAGATGTTTCTCCGGGTGAATCGAGGATCCTGGAATATTGGGATATTGTGTGGAACAATTGTGGAACGTAAGCACATCAGGTTGGAATATTTACTACTAGTAGGCAATAGATGTCGTTGCACAAAGTACCTGACGATGTACTTGATTCTACAATATATTTTTTAAACGCTATCAGTACTGCTTAATATTATTTTGAACTGAGAGAGAAAAATTCAAATCAGCCACTAAGTAATATCCAGCTTGTCACAGTCATCATTTAGCGTGGTGTTAGTTGTTAGTATTGTTAGTATATTACAAAGAGGAGTTTCGAAAGGGTTTAAATTAAGAGCTAACTTGAATGCTGAATGCGCCGCCCTGCCTCCCTCCAACAGTGTTGTAGCTATTCCAGAAGAAGCGAGAGCAATGGCGATTTTTCGATTCTCTCTAACCTTAGCAAGTAACTTTCCCGTCCCACCTGGAGCGTCTAAAAAGAAAATGATACCATCTGATGTTTTAAAGCTTTCAATGATTTCATCATAAATTTGCTTCTGATCGCAATTGAGTAGTGGCTGGTTTTCCAAAATCCTCTTGGATAGGTCGTCGATATCATATGATATTTCTCTTAAGTAATAACGGTTGTCAAAAATTTCAGCTGATACTAAAGGCTGTGGTAAACCATAGTACTTAAGATGTTGGCTCCCATCCCAATTACTAAGTTCTCGAGCAATATCAAGCATTTGTTATAGACCACATCCATACTATGTTGATCATCCAGGCTCACAAATTCTTTTTGCAACTGTTTTTTTAAGATCTTCAGCCAAACTCAAACTCTCTCTGTACTTTTTCCAGAGGCGAAGCGGATCGAGTAGCTGACAGAAAACCAGCATAATGTCGAACAGATCCCTTATCTTATGAGGTAAATCGGAGGCAGAAGCTTCTTCTAATGTCTGGTCCCAATGTCTATTGTCTTCCAACAGTTCCAGAGCCCTGCAAGCTGAGTGGAATGTAGGATGAACCTGGCTTGGTCACTTCCCTTATTAATATACAATACTTGCATATGTATTTAATCGATTTAACTGAATTGCAAAACTCAACATTAATATGAGCCAAAAAAGCACTAGAAAGGACGGGGTTGTAAGGAGCCACCCATCGATTATCGAGATCTGTGCCATTTATATGCACTGTAAGTCCACCCTCTTCGGGAGACCGCCGTCTGTACCGGGGGTAGCCATCATCACCAGTCTGTGTATTTTTAATCAATTGTCGGGGAAATCGCTTGCAGCAAGAACCTTTCAACATGCAGGCCGAATAAGCATTATTTATTATAGTCGAAGTACGTTATTCTTATCTAATTTAATTAATTTAATGTTCACGTTATTCAGTTTGATTCAAAACACTTCTTAAATTAAATCGCAGATCCCTCAAACCCGACAACACCCGCCCTTCCCTGCGTTCAAATTCCGATGATGTCCCATCATCCCCTGATGACTTAAACGCTACCGTCGTATCAGTTGATAATGATGCTCAAACTGATTAATCTTCACCATTCTACCATAGCACCCGCTAATTTAAAACTCCGCCTCAATGAAAGGAGCTTCAACATTGCCTTCATCCAAGAACCTTGGATAAGAGATGGCATCGTCACAGGACTGAGGGTTCCAGGTACACGCAAAGGATGTAGGTACAATTCGAGCTTGGATTCTTGCTAGAACTTCCTTAAGTCTTATTTTTCTTTCCCACCACAGCACAAACGACTTAGCAGTAACGCTGCTAAAATCAAAGAAAACATCACCATCTGGCTGGCGTCAGGATACCTACCCTACGAAGACCCCGAGTCTGCTCCATCCAAGGAAGTGGAAGTAGCGGTAGAGCAAGGAAGAAGGAGAAGAGAAGATATCATACTGGGGTGCGACACCAATGCACACCATGATCTATGGGGCAGTACCGACACTAACATCCGAGGTAGGTCCATTTTTGAATACTTAGTAAGCACCAACCTAGTTGTTTACAAAAGAGGCAATAGTCCTAGTTTTATTACACTAAATCCCGGCTCGACGTCACCTTTGCTTCACAAAAATGTATCCTGCGATTTCCAACTGGACTGTATCCGGCAGTCATTCGTATTCAAATCACCGGTATCTGGAGTACAAACCGGAAACTGATTACAATACCGCACCCTCAGTCTTCCGCAATCGACGGAAAACCGACTGATAAGATAGATAAGCTTAACACTGTTCTATCCGCTGCCCTTAGGTTAGGTTAAGTTAGGTTAGAGGGAAGCGCACCTAGGTGCTTCTCACGAGACTCTTTCTTTGTCTCTATCTATCGGTCGGTCCATTGGCGAACCACCCTGAGCTCTTTATAAATCGTATCATGTTCTTTAGTGAAGCTTGCCCAAGATCACTTAGATCTTCAAAGAACCTGTTGCCCAAGCGGTATAGGCGGCGGTTTTGAAGATTTGGGCAGTCACACAGCAAGTGTTTGATACTTTCTATCTCTTCCGCGTCTTGACAACTCCTGCAGTGGTCGGGTGAGTTGATGCCTAGTCGTATGGCCATGTCCCCTATCGCGCAGTGTCCCGTAAGTGCACCTATCAAGATACGGAGTTCTTTTTTATTCATTCTCAGCAGGCTTTTGGTTCTTCCCTCATTCAGTATGGGCCATAAACTGGAGATATGATACAGTCGCCTCTGGTAATCCATGCGGATTTAATCAGTTCTCTTGTTTTGAGGGCGATTTTTCTTTTTAGTATACCAATAGGAACTTTTACTGATGTCTGAATGTGTTATATCTCCAATGCTGATCCCCTTCTGGCTAGTTCATCTGCTATCTCATTCCCTTCTATATTACTATGTCCGGGAACCCAGCAGAGAGTTACCTTATGGGTGTTGCATATAATGTTCAGTGAATTTCGGTATCTGGAAACTGCTTTTGATCTAACTTCCACGCTGTCTAGTGCCTTGATTGCCGCTTGACTATCTACGAAGATGGTAATCTTGGAAGAATTAAGTTTCTTTCTGTGAATGGTCTGTGCTGCACTTTCAATAGCAAATACTTCGGCTTGGAAGATACTGTAGTCGTCTGGGAGCTTGTATGAGTCGTTGATATTGAGTGATTCACAGAGACTCCAGAACCAGTTCCTGTATCCATTTTAGACCCGTCTGTATAGAGCTGAATGGGCTGTTCATTGGTTAATGTGTTGGAGTCCCGCTCTTGTCTTTCGGGAATAAACATGAAATAATTCTTATAATTCTTATTGAAGTCTGTGGAGGGTATGACATAGTCAGTTGTTCTATCGAGATCTGTTCTGTATCTTTGTAGTATAGAACTATATTAATAGGAGCTATGCTTCCGCGCGCCCGATTGCTTGAGGCGAACCGCGCTTTTGATCTATGTGCTCCTGTTACATTTATGCATGCCAGTCGTTGTACCTTAGTTAGGTTTACTAGATAGCTGGTCTTGCATTCCACCATACAATGCTACCATAGGTAAGTATAGGTCTGACAATTGCTGCATACATCCAATTGATTATGGACGGACACAGGCTCCATCCTTTACCAAAGATTTTCTTACAAGCGTAGAATGCGCATAGTGATTTCTTTGTTCTTTCTTCTGTGTTCTTCTTCCATTTAAGCTTCGAATCTAGGATTGTTCCGAGATTGCTGTTGGAGAGAGTTTTAGAGGAGTTCCATTCAGTTTTGGGAGGCCAAATTCAACTATTTAAACAGAACCAGTACCGTCTTTGTCGGATTAATGCCTAGGGCGTTTTGTTCTGCCCAGGAGGATCACTTTTTTGGTGCAGATTCCATGAGATTACTGATGATAGGTAAGTATTTCCCACTGGTCATGACTACTATGTCGTCTGCATATGCATCTATTTTTATTCCTTTGGTTTTGAGAATCTTAAGAATTTTGCTAACGACGAGGAGCCAGAGCAAAGGAGAAACTACTCCTCCTTGCGGGGTTCCTCTTGTAACAGTTTTCTTTACGATACTCTCACCTAATTCGGAGTTGATTAGTCTGCTCTTAAGGATTTCGTCTATCCAGCTGATTATTTCTGTTTCTACTCCTAGTTCAACTAGTGCTGCATTTATCGATGTCGCATTTACGTTGTTAAACACCCCTTCGATGTCTAAAAATGCAGCCAGAGTATATTCTTTGAAGTGAAGGGTTTTCTCTATGAATGAGACAGCATCATGTAGTGCAATTTCGACCGACTTGCCTTTTAGGTATGCGTGTTGAGTGCTACAGAGTTTTCAGAAGAAACGAGGAAAGACTGATTGGTCTGAAATCTTTTGCAGTGGAGTGGGTCGTTTGCCCTGCCTTGGGGATGAAAACCACTCGTACTTCTTTCCAGCATTTCGGTACGTAACCAAGCTTTAAACAGCTACGGTAAATTACTTTAAGCCAGGGCCAGATTCTTGTTAGAGCGTGTTGTAGTAAGAAGAAGCCCAAGCGTCGCAGCACAGACTATATTATAGCAGTCTTAGCCTCCATTTGCGAGATAGAACATATTTTCTAGCTGGTAAGTCCACCGACATGATGAGCACCATCTTTAAAATAAGAGGGGAACTTCTACCACTTAATTATATCCCACACCGCCCAGAACTTCCTATACTGTGTGATATATGCAACCGGAAAGAGCGAGAGGATGTATACCACTTCCTAGCAGTATGTCCCATTCTTCAAGAATTCCGCGTAAATATCTTTGGAGCACGTACACTTGAGTTTGAGGAGGCGATAAGCATACTCAACGGCGACAAAGGCTGGGATTCACTCTACCATATATTAACACGACGAATGCCCTACGCTACAGGAATTGCATAATTGAGGAACTTTTTTAAAAATAAACTTCCGATTCACGAACAATAGGTATAAATATTTAATTTTTTTTATAAAATTCTAAATGTCAATCTGGTAGACGGCCTTCAGCCAAACCATAAAAGACTAAGAATTTATATCTTCAATGAATTTGTACCTATTTGTATTTTTTTTTAATGAAATAAATAGTCTAAATAACTAACGAACTAGCTAGTATCGCTGGGATGATGTTGTCTAGTCCTGGAGATTTGTAAGGTTTAAACGATTTCACCGCCCATGCTATCTTTTGCTCTGTGATAATGTCATTTAAATAATTTCCTTCATAAACATTCATTTGTGGGTTTGGATTGGACTGCAGGGTAGTGACGCATGGATCGAGGTCGCAGCACCCTGGGAAGTGTGTTCCCATCAAGAGTTTTAGCGATTCTTGGCTTGACTCCGTCCAGGAGTTATCACTACGCTTAAGATATCCCGTCATTGATGGGTCTTTGGATGAAATAGTTTGTAGTCTGGCAGCCTTGTTAGTGGTCTCAATAGATTCACAGTAGTTTTTCCAAGACTCTGTTTTTGCTCTTCTGATGTCTCTTGTGTAAAGATTTAGTTCAGACCTATATGTGGTCCAGTCTGCTTCTAGCTTACTTGTTCTAGCTTTATTATGTAGTCTTCTGACCTCGTTCTGCATTTTTGCAAGTTCGCTAGTCCACTAGGGTTTTCGATTACGAGAGATGGGACAGAATTTATTAAAGGCTTTATTCATCTTTCCAGTTATTAGCTGGACAGCACAATCAATGGAAGTGCCGTTAGAGAGAGTTTCACCCATAGGGGAGGTATCCACTGGCTGGTCCATTTAGTGTATTCTGCCCAGATAGTCTTTCTGGGGTTTCTAAAGGATTTTTGCTTACTAGGATAGATATCAATTGAAAAGAAAATTCTAAAGTAATCTGAGAATGAGTTTTTAGACGATACTCTCCATTTTCCAACCGTAACCTGATCATTGCTGCTCATTAAAGTGAAGTTCAGAACTTTCTCTCTATTTCTATTATGAAAAGTAGGATGATTACGCCTATTACATACAACGAGAGGATACAATCCGAAAACAGACTCACCCCTTTTGTTGATGTTCTTGCTGCCCCATTTTATATGGTGCGCATTTACTTCCAGCCCATAATCGGAGATTTGTTCTTCGTTGGATCGAATTCGACCAGTTCGCGAACCGTTCTCGGTGGTGCACTTTCTTCTTCAACAGAAATTAGAAGAAAACTTTTCTCTCTGTTTTCCACGTTGACTGCCGTTGTATCTTCATTGCTATATCTACGTAAAATGAACATGTTAATGGATTTTCTTGCTAAAATACAGGCTCTAATTCTACCTTCATTAGTGGAGTGAAACAGATTATAATGTCTAAGCCAAGACCTTGCATCTTGTTTTTAGAATATGCGGATTAAGGCCACGTCCATGTTTTCTTTTGTAACAAGGAGCAAGAGGTCATCTGTCGCTGCTTTGGAATGGTGCTTATTAATCTGGACTACTAACCGCTTCTTACTCGCTCTTGCAATCTTCATTAAGGATTTTGATCCATACGTCCCCCAGACCAAATTTAACGACGCCTGATTTGCTCCTAAGCAGTGCCACTGAGATTTTGTCCACTGCCAGCAAAAGCTCCTTACCTTCTTTGTCCTCGTTGTTACGTTTCGGTCTTGAGTGGATCACTTTCCAATCTTTTATGGGCAAGTCCCGATTCTGAACCACCAAAAGCTTAAGGATGGATTCGTCCTCGTGTTGGGCAGGAGGTGGTATCCATAGTTTAAGTTTATGGCGAAGAGGCAGTGCGGTTGTTGGTTAAATTTTTAGGCTAGCACCTTCCCACAGTTCCCCAATGTTGGCGATTGTTTGATTTAGGAAGCCCAGTGCTTTCTCACAGCCGTAGCCGAATATCCACAATGGCTACCTTAAGTTCTGTTGGGGTGATTTCGAGTATGGTCGCCGGGTTGGTTTTCTTTGCCAGATTCTCATATGACTCTTCTTCCGACCTTTGTCGTTTTGACGACGAGCCTAAAGTGCTTGCAGTCGAGACTGTAGAGCTTTTGATGGCCTATTCTTGGCCATCTTTTTAGGGATCATCCTAGGTTTGGCCATCATTGCTCTTTTGCTCGTTCCAGCTTTATAGCCGTCTGTCTATCAGCGGGACCACTCACTCGTTCTTGGTTGATCTTTTTAGGGATCGGTCCAGATTTGGTGAGTTTATCCCGACTGACAGGCGCGTCACTTGTCGTTGCTGTTCTTTTCTTAGGTAGAGATACGCGGATTCTTTCGAGTCTGTTCCTTTCTTTTTGGTTTCATGAGCGCTTTGTGCTACCCGACGTTCGCAGGATTGAATCGACGTCTTATGCTTCCTTGTCAATGCCCTGTCTTTTTCAGTGAGGCGGGCTTTGTCCTTGTCTTTCATTCTATTTAGAAAGCGTTGAGAGGACATGATGTTCCCGCGAATTTTCATTGCAGGTGAAGTTTCAAGCTGTTTCAGTGTCTCACCATTTTCTGAATCGTTTAGCAATCAGTTCTTCATCTCAGGACCTATGTACATCGATTGAATCGGTTTCGGGAAGAGGAAGAGATTCTTGCTCCGCGCTGTTGATATGAAGCATATCGGAAAGGAGTGAGGGAGAGTTGTCGTCAGTGAGTCCGAATCGCTATATCTATATCGTCGTCGGTAGATATTTGAAGTGGTGACTGTCGCATTAAGTCCGGTCGTATTATGTCATCTGCCCTTAATACAGCTTTGAACGAGTCCTGTCCCATAACAAGAAGGAACGTAGCCAATCATCCGCCATGGCGGTACGCAAAACTAAACAACCACTGCTGCATAAGCAGGAAAAATTTTAACAAAGGCAAATTAACAAGGCGACCTCTGGACTGGGAGATCTACCAAGAAAGCCTGAAGAGTTTCAAAGCAGAGGTTCGGAAGGCCAGACGTAGATCTTGGCACAGTTTTTGCCAGAGCATTGACAACACGTGTCAATCCTCTAGACTACGAAAAGCCCTCTCCAAAACACCAACTGTACCAAGTGTCCTCATGAATCCCAATGGATCCTGGGCAGAATCAGACGAAGCATCGCTCAGCCTACTCATGGAAGATCCTCATCTAATCAGTGAATGGATAAGTTGAAAGGGGCTGTTAACAGTTTCGAACCATTAAAATTGCCGAAACCGGACGGTACCCTTCCGGCACAGCTCCAAACGGCCTTCAACATTGTATGGCAAAATCGTTCCTGCATTCTGAGGGGTGTCTCGGGGTCAAAACAAGGCCAACTACCTGGACAGAGTTGAGGGAGGTTTCCAAAGGACCTTAAGCCAATCAGTCTAACGTCCTTCCTTTTCAAGACTCTGGAAATAATCCAACATTGATAACACCCTACTATCCACGCCTACCAAAAAGGCAAATCTGTTGAATCGACCTTACACCCCATCATCTACCCTATCGAAAAATCACTCTCAATCAAAGAGTTTACCCTAGTGTTACTTCTAGACATAGAGGGAGCTTTTAACAACTTTGAAACAAATTCAATTACTAATACCCTACGCACGTTAACATCTACGAACCCATCTGTTGTTGTTTCATAAAGCGCATGCTAAAGAGGAGGGTAAAAACAGTATCTTTCGGAAGCAGCTTTGTCAAACGAGATGCATATCGAGGCACCCCTCAAGCAGGTGTACTATCTCCATTACTATGGAATCTAGTGCTTAACAAAGTCCTTCTGAAAATCGAGAAAAAACTAGATGCAAGGTTATTGCCTACGAAGATGATGTCGCTATCCTAATAACAGGCAAATGCCGGCAGACGCTAGCCGATATCATGCAGTCTGCTCTTAACGAACTGCTCAGATGGACCGACAAATGCGACCTTTCCGTTAACCCGACAAAGACTGAGCTAGTTCTATTTACAAGAAAACTTAAAATCCCTGACTTCACTCCACCCAAAATAAAGGGATCCACTCTCAAACTTTCAAATAGCGCTATCTATTTAGGCCTAAAGATTGACCGTAAGCTAATTTGGAAAGAGAATGTCATTGAACGTGACAGGAAATCGCTGGCTGCCCTATACACTTGAAAGAAAGCAGTGGGCCTACAACCGAGCATTATGCACTGGCTATACATGTCTGCAATAAAACTGATTTTAATGTATGGGGTATGTGGGTATGGTGGCCCGCCCTGGAGAAGAAGTCCAACCTATTCATAATGGAAAAAACTCAGCGAGTAGCATGCCTCAGCATTGCCGGTGCACTGAGAACTTCTCCCACAGCGGCGCTCCAAACTATAATCCACCTACTTTCGATCGGCTTCGTCAGTAAACAAGTGGTTATAAGCTTAGCAATAAGACTGAGAGGTGTATACTTTCGATACACCGTCATCTCCCCAGTTCCACTGATCACCTGCCCACTGAATATGACTTCAACAGGGGCTACATGCCCTCAATATTGGACAGAGCTGAGTGGACGCAACGCGATGTTCTATACAATGAATCGCTGTCAATTTTCACGGACGTGTCCAAAACCAAGGACCGAGTTGGTCTCTTTTAACCTTCCAAACCATTGCAGCGTTTTTCAAGCCGAAGTTACCGCTGTTCGCCAAGCAGCTGACTGACTAGCTGCCAATTCACTATTAGCATTGGATATCGCTATATACGTCGCTAGTCAAGCAGCCATCAAATCCTTCACATCTAGCACTACGAAATCTATGGCAGTGAAAGACTGTCGCGTATCTCTTAACGAGATAACTGGTCAGTACAACCTCAGCCTTTACTGGGTACCAGGTCACTGTGACATACTGGGTAATTGTGCAGCTGATGAACTGGCTTGACAAGGCTCCTTTGGTGCAAACAGTATAAGCATTATCGATATCGAGGCGTCAACGTCTTACATTAAGTACCTTATTCAAACGGACACGCGAAGAAAGTTGTCAATCTCCGATGGCAAAATCTAGGCCAATGCAACACCGCCAGACAATTTTGGCTAACACTCAACAAATCTAGGTCCAACGGGCTCTTGAAACACAATAGAGGAACGCTCTCCAAAAAAAGCAAGCATTCTTACTGCTTGATAGGAAGACGCGCCCAAAGACTACGCATCCCCTACAACGATTTCTGCAGAAGCTGCAGGGATGAAGAGGAGGAAGAGACCATTAGTCACTTCCTATGCGCTTGTCCTGCGCTCGCCAACATTAGGAAGGCCACCCTGGGCGAATACTTTTTTCGCGACCTTAGTGATCTCAGCAACGCCTGCACGGCTAAAATTAACGCATTTATAATATTTCTTAAGGATAAATGACGGTGGCAAAACCATAAAGTCGGTTAAAATCTGAAAACGGTAAACAACTGGTCAAAAGTTTACTAACACGTTTTTGTTTGCCCCGTTGAGTGGAATATTACTGCGCATAGTCAGTCCAACCGTATATGTACAATAATAAATCTTGTCGTAATTTAGTTGATTTTCTCTGAACCAAATACCGTAAGTATTTTATGCAAAAATCCGCCAGATGCACATCGACATAAATAGAATTAATATTATTTATTTATTACATATTATCGTCAGAGCTTAAAATGTTGTATTTAATTAATATAGGTATGTACGAGTATGTAAATGCAGGTAAACAATAATACACAAAAGTTAAATATAATCCATACTTTAATGATATGACAAAAAAATTCAGAGTTAATTCAAAATGTCTATTAAAAATTGTTTGATTAGAGTTCAATTAGTAAAATAAAACAGACGCGAAGACACCACAACGAACTCAATCAAACAATTGGTAAGGAACTATTTATTTGGAGTGGTTTTGCAATAACTGTGCTAGGAGCACGTTCTTTTTTCTAAGCTCTGTTGGGGCAACCTTTACTCTCTGCTCATACGCACTGGACTTTCCCAAAAATGGTTTGCTGTTTTGATTGTTCTGATCGTTCTGATCGTTCTGATCGTTATTAGATTTCATGTTCGTTTCTCCTAATTCTTTTGATGCTAACTGCCTATGGACAGGGTCATTCACTGCGGATTCCAATAAAGGTTTTTGCTCCATTTTACTGTAAAGAAAAATTAAAATGTGTACGTATTTATCTTGAGTGCATTATGAATAATTACCAAGTTTGGGGAAACTAATGAAAAAACAATTATCCTCAGCTAAGTTATGAAAAGAACTGACCGCTTAAGCATATCAGAGTGACATTAAAGAATATTTTATATAACTGCATTTATTGCTTAACAGCACTCAGTGCAATGAGCTAAGTTTTAGAACTAAAATTGTATTAGAGTGGCCAATCACCATCAGGTCATATATGTATGTAAGCAAAGTGACGAGGCTAGGCCACACGAACGTTTTTTTTATGTTCGTTGTCGATTCTATTACGCTTTCAGATAATCGAATCTATGCGACATCATGCTATTCTCTTCCGCCGTCTGATATATAATTGGATTCAAAAAGAAGTTGAGACTTTTAAACATTTTTGCATATATATATGCCAATTGAAACACAGTGCACAGCTCTGCAAAACCAGAAGTCTAAAACATTAACATAATGATGGGTGTTTGAAATTGCATTCGAATACATCTTCCTTATATAAACCGAGACTAAATTTATAACGGTAAATAGTAAAAATTACTTAGCCTTATTTTGATATTCGTTTTCATTCGAAAGTGGGAAAAAGTCGAACGATCGGTAATTCGAAGGAATAGAGAGTTCATTTTACCAAACGGAAGTTCAGTCATCATGTGTATTTTGAGATTCTATTCCTTCGAAAGAACTGTCATTTTTTATACGTTTACAATTCTCCAGTCGAAAGATCAACAAAACTGTAAGTGTATTTTAGATAGTTAAATATTTGTGCTAAAAATTAATTAAATAATTTCAATTTATTGACCGTTAAATATCTATAGGTCACATTCCAATTGGACGAATCGGGAGCAAACGTTGCCTACCGTTCAGCAGCACAAAAATATATACATACATATATATCTGTGGCAATACGACATAATAGCTTAAGTCGACTTAAGTCAAAAATGAGTTAAAGCAAAATGTTCCCAATAACATAAATTTTTTTAGTTGCATACCTCTAAAGACTGCTGAGTTATGGGTGTTAGAGTAGAGGTGCAATTTAAAAATTACATACGATTTTCGCGTAAGCCACAACTTTAAACGCTTCTCCTGAAAAATCTACATAAGCTAATTTGTCGTATTGCCACAGAATATACTCGTATATAGAATTGAGCATTTCTCCTACATATGCGCTCTTCATGGTCTAGGAATAAAACAACTGCCATGTCTCTAATCCCTTCTTTCACAACTTATAGCTTTTAAAAACTCCACTTAGTAAATATCGCCATGATATATTTTGATTTTGACACTCAAATTCAAAGATAGTGTGACCAGATTTGTGCTTATTATATGGATGGAAGAACTTCTTATTCAATAAAATGTATATTATTTTATTATATTTTGTTTGCATGTTTGATTTTAATAATATGGTATGCAATCAACAGCAAATTAAAAAAAAAAAAATCTTTTATAAAAGTTAATATTTTAAATTTTTAATGCGTCAAAGTAAAGCTATTGTGATATTTAAACATTTCTATATACAAACTTTTTTTTTTTATAATTTACGCGCACTCAAAGGGTTATGAATACCCTTAACATGTTTACACACAATTCGGGCGTTGGAAAGGATAGATAGAGAGAGAGAGAGAGAGAAATATTTTCGTGCAGTGGTTCTCGAAGCCCAGTTATTTATGCTTCAGAGATTCTCCGGGGGTGGGGTCCAGGTAACTGGGGAGATTTTTGTTATTTTTTGTCTTTGCTTCTGATTCACAGTACTTTTTTCCCGATAACCGAGGTCAAGGACAAAAGTGACGAACAAGTTCGCCTCGAAATGGAATACAGATGCTGCAAGAAAAAAGCGAAGAAGAAGTGCGCCCAGCTTCAAGCAGAGAGTACGGAGGGCCTGTATCGGGAGCTGGAGAAAATATCTTCCCCAGTTGCTGTTGCGAACCAGGCTATCCAGGCTATAGGAGCTGCGAAGACACAATATGAACAAGAGCGCCACTATCTTCAAAATAGCCTCCCAAAGAAGGAGGAATGCTCAGGAGATTCGTTCGCCAAAGTTCATTAACAATGCTCATGGCCAGCTTCTTGTAGAGTATTGTGAAGAGCTTTTTAAATGAACAGTTTCCCCGGCTATACTTTCCAAGAGCCACCCCTAACTGTGAAGAAATACCCGACATTACAGTCGAAGAAGTTAGTTAGGCGGTCAAATACTCCAAAAAACGAAAAGCGGTTGGGCCAGACAAGATGCCCTCTGAGTTCTGCAAAAAGATGGGAGACGTCGGGTTCAGATTGCTCAGGATTCTCATCTCCAAATTTTTGAGAGGTGATCCAATGCCGAATCAGTGGAGGGAAAGTTACCTTCTCCCTGTATACAAAGGGAAGGGTGATACGCGAAACTGTGATAGCTACCGTTCGATCAAGCTGATGTCACACACCATGAAGATCGTTGAGCGGGTATTAGGTGGCCGACTGCGAAAAATAATACGGCTATCTGATGATCAGTGCGGGTTTGTCTCGGGTAAATCAACCACAGATGCAATCCAAAGTATAAGGATCATAAAAAAAAAACATCGTGATTCCTTAAGGGATTTGCATATTGTATCGGTTGACTTTGAAAAGGCATTCGACAGACAACCACGAGATCTGATATGGGTGGCGCTAAGACATCGAGGGGTTCCAGAAACCTATGTACAGATGATCATGGACATGTACGAAGGAGCAAAGACAAGAGTAAGATGTCCCGCTGGAGTAACCGAAGAGTTCCCAATCAAAGTCGGGGTGCACCAGGGAAGCGTTTTAAGTCCTTTGCTCTTTATTACAGTCCTTGATTATCTGCTTGAAGGTAAAGTGATGGACCCCAAGGTACATCAGTTATTCTTTGCTGACGATGGAGCCATCATAAGTGAGGATCCTACATCCCTGCAACGAGCACTTGATGTGTGGGTGGACGTTTTGGAGGGAAATGGGTATCGCATTAGTTCAAAAAAGACAGAGTATTTGTGCTGCCCGTTCTCTGATCCACTCAGGCCTATTCCAGACATTTATTTGAATGGAACAGTGCTTCCCAAGTGCGAAAAGTTCAAATATATGGGATCTATGATCAATAGCAAAGCAACTTGTGATGACGACATCAATCATCGTGTAAGCGTAGGGTGGATGAAGTGGCGAGAAAATTCCGCTATCTTCTGTGACAGAAAAATGTCCCCTAAGTTGAAAGGAAGGCTCTACACCGCAGTTGTACGTCCAGCGCTCACATACGGTTCACAATGTTGGACGATGTACAAAAAGTATGAGAGTAAATTAACGGCAGCTGAGATGAAGATGCTTCGCATGACAGCAGGAGTGACCAAGCTTGATCGAATAAGAAGTTCGAAGATCCGTGGAAGCTTTCACATCAAGGAAACCATCGTACACAAATTAGAGCGCGACTGGCTCAGCTGGTATTGCCACGTTCAAAGAAGAGATCATTTAAACCCTGTTAAAAAGGCAATATCTATGCACGTTCCAAAGACATCGCGATGTAGGAAAGGCAGGCCTATAAACGCCTGGATCAGACAAATGCGACGACATCGGCATTTCATTGGCCTCAGTAACCGAGTGATCCAAAATCGGCGGGCCTGCCGATATTTTCTGAGGTCAAATAGGCGAACCCCACAGGCGGATCAGTAGAAATGTGGTGAAGTGGGAGGGTTGTGATCCCTTGTTTTCGGATCATAACCTCGCTGATAAAAGGAAGAAGAAGAAGAACCGATGTCAAGGACAAATTATCATCAACAGAGCGAACAATTTTTCCAGCCATATGACCAAGCTACTGCCAGTGTTATGCCTTCGCAGTAGTGTTCACACAAGCTTTCGAAATTGATCGGACTGACTTTATATATTTCATGAGAAATAAATAAATGCTTGCTGACATCAGGATTTGAACCATGAACCATGAACCATTAACGTGGCAATTGACGACGTTACCACTACACCATCCAGGCAAACGAGCCAGAGGAATAGAGGCATCCAAATGAATCTATCTCCTAAGACCGTCCATACGTGGTGAAGTAGCACATCCTGCACGAGGTGTCCCTGCTGAATACGAAATATGGCGGATCTAAAGAGGAAAACTTGAAAAAACCCGTAATCCCAGGTGTGTAACGACCGTGCCTAAGGGATGAATGGCACTCCGTAAGTGTGTTTAATAACGGTGGACTCCGGAAACCAGGTGACATCCGGTTTAAATTAGCCCTCCCGTGGCATGGGGCTCTACCGCGGGTGAACTACCCTTCCCCTTATCAAAAAATCCCATGGATAAAAATTTTAAAAATAACGATGAGGAATGTACTCCTTTTAACGTGCAAACCAGGGCCGCTTTGGGCCTCTCAGACTTTACAGAGAGGGCACTTGGTTCTACTGTGGAGTCTGAACTTATGGATGTCATAGCAGAGGACGTGGCTTCAAGTACCATCGACACAACTGACACCATAAATACGGAGGATGAAGAGACTCTCCTAGCATCACCTGGCTCTCCTGCAACGGTGATTGATGGTCATATTAAAGGCGTCAAAAGCCTCTTTTCAGAAAGGGTCAAGCTATTTGGAGGTGGACGCAAGAGACTAAAAGAGTTTCTGAGGAAAGGACACAGCCTGGAGAAAGCTCGTGAGCTAGCGCAGACTCCACTAAACAGGCAAGAAGCCCCCTCAAAACGTCCAAGAGGTGACAGCGCTACACCACCAGATAACGCAGCGAAGAGGATAGCCACTACGTCAAAAGTTAGGCTCGGACCATCAAGCCCTGTAAAAACCTACATCGACGCCGCCGTTGACATCGCCAAGATTGGTGTCTTACCACCAGACTTCCCGGGCACCATCTGGACTACAGACCAGCTCAGACGGGTACAGGACAAGGTACTGGATATCATCCTGCAGCAGAGGGAAAGCTCTACTAAACCGCAGTTCCTCGGTTGTACTTTCAAACCCGGCTGGATTCTTTTCAGCTGTAAAAATAGAGCAACAGCGGACTGGCTCAAGACAACAGTACCCAAAATGAAGCCCTGTAAAGATGCACAGCTGAAAGCTGTGGACGAGGGAGAAGTTCCGCGTCCAGAAATTTTTGTCGGGTACTTTCCTGGTAAAGACTCGAACGAGCGTTTGTTGGGCCTAATAAAAGGCCAAAACGCAGGGCTAAGAGTGGACGACTGGAGAGTGCTCAATAGAGTCGAACGAGCAGCCGTCGTGGAGATCACCGTCGCTCTGGATCCGCCATCAGCCTCACACCTCTCGAAAATCGGAGGTGAACTTAGTTACGGCTTCGGGTCCGTACAACTTCGCCGTAAACATAAAGAGCACCCAAGACCCACCGTAAACAAGACAGGCACGGTAGATGAAGAAAATCCTGCCAGCTCTTGTACGCGCAGAGCTAATACCAGCGGCACTGAGGCCATACAGGGCCCCAGCACCGGCGCTGACTCCATACGGGTCTCCAACACCAGGGCAGAGGCCACACAGGGCCCCAGCACCAGCGCTGAGGCGGTATCCGCAAACAAACGGCCGCCAGAAAGTACATCAGCTAGAACTTCAAGCGCGCAACCGAAGCATCCGCGCAACCCTCATCCACGTCCACCCTCGCCCCTCAGAGCCAGACACACACCACGTCGAGAGGTAGACTACACCCCTAGGTATAGCGAAAGACGCTACATCCCTCTTTCTGGAAGGTTAAGGAAGTGGGAGAGAAGAAACCCCGAGGAAGCTGCGCTACTAAATAGCGGCAGGGTCAGAAAAACGGCCCACCGGGACAGGGGGCGTAAACGGTAGATGAGTCCTCCACCACTCATCAGAAGGCATTTCAAGTGCCTTCAAATAAACTTGCACCATGCTAGGGCAGCATCTTCCGTGCTGAATAGACGGTTCATCAAGGAAGATGTTGACGTAGCACTGATGCAAGAGCCATTAGTGCTTGAGGGAGCCATTAAAGGGCTCCCAACGAAGAACTGTAAGTTAATTTATTCTGACTCGTGGAGTAATCCTAGGGCAGCAATTTTAATTAAAAATACTCATAATATATTTCCCATTACAGAGTTCATTACTAGGGACCCGGTGGCGATAGTGGCAGAAGTGCCGCTAACAAGTGGAACCACGAAGGTTGTCTTCGCCTCCGCTTTCTTTCCCGGGGACACAGCCGAGGCACCGCCGAACGAGATAGGGTACTTGATGGCTTACTGCCGTGCCAAAAAGCTACCCTGGATTATCAGCTATGACGCTAACGCCCATCACACAGCCTGGAGCAGTTCGGATATCAACAAAAGAGGTGAATCGCTTTTTGAATTTGTATGTACTAACAACATGGTGGTGGTAAATAGGGGAAACGTTCCTACTTTTGCTAACATCATCCGCCAGAGATCTCACTTTGGCAAGCCCTTTTATGTACAATTTCATCACAAACTGGCACGTGTCTGATGAAGTCTCTATATCGGACCATAACCACATCAGATTCGATATAGGGATCTCCATGAGTGACACGCTAAATTACAGGAACCCTAGGCACACTAATTGGGATTCCTATCGGTTTATCCTCGAGGCATAATCGTGCTTCGAATCCTATACATACCATTTCAGAGTTGGAATTCGAGGCAGAACACCTTCGAAAAACCATTTCCATCGCTTATGAAGGCAGTTGTGCCGAAACACAGAAAAGGACCAACCGCGACGCCCCCTGGTGGAATAAGCGTCTTGAGTCATTTAGGCGTGAAACTAGGAAGCTATTCAATAGAGCTAAAATCAATGGCGATTGGTGCCTTTACAAAGAAACTCTAACAAGTTATAACAAAGAACTTAGAAAATCTAAACGCGAATCTTGGAGAACTCACTGCGAACACTGCGGCTCGCCTTCAAAAGGCCCTAGCCCAGAGTCACTCCAATCATCTTGGCTCCCTAAGGAAACAAGATGGGGAATTCACCAGCAGTCCAGAGGAAACCTGTCAAGCCTTACTTGATACCCACTTTCCAGGCTGTATATCCGTTTGTGCTGTCTCTCCAGAACACCTGAGGAACGACGTTCTCATTGCTTCTACACGAGACTATAGCCTATCTGGCAAAATCTGTACTGCCAACCATATTAGATGGGCTCTATCTACCTTTAGCCCATTTAAATCACCAGGTATAGATGGCATATTTCCCTGCCTACTACAACAAGGAGCAAACCTGTTAATTCCTACCCTTATAAGAATTTTCAGATCCAGCCTTACACTAGGCTACATACCAAAAAGTTGGAAGGAGGTTAAGGTGGTCTTCATTCCAAAGGCGGCAAAGCAGGCGGAGGAATCGCCTAAATCCTTTCGACCCATTAGTCTCAGTTCCTTTCTCCTAAAAACGATGGAGAAAATTGTCGATCATCATATAAGGGAAAAGTTCCTTATACATGATCCTCTGCATGCAAACCAATTTGCTTATCAACCTGGGAAATCTACGGAAACAGCCATTCATAGCTTAACATTATTGATTGAAAAATCTATACAGGGAGCATTCGACAACACTTCCCATGAGGTTATCAAAAAGGAAAAATATCGCTCCTCTGATCATAAACTGGATCCTAACCAAGCTATGCAGCAGGAAGATAAGAATCGAGTGCGGAGGCTCGCATAAAACTATAACAGCTACCAGAGGTTGCAAGCAGGGAGGAGTCCTCTCTCCCCTGCTCTGGACCTTAGCTATTGAAGAACTCCTTGAGCTACTTGAAAAATCGGGTTACAAGGATACGCAGACGACATTGTCATCAGCGTCAGAGGCAAATTTGAAGACATAATTTCTCAACTAATGCAAGGTGCCCTCAATTTAACTTCCGATTGGTGCAGGACAAAGGGACTTACCATCAACTATACTTGTACTCTCTTCCAGGAAAAGAAACCACACTCTCAAAGAAATTAGACTGGAAAACGTCCCAATCGACATATCCAAGGAAGCGAAATACCCAGGTGTTATACTTGACAAGACGCTCACCTGGAATTCACACCTGAACAAGGTTACCGAGAAGAGCGACAATGTTTATGTGCCAGATAATATATTGGACGTACAGCGCCATTATCAAACCCATGGTCACCTATGCATCGTTGGCTTGGTGGCCAAAAACCTTACAGGCCAAGACTCAGGAACAGTTGAATAAAATACATCGTCTAGCCTGTCTGAGTATCACAGGAGCAATGAGAACGTGCCCTACGGCAGCAATGGGAGCAATGTTTAGCCTTACACCGTTGCACCTTGCAGCATAAAAAGAAGCTATGCTGAGTGCTCTTAGGCTACCCAAGATCTCGGACCTTAAAATCGGCAACTTTACAGGCCATTTGAAGATTCTAAGTTATATGCAAAATGACCCTATTCTCAAAATCCCGGATACTATGATCAAGAAATACCGGTTCTCCAGGAAATTCAATGTGGTCATGGGTGACCGCCATACATGGAGGAATGAAGGATTTGTAGTCTTACCAAACTCTCAAACTTGGTACACAGATGGTTCCAAATTGGAAAATGGTAGCACTGGCGCAGGGGTTTATGGACCAAGGGTTCCAACGTGCGGCTGCGCTTGGGAAATCACCAACAATATTTCAGGCGGAAGTCCATGCGATCGAGCTCTGTGTACGAGAATGTCTGCGTAGAAGAGTCGAGGGTACTCGTATCTATGTCCTCTTAGACAGCCAGGCAGCACTTATGGCTCTGAAATCGTACACGGTAGGATCAAAACTTGTATGGGACTGTCTAAATCTACTCGAAGATCTCGCATCGAAAAACACAGTCACTGTGGCCTGGATACCAGGACACGAAGGCTTCGAGGGCAACGAACGGGCGGACTGCTTAGCGAGAAGAGGCGCTAGTCGCCCACTAGTCGGTCCAGAACCCTATTTTGGAGTCGCACGGAGTAGCACGGGCTGGCACAATAGATCTTACAGGTCGCAGTGCGTACAAGGCCCTAGTAAAGTAAGTAAGTACTACTACAGCATTGCCACCCCCTAACTTATTTAAATAAACACTGTAACTTCTCATTTTGTAGTACTTAAAATACATTTTCCAATAAATTTTCCAAATTTTGAATATTTAAAAAAATTTAATAAGATAATAAAAACACCATACAAAAAACAGAAATATCAAACGATTTAAAATTTATTTAAGTTCTTTCACGATATCTTTCGTTAATGAACCTTATTGCTTCGAATGTCAATATACGAAAAAATGATTCGAAGGAATAGAGACTATCGAACGAATCGACTATTCAGTCGAATCTCAAAATAAGGGTGACTATTCCATCTTCGTTGGTGGCGGATGAACCCTTAATGGGCCAACGGCAGCGCTCATATCCCCGAAGTGGGTTACTGACATCGGTGTATCCGGCCTCTTGTCCTAGGGTTACAAAAAAAGGATCTGGTCCTCCAGGTTGGGGGTTGTGTCGCTGGGTTAACTTCCCTACCACGTAAAAAACCTTTGGTTACGAAGCAACCAACAGCCTCGGATACGGATGATCTTACTGTTGACGACCCATGCAAACGTAAAAAGGACAACGATCTTCGTGTCTGCACATGGAATGTTAGGTCCCTCTACAAATCACGTGCAGCCGAACAACTTGGGGAGGCCCTAGAGTGTTTCAAAGCAGACATTACCGCCATCCAAGAAGGGCGATGGGATGGATGGGCCGGGCAAAAGGAAGATGAAAAACTGCGACATCTACTACGGCGACTGCTAAGGACAACAAGGACAGCGTCATTCGAGGCAGACTTAGGCAAGAAGTCTTGAGTTTCCGGCATGTGAACGAGCGCCTTATGACTATCCGTATCAAGGCTAAATTTGCCAACATTAGCCCAATATGCCCCTCACGCCCCTCACGAGAAGAAGAACGACGCGTCAAATGATGACTTCTACCAGCTCTTGGACAAGACGTATGAGCAATGCCCTAGCCCCGACGTTAAAATTATCCTAGGCGACTTTAACGCAAAGCTAGGAAGAGAGGAAGTCTCTAGTAGCGTGGTCGGAAAGCAAAGCCTGCACGACATCACATCCGGCAACGGACTCAGGCTAATTGACTTTGCGGCGGGGCGAAACTTTGTCGTAGCTAGTACGCGGTTCCCACGTCTCGATATTTTCAAAGGAACATGGCTCTCCTTCGATCGAAAAATCGTCAACCAAATCGATCACATTGCGATCGACGCAATGCACTCTTCCAGTATTATGGATGTCCGGACTTTCCGAGGAGCCAACGTGGACTCGGATCACTACCTAGTTGTAGCCAAGGTACGGATGCGGATATCCAGAACGGAGCGAAATCAACGAAATACTGTGAGGAAATTTGACGTCGGGATCGAGTTTCTTCTAATCTTAATCTAAGTCCTATGCCGCCAGCAGCAAATGCGGAAGACCAGTGGCAGCGTTGCCAACAAGCCATCAGAGATGCCGCCTCTGATGTACTGAGTTTTTCTCGGCCACCACAATGAAACCCCTGGTTTGATGAGGAATTTTTCAATTTCAATGCATTTTATTAATTAAATTCATTATGACTTACATGCTAACAAAAGCGCTTAAAACTAGCTTAATTAACTTAAACTATCTTATGCTAACTTACTGTCCTCATGCGGGCGCTCTAAGCTAAACCTAACGCTTAATTTATATCTTTCGACCTTATCTAACTTAAACTAACTTTATTATTTTATAACTATTTTAACAAACTAAGAAAAATGTTTTATCGTAAAAAACTTAGTATCTTAGTATCTTAACTAACTTAACTACCTTGCGTAATTAAATATACACTTTTTTGTTTTTTTGTGCAAATTTTTATTTAATTTTTTATTTTTTTTTTAAGCCAAATGCTGTGTTTTTTTTTTTATTTTTTTTATTTTTTTTATTTCTATTTTTATTTTATTTTTTAATATAACGTCAAAACTTAGACTACCTTAAAACTATGTAAGCCGGCCATAATTGTTATGAATAACAATACACACCCGCTTTGCCCAGTTAGAGGCTACCCCGGATTTGGGTGAAACGACGACGACGTTCCCTCTTCTTCAAAAAGCCACCAAAATTGATCATGCTGCCTATTAACGTCTTCAATATCGCGGTCTGAAACCGCCCTACTGTATCGGAGACACTCTACACTACTCTGTGCGACGTCTCGGTCGTAGTTGAGTCGCCTATCCACAGCTGTTCTGGCGACGTGGAAGATTAGCGGCACCGCTAACTTATCCTGGATCAGACCTCTTTGGTCAAAATATAGAAACGCTTCTGGAGGGACAAAGTCGTTAAGGCGCACACTCTCGTGATAGAGATTGTTGGGGTAATAAGCCCCAAAGATCAGGCTATTCATCGATGCCATTGTTCTTGCAATGTGCCTTCGAATCATCTTGATCAAGAAATTATCCACTCTGATCAGTTTCGCTCTGTTGTACAGGACCTCATTAGGATAGAATTTTATGTACTCAGACTCAGGTGTTCTGTACAAACGAAGGCGAGCCCTAAGGCAGGCCCTCTCAAACACCCGCATCTTTTCCAATAAGCTTGGCCCTACAGCAAGTGGCTGTCCGTGCTGTCCCACGATAGAGAACTTTCGCCAATTCTTTCTGGTGTCCCAAGAGGCCCCAGACAACGGCGTTCTGAACAGGATGGTCTCCGACTTCTGAAAGTTAATATTCAACTACCAGTCGTCGCAGTATCTCTTGATCTTATCGAAGTCACGCTGCAAGAGTATTGCAATTACCTCAGTTATTATGCGCGCCTTTCTTAAGGGAGAAGATTTTAGTTTAAATAAAAGAGAATCTTTTCATTATCTTAAAATGTGGGGTTTTTATTTCACGATTCAAACTTGCGTGTGCTCGGGTTGGAGGTTCGTTGACAACTCGACTTAGTTATCGATTTTTATGAGGGAGAAGCCCACGCGCAGTCAACAGAACTGCAGATCAGCACATTTGCTCGGAGCATGTATGGAATATGACTCCATACTTTGTTTCTTTGTTTGTTCGTTCGAAAGCATACTAAGCACAAAATATTGTGCGCGTGCATTGAAGATGCCTGAATTGAAACTATGTAAACACATTTGCACCGTTGCAAACGTGCTTCCGTTAGACATATCACTATAACTTTGCTGATCATACAATTCTGGTATGCATGCGCATAACACCTCCCCCCATAAAAATAAACAATACATTTAACAAATTATTGTTTTCTATTAAAACAGTTTCGAAAAATGGCTATTCCAATTCTTTTCATTAGTTTTATAACAAAATAGGTTACAATTACGATAATGAGTATTCCACCTGTTCCAAATATCGCACCTTGAGCATGAGGCGGTATACTTTTCAATTTTCTTCCAATATAACTCTCTTGATTTCTAATTTGTATAGTTAAATCTTGTAATTCTTTTAAATCTTTAAGTTTTACTTTTAGCATATTGATGTTTTCTACATTTATATCATTTAACTTTATATTCAAACAACAATCCTCTGGAGCAAAACGATATACCTATAACTTTATTTTCAATAAATAGCTCCGATTCATGTGTTACAATTTTCGATTCGATTGTTTCAAAAATGCAATTAACGTCTAAATTCAAAATGCCAATATTATTTACGAGACCTTCTTCGGTATTCTCTTCTTTTTCACATTTACATTTGTATTTTGTTTCTTCACTTAATGCATACAAGTATTTATTTTCCGAAATTTTATGAAATATTTCAAGGCGATTTATTATTTGTTTTAAATTACAGTTGTTGTCTTTTCTGTTCATAAAAATTATCAATTCACAATCATTATTAGCAATACTGTTCTTAAATTCTAATTGGTTACATATGTAATAGTTACTCACTATTTTACATTCTTTCATCAAGTTATTACTTAAAAAAATACTCGTCTTTATTTTCTTTGATTACAAAATAATTCATCTTTTGCTCAATGACATACATTATACCTCTAAGTCTATAAGGTATGTTAATCATTTCGTAAACTTCTGATTTAGTTTTTTCAACTGTTGGCACCGACAAAACAACTACTAGTCTGTTATCCTTTATATAGTATACGGGATTTATTTCTCGAATTATATTGTTATAAGATTCTAAACTTGGAGTAAATAACATCTCGTATTCCTTATCGCTCTCCCTTAATAATTCTATAAACTTTTTGGGTTCTATTATTATTGGATGTATCACGTTGCCCTTTAAAAATGGAATTGCTTCTATAATCTGGTCAATACTTAATTCGGTATGGTTTATAAGAAAATAGATTCGAAGTTTTAATTCGGTAAAGTATTCTCTAATAATCGTATTTTTTCTATCTTTGTTCATAGAGCCTACCAACTTTTCTAAATCGGCATTCATTTGATGAGTTAAATTACCCAAATCAAGATACGCTTCTCTTATTACTTGATTCTGTTTATTTAAGCTATCTAAAATTTGTATTTCCTCCTGCTGACTTTTGTGTATGAACTCGCTATTCTGATGTTCAGCGTCTTGACTATCTAAAGTTCCGAACAACATTTTAAGACCTGAACCAACTATATTTATGAGACCTCTTTTGGATCTCCTTTCAACTCCTAATAATTGATAAATGATTCTAATACCTTTCTTTAATGCTAAAATTTCTAGCTTAGTTTTCTTAATAAATTCCACGCATTCAGGGATTTCCAGTAAACAATCTTCATTCACATTGAACATGAACCGCGAAATAACGTTTATCTGATCTTCAATTTGATTGAAGTCGATACTTGTAATTATAGAGACCTTTCCCGTTTTTCTGTCTCAATTCTCCGATATTCTTGTAATAAATTCCGTTGGGTGGTATGTTTTCCCATTGTGTTCGAAAACCCAGTGGAGAGTCCAAAAAGAGAGAAAATGCACTTATTTTATATGATTGCTTAACTATAAATTATTTATTAGAAAGAATGAATATAAAAAACAACAATCTTGCGCTGCTCGATGGTGAATTCACTTTCCTTGGCCGCTGCTCTAAAAGGAATGGCCAAGACGATTGTGAGTGGACTGTATATAAAGGGGTAGCTGTTACTGCCGCTATCCCGCACACACACAGGAAGTAAATGCCCACGTGACGATCCTCTGCTCTAGGGTCGCTGTTATGTGTGTGGTGTCTGCGTCCCGTTGCCGGCACTGGCGACTGCTCTGGTTCTATGTACGTGTGTTATATATGTGTTGCTCGAGTAGATTTGGTCGCAGTCCTGTGCTGCGACAATATGTACTGTGTTTTTACACATCGAATGATTTGGCTCTATTTACTAACACCGGTTGCCTGCGCTCTGCTACGACAAAATGCTCTATGTGTGTTATGTGATGTTGTTGATGTTGGATGTTTCTATTGTGTTCTGGGACTGCCGCTATATACTTTTATATGGTGCCATCTGGCATCGGATGATTTTCCCGCTATATGGCATGATAAGGTTGGCGCCATGCGGTGTGTCGGTAGATCCGGAACATTCCCCCCCCCCCCCCAATTGAAGAGTAGTCTTCAATTGCCGTTGCTGACTTCTTCTTTTGGGAGAATGCACAATTTCTGAATCGGACGCACTAATGTCGTATGCTCCATCCGCACATCTGCACTCCGCACAAGCCCATCTCTACCCTTATGAACGGCGGTGATTCGTCCTAGGGGCCACACCGTGGGTGGCATATTTTCTTGTTTCACTAGCACTAAGCTGCCTATTTCCACGTTATTGCGCTGCTGCCTCCACTTCGGACGCTGTTGTAAGTTATGGATATACTCGTCGCTCCATCTCTTCCAGAAGTGCTGCTGCATGTGCTGTATCCTGTTCCATAGTTTGAGTCTGCCTAGTGGAACCTCGCTGACGTCGGCTCTGAGTGGCTGCACTAGCTGCTCTCCGATTAAAAAGTGCCCAGGTGTGAGCGCGCCCGTATCGCCTGGATCGTCGGACAATGCACTCAGTGGCCTTGAGTTAAGGCAAGCTTCGATGAGCACTAGCGTTGTTGAAAGAGTCTCGAAGGTGAATATTTGTTTGCCCATAACTCTACGCAAATGGTGTTTTAATGACTTTACACCGGCTTCCCAAATTCCACCGGTATGTGGTGTACCTGGCACAATAAATCTCCATTCTGTGCCCATCGCTCTGATTTGTTGGATTGGGAGCCTCTGTCCCCAGGCTCTTGCGGTTCTGCGAAGCTCTCTGTCGGCACCGACGAAGGTTGTGGCGTTGTCGCTCCACAACACTGAACAGGCACCACGTCTTCCGGTGAATCGCTGAAAGGCGGCCAAGAAGGCCTCCGTGGTTTGGTTGCTCACGAGCTCCAGGTGAATTGCTCTGGTCACCATGCACACAAAGACTGCGATGTAACCTTTTTCTATTATCTTTGTTCGGCTCGCCCTGGCCTTGATCTGAATTGGTCCAGCGTAGTCTACACCGCTATGTCGAAACGCTCTCGTTGGTTGCACCCGGACTCTCGGAAGACAGCCCATCAACTGCTCTGCTACCTGCTGCCTTTGCCGGAAACACACCTTGCATCTCGCAATGGATGCTTTTAGTGCACGTCTAAGGGTTGGTATCCAGAATCGTTGCCTTATATACTGCATGCACAGCTGCGTTCCACCGTGTAGTGTCCTAAGTTGGGCCTCCCTGAACAAGAGCACTCAGACTGCTCCTTGCTGGAATGATGACAGGGTGCATGTGTGTATATGATAGCGACGACTCCTGTAGGCGTCCACCAACTCTCAGTACTCCGTTCGAGTCGGTGAAGGGATTCAGCGAAGATATACTGCTCGCACTGTCTATGGGTCGTTTGTTCTCCAGCTGTCGCAGCTCTTGCGAATACGCCTCATGTTGTACCACATTTGCCCAATAAGTTAACGCGTCCTCGCGCTCCAATGATGTTGTAGGACCCGTTATCCTTTCTTCTCGAGTAGCTCTGCAATTTCGCACGAATCTGAGAACGAATGCTGTGATGCTCAGAATGTTCTGCAATGTTGACTTGCGCTCTAGTAGGCGGACGTCGTCTATGTCGAGTCCTGCTGCTCTCAAAAATGTCAATGCTCCAACGGTGGCTGTCTTCATTGCTGATGCTGCTCCTGCTTTTTGTTGCGCGCTCAAAGATGGCTGCTCACTTGGCCAATTCTGCTCAGGGCCCTTGAGCCAGTGCGGTCCCTCCCACCACAAGGATAGGTCACCGAGTTGTGATGCTGGTATTCCTCTGGACCCGAAATCCGCCGGGTTATCTCCTGATGCCACATGTCTCCAACGCTGACATCCAGTCATCTCTTGAATGGAGCTGACTCTGTTTGCGACGAAGGTCTTTAGCTCACAGGGCATCTTGCTGATCCAGTGGATCACCACCATCGAATCGGTCCAAAAGGTTCTTGGCACTTGATGAAACCCAGCCGCCTTCACGATCTGTGACATCACTTTGCAGAGTAGGTTCGCTGCGCACAGCTCCAACCTAGGTATAGTAAGCGTCTTGAGAGGTGCCACCCTTGTCTTTGAGGCTATCATCACGCATCTTGTTTCGCCGTTGCTCTTCGTTGATCTCAAATAGACGACCGCTGCATAAGCTCTCGCAGATGCGTCTGCGAATCCATGCAGCTGTAGGTCGACGGTGTCTGCACTGCCCAACCAACGGGGAACTCTTATCGCCTTCAAGTGCACCAGCTCTTGGTAATAGTTCTGCCATACGGGGACCATAGCTGCAGGTATGGTTTCATCCCACTGCACCCCTGAACGCCACAGGTCCTGTATGAAAATTTTTGCAATAATAATCACAGGAGCCAAATATCCGTTCGGGTCGTATAACTTCGCAATCGCACCGATTACCGCTCTTTTCGTTAACTTGAGCTCGCCTTCAAGCTGCACCTTGAACATAATCTCGTCGCTTGTGGAGTCCCAAACTAGTCCCAATATTGATGTCTCGTGCTCCTTTGAGAGGGTTAACTCCGTCATGCCGCTCTTCTCGGTAGGAAGGTTCGCCAGCACCTGTTGACACGAGGACATGAATTTGTCCAGTTCGAAGCCGCCGGATCTGAGTGAAAGAATAATTTCATCGCACAGTGTTGTTGCACCTTCCTCGTTCTCTGCTCCTGTTAACATGTCATCGCCATAGAAGTTGTCGTTTATGGCCATGTATGCTCTTGGATACTGCTCTTTGTTGTCAAATGCGCATTGACGCATAGCTCTTACCGCGTTGAAGCCACTGGATGTCATCCCATAGGTCACTACGGTAAGCCAAAATTCCTGCAACTGCTCATCTGCGCTCTCTCTCCAGAAAATTCTTTGCAGGTCCCATTGCTCGGGATTAACTCGCACCTGGCGGAACATTTTCTTCACGTCCGCTGTTACCGCTACCTTGAAGCATCTGAATCGGGTGATGATGGCCGCCAAATCGTCTTGTAGCTTATCGCCTGGAAACTGCACGTCGTTGAGCGATAAACCACTATCGGTTTTGCACGAGGCGTCGAAAACCACTCGGAACTTCTTGGTGTCGCAGTGGTGTGGTATGTGGTACACCATGTCGTTGTCCCGAGGCTCATTTGTAAACGGGGTCATGTGGTTTAATCTCCGGTACTCGCGCATGAACGCCACGTAACTGTTTTTTAGCTCCTGATCTCTCAGAAGTTTCTTCTCGAGTTGAAAAAATCTCCTTAAGGCTGCTGCCTTCGAACTGCCCAAGCTCTGTGCCCTTTCGCTTAAGGGGATGGTTACCACGTATCGCCCATCCGAGTCGCGGTAATGCGTGCTCATGAAATTGTCCTCGACCCATTGCTCTTGGTCTGTCCTTGTGACTGCTCTGTCCGGCTCTTCTGTCTCCCAGAATTTCCTTAGGAGGTTGCTCAAATCGTCTGTGGGTAGTTCTTGAACTACAATCATCGCGCTTGCTCGTTGCCCTTGCTGCTTGTTGTCTGGTGTTAGCAGCTGCCTGAAAACGATCCATCCTAAGTGAGTGTCCTGCGCTGTTAAACCAGAGGCATATCTTCTCACGTTGCTCCTTATTATCGCTGCCCATACTTCTGCTCCCAGGAGGATATCGATACTGGAGGCTTTGTTGAAGCCGGCATCGGCTAACCTCAATTCTCTCGTGTCTTCTATGTGGTTCGACGGTAGATCCTTGTCTGGTATTTCTGATGAAATCTTTGGAATCGCATACATCATACAGCGCAATGTAAAAGAAGGCTCAGTTTGCGATTGTATAGTGATGCATACAACTCCTGACGGCCGCACATTGGCCTTGGAACCAATTCCAGATACTCGGAGGAAGGATTTGCGCTTCTTGATACCGATTTTTTGCACAAACTGCTCTGAGATAGCGTTGATTTGGCTACCGCTGTCCAAAAGTGCTCTCGCCACCACCGTGTGCCCTGCTCCGCTTGTTATGTTAACACATGCTGTAGCCAGTAATGCGCACTCCGCTACTGCATTGTCAACCTCCTCTCCGCAATGTGAGGAGCTGGGATGATTGGTACTTTCGGAGTTAGATCTCGGCTGGGGTGTTAGTTGCTATAAGCTCGGTTGTCCCTTCACTTCTGTGGAATGAGTAGAAGATCCGGGCTCTGACGCCGCCACTGCAGCAAGACTTAACTTAGTCATGGGTTTTTGCTCTGGACATAATACACTATTATGTTTCTTGTTGCACCTGCGGCAGGCACCTGAAGGGCAGTTCTGTGCCATATGGCCGCTCCTCAAACAGTTGGCACACAGCTTCCAGGATCGAACCTTCTCGAATCCCATCCTAGTTGACAGCGCCAAAAAAAATTCGCAACGGTATAGTTGGTGTTGCGATTTGCACAATGGACAGGTCGATACTGTCGCTGCTCTGCTGCCGACGATTGCTCCCTTGCTACTCTTGCATTGTCGATGATCAGGTTCCGTGTGGTTGCTACCGTCTCTCTCCTGCGCGTCGAAGAATGCTGAGTCCAATGCACTTGCTCGCTTCTCCAGGAACTTTAAGAATTCTTCCAGTGTAGCGATCTTCCGGACATCTTCTCTTGCCATTTGCCATGCATGGTTGGTTTCTGCATCTAGTCTCGCTCTGAGCATGTTGACAACGAAGGGGTCCCAGGAAGTAGTGTCCAAGCCGAGGGCAGTTAGCGAAGTTAAATGAGCGTTGGTCTCGTTCACTAGCTCACGGATATCGCGTGCCTTTGAAACTCCCTTGCCGATGCTCGGGATGGCGTGCAGCGCGTTTAAGTGAGCATCCACGATGTTTTGAGTGTTATCGTAGACCTCGTTCAATTTTGCCCACGCTATGGCATAGTTGGCCTCAGTGACCTGCCACCTGCCCACTAGCCTAGCCGGAGCTTCGCCTAGCAGTTGTTTAAGCTCGCGCATTTTGGTGACAGTCGCAATTGCCGCGTTGTTATGCACTTCAGTAACGAACTGGTCTCGAAATTCACGCCATTTTGTGTAATCGCCCTCGAAACGCACGATTTTGCTGATACGCTCCTGATGAAGCTGTATGATACCGGTCTGTGGTGCCGGTGTGCTCATTGTAACGTTCGCCGCTGCACTCTCCTCCAGCTCGGAGATGCGTGCATGCATCCTTGCAACTGCTTTATGATGGACGAGCTCAACAGCCGCAAGGTATGTATTATGCGCTCTAAGCTCTTCGGAATTGGCCGCCTTTTCCACCAGAGACATGTGCTCTGTAAGCAGCCTCTCAAAAGCGCTCTCAGCGGCTGATAGCTTGGTTTTTACCATCGCTCGGTCTGCTTGCTTGAATTCGTCTTCCTCGACGAATCTCACAGCCCGCATTATCGACGATCGAAATGCGTCTCTACGCGCAACGTCGCCCATAGTCGCACAGTATTTCTTTCTTCTTATGCCCGTAAGACCACCGACGGCTCACAGTAACTCAGGTCGACCCTTCGAAAATCACTGCGATCGTGAATGGAATAGAAGACAAGAAATGCACATACAATGCTCTGTTATCCTGTTGCACTGCACAATCGTACTCGCACTGAGCAATTGCCCTCACTGCACTATGAAATAGTTTATTGCACTTGCACTTCGCTGTGATGAATTTTATTTCACTGTGTTTTGATCGAACTGCAGTGAGATATTTTTTCTTTAATGTTTGCTGCACTTTGACAAAAAATAACGGAGATGAAATTTTGTTGCACCGTAATAAAAAATATCTCTCCCTTATTTACCACACTTCTTGCACGATTGAACTGCGCTAAAGAATGTACATCTGTTTATTTTTGCACTATGCTCGAATGTTTTTTTTTTCACGCACTGTTTGCACTTATGTTTTTTTTTCTCGCTGGATAATCCGGCTCGAAGGACCAAATGTTCGAAAACCCAGTGGAGAGTCCAAAAAGAGAGAAAATGCACTTATTTTATATGATTGCTTAACTATAAATTATTTATTAGAAAGAATGAATATAAAAAACAACAATCTTGCGCTGCTCGATGGTGAATTCACTTTCCTTAGCCGCTGCTCTAAAAGGAATGGCCAAGACGATTGTGAGTGGACTGTATATAAAGGGGTAGCTGTTACTGCTGCTATCCCGCACATACGCAGGAAGTAAATGCCCACGTGACGATCTTCTGCTCTAGGGTCGCTGTTATGTGTGTGGTGTCTGCGTCCCGTTGCCGGCACTGGCGACTGCTCTGGTTCTATGTACGTGTGTTATATATGTGTTGCTCGAGTAGATTTGGTCGCAGTCCTGTGCTGCGACAATATGTACAGTGTTTTTACACATCGAATGATTTGGCTCTATTTACTAACACCGGTTGCCTGCGCTCTGCTACGACAAAATGCTCTATGTGTGTTATGTGATGTTGTTGATGTTGGATGTTTCTATTGTGTTCTGGGACTGCCGCTATATACTTTTATATGGTGCCATCTGGCATCGGATGATTTTCCCGCTATATGGCATGATAAGGTTGGCGCCATGCGGTGTGTCGGTAGATCCGGAACACATTGTATGGAAATGATGCCATTCACTAGCGAGAGTCTGTAAATAATAAAACTAATCAGTTGCTGAAGTGCTTAATTCTCCCTTTGTTATATTTCATAGCTTTATTATTACGTTTAACTGTGGCGCAATCATCCGAAACCTTGATAATTTGATAATTTTATAAGGACCTAAATACTTTTCACTCGATTTATCTCTTCTGTCATTTTCTACTAGAACTAAATCATTTTCCTTAAATTCTTTTACTTTCGAACCAATTCTTTTATCATACCTATCTTTTGCTTTGGTTCTCATACCTAATAAATTTCTCTTAGCTTCTAATTCCATTCGTATTAACTTTAGCTGTAATTCCTGTGTGTAGTCTGTATACTACTCTACTCGGTATATTGGCTTTTCTTCCGAATATCATTTCGTAGGGTGAGAATCCTGTGCTATTATGTATAGATGTATTGTGGCAAAATGCTGCATACCTAAACAACTTGGAATATTCTGGTTTTGTTTTATCTTTAATTACAAGTCTTAAATATTCTCCTAGTCGTGTGTGCGATCTTTCTGCTGATCCATTTGATTGTGGATATGCATTACTAGTCTTCAAGTGTTTTATACCAAATATCTTGCATAATTCTTTCATAAGTTCATTTATAAATTCTCCACCATTATCCATAAGAATATATCTTGGTATCCCGAAATCTAAAATCCATTCGTCAGTGAAGGCTCTAGCAACAGTTTCGCTTTTCTTGTTTTCAATAGGGATGTATTTGATAAATTTACTCAAATCATCTTGTATAGTGAGGCAGTATATTGTTTTTTTGTTTTCTACATAGGGTCCTGTTAAATCCATGGCTACCTTTTCTAAACCATGCTCGGCTGATGAGACTATCCTCATGGGGTTCCTACATGGATGTCTATTTATTTTTTGTTTCTGACATTGGGCACATTTTCGTATATAATCTATAACATCCTTATTTAAGTTAGCCCAATAGAATCTTTCTTTAATTCCAGCTATCGTCGCTTTCTGTCCGCCATGTCCTCCTATTAACCCATTATGATATTCCTGTATTATCTTTTGTT
Source organism: Brachypalpus laphriformis (assembly GCA_945910035.1). Lineage (NCBI taxonomy): Eukaryota > Metazoa > Arthropoda > Insecta > Diptera > Syrphidae > Brachypalpus > Brachypalpus laphriformis. The sequence continues at coordinate 226,135,012 of OX246753.1, read as the reverse complement.
GTTCCTCAGCACTACTAATGACCTTAATTTGCTCATGATCGGCTTCATTTCTTTCAATAATTTCCGTACTTTCAACTACTTCTTCTTGACCTATTATTTCTTTAGCACTGCTGTCAGTATGTGTTGCACTATCAGGAAGATTACCGCAAACCTCATCATAAATTTGTCTCAGTGTATTATCGTCTTCTTCACAGTCTGATGAATCGCTACCGAAAATATCCCTAATATTATCTGCGACTTCCTTACTATATTTAGTTTTTTCTACAGAACATATTAAATTTCTACTCAACTCATCGGCAACAGCATTATCCACGCCTTTTTTATACTCGATTGAATAGTTATATTCTTCCAATCTTAACCTCCATCTTACTAATCTTGACCCAGGGTCTTTTACGTTAAACAACCACGTAAGCGGTCGATGATCAGTTTTCATTTTAAAGTGGTTCCCATATACATAGGGTCTGAACTGTTGTATGGCCCATAATATCGCTAAACATTCCTTTTCTGTCGTACTATAATTAACTTCCGCGCTGTTTAAAGTTCGACTATTAAAATGTATGGGTAGTTCCTTTCCCGAATGCTCCTGTGATAGAACTGCACCAATCCCCAAATTGCTTGCATTTGTTGTTATTACAAATTGTTTTTCAAAGTCTGGGTATTGTAATAATGTAAATTCCCTCAGCAATCTTTTTAATTCGTTAAAGCTTTTAGAGTGTTCTTCTTTCCATACAAACTCAACGTTTTTCTTCAGTAGTTTAAATAAAGGTGATGCTACCATACTGAAATTCTTAATGAATTTCCTATAATAGCCTATCATGTCTAGAAAACTTTTAATTTTTTTCGGATTCTTAGGCATCTGTAAGTTATCAATCGCCTTTACCTTTACTGTATTAGGAAGAAGTCCCTTGCTTGTGATTACATGACCCAAATACTCGACTTCCTCCTTCATAAGTTCGGATTTGTCAATTTGGATTTTTAAATTAGCTTTTTTCAATCTTTGGAAAACATTTATAAGCCTTTCATTCTGCACTTCTAAAATAAACGACTATGTCATCTATATAGATGAAGCATTGTTTCCCCAAAAGATCAGATAGAACATTATTCATCATTCTTTGAAAGCATGACGGAGCATTTTTGAGACCGAATGGTATTCGCGTATACTCAAAATGTCCGTAAAGTGTCGAAAAGGCCGTTTTCTCCATGCTTTCTTCGCTCAACGGTATTTGATGAAATCCAGATTTTAGATCTAGGGTGGTAAAATACTGTAGCATTGACTACAGGATGGTTTGTGTACCAAAAACTAAAACACTGTATCTCAAACTGTCCAACGACATCTATTGCCTACTAGTAGTAAATATTCCAACCTGATGTGCTTACGTTCCAACCTGGTGTGCTTACGTTCCACAATTGTTCCACACAATATCCCAATATTCCATGATCCTCAATTCACCCGGAGAAACATCTAGCATGTTCTAGAACCCCTTGCAATTTCCTATAAATACCCGTACCACAACCAACGTCGACACAGTTGTAATAAGGTGAATACAGCGATTACAAGAGATATTCGACTAGTGGTGGAAACAAGCGACATTGTGAAAGTAAATCTGTAGCGACAATTTAATTTGAAATAAATAAGAATAAAGTGATTGAATGTTGTGTTAAAATAAAGTTGGTGTTTAATAAATAAATAAACGATTAAAATACACAAAAGACGGTTTTATTTACCCGAACCCTAGCAAGAATATTACATTGGTGTCAGAAAAGTGGAATAAAACAAATTTTGTGTATTGTTTTTTTGTGTAAGTGAAAAATAAAAATGGTTCGGAAATTGCTAGAAGATTTGTCATTAGTACAACTAAAGGAAGTACTGAGCCAGCGGGAGCAACCTACGACTGGTACGAAAAGAGAATTGATTATTAAGTTGCGGAAAATAATGACGGACGAGGGTACAGATCCTGAAACAGCTTTGTTTGACGTCGAAGAAGAACAAGTAAGTACGACGAATGATATGTCGGCCTTAATGAAACTGCTTTCCGAAAAGTTCGAGAAGATGGAAAATGACCAAAATGAAAAATTCGAGAAGCTGGATAATTCTTTGGTTAAACAATTTGAGAATTCTCTAGATGCCAAGCTCGATAAACAAAAGAATTCTCTAGAGCAACAGCTACTCGATCAAAGGAGTGTTCTCGAAAGCAAATTTGATGAACAAAATAGAAGTTTGGAAACAAGATTCGGGACAATCGACGAGAAAATTGGAAATGTAGAGACCAAAATTGAAACATTTGAAACAAAATTCGAGAATGTTCAAACAAAAATCGAGACTGTTGAAGGAAGATTCGAGAATTTGGCAAAGGAACTCGAATACGTGAAGAAACAGAAAGTTCGGGAGTATTCAACTGACTGCCCGAGAAGGAAAGAGATGCAGCCTCCCGTCTTCGACGGACAGACATCATCGGCGATATATAAGAGACAATTCGAAGCTGCGGCGATGACGAACAACTGGGACGACGAAGAGAAGTCCATTGCCCTCACGCTTGCGCTTAGAGGATCAGCTGCAGAGCTACTACAAACTATTCCCGAGGACAAACAACGCAACTACGACAGTCTGGTGAAAGCCATTGAGATGCGATTTGGGGACGACCACATGCAGCAAGTATATAGGGTCCAGTTGCGCAGAAGGTCCCAGATGAAGGGTGAGACGCTCCAGCAGTTACAAGCAGACATCGAGCGGCTGGCACATTTGTCCTATCCAAACGCCGGTGAGGAGATCATTAACGAGATGGCAACCGAAGCGTTCACCCATGCCATAGCTGATGCGAAACTACAAATGGCGGTAAGAATGGCTGGAAAGAAAACGCTCGCCGAAGCTTTGGCGTTTGCTCTGACAATGGAGGCCGCAGACCAGGCCTGTCAGGGAATCCACCGTGTGAGGGAAGTAGTCGCCATCGAATGCTCTTGCGAGAGGATGGACGTCGAAGTCCTAAACAGCGCTCGCCGAGGACAAATTCGTTGCTGGAACTGCAACAAAATAGGGCACCTACAACGGCAATGTAGAATTCTACCCAGCCACGGAAACTATCCACACAATGGTAATTGGCGACGTAATGAAATACCATCCAACAGGTATAACATCCATCCTGTTGGTCAGGCTTCCCGAAACCAGGAGTGGGGAGACCGCTCAAGAACCAGTTTCGCGGGGCGGAAGTCGGATGTCGGAGTCGACGCCCCCAATACCACCATCCAGGTTCCCCAAACCAAAAATGCAGATGCCTTATCCCGGCAACCATGCGAGATCGACTGCAAGCATTGTGTGCGACAGAAAGAGAAGAACCCTCTTTACATCCAAAGGGTAAGAGCTGAGCCTATCGCTGGTTGGAGTACAGAAGAAATCCGCAACGCTCAGAAAGAAGACCCAGACATCGAGCCGATTATAGCATGGAAGGAGTTTATGGAAAAGCCAAATGGACAAGATATCTCGGACAGGAGCCCCACTCTCAAGGCATACTGGGCTCAGTGGGACTCCCTTCATGTGCAAGATGGTGTACTGAAAGGGAAATGGGAAAGGCCGGACGGGAAAGATTTCATAATGCAGCTTGTCTTGCCGCGATCAAAAGTACACGAGGTTCTACGGGAGATGCATGATGGAGCATCCGGAGGTCATTTGGGTGCAAACAAGACACTGGAGAAAGTGCGAGAACGTTTCTATTGGCTCAGCGCAAGGGTAGACGTAGAGAGTTGGTGCCGAAAATGCGTCGTGTGTGCCGCCAGCAAGGGACCCAGATCGAAAACGCGAGGCAAGATGCACCAGTACAACGTGGGCGCACCCTTTGAACGGATTGCCGCTGACATCGCTGGTCCATTTCCAGAAACCGACAGTGGTAACCGTTACATCCTAGTCGTCATGGACTACTTCAGCAAATGGCCGGAAGCGTTCGCCATCCCTAACCAGGAAGCGAAGACCATCGTGGAACAGATCGTCAACAACTGGGTGAGCAGGTTTGGCGTGCCCATGGAACTGCATTCTGACCAGGGACGAAACTTTGAATCGAAGATATTCCAAGAGGTATGTCAACAACTAGGAATCAAAAAGACGAGAACTACCCCGCTTCATCCACAATCCGACGGGATGGTAGAGCGCTTCAACAGAACCTTAAACGAACATCTCTCCAAGGTCGTAGAAGACCACCAGCGCGATTGGGATCGACAAATTCCTCTTTTCTTGATGGCCTACCGAAATGCAGTGCACAGTACTACTGGACATACTCCATCCGAAGTCTTGTTTGGTCGAGCAGTTCGGCTACCTAGTGAGGTGAAGTTTGGATCCCCTAACGATGAGCCCAAATGTGAAGAGGACTATGTGGCAGACCTCAGGGAAAGGATCCGAGACATACATCAGAGGACCAGGACGAGGATAAGGATAGCGAGTGACCGCATGAAAACGAGGTACGACACAAAGGCAACAACGTCCAGCTTCCACGAGGGAGACCTAGTATGGCTGTACAACCCACACCGGCAAAAGGGGAGGTCACCCAAGCTGCAGCAAGACTGGGAGGGCCCTTATAAAGTGGTCACACGCATCAATGACGTTGTCTTCCGGATCCAGCGTGGAGTAAGAGGCAAGATGAAAATAGTCCACCTGGATCGTCTTTATCGTTACCATGGCAGTAATCCAGATGATCTTGTTCGGGACGAACAAGTTTAAGAGGGGGGCAGTGTAGCATTGACTACAGGATGGTTTGTGTACCAAAAACTAAAACACTGTATCTCAAACTGTCCAACGACATCTATTGCCTACTAGTAGTAAATATTCCAACCTGATGTGCTTACGTTCCAACCTGGTGTGCTTACGTTTCACAATTGTTCCACACAATATCCCAATATTCCATGATCCTCAATTCACCCGGAGAAACATCTAGCATGTTCTAGAACCCCTTGCAATTTCCTATAAATACCCGTACCACAACCAACGTCGACACAGTTGTAATAAGGTGAATACAGCGATTACAAGAGATATTCGACTAGTGGTGGAAACAAGCGACATTGTGAAAGTAAATCTGTAGCGACAATTTAATTTGAAATAAATAAGAATAAAGTGATTGAATGTTGTGTTAAAATAAAGTTGGTGTTTAATAAATAAATAAACGATTAAAATACACAAAAGACGGTTTTATTTACCCGAACCCTAGCAAGAATATTACAATACTTAACATCTCCTAGCTGATCTAGAATTTCCGTAATATTAGGAATTGGATAACAATCCAAGATCGTAACATCGTTCAATTTCCTAAAATCAATAACCATTCTCCACTTGGGTTTGCCACTAGCATCTACCTTTTTTGGGACAACCCATAAGGGGCTAGACCACGGTGATTGGCTATGTCGTATTATCCCTTCTTCCAATAACTGCTCTATTTGCTTCTTTACTTCATTTTCGTGTATCTTGGGATACCGATACGTTTTCGCATTAATTGGTTATGGTTTTATAACAGACGTTTCTGTTAATTTTTCATCCTCTAAACCAAAAATATCTACGTTTTCTCTTATTATTTTCCTTAGGGTATTCAATTCTAATTCACTCTCTATATGATCAACTCTAAGTTTTTTCCATAACTTTTCAAATCTGTCACTTTTTCCTGACCTTTTATTTAAATCAAAATCTATTTCGTTTTCTTGTGTTATACATCCTTGACTTTTTGCTACAGTGTTATCAATGCTAGGAATCTCATGTCCGAATATAGCATGTCTTGGGTAACTACAACCTACGGTATCTATATTGATTTCGCTCAAATTTCTAGTACTATGCCCAACTTCTCGATTATAATCTATTACCTTCGTTATTATTATTACAGTTTAACTCTTTTATTTTGTGTACTCGCGTTCCTTCAAATCTTCATTAAATATTAGATTCATCGTAATCTTACTATTATACATTAACTTTCTACTTGGATTAACACAAAATCCAAACTCTACTAGAAAATCAATTCCAATAATGCCATCATAATATGCTAAAACGTCATCTGTTACTACATGAAATCGTATGTCAATCAGATACGCATCATTACTTTCCCTGTCGTTGTATTCTACTGTGATTTCAGTACTTCCAATAGTACATCTATTAGCTCTACCAATACCCCTAAAATGTGTTTTGTTCTCGAAATTAACGTCTTCTTCATAAATGCATTTTGCTTTAATAAGGCTAATACATGCACCTGTGTTTATAAGAAATTTATAGTCTTTATTATCGTAGTTTAGAATAACGTGAGGGCTTTCACTATACTTGGAGACAACACCCTCTATTATTGCTCCTTGCTCCGAAAATTTGTTCGTTTATTTATAAAGACATTTGAGCTTTTTTTATTGGAGTTTTCTCCCGTATGATTTCTCTGGTCTGAAAATTGTCTGGGTTTATAAGTATTGAAATCTGAATACCTATTTTTATTGATAACCTGATTTTCTCTTTTATCGGTATTATTTTCGTTACGTTGGTATTGCTGTCTCTTAGGTTCTCTACAATTTCTATTAATGTGACCTAGTTTATTGCAATTGAAACATTTAATTGCGCTGTGATTAACTTTGATTAGATTCTTTGACGTAGGTTAGGTTAGGTTAGATTGGCTGTCTGCACCACGATGCAGACACACTTAGACCAGTAAAGGTCCATTGTGATGCCAAGGATCTACCATTAGACCACTCAGGGACTAATAAAACCAACCGGAGCTTTTGATGAAGCGATGGATGCTCGTGACGTCTAAGGACGCCAAATCGTTGAGGTCGTCAAGGAAGGGAGCTCCTAGATGGAGCATTCTTTTGCGTGATAGAGCAGGACATGTGCATAGGAAGTGGAGAATGGTTTCCTCCTCCTCCTCGTCCCTACAGCTCCTGCAGAAGTCATTGGAAAAGAGGGCAAGTCTTTTGGCATGTTGGCCGATTAGACAGTGTCCGGTGATGACACCGATAACGCAGCTGATCTGTGATCGCTTTAGTTTAACCAACTCTGCACTACGTTTCTGGTCCAGCTTAGGCCAGATCTGCCTCGAAATGAGACACGTAGAGCCACTATCCCACCTAAGGTTGGTCTTACTAATAGCGTTCAGCTTCAGTAGATGCTTACATGTAGCGAGGGGCATACCTAGGGCTTGTCTATTTGGCAGAATCCTTAGAGTAGTACCCTGTCTAGCGAGTTCATCCGCCCTACAGTTTCCTGGAATATCTCTGTGACCTGGCACCCAGCATAGGTGAATGTTGAACTGCTCTGTCATCTCTTTAAGAGATGAACGGCAGTCTAAGACGGTCTTTGAAGTAAAGGAGCACGATTCCAGGGACTTGATAGCAGCTTGACTGTCAGTGAAAATGCTAATATCGCTGACAGATAGTACATTACATTTCAGCCAAGACAGGGCTTCCTTAATCGCTATGATTTCCGCCTGAAAAACGCTACAATGATCAGGGAGGCGAAACGAGATGCTCAGGTTGAGCTTATCGGAGAAAACACCACAGCCCACCCCACCTTCGGTCTTAGAGCCATCTGTGTAGAAGTGCACCGAATTACCATCATCAGGGGGAGAGCCATCCCACTCATCCCGTTCAGGGATACTCGTACGGAAGTGTCGGTCAAATCTCAGTTTCGGTGGGGTGTAGTCCGTGTTTTCATGTGTGAAGTTGAGAAGATCAAGGATCGAGGAGTGGCCAATGTGATAACTAGACCACTGAGAGGAGGCTTTAAGACGAATAGCCGCACTGGCAGCAGTCTGTCTGCCAAGGATATCCAGGGGTAACAGGTTGAACATAATGTGCCGCAGAGGGGGTAGTTCTTAGTGCACCACTGATGCACATGCAAGCGGATCGTTGCACTTTAGCTACCTGAGAGAGGTGAACAGCCCTGTCAAGGGCAGGCCACCAAACGATCACGCCATAGAGTAGTATGGGCCTGACAACAGACATGTAAAGCCAGCGAGTGATTTCAGGTTTCATACCCCAGCTCCTACCTATAGCATTTTTACAGGAATAGAGAGCTACATTGGCTTTCCTTACGCGTTCTAGTAGATTGGCTTTCCAGTTCAGTTTTCTGTCCAGAATCAGACCCAGGTATTTTGCATTAACAGTGAAGGTGAGACTGGTGCCATTAATCATAGGAGGGTCTACGTGGGGAACTTTATATTTCCTTGTGAAGAGAACAAGTTCCGTTTTATGAAGGTTAACCCCCAATCCACAATTGGACGCCCACCTAGAGAGCCGAGAGAGAGCATATTGGAGGATTTCCTGGAGAGTGTCTGGGTGCTTGCCAGACGCAGCAATCGCAATGTCATCAGCATAGGCAATCACTCTACAGCCTGACCTGTCCAGGTCTACTAGTAGCTCATTCACTACAAGATTCCACAGGAGGGGGGACAAAACACCACCTTGCGGGGTTCCGCAGCAGGCAAGTCTTCTGGCCGATGCTCCACCCAGCTGTGTGTTGATAATCCTGCGTGTTAGCAATTGATTGATCAACACTCCGAGCGAAGTATCCACCTTCAGATTTGCAAGTGCGTCTGTGATTGCCTTTGGTTTGACATTGTTAAAAGCTCCGTCAATGTCAAGGAAAGCCACCATGGTATATTCTTTGATACTCAGAGATTTTTCAATGATGCGCACAAGCGAGTGTAAGGCTGTTTCAACGGATTTGCCTTTGCAGTACGCATGTTGGGACGGCGAGAGCAAAGACGGGCTTATGCTCTGACGGAGGTGAATATCAATCAGCCTTTCCAGCGTTTTCAGTAGAAAGGACGATAGACTGATAGGTCGGAGATCCTTTGGTTCCACATGCGAGCTCTTACCTGCCTTAGGAATAACTTCGACCTCAGCCCACGCCTTGGGGATGTAGACCAGATTAAGACAGCTCAATAAGATGACCTTGAGCCATGGAAGCACAATGTCCTCACATTTTTGAAATTCAGCAGGAATAATGCCGTCAGGTCCTGGGACTTGAAGGGCTTGAAGCTGCGCATGGCCCAGCGGATCTTTTCTGTAGTTACTATAACCGGGGAGCTGCTGCACGGTAGAGAGCAAGTACGGGTAATGCCCGATAATGAAACAGCAACAGGGGAGCTACCAGGGAAGTGAGTATCCAGTAGGATGTCAATGGATTCCTTAGCAGAGGTGGTCCAGTGACCATCTGGATGTAAGAGGTAGCTAGGTGTTGAAGGGCTCTTTGAGAAGATTTTCCGCAACCTAGAGACTTCCGAGGATTCTTCAATACGTCTCCGGGAGCGTCGTTGCTCTTTCCTCAGTGAGATTTTATATTTCCTGAGAGACAGTTTGTAGGTGTCCCAATCGGCAGTCTCGCGAGAGCTTTTAGCAATATTAAAGAGGAGTCTGCTGTCCTTCCTAAGAGTACTAAGATTTGCATTCCACCAAGGTGGTTTCTTCTTACCTCGAGGAGTGCGGTTAGGGCACGCCACAGTCAAGGCACCGTTAAGTGCCGATGTAAAGGAGTTGACCCACCTGTCAAGATCATCCGTACTAGTAGATTCAGTAGGCAAAAGGGAGGGAATAAGCGTCAATAAGCGCTTCCTGTATAGAGACCAATTAGTTTTTTTATAGTTTCTAAAAAGTGCTCTTCAGAGACTCTCCAGTCCTTTACCAGGTTATATATATGATCAGAGACAAGGGTAATGTCCAGGACTTCTTGTCGGTTACGAGTAATAAAGGTCGGTTTAGACCCTCGGTTACAAATAAGGAGATTAGTACTGAGGATAAAATCAAAAAGTTGCTCACCTCTTTCATTTATGTCGGAACTGCCCCAGATTGAGTGATGAGCGTTCGCGTCACAGCCAATGATGAGACCAGTCTTAAGGCTCTCTGCTTTCGCAATCAAGCTCCCCAAGATGTCCGGAGGGAGTGGGCCCACTTGGCCGTGACCCAAATAGGCCGAAACCAGCCAGTAATTCTTTAAATGCAATTCCAGGTTGGTAGCGACTATGTCTTGATTGCTGAAATTAGAGAGTAAAAAGATGTTAAGGTGGGTCTTCGCAAGGATACAAGATCTCGGTTTACCTTCCATCCTTGCGTAGATTAGTTTATAGTTTGGAGTCTTGAGGCCACAAACCCGGTTTCCAACAACCCATGGTTCCTGGATCAAGACTAAGTCTTCCCCGTTTTTAGCAAGCCGGAGAATAAGGGAGGCCGAAGCCGAGATGGAGTGATGCAGGTTAATCTGAAGGATCCGCAGCATTGGAGCTACTTCTCTGTTCAGATACCATTATCACGGTATTACTGCCGTCCTCTGAATCTGATGACAGGAGGTCATACTCAAGAGAAGGGCCATTTGGATCGCTATCCATCTCCGTGTCCGTCAAACCGAAGTCGGACTCACGGATAGATGGTGAAGGAGAAGGGGGACCGAAAAAGTCCAGTTTGAGAAGAGCGCCAACCATTTCCGTGTCCGTCGACGAAAAGTCGACCCTCAAGAGGGGTGGAACAGCGGAGGGGAGCGAGGGAATGGGCTCCGAAGGGAGCGAGGGAATGGGCTCGGAAGGAGAGAAACTCGCGACTGGTATGGAAGAAGCGTCCAGTTTGGGAGGGACTCTCTCGGGCTCTTTCTCATCGCATTTATAAACTTTAAGAGTGATAGAGCTGAAGCCGTAGTTAATCACTCCTTTTGAAGATGCCAAGGGGGCCAGGGACTCTTCATTGATGACAATTATGACGCTTCTTATGTCACCTCTCGGCTCGTCCACTTTGGCAATCTTCCAGTTGTGAGTAGGGAGGGAGCTGTTGCTGATCCTGAGGATATCCAGGATCACCCTAGGATCGGAGGGTTCGACCGGAATGGTAGCACGAGTTCTAGGACGGTTAGAAATTTGGTCTTTTTCAACGACCTCTAACTGTGCACCTGGCCAAACCTGCCCCAATCTGGAGACAGCTATTTTGTAAAGATCCTTAGATCTTTGATCAGCACAGGCAATGATTTTTATGTGCCCTTGATACCAGTCAGCATCTCTGCAAGAAACATCAGGGCCGGGATGGTCACGTAAGACTTGGAGACAATTGGTGGCGAGCTTTATCTCCACCTTCCTCCATTTGTCAGCTGTGATACTACCATCCGGATCGCTGTGGTCAACGACCGCGATCTCCAAGTGTGCCTTAAGTACTTGGTTGAAGGGCTTGGAGGTAGTGTTGGCAAGTACTACCTTGGTTTTTTTTGCTAAGGTGGGAGACTCATCCTGAGATCTTTGGCGTTTGGACGATAAGTCCTTGTTGAATGAGTCGGAGGGGAGCTGGACTCGTTTAGTAGCCCAGCTTAAGGACGTTTTATGTTTTTGCGTTCTCTCTCGTTCAGGGATAGCCTGAATGCGGCGAATTAGCTTGTACGCTAGCCGTCGATCTTGGTAAGAGATCTTGGAGGGAGCGACGTTCCGCGAGCTCGAAGCCGAGCTGTCCGTCGCCCCTGAGAGAGATTTAAGAAGGGGATGTGGATCCTTCGAGGAGGAGGGAGCAGCGTGCTGTAAGCTCGAGGCCGAACAGTTAGCTGTCCCTGGGGGAAAAGAGATAATGTGGGGGTTGACCCCACACGCTACATGGTCTGGCTTTACGATGGGACCAGGTGTTGAGACCACTGTCCTATCCGCCAGCGTACCAGGCGCGCGTTCAGCAATCATGGGAGCGACCACTTGCTTACAACTGCTCGCATAGCTAGTGCTAGGCTTCAAAGCCAATGTGCCAGCAGGAGTTGCAATAGCAGAGCTTGCAGGTGTGCTTTCCAGGAGGCTGGAAGACGGTTTTTCAAGAGGACCGTCCTCTTTTTGAATATTTATTTTTGTTTTTTTTTTTGCTTGTTTTAGTTGTTTTGTTTTTTTGCTGTTCCTTTTAGGACCCACGAGTGGCGGAGAATGGGAAGGTCGACCTGCACAGAGATCCGCATTGTGCAGGCAAGGCAGGCTAATCCGGAGGTCGCCAGGTATCCGGATACTCCGTTAGCGACTGGGCTATTATTTCGAGTGGGCCCCCAGCCAGGCTGATCCTCGGCACGGGTCGTGTAACACCTTGATCCGGCCCACCGAAAGGGAGAGGGGAATGGATAGGATATGACAGGGGGAAGGGGGGGGGGGGGGGTAAGGACGACTGCAACTTAGCTTCATGTCTCATCTGGGGATAGGTACCCGAGAATCCTTGACCTTTACTAGGCCCCTACACCACGGCGAGGTGTGCAGTCAGATAGGGGTTCTTTGACGTATACTCTTTGTTATTATGCACATGATATGCTCTTTTCCCTGCCAACTTTGTTTCTTCCTGTATGGCCAGTGAAGATGCTTCTGCAAACGTTGTTGGTCTCTGACCATTCACAAAGGTCCCTATTTCTTCACTTAGTCCGTTTATAAATGCGGTGAGTATGTCCTTTTCGATCATATATAGCTGTCCTTAGAATAATGACTCACTTTCATTCCTAGAATGCACGTCCTGAATACGACGCCTCTGAAAAGTTTCAACCCTTTGCATATACTGTATCACCGTTTCATGCCTGTTCTGTTGTAGGCGCGTCATTTCCAAATGCAACTGCATTGGCGAATACGTTTCTTTAAATGTCCTATTTAACTCGGCTTTTAAATCTGTCCATGAATTAATTTTTTTATTCATTAGGATTGTTTCAGCATTTCCTGATATTTTACTTTTGATGAAAGGAAGCAGACATATTTTTTGTTCAGGTGTTGCTAATGACATAGCATTATCAACGTTTGAAAGGAAGTTAAAGATTTTAGTTGGGTTGCTATCGAATGATATTATGAGCTTACAAAGTAATTCTAAACTCATTTGTGGTCTTTGGTAATGATTTTGATTTAAACCGGAAAGGTTTCCAAGCGATAAATCTGGAGCTATGAAGGTTCTCTCTTTTGGAGTTGCCCCAGTTTTAATTGTTGGTAATTGAAAATCAATTTTACCTAATTCGATACTATTTTCTCTTAGCTTGGGAACAGCTCCTGTCCCTAATTTTTTTTATGGCTTCCTCTACTGAGGATGGTAACTGTTCCTTTACCTTACCATCTTCTTCGATCATGTATAGAAAGATTCCTCTCCTATGAGTTCTACTTTCGTAGAACACTAAATACTCCTCTTCTTTCCCTGCTGCACTGATTTTAAAATTATCAACTATCTGTGCTAAGCTTAATTCTACTACCTGCCCGCTTTCGCTACCTATGCATTTAAATTTTCTCCGTAAATCTTTCTCTTTGAACTCAAATTCTAATCTATCGGATTCTGCCATGATATAAATTTTCTTTTTTTTTTCTTTTACAATATCTGATTATTAAATTTTTTTTTTTTTTTTTAATTTTCGATAATAAGCTATTACCAACAATTTACGCTTGTTTTTTTTATTATTTTTTTAAACACTTTGTTTTAATACGTAAGTTCACACTATATTAAAATAGTTTACTAGACTATAACTTACATGAGGACTAAGATAACATATTTTGTCATTGTTGCTTGTAGTCGTCCTCCCGTTGATTCTATTGCTGTTTTGCTGATATTGCTATCTCGTTGCTGCTATGCTGTTTGCTTATAGTTAGTTGTCCTCTTGGTGATATGCTGCTTTTGCTGATATGGTGCTTTGATGCTGTTTTTTTCACGTAAGTTAATTTTTATTCTTCTTTATTTTGTCCCGAGTCATTGCACAGTTTTCCCCTTTTTTCACTCTTTGAGCACTTTTATATTTTACAAATGGTACACAACTTTATTATTTATTATTCCACAACCAGTACACGACTTTATTTATCGTTTGTGGTGTAAATGTGTCGAATTACTATGATAGCAATCAGAGAAATTTAGACGCTATCTCGACTTTGCACAATATTTTACCGCTGCCACCAAATATATTATGCGCGCCTTTCTTAAGGGAGAAGATTTTTGTTTAAATAAAAGAGAATCTTTTCATTATCTTAAAATGTGGGGAGGTTCGTTGACAACTCGACTTAGTTATCGATTTTTATGACGGAGAAGCCCACGCGCAGTCAACAGAACTGCAGTCAGCTCATTTGCTCGGAGCATGTATGGAATATGACTCCATACTTTGTTTCTTTGTTCGTTCGTTCGAAAGCATAGTAAGCACAAAATATTGTGCGCGTGCATTGAAGATGCCTGAATTGAAACTATGTAAACACATTTGCAACGTTGCAAACGTGCTTCCGTTAGACATATCACTATAACTTTGCTGATCATACAATTCTGGTATGCATGCGCATAACACAGTCTTAGGCCCTGATCTGTACACGACCAAATCGTCTGCGTACGCTATGGCATGGTGAAGTGAACCTATGAGATCGCTCGTGTAAATATTGAAAAGGATCGGCGAATTAACCGCGCCCTGTTGCAGACCATTTTTTACTTCAAAAGTTCCAGCAGACGTCACATTGTCATTTTTCACAATGAACTTCTTACTGGTGAGCATGTCATAAAGTATGTACAGCAGTGGTTTACTTATGCCCAGCCTGCTCAACTTCGATAATGGGCATTATTCATTGCATTATTAAACAGGATGGTGTAAATGTTCACCGCTTCTGGAGGAAGATGTCTAAGTACAATGTTGGGTATACCATCGATTCCCACGGATTCCTTTTTCCTCAGTGATTCAAAGACCGCTTGGAGCTCTGCCTTCGAAATGAACGGGGGATGTACCCTTTCATCGGCGACGACATTGTTTGCCATGTATCTTTCATTGAACACGGTGAAACCAGTGTTCTCAGATCGCCAGTGCTCCATGTCATTTCGAAGGTAGAAGTTGTGCATAAGGACCCGATTCTCCAGGTCGTGGTTCGGGCAAACACTATCATTCACCTTATACACGTCCTGGAAGGTCGCTCCTATAGCCTCTACCTTCTCCTGCGGATCTTCGATCACAAAGAAATTGTCATCCTACGCTGCGTTTTCTGGATCTATACCTGCTGTTACTAGTATTTGTACATTGTTCGTAGTTCGGGGGATTTTAAGACGCGGAAGATCGTTTTGATTATTCCTCCGAAAGATCTTGTTTATTTTGTTGGGTTGTTGGATTTTACAGCCCGAATTTTCCTGTCCCAGTGCAAATTTACAGAAAGTCTGTAATTTTCTTTAATTAATTGCGGGAGATTTTTAATCAACGACTTCAGCGTCCTAACCTCCTCCGAGTTCTGTCTGTCAGTAAACTGTCTGTACAAGGTTTTTAATCTCGACAGCAGTCTACTTTTATGTTCGTGCAGTGCGTCAATCGTTGCATTGCGGTATATGTCCACGTTGTCTGTGTGTTGATACCGAGGTATCGTACTGTCCGTCGTTCGTTTTATTGTCTCGTCCATTTGTTTTAGATAACTATGGATCTCCTCGTTTGACAGATTCTTATTAGACGGTAGGTTGAGCAAGTTCGAGGAGAGTGCTCTCGTCAACTGTCTGGAGAAGCGAGTCCAATGCGTTCTACTGTAATTGTAGGCGTGCAATTGGACAAACTCCTCCAATTCCGCAACTTCGTTGGGAATCGTTATTTCGGCACTGAGTCCACAATGGTCACTGTCATACACAAAAGTGTGTAAGCAGTTTATCGTTTGTCGGTCCATGTCGGTCAGTTGTAACCGTACGTCGAACAGCATTAGATCCAGATAAGATCTGCTTCTAGGATACGACGGACTATCCGTCGCTTTTAAATCTAGTCGATACTCAACACTGTGTCGACCCCACCAATTGAATAGTAGGTTCCCTCTAGAATTTGGTGTGTTATTTCCCCAATCTCTATGTTTGGCGTTTAAATCACCGGCTAAAATGTAAAAGTTCTCTTCCTACTCCAGCCTAAGTATTCGAAAAAGTGTCTCGAGCTCTGAAATAAAACAAGTGAATTGAGTAGCTTCAGGAGCATAGACAGCGACCATATACATCGTCTTTCCACTATGGAGAGGGATATACACGATACATGCTTCCAGCTCCCGGAATCTACGGACTTCACCGCAGTACACTACTTTTTGACGTAACTCTTTTCTAATGAAGATTGCGACACCTCCTCCTTGTACAGAGTTGGGTCGGTCTCTTCTTATAATATTATAACTACTGTGCCTCAACTTGTGTTTCTGGGATAGCTTAGTTTCGCTAATGGCAAACGACTAACAAAGGCCTGGTAGGGGCAGCATCTCCCGATAGGTGCTGGTCCGCTAAGTAGCGAGAAGGAGCCACGTCAGCCGAAAACCTAGCAGCTCTGTTAGTAAGCTCTACTCCCATCTCCTCGTGGTGTCATCTGGGAATTTCTTCGGAAATTGCTAACGGGAGAGGACGAATGGCGAGCTTCCTGCGCCAAAAAACAGGATAAGTGTCGGTTGGTCTGTGGCCCAGCGAGCCGCAACCGTAAAACAAACTATTGCTCCGAAACGGAAACAATCGCCTCGGATAAGGACGGATAATTTGGCTATCGGACACGGGCAACGATCGGATTCTGGAACGGGCCTTATAACGCCAGATTCCTCCAATTGGAGTGCGAATTCGCACGGTATAAAATCGACATCTTTGGGCTGAGCGAGATAAGATGGTACGATGCTGGGGAATACACCTCTCCAACAAAAAGCACTGTGATGCTCTACTCTGGTAAACCAGCTTGAAGTGCACGGAGTTCTGGCGTAGGACTCGTGCTAACTCCAGCAGTACGTAGTAGCCTCATATCCTGGAAACCCCATAGTGACCGGATATTGACGGCTAGGTTCCAGAGTAGAGTTAGAAAAATTACCATCATACAGTGTTATGCTCCGACTCTAGACGCGACTGAGCATGAAAAGGATGATTTTTAAAGCCACTTAGGCGCCGACTACAACCAAACGCCTAATGGGGACATCGTAATGGTAATGGGAGATCTCAATGCCAAGGTGGGTAGCGACAACACCATGCTTAAGCACGTGATGGGAGTTCACGGCATGGGAGACCGTAATGACAATGGTGAGCGGTTTGTGGACTTCTGCAATACCAACCGCCTAGTCATCGGAGGTACGCTGTTTAAACATAACACCTGCCATAAGATCAGTTGGGTCTCTACTGATAGGCAACGAATATCCAACCAGATCGACCACATTGCGATCAGTCGCCGCTTTAGAAATTGTCTCCTGGACGTCCGAAACAGACGTGGAGCTGACGCCTGACAAGAACGAGATCACCATCTTATGGTAGCTCATTTACGCCTTCGTACTGCATCCGTCAACAGCAACCGCTCAAACCTGCTTAACATCACCAGGTTTAATATCGACAGGCTCAAGGTTCCCCAAGTGCGCCAACAGTTCAGGGACCATCTTGCCTTAGAAGCAGAAGCAATCAGCAGCATAGAGAACATGGATGACCACTGGAGTGCTGTGAAAAACGCTTTTGCGACTGGGGCACGCACTTATGTCGGTAAAAAGCAGAAACACCACCGCACATGGATTTCTACAGACACCTGGAGACGGATCGATGAGCGTACAGCAATCAAGGCTCGGATTGCAGCGGCCTCAGCAGTAGAGAGAACCGAGCTTGAAGCCCAATACCGTGCGAAGAAGAAAGAAGTGCAGCGTAGTGTGAGACGTGACAAACGTCAACATGTTAACTCACTGGCCTCAAGGGTGAAGAAGCAGCGGGTAGGTGCGACAGTAGGACTGTTTACAACATCACTAAGGAGCTCATTGGTGGTCGAAACTCCAAACAACATCCAGTGAAGAGTCTAGACGGTAACCTTCTGATTTCGGATGAGGATCAGCTCACTAGATGGAGCTGAATATATGAAATAAAGACTTAAAAATGAAATGAAATGAAAAATGAAATGAAGAACATTTTGCTACAGTGCTAAATCACTTAGACGACGGCGGTATGATCTTGAATTTGAATGAGCAGTTCGAAGCAACAAATTCCCGAATTCGCACTGTACCTCCCAGTAAAACTGAAATAATAACAGCAATCAATTCCCTCAAGAAGAACAAAGCGGTGGGTATTGATGGCATCCCTGCCGAGCTATTTCAAGCGGCGCCAAATACACCGGCAGATTTTCTGCATCCGCTAATACGGAGAGCTTGGGATAGTGAACAATTTCCACAGGAGTGGAAAAGGGGGATGATCATTAAGCTTCCAAAGAAGGGTAACTTGATGGAGTGCGGTAACTGGAGAGGTATATGTGTTCTTCCAGCTGTAGCCAAAATAATAGCTAGAATAATTCTAGAACGAATTAAAGAACATTTAGATTCAACTCTCGATGTCGAACAGGCAGGCTTTCGCGCTGGATCCTCCTGCATCGACCACATAAACACCTTACGGATCATAATCGAACAATGCGTTGAGTATAAGTCTCCGCTACATTTACTGTTTATCGACTTCGAGAAGGCTTTCGACAGCTTAAATCGAGATGCTATCGGGTTGGCCTTGCGCAGGAGAGGCATTCCAGAAAAGCTTATGGTATAGCTATTATCAAGGCTACATATGAGGGCGGCAAGTGTCACGTCGTGCACAATGGTAAGGTGTCGGAGGACTTTGAAGTCCAAAGTGGAGTACGTCAAGGGTGCATACTGTCCCCACTATTGTTCTTGGTGGTTATCAGCGATGTACTCCGTGCAGCATTGACGGAAGCTAATTATGGAATTCGTTGGACTATGACATCTTACCTTAAACACCTAGATTACGCTGACGATGTTTGTCTACTTTCACATCGGATAATGGATCTTCATTTGATGGCCCAAAATCTAGAAGCTGAGGCAAACAAAGTGGGGCTAAAAATAAACACAGCCAAAACAAAAGCCCTGAGTACTTCCAATACCCACGCTCAACTTAACATTGCCGGAAAGCAAGTCGAGAAAGTTGATAACTTTCTATATTTAGGAAGTGTCGTCTCGGCTAATCGCGGCGGCACCGAACTGGATGTGTGCAGCAGAATCGGGAAGGCTAAAGCTACGTTCGGAATGCTGTCTAAAATCTGGAGAAGCAATGTTATTAGCACCCCTTCGGGTAGGGGTTAGAATATACCCGAGGTAGGCATGCCTGTCGTAAGAGGCGACTAAAATCCACCCTCCGTATACCGAGTATGGCGTATACAAAAAACATGCAATGAACAAAACAAAAGATTTTAATACCCCAGGTGGCAGTCCAGGTAAACTGGAAAATCCACCCTCTTCGGAGGTCGGCTCTACGGATTCTGGGGAGAGCCACTTATTGCATCTTATAAATCCCTTCTCAAAAAGTGCAAGGGTATCTCGATCTCCACCAACAAGATCGAACGTCTCCGGAAAAAGAAGTCCGCCGGAAGCGCAAACGCGTGAAAAACGGGACTCAGCGAAATCAAAAAGCATTGAGGAGGAAAACGACGTACTCCGTACCAAGCTTAGCGAAATGGAGCTACTCTATCGTGAGCTCAAGAAAGAGGTAGATTTACTCAGGCAAGAAAATAATGCCCTAAAAAACACGTACCTACAAAAAGAAAATACAGTTAGCCCACATCGCTCACCTAGTCGCGAATACCAGACGGATGAAGAAGAGCTAACACGCGAAACGAATTGGGTCGAAAATAAACGACCTAGCAAAAAACGGAAAGCTGGTTCCTCACCGGAAGTCGAGCCACAAAAAGATGAAAAGCGCAAGGAGATGCAAGAAAAGCAACAACAACCAAAATTACGTCCTCCGCCACCGATAAACGTCGTTGGAATTACGGACTATAATAAGTTGCATTGCCTCCTTAAAGGAACACTGGCATCGAAGTTTAAGGTGACATCTCTGCGAAACAATACGTGGAAAATCAATGTCGATGATGTCGACGGTTACCGATCAGTATCTAAAAAATTGAATGCTGAAAAGATTCAGTGGTATACTTATGAAAATAAGTTAGAAAGACCACTGCGTGTTGTAGCAAGGGGACTCCACCCCTCGTGCACTAAAGAAGATGTAATGCACGACCTTCAAGGCAAAGGCTTTAAAATTCTTGATGCCGTCAATATTATTAAGAAGGAGAAGCAACAGTCGGAGGGAGATCATGAAAAATTGGTAAAGCGCGGACTTCCACTATTAATGCTTAGTTTTGATAAAGACGAAAATAAAGATATTATATTTGGTATCAAGACTATTCTTAACATCGTGGTCAAAATCGAACCTATGCGTAAGAGCTCCAGATCGATCCCGCAGTGTAAGCGCTGTCAAGGCTTCAATCATACGCAGACTTACTGCCAGAAAGAGCCGCGATGCGTTAAATGCGCAGGCAAACATCTCTCGGAAGAGTGTCACCTAAATAAGCAAACACCAGCCACCTGTACAAACTGCAAAGGAAAACATCCTGCGAACTATCGAGGTTGCAAGTGGCGAAAGAGCTCCAAAAACGGCGCGATACGCTAAAAAATTCGATGCGTTCGAATATGAAACCAATCAAGAACAGACCCAAAATAGCTACGAAAAAAGCAGCGAAAGATAGAAAATCCGTCAATATTGACTTAAGATCGGTTAATGATAAAAAAATCCGAAAGTAATAGAGATAAGGTGACAGAAGCAAAATCTCCGAATATTGGCGTGCAGTCTTATGCTCAAGCGGCGAAGACAGTTAAGAGTACGTACACGACCGACAACTCACGGGAGATCAAAGCAAGAAACCGTCCAAACTTTAATGTAAAGACTCCTACTCAAGTTGCGACATTGAAAAATGGTGATAGAGGTAGTTCAGAAGATCATGTATCCAATGTTTTTTCCCTAATTCTCGCGAAACTTGAAGAGCAATGCAAAACAAATAAAGTAATTTTCGAGAGACTAGTTGCACTAGAAAACAACATTCATAACACGCGCACTTCAACCCGCATATGAAAGAAACGCTTAAAATTCTTACTTGGAACGCCAACGGGCTCATACAAAGACTCGACGAGTTAGAAATATTTATACGAGAAAAAGATATTGATATATGCTTAGTCTGTGAAACTCATCTGACAAAGCAATCGAATATTAAGATAAGGGGATATAGCGTGTATCACGCCTTTCACCCATCGGAAAGAGCCAGAGGCGGATCATCTTTGTTTATAAAAGAATCTATCGAACACTCTGCAGAAATAAAGATTGAATTAGAAGCAATGCAAGTAAGCACGGTACGCGTTAGAAATAGACATTTTGCCTTCAACATTTCGTCTATATATTGTCCACTGCGATGTAAACTTGAAGAAAGTGATTTCACAAACATCTTCAACTTCCTTAAACCAAATTTTATTATTGGTGGCGACTTCAACGCGAAACACCCCTTCTGGGGCTCAAGGTACGCCTCTCAGAAAGGGAGAAAGCTTTATAATGCGGGTATGCAATACAGTTGTGATTTTTACTCGACGGGTAAACCAACATATTGGCCGACTGATAGAAATAAGATACCAGATCCGATTGATTTCTTTGTTGTTAAAGGAATATCTGGCAACTGTATAAAAGTTGAAGAAAGCTTTGATCTCCCCTCTGATCATTCTCCAATCATTATGACGATAAGCGAAGCTCTGATTAAAAAAGTACGACCGGCCAGATTAACCAGCGCGAAAACTAATTGGGATGGCTTTAAAAAAGATATTGAAGCAAATATTGAGCTGAGCGTATCACTTAAAACGCCCTATGAACTTGAAGTTGAAGTAGATCGCTTCGTCGAAATCTTACAGGATGCCGCGTGGAAGAATACTCCCAAACCAAAGAGAACCCCGGCCAGTTACATTGAAACTTATCCGCAGGAAATAAAAGAGATGATTAAGGAGAAGAGGAAAGCGCGTAAAAGATGGCAACAAACTCGGGCTCCGCAACATAAAGCCCATCTTAACCGCTTGTGCAACTCACTAAAAAGATCTCTTAAAGACCTTAAGAATAATCAAATACAAACTTACCTAGAAAGCTTAACGGCAGAAAAAGATTCTAACTATTCGCTTTGGAAGGCTATAAAAGGTATTAAAAAACCTCAAATTCAAGCCGCGCCAATTAGGAAAAATCAAGACGAATGGGCCAGGCATGATAAAGAAAAAGCGCAAGTTTTTGCCGCCCACCTGGAAGAAACTTTCAAACCGTTTGATGTACAAGCTCTCATTGAAAATACAAATACGTCGTATATAGACAATAGCGTAATAAGAAATGCAACACTTACCGAACTTAAGGAAGAAATAAAGAAACTTAAACCTAAGAAAGCTCCTGGATACGATCTAATTACGGGAGAGGTTCTTAAAGCACTACCAAGTAAAGCTCTAACTAAGCTTCTGTTTATTATAAACGCCGCGATTAGACTAGAATATGTTCCCAGTCAATGGAAAGTCGCCGAAGTTATAATGGTCCTTAAGCCTGGAAAACCGCGGAATGAAAAAACGTCTTATAGGCCGATTTCGCTTCTTCCAATTATATCCAAAGTGTTCGAGAGAATATTGGTTAGGCGAATACAGCCGATAATAGAAGAAGGGCATCTCATCCCGGATCATCAATTCGGATTCAGAAGTAAGCATTCTACAGTTGAACAAGTACATCGTATAACACATGTAATCGAAAAATCACTTGAAGAAAAAAAGATTTGTTCAAGCGTATTCCTTGACGTTTCTCAAGCCTTTGACAAGGTCTGGCATGAAGGCTTAAAGTTTAAATTACGACAAGTTCTGCCAGAGCACCTATATAATATTTTGAAGAACTACCTTACGAATAGGCTATTCCGCGTCAAATGTGGAAACGAATATTCTGATTTTAAGGAAATAATGGCTGGGGTGCCGCAAGGAAGCGTTCTTGGTCCAGTCTTATATCTATTATACACTCGTGATATACCGCAAGTAGAAGGCACTGAGCTAGCTACATTTGCCGACGACACTGCTATCTTGACAGTAGGTAGAACGGTCGAAGATACTACAGAAAAACTGCAAGAAGCTTTGGATAGAGTAAATGAATGGACAAAGATTTGGCGAATCGCACTCAACGAGACCAAATCTGTTCATGTAAATTTTACTTATAGGAAAATAAATAACTTGCCGATCTATTCGAACTCGGTTCAAATCCCGTTTGCAAACGAGTCTAAGTATCTTGGAATGACACTTGATACAAAGCTGAAATGGAAAACGCACGTAAAGAAAAAACGCAAAGAATTAGATAATAAATATAGAGAAATGTATTGGTTACTTGGAAAATATTCCAAGCTTAATATATATAACAAACTGCTTTTATATAAGCAAGTGCTAAAGCCCGTATGGACATATGGTATACAACTCTGGGGTTGTACCAAAATAAGTAACATCCAAATTTTACAAACCTTTGAGAACAAAGAGCTAAGGGGTATTGTTAATGCGCCATGGTATATCAGAAATAGCGATCTTGGATCTTGGCATTAAAATAATCGAAGACGAAATCAAAAACTACGCGAGAAAGCATAAAAGTCGACTAGAAAGTCACGCTAATATAACAGTCCTCCAAGTTTTGGATGAAAGAAATTTACTTCGCCGTCTAAAAAGAACCAAACCTTTAGACTTAGCGCGTTAAGTAACCGCGTCTAAACTGCGGAGCTAGCAGGAACTTCTAATGGGAAGCTACCTGCAAAACGTCATTATTTCGTGAAACGAAAACTACTTGATAAGTCGAATACTTAGTTGTAGTAAAAATAAAAACAAGTCTGTTTTGAAGGGAGGTTTTTTAGTGGGTAAGAATCCCACACTACTATGAGCACGCGCTGTCGATCCTCATAGTGTCTTGTTGAAGATTTTCACCTACCCTCGGAAAAAAAAAAAAAAAAAAAAAAAAAAAAAAAAAATTGGCTTAAGAACCAAGCTACGACTGTTCCGCTCCAATGTAGAATCAGTGCTGCTTTATGGCTGCAGTACCTGGAAGGTGGACACCATTAACACACGCAAGCTGCAAGTCTTCGTAAACAAATGCTTAAGAATCATCTTGAGGATTTTTTGGCCGAACTGCATCTCCAACGAACAACTTTATCTGAGAACAGGCCAAGAACCTATAAGCATTACTATACGAAGAAGAAAGTGGCAATGGATTGGACACACCCTACGGCGCGAAGACAACTCCATTGCGAAATACGCTATGCAGTGGAATCCGCTCACCCATGCAGGCACAATAGCGGGACGCCCTAGGCAAACGTGGCGCAGAACAGTTGAGGAGGAATCGAGCTCTTTAGGAATGAGTTGGAGGCAGCTCAAACGCGTTGCAGAACACCGAACACGATGGGGCGCAGGCGTGGTTGACGCCCTATGCCCCCCGAGGGGTTAAAGGATATAAGTAAGTTAGTTTCGCTAACCAAAATCACATCGGGAGAATGGTCCTCAAGCAACTTGAAAAGTACGGCTCTACGTTCGATCCTAATCAGTGAATTCACATTCCCCGCAAGGATCTTTAAGGGTTGCTCCGTCATGTTCGTACCCATTACGATTGGTGGTGCGTTAGGCCCGGCAGAAGCGCGTAGATCTGGTCCACCCGTTTCGCGTGCTCCTGAATTTGTCGCTGAAGTTGACCCATCTGCACCTGGATTGGGAGCAAGATAGCCAACAAATCAGGTTCAGCCTCCGGTGCTCTCTGCTTTGGGGCCTGCGCAACAACCTTCGGCTGCGACTGTACCGTATTCCCCCGGCCTGACGCCATTTGGACGTAGGTCACTTGGGGAGTGACGGATTGTGCAGGAACACTTGGAACGGGCGGACGCTTAACTTCCACCTTCTGCTGACCAGCCAGATTTACTTTTTTAATGTATTGGAACTTAGGGCAACCCCGATAGTTTGCGGTGTGCCCCGTGTTCCTACATAACGCACACGAGAGCTGACTTTTTTCAGTCGCGCCGTCCCTACCTAGCGCGCATTCCTCTGCTTTGTGGTCTTTTCCACATTTCACTTATCGAGGCTGCATATCGCAGTTCGACGCGGCGTGCCCAAACCTCTGGCAGCGAACGCATTGTATCATGCCTTCGCTCTTATTTACTTTTTCCCAGGTGACAACCTGGTAGTCTAGGACTTTGATACTCCTTAGACTATCCAGTTTGCTGTTGGGTGAGAGCTGAACCAGGAAGAACGGTAATTTCCGTTTCTCCCTTTTGGCCTTAGCTGTGATAAATGGCTTAACCCCTGCGAAAGTGAGCCCATCGCACTCTTTCTCTTTGAGTAGCTTTAAGAGCTCCTCCGGTTCTGTGGACGGTTCCATCCCCTTCAGAAGCATGGTTTGCAACTTTTCCCCCTTCGGGGTTAATGAGAAGAACTCCGTCGTCGATTCCCTTAATAAATATTTAATTTTGTGGTACTGCTCCATTGTGTTGCAGTGGATAGCATGCCTATCCACGCTTAATCGTTTAATATAAAAATTACTGCCTATGGCCGACTTACACAATTCGATGGTGTCCTTAAGCTCCATCTTGAAGGTGTTAATCGGCGGCACCCTCTGCTTTGTCTTCTGCTGCTGCTGTTGCTGCTGTTGTTGCTGCTGCGGTTATTGCTGCTGCGGTTGTTGCTGCTGCTTCTGCTGTTGTTTCGGCTGCTGCTGTTGTTGCTGCTGTTGATGTTGTTTTTGCTGCTGTAATTTCGGTTGCTGTTTTTGCAGCTGTTGTAGTTGCTGCTGTTGCTGCTGTAGCTTCGGCTTAGGCTGCCGTTGGGCCTGTCGCTGTATCTGCTGTTGTTGCGGCTGTTGTTTTTGCTGCTGCTGATGTTGCGGCCGTTCAGTTTGCTTCTGCTATTATGTTTGTTGCTCTTGTTGCAACTGATGTTGTTGTTGGATCTGGTGGAGCTCCAGCTGTCGCTCCTTCTCCCTTGTGGCGGCTTGCTTGGCCTTGATGGTATTAACCCTCTCGTGGAGCTGCCTGATGGTCTTGGTTAGGCTGTCTACTTCTTCCTCTTCATCGTCTGACTCTGAGGTTGCTAGATCAGCAAAGCTGTTGTTTCCTGCGCTGAACCGACCTCCTCCACCGTCAGTTCGGATCTTCAAACTTTTTGTTTTTCCGGCTGCCACTGTATTTTTCGTTGGCGCGCCTCCCTTTACTCCGACCGGCAGCCTTTCGGTTGAAGCTGACAGAGAGACGCGCTTTACCAGATTGGGGGTCGGCCTTAACCTCCTCCTCCGCTTAGAAGTGCCATCAGTCGACCCTGTGGCCAGATGGTCTGATGACACAACTTCCCCATCGGCTGATGTTGTACAGTCCGCTGATCCAGTAACTGGGAGAGCGATCCGCTCATCAGTCTCCATTGCCTGATCTTGTTTACTACAAGACCGTGAAGGTCTGTGAACGACTGAGCGGCCGTGTCACTACCACTTCGCTATGTCGCCTTTCTCTATAGACTGTAAATTTCTACTTAAAATCAGTCAACACTGTTTTAATAGAAGCCGAAACACGTTTGTACTCTGCGAAACTCTGTGAACGACGTTTGATGAGGAATGCCGGCAAGCACATGCAGCTAAACAAGAGGCGTACAAAGCGGCGCTGCATAGAAGGACTAGAGCTGCATACGAGCTTTACGTGAGCAGAAGAAAAGAGGAACATCGACTTCTCAGAAAGAAGAAAAAGGAGCATGAGAAGCGCTCGATCGCGGAGATTGAGAGACCTTATTGCAGGAATGATGTTTGAAAATTTTACCACAAAAATAAAAAGGCAGGTCTTCAAAGCCAGGACAGAAGCCTGCAGGGACGAAAATGGCAATATAGTAGTAGAATCGCAGTCGGTGCTGAGGATATGGAAGGAACACTTCTGCAGACTGTTAAACGGCGATGATGACCAATATTCCGCTGTCAGGCAGAATGAGCCATTCAACAGTGACGATGACAGTCAAGATTCCCGTCAACCCGATCAGAATGAAGTGAGGTTAGCGATATCTAAACTCAAATCCAACAAAGCTGCTGGAACCGACGGCCTTGCCGCTGAACTTTTCAAGGCAGGAGGAGATGAGTTGGTAAGGAGCATGCACCAGCTCATCTGTAAAATCTGGTCGGACGAAAGTATGCCCGATGAATGGAACCTCAGCATCGTTTGCCCGATCCTGAAGAAAGGAGACCCTCTGAACAGCGCCAACTACAGAGGTATAAGTCTCCTAAATATCGCATATAAGATCCGGTCTGCCGTACTATGTGAACGCCTAAAACCGATCGTCAACAACCTGATAGGTCCTTATCAGTGCGGTTTCAGGCCTGGAAAGTTCACCATTGATCAAATATTCAAGAATATGAAATCGATACGCACCACCTTTTCATCGATTTCAAAGCTGCCTATGATAGCGTGTATAGAGACGAGTTATACAGAGCCATGTCTAGTCTTGGCATCCCTGCCAAGCTCGTCCGTTTGTGCAGAATGACGATGGAGAACTCTCGCTGCTCCATCAAAGTCGGTAAGAACATCACCGAACCATTCGATGTCAGGTAAGGTCTTAGACAAGGCGACGCGCTATCATGCGATCTCTTTAACATAGTACTTGAGAGAATTGTACGAAACTCACAAGCCAACCCCGGAGATAAAATCTTCTTCAAGTCTGTACAACTACTCGCTTATGCCGATGACATTGACATAATCGGAAGAACTCAGCGGGCCGTCAATGGGGCATTTACGAGTATTGAGACCGAGGCAGCAAAGATGGGTCTAGCGGTCAATGAAAGCAAAACAAAATACACGCTGTCTACAAAAAAGGACACCCAACATCGGCGTCTTGGACAGAACGCCACAATAGACAGATATAGTTTTGATTTTGAGGTAGTAAAGGATTTTGTCTAACTAGGCTCTATGGTCAGCTCCGCAAATGACATCAGTAGAGAGATCACACGGAGAATTACTCTTGCTTATCGTTGTTTCTATGGGCTAAAACGTCAATTGAGTAGCAAAGCCCTATTTCGAACTACTAAGGTAACTCTTTATAAGACATTAATCATCCCAGTCCTGCTGTATGGCGCAGAGGCATGGGCTTTGACAAAACCGGATGAGGATGCCCTTGGTTATTTCGAGAGAAAAGTTCTTCGAGCGATCTTTGGTCCCGTCTGCATAGACGGTGAATGGAGGAGAAGAAACAATGCCGAACTATACGGCCTGTACAAGGACATTGACTTAGCGAGAAGAGTTGACATACAGCGACTAAAATGGCTGGGTTATTTAGAGCGGATGGAGCCCAACCTTCCCGCTAAGAAAGTCTTCGAATCCACCCCGGACGGACGGCGCAGTAGAGGACGACCTCGCGGTAGGTGGCGCAAACAAGTGGAGGCGTGCCTCAACCAATTTGGCGTGCGCAACTAGAGGCAGCTGGCTCGTAACCGCGCTGGCTGGAGAGGTTTGTTGGTTGAGGCCCAAGTCCACCCCGGGCTGTAGCGCCATCTATGTAAGTAAGTATTCCATGTTCGTACCACCTGATTCGATCAGGGCGCGTCTACAGACTTTTTTCAAACGGGCGCTGTGGCGCAGTGAATTGGGAAAAGCTCTACAAATACTGTAAAATAAGTTTAGAGTATAGAAGAAGAATTACGATATAAAGGAGGATTTTTAAAAGTATGCGTTAACTTTGTTCATTTTTTGCTTAATTAATTGCCAATCTGGCAGACGGCAACTACGTCATTGTCTTATTCAATATTGTAAAATATTTGTAAAATGTTTGAAGTCTAAATAAAATTAAAATTGAATTGAGAGATCCTAACGGTACGTTTTTACACATTTGTTCGAATCATTTGATTAGACGCAGCTGCAAAATGAAAGAAAATACACGATACAAGTGTTTTTTTTTTTACTTTTTAAATTTATTTTGAACTAGTATAAATGTTTTTGGTAATTCACATTTCCAAATTACTTCGAAAATTCGGTTCCTCATAGATTCATACAAGTATTTCAAGTAATCAAATGAAAATTCAGCCCAAGTGGCTTTGATTGCTGCGACCAGCTCTTCATTGCTTTCGAACTGCTTGCCACCTTCGTGATATCGGTTGTTAGCCATCCCAAAGCGTTCTTCAATACAAATTAAAAAAAGAGATTTACAAACAAAATTTAGGTGCCTCTAATCAAGTGAACCGGACTGTATATACCTATTTTAAATAAATGGGCTGCCAAATTTAGACTTCAACTTCAATTGTGGTGAATTGAGTTTGGATTTGCAGGTACTTTACTATTCATTTAAGCAGTTCTTTGATACTTTTTGATAAGTTCTCTGATCTATAGAAGTCATCAGATTTTGGTGAAAGTGCATTTATAAGTGTAAAAAATATTAATACGATATTATATATAATATATATGTTATTATTAAATAGACAGCACTGATTGTGTTCAAAACATGAGAACATTTTTGTTGAGTAATGATCTATTAACACAGTGAGGCAGATGATCTCTGTTTTTTGAACGTAATAAGACATAACGATAAATTTCATTTCATTTTTCATTTATTTATTTGTAAAGAATCTTTTATATTGGACTTATAAGCTAAAGTCTATAATAGTAAAAGTTAATAAATTTCAGACTCAGTAATTCATAAGTTCATATTTTCGGTTTTGCTTATTGTAAATTAAAATAAACTACCCATGCTAACACTGGAGATATTAGTAATCGAAAAGCGCTTGATTACACAGCGAAAGCAATTGAATACACAGTGTACACACTGTAGTTCTTTGCACACTGTAGTTCTTTGCACACAGTGATTGTGACCTTAAAACTCCACGACATACATAACTGAGCAGTGATCGTATAATCAGTCATTAATTATTATACCATTTTTATCCATTTTTTCACATGTTTGTGGTTGGAAGGAGAGTAACAATTTTCAGAGACTACTTATGGAGCAAAATTGCTTCATCACCTCATCGTGGTGTGTTAGAACACTTTAATTTGTTTCGGTGTAGATCAACAAAGCTTTATATGAACACATTATTATAATATTGTTCTATGTAGACATCTTATTTACCTAAAGAAACTAACTACAAACACATGTACATTCACTTAAGCTTTTCCCTTATGTAATCATAATTATATACTTTGTTTTTGTAAAACACTCCAGCAATTCCTTCTTCTTCTTCGAGCCTTCATCCGAGTAACATCTTATAATCATAATTAATAAAAACTGAAATATTTAAATATTTCTTTTAATCTAAAATCCTACAGGTTATGGGCCCAGATCGCCTCGTAGCTTAAAAATAATATGTAATCCCTAATCATTTCATTTTTTTTTATAAATTAAATTCCGGAGCACGTGTGTTTAAAAAAAAAAGAAATGAACATAAGTAACGCGAATGCTATAGAAAAATTAAGCGTCGAAAATTACGAAACATGGAAAGTGCATATGAAGAGCATTTTAATATGCAACGATTTGTGGGAGTACGTAAATGGCACCAAAGAAAAGCCGAACGAATCTTCAGCACTTACGACTTGGGAGCCAGTGGACTCTAAAGCACTAGCTCAAATCCTCCTTTGTGTAAAGCCAAATCAACTTAGCCACGTGAAGAAAGCAGCAACCTCGCACGAAGCATGGAACATTCTTGATAAAGTATTCAAATCAAAAGGACCAATAAGGAAAGCAGTACTATACAGGCAATTATACCGCATGAAAAAGGGGCAAGATCAATCCATAGCTCAGCACGTGGATGAATTTTTATCTAAAGCTGAGCAATTGACAGAAGCAGGTATCAAGGTGCCAATTGAGTTACAGACCATCATGCTACTGAATACTCTCCCAGAAGAAATTGAAAATTTTCGTATTCCTATCGACTCACGTGATGAGTTACCTAGTCCGAAAGAATTGCGTACAAAACTAGTTAAAGAAGAAGCAAGAAGAAATGAGAAGGACAATCGGGATGAAGATGGGCAAAATTCATTCTACAGCAAACCTAAGCAACATTGTTATCGTCCAGCAAATGCAAAACTGAGATTTAAGAAATTCGATGGCAATTGTTTTAAGTGTGGGAAGCGTGGTTATCGAGCATCAGTTTGTAGAAATAAAAATGTTTCAAACATGAATTTAGCAAGCACAGCGAGCCAGTCGAAGAACACAGTTCCTATCACTACATTCAGTGTTGGTAATCATAGCGAGAAAGTAGAAGGAAGTAAATGGTGCTTAGATAGTGGTGCAACAGCCCACATGTGCAATGATCAAAACTGGTTTGTAAGTATGAATGCAAGTGTTCGATGCCAAATTAAAACACCCGGTCAAAATACGATCAATGGGTATGGTGTTGGTTCGGTCAATGTTGTGACTGCTGATGGTAGAAGTTTGACACTTAACAACGTGGTTTACGCTCCAAGGTTAAGACAAAATTTAATTTCTGTACCCAGAGTGACCGAACGTGGTCTTAGAATAGAATTCGACAGCAAATGCGCAAAAGTTGTCAGGAGTGATGGTATGATGTTTTTCAAAGCTGAAAAAAGTGGAAAATTATATATTGTGAAAATGATGGAGCAGAAAAATCAACAATCAGCGGCGGGGGCAGAGGCAGCGAATGAAGTTTCGGCGCAGTGGCATCAGAGACTGGGGCATTTGAACCAGAACGATATGTCAAAGATGAAGTCGATGGTAACCGGTATGAATTTTGATAATAATAAAATGAAAGTAGATTGTGTTACATATGAAAAAGCAAAAATTAAGAGATTGGCTTTTCAGAATAGTGGGAGCAGAGACAAAACTGTGCTTGGCTTGATACATTCGGACATATGCGGGCCTTTTAGTACACAATCACTTGGAGGAGCGAAGTACTTCATCACATTTATAAATGATCACACAAGATACATGCACGTATATTATCTAAAACATAAATCCGAAGCTTTATCGTCTTTTAAACGATTCATAAATAAGGTAGAAAATGAAACTGGTAAGCGTGTAAAGCGCCTTCGAACAGATAATGCAAAAGAATATTTGTCCAAGGATTTCCAAAAGTTCGTAGAGAGCTTTGGTACAAGCAGACAGTTGGCAGTGGAATACACCCCACAACAGAACGGTGTCGCAGAACGAGCTAATCGCACTCTCGTTGAAATGGCAGGTGTATGCTCATCCAAGGAAATCTTCCGCAAGGCAGGTGTACCGAAGCAATTAATACAAACAAAAACAAATAATAATATTTGGCGCAACAGCTCTTTAAAGTGCCAGGGCCTAGCTTCTCGCAACCACTCATGTTGTGTGCGGTATATTTTTCACACGAATAGAAGGGACCTACAGTTTAATGCCGAATCCGAACGGCGATTTGAGTAGCTTTTTCGTAACAACAATACTCTCGGATGTTTGTCAGACGCTCGCGAGAGGTGGGACCGTGAAAAAACTTTTTTGGTATTTTCTGGGATTCGAACTTGGAACCTCATGCGTAGTGATCCGACACACTAACCACTTACGCCACGGCGCCCATTAATACGTCAGTGCATATTAGAAATCGATGTCCAACGAAGTCACTTGTATGCCAGACTCCATTCGAAGCATGGCATGGTAGAAAACCTAACGTTAGCTATATGAAGATTTTCGATTCAAAGGTAATTGCTCTCGATAAGCGCCCAGGTAAAAAGAAGTTTGAGGCCAGAGGCAAAGAATTCGTTTTTGTTGGGTATTGCATACCGTTTATGGGATCGCCAAACAAATAACATCATCAAAAGCAGAGATGTGAAATTTTTCGAAAAAGTATGGGTGGATAATTTTAATGAAGATGGTCATATTATCGTCCATATTGGACTGGAGAATGATGGCAAGATGGAGGACAAAAGTGAAGTAGAAACTGACAACGATAAGCTATTACCTGATGTTGAAGAACTGCACAAAAGTGAAAAAGACGTTGTGAAAAAAGAAGGAAGACGGGCATTTGGACGATGGGAAATCAGATAGGACTTTGGATGGGACTGCGAAAAACAAGATGAAGAATAAGTGGGGGCCAGCGCAAATTATAAGAGATGGAATTAAACTAAGAGCAAGGAAACTCGGTGGTGAGGATGTTGCAACATTGGCTGTGAACGAAGATGGAGTACAGATTGAACCTGATCCAAAAACTGTGGCGGAAGCACTTGAGGACAAGACAAGGTTGAATGGATGGACGCAATGGAAAGCGAGTATAAATCCCTTATCGGAAATGGAAGTTGGGAATTGGTTAATAGGCCTAAA
The DNA here is from genome assembly GCA_945910035.1 of Brachypalpus laphriformis. NCBI lineage: Eukaryota > Metazoa > Arthropoda > Insecta > Diptera > Syrphidae > Brachypalpus > Brachypalpus laphriformis. The sequence continues at coordinate 226,102,052 of OX246753.1, read as the reverse complement.
AGGGTTAAGGTTATTTCAAACAGGTGGGTTTTTCGACGCAAGCGCAACAACGATGGATCAGTTAACAAGTTCAAAGCACGATTAATGGCGCGAGGCTGTGAACAACGATATGGAATCGATTATGATGAAGTCTTCGCACCTGTAGCTCGCTAGAAAGCTATAGGAGCATTTTTTGCAACATGCATTGAGAAGAATCTCCACATTCATTAAATGGACGTTGTTGCTGCTTATGTTCAAGGTGACCTCAACGATGAAATATTCATGGAGCAGCCAGAAATTTTTGAGAGAGATCCAAACAAGGTATGCAAGCTTTTAAAACCTCTTTATGGCCTTAAGCAGTCTGGAAGGCAGTTGTACCAAAAGTTGGCGGATAAACTGCAATCAATGGGTATGAAGAAGTCAAGCGTCGAACCACGCATTTTTGTTTCTGGACAAGATACAATTGAGGTAATTGTTGTTATTTATGTTGTAAATGGAGGAACTGAATAGGGTCAAAACATTTTTGAAAAATGTATTTGAAATGAAAGACATGGGTCAAGTAAGTACAATTTTGGGAATTAACATCAACATCGATAACGCTAAAAATGAGATAACACTCGACCAAAGAAGGTACGCCGATAATCTTTTGTAAAAGTTTCGAATGCAGAATTTCAAACCAGTTTCAACCCCGTTCGATGTCAAAGCGAAGCTAACAAAAGAAATGAGTCCAAAAACTCCGGATGATATTAAAGAAATGGAAGCTATACCTTATCGTGAGTTGATTGGTGCTTTAATATATCTAGCCAATGGAACAAGACCGGACATCGCCTACGCTGTAAGTTGTTTAAGTCGTTTTTGTGCAAATCCGGGGAAAGATCATTGGATTGCCGCAAAGCGAGTTCTTCGATATATAAAAGGTACCAGGAATTATCGTATACGCTATCGTCAACAAGGTTCTTGTTTAGAGGGATATGTGGATTCAGATTGGGCAGGCGATACCGATGATCGAAAATCATGTTCTGACTTCGTAATTCTTGTTGCAGGAGGTCCGATCAGCTGGAAGTCACAGAAGCAAAAATCTGTTGCACTGTCGACTATGGAAGCAGAATATATGGCTTTATCTGAAATAACAAAAGAAATTATATTTTTGAGAAACCTCTTTTTAGGTATTGGCCTAGGTGAACTTGTCGCAAAACCAACAACTATATTTTGCGACAACCAGAGCGCCATCCAACTTTCAAATAGTATCAGTCATCATGGTAAAAGTAAACACGTGGACATCAGATATCATTTTTCACGAGAAGCGCAAGAAAGAGGTGAAACCGAGATCCAGTATAAACCAACAGACGAGATGGCAGCAGATATCCTCACGAAAGGATTATCAAAATACAAAACCGAAAAGTGTATTGAAATTTTAAAGATATTTAATTGAGTCAGTGAAGTTAATAACTTAAAGTATTTTTTTAGCTATAATAGTTTTGACATGAATTGTAATTTGTAACTATTAAACATTGAGAGCATTGTTGATAGGAGGAGTGTTAGAACACTTAAATTTGTTTCGGTGTAGATCAACAAAGCTTTATATAAACACATTATTATAATATTGTTCTATGTAGACATCTTATTTACCTAACGAAACTAACTACAAACACATGTATATTCACTTAAGCTTTTTACTTATGTAATCATAATTAGAAACTTTCTTTTTGTAAAACACTCCAGCAATTCCTTCTTCTTCTTCGACCCTTCATCCGAGTAACATCTTTTAATTATAATTAATAAAAACTGAATTATTTAAATATTTCTTTTAATCGAAAATCCTAAATGGTGCTCGCTGGATAGCTATTTAATTGTGAACTAACGATGAGCGTGTGTTGCGTCTGACTACGGCTGTATAGCTGTACACTGGGACCTGCGCAATCACACCTAGGTTAACTTCAGCACACATTTGATTAACCACACGAGACACGCCTTGTCACCCTGGATGGCTACGAGTACATTATGTCTTTCAGACGTCCAGGAAGACACCTTTAGAAGGAGAACGTGCGGTGACGGAATTCAATGGAATCAACGGTAACATCTACAGACTTACTTACTTACTTACTTAGGTGGCGCTATAGTTTGGGGTGAACCTGGGCCTCAACCAACAAGCCTCTTCATTTTACTCGATCTTTAGCTAATTGCCTCCAGTCCAGTTATGCGCGCCACCTACGGCGAGGAGGCTCTCTACTGAGTCGTCCCTCCGGGCTAGATTCGAAGACTCTGTAGGCCGAAGCGTTGGTATCCATCCGCTCTACATATCCTCGCCATCTCAAATGTCCAATACGCAGTTTTTGGACTAGGTCGATGTCGCTGTACAGCTCGTTTTGTTCGTCGTTGAATCTTCTTCTCCAAAACCCGTCGACGCAAACGGAACCGAATACCTTACGAAGAATTTTCCTCTCAAAGCGACCAAGGATATCTTCATCCGCTTTCAATAAAGTCCATATTTCAGCGCCGTAAAGCAAGACTGGGATGATCAGGGTCTTATACAGAGTCTCCTTTAATGTTCAAGATAGGGTTTTACAATTGAATTGCCTTACTAGGCCAAAAAGAACACCGATTGGTATCATTGTCAGAGTTAATAGCAGAGCCAAGGTAGACAAAGTCCCTTACTACCTCGAAGTTATAGCTGCCCCTGCGACGTTCTGTCCAATTCGTCGGTATTGATTGTCCGTTATTGTTGACAGCATATACTTGGTTTTGCCTTCGTTTGTCGCTAAACCGATTTTGGCCGCTTTCGCTCCAATGCTTGCAAAAGAACATGTTTGAACCAATAATGCAAATATCGTCGGCGTGTGCAGTTGTACAGACTTTCGATAGATTGTGCCTCTTGTGTTGGCTTGTGAGCTGTACAGCTCCGCACAATCCGTTCAAGTACAATATTAAAGAAGTCACATAACAGCGCGTCACCTTGTCTAAAACCTGACAATACCCTAATACTTGAGATCGAAGATCTCGGTGTGGTCATTACCGACCTTGATGGAGCAGTGAGCGTTCTCCATTTTCATCCTGCACAGATGGACACGTTTGGCAGGGATGTCAAAACTAGACATAGCTCTATATAGCTCTTCTCTATAGAAGCTGTCATAGGCAGCCTTGAAATCGATAAAGAGATGAAGAGTTTCGGGTTGGACCTCTTTTCTCCAGGATCTGTCGATGTGCAAAGATTTGATCGATGGTGCACTTTCTTGGCCTGAAACCACACAGATAGGCGCCATCAGGCTGTTGATAAAAGGATTCTGGCGTTCACACAATATTGCAGAAAAGATCTTGTATGTAATGTTGAGGAGACTAATGCCTCTATAATTGGCACAGTTGAGGGGTCTCCTTTCTTGTAGATCGGGCAAACCATGCTGACATTCCATTCATCAGGCATACACTCATCTGACCAAATCTTAGAGATGTGTTGGTGTATGCTCTCTACCAATTCATCATCAGCTGCCTTGAAAAGTTCGGCCGATAAGCCGATTTTGTTGGATTTCAGTTTAGATATTGCTACCCTCACTTCGCTTTGGTCAAGTGGAAGGACATTTCGACTATCATCGTCTATGTTGAATGGTTCATTCTGCCTGACAGCGGAATGTTGATCTTCGTTGCCGTTATACAGTCTGCAGAAGTAGTTATTCCATATTCTCAGCGCTGACTGTGATTCTACTACAAGGTTTCCATTTTCATCCCTACAGGTTTCTGTATTGATGTTGCTTTTCTGACAGGTTTTTTTTTACCTTTTGGTAAAACTTCCGAACATTGTTCCTAGAGTATAAGCTCTCAATATTCTCGATCGCGCGCTTCTCATGCCCTTTCTTCTTCTTCGTCTACAGACTAGCGCATACCTTATTTGAGCTACTTTAACATATTTGGAACTGAGGTCTATAAGGATTTTCGATACTAAGCCCATACTGGCCTAACGGCAGCGCTCATGCCCCTGAAGTGGGTTACTGGTATCGGTGTAACCGGCACCGCATCCTAGGGTTTGCATATAAAGACCTGGTTCTTAAAGTTGCGACTTGTGCTGAATGGTTGGTTTCCCTACCAAGTAAAAAACCATCGGTTAAGGAGCAACCGACAGCATCGGATACAGATGATTTAACTGTTGACGACCCTTGCGAAGGTAAAAAGGACAACGATCTTTGTGTCTGCATGTAGAATGTTACGTCCCTCTACAAACCACTGCTACAAAGAAGACGTTACCGCTATTCAAGAAGTGCGATAGGATGGGGCGGACAAAAGGAGGGTGGAGAACTGCGACATCTAATACGACGATTGCTAGAGACAACAAGGACAGCATCTATTTAGGTGCGGATTTGTTATTAGAGTCAGACTTAGGCAAGAAGTCTTGAGGTTCCGGCATGTGACAATCCGTATCAGGGCTAAATTTGGCAACATTAGCCTAATATGCACTTACACTCTAGCGAGAAGATGAATGACGTCTTGGACACGGCGTATGGCCAAGACCCTAGCTACGATGTTAAGATTATCCTGGCCGATTTTAACGCAAAGCTAGAAAAGAAGACGTCTTTAGAAGCGTGGTCAGAAAGCACTGCCTGCACGACATCATACCCGACAACGGATTCAGGTTAGTCGACTTTGCGCGGAACGAAACTTTGTTGTAGCTATTCGTACGCGGTTCCCACGCTTTTATATTCACAAAGGGACATGGCTCTTTGTTGGTCAAAAAACCATCAACGAAGTCGATCACATTGCGATCGGTGCAAGGTGCTTTTTCAGTATTCCGGGAGTCTGAGGAGCCAATGTTGCAACGCCCGCCGGCACCTCCTCATCTGATCAGTGAGGATAAGCTGGAATGGGTGGTGAACAGCTTCGAATCATTAAAATCCCTGATACCGGACGGTATTTTCCTGGCACAGCTCCAGACGGCATTCAAATTCTTTCCTAAATTCTGAGGGGGTGTCTCAAGCTCGGAACAACGCCAACCGCCTGGACCGACGTGAGAGTGGTTTTATACCCAAAGTAGGCAAGACATCATACAAGGTACGTCAGCATCGGAACATTTCCCAATCGATAAAACTCAATACATTGACCCCTGCAGCGGAAATGCTAACGCTGACATTTCTAGTGGAATTGTTGCAATTGCGATTGAGTCAAATATAAAATGTAAAATAATGATGATTGGGAAAGTTTCCGATCGAAGACACTTCTCGGGGGCAATGATCAAAAAAAGAACTTATCATTATTTTTTCACTCCTAAGAGTTGAACGTATTTCTCCAAAATAAATATATACTAAGCAAACTAAAGTTTATTTGTGTTTTTATTTGAATAACTTTAACTAGCGCAGTCGACAGATCCAATTCAAAAAAAAAAGGATCCAGTGATCGAATAGACACTCTCCAATTGTCGCGATTAAAAACTTAGAATGAAAGAATAGAGAATAGTGAAAATACAATAGAACACATAAGTGCTACTTTAACCCAGTTTCAATCAAAGAATAGTGAATAGTGAGCATAAAATACGTAAGTGTTACTTTAACCCAGTTTAAATCGATCGAGCAGTTAAAATAAGTTTAACAGCCCTACTCATAACTTAGTTTATGAATAAAAACAGAACAGAACTCTTCGACAACAATCGTCCATTATATTAAAAACATAACATGGACGAGTTACAAAATGAACTTCAGCGATTACGAGAAGCAATCTTATAACAGGAATAACAGTTGGCACAGCATGGACAACAGATGCTGCAACAAACACAGTAACAATTAAACGCGTTATATGATTTCGTTTAAAGAAAAACCACAAATCTATAAACCAGCAAACTGTGCATAGAGACTTAACTGAAATTTTAATAGAAAAAATTGGTGGGAACATTAGAGCCCCTATAGAAAAAAAAGAAAGAAGTATGCTAGACCTAGATTATTAGACGATGTTAGAACCATCGATTTTAACCATAGAAATACTAAAAACCAGAAACAAAACTAAGTTTTTTAATGAAGGTGAAAATCTTGAAAGACACTGTGGGGTTAGAAACCCAGAGTAGGACTCTAACCGCACTAAAAACACCTCCTTAATCATGCTTAATCATGACCAATCTTTCTCTGATCGGTCGATCGACAAATAATTTTAGTTTCAACGTTCAGTTGCGTTTGAGAAGGTATTACAAATTAAATACGGGTTCTCATAATTGTCAGATTATAAGTTCGTGAGGTTTAGTTCTTCTTAATCTACGAATATTATATCGTACATGTAAGACGTCTTCTATCTCAGGATTAATATGCACCTGCAGACGCTCGTTGTGACGGATTGCGTTCTTTTTAATTGCTTCCGTTATATGATCAATCTGAAAATCACGATGCAAGTCATTATTTCTAATATACCATGGGGCATTTACTATTCCCCGAAGGACTTTGTTTTGAAATGTTTGTATTATTTGTACATTACATTTGTACAAAATTTTAATAAAAAAAGAGTAACGTACAATGATAGGGAATCAGAGTATTATCGTAGCCAGGGTCCTTCTCATAGCATAAGACAAACACACGGAATTCTAAATAGCAATTATAATGATGATGTTCCATCGACGAGGAAATCCAAATAATTTTAATAATTCAGGACATATTCAAAGGTAATCGAACTAGTAACTACAGAAATTTAAACCCAGGCAGAACACAATCAAACAATCATTCGAGACAAACTAGGCAAACAAATAGTAATAATAGTACAAGGGAAATGATGGAAATCGACAATGTCCAGGGAACCAAGGTAAATTTTTAAATCAGCTTCGGAACACAAATTACCAATGATATTTGTATCTATAGAACATGAAACAGTAAAGTGCTTGGTCGACACAGGTTCGACTACTATCATTATTAGGCCTAGTGTACTGAACAAATTTAATGAGTCTCTTTTAGATAAACCAACATTTTTTACGACTATAAACGGATTTCGTAAGGTAGCGAATAAATTAGTTAATCCCCTTTCAAAGGAACTTAACATGGATAGAACTATTTCATGGAAAGTACAATAATAGACTTCACTAATAGAAACTACGATGCAATCATAGGGCAAACTATTAACACATTTGAAAGCTACTATAAATCTAGAACACAAATACATATATTGATATATAAGGAAATAAAGTACTTTTTGCTGATAACGAATACTTATATGACATATGGTACATACTACATAGTATTTGTACCATTGAGCAAACTAAAAGTCCGCTGTTTGATAATATGACATTAGATCACTTAAATTCGGATGAAAAAAGGGAAGTAATTTAGCTCTTAAGATATTACAAAGATTTATTTTACAAGGAGGGAGACCAATTAACTTTCACACACGAAATAAAACACGAGATCGTTACTAATACCAACAACCCAGTGTATTCTAAAATATAGGCGTACCTAAAGGTACATGAGCATGAAATTGAACGTCAAATAAATGAAATATTAGAACAGGGAATAATAATAACCGACACCTATTCTAATCCATTACGGCTTCTGTCTGCCTTCTTCTCCGTCTCTCAAAGGACAGGGAAGATATAGTCTTGGTCCAGGAACCTTCGGTTGTGGACAATTTGATACGTGGACTTAAGACTCCTAACTACTACACCCTGTATGTGTGCGACGAAGGTAAACCCAGAGCGTGTAAAAGGTAACCTAAATGTAACTTTACTCCCTAATTACAGCGATCGAGGTACAACCGCAGCGAGAATAGAAACACCCAGTGGATCTTACTTTTTGGTGTCGGCGTATCTCGCCCATGATAATATGGACTCTCTTTTTGAGGATAACCTGGAAAGACTGATCGCGGATGCGGGGAGGCAAAAGACTGGTCTCATTATAGGATGTGATGCTAACGTTTACCATACAATATGGGGCAGTTCCGAGAGGTGAGCTACTTTTTGATTTCATTCTAAGTACAAATCTTATTTTGTGCAATAACGAGCCCGTCACCAGAAACAGGCAAGAAGTATTGGATATCAACCCTGCCTCCGATAGCATCGTCCAACGCATCAAGAATTGGGAGGTGTCAAGCGAACCATCTTTCTCGGATTACAGGTATCTTCTCTCTAAACGTAGATTCTGGTTGGGTGTCAAATCGCCCAAATCAGAAAAATGTCACATCGCCCAAAATTAAAAAATTATAAAACGCCCAAGAAAGGGGGTGTTTTGTCAGAATTCATTAATTGCCTTGCTTCCGATTGCCCAAAATGCGAAAAAATGCAGAAAAATGTGAAATCGGCCAAAAATTTATTTGGGCGATTTAACATTTTTAATTTTTGGGCTATTTAGCATAATGTCAAATCACCCAAAAATATGACTGATTTTGGGCGGATTGACATTTTCGTTAAATTGGGTTTAAGACTGCATTCAAAACGAATTGTAACAGTTACATTAGCGGCCATAGCGCTTTCACGTCGTGTCCGCACGCACGGCAGCCCGATGCGGTGCGGTTGACGTTTCGCGTCGCATTGCGCCACACAATCGCGCGAGTTATATGTTTCGCAATTTTATTTCTTCTGCCGTTAAAATACTCGGATGGATAACATTGTTTTTGGCGGAGGCAATATTGTCTTGAATTTGGTCTATTTTGTTTTCTAAATACTGTAATTTTAACATTTGATCTAAATACATTGTATGCCTTTTAATTTGATCATTTTCTTGCTTAACTAATTGGAGTACATGTAATGTTTTATTTCTGTCTTCCTCTATGGCCATTCTAAGTATATTAAATGAGTCATTAAAATGTGTATTAATTGAGATTTGTTTATTTAAATTTGTAATGGCGTTATGGTTATTTTTTTCATTAATAACTAATTTCTCTAATATCTCTTGCCTATCATTGTCGTCCATTGTTCCGAACAACCACTTATGCAGAGTACCTACTATATTTATCAGTCCCCTTTTCTGTCTTATATCTTTTGGAATTATGGATGAAATCTTAGCCCTAATATTTAATATTATTTCTTTTAGTATTTCCTTATTGTCCATATCTAACTTTTCAATATTAGTTTCTATTTGGGTAAGTATATCTTGTATGTCTATCGGATTGATTATATGTAAAATGGTATTAGTTTCATTAACAATTGCTACCTCCTGTACTTTTACTATTGTATATCCTATTTCTTCATGTATTGGACTTACTTGCAGAAGTCCCTGGGTCATCGTGATTGTAATCAGGAATATTATTGCCACAAACGGTATCTGTAAATTTTAAAGGTCGTTTAATGTTTGCCATATGTACATTTCTCAAAGAAGCTAGTCTATAATATGGTTCGTCTTTATGTCTGAGTCTTTTATAGTTTCGTATATGTCCAGTAGATCTGTTTTCGTTGTACTGTTCTCTAGTAAGATTTCTTTTGGTTATTATATAATGTTTAGCGTTATTGATTCTTTCTTGCAATTCGGAACTGTTTATTTTTTCCTTTGCTTCCCTAGGAGTGCACTTGATTGTTGAGTGATACCGATCGTTATAGTTTAATATAACCATCTGTATCTTCATTTCAGTTGAGAGTTCATTATCCTCGATCCCTGTTATTTTTTCTAACAAAGTAGAGTGTAATCTCTCTATATCGGCATTGCCGGTATGATTATTGGGTTTTGTCAAATGCACCTCGACATTTTCATTCTGCAAATAATTTATTATTTGTTCTGCTCTGAATTCGTTATCCATTATTATTTCTTTTGGTTTTCCGAATTTTGCAAAATGTTCTATCATAATTGCTTTTTTCGCTCTCCAATTCCTATCTGTTATACAATATGCTGCTGCGAATTTTGTTAACTTGTCTATTATTGTGACAAAAGATTGTTTTTTAAAATGAAATATGGCTAAGTGAATAATTTCGTTCTTGTCTGTTGGGGTTTGAGTAATTTGAAATTTGGGCTTTATAGGTTTCCTATCATATTTGATTTGTCGGCATTTGTCGCAGTTGTTTATTATAAGTTGTATATGGTCTCTGAGTCTTGGGAAATATATTTTCTCTTTCAAACCATAATAGCATTCATTTATTCCGCTATGCATCGACTCCTTTGTGTGGTACAAAGACAATTGCTTATGCAACTCCTCTTCCGTTGATATCTCACTTGCCCTTTTTGAACTTCGTGTAAACTTTATTTTTGGATCTGATGAAAATATTGATATTAAGATTAACTGAATTTTGTGATAATCTGTGTCAGACACTTCAGAATATATTCCTATTATTCCTTTTTTTATGTATCGTCTTAGTAGATCTTTTATTAAATTTTCATTTTCCAATGGGTTTATTTCTATGATTTGTCTTTATGTAATGTCTGAACTCCTTTAGGACAATAAGTTAATATGATTTGCGTTTTGTATTTATTTACAATATCATCTTTTATCCCTATGTGATCTAGAATTTGCTCATCCACTGAATGGTTTGTATCAGAAATTTCCAAATTTGATTCTTCTTCATTATTTGCGTTAATTTTTTCTGTATTTTCTAATCTACTTAAATAGTCTGCTACCTTATTTTCTTTACCCTGTAAATATTCTATTTCATAATTGTATTCCTGAAGTTTTAACAGCCACCTTTGGTGTCGTTGTGAGAATTCCTTTCCTTTATATTTGTTATTAAGGTATTTGATTGGTACATGGTCTGTTACAATTTTAAATTTATTCCCATATAAATACGGTCTAAAATAATTTATTGCATACATAATTGATAAAAATTCTTTGTCTGTAGTACTGTAGTTCTTTTCGTGATTATTAAGTGTTCTGGACACAAAACAAACAGGATGACCTTGCTGCGACAACACTGCTTCAATGGCGTGGTCACTAGCATCTGTCGTTATAACGAATGGTTTATCATATTTTGGGTATTTTAAGATAGGGTGAGAACTAATGAGTCTTTTTAAGTTTTCAAATGCTGTTATATACTGAGGATCATTTATGTTAATTTTGTTATCTTTTTTCAGGTATTTTATCATAGGATAAGCTACTTTCGAATAGTCTTTTATAAATTTTCTATAAAATCCAGTAGCTCCTAAGAATCCTTTTAATTGCCTTTCTGTTTTTGGAATGTCTAAATCTTGAATCGTTTTGATTTTATCTGGATTCGGCTTTATGCCGTCTGCTGTTAAAATGTGGCCCAAAAATTCGGTATTCTTTATTAGAAAACTACATTTGTCAACTTGAATCTTTAAATTATGTTCTTGAAGTCTCGCAAAAATCTTTTCTAATGACTTTTCATGTTCCTCTAGGGTTGTAGAAAAGATAAGTATATCATCAAGATATACTACACATATTTGATTAATATATTCGCGAAGAATCTCATTCACTAAGCGTTGAAATGTCGCCGGGCATTTTTTAACCCGAACGGCATGCGAACATATTCATATAAGCCTACCGGCGAAACGAAGGCCGTTTTTTCTATGTCTTTCTTGGATACCAGTATTTGATGATACCTTTGGCTAAATCGACAGTACTGAAATATTGTGCCTTGCCGAGTTTGTCAAGGATACTGTCAATATTAGGCAAGGGGTATTTATCATCGACTGTCACCTGGTTTAACCGTCTGTAATCTACTACAATTCTAAACTTCTCTATTCCCGAATTATCTTTTTTCTTCGGCACTACTATTATTGGTGAACTGTATCTGCTTTTGCTCTTTCTAATTATGCCTTGTTGTTCCATTTCTTCTCAGCTTCGCGCTTTGGTGGGTACCGATATAGTTTTGAATTTATTTGTTCCTCTGTTGTTGTCCTTATTTCATGAACAACCGTACTTGTATAAGCTAACACATCCCCTTCTTTATATAAGAGTTTATTAAATTTTCGAATCAGTTTTTCTATAACAATCCTCTCTTTCTCATGTAAATGATCTAATTGGAGATTTTGCATTTCACTTACTTTAAGTATATTAACCTGTTCTTGCATAGCTTTAGTCAAGAATGGAAGGCTCACTCCATTAGCCATGTTAATTTCTTGTTTTTCTACATTAATACCCCTTACATTTTTAATGATCCAATCCATTCCTATTAGTAGATCATAAGGTTTTTCTAACTTCATACTAATCCACTTCATTCTTGCATTTGTAGGATATCTAAATTCTGTGGGGCACGATGTTGCTACAGTTTTATTGGGTGTCTTCACTTCTCCCTCTATCGTGTTGTGAGCTAGGGTAGGGCCACGGAGGCAACTTCGGTGCAGGTGAGGAGGGCGGCGGCATGCTCGCGGTTGCTCGGCTCAGCTCGTCGGACGGGGTGGTTCTTGCCAGCCCCACCTACTCAACAAACAAAAAAACCATGCCAAGATAAAACTAAACTTAAGAGAAGAGAAAGCTAAACCCTAATCAGACTTCGGACGGACAAAAGAAAAGGATAGGAAAGAAGAAAGAGAACCATGTCCAAGAACTTATGCCTATACCCGAGAGAAAGTGCGGAAACGAAAACGCGAACTAATCCTAACTAGCCTAGACTAAACCTAAACTAACCTAAAACTTAAAATAAACCCTAAAACTACCCCTAAACTACCTTAAAACTACTCTACCTTACCCTATCGCGCCACTTCTCCTTTCCACAGTCTCTCTGAGATATAGGTTCGTCAAGAACCCGTGGTATGCCCGATGTTAATGGCAAAGGTTGGCCAGCCCACCCTTTACGTCTTGTGACGCAAACCAAATGCTATCTCTCTGGCCGAATTTCTTTGAGAGATAGCCCCTCGAAGTACCTCCCTGATCACTGCTGTACGTTTGTGTCAGTTCATGTCGTCAGCGTTTGTAATTGTCCCGTTACGTCATTGTCCGTCCATAGAAGGACGGCAGGACCCGTCACCCACACATCACTAGCAAAAAAACTTTAGCCGCACATAGCTCAAATATTACTAGAACTCACTGAATTCAACTTCACCATTTTATCAATACATATAAACTTAAGCAAAATTAAAAACTAAAAAAAGGAATTCCCTTCTGCTCTTAACACTAATAATCAAGAAAATTCAAAATAAACTTAAGGTTAACTTACACTACTCACGTTTTTTGGGAATCCCCCGTTGTCCTGCCGGCAGCACAAGAAAGGATCACTTTTTTTTTTCTTCCTGCAATCGCGCACCAAAACAGAATTAAAAGCAGAAAGCCCTAACCTTAACAAAAAATTAAACTAAGCTAATCTAACCTTAACACTATATAAAACAAAAATTCACTTTTAATTCACAAAAAAAATATATATATATGTATATATATATATAGGCACTTTTTGCGTCCCACGGAGCGCCTCTGGGCGTTGTGTGTCGATTCAGGGACACCCTTGGGGCCCTGTGGTGGTGGAGCACCCAGGCTCTAACTGATGTTCTTCTGTTGCTTGTTGTATTGTTGTCCTTTGTTTAGTCAAATCGGTGTCCTTTGTTGCAAATGAGTCGGATCGTCCTTGGTTTTGTGTGTGTATGTACGGGTACGTGTATATATGTATGCCCGTTAAGGTCAAATACAACCACTACCCGCTTTTCCGGTACCTCGGCTCCACCGCTATAAGGAGATACCGTCTCTCCGGCTAGGCCCGTTACGGTTGGCGCTTTAATGTGGGGAAGCGGAGTCCCGACACGCTATCTCGTTAGCTCTCTGAACAGCCAATATGTCACCTACAGGTGTGCCGTTGTACTGCCTATGGGTATTGACTTGGGGAAATCGAGGTATCCTGCAATTAGAGTTCAAATCTCTTAGAAATGAGATTTAACTCCTACGAGTGAGATTTCACTCACTGTTGTTACACAAAGCAAAAAAAAATTCTACCCTGTGGGTGTTTGCCTCAGGGCATCGACCGCTCAATTGAATTGCCGGTCAATGCTCTTTGGCCCACTTTCTGTTCTTCTTTTCCTCAACCCGTTTATCTTATTTTTTCTTTGTTCTAATTTTCTCATCTCTCTTTTCTCTCACTCATTCGAAACATTGAAATTATCCCCACCTTCCAATATCCCTTTTACCCTAGGTCCGTTCACAATGACTTCTCTTGTTTGTTTTGAATTATAACTACTTTACCTGATACATAAATAAACTTACACTACATCAATAACGTCTTGTCGAACAATAAATTTAATAATACGTACATATCTGAATACAACATAATTAACATAATAATAAAGGGAATAAACATACATATATAACACTAAGTCGTTAAATTTTCCGGGGAAATTTAAAGCTCGCAATTGTGAACGGAGTAAAATAATATCCTAAAGTAAAAAAAAAGGAAATATTTTTGCCTGTAAGTTAATGGGGAACAGAGATCGCCATATTGCCGTGGGGTTGCCCCGGGTGTAAGAGCAGCATAGCACCAGCCTGAACCTACCCCAACTGTCAAATGACAATAGATCGTGCTGGTGGTAAGTACTACTCCTTACATGAGTTTTATTTTATTTTAGATTTTTCTTTTCTTTGTTTTCTTCCAGATTGGTGCCAGGAATCATTCCTCGATTCCTGGCTTACCAACAGGCTCCCGTAACAAGCTCGATGACGGTTGACGAGTGGTCGTGAGTCAAACGGCCTCGTAAAAAAGGGGAGAATGGAATTTTTCTTCCTTCCTTAACCAACGTGTGGCAAGGGCCCACTCCCTGAGCGTCTCATTATCTAACTACTGAGTCAGCCGGGTAATAAAATGTTTTTGTTCTTAACTAACCTAAACCTAAATTTTAAAATATCACAGATCTTATCACTGACCTCCATGCCGTGGAATTAAATGTGTCCGGAGGTCTTTTACACCCAAAGGAGGCACTGGATTTTTACCTCACGACGTGGACTCGATTCCTTACTCCTAATATCACAGATAATAGTTACAGATACTTTTAAATACCTGCATATACTTAACCTAAATAAATAAATAAATAAATAAATAAATGTAAATAAAAACTATATATATAAAATGAATCTAGTCAATAAATAAATCTATGAAATAAATAAATAAATAAGACTACACCAACAGATAGATAAATAAATACAATAAATCTGTGAATAAAATACATAAACCTTTGGACGAAATCTTACATAAATAATCAGATACATTATACATATATATATATACATATGGCAACGGCAGCTAGAGTGCGTCATCTGTCAGTCTTATTCTCTCTCATGCATGGAGGTCTTTCGCGTGAAACGTGCCTACTTTTTCACCCCTTAGGTTACCAATCTCGTAGAGGGACGTTCCAAGTGGCTTTAAAATGATGCACTTGATAAACTTGGGTCCTAGCTTAGCATTATAGCTATCTGCTACGCTGCTCTGCTTAAAATTCCTTCTATACACTATCTGGCCTACTCTATATTGCACATCCCTACTCCTGGTATTATAAATCTTTTCCCCCTTTGCATGTGCTATCTTCAAGTTATCGAAAATGTTACTCCTAATGAGATCTAGTTTGTCATTTCGGTTGGGTATCTCGATTTTCGTATCTTTTAGCATATCTAATTTCCTCAGGACTTCATATGACTTAGCATGCTGGATCATTGGAGTGCCAAATACGGCATAGTACGGCTCGAATGTAGTTGCATCATGTACCACACTTCTTAGTGAGAATGCCGCATTACTAACATGGAGATCCCAGTTCTTTTGGTCACCATTGATATATGAGCGGATCTTAGTCAAAATTGACCGATTGACCCTCTCTGACGCATTGGCTTGTGGCGAGTAGAATGCGGTACGGACGTGTTTCACTCCATACTTCCCGAGAAAGCTGGCAAACAATTCAGAAATGAACTGTTTTCCATTGTCGGAGTGAATATATTCGGGTACACCAAAGATATGGAACACATTCTCTTCCAGAAACTTTACTACCTCAGCCGCCGTTGCCTTACGATTAGGTCTTAGGAATATTAACTTGGAAAAGTGGTCAAGAACTATAAATACGTGGGTGTTTCCAGTCTTTGTTCGAGGGTAGGGTCCTAAAAAATCTATATAGAGACGCTGAAAAGGCCGCTCCGTTATAGTTTGTCGTCCCATCGGCGGTCGAGAAATCAAATTTGACGGCTTGTTGGTCTTGCAGATCTCACAGGCTCTAACCAAATCTTGTACGTCGGACACCATACCAGGCTAGAAGTACTTTTGCCTCAATTTAGCTAGGGTCTTGTGGATTCCGCCATGACCGGCAGCGGGTGAGCTGTGTGCAAATTCCAGGAGGCCTTTACGCAACTCCGTCGGAACCCAGAGCTTCCATGCCCTGTCTTCTTGTATTACGTCACCAGTTCGTACGTCGGTCCGTTTATAGACAAATCCGTCTGAAATACAAGTGTCGGGTAGTCTGTCCTTGTTCTGGTCAATAGTTTTCTTCAGTTCATCATACTCCTCCGAGGAGAAACATGAAGAACTAAAGTCAACTTCTGGCATTGCGTTGTCGGTCTTGAGCTCTTCCATATGGATGCGTGACAGAGTGTCAGGGACTACATTTTGGACGCCCTTTCTATGTTCAATCATGAAGTCAAAACCTTGTAGTTTTAAGCTCCATCGGGCCAACCGACCAGACAGGTCCTTTTGGGTCATAAGCCACTTTAGACTTGCATGATCTGTTATTATAGTGAAAGGTAGTCCTTCTACATAGGCCCTGAACTTCTTTACCGAGAGAACGGCCGCATAGCATTCAAGCTCCGTGACGCTATAATTCCTTTGCGCGGAATTGAGCTTCTGGGACATGAATGCTATCGGTCGCTCGTTATCCTCTACATCCTTTTGAAAGAGCACACTCCCTACACCTGAAGTTGATGCATCGCACTGTATGTAAAATCGTTTTGTAAAATCTGGATTTGTTAGGATTGGTGCGGTCACCAAAGTCATTTTAAGTTTCTCAAAGGCGCTGAGTGCTTCCTCGGTCATGTCAAACGCTTCACCTTTTCTCAAGCAGTCGGTCATAGGGGCAGCTAATGTCGCAAAATTCGGGATGAAGCGCCTGTACCATCCTGTCATCCCGTTCCCATTCTTCAGCTGCCTTGACGTGGCGGAACGGCTTAAGAGTCAATGACCCTAAGGGTCCGAAAGGACCCCAGGTGAGACATCGAACTAAAGGCTGAGGACGTCTTGACTGTGACGCAAAACCTGTTGAAGGTATGATGGAAGAAACTTGTACGGTATCTACTCCAGGTGGTACTCGTGAAAACGATAATCCACCCGTGGTCTTTTTGACTACGGCCGGGACGAGGATTCTGGAGGTCCCAACCACCATACTTTTACCCCCCGCCTCTGGCGTTGAATCAGAAGTAGCAGCGACGCTTGTTCCAGAAGACTCCTGCAGCTCTGTCTCTGACTCGATTGGTAGACTGGGCTGGAATGGCAAAGAAAGTGGCGGAAAGGCTTCGGCTGGAACGTCTAATCTCTGTCTCAATAGAAGGGTAGCTGGTCGAAGTGATGTCGATGACGGTTCGACTCGGGAAACCAATAAGGCTGAACGAGCTCCCGAAGCGGCGCACTCCGATGGGCTCCTGACTAAGAGTCAACTGAAAAGGAGAAGAAGGAAGGCGGCAATGGCGCGGTGCAAAGAGGCTGCAGAGTTAGCTGAAGGCGCAAGCGCCAAAAGCAGTCATCCTTCAGTAGCGACAGGAAAGAAGCATAGGTCGGCAGAAAGTATTCCAACTGGAGCCGATCAATCCCTCAGACCTAACGCTGGCTCCTTTTCGGTCGGCTCGAACAGGTCCAATCTGATGGAGCAAGTTTCGCCTGCTCTTCTTAGTGGAACCGTGTGCGCATCTGATGCGCGCTCTTCTGCCGGGCACACTCTTACCGGTGGCGTTATCTGCGCACAAAATCTGGTGGATACTGGTGCTGTTACCCCTAAAGGTCCCAGCACTAGTGGACAGAAAATGGCTGACGCAAGCAATGCCACGGGTAGGGGCGCTCGCCTCGCCGGAAGCATGTGCGCACCTGGTGCGCGCCGTTCTGCTAATAAAACTGCGACTATATCTTTGATATTTTCGCAGATAAACCTCCACCACTCAAAGGCTGCTACCGCTCTCTTAAGTAGCAGACTTTCTGTGGTGCGTACAAAACCCCACATAACATCTATCCAGGAGCCATACGTGCGGAACAAGCGCATATGTGGTTTTGGGGGTGTTCGTGGAGTAACGGTGCTATGTGACGAGCGATCTGAAAGACCGAGAGCTTGTCTAATTGTGCCGAATTTCCTCTCAGTAACCAAGCTTGGACAATTTTGTGGACAGGACCTGGTTGCTGCAGCTGTAAGCTACGAAACGACCGGAAGTTGGAAAACCTTCGTCGTTGCGTCGGCTTACTTCCCTTATGATTCGGTAATGCCTCCACCACCGAAGGCGGTTGCCGAACTCATAAAGTACTGTGACACTCGGGAGATGGGACTAGTCATGTGTTGCGACGCGAATGCTCAGAATACAGTCTGGGGCAGCAGCAAATGTAACACACGAGGAAACCATCTCCTAGACTTTATACTATCGTCTGGCATGGTAATTAACAATATTGGCTCCCAGCCAACTTTTGTTACGGCAAGGAGGCAGGAGGTAATTGATTTGACTTTATCTAATAGGTATTTCAAGTCAATTACTAACTGGAGGGTACTGCCGGAAGTGTCCTTGTCAGACCATAGATACATCGTTTTCCAAATCGAATGCGAGGCCATAACTTTGCAGGAGAAGAGGAATCCGAGGAAAACCAACTGGGTGCGGTTTAGGGAAGAGCTAGACAGATCTGTCAAAACTCCAACTAAACTCAGAACGAAACGAAAGGTTGAGGATGCTGTTCAAAACCTGACTAGTGTCCTTACCAGCTGTTTTGAACTGACGTGCCCATTGACAAAAACCCCCTGCAGAACTCCGGTTCCCTGGTGGTGCCCGGAACTGCAGCGACTTAGGGAAGAATCCAGAAAACTTCTAAATAGGTCACTCAAGACAAATTTAGAAGGTGACTGGAATCTTTTTAGATCGAAGCAAAAAGACTACAAGAAGTTAATTCGGTTGTCGAAAAGTGCTTCTTATAGAGATTTTTGTGAAAAGATCGAGACACTCGGTGAAACCAGCAGGTTGGTTAAGGTTCTCAAAAGGGGCAAGCCGACCAAACCGGAGTCACTGAGAAAATCTGATGGCAAGTTTACTGAGACGAAAGCGGAAACTTTTAGTCTTCTGCTGGAGACTCACTTTCCTGGCAATCGGATAATCACTAGGTCGCAGCTTGGCCCGCTTACCCAGGCTGAGCTTGATCTAAGTCAGAAAACTCGGCGCAGCTGGTATATTGCATCAGCCGTGGTAACAGATGAGGCCATCAAATATGCTGTGGCATCTTTTGATGGTTTCAAATCGTCTGGCACCGATGGAATATATCCAGCTATGCTGCAACAGGGTATAGATCAGCTATTGCCAACTCTGAAAAGAATTTTCACCGCTGGCTTGGCGCTGGCATATATTCCTACACCTTGGCGGACAGTCAGAGTAGCTTTCATACCGAAAATTGGTAAGGAAGACTATTCGCTCCCCAAGAGTTTCAGACCTATAAGTTTGACATCCTTCTTACTGAAAAGTATGGAGAGACTGGTAGAATTTCACGTGCGCAAAGTTGCTTTGAAACTGCATCCACTATCGGAGATGCAGCATGCCTATCAGCGTGGGAAATCCTGTGAGACCGCACTTCAAAATCTAGTGGCCAGAATTGAATGCGCGCTTGATAGGAGAGAATACGCGATGGGTATCTTCATCGACATTGAGGGTGCTTTTGACAATGCGACTTTTGACTGCATGTGCGACTCTGCCAGACAACACGGGGTAGATGAAACATTAGTGTTGTGGATTAAAGCAATGCTAATGAATAGAACGTTGGTAGTGGATGCGGATTGTGGCCAATATGTTATGACAGGGGTAAACAGGGGCTGTCCGCAAGGTGGCGTTCTGTCTCCATTGTTATGGTGCATGGTGGTCGACTCTCTGTTGAACACTCTAAATAGTTCTAACGTCTACGCTCAGGCATATGCGGATGATGTCGCCGTACTTTCTGTCGGGCCATGCCTGGCGACGGTCTGTGCTAACGCGCAGGCGGCTCTGGACATGATCGATGAATGGTGTACTAGGAGTGGGCTTTCGGTGAATCCTCTTAAAACTAAGGTTGTTCTTTTTACGAGAAGGAGGATTTTGACCGGTCTGACTCAGCCAGTACTAAAAGGCGTCACCATTCGCATTTCCAATGAAGCCAAATATCTGGGAGTGATTTTAGATAAGAAACTTCTTTGGTCCAAACACGTCGAGTCGAAAACATCCAAGGCGCTCTCAGTCTTCTGGCAGTGTAAGGGTGCTTTTGGCAAGACTTGGGGCTTATCACCGAATAAGGTTCTCTGGATCTACACGGCTATGATAAGACCATTCCTCGCATATGCGTCGGTTGTTTGGTGGAAGGGGCTCTCGCGTAAATATGTGGTTGCCTTTTGTGCGAAACTCCAAAGAACGGCTTGTCTCGGCTGCTCGGGAGCTTTCCCGAGTACGCCTGGCTCTGCTCTAGACGCTTTGCTGAACTTACCTCCCCTTGATACTTATATCATGGGTTGCACTATCAAAGCCATCCATCGTCTTAGGCGAGGCGGTTTTTGGTATACTCCACACTGGAACTTTGATGAACTTGCGCGACACTTATCTTACGACTCCTGTCTTATGGATATGCCGTCTGATGCAATGACACCAGAACTCCAGCTGATGCGCAAATTCAGAGTCGACTTTCCTTGTGTCCAGGACTGGCTTCGGTCAGAGTCTGAGCCGGGAATGGAATGTAGTCGTATTTTCACGGACGGTTCCAAAACCAGTCAAGGGTCTGGCGCTGGTGTCTTCGTGGAAGTCGACAACATTAGACTTCACTTCTCGTTAGGCAAATATGCGTCTGTTTTCCAAGCGGAAACTTATCCAATCCTAATGGCCATGAACTATGTTGTGAAGAACAGGTGGAAGGGACGTAGCATTTGTGTCTGTAGTGACAGTCAGGCTGCGCTTAAGGCCTTGCTTAACCCTTTAACCACTTCCAAAATAGTTCGTGAAACCAAAAACTCTTTGAACTCGGTCGCAAGGCTGAATTCTCTATCTCTTATCTGGGTCCCAGGTCACACTGGGATCTTGGGGAACGAGATCTCCGATGAGATTGCTAGACAAGGCTCAGAGGAGGCTTTCTCAGGTCCCGAACCCGCGTTGGGTCTTCCAGCGTCTTCGGTTAGGGCTTCCATTAACGATTGGGTCTCTCACGAGCACAATTGTGTGTGGCATGACTCTCCAGGTTGCAGGTTGACTAAACGCATGCTCCCGGACGTCTGTAAGAAATCAGCGGCATTCTTGCTGTCTCTCAGCAGAAAAGACTGTAGACAACTTATCGGCGTCTTGACAGGCCACTTCGCTTTTGCCAAGCACCTTAACGTGTTAGGCTTAAGTGACACTACAATCTGCGACGCTTGTGGAGAGAGCGACGACACCGCGGAACATTATCTCTGTGAGTGTCCGGCCTTTGCTCGTATCAGGTGGCAGATCTTCGGTGCGGATGTGGTGAGTGCTGGTACTGTAAGCTCCTCATCACTGAAGTGCTTGCTTGGCTTTCTTCGAAAGTCAAGGAAATTCCAGTAAAATGGGTAAATCAGGGTTTGCTCTCTGGCAGTACAATGGACCAGTTGTGTCTGAGTGCTCCAGTCGAGTGTTTCCTATCCCGACAAAAAAAAAAAAAAAAAAATCCTGTCATCCCCAGGAACCGACGAAGTTGTTTCGGTGTCTTTGGAATCGGGAAGTTCTCTACCGCCGATACCTTGTCCGAGTCAGTTCGTAAGCAACCATCACCGACAATGTATCCTAGATACTTTATTTCCCTAAAGCAGAATTTGCTCTTCTCGACGTTAATAGTCAAACCCGCATCCCTTAAGCATCTTGCTACTTCCTCAAGTAACCTAATATGTGACTCGAAATCTGGAGAACAAACCAAGAGGTCATCGAGATAGACAAAGACATGCGCTTTCAACCGAGAGCGAATGACTTTGTCCATTAGCCTACACATTCTCTGAGCAGCGTTGCACAGCCCAAACGGCATAACCGTAAACTGATACAACGGCCGTCCAGGGACTGTGAAAGCTGTCTTCTCCCTTGACTTGTGCTCCAGAGGAATCTGCCAGAATGCATCTTTTAAATCAATGCCTGAGATGTAACGGGTGTCCTGTAATCTACTTAGCAGTCCTTCAATGTGGGGAAGCGGATACGCATCCTTTTTTGTAACTGCGTTTACCTTTCGGGAGTCGAGGCACAGTCTGTTTTTACCCGGCTTTCTAACCAACACAACTGGAGAGCTCCAAGCACTATTACTCTCTTCAATGACTCCTAATGAGAGCATCCTATCCAGTTCCTCGTACAGGAGCCTTTGTATTGCGGGCGAGATTGGGTAATGCCGTTGTTTGATGGGTATTTTATCATCCTCCACCTCAATAACATGCTCTTCTAGGCTAGTTTTGCCCAATCCCCGCGTTGCAAATGAGGGAAACAGCTGCTTGGTGCTCTCAAGCTGTTGAGACTGAACTGACGAGAGATGCTGTTTCGGATCCCGGTCTACCGTCGGTAATGGTGTGTCCAGTTCGTCGATAACGTTTGGAGTGACCTTAAAAGCACTCCCGAAATCTACCCCTAAATACAGCTGCTGCTGGAGATTTGGCACTACGAACAATTCTAACTCTTTAGATTTGTCACCCCAAGAGACTAATGTTTTCAACCGTCCCAGTATCCGTTGGTGGTTGCCGTCTGCAGTCTTTATTTCTGTTGTCATTTTCGTCATTGGCAAGTTGTGTCTTGCAATAAATTCTTCGGCTCCATTTCCTAAATAACTAACGGATGCCCCACTATCTAATAGGCCTAAAATCTCTTCACCTTCTATCTTTACTTTCGCGTATGGGCTATTGTCGTCCGAGTTCGATATCACAGATGCTTCTATTTGTCTTTTTCATCGCCTTGCTATTGCACGTTTTTCCCTAAGCCTAAGAATCCTACGATACTTTCTTGGTTTCTTCTCTCTATTCGTCAATTCTTCTCCGAATATTCTGCGTCTAGCTTCTTCATATTCTTGAAGTCTTTGGTGAAGACTCTTTCGTGGAGGTAATGTTTTGACCTTTCGAATATCTTTTTCGGATGCGTCTCTAGACAATATTGTTATCTGCGCAGGTGGTTTTGAGGTCTCCGCTGTAGTGCTAAACGTTACTGGATTAATTTCGGCCCCAAATTTACTTTCCGCGTGTCCTTCACATGCTGCACAAAGGAATGATATTTGATGGTGACCACAACTAGAACATGTAAGTGTGTGTATATTAGATGAACATTCCTGTGGCTGCGATCTTACGTCTCCACGTAAGCTTGTGTGGACTTTCATAATCTTCGTTACTCCTAATAGCATTCTGTGTCGTCACCTTTATAGTTCGGCTGTTCGCCTCAATGTTCACTTCGTCTTTGCTTATGACTTCTGCTACCACCCTAGTCTGGTCTTTTCTTGCTCTTAAATGATTTTCCGCACTTCTGCATTCATTTCTGAGATCGCGAATGCTCCTTATGTCGCATCCGAAAATTAGGGTCGCAAATGTGTCAGAAATGTTTTCTTTAAGTATCGCAACCAAGTCATGTTCGAGTGGTCGAGTTCTCATCTGTAGGATGAGCGTCCTAACGTCCCCGTAAAAATCGTCAAATGTCTCTTGGGGTAGCTGCTTTCTATCTATGATTTCTCTAAAGATCTCATGGTCTCTTTTAGTATCTCTAAACTGCCAGATAAGTTCTCTTTTGAGGTCGAAGTAGTTTAAGCCTTCAGTACCTTTATTTTCCTCGAGATACTGCCAGTACCATACCTCAGCAAAACCTGTTACTAGATAGTGGAAGTTCGCTAACATTTGCCTATTGGTCAGACCTTTCATCTTTTGCAGAGAATCGATGCGGAAGGGGTTTCGGTGCCCCGTTAAACTTTATTCCCCACTTGTGAACGTCAGTCTCCTTCTCATGAGGGTTAGACGGCTCGCACCAAGTTCCTATATCGGGGTTGGCACTTTCGTACTGAAATGGTGGTATTGGAAGGTCATTAAGTCGTTCGGCAGTCTGTCGAGGTGGCACTTTGGGGTGGGCTGCGGCAACTTCCAACTCGCAGACCTTTTTCTGCAGAGCTTGCACTTCTTCTTGGAAGTTTTCCATCAAATCGCCCATGCTACCTGCGAATACCGCCAACACCGCTTTCTGGCTTTCGCCTACCGCCGAGATACCAATTCTTCCACGTGTAAGTTGAGTAGTTGTCGTCGTTATGTAGGTTATTTTCAAGTCTTGTTGGTGGGCGAGTGTTCCACTCATCCGAAGAGAATGAATTATTGTACCCTGCCATTGTTGGTAGAACCCAGTAAAACTAACCTTAAATGTCTATTAATTAAGTTTTTTTGTTTTTTTTTTTTAAAGTGAAATTAGCTGAAATCAACTAAGACGAAAAGTAAAAAGAAAATACTAATAAACTCAGATAGTTGAATTCAGATACCGTATATACTAGCGTAATCTATGAGTGGTTGTGTGATCTATAAAGTGCTATGATGTGTGGCTTCTTGGTTCTGTTATCCTGTTCTACTCCTATGGAAACATTAAGGTAAGTACAGGTGTCGTCTCGTATCGTTAAGTTCTTTATTATTCGTAACATCAAACAGTGAGCGGTGCCTCGGATACTTGACGAGTGCCGAAGTCAATCCTTTCTGTCCCTACCACAACTTGTCATCAGGTAAACCCAATGCAAGGCTGGCCAGGACTTCCAGCATAAACTCCAACACGGACAAAGTTTCAAGACCTTCTACTCACGCCTCACACTGAATCTGACAAAGAGCCTTGATTCAACGGCAGCAGCTAGTATTAGGCCTTTCCACCTTGACCCGTTCTTCATCTCTTCATAGACCTCCGACTACCTCACGAGATCTACTAGCAACAGGCCTGTAGATTGGACAGCCGTCTTCAGTCTATGACGAAAGAAAGAACCTAAACAGCCCTTGAACATGGGAAAAGGATAGAAAAGTAAATTAAAATAAGAAAAAAACTAAAATGGGAGCAGCTGCAAGTCCAAGATGACAGCGGGCTTGCGACGTACTTCCAGCCGGTAAAATTTGTCAAACGTTGAGGTAAGATACCATCAGGTGCCAATGTTAGACGTTGGTACGTTTCGTTCATTGGAACATCGTTGGGCGCCATTGTTGTGAGCTAGGGTAGGGCCACGGAGGAAACTTCGGTGCAGGTGAGGAGGGCGGCGGCATGCTCGCGGTTGCTCGGCTCAGCTCGTCGGACGGGGTGGTTCTTGCCAGCCCCACCTACTCAACAAACAAAAAAACCATGCCAAGATAAAACTAAACTTAAGAGAAGAGAAAGCTAAACCCTAATCAGACTTCGGACGGACAAAAGAAAAGGATAGGAAAGAAGAAAGAGAACCATGTCCAAGAACTTATGCCTATACCCGAGAGAAAGTGCGGAAACGAAAACGCGAACTAATCCTAACTAGCCTAGACTAAACCTAAACTAACCTAAAACTTAAAATAAACCCTAAAACTACCCCTAAACTACCTTAAAACTACTCTACCTTACCCTATCGCGCCACTTCTCCTTTCCACAGTCTCTCTGAGATATAGGTTCGTCAAGAACCCGTGGTATGCCCGATGTTAATGGCAAAGGTTGGCCAGCCCACCCTTTACGTCTTGTGACGCAAACCAAATGCTATCTCTCTGGCCGAATTTCTTTGAGAGATAGCCCCTCGAAGTACCTCCCTGATCACTGCTGTACGTTTGTGTCAGTTCATGTCGTCAGCGTTTGTAATTGTCCCGTTACGTCATTGTCCGTCCATAGAAGGACGGCAGGACCCGTCACCCACACATCACTAGCAAAAAAACTTTAGCCGCACATAGCTCAAATATTACTAGAACTCACTGAATTCAACTTCACCATTTTATTAATACATATAAACTTAAGCAAAACTAAAAACTAAAAAAAGGAATTCCCTTCTGCTCTTAACACTAATAATCAAGAAAATTCAAAATAAACTTAAGGTTAACTTACACTACTCACGTTTTTTGGGAATCCCCCGTTGTCCTGCCGGCAGCACAAGAAAGGATCACTTTTTTTTTTCTTCCTGCAATCGCGCACCAAAACAGAATTAAAAGCAGAAAGCCCTAACCTTAACAAAAAATTAAACTAAGCTAATCTAACCTTAACACTATATAAAACAAAAATTCACTTTTAATTCACAAAAAAAATATATATATATGTATATATATATATAGGCACTTTTTGCGTCCCACGGAGCGCCTCTGGGCGTTGTGTGTCGATTCAGGGACACCCTTGGGGCCCTGTGGTGGTGGAGCACCCAGGCTCTAACTGATGTTCTTCTGTTGCTTGTTGTATTGTTGTCCTTTGTTTAGTCAAATCGGTGTCCTTTGTTGCAAATGAGTCGGATCGTCCTTGGTTTTGTGTGTGTATGTACGGGTACGTGTATATATGTATGCCCGTTAAGGTCAAATACAACCACTACCCGCTTTTCCGGTACCTCGGCTCCACCGCTATAAGGAGATACCGTCTCTCCGGCTAGGCCCGTTACGGTTGGCGTTTTAATGTGGGGAAGCGGAGTCCCGACACGCTATCTCGTTAGCTCTCTGAACAGCCAATATGTCACCTACAGGTGTGCCGTTGTACTGCCTATGGGTATTGACTTGGGGAAATCGAGGTATCCTGCAATTAGAGTTCAAATCTCTTAGAAATGAGATTTAACTCCTACGAGTGAGATTTCACTCACTGTTGTTACACAAAGCAAAAAAAAATTCTACCCTGTGGGTGTTTGCCTCAGGGCATCGACCGCTCGCTCGATTTAAAAAAAAACTGCAATTGAATTGCCGGTCAATGCTCTTTGGCCCACTTTCTGTTCTTCTTTTCCTCAACCCGTTTATCTTATTTTTTCTTTGTTCTAATTTTCTCATCTCTCTTTTCTCTCACTCATTCGAAACATTGAAATTATCCCCACCTTCCAATATCCCTTTTACCCTAGGTCCGTTCACAATGACTTCTCTTGTTTGTTTTGAATTATAACTACTTTACCTGATACATAAATAAACTTACACTACATCAATAACGTCTTGTCGAACAATAAATTTAATAATACGTACATATCTGAATACAACATAATTAACATAATAATAAAGGGAATAAACATACATATATAACACTAAGTCGTTAAATTTTCCGGGGAAATTTAAAGCTCGCAATTGTGAACGGAGTAAAATAATATCCTAAAGTAAAAAAAAAGGAAATATTTTTGCCTGTAAGTTAATGGGGAACAGAGATCGCCATATTGCCGTGGGGTTGCCCCGGGTGTAAGAGCAGCATAGCACCAGCCTGAACCTACCCCAACTGTCAAATGACAATAGATCGTGCTGGTGGTAAGTACTACTCCTTACATGAGTTTTATTTTATTTTAGATTTTTCTTTTCTTTGTTTTCTTCCAGATTGGTGCCAGGAATCATTCCTCGATTCCTGGCTTACCAACAGGCTCCCGTAACAATCGTATTAATTGTTTTCGAGGTGTGACTTACTATTTCGTACTTAATATGAGATAATTTATTTCTATTTAAGATACTAATCGTTGATCCCGTATCTACAAGAGCTAAACATTTTTCTCCTTCTATCGTTACTGATATAAAAATGTTATTTTCCGAGGCTAATTTATAAAAAATGTATCCTCGATAGAGTTGGTTTCAGACCTACTTAAAGTATCTACTTCCATAGATTGAGGTCGCTGCCTACTTTGTCGACTGTCATTTTCATTATTATTTCGCCTAAACTGTTGTGGTCTGTTACTCTGTTGAGTGAACTGATCATTTGGTCTTGGATGCCAGCTATTGTTTCTGTTAAAATTTGGCCTAAAGTATTCCTTTGGTTTTGACTGACTAGGCTGATGGCTATTATTTCTATTGGTCTGTCGGTTATAATTACCATTAAGGCTTTGTGACCTATTATTATGCCTACTATAATCTGTCTGATTACTTAAGTTTCTGTTATACCTATTACTAGAGTCTTTAAAACGTAAATTACCCTGAAATATTTTTGGTCATTATTGCAGCTGCTAAAGCAACCGAAACTAATTCTTTAACCTTCTGCACTAACATACCACTAAATATCTCGGTCATTATAGCACCACTTTCACTAAAAGCGGCATATTCCGTTATATCTTCGACTAACGATTTTAGCTTAGTATCTAAGTCACTTATACTACTCACTCTTAAAGCTCCGATGTCCTTTGTTATTGTCATCTGATCTTTTGATGATCTGTAGTGCTGCTTTAGTTTCGCCTTGCAAGATGTCCAATCCTCTGGTGGGCTGACGTTCAACAGATTTTTGGCTCCTCCTTGTATCTTAGTATCATACACAGCTTGATACACTCTAGCTTGTTCTGCTTCATCAGTGTAGTCTTCTAACGTCCTGGTTACGGCATCGATGAATGAAGGCAATGTTCCTGACTCTCCAGAGAAAGTTGGCAAGAATCTTATGTCCTTTTCAAGTCTAGCTCTGGCACTTGAGGGCTGATTATTTTGAATTAGTAGCCGTGTCAAAGCCACTAGACATTGTTGGATGGGATCCGGATTTGCCATTATGTCGATCAATTTTGCACTTTTTGTTTTTCTAACCCTTTTTTTTTTTTGTATGTGTTTTACAGTTTTGTGTCTGTATAAACCACTAAATTTCACTCTATACGGTCTTAATTTTTTTCTTCTATTTTCTTTTTGAACAGTGTTGTATCTGCATAAATCACTAAATTTCACTTTGATTTACTTCGTTTCCCACTTTGATTTAGGTTCAAATCACTGGATCTTTACTTATACGATCCTACCGACTGCGCCAGTTATATGTTTCGCAACAAAAGAAGAAAAACACTTTTTTTCTTCTTTTTGACTTTTCGATAATTCTATTTTATTTTATTTTCCAGCTTCAAGTTCGCCGTCCAAGCGTCGCTGCAACTTGTCGCTGTTAGAATAATCGAATTATTGGTCACCTCGTTGACATTGACGAACTCTCTATATACACATTATTCGCTGACATTGCATTTTGGTTACTTCCGTTGGATTTGGAGTGGTGACCGCTGTTGAGCTCATGTTTCATTGAATTGGATTGTTGTTCGGGGTTGTTGGCCATCTGAGTTTTCGCTGACGTTTCATATGTAACTCGCGCGAACCCCCCCCTCCGGAGCGGTTTTGTTGCCTCGTAACTGTAAGTGTGAGCATGACAAAGCAATCACCGCGATTGACGTCGTAAATAAGACTCAATGCAACTTACAAAATTGATAACGATTTTTTGTAGAGGGGTCAAAAACAAGCATTTTTTTTTTACTATGATGGGGCCGGGGTCTATCTCGCCCCGTTTAGGAAGTAAGAAAAAAAAGAATTAAAATAAAAAAAAAAATTAAACAACAACGGCAACACTTACAATGAAGTACTATACCGGTTTTGAAAGCCAGAAACCTGTTCTTTAATCCTAAATTTAAATTAAATTATTTATGTCAATAGTTTTTGAAAAATTCGGATGCAAACTCGAAATTTTGACAAAAAACATTAAAAAAAAAGCGGGCCACCCGGGTACTGTTAATTAAGAAAACTGTTGATATAGGCGCCTGCCTGTCGAAAAGCACCTACCACGAGCGGAGCAACGAAGTTGCGTGAGCGGGACCTGTCGCATGCGGAAAGAGAGGCTAAATCCCTTAATCCCGCGAAGCGGGCCACCCGGGTACTGTTGATTAAGAAAACTGTTGGCGCCTGCCAGACGTTTAATCTATTATTCATTCACTTACCTCAAAGGAAGACCACGTAAATGCCAAAAACAAAACAAAAATAGTAATTTTCAATTTTCTCAAAAACTAGAAGATATAAAACCATTTGGTTTTTTGTGTTCGATTCAGAATTGATATAAGCATTGACCACAAAAAGCCAATTTAGCACTTCATTTCACAATTTGGAGAAAAAATTTGTCTAAACTTTTTTTTTATTTTTTTATCAAAATTTTGAGTTTGCATGCGAGTTTTTCAAAAACATAAATAATTTAATTTAAATTTAGGATTAAAGAACAGGTTTCTGGTTTTCAAAGCATGTGTGTGCGAGATAGACCCCCTCCCCCCCTCACATAGTAAAAAAAATGCTTGTTTTTTACCCCTCTACAAAAAACCGTTATCAATTATTGGCGCCAAAGTTATCGTACTCGTGCCCAACTTAGGTTTGTTTTTTTTGTACTATATAGATTTTTTTTCAATCCTTCATTTCCGATTATTCATGAATATAATAGAGCGCAGGCACATATGTACGTCAAGATTTTTTTTTTTGCCGAAGATGGCGTATACAGCTTATATGACGTATATGCTTTGGGTCACTGTTGGATTTGAGGTGGGTGCGAGGATGGGTGTATGCAAAGTTTCTTTATATTTATGTTTCACACCAAACCTCGCACCCGCCTCAAATCCAACAGTGACCCCAAGCAGGGGGGTTGCAGGGGGGCAGCATGCCCCCCATACACATTGCACTGTTTATGCATTGTGGACTTATGTATGCCCCATCTTGGTTGGGTGTCAAATCGCCCAAATCGGAAAAATGTCACATCGCCCAAAAATGTTGGGCGATATGACACTACGACACATCGCCCAAAAATTAAAAAATGACAAAACGCCTGAGAAAGTGGGCGTTTTGTCAGCATTCATTAATAGTCTTTCTTCCGATCGCCCAAAATGCGAAAAAATGCAGAAAAATATCAAATCGTCCAAAAATCTTTTTGGGCGATTTAACATTTTTAATTTTGGGCTATTTAGCATAATGTCAAATCACCCAAAAATATAACAGATTTTGGGCGGATTGACATTTTCGTTAAATTGGGTTTAAGACTGCATTCAAAACGAATTGTAACAATTACATTAGCGGTCACAGCGCTTTCACGTCGCGTCCGCGCGCGAAGGACGGCCGGACGCGGCGCGGTTGCCGTCTCGCGTGGTCACGCAACCACGCGCGAACCCCCCTTCCCCCACCGAGCGATTTTGTTTCCCCGAAACTATAAGTGTGAGCCTGAGAAAGCAATAAGCGCGATTGACGTCGTAAGTAAGGGTCAATGCAGCTTACGTTTTTTTTGGCAATACATCCATTTCTTCAATCCTTCATTTCCGGTTATTAATGAATATAATATGAGCGCAGGGACATATGTACACATGTATGTAAATTTTTTTTTCGAAGAGGCGTATACATAAGTCCATAACGCATAAACAGTGCAATGTGTAAGGGGGGCATGCTGCCCCCCTGCAACCCCTCTGCTTGGGGTCACTGTTGGATTTGAGGTCGGTGCAAATTTTCTTTATATCCATGTTTCGCACCCAACCTCGCACCCGCCTCAAATCCAACAGTGACCCCAAGCAGGGTGGTTGCAGTGGGGCAGCATGCCCCCCCATACACATTGCACTGTTTACGCATTGTGGACTTATGTATGTCCCATCTTATTTGGCAGTTGTTTTTCTTGAGAGGTTTGTAGGTGGGACATAAGACCCAACAATGTCCTGATGCGGTGGGACTTATGCCCCGGGGACTAATGTCCTAACCTTTTTCAATTTGGTCTATGGTCGTCTTTTTCTGACCTTCCCATGTGTTGGTATTTTCAAATTGCGATAAAATGCCCATTTCTGCTTTGGGGTGATTTGACATTTCATTTCTTGGTCGATCTGTCATAGTGTTAAATCGCCCAAAAATGTTGGGCGATGTGACGTTTTCCAGATTTGGGCGATATGACACTGTTGCGGTAAAATTTACCACAACAAGGCCAACTCTATGCATCTTTCCTTCACTCTCTTTGTTTGTGAAACATTTTGGGAAAGTGGAGGGCAGCCATGGTTCCATCAGCCATAGGCCCACTTCCCTAGCATCTTGCAGAGGCAACTAATATAGGATTCCCCTGGAGATGACCTTTTACCCTGAAGGAGAGGAGAAACGGGCGGTTTCTAAAATAATCATGAGAATGAGTCGAGCGGGAAGGATGAAACCAGCGATGGCAAAGACGGTGTGTTCGCCACTACAAGCTGTACACCTTAACAACGGGCACGCCAAACACAAACAACACTAACTACAACGCAGTACAACAATCAACGTGTGAACAGATGGGACAGAGAGTCTGTTCCAGATGGACATAACCAACGTCACAAGACAAGCCAATGACCAGGGACGAGGTGTCCCAGAATCTACGAGCAACGAGAAACATGTGATATGTAATAGTACGGGTGTAAGGGAGTTAGGAGTTGGACGTTGGAATTTGAATTTGTAGGAAATAGGATGTTGGACGGGAACGGATGCGGAAGGTAAGGATGCTTCGGACGGAAACGTGGCACGCTTGCTTTGCTCGGCTGAGCTCGCCGGATGTGGGAGGTTCTTGCTCCCGCCTTTCAGCGACACCTATTACAACTACGAAACATAAATCGTGCCATACAAACAAAATCAACTATACAACATTGATTCCCTAAACCGGACGGACCATAACACACTGTGAGAACACTTGGATGTTATTTAGCGCAGACCTTACCCTTCCCTACCTTGAAAATCCGGTGGCCATATTTGATCGGATCTCCGCCGATGTGCGGATGTCATCTTCATATGCTCAGTCCATAGTTCGAGTCATAGCTCACCTTCTAGAACCCCTCACCCCTAGAAAATTATTCACTGCTCCATCGGGATTTTACACCCAAAACAAACCCAAGTTTAGAAGAACAGATTTTGACATTTATTTAAGCAAACAGGTAAATTCCATTGAATATGCCAATTTAATAAGAAAAAGGGAAACCAAAAGATAAAAAAACTTGACCTGTTCGGTTTTGGTTGCCGTTGATCCGGGGGTAAGGGGCTTAAGAATTAATTCTCCCTTCCCTTGATTCGACGAACTTCGCGTTTCCTGCCTAAGTCGAGCTCAACGTAGGTGTCGATTTTTATATTATAATATTCGTACGGGTACCGATTTAATTAGCCGAACGACACAAAAGGGGAACAAGTTTCACAATAAAATTTACTTAGATTTGAAAAAGAGGAATATAAGGACATATAAAAAAAATAACTTTGTACTTAATTGTACAGATAATAATAAAATAAGTTTAATACTTAATCGTACCGATAATCAAAAAAAAAAAAATTATGCCTACTGTAATTTATGTCTTTAAATAACCATATTATATATACATACTATTGTTATTATTATTGAAGCAACAAAAAAAAAATTAGTAAAATTGTTCGATGAACGCTGTGACTCACTGTCGGTGAATTCTCACTTTCTTCTTTATACCTTTAACAGCTACAATCTAACCTCGGTTTTGATCGAAACACTTAGACGTGTTCAGCCGGTGCTGCTTGCCTTGCGCTGTCTGTGAGTACAGGTGGTGAAGCGCTGTTCTAGCAGATTTTTTTCTACTGCAGTTAATGGTGTATGTCCTGACTGGCAGTTGGAGGGCAATTGGTTGCTTCCCGTTCAGCAACTCAAAATAACCTTTTGATCTTTAGGGTATAATCACTTCGGCGATAATTAAAAAAAAAAGGCGTTGGTGGCCAGGGAATATCGATTTAACATCCCACGCACTCGACCGCCAACACAAGATCTAGGGTGTACAAAAAAAATGCATTTTACTCAATTCTTAACCCCCTTCGTGCTTAGACAAATAATAATTATAACAAATAATAAATAATTTCCTATTATGTAAAAAAAAAGACAAAACCCACTCACCCCTTTATCAAAAATTGATCACCAAAATTAATTTGAATAATTATTTTAATTTATTCCACTCTTCACTATATTTATATGTACATATATTTCAGACACTTATCTTATACACATTTATTATAACAAACGTTATATTCAAATTGGAATTGTTGCTCGATTCTCACAAGAAATGGCACACTTGTTATATGGAGCTACGATTTTTGATTGAACCTCTTTTTTTTCTACCTATTCTGTCCACCTCCACGACTCTCTTATTTTCTGTGTTATACAGTTTTTTTGTTCGTTCATTTTCCTTAACCAGGTCCCTTAATCCTCTCCAACGGAGCATATCATCCGATTTTTCATAGAATTTGTTTTTGGATTTTATTAGCCGCGTTTTGCTTCCCCATGAACTGGTTCAGTTCATATTTTTACACAGGGTGCAAAAACAACAATTGAACCAGCACTTGAGCTTTTTGGCCACCTCATAACCACTCCCGTGTGTCCTCATGTATACACCAAACAAGGCGAAATACGGCGACACGCCAGTCGCAGTATGAAGTGAACTTCTCAACACGCACGCTATATCGTGGAGGTGGAGATCCCAGTCGCGTTGGGCGTCCTTAATGTATGAACGCACAGCCGCCAACAGTGTTCTGTTAACTCTCTCAGAAGCGTTCGATTGTGGAGAATAATTCGCGGTCTTGAAGTGTCTTACTCCGAATTTCTGCAGCAAGCTCTGAAATTCCTTTGCAAGAAACTGCTTTCCGTTGTCGGAGTGGATAATTTGAGGCACTCCGCTTGAAGCAGTCGCGTTCCTAAGTGGTTTAAATAAAACAAATTTTGACAAATGATCCAGAACCACAAAAATATAACAATTACCGGACTTAGAACGTGGGAATGGACCCAACAATTCAACATAAAGTTTTTGAAATGGACGATCGGTACAATAACGAGTTAAGTGTTATATCAGTTGTACGAATTTGACGTGTTTGTGCTTTGTGCTGCATGCAATTCCGATTTTCTTTGTAAATTCCGTGTAATTTTTAATTGTTATTTGGTACACGGTAGTATCTAGTGTGTTCTCTTTAATTGGACCTGTTTTGAAGTGTTCTAATTTTTATTTTTAATTGAATTTTAGTGATTTTCATAATATAATTGTTTTTCTCTTTGTTTTTTTGAGATCTTATTTTGAGTGATTTTATTGAGTGAGTTAAACCGGTTTTTGCTGTTTTATCTTCTCTTGTCTACTAATATTGTTTAGAAATTACAGCTTACACCCTGGTAGCACCTTACAAACAATTTTGCTAGGAAAAGTTTGTGTAGTTGACTGGGCGTGTGCGTTGAGTCTTTCGGTTATAGCGCTTCATCTAGCCTTCCGAGGTTCGTTCCCTACCCACGGCGAACTATAATTTTTTATTTTTTTTTTTTATTTTTTTTTTTTTGCAAGCGCGTTTAAATCTTTCTTTTTCACTCACCATGTCCCGCTGCTGTGCTGATAAATGTACTGAACGCAAGGCCACAGCTCCCCTACTGTCGTGTTTTGGCCTTTGCAATAAATCATTTCACACTAAGTGTGTTAGCCTCACGGACTTGGTCTTAGACAAAGTAAATGCAACACTCGGATTGCACTTTTACTGCTCCGAATGTCGACTGGTATCTTTGTCTAGTCTGTCTTTTAAACTTGTCGCTATGAAACGCGAATTCTCGGATCTCTCAGCGAATTTCGCTGCTATGGCAAATCGCCTTGAAAAAGTAAATGGTCTTTTTGCATCGCTTTCTCAATTTCCATCAATGTGCAGCGTATCAACATCCACCGATTTTCCGACCTCTGGTTCCGAATTAATTACTGAAGAGTTAATAAGGAACGAGCCGATACCACCCTCAAGTGATACGAACCAACTTTCTGCACCTAAGAGAAAGCGTTCCCAATCCTCTAGTCCGAGCAAGATTTTACCTAAAAAGCGTTTGGCTAAGAAAAAGGCGACGGAAAAAATCGATTGTAGAATAACAGGACCAAGTATTTCTTCCAATACTGAATTATCTACCGATCTCTCTACCACCAGCGCGAATTTGGGAACAAATATACCCACTGTTGACATTCCAACCTCTAGCATAACAAATATTCATATAGCCCCAATCAAAAATCGTCTATCAGCGTTGCCTAAGCCGAAGGAAATCTTCGTTTCTAGACTACTTCCTGGCACGTCCTGTGACGACATAATTAACAATTTAAAAGACTTTTCTGTTGACGTATCTAAAATTAAATGTCAAAAAATTAATAAAAAGACTAGTTCTTTCGCCTCGTTTAAACTAACGACGGAGTTATGTCTCTTTGAAAAGCTATTGAACAAAGAGATGTGGCCACAGGATGCATTCATTAGAGAGTTTGTTGCTAAGCCACAGAATAACAACCCTCGCCCTGTTCTCAATTCTCCAAAAAACTAAAGCGCTTATCCCTTTACTACCAAAATGTAAGGGGACTCCGCACGAAAACTAGAAATTTATTATTGGCATCTCATGCATCGATCCATGATGTGATTGCACTAACGGAAACTTGGCTCAATTTTACCTTTTTAAACACGGAATTATTCTCCACAGACTTTGAGGTATATCGTAAAGATAGATACTTAGATATTGAGCATCTAAGGGGTGGTGGAGTCCTAATTGCTGTTCGAAATTCTTTGCAAAGTTGTATCTTTCCAATTCCTAATACAGACTCGCTAGACGTTATCTGTGTGAAATTAAATCTAGGATATAAGTTCGTTATAATTATTAACATTTATATTCCTCCTGAAAGCTCGATCGAGGTATATAAGCATGCTACTGATGCCATAAATTATGTATCCGAAAATTGTAATCCTCTCGACGACATTTTATTGGTGGGTGATTTTAATCTACCCAACTTAAAGTGGACCCTTTCTGACGACGAACTTAGTTTTGTGGTAGCTCATGCGTCCTTACCTCAAGAAACAATTTTGGTGGACAATGTGATGTCTTGTGGATTACTGCAACTAAGCAGTATAAAAAATTTTCTTGATAGACAACTTGACCTGGTTTTTTATACAAATTCGAGCAGTTGTATTGTGAAACCTAGTTCCACAACGATGAGTACTATTGACGCGTATCATCCTCCACTTCACGTTATTCTTTCACATGACGACGTGGTTCATGATACTTTTGAAAATCTTACTCTTGAATTTGATTTTAAGAAATCAGACTTTAATTTACTGAACGAACTAATATCTAGCATTGATTTTGTAGGAATCTTCAACAGCAATAGTAATATTGAACAAATGACTGAAAATTTTTACATACGTATATTTGACTGTTTTATCTCGTCCGTACCGGTGAGAAACACACGTAAGGATATGTCTACAACTGCACCTTGGTACAATAACCAATTACGGAGTCTGCGTAATAAAAGAAGTAAAGCGTGGAAAAATTATTTGACGACAAACAGAACAAGCGATTATAACCAGTTCGCTATCCTCTATAGAGACTTTCAAATTTTATCGAAAAATCTATATGATAGTTACATTAATAAAATGCGTGGCTCACTTCTTTACGATCCCAAAGTTTTCTGGAAATTTGTAAACAGTAAGAAAAAAACGGATGGTTATCCTGCCAATATGTCTTACTTAAGCGAATCAAGCAGCAACCCTCTTGTAATCTGCAATATGTTCTCTTCATTCTTTGGTCTATCTTTCTGTTCCGACAACTATTCACCTACTCCAAGTAATTTTGCCCACCTTGAAGGTTTCTCTAGCAGCTCAATGGGGCAGATTTCAATAATTGATGAAGATGTGAGAGAGCATTTAGCTTTACTTAGCAACGATACTACCTGTGGCCCTGATGGAATTCCTCCGATTGTGCTAAAATATTGTTGCAATACTTTGGCAACACCCTTAGCCGTGCTATTTCGGGAATCATTAAAGCAGAGCATTTTTCCTAAAATTTGGAAAAACTCTTTTATTATTCCAATACACAAAAAGGGAAATCGAGGTGAAATTTCTAATTATAGACCTATTGCCAAGCTATCATGTGTGCCAAAACTGTTCGAGGCTATAGTTTGTAAGGGTTTTTATTTTGCTTGTAAACCATTTCTTTCAACCAAGCAGCATGGGTTCATGAATAGAAGATCCACTGTTACCAACCTGTTGGAATTTACCTCTTTTACAAACAAAGTTGTCGAGGAGGGTGGTCAGGTCGACTGTATTTATACAGACTTTAGCAAGGCCTTTGACAAACTTTCTCACAGCTTAATTCTGTTTAAAATGACCTCTTTGGGCTTTCCAAATCATTTTGTTCGATGGATATATTCCTACCTTGAAGAACGAACTTATCAAGTTTTATTTCGGGGAATAACATCCGGTGTACCCCAAGGAAGTCACTTAGGTCCTCTTTTATTTATCATTGCGATCAATGACGTGGTGGCAATACTTAAGAGTACTCGAATTTTAATCTATGCTGACGACATGAAAATCTTTAGACTTGTACGCAGTCAATCTGATTGCATTGCTATGCAGAATGATTTAGATACGTTCGCTGAGTGGTGCTGTAATAACAATTTATTTTTGAACGTATCTAAATGCCAGTCGATGATCTTTTCAAGAAAACGTAATTTAATAAGTTATGATTACAATCTCAATGAATCTGTACTTAACAAAGTCACATCAATATGTGATTTAGGAGTGCATTTTTCTCAAAATATCGACTTCGATTTTCACATTGAACGGATTGTCAATAAAGCGAATTCAATGCTTGGCTTTATAAAACGTTGGAGTAAAGAATTCAAGTGTCCTCTTATAACATCCACATTTTATAATACCTTTGTTCGTCCGCAGTTAGAGTATGCGTCTAATATTTGGTCTCCAATGTATGCAGTACACATTAACCGTATTGAATCGGTACAGCGTAAGTTTGTCCGATTTGCACTTCGCCATTTAAACTGGAATGACCCTACACGTCTTCCACCATATTGCGACCGCCTTCTTCTCCTAAATCGTCATTCTTTGGAGAAACGTAGGGAAGTATGTGATGTAGTATTTTTACACCAGCTGGTAAATGGTTTTATTGACTCGCCGGATCTTTTAAATAAAGTCGGTTTAAACGTAAGGTGCTACAACTCCAGAAATACCGAGATTTTCCGCGTAAATTTCCACAGAACGAACTACGGTTCTAACGAACCTCTTACGCGTATGGCGAAGGAAGTAAATAGTAACCGCGACAAATTTGATTACAACCATAGTAAATTATATATAAAACATAAATTATACGAACGATACTAGTTTCTTTGTTGAAAGTGTTTAGTGTAATTTTGACTTATGCGTAGCATATTCATTTTTAGTTCATACTTTTGTTTAGTATGCATTCTGCTTTTTGTTTACTTGTCCAGTCTTTTTGTGTAAGGTGTAAGGTGTTAGGCTTTATAAATATTCGCAATACTAACAACTAACACCACGCTAAATGATGACTGTGACAAGCTGGATATTACTTAGTAGCTGTTTTGAGTTTTTCTCTTTCAGTTCAAAGTAATATTCGTCACAAATGCTTGCCCTTAAGCAGTACTGATAGCGTTAAAATTGGTGGACGAGATACCTTGTTGGACGCTTTACACTGTTTACAAATATCACAATTGATTACATATTGACGAATTTGAACAGTCATGTTCGGCCAATAAAAAATTGCCGAACTCTATGAAGAGTCTTGGCGATGCCACCATGAGCCGCTTGAGGAGGATTATGGGCCTGAGAAATGATATCCTCGGCTAAACTTGAAGGAATCCACAATCTCCACGTATGTTCTTGGGCGAACTCATCTTCAGTGACTGGAAATGACCTCTTATAAACAAAATTATCTACGACTTTCAGGTCGGGTAAGTCATTCTTATATTCTTTGACTGTTTTAATCAATTGCATATATTCGTCTGATCTAAACTCTTCGGAGTTCAGGTCAATTAAAGGTGCAATATCTTGTACGTCCAGACATTCAATATAAACACGCGACAAGGTATCGGGGACTACATTTAATGTGCCTTTGCTCGGTAAACTCCACCGAGCCAATCTACCACTTAGGTCTTTCAGACCCATAAGCCATCGTAGACTAGAATGATCGGTGATTACGCTGAAGGGCATCCCTTCGACATTCGGTCGGAATTTATTGACGGCCATGACCGTAGCCAGGCATTCCTTCTCCGTCACGCTATAATTTCGTTGGCAGGTGTTCAACTTTCGAGAAAAGTACGCGATTGGTGTTTCCTCATCACAATCATTCTTTTGAAATAGAACGGCACCTATTCCCATCTCAAAAGCATCGCATTGAATGTAAAATCGCCTCTTGAAGTCAGGATGGGTTAGAACGGGCGCAGTGGTTAATGCCTCTTTTAATTTTTCAAATGCTTCTAACGCTTCTTTTGTCATGCTAAACTTTTCATTTTTCTTCTTCAAGGTGTCTGTGATTGGCGCTGTTTAACTGGAGAAGTCACAGATGAATCGCCTATACCACCCCGCTAGTCCAAGTAGCCTACGGACTTGACGAGGAGTTTTCGGGACGGGAAAATCCACAATTGCCTCAACTTTAGCAGGATCCGTCTTCATCAGCATCCCACCACCAACCAGGAAACCAAGGTATTTTAATTGCTTGAAGCAAAACTTTGATTTATCCAGATTGATGGTGAAGCCGGCTTTCTTTAAACACTGGGCTACCTCTTCCAGCAAGGCGATATGAGTCTCGAAATCCAGAGCTATGATGAGCAAGTCATCTAGGTACACGAACACTCTGTCTCTCAAACGTGCAGGAATAACCTTGTCCATTAACCGACACATCCTTTGAGCTGCATTACACAACCCAAAAGGCATGACGGTGAATTGATACAAGGGTCTTCGTGGCACTGTAAACGCAGTCTTTTCCCTACTCTGCTTCTCCAGCGGTATTTGCCAAAATGCGTCTTTCAGGTCCACACTACTGATATAGTAGGTGTCCTGTAGACGGCTGAGAAGTCCATCGATATGAGGGATATGCATCTTTTTTTGTAAGGGTGTTCACTTTCCTGGAGTCCAGGCAAAAACGATCCTTGCCTGGCTTCTGTATAAGGACTACTGGTGAACACCACGCGCTCTCACTCTCCTCGATAACACCTAGACTCAACATCCTGTCTATTTCTTTGTACAAAGGAGCTTGTACCGCTGGGAAAACAGGGTAGTGACGCTGCTTGACTGGTCATTGTTCACATTTATAACTTAGATAAAATATTTTTTTTGACGTTCTTCCTTAGGCGGTATCTTTCCCTAGCTTTGGAAGCAGCATTTGAATAACTATTATTAAAAATTCTATTTCTAATTTCATTATATTCACTTATTCTAACATGCAATGGTTTTATTTGGTATCTATAGTATTCTTGCTTTCTTCTTCTGATGCTATGTTTTTACTTCTTCTAAGTATTCTTATGGTTTGACCATCCTCTTGCGGATGATCTGGAATCCCCTGCTCTTTATTTGGGTTTGTTTGGGTCTCAACGTCTACTCGAGGAATTGAGTTGAACGCGACTCTCCCGGTGTAGGCGCGTTCCTCATCCTGTTTTCCGGATTGCATTGCCGGCACTTAGGAGTAATGACTCCATCTAGACCACATCTGTAACAGAAAATGTTTCTTATTGTAGATGGGCAATCCATAAAATTGTGGCCTTCAACTTTGCAGTTCCAGCATGTAGACGTTCTTGAGTCTGAAACAGCACGTAGAACTTTTGAATGCACACCAGTATACTGCATTGCAGCTATTTGGTCTTCTTGATAGTAAGGTTCTTCTTCACGGTGATCCAGCTCGTTCGCCGTGTACTTTGGTAAAGACCTATGGTGATGCTTAGGTCCATCTCGCGAAGGAAAAGCGTTTTCAGCATCCTGGCATGCATATCGCAACTGTTCCATAGTAAATATTGGCATGGGATAAACTAACCTTCCTATTCGCTCATTCAAATTTCTTTTCAGGATCCTCACCAACTCCATTTCCGGAATCTGTATCCTGAGCTGAGATTTCAGTTTAGTGATTGCCGCAAAGAAATTATCACATTTCTCCCAGTCACCATGTCGACGATCCATGATTTCTCGCATTATTTCAAAGTCCAACTTTGAATTGCGAAACTGGCGCATCAATGCATCGCGCAGCATTGGCCAGTCTGGACGATAATTGGATCGCTGGTATTGCCAATACCAGTCGTATGCTGTGCCTGAGAGTAGCATGTGAAAATCGCGTAAAATTTCAGCCCAGGAACAGTCATACTGGGATTGTAAAGTCTCCAAACGGAAGATGAAATCCTCGATGGTTAGTGTGTCTGGTTTACCCTCAAATTTGATTCCCCACCTATCGATTTTTATTGGACCCCGAACGCTTGTATGCAAATTAGTTCCACAATCGGTAAGTGAAGGATTGTGTTGGTAAGTTCTTTGTGTTTGTCTATTTTGTCTGTTACCTCTGTTGTCGTTATTGGTCCTAACATTATTGTTTTGCCCTAGGTGAGCATTGCCTATGGAAGCTTGCGGAATTCGAACTTGACGAGAAGATCCACAACTTTGTGCTTGTCTCGTTTCGGGTCTTGGGACAATGTTCGAAGCTGGCTCTACCAATTCATTGCTGATGGGAGTTGGCTTGGTAGCACAATTAATTTCCTTCATAAAATCTATGAAGTTCTTCCTTGACTCATTCTTTATCATTTCAGATATTTCTGCATTCTTGACATCCTTATAAGAGGCAAATGCTTCCAGAATTGCAATGTTAATTGCTGATTTTAGTTCCGATGGTACCAAAAATGATTTTTCAGCTTCATTATTTTGCCATTGTCTTATTTCAGCTTGAATGCCCGCTTGCTCGACCATTGTGCGATTGCTGTCATTTAGGGCTTCGAGAGATGCTGCTCCTAAATTACTCAAACTGCTGTAGGAAGGTGCTGATATGGATTCTGCAGAGCCTCCAGAATAGCTTGAGCTAGTTGGGTTCATTGGAGGAGGAGGGAACGTGTAGGACATTGCTGGTGGTGGACGTGTGTTACGAGTTGGACGTGGACTGTGCTGTACCGGCCCGACGATGGTCTGACTAGCACTAGTAGTGATAAGACTTTCCTCTAACAATTACCTATTAACGGAACGAGTGAGTATTCTATCACTAGCAGCTGGTATATTGCTCCTAACTCTCTTATTGTAATTTTCCTTTTCAGATGTATTCATCTTGGTATCAACTAAACTACTGGTGAACTACTGCTATAAATATATCTAACGTATAACAAAAAATTGTACTAAAATCTACCATATATTCATGAAAACTATAATTTATTTACCTTAACCTAACTTAGACATCTAACTAGGGAAAGTAAATGTAATTAATTATGTTTTCCTTAACTATTGCTACACTTAACATTAAATCCAAATAAAAACTATATTACCTACCTAATATGAATGAATGTATAGTATATATGTGGTATATCAAATAGGTAAACGAAAAAGAAATATGTATTTATAGCCCCAACAAAAAAAAAACCAAACACCAAAAAAAAATAATGTATATGAAATAACAAAAAAAAAAACCTTTAATAAGATG
The DNA here is from genome assembly GCA_945910035.1 of Brachypalpus laphriformis. NCBI lineage: Eukaryota > Metazoa > Arthropoda > Insecta > Diptera > Syrphidae > Brachypalpus > Brachypalpus laphriformis. The sequence goes on along the minus strand of OX246753.1, from coordinate 226,058,801 downwards.
TGTAATATGTTTGTAGGAAGCAATAAAAACTTATCGAAGTGATTATTTATTATATAGATTTGTTTTCATATTATAATGGGGTGATTCAGGTAAGCATCTTCGACGATGGATTGTTGGCGGATATGGACTGAACGAAGATAACATCCTGAAAAGAAAAGACTGCGGACGGACAGAAGTGTTATTCCCACAGTGTGATATACATAGAACATGTAAGACAATTACGCACGCCGTTGTAGTTTTCCACTTCCGAAATGAACAATCGCAGGTAAGCAAATTGCAGACATGAAGTGTAATGGTACAACACAGAAAACTATGTCTAAGGATGGAGTAACGCATCGTCGTTAAAAAAAAAAACACATTAAACTGTTCCGGACGTTGCTCCATGAAAATTGCACCGGACCATAAAAAGGATAAAGTTTTTATTTTTTTTTTTTTTTGTATAGTAATTAGGAAAGAAAACTAAAGGGGATGAGCGAATACAAATTTTCGATTGTCGTCGTTGTCAGAATTGGTGATCTCGTCGCAAATCAAAAGGTATGTTGAGGAACTTTCCAAGTGATGACTTACGAGATCTGTGATCCTGACAACAAGGGCAATTACACAAAAGACAGAAGTACAGGACAATTTTAGCGCTTTGGATGGAAGTAGTGCTCGATCAGGTGTTGTTGATCGTAATTATACAAAAAATACAAATATTTGGCGCAACAGCTCTTTAAAGTGCCAGGGCCTAGCTTCTCGCAACCACTCATGTTGTGTGCGTTATATTTTTCACACGAATGGAAGGGACCTACAGTTTAATGCCAATCCGAACGGCGATTTGAAAAGCTTCTTCGTGACAACAATACTCTCGGATGTTTGTCAGACGCTCGCGAGAGGTGGGACCGTGAAAAAACGGTTTGGTGTTTTCTGGGATTCGAACTTGGAACCTCATGCGTAGTGATCCGACACACTAACCACTTAAGCCACGGCGCCCACGTAATTATACGCAACGCCAAAATAAAAACTGTTTAAGGAATTGGACATGGTAAGCGTGTGAAAATATTTTGCTGCGCTGTTTATTGACCGGATGTTGTGGCCAAGACGTTGGGTGCCATATTGTAATATGTAATAGTACGGGCGTAAGGGAGTTAGGAATTGGACGTTGGAATTTGAATTTGTAGGAAATAGGATGTTGGATGGGAACGGATGCGGAAGGTAAGGATGCTTCGGACGGAAACGTGGCACGCTTGCTTTGCTCGGCTGAGCTCGCCGGATGTGGGAGGTTCTTGCTCCCGCCTTTCAGCGACACATTTTACAACTACGAAACATAAATCGTGCCATACAAACAAAATCAACTATACAACATTGATTCCCTAAACCGGACGGACCATAACACACTGTGAGAGCGCTTGGATATTATTTAGCGCAGGCCTTACCCTTCCCTACCTTAAAAATCCGGTGGCCATATTTGATCGGGTCTCCCCCGATGTGCGGATGTCATCTTCATATGCTCAGTCCATAGTTCGACTCATTCATAGCTCACCTTCCTCACCCCTAGAAAATTATTCACTGCTCCATCGGGATTTTACACTCAAAACAAACCCAAGTTTAGAAGAACAGATTTTGACATTTATTTAAGCAAAAAGGTAAATTCCATTGAATATGCCAATTTAATAAGAAAAAGGGAAACCAAAAGATAAAAAAAACTTGACCTGTTCGGTTTTGGTTGCCGTTGATCCGGGGGTAAGGGATTTAAGAATTAATTCTCCCTTCCCTTGATTCGGCGAACTTCGCGTTTCCTGCCTAAGTCGAGCTCAACGTAGGTGGTCGATTTTTATTTTATTATATTCGTACGGGTACCGATTTAATTAGCCGAACGACACAAAAGGGGAACAAGTTTCACAATAAAATTTACTTAGATTTGAAAAAGAGGAATATAAGGACATTTAAAAAAATAACTTTGTACTTAATTGTACAGAAAATAATAAAATAAGTTTAATACTTAATCGTACCGATAATCAAAAAAAAAAATTATGTCTACTGTAATTTATGTCTTTAAATAACCATACTATGTATATATATACTATTGTTATTATTATTGAAGCAACAAAAAAAAAATTAGTAAAATTGTTCGATGAACGCTGTGACTCACTGTCGGTGAATTCTCACTTTCTTCTTTATACCTTTAACAGCTACAATCTAACCTCGATTTTGATCGAAACACTTAGACGTGTTCAGCCGGTGCTGCTTGCCTTGCGCTGTCTGTGAGTGCAGGTGGTGAAGCGCTGTTCTAGCAGATTTTTTTTCTACTGCAGTTAATGGTATATGTCCTGAGTGGCAGTTGGATGGCAGTTGGAGGGCAATTTGTTACTTCCCGTTCAGCAACTCAAAATGACCTTTTGATCTTTAGGGTATAATCACTTCGGCGATAATTTAAAAAAAAGGCGTTGGCGGCCAGGGAATATCGATTTAAGATCCCACGCACTCGACCGCCAACACAAGATCTAGGGTGTAAAAAAAAAATGCATTTTACTCACTTCTTAACCCACTTCGTGCTTAGACCAATAATAATTATAACAAATAATAAATAATTTCCTATTATGTAAAAAAAAAGACAAAACTCACTCACCCTTTTATCAAAAATTGATCACCAAAATTTATTTGAATAATTATTTTAATTTATTCCACTTTTCACTATATGTATACCATATGTACATATATTTCAGACACATATTTTATACACATTTATTATAACAAACGTTATATTCATCTCTCGCGAGATCGAGAGTATAGAATAGTTTCGATAATTTCCCATTTAATGAATTTTTATTTCATTACAGGTGACCATAACAAACACTTAATTCAACGCAAGGGGACGAGGTGTCCCAATACCTACAAACTAAATAAGCATCAAACACAAGTACATCGCGAGGGGACAAGGCGTCCTAGAAACAACGCAACCACTACATCATACAAACAAATTCAACATCACATACACTACCAAACAGACGAAGCCATCGACATCATACACAAACAAGACAAGCGGCAGCCCACGAACAACTGATGGTTCGGATGGAACCCATCAATGGCCGAGAGCCCACCCTAACCCTCGACTCTATGTGTGGAATGGCACGTTAAGGGCTCGTCCCTAGTCCCCAATGTGCGCAGAATTCTACCGGGTAGATTAGTTTAATGCGTAATTTAAATTTTACTCCTCGTTCTATTTTCTTCCGTTCTTTAATTTTGTTGAGCGCAGAATGGGGTTTTAGGGCCCGTCCTATACCTAGTAGGTCACTTCTTCTCTTCTTTTACTATTGGTGGGAGGAAACCCGCTTTAGTAATTCTTAATGAATTATCTTTTTTTTTCACTTTGTTGATTTTCTGAAATGGTTTAACCAAACAGAGCGAATGGGGAAGAAAACCCGAAGTCGGGCGAATTCCAGTCAGCGGAATGTAGGTGAAAATTGAGAGAACAATAGCGGTGGTTCAAGAGCGGTTGCATACTTGCGCAAATGAGCGGAGTAATGCACAGCAAGCTGCTCTTGAATCCAATAGCTGAATTTGCGGGGATTCACATATGTGTGAGTAAAAGTCTCGAAGCTCGACTAGGCCTAGTATTCAGCGGGAGACCACTTCTTGGTCGACCAGCAGTGAATTAGGAAGTTTATTTGGTGAAACAAGAAAATCACCAAAGTGGAAGTTTTTCTTGAGTGAAAACATTTTGAAAGAAGGAAAAAAAATTAGAATAAGGAACATAAAAAGAAGGACAGGAATTACATGAGTACAGGATGAGGACATAAGGAGACTTTTTTTGGAGAAACATTGGAAGCCAGGACGAGGCACATAAAAGGAAAAGGATAGAACAAGGAGAATATCACAGATGAGTTTTGTATTTTAGTTCTTTTATTGAAGATTAGTGCTCGTTTTGGTGCAGGAAATTATTTTTTTTTAATTATTGGTCAACCCGGTAGGATTCGGCTCCGCTTTTATTATACTTTCCGGTGAAAGCGGGACACGCGCTCTTTAATTTGTTTTCGGTTATTTTATTCAGGACTTGCCGTAACGGGCCATTTCAATGGCTATATTTGCTTTTCTTTTTGGGGATCTTCTTTTCAAATCGAGGTTTTTTTCTCCATCCCCGCAATTACCTTTGTTGTTTTTTCTTCTCTTTAACTTGATTTTGTTATTTGGTTGCCTTTTTATTCTAATAAATCGCCGCTCGTAACGAGCATTTATAACGACGTTGATCCTTTTTACAGCATTAGTGTATCCCACCATTTCCCAAAACTATACACAAAGGTTATTTTGATAACCTCCTCCCTTTCTTTCATAAAAAAAAAGATGACGTGGCGTCCAAACCCTTTCAGTACATACCCTATATTTTATTTTCTCCTCCCATTACATTGATTACTAATCGAAACCACCCGAGCTGAGCAGCCGGAGAGCGAACAGCACTTTACGTGCTGTATTGTTGCGCTTTTTTTTCCTTTCGCCCCTTTTTTCATTTCGTTTTCCGATCGGTCGCGTTTTCTTTTGCGTTTGTTTTTTTTTCATTAATCGGTGTAGCAAGTTGGCTACCTTTCTTTCAATTTATCCGCGGATTCATTTCCTCAACCCCAAAAAATAGTGCAACAAATTGGCGCCTAACATGGGGCGAAAGAATGTTTGGTTATGGCACCAATATTGACATGCCCGGATTTTCATCGGCCTTTCATTGTACAGACCGATGCTTCAGATTTTGGAATAGGGGCCGTACTTTCGCAAGAGTTTGAGGATGGGGAAAAGATAGTGTGCTACCTGAGTAGGTCTCTGAATAGGTGCGAACGGAATTACTTGACAACAGAGAAGGAGTGCTTAGCAGTTTTATGGGCGGTAGAGAAGTTGCGGCCGTACATCGAAGGTGTTCAATTCACGGTCGTGGCGGATCATTATTCACTAGTTTGGCTGAGTAACCTTAAAGATCCCCAAGGTAGACTAGCACGCTGGGCAGTGAGGCTCCAACAATTTGATTTTGAGATTGTCCATAGGAAGGGGAAGGAGCATGTAGTTCCCGACATGCTTTCCCGAGGAGTTCCGGTGGTAGCCGAGATCTCAGATGCGGATATAGACCCTTGGGTGACAAAAATGATCTCAATGGTAGAGTCAAACCCTTTGGTTTACCCTAGTTGGAGAGTAGACAAGGGGAGGCTATTTAAGCTTGTGAATTCTAGTCGGGTGGAGGTCTGAGGAAAATCAGGAGTGGAAACTAGTGATAGGGAAAAAGGATAGGTTAGATATTTTGAAGAAGTGCCACGACAATCCGTTAGCGGGACACATGGGTATTAGGAAAACGTTCGCTAGGGTAGGGGGAAATATTATTGGTCGAAAATGAGAGCCGATATAGTTAGATATTTTCGAAAAGATAATCAAAAGTCGCGGCCAATTTTGTACAATAAGTTAATACTTTATTCAAAGATGTACATAGAGTAATTCACGAATATTAAAAGTATGTAATGAAAGAGAAGGCTTTATGACGACTGAGCCAACAAGAGATCTGGCTCGAGTATATATAGTACAGGGTAATATTAGGCTGGTGTTGCCAGATTCGATTCTATTTTTTACATCCTCCCGGGGGCGGAAACTTCAAGGGGGTATAAAAGCTGAACAGGTCGCCTAAGAGAACCTCCGTCTGACATACGAAGCTCACATGCTCTCACTTTGCCATCACGTCCAGGAAAGGTTTTCTTCACAACAGCCAACTTCCAAAGTAAATGTGGAACATGTTGTTCGTAAACAAGAACGACATCATTTGCCATAACGCTGTATGATGAACCCCGTTGGGAAACGTGTGCCGATCGAAGTTGGTTAAGGTATTCTAGCTTCCAATGTTTCCAAAACAGTCTAGTTGCACGCAGCCTGCTAATCCACCTACCTCGAAGCGCTTTATATGAAATTAGATTAATTGTTTCAAAATTAAGGTTAGCACAATGTCCCTTTAAAAAATATGCTGGAGTAAGTGGTGACAAATCCTTTGCGTCATCACTTATATAGGTTAATGGACGGCTATTGACGACATCCTCGACCTCCGTTAAAAAAGTGTAAAGTTGTTCCTCGTCCAACACAGCACGACCGACAGCGGCCTTAAGTGCATCCTCCACAGAGCGCACTAATCGCTCCCAAAACCCACCCCACCATTGGGCTCGTTCAACGATGAAATGCCAAATTATTTTTCGTTCTGCTAAAAAGTGTTTCAGCTCATTAGATTGAAGTATATCTCCCAAGACGGCCAGCTCTGATGAAGAACGCTTAAATGTCTTGGCGTTGTCTGACAAAAAGGTGTTTGGAACTCCTCTGCGCGCCATGAACCTTCTAATACCCATAAGGCAGCTTTCTGTGTTGAGGCTTGGCGTCAGCTCAAGGTGAACAGCGCGTACTGCCGAACAGGTAAACAGTATTTTTTATTTCCTTGTGGCTGCTTCACAAACAACGGACCAGCAAAATCGAATCCTGTATTTTCGAATGGTCTCCATCCAGTAATCCTCTCGACAGGTAGAGTGCCAACAACCTGACGCGCTGCTCTGCCCTTGAAGCGCTTGCAAGTAACGCACGATTTGATTAATCGTTTAACCACCTGTCTCGCCCTCGGGATCCAAAAACGTTTCCGCAATTCCGCTAATAGAGTGCTGATTCCCACATGGAGACGCTGGTGATGTAAATCGGTGACAATCAGTTCGGACAAACGACAATCCTTCGGTAATATGATAGGAAAAGTTTCATCAAAAGAAATCTTTGATTCCGGCTTCAAGGCAGAAAGACGAGAACCAACTCTTAAAAATCCCCCTTTCGCAATAATTGGGTTCAGATCACGAAAATCAGAAGAACTGTCAACGGGAATTCCTTGACGCAATTTACGAAGCTCGTCACAAAACGATATTCTCTGGTATGATCTTATCCAGTATCGTTCAGATGCCTTCAACTCCTCCGCCGTTGGAACTGGTACATCAGCTAGTAACGAAGGTTGTATCTTTTTCCCGCTTCCAAACATGGCCCTGAATTTGACTTTCCCTTCCCTTGGTTTTTTCTTATCGCTTTAATAAACCGGAAGAAGTAGGCAGTGATCCTCAAAATCTTTTGGAAATTGCTAAAATTCTTCAATAGCATAATTGGTTCTCGCTTTAAGCTCACACTCTTGCAGGGCTCTTTACTAGAAACGAGAAGAAAACAGCTAATCAGATTGATGTCATTATTACCTATCTTCATTGGAGTCGATAAGTCTGATTCTTTTAGTTGCTGCAGCCATTCGGGACCATGCAGCTAAAACTTCGCTTCAGCTAACCTTTTCGCAGATATGCCTCTTAGAATATCAGCCGGATTTAATTTCCCAGAGCAAAATCTCTAAACAGCTTCCTTAGAAATATTGCGGATTTCTCGCACTCGATTAGCAACATACGGTTTCCACTTGTTGCAATCCCCACTTATCCAATGAAGTGTAATCTGAGAATCAGACCAGAGATAAACCGACTTAAGACTCGTCACTAGATTGTTCTTTAAATAAGCGAAAAGTCGGGCTCCGACAAGAGCAGCAGTTAATTCAAGCTTTGGTAACGTTAGCTCCTGTGATTTGTCTTCGCTTAAGGGTGCTATCCTATTTTTAGAGCAAAGGTAACTTATATACACTTGCCCTTCAGACGTGATATAACGAATATATGCTACAGCTCCATATGCCTTCGGGCTTGCGTCGACGAAAACGTGTAACTCCCTTTCGCCAGGCGGAAACATGTAAATACATCTGGGAATGACAAGCTCTTTCAAGTAATGCAGCTCCAACATAGACTCAGTCCATATTTTCTGTATTGCTAACGGCAAAGTATCATCCCAGTTCAGCTTTTGTTTCCAGCATTCCTGAAACGCTATTTTAAGTCCTACGGTGAAAGGTCCACATATACCCAAGGGATCGAATTTTTTTGAAATAAGGCCTAACAGTTCCCCTTTCGTTCCAGATTGAGATAGAACACCTGCCGTCAGTTGCCCCATATCCACACCTAGTTCGTCAGAATTCACAAACCATTTAAGGCCTAATACCTTTTGCATCACTGGAGTCTCGTGTGCTTTGGAAAATACCTCTCGGACCGTTGGTGCGTTAGAATTCCACTTATGTAAAACCATACCAGCTCTGTTCATAATATTGTAATATTCTTGCTAGGGTTCGGTTAAATAAAACCGTCTTTTGTGTATTTTAATCGTTTATTTATTTATCAAACACCAACTTTAATTTAACACAACAATCAATCACTTTATTCTTATTTATTTCAAATTAAATTGTCGCTACAGATTTACTTTCACAATGTCGCTTGTTCTCACCACTAGTCGAATATCTCTTGTAATCGCTGTATGCACTTATAAACAACTGTATCCACGGTGGTTGTGGTATGGGTATTTATAGGAAATTGTAAGGGGTTCTAGAACATGCTAGATGTTTCTCCGGGTGAATCGAGGATCCTGGAATATTGGGATATTGTGTGGAACAATTGTGGAACGTAAGCACACCAGGTTGGAACGTAAGCACATCAGGTTGGAATATTTACTACTAGTAGGCAATAGATGTCGTTGCACAAAGTACCTGACGATGTACTTGATACTACACTGCCCCCCTCTTAAACTTGTTCGTCCCGAACAAGATCATCTGGATTACTGCCATGGTAACGATGAAGACGATCCAGGTGGACAATTTTCATCTTGCCTCTTACTCCACGCTGGATCCGGAAGACGACGTCATTGATGCGTGTGACCACTTTATAAGGGCCCTCCCAGTCTTGCTGCAGCTTAGGTGACCTCCCTTTTTGCCGGTGTGGGTTGTACAACCATACTAGGTCTCCCTCGTGGAAGCTGGACGTTGTTGCCTTTGTGGCGTACCTGGTTTTCATGCGGGCACTCGCTATCCTTATCCTCGTCCTGGTCCTCTGATGTATGTCTCGGATCCTTTCCCTGAGGTCTGCCACATAGTCCTCTTCACATTTGGTCTCATCGTTAGGGGATCCAAACTTCACCTCACTGGGTAGCCGAACTGCTCGACCAAACAAGACTTCGGATGGAGTATGTCCAGTAGTACTGTGCACAGCATTTCGGTAGGCCATCAAGAAGAGAGGAATTTGTCGATCCCAATCGCGCTGGTGGTCTTCTACGACCTTGGAGAGATGTTCGTTCGTTCCCAATTTCTTGTCTAACGTGTTGCGCATCTTGTTGAATTTTAGAATCGAACGTGTTGGACTAGTTGCAGATATTTCAAAAGCGTTCTGCAAATCCATTTATGTAAGAAAGATCGAGATGTTCATCGATTTTTCTGGTTCGACGAAACGATAAACGACGTACGTAGACTTCCCAACTGGACAGAATTTCGCATGACTAAGGTTACTTTCGGCGTTGCATGCAGCCCATTTATTTTGCATGTCACCATCAAGAACCACTTAAAAGAAGAGCGGCAAAAGTTTCCACTGACTTGTGCCATCCTAGAGACCTAATTTTATATGGACGATTTGGTGTGTAGCGTTACTGATGAGTTAGCAGCTATTCGGATACATAAAGAATCCATAGATATTGTAGTATCAAGTACATCGTCAGGTACTTTGTGCAACGACATCTATTGCCTACTAGTAGTAAATATTCCAACCTGATGTGCTTACGTTCCAACCTGGTGTGCTTACGTTCCACAATTGTTCCACACAATATCCCAATATTCCAGGATCCTCGATTCACCCGGAGAAACATCTAGCATGTTCTAGAACCCCTTACAATTTCCTATAAATACCCATACCACAACCACCGTGGATACAGTTGTTTATAAGTGCATACAGCGATTACAAGAGATATTCGACTAGTGGTGAGAACAAGCGACATTGTGAAAGTAAATCTGTAGCGACAATTTAATTTGAAATAAATAAGAATAAAGTGATTGAATGTTGTGTTAAATTAAAGTTGGTGTTTGATAAATGAATAAACGATTAAAATACATAAAAGACGGTTTTATTTAACCGAACCCTAGCAAGAATATTACATTGGTGTCAGAAAAGTGGAATAATACAAATTTTGTGTATTGCTTATTGTGTAAGTGAAAAGAAAATGGTTCGGAAATTGCTAGAAGATTTGTCAGTGCCGCAACTAAAGGAAGTACTGAGCCAGCGAGAGCAACCTACGACTGGTACGAAAAGAGAATTAATTATTAAGTTGCGGAAAATAATGACGGACGAGGGTACAGATCCTGAAACAGCTTTGTTTGACGTCGAAGAAGAACAAGTAAGTACGACGACTGACATGTCGGCCTTAATGAAATTGCTATCTGAGAAATTCGACGATCAGAATAGAAAATTCGAGAAGCTAGACAATTCTCTAGACGCCAAGTTCGATGAGCAAAAGAACTCTCTAGAGCAACAGCTATTCGATCAAAGGAGTGTTCTCGAAAGCAAATTCGATGAACAAAATAAAAGTTTGGAAATAAGATTTGGGACAATTGACGAGAAGATTGAAAATGTAGAAGCCAAAATAGAGACATTTGAAACAGCCGTTGAAGGACGACTCGAGAATGTTGAAAGAAAATTCGAGAACGTTCAAACAAAAATCGAGACTGTTGAAGGAAGATTCGAGAATTTGGCAAAGGAACTCGAACACGTGAAGAAACAGAAAGTTCGGGAGTATTCAACCGACTGCCCGAGAAGGAAAGAGATGTAGCCTCCCGTCTTCGATGGACAGACATCATGGGCGATATATAAGAGACAGTTCGAAGCTGCGGCAATGACGAACAACTGGGACGATGAAGAGAGGTCCATTGCCCTCACGCTTGCGCTTAGAGGATCAGCTGCAGAGCTACTACAAACTATTCCCGAGGACAAACAACGCAACTACGACAGTCTGGTGAAAGCCATTGAGATGCGATTTGGGGACGACCACATGCAGCAAGTATATAGGGTCCAGTTGCGCAGAAGGTCCCAGATGAAGGGTGAGACGCTCCAGCAGTTACAAGCAGACATCGAGCGACTGGCACATTTGTCCTATCCAAACGCCGGCGAGGAGATCATTAACTAGATAGCAACCGAAGCGTTCACCCATGCCATAGCTGATGCGAAACTACAAATGGCGGTAAGAATGGCTGGAATGAAAACGCTCGCCGAAGCTTTGGCGTTTGCTCTGACAATGGAGGCCGCAGACCAGGCATGTCAGGGAATCCACCGTGTAAGGGAAGTAGCCGCCATCGAATGCCCTTGTCAGAGGATGGACGTCGAAGACCGAAACAACGCTCGCGGAGGACAAATTCGTTGCTGGAACTGCAACAAAATAGGACACCTACAACGGCAATGCAGAAATCCACCCAGACGCGGAAACTGTCCACATTGTGCGAATAGGCGACGCAACGAAGAACCATCCTACAGGGACAACATCCATCCTGTTGGCCAGGCTTCTCGAAACCAGGAGTCGGGAAACGCCTAAGAGCCAGCTTCGCGGGGCAGAAGTTGGCTATTGGAATCGACGCCCCCAAGACCACCATCCAGGTCTCCCAAACCAAACGATGCAACAAGAGTCTAACAGTGGAAGCATTCATCGGCAAAAATAAGTGCGTGGCTACTATCGATACCGGCGCCACGGCTTCCATTGTAAGAAAAGATCTCGCCCGGAAGTCTTGGCTGCACAACACCAGCTGCTACTGCCTTAGGACTGCGACAGGGGAAGCGGCGAAAGTATACGGAGAAGTTCGCCTCACGTTACAACTAGCAGGGTTGGCCTTTTCCCATGCGTTCCTGGTGGCCGACATATGTGATGAATGCATCATTGGAGTGGACTTTATGAAAGAACATGACGTAATCATCGACATCGGGATGCAAGTTCTGCGGTACCGGAACGTAGAGATCCCAGTGGTGTACGGGAATGAGAACGCAGCACATTTAAGGACAATACTCAGCAAGGACGAAGTCTTACCACCATCTTCCGAGACTATCATTTGGACAAAACTAGAGGGTGATCCTGGGAGCCACCGATTCTACCTATTGGAGCCAGATTTAGGAAGGAATTTCCCAAACTACATCGTGGGAAAAGTTTTAGTGGAGCCAAAGAACAGCCTGGTCCCAGTAAGGCTCATGAACTTAAAGAGCCATAGCGTCAAACTAAAACAAGGGGAGGTTATTGGTAAATGTGCGCCGATATGTTCAATTTCAACAATAACCGAAAGGGAATCTGCGAAGCCCATTTCATCAGGCAGGTTGGCCGAAGTAAAGGACATGATCCTCAAGCACTGCGAACTCTATCAGGATCAGCAAGCCATGGCAGAAAAGCTAATCGGTGAGTACGCTGATATATTTGCCTCACAGGATGGAGAGTATGGTCGAACACATCTGGTGCAACATCGCATAGACACTGGGGATGCCAGACCAATCCGCCAGCCTGCCAGATGACTACCATTGACAAAGCAGACGGAGGTTGCGGAAATGGTGTCAACGATGGAGAACGAAGGGCTCATCGAAAGTTCTAAGAGTCCTTGGGCCTTACCTGTTGTACTGGTCAAGAAGAAAGACGGCAGTATTCGATTCTGTGTGGACTATCGGAGACTTAATGACGTCACCAAAAAGGATAGCTACCCTCTGCCACGGATCGGTGACACATTAGACACACTCTCAGGGGCTCGATGGTTTTCCACCCTTGATTTAAAGAGCGGTTACTGGCAGGTACAGATCGACCCAAAGGACCGAGAGAAAACTGCGTTCACTGCAGGAAACGGGCTGTGGCAGTTTACAGTAATGCCATTTGGATTGTGCAACGCTCCGGCAACTTTTGAGCGCCTAATGGAACACGTCCTGCGTGGATTGACCTGGAAAACTTGCTTGGTGTATCTGGACGATGTGATCGTGATAGGAAAAACATTCGAGGAACATCGCGACAACCTGAAGAATGTGCTAGAACGGTTTCGAAGCGCTCACTTGAAGCTGAACCCAAAGAAATGTGACCTCTTCAGATCCGAAATCAAGTACCTGGGCCACGTTATCTCATCAGAAGGAGTGCGAACAGATCCAGACAAGGTGGAAGCTGTGAAAAACTGGCCAGTTCCAAAAGACAAACATCAACTCAGGAGCTTTTTGGGTCTCGCCACGTACTACCGACGATTCGTAAAGGACTTTCCCGGAATCGCGAAGAGCCTGCACCAACTGACAGAAAAAGGAAGGCAATTCAAGTGGTCAGGTGAGTGGGACAAAAGCTTCAAGAACCTTAAGCAACAACTATGCGAAGCACCAACACTAGCATACCCCATTCCCGGAGAAATGTTCATCGTGGATGCAGATGCAAGTAACGTCGGTGTCGGAGCGATTCTTTGGCAGGTGAACAACGGCCAAGAGAAGGTAGTAGCATACTTCAGCAAAGTGCTCTCCAAGCCGGAAAGGAACTACTGCGTGACCAGGCGAGAACTTCTGGCGCTGCATCTGGCGACAAAACACTTTCATAAATACCTCTACGGCCAAAAGTTCCTTTTGCGTACAGACCACGCGGCTCTAAAATGGCTGCTGCAGTTCAAGAATCCGGAGGGGCAGGTCGCAAGATGGATTGAACGGCTGCAGATGTACGATTATGAAATACAGCATCGTAAAGGGAAACTTCATTCTAATGCGGATGCCTTATCCCGGCGACCATGTAAAAGCGACTGCAAGCATTGTGTGCGGCAGGAAGAGAAGAACCTTCTTTCCATCCAAAGGGTAAGAGCTGAGCCTATCGCCGGCTGGAGTGCAGAGGAAATCCGCAACGCTCAAAAAGAAGACCCAGACATCGAGCCGATATTAGCGTGGAAGGAGTTTATTAAAAAGCCAAACGGACAAGATATCTCGGACAGGAGCCCCACTCTCAAGGCATACTGGGCTCAGTGGGACTCACTTCAGGTGCAAGATGGTGTGCTGAAAAGGAAATGGGAGAGGCCGGACGGGAAAGATTTCATAATGCAGCTTGTCTTGCCGCGATCAAAAGTTGACGAGGTGCTGCGGGAGATGCATGATGGAGCATCCGGAGGTTATTTGGGTGCAAACAAGATGCTGGAGAAAGTGCGAGAACGTTTCTATTGGCTCAGCGCAAGGGACGACGTAGAAAGTTGGTGCCGAAAATGCGTCGTGTGTGCAGCCAGCAAGGGACCCAGAACGAAAACGCGAGGCAAGATGCAACAGTACAACGTGGGTGCACCCTTTGAACGGATTGCCGCTGACATCGCTGGTCCATTTCCAGAAACCGACAATGGTAACCGTTACATCTTAGTCATCATGGACTACTTCAGCAAATGGCCGGAGGCGTTCGCCATCCCTAACCAGGAAGCGAAGACCATCGTGGAACAGATCGTCAACAACTGGGTGAGCAGATTCGGCGTGCCCATGGAACTGCATTCCGACCAGGGACGAAACTTTGAATCGAAGATATTCCAAGAGGTTTGTCAACAACTAGGAATCAAAAAGACGAGGACGACCCCACTTCATCCACAATCCGACGGGATGGTAGAGCGCTTCAACAGAACCTTAAACGAACATCTCTCCAAGGTCGTAGAAGACCACCAGCGCGATTGGGATCGACAAATTCCTCTCTTCTTGATGGCCTACCGAAATGCTGTGCACAGTACTACTGGATATACTCCATCCGAAGTCTTGTTTGGTCGAGCAGTTCGGCTACCCAGTGAGGTGAAGTTTGGATCCCCTAACGATGAGACCAAATGTGAAGAGGACTATGTGGCAGACCTCAGGGAAAGGATCCGAGACATACATAAGAGGACCAGGACGAGGATAAGGATAGCGAGTGACCGCATGAAAACCAGGTACGACACAAAGGCAACAACGTCCAGCTTCCACGAGGGAGACCTAGTATGGTTGTACAACCCACACCGGCAAAAAGGGAGGTTACCTAAGCTGCAGCAAGACTGGGAGTGCCCTTATAAAGTGGTCACACGCATCAATGACGTCGTCTTCCGGATCCAGCGTGGAGTAAGAGGCAATATGAAAATTGTCCACCTGGATCGTCTTCATCGTTACCATTGCAGTAATCCAGATGATCTTGTTCGGGACGAACAAGTTTAAGAGGGGGGCAGTGTAGCATTGACTACAGGATGGTTTGTGTACCAAAAACTAAAACACTGTATCTCAAACTGTGCAACGACATATATTGCCTACTAGTAGTAAATATTCCAACCTGATGTGCTTACGTTCCAACCTGGTGTGCTTACGTTCCACAATTGTTCCACACAATATCCCAATATTCCATGATCCTCAATTCACCCGGAGAAACATCTAGCATGTTCTAGAACCCCTTGCAATTTCCTATAAATACCCATACCACAACCAACGTCGACACAGTTGTTTATAAGTGAATACAGCGATTACAAGAGATATTCGACCAGTGGTGAAAGCAAGCGACATTGTGAAAATAAATCTGTAGCGACCGTTTATTTTGAAATAAATAAAGAATAAAGTGATTGACTATTGTGTTAAAGTAAAGTTGGTATTTGATAATAAATAAACAATTAAAATACACAAAAGACGGTTTTATTTAAACGAACCCCAGCAAGAATATTACAATATTAATGAATCGATAAATTAAGCTCCGTTCCGTTGGAATAATAAAATTGCCAAGGGCGTGCTTATAAATATGCTTAAAACTGTTTGTTCGCAGTTTGGGCATTCGCAGTTCGCTGAGCTGTGAATGGACCTTTATGGTTATGAATACCCTTAAATACCCCTTTCACATAGGGAAATCAACAATTTGTACGTGATGCGACAAGCAAATAAGGTTAATGCAGTTGTCCAAGGGCTTGAACACAAACCAAATTATATCCAATATTTTTCATCGAATTTTTGGCCATCGTGATCCAGAAGCTATTAAGGAAATGTGTTCAAAGCAAATGGTTGAAGGTATCAAAATTGGTGATTGCGGTATCAAGCAGCAATGCGTGGTATATTTAAAGGCAAAACAAGATCGATTGCCAATTCCAAAGCAATCACAAAGCAAGTCGAAAGAAGTTCTGAATTTGGTACACACGGATGTTTGCGGACCAATGCATGCAGTCTCACCGAGCGGAAAGCGGTACGTATTGACGTTCATCGATGATTTGTCGAAGTATACGGTCGTCTATCTGCTAAAAGAGAAATCAGAGGTTTTCGAAAAGCTAAAGCAATACGTAGCCATGGTTCACAATAAATTTCGTCAAAAGCCAGTTTTTCTTCGATCGGATCGAGGAAGAGAATACACCGGAGCAGCAGTAAAGAACTTTCTACAAGCGAATGGAATTCAAATACACTACACCGCACCGCACTCAAAATAGCGTTGCTGAACGCAAGAATCGGATATTGGTTGAAATGGCTCGATGCATGTTGGTTGACACAAGTTTATCACACATGTTTTGGGCTGAGGCGGTAAATACAGCGAATTATTTGCAGAATCGTTTGCCTTCAAGAACGATCGAAACGACGCCGTTCGAGATATGGAACAATCAAAATGTTTCGTTCACATTCCATCAAAAACGCGACGAAAATTGGACAACACGGCCACATAAATGGTTTGTGTTGGTTACGATGAAAATTCAAAGGCATACAGATGTTTTGATCCGGCAAAGCGAAAGCTCGTCATAAGCCGTGACGTTAGATTCATCGGAGAGGAGAACGCATTCATTCCTTCGATCGAAATCCAGCTGAATGATGAATCGACGCAGTCGACTTAGGAAATCTCAGCAATTGAAGGTAACGATGACAATTTAAATGATTCAGAGTTGGAATCGTTTCAGGATGCAGAGAATTCAGACGGTGAAGTAAATAAAGAAAACTTATGTGATGATTTGGCTGTTGAGGAACCACAACAGCAACATCGCATTTCACGGCGAACAAATAAAGGTTTCGCACCGAAACGGTTGATTGAGGAAATCAATATGGTTGAACAAGGTATTATTCAACCAAAGACGTTGTCGCAGGTACTTAAAAGTAAAGAATGCGAACAGTGGAAGAGCGCAATGGAAGAGGAAATGAGTTCGTTGCAAAAGAATGCCACATGACAGTTGTGTGAATTACCGAATGGTCGTAAAGCCGTTGGGTGAAAATGGGTGTTTAAGCTGAAAACAGATGCTGATGGTCGCGTTTCTCGTTTCAAAGCACGTTTAGTTGTACAAGGTTTTTCTCAAAAATTTGGTACCGACTACTATCAGGTGTTTGCTCCAATGGCAAAGCAGACGACGTTTAGAGTGTTGTTGGCATTGGCATCGAAAAACAATTACATCGTTCGTCACATTGATGCCAAAACAGCATTTCTAAATGGAAATTTAAAGGAAACCATTTACATGAAGCAACCTCCAGGCTTTGAGAAGGGCGAAAACAGGATTTGCTTGTTGAAAAAAAGTCTTTACGGTTTGAAACAAGCAGCGAAGTCTTGGAGTGATGCGATTAATCAGGTTTTGGTTGATGCGGGGTTTCAACGCAGTACGGCGAATCCATGCTTGTATAAAAGAAAGTTCAACGGTGAGTGGTGCTTTCTATTGCTTTACGTTGATGATCTTTTGGAAAAACAACGGAAACGATTAACAAGGTAATTGAAATCATATCATTAAGATTTGAAATCGAAGACTTGGGCGACATAAAGTTGTATTTGGGAATGAAGGTGAGCAGGTCAATTGATGGTTACTTTCAATTGAGCCAAACAAAGTACATCATGAAAGTCGAATCGGATTTTGGCTTGAGGGACGCGAAGGGATCTATGGTGCCGATGAGTGTTAGCTATGGAAAGCCGGCAAGCACCGAAAACAATATGTTGGTTAACAATGAAGACTATCGAAAGCTGATTGGTTGCTTGCTATATATATCGGTAAACACTCGACCAGATATTTCGGCAAGCATTTCAATTCTTGCGCAAAAGGTCAGCGCACCAACGCAAGAAGATTGGAACGAACTGAAACGTGTTGTCAAGCACTTGAAAGCTACAGCAGATCTGAAATTGGTACTTGGTAACAGCAAACATGACGATGAGCTACTGTATGGCTTCGCAGACGCAAGTTGGGCTGAAGACAATACAGACAGGAAATCGAACAGCGGTTATGTATTTCTCGTAAATGGTGCAATAGTAAGTTGGGCGTGTCGCAAACAAGATTGTGTGGCACTCTCATCAACTGAATCAGAATTTATCGCTTTGTCGGATGCATGTAGAGAAGCACTTTGGTTGAAACATCTACTGGAAGACATACACGAACCGACATAATCACCGATTGTCATCCATGAAGACAATCAAAGTTGTTTGAGCTTGATCAAAGAAGAAAGGTTATCAAACAGAACAAAGCAAATGTTCTTTGACTTTAAAATTAGTTTTCGTGATTTTTCGTATTTGTATTCTTATTTATTTTTATTCGGGTTTGAATATATCACACGTTATTACTTTTCGTCAATTAGTCTGTGGATTTCATTTCACT
Source organism: Brachypalpus laphriformis (assembly GCA_945910035.1). Classification (NCBI taxonomy): domain Eukaryota; kingdom Metazoa; phylum Arthropoda; class Insecta; order Diptera; family Syrphidae; genus Brachypalpus; species Brachypalpus laphriformis. Next base: position 226,040,398 of record OX246753.1, on the reverse strand, counting down.
TTATTTGCAGCTGGCAAATTGATTGCGGAAGATAACTCTCAACACTTTCAATAATGTGTTCCAACATCGCTCCTTTGCATCACAGCGGCATTAAACAGAAACAAAATGTCCGCCATCATAGATATGCACCATAAAAACTTTCGCCATCTGTGTTTGTTCAAGTGTACTGGCTGTAAAAAATTGATAACATTCAAATAATTTCAATATTCGTTGTCATAGATGTCACTGCTGTTTTCTACGGATACAATCTTACAAATTTGAATTCCTTATTAATACAGATTGTATTAACCAGTATTGCGAATCACAGCCAACCACATAGCACTTTATTTTGCCCTCATTCTATGTTTTTTAGTTAGAGCTATTATTTATTCGACACTTAAATATTCCCAACTTATTTTTCCAAGATCAAAAATACAAATCAAAACACAACGTATTTTTTTTTTTTTTCATTTGCTCGTGAACCGACAACCAAAGTACTAGTTTCCAATTTTTTCGCCGTGAAACAAAAGCGCTGGTGATGTTGGAACATACGTGAAGTTGGGCACTAGCAGTCCATATATTTATGCGTCAATTGACGAATGGTAAAATTGAAAAACCCCGTCTGGTGGGTAATTAAGAGATTTATAATGAGACAAGACAACTGTCAAACTGGAAAAAATACTCGCGTTTTTTAGAGGTAAGGGATTTCAAGGGATGAAACATTTTTTCCGCCTACGACGACACTTGGGGTAGAAAATGCTTGAAAATTTTGGAAGCTTGGCTGCTTTTTTCTTCGTATGTTGTTTTCCTGTAATTAAAAACTATATAAGTGGCAATAACACATGTACTAGCAATAGAATAAACACAATCACTGACTATTTTGTGTTCCGGCAAATAATTTACTCTTGTCGTCGAAGTTTCAGGAGATGAAACTTTTTTGGCGCCTACCACGACAATTGGGGTAGAAAATTCTTGGAAATGTTGTCGCCGTTGTGTTGTATATCTGTAATTAAAGATAGTATTAGTAACAATTAGTCGTATACTTACTTAAACACTGATTAATTGATATTCCGAGTAGTCAATTTTATTTTGTTCTGTGAGTAGCGAAGGTGCTGTGGAAACTGGTGTATTTCGTGGATTTGTGTCGACATTGACGACTGACAACTGGGTAGGAAGACTTAGTATTGTTCTGCTCTTGTATTCCTGCAATTTAACTGTAATTGTAGTCACAATTTTAGTTATAATATAAACAAATATACTTACCTCTTAGAAAACGTGGGTATTTTCTCCAGGTTGACAGTTGTCTCGTCTCATTATGGTTTCTTTTTTTTGACGCCAGAGATCTGCCTCCAGTTGTCAATACCGACTGCTAGTGCCCAACTTCACGTATGTTCTAACATCTCAAGCTCCCTTGTTTCAGGGCGGGATAAATTTGAAACTGGTACTTTGTTTGACAGTTCGCGAGCCAACGAAAAAAAAAATAAGTTGTGTTTTTGATTGTGGAAAAATAAGCTGGGAACATTTAATTGTGGAATAAATAATAACTCTAACTAAAAAAGGAGGATGGAGATAAAATGAATAGCACTTTGGTTGGCTGTGATTCACAATACAGATTGTGTTTGAACGAAATCCAAATTCGTAATATGTATTGTAACTGTAGAAAACAAGAAAATATTTGCAGTTACATCTATGGCAAGGAATATGGAAACTATTTAAATGCTAATAGTTTTTTACAGCCAGTACACTTTTTTTTTTTTTTTTTTTTTTTTTTTCCGAGGGTTGGTGAAAAATCTTCCATAGACACTATGAGAATAGCAAGCGCGTGCTCATAGTAGTGTCAGATTCTTACTGACTAAAAAAACACCACCCTTCGATATAAATTTGTTAGATATCGCAACTAAGTATTAACTTATCAAGCAATTTTTCTTTCACGAAATAAAAACGTTTGGCAGGTTACTTTCCACTGAAAGATCCTGCATGTTCCGAATTCTAAACGCGGTTTATGATTATCTCGCCAAGTCGAAGGGTTTCGTCCTTTGTAGTCGGCGCAATAAATTGCTCTCATCCAAAATTTGTAGGACTGTATTGTTGACATGTCCGATTAGTCGGTTTCTATGCTTTCTCGCGAAGCTTCTAGTTTCAGCTTCGATTGTCGGAATTCCGAGATCCCTGTGGATATCGTCGTTTCTAATATACCACGGTGCTTGGACAATCTCTCTTAGCACTTTATTTTGAAAAGTTTGTAAAATATTGGCATTTGTTTTCTTGGTACAACCCCAAAGTTGTATACCGTAGGTCCACACCGGCTTTAGCACTTGCTTGTATAAAAGCAGTTTGTTCTCAGTACTGAGCTGGGAATGCTTTCCGAGTAACCAGTACATTTCGCTATATTTGATTTCGAGTTCTTTACGTTTCATTTTCACGTGCGAATTCCATTTCAGTCTTGCGTCGAGTGTCATTCCCAGGTATTTGGCCTCGTTTGCAAAAGGTATTCGGGCCGAGTTTAGGAAAATTGGCAAGTTATTAGTTTTCTTGTAAGTGAAATTCACGTGAACAGATTTAGATTCGTTGAGGGCAATCCGCCAGTCCCTCGTCCATTCATTTACTTTATTTAGCGCGTTTTGCAGTTTTTCAGGCGTTTCTTCGATTGTTTTACCTACTGCTAGGATAGCGGTGTCATCGGCAAACGTAGCTAGGATAGTGCCATCTTCTTTCGGTATATCTCGAGTATATAACAGATAGAGAAGCGGTCCAAGAACGCTTCCTTGTGGTACGCCAGCCGAAATTTCTTTGAGCTGCGAGTATTCGTTTCCATGTCTAACACGGAAGAGTCTATTCCCCAGATATGATACTAGAATATCGTATAAGCACACAGGGAGAACTTGTCGTAGTTTGGATTTCAAGCCATCATGCCACACCTTATCAAACGCCTGCGAGACGTCAAGAAATACGCTTGAGCAAATCTTTTTTTCTTCAAATGCTTTCTCGATTACGTCAGTAATTCTATGCACCTGGTCAATCGTCGAATGCTTACTTCTGAACCCAAACTGGTGGTCAGGGATAAGATTATTTTCGTCTATAACCGGTTGGAGACGCCTTAGTAATATCCTCTCGAAAATTTTGGATACGACTGGAAGAAGCGAAATTGGTCTATACCATTTTATCTCATTTGGCGGTTTTCCTGGTTTTAAGACCATTATTACTTCCGCAACTTTCCATTGGCTCGGAACGTGTTTTAATCTGAGCGTAGCATTTACAATATAGAGAAGCTTCATCAAAGCTTTACTAGGTAAAACTTTGAGAATTTCTCCGGTGATTAAATCATAACCAGGAGCTTTCTTAGGTTTTAGAATCTCGATCTCATTTTTGAGTTCCCTAAGCGTTGCACTTGTGAGTGTTAAATTGCCAGATGGTAAATCCGGCCTATTGATGTTATCGTAAACCACTTGACTATCGTACGGTTTAAAGGTTTCTTCCAGGTGGGCCGCAAAGACGTCCGCTTTTTCTTTATCTTCCCTTGCCCATTCATTTTGAATCAATTTAATTGGCGGCGCGGGGACTTTGGGCCTTTTGGTGCCTTTTATAGCTTTCCAAAGTGAATAATTGGAATCTTTTTTCGCTGTTAAACTTTCAAGGTAAGAGCCTATTGCACGATTCTTAAAATCCTTAATAGTTTTCTTCAACGAATTGCACAGACGTTTCAAGTGTGTTTTATGCTGCGGAGCACGACTCTGTTGCCATTTTTTACGCGCTTTTCGTTTTTCCTTGACCAATTCCTTTATTTCCGGAGGATATCGTAAGCCGTATTTGTCCGGCGTTTTCCGTGAAATGGGAGTATTATTCCAAGAGGCGAGCTGTACGATCTCGACGAAGCGATCAACTTCAACCTCAAGTTCATAGGGTGTCGTAAGTGGAACGCTCAGTTCAACATTGTCTTCAATTTCGTTCCTAAAACCTTCCCAGTTAGTTGTTCGATCAGTTAATCTCGCTGGCTCTAGGTTATAGACTAGTTTTTCGCTCAATGTCAAAATAATTGGGGATTGATCAGACGACAGATCAAAACTCTCTTTGACTTTTATGTGGTTGGTAGATATTCCTTTCACAACGAAAAAATCTATCAGATCAGGTATTTTTGAAGTATCAGTTGGCCAGTAAGTCGGTTTACCCGTCGAATTGTACAATTGTATGCACAATTGTACAATTGCAATTGTACTCCATACCTGCCCCATAGAGCATTCTACCTTTTTTTCGAACTGTATCTTGAGCCCCAGAACGTGTGTTTTGCATTAAAATCGCCGCCAATAATGAAATTAGGTTTAAGCGATTCAAACATGTTAGTAAAATCACTTTTTTTTAAGCGCGGAATGCGGTGGACAGTAGATAGACGACATTTTAAGAGTACGCTGACTATTTTTAACTCGAATCGTGCACAGTTGCAAAGTTTCAAGCTCTATCTTTAGGTCTTCCGATTGCTCAATACAGTCTTTAATAAGCAAGGAAGATCCGCCTCTCGCTTTTCCCGAAGGGTGACAGGCGTGGTAATCATTATAGCCTTTTATTTTTAAATGCAATTCCTTTTTGATGTGGGTTTCAGAAATCAAGCAAATATCAATATCTTTTTGGCGCATAAATATTTCCAATTCGTCAAGTTTTTGCAAAAGTCCGTTTGCATTCCAAGTACATATTTTCAACATTCGTTTGTCATTCATATTCTAGTTGAAGTGCGCGTTTTCTGTGAATTATTTTCAAGCTTAACCAGCCTATCGAGAATAATTTTATTTATTTTGCCTTGTTCTTCAAGTTTCGCGAGAATAACTGAGAAAACATGAGAAAAGGGGTCGGTCGAAATTTCAAGGTTTTTTGGTTTTTCGGAAGCCACGGCCTGAGCATAAGACTGCATTGCTGCTGACCGAGGGTCATTACCCGGTGGCTTTTCTAATCTTAGCTTTTCAGTACCGTTACTTTTAAGAGCAGAGGTCGAGGGCTTTTCTGTTGTCAATCTTTCCCTCACCTTTTTGTGCTCCGAACCCGGTAGTTATAGTTTGCCTACTTTCTCCGGCGCGATCTTACGCTTTGGTTTAGTTTGCAATTTTGATTTTATATTTAGTGGCTTAAGGAACGCATCTCTCCGTTTTTGCAACTCCTTAGCTACTTCACAGCCTCTATAATTTGCCGGGTGCTTTCCCTTACAATTAACACATGTTGCAGAGGTTTGTTTGTTTACTCCACAAACTTGGGAGAGGTGATTTCCGGCGCATTTCACACATCGTGGTTCTTTTTGACAATACGTTTGCGTATGATTGAATCCTTGGCATCGTTTGCACTGAGGTATCAATCTTGTATTCTTGCGCATGGGTTCGATTTTGACTACGACATTCAGAATTGTTCTTATTTCGTAAATCTTATCCAAACTCTCAGCTTTATCAAAAGTTAGCATAAAAAGAGGAAGCCCGCGCTTTACCATCGTTTCCTCGCCTTCCAATTTTTCTTTTTCCCGTTTAATTAAATTTACTGCATCGACGATTTTAAAGTTTCTGTTTTTCAAATCGTGAACAACATCTTCCTTTAGGCATGAGGCATGAAGTCCTCTAGCTACGACTCGTATCGGTCTTTCAGATTTATTTTCGTAAGTATACCACTGAATTTTTTCAGTATTCAGTTTATTAGATACTAAGCGGTAACTGTCTGAGTCCTTTACGTTTACTTTCCATTTGTTGTTGTTGAGCGATGTAACTTCAAAATCGGATAGCAACAGAGGTTTAAGAATGGAATGCAGTTTATTATAGTCTGCAATTCCGATTACGTTTATTGGCGGCGGTGATCGTACCTTAGTTCGTGGATTTTCTTCGACACATGTGTTTATTTTGTCACGCTGTTCGTTATCTTTCCGCTCATTTTGCGTGTTTTCTTGCCTCGTTACCATTTCGGGTGAAGAACCAGCTTTTCGTTTCTTAACTGGTCGTTTTTTTTAGAATCCAGTTAGTTTCCCGAGCTAGTTCTTCTTCATCCGTTTGATAATCAGTGTTATCGGGGACGTTTGAACTCGCAGCAGACTCATTACGAGGTTTTTTCATATCCTTAAATGCTTTATTTTCTGCTTTAAGTACATTTAATTCTTTTCTTAGTTCTTCGCAGAGAAGTTCCATTTTACTTAGCCTGGTCCGGAGTTCCATATTTTCGTCCGTAAGGCTTTGAATTTTCGTTGAAGTCCGTTGTTCGAGCGCCGACACTATCGATGTCGCCGGACTTCTAGTTCCGCACGTTTTTATTGTAGATCTTGATGGTACCTTTTTTAAAAGGGTCAGATGAACGCAATAAATGGCTCTCCCCAGAATCCGTAGAGCCGACCTCCGAAGAGGGTGGATTTTCCAGTGTACCTGGACTGCCACCTGGGGTATTTATATCTTTTGTTTTGTTCATTGCATACTTTGTATACGCCATACTCGGTATACGGAGGGTGGATTTTAGTCGCCTCTTACGACAGGCATGCCTACCTCGGGTATATTCTAACCCCTACCCGAAGGGGGTACAGTTGAGCAAACACAGATGGCGCAAGTTTCTATGGCGGATATTTTGTTTCTGATAGGATTAAAGCCGAAAAGGGAAGACGAGAAAGGAGAACGCGATGTACAGCGAGATGCAAATATCATTTTTATCATGCAAATAATTTTTTTTTTGGAAAACAAAGATGAATATACCAAGAGAAGAACAATCGTAAAATGTGAATTAAACATAAATAAATAGTACGTTAAGATATAACTTGAAGTAGAGTCTCAACCTCAGATCTTGAAAGCAACCAAACTTTAAGTTTGTTTAAGAATTGGTTTCCATGTGTCACTAAAGTGGATATATCTGACGGCAGTTTGTTAAAAATGTAAGGTGCTATAGAAGTCAGAAAACGTCGATTGTGCTCTTTATTAACCCTAGGAACATCAACTGTAGACCCATTTCTCAAGGAATATACTCCATTTCGTCTAAAGTGAATATTACCACTTCTAACAAAAAATACTTTAAGCGCTTTGTAGATAAAGAGGTAACGAAGTGGTATTATTTTCGCTGATTGAAATAGGGGCAATGAGGGCTCAAATCTGTTTTTACATAGTAATAACCGAATTATTTTTTTCTGAGCTGTAATAATAGGACTCAGGTTACTTATATAGGCACAGCCCCAACAAGCAAGACCATACTCAAGCCGTGATTGGACCAATGCGTAGTAGATAGCTGAGAGTAAACCATGAGGAACAAGTTTGCGCAAGTGATACATTTTGTTTAAAGATATGTATAGAATTTTTTTAGGGACATTATGTGTGACTTCCAGTTTAATTTGTTATCTATAATAACTCCTAGGTACTTAAACTCCTTCACGAACTCAAAAGAAAAGCATTTGTTTGTGCAGTGCAGCTTATTACAACTAAGATGATGAGATGTAATGCCTTCCATTACTATATTAGGGTTGGACAAGGAAAAACACATAGCCTTAGACTTTGTGCTAAGTATAAGTTGATGGTAATTAAGCCAGTTACTTAGCAAATGTAGATCATAATTAATTTGGTCTCGAATAGTAATAAAAGAATTTTCGGCATATGAAAGTGCTAAATCATCTGCATAACCAATTAAATGGCCGTTGACAGGTAGGTTGAATATGGAATTAATGTAAACAAGGAAAAGGATTGGTCCTAGAACTGACCCCTGTGGGACACCAGTATTTGGACAGACTTCTTCCTTGCTTACAAATTCATTTACCCTAACGCACTGTTTTCGATTAAGCAAGTAGGACTTAAACCATTCGGATATATTGCCTCTAAAACCAGCGTTATTGAGTTTCTGAATTAATAAGTCCTGATTAACTAAATCAAAGGCTTTTGTTAAATCAAGAAATAGTGCAACTGTTTTTTGATTATTATCTAGAGCACTATAAATTCTCTTTAAAAAGGCCACAATTGCATCTTCAGTGCACTTACCTTTCATAAAACCAAATTGCAAGTTATTAAAAAATCGAGTCTTTTCAAAAAAGCTAAGCATTTTGCTAACTATTACCTTTTCAAAAATCTTTGAGAAGACCGATAGCAAGCATATCGGCCTATAGTTATTTGGGTCACTTGGATCACCTTTTTTAAAAATCGGAATAATTAACGAGGTTTTAAGGCAATCAGGAAATATTCTGCATTGAAAGCTTTGGTTAACAATGTGCCTCAAGGGATTTACTATTAACTTTCCTATCTTCTTGATGATAACGTTACTAATGCCGTCTATTCCACATGAGTTCTTAGCTTTCAAGCTGTTAATAATATCGATAAGTTCTGAATTACTAATGGGCCCAAAATAAAAAGAAAGTGAACTCGTATTATCAAGTAAAAATCTCCCATTACTCTCATTTAATTGAACACATACATCTGGCTTACATTTTTCAGCGACATTTTTAAAGAAAGTGTTCATTCCGTTACCTAAGTCCTCATTACTACTGACGATTTGATTGCCTAGTTTAAGAAACTTTAAATTTGGGTCTTTTTTGTCTTTGCCTAATATGTTATTAACAATACGCCATTGCTCTTTAGGATTATACCGACTTTCTGCAAATTTTTTGCTATAGTATTCAATTCTGTCTATCTATAAGATCCCGCACATTAGTTTGTAGCTCTCTATACATCTGTTTAACTAAAGGCTGGTTCATTCTGCTCTTATTTTTTGCATAGAATTTATTTTTTTCTTCTATTTTTGCGCAAATTCCATCATTAATCCAAGGTTTAATTTTATTCAATTTATTCCTTTGCTTAGCACTTTTGCAGACGCTCCTTTAAGTTTTTCTAAAAAAATTGAAAAAGCACTATCAGGACATTCGGAACTAAGCACAGAATCCCATCTTTCTATAAACAGACACCAAATTAGTTTAGAAAATTTAATTTGAAAAGTTTCTTTTTCACAAGTACTAGAAGATTGGTCCGAATTATTAACAGCGGAAGCTTTTCTTAAAGCATTTTTAAAAGCAACGCCGATTGAATAATGGTCAGTTATACCTAGTTCCAAAATATACGGATAGACATTGGTAAAATCTCTGGACTTGAGAAAGAGGTGGTCAATGCATGACTTTGTTTTATCACTTATTCTTGTAGGAAGATTTATAAGCGAATGAAAACCTAGTGAGGATAACAAAAGCATATAGTCATCAGAATCCCTTGGAAGATTAAGTATGTTGATATTTATGTCCCCCACTAAGCAAACATTCCCGCAGTTAATAGAGCACAATAAACCTTCGAGCTGATTAAGAAAAATACTACTATGCACAAACTGCAGTCGATAAACACAAACAAAAGTCACAAATAAATTCTTACTCAGTTTTAATTTTAAAACTACACAATCTGCACTTTCAATATCTGGCGTGAATGTATCTTCTACTTCAAGATCACTTTTAACAAACACAACCATGCCACCCGATGGATAAGTTTCGTTACAATTTGGATACACACAATAGCCGGGAATAGAAAAATTACAGACTTCGTTATCAAAAACCCAGATTTCCGTTAAGACAATAATTTGAGGCAATGTAGCAAAGCAATTATGTAAGTGAGCACAAAAGTTATCGAAATTCATTCTCATACTTCTTATATTTTGATGCACAATTGTTAAGTCTAAGTTTGAACTACAAAATCTCGTACCAACATAAGTTTCATTACAGTCATTCACACAAATTGGATCATAGAGGTCATTAAAGTTACGTAACATATTAATTTTTAAGATAGGATTTGGATTTAGATTTACTATAATTGTCTAAGATCTTCTAGACTCCTTATATATTTGACCTCAGTTCCATTTGATCGTCTCATCATAATTCTTCTACGGCGCACCCAGAGAAACTCATATTTGAACTGCTTCTTTGCTGTTTTAGCTTCCTTAAGAAGATATTTCAACTCGCCAGGTAACCAGTCGTTTATATAAATATTCCCCTTAGCAGAAGGCGTGATGAAATTAGCTTTTATCGGTTTCCTATTAGCATACATCGTAGTGAGAATTTTCTCCTTAGTACATGTTCGCAGCGTTTTCAGTACCAACACATCAGAATCAGAAAGCTGCCGTTCACTCGCAGTTTTTTTCTGTAGCAGAGGTCAATGTCTTCTTTGTTTACTTGCAGTCCCAACCCAGTGTTAATAATGTTTACAGCTGTGTCGATGACGCATTCACTGTCGATTGCCGGTACGTTGCGGATCTCCAAATAGTTGGCATGAATCAACCAGTCTGCGCTGCTGAGACGTTCTTTGCATTCGTCTAGCTGTATTTTCAAATTTTCGTTCTCCTTTTTGATTGCATTCGTAATTTTTGCCGACTCCTCCAGTGCAGTGAGACGGCTGTTCATTGCATTAAGCGTAATCTCGGTGGAAGAGAGTGTTTTTCTTAGCTCAATGATTTGGTCATAGACTTCTTTGAGAGTGATGTTGGTGGTGTCGCCTTCATATGACGTTGTCGATGACAAAGATAATCTCCCCGTATCATTGCGCCTTTTAAGAGTGCACACAGAACAATTCCACACTTTTTTATTTTTTATGAGGTATTCAATATCGGCTGGTTTCAATTTCGCGCACTCTGCATGCAATAAGTTGCTGCACTCATTGCATTTTATTTTACTTGAGTCCCTGACAATTTTCACTTTGCAAACTAAACAACTCGACATTTTTTCGTCTTTCCTCTTTGGCGGCTAAACTCAGAATGAGTTGCAGACATGGTATGAAAGTGACATTTCACCAGCAGTCCATATATTAATACGTCAATGAATATAGCGATAAACAAGTGCGTTTACAACGACAGTTAATTGGTGTTGAGAATAACCGAAATTGTGATTAAAAGTGCATTTGTAGAGACAATTGAGATTAATAAAGAATAAAGTGATTTGATTTTATTTAGAAGTATGACGAAAGTGAAGTTTTTAGTTGTTTATAAATAAACAGTTCAAATACACAGAAGACGGTTTTATTATTACGGACCCCAGTAAAAATATTACAGTATTTTTAGGAAACAGTGCTCAATCGAATTACCCAATTGCTTTCCGCCCATTCACCAATTCACCCGCAATACTCACTATATATCAAATGTTCCGCAGTATTCCATTAAGCCTATTTTCAGACGTTAGTAAAGTAAAATAAAGAAATTCTCACAGTCACCGACTACCCGCTGAGCTGATTGATCGTTCCATCGTATTCTCTCTTTTCACTCTTGTTTTCCCGTTTAAGATTTCCCACTACTTCGTTAGCTAACTCTTCACTCCCCTTTGGTCGTATTTGTGTACGAAATAAAAAACTAGCGTTAAAGTTGCCAAGTGTGATGGCCCCCGAGCCACATGTGCTTACGGGCAACCACTTCAGTGGGCTTGATGTAGACCCACCTGCGAAGCCCAATAATAAAAAACGAAAAAAATCAGCTACACACCTTGTGATACAGAAAAAATGTTCAGTGACTCCAACTCCAAAAACCCCAGATTCATCACTATCTCCTGAACTAATACTGACAAACCCCTTCCCTCCTTTAGTGTCTTTCCTCTGAAAAAAGCTGTCGACAGCATCAGCACTTCTTACGAGAACATATCCCAACTTCGAGTTCGAGATGGAAGTTTACTTACCTTCGTAAAATCCCAAAATATTGCCGACATCTTTCTTCCTAAAAAAATGTTATCCAATCTTTGACCTATTTTGGTAAACTTACACGAAAACCTTAACTGTTCCAAAGGTACGGTTTACGCCCCTTGTCTTACCAATGTCCCTAAAAAAGAAATTATCGAGGAAATTTCCCCGCAAGGCGCTACTAATATTTTCAAATTTGCATAATTAGAAGATGGAAACAGCGACCTACAGGTTTAGTGCTGTTTACATTTGATCGTTTCAGAACCCCACATCAGTCCAAGTAGGTTGGTATAACCTAAAAGTGGAAGCGTATTTCCCGAATCCCATGCGATACCGAAACTGCCAGCTCCTCGGCCACACCGCTAAGAGATGCAGAGGGGTCACCTCCTGCGATACCTGCAACCAACCTCCCCATAAACCTAATGAGTGTACACGTGTGCTTTGTCCAAATTGCAATGAAGATCACCCATCTTCGTCCAAGAACTGTAAGCGTTACTTGCAAGCTCGGGAGATTTTAAAAATTAAAACCATTAAAAAGTGTAGTTTAGCGGACGCTAAACGCATATACAAAGAAGAAAACCCACTTCTGGACCTCCCCACTCAATATGCTACTGTTGCGAAAACTGGAGACCAACCCCCCATTTCTACACTTTCTGAAAGCGATCCTACTACCAAACAAAGTAGTAATCCTGCGTCCAAAACACTTCTGCCCACTTCAGCCTCTTCAACAACAAACAAACAAACAAACAAACAAACAAGAAAAGCCACACAGACTCCAATACACACAACTCAACACTCAGTCCCGCCCCTAATAATGCAAATCAAACACCTAATACATAACCCTCCAATAAGCTCCCACCTTCTTCATCCTCGTCTGAATCACATTTATTTACTGAAAACCCTTCCAAAGCAGCCACTAGTAATGATTCCGTCCAAACAAAAAATAACAACACTTCAGAAACTAATTCTGTAATAACACCATTTACTAGCCCTACTACTCAACCATACCATCTTCACCAATCTCCAATGTAACTCAATCTCTCCTCAAAAACAGACAATATCACCCCTGTGATGAATTTCGTACAAAATCAAAATCGCAAACCGAATTCAAAAGCGAACGGAATTAAAAAGGGTGTGATGTATTTCGGTCAAAGTGCTGAATTTGACCGAAATGGAAAACCTTACAAATGCAAGTTCGCAAACAGCTGTTGGCTTATGTAGTTTTCCATTGGGCAAAAAGGAGTACTCTTTTTGTGTTCCGCACAGAAAAAGCACTCCCAATCATGTTCCATTGGCTGTTTGGAGTGCTATTCCGGGAGTGTTTTTCTCTTCCGAATTTCATTTGGGAGTGCTTTCAAAATGCACTCAAACATATAAACCCTTACATCGGACTACTTGTCAAAGTCATATGGTACAATACGCATTCTTTTGTTCATTTTATTTTTTCAGTTGGGGCAAGTTAGTAGAAACAAATTTTACATAGAAATAATTAAAAAAATTAATAACATATTAATAAAAACATGATGGAATTGCTAATGTTGTTTTCCATTTGGCAAATAGAAGCCATTTTTTGCTTTATTTTTCTGTGAAAAATGTAAACAAAAATTAGACATTCACCAACACACACAAAAGTAAGCAGAAGACGATTTCACATGTTCCATTGGAATCAAAAAAGAGTGAAATCGGGAGTGAAACCAAAGGAAAACGACATTAGGGAAGAGCTGTCAAACAGACATTTTTTTTTATTATTATGTCGTTTTCCTTTGGTTTCACTCCCGATTTCACTCCTTTTTGATTCCAATGGAACATGTGAAATCGTCTTCTCCTTACTTTTGTGTGTGTTGGTGAATGCCTAATTTTTGTTTACATTTTTCACAGAAAAATAAAGCAAAAAATGGCTTCTATTTGCCAAATGGAAACAACATTAGCAATTCTATCATGTTTTTATTAATTTTTTTAATTATTTCTATGTAAAATTTGTTTCTACTAACTTGCCCCAACTGAAAAAATAAAATAAACAAAAGAATGCGTATTGTACCATATGACTTTGACAAGTAGTCCGATGTAAGGGTTTATATGTGTGAGTGCATTTTGAAAGCACTCCCAAATGAAATTCGGAAGAGAAAAACACTCCCGGAACAGCACTCCAAACACCCAATGGAACATGATTGGGAGTGCTTTTTCTGTGCGGAACACAAAAAGAGTACTCCTTTTTGCCCAATGGAAAACGACATTATTGACAACTGGAGGCAAATCTCTGGCGTGGAAAAAAAGAAGCTTAGTCCAGACAACGTATCTGTCAAACTGGAAAAAACACCCGCGCTTTTTTAAAGGTAAGTCTATTTGTTTATATTGTCACTATAATTGTTACTAATATTACTTTTAAATTGCAGAAACATAACAATTGAAGTGTTCCAAGTCTTTCCCCCCAGGCATCGATCATCGAAAGTGACACAGTTCCAGCCAATTCAACAGTTTCCAGAGCACCTTCGCTACGCACAGGATAAAATAAAATTTATTGCTCGGAATATTGAATAAACAGTGTTTAAGTAAGTATATAACTAATTTTTACTAATCTTATCTTTAATTATAGATATACTACACAACTGCGACAACATTTCAAAGGATTTTCCACCCCAATTGTCGTCATAGCCGCCAAAAAGTTTCATCCCTTGAAACTGGGACAAGAGCAAATAATTTGGCGGAAGACAAAATAGTCAGTGATTGTGTTTATTTTCTTGCTAGTACATGTGTTATTGTAACTAATATAGTTTTGAATTACAGGAAAATAACATGCGAAGAAAAAAGCATCTCCAAGTTGCCATCCCTCATCGTCGTCGTAGTCGTCGCCACCAAACCACCATCAAACTTTCATCAAATCAACAGGGCTGAACTAGATGCAGCTCCTGCTCCCGGCAAATTATTTGCTCTTGTCCCAGTTTCAAGAGATGAAGGGGTGGAAAATCCTTTGAAATGTTGTCGCAGTTGTGTAGTATATCTATAGTTAAAGATAATATTAGTAACAATTAGTTATATACTTACTTAAACACTTACTTAAACAAATAGACTTACCTCTAAAAAAGCGCGGGTATTTTTTTCAGTTTGACAGATACGTTGTCTGGACTAAGCTTTTTTTTCAAACCAGAAGGGGTTTTCTAACATTACCATTCGTCAATTGTGAAAACGTGTTTAAGAATGGATTTGGTTACTACAATATCGATGATTATGGTTCAAGAAGGACGTAGATGGAACCGATGTCATTGCCTTGGATGTTGGTGCACTTGAAGTCATTAGGTCTGTTCCTTTACTTTTTGGGCAAAAAATAGTAAAAGACAAATTATCAACCTTAAGAGTAAAATTCTGTCTCAAAGAGAGAAGCTACAAAAAAGTAAAGGAACGCGTTGGACAAAAAAACTTGCCCATAATTAAACGTCAACGTTTTCAGCTGTTTCTTCCGTAGTCCACATCTATGTAAACCATTTTCATTGAACTTTGAAGTTCGTTTTTATTGCTTTTAAATACAAATTTACATATTTAAATGCGCAAGAATGTCCTAGGAAAATATTCAACTTTTATTTGGGTCCTCTTTTTTGTCATTTTTTATTTGCCCTTTTGCTGCAAATTGAATTAAAATTAAAAATAACCCAAAATAAAAGAAAAATAAAAACATCCAAACAAAGTAACAGCTGACTTTGACAGAACGTACACTTCTTACCGGCAGAAATTTGTTGAGTAATGCCGTTTTCCATTGGTTTCACTCCTTTTTGATTCGAATGGAACATGTGAAATCGTCTTGTGCTTACTTTTGTGTGTGTTGGTGAGTGGTGATTTTTTGTTTACATTTCTCACAAAAAAATAAAGCAACAATTGGCTTCTTTTTGGCTAATAAAAAAGGGCATTAGCAATTCCATCATGTTTTATTAATATTATTATCAATTTTTTTTAATTGTATCTATGTAAAATTTGTTTCTATTAACTTGCCCCAACTGAGAAAATAAAATAAACAAAGGAATGTGTCTTGTACCATATGACTTTGACAAGTAGTCCGATGTAAGGGTTTATATGTGTAAGTGCATTTTGAAAGCACTCCCAAATGAAATCCAGAAGAGAAAAACACTCCCGGAATAGCACTCCAAACAGCCAATGGAACATGATTGGAAGTGCTTTTTCTGTGCGGAACACAAAAAGAGTACTCCTTTTTGCCCAATGGAAAACGACATAAGAATTCGTAAGACTTTTCACTGAGGGGAAATTTTTACTCTCTCGTTGCTTCTCTCTTTTACTACTTTTTTGAGTAAAGGAACGCTGTTGAGTAAGAATTAGTACAAATTCGTACAAATTTGTACGAATTTGCAAGTAAAGGAACAGACCTATTATTTGGGAAATCGTTGTCAGCATGGGACGTAGATACCACTGGTGTCAATGCCTGGGATGTCATTGTCACTGTTGTTGATGGGAGTACATTTTCTACGAAAGACAGTACGATGTGAAAAGAAATGTGTTGTAACATAAAATTTTAATTTGTTTTATAGCGGTAAGGAGTTGTTTTTTTTTCCACTAAAACTCCAAATGCTCTAGCATTTTCTATTTCATTTACTGAATTTTCGATGCCGGTTATTCTCAATACGGACTCTTCCACTGGTGATAAATAAATTAACTGGTTGCCTCCTCCTCCAGTACCTTAGATCTCTTCTTTGTTGTAAATAATCTTTTTCTTTAGAAGTACTTTGTAATCTGACCAAACCTTATTATAAAATATTAATTATTTCTGAGTTATTTACCACAAGATTAATAAAAATACTTTTTTCCACCCAGTCACATCTCTACTTGGTGGCCCCAAGCTATTTAGTTCGGATGCTAAACTTTCCCACAGATCATTTATATCCACTGCCATATTTTGGCTTTTAACGTATCCTCTAGCAATACCCGGATTTTTTTTCATAAATTTAACGAATTTGGCAAACTGCAGAGTATTGGTGTGTGTTCCCCTAAATTTATCGAGCAAAGTTATTTATTTCTATCTTATTTTTCTTTGTAAAACTTACATTTTCTATTTTGCGGATTTAATTTCGCAAACAAATAAGCCACCGAAATGAAAACGTCAAAATGTTTGCGTTTTTCAATTCCGTTCGTTTCTCAATACACTCTCAAATTCGTTCGAAATAAGAAAATGCGGAATTGATCACACCAAAAATTCGAAAACGGTACGAATTCGAAAACAAACGAAATTTATCACAGGGGTGTATTACTTATCTCTCTCCAGAATGGATGATGGTGATTCCATTTAAAAATATGATATGCCCACCCAACGACAATCCCACCACCCCGTTGCTGGATCATACAGGCCCTTGCACTAGCCGGTATGACCCAGCAACTGGTTGGCGGGGTCAAAACACTCCCACTACCAATTCACCTAACCACGAGTTTTCACAATTATATTGTACAAAAGTCTAAGACTTTGAGCAAAATAGTACTATCGGTTCTTCAGTGGAACCTTAATCGATGCTTCAATAATTTGCATGAACTTCAGACACTTATGTACGAAAAATCTCCTCTAATAATTTGGCTCAAAGAAACCCATCTACCATGCACTACCACGTCCCTCCCCGTCAAGAGGTACCACACATGTTTTCACAACATTTACACCAACGACGCGACGAAACAAGGTACCGGCTGCTGGTGCACAAATCAATACCGCACAAATTGCGCCAAGTCAATGGCTCTTTCCCATTTTCGTTTGTTGCTGTGGAAATTACAATGAATACAAAATTTATAATTATATCTATCTATATACAAAGTTCACCTCTGACGACTTGCATAGTATGGTAAGTTCCTTTGATCCCCCCATTCCCCTTACGATTTATAAGGCCGCCACAAACTTTCACACAACATCTCGGTCACTTAAACCACAGTCAACTATCCAAAAATCGGCGGCATTAGGAAAAATTATGGGAATACCACTACCCAACCATCCTAGCAACCCGAAAACTTCTCCACCCTGGGAATTAAATAGTGGAAGTTCAACTTCAAATGCTGTCTACAAGCAAATGTTTTTAAACTTGTTGGGAACATACAAATCCAACAATTAGAGGTTCATATTCACGGACGGATCGAAGGCAGCCTATGGCGTGCCATTTGCGGTCGTGGATGAAAATGGTAGTACCCTATCCAAAGGGCTACTACCTGAGTTTGCGTCTGTCTTTTCTGCGAAGCCACAGCTATTGAACAGGCTCTTGCAACTCCAAGCAAGCACAGATAGTCTCTCTACCCTGACGGCGATTACTAACACTAAAAATAAAACACCGATTATTGTAACGATTTGGGACAAACTGATCAAGAACACAGGAAACATAGAACTTCTATGGGTCCCTGGACACGTGGGAATAAGAGAGAACGAAGACGCCGATGCAGCAGCTAGGAAAGCTAGGAATGCGGTTAACGAACCGTTACTCACTCACTTTGTTTTTAACAAAAGAGATACAAACAGACACAAACAGGCTTATACACAAGTAAAACAAAAAGAGGAGGGATTCACATACTCACATTATTATATATCTTTAAACCCGGACGGGACAGCAGCATTTTACCCGCAAAATGTATCGAACAACAGGAGGAAAGCCTTTACTCGGCTTAGGTTGGGTCACACTTTGCTAACCCATGGACATCTTTTCAGCAAAGACAGCCGCCCACAATGCCACCTCTGCAACTCTGCCCAAACACTAACCATACAACACTTAGTTTATGACTGAAGCACCATGCAATCTAAATTAACTAGTCTATTTCCTAACTTCCAACTATCCCAACTCCTCTCTCTTCCTTCCATACATAATATCAAGATAGTTTATACCCTACTTTCCTCATTAGAATTAAGCAATAAATTCTAGTTATATTTTAAAATGTATAGCCGAAGGCCCTGGTAGCCAACGCTGTAAATTTTGTACTATTAGCATATATTTTATTATCTGTTAATAAAGTTTAGTAATAAATAAAATAATAGAGATTCTTTCATAAGTCGTACCACACGAATGTGGAATTCTTTACCGAGCTAAATTTTTTCTCACCAATGCAATTTACAAGCATTTAAAGTGGGGAATACACAATACAACCGTCGTACCGACTTGTGTTGTACCGACATTGGCCCAACTATTGTATGCGGCATACGCATTAAAAAAATCTGCGTACGATTTACGTACAACTAGATATTTTATTCAGTCATTTTACAAATATACACCATACAATTTCCATACAATCTGTTCATGCGACGCCGGTTGAACAGTCAAGACCATGCGACAATACGATATCGGTACATCGGTCGGTTGCGTGAATACACACGATACAATTGTCGTATACAACACAAAAGCTGTCAAACAGTTGGTACAATAGTTGTCTCTTGTATTTCCCACTTAACCCCAACGTAAATCGCTTCTCGACTTGCAGGCCTCTCTTCTTAATATCTGTGCTCGACTGATGGGACGAGTGGAGGACTTCCGAGAGCGATTTGTGACTCTTAGGAGGAATGGAGAATTTTAACGGAATTACTTCATTGTGTGTATGAGTAATCGCTTCACGCATGAATGTATCTTTTTTAACAATCGAAGGAGAAATTATTTTAAGCAATTCCTCATAGAGTTATCCATTCTAGTAAAATTTTTATAATCGTCCTGTGCAGATATTTTTAATTCATTCAAAAGATTTTCATGTGTCAACTAATTCCGTTTTTTTAACCAATCCTTCATCCCAATTCTCCTTTTTCTCGACATTTTTTTTTCCTCTTTACACAAAGTGCAAGAGCGATATATGAAATACAATCGTCCGTTTCACTCATCGCACATCTGTACACCACGAGAACTCACAAAAAACTAAAAAATTTCCGTCAATCGATTGATGTGTGTAAGGGGTAGCATCAATCTACACATACACGATGCATGATGTCAAACAATTGATCGTGTAAGGGCCGCTTTACCACAACTGAAACACAACTGGCACCTCATTTGACAGAAAATCAACCAATGCGGCCACACACGATTCAACTCAGTTGAAAGACTTTTCATTCAACTTGGAAAATCAAAATCTTTTGATTTTTCTTTAACCACGTTTTCAACCGTCAAATCGATCAAATGACTACCCCACACATGGGTTGATTTTGATTTGATTTGACTCAGTTTACAATTGAGTTGAAGTGTGTATGGTGCGCTTAAAATATTTATTTTTATTTGATTTCTTAAGCGCTCTTTGTTATTCAGGAGTCAATATTTTTACCTTTGAACTTGAGAAACATGGATAAGAAACATGGTTCTTTCGCAGAGGAATAGACGACCTCCATCAGTCGAACACGTGTAATGTGTTGAGAAGAAGGTAATGCCAAATTAAATCCTCTCGAGTGCGATTGGACTACTAATGTCAAAATTGAAACGTTTTATGTGGTGAAAGCACTTCACTTAAATACCTGCACCAAAATTGCTTTTATTTTTAGTAAAAATGTATCATAAAACATCGTTTTTTTGATGGATTAATGAATGCGACTTCATAAAACACGGACGCTGTAGTGCTAGTCTAACGACTTTTTTTTTATCCGATTCTCAAACTGTCAACAACTTTTTAGCTATTTACCACTCAGGTGGAAGTATAGACTAAGCTTTTTTCGTTTCGCTGAGGTTAGTATTATTTTGACATTTAGAAATCGTTGTGTTTTGGAAATTATTTCATTGGTTGTGAAGCGGAATAAAGCGGGTAGTGAGTTTGACCTGGAAGTGCCTTAAAATGCCTCTTGAAGGCAGTTCGTAATTTTGAAGGAATTATTTAACTTCTATTAAAGACACACCGTGCTCCCTCATTACTCGGTAAATATCTATCCACATCTGCAAATCAAATAAAATTATTTTCTTTGCATTCTTATCAGGACCCGTCGATACGTCATGCAATAGTGGACAGCTGTAGGGTTCTCAGCATGAAGTAAGTAACAATTTTCATATTTTCGTTACTTTTATACTTCCTTTTAATTATGTATCATACCGGCTCGGGGCTTCCCAAAGTCGAAACAAATCTCGCTTCTGGTTTCTCCATAAACGAACACGGATTGGTGCGAATGAATCATCTGGTTGACATGGTTTCATACAAATAGGCTGTGAGTTACGAGTGTAGTATAATATATCTATAGTTGCGAAGATGGTTAATATCATTAATATTTTATGAGGGATTTCCGTAGATGAGTGAAGGAATTAAGATCGTATGATGCATTGCAGAACATTCTGCTCTTTCGTCGTATACTCGTAAGGTGATGATTTCAACTAGCTCTCAAAATTGTTTATAAATATTTAGAGGTCGGTGTTCATCACGTGAGATACATATTACACCTACATACTAGATTTTCAATTTAAAGCAATGATCTTTGCTTATTGCAGTCTTTTGTTTGAATCCGTGTCGATATATTTCTTGAATGAATTAATGCTTTGTCGAGATCTCAATCATTGAATTAGTGTAAAGATTCTCAGAAATGCTACTCATTTATGTGTTCTTGTAAGATTACGTAAGTCTATTTGTAAGCTAAGGGCATTAAAGTTGGCAATGAAAAATACATATAAAGGTTGCAATCAATGTGACTATTTATACATACATACATTCAAAGTTGTATGAACATGCACCGTTGAACTGACTTCGTGAGTGCTACTACTTAAAAAGTTAGCAATAGAAATTATTAAAATGGGCTAAGATTACCCTTGAAATGCCACATTACTAGCTACCTGCGTAGGGTGAAGTAGTCAGTAGTCGGCCCCTTAACTTTTTTTTTACGTTTAATTTGCTTTTAAAAATCCGTTATTATAATAAAGAATGGTATATTCAGCATTTGTGATTAATTGGAATGTGTTAATTATGAAATTCAAGGCATTTTTAGTGTATTTACTACCTAAAACAAATTATTATTATTTTTGAGTAGTCGGCCCCCCTCGCCCAGTTAAGTATTTAGTAGTCGGCCCGAGTTTTTACATCCAGACTTTCACTATTTCAGCTAAGGTTAAAAGTTAATTTTTCAACTTTACAATAGGTATTTATTAATTCATAAAAACCATCAAAGTACATAGCTATTATATAGCTCTCCAGCCACTCTCTGACCTTCCCAAAATCTATTTGTCTGGTATTCTCTGGATTAGAGCTTGTGGGGGGCTGACGTATGGAAACACGACTAAAGGGGGTAAAGTTTCACCATTAGCAATAAAAAGAAGCAAAATAGTGACTGTCCTTTTCGTTGCCTTATTTATGACCTGTATCCCCTTGAGTCCTAGGGCCTCTACTACGCCTACGCGTCATTGTGTACGGTTTCTGGTAATGTGTCTGAGTTCTCCCCAACTTTTCCCTAACTGCCGTGCCTCCTTCTCGACTGTTCTGTGCCATGTTTTCTTCGGACCGCCAGGTCTTCTGCCTTCCTGAATTAAAGGGTTCCATTACATAGCATGGTTCGCTATGGAACTGTCACCCTTACGGAACGTGTGACCAATCCACTGCCACTTCCGTCGTTGGATGGTTGTGCCTATTGGTTCCTGACCCGTTCTCTCGTAAAGGTGTTCGTTAGAGATGCGATTGGGCCAGAAAATCCTTAGGATATTGCACAGGCACCTATTAACAAACGTTTGCAGCTTTCTGGTGATAGTAATGGTCACTCTCCACGTACTGCAACCATATAACAGCACGGATTCAACGTTGGAGCGGAACAGTCTTAGCTTGGTGTTCAAACTGATTGCATTGCTTCGCCATATTTTGTATAACATACCGAAGGCGGATTTTGCTTTGGCGACCATGTTTGCTATATCTCGGTTCCACCATCGGTCGAGACAATACTTCCAAGATACTGGAAATCCTCTACTCTCTCTACCGGTTGTCCAGCAATGCATATTTGAGCCGATGAGTTTGTTCCAAGGCTGATAATTTAAATTTCAGCCCGACGACGCTTGCCTCCTCTCCACATCTGCTGTCATTTGGAGGAGGTCCATTTTTTTTTTTTTTTTAGGGAAACCCAAATCCCAGAGCACTCAGACTCTCCGGTCCATTGTACTACCAGGCAGGAACCTTTCTTTGGTGCAGTGGTTGGAAAAACTTCGATGTAATTCGTTTGCCTTTATACTCGGGTGGCTGATGATTGCTGTTCCCCGCTGGGGCTTGAACCTGCACGCATCGGTTAACGAGCAAACACACTACCCACTGCACCATTGCCACCCTCCAGGTGGAGGTCCATTATTCTGTGGGAGAGTAAGCAGTAAGAATCAATCGAATTCCTCCGTTTCCCGTCGACAAAGCTGCACGAAGCACATCGCTAATCACCAATAGAAATAATATTGGTGAAAGGATACAGCCTTGTCTTACCCCACTTTGGATCTCAAATTCCTCAGACAACCTCCCTCTGTGCAGAACGTGGCATTCCGCAGGGTGTTGATGTGGTCGGCACAGGAGGATCCAGAGCAGAAACCTGCTTGTTCGGCATCGAGTGTGTCTTCGAGATGTTGTTTGATTCGCTCAAGGATGATTTTAGCTATTATCTTAGCCATAGAAGGCAGCACGCAGATACCCCTCCAGTTTCCGTACTTCATTAAATTTCCTTTCTTAGGAAGCTTGACGATCATTCCCTTTTTTCACTCGTCAGGAAAGCTGTCAGCTTCCCAAGTTTTCTCCATAAAAGGAAGCAGAAGCTCAGCCGATGTTGTGGGCGCTGCTCGTAAGAGCTCTGCTGGAATACCGCCAAGTCCTACCGCCTTGTTGGATTTGAGTGCTTTGATCGCGGTAATGATCTCATCTTTACTGGGAGTCGTGGTGCGTATTCGGGAACTTCTCACCTCGGGCATCTCAGTCCGATGTGGGAGCATATCGCTAGCGAATACGCGGTTCAAAACCGTGGAAAAATGCTCCTTCCATCTCTTGAGCTGGTCCTCATCCGAAATGAGCAAGGAGCCGTCTAGGCATTTCACTGTGCGTTGGCTGGAGCTGCGACCACCTGTCAGCTCTTTGGTAATTGTGTAGACGGTTCTGCTGTCACACCTCCGTGCAGCTCTTCTGCTTCTGGGCCTTTCGTTGCCTTGGCTAACCTTATAAAGGTTTTTCCAGCATTTAGGTGCCAAAACAGTCCCAGATTTCGGAGACATGCTGAACGATGTTTCGTCCTCATTAAAAATCCTGGAAGGGTCTTCAAGAATATCTGCAGCATCGATTTCCTGCAGATAATTTTTTAGGTCTGAAAACCACATTCTGACTTCGGAGACTATCGCCCGACCTTTTGAGAGTCCCTCTGGTGTTCTGAGGGACAGTTCAGGATGACGAAGGAGCAAAGACAAAAGTAAGATGCCCCGCTGGAGTAACCGAAGAGTTCCCAATCAAAGTCGGGGTACAACAGGGAAGCGTTTTAAGTCCTTTGCTCTTTATTACAGTCCTTGATTATCTGCTTGAAGGTAAAGTGATGGACCCCAAGGTACATCAGTTATTCTTTGCTGACGAT
This sequence comes from Brachypalpus laphriformis, assembly GCA_945910035.1. NCBI lineage: Eukaryota > Metazoa > Arthropoda > Insecta > Diptera > Syrphidae > Brachypalpus > Brachypalpus laphriformis. The sequence goes on along the minus strand of OX246753.1, from coordinate 226,016,335 downwards.
GGAGCCATCATAAGTGAGGATCCTACATCCCTGCAACGAGCACTTGATGTGTGGGTGGACGTTTTGGAGGGAAATGGGTATCGCATTAGTTCAAAAAAGACAGAGTACTTGTGCTGCCCGTTCTCTGATCCACTCAGGCCTATTCCAGACATTTATTTGAATGGAACAGTGCTTCCCAAGTGCGAAAAGTTCAAATATCTGGGATCTATGATCAATAGCAAAGCAACTTGTGATGACGACATCAATCATCGTGTAAGCGTAGGGTGGATGAAGTGGCGAGAAAATTCCGCTATCTTCTGTGACAGAAAAATGCCCCCTAAGTTGAAAGGAAGGCTCTACACCGCAGTTGTACGTCCAGCGCTCACATACGGTTCACAGTGTTGGACGATGTACAAAAAGTGTGAGAGTAAATTAACGGCAGCTGAGATGAAGATGCTTCGCATGACAGCAGGAGTGACAAAGCTTGATCGAATAAGAAGTTCGAAGATCCGAGGAAGCTTTCACATCAAGGAAACCATCGTACAAAAAATAGAGCGTGACCGGCTCAGTTGGTATTGCCACGTTCAAAGAAGAGATCATTTGAACCCTGTTAAAAAGGCAATATCAATGCACGTTCCAAAGACATCGCGATGTAGGAAAGGCAGGCCTATAAACGCCTGGATCAGACAAATGCGACGACATCGGCATTTCATTGGCCTCAGTAACCGAGTGATCCAAAATCGGCAGGCCTGCCGATATTTTCTGAGGTCAAATAGGCGAACCCCACAGGCGGATCAGTAGAAATGCGGTGAAGTGGGAGGGTTGTGATCCCTTGTTTTCGGATCATGGCCTCGCTGATAAAAGGAAGAAGAAGTTCAGGATGACGCTTTAGGAACCCGTAGTACCAAGTCGTTCCTGGTAGACCGTCTTTAAATTGTGTTTTTCGATTTTCTTCTAAAGTTATTTTTTGCACCGTGTTTACCAGATCTATTGGTTTTTGTGGAAGTCCACATTTTGCTAAGTTTAAAAGCCAGTCTACCAGGGACTGTTCTTTTGCTCCACTAAGCACAGTATCCGGCCCCATTTGTCTTGGATTGTTGTTCTAGGGACTCGGAATTCCTTGCTTGCTTTCCTTGTTGGCCAATTTTCCTCCCTGATCTTTTTCAAGGCCTTATTAAGTGCCTCTTCTAAGTACTTATGGAAAGCACGTTTTGGCCTTCCTTCAGATTTTTCCATTTTTGATCAACCTTTAATAAATAATAGTTTTTTGAGCCGTTAATTTTCCCCGATCTACATATCTATTATAATTTTTTAATCTAAAATATTAAAGGCCGACTTAACAAAACCTGTCTCCTAAAGTCGGCCGTCCATTCTTTCGTTTCGTTAACAGGGGGCCGACTACTAAAAACAAGGAAGAAAACTTACAAATTTTATCAAAAATCAATCATAGCTGAAGTTAGCTTTGAATTTGCATCGTTAGTTAACCAAAACAAAAAAAAACTCAATCTTCGGTAGTCTTTTTAGGTCGGCCTCTCTCTTTTTATTTAAAATAACATTTTTTTTTATATTTGTGTTCAATAAACAGTAAAAAGAATCTATTAATAAGATAAATATAATAACATAACGCACTTACTGTCAATATTTCACTGATTTTAAGACTTTTTTGTAAATCACTTCCACTATTTTTTTACTACTAAAATCCAGACGTTTCACTTCAGACAAGAACTTGAATCAAAGTGACAATTTTAACGAAGAAACTAGCAGCTGCATTGCAACAACCATTTGCTCACAGAAAGGAAAACCGTTAACCTTTTGGAAAAAAAAATTTACAAATACAAATATTTGGCGCAACAGCTCTTTAAAGTGCCAGGGCCTAGCTCCTCGCAACCACTCATGTTGTGTGCGTTATATTTTTCACACGAATGGAAGGGACCTACAGTTTAATGCCGAATCCGAACGGCGATTTGAGAAGCTTTTTCGTGACAACAATACTCTCGGATGTTTGTCAGACGCTCGCGAGAGGTGGGACCGTGAAAAAACTTTTTGGTATTTTCTGGGATTCGAACTTGGAACCTCATGCGTAGTGATCCGACACACTAACCACTTACGCCACGGCGCCCACTAAAAAAAAAATTTGCATGTGTATTTTACAAACGCATTAACTATTACGCATCATTTTTTGGCGCGGCGGCCGACTAATGGAGAGGGCCGACCTTACATGCCATCACCCTATACTTGGTTGCTTTTTCGTGACGTGAATAGGTAGTATGTGTTTCATAAGACATATCTTATAATAAGAAATGCTCCAACTGCAAAAACAAATTTGGGAAAATGTGGAACAAGTTGCAGTGGAGACCCAATCAACCGGGGGAAAAAAAAAATGTTTTCTTATTGAAATTCGATTTCGAAAATTTATTACCGGAAAATTTCAAAAATTAATAAATTCACTTTATTTAGCTATAATTTATAACACATCACATTCTGCATTCTAGTACATACAGAGATTTAACATGATCGGAATATTGTTGAATCCATGAAAGCCCATGTAATAGATGGTTCTCTGACCTGTAGTGGTTCTTGTTCTTTGTATTCTAAGGTCTCCATAGTTTCGTAGGCTGTATTCCATCACTACGTTTGTAGGTACATTCTCGCAGAAGTATTCAGGGTACATATTGCATTCTAATTTTAAATACAAATATACATAACATAAAAAAGTCTTTGATTAATATTTAACCATCGTAATGCACTTAACATATATTATTTTATTGATTTGTATCTACATCTTAAAATAATTCGCTTTACCTTTGTAGCCCGTGCTACGAGTTATGCCCGACCTCATGCTCCTGCATGGTTACGTGCTAAAAAAAAACCCCCCCTGTTTCTCTGTCCTGTCGCTCCCCGCTGCACTACCAGTCAATGCATTCCTTCGCAGGGGCAGGCTTGACTTTCGTCACTTCTCTTGTAGCTGCCAGAGTTCGCAGAATTTTCGTTTCTCGCGCTTCTCGTTGCTCGTTCCCCTATGCGCAGTAGCTGCATCATACTCGTGATTACTTCGTTTGCAGTTTCCCCTCCTTCGCTTCTCGCCAGCATAAATGAGATCAGGCTTTTTGGGGTCACTTGGCCGTCAAATGCTCTTTCTAGGATGTTCTTAGCCCTTTATATACAGTGTGATTTGCATAAGATGCGACAAACGCCTAGGACGGATAGGTTGGGTCGAGACAAGAAAAAAATTGTATGGGAGGGAGGGGCAATTTTGTAAAAAGTTGACTTTGAATAAAAAAAAAATATTAAAAATTAACGGAAACATGTACAATAATGTGCTATAGCTTTTTTGAAAGCTAATATTCCATTCTTTTATTCGCTTTTTAAATCAAGTTATTTCAGTTCAGGGGGGGGTCTATCTCCCCCCGTTTAGGCGGGAGGGGCAATTTTGTAAAAAGTTGACTTTGAATAAAAAAAAAGTATTAAAAATTAACGGAAACATGTACAATAATGTGCTATAGCTTTTTTGAAAGCTAATATTCCATTCTTTTATTCGCTTTTTAAATCAAGTTATTTCAGTGAACAGTTTTTGAAAAATGAAATTTCAAAGTCAAAGTTTTCGAAAAATATTTTGAATTTTTTTTTTCAAGTTCATTTTTTTCAAAATTAATATCTCAAAAACTAAGAAAGATTTTTACATCGGGTTTTCGGTATTTAATTAAGAATTGATAGGAGCATTGAAAAATAAAAATATCAGTGACAGTTAATAACGCAAACTTTTGAAAAAAATGAACTTGAAAAAAAAAAATATTTTTCGAAAACTTTGACTTTGAAATTTCATTTTTCAAAAACTGTTCACTAAAATAACTTGATTTAAAAAGCGAATAAAAGAATGGAATATTAGCTTTCAAAAAAGCTATAGCACATTATTGTACATGTGTCCGTTAATTTTTAATAGTTTTTTTTTTATTCAAAGCCAATTTTTTACAAAATTGCCCCTCCCGCCTAAACGGGGCGAGATAGACCCCCCCCTCCCATACGATTTTTTTCTTGTCTCGACCCAACCTATCCGTCCTAGGCTTTTGTCGCATCTTATGCAAATCACCCTGTATATTATATATACATATATGTATGTATACAGGTATATACATATATTATATCATTTTGGCATTCCATCAGTACATGCTCCGCGTTCTGCACATATCCTTCACAGTGCTGGCAGAATGGGTCATCCGCGTGCTTGTCGAGATACTCCCTGAAGCATCCGTGCTCCGATTGAAATTGTGTTGGGTAGTAGTTTACCTTCCCGTGCTTTCTGCACAGTACTGTTTTGTCACTCCGAGCCATCTTTCTCCCGCAATTGCTTCACGTGCTATATCGCAAACAGCGTGTATTGCATGGTTGGTTCGCATTGCCTTGTTATGCTGCAATTGGAACTTATCTTTGTGACTTTGTGGACACATATATGAACAACAAACTTTTAGTAATCAAGTTACTTTCCGTAATACGAGTACAACGTTTAATTAGATAATTAACATGTTCCGTAAAGTTAAGCGGTCCGCCTTACAAACATATGGGTTTGGAACTGAATAATGAATATCATACACTTATGCTATGGGGAGTTTAGTACAGCGACGGGACGCATGCGACAGGTGACTAAAGTCAACCGTGAAAATGATTAGTCAGGCGTCCGCTCGCCACATGAAAGAAAGAAGGCGTTGATAGCACGTAACATAGAGCATCTGTCGCATGCAATATTTATTAGCTGTGTGGCATTGTGAGTCGGTTTGGTTGGTGAATAGCCGCACGGCAGAAATCGACTCATGTAAACCCCACTTTAGGCTTTGTAACATTTAGCACCAGTCTATTAATTTTTAGCCATACCATATATTTGTTTTGTCTAGATCTTAATTTATTTTTCGAACACACTTTGCAGTATTATTTCCAGAGGTGTAGAGTAGGCCATCGTCAGCAAATAAATTGAGTTTTGACAATTTTACTACCTTGGTCATATCGTTAATGAATATAAGGAATAACCACACTTCCAGTATTGTGCCTTGTGGTACTCCTACACTGACAGGGATTGCCGATGATATTTAACAATTTACGGAAGTGCGTTTCGGTTGCTCTGTTATAAAAGATTTCAATTATTTAATAAGAACAGATTTTATACCCTAAACTTTCATTTTTAAAAACCTTATATTCCGTCATTTACTGTTTCAAATACCCGTTTTAAGTCCAAGAATCCAAGAAAGCAGCAACTACCACTTTTTTTATCAATTGCACTTCTACAATCATTTATAACAACGTTTTAATACGTTTCACTTGAGTGGTTAGCACGAAACCCCAATTGGTAACTATTCAGAAGACCCTGGCCCTCTAGGTGGTCCTGTAGTTGCATCAGAACTGTGTTTTCTAAGATTATTTCATACTAGCTGGCCAGTACTCGCCTTGCTTCGCCCGGCTGCTAGTTAAAAAAAAAAAAAGAATTTTCTTCTAAAGCATTTCTATAGTCCAGAGTATTGCTAGAAATTACTCAATTATTAAAATATTCCCAGTGGGAACCATACATTAATGAAATATAATTGCCGACTGCATACATATAATACAATACTAAAAATGTAGAAACCAGTGGGAATCCCCACCAGAAAACACAACACACAAACCGCCAAGCAGGTTAACCAATGAATAAGAAAATACGATCATGTTACGAGTTAGAAAACACATACACTACACTGCTGCCTGACTGCTGGCAGTGGTCTCCACTGAAGGAAAATTGTGGGCAATGATTTGAATAATTGTTTTGAAAATTGCTCAGCTTCAGGACAACGCAAGAGGATGTTTCATATCTTAAATGAATCAGGGGGGAATTTATAAGTCATTATTGAGTTAGGGCTGATAAATTATCTTTCAGTGACGTAAAGCTCAACTCTTTTTCTAATTTTGTTCTCATATCTTCTGAATTAGTAGACCGATTGCAATAAATCAAAAGTAGGGGCTAGATTTTACTTCACCGGAAATGTCGAAAATTAAACTTTTTTATTTAGTCCGATAGATTAGCTGAGCAAGGATCTGTAATTTTTTTTGTCGCTTTTTTACCGGAGAGACGTAACCCGCCCCCAAAGTTTCAAAAAGGCCATATAAAATGATACCAACATTTGACATTAGTCATAGATCCCAAATATTTGAAATTTTCGTAGTTACGAAGCACTGTTCCATTCAAATAAATGTATGGAATATGCCTGAGTGGATCAGAGGACAGGCAGCACAAGTACTCTGTCTTTTTTGAACTAATGCGGTACCCATACATCAAGTGCTCGTTGCAGGGACGTAAGATCCTCACTTATGATGGCTCAATCGTTAGCAAAAAATAATTGATGTACCTTGGCGTCCGTCACTTTACCTTCAAGCAGATAGTCAAGGACTGCAATAAAGAACAAAGGACTTAATACGCTAACCTGGTGTTGTTGTTGTTGTTGTAGCAACTATGTTGATTCGTATGGTTCAAACGTTAAGGTGGTGTAGGTGGGTTGTCATCAGTAAGGTCGAGGCCCAAGAAAACGGCAGCTTCGACTGGGTGAGTCCATAAGGATCTTGGTGTAAGTGTTGTAGGATGCGACGGGCAACTGAACAAATGGGCGGTGTTATGTGATGACGAGCCACAGTCTGGGCATTGATCAGTGATACTGTCGCGTAAGCGGTACATATAATTGTTCAGCATGGACCCCCAGCCGGATCGCAGTTGGGCAAGTGTGGATCTGGTGCGTCTAGGAAGATGTTCTTCACTATGATGTATCGGTGGAGGACGGCCGCCTAGCACAATGTTAGTCTGGCAGTTATCAAGCCCAGTTTGGACAGCGTGTTGGTGGATAGAGTTCAAAGCCAGTTTGTGAAACGCTGGGACAAGTGGTGTATGGGTTATAAACCTATTAACCTCTTCACGGTATGATCGGATATCAGATCGAATATGCCTCGGAGGTGTAGGGAGGCTGAGTATATCTCGGTACGGGTGATCGGGACGATTGCAAGCCAGTAAGAACTGTTTCGATAGAAGTTCGTTATGCTCTTTGACTTTGAGCAACTTTGTTTCCTGATGTAGGTGATCTTCATGGGACTGGCTTGTTTGGAGTTTATGCCGCATAGTTGAGAACCGATCTTCCGATTGCTTGATATGTGGTGAAGAGAGTTTCTTTGTCTTTCCCCCGTGTGCTACCGGCCAGAGATTTTAATACCTTATGCCTGGACATGACTCGTTCACTGAAATTTCTTGAATGACTAGAGAAAGTCAGTAGGTTGTCAAATGTGACTCCCAGAATCTTAGGGTGGTTTGTTGTCGGGATCGCCCTGCCATGTATCTCAATGTCGAGTGGAAGATTTACCTCTTTGGTCCAGGTGGTGAATAGGGTGGATGAGGATTTATCTCGGGACAGTTTGAGATTGCGACTGGCGAAAAAGTCTTCCAATTTATTAAGGTAGGCATTGATATTACGCCAGATTGAGCGGATGTCCTTTCCTGAGGCGAGAATGGTGCAGTCGTCAGCATACGATACCAGTTTGACTCCGGGTGGTGCTGTAGGGAGTTTCGCCAGGTAGCAGTTAAAAAGGTAGTTGGCAAGCCATCGTTTAGTGGAGTTTGAGAGTTGTGAGTCTACAACATTCACTTCCCTGGTGCACCCCGACTGCTTGGGAACACTTCGGTTACTCCAGCGGAGCATCTTACTCTTGTCTTTGCTCCTTCGTACATGTCAATGATCATCTGTACATAGGTTTCTGGGACCCCTCGATGTCTTAGTGCCACCCATATCAGGTCTCGTGCTTGTCTGTCTTTGAATGCCTTTTCAAAGTCAACCAATACAATATGCAAATCTTTTAAGGAATCACAATGTTTTTCCATTATGTTCATTATACTTTGAATTGCATCTGTGGTTAATTTACTCGCGACAAACCCGCACTGATCATCAGATAGCCGTATTATTTTTCGCAGTCGGTTACCTAATACCAGCTCAACGATCTTCATGGTATGTGACATCGGCTTGATCGAACGTTAGTTATCACAGTTTCGCGAGTCACCCTTTCCTTTGTATACAGGTGGAAGGTAACTTTCCTCCATTAATTCGATATTGGATCACTCCTCATAAATTTGGAGATGCAAATTCTGAGCCAACCCGATGTCTCTCACATCGCTCGCTATATAATTGGTATTTAAGTCTATTTTCAGGTTTGTTTTGGTACTGCAGCAGCTAATACATCTATTCTCAACATGAGAATAGTTTTTATAGGTTTTGTGCCTGTTGGAAATAATTTCGAGTCGGCGGCATTTGGGTTAATGACAGAATTGTGGTGGATGTATGATTTTCACTCTTCTTTTCTTTTGTGTTCCCTTCTTCTTCTTATGCTGTCTCTCCTCTTAAGAGGTTGGTTCATCCTTCTGATCCCTTCGCGGGAGCCAGCGTTCCTGATTATTTGGATTGATGAAAGTCCGACCCAGTCTTGTAAATTCTTCATCCATAATATCCTTTGTCCGCCTACTGTTCTTCTTCCTTCGACTTTTCCTTGGAGAATTACCTGCAGCGGCTGATACTTCTCATTTCTAGTCACATGTCCAAGATAGTCCAGCTTTCGTCTTTTTACAGTATTCAGGAGTACCATTTTCGCATTCATCCTCCTTAGAACTTCTATATTGGAGATTCATTCGGTCCATGATATTTTTAGAACTCTCCGGAACAGCCACATTTCAAATGCTTCCAGTCTTTTCATTATTGCCTTGCTTAATGTCCAAGTCTCTGCTCTATACAAAAGCGTAGACCAAACGTAGCACCCTGATTAGCCTTTTTTTCAAAGACAACTGAAGGTCGCTGCCACATAGTACCTTTTTCATCTGGCAGAACGCTGCTCGCCCTTGCTCAATTCTGCATTTTATCTCCTCGGTTGATGTTGCTCTGCTCTATACAAAAGCGTAGACCAAACGTAGCACCTGATTAGCCTTTTTTTCAAAGACAACTGAAGGTCGCTGCCACATAGTACCTTTTTCATCTGGCAGAACGCTGCTCGCCCTTGCTCAATTCTGCATTTTATCTCCTCGGTTGATGTTGCTTTACAGTTGAATTGTGTTCCCAAATATTTAATACTGTTTACACGATTTACTATAGTGTCTCCGATTTTTAGCTCTGCATTGTTATCATTTCTCTTCGATACCACCATGAACTTTGTTTTTGCAATATTTTTTCGGAGTCTATATTCATTGCTCACTCTATTTAATTTGTTAACCATGACGTTTAATTCTTTTTCGTTTTTTGCAATGATTATTGAGTCGTTAGCATATCTTATGTTGTGTATTTTCACCCCGTAAAACGCAACTCCTCCTCCTTCGTCCTTAAAAGCTTCTTTAAAAATTTGCTCGGATTACATATTAGATAAGGGGGGCGATAAAATGCACCCTTGCCTTACTCCTCTAAGAATTTCAATTTCTTGTGATTCAACTCCATCCACTTTAATAAATGCTTTCTGATTATAGTAAAGAGATTCAATGATGCTCAAGTCTCTGCCGTGGATTCCTTTGTTTCTTAGCATTTGTAGTAGCTTTCCGTGTCGGACTTTATCAAAGGCTTTTTCATAATCTATGAAACAAATATATAGATTTTGGTTTACCTCCATGCTTCTTTGCGCTTAGATATTTAAAGCGAAGAGAGCCTTGCGCGTTCCGACTCCTTCTTCTTCTTCTAGTTTTCTGTAGATTCTGTTATGTATTATTTTTAAAAATAGCTTTAGCATATGACTCATTAAAGTGATTGTCCTGTGATCTTCGCATTTGGTGGCATTGCTCCTTTAGGAAGTGTTATGAAGGAGGATTTCAACAAATCTTTTGGAATTTCTCCACTTGGTAAACTTTATTGAACAAATCTACCAATACTGTTATATTTTCCTCATCTATCATTTTCACCTTTTATATTACTATGTTACCTTTTGCGACTTTTGCCTGTTATTTCTTTAAGCTTTTTGTGCATATTGAAACTGTCATAGCTTTGATCATACGTCTCTATTTCTCTGCACTGATCCCTCCAATATCTGTTCTTTGATTCTCTTATTTTACGCTTAATCAGGGTGTTTATCGTTTTATATCTTATATAATTCTGCTTGGCTGTTCTTCGTTCTTCCATCATGTTTAGTATCTCATTTGTCATCCAGCTTCTTTTGGTCGCCGGGCTCTGGGTTTTAGAAGTCTTTTTCCTGTTACTGCTTCTATTAATGCTAATATTAATGCTTTTTTTATTTTTGCCCATTTATTTTCTACCTCTAAATCATTGCTCAGGTTTGTTTTAATTTGATCCAATTTACCGTTAATGTCCCTGGTGACTCTGTTTTTGGTTTTATATTCCTTCAGGAGATTTATATCCATCTTACTTTCTTGGTTCCTTCTACTTAGTTTCTTGAGCGTTATTTTGAGGGTTGCTATTACTGGGTTGTGATCCGAGTTAATGTCAGCACCTGGGTACGTTTTTACTGAAGTCACTCCGTTCCTAAACCTTTTGTTGATTATGATGTAATCAATTTGATTTCTTATGATCCTTCCGTTTGTATTGTGACTTGGTGCGGTCCATGTATACAGTCTTTTCTTTGGTAATTTGAACCAAGTGCTCATCACTGCTAACTCCTTCAGCTGGCTCTAATAATTTCTGACCCCTTTCGTTTCTTGCTCCTAGTCCGAATTCGCCAACCGTATCGCCGACTCTTCCTTTGCCAATTTTAGCATTAAAGTCTCCCAAAAGAATATTGATTTCCTCCCTTTTTGTTAGTGCTAGTGCTTGATCGATTTCTCTATAGAATACATCTACGACCTCTTCACCATGACCGGTCTTCGGGGCATATGCTTGTATAAGATTAATTGTTGACTTTTCGTTTTTCATTTTCACAAAGATTACTCGATTACATAATCTGACTACACCTGCTACTAATTTCTTTAATTCAGATTTAATTATTATTCCTACACCATATCCGTGCTGGCCTTCTTCCGAGCACGCATAATATAATGTAACATTATCTTTTGTTACCTCACCGTTCCCTTACCACTGAACATCACTCATGCCTAAATTATCTATATTTAACCTATTCACTTCTTTTATGATGTTTTCCAGTTTGCCTGCACTATACATACTTTTGACGTTCCACGTCGCGATTTTTAGATACCCACCGGGGATTCTTCGCACCCTCTGACCATTTAAGGTCTGCCTGGGACTGATGGCCATTTGATTTGTTTGTCTATTCATTCGGATGATTTTAAACTAGGGAACAATTTACTGTGAGGTGGTTTCCCGTTGCCGTCCTCATATATTTATTTTGTTTACTGTAACTGTTTACTGAACCTGTTATTCTTTTAATTCAAGCAGTCCTGTTACCTACTACTATGCAAAGATTTATCTCCTTTTATAGGTACATCATATCTTGCATTTTATATTATCTAAATCTTAACTCTTAAACTCCTAAACTTTTAAATTCTTAAACTTTTTAAACTTTTAAATTCTGGGTATGCTTATTTGATGACGGCATTACTCGCCATTTTAATAGTAGCGTTTTTGGAATTGTGGCATTTCTTGAGGAATTCGTTCCCAGGTGAAAACCCACTACTTCCTGATACTACTATCAGTTCTCTCATCTTAAAAACCTGTTCATGCAACTAAGTCCTCTCCGAGTGTCCAACTCCTATCCTATTATCAAATTCCTGTCCATTTCCCTATAATCTCTGCCCTGTTTATTGATTCGAATTTATTTAATTTTCGAGCGACATAAATGGGGGTTTACTTCTTTCATATTTTGCGCATTTTCTCTAGCTATTTTAGTTGACTTTCCTGTTTTATTAGGCTCTCTTTTCTTTTTTTTTTTTTTCATTATTATCATCATTCGTTTTTCCGTTGTGTTTCTTCTCTAGGGATCTCACTCTTTTGGTAATTGGAATATTATCATTTGACCTATTATCTTCTTCCAGGTTTCTTTTTACCTCTTCTATATCTAATTCCTTTATATTTAATTCTGTCCCATCGACAACTATTTTATTTCCTTTAATGTGAGCGCTCGCGCCTAATTGATTTAGCTCTGCCACCATTATAACAGCATTTGCCCTCTGTATATGTTCTTCTTTGGTTAGATCGTTTCCAATGAAGCACTTTGTTCCTTTCAGATTCGATTTAGCCCTAAGAATTTCTAATTTTTTTTACGGAACGATGTGAGCTGGACTAGGATCGGTTTGTCTTCACCCTTTTCTTTCCCAATTCTTCTTACATGACTTATATCTGACTCTGCTATATTTACTCCTACTTTTGTTTTTATTATCCTATCCACTAAATTGAAGAGCATTTCTTCATCTTTATCTACCTCTTGAATATTATAAATCATTATGTTATTTTGGCGCAGCGCTCTTTCATGGTTTTCGATAGTTTTCTTCTGTTCTTCTATTACGTTTTTTAGGTTATTTATCTCACATTGTAATTCACCTGTTTTTATTCTTAAGCTTAATTTTAATTCCTTAATATCATTCTTTAAAATCTCATTACTTCCCTTAATTTCGTCCTTCAGATCTTCTTTTAATTTTTCAAAATTTGTGAAGCCTCTAGTTGAACTTTAAACTCCGATTTCATATCTTCTTTGAAGTTCATTAGAAGTATTTTGTTTTCTTCTTTGTTCATCTCCGATGATAACACTTAAATTACTAATGACACAAGAGCTACTCCCTGGTAGATGACACTATTCTTTCTTACGAGTACAAAAACTTATTGCAACAAGAGCTGTCACACTTTTCTTTCTCTTTCCGCTATTATAAGAGCTTATATATATGTATGTATGTATGTTGTTACTGTTATATTTAACAATTGCACAAATCTTTAATTATTCCTATAATTTCACAAATTCCACCACTATTTCACACTTTATGACTTCAACACTCGTTATGGCACCAAAGCATCACTTTTTATTACACGAATGTCCCTGCTTTACAGTCCTTTTTCACTGAAAACCACCGCCACCGTACATTTCCCGCGCAACCAACAACCCAGTGGGCGTCTATTAACTTCAGGGAGTCTTGTGCCGTCTAAGGACGACTCAACTGATGACGACCCCAGCAAACGAAACAAGGACAATGACCTTCGGATCTGTACGTGCAATGTTCTGTCCCTTTACAGACCACGTGTAGCCGAACAACTAGCAGAGGCCCTAGACTGCTTTAAAGCAGATATTACCGCCATCCAGGAAGTGTGATGGGATGGGCCGGGCAAAAAGAGGATGAAAAACTGTGACATCTACTACGGTGATTGCTACAGAGGCAACAGGCAACGCTTATTCGGATGCGGATTTGTCATACGCGGCAGATTTAGGCAAGAAGTCTTAAGCTTCCGACACGTTAGCGAGCGTATTATGACTACCCGGATCAAGGCTAAATTCGCTAAAATAAGCATGCGGATATCCCAAACTGAGGAACAAGAAGATCACTGTGAACAAATTTAACATCGAAAAGCTACACTCGCAAGAGACCGCCAGACTCTTCGCTGAACGCGTATCCCGAAATCTCAATCACCCCTATGCCGACAGCATCAAATGCCGAAGACCAGTGGCAACGTTGCCAACATTCCATCAGAAACGTCGCGATTGATAAACTGGGTCTCGCTCGCCCACCACCGCGAAACCCCCGGTTTGACGAAGAATGCCGGCGAGTGCATGCAGCAAAACAAGAGGCATACAAAACGGCGCTGCAAAGGAAAACGAGAGCTGCTCGTGAGCTTTACGAGCGTAGCACCCTGATTAGCCTTTTTTTCAAAGACAACTGAAGGTCGCTGCCACATAGTACCTTTTTCATCTGGCAGAACGCTGCTCGCCCTTGCTCAATTCTGCATTTTATCTCCTCGGTTGATGTTGCTCTGCTCTATACAAAAGCGTAGACCAAACGTAGCACCTGATTAGCCTTTTTTTCAAAGACAACTGAAGGTCGCTGCCACATAGTACCTTTTTCATCTGGCAGAACGCTGCTCGCCCTTGCTCAATTCTGCATTTTATCTCCTCGGTTGATGTTGCTTTACAGTTGAATTGTGTTCCCAAATATTTAATACTGTTTACACGATTTACTATAGTGTCTCCGATTTTTAGCTCTGCATTGTTATCATTTCTCTTCGATACCACCATGAACTTTGTTTTTGCAATATTTTTTCGGAGTCTATATTCATTGCTCACTCTATTTAATTTGTTAACCATGACGTTTAATTCTTTTTCGTTTTTTGCAATGATTATTGAGTCGTTAGCATATCTTATGTTGTGTATTTTCACCCCGTAAAACGCAACTCCTCCTCCTTCGTCCTTAAAAGCTTCTTTAAAAATTTGCTCGGATTACATATTAGATAAGGGGGGCGATAAAATGCACCCTTGCCTTACTCCTCTAAGAATTTCAATTTCTTGTGATTCAACTCCATCCACTTTAATAAATGCTTTCTGATTATAGTAAAGAGATTCAATGATGCTCAAGTCTCTGCCGTGGATTCCTTTGTTTCTTAGCATTTGTAGTAGCTTTCCGTGTCGGACTTTATCAAAGGCTTTTTCATAATCTATGAAACAAATATATAGATTTTGGTTTACCTCCATGCTTCTTTGCGCTTAGATATTTAAAGCGAAGAGAGCCTTGCGCGTTCCGACTCCTTCTTCTTCTTCTAGTTTTCTGTAGATTCTGTTATGTATTATTTTTAAAAATAGCTTTAGCATATGACTCATTAAAGTGATTGTCCTGTGATCTTCGCATTTGGTGGCATTGCTCCTTTAGGAAGTGTTATGAAGGAGGATTTCAACAAATCTTTTGGAATTTCTCCACTTGGTAAACTTTATTGAACAAATCTACCAATACTGTTATATTTTCCTCATCTATCATTTTCACCTTTTATATTACTATGTTACCTTTTGCGACTTTTGCCTGTTATTTCTTTAAGCTTTTTGTGCATATTGAAACTGTCATAGCTTTGATCATACGTCTCTATTTCTCTGCACTGATCCCTCCAATATCTGTTCTTTGATTCTCTTATTTTACGCTTAATCAGGGTGTTTATCGTTTTATATCTTATATAATTCTGCTTGGCTGTTCTTCGTTCTTCCATCATGTTTAGTATCTCATTTGTCATCCAGCTTCTTTTGGTCGCCGGGCTCTGGGTTTTAGAAGTCTTTTTCCTGTTACTGCTTCTATTAATGCTAATATTAATGCTTTTTTTATTTTTGCCCATTTATTTTCTACCTCTAAATCATTGCTCAGGTTTGTTTTAATTTGATCCAATTTACCGTTAATGTCCCTGGTGACTCTGTTTTTGGTTTCATATTCCTTCAGGAGATTTATATCCATCTTACTTTCTTGGTTCCTTCTACTTAGTTTCTTGAGCGTTATTTTGAGGGTTGCTATTACTGGGTTGTGATCCGAGTTAATGTCAGCACCTGGGTACGTTTTTACTGAAGTCACTCCGTTCCTAAACCTTTTGTTGATTATGATGTAATCAATTTGATTTCTTATGATCCTTCCGTTTGTATTGTGACTTGGTGCGGTCCATGTATACAGTCTTTTCTTTGGTAATTTGAACCAAGTGCTCATCACTGCTAACTCCTTCAGCTGGCTCTAATAATTTCTGACCCCTTTCGTTTCTTGCTCCTAGTCCGAATTCGCCAACCGTATCGCCGACTCTTCCTTTGCCAATTTTAGCATTAAAGTCTCCCAAAAGAATATTGATTTCCTCCCTTTTTGTTAGTGCTAGTGCTTGATCGATTTCTCTATAGAATACATCTACGACCTCTTCACCATGACCGGTCTTCGGGGCATATGCTTGTATAAGATTAATTGTTGACTTTTCGTTTTTCATTTTCACAAAGATTACTCGATTACATAATCTGACTACACCTGCTACTAATTTCTTTAATTCAGATTTAATTATTATTCCTACACCATATCCGTGCTGGCCTTCTTCCGAGCACGCATAATATAATGTAACATTATCTTTTGTTACCTCACCGTTCCCTTACCACTGAACATCACTCATGCCTAAATTATCTATATTTAACCTATTCACTTCTTTTATGATGTTTTCCAGTTTGCCTGCACTATACATACTTTTGACGTTCCACGTCGCGATTTTTAGATACCCACCGGGGATTCTTCGCACCCTCTGACCATTTAAGGTCTGCCTGGGACTGATGGCCATTTGATTTGTTTGTCTATTCATTCGGATGATTTTAAACTAGGGAACAATTTACTGTGAGGTGGTTTCCCGTTGCCGTCCTCATATATTTATTTTGTTTACTGTAACTGTTTACTGAACCTGTTATTCTTTTAATTCAAGCAGTCCTGTTACCTACTACTATGCAAAGATTTATCTCCTTTTATAGGTACATCATATCTTGCATTTTATATTATCTAAATCTTAACTCTTAAACTCCTAAACTTTTAAATTCTTAAACTTTTTAAACTTTTAAATTCTGGGTATGCTTATTTGATGACGGCATTACTCGCCATTTTAATAGTAGCGTTTTTGGAATTGTGGCATTTCTTGAGGAATTCGTTCCCAGGTGAAAACCCACTACTTCCTGATACTACTATCAGTTCTCTCATCTTAAAAACCTGTTCATGCAACTAAGTCCTCTCCGAGTGTCCAACTCCTATCCTATTATCAAATTCCTGTCCATTTCCCTATAATCTCTGCCCTGTTTATTGATTCGAATTTATTTAATTTTCGAGCGACATAAATGGGGGTTTACTTCTTTCATATTTTGCGCATTTTCTCTAGCTATTTTAGTTGACTTTCCTGTTTTATTATGCAATTCCATAGGCTCTCTTTTCTTTTTTTTTTTTTTCATTATTATCATCATTCGTTTTTCCGTTGTGTTTCTTCTCTAGGGATCTCACTCTTTTGGTAATTGGAATATTATCATTTGACCTATTATCTTCTTCCAGGTTTCTTTTTACCTCTTCTATATCTAATTCCTTTATATTTAATTCTGTCCCATCGACAACTATTTTATTTCCTTTAATGTGAGCGCTCGCGCCTAATTGATTTAGCTCTGCCACCATTATAACAGCATTTGCCCTCTGTATATGTTCTTCTTTGGTTAGATCGTTTCCAATGAAGCACTAAGAATTTCTAATTTTTTTTACGGAACGATGTGAGCTGGACTAGGATCGGTTTGTCTTCACCCTTTTCTTTCCCAATTCTTCTTACATGACTTATATCTGACTCTGCTATATTTACTCCTACTTTTGTTTTTATTATCCTATCCACTAAATTGAAGAGCATTTCTTCATCTTTATCTACCTCTTGAATATTATAAATCATTATGTTATTTTGGCGCAGCGCTCTTTCATGGTTTTCGATAGTTTTCTTCTGTTCTTCTATTACGTTTTTTAGGTTATTTATCTCACATTGTAATTCACCTGTTTTTATTCTTAAGCTTAATTTTAATTCCTTAATATCATTCTTTAAAATCTCATTACTTCCCTTAATTTCGTCCTTCAGATCTTCTTTTAATTTTTCAAAATTTGTGAAGCCTCTAGTTGAACTTTAAACTCCGATTTCATATCTTCTTTGAAGTTCATTAGAAGTATTTTGTTTTCTTCTTTGTTCATCTCCGATGATAACACTTAAATTACTTATGACACAAGAGCTACTCCCTGGTAGATGACACTATTCTTTCTTACGAGTACAAAAACTTATTGCAACAAGAGCTGTCACACTTTTCTTTCTCTTTCCGCTATTATAAGAGCTTATATATATGTATGTATGTATGTTGTTACTGTTATATTTAACAATTGCACAAATCTTTAATTATTCCTATAATTTCACAAATTCCACCACTATTTCACACTTTATGACTTCAACACTCGTTATGGCACCAAAGCATCACTTTTTATTACACGAATGTCCCTTCTTTACAGTCCTTTTTCACTGAAAACCACCGCCACCGTACATTTCCCGCGCAACCAACAACCCAGTGGGCGTCTATTAACTTCAGGGAGTCTTGTGCCGTCTAAGGACGACTCAACTGATGACGACCCCAGCAAACGAAACAAGGACAATGACCTTCGGATCTGTACGTGCAATGTTCTGTCCCTTTACAGACCACGTGTAGCCGAACAACTAGCAGAGGCCCTAGACTGCTTTAAAGCAGATATTACCGCCATCCAGGAAGTGTGATGGGATGGGCCGGGCAAAAAGAGGATGAAAAACTGTGACATCTACTACGGTGATTGCTACAGAGGCAACAGGCAACGCTTATTCGGATGCGGATTTGTCATACGCGGCAGATTTAGGCAAGAAGTCTTAAGCTTCCGACACGTTAGCGAGCGTATTATGACTACCCGGATCAAGGCTAAATTCGCTAAAATAAGCATGCGGATATCCCAAACTGAGGAACAAGAAGATCACTGTGAACAAATTTAACATCGAAAAGCTACACTCGCAAGAGACCGCCAGACTCTTCGCTGAACGCGTATCCCGAAATCTCAATCACCCCTATGCCGACAGCATCAAATGCCGAAGACCAGTGGCAACGTTGCCAACATTCCATCAGAAACGTCGCGATTGATAAACTGGGTCTCGCTCGCCCACCACCGCGAAACCCCCGGTTTGACGAAGAATGCCGGCGAGTGCATGCAGCAAAACAAGAGGCATACAAAACGGCGCTGCAAAGGAAAACGAGAGCTGCTCGTGAGCTTTACGAGCAAAAGAGGCGTGAAGAACATCGGCTTTTCCATAAGAAGAAGAAAAAGCATGAGAAGTGCGCGTTCGAGAATATCGAGGGTGTATACTCCAGGAACAATGTACGGAAGTTTTACCAAAAGGTAAAAAGAACGTGTCAGAGAAGCACTACCCCTACAGAAACCTCGTAGTAGAGTCACAGTCGGTGCTGAGAATATGGAAAAACTACTTCTGCAGACTGTATAACGGCGACGAAGACCAACATCCCGCTGTCGGGCAGAATGAACCATTCAACATAGACGATGACAGTCAAAATTTCCGTCCACCTGACCAAAACGAAGTGAGGATAGCAATATCCAAGCTGAAATCCAACAAGGCTGCTGGACCTGACGGCTTACTGGCAGAACTTTTCAAGGCAGCTGGTGATGAATCGATAGAGTGCATGCATCAACTCATCTCCAAGATTTGATCAGACGAGTGAATGCCCGATGAATGGAAACTCAACATTTGCCCGATCTACAAGAAAAGAGACCCCCTCAACTGCGCCAATTATAGACTCATCAGTCTCCTCTAGAGTTATAACTGAATGCGTTTTCTTATTCACTGTGAATGTAAACTGCTACTCTAAACTGCTAATGGGGATTCGCAATGGAGTTATATTGTATAATTCTTATTGCGAAAATGTGCTATTATTGCACAAAAATTAAACATTCGCAAACGTGAAATGGCTTTTAATTGTTCACGTTTTAGCGATATATCAGTCAATAAATAACCATAATAGTTTTGTAATCAGTAAATGTAGGCCTAGATATATCTGTCCTGCAATTTTGTCTAAGTCAGACAAAATTAAGTTTTCTTTCATTAGCGAATTTCAATTTTATTTCCGACCTATATATATATTTATGCACACATATACATATACGAGAATATACATACATACATACATCCTTTCATTAAAAAAAAACTTACTCGCATATAAGACACAGTAAAATGCTTAATTAGAATTTTTTTTTTTTCATTTTTTAATGCATTTTATTAATTAAATTCATTATGACTTACATGCTAACAGAAACGCTTAAAATTAGCTTAATTAACTTAAAGTATCTTATGTTAACTTACTGTCCCCATGCGGGCGCTCTAAGCTAAACCTAACGCTTAATTTATATCTTTCGACCTTATCTAACTTAACCTAACTTTATTATTTTATAACTATTTTAACAAACTAAGAAAAAATGTTTTATCGCAAAAAACTTAGTATACGGACCTTTTTGTTTATACCTAAATAAATAAAACTTACAAACTATCTTAAAATAATCTTAACTAACTTAACTACGTTGCGTAATTAAATACGCACTTTTTTTTTTTAGCCAAGTGCTGTGCAAAATTTTTTATTTTTTATTTTTTTTTTTTTTTTTTTTATTTTTTTTTTTTTTTTAAGCCAAGTGCTGTGCTTTTTTTTTTTTTTCTAACATAACTTAAAAAAAACTTAGACTACCTTAAAACTATGTAAGCCGGCCATAACTGTATAACAATACACACCCGCTTTGCCCAGTTAGAGGCTACCCTGGATTGGGGGGAAACGACGACGACGTTCCCTCTCCTTCAATAAGCCACCAAAATTGATCATGCTGCCTATTAACGTCTTCAATATCGCGGTCTGAAACCGCCCTACTGTACCGGAGACGCTCTACACTACTCTGTGCGACGTCTCGGTCGTAGTTGAGTCGCCTATCCACAGCTGTTCTGGCGACGTGGAAGATTAGCGGCACCGCTAACTTATCCTGGATCAGACCTCTTTGGTCGAAATATAGAAACGCTTCTGGAGGGACAAAGCCGTTAAGGCGCACACTCTCGTGATAGAGATTGTTGGGGTAATAAGCCCCAAAGATCAGGCTATTCATCGAAGTCATTGCTCTTGCAATGTGCCTTCGAATCATCTTGATCAAGAAATTATCCACTCTGATCAAATTCGCCCTGTTGTACAGGACCTCATTACGGTAGAATTTTATGTACTCAGACTCAGGTGTTCTGTACAAACGAAGACAGGCCCTAAGGCAAGCCCTCTCAAACACCCGCATCTTTTCCAACAAGCTTGGCCCCACGTTGAACCACACGGGACATCCATATACGAGCATAGGCCGAATGAGGGCCATGTAGCAGATCACCTTCACCCTCGCATCGAGTTGGCTGCTATAAAACAGTCTCTTTGTAAGGGCGAAAACAACTTTGGCTCTGGCCAGAGCAGCATCTATATGTTTGTTAAAATATAGATATTGATCTAGCCAGACCCCAAGGTACCTGACTACACTTCGACTCGCCAGTGGCTGACCGTGTTGTCCGACAATAGAGAACTTTCGCCAATTCTTTCTGGTGTCCCAAGAGGCCCCAGACAACGGCGTTCTGAACAGGATGGTCTCCGACTTCTGAAAGTTGATCTTTAGCTTCCAGTCATCGCAGTATCTCTTAATCTTATCGAAGTCACGTTGCAAGAGTGTTGCAATAACCTCGATCTTAGGCCCTGACCTGTACGCGATCAAGTCGTCTGCGTACGCTATGGCATGGTGAAGTGAACCTATGAGATCGCTTGTGTAAATATTGAATAAGATGGGCGAATTGACCGCACCCTGTTGCAGACCATTTTTTACTTCAAAAGTACCAGCTGACGTCACATTGCCATTTTTCACAATGAACTTCTTACTGGTGAGCATGTCATAAAGTATGTACAGCAGTGGTTTACTTATGCCCAGCCTGCTCAGCTTGTAGAAGAGTCCCTCTAGCCATACGGTATCGAATGCCTTCTCCAAGTCAACCAGGCAAGCACCCGTGCATTGCTTCTTGCTTTTATTCCACTGGATATCTGATACCAGTTTAGACGCAGCATGTATAGAATCATGCCCCGCCTTGAAACCGAATTGGTTATCCGGAATTATATGACTGTCCTCAACCCACTTAGCCAAGGCTCTGTGGATCACTTTTTCGAATACCTTGCTGATGTTCGGAAGGAGACTTATAGATCGGAGATTACCCGGGTTGGAGCTATCTTTATTTTTCTTTGGAATGGGCTGCACCACCGCTGTTTTCCAATGCGCTGGATAATGGGCATTATTCATTGCATTATTAAACAGGATAGTGTAAATGTTCACCACTTCTGGAGGAAGATGTCTAAGTACAATGTTGGGTATACCATCGATTCCCACGGATTTTTTTTTTCTGAGTGATTCGAAGACCGCCTGGAGCTCTGCCTTCGAAATGAACGGGGGATGTACCCTTTCATCGGTGACGGCATTGTTTGCCATGTTTCTTTCATTGAACACGGTGAAACCAATGTTCTCAGATCGCCAGTGCTCCATGTCATTTCGAAGGCAGAAGTTGTGCATAAGGACCCGATTTTCGAGATCCTGGTTCGGGCAAACACTATCATTCACTTTATACACATCCTGGAAAGTCGCTCCTATAGCCTCTACCTTCTCCTGCGGATCTTCGATCACAAAGAAATTGTCATCCTCAGCTGCGTTATCTGGATCTATACCTGCTGTCACTAGTATTTGTACATTGTTCGTAGTTCGGGGGATTTTAAGACGCGGAAGATCGTTTTGATTATTCCTCCGAAATATCTTATTTATTTGCGGGAACATACTCGGGTTGTTGGATTTTACAGCCCGAATTTTCCTGTTCCAGTGCGAATTTACAGAAAGTCTGTAATTTTCTTTAATTAATTTTGAAATGTTTCTAATCAACGACTTCAGCGTCCTAACCTCCTCCGAATTCTGTCTGTCAGTAAACTGTCTGTACAAGGTTTTTAATCTCGACAGCAGTCTACTTTTATGTTCGTGCAGTGCGTCAATCGTTGTATTGCGGTATATGTCCACGTTGTCAGTGTGTTGATACCGAGGTATCGTATTGTCCATCGTTCGTTTTATTGTCTCGTCCACTTGTTTTAGATATCTATCAATCTCCTCGTTTGAAAGATTCCTATAAGACGGTAGGTCAAGCAAGTTCGAGGAGAGTGCTCTCGCTTAATTAGAATGTGCTTCTTTAAATTCGTTGTACTGGTTCTGTAAGAAAATTTCGACCGGCACAAATTGCATTTCGCAAATATTTCGCCCAAAGCTTATTCCAAATTCCTATTTGCAACGCAAAAGCAGCAACTGCAAGTAAAACCCCTATAACTGGCTGAACACAATGCATGCCGCGGCCGTGCCGCGGTAGCGTAGTACATAGAGCTGTCAAATGGTGTGGCGCTGCACTCACAAAATTCGCCCACAATGGTGTAGCGCGTAGTAATGTCAAATAATGCCAGCTGATTAAAATTGTGTTTTTCTTTTTGAATGTTATTGAGATTTGATTATTTTTGTGAGATTATTGTGCTATAATAATACAATAAAAATAATAAGAAATGGATAAATTTATTTTCCTTTCACTAGCAAAATAATTTTTTCCACGGCGTGCTCTTCCATTTTGACTGTAACGAATATTTCAAATTTATTGCGCTACTGCTGAACTCAGTTCAAGAATCCACCACGAAAACATCGTATAGAAAACCAAAACAGTCTTCAACAGTCGCCAATTTCTCTATCTGTCACTTGTGGCGCTGCACAAGTTAAAAGTAAACCAACTTCGTACTACACCACTGCTACCGCCACGCCGCAGCTACCTCATTGTGGGCGCTCTAGTGAGTTCCCATATATTTTAACTCTGTGACAGGTCGTACTACGCTACCGCGGCGCGGCCGCGGCATGCATTGTGTTCAGCCAGTAACCATTCAACCAAACTTACAAGTCAGCTGCGACTGCGAAAGCAGCAACTATAGCCTGCGCTGCTATATACCAGCCAACCAAACAAACTTACAAACAACCTCTGACTGTGATAGCATCAATAGCAATGCAAGTACATATAATCTGTGTTGCTATATACTAACCAACCAAACTTTCGAACCAAAAACGACTGCGATATGCAACCATATGAGTTGGTTTGGTGCTTGTTGGCGTATCATAAAAAGCTTCGCACACACAATGGCACATGTTCGAAAAGAAAATTGGATGGAGACGTTCAGCAGATAACGTGCAAAAAGTAGTAGTAGTAGGGTAGTTTAGTTTTACAATTTTATTATACATCTTCTTTAAGTTGTTCGTAGGAGACAAACAGACATTTGTGTGTAATGTATGCAAAATGGAATTGTGACTGTTGAATAGAAACCAGACAAATAATCATTAGCAGTGAATGATTAGCAGATTGCGATTTTTTGCTTATCTCTAGTCTTCGCAACATCGCATACAAGATCTTTTCTGCGATATTGTGTGAACGCCTGAAACCTTTTATCAACAGCCTTTTTGGACCCTATCAGTGCGGTTTCAGGCCAGGAAAGTCCACCAACGATCAAATCTTAACACTTCGGCAGATCCTGGAGAAAACCCAAGAAGTCCAAATCGATACTCACCACCTCTTTATCGATTTCAAGGCCGCCTATGACAGCATCTATACTCTATAGAGAATAGCTTTATAAACCCATGTCTAGTTTTGACGAGGACGATGGAGAACGCTCGCTGCTCCATCAAGGTCGGTAATGACCTCACCGAGACCTTTGATGTCAAAAATGGTTTTAGACAAGGTGACGCGCTGTCATGTGACTTCTTTAATACTGTACTTTTTTCGTACGGATTGTGTGGAACTCACAAGGCAACACTGGAAGCACAATCTATCACAAGTCTGTACAACTGCTTGCATACGCCGACGATATCGGCATTATCGGAAGAACTCAGCGGGCTGTCACCGGTGCGTTTGCAAGCATTGAGGCGGAAGCGGCCAAAATGGGTTTATCGATAAACGAGGGCAAAACCAAGTATATGCTGTCAACAAGAAGAGATAGCCAACACCGCCGAATTGGACAGACCGCCACAATGGGTAGCTATAACTTCGATGTAGTAGGGGACTTTGTCTACCTTGGCTCTGCTATGAACTCGAAAAATAAGATCAGCGCAGAAATCAAGCGAAGAATAACTCTTGCCAATCGGTGTTTTTTTTAGGCTTATAAGGCAATTCGACAGTAAAGCCTTATCTCTAACAACTAAGGAGACTCTGTATAAGACCCTGATCATCCCAGTCCTGCTTTACGGCGCTGAAACATGGACTTTATTAAAAGAGGATGAATATATCCTTGGTCGCTTTGAGAGAAAAATTCTTCGTAAGATATTCACTCCCGTTTGCGTTGACGGGTTTTGGAGGAGAAGATTCAATCACGAACTATACGCGCTGTACAGCGACATCGACCTAGTCAAAAAACTACGTATTGGACGTCTGAGATGGTTAGGACATGTAGAGCGAATGGACACCAATGCTCCGGATTGCAGAGTCTTCGAATCTAACCTCGCGGGACGACGCAGTAGCAGTAAAGGACCCCCTCATCGTAGGCGGCGCGCCCAAGTTCAAGGGGACCTCGACCAACTTGGAGTGCGCAACTGGAGGCAATTAGCTAAAGACCGAGCTAAATAGAGAGGCTTGTTGGTTGAGGCCCAGGTTCATCCCGAACTGTAGCGCCACCTAAGTAAGTAAGAAGTCACTCTTTGGAGGTGGATCTGAAGAATAGGATTTAGGCCTTCAAAAGCCCTTCTTGCTGCCCTGTCTGCCAAATCGTTCGCTCTGATACCTGAACGCCATGGTACCCAGAGGGTTTGTCCTTTTTTTGTTTGAATATTGTCGCGTGTTTTGTTAAATTGTATATAGATGTTTTTATAATAAGATATTAAATCTTATAGTATCATGTCGTAGAATTAATAAATTATCCCTAATAACACAGATAAAACGCACAGATGTCGCATGCCCATACAAAAATGTGAGCTAATTTTCTATACCAACCGACAACAATTAACCGATAAAAAGCTTTTGCTTAAAGCGCTTTTTTTCATGCTTGTTTATTCACTTCATTTTCCTTTAGCTTTCACCCCACCAAGGGAATAGCGAAAGGATCGGAAATTTATTTTTTGTCATATCGTTTGGTTTTTTTTTTTATAATTTGCGCGCGCCGAAGGGATTATTAATACCACTGATGCTTAGGTCACGGGCGGATGGGAAAAAGAGGGAGAAGAACGGATGCCGGTTTGCGTTGGCTTTAAAGGTCCATTCACAGCTCAGCGACCTGCGAATGCCCATGGGCAATTTTATTATTCCAAAAGATCGGACCTTAATTTATCTATCGATTAATATA
The DNA here is from genome assembly GCA_945910035.1 of Brachypalpus laphriformis. Lineage (NCBI taxonomy): Eukaryota > Metazoa > Arthropoda > Insecta > Diptera > Syrphidae > Brachypalpus > Brachypalpus laphriformis. The sequence goes on along the minus strand of OX246753.1, from coordinate 225,990,478 downwards.
TAAAAAGTTAAATTGTAATTAGTTTCTGCGAAGAAATTAACAATTCACCGATTTTTCCGCGAATAAGCGAATGATTTTTGCGAACTGTCAACTTTTATTCACATTCCACACATGTAGGACGCAATCCACATTCCCGCGACCAAAACATTCGCGAGAGTTTAACCTCACAATTCTTTTGTTTTGTTCTTGGTGGGTAGTATCGTGGTTGAATTTATTGAAAGAAGGTAAGATATAACCTTCTCAATGAAAGTCACGCTGTGTATTTATGCATTTTTCACGTTTAGGCAATTAGTTACAAAATGAATGACAACTGAAATTCGCGGACTGCCGCGACTAGATAAAAAAGTAGCTGTGAAAGAAATGTCAAAATTTGCGAATATTCGCTTATTCGCAGGTCGCTGAGCTGTGAATGGACCTTAAATGTTTGTAGGTTGTAATGATTAGGAAATACAGAGCCAGGTAGATCGTTCCAGAAACGTCTTGTTCGGCGGGGTAAAATATTTTTTGCAACGCTTAAAGAATCCTAGACATTTTGCAGCATTTTTGGCGACTTCGAATATGTGATGGAGAGATTGGTTCCACTTCTCAGTGAGATATGCCATCAAATCACCAGTGGACCTGGTGCTACGAAAACCAATACTGCCGGTCATTGGGGAGCTTTCGCGAATCAAGATATTTCATAATCTGACGATTTATTAGCGTTTCTATAACATTGGAAAGAAGGGACGTAAGTGCAATGGATCGGTAATTGGACGGGGACGAAGATTCGCTTTTTTTAGGGACTGGCTGGACAAATGATGTTTTCCATCTGCTAGGAAGGAGCGCATAAGAGTAGGATAGACACAAAAGCTTACGCAGATGTTTTGCCAGCGTAGAAGAACACCTCTTCAGAACTATGGGGGAGATACCGTCTGGACCAGTGGATTTGTGTATGTTTAGACTACTCCTGCAACTGTACGAGTGCGAAAGTGGACCTGTACCATAGAAAATTCAACGCTCTCAAGTACAGGCGGAGACATAGCACTATCTGGCAGCGTGGAGTTCGCAGCAAAGTGAGCAGCAAGCAGATTGGCCTTGCCTAAGGAGCTGACAGCTGAAATGCCATTATAATTAAGCGTTGGAATAGTAGTTGAGGCAGAATTTTTAATATTTTTGACGAATGACTAAACATTTTTACTACTTTGGGAAATTGTAGTAATTTTTGCCTCAATTTTTGGTCATGTAAGAATTTTACACTTCAAATGAGAGCATTGCAGTCATTTCTGGCTTGTTTAAACTTCTTTCGGTTTTCCTCAGATTTGTTTGCTTTATAAGACCGAAAACTTATTTCTTTTAACATGATAGTCTCTTTCCAGCTCTGGCCAAACCACGAGTTTGCCTTAGATTTGATGCTCTTTATTCTGTTAGGAATATAGTCATTCATACCTAAGAGGATAGTGTTAGCAATCATATCAGCGGCGGTATCCACGTCGCTATCGAAGTAGCATAGCGACTAGTTAAAACTCATAAAGAATCTATTGAAGCCGTTCCAATTGGCTTTCTGGTGACGCTGAACTTTTATGAGTTTTTTCTTTAACTGTACGAGAATTTAGCTGATAAAATATTCTGGTCAGACCGGCCTAGAGGCGCTAAAACATTAACGGTGTATTTATCAGGGTGTATTTACAAGCCTTTCACCAGGAATGGACCAAAATCTACTTGGTGAGATCAAATCAGTAGTAGGGAAATTGAATGGTAAGGAAAGGGAAGTAATGCTTCAAGAGAATCTAACCTATAATAAGCTAAAGATGTCAAGGTCAGATGCACAGGTCAAGCATTTGTGCAAAGTCCGCATGTGTTTTCATGATACGAAGATTGAGCAAGTTCTTTATTATGTAGCATGCAGTAGTAATATTCCTGCTCAGCAGTTAGAGCTTGAAATATTTAAGTGTCTAGAAATCTGTTCGGCATTAAGGCCGTTTTTCACCGACCAATCTTAAACTAAGAGCTTCATAAACCTATTCACCAACCAATAATAGTGCAGATTTATTAGCGCTCATAAGACTTATGAGCGGTCCCACCCACTCTTAAGTTATGAGTGCTCATAACTTACTGGCTGAACACAATGCATGCCGCGGCCGCGCCGCGGTAGCGTAGTACGACCTGTCACAGAGTTAAAATATATGGGAACTCACTAGAGCGCCCACAATGAGGTAGCTGCGGCGTGGCGGTAGCAGTGGTGTAGTACGAAGTTGGTTTACTTTTAACTTGTGCAGCGCCACAAGTGACAGATAGAGAAATTGGCGACTGTTGAAGACTGTTTTGGTTTTCTATACGATGTTTTCGTGGTGGATTCTTGAACTGAGTTCAGCAGTAGCGCAATAAATTTGAAATATTCGTTACAGTCAAAATGGAAGAACACGCCGTGGAAAAAATTATTTTGCTAGTGAAAGGAAAATAAATTTATTCATTTCTTATTATTTTTATTGTATTATTATAGCACAATAATCTCACAAAAATAATCAAATCTCAATAACACTCAAAAAGAAAAACACAATTTTAATCAGCTGGCATTATTTGACATTACTACGCGCTACACAATTGTGGGCGAATTTTGTGAGTGCAGCGCCACACTATTTGACAGCTCTACGTACTACGCTACCGCGGCGCGGCCGCGGCATGCATTGTGTTCAGCCAGTTAGGAATTTCGAAAATTTTCGAAATCAGCTGTGAACTGTCACTCAGACCAAACAAAGGACAAGCTGCATTGGCGAAATGCAAAAGAAAAAATGCCGATGAATTTGATGCCTCCAGCATTTCCGTCAAAAGAACTGCCAACCAAATAAGAACTAAAATGTACCGTGATTAACTCTGACTAAAATCAGGAAAATACAATGGCGCAAAATTATAGTCGCAAAAAGTACACTTTAAAAGGGTTTTAGCACGTAACAAAGTCAATATTAGTGTTTTCCTATTTATAGTCGACATAAAACCAACTTTATAGTTATCACCTCGCGCTAACTTTAAAACCACCAAAAGCACCTTTTACTTTTACAGTGGGCTTTTAACCATCTGTCATCCGCCATTCTTTTTCACTTTTTCAAATTAAAATTTCAGCCAAACAACGGCTGAAATTCATATACGACATTGTTCCCTAAACTGTGTTTTTGTTCTCAAACTTTAAATTTTTGGGTTTGGGTCGATACTAGTTGTAGGTAGGTTAACAATTGTTTATAATTCAATTCAAAGTTAAGTACCGGCTTTAAAGTTAAAGAGATGATAGTTAGTGGCTACTAACATTCTTTAAAATCAGATGACTATAATTTTGCGCCAATGTTTTCCTTTTCATTGGCATTTCTCCCAGTTCGAAAGAGAGTTCGGAAACTCATTTTAGAACGCGTTTGGAAATCCGAAAATTAATTTTTCGCATATTCGAATTAGCACGGGCACAAACCTATTAGAGCTTGGTGAATACGCAGCAAAAATTTAAAACTAAGAGCTTCATAAAATTAAAATGGATTTAAGACCGCTTGATAATTACCGGCCTAAATCTGAGTGTTCGAGGAATAGGCTGCGACCAAGGACCAACAAAAAGGAAGCTTTATAAAAAATTTAGTTATTACGGAAGATACGCCCTATTTTGTACATAAATCAGATTCCATCCACGCATTGTATGATATTCTTCATTTGCATTGAGCATTGAGGCGATATGATATTTTCCGTTCAAAAGATCAAACAGTTTGTTAATTTTTTCTATGAAATTCATTGTTTTTATTTCTTTTATATTTTTTGTATTTCTTTTATTTCTTTTATTTATTCTTTTTATTTTTTTTTTTTTTATCATCAAAGAGCAATTACTTTGTTAGATTTAGTTACAAAAGTATACAAACCAAATCAAATAAGATATAAATACAAAAACATTTTGAAGCATAGAGTTAGGCAATAATGACTGAATATTACTTATCAATCTCTTCTTAAGAGATATCAAAGATACAAGTATATTAAAATCAAAATCAATCAAAACAGTATTAGCGTTGTAAGTTAGCAAAAACCCATTAAGAGAGGATGAGCGACCGTAGTTAGTGCGTGAATGTGTAATAGTAAAAAATCTATTATTACGTAGATTGGTCGATGGGACATTAATGTTAATACAGTTCAAAAATCCAGAGGAATCAATATTATTTGTAAGCACTCTGTGAACAAAAATCACTTTAGCAACCATTCTCATATCCCCAAGCGAGTCAAGGTTAATTAACTTTAACCTTGATTGATAGGGCGGGAGGTTGTAAATGTCGGACCATGGAAGTCCACATAAAGGAAATCTCAAGAATCTTTTCTGGACAGCTTCGATTCTGGCGATGTGAAACTTGTAATATGGGCACCAAATAACTGACGCATATTCCAACAGAGACCGAACAAAGGCTTGGTATAGTGATTTAATAACATAAGGGTCAGAGAATTCACAGGCGTTATGCCTTATTCTTCCCCAAGATGGATTAGCCATATATATGATGTGGTCTATATGATTGTTGAATTATAATTTAGTATCTAACAATACACGTATATCTTTTATTAAGGTAACACGAGACACGGCTTAACTAGTGAGTAATTATATAAAATGGGCGAGACACGGCGTGGGAAAGTAATTACTGAACATTTGCAAACATTAAGGGAGAGTTTATTTTTTGAACACCATAGATGAAATTTAATAAGATACTCATTTAAGAGTTGAAATGTATGATACTCATTGCCTGATAAATAAATTTTGAAATCATCAGCAAACATTAGAATGTTGCATTCCGGCAAAAATCAAACTACATCATTTACAAATAGGATAAACAAGGTAGGGCCAATGTGACTACTTTGGGGAACCCCAGATGTCACACAAATTTTATTAGATATGTGATCTCGAAAGTTAACAAATTGACATCTTTCCGATAAAAAGGATGATAACCAGCGTAAAAAGGAACATGAAAATCCTAGTTTGTCCAGTTTATAAAGCAGAATTTTGTGGTCAACACGGTCAAATGCTTTACTGAAATCAATGTAGATTGCGTCAACCTGATTTCCTTTACTAATTTCCGATATCACCAAATTTGTAAACTCAAGAAAATTGGTCACTGTGGATCTTTTCTTTACAAAACCATGCTGGTTGTTGGACAATAAAGATTTGCAATAGATAGATAGATAGATAGATAGTTTTTTTATTAACTGGCTTTGAAATCCATTCATATTCAATTTACAATTGTATGACATGTTATTATAATTATATTTTTACGGTACAGTTTTACAGAAAAGAAAAAAAAAAAAAAACAATTTCATAATATATATATTTTTAATAAGTTTGTCTTGCGAATTCAATGGCTGCTTTTTTAAATATTTTCAAATTTAATTAATTTTTCACATTATTAGGCAGTTCATTAAATAACTTAAATCCTCTATATATCAGTGAATTTTGTGATTTAGCACTTAATAAATTTGGCAGTCTTATGTCATGCATATTTCTTAATGAATATGGTTATACTTCTCTATTATACATTACATATTTTGATAGATACATTGGCATTAAGTTATATTTAATCTTATACACGAAAACTAATACATTCATTACAATTCTTTGTTTAACGGACAACCATTTCAACGTGTTGAACATAACATTAATGGACACATATCTATTGCACTTTAAAATACACCGCATAGCTTTATTTTGTAGTAATTGCAGCCTTTGTATCATTGTATCGTTACATAAAAAAAGAACAGTTGAACAATACTCGAAGTGTGGCTTAACTATCACATTGAAAATCTTTATTGCACTTAATGTAGAAACCTCATTCCTAATTCTCCTTAAAAAACCTATTTTTTTAGCAATTTTTTTACATATATAGTCAACATGATTTGCGAAACTGAGTTTACTGTCAATAATTATACCTAAATATTTTATCTCGTCGACCCTCTCAATAGCTTCGCCGTCAATTATTAGGCTTGTGTCCTCGCCTTGCTGTCCGTTTATCATTATCTGCTTTGTTTTGCTGACGTTGAGTTAGTTTATTTTATTTTAAACATGTATTGACTCTTTTTTCACCTACCTCGGAAAAAAAAAAAAAAAAAAAAATAGCGCAATTCTTCCATTTTTAACAGCATAATGCATATCGTTAATATAAATTAGGAATAGAAGCGTTCCTAATACCGAGCCTTGTGGTACACCAAGTGAGACTTCTTTTTCAACCGATGTTTCACCGTTGACTTTTACGACTTGCGTTCTTCTTGTCAAGTACGAACAAAACCATTTGAGTTCATTGCTTTTAACACCATATTTTTCTAATTTTTCTAACAAAATTGATCTATCGATTATTTCGAATGCACGTTTTAAGTCTAAGAAAACACAAAACACACGTTTTCTTTCCGCAATATCTTCCTTCCAATTGGCTACAACTAAGTTCACTGCACTTTCGCACGAGTGCATTCTTCTAAAGCCAGATTGTATGTCCACTATTAGGTTATATTTTTCAAAGTACTCACAAAGTTGTTTAAAAACAATTTTTTCGAACACTTTTTCACATAGAGGCATAGAATTAATAGGACGATATTTTTCACATAATTTCGTATTTGCAACTTTTTCAATTGGCGTCACTACAGATTTCTTCCATGTATTTGGAAATTGAGACAAAGCTAAGGATGTGTTAATTATAGTTAGCAATGGCGGCACAAGTATAGCATAGTTATCCAAATATCGTTTTGAGCTCATACTCATACAGTCTATTTTGTTTTTCATTGATTTAAGGACAACTTGAATCTCTTCACGCGAAACACTTTCAAATTTAAAGACAGAATTTACTTCAATAACACGGTTAACAAATGGTATAAACGGGATCGAGGCACTAATTTCGACAACACTTTCAACAAAAAAGACGTTAAATTTGTTTGGTAATTGTTTCATATCCACGCACGTTTCATTATTAAAAACTATATTCCTCACTTCATTGCTCTTTTCTTTTTTTAATACGTATCGTTTTAAGTTTTTCCACATAGTTTTTTGATCGAAGGAGTTTTCTACTTTTTCTTTAATAAATCTATTTTTGCACTTTTTTATCTCCGTTTTGTATCTATTTCTTATATTTTTAAATTCCATCCAATCCACTTCATTATTAGTGATCAATGCTCTACGGTGCTGTATCACTTTTTCTTTTTGCAAGCTCTTAAGAAATCCGGTAAACCATTCGTTACTATCAACCTTCATATATTTCTTGGTCACAAACAATAAAACTACTTCTTCCACTCCTTGTAAGAAAGACTCACCCATTAGATCGACATCCATGTTACCGTGTATGCACCTGATTCTGCTATTTTTCAAAACATCTCCAAATGATCTTTTGTTGTATTTGAAAAGTGATATAATTTTTTTCTTTTTAATTGCACTCGAAACCTTGCCATTTATTTTTACTACCACAGTTTGATGATCGCTAACGTTTAGGTCAGTATCCGTTACTGCTTCCACACTCTTCGAATTAGTTATCACGTAATCTATTAATGTTTTAGACGGCTTTTTAATCCTGGTTGGTGAACGCACAATTTGCCTACATAAATTATCTTTAATGATTTTTAAAATGGCTTTCGAATATGTGTCTGTTACACGAAGCAAGTTAATATTAAAATCACCCGCGATAATTATATCCTTTCTAAGATCACTCAACTCATCTAAAAGCACGGCAAATTTATCACAAAAAACTTTTTCAGAAGAACTTGGTGATCTGTAGACACCCGCTACCATACATGTATAGTTATTGACGCTCACATAATTCGCAATCCACCATATATCCATGTTTTTTGCATATGTTTTAACATTAACACGTTGACATGTTTTAACTATTACACCGAAATAAATTATAATTTGGAACTCGTAATTCGTCATCGGATATATCTTCAGTTAAGTGTGTTTCAGATATTACTATAACATCGAAATTTTTCACAATAATGCAAGTTTTAAATTCAGTAAAATTAGAGACAAGACCTTCCACATTTAAGTACACTAAATTCAGGGAGTTTGGTTGCTAATAACCAATTCGGCTTCTTTGGATTTCAAGCTTTTTCTTAAACACTTGACACTCAACACTTCTACTGTCATGATCTACATTAAGACAAGCCTGAATTCGCGTTAGCTATCACACAATTATTGCACTTCAGTATTTCATTATCACAGGTTCTCGTTTCATGGTTTTGACTGCATTTCGCACACACAATTTTGTTTTTACACTCTTTTGCTTCGTGGTTATATCCCCAACATTGGTAACACCTTTTTACTTGCACATGATCGTATACGAAACATCTGTCCCACCCTATACTAATTTTTCCTCTCTCCAATACTGTTTTGTATTCTCTTTTATCTAATTCAATGATTGCTTTGTAACTTGTATTATCATTTTTCTTTACACTAAAACACTTAACACATTTAAGGGAACCAGCTATATTGTTCTGCCTCTTGATAACTGCTACTAAGTTTTCTTCCTCCCACTCATCTCTCATTCCGCACACCATAATACGTGGGTTTTTCATAGACGGCAATGACACATCATACACATTTCCTAGCTTCTCTTTTGCTTCTTTTACTAAGATTTCTCTTGATTCTTTATCGTCGCAATTAATTATTACTACACCATCTCTTTTACTCACTACACCATTTACTTTGACCGACAGCGAAGATGGATCTATTTTCTCTTTTATATTCTCTTTCGTTTTCTTCTTATCCTGACCCTTCTTCGGTTTTATTATTACCGGAGGTTCTCTCCTAAGAGACTCCGCGTATGATGGTTTTGTTTTAACTTCACCAACACTAACTTTTTTAATTTATTTAATCACTTCTTTTTTCTCTTCGTTTAGTCGCTCTACACCATCTAGTATTTTCTCTATGTTTACGTTTTGTTTTTCTATGTTTTGATTATGTGTACTCATTAAATTAGCTAGTTCACTCACTTTGCTAAGCATTAACTTTATACAATCCCGACATTTCTCACACATATATAGCACACCAGCTTTATCATTTATGAAATAAAGTTCACTTTCCGAAATTTTCACGCACTTTATGTGAAAAAATTTCCCACAAATTCCATTACAGGGTAGATTTTGATGACTTTTTAGTGGTCCATCACAATCACCTCACTTTGCACTCATTGTTAATGAAACTTTGTGCGTTGCACACTATTCCGCGATGGTGCAACTGTGCTTCCCTTTCCGTATATTGAGTCTTTTTTCTCAAGATGTTACGATTTAAATCTTCGAAATTTGGTAAATTGCGAGCACCAATTAACACCCGAACAACATTTCAGGTTTAATCCACCTTTCCCGACTATTCAAACGCAAAGTATACTTAATTTTGGCTTCAAATACTTGATTTAAATCGCGTATTTGTAACCGCCGTACACTTGACACGTCCGTTCTCTATCGAGAGTCACTCAGATTGAAATGAAAATTCAAATTTTCAGAAACCAATTTTGTCGAACAATTTAGGGATTTACTATTGTTTACATATACCCCTGTAGTTCTCAACCTTGTTTTTTCTACCACTTTTAAAAAGTGGTATAATATAAGAGTTTTTCCATACAGATGGGACTAACAACACATCAACACTTTTAAAATTGTTTTTTTTTTAGCTTTTTTGGTATTACAAATTCATTTAAGTTGTCTGGAAATCGGCTAAATTTATTATGTGTCCCTATTCCAAAGCAACACTTCGGGTTAGTACTTGAGCAGGTGCATCTAGCAATTCACCATATAAATGCTGGTGTTCCCCAGGGCTCCGACTCTCTTTATCATTTTTATAAATAACCTATTGTCTTACTTCTAATCCAATCCACTCTTTCGCTGATGGCAGTACACTCAGTTTTTCATATTCGTTCCCTAACTCACGTCCCTGCTCTTCGGCCGTAGAAGAGGAACGACAAGGTATGTTAAACACATTAAATTCCAACCTGGACAGCATTACCAAATGGGGTTCAATCAATAGAGTGGAATTTAATGCATCCAAAACTCAATGCTGCCTTCTGTCTCTCAAGCGAAACCAAGACCCTCAATCATTATCCATGGATGGTATTTGTATCGCTGAATCCGAAAGACTTGCCATTCTCGGTATGTGCATCAATAGCCGTCTTCGATGGAACGATCACATATTCGAAGTCGCCAAAAATGCTGCAAAATGTCTAGGATTCTTTAAGCGTTGCAAAAAATATTTTACTCCATCTGATCTGGCCTCTATCTATAAGGCATTCATTCACCCAAAGCTGGAATATAACGTCCACATCTGGTCTGGTGCACCCAAGACCGTTCTGCACATTTTAGATAGGTTACAGAATCGCGCATTAAAATTTATAGGTGATAGAGACATTATAAACTCCATAGTCTCACTCAAACATCGTAGAAATGTCTCGTGTCTTTCCCTATTCTATGGCTTTTTATAAAAAAACGCTCCAGCGAAATAGCCAGTTGCATTCCTCCCCTATAAAACTTCATCCGCAATACGCATCATGCTTCGAATGCACATCAGTTCACCCTCAATCCCAACTTCGGACGTACTGCGAAGTACAGGGATTCGTTTATAAGCGGAACAAGACATTTGTGGAACGATCTACCAGGCTCTGTATTTCCTAATCATTAAAATCTACAAACACTTAAAGCCAACGCAAACCGGCATCTCATCCGTTCTTCTCCCGCTTTTTCCCATTCGCCCTTGACCTTAGCATCAGTGGTATTAATAATCCCTTCGGCGCGCGCAAATTATATATAAAAAACAAACGATATGACAAAAAATAAATTTCCGATCCTTTCGCAATTCCCTTGGTGGGGTGAAAGCTAAAGGAAAATTAAGTGAATAAACAAGCATGAGAAAAAGCTTATCTGATCGCGCTTTAAGCAAAAGCTTTTTGTCGGTTAATCGTTGTCGGTTGGTATAGAAAATTAGCTCACATTTTTGTATGGGCATGCGACATCTGTATGCTTATTATCTGTGCTAATAATATAAAAGAAATTGAATATTTCTTTGCAAGGACCTACACACCAAACGACTGAACGGATTTTGATAACATTTTTTTTTGCTGATTAGGTTTTGATAAGGAGCAGGTTCGTGCGTACAAAAATATTTGATTTTTATTGTGAAAGACCAAGAATCTCAATAATTAGACTTTCAACTCAAAATATCTTCTATTTCAATAAAACTAAGTTCAGTTTTTAGAGCTCTAAAATACGCATCTTTTAAGTCCAAAACTATATTATTTCTACGTGCTTTAAAATCTGAGCAATATTAATAACGTCTTTGCAAAATTCCTTTTTTTTATTTCTTAATTGACCAAGATTTTCAAATCAATTTCAGTGGTGTTTTCTTCTTTTAGTTTTTTTTTTGAGACCTTTTCGTAATTTTTTAAGAGAACAAGAGCGAATTATTTCTCTTTTTTCTGTACATATGTGCTTGAGCTTGAGTCGAATGAATTTGTGTCTGCTCAAGCCTAAAAGGTTTGTCAGTGCGTATATGTTTTCTTTTGGTTCTACATTACATAGTGTCTCCACGCGTCATGACATATGTCTTGTCTTCAAAATGTCTCACATGGTGCCTCCACGAGCCATGAATCAAACGAACATCGGACTACATGGTGTTCTACGATTTAGGTATCGTCGTTGGTACTCCAATCTTGCCAATGAAGCGTTTCCATTGCAGAACTCGTATACAAACACTATTTTCGCGTATTCACGTTTTGAATACATTTTGTGGGGATCGGGTGTTACCTTACAGAGCAAAATGGCGATTGTAAATCAGTTGAAACAAAATTTCGGTACATTCAAATCTGTGATAATTCTTTGTTACGCTTTTTTTTCCTATTCGACAATTAACTGTTAACTGCATTGCTCATAGGTACGTTCGTTTATTATTCTCACTTAATTTTGGTTGACCATTTTTGTCTGACAAAAAATGGCTTTTACTACAACTTCTGTTGATCGTACGTAAGAAAAAAATTTGAGAAAAATTAATTTTAAGTGAAAAAATAGAACAACAAATTTGTAGCTGCACAGCTGTACCCAATGTGTTTGAAACTTGTATGCGCTACTAAATTGTCTTTCCAAAATGTATAAAACTATTTTTGTACCTATCTATATATATAAAACTAAGTTGATATTTTGTGCGTTTACGTATAACTCACGTAATTTTCAACCAATTTACATGGTTTTTCTTTTAAACTATTCAGAAAACAATGAGAAGGACATAGGCCCTTATAAAAAAAAAATTGACTTTTTCATTCCAGAAAATGCTAAATGTATATCTACGGACACATGTAATTCAAGACGAATGGCATAAATTCTGTTAACAAAACATCGAAATACAAAACATACGACGTTAAGTGAAACTGCGTTCCAAAGAGCAATTACACCACCAGTCACTACATTGACTGCTTTTTTTGCTTTATGCCAAAGTGACACATTTGCCAGTCAATTATTATACACGGAAGTCCCGCAGTATTACACATGGAATAAATCGACCAACGTTTTTGCAAGACGCAAGCAAGGGAAGCCAGTTCCAGGTCATCAAAATGTATTTTAAACCGATGCATTAGGAAGACTATACAATTCATCCACGACATGACGAGTGTTTTTATTTGCGTCTTCTATTAATCAACGTTCGTGGACCAACATCCTTTGCAAATTTGAAAACAGTAGATGGATTAGAGTGCCCAACTTATCGTGAGGCATGCCGTCGCTTACATTTGCTCGAGGACGATGCTCACTGGGATTCTACGCTCGCTTAATCGTCAATTATTGCACCGCCTCATCAGATTCGTACACTATTTGCGATAATCATAGCAACGTGTAGCCCATCGAACCCATCTGAATTGTGGACAAATTATGCAGATTTTATGACGGAAAATATTTTGAATCGAATGCGCAGAACAACATCGAATCCGCTTTTGTCAACAACACCAGAAATGCCTAATGAAGTTCTCATAATGATCGAAGATATTTGCCTTACAATTGCAAACAAAGCTTATCCCAATTAGGCATGCCATCGCCAAATCGGCAATTACAAGATTTGTATAATCAAGATTTGCTGCGTGAACATGATTTCGATCGCAATAGTTTAACTCAATTTGTTCTAACAAATGTTCCAAAGTTAAACGCACAACAAAAAGATGTTTACGACATCTTGATGCGAGCAATTGCAGATAAAAGTGGTGGAACGTATTTCTTAGATGCGTCTGGTGGGACTGGAAAAACTTTATCTGGAATCGCGGCGACGTTGTTACACGGCGGCAGAACAGCACATTCTGCGCTCAAGTTGCCTTTGGACATGCACTTCAACGAAAATCCAACATGTAATATTACCAAAACGTCAGGAATGGCCAAAGTGTTGCAACAGTGTGAAATTGTCGTGTGGGATGAATGTCTTATGGCCCACAAGAGATCATTGGAGGCATTCAATCGTGCAATGAAGGATATGAGAGGAAATCAACGGCTCTTGGGTGGCGCCTTAATATTATTAGCTGGTGATTTCCGGCAAACTTTGCCAGTAATTCCTCGATCCACCGCTGCTGATGAGCTTAATGCGTGTTTAACGTCATCCCCTCTGTGGAGATATGTGAGAACACTCACATTAACCACAAATGTGCGTGTTTAATTACACAATGACCCATCAGTTAATGAATTTTCAAAGCAGTTGTTGAAAATTGGAGATGGAAAAATGCCGATAGGCAATGCAACTGGCTTAATAACGTTACCAACCAATTTTTGCAATGTAGTTCAATCAAAAGAGGAATTGATTCGAAAAGTTTTTCCAAACATTGTACAACAATACAAGACACAAGTTTGACTGAGCGAAAGAGCTATATTGGCGACAAAAAACAAAGACGTTACAGAAATTAATGAGGCCGTTTTAAAAAAGATACCAGGAGAGAGTTCACATTCAAGTCAGTCGATACCATTATGAATGAAGAAGAGGTGGTCAATTATCCCACAGAATTTTTAAATTCATTGGATTAACCAGGCCTGCCACCGCACATATTGCAATTGAAAGTTGGAGCCACTATTTTAAATGGGAAATTCAAAGGTGAAGACGTTTAATTCCACGTATACCGATGATACCAACAGACATGCCATTCGAATTCAAACGTTTGCAGTTTCCAGTGCGACTGGCTTTTGCCTTTATTGACCATCAATAAAGCGCAGGGACAATCTTTGCAAACGTGTGGTTTGAATTTGGAAAATAATTGTTTCTCAAATGAACAATTGTATGTATCCTGTTCACGTGTAGGGAAACCTGCTGATTTGTTTGTGTTCGCACATGAAGGAAAAACCAAAAATATTGTTTATCACAGAGCCTTACAATAAATTCATTTGAAAGAAAAAAAGAAATGTTTTCTAATTTAGCAAACAAATAAAGGAAACGTCTAGCGAAGCGGACGGGGTAACGCTAGTAATAGTTTAGAAGTTATAGCGTTTAAAGTGGTTACACCTCCAAATAAGAGGTCACCCACTTTGATGGGCTATAACTTGAAATGTGGCGAGAATAGACCCCCCCGCCCCCTGCCAGACAATTTTTTGTTCAGCGGAACTTCAGGTATCTCCTCTTAAAGGATTATACTGCTTAACTGGGACACCCTGTATTTGCTCTGAATTCGCAAATAATTGCCTGGAGTAGTTGAAGATACATTCCAGTGGTGGTGTCCTTATTTATTTTATATTTTGCCAATTTGGTGTTAATGGGCCAGCGCACTCTGGATGAATTCCCCCGGGGTTAAACCTAGTTTTTGGAAGAGAGGTGGAGTGTGCGGTAAGAAATGAAATGAAATGGAATGAAACAGAGCAAAGTATTCATCCAGCTATGAGGTGGTTTAACATCGGAGGAAAGCAATACACATATAAGTTCTCAATTTCGAGATGCAAAAATATGAGTACGGCATACCACTGCAATGAAAATCGGTTCATGTATACTACAATACCCCGATCCTACCCCGCGGTAACATTCATATCGAGTGTGCGCTGGCCCAATGGTCAATTGATAGTTTCCGATCTTCTTCTTCTCCCATTTCGGCGAGGTTATGATCCGAAAACAAGGGATCACAGCCCTCCCACTTCACCGCATTTCTAATGATGAATAGATAGTTTCGATGGAAGGGTTTTTCGACTGGCTGTGGATTTATTTCTGGTAGGATACCTATAATCCGTGAGGTATTTGAGGCAAGGTATATATATGGTAGAGGGGCATTTTGGTGGTTTTTTGTGCAATAAAATTTTTTTGGCACCTACGATTCGTGCGAAGTTCCTTGCGATGTTCAATGGAAGACAAGCCAGCTTCAATGAGTATGTTTTTTATTGGCGTGATTGTGAAGGTTTTCAAACTGGTTCGGATAGCGGAATGGTGTGATAGCTTGATGATTTGTAATATGGATTATGCGCATTTCCCATATATTAGCAATCCATTGTCAATCTTAGATAAGATTATAGTTTTTGTTATGTAAATACGAGCTATTTTTACAAAATAAAAAACGAATAATATTTAACATGGTAGCTAGCTTTTTCTTTAATTCTACACAATGCTCCTTAAACTAAAATTCTTATCGAAAATTCCACCTAAAATATTTAACATATTTGCATTTGGGATTCTCATATTAAGTATATTGCCGACAAAACTATTACAACTTCTTTTTTTTTTCTAAATACATATGTTACTTAGTTACTTAGGTGACGCTACAGTTCGGGGTGAACCTGGGCCTCAACCAATAAGCCTCTCCATTTAGCTCGGTCTTTAGCTAATTGCCTCCAGTTGCGCACTCTAAGTTAGTCAAGGTCCCCTTGAACTTGTGCGCGCCACCTACGGCGATGATTCCCTCTACTGCGTCGTCCCTCGCGGTTAGATTCGAAGACTCTGCGGGCCGGAGCATTGGTGTCCATTCGCTCTACATGTCCTAGCCATCTCAGACGTCGCAGGACGCAGTTTTTTGACTAGGTTGATGTCGCCTCATGACTATCCGTATCAAGGCTAAATTTGCCAACATTAGCCTAATATGCGTTCACGCCCCTCACGAGGAGAAGGACGACGCGACAAAGGATGACTTCTACCAGCTCTTGGACAAGACGTATGAGCAATGCTCTAGCCCCGACGTTAAAATTATCCTAGGCGACTTTAACGCAAAGCTAGGAAGAGAGGAAGTCTTTAGTAGCGTGGTCGGAAAGCACAGCCTGCACGACAACACTTCCGGCAACGGACTCAGGCTAATCGACTTTGCGGCGGGGCGAAACTTTGTTGTAGCTAGTACGCGGTTTCCACGTCTCGATATTCACAAAGGAACATGGCTCTCCTTTGATCGAAAAATCGTCAACCAAATCGATCACATTGCGATCGACGCAAGGCACTCTTCCAGTATTCTGGGTGTCCGGACCTTCCGAGGAGCCAACGTGGACTCGGATCACTACCTAGTTGTAGCCAAGGTACGGATGCGGATATCCACAACGGAGCGAAATCAACGAAATGCTGTGAGGAAATTTGACGTCGAAAAGCTACAATCGCAAGAGACCGCCAGAACCTTTGCCGATCGTGTTTCTTCTAATCTCAATCTTAGTCCTATGTCGCCAGCAGCAAATGCGGAAGACCAGTGGCAGCGTTGCCAAAAAGCCATCAGAGATGCCGCCTCTGATGTACTGGGTTTCTCTCGCCCACCACAACGAATCCCCTGGTTTGATGAGGAATGCCGGCAAGCACATGCAGCAAAACAAGAGGCGTACAAAGCGGCGCTGCATAGAAGGACTAGAGCTGCTTACGAGCTCTACGTGCGCAGGAGAAAAGAGGAACATCGACTTCTCAGAAAGAAGAAAAAAGAACATGAGAAGCGCTCGATCGAGGAGATTGAGAGAGTTTATTGCAGGAATAATGTTCGAAAATTTTACCAAAGGGTAAAAAGAACATGCCAGGGGTTCAAAGCCAGAACAGAAGCCTGCAGGGACGAAAATGGCAACAAATGGTAGTAGAATCGCAGTCGGTGCTGAGGATATGGAAGGAACACTTCTGCAGACTGTTAAACGGCGATGTTGATCAATATTCCGCTGTCAGGCAGAATGAGCCATTCAACAGTGACGATGGCAGTCAAAATTCCCGTCAACCCGATCATAATGAAGTGAGGATAGCGATATCTAAACTCAAATCCAACAAAGCTGCTGGAGCCGACGGCCTTGCCGCTGAACTTTTCAAGGCAGGAGGAGATGAGTTGGTAAGGAGCATGCACCAGCTCATCTGTAAAATCTAGTCGGACGAAAGTATGCCCGATGAATGGAACCTCAGCATCGTTTGCCCGATCCTGAAGAAAGGAGACCCTCTGAACTGCGCCAACTACAGAGGTATAAGTCTCCTAAATATCGCATATAAGATCCTGTCTGCCGTACTATGTGAACGCCTAAAACCGACCGTCAACAACCTGATAGGTCCTTATCAGTGCGGTTTCAGGCCTGGAAAGTCCACCGTTGACCAAATACGGCAGATCTTGGAAAAAACCCATGAATATAAAATCGATACGCACCACCTTTTCATCGATTTCAAAGTTGCCTATGATAGCGTGTATAGAGACGAGTTATACAGAGCCATGTCTAGTCTTGGCATCCCTGCCAAGCTCGTCCGTTTGTGCAGAATGACGATGGAGAACTCTCGCTGCTCCATCAAAGTCGGTAAGAACATCACCGAACCGTTCGATGTCAGGAAAGGTCTTAGACAAGGCGACGCGCTATCATGCGATCTCTTTAACATAGTACTTGAGAGAATTGTACGAAACTCACAAGCCAACCCCGGAGGTACAATCTTCTTCAAGTCTGTACAACTTCTCGCTTATGCCGATGACATTGACATAATCGGAAGAACTCAGCGGGCCGTCAATGGGGCATTTACGAGTATTGAGATCGAGGCAGCAAAGATGGGTCTAGCGGTCAATGAAAGCAAAACAAAATACATGCTGTCTACAAAAAAGGACACCCAACATCGGCGTCTTGGGCAGAACGCCACAATAGACAGATACAATTTTGAGGTAGTAAAGGATTTTGTCTACCTAGGCTCTATGGTCAGCTCCGCAAATGACATGAGTGGAGAGATCACACGGAGAATTACTCTTGCCAATCGTTGTTTCTATGTGCTAAAACGGCAATTGAGTAGCAAAGCCCTATCTCGAACTACTAAGGTAACTCTTTATAAGACATTAATCATCCCAGTCCTGCTGTATGGCGCAGAGGCATGGGCTTTGAAAAAAACGGATGAGGATGCCCTTGGTTATTTCGAGAGAAAAGTTCTTCGAGCGATCTTTGGTCCCGTCTGCATAGACGGTGAGTGGAGGAGAAGGTACAATGCCGAACTATACGGCCTGTACAAGGACATCGACTTAGCCAGAAGAGTTCACATACAGCGACTTAGATGGCTGGGTCATTTAGAGCGGATGGAGCCCAACCTTCCCGCTAAGAAAGTCTTCGAATCCAACCCGGACGGACGGCGCAGTAGAGGACGACCTCGCGGTAGGTGGCGCAAACAAGTGGAGGGGGACCTCAACCAACTTGGCGTGCGCAACTGGAGGCAGCTGGCTCGTAACCGTGCTGGCTGGAGAGGTTTGTTGGTTGAGGCCCAGGTCCACCCCGGACTGTAGCGCCATCTAAGTAAGTAAGTGATGTCGCTGTACAGCTCGTGTAGTTCGTGATTGAATCTTCTCCTCCAAAACCCGTCAACGCAAACGGAACCCAAAATCTTACGAAGAATTTTTCTCTCGAAGCGACCAAGGATATCTTCATCCTCTTTTAATAAAGTCCATGTTTCAGGGCCGTAAAGCAGGACTGGGATGATCAGGGTCTTATACAGAGTCTCCTTAGTTGTTCGAGATAAGGCTTTACTGTTGAATTGCTTTATAAGCCCAAAAAACAGCGATTGGCAAGAGTTATTCTTCGCTTGATTTCTGCGCTGATGCTGTTCTCAGAGTTTATAGCAGAGCCAAGGTAGACAAAGTCCCTTACTACCTCGAAGTTATAGCTGCGCACTGTGACGTTCTGTCCAATTCGTCAGTGTTGGCTGTCCCTTCTTGTTGACAGCATATAGTTGGTTTTGCCCTTGTTTATCGGTAAACCCACGTTGGCCGCTTCCGCCTCAATACTTACAAACGCACCGCTGACAGCGCGCTAAGTTCTTCCGATAATGTCTCTATCGTCGGCGTCTGCAAGCAGTTGTACAGACTTGTAATAGATTGTGCCCCCGGTGTTGGCTTGTGAGTTCCGTACAATCTGTTCAAGTACAATATTAAAGAAGTCACATTACAGCGCGTCACCTTGTCTAAAACCTTTTTTGACATCAAAGGTCTCGGTGAGGTCATTACCGACCTTGATGGAGCAGCGAGCGTTCTCCATCGTCAGCCTGCACAGACCGACAAGTTTGGCAGCGATGTCAAAACTAGACATGGGTCTATAAAGCTCTTCCATATAGATGCTGTCATAGGCGGCCTTAAAATCGATAAAGAGGTGGTGAGTATCGATTTGGACTTCTTGGGTTTTCTCCAGGATCTGCCGAAGTGTTAAGATTTGATCGATGGTGGACTTTCCTGGCCTGAAACCGCACTGATAGCGTCCAATCAGGCTGTTGATAAAAGATTTCAGGCGTTCACACAATATCGCAGAAAAGATGTTGTATGCGATGTTGAGGAGACTGATGCGTCTATAATTGGCGACGTTGAGGGGGTCTCCTTTCTTGTGGATCGGGCAAACGATGCTGAGGTTCCACTCATCAGGCATACACTCGTCTGACCAAATCTTTGAGATGAGTTGGTGTATGCACTCTACCAATTCATCCCCAGCTGCCTTGAAAAGTTCGGCCGGTAAGCCGTCAGGTCCAGCAGCCTTGTTGGATTTTAGCTTGGATATTGCTATCCTCACTTCGTTTTGGTCAGGTGGACGGACATTTTGACTATCATCGTCTATGTTGAATGGTTCATTCTGCCTGACAGCGGGATGTTGGTCTTCGTCGCCGTTATACAGTCTGCAGAAGTAGTTTTTCCATATTCTCAGCACCGACTGTGATTCTACTACGAGGTTTCCATTTTCATCTCTACAGGTTTCTGTACGGCTATTACTTCTCTGTCACGTTCTTTTTACCTTTTGGTAAAACTTCCGTACATTGTTCCTGGAGTATAAACTCTCAATATTCTCGAATGCGCGCTTCTCATGCTCTTTCTTCTTCTCTTGGAGAAGCCGATGTTCTTCCCGTCTCTTTTGCTCGTAGAGCTCACGAGCAGCTCTCGTTTTCCTTTGTAGCGCCGCTTTGTATGCCTCTTGTTTTGCTGCATGCACTCGCCGGCATTCTTCGTCAAACCAGGGGTTTCGCGGTGGTGGGCGAGCGAGACCCAGCATATCAGTCGCGGCGTTGCTGGTGGCATGTTGGCAGCGTTGCCACTGGTCTTCGGCACTTGATGCTGGCGGCATAGGGGTGATTGAGAGATTTCGTGATACGCGTTCAGTGAAGAGTCTGGCGGTCTCTTGCGATTGTAGCTTTTCGACGTTAAATTTATTCACAGTGATTCTTCTTTGTTGCTCAGATTGGGATATCCACATTCGTACCTTGGCTACAACAAGGTAATGATCCGAGTCTATGTTGGCCGCTCGGAAGGTCCGGACATCCAGAATACTGGAGGCATGCCTTGCGTCGATCGCAATATGATCAATTTGGTTGATCGTTACATGATCATTGGACCGCCATGTCTGCTTATGAATATCGAGATGAGGAAACCATGTGCTTGCTATGGTAACATTTCGCTCCACAGCGAAATCAATTAGCCTTAGTCCGTTATCAGAAGTGGTGTCATGTAGGCTATGCTTACCGACTGCCCTACCAAAGACGTCCCCCTTTCCTATTTTGGCGTTAAAAATCGCCCAATACGATTTTAACATCGTATTTAGGACATTGCTCGTATCTTTTTTCGAGGAGCTCGTAAAAACACGTGGCAGGGTCCTTTTCTTCCGTGGGGGGATGAACACATATTAGGCTTATGTTAGCGAATTTAGCCTTGATCCGGATAGTCATAATACGCTCGCTAACGTGTCGGAAGCTTAAGACTTCTTGCCTAAATCTGCCGCGTATGACAAATCCGCATCCGAATAAGCGTTGCCTGTTGCCTCTGTAGCAATCACCGTAGTAGATGTCACAGTTTTTCATCCTCTTTTTGCCCGGCCCATCCCATCGCACTTCCTGGAAGTCGGTAATATCTGCTTTATAGCAGTCAAGGGCCTCTGCTAGTTGTTCGGCTGCACGTGGACTGTAAAGGGACAGAACATTGCACGTACAGATCCGAAGGTCATTGTCCTTATTTCGTTTGCTGGGGTCGTCATTAGTTGAGTCATCCTTATCCGAGGCTTTTGGTTGTTTCGGAACCATCGATTGATGATTGTACACCCTCTGTGGTCTTTTTGTAATACCATAAGAAAAATGTTAATCTGGCAATGCTGAAAATAAAGAAAATATGGCTTCCGGCGGAATGGCAATTCATTCCACGTGCAAGGAGACGAACAAAGGGAAGCAAAAAATATTCAGCTCTTCTCAATTACATTTTTTTGTTATTTCCACGGCAGGATAAAAAGTTGGTAATTATATTTTAACAATTAAATCAGTGCTAACCAAATTGTCAGCTAGTTATTTATATTTTTACAATAGACCAAAAAACAATTAGAATCTATCTATATAATAAAAATTAAATGCTCTTCGTTGGTAAGCGCATCACTTGAGAACGGCTGGATCGATTTGCCTCATTTTTGTTTAATGTTCGTATATGGTTTTTACAAAAAGAAAAATTGGAAAAGTTACCCGGAGAATTGGAAAATTATCGAAAAACTGAAAGTGTTTTTTTCCATGGGATTTCTTGTATGAACTCGCGACCATAACTCACGATTCGAAGGAACCGATTGAGCTCAAATTTTCAGGCAATCTTCGGTATTGGCCCGAGAAGTTTGGTCAAAATCGGTTCACTACTTTAGTGTTATAGTACACTGTTGACCGGCACAAAATTGTTCTCTAATAGACTTAGCCCCAGGCGCCTTCCTGACCGTTTTTTTTTTTTTTTTTTTGTTAGGGGTTACCCGCCACTATCAAATAATTTAAATAGCAAGTAGTTGAAAAGCAAGTTAAATGAAAATGAATTAACAATAAAACGAAAGAATATTAATTTGAATCTCAAACAATTATAAAAAATTCATCGTGGCCATAATTGTTTTAACTAAAACTCGTTTATTTTCATTTTGCAGATATATAAGCCTATGATTTCGGAACATAGAATTTTGTATAGCTGAACATAGTTTGCACAAAGAAAGGTAATCAATGATCAGTTTGTATATTGCGATTTAATGTAATGAGATATTTTTGTTTTCTAGATTTCGTTTGTGATATACCAATAATAAATAAGAAATAATATTTTATACTCCGTCCATCGAGGCTACGTTTGACTTTTTGTTTTTTATAAAAATAAGTGACTTGTAAACTCACTAACAATGGGAACTCTTAAACGAGACGTTAGCATCCTAGAAGAGGAACTAGAAGATATGGTTGTGCTATCTATACAAGAAGACGGAATATTGGAAGAAAACATCACTGCATCCAAAGTAGCATCACTTCTATCTGCCGTAGAAGAGAGACCATTAGAAATTAACGGGGACGTTCCGGACAACATCATCGAAAACTCTTCCGGCAGGAATTTTGATGAGCTGTATGAAGAAATATTGTTTGAAACATTAAATAATATTGGATGTCCAAGCTCAGAGGAAGCTTGCCCAGAATCGTTGTTAGACTATGCGCGAAATGCATTCAAAATTTCAAGGGAAAAACATGACGAGCTGTTGGAAATTGCAAATGGTAAAGAACCGCCAAAAGTTCGTTTAAATGTAGAAGTAATCAAAGCGGAAAACCTTATGCCCAAAGATCCCAATGGGCTGTCTGATCCGTTTGTCACACTTTACATTGAGTCAAACGCAGTTCACAGGTACAATACATCCGTCAAGCCGTTGACTCTGAATCCTATTTGGAATGAATACTTTTCACTTCCCATACCAGATGATCCTAGCAAGGAAACACTTGTAGTAGAGGTATGGGATTTCGACGCAGCTGAAACGGTTGGTGTAAAAATGAATAAACTGTTTGAGGTGAAAGGTGTAAAAGGCTTACGAAAGTTGATGAAGGAGATTGCATACTCAGCTTCTACGACGGTAAAGGATGATAACGAATTAATTGGAAGAACAGAAATTCCGTTGAACTCTATTCCTGCTTCCGGTATGAGGGTTTGGTACCATCTGGAGAAGGGTTCACGCACGAATCGAACAAGAGGTTCAGTACTTATGCATTTGTGTTTCAGTGCTGAGAAGGACAATCGAGTGGCAGCACAAGAGCATCGTAATTTGCTGAGAATTTTATTAATGTATGAGTTGGAGCTCTCCACTATTGAACCTTACTTGTGGAACGGGAAGTATAGCACTCAAGCAGAAGCTATTGTAACACAGCATTACATCCAAAGCGGTTTGTCGGAAGTCGATTGTGCGTTGTGTCAATGGGATGCATACACAAATGTCCATGAACATCACCCCCTTTCATTCAGTCTGTTCAATACTATATTGCACAAAGTCATAGAAACATTACCTACCTACTCCGGAGACAGTGACTTTGTTAAAACGTTTTGGGAAGCCTCGAAAAGAATTTTACCATCGTGTTTTTATATTATACGAAAGATTAGGCAGGAAACGTTCACACAAAGACCCGGAATTAATATGTTATGTGACGTTTTAGAAATCCTGCAGATATTTGACTTGTTAAATGTTCCTATCGATGTGGATCTATTCCCGCGTTCGGCTTACGGGTGGGTGCCGAAACGTGATGATGAATCTCCTAAACGTGATATTAAAATGATACTCACTGATGCGGTCCAAATCGGTGCCACGGACTGGGTGAATACCATTAAAGAGAGTTGCGAAATTGAAAATGATGATACTGTTCAGCAACTAACCAAATTAATACAGCTGATGCGTTTTGATATACAACGAGCTATTGAGTATCATCACAAGCATTTCTATCAGATAATGAAACTAAAGTATGCTAAAATCCTCTATCAGTGTTATCAAGAGAACATTGTCGAATTCTGTAAGCCAGCGGTAATTGACGCTTGTGCAAATCTTGTCCGTCTGCCAGTGTGCGATGTGGATGATGTCGACCAGTTTGCGAATATTGATGATTTTACAATGGGAACACATTTATTTGAATTGTACTTAAGTCTAAAACGATTCATTTCACTTGGAACTGCTTTGTGTACTGCAGAGGAACAGGCAGACGTTTTAGTCTACCACGAGTGGTTCGCGCCAGCAGTCACACATTGGCTAGACATATCTGTGCTGAAAGCGCTGTCTCGAATTAAAAAAGCTATCGATTTGGATGAGTTTAAACCTGTTGATGGTAATGTTCGGCACAGTTCATCGGCTTTAGATACTTTATCAATTTTCTATCAAATTAAAATTTTCTGGGAGCAACTTGACTGGCCAAATATTGAAGGATCGTATGCCTTTGTTGGGAAAATTGTGGATGATGTTTGCAGATGTTGTGCCTTTTATGCCACTAGAATGGCAACAAGAATAGCAGAATTCAATAGAGAGGAAGATAACTCAGAAGAGTTTGAAGTAACCAAAGAATGGTGTCTTGCTATTAGTAATATTGATCATATTCAAAAGAATTTGCCAACATTTGTGAAGGATCTTGGTGTGGATAGCATTCTAAATAAATTGGGAGAATCTTTAAGCGCTGCTGAGACTGAGCGGTGTGCCCAAACGATAAAAAACGTGATTGAAAATGCTGAGGACACTGTTCAAAATCGAATTGCTGATCTAATAGCAGTGGTGGCAGGAAAAATGGTTCCTGTAATTCGTGGATATCTTTTTAACGGCGTTGATAGCTTAAATGAAGATTTCACATCGGTAGAAGGCCTTTTTATGTATTTAGAAAACTCGCTATCCTTATTACATGCTGAGTTGGATGAGAGTAATTTTGAAAGAATGATCGATTACATTTGGGAGGGCTTTTCTGCTGTACTATACGAGCTAGTACAAACTAATTTGGATAAACGACGGCCGCCAACATTTTTTGCAAATCTTCGTGAAGTACTTAAAATAATGGCATCGAGTTTCAAACACGGGGACACGGCATTCTCAGAAACTACAGCTGAGACCTTGGCAAACATTGAAAAACTACTAAATTTGCATGCCTCTGAAACAGATGTCTTGATCCATCAATACTACAAAGAGCGATTCCAAAAGCAAAAGGAAAGACCTCAGTCTGTATACGGACAACTTACGGTAAAAGCCTATTTTTCAGATAACCATTTGCTCCACGTCCATGTACTAAATGCAAAAAATCTTTTACCTATGGATTCGAACAACTCTTGTGATTCTTTTGTAAAAATGCACTATATTCCTTTGGATAGATTCCCCGGTATACCAACTCACAAAACTGCAGTTCAATCAAAGACCCTCTTTCCCCTTTTTGATGAGGAGTTTAAAATCCAACTTACTTCGATTCAACGAGAACGAGATGATAACATGTTGGTATTCAGTATTAAGGATCGAGATTTATTTGGAATGTCAAATCAATATTTAGCTGAATGTTACTTGTCTTTTGAAGATATAGCTAAAGCTAATGCTGAGCAGATACGAATGAATCTCTCACGACCAGAATATACCGCTGATTCGGATAGTATTCGTGCCTTAGAATGTAGACAGCTTGCTGATAAACAAGCACGTGATTTTATAAAGAAACTCAAACAAAGAGCGTACTAATAGGTGAATATATGTATTCAGTGTTTCGGAAACATTGGTCTGACTTTGGATCAAGGCAAACAAAAGAAGCGTTTGCAAACTTTTGTCCGATTGCTTACTGTTATTTGGTTATAATGGTTTATATCTTCTTCTTTAAATCGTCTGATATTAACCATTGGTGTTTTAATCAACTAAGAATAGTTTCGTGCACTTAATACATGTACATACTTATGTACATATATGTATAACTTATAACACTTTGAAAACATTGTACTTGCTTGTTTCTTGAAAACTACAAGACAAACTTGATTTTTCACAGTTTTTGCAACTGTTTTTCACTTTTATATAACTTTTTGCTAAAAGAAAAATATGTTCCCTGGCATGAAAAATAATCCATAAGCTATTAATTTTATAAAATGCTTTTCTATAGAAGGGTAATATATTGGAGATTACATCCGTTTATTTTATTTTCACTTCTTCTTGAATATAAGAATGTTTAATTATATCCATAAGGGAAACCAGTTCAGCATATTAATTGTTTAACAACTCCTGCAACTTTTTATATACATGACTTTCATATAAAAGCGACTGAGTTTATGAATGTTAAAAACCAAATATTTGTACAATTATGAGTTCGGCATATGTCAACATAGTTTATAGGTTTTTGGATTGTCTTTAATATTGGGGGCATACAAATATCCGCTTAAACAAACAATTGTGAAAAATCTAGTTTGTATTGGAGTTGCAAACGATGTTTTAGGTAACCGAATATCGGCAAGTAGTCGAAAAAAAAAAGTTGTTTACCAAGACTTTTTAGTTTGTGTTGATGCATGGAATATTGCTGCCAACCGTTCCGAAATACCATTCATTTGTACAATGTGCGAAGCACATTATATTTTTATGGAAGTGTTACATTGTTATATTAAACATATCAATAATTTATATATACTCATTTTACATCGATTTATTTTTATATACCTCTATAAAATATTTTCTCATTAAGTTATTAAATTATACGATTGGTTGTTATTGTAACAGAATCTCTAAGAAGACTATAACCTACTTTTTTTTAAAGCAATATGCATATTTTTATTTTGTTTTTGAATAAATGTTATAAAATGTGTTCAAAAGTTGTTTGTTTTCATACATTAATGGAATTGATTTCATCGGTGTTCAAAACTAGCCCAATGGACGTATTATACGTTAATTGTTTCAATTAATACAATGATCTGCGTTGCGCTTTGTAAACAAAAACTATCAACAAAGATTGCACGCAGTACAATTCAGTTTTTCTTTCTTGGCGAAAGCAAAGTGGCATGTCAAGACGCCAATAAGTTGTCTACAATCTTTTCTGCTGAGAGACAGCAAGAATGCCGCTGATTTATTACAGACGTTCGGGAGCATACGTTTAGTCAACCTGCATCTTGGAGAGTCATGCCACACACAATTGTGTTCGCGAGAGACCGAATCGCAAGGAGACCCAACGCGGCCTCCTCTCAGCCTTGTTTAGTAATCTCATCGGAGGTCTCGTTCCCCAAGATCCCAGTGTGACCTGTGACCTAGATAAGAGACAGAGAATTCAGTCTTGCGTTTTTGGTATCACGAACTATTTTGGAAGTGGTTAAAGGGTTAAGGAAGGCCTTAAGTGCAGCCTGACTGTCACTACAGACGCAAATACTACGGCCCTTCCACCTGTTCTTCACAACATAGTTCAAGGCCCTTAGAATTGCATAAGTTTTCGCTTGGAAAACCGACGCATATTTGCCTAACGAGAGAAGAAGTCTAATGTTGTCGACTTCCACGAAGACACCAGCACCAGACCTTTGACTGGTTTTGGAACCGTCTGTGAAAATACGACTGCATTCTATTCCTGGCTCAGACTCTGGCTGAAGCCTGTCCTGAACACAAGGAAACTCGACTAGACCGGAGTCGTAAGATAAGTGTAGCCGTTTCCCATTCTTCAGCTGCCTTGACGTGGCGGAACGGCTTAAGAGTCAATGACCCTAAGGGTCCGAAAGAACCCCAGGTGAGACATCGAACTAAAGGCTGAAGACGTCTTGACTGTGTCGCAAAACCTGTTGAAAGTATGATGGAAGAAACATTTATGGTATTTACTCCAGGTGGTACTCGCGCAAGTGACAATCCATCCGTGGTCTTTTCGGCCCCGGGCGGGACAAGGATTTTGGAGGTCTCAACCAGCATACTCAAACCCCCCGACTCTGGCGTTGACCCGGAAGTAGTAGCGATGCTTGCTTCTGAAGAATCCTGCAGGTCTGTCTCCGACTGGTTTGGCAGACTGGGCTGGAATGACGGAGAAAGTGGCGGAAAGGCTTCGGCTGGAACGTCTAATCTCTGTTTTAATAGTCGGGCAGCTGGTCGAAGTTTTGTTGGTGATGTTTTGACTCGGGTTACCGAGAAAGGTGAACGAGCTCCTGAAACAGCGCACTCCGATAAGCTCCTGACTAAGAGTCAGTTGAAGAGGAGAAGAAGGGAGGCGGCGATGGCGCGGTGCAAAGAGGCTGCAGAGTCAGCTGAAGGCGCAAGCACTGGTAGCAGTCATCCCTCAATGGCGGCGGGAAAGAGGCCTAGGTCGGCAGAAAGTACTCCAACTGGAGTCGATCTATCCCTCGGACCCAACGGCGCCTCCTCTTCGGTTGGCTCGAACAGGTCAAAGCGGACGAAGCAAGTTTCGCCTACTTTCATCGGTGGAAGCGTGTGCCCATCTGATGCGCGCCCCTCTGCTGGACACACTCTTACCGGTAGCGTTATCTGCGCACAAAATCTGAGTGATGCTGGTGTTGTTACCCCTAAAGGTCCCAGCACCAGCGGGCAGAAAATGGCAGACGCAGGCAAAGCCACGGGTAAGTGTGCTCGTCTCGGCGGAAGCGTGGGTGCATCAGGTGCTCGCCATTCTACCAAGAAGCCTCAAACCGGGGGTATTACCCGCGCACAAAATCTGGGTGATGCGCGTGCTGGAACTTCTAAAAGCTCTAGCACCTGCGGACAGAAATTGGCTGACGCGGATAAGACCCTCGGTAAGAAGCAATCCGGACCGAAAGAGCGAAGGGAGCAGATCCTGTATAGTGAAACTGCTTCCTCCGCTCTTACGTTATGAATCGCAAGAGCTGGCAATGATCACAAGATGACCGACGCGGAGTGCAAACACTGCGAAGATCGTCTGTGGGAGCTGGCTTCGGTAGCAAATGCCTGCATTCAAGTGCAGGGCTGTGCGTTGAAGAGCTGAACCTTCATGGTGAAGTGCTCCTCGCAGCAAACCCTTGAATGGCTAAGCAATGCGGTGCCGAAAATACCACCCTTGGGGACCATTTCCTTTGTGGTTCTCATGCCTATTAAGAGAACGCGCGCCATTTGCTTTATCCCGCGGAAACTCAGGAAAACGGCGGATGTGCTGACGCGTCTCCGTACCCAGAATCCTGGCCTCGACACGAGCGAGTGGTTCAAGAATCACGGCAAGTGCAAGAATCGTGAAAATGTGGAAGGCTCTTCGCTTGTTGTGGGTTTAGATCTTGGCTTTGTGGAGGTCTTGAAGTCTAGGTATGACATGCGACCTTACCTGCATCTTGGAAGGATTCATTTCCTCTTAATTTCCAAATGAGTGCAAGTAATGGGCGAAAACCACCGACTATATCTATGATATTTTCGCAGATTAACCTGCATCACTCCAAGGCTGCTACCGCTCTCTTAAGTAGTAGACTTTCCGTAGTGCGTACAAAACCCCACATAACATCTATCCAGGAACCATATGTGCGGAACAAGCGCATATGTGGATTTGGGGGTGTTCGTGGAGTAACGGTGCTATGTGACGAGCGATCTGAAAGACCGAGAGGTTGTCTAATTGTACCGAATTTCCTCTCAGTAAGCAAGCTTGGACAATTTTGTGTCCTCAAAAGAGGTAAGCCGACCAAACCGGAGTCACTCAGACGGTCTGATGGCAAGTTTAGTGAGACGAAAGCGGAAACTTTTAGTCTTCTGCTGGAGACTCACTTTCCTGGCAATCGGATAATCACTAGGTCGCAGCTTGGCCCGCTTACCCAGGCTGAGCTTGATCTAAGTCAGAAAACTCAGCGCAGCTGGTGTACTGCATCAGCCGTGGTAACAGTTGAGGCCATCAAATATGCTGTGGCATCTTTTGATGGTTTCAAATCGCCTGGCACTGATGGAATATATCCAGCTATGCTGCAAGAGGGTATAGACCAGTTGCTGCCAACACTGAAAATAATTTTCACCGCTGTTCTGGCACTGGCATATATTTCTACACCTTGGCGGACAGTCAGAGTAGCTTTCATACCGAAAATTGGTAAGGAAGACTATTCGCTCCCCAAGAGTTACAGACCTATAAGTTTGACATCCTTCTTACTGAAAAGTATGGAGAGACTGGTTTTTTTTTTTTTTTTGATAGCGCCAGGGATGTGTAATCTTCATAGATACTAATAGCCCGAGTGCTACTAGCACAGATAATAAACTTACCCAGATGTCGCATCCCCATACAAAAAAATGTTGATCTTTTTTGCGATGTGCAAACAACGATGGGCAAACAAAAAGCTTCTCTGCTTCGCAAAGAAAAGAAAACGGAAAATAAATTTTCTGTGCGAAAAATTTTTGCTTTGCGAAAAGCTTTCACCACCAGCGTAGAGTTTGTGACATACCCACAGCGAAATATATTTTTTGTTTTGTTTTGTATTCTCGTATTTTTTGTCGTGGGCTGCGACTTTGGCACGGTGAGGAACAGACAGAGCGGAAATATACCTACATACATATGTATGTATACCTACATATGTACATTAAATTAGGGTAGGTTAAGATCAGGAATAATTTTAATGCAATCTGCGATGATGTTAAGAATTTGTAGGTACGGTACAAACAATTAAAATAGTAGGTACTGTAGGTATTGTAGGTTAACTTTATTTTACTTTACTTTATTCATATGTATGTAAGTACATATGTACGTATTATAAGATTGAGGCTGAGACAAATAATTATGTTTATCTATTTCCTAATTGTTTGAATACATCTGTCTTTTACAAATCCTTGTGGTACTTCTACTCTCATTTACAGTATGTTTGATGTTTGGTCCTTACATTTTACATAAAAGAAGAGGTCTGATAGGTAGCCATAGCCACTCTTTTATTATTTTTTGTTCATGCACGTTAAACAATAGGAAAAAAAATCAACTCTGCTATTAGCCCACTTTAGTTAAGGCATTTATGTGAAAATGCATTTGCAAAATATTTTTGCCTTTAGACATTTACATAATACATATCAGAAGTATGATTTTTAGCTATTCACAGTGCCTTAACCAAAGTGGTTTCCAGGGGACACGAACGCGGACGTGGCAGAATATTGACCCCCCCCCCCCCCCCCCACCACCTCCCTTACCACACCCCCGCCTTAGTTTTTTTCAAATATTCATACATTATGTACATATGTAAATATTTATTTTAGTTTACATATTCATTAAATTTTGCAACTTTTTTGTCTTTTGTTTTAGATTCCTTTTCTTGGTTATGCTCTTGTCAATAAACCACCTACAATTTTTTCAAAGCAGAACTACCACAAGGAAATTGACTGTATCAATTTTGTGTGAACAACATTTATTTGTCGTTTCACACCAATCTGGATAGTGCAAATTTGTTTTTGAGATACATTGATTTATTATATTTTCTCTAAGATTAGATGCAAATGGACATTTCTGAAAGCAAGTGGTAAATACTTGTATATGAAGTTGACATATTTTGAAGTACTTGTCTGATGGCCAGACAAGTATTGGATTTTCATTCGAGTGTTCATATTCTTTCAATTTGATCAATATTTCCGTGAGTTCGAAATTCTTTTGTCCTTTGTCATTTCTTTGACACAGTTCTCACAAAACTGCATTCATTTTTTTAAGTGTTTTAAAAAAACAGTAACCTGCAAATTCTTTGTGGCTATGTCATTCATTTCTGTAATTTTTATTGAAATCGTGTCTTCATCTGGTAATTCTATCGCTAGAAGTTCGGATTCACAATATTAGGCTAGATCGAATATGTTTTCATTTTTCTCTTGCTCCTATGTTAGGACAATCTTTGTTTTATTTTCAGTATCCAACACAGCATTCCAATCTAACTGTAAATATTTTGAATCTTCTTCTTCACAATTGGAAAATTTAGACTTAAACAAAAATTTTAGAGCCATAATTTTAGCCAGTAATGAGCCAAATTCAGACGCGTTTGGATTATTTTTATTAAAACTCCTTGCTCTTATTTTTCCAAAAAGGTTTTCAAATGGGTCCTGATTGAACTTGTTAACATATATATAATGTAACTCACAGTAATCATTGAATAATTCTTTTTTTATCATTAAAATACTTTCAATTGTCATAATCAGGCCCTTAAAACAGAAGGGTTTACATTTTGCATTGATTGGCTGAATTTGTTTTAAATATGATTGCATTTCTTTTAAAAATCCAACATTTGCGTCATTTCGAATAAGTGCAGGTCTTCCATTCAATAAATCAAATATTTTATTGATTTTTTTTATAAATTCTGCTGTTGGTTGCGCAAACTGTGCAATTTTCTCTGGAAATTTATTCAAGCGCTGTACTGCATTAATTGCGCAAGGATCTGCTAAGTACTTGTGCCGCTAGTTTCACATTCATTTTTTGAAATTCTGTGGGATCTATATGAGCATATTTAAGTTTTGGACACATTTTTGTGGTATTATTTCTTCTATTTCTTCTGTATTATAGATATACTCAATTATTTTCCAGCTTACAACTCCATCCAGAGTTTGTAAGTCTGATCTTAAAAGATTGTTTCTTACACTTTTGATTAAATGTGGCACATCGAACAGTCCATACACTTTTTTTTTCTTTATAAAGAAAGGAACTGTTGTCCTCATCCAGCTTTAATTTATTGAAAATGCTTCGATTCGTAGGACCTTGGTCACAGCAAATGCCTCTTACGTTTAGTCCCAGATTTTTACATATATCAATACAGTTGTATACTTCAATTTCGAGCTGCTTTGTTGGTATATTGCTGCTTGGACAGGTCACATGATAAAGCACTTGTTTATATTTACTACATATACCACGAATCATGAACACGCAAACTGATTTCGCACACAAATCTAATCTTTGATTTTCTCCATAATCAACGAAGCATCTCATCGAATATTAAAATGACTTCCTTGTCTTTTGGTTCCAATGTTAAAACATTTTTTTTTGTATTTCCTCAAAAACATTTTCGTTTAGACCATGAGATAAACTTTTAAGTTGTATCCATCTATGCAATGAAGCTGGGTGTGGCAAGTGCAATTGCAGCTGATCGCGAAGAAAATTATACCCAGACGACGAGCGGAAAAATAAACATTGGCAAATCCACCTTTCTTCTTGGGTAAATTGTCGTTTGCCTTGTGATAAAATGAGTTTGGAAAATGTTTTCGAATTTTTATTTATGTATGTACATCATGTAAGATATCTATTTTTGCTTCTACTGTTTGCTTTTGATATTCTCTAAGCTGTACTTTATCTTTTTTTAGCCTGTGGACTTTAATTGCCAGGATATTTCTGAATTTTACACTTTTTTAGCTCTCTCTTTGAAGATTTTGTTAATTTTTTTCAGTCTACTTATTTGTTGAATATAAAAAGAAAATGCTTTTTTGTGTTCGCTTCGCATTTCTTGCATACAGATTCTATGGAATCTATAGATCTGTTGCAGTCTATAAGTGCTGAAGCTTCATTTAGTTCATCAATGGATATATCGGTACTCGTTTGCACTTTTCATCTTTTGTGATTAGAGTAGTTTATTTTGGCTTTCTTAGGATCAAAAGCAAGTTCGTTGTCATTAGATTCCAAAAACATTTCACTCTTTTTCATAAAAAGTGTAGGAACAACGTCGTGTTTTAATTTTTTTTTTTTCAAAAAATTTCAAATCGAAATGTTTACTACAAATGTATGTTTATGGTTTTCAACATTATCACGGGATTCTTCTGCCTGTGCTAGCCAGTCATTATATTTCTTAGTTCCCTTTTTAGGAAATCTAAGCATTTTCCTTTCTGGAAATTGTGCAGTTGTTGCATTGCAGCATACAATAGCGCACTTTATTCGCCACGACATTTCCTCTAAGTCGATTTTTTTTTCGCAACTTTTTTGTATTTGTAAGTACCAAGGTACCTAATAAACCTGAAATAAACTTAAATAATGTATTTTACCTTTCTTAGATTAACCCTTCAAAATTTTTACTGGACACACACACTAAAATATCATTTTCACTTCGAAAAAATACAATTTAGATATTTTTTACCACACCACAGATCTACACAGATCGAAACTTCGGTCAATATAGCAAAATGAAAAGGGAAAATACGTATCTACATATGAATATATGTACATACATATGTATGTATAAATGAAATTGTGTCTCGCAGTCGCAAGTCGCAGACGGTACAAAGAGTAGCAAAAGAAAAAGCTTTTCGCACACAAAATTTATTTTCCGTTTTTTTTTTCTTTGTGAAGCAGAAAAGCTTTTTGTTTGCCCATCGTTGTTTGCTCATCGCAAAAAAGATCAACATTTTTTTGTATGGGGATGCGACATCTGGGTAAGTTTATTATCTGTGCTACTATACTCTGTTCAATTTATATTTTCAGTACAGGGCTTATGGAAGAGCTTTTTCAAACACACTGGTGCCTGCTGGTGTTTGCATGGCACTCTACTTAAGAAATTGCCACTGAAATTAAAAACAGAACCCTGAGTCGCATTGAAATTGTTTTTGTAATATTCCATAAACCCACGTACATTGGATCATATCCTGTCTGCTCCCCAGCTCTGAGGAGACTGATCGCCAATTTGCCTCTCGCTTATTGTGTTTATTGAAAAAAAGCACATTGATTCAGAGTTACCATTGGTGCGTTGATGGAAATTATAATACCTTTTTCTTTGGTTTTTGCTATGGAGATTTCAGAATTGAAGCTTTCTTAGAGCTTTTGGGACCATATATTTTAAGTTTAAGGAAAAATGTGTTGTCGCTGCGTGTTTTTCTGCTCACATCTTTTCGTTTTTTTTTTTTTTTTTTGAAAAAACGGTTAAAATGCAGCTATACAATATTTGTTGGCTATTTGTTATAAGGAAGATTTACTATTTGAGCAAGTTTTTGATGGAGTTCGGTTCATTAACTAATCGCAATTTTGATTTTGAAGTGCCAAATAGTTTTTTTGTTCATGAAAATAAAAATAAAAAGAAGAGGGTTTCGGGTATAATATTTAAAATAGTGCAGTGCAATAAACATTTACATACATTACGTATATTTACGTTTTTTTCTGTGATATATTTTTACGTTAAAAGAATTAGGCCTTCTGGGGGACTCTTAAAAAAATGCGCCTACTATCTTACCTCTTGGTGGTGTGGAAAAATATAGATTTAATTTAATTTAGATTTAGTTTAATTTTTTTAGATTTAGTTTACGGTCTACATGTTTCTGTTCATGAAATCTTAATAAACAGTTGGTAACCCCACCGACATTTGTGAGAGAATTATGCCAATTTATAATGCTCACTACGGCAACCATGTGAGAGCTTTAAAATGGAGATAGCTTATTGAACAGAGTATAGCATGCACGATTCGCAAACCTGAGTAATCGATGCCAGGAATACGCCTACATACTAAACACACACCCTACACACTTTAACCACTCTCCCCGCGGGACTTCCGTTAGGTATTACTTCGCGGGGCTGGTTAGCAATTTATGCTATGCTTCTTGTGTCAGCTTCTTCCGCTGCTTCAGCTGCTCTTCTTAGCTCTTCTATTCTCCGCAGCTCTTTTTGTAGAGTTGTTACGAAGGAACATATTGCCACCCAATTCTCTTCCGACTGGTAGAATTTCACGTGCGCAAAATTGCTTTAAAACAGCATCCACTATCGGAGATGCAGCATGCCTATCAGCGTGGGAAATCCTGTGAGACCGCACTTCAAAATCTAGTGGCCAGAATTGAATGCGCGCTTGATAGGAGAGAATACGCGATGGGTATCTTCATCGACATTGAGGGTGCTTTTGACAATGCGACTTTTGACTGCATGTGGGACTCTGCCAGACAACACGGGGTAGATGAAACATTAGTGTTGTGGATTAAAGCAATGCTAATGAATAGAACGTTGGTAGTGGATGCGGATTGTGGCCAATATGTTATGACAGGGGTAAACAGGGGCTGTCCGCAAGGTGGCGTTCTATCTCCATTGTTATGGTGCATGGTGGTCGACTTTCTGTTGAACACTCTAAATAGTTCTAACGTCTACGCTCAGGCATAAGCGGATGATGTCGCCGTACTTTCTGTCGGGCCATGCCTGGCGACGGTCTGTGATAACGCTCAGGCGGCGCTGGACATGATCGATGA
Source organism: Brachypalpus laphriformis (assembly GCA_945910035.1). Classification (NCBI taxonomy): domain Eukaryota; kingdom Metazoa; phylum Arthropoda; class Insecta; order Diptera; family Syrphidae; genus Brachypalpus; species Brachypalpus laphriformis. The sequence goes on along the minus strand of OX246753.1, from coordinate 225,954,304 downwards.
AAGGTGTACTAGGAGTGGGCTTTCGGTGCATTCTCTTAAAACTGAGGTTGTTCTTTTTACGAGAAGGAGGATTTTGACCGGTCTGACTCAGCCAGTGCTAAAAGGCGTCACCATTCGCATTTCCAATGAAGCCAAATATCTGTGAGTGATTTTAGATAAGAAACTTCATTGGTCTAAACACGTCGAGTCGAAAACATCCAAGGCGCTCTCAGTCTTCTGGCAGTGTAAGGGTGCTTTTGGCAAGACTTGGGGCTTATCACCGAATAAGGTTCTCTGGATCTACACGGCTATGATAAGACCATTCCTCGCATATGCGTCGGTTGTTTGGTGGAAGGGGCTCTCGCGTAAATATCTGGTTGCTTTTTGCACGAAACTCCAAAGAACGGCTTGTCTCGGCTGCTCGGGAGCTTTCCCGAGTACGCCTGGCTCTGCTCTAGACGCTTTGCTGAACTTACCTCCCCTTGATACTTATATCAGGGGTTGCACTATCAGAGCCATCCATCGTCTTAGGCGGGGGGGTTTTTGGTATACTCCACACTGGAACTTTGAACTTGCGCGACACTTATCTTACGACTCCTGTCTTATGGATATGCCGTCTGATGCAATGACACCAGAACTCCAGCTGATGCGCAAATTTAGAGTCGACTTTCCTTGTGTCCAGGACTGGCTTCGGTCAGAGTCTGAGCCGGGAATGGAATGTAGTCGTATTTTCACGAATGGTTCCAAAACCAGTCAAGGGTCTGGCGCTGGGGTCTTCGTGGAAGTCGACAACATTAGCCTTCACTCTCGTTAGGCAAATATGTGTCTGTTTTCCAAGCGAAAACTTATGCAATTCTAAGGGCCATGAACTATGTTGTGAAGAACAGGTGGAAGGGACGTAGCATTTGTACCTGTAGTGACAGTCAGGCTGCGCTTAAGGCCTTGCTTAACCCTTTAACCACTTCCAAAATAGTTCGTGAAACCACAAACTCTTTGAACTCGGTCACAAGGCCGAATTCTCTGTCTCTTATCTAGGTCCCAGGTCACACTGGGATCTTGGGGAACGAGATCTCCGATGAGATTGCTAGACAAGGCTCAGAGGAGGCTTTCTCAGGTCCCGAACCCGCGTTGGGTCTACCTGCCTCCTCGGTTAGGGCTTCCATTGACGATTGGGTCCCCCACGAGCACAATTGTGTGTAGCATGACTCTCCAGGATGCAGATTGATTAAACGCATGCTCCCGGACGTCTGTAAGAAATCAGCGGCATTCTTGCTGTCTCTCAGCAGAAAAGACTGTAGACGGACTTATCGGCGTATTGACAGGCCACTTCGCTTTTGCCAAGCACCTTAACGTGTTGGGCTTAAGTGACACTATAATCTGCGACGCTTGTGGAGAGAGCGACGACACCGCGGAACATTATCTCTGTGAGTGTCCGGCCTTTGCTCGTATCAGGTGGCAGATCTTCGGTGCGGATGTGGTGAGTGCTGGTACTGTAAGCTCCTCATCACTGAAGTGCTTGCTTGGCTTTCTTAGAAAGTCAAGGAAATTCCAACAAAATGGGTAAATCAGGATTTGCTCTCTGGCAGTACAATGGATCAGTTGTGTCTGAGTGCTCCAGTCGAGTGTTTCCGTTTCCTATCCCGACAAAAAAAAAAAAAAAGATAAGTGTCGCGCAAGTTCATCAAAATTCCAGTGTGGAAAAAAAACCAAAAGCCACCCGCCAAAGGTGACGAATGGCTTTGATAGTGCAGCTCATGATATATAGTAATTATCAAGGGGAGGTAAGTTCAGCAAAGCATCTAGAGCAGAGCCAGGCATACTCGGAAAAACTCCCGTGTAGCCGAGACAAGCCGTTCTTTGGAGTTTGGCGCAAAAGGCAATCATATATACGCGAGAGCCTCTTCCGCGAAACAACTGACGCATATGCGAGGAATGATTTTATCATAGCCATGTAGATCTGTCACGTAGCACGTAGTCGAAGAAATAATACTCCCTTCATTATCACGTAGGTGTTTTACTATGGCAAGTAAATTGGCGTCTTTGCCTCCGCCATCCCCTAAACTTTGACTTTTTGCCATAGGGATTCTTCTAAGATTAAGCGGCCAACATTACTCGGCGATCCTGCCAGACTCAGTACGACCAAGCTTACTCAGAAAGACTTCCCCCACCAGAGGTAAAGGGTCATCACTTGAGTAATCCTACCAGTAGCAGCAATACACAGAAAGACTTCCCCCCCACCCGAGGTAAGTGGTCAACTGTATACAAAAAGGAACATCTGTAAACGAGAATACCCCCACCGGAGAGGTTATGTGTTCAGATGAAATCAGATGACAGCCCCGAAGAACTCCATAGAGGAAGCATTGCGGGATAAAACAACGGCTCCACGTCCGATTATCGTCGAGCATAAACGGGCGCAGAGTCAGGAGCACCCAGAAGAAAAAAACGCTGAAGAAGAGAGGAGGTAACAAGTCAAGTAGCGCCAGGAGATAGGCTGCTTGTATAGACTGACCGCTATAGCAACAACAAAGAAGGAAAAAAAAGGGTTCCTTCAGAAAATAAAGGAAATCAGAAGGAATAGCGGCACAAAGAAGACGGCAGCACAATCTTAACAACATTGGATTGAATTAGTATCAGTTCGCTTAGAATGGGAAATCACAGTCAAAGCAAGAAGAGGTTATTATAAACAACAATGGCCCACAGCAAAAAAGCTTAGGCGAAAATCTAAATTACGGACTCGACATTATAACGATTATTTTAATTTTTATGATATTGTTCGCAATAAAACACGTTAGATTATTATTAAAAAAAAAAACTGCAAAAAGCATCAATAGGTAGGCGTATATCGGTCTAAGGTTGTTCTCTTTTTTCCTTACGTTTAATTTAATTTTATAAAACTATGTTTAATAAAATCTGAGAAAAAGAAAAAGTTAAGCCAAGAATACCTTGGCGACCTTCGGTTTCAATTCAGCCTTCCCATGGTATATCGAGCTCTATCATGGGTGATATTCCTTTCTCGAGTACTCGTGGGTCCAAAAGTTTCCTATACAAACAAAAACTATGAGACAGGTGCATCTCAAATCGCACCAGATTCTGTTTCTGCTGACGAGCAAACAGCTGCACTTAGTCGTGATGCTATAGAGCTTCCGACGGCCACTACATCTTCGGCCTTAACTACTCGGCTTGCTGACGAACAACCTAAATCTTCGGATGGTATGGATGACGGAGCCAAGTGGGCCCAATCCTTGCCCTCCAAGTGTGTCAATCCCGAAGAAGCGGATACCGCCGCCTCTGATTTTGACACATCCACTCTCATGGATACGTGCGGCGTTGTCACAGAGGAATCTGGGTGCTCCTCCATTGGGAAGAGGTTAGACAAGCTGCGGATACAACCGGACGGTTTCGTTCGGTTCAATTCTGCTGAAAGAAGGCGGTTCAAGTTCGCAATTCGCAGAGGCGGTACCAGGGAAAGTGCCCTAGCTTTTGCCTAAGCCCCTCTTGCTAAATAAGCAAAACGGGTCAGATCAGAGGATCACACCCCACCAGCACCTGCTGCCAAGAAAGCCAAGGCAGGGCCTACACCTGATGTTCCCACTTTTAGTCAAGTGGCAAGTGTTGTCAGGTTAGGTGTTGTCCCGGCAGACTTAATGAACCAACCTCTATCAACAGAGCAGTTGACCAGCATTCAAGAGGCTGGACGACACCTCCATGAGGGTGCTTAGCACGCTTAAAAACAAGGTGTTCTACCATTTTGGCGAGGTCAAACTGATCCTGAAGACCACCGAAAAGGGTCAAGAGCCTGGTCACGGTAGCCCGAAGAAGGTGGACGCAGTTGGCTCAACAACTGCTTCTGCGGCGGACACTTTACCACCCGCTTCCACCAGCAGTGCCTCTGGGCATACTGCTTGTACTAGCTCCGCCGCTAGAGTTACTGCTACACCTAATGCAGTTAGACGTCCCACGACCGGCTATGTGGCCGGACTTTCAAAACCCACCAGCGGTGGCCGAGGGCACGTTTCTCGGACGAATGAGAAGTCGGTTAGGAACAGACCTCAGGGTCATCCTAATCTGACTGCTTGCCATAGAGGAAAGGGCCCTAAAAAGGCTCAACTACTCCGGCAAGCTCGATCTTCAAAGGAACATCGATGAGCACGATCAAGGTGCTACAGGCGAACCTGCATCATGCTAAGGGCGCGTCCGCTACCCTCAGCAAGCGGTTCGCCGAAGAAAATATAACCCTTGGTCTCATTTAAGAGCCCTGGGTTAGTTGCGGACATATAAGAGGTCTCCGGAATAGGGCAAGTCAGTTGATTTCCAAGTGTTGAGGGCAAGCGCCTAGAGCGCCCTGCTTAATTAGCAGTAATATAAACTTTTTTCCCATTCCAGAATTTATAAATAGGGACCTGGTGGCCCTACTACTGGAAGTCCAAACCGGAAAGGGAACACAGAATATCGTGTGCGCCTCAGCGTACTTCCCTGATGATAATGGTGATATCCCGCCTAAAGACGTCCACAGCCTCATTAACTACTGCCAAAAAAGCAACCTCCACTACATCATCGGTTGCGACGCCAATGCACATCACGAGGTCTGGGGTAGCAGTGACATCAACAGAAGGGGTGAGTGTCTTTTAGAATACATTGTCAGTAGTCAAGTAGATATTTTGAATAAAGGCTCTAAACCCATCTTCATAAATACGATTCGCGAAGAAGTACTTGACCTCACTCTCGCTAGCCCATTTATCTCTAATTTTATTGAAAATTGACACGTATCAGACGAGGCCTCACTGTCAGACCATCAACATATTAGGTTTGACATACCCGGTCAACTCTCATATGTCCCTAGCAGATACGATCCCAAATCTACGGATTGGCATCGCTATCGTGAACTAGTGTTCTCAAGAAAAGATATGCTCTTCACATCTATCGAGTCCATAGAGGAACTGGGTGAAGCTGCTTACCAGCTTAACAATACACTGCTTAATTCCTACCACGACAGCTGCGTCCCCAAAACCAATGTTAGCAAACATAAAGTGCCCTGGTGGAATGACCAACTGGCGAAACTTAGGAAGAAGGTCAGAAAACTCTTCAACTCTGCAGAGCGAACGAAGACGTGGGACGAATATAGGTTTGCTCTTTGCAATCTAGAATTGAGACGATCTACACGAGCTGCTTGGAGGAAATGCTGCGAAACCATTGCCGCTATGCCAACAGCGGCACGAATCCATAAAGCGCTTGTTAAAGATCATGTCAACTGTGTAGGGTTATTGAAAAAGAATGACGGAACCTACACGACGGACCGTACGGATACACTTAGAACCCTGCTCCAGGTGCATTTCCCAGGTTCGTCTCTAAACACATCTCATATGTACTTGTTGTGTCTATAGCCTTAAACAGACACGCACATGTACACGCAACTTTAAACGAAACACTCTACGATGACATCACTAGCTATCTCGCTCGCATATATTCATTCGGTTTTTATCTTATGTGTTCGCCGGCTGTAGCGTTTTTGAGATTCACCCTAGTTAAGTCGCCATTTCTCTAATCTTTAAATTAATAAAGTATTGACAGTACAATTTGCATTTAAACAAGCGTTTCATTCCTACATATATAACAGTGGTGTCAGAAGTGGGATAACCCTCTCCGCACTGTACGAAAAATGGCCCTGGATCCTGAACTATTGAAATCTCTTACGGAGATGTTTGCCACCGCTATCAGGACAGCTGAGTACAGCATCGCCATCAGCCTCACAACCGGCTCCATTAAGACCACCACCATTCTCAGTAGGTGAGTACAGATCTTCAGACTCAACTTCAGTGGAAGACTATTTCAAGCGCTTTGACTGGGCGCTTCAGCTGAGTAAGATTAAGGAGGCTGAACATCACCACTTTGCTCGTGTGCACATGGGCACAGAGCTCAACAATGCTCTGAAAACACTTGTAAGTCCAAAAACGCCCGACGAGTTGTCATACGATGAAATCAAAAGCACACTCATTGGACATTTCGATGTTGTCAAAAACGAATATACTGAAAGTATCAAATTCAGGCAAACCATACAGAACGGCGGTCAACCAATTTCAAGCTTCGCCCTACGTCTCAGCCAAGGAGCTGTGCACTGGAACTATGGCAGTTTTCTCGACAGAATGCTGACAGAACAATTACTCTATGGACTGGGCTCCCGTGACGTTTGCAATGAAATCCTTTCAAAAAAACCGAAAACATTTAGTATCGCCTACGAACTGGCTGGCACACTCATCGGAAGCGACACGTAACACGGCAGTGGAGCTGAAGGCATCTTTGACAAACAAACTTGGGTTCGCACCACCCAAAGTCAAGTACAACAGAAACACAAGGCAACATATGTCCGCTCCACTTCAAGCTGACCAACGTGCTTATCAGCCAGTCGACCGGCAAAGGCTTTCAACGTGTAATGGATGTGGTGGACAACACCAACGGAGTCGCTGTAAATTCCTTGAAGCCAAATGCCACACTTGTGGCAGAACAGGAGACATATCTAGGGTATGCAGGTCTAAAACTGCACAAGTCACGGCCGAAATATCACCTTCGCAGCCACCGTTGGAGTTTGAAGACACAAGTGAGGACCTCAGTCCAGTTAGCAAAGTCGAGAACTTTAAAAACACCCAACCACTAATCAGAAGAAGGATCATCACGGCATAGATTGATGGCCGCAGTTTAGAAATGGAACTGGACACCGGAGCCCCATGTGGTATCATTAGTAAAAAAAACCCTTCTGTCTATTAAACCTAAATTTTCATTACAGAAAACAGACCGACAATTCGCCAGCTACACGCATCATCAAGCTATTCTCCACAACGACTGATCAGGTTAATTCTATCACAACGGCGACACCGCACCTCACACTTGAACAACAGAACCGCTTGAGCCAACTTCTAGATCGGTATGATAATGTGTTCAGTAACTCGGCTGGCAAACTCACGGGGCCTCCTGCGAAGCTTCATCTCAAACCGGGCACTTCACCAATCTTCGCAAAAGCTAGAGAAATTCCTCTGGCATTGAGAGACGCTTATAAGAAGGAAACTGATGCCAAGATTGCTGCAGGATTTTACAAGAAAGTGGATGACTCAGAGTGGGCGTCGACGACCCATATTGTAGCAAAGAAGTTAGGTAAAATTCGAATAACTGGAAACTACAAACCCACTCTCAACCCCAGAATGATCATCGATGAACATCCGATCCCGAGAGCTGAGCATCTGTTCAATTCCATGAATGGGTCCACCTTATTCTGTTATCTGGATGTTACAGGTGCGTATACACACTTACCAATTGATGAGGAATTCAACCATGCGTTGACCCTGAACACACCTACACATGGATTGATTAGACCCACTCGTGCAGTGTATGGAGCGGCCAATATCCCTGCAATCTGGCAGCGGCGCATGGAAGTTGTTTTCCGAGATGTAGCCAACGTGAAAACATTTTTTGACGATATTCTTATTCATGCAGGTAATTTCGATCAATTACTGATAACTTTAGACACAACCCTAGAACGAATCAGATCACACGGCCTCCGACTCAATAGAGAGAAATGCGTTTTTGCAACACATTCGGTGGAATTTTTGGGACACAAAATTGATGCACAGAGTGTGCATAAATCTGACAGACATGTTGAAGCCGTACGTGATGCCCCCAAACCCAAAACAAGAGAAGAAATGCAGCTATTCCTGGGAAAGCAACCTACTACAATGCCTTCATCCCTAATCTCTCCACCATAGACAGACCGTTACGGGAAATGCTGCAAGCTGAAGACTTCAGATGGACACCTGAAGCAGAGCGCGCTTATCTGAACATAAAAAAAGTATTAACGTCACAATCTGTCTTGATGCCGTACGACCCATCGCTTCCTCTTCTATTTGCCACGGATGCTAGCAAAACAGGGTTGGGTGCTGTCCTTTCACACCGTTTAAGCAATGGCCAGGAGCGCCCAATAGCTTTCGCAAGCCGAACTATGAATACAACAGAACAACGGTACCCTCAAATAGACAAGGAAGCCCTGGCTATCGTATGGGCTGTCCAAAAGTTCTTCTTGTACTTATACGCTCGTCACTGGACACTCATCACAGATCACAAGCCGCTATCTCAGATTTTACACCCCGATAAGTCCCTGCCAGTATTTTGCATTAGCCGTATGGCTAACTATGCAGAATTTCTCGGGAATTTCGATTACAACGTCATATTTAAGCCAACCAAGCTGAATGCCAATGCGGATTACTGTTCCCGTGCACAGCTACCTCCACCATGCATAAATATAATTAATCGGCTCACATCACACGTAGGAGGAGAAGAGGAATACGATGCCTTCGACCATTTTGTACTCCGTCAAGTTAATCAACTGCCGCTCAGAGCAGAACAGATCGCACTAGCAACACAGAAGGATCCACACTTAGGAAAAATATTGAGACTGCTTCAATCTGGTCAATGTCTCATTCGAGCGGGATACAAAGCCCCTGAGCATAGCTACCACGTCGCCACCAACTGCCTTGTCTTTGAACACAGTCGTCATACCAGAAGCGCTTCGCAGCAAAATTCTTAAGGACCTTCATACAGCGCATCTAGGTATGGTGAAAATGAAGGGTCTTGCGCGATCATTTGTCTATTGGCCTGGAATCGATGCCGATATCGAAGAGATTGCAAGAACATGTAACAGTTGTGCCACACATGCGCATGCTCCACCGAAATTTCGCGAACACCATTGGGAGTACCCTAAGGGAACATGGGAACGTATCCACATAGATTACGCCGGGCCGTTCACTGGAAAGATGCTTTTCATTATCTCAGATGCTTATAGCAAGTGGCTTGAGGTCAAGATCACCGCCACAATGACGACCAGCGCCACAATCGCAATGCTCGACGAACTGTTTGTTGCTTATGGCATCCCGGTAACCGTGGTCTCGGATAATGGATCCAATTTCACCTCGACCGAGTTTAGAAGATACTTGCAGAATATAGGCGTGAGGTTCCACAAGTATACAGCACCATATCATCCATCAACAAATGGCCAGGCGGAACGCAGCGTCCAGACTGTGAAAGACGCTCTGAGAGCTATGGGAACTACAGCGGGCTCATTACAGAAAAACCTAAATGAATTCCTTAGGCAGTATAGGAAAGCACCGCATTCAACCACAGGTCAGTCACCGTCTCAACTGTTCTTAGGTCGGTCACTACGTACGCAATTGGATCTCGTGATGCCTGTGGATGTACATACCAGAATTACGGAAAGACAGTCTGCATCTTTCAACCCAACATGCCGTACGCTCGAGCCAGGACAATCAGTATACTTCATCTCAGGCACCAGCCGCCTGGACAAATGGATACCAGGAACGATCGTTTCTAAACTTGGAGACCTGCATTACGAAATCGACTATTTTGGCAAACGCCTTAAGAGACACATCGACCAAATCCAAATCCACAAAAACAACATTCGAACAAGTATCGACCCAACAGCACCAATGAGGTCTTCGAGTCGATTGCATATACATGGGAACCCAGCCACTCCAACAGCATCAGAAGAGCAGATCTAGCTGCCAGCCACTAAGACAACAGAAGGAGCTAGCGACGTGGGTTTTTCCAAAACCAGCCCTTTCTCTACGCCAACTCCACCCAGGCAAAGTGCAACACTCCCGCATACATCCAACGAGTTATCGCGGGCGGGGGTGTCTGCAGCCCCGGCGCGAATCCTACGATGATCAGAGAGGATAAGGAAGCCCCGTATACTCTTCTCACCGTAGTGACACCGACTATGGACTCTGAGACAACGAGAGGGGAGAAGAAATGTTGTGTCTATAGCCTTAAACAGACACGCACATGTACACGCAACTTTAAACGAAACACACTACGATTTGATAGCTTTATTTACAGCTAGCTACAATTGGGGATACATACCACCCACCTGGAGACAGGTTAATGTGGTATTCATTCCCAAACCAGACAATAGGCCTAGCGAGCTGCCTACATCCTGTAGACATATATGTCTAACTTCATTTGTCCTCAAGATAATGGAGAGACTAATTGATATCCACATCAGAGAGAGGTTAGATGTGTCTAACCCTCTGCACTGGAATCAATACGCATACAGAAAAGGCAAATCCACAGCAGGTTCCCTTCATTATCTCGTCAAAAAGATAGAGGGTACACTCAGTTCTAAGGATATAGCCTTGTGTGCATTTTTTAATATCGAGGGCGCATTCGATAACACTGGTTTTGACTCGATCACAAGGGCGATTAGTAGCAGAGGTATCGAAGAATCGACCAACCAATGGATTGGGGCCATGCTGGTAAGCCGATTCATTACCTCCTCCTCCGGGGGAGTGTCGGTGTCTGCAACGGCAGCGAAAGGCTGTCCTCAAGGAGGAGTTCTCTCCCCCCTGTTATGGTCAATAGTCATCGATAACCTGTTAGCAGATCTTCATAGATCAGGCTACACCACCGTCGGTTATGCTGATGACTTGGCGGTTTGTATTAGTGGTAAACACGGCACGACAATCTCTAACGTCATGCAAAGTGCACTCTTACAAGTTGTAGAATGGTGTAACAAAGAACGACTATCCATCAATCATAGTAAAACCGTTCTGGTGCCGTTTACAAGGACGATACAGGTCAACCTTGAACCCATCACTATCAAAGGCACCACAATAGCTTATTCCAGCGAGGTCAAATACCTTGGTGTAATTCTTGGCAAACGACTTAACTGGAATTCACATATCAAGTCCGCCACAGAACGTGCTACGAGAGCACTTTGGGCTAGTAAACGCCTATACGGCAGAACTTGGGGTCTCTCTCCTAAAATGATACATTGGTTGTACATAATGATGGTAAGACCCATTATCACATATGCGGCTATCGTCTGGTGGCCAAAAACCCTACAGCAGACAACGGCAAACAAGTTGCAGAAGTAGCAAAGAACTGCCTGTCGCGGCATTACAGGTACGATGCGCACCTGCGCCACGACAGCTCTTGAAGCTATTGTCGGGCTAACACCCTTACCAATCTTCATTAGGAAGATGGCTGCTAGATATGCCATCAAGCTGCAGCTAGATTATGAGTATAAACCAGGTGACCTAGTGGGGCATCTAAAGATACTCAACTCGATCCCTAAAAGAGACATGTTTTGTACTGTACTGGACATTATGGTCGGGCAACATTGCTTCGGAAGGTTATTCGAAGTAGAAATATTGGTCCGCGGAAATTGGTCCAATGGTGTTCCAACACTGGACCCCAAAAGTCTCGTCTGGTTCACCGACGGATCGAAAATGGATTCTGAAGTTTGAGCCGGGTGTTTGGACCCAACACAAAAATTTCGGTACCTATGGGTACGACTCTCACTGTGTTTCAGGCTGAAATCCATGCCATTGAGATCTGCGCCAGACACAATCTCCGTAAGGGAATCAAGGGCGTTAGGATTCATATATTTTCAGATAGCCAGGCAGCACCTAGGGCATTATAATCCAACCAAATGGACTCCATAAATGTAAAATGCTGCTACGATGCTTTACAAGATCTTGCCAAACACAACAGAGTAATGCTCGGTTGGGTCCCTGGACACCAGGGAATTGTGGGCAACGAATCTGCAGATGAGCTTGCTAGGGCCGGCTCAGAATCTGCGTTTATAGGTCCCAAACCTTATTGTACCGTCAACTGGACAACAGCTATAGCGTTGATTAACGAATGGGAGAACAAACTTCGTCTAGATCACTGGACTAATGGACCAGGTTTAAGACAATCTAAACGTTTAATCAAGCCGTATTCCTATAAGGAAATCCTTAACTTAGATGGGGAAAGCATTAGGAAGCTAGTGAGCTTTCTAACTGGCCATTGCGGCCTAAGATACCACCTTAACAAGTTGAACCTGTGCCAAGAGAAGGACTGTCGGCTATGCCTAGAGGAGGATAAAACATCCGAACTCATTCTTTGTGAATGCCCGGCAATACACTGGTTAAGGAAACGTATTTTCCACAAGGAGATACTCACTTCAGTGGAACTGAAATGCTCCACTACTAGAGACATACTCACTTACATAAGGGAGGAAGTACGTCTGTTAGGTTAACTCCAACCCTCCGATACAATAGATCTTTCAGGTCGCAGTGTCGTTGCCATGCGGGCATGGGTTGTACAAGAGGAAAAAAAAAAACTGTTAGTGAATTTAAGGAAAGACGGACCAAATAGAAAGAGATCAGAAGAATCTGGGAAGGCAAAATAAAAGAAGGTCAATGAAATTACACAGAAAGCTCGTATTGAGGCAACTAAGATAGAAAAAACAGAACTGACAAAGGAAAGAAGTAGTTTACACATTCCATACGCGAAATTAGTTCAATAGGAATCAGAAGCGGTCGTGAGAATACAGAATACTATGACAAAAAGCGACCAAGCCTCTACTCCCACAGAAAAGCAAGAAAATTACAAACAAGACGTATGTAGTAGCAATAGCAGCAGAGGAGAAGATGGCAGACTGACTCTAGTACGACACAGAAAATGCCCGTACTTAACATTGATCAAGAATCAAGACGAGGAGAAAACCTTAGGGACTTGAAATAGTGTAGAATTTTATCATGATATGTTGAAGCAAGACCCGTGCTGGTAAAATTTCTACTTAAATTCACAATACAAGGAAAAGCTTTAAATGAACTTGGGTCATCCACCCCCGATAGTTTTGCAGAGCTTAAGACCGAACTTCAGAAGAGGTGCGGAACAAAGGAAACGATAGAACAAGTACAAAATATACTAAGTAATACAAGACAAGGACATAGACTTATGAAAGAATACACTAATGGCATCGAATATTTAATAGTAAAAATGACAGAGTTGATAGAGAATGAACAGGGTGAATCCACTATGACTGTGCTAACTAAGGCATACGAGCGCAGAGGGCTAATATTTTTTAAGAAAGGCGTGAACGATAAATTTAAGATAGTGTTAGAAAGCGTCTGACATACAAAGCTACAAGATATTATCGAACATCTTTTAGAGCTAGGCCCTAGAACTAGCTATTAAACGATAAAATACGTAGGGAATAGACAAAGTAATTATGACAATAACAAGTTTCAGTCTAAAGAAACGAACTACTCAGTCAGACAAGGTAATTACAATAGAGGTAGGTATACCAGAGACAGAAACGATCGAGGTAGTAACAACAACAACTAAGTACAAAGATAACTATACTACCAACAGGAATAACAATAATCAGTACAGACTACGAAATAATTACAACAATAACAGAACACGTACGAATAATTTTGGTAACTCAACTCAACATACTAGAAATAACTGACACAGATATAACCAAAACAGAACTCTCGACGATAGAACAAACTCCGACAGGAGCAACAGCAGAAACCGTAATAGAATTTTAGCCATTATCCACGTTTTCCATTGGTTTCACTCCCGATTTCACTCCTTTGTGATTCCAATGGAACATGTGAAATCATCTTCTGCTTACTTCTAATCTTCAACAAGACACTATGAGGATCGACAGCGCGTGCTCATAGTAGTGTGGGATTCTTACGCACTAAAAAACCTCCCTTCAAAACAGACTTGTTTTTATTTTTACTACAACTAAGTATTCGACTTATCAAGTAGTTTTCCTTTCACGAAATAAGGACGTTTTGCAGGGACCTTCCCATTAGAAGTTTCTTCTATTTACTCCATCCAAAGCTTCTTACAAGTTTTTCTGTAGTATTTTCGACCGTTTTACCTACTGCCAAGATAGCAGTGTCGTCGGCAAATGTAGCTACCTCAGTGCCTTCTACTTGCGATATATTACGGGTGTATAATAGATACAAGAATGGACCAAGAACGCTTCCGTGCGGCACTCCAGCCATTATTTCCTTGAAAATATCTGAATATTCATTTCCACAATTGGCGCGGAATAGTCTATTCGTAAGGTAGTTCTTCAAAATATTATATAGGTGCTCTGACAGAACTTGTCGTAATTTAAACTTTAAGCCTTCGTGCCAGACCTTGTCAAAGGCTTGAGAGACGTCAAGGAATACGCTTGAACAAATCCTTTTTTCTTCAAGAGACTTTTCGATTACGATTATATGTGTTATTCGATGTACTTGTTCAACTGTAGAATGCTTACTTCTGAATCCGAATTGATGATCCGGAATGAGATGCCCTTCTTCTATTACCGGCTGTATTCGCCTAGTCAATATTCTCTCGAACACCTTGGATATAATTGGAAGGAGCGAAATCGGTCTATAAGACGTTTTTTTATTCGGCAGTTTCCTGGGCTTAAGGACCATTATGACTTCGGCGACTTTCCATTGACTGGGAACATATTCTAGTCTAAGTGCGGCGTTTATAATGAACAGAAGCTTAATTAGAGCTTTTCTTGGTAGTGCTTTAAGAACCTCTCCCGTAATTAGGTCGTATCCAGGAGCCTTCTTAGGTTTAAGTTTCTTTATTTCTTCCTTAAGTTCGGTAAGTGTTGCATTTCTTATTACGCTATTGGCTATATATGGTAAGACGTATTTATATTTTGAATAAGAGCTTGTCCATCAAACGGTTTGAAAGTTTCTTGCAGGTGGGTGGCAAAAACTTGCGCTTTCTCATTATCATGCCTGGCCCATTCGTCTTGATTTTTCGTAATTGGGGCGGCTTGAATGTGTGTTGGATAATGTCTGATTTTTTATTTACATTTTTCACAGAAAAAAAAATAAATAAATGGCTTTATTTTGCCCAATGGCAAACGGCATTAGCAATTCCATCATGTTTTTATTAACATATTAGCAATTTGTTCATTATATCTATGTAAAATTTGTTTCTACTAACTTGTCCCAACTGAGAAAATAAAATAAACAAAGGAATGCTTCTTGTACCATATGACTTTGACAAGTAGTCCGATGTAAGGGTTTATGTGTGTGAGTGCATTTTAAGAGCACTCCCAAATGAAATCCGGAACAGAAAAACACTCCCGGAACAGCACTCCAAACAGCCAATGGAACATGATTGGGAGTGTTTTTCTGTGCGGAACACAAAAAGAGTACTCCTTTTTGGCCAATGAAAAACGACATATGTATGTAAGTGTTCTTAAATATAAATCAATAAATGGCAGTGCAAATATCGATAAGCGTGAATATACAAGAATA
Source organism: Brachypalpus laphriformis (assembly GCA_945910035.1). NCBI lineage: Eukaryota > Metazoa > Arthropoda > Insecta > Diptera > Syrphidae > Brachypalpus > Brachypalpus laphriformis. The sequence goes on along the minus strand of OX246753.1, from coordinate 225,939,206 downwards.
ATAGGTATCGCAGGAGACCTCAAAACAGTAGGTTCAAGTAGAAATGTATTAAATATAAAGGATTGCGTCGAACATAATTTTCGTGTAGTGGAGGACTCATTTCCGATAACAGCTGACGGTATAATAGGTGTTGACTTTTTGATTATTAATTTACATTAAAGCTAAAATTGCAGAATGAATACATTAATCTACGTATACACGAGCAAAGCAATTTCTATACCTTTAACATAGCATCCAGATATTAAGTTAAGTTTTATTTAGCAAAAAAGTACTATTAGGGGAATTGTGCTTAAGATGACATAATTTTTCTTCAAAGTGAAAAATAAAAATATCTAGAAATCATAGGGATGAAAACAATGTGTATTCATTCAATTCATTTATTGGTAGCAAAAGCAGCATTTAAGTGAATGGCGTAAAATAATAAATAGTATTTTTTTTAAATACTTTTAAATTAAGTTCAAGAGCAAGTTCAAGATGACATAATTGAGTGTAAGATGACATATGCCATTAGTGTAAGATGACATACCACTTACAAATCTTCATTGCAGAAGATTTGTAGTTGTAGTTGCTTGGCATACTGAAATGAAAATATTTCTAGTATAAACCAAGATACTAGCTCGTGGATAATATGACATAGTGTGTCATCTTGGACGGTCGCGCATCATGTCATCTTGCCCTATATGAGTAAAAATGCTTTGCAGAATGTAGGCACAAACATTTTCTGATCAAGTAAAAATATCATACAGAAATCATTAAATATACAAATAACTGTACCCGTACAACTCTTTAGATACAACACAATACTCACCTTATCAGAAATTTTACAGCTAACACTTGAGGCAAAAAAAACTTGTTTCCGCACAAAATTATTGATTCCGATTTAATTGAAAGCACGTTGTAAACTAATAGCCGAAGCACTATGGGGTTAACCACCCTCGCAAAACTGCATGTCTAGGCGTGTTTGGCAGAACTGTGGCGCCTATGTATAAAGAGAAATTGCAAGTATGTCATCTTAGCAGATATGTCATCTTAAGCATAATTCCCCTACTAGATAGAACAATTTTTACAAAATTATCAACTCAATCTATTTTTTACGTAGTTAATAGTAAGTTTCTTAAGCCTTAATAAATTCAATTCATTTTTTAATTCACTTGGCAAGTCATTAAAAATAGATAATCTCTGGTGCATCATCATATTTCTAGTTCTTTCAGTTCTATAATTCAACAATCTAAAATCACTAGCATTTGTCAATGGATATGGTTGAACTTCATTGACATATGTTAAATTTACACTTAAATAACTAGGCAATAAATATAATTAAATTTTATAAACAAAACTAATACATTTAGAATAATTCTTTCGTTGATGCTCATCTCCGACAGTTTTCTCAGCATATCTAATACATGAGTTTATGGCGCGGTATTACCCTCGTCAGCCTAGCGAGCTTGTTTCCTGCTCCAACACCGGTTTTACTGGGACTCGCAAGTAAAACACTGATTTTAAGGTTTATGTACACGTATCTTTATTATCCTTAATTAGTTTTAACTAGTTTAGTAACATACTCTGATTTATATACACATTCGCGGGGAACTCCGTTTCTAAAATCTTTCGTTTTCATTTTCATTTTCATTTTTAATGCATTTTATTCCTTCAATTCATTATATCTTACATGCTAACAAAAACGCTTAAAACAAGCTTAATTAACTTATGTAACTATATTATTCTAACTTACTGCCCCCTTGCGGACGCTCTAAGCTAAACTTAACTCTTAACCTATGTCTTTCGACGTAACCTAACTTAATGAATTTATTATATTTTAACTACTGATCAAATACTAAGAAAAATGGTTTTTGTATAAAAAAAAAACTTACTAAATGGACTTCTTTTTTTGTTATTAGATAAAACGTATAACTACCTTAAAATAAACTTAAGGTAACTTAACTACGAAGTGTAATTAAATACACTCTTTTTTTTAAGCCAAGTGCTGTGCTTGATTTTTTTTTTTTAGCTAAGTGCTGTGCTATTTTTTGTTTTTTAATTTTTTTTTATATTATACAAACTTAAGACTACCTTAAAACTATGTAAGCCGGCCATGGCTATTATATGCAATAAAATAGACGACCCGCTCTGCCTACGTTACAGGCTAACCCGGATTAGGGGGAAACGACGACGGCGTTCCCTCTTCTTCTCTAAGCCACCAAAATTGGTCATGCTGCATACTAACATCTTCAATGTCGCGGTTGGAAACCGCCCTACTGTACCGGAGATGCTCTACACTACTCTGTGCGACGTCTCGGTCGTAGTTGAGTCGCCTATCCACAGCTGTTCTGGCGACGTGGAAGATTAGCGGCACCTCTCTGATCAAGGTATAGGAATGCTTCTGGTGGGATAAAGCCGTTAAGGCGCACACTCTCGTGATAGAGATTGTTGGGGTAATAAGCCCCAAAGATCAGGCTATTCATCGAAGTCATTGCTCCGGCAATGTGCCCTCGAATCATCTTGATCAAGAAATTATCCACTCTGATCAGATTCGCCCTGTTGTACAGGACCTCATTGGGATAGAATTTTATGTACTCAGACTCTGGTGTTCTGTACAAACGAAGGCAAACCCTCTCAAACACCCGCATCTTTTCCAACAAGCTAGGCCCTACGTTGAACCACACGGGACATCCATATGTGAGCATAGGCCGAATGAGGGCCATGTAGCAGATTACCTTCACCCTTGCATCGAGTTGGCTGCTATAAAACAGCCTCATTGTAAGGGCAAAAGCAACTTTGGCTCTGGCCAGAGCAGCATCTATATGTTTGATTAAATATAGATACTGATCTAGCCAGACCCCAAGGTATCTGACTACACTTCGACTCGCAAATGGCTGTCCGTGCTGTCCCACAATAGAGAACTTTCGCCAATTCTTTCTGGTGTCCCAAGAGGCCCCAGACAGCGGCGTTCTGAACAGGATGGTCTCCGACTTCTGAAAGTTAATCTTCAACTTCCAGTCATCGCAGTATCTCTTGATCTTATCAAAATCACGCTGCAAGAGTATTGCAATTACCTCGATCTTAGGCCCTGATCAGTACGCGACCAAATCGTCCGCGTACGCTATGGGATGATGAAGCGAACCTATGAGATCGCTCGTGTAAATATTGAATAGGATCGGCGAACTAACCGCGCCCTGTTGCAGACCATTTTTTACTTCAAAAGTTCCAGCAGACGTCACATTGCCATTCTTCACAATGAACTTCTTACTGGTGAGCCTGTCATAAAGTATATACAGCAGTGGTTTACTTATGCCTAGCCTGCTCAACTTGTAGAAGAGTCCCTCTAACCATACGGTATCGAAGGCCTTCTCCAAGTCAACCAGGCAGGTGCCCGTGCATTGCTTCTTGATTTTGTTCCATTGGATATCCGATACCAGTTTAGACGCCGCATGTATGGTATCATGCGCCGCCTTGAAACCGAATTGATTATCCGGAATTATATGCATGTCCTCAACCCACTTAGTCAGGGCTCTGTGGATCACTTTTTCGAATACCTTGCTGATGTTCGGAAGTAGACTTATTGACCGGAGATTCACCGGATTAGAACTATCTTTAGCCCTTTTGGGAATGGGCTGCACCACCACTGTTTTCCCATGCACTGGGTAATGGGCATTATTCATTGCATTATTAAACAGGATAGTATAAATGTTCACCGCTTCTGGAGGAAGATGTCTAAGCACAATGTTAGGTATACCATCGATTCCCACGGATTTCTTTTTTCTCAGTGATTCGAAGATGGCTTGGAGCCCTGCCTTCGAAATGAACGGGGGATATACCCTTTCATCGGCGACAGCATTGTTTGCCATATATCTTTCATTGAACACGGTGAAACCAGTGTTCTCAGATCGCCAGTGCTCCATGTCATTTCGAAGGTAGAAGTTGTGCACAAGGACCCGATTTACCAGCTCGTGGTTCGGGCAAACACTATCATTCACCTTATACTCGTCCTGGAAAATCGCTCCTAGAGGCTCTACTTTCTCCTGCGGATCTTCGATCACAAAGAAATTGCCATCCTCAGCTGCGTTATCTGGATCTATACCTGCTGTCACTAGTATTTGTACATTGTTCGTAGTTCGGGGGATTTTAAGACGCGGAAGATCGTTTTGATTATTCCTCCGTAAGATTTAGTTTATTTTCGGGAACATACTCGGGTTGTTGGATTTTACAGCCCGAATTTTCCTGTCCCAGTGCAAATTTACAGAGAGTCTGTAATTTTCTTTAATTAATTGCGAGAGGTTTTTAATCAACGACTTCAGCGTCCTAACCTCCTCCGAGTTCTGTCTGTCAGTAAACTGTCTATACAAGGTTTTTAATCTCGATAGCAGTCTACATGTATGTTCGTGCAGTGCGTCAATCGTTGCATTGCGGCTAAAATCTTTCGTTTTACTTAACGCGTGCGCTCTGTTCTCATCTCCGAAATCGATTGCCTCGTTTTCGCTTCAAGATAACATTCCAGGGGTGATGATGAGTGGATGTGTTCAGCGACGCTTGCGTGGGGCGATCTACCACTGACTCAGGGAAGTCGCTACAAGTTAATCTATTACAGAGTAAAATAATCCTCATACGAGTACCTTTATTCTGTAGTTTTCGTAACCTTTTTATAACATTCCATTATTGCACATAAATAAAATACTAGAACAATATTCAAAGTGAGGTTTTATAATTGTATTGTAAATTCTTACGGCACTCTCTCTTTGAAATCCGTTTCCTAATTCTAGCAAAAAAGTCATTTTCTTCGCCATTTTTTTGCATATGTAATCAACATGAGGATAAAAGCCCAACCTATCGTCAATCAGGATTCCTAAATATTTAACTTCATTAACAAATTCAATCTTTTCATCATTTATAATAATATCTTTTTCTGAATTTCCACGAAAAATCATTGGTTTAGTTTTAGTTATGTTTAGCTTTATTTTGTTCATCTCAAACCATATATGCAGCTTTCTTAGATCGTTATTGAGTCTATCAATGCAGTCATCAGCGGAATCGCCAGATATGAACAACAGGGCATCATCAGCGAATAAAACCAATTTTGAATAATCAATTACCTTTCCCATGCCATTTATGTAAATTAGAAATAATAAGACCCCAAGTAATTATTATTATTATTATTCTTTATTTCGTTTATAAAATAACAGAGGCATGCCACCACACAATTTACAATACAGAGATATGATATATGAGGATTTATGAATATCTTTCAACTGAAATTTTGTTTAATAAATGAAATATTTAGCTTATAATCATTGAATTATTCTTTGAAGGGAAACAACGAGAAAACCCCTCATTTGACAAAACAAAAAAAAAAAAAAAGTAATGATCCTTCGGGACTCCAAAATTTACAACAGTTGGCTCTGAAACGATGCTGTTTATTTTAGTTTTTTGTCTTCTATTCGAAAGGTAAGATTTGAACCAATTGAGTTCTATGCCTCTTATGCCGTATTGTAAGATTGCTCTGTCCACGGTTTCGAATGCTCTTTTTAGATCTAAAAAAACTGCATCAATTGTTTCTTTTATCATTAATCTCAATTTTCCATTTCGTTATTACTAAATTTATTAACGATTCGCATTTATGATTTTTTCGAAACCCTGATGGATAATGAGAGATTAAGTTATATGATTCCAAATAACCTTGCAGTTGATTGTATGCAACCTTTTCAATTATTTTACTTTCAAGCTGTAACATATTGACTGGTCTAAACTCTTTAACTTCATTAGTATTTTTTTATTTTTTGTATTGGGACAATAACTGCCTCCTTCCAAAAATCAGGGAATATCCCATCAATTAAAGATTTATTAATTATTTGCAATAATAAATTTCCACAGATTTCAAAAGAGTCCAGATACATTTTTGTATTCGTATAGTTAATATCTTTTTTATTATTCATAGTTAGCAATAGTTCTTTTAATTCAATTGTACTTATTTGTTTGAATCTAAAATTTATATAGTAATAATCATCAATTAAATTTCTATACTCAGTATATTTCACCTGCTTTCTAATTTCATCAATGCTATCAACAATGTATATATTTAATAAATTGCCATTTCAAAATTACCTTTAAATATTCATTGATCAATTTTACATTTTCTTTCAATATCAATTTTTTTAATGTTCTCCACATTGCAGTTTGATTACTAGAATTATTATATTATATATGGTATATTATTATATACCATATGTGAGTCCACCTATTGGTTAGAAACTAAGCATAGGGACGAACTATTTTCCACGCAAGTAAGCTGTGTGAAGGATTTTTCATGGCTGGATCTCTATCCCACCCGGTAGATGGGTAGATACCAGAGAAGAGGAAGTGAAAGTGAGATGGATTGAACCTAAGTCCCTAGCAGCAAGTGAATACTAAGTGTTAAAACATGAAAAAGATGAGGAACTAAAAACCGAACGTATACAGCGAGTACTTAACGCACTAAAATTAGATACATTAAACACTGAAGAATTCAATGAAGTCACTTCGCTGTGTTCGAAATTTAGAGATATTTTTCATCTCGATGGGGGCCGGCTTACGTACACTTCCGTAGAAAAAGCACACATCTCACTTTAAAAAGAAACGTTACCCAGCTACGTCAAACCATATCGGATTCCACATTCCCAAAAACAAGAAATCGAAAAAGAAGTAGATAAGATGATGAAAGATGGCATAATAGAACCACTAGTATCAGCATGGAATTCCCCGATTCTAACAGTTCAAAAGAAACCAGACCAACAATTCAGGCTGGTAAATGAAAGAATTGAGGACAAGTTCCCATTACCAAATATCACGGATATATTCGACATGTTGGGCGGAGCTAAGTATTTTTCTTGCATTGACTAAAGCCAATGCTAGTACCAAATGAAACTTGATCAGGAAAGCAGGCCATGCATTGCTTTCTCCACAGAAAAAGGACATTATCAATTAAAACGGTTACCTATGGGGTTAAAATTTCGCCTAGCGTTTTTCCACGAATGATGTCACTTGCAATGTCAGGATTAACATACTCAAGATGCTTCGTATATTTGGATGATCTAATTGTATTTAGACGAAGTTTACAAGAATATAATAGGAATTTTATCAGCGTATTTCAAAGACTCAGGGAAGCTAAACTAAAAATACATCCGGGTAAATGTTGTTTTCTTCGAAAGGAAGTGTTATACTTAGGACATGTAATTTCAGAGAAAGGTATGTAAACTGACCCTTCGAAGTCAAATGCAATGAAAAACTTTCCTGTGCGGACGACGTCAGACGATTCGTAGCCTTTGCCAACCACTATCGGAAATTTATACCAAATTTCGCGACGATACCAATCCCGCTAAACAAGCTTTTAAAGAAAAATGCACCAATCAATTTTAATATAGACTGTCAACAATCATTTTATTTGCTCAAACAAATCCCTACTAGTCCTAAAGTACTTCAGTTTCCAAATTTCGGCAACGAATTTATATTACGATCAGACGCATCGGGATTTGGTTTTGGATGTGGCCGATAGCCCATGCTAGCAAAAATAATGAGCAGAATACATGTCAATCCACTTATAAAGAACCACTGAGCGACGAGCGAAAAATTTAAGAGATTTTAAAGCCGTCAGATAGCAAATTGGCACTAGTTGAGTTAAGAATAGCAAATATTTTGACAAACAAAGAAACATTCAAAGGGTTTAAGAATGAAGATATTGTATTAGGGCCAAAGCAAATTTTGGCTATATTCCTGGGAAAATTTGTTTGATATTAGAATGGTCCAAAGATAGCACTATAGGTCGATCGGCATCATTTGAAAAAATGTTGATGAGAGACGTGCAAGAAATCTGTAATCCATTATCCATCAAGAAGGTTTTTATTACAAAAAGAGCTAAGAAAACTCTCAGACGGTTGTCCCTAAAGCAATATAAGTACATTGAAGAAAATTATAGGAGAATTGTTAAAAAAAAAAAACTAGAAGTGCACTTTATGAATGATATTATTGAAGTCAATGATCCGGGAATGAAGAAACTATTACTTAACGATTACCACCTTTTACCAACTACTGGCCATGCAGGAATTATTCGTATGTTCAGATATTTAAAGATGAAATATTATTCGACCGGAATGTAGAAGTACAAGTACGAGTATGTAAAGCATTGTAATATTTGCCAACAAAATAAACACATACAACCGAAAAAACAATCGGTGACCATAACATCAACTGCAGAGTCATGTTTCGAGAAGATTTTTCTGGATCTTGTGGGACCATTAAATGAATCCGAGCGATGCTCTCAATACATCTTGACACTACAATATGAGCTAACAAAGTTTATCGAAGCAGTGCCACTCAAAAATAAGGAAGTAGCGAAAACACTCGTTGAAAATTTCATCCTCAAGTACGGAGTTCCAACTAATATCGCAACGGACCAAGGAAAAGAGTTCATAAGTGAAATATTCAGAGGAACATGCAAGGTATTGAAAATACAGCATCTACAAACCACTGCGTATCACCACGAGAGTATAGGAGCTTTGGAAAATACACTAAAGTATTGGGAGCGTATCCTAGATCATATGTATCCGGAAAACACACTGATCGGGATACATGGCTTCCATACTACGAGTATGTTTTGTAAAGGGTCGGTTAGGTGGGATTTCGCAGAGGTTTAAAATATCCCATAATAGCAGCTAGAGGCACACTTGTCGTTGCTCGGCATCAGCTCGACGGATATGGGGTGGGCTTGCTGCTTTATATCCCTTCAACAAAATAAATTAGGCCATAGTTCATCTCAACGAACTAATCCTTGAAGCAGCTGACAGATCTACTCCTACTATAACTACCAATAAAGAAGACACCCATACGCATCCGCAAATACTTCTGACAATTAAAGAAAAAAGGAAACTCAGGAAAAGATGGCAAACAACCAGAACTCGCGAGGATAAAGCAAAACTTAATAAAACTATAAAGGAACTAAAAGGACTTGTTGTCGCCAACGGCAGCTAACCGCCAATATTTGAATTTAAATAAATCGCCATCTATGCGCTGTGTGCGAAACCACCACCGAATTCGAAAATCGAACACCGCTATTGACTTCGTGGAGTTACCCTGTTTACTACAAGAGATCCTGGGCGATGAGATCATCGTTGAACAACATTGTGAAATAGGTAAAAGGGAAGGAAAGACACGAAGTTTTTTAGCGGCGCATGCCCGCTTAATTTAAAAATAATAATAAAGAGTAAAAGCTAAAAAGACGTGTTTGTTATTTGCTTTCGGAACAGATACCACCTCAACAGTTTCACAACATTCTAAAAAAAATTCGTTGGTTTACAAAAGTGTAAAAAAAACAAGTTCGTACAAAACTCTGTAGAAGAGTTCTCGTCAGATTGGAGTGAAATATGGCAGAAAAGGAGCAAAAGGATACGCCGATGCCACGGCGCTCGAGAAGGATGGTTGTGCCCAACGAGGTAACGTACAGCTGCGCGCAATGTAAAGCAGCAGACACGCCGGACATGGTGCAGTGCGACGCCTGTGATCGTTGGTTCCATTTCGTCTGTGTAGCCGTGGATGAGAGCGTGAACGAACGTGCATGGTCTTGCAATGACTGCACGAAACAAACAGATAGCGAAGAGAGATCTGCTCATTCAGTTTCCAGCTCTCACCATTCGCGTACTACGACAATGAGTCGTACAAAACGCTCACGCCAATTAAAGCTTCAACTCCAGCGTTTGGAAGAGGAGAGAACTTTACAATTCCAGCGTTTGGAAGAGGAGAGAATCTTACAACTCCAGCGCATGCAAGGGGAAAGGGAGCGCGACAAAAAACACAGCTGCAGCAACAGAAGAGGGATGCGGAGTACCTGGACCAGCGATTCAAGCTGTTAATGGATGACGATTCCGAGCAGGAGGATCCGGAAGATGTTGGACAACGTTATAGCACACTAAAGGAGCACGTAAGTGAGTGGCTCCAGGCACAATCTAATAAGGCGGGCACGCAACATGGCAGTTCAGCAGTTTACCTGCAAAACCAAAGTCAGACAGCACCCCGACCAACTACGGATGCAGCCATCAGTAGCGTACAGCTAATTAGTACTCAACTGCCGGCGATCTCGAAGCCAGTTGTTCCTGAGCGTCCATGTCTCACCAAGTCCCACTTTAAGCCAACAGTTTCTGTCATCGTACCTGAGCCGAAGTCGAAGTACTCTCAAGAGATTCCTGTCACCGAATACGAAGCGGAGTTGAAATACCACCAGTCCGAACACACAACTCGGGCGATTGCACCTGATTTAAAGAAACTGGACTGCAACTTGAATCAACAAAACAATTTTCAACCTCCAGTGCTGACGTCCAACCAGATATTTATTTATTGCCAGTTTTGAAGTTACCACTGCAGCCTGTGGTTTCTCAGATGTGGAGAATCTCATCCGTCTACAGAAATGCTTGAAAGGAAAGGCATTCGAAATCGTTCGTAGCAGGCTGCTACTTCCAAACAATGTACCTGCCGTAATCCAGACTTTGAGGATGATGTTCGGTCGACCTGAACTGGTCATACAGTCCCTGCTGCAGAAGGTTCGGGTGGAACCCAATCCGAAGTCGGAGAAGCTGGAATCTATTTTGTCCTTCGCTCTGGCCGTTGAGAATATGTGGTCGGCGATGGAAGCATGTGGTATGCTTTCTCATCTTAATAACCCCGTTCTTTTACAGGAACTTATTGAAAAGCTGCCAGCCCAAATTAAACTGAACTGGGCAACACACTCTTTCACCCTCGAAGATGTCAACTTAGCGACTTTCAGCAAGTGGCTGATGCAGTTAGCTAATACGGTCAGCAGTGTCACTTATACAATTCCAACCATCAAAGGGTAAAGGCTCTTTGCTGGTGAAAAGGGTCATGTTGGTGTTCACAACGAAGGTCCTAGCCCGAAAAGGAATGCGTGTTGCATCTGTAAGAAGAGCTGCAGTAGGGTCGAAAACTGCAATAAGTTCAACGACCTCAATCTACAGGAGAGATGGGAAGCGGTAAAGCGAAACAAGTTGTGTAGAACGTGTTTGGTTTCGCATATACGTTCCCGATGCAGGATGAATTCACCATGCGGTATCAATGGCTGCACATACAAGCATCATCGTCTGCTGCATAACAGCCAACAGGATGAAGTTACGACGGCTAGATGTAACACCCACGATGACAACGAACATTCTGTGCTGTTTCGAGTCCTGCCAGCCACGGTCTACGAAAAAAATGGTCCAGTGAACGTATTCGTGATTCTCGATGAGGGGTCTTCGCTCTCTTTGATGGATGACTCCCTGGTCAAAGAGCTAGGGCTGCCCGGACAGCCGGATCCACTATGTCTAAAGTGGACGGGCGACACTTATCGTCTGGAGAATGACTCGAAAGTTGTTTCAGTGCAAATATCACCAGAGAGGAACTCCAACAAGAGGTTCACCATTTCGAACGTTCGAACTGTATCAGCGCTCCATTTACCAATCCAATCGATCTACATGGAGAAGCTCATTTCTCGCTATCCGCATCTAAAGGGACTTCCCATCAGTTCTTATGAAAAAGCAGTCCCACGTATATTGATCGGGCTGAACAACTGGAACTTAGGCGTCCAGCTGAAGTTCAAGGAGGCCGCGAAGGGCGAACCAGTGGCTTCAAAAACCCGTCCAGGTTGGACTATTCACGGACCGTGTCAGCATCAGCGGGGTAAATCATCGCATGTCCAAGTATTCCATAGTTTTCATCACTGCGAATGCAAGGAGCAGTCAGATACTCAACTCCACGACATGATGAAGGAATACTTTTCGCTCGATAGCCTTGGAGTAGCCGCTAAATCTTCACAATTCTTCATGTCACGAGATGATCAACGCGCTTGTCAATTAATGGAAGCAGAAATCGTTCGCATAGGCGACCAGTTTGAGACGTCTCTACTTTGGAAGTACGATGAAGTCCAATTGCCCGACAGTCGTCCAATGGCACTTCGACGTTTTCACTGCCTGCAAGCAAAGTTGGATCGAAATCCGGATTTTAGGGACAACCTTCGAAGACAAATCGCAGACTACGAGAAGAAGAACTACATCCGTAAGATGGCCTTATCGGAACTGAGACAAATACATCCTCGAACTTGGTATCTACCCATTTTCCCAGTTCTGAACCCGAACAAGCCAGGCAAAACACGTATCGTTTGGGACGCTGCAGCAAAGGTCAACGGAATATCTCTAAATTCCGTATTGTTGAAAGGACCTGACCAGCTATCGCCATTGCTAGGCGTCTTGCACCGATTCAGGGAGAGGAACATCGCCATCTGTGGTGACATTCGTGAGACGTACCATCAAGTCCATGTGAAGGTCGAAGATCACCATTCCCAGCGTTTCTTATGGAGTCAGAGCAAGTCGAAGTTGACGCCGGATACTTACGTAATGCAGGTGATGACGTTTGGAGCTACATGTTCACCGAGTTGTGCTCAGTTTGTTAAGAACAAGAACGCGTTCGACTTTCAGGAGAAGTATCCTAGAGCGGTAATGTCCATCGTTCGAAACCATTCTGTGGATGACATGCTTGACTGCGTCGACACAGAGGAAGAAGCGATTCAATTATGCAAAGAGGTGAAGTGGATTCACCGCCATATCTAACTCGTCCTACGTGGTGCTCGCATTGGGAGAAGACCTAAGAAAAACTAAGCACAGTCTTAATATGGGATCTGGTATCGAAGCGGAAAAGGTGCTCGGCATGTGGTGGTGCACTTCGACCGATTGTTTTGCATACATATTGGGAATCAACGCCAAGAACGAGGATATCTTACGTGGTCGACAAAAGCCTACCAAGAGGGAAGTACTACGTGTTCTAATGACCATATATGATCCACTGGGACTCTTGGCGCACTTTCTAATATATCTCAAGATCTTACTTCAAGATTCGTGGAGATATCCAATCGGCTGGGATGATCAAATTAATGATGAGCAGTTTACCCGTTGGTGTTTGTATGTGCGGATGTTGGGTGCAGTCGAACAGATTCGAATCCCAAGATGTTATCTGACTAATACGAGGTTCAGCAGTGATGCACTTATTGAATTGCATATTTTCGTTGACGACAGTAAAGATGCTTTCGCAGCCGTAGCATAAGTGTCAGGTGTCAAAGCCACCCCAATCCCAATCAGTGCCAAATATTGATAGACCAATTTTTTATGTTAAAGAATGATTGATGAACAATGATTTGAAATTAAAGACAAATGTGTTACGATAAATGTGATGATGTTTTTTGTTGGGAACCAACATGTTCCGCACCTCCGGGAAACGTGCTTGTGATGTGGATAGACTCAGTTCTTGCAGTGTGTTGATTCGCTTCTGGATCTGTGATGTTGTGTTGTCATCTCTTGGCTTTGTTTTGGTTGGATCGGGACGTCGCTATGTTTCGGATGCTACCTCGGTTATGGACCGACGTTGTGCCAAGTGTGTTGAAACGATAAAAAATGCATGAATTAGAAATTGTTTCATATAAAGGAGTTATAAATTCAAATATATTTAGCTGCAGGTTTTGATTTGGTAGCATTCTTTAATAGGGGTGTGGATATCTTCTTGGGGTGAATTAAGTTTATGTATTATTTTTTGTTTGTTTTAGTGTTCGATTTTTTCATTATTTTTGGTATTTTAACTTAATGTTCATTGTCTTTAATAGAGTTCATGAGTTTAATTCATTTTAAAAAGTTTTTTACGCTATTGTTTTTTATTTACGTGCTGTTCGACGTGTTCGGAACCGGCAAGGGGATAGTTTCGCGATCGGACGCTTGAGAAGTGATGTCTCAGTTTTTATGGTCACCACGCGCGTCAGACCATCCGAACCGGTGTGTAACTCTTGCACTCGAGCAAGTAGCCATGACGATGGTGGAAGATTGTCCTCCTTGACAAGGACAATGTCTCCCACTTTAATGTTTGGCTGCTGTTGAAGCCATTTTGGACGCTGTTGAAGAAGGTTGAGGTGCGCTGTGCTCCACTGCTTCCAGAATTCCTGGGTTAGACGTTGAAGATATTTCCATCTATCGAGGCTGTTGATGTTTCTTTCTTTGAAGTTCCTGTCAGGTGACATGCGGAGTGGTGCTCCGATAAGAAAATGACCAGGGGTCAATACCGTCAAATCATCTGGATCAGACGTCATGGGGCACAGATGCCTTGAATTGAGGCATGCCTCGATTTGTGCGAGAAGTGTTGCTTATTCCTCGAACGTCAATTTGGAAGCGCCAATGGTTCTTTTCAGGTGATGTTTTATTGACTTGACACCTGCCTCCCAAAGTCCTCCGAAGTGTGGCGATGATGGAGCGTTAAAATGCCAGGTTGTATTTTGACAGGTAAGGCTCTTGGCGACTTCTGCTGACCATTCGGATGAAATGAATTTGCTATTCTTTCTTAATTCATTATTGGCTCCCTCGGCGAGCCACAAATCTTCTATGTGCTGCGATGAAGGCTGCTGCGTTGAGATCGCTGACCAATTCAATGTAGATGGCTTTCGTAGATAAACAGACAAACACTGCTATGTAACCCTTTGAGGATTTGTTGCACCTGCCCTTCCACATCTTTATTTCAACTGGGCCAGCATAATCAACACCCGTGTTCGTAAAAGGTCTCGACATTATGACTCGTTGTGTTGGGAGGCTGCTCATGAGCTGGAGTTGCATTTTCGCGTTGTAACGATGGCATCGAACACATTTGTAAATTATTGATTTCACGAGCCTTTTCAAATTTGTTATCCAGTATGTGTTTCTGATTTCCGCCGTCATTGGTTGTTGACCGCCGTGCAGAGTTTGTTGATGTACGTTAGACACAATTAGTTTTGAAAAATGGTGTGACTCGTTGAGAATGATAGGAAGCCGCTGATTGAAGGGAAGTGGTAAGTTCGTTAAGCGACCTCCTACACGTAATACCTCATCAGAGTCGAGGAAGGGATTCAAGTTGAGAACCGCACTTCCCTTCGTAATGGGTTTATTCTCTCTTAACGCTTTGATTTCTTCAACAAATAGTTCGCTTTGCACAATTTTAATGAGCTGATTATGTGATGCGTTTAGTTCATCAGGTGTGATTGGATGCGTATCTAAAGGCATTTTTTCACTTACCCTTATGTTGTGGAAGTACCTCCGCCATATTGCGGACAAGACGATTAAGGGTTGAAAATTCTTAGAAAAATTCATTGTTGATGAGAATATAATAAGATACAAGGTGAGCAAAATTTGTAAGTATTGATGTAAGTTTGTCGGTGTAAAAAGATGTCTTATTTGTCTTCCCTTTATTCTTTTCTTTAGTTTCCAACTCTGTGTCCAATGGGATTTCTGCTGGATATTCCTTTAGGGAAAAGTTCTGAAGGAAGATGGGCCCACGCCACCACATGTCGTTGCTGATAAGGTCTTCCGGTGATGCTCCTCGTGATGCAATATTTGTGGGATTCTCCTTAGTACCAACATGTCGCCAGGAATTTGGGCTGACAAGAGATTGGATTTCAGCAACCCGATTTGCTACAAATGTGGTGCGTATGGACGGGCTTCCCTTTATCCATGCTAAGTTAATCATGGAGTCGGACCATGCAAAAATGTTTATGTTGTCAAACTGCATGGCCCCTGAGATTCGATGCAACAGCTTTGCCAAGAGAAGAGCTGCACAAAGTTCCAAACGAGGCAAAGATATTGGCTTTACCGGAGCTACTCTGGTTTTGAAGGCTATCATGTGTATGTGTTCTCCATGCCCTTTTACAATTCTTGCATGAACGACGGCCGCATACGCTTTTTCAGAGGCGTGACTGAAGCCATGCAGTTGCACCTGGGCGTAAGTCCAACCAGAGTTCTTCTATTTCCTTTGAGATGGGTGTATCCCAAGTGTATTCTTCGCACCAAAGCTGTTGAAGTATTAACATTTTTATTATTAACTTCGCCTTGACAATACACGGGGCAATCCATCCTAGCGGATCAAAAAGGCGAGCAATGTCTGCGAGGACGGACCGTTTTGTATTAATTTGAATCTCAGGTATATTTATTTTAACCTTGAAGACGTCGTTTGCTGGGTGCCATTGAATTCCCAGTGTTTTGATGGCATCTGGTGAATCGAAATTAAGTGGGAGTTCTATTTCCCTTTCACTTCCAGAAACTTGTTCTAGTATCTTCGATGAGTTGCTTGCCCATTTGCGTAGAGGAAATCCAGCCGACTTGAGAGTGGCTAGAACGTCTCTTTGTAAGATGATGGCGTTCTCCTCATTGTCGGACCCATAGATTAGGTCATCGACATAAAACCCTTCGGTGAGTACCTTGGTTACATGAGGATGAGTGTTTCTAATATCTGCAGCAAGTTGATGCAGGGTACGCATAGCTAAAAATGGCGCTGAAGCTGTACCAAACGTGACGGTGTTAAGCGCGTATGTTTTTATGGGCTCTGATGCTTTTGCTCTCCACAAAATCAGTTGGTATGGAGTGTCTTCTGGTGCCATTCGGATCTGCCTATACATCATACTGATGTCTGCGGAAAAGGCCACCTTAAATTTTCTCCATTTAGCAATTAGGTCAATGATATCTGGTTGTAGACGAGGCCCTATCATTAGGTGGTCGTTTAAGGATTCTCCGTTGGAAGTCTTGCACGAAGCGTCGAAGACCACGCAAAGTTTCGTAGTGTTGCTAGACTCCTTGAATACGGCATGGTGTGGAAGGAAATAATGTTTTCCAGTTTCGAATTGCACATCTGTTGAGACTTCCTTCATGTGTCCTAATGTGGCATATTCCCTTATGCACGCGGTATAGGACTCCTGTAATTTATTGTTTGATGCGAAGCGCCTTTCGATTTGAAAGAGCCTTGCCATAGCTGCCCATCTAAAGTTTCCAAGTTTTGGACGAATGGGTTTTTGTGAAAGGAAGCCGTACCTCGTATCTGCCATCGTTTCGTCGTTTGAAAGTGTTTGGAAATGTTGTTGACATTCCCTCTCCTCCGCCGTTAGCTTCCGAACCTCTAGGTTTTCTTCTATTTCCCAAAATTGCCTTAGTTGAGAATCAAAAGAATTATGGTGATTTTGTACTGTAAAGGACTTAGACCAGGGGTGTCAAACTCAAACTCATTAAGTGCCATTTTCTTGTCTCAAGTATGACAGCGGGCCACATTAAAAATAAAATGCAAATGTAATATTAAGTATAAGTAAGAAGTATACAAAAATGATTTTATTAAAGAAAAAAGTTATTTTTTTAAGCGGAGGCGTATTAAGCCTAAATATTATTTCGAGGAACCAGAAACTTGGCTTCTTTTACGCTTCATTATCGCTTCCATGTTTGGTGTCAACGATGTTGTATTGATTTTTAAAATTGATTGAAGATGTTCATCTGTAAGTCTTGAACGGTATTTAGATTTATTAATCTTCATTGCTGAAAACATCTGTTCACACACATATGAACTTCCAAACATGCATAAAATGCGAGCAGCATGGTTCGTTAAGTTGGGATAGCTATTTTGATTTCTGAAGCAATTTGTATAAAATGTCAAGGTGTCAACTTCATTGAATTTGTTTTTTAAAACAATATCACACTGCAAATCTATTAGCTCCATTTGCAAGTAAGTCGGTGCTTTACTAACGTCGAACGTAAATGGGTTGCTAAACAGAGGAAAGTCATATGTATTGAGCTCGCGAAAATCTGCAAAACGACTGTCAAATTCAGCAATAAGATTAAGCAAACGATTTGAAAAATCTAACAATTTATCTGCATTGTATATGCCGATCTCACGAATGCTAAGGAAATGGTCAAGTTTTTGTTCACGCAGCTGCGACTCCCACAATTTTAATTCCATTTGGAAAGCTTGAACACTTGAGTACAGTTGCGTAATGATTACACTTTTTCCTTGAAGTTTAACGTTCAAATTATTCAAGCGTTCCGTCATATCTACTAAGAACGCAAAGTCGAGCCACCATTCATCACTGTGTTCCATTGGTTTACCCTTTTGAGCCATAAACGTAACAATATATTTACGCAATTCGAAAAATTGCTTAAGCATTGATCCACGACTAAGCCACCGAACTTCTGCGAAGTAGGGAATGTCTGAAAATTGTTCATCAAGATCTTTTAAAAATTGTGTGAATTGGCGATGATTTAGTCCTCTACTTCTAATAAAATTAACTGCTTTAATTATGGGATTTATCACATGATCCATTTTCAGCAATTTAGAGGCCAGGGCTTCTTGATGTACAATACAATGAATTCCAACGAATTTTGGTCGTTCACTCTTAATTTCATTTAAAATTTTATTCCGTAGTTTCGTCACAACACCAGCATTTTTATCGACCATGGACGGTGCACCATCTGTGGTAATACTGCAGAATTTACTCCAATCCAACTCATAACGTGGTACTAATTGCTCAATTGCTGAGTAAATATCTTGACTTGTGGTAGTACTCTTCAAAGGTATGCACTGCAGCAACTCTTCTGTGATATTAAAATCTTTATCAATTCCACGAATAAATACAGCAAGCTGTGATGTATCTTTGATATCTGTACTTTCATTGTCTGCTAAGGAATACCAGATAAATTTCATTTTATCTTTAAGTTGAAAGTCCAAATTTTCGGATAACTCATTAACCCTGGAAGCAATTGTATTTCTAGTTAGGGGTATTTCTTGAATGACTTGTTTCTGTGATGGAAATGAAATATCGGCCACGTCTGGCATACATTCTTTTAAAAATTCGCCGTCACTAAAAGCTTTTGATTTTTTGGCAATCTTTAATGCGATCGAATAACTAGCTTTCATTGCATTCTCGCTGTCAGTTTTTGATTTTTCAAAAAACGATTGTTGTCCCGCAAGTTTAGTTTTGAAAGATACCAGTTTTTCTTGCCTTATCTCGTCGGTAAATAACTCAAATTTGTCTTTATGATTCGTTTCATAGTGTCTTTTCACATTAAATTCTTTATAAACGGAAATAATCTGATTGCAAATCAAACAAAGTGGTTTACCTTTCCATTCAATAAAAAAATACGAAATTTCCCACTTTGACTGCAAAACTCGGCACTAGCTGACATTGCAAAGGTTAACAATTTTTACTAAATGCACTTTATTAAACCGAACTCGCCACCAATAAGATAAACGGAACAAAGCCTCTCTATTCACGGAAGTGTTTTAAATAATCAAGACAGACAAACGACCTTACGCGCTTACTTGCACATTTTCGAGTAAACTAAAACTCCATATAAAAAAAGTGTGGGGAACACACAATCAAGAAACTGGTGTGGTTCCCCTTCCTAGGGAAAAACAAAACAAAATAGGTAAATACATACCAGCAAACAGTGCTGCACTTTTCAATTCTTTTTTGTTCTGTTCTTTACGGGGTAGGTAAGTCTATTCTTTTCTTCCACTCACCGTAAGAAATTGTTTACATATTTAGGTATTTAAAAACACATTCCAAAAGTAATTGAAATGAAACATACATGAAAGTAATTGAAATGAAACACACATGAAATTATAGCATTAATGAATTTATCTCGCGAGCCGTAATTAATTGTCTCGCCGTATCTTTGATATGCCTGACTTAGACCGTGGACTCGTGTTGACAGGTCCTGTCAGAATCCATCCTAATTCAGTCTGTTGTGCAACAGGAGAACCCCTCTGACTCTTAACTAAACCTTCCATTATTATTGATGCATACACATCGGCCCCTATCAACATATCGATCTTCCCAGGGATATTGTATAAAGGATCTGCTAAATGTACTTTCGACAAGTGTGACCATCTGCACCTGATGAGTTGGCAACATTGAGGTCAAGTGAGAGAAGACAAACGCCCTGACATCTAGACAGAATGATGATTTAAATTGCGAAAAAATCGTGAAACCAACCTGATAGTGTAGGGTACCAGTAGAAATTTGGCCTAAACCAGTGACGTTAGCTGATATTTGTTCATTTAGATTAAGTAGCTCTGTGGCATTTTCGGTTATGAATGTGGCTTCCGAACCCGGGTCAATTAAGGCTCTAAGAACATGCTGTGTTCCGTCAGAGGCAAAAACCTTGACTAAGGCGGTGGCTAACAAGACCTTAGATTGCATTTGGTTGAAATGCGTGTTGAAAGTTAGGTTCGAAGTTGACCAACCATCGTTTTGACTCTGCAAAACATCTGCAGAAATTCCCTGATTCGAGTTTTGTATGAAGTGCGTTTGGGTGTTCTAATGAGAGTTGTTTTGTCTTTGAAAATGTGTGCTGTGTTGAGCACTTTGGTGGTTGTTGTTTGTGTTGTGTACATTTTGTGGATCTATATGCAACATAGAATGATGTTTAAGCCCACATTTATAGCACCGGTTGCTGCTGTTGCAGGTTGCTGCATGATGGTCGTAACCTAGGCAATTGGAATAAATCGAATTTCTTTTGACTGTTGCAGTGCGAGTTTTAACATCCATACTGAGGAACTTCTTGCACTGTCGAATGCCATGAGAGGCCTTACAGAGTCGGCAAAGAAATTGTTTGTTCACTTGTTGTGATTTCACGTGAAAGGCGTTAGCTTTCTGTAAGGGTGCGAATGACATCTACTGTTTTGAGTATCCATTCAATTCAAGAATGTTCTCCAGAGAACTAAAACGACCTTCAATAAAGGCTGAAAAGGTTTTCCAATCTGGAAGAGCTTTGGAAGTACCTAGTTTGTCTTCCCAATCTCTTTGCACCTGAGAAAGAAGCTTATGAAAAATGATATATATAAGAATAGAGTCCCACGTATCGACTGCTATCCCCAAATTAGAAAGTGCGTGAATGCACTCCGTAGTGGTGTCATGCAAAGCTTTCAAGGAAGGAGCGGATTCCTGAGTGAGTTTACTTTGCTCCATTAATATCCTTAACTGCGTATTAACCAATTTCCGTTTATTTTGAAACCTATCGGTTAATATCTCCCAGGCTGAAGAATAATTTTTGCTGTCAAGTGGGAGGTGTTGAATTAACCTAGCAGCTTCACCAGAGACCGAACTTTTAAGATACTGCAGCTTTTGTATCTCAGATAAATCGATGTTCTGATCTATCATACTTTGAAATAAACTGTGAAATTCACACCAGTCTTCAAATTTACCAGAGAATGGTCTTATTAGTATGCGAGGAAGACGTATATCTGAAACTGAAGACTTTGACGAATTCAGACGAGATGAATCAAAGTTGGAATTGCTTATTTCGGTCAATTTATTCACTTCGTCGTGTAATTGGCCGCTGAACTTGAAATAAATTCGTTTTATTTTCAGATAGATTTCGTCTGAAAGGTATTTATCTTTAAGAGGATCCGCGGTACTGTTCACAATCGTGGTGTGTTCTTTCTTCGCCCGTTTGAACACATACTCTAAGTCGGTTAACGCCGTATTAACATACCCCCTTGATTTTCGCGCCGCGATATCTTTCTGAAATTCTTCGAAATCTTTCTGAATTTCTTTAAGAACCAACTCTTGTGCTTCGATAAATTTGGCCAATTTCGACATAATGTAAATTCTTAAAAATTCGCACGCACTTATTAAGTTTTATATTAATTAACTTTGTGAAATTTATTTTGGTGTTTGTATGTTTGTTTTTATTTTAGTAAATTGTGTGATTGTTTAGAGTAGATATTTTGGTTCATATATGCATATAATTGCATAGTTGTTCAATACAATTTTAATTTAGATCAGCAAGAAATTTATTAATTGGTTAATTATTAAAATTATTAAAGGAAGGGTGGAAAAGTACTAAATTCCTACCTTTATTGCTTAGCTTTGTTGAGTGAGCTTAATTCCTTTATTCCTTGGTGAGGATTA
Organism: Brachypalpus laphriformis; assembly: GCA_945910035.1. NCBI lineage: Eukaryota > Metazoa > Arthropoda > Insecta > Diptera > Syrphidae > Brachypalpus > Brachypalpus laphriformis. The sequence goes on along the minus strand of OX246753.1, from coordinate 225,917,467 downwards.
CTTTTGGTAGCACCACTTGATGTCCGTTGTATTCGATTTGAGACAGTACTGTTCCGCTTGATGAGCTGGTATTCCCGCTTGATGAGCTGGTAGTTCCGCTTGTTGAGCTGGTCTTTCGGCTTGAGGAGCTGGTAACTGGATCTTCTTCGTTGGGAAGAACGGCTATTGCGGGATCTTTTCCGTTTTCTCCTATTGATTTCGTTGATGTTGCAAACTGTATCTTTTCCGTTCGTGGAACACAGTTTGAACAGTAAAAGTGACTTGAAGCCAGTGGTGGCAGTTCCAATCAAAGAACTTAACACACTTTGGAACAAAAATACAAATACAAATATTTGGCGCAACAGCTCTTTAAAGTGCCAGGGCCTAGCTTCTCGCAACCACTCATGTTGTGTGCGTTATATTTTTCACACGAATGGAAGGGACCTACAGTTTAATGCCGATTCCGAACGGCGATTTGAGAAACTTTTTCGTGACAACAATACTCTCGGATGTTTGTCAGACGCTCGCGAGAGGTGGGACCGCGAAAAAACTTTTTGGTATTTCCTGGGATTCGAACTTGGAACCTCATGCGTAGTGATCCGACACACTAACCACTTACGCTACTTTGGAACACTTGAACTGTTTTTTAGACTTTTGAATTTTTTAAGACCAATGATGACGGTCCCTTTGACTCCTTGATATAGAGTATTATCCTTGGGGCAGGATGCTTTAAGGCTTCGAAGGACCAATGTTTTTCATTCATTCATTCATTTTTCATTTCATTTATTTATTCCATTCAATTAATTCATATTAACAATATTAACTACAATAAACTAAAATGCACAAGAAAACTTATCTTATAAAAAGCTATAAAAATATTGCTTAACAATGTCATTGAGGAATATTTTAGATCCATCCTTTAGTTACGAAAACTAGTGGCGGATGAATCGAGTAAAACAAATTAAAAAACAAAACTAATTCAAATAAAATGATTGAGGGGTGGTGATAGTGTAAATTCCAAGTGTACAATAAAAAAGCATTATAAAAATAAAAAAATTAATGATTTCAAAGATAAAAAAGACTACAAGAAAACTACAAGATCCTTTAAATAATTACCCTTATTAAGTTATTGATTTCAAGAAAGTCGAAGTTGAACAGCCATGATTTGATTTTCTTATTGAAAGCAAAAGAGTTACGAATACTACGAAGTTCAATAGGTAGTCGATTGAAAAGCCTAGGTGCTACTGAGCTATAAAAGTTCAAGAAGGTATGGTTATTATGCGACGGAATTGAAGCCAGAAAACGTTCATTACTACGAAGACTATAAGCGGTTTCATTTTGATTGAGAAAATTACCACTTCTCAAGTAAAAAATTTTTAAGACTTTATAAAAGTATAGATGCTTTAGTGGAAGTATCTTAGAATTTACAAATAGATAAAAACTATGTTCGCGCCGCCTCTTTTTCCACATAATTCGTAGGATATGTTTTTGAACAATAATTAAGGGTTGTAAGTTGTAGCTGAATGTACTACCCCAGCATGAAATTTAGACTGCACTAAGTCGTAGTAAATAGTTTCAAGGAGTTTCCGAGAACAGAACTGTTTTAGATGAAGCATAATGTAAGTAGTTGACAGGAGATACTTTTTTAATTGGGAGGTGTGAACGCTCCAGTTAAGGTTGCTGTCTAAAAACAAGCCCAAGTACTTAAAAACAGAAACGTTTTCGATTATAAAACATTTTGAAGAGCAGCTTAGGCTATCATCAAATGTTGAAGTGGAACTGCTCGCAGTGCAAGTAGCAGCATTAACACACATTTTTTTGCAATCAAAACTGTGGTAGATGATGTTCGGGGAGTGCAGATAAAATGTAGGTAAATTAAAAAACATAAGTTTGGTTTTGCCACTTATGACTAGTTTATGCATACCAAACCAGTGTCTCAGGATTTCCAAATCGTGGTTGATGTCCGCTACCAAGTCCAGTACCGAATTATTTGAGTATGAACATTTTTTTTTTTTTTTTTTTTTTGTCGGGATAGGAAACACTCGACTGGAGCACTCAGACACAACTGGTCCATTGTACTGCCAGAGAGCAAACCCTGATTTACCCATTTTACTGGAATTTCCTTGACTTTCGAAGAAAGCCAAGCAAGCACTTCAGTGTTGAGGAGCTTACAGTACCAGCACTCACCACATCCGCACCGAAGATCTGCCACCTGATACGAGCAAAGGCCGGACACTCACAGAGATAATGTTCCGCGGTGTCGTCGCTCTCTCCACAAGCGTCGCAAATTGTAGTGTCACTTAAGCCTAACACGTTAAGGTGCTTGGCAAAAGCGAAGTGGCCTGTCAAGACGCAGATAAGTTGTCTACAGCCTTTTCTGCTGAGAGACAGCAAGAATGCCGCTGATTTCTTACAGGCGTCCGGGAGCATGCGTTTAGTCAACCTGCAACCTGGAGAGTCATGCCACACACAATTGTGCTCGTGAGAGACCCAATCGTTAATGGAAGCCCTAACCGAAGACGCTGGAAGACCCAACGCGGGTTCGGGACCTGAGAAAGCCTCCTCTGAGCCTTGTCTAGCAATCTCATCGGAGATCTCGTTCCCAAGATCCCAGTGTGACCTGGGACCCAGATAAGAGACAGAGAATTCAGCCTTGCGACGGAGTTCAAAGAGTTTTTGGTTTCACGAACTATTTTGGAAGTGGTTAAAGGGTTAAGCAAGGCCTTAAGCGCAGCCTGACTGTCACTACAGACACAAATGCTACGTCCCTTCCACCTGTTCTTCACAACATAGTTCATGGCCATAAGGATTGCATAAGTTTCCGCTTGGAAAACAGACGCATATTTGCCTAACGAGAAGTGAAGTCTAATGTTGTCGACTTCCACGAAGGCACCAGCGCCAGACCCTTGACTGGTTTTGGAACCATTCGTGAAAATACGACTACATTCCATTCCCGGCTCAGACTCTGACCGAAACCAGTCCTGGACACAAGGAAAGTCGACTCTGAATTTGCGCATCAGCTGGAGTTCTGGTGTCATTGCATCAGACGGCATATCCATAAGACAGGAGTCGTAAGATAAGTGTCGCGCAAGTTCTTCAAAGTTCCAGTGTGGAGTATACCAAAAACCGCCTCGCCTAAGACGATGGATGACTTTGATAGTGCAACCCATGATATAAGTATCAAGGGGAGGTAAGTTCAGCAAAGCGTCTAGAGCAGAGCCAGGCGTACTCGGGAAAGCTCCCGAGCAGCCGAGACAAGCCGTTCTTTGGAGTTTCGCACAAAAGGCAACCACATATTTACGCGAGAGCCCCTTCCACCAAACAACCGACGCATATGCGAGGAATGGTCTTATCATAGCCGTGTAGATCCAGAGAACCTTATTCGGTGATAAGCCCCAAGTCTTGCCAAAAGCACCCTTACACTGCCAGAAGACTGAGAGCGCCTTGGATGTTTTCGACTCGACGTGTTTGGACCAATGAAGTTTCTTATCTAAAATCACTCACAGATATTTGGCTTCATTGGAAATGCGAATCGTGACGCCTTTTAGTACTGGCTGAGTCAGACCGGTCAAAATCCTTCTTCTCGTAAAAAGAACAACCTCAGTTTTAAGAGGATTCACCGAAAGCCCACTCCTAGTACACCATTCATCGATCATGTCCAGCGCCGCCTGCGCGTTAGCACAGACCGTCGCCAGGCATGGCCCGACAGAAAGTACGGCGACATCATCCGCATATGCCTGAGCGTAGACGTTAGAACTATTTAGAGTGTTCAACAGAGAGTCGACCACCATGCACCATAACAATGGAGACAGAACGCCACCTTGCGGACAGCCCCTGTTTACCCCTGTCATAACATATTGGCCACAATCCGCATCCACTACCAACGTTCTATTCATTAGCATTGCTTTAATCCACAACACTAATGTTTCATCTACCCCGTGTTGTCTGGCAGAGTCCCACATGCAGTCAAAAGTCGCATTGTCAAAAGCACCCTCAATGTCGATGAAGATACCCATCGCGTATTCTCTCCTATCAAGCGCGCATTCAATTCTGGCCACTAGATTTTGAAGTGCGGTCTCACAGGATTTCCCACGCTGATAGGCATGCTGCATCTCCGATAGTGTATGCAGTTTCAAAGCAACTTTGCGCAGGTGAAATTCTACCAGTCTCTCCATACTTTTCAGTAAGAAGGATGTCAAACTTATAGGTCTGAAACTCTTGGGGAGCGAATAGTCTTCCTTACCAATTTTCGGTATGAAAGCTACTCTGACTGTCCGCCAAGGTGTAGGAATATATGCCAGCGCCAAGCCAGCGGTGAAAATTCTTTTCAGAGTTGGCAATAGCTGATCTATACCCTGTTGCAGCATAGCTGGATATATTCCATCGGTGCCAGACGATTTGAAACCATCAAAAGATGCCACAGCATATTTGATGGCCTCATCTGTTACCACGGCTGATGCAATATACCAGCTGCGCCGAGTTTTCTGACTTAGATCAAGCTCAGCCTGGGTAAGCGGGCCAAGCTGCGACCTAGTGATTATCCGATTGCCAGGAAAGTGAGTCTCCAGCAGAAGACTAAAAGTTTCCGCTTTCGTCTCAGTAAACTTGCCATCAGATTTTCTCAGTGACTCCAATTTGGTCGGCTTGCCCCTTTTGAGAACATTAACCAACCTGCTGGTTTCACCGAGTGTCTCGATCTTTTCACAAAAATCTCTATAAGAAGCACTTTTCGACAACCGAATTAACTTCTTGTAGTCTTTTTGCTTCGATCTAAAAAGATTCCAGTCACCTTCTAAATTTGTCTTGAGTGACCTATTTAGAAGTTTTCTGGATTCTTTCCTAAGTCGCTGCAGTTCCGGGCACCACCAGGGAACTGGAGTTCTGCAGGGGGTTTTTGTCAATGGGCACGTCAGTTCAAAACAGCTGGTAAGGACACTAGTCAGGTTTTGAACAGCATCCTGAACCTTTCGTTTCGTTCTGAGTTTAGTTGGAGTTTTGACAGATCTGTCTAGCTCTTCCCTAAACCGCACCCAGGTGGTTTTCCTCGGATTCCTCCTCTCCTACAAAGTTATGGCCTCGCATTCGATTTGAAAAACGATGTATCTATGGTCTGACAAGGACACCTCCGGCAGTACCCTCCAGTTAGTAATTGACTTGAAATACCTGTTAGATAAAGTCAAATCAATTACCTCCTGCCTCCTTGCCGTAACAAAAGTTGGCTGGGAGCCAATATTGTTAATTACCATGCCAGACGATAGTATAAAGTCTAGGAGATGGTTTCCTCGTGTGTTACATTTGCTGCTGCCCCAGACTGTATTCTGAGCATTCGCGTCGCAACACATGACTAGTCCCATCTCCCGAGTGTCACAGTACTTTATGAGTTCGGCAACCGCCTTCGGTGGTGGAGGCATTACCGAATCATAAGGGAAGTAAGCCGACGCAACGACGAAGGTTTTCCAACTTCCGGTCGTTTCGTAGCTTACAGCTGCAGCAACCAGGTCCTGTCCACAAAATTGTCCAAGCTTGGTTACTGAGAGGAAATTCGGCACAATTAGACAAGCTCTCGGTCTTTCAGATCGCTCGTCACATAGCACCGTTACTCCACGAACACCCCCAAAACCACATATGCGCTTGTTCCGCACGTATGGCTCCTGGATAGATGTTATGTGGGGTTTTGTACGCACCACGGAAAGTCTGCTACTTAAGAGAGCGGTAGCAGCCTTTGAGTGGTGGAGGTTTATCTGCGAAAATATCAAAGATATAGTCGCAGTTTTATTAGCAGAACGGCGCGCACCAGGTGCGCACATGCTTCCGGCGAGGCGAGCGCCCCTACCCGTGGCATTGCTTGCGTCAGCCATTTTCTGTCCACTAGTGCTGGGACCTTTAGGGGTAACAGCACCAGTATCCACCAGATTTTGTGCGCAGATAACGCCACCGGTAAGAGTGTGCCCGGCAGAAGAGCGCGCATCAGATGCGCACACGCTTCCACCAAGAAGAGCAGGCGAAACTTGCTCCATCAGATTGGACCTGTTCGAGCCGACCGAAAAGGAGCCAGCGTTAGGTCTGAGGGATTGATCGGCTCCAGTTGGAATACTTTCTGCCGACCTATGCTTCTTTCCTGTCGCTACTGAAGGATGACTGCTTTTGGCGCTTGCGCCTTCAGCTGACTCTGCAGCCTCTTTGCACCGCGCCATTGCCGCCTTCCTTCTTCTCCTTTTCAGTTGACTCTTAGTCAGGAGCCCATCGGAGTGCGCCGCTTCGGGAGCTCGTTCAGCCTTATTGGTTTCCCGAGTCAAACCGTCACCGACACAACTTCGACTAGCTACCCTTTTATTGAGACAGAGATTAGACGTTCCAGCCGAAGCCTTTCCGCCACTTTCTTTGCCATTCCAGCCCAGTCTACCAATCGAGTCAGAGACAGAGCTGCAGGAGTCTTCTGAAACAAGCGTCGCTACTACTTCTGATTCAACGCCAGAGGCGGGGGGTAAAAGTATGGTGGTTGGGACCTCCAGAATCCTCGTCCCGGCCGTAGTCAAAAAGACCACGGGTGGATTATCGTTTTCACGAGTACCACCTGGAGTAGATACCGTACAAGTTTCGTCCATCATACCTTCAACAGGTTTTGCGTCACAGTCAAGACGTCCTCAGCCTTTAGTTCGATGTCTCACCTGGGGTCCTTTCGGACCCTTAGGGTCATTGACTCTTAAGCCGTTCCGCCACGTCAAGGCAGCTGAAGAATGGGAACGGGTATTAAGCGAGTATGAACATGCTATGTCATCTGCAAAACCAGTTTTTTGCCCCTTTATTTGCCCCACTGAACACATTACCAATCATCACCCTTTGTTTTCTATCCTTAAGGCAGGAAGCGAACCATTTAAGAATAAAACCTCTAAAGCCAGCCTTTTCTAGTTTCATCATTAGGAGTTTGTGGTCCACTGTATCAAAAGCCTTGGTAATGTCAATAAAAAGTGCAGCAGTCATTTGTCTTTTATTTAAACTATCGTAGATCTGACTACACAAATTTAAAAGCGCATCTTCCGTTGATTTGCCAGCTCTAAAACCGTGTTGATTAACGCTTAAAAACGAACATCTCTCAAGAAATGTAATAATTCTAACTTTGATCACTTTTTCGAAAAGCTTAGAAAAAACCGGTAGAAGGGATATTGGCCTATAATTATTTAAGTTTTTGGGGTCATCTTTTTTGAATATGGGTATAACCTCAGCAATCTTAAAACTGCTAGGAAAAATACCACCATAAACGCTTTTGTTGAAAATATGTGCTAAGACATCCACAACGTTCAAAGAAATGTTTTTTAGGAAAGCATTTGAAAAGCTGTTCTGTGTAAACGAATTAGAATTGTTAAGTAGCAAGATATTCCTATACAGTTCAAAAGAGGATATAGGTTCGAAGAAAAAGCTATTTGGCGAGGCACTTTCCTTAATAAAACATTCTTCAGTACAAACGTTTTGAGATAAAGATGTAAAACCTGCATTTGAAAGGGTATCAGTGGCAACACTAGTCAAAAACATATTAAACATATTGACCATTTCAATTGGAGAATGGATTTCCTTGTCCTTGTAGGAGATACAAGATGGACCATCAGAAGAGTTACTTCTAGAAAACATCTCATTAACGATTCCCCATTCTTTTTTGAGATTGCCTTTTGCTCTATGAAATTTTCCAATATAGAAATTATCCTTACAAATAGGAACATCCGCGGCAACTTCTTTGCAAATTCTTTCATAGGCCTTGCGAATTCGTTCATTATTTGGCTGTTTATTGGATTTAGAACGCAGTACATTTTTTTTATGAATTTTATGTAATAAATAGTCAGACATCCACGGCTGCAGTTTCTTCAATTTACTTCTCTTGTTAACAGAGGGTGCCGAGCAATTCCTAACGTGGTTATTTAAGACCCTACAAAACATATCAAAAGCCAGAGAAGGATCATTTTTGTTGTAGATATCGGACCAGTCTTCCAAGAACAAGCTTGAGTTCAAGCTCTCAAAGTCAATTTTATTTGCTGTTTGAAAAGCACCAGAATTTTTATTTTTTGTAGGATACTGTTGTTGAAAAACGAGACAAGTCATGCAATGATCAGAAATTTTAAAATCAGATATTGCACTGGTGAGAGAAATGTCAACATTCCTATCAAGCCTAGCAAAAATATGGTCAATGCATGTTTCAGACGTATCAGAAATTCTGGTTGGGTTATTTATGCACGACTCAAAACCATTAGCAGACATTAGGGTAATGTATCTTTCAGTGACCAAAGATGTAACTAGAATATCCAGATTCATATCACCTAGTAAAACCACATTTCTCGAATGTTCATCCCTCAAGAGGAAAGATAAATCATCAACAAAAATATCTTTACTTTTATCATGAAGCTTATAAAAACACATAAAAATAAATCTATTAGCATTTATGGTGCAAGTGACCTTAACCATATCAGAACTTGAAAGCTGAGGGCATAAAACAACACAGTTTTCAAAAATGGTATCGCTTATATACACCGCAGTACCACCCGCCGCATAAGAATTATTACAATTAGCATAAAATTTGTACCCAGATATTATAAAAAAAATCTTTCTCATGATCGTAGATACAAATTTCAGTCAAGAAAATTAAAACAGGCTTATTCAAGAATGATTCCAATTGGACCAGTAGTAAATCAAAAAATTTTCTCAAGCTTCTAATGTTAAGATGAATAATGATGAAATTATGCTTAAATTCAACATAAAAATTACAAAAGGGTATATTAACTAAACTATTTAAAGGAACTTCAGTTAACCTATTAAGGGAATTGTTCATGTTAATATTATACAGGACAAGAAATATATTAAATTAATTTATCTAGATCCTCAAAACAAGAAATGCGTAAAACTTTATCACCTTCATTTTTTCTCATTAAAACTACTCCATTATGAACCCAAACAAAAGAATATTTTTTTTCAACTTTAAGTTTTCTTGCTTTGTTATAAAGAGATCTATTGAACATATGTAGATAGACTTTCGTTTATAAAAATAGGCTTATTGCCAAAGTTTTGACCGAATATACCCGTTGTCAGCTTCTTCTTACGTTTCTTGCTAATTATACTCAGCTTGCATTCCATGGACTTAAACTTCATACGCACAATTTTCGTAGCTACCTCCGATGATGCGTCGGAATGTTTGTAGTTCTTCATATCAGCTGACTTGCTTGCGACAGTTTTAACATAGCACGACTTGAAATCATCTACAGTCACATCTTCACCTAGGCCTTCTGAAAGAAGCTGAACAGCACAACTCAAAGCATTTTCATTGTTGACATTTGGGATTCCAACAATATCAATGCAATTACGAAACGGTTTTTGCTGAAGTACGTTGACTGCTTTCTGCAAGTCATTAACCTTGTTCTCAAGCGCTTTATTTACACTTTGAAGTGAGTTGATACGCAATAGTGCATCGGAGTAAATTCGCTTGAGAGAGATGATCTCGCTGTATAACACTTCTAGGGTCACGACTGGTGGAGAAAAACAACTGGTTTCTGCTCTAACGGCGACGATTGAAGGCGAATTGAGTAGCTCGTAGTTTGAAGTTGATAGAGGAGCCTCCTCAGCAGCTGACGATGGCGACGACGGTTTTGATGATAAAGTGATAGCACAAGAGTCATTGGCGCAGTGCCCTAGCAGGTTGGGTGGAGAAGAGCGAATGGATTTGCGTCTGATTTTAGTGCATGAGCCACAAAAAAAGGGAAAATTGTTCTTTTTCATATAGTCACAATCACTTGGCGTAAGGTTAGCGCAGCCTAAGTGAAATAGCACTTGACACCCGGCACATTGGATTTTGGCATCAGAGCGAACCACTTTTTGACCGCACAAGCACTGCATTCTTAAATGGAAATAAATGCACTATGCTTCTAACTTTAGATATTTTATTTTTTGTTTTTTGATTTATTTCTTTATTTAGTTTTTATTATTATTATTATTTTTTTTTTTTTTTTGATTAAGATGTAAGTAAACTTTTACGAAAATCAAAATTAGATATAAAACTCTTAGAGAAATTCACTATGTTTGTGCACCCCACAACGCAACAAAGTAAACTGTTTCGGCCTAAGGTGGATGCCGAACAAACTTTAATTAAAGGTTAAAAGGACAATGTCGTAGTCCAACTCAATAAAAAAACTCTCGAGTTCACTTTAGATATACGTTATAAATTTATTGTAAACTAATCGCACTGATGATAACTTCCAAAGTGTCGTATTACTTTTAACATTCGATCGATCTAACCTCTGTACATAACAGACAGCTGTTAGCCTACATAGTGGGTTCAATGAACTTTTAATATAGTTATTCAGATTTTACAAGTGTATTGCTTTCCCCACCTTCTACACTAAGTATTGGGATTATTATTATTATTTGTGTAGGGCTATTTTGCACTGCGACCTAGTGGTCTATTGTGCCCCCTGCTAATACCTTGGGGAGGTTTGTTCCCTGGTTAGAGTCCCCTTCGCAACTGCAATTCCTGAGGAATTGTGTTTGAAGGTCATATGCTCTTACTTTGCCTTGGCGAGCATAGTTCACCTTAGAGCTCTTTCTCCAGACCAGTTTCTTTTAAGAATCTGAGAATGAGAAGTGGGTTCATGGTTGGCATATCCTCTTCTGATACTTGGTATTTGCCCAAGTATTTCAATCTATTGTGGGTCAGTGCCCCACAGGACTCCAGAAGGTGTTCCGGAGTCTCACATGACTCGTTGCAGAATCTGCAAAGGCCTTCATCAGCCTGCCTCAGGCCTGTGGTCTTGTTCCAGGTTCTTGCCCTGTCTTCTCTCTCCATTTTCCTGAATTTCTCGCGTATGGTGTGTTTCCCCATTCCACAGAATGGTTCAGGTCCAATGAAGGGTTCTGCGGCCCCTTGTCTTGCCAAGGCGTCCGCTGCTTCGTTACCTTTTATCCCGACGTGACCGGGTATCCAGTAAAGTTTAACTTTATTGTTTCTGCCCAGCTCATTAAGTTTGCATAGGCATTCCCACACAAGCTTTGACTTAATGACATAGGAGTCAAGTGCTTTGATAGCTGCTTGGCTGTCTGACAGTATTGCTAAGTCGCAGTTGCTGTATCCCTTTTCGAGATTGAGTTGGATGCATCTGTTAATAGCACATATTTCAGCTTGAAGATGCTGGTGTACTTGCCCATAGGTTCTGAGTGCTTGGTCCTTGGCCCAAATACGCCCGCCCCTGTTCCCTCTCCAGTTCTCGAACCGTTTGTATACCACTTTATCGTGTGCCTGCCCAGTCCGTCCATCGTGGATTCGTTGCTCCACTCTTTCTTGTTACTTAACTTTGTACTAAAGTTTTTCCCAAAGTTAAATTTCCTGATACTGTCGTCCCTGGGGACGGCCAGAAGGGGAAGTTTTTTGAGAAGTGCATCGTATTCTCTCATACTAACACATTTCTCCCTTCCGATACCTTCTTTTGCCATCCTTAGGATCGTTCGCTGCGCATTTTGCTCCACTACAAGATGGAGCGGTGTTAGCTCCAGGAGTACTTCCACACTAAGTACATACATTTAGGAGTGATTTATCAGTGCCCCATATAAGCGGGCTTAAAGTTAGAGTGAGCTAGATATATATGTCTAGGTTTAATTTATTTTACTCCTTCAATGGAATCTGTCTCCCTCATCTCGTCAGCCATTATTGAAATGAATAAACTATTTTTATATACGAGATTGCAAAGGGTTAGAGGGAGAAAGATTCCTTGGAGAGGATCGATGGCTTTGGCATCTGCACTGTGTTGTTTACCTTATAGGTGGTTTCGTCGGGCGCGAAAGATTTTTGTCTTTAATTTAACTTTGTGTTTTAGTTATTTTATTTGTGCTAAATTTATTATGCTGAAGTGCGTTATGACTAGCCATTGATTGTGTGTATTTTATTACAATCATGCTTCAATGGCCTGTTCAATGAACCAGCATATTTCTACAGTCTGCAAAGTATCAGGTATTTGTATTGATAGACCAATTTTTTATGTTAAAGAATGATTGATGAACAATGATTTGAAATTAAAGGCAAATGTGTTACGATAAATGTGATGATGTTTTTTGTTGGGAACCAACAGTTCTTGAAGCTTTTGTCGCACTCACCTGACCACTTGAATTGCCTGCCTTTTTCCATCAGTTGGTGCAAGCTCTTCGCGATTCCGGCAAAGTCCTTTACAAATCGTCGGTGGTACGTGGCGAGGCCCAAAAAGCTCCTGAGTTGGTGTTTGTCTTTTAAAACTGGGCAGTTTAGCTTTCACCTTGTCTGGATCGGTTCGCACTTCTTCTGACGATATAACGTGGCCCAGGTACTTGACTTCGGATCTGAAGAGGTCACATTTCTTTGGGTTCAGCTTCAGGTGAGTACTTCGAAGCCGTTCTAGCACATTCTTCAGGTTGTCGCGATGTTCCTCGAATGTTTTTCCTATAACGATCACATCGTCCAGATACACCAAACAAGTTTTCCAGGTCAATCCACGCAGGACGTTGCATAATCCAAATGGCATTACTGTAAACTGCCACAGCCCATTTCCTGCAGTGAACGCAGTTTTCTCTCAGCCCTTTGGATCGATCTGTACCTGCCAATAACCGCTCTTTAAATCAAGGGTGGAAAACCATCGGGCTCCTGAGAGTGTGTCTAATGTATCATCGATCTGTGGCAGAGGGTAGCTATCCTTTTTGGTGACTTCATTAAGTCTCCGATAGTCCACGCAGAATCGAGTGCTTCTGTCTTTCTTCTTGACCAATACAACAGGTGAAGCCCACGGACTCTTCGAACTTTCGATGAGCCCTTCCTTCTCCATCGTTGACACCATTTTCGCAACCTCTGTCTGTTTTGTCAATGGTAGTCGTCTGGCAGGCTGGCGAATTGGTCTGGCATCTCCAGTGTCTATGCGATGTTGCACCAGATGTGTTCGGCCATACTCTCCATCCTGTAAGGCAAATATATCAACGTACTCACCGATTAGATTTTCTGCCATGGCTCGCTGATCCTGATCCAGTTCGCAGTGCTTGAGGATCATGTCCCTTACTTCCGCCAACCTGGCTGATGAAACAGGCCTGGCAGATTCCTTTCCAGTTATTGTCGAGATTAAACATATCGGAACACATTTACCAATAACCTCCCCTTGTTTTAGTTTGACGCTGTGGCTCTTTAATGAGTCTTACTGGGACCAGGCTGTTCTTTGGCTCCACTAAAACTTTTCCCACGATGTAGTTTGGGGAATTCCTTTCTAAATCCGGCTCCAATAGGTAGAATCGGTGTCTCCCAGGATCACCCTCTAGTTTTGTCCAAATGATAATCTCGGAAGATGGTGGTAAGACTTCGTCCTTGCTGAATATTGTTCTTAAATGTGCTGCATTCTCGTTCCCGTACACCATTGGAATCTCTACGTTCCGGTACCGCAGAACTTGCATCCCGATGTCGATGATTACGTCATGTCCACTCCGATGATGCATTCATCACATATATCGGCCACCAGGAACGCCGACCAAACAGAAGGCTTCGTGCGTGCGACAATAAATGGAATTCATTTCTATAGCTGCTATGCAAAACCCAGCTTGACGACCAGCGAATATCAACTAATGCTGGACCAACTAACCGCGGATGCGCTGCAGAGAGCCCCAGTGGTTATAGGAGGAGACTTCAACGCGTGGGCCACAGAATGGGGCAGCAGGCTCACCAACACCAGAGGACAGGCCTTATTGGAAACATTCGCTCCCCTAGCGATAGGCACTGCTAATAAGGGCCGGGCAAATACTTACCGGAAGGCTGGAGTAGGCTCCATCATTGATATCACCTTTGCGAGCAACTCCGTCCTAAGAACCTAAAGTGAAGGGTCAGTGAGGAATATTCACACAGCGACCATCAGGTGATAATACTGGAAATAAAAGGGGAAAAACCAGTCCAGCTCCCAAAATTTACTAGCCCAAAATGGAACGGCAGATCTTTCGATAATGATGCATTCGAAGAGATGTTGAACGGTGGTCAAACTCCAAGCAGAACAGCGGAGACCCTCGCGCACTACCTCATAGGCACCATCACCACAGCGTGCGACGCATCAATGTCTAGGAGAAAAAACACCAGAAGGCATCACCGTGTTACTGGTGGAACGAGGAAATAGGCGAACTTCGGGCAAAATGTCTACAAGCCCGGCGCAAAGTCCAACGATCAAGAAGCAGGGCGGATTTCCAACAATGCCTGCACACCCTTAGACTGGCGAGACGTAACATAAATAGAGCCATCAAGGAAAGCAAAACTGCACGTTTTAAACGTCTCTGTCAAGAAGCCGACATTAACCCATGGGGTTCGGCATACAGAATGGTGATGACGAAATTGAAGGGCTATAGGACTCCTCAAATAACATGTCCGATAATGCTGAGACCCATAGTAGAGCACCTCTTCCCTCAAAGTCCTGCTACTATGTGCAATATTATACGCGAAGTCAATCCAGAAGATATTCCTTTAATTACTCACGAGGAGCTGCAAAGGGCATGCAGTAAGGTAAGTGATAACAAGGCGCCGGGATCCGACGGCATCCCGAATGAGGCAGTAAAGGCAGCTGTAAAAAAAAGACCAGACTTCTTTATATCAACAATGCAGAAGTCCCTTGAAGAAGGAACCTTTCCCGAAAAATGGAAGACGCACCATTTGGTCCTACTGCCAAAAGGAAAGAAGCCTCCAGGAGAACCATCATCCTATCGTCCAATATGCCTATTGGACACCATGCGAAAGATCCTCGAGAAAATAATCTATAATAGATTACTCGCAGTAGCAGAAGAGAAAGAAGCCCTCTCAGATCACCAATTTGTCTTCAGAAGAGCACGATCTACTGTTGATGTCATAAGAGCGGTAGTTGATATCGCCAAAGGTGCCATGGAAGGCTAAAGATGGCTCTATGGCATAAAGGAGTATTGTGCAGTAGTAACGCTGGACGTTAAAAACGCATTTAACTCTGCGGACTGGTCGTTTATTAGAAGGTCACTTGCCAGGATGCATACGCCATATTACCTGCTACGGATAGTGACGAACTACTCCAACAACAGGAAACTGAGGTACAATACCGATGAAGGGGTAAAATACTACAACATAACTGCAGGGAGTTCCACAGGGATGGGTTTTAGGGCCACTATTGTGGAACATCATGTACGACGGAGTCCTACGATTAACGCTACCTGGGGGAGTAACGATAATTGGATTCGCCGACGACATTGCAGTCGTGACAATAGCTAAACAGATTCATGCAGTAGAATCAGCTACAAATGAAGCAATTGCCCGGATAAAAGATTGGCTAATATCCACCGGACTAGAACTAGCTGACCATAAAACAGAGCTGTTCTTATAACCAGCCGGAAAACCGTCGAATTTGCCAACTTTCAGGTTGGTAACCAAACCATCAGGTCGAAAGAGGCGGTTAAATACCTTGGAGTAATGCTGGACAACAAGCTACGGTTTAAAACGCATGTTGATTTTGTTACCAAAAAAGCATCGCAAATGCAGGGAGCTCTCTCGCGTACCATGCCTAACATCGGTGGACCTGGATACGGTAGAAGGATTCCACTCTCTAGAGTTATCACTTCAGTTCTGTTATATGCCGCCCCAGTCTGGGCGGAGGCACTGAGGACGAAGGAGACCAAAAGGAGACTATCGTCATCATACAGACTCTGTGCGCTACGGACAATCAGCGGCTTTCGAACCATCTCTGACGAAGCTGCATTTGTCATAGCTGGAATGGTTGCCATCGATATTCTCGCAGATGAAATGCTGAGGATATATAACAGAAAGGGCAGCGTCAGCAGCTATGTGGCAAACTCGTTGGGTTAATACAACAAAAAGCAGATGGACATATAAACTTATACCGACAATCCAAGACTGGATAAGTCGAAAGCATGGAGACTGCAACTACCATCTAACGCAGTTCCTGTCTGGCCACGGTGGCTACCGCAAATATCTACACCGATTTGGACACGACAACTCACCATCCTGCCTGGAATGACCAGGTGAAGATGAAGATACGGAGCACGCAGTATTTTACTGCACACGTTTCACGGCATGGAGAATTACTCTGCCAAGTCCGTCATTACTCTTCGACCATATGTTACGGTCGGAAGAGAATTGGATGGCAATATGTTCCTTCGTAACAACTCTACAAAAAGAGCTGCGGAGAATAGAAAAGCTAAGAAGAGCAGCTGAAGCAGCGGAAGAAGCTGATACAAGAAGCATAGCATAAATTGCTAACCAACCCCGCGAAGTAATACCTAACGGCAGTCCCGCGGGGAGAGTGGTTGAAGTGTGTAGGGTGTGTGTTTAGTACGTAGGCGTATTCCTGTCATCGATTACTCAGGTTTGCGAATCGTGCATGCTAGTAGCACTCGGGCTATTAGTATCTATGAAGATTACACATCCCTGGCGCAATCCAAAAAAAAAAAAAAAGGAACGCATGAGAAAAGGCCAACCCTGCTAGTTGTAAGGTGAGGCGAACTTCTCCGTATACTTTCGCCGCTTCCCCTATCGCAGTCCTAAGACAGTAGCAGCTGGTATTGTGTAGCCAAGACTTCCGCACGAGATCTCTTCTTACAATGGAAGCCGTGGCGCCGGTATCGATAGTAGCCACGCAGTTGTTTTTGCCGATGAATGCTTCCACTGTTAGACTCTTGTTGCATCGTTTGGTTTGGGAGACCTGGATGGTGGTCTTGGGGGCGTCGATTCCATTAGCCAACTTCTGCCCCGCGAAGCTGGCTCTTAGGCGTTTCCCAACTCCTGGTTTCGAGGAGCATGACCAACAGGATGGATGTTGTCTCTGTTGAATGGTTGCGTCGCCTATTCGCACAATGCGGACAATTTCCGCGTCTGGGTGGAGTTTTGCATTGCCGTTGCAGGTGTCCTAGTTTGTTGCAGTTCCAGCAACAAATTTGTTCTCCGCGAGCGTTGTTTCGGTCTTCGGTGTCCATCCTCTGGCAAGAGCATTCGACGGCGGCTATTTCCCTCGCGCGGTGGATTCCCTGACATGCCTGGTCTGCGGCCTCCATTGTCTGAGCAAACGCCAAAGCTTCGGCGAGCTTTTTCGTTTCAGCCATTCTTACCGCCATTTGTAATTTCGCATCAGCTATGGCATGGGTAAATACTTCGGTCGCCATCTCGTTAATGATCTCCTCACCGGCGTTTGGATAGGACAAATGTGCCAGCCGCTCGAGGCTGCATCTCTTTCCTTCTTGGGAAATCGGTTGAATACTCCCGAACTTTCTGTTTCTTTACGTGTTCGAGTTCGTTTGCCAAATTCACGAATCTTCCTTCAACAACCTCGATTTTTGTTTGAACGTTCTCGAATTTTGTTTCAACATTCTCCAATCTTCCTTCAGCGGCTGTTTCAAATGTCTTAATTTTAGCCTGTACGTTTTCGAATTGTCCTTCAATTGTTCCGAATTTAGCGTCTAGAGAATTCTTCTGCTTCTTCTTCTTCTTCTTCTTCTTGTTTTGCATATTCAGCTTGGCATCTAGAGAATTCTCAAATTGATTGTTCTGTTCATTGGGCTTGGCATCTAGGAAAATCTTTTGCTCATCGAACTTTTTATTTTGCTCGTCCAAAGAATTATCTAGCTTCTCGAATTTTTCAGATAGCAATTTCATTAAAGCCGACACGTCGCTCGCCGTACTTACTTGCTCTTCTTCGACGTCAAACAAAGCTGTTTCAGGATCTGCACCCTCGTCCGTCATTATTTTCCGCAACTTAATGATAAATTCTCTTTTCGTACCAGTCGTAGGTTGCCCCCGGTGGCTCAGTACTTCCTTTAGTTGCGGCAATGACGAATCTTCTGGCAATTTCCGAGCCATTTCTTTTTTTCACTTACACAATAACCAATACACAAAATTTGTTTTATTCCACTTTTCTGACACCAATGTAATATTCTTGCTGGGGTTCGTTTAAATAAAACTGTCTTTTGTGTATTTCAACAGTTTAATTAATGTCAACTACTAATTTCACTTCAACACAATATTCAAATCACTTTATTCTTTATTTATTTCAAATTAAACTGTAGCTACAGATTCACATTCGAAGAATTTGTAGACGAAGGATTTAGTGGAGAATCAGACGACGAAGATTGATGATGAACGAGAGTTTGATGGCGACAACTACAAATCCTGCAGCGAAAGTTAGAACGGCATTTATTTGAAGCGTGCCCAGAGCGTAAGCAGTTAAAACAAAGGGAACTATCTTTTACAAATGAACCACGCGAATTTGTATCGAGAGATAAAAACTTTGGACATTCACTTAATGAGTGATCCAAATTACACGCAGGACAATGTTGATTAGCTTCAACAAAAAGCGAGTGAATAGCCTTTTGCTTGATGTGTGGTCGATTGCATCACAACGGTCCCTTAAGAATGTTAGTAGTTCATCGACTGTACAGTTATCCCTAATACCGTTTTCCTCTGCCCATGATTGCCTCGTGTCAAGGTCCAGCTTCTGCAGCAAAATAAAAATCACCCATTGGTCACGACTGTTAGATTTTAACGCATTTATCCCTCTAATAGTTTCATCAGCACCATCGGATAGTTTGCGCAAAAGCTGCACGTGTGCGGAAGTTATAATGGGCATCGATACAAACGATTAAATATGAGATTGTACGGTTAAATTAGACCGATCATACCGTTGTTCCAAGCGTTCCCAAGCTGCTGTTGAACTGCTCTGTCATCTCCATAAGAGATAGACGACAGTTCAAGGCAGCTTTTGAAGTAAAGGAGAACGATTCCAGGGACTTGATTGCCGCTTGGCTGTCAGTGAAAATGCTAATATCCCTGACAGATAGTACATTACATTTCAGCCAGGACAGGGCTTCTTTAATCGCCATGATTTCCGCCATGATTTTCCGTGTACCGTGCTTACTTGCATTGCTTCTAATTCAATCCTTACTTCCGCTAAGTGTTCGATACATTCTTTTATAAACAAATATGACCCGCCTCTGGGTCTTTCCGATGGGTGGAAGGCGTAATACACGCTATATCCTCTTATCTTAACATCCGATTGTTTTGTTTCACAGACCAAGCATATATTAATATCTTTTTCTCGTATAAATATTTCTAGCTCGTCGAGTCTTTATATGAGCCCGTTGGCGTTCCAAGTAAGAATTTTAAGCGTTTCTTTCATATTCTGGTTAAAGTACGCGTGTTATGAATGTTGTTTTTTAGTACAACTATTCTCTCGAAAATTAGTTTGTTTGTTTTGCATTGCTCTTCAAGTTTCGCAAGAATTAGGGAAAAACCATGGGATACTGGGTCTTGTGAGCTACCTCTATCACCGTTTCCCAATGTCGCAACTTGAGCAAGAGTCTTTACGGTAAAGTTTGGATGGTTTCCTGGTTTGATCTCCTGTGAGTTGTCAGTCATGTACGAGTACTTGCCGTTAACTGTCATAGTCATTTTATAAACAAGGATGATCCGCATAATTAATTCATAATTCAATTCTTTATTCATTTCTTCAGTTCTTATTTGTTTACAGGATAATTCTGCGAAGCCCTTAAGAGTCTTTTCTGCAGAAGGTTGTTTTTTTTAAAAGATATATTACAATGTATTCTTAGCTGCTTCTTGCTCTTTCCGATGGGTGGAAGGCGTGATACACGCTATATCCTCTTATCTTAACATTCATTTGTTTTGTCAGATGAGTTTCACAGACCAAGCATATATCAATATCTTTTTCTTGTATAAATATTTCTAACTCGTCGAGTCTTCGTATGAGCCCGTTGGCGTTCCATGTAAGAATTTTTAGCATTTCTTTCATATTCGGGTTTAAGTGCGCCTGTTATGAATGTTGTTTTCTAATGCAACTAGTCTCTCGAAAATAAGTTTGTTTGTTTTGCATTGCTCTTCAAGTTTCGCAAGAATTAGGGAGAAAACATTGGATACAGGATTTTGTGAGCTACCTCTATCACCGTTTTCCAATGTCGCAACTTGAGCAGGAGTCTTTACGTTAGAGCTTGGACGGTTTTTTGCCTTGATCTCCCGTGGGTTGACGGTCATATACTTGCCATTAGCCGCCATCGCAGCTTGAGCATAAGACTGCACGCCAATATTCGAAGATTTTGCTTCTGTCACCTTTTCTCTACTAGGTTTGGGTTAGTCTTAAGTTAATATTGACGGATTTTCTATCTTTCGGTGCTTTTTCGTAGCTATTTTGAATTGGTTTGGGATTCTCGCCTTTTTTTTTTTAGCTCTTTCGCCACTTCGTAACCTCGATAGTTCGCAGGATGTTTTCCTTTGCAGTTTAGACAAGTGGCTAGGGCTTACTTATTTAGGTGACAATCTTCCGAGAGATGTTTACCTGCATATTTCACGCATCGCGTTTTTTTCTGGCAGTAAGTCTGCGTATGATTGAAGCCTTGACAGCGCTTACACTGCGGGATCGATCTGGAGCTCTTACGCATAGGTTCGATTTTGACCACGATGTTTAGAATACGATGTCTTAATACCATATCTTACATCTTTATTTTTGTCTTTATCAAAGCGAAGAATGAATAGTGGTCCACGCTTTACCAATTTTTCTTGATCTCTCTCCGACTGTTGCTTCTCCTTCTTGATAATATTGACGGCATCAAGAATTTTGAAGCCTTTGTATTGGAGGTCGTTTATAACATCTTTTTTAGTGCACGAGGGTTGGAGTCCCTTTGCTACAACACGCAGTGGTCTTTCTAACTTATTTTTATAAGTATACCACTGAATCTTCTCGTCATTCAATTTTTGAGACACGGCTCGGTAACCGTCAGCATCATCGACATTGGTTTTCCACGTATTGTTTCGGAGAGACGTCACCTTAAACTTCGATGCCAGTGTTCCTTTAAGGAGGCAATGCAACTTATTATAGCCCGTAATTCCAACGACGTTTATCGGTGGCGGAGGACTTAATTTTATTTGTTGTGGCTTTTCTTGCAACTCCTTGTGCTTTCCATCTTTTTGTGGCTCGACTTCCGGTGAGGAACAAGCTTTGCGTTTTTTGCTTTTCTTTCCGATCTAATTCGTTTCACTTGTTACCTCTTCTTCACACGTTTGGTACTCGCGACTAGGTGAGCGATGTCGGCTAACAGTATTTTCTTTTTATAGACACGTGCCGTAAACAAGATGGTATCGAGTATCGACATGTGGAATAAAATATCTTTATTCATTAAGACGGTACTCAGATCGAAAAGGAGAGAGAAGGAAGTAAATATTACTGGCAAGATATTATAAGCCCGCACCAGGAGAAAAATTAAAAAAAGCCGGTCCCGTTTAACTTTAACTTTTGAGCGCAAAAAAAAAAATTCTTTTCATTTTTTATCTAATTCATGTGAAATATACATGAACATTACTTCCCATATTTTGAATAATTTATATTAAGAAATAAAATAATTAAAAAAAAATATTACGTGTTTTGCCAAAAGAAATGTACAGGTGTCCCGCTTTGAGAGGAAAAAATTATGGTCACCTTAGGTATGACCAAAAACCTATCGATAGATGAGAGCATGATACCCTATTACGGTAAACATTCAGCGAAGCAATATATAAAAGGAAACCCCATACGTTTTGGCTATAAGAATTGGGCAATATGCAGCAGCAAAGGGTATTTGTATTCTTTTGAAATATACATGGGAAGAAAAGAAGTTCAGTACCCAACAAATAAGTCTTCTTCTGTATTTGGTATGGGGGGTGAAGTAGTACTCCAACTGATTGAAGACTGCAAGGTCCCACGAAATGCTGGATTCAAGATCTTTGTTGATAGGTTTGTATTGCTGATTTTTGTGGTCCACCTAGTTTTCAACATTTGTTTTTTTCCTATAATAGATTTTTTACGTCTTACAAATTACTGGATCATTTATCATCACTAGGATATTGTGCAACTGGAACCATAATTTTTATTTTTTTTTTCCGGGGGTAGGTGAAAAATCTTCCATAGACACTATGAGAAAAGCAAGCGCGTGCTCATAGTATAGTCAGATTCTTACTGACTAAAAAAACACCACCCTTCGATATAAATTTGTTAAATATCGCAACTAAGTATAAACTTATCAAGCAATTTTTCTATCATGAAATAAAAACGTTTGGCAGGTTACTTTCCACTGAAAGATCCTGCATATTCCGCAATCTAAACGCGGTTAATCATTATCTCGCTAAGTCGAAAGGGTTCGTTCTTTGTAGTCGGCGCAATAAATTGCTCTCATCCAAAATTTGTAGGACTGTATTGCTGACATGTCCGATTAGTCGGTTTCTATGCTTGCTCGCGAAGCTTCTAGTTTCAGCTTCGATTGTCGGAATTCCAAGATCCCTATGGATATCGTCGTTCCTACTATACCATGGTGCTTGGACTATTTCTCTTAGCACTTTATTTTGAAAAGCTTGTAAAATATTTGCACTTGTTTTCTTGGTACAACCCCAAAGTTGTATACCGTAGGTCCACACCGGCTTTAGCACTTGCTTATATAAAAGCAGTTTGTTCTCAGTACTTAGTTGCGAATGTTTTCCGAGTAACCAGTGCATTTCTCTATATTTGATTTGGAGTTCTTTACGTTTCATTTTCACGTGCGAATTCCATTTCAGCCTTGCGTCGAGTGTCATTCCCAGGTATTTGGCATCGTTTGCAAAGGGTGTTTGGGCCGAGTTTAGGAAAATTGGCAAGTTATTAGTTTTCTTGTAAGTGAAATTCACGTGAACAGATTTAGATTCGTTGAGGGCGATCCGCCAGTCCCTCGTCCATTCATTTACATTATTCAGTGCGTTTTGCAGTTATGCAGTCGGTTTCTTCGATTGTTTTACATACTGCTAGGATAGCGGTGTCATCGGCAAACGTACCAAGGATATTGCCATCTTCGTTCGGTATATCACGAGTATATAGCAAATAGAGAAGCGGCCCAAGAACTCTTCCTTGCGGTACGCCGGCCGAAATTTCTTTGAGCTCGGAGTGTTCGACTCCATGTCTAACACGAAACAGTCTATTCCCGAGATATGATTCTAGAATATCGTATAAGCATAGAGGGAGAACTTATCGTAGTTTGCATTTCAAGACATCATGCCACACCTTATCAAAGGCTTGCGAGACGTCAAGAAATACGCTTGAGCAAATTCTTTTTTCTTCAAGTGCTTTCTGGATTACGTCAGTAATTCTATGCACCTGGACAATCGTCAAATGCTTACTTCTGAACCCAAACTGGTGGTCAGGGATAAGATTATTTTCTTCAATAACCGGTTGGAGACGCCTTAATAATATCCTCTCGAAAATTTCCGATATGATTGGAAGAAGGGAAATTGGTCTATACGATTTTACTTCATTTGGCGGTTTTCCTGGTTTTAAAACCATTATAACTTCTGAAACTTTCCATTGGCTCGGCACGTGTTTTAATCTGAGCGCATCATTTAGGATATGGAGAAGGTTAATCAATGCTTTTCCAGGTAAAACTTTGAGAATTTCTCCGGTAATGAAATCATAACCAGGAGATTTCTTAAGTTTTAGATTCTCGATCTCATGTTTGAGTTCCCTTAGCGTTGTACTTGTGAGCGTTAAATCGTCAGATGGTTAATCCTGCCTATTGCGGTTATCGTAAACCACTTGACCATCGTACGGCTTAAAGGTTTCTTCCAGGTGCGCCGCAAAGACGTCCGTTTTTTCTTTATCTTCCCTCGCCAATTCATTTTGATTTAATTTAATTTCCGGCGCGAGGACTTTGGGCCTTTTGGTGCCTTTTACAGCTTTCCAAAGTGAATAATTGAAATCTTTTTTCGCTGTTAAACTTTCAAAGTAAGAGCCTATTGCACGATTCTTAAAATCCTTAATAGTCTTCTTCAACAAATTGCACAGACGGTTCAAGTGTGCTTTATGGTGCGGAGCACGACTCTGTTGCCATTTTTTACGCGCTTTTCTTTTTTCCTTGACCAATTCGTTTATTTCCGGAGGATATCGTAAACCAATTCCAAGAGGCGCGCTGTACGATCTCAACGAAGCGATCAACTTCAACCTCAAGTTTATAGGGTGTCGTAAGTGTAACGCTCAGTTCAACATTATCTACAATTTCGTTCCTAAAGCCTTCCCAGTTAGTTGTTCGACCAGTTAATCTCGCTGGCTCTAGGTTATAGGTTAGTTTTTCGCTGATTGTTAAAATAACCGGGGAATGATCAGACGACAGATCAAAGCTGTCTTCGACTTTTATGTGGTTGGTAGATATTCCTTTCACAACGAAAAAATCGATCAGGTCAGGTATTTTCGAAGTATCAGTTGGCCAGTAAGTTGGTTTACCCGTCGAATGGAAATCACAACTGTACTCCATACCTGCCCCATAGAGCATTCTACCTTTTTTCGAGCTGTATCTTGAGCCCCAGAACGTATGTTTCGCATTAAAGTCGCCGCCGATGATAAAATTAGGTTTCAGCGATTCAAACAAGTTAGTAAAATCAGATTTTTCAAGCGCGAAACGCGGTGGACAGTAGATAGATGAGATTTTAAGAATACGCTGACTATTTTGAACTCGAATCGTGCACAGTTGCAAAGTTTCAAACTATATCTTTACGTCTTCGGATTGTTCGATGCAGTCTTTAATAAACAAGGAAGATCCGCCTCTCGCTTTTCCCGAAGCGTGACAAGCGTGGTAATCATTATAGCCTTTTATTTTTAAATGCGATTCCTGTTTTACGTGAGTTTCAGAAATCAAGCAAATATCAATATCATTTTCACGCATGAATATTTCCAATTCGTCGAGTTTTAGCAAAAGTCCGTTTGCATTCCAAGTACATATTTTTAACATTGGTTTATTATTCATATTCTAGTTGAAGTACGCGTTTTCTGAGAATTATTTTCAAACTTAACCAGCCTATCGAGAATAATTTTATTTATTTTGCTTTGTTCTTCAAATTTATCGAGAATAACCGACAAAACATGAGAGACAGGGTCCGTCGAAATTTCAACGTTTTTTTGGTTTTTCGGATGCCGCGGCCTGAGCGTAAGTCTGCACTCTTGCTATCCGAGGACCATTACCTGGCGGCTTTTTCGATGTTAGCTTTTCAGTACCGTTTCTTTTAAGAGCAGAGGTCGATTACTTTTCTGTTGTCACTCTTTCTCTCACCTTTTTGCGCTCTGAACCCGGTAGTTTTAGTTTAGCTATGTAGTTTCTCCTGTGCATTCTTACGCTTTGGCTTAGTTTGCAGCTTAGATTTTGCATTTAGGGGCTTAAGGAGCACATCTCTCCGTTTTTGTAACTCCTTAGCTACTTCACAGCCTCTACAATTTGCCGTGTGCTTTCCCTTACAATTAGCACATGTTGCAGATGTTTATTTGTTTACTCCACAGACTTGGGAGAGGTGATTTCCGGCGCATTTCACACATCGCGGTTCTTTTTTGCAGTACATTTGCGTATGGTTAAATCCTTGGCAACGTTTGCACTGCAGAATCATCCTTAAATTTCTACGCATGGGCTCGATTTGACCACGATATTTTGTATAGCTCTAATTCGGTAGATATCGTCGATATTATCCGACTTATCGAAGGTAAGCATAAAACGCGGAAGTCCGCGCCTTACCAAGACGTCTTTATCTATTTCCGTTTGTTGCTTCTCCTTCTTGATGATATTAACGGCATCAAGAATTTTAAAGCCTTTGGCTTGAAGGTCAGTCATAACATCTTCTTTGGTGCATGAGGGGTGGAGTCCCCTTGCAATGACACGATGTGGCCTTTCTGACTTGATTTCGAAAGTATACCACTGAATCTTTTCGGTATTTAGCTTTTGGGACACAGCTCGGTAGTCATTGTAGTCGTCGACGTTGATTTTCCACGCATTATCCCTCAAAGATGTAACCTTATACTTGGATATTATTATCCCTTTATGAAGGCTTTGCAACTTATTGTATTCCGTTACCACGACCATGTTTATTGGTGGGGGTGGACGAAATTGCGCTCGAAGTTGCTTTTCTTGCGGTTCTTTGTGATTTTCTTCTTTTAGGGGCTCGACTTCGGTCGATGAACCGGCTCTCCGTTTCTTACTAGATCTTTTCTTTGGGACCCGATACGTTTCGCGTGCTAGCTCTTCTTCGTCTGTGTGATTATCCAGACTAGCTAAGCGTGATGGAGTACTTTCGCGTTCTTTCTCGAAATGCGTGTTTTTTAGGACCTTATTTTCTTCTTTTAATAAGTTTATCTCTTTCTTAAGATCTTGATAAAGTAGATCCATTTCGTTAAGCTTGATTCGGAGTGTTTTATTTTCTTCCTCAAGACTTTTGTATTTCGCTGAGTCCTGAATTTCGCGCGCTGGCGCTTCCGGTGGACTTCTTTTCCCGGAGTTATTCGATCTTGGTGGAGGAGATCGACATACCCTTGCACTTTTTAAGAAGGGATTTATTAGTTGCAATAACTGGCTCTCCCCAGAATCCGTAAAGCCGACCTCCGAAGAGGGTGGATTTTCCAGTGAACCTGGGCTGCCACCTGGGGTAATTAATCGTTTTTTTTTGTTTGTTGCATTTTGTGTATACACTACGCTCGGTATACGGAGGGTGGATTTTAGTCGCCTCTTACGACAGGCAGACCTCGGGTATATTCTAACCCCTACCCGAAGGGGGTACCATAATGGAAAATAGAACAGCCAAGTGTCCCGCCAAAGGCACGAAAAACTACAAGAATTCCAAACTTTCGAATTTGTAGCAATTCAGACGTAAGAATAACATCCTGGAAAGACAACAAAATAGTGTGCATGGGCTCCACATACGATACATGTGAAGACAAGTATTGCCAAAGATGGAGTCGAGAGCAAAAAGCTCGCATACGTCTGACACAACCATCAGTCTGTGAAAACTATAACAAGGGAATGGGTGTCGCAGTAGAATAAGGCAAAGGCCAATACCACTGGCCGATTTTCGCATACTTGATAGATGTTACGGTGGTTAATGTTTGGTATCTTATGAGAGAAGTAACACCCTATGATCCAGAGTACCTAAGCTGTTCTAAAATTCAGAAGATACTAAGCAAACTCTATATGCAATAACCATGGTACGCTCAGGTACAAAAGAAGTACTGTCGACGTAATGCAAACTCGTGACACAAGATACGGTAACATCGGTCATATGATTGTGTTCTGCCCGAAGCAAAACCGTTGCAAGTTTTGTAAAAAAAAAATGCGATATTCAATGGCAAAAGTGTTAAGTTATGCTACATCCTAAAGAGTGTTTTATTGTATATCATTCACCTGAATGAAATAAATTGTTTCCTATATATTTGCAATACAAAAATAAAATATGGTATATAAATAATACACTATGAAAAGTTTTCCTTCATTGAGCATGATGTTCCTTTAAAAGAACATCCCATTTTTCTTATAGTGAGGGCGTGGCACTAAAAAAAGCTGCGATTTTAGAAAACTTCTTCCGTATTTTGCCACAATTTATACAAATTAGCTCTTTTAAACGCCTACAAAATTCTATGCACTAATGGGTTAACGTAGACATATAAGACAAACAAGACAGCAAAAAATTGATATATGCGCTCGATTGAAAAAAAAAACCCAATCGGATGCATTGAAAGGAATAATTATCGACTCTTATCTGAAATCGAAAGATGTTAAGAAAGAACAATATGATTATAAAATGAAAATATGTCTGACCGATGATACCCCATTTCACTGTTCACCGCGGCATTTGTCTTTTTACGAACGAAATGAAGTTACGAAAATTACCAATGATTTGATGGCTAGCCACATTATTCGACCCAGTCAATCGCCTTATGCTTCAGCTATGTTCTTAGCCAAGAAGAAAAATAGTGAAACACGTGTGTGTGTTGATCACCATGCACTAAACAAAAAGACAATTCGTGATAATTTCCCATTGCCCTTAATAGAGGATTGTGTTGAGTATATGGTAGGTAAACGATGGTTCTCATTACTTGATTTGAAAGATGGGTTCAACCAGTGTCTAATGCATGATGATTCAATCCACTCAACTTCATTTGTCACACCTCATGGACAACAAGTACTTGAGGATGCCATTTGGATTGAAAAATGCCACTGCGAATTTTCAGAGATTCGTTTATAATATTTTTCGAGATTTAATTGATACTTATAAAATTATTATTTATATTGATGACATTTTGATCGCCCTCTTTGATTATGAGTCTCACGTGAAAACAGTTGAAAAAGTTTTACAAAAATTTATAAAAGGGGTCTGGAAGTAAAGTTACAAAAATGTAAATTTGGTTATGACAAGATCGAATACTTAGGTTATTTAGTCAACTCATCTGACATACGGCCTAGTGATGCACATATTCGCGGCATTAAACGCTATCCAATCCCAAAGAATCAAAAGGAATTGCAATCATGCATAGGTTTGTTCTCATATTTCTGTAGATTTGTGCCATCGTTTTCGAAAATTGCGAAAGCCATTACTGGATTTGTTACTTAAAGAGAGTCCATTTGATTTTTCTGAAGTTTGTGTAAACGCACTTTATGAACTGCGAGGACGACTAATGGCAGCAACGGTGCTACCGATCTACTGCCCAAATCATGAAACCGAATTACATGGTGATGCCAGTAGTCATGGTTTCGGATCCGTACTAATGCAACGCCAAGACAATGGTAAATTTCATCCGGTCGTCTATTTTTCGAAGACAACATCAGCGGCAGAATCAAGATATCACAGTTTCGAGTTGGAAACTCTTTCCATACTTTATTCTATTCTTCGTCGATTTCGTGTGTATTTGGAAGGAATTCCACTCAAGATCATTACAGATTGTAATCTCTTACGATGATATTGAACAAAAAGCAAGTGAATCCAAGAATTGCGCAGTGCGCCTTGGAATCAGAAAACTAGAACTACTCAATTCAACATCGCAGTGGTGTATCCATGGGTCACTATGACGCACTAAGTAGGTGTCATCCAGATGAGTGTGCTACTCAATTCGTTGCTGCCATTGATTAAAATGAATTAGATTTTCAAATCTAAGCGGCACAAAGTCCTGATGAGAAGATAAAAGAGATACGAGGCAGATTGGAAACTGGTGTTGTGGCCGCTTTTGAGCTATACGATGATCTGGTTTTTCGTAGAATTGACTCAAATAGTTTGCTTGTGATACCATCGGAAATGGAGGAAAATGTGATCCGTATAGTCTACGAAAAAATAGGCCATTTAGGTATTGATAGATGTTACGACAAAATCCGTAAAAACTATTGGCTTGCAAACATGAAGAATAAGATTAGTCATTTTGTACAGAATTGCATTAAGTGTATAATTTACTCGGCGCCAGCTCGTTCAAATGAACAGAATTTTTATAGTATACCGCCAAAAGCCAATCCCTTTTGACTCAATTCGTATTGATCATTTCGGCCCCTGCCTTCCATTACTTCGAAACGCAAACGTATACTGGTTGTCATCGATGCATTTACAAAATTTGTTCGACTATACCCAGTAAACTCAACGAGTACCAAAGAAGTTTGTTGTCCATTATTTTATATATTTTTATTTTATTTTAAGTCCAACGATTTGCTACTACACAGTAAGATACAGTATCTTATAATAAGTGAAGAGCATATAGTAGTTCATAGATAATTTAATTTAAAAGCTACGTGAGCTTAATTTATAGATTTAAAATCTATGAGAGAAAAAGAAACAAAAAAAAAAAAAGAAGAAAACTTAACAAAAGATAATTAAGGGAAAACCAAAACCATATGTTTAAGTACTATTATATAAATGTATTTTTAGTTCACTTTTAAATCTTGATGTGTTGTCTATCCTTCTAATACTGCGAGGCAAAGCGTTCCACAAACGAATGCAGTTAACAAAAAACTGACGTTCCGATGTCAGACAAGAATGCCGAGGGAGAATTAATTGGCTGGATCTGTTTGAGGATCTAATTTTTTCATAAAGATAGGCAGGCTGACGAGTAAGTAGATTATCTGAAAGCAGGCTTAGAGTGCGAAACTGAAGAAAATTATCGAAAGTCATCTTGTACAGGTACTTAGTGTAATTTGAAATTCGAGCTTGTCGTCGCAATCCAAAGACGTAACGTGTTATGCTGTTAAAAGCAACTGCAGTTGTGAAATATTTCGCAACCGTAGGTAAGTATGGGGATAGCCAGGGCTTTAGCGAGTAGGGTTCTCGTTTTGATTGGGGTAAAAGAGTGGCTGGCCCACAGCATACGAAGTACACCGTACGTCTTCCCTACGGCCAGATTGACGTGTTTGTTCCAGGTTAAATTTCGATTGAACGTCACTCCGAGATTTTTGACTGATTCAACATACTCAATAGGTGCATTGTTCATAATGATGGGGAGAAAGTATGAGAGATCTAAGGACGTTTTTGAAATAATAATGCACTTTGATTTTTTGAGGTTTAAAAGAAGACCATTGCTATTCGACCATTGCGCTATGTCCGCAAGACCATTATTGATGCAAGTCGTAGCGTGCTCTATTAAACCCAAGGGACAACTTAAAATGAGTTGTACATCATAAGCATACATATTTATTGAGCAGTGTTTAACATGAGTCGGGAGATCGTTAATGTATAGGAATAAAAGTAAGGGTCCTAGTATAGATCCCTGAGGCACGCCGCTGGTGTTAGGAAGAAATTCAGATAAAATATCATTTATTTTCATAGCTTGCTTTCTGTTTGTTAAGTAAGAGGATAATAACTTGACAACACAGGGCGAAAATTTATGGAACAGCGATAGCTTCTGACATAAAATAGCATGGTCAATCTTGTCGAACGCCTAGGACTAAAAATTATACATGTCCTTCATCCAGGGCACACCGTTGTCTTCAGAAACACCTATAACTGCAGTGACACAACTATGTTTTTGTCGATAGCCTGATTGTTTGGAAGACAGAATATTGTTGATCGTTAGACACCGAGTAATCTGCTTTTGCATAATTTTTTCAAACACCTTCGACAAGAATGGCAGTATGGAAATCGGTCTGAATTCGCCACTTCTAGGTGTCTTGGGAATGGGTATGACTTTGGCCGATTTCCATTGCACCGGAAAAATCCCTTTGGTTAGTATTGAGTTAAAAATATTCGTTATATAGGGCTATATAACGGGCAAGACAATTTTAAGAAAATATGGATTTATTTCATCAAGGCCAACAGCATGCGATTTGACACTGAGTAAGCTTTCAACTACATCAGAGCTGTTCAAAGCGCTTAGATGACTAGCAAATGCAGTGAGGTTTTCTAACAATAGAGGAGTACGATTGTTGTCACCAACAGCCTGTTAGGATATAAACCGATGATTCAATGCATCAGGGTGTATTCCATCAAGATTATGATTTTTGATTTTTCAATGCTAGCTTGACGAAGATTCTTTCACAAAAATTTACCACCCATAGAAGCATTGAGTCGACTGGAATAGATACGTGATTTTGCTGCGCGTATCTCCATTACAACTTTATTACGGAGCAAACAGTAAGCAAGTCGATGCTCTTCCAGGCGAAAATGCTTCCAACGTCTGTATGAAAGATCTCGCTGTAGCATAAGTAGACGGATTTGAGTAGTAAACCAAGGTGTAGTGTTAGATGAAACTGTTTTAGTTCTTATGGGAACGTGCCTATTATAGAGGTGCACAATATTAGCATTAAAGAATTCAACTTGGTCATTAGGAGAAAGAAAGCTGTAAATCATGTTCCAGTTAATACTTCAAGCATGTTCCTCTAGAAGAGAATAGCTGATGTTCTTGAAATCCCTATAACTAAAGGAGCAGAGGCTGCAATGTGCCGATAGTTGATTGTACAAAAGGACTTTATTTCTGTGACTAACTAAGAAAAGATCTAGCTATCGATCATCGTTTTCGATTTTTGTTTTCTCTGCTCTCCCGTAGTTGGTAATTTAACTTCTCCCGCGCTTTTTTTCTTTTTTCTTTTCGTTTTTTTTCTTTTTCCGGCAAGTAAGTGAGTGACAAACTAGCCCATATAGTGATAAATACATACAATAAGGCCTCAGGGCCAAACGTGCTCTCGGGCAATCGGTTCGCTGTGTTAGAGCAGCCTCCCGACCCGCCTAAAAAAAGACATAAAAAAAATATAAATTCCACTGCAGCCCTTAATTTTGACATTCCACCTCAATCTAATTCCAAAATTCCAAGTTCATAACTATATCCCCAACAGACCCCAAACAACTTTTAACATCTATTAGCGTTTTTCTAATAAAAAGACTATAGACGCCATAAGCACATCTTACGAATATATTATTCAGCTTCGGGATGGCAACCCGATTATTCTCGTAAAATCCCAACACGTTGCTAACCTTTTCCTTTTGAAAAAAACCTTATCCAATCTTTGCCCGGTTTCAATCTCACTTCATAGTCAACTTAACTCTTCCAAAGGCACTGTTTATGCACCATGCCTAAACATCCTACCTGAAAAAGAAATCGTTGAAGAAATGAAGGACCAAGGCGTCACGGACGTCTACAAATTCAAAAAAATTGTAAAAAAGAGAAGTTGCAGGCGTAGAAAAAGACGTTGAAGTACCATCTGGTCTAGTACTCTTCACCTTCGATCTCTTCCGTCCTCCTACAACTTTAAATGTAGGTTGGTACAAACTAAAAGTGGAAGAATACTTCCCAAATCCAATGCGCTGCAAAAAATGCCAGCTTCTCGGTCACACAACGAAAAGGTGCACTTGTAGCGAAACTTGTGTCACATGCAATCTCCCCCCTCACCACCCCACAAAGTGCACACGCACCTTATGTGTTAACTGTGCAGACAACCACCCAGCATCAACGAAACAATGCAAACGGTTCATACAGGCGAAAGAAATCCTAAAAATTTTATTTTTTTTTTTTGCCGAGAGCAGGTGAAAAATCTTCCAAAGACACCATAAGGCCCGATCGCGCGTGCTTATGGTAGTGTGAGATTTTTACTCACTAAAAAAACACCTCTCTTCAAAATTAATACTACAACTAAGCCAGTGCTTATCCAGTAGTTTTATTTTCGCTTACGAGAATCGTTATTCTAGAAAAAGATGATCGTATGTGATTAAAAATAAATGTAGCACTTTAGACAGGTTAAATTCCAATGAAAGTTCCTGCCTTTTTCACGACCTTCATATGCTATGACGCGAGGTCAAAAGGTTTTGTCCTTTGAAGACGACGAATTGAATTGTTCGCGTCGAGTAGTTGAGTGATAGTACGGTTACAATGGCCGTGAACACGATCTTTGTGTTTACGCGCAAATTTTGTTATCTCTTCGACGACGCTGGGAATTCCCAGATCCCGATGAATATCTTCGTTACGTACATACCACGGTGCGTTAACGATCGTTCTAAGAACTTTATTTTCGAAAGTTTGTATGATGTTTCTATTGCTTTTCTTGGTACAACCCCATAGTTGTATACCATACGTCCACACTGGCTTTAGCACTTGCTTATAGATAAGCAGTTTGTTATGTAGGCTCAACTTCGAATGTTTTCCGAGTAGCCAGTACATTTGTCGGTATTTGTTTTGAAGTTCGTCGCGTTTCTTTTTCACGTGCGATTTCCATTTGAGCTTGACATCTAGAGTCATTCCTAGATATTTTGCTTCGTTTGCGTACGGTATTTGAGCCGAGTTTAGATATACAGGCAATCTATCCACTTTTTTGTACGTAAAGTTGACGTGAGTAGATTTGCTTTCGTTCAGCACAATACGCCAAGAATTCGTCCAAGCGTGGACTTTATTAATAGCATGTTGAAGCTTTCCGGTTGCTGCTTCTATATATCAGTATCTCCCATTGTCAATATCGCCGTATCGTCCGCAAACGTGACACAGTTTCTTTCTTGCGGGATGTCACATGTGTAGAGTACATATAGAAGTGGGCCAAGGACACTTCCTTGCGGGACTCCGGCTGCAATTCCCTTGAAGTCAGAGTAATCGTTTCCGTGCTTAACACGAAAGAGTCTCTCGGTGAGGTACGATCGCAAGATTAAAAAGAGTTGCCGTGGCAGTAGTCGTTGCAATTTATATTCCAAGCCTTCGTGCCAAACCTTATCGAAAGCTTGTGAGACGTCAAGAAATACACCACAACAAATCTTTTTTTCTTCCAGAGCTTTCTCAATCACGTCAGTTATTTTGTGGACTTGGTCAATTGTAGAATGTTTAATTCTAAATCCAAACTGATGGTCAGGAATGAGACGCCTTTCGTCGACTACGGGCTGTAGACGTTTGGAAAGAAGTTTTTCGAATATTTTTGAGAAAACCGGCAATAGGGAAATAGGCTGATATGATTTCTTCTCATTTAGCGGTTTGCCTGGTTTCGGGACCATTATAATCTCGGCGACTTTCCATTGTCGCGGAACATAGAGCAATCTGAACGAAGCGTTGATCAAATAGAGCAGTTTGATAATAGCTTTATTCGGCAATTCTTTGACTACCTGCGCCGTTATCAAGTCGTAACTCGGAGATTTTTCGTCTTTAAATTTTTAATCACTTCCCTCAGTTCAATCAATGCAACTTTTTTTAGTTTAAGGTTGTCAGATGTCGTGACTGGGGAGTCGGGCGTTAAGGGCCGTCGAATGGCTTAAACGTTTCTTCTAAGTGCAAAGCAAAAAGTTCTGCCTTTTCTTTATCGCTCTTGGCCCAGTTTCCATCGTTTTTCCGAATTGGTGGCGCTTGCATTTGAGGTTTCCGGATGCCTTTTAGCGCTTTCCAAAGCGAATAATTTGATTCTCTTTCACCGGAAAGATTTTCAAGATAGGTCGCTATATTTTTGCTTTTAATTTCGCGAATACTATCTCTAAGGCTAGTGTACAGTCGGTTAAGGACCGTTTTATGCTGCGGTGCACGAGTGATTTGCCATTTCTTTCGCGCCTTTCGTTTCTCTCTCTCCAGTTCAATGATTTCTCTGGGATACTTTTCGTTGCGGTTGACCTTATAGCTTCTAGAAGGAGTGTTTCTCCATTCCGCTCTTTGAATTGCTTCCACGAAACGATCAATTTCGTCCTCTAGTTTACAGGGTGTTCTAAGTGATACATTTAAGGCGATATTTGTTTCGCAATCATTTCTAAGGCCCTCCCAGTTTGTTCTATTGCTAGTGAGTCTTGGAGGTCCTTTTTTCTTGATAAGCGCTTCTCCAAGTAATAAAATTACCGGCGAGTGGTCAGAAGAGAGATCAAAACATTCTTTGCCTGTAATAAACTTCTCGTAAATGCCTTTTGTAACAAAAAAATCGATGAGATCGGGAATTTTTTGTGAGTCAGTTGGACAATAGGTCGGTTTTCCTGTCGAATAAAAACAACAACCGAATTCATTTGCCACTTCGTAGAGAATTTTTCCTTTAGAAGATGTACATCTTGAACCCCAGAAGGTGTGCTTCGCGTTGAAATCTCCACCAATAAAAAAATTTGAACCAAGAGCATTGAAGACACGAAAGTCCTAATGGCAATATAAAAAACAAAAATCGTAAAAATAAAAACAATAAAAAAATGCAGGTTGGCCGAGGCCAAACTAATCTACAACGAACAGAACCCAATCCCGCTGCCTTCCTTATCTTACTCCCCTGTTGCAAAAAACGGAACACAACCGATCTCGCTAAGCCTAGCAAGCCAGTTCCACTCCACAACCCCCCTTACAACTACCTCCGCCAAATCGATCAGTTCGACCCAAGAAAAAACAGTTGAATCCTCTCTTCCAACGAAAACAACCAATTACACAGGAAAACCAATCAATATCACCCCAACACCTCTTTCAAACAATTCAGAAAAAAACACCACAATACCAAACTTACCATCAACATCAAACACATTTGCAAACGACACCTGTCTTCCATCAGTCACACAAAGCATTTCTAAAACTATCGAAACACCCTTGTCAAACTCAAACTCCCACTCAAACGTAAATAATACATCATACCTCCCCTCAATAAGCAATTTTGCATCAAACACAACTTTAGCAAACCCACCATTCTTGTCAAACTCGAATTCTCACTCAAACCCACCCTCAAAAATAGAAAAAATACTTCAAATCAACACTCAATAACTAATACAACATCCCATACAACTGAATCAACTTCACGAATGTCCATAGATCACATCAGTCAGCACTACGACAAAATTTCAGAAAACGATGTCGATGACGATGATGGAGACATCTAACCATACAATCGGTACCCAAAACAAAGGCTCTGTCGTTCGGAGGTTTAACCACTCAAACTCCACCACACAAAATCCAAACAATAACATCAAACATCTCAACAATAGCAGTTGAAATTGATCTTGACATTAAGCCCTCCCATCCCTTTTCTTCTTCCAATTTAGAAACCATTTTAAAATCTGTAATATCCCCTTTATTGATCACTGGAGACTTCAATGCTTGGAACCCTCTTTGGGGCTCTCCTGTTGCAAACGCAAGAGGGAAGATTGTTGAAAACTTTCTTACAAATTCAAATCTATCTCTCTTAAACGATGGAAGTCCTACACATTTTTCCACCCATAACACGCTTAACCACGTAGATCTCACATTTACATCTCCGCAAATATTTTCTAAGATTGCCTGGCACAGGCTTGATTCCCACCAGGGTAGCGACCACTTGCCCATAATATTAATCTCAAACGTCACAACAGCTGCTCTAAGCCTACTCCTAAATATCTATCCGACCGTGCCGACTGGAATCTTTTCCAAACAAAGTCCCTAGAATTATTTAGCAATAAACCACACTCCACAAATATCAACCAAGAAGAAGCAAATATATGCAAAGGCTTAAGATCTGCAGCTAATTTATCTATCCCACAAACAAAAAACAAACCAATAAAATCATAGTCCCATGGTGGAATTCAGAAATTGCCTCCCTTCGAGAAAAGAAGCAGCATCTATGGAGAATCTTTAATAAGTATCCTAATGAAACAAATCTTATTAATTATCGAAAGGCAAATGCAATGTTTCGCAGGAAAGCCAACGCCTCCAAAATCGAGACTTCCAAAAATTCACCTCCAATCTAAACCCCAATACGACGAGTAAAAAAGTAAGGGCAGATGTCAAGAGACTTACAGGAAATTACATACCTCACTCTATCGAAATAATACATACTGATTCTGAACCTCTAACGGATCCAAACCAAATTGCCGAACATTTTGCTAACCGCTGGTCCACATACTCCAGTGACTTAAATTTTTCTGTCCAATTCTGTGAGGCAAAACATGTAGTGTTAAATCACAACATCACGTCTCAAAAACTATCTCCATCCGCAAAATACCTAGAATCACCTTTTAATTTTCTTGAATAAGAAAGCAGTTTAGATTCAGTCAAACGTAAAACTCCCGGCGTCGATCGGATTTCATATCCGATGATCAAAAATGCTCCACATCAAGTAAAAAAACGTATTTTGCTATTATTTAACAATATTTTCGATCAAGGCATAGTGCCCCAAGCATGGAAAACTGCAATCAATGTTCCGATTCCAAAACCAAACAAAAAACCAACTGATACCAATGGTTACAGGCCAATTTCACTGTTATCCTGCACAAGCAAACTTTTAGAAAAAATAGTCCCTAAAAGACTTCTTTGGTTTATCGAAAGGCACAATCTTATAAATCTAAGCCAGGTCGCCTTCAAACACGGCCGCAGTACTATTGATTCTCTGCTCCACATAGAGTTTGTATCCTCTGCACTCTCTTGTAAAAACCATGTCTCAATTGTTTCAATTGACTTCGAGAAAGCGTTCAAACGCATTGGTATTCATGTCGTCCTAAATAAATTAATAAGTTGGAAAATTGGCCCCAAAATGTACGGATTTATAAAGTCTTTTTCTTTCGAACAGATTGATCAGATTGAAAGTTAACAACTCTTACTCCAAATTGCACACTCTTAAGAATGGTATACCTCAAGGATCCCCCCTTTCGGTACTCCTTTTTGTAATGGCATACAATGATATTAGCGAAATAGTTTAAAAGTTTAAAAACATTGATCATTCATTATATGCAGATGATTTATACTTAATGTCTAGATGTAACGATATGTCACGAACAGCCAATTTATTTAAAGAGGTTATTAATTGTATAATATCCTTAAATAAAAACAAACACCTGCACATTTGCAGAAAATTAAATTGTTCTAACTTTGACATTAATATTAACAATATTCATATATCAACTGTAAATAATTTAAGTATCTTAGGAATATTATTTGATAACAAATTTAGCTTTAAGACTCACTGTACGGAGTTAAAAAAGAAATTGGCTCCCAGACTGAATGTTATAAAATACTTGTCATCACAAAATAGCTATGTTCATACTAACACCTTAATTAATACAACGAAAATGATTTTTTACTCTAAAGTCGAATACGGACTAACTATTTACGGCAAAAGTGCCAAATCAAACTTAATAATTCTAAACCCGTTCTACCACGCAGCAATAAGAGCAAGCCTAAAATATTTTTGAACTACTCTAATCATAAATATGATGACGGAAGGCGGCTTTTTCTCAATTGAAGACAGAAATAAAATGTTGACATCCCGACTTTTTCCGAAGATTTGCGAATCATATTGCTCCCCAATTCACAAAGATGCAGCCAAAATATTGAAACGTAAGGAGATACCCAAACTACCCTCAGCTGTATATACCGCTATATCCTTCGGGAAAAACATTGTAATCGACCCTAATGTAACAAGCATACCTATCGAAAAACACCCTCCGTGGGCGCTTCCTCATGGTTCCATCAACACCAGTTTGTCAAAATACCCGAAAGATACGACACCTAAGGAAATATACACACAACTATCCCTGGACCTTCTGAACAGGCACCCGAATAACTTCTGGAACATACTTTACACCGACAGTTCCAAAAGCCGTGAGGGAACAGGATTCGCAGTTGTTGATAAACATGGCCAACTTTTATCTGCTGAGAAGCTCCCATCCTACTTTTCCATCTTCTCTGCAGAAGCTTTAGCTATACTGGAAGCAACAAACATAGCAACTTCATCGTATAAGAAAACCGTCATCTTTACTGACAGTCTTTCCACGCTAAACACAATAAAAAATATTGAACACCGAACACCATACGTCAACAAAATACGAAATAACATTATATCTCAAGGAGCAAAATTAAAACTGATCTGGATCCCAGGACATGTTGGGATTAAAGGGAACGAAGCAGCGGATCGAGAAGCAAAATTCATCTCCGTATGCCCCAATACAAACTTAAGCCAACGACGACCCCCTTAAAAAGACCTAGAAAAAATGATAGACATACATTGGGATCATAAAAAAAATAGATAATTGGTGCACATATGTATATCCACCACTATACCTCAATCAACCCAGAAGGGATGCCAGCATTTTATCCTACAAATACAACGGCCAAAATGAACAGGTGCTTCCTACGCTTGAGGCTTGGACGTACCTGGATAACAAACAGCTACATATTAAAGAACGAACCTCCTGCCACTTGTCATATCTGCCAAGCAAACAGCATAATTTCCATCAAGCATCTAACTTCGGAATGTAGCAAAATTAAACAAATTTTCGAGAAATTATACAAAAAAACATTTACTAACCTACTTTTAACTCCATCAGCGGACAACATAAGAAATGTATTTAAAGTATTACAAGATCTCAAACTCGATAAATGTATTTGAACCTGCTGTCTGCCTCTTTAAATGAGGGAGCGGTCAAGGTTAGCAGGAGCGGGGGTCAAGCAGCACCCACTCCTGCTATCCTCTATCGCTCCCCACTCCTATAGACCTTTATTATTTATAACATTAAGCTTCCAGAAATATTGTATGGTCCCAGCCATAAGCCACGGAGCTAGTGCTGTTAGTTCTAAGATTAATCTGTACATATATGTTCTGATTAATAAATAATAATAATAATAATAGATCTAGTAGTGATGAGGATTGTTCAGAGAAGTGGGTAGGAGCAGTTGTATTAACTGGAAACAAGTCAAGCGAGCCCATTTCAACTGTGAGAAGGAAATCGTTGAGGAGGTTGCTGTTAAAGTCACCACTAAGGATAATGTTGGGACAAGTAAGACAAATTTCTTCTAATGCAGTGATAAAAGGAAGCAAGTTGATATACATATTTGGTCTGTAGGCAACACCAATTAGAAGCTTAGTCTCATCATTGATCAATTCTACAAACACATACTCAATTTCGGAAACATCAGGGAAAAGATTTCGTAGTCTACACTTTATACTCTCCCTTACATAAATTGCTCCACCAATACGCCCAATCCTATCACACTAAAAAACTTTATACCCGTTGAGTCGACATGATTCGGTGTTAACGCTGTCACTAAGCCAAGTCTCAGAAACGCACACCACATCAACTGTCGATTCTTCAAACAGATCACGAAACTCATCAATTTTAGGTAACAGACTGTGTGCATTAATATGTCAAGATCCTCAATGGATTCATCGATTACGGCAGTTTCGACCATATGACGTTTGGCATATACCATTCCACGTAAGGTGAAAACGGAAACAAGTTGTTTATGTTTTTTTAGTTTCAACGCGGCATGCAATATTTGGTGGTTTCGTTTTGTTAAGCATTCGCGTAGATGGATGGTGCAGGTAGAATTAAATCCGATGTGTTGTAAACAAAGTTCCTGGTTACTTTGTTTGTGGAAGTGCGCGATCGATTTCAGCACAGTGTTGCGGTCATACGGGGTGTTGAATTTGACGATGATGCCGGTGTCTTTAGACCTGCATTGCGATTGATCGGGAAACTACTGACTGCCCAAAACTTGGCTTGGGCCACTAGCGCAACAATCAAGTTCGTGATGAAGTGGTCCCCGGCAACTATACATATAAACCCTTATAAGTACGTATAGGCCAAAATTGTAAGTGCGGGTTGTCTAGGGCCTTGATTCTAGACTAGGTAACGTGGGCCAGCAACCTGCGTTACCGAATATTGCCCGCTACAGAAACCGGCACTATGCCTCGGATAAGGAATGATCACATGTTGACGACTTTTGGCTATTGTACCCGGACAAAGATAGGTTTCTGGAATGTAAAGACGCTCCTCGACTCGGGAAGAGAAGGTCCTTACAATCTCAGATTCCTCCAATTGGAAAACGAATTCATGCGATATAAACTGGACATTTTGGGGGTAAGTGAAGTAAGATGGTTAGAAGCGGGTGAGTACCAGTCTCCAACGCTTAACACTGTACTACTCTATTCTGGAAGACCATCCGGAAGTCCGCGGTAATATGGAGTCGGACTACTGCTAACAACAACAGCACGCAATGGTCTAATTTCCTGGCAGCCTCATGGTGATAGGATTTTGTCGGCCAGATTCCGGACTAGAGTACGACGCGTCACCATTATACAGTGTTACGCCCCAACGAATAGTTCGTCTGAGGACGAAAAGGAGAGCTTCTACAATCTCTTAAGTGCCGTCTTCAACACAACATCAAATGGAGACATTGTCATAGTGATGGGGAATTTGAATGCCAAGGTAGGCCACGACAACGAAGGGCTCAAACATGTAATCGGGAAGCATGGACTAGGCAACCGCAATGACAACGGCGAAAGGTTTGTGGATTTCTGCAATGCCAATCGCCTTGTGATAGGTGGCACCATGTTTGAGCACAAGATCTGCCACAAAGTCAGCTGGGTTTCCAATGACAGGCAAGCAACCTCCAACCAAATTGACCATTTTGCTATCAGCCGCCGCTTTAGAAGTAGTCTCCTGGACGTCCATAACAGGCGAGGGGCAGATGTGGGGATAGTACGTGATCACCATCTTATGATAGCTACTCTCCAACTACGCACTGCTGTAGTTCGAAGATCGCACCACAACACAAGAATACCCAGGTTCAACATCGATAGGGATAGGATGAGGACCATCTCAAGAGATGGAAAGGGCATTTTGCTACGGCTCTGAACCGTGTATTCGCTAGCGATATGCTCCCAAATCAGACTGAGATGTCCAAGGTGAGAAGTTCCCGAATACGCACCACGACTCCCAGTAAAGATGAGATCATTACCGCGATCAAACCAACAATTCGGTAGGACTTGACGGTATTCCAGCAGAGCTCTTACGAGCAGCGCCAACAACATCGGCTGTGCTTCTACTTTCACTTATAGATAGAGCTTGGGAAGCTGAGAGCTTTCCTAACGAGTGGAAAAAGGGAATGATCGTCAAGCTTCCTAAGAAAGGAAATTTAATGGAGTGCGGAAACTGGAGGGGTATCTGCATGCTGCCTGCTGTAGCTAAGATAATAGCTAAAATCATCCTTGAGCGAATCAAACAACATTTCGAAGACACACTCGATGCCGAACAAGCAGGTTTTCGCTCTAAATCCTCCTGTGTCGACCACATCAACACCCTGGGGATTATCATCGAACAGTGTATTGAATATCGATCGCCACTGCACCTGCTGTTCATCGATTTTGAGAAGGCGTTCGATAGTGCCAAAAGGAAGTTTATTTGGCGTGCCTTACGCCGGAGAGGTATTCCCGATAAACCAGTTGCTATTATCAAAGCAACATAGGAAGGCTCCAAATGTCACGTTCTGCACAGGGGAAGGTTGTCTGAGGAATTTGAGATCCAAAGTGGGGTAAGACAAGGCTGTATCCTTTCACCAATATTATTCCTATTGGTGATTAGCGATGTGCTTCATGCAGCTTTGTCAACGGGAAACGGAGGAATTCGATGGACTCTTACATCTCAACTGAAACATCTTGACTACGCAGACGATGTATGCTTACTCTCCCACAGAATTATGGACCTCCACCAAATGACAGCAGATGTGGAGAGGGAGGCAGGTGTCGTCGGGCTGAAAATTAATACGGCAAAAACTAAAATTATCAGCCTTGGAACTAACTCATCGGCTCAAATATGCATTACTGGACAACCGGTAGAGAGAGCATAGGATTTCCAGTATCTTGGGAGTATTGTCTCGACCGATGGTGGAACCGAACTGGATATAGCCAACAGGATCGCCAAAGCAAAGTCCGCGTTCGGTATGTTGTCCAAAATATGGCGAAGCAATGCAATCAGTTTGAGCACCAAGATAAGACTGTTCCGCTCCAACGTTGAATTCGTGCTGCTATATGGTTGCAGCACGTGGAGAGTGACCACTACTATCACCAGAAAGCCGCAAACGTTTGTTAATAGGTGTCTGCGCAATATCTTAAGGATTTTCCCAAGCCCAATCGTATCTCTAACGAACACCTTTACGAGAGAACGGGTCAGGAACCAATAGGCACAACTATCCAACGGCGGAAGTGGCAGTGGATTGGTCACACGTTCCGAAAGGGTGACAGCTCCATAGCGAACCATGCTATGCAATGGAACCCTCTAACTCGGGATGGTAGAAGACCTGGCGGTCCGAGGAGAACATGGCGCAGAACAGTCGAGAAGGAGGCACGGCAGTTAAGGTCGATTCACTGCTCAGCGACCTGCGAATGCGAATGAGCGAATATGCGCAAATTTTGACATTTCATTCACAGCTGCTTTTTTTGTGGACGCGGCAATCGGCGAATTTGAGTTGTCATTCATTTTATAACTAATTGCCTAAACGTCAAAAATGCATAAATACATAGCGTAGCTTTCATTCAGAAGGTAATATCCTATTTTCTTTCGATAAATTCAACCACGATCTTACCCACCAAGAACAAAGCAAACGAATTGTGAAGTTAAACTCTCGCAAATGTTTTGGTCGCGGGAATGTGGATTGCGTCCTACATGTGTGGAATGTGAATAAAAGTTGACAGTTCGCAGAAATCATTCGCTTATTCGCGGAAAAATCGGCGAATTGTTAATTTCTTCGCAGAAACTAATTACAATTCAACTTTTTATACATTAATCAATAGATAAATTAAGCTCCGTTCCTTTGGAATAATAAAATTTACAAGGGCGTGCTTATAAATGTGCTAAAAACTGTTTGTTCGCAGTTCGCTGAGCTGTGAATGGACCTTTAGGGAAAAGTTGGCTAGAACTCAGACACATTGCAAGAAACCGTACACGATGGCGCGTAGGCGTAGTAGAAGCCCTAGGACCCACAAGGGGATACAGGACATAAAGTAAAAAAAAAAGAAGGAAGGTGTCTTTAGACTCGGCTTTCGGTCGGGTGCGAAAAATATTTTTTAAATTCGGTGACTCTATTTTTAGCGAAGTGCACAGCGAATTAAAAATTGATGACAGATTTTCATCGGCCGAGTCCGGGACTCCGAATAGTAGGGTATCACATGCCACCGTATGGTTTTCTTGTGCATAGATCGATTTCTTAACCACAGTCAAATCGCTGGTGATACATGCAAAATTGTTTTTTAACTCGAGGAGTTCCGAGGTCTTTTCGGTAACAAGTGCCTTAGAGACACTACATTTGTTGTTGACGTGGGTCAGGGACGATTTTATACCAGTGATATCGTCTTTCAGTCTGGCGATGTCCGAATTAGAGGTGAGGAGTGACGATTCAGACCACCT
The DNA here is from genome assembly GCA_945910035.1 of Brachypalpus laphriformis. Classification (NCBI taxonomy): domain Eukaryota; kingdom Metazoa; phylum Arthropoda; class Insecta; order Diptera; family Syrphidae; genus Brachypalpus; species Brachypalpus laphriformis. Next base: position 225,873,156 of record OX246753.1, on the reverse strand, counting down.
TTACAGACCACGTGCAGCCGAACAACTAGCAGAGGCCCTAGACTGCTATAAAGCAGATATTACCGCCATCCAGGAAGTGCGATGGGATGGGCCGGGCAAAAAGAGGATGAAAAACTGTGACATCTACTACGGTGATTGCTACAGAGGCAACAGGCAACGCTTATTCGGATGCGGATTTGTCATACGCGGCAGACTTAGGCAAGAAGTCTTAAGCTTCCGACACGTGAGCGAGCGTATTATGACTATCCGGATCAAGGCTAAATTCGCTAACATAAGCCTAATATGTGTTCATGCCCCCACAGAAGAAAAGGACCCTGCCTCCAAAGAGTGTTTCTACGAGCTCCTCGACAAAACATACGAGCAATGTCCTAAATACGACGTTAAGATCGTATTGGGCGATTTTAACGCCAAAATGGGAAAGGAGGACGTCTTCGGTAGAGCAGTCGGTAAGCATAGCCTACACGACACCACGTCTGATAACGGACTAAGGCTAATTGATTTCGCTGTGGAGCGAAATGTCACCATAGCAAGCACATGGTTTCCTCATCTCGATATTCATAAGCAGACATGGCGGTCCAATGATCATGTCACGATCAACCAAATTGATCATATTGCGATCGACGCAAGGCATGCCTCCAGTATTCTGGATGTCCGGACCTTCCGAGCGGCCAACATAGACTCGGATCATTACCTTGTTGTAGCCAAGGTACGAATGCGGATATCCCAATCTGAGCAACAAAGAAGAATTACTGTGAGAAAATTTAACGTCGAAAAGCTACAATCGCAAGAGACCGCCAGACTCTTCGCTGAACGCGTATCCCGAAATCTCTCAATCACCCCTATACCGCCAGCATCAAGTGCCGAAGATCAGTGGCAACGCTACCAACATGCCATCAGAAAAGCCGCGACTGATGTGCTGGGTCTCGCTCGCCCACCACCGCGAAACCCCTGGTTTGACGAAGAATGCCGGCGAGTGCATGCAGCAAAACAAGAGGCATACAAAGCGGCGCTGCAAAGGAAGACGAGAGCTGCTCGTGAGCTCTACGAGCAAAAGAGACGGGAAGAACATCGGCTTCTCCAAAAGAAGAAGAAAGAGCATGAGAAGCGCGCGTTTGAGAATATCGAGAGTCTATACTCCAGGAACAATGTACGGAAGTTTTACCAAAAGGTAAAAAGAACGTGTCAGAGAAGTAATACCCGTACAGAAACCTGTAGAGATGAGAATGGAAACCTCGTAGTAGAATCACAGTCGGTGCTGAGAATATGGAAAAACTACTTCTGCAGACTGTATAACGGCGACGAAGACCAACATCCCGCTGTCAGGCAGAATGAACCATTCAACATGGACGATGATAGTCAAAATTTCCGTCCACCTGACCAAAACGAAGTGAGGATAGCAATATCCAAGCTAAAATCGAACAAGGCTGCTGGACCTGACGGTTTACCGGCCGAACTTTTCAAGGCAGCTGGGGATGAATTGGTAGAGTGCATACACCAACTCATTTCTAATATTTGGTCAGAGGAGTGTATGCCTGATGAATGGAATCTCAGCATCGTTTGCCCGATCCACAAGAAAGGAGACCCCTTCAACTGCGCCAATTATAGAGGCATCAGTCTCCTCAACATCGCGTACAAGATCTTTTCTGCGATATTGTGTGAACGCCTGAAACCTTTTATCAACAGCCTGATTGGACCCTATCAGTGCGGTTTCAGACCAGGAAAGTCCACCATCGATCAAATCTTCACACTTCGGCAGATCCTGGAGAAAACCCCAGAATTCCAAATCGATACTCACCACCTCTTTATCGATTTCAAGGCCGCCTATGACAGCATCTATAGAGAAGAGCTTTATAGACCCATGTCTAGTTTTGACATCCCTGCCAAACTTGTCCGCCTGTGCAGGCTGACGATGGAGAACGCTCGCTGCTCCATCAAGGTCGGTAATGACCTCACCGAGACCTTTGATGTCAAAAAAGGCTTTAGACAAGGTGACGCGCTGTCATGTGACTTCTTCAATATTGTACTTGAACGGATTGTGCGGAACTCACAAGCCAACACCGGAGGCACAATCTATTACAAGTCTGTACAACTGCTTGCATACGCCGACGATATAGACATTATCGGAAGATCTCAGCGGGCTGTCACCGGTGCTTTTGCAAGCATTGAGGCGGAAGCGGCCAAAATGGGTTTGGCGATAAACGAGGGCAAAACCAAGTATATGCTGTCAACTAGAAGGGAAAACCAACATCGACGAATTGGACAAAACGTCACCGTGGGCAGCTATAACTTCGAGGTAGTAAGGGACTTTGTCTACCTTGGCTCTGCTATAAATTCAGCAAACAAAATCAGCGCAGAAATCAATCGAAGAATAACTCTTGCCAATCGCTGTTTTTTTGGGCTTATAAGGCAATTCAACAGTAAAGCCCTATCTCGAACAACTAAGGAGACTCTATATAAGACCTTGATCATCCCAGTCCTGCTTTACGGCGCTGAAACATGGACTTTATTAAAAGAGGATGAAGATATCCTTGGTCGCTTCGAGAGAAAAATTCTTCGTAAGATTTTCGGTCCCGTTTGCGTTGACGGGTTTTGGAGGAGAAGATTCAATCACGAACTATACGAGCTGTACAGCGACATCGACCTAGTCAAAAAACTGTGTATTGGACGTCTGAGATGGCTAGGACATGTAGAGCGAATGGACACCAACGCTCCGGCCCGCAGAGTCTTCGAATCTAACCCCGAGGGACGACGCAGTAGAGGGAATTATCGCCGTAGGTGGCGCGCACAAGTTCAAGGGGACCTCGACCAACTTGGAGTGCGCAACTGGAGGCAATTAGCTAAAGACCGAGCTAAATGGAGAGGCTTGTTGGTTGAGGCCCAGGTTCACCCCGAACTGTAGCGCCACCTAAGTAAGTAAGTAAGTGACGATTGAAGGTGAGCAATTTTATTGTTTATTTGACTTACAGCGCTTTTTAAGTCATTAATTTGTTGGTTTAGTTTTTGCGATATTCTCGCCTCAGTATCAGATGTTTGGCTTATTATAAACTCACTTTGTTTACGTAGCCGGTCGTCCAGTTTTTCCCACATACTGTTGTCCTTTTCTATGCGTTTGTTGGTAAATGTAGAGAGCGTAGAACACGATGGTGATGAAGGATTGGGGGAAACCGTTTTAATGTTACCTCTCGCACGGGAATTTGTACGGGTGGGTGGTGGAGACATGTTCGATGTAGAATAAAAAAAAATTGAAACGATTTTTATAAAAACAAAATTAGTGATTTAATACTTACATCGACACTATAACCGTCAAACTAAGTGTATTGCTAGAGAGAAACACTTATAAAATAATTTGAAAATAAAACCGCATGTTTTAAAAAGTTCTGATGTAATGAAAATCAAGACGCAAATGCCAGGCAAAAAATACGCGACTACTCAGTAGCTTTCATTAGCACGGATTACTTCAGACAGATAAATATTTTAGCTACTATAGTCGCCCCAGGAGCATTATATCCGATAGAGGTACGTGTTTTACGTCACTTGAGTTCAGTAGTTTCCTTTCTTCTTCTTCTTCCTTTTATCAGCGAGGCTATGATCCGAAAACAAGGGATCACAACCCTCCCACTTCACCGCATTTCTACTGATCCGCCTGTGGGGTTCGCCTAGTTCAGTAGTTTCCTGTTAGGACATAATATTGATCACGTTAAGGTCGCAGTTGTATCGAGCAAATGGTCAGGTCGAGCATTTCAACCGGGTACTTAAGGCAATACTGAGTAAATTGACTAAGCCTATACACCATGCTGACTGGTCACTAATACTATCCCAAGTTGAATGCGCCATAATAATTACTGTCCACTTTTTTTTTTTTTTTGCCGAGAGCAGGTGACAAATCTTCCAAAGACACCATAAGGCCCGATCGCGCGTGCTTATGGTAGTGTGACATTTTTACTCACTAAAAAAACACCTCTCCTCAAAATTAATACTACAACTAAGCCAGTGCTTATCCAGTAGTTTTATTTTCGCTTACGAGAATCGTTATTCTAGAAAAAGATGATCGTATGTGATTAAAAATAAATGTAGCACTTTAGACAGGTTAAATTCCAATGAAAGTTCCTGCCTTTTTCACGACCTTCATATGCTATGACGCGAGGTCAAAAGGTTTTGTCCTTTGAAGACGACGAATTGAATTGTTCGCGTCAAGTAGTTGAGTGATAGTACGGTTATAATGGCCGTGAACACGATCTTTGTGTTTACGCGCAAATTTAGTTATCTCTTCGACGACGCTAGGAATTCCCAGATCCCGATGAATATCTTCGTTACGTACATACCACGGTGCGTTAACGATCGCTCTAAGAACTTTATTTTCGAAAGTTTGTATGATGTTTCTCTTGCTTTTCTTGGTACAACCCCATAGTTGTATACCATACGTCCACACTGGCTTTAGCACTTGCTTATAGATAAGCACTTTGTTATGTAGGCTCAACTTCGAATGTTTTCCGAGTAGCCAGTACATTTGTCGGTATTTGTTTTGAAGTTCGTCGCGTTTCTTTTTCACGTGCGATTTCCATTTGAGCTTGACATCTAGAGTCATTCCTAGATATTTTGCTTCGTTTGCGTACGGTATTTGAGCCGAGTTTAGATATACAGGCAATCTATCCACTCTTTTGTACGTAAAGTTGACGTGAGTAGATTTGGTTTCGTTCAGCACAATACGCCAAGAATTCGTCCAAGCGTGGACTTTATTAATAGCATGTTGAAGCTTTCCGGTTGCTGCTTCAATGGTATCTCCCATTGTCAATATCGCCGTATCGTCCACAAACGTGGCGACGACACAGTTTCTTTCTTGCGGGATGTCACGCGTGTAGAGTACATATAGAAGTGGGCCAAGGACACTTCCTTGCGGGACTCCGGCTGCAATCTCCTTGAAGTCAGAGTAATCGTTTCCGTGCTTAACACGAAAGAGTCTCTCGGTGAGGTACGATCGCAAGATTAAAAAGAGTTGCCGTGGCAGTAGTCGTTGCAATTTATATTCCAAGCCTTCGTGCCAAACCTTATCGAAAGCTTGTGAGACGTCAAGAAATACACCACAACAAATCTTTTTTTCTTCCAGAGCTTTCTCAATCACGTCAGTTATTTTGTGGACTTAGTCAATTGTAGAATGTTTAATTCTAAATCCAAACTGATGGTCAGGAATGAGACGCCTTTCGTCGATTACGGGCTGTAGACGTTTGGAAAGAAGTTTTTCAAATATTTTTGAGAAAACCGGCAATAGGGAAATAGGCCGATATGATTTCTTCTCATTTAGCGGTTTGCCTGGTTTCGGGACCATTATAATCTCGGCGACTTTCCATTGCCTCGGAACATAAAGCAATCTGAACGAAGCGTTGATCAAATAGAGCAGTTTGATAATAGCTATATTCGGCAATTCCTTGGCTACCTGCACCGTTATCAAGTCGTAACCCGGAGCTTTTTTTGTCTTTATATTTTTAATCACTTCCCTCAGTTCAATCAATGCAACTTTTTTTACTTTAAAGTTGTCGGATGTCGTGACTGGGGAGTCGGGCGTTAACGAAGGGCCGTCGAACGGCTTAAACGTTTCTTCTAAATGCAAAGCAAAAAGTTCTGCCTTTTCTTTGTCGCTCTTGGCCCAGTTTCCATCGATTTTTCGAATTGGTGGTGCTTGCATTTGAGGTTTCCCGATACCTTTTAGCGCTTTCCAAAGCGAATAATTTGATTCTCTTTCACCGGAAAGATTTTCAAGATAGGTCGCTATCTTTTTGCTTTTAAATTCGCGAATACTATCTCTAAGGCTAGTGTACAATCGGTTAAGGACCGTTTTATGCTGCGGTGCATGAGTGATTTGCCACTTCTTTCGTGCTTTTCGTTTCTCCCTCACCAGTTCAATGATTTCTCTGGGATACTTTTCGTTGTGGTTGATGTTATAGCTTCTAGAAGGAGTGTTTCTCCATTCCGCTCTTTGAATTGCTTCCACGAAACGATCAATTTCGTCCTCTAGTTCACAAGGTGTTCTAAGTGATACATTTAAGGCGATATTTGTTTCGCAATCATTTCTAAAGCCCTCCCAGTTTGTTCTATTGCTAGTGAGTCTTGGGGGTCCTTTTTTCTTGATCAGCGCTTCTCCAAGTAATAAAATTACCGGCGAGTGGTCAGAAGAGAGATCAAAACATTCTTTGACTGTAACAAACTTCTCGTAAATGCCTTTTGTAACAAAAAGATCGGGAATTTTTTGTGAGTCAGTTGGCCAATAGGTCGGTTTTCCTGTCGAATAAAAACAACAACCGAATTCATTTGCCACTTCCCCCTGTGGGTTAGGGGTCAGAATATACCCACGGTAGGCATGCCTGTCGTAAAAGGCGACTAAAATGCCAACCCGCCGTCTTTTTTTAGATTACGGTACTAAAATTTTATGCAATGAACACAACAAACGGTATTAATACCCCAGGTGGCAGCCCAGTTCAACTGGAAAATCCACCCTCGCAAGAGGCATGCTCTACGGATTCTGGGGAGAGCTATTTATTGCAGCAAAATTTAATAAATCCATTTAGGAAAAGCTCGAGGCTACAACGATCTCCGCCTCAAAAGACTTCTCCTAAAGCGCAAAATGAAAGTCTCGCAAACCCGGATGTGTTAATTCGGGAAACGCAAACCTTGGAAGAGAGTACTCTGAAAAAGGAAAACGCCGTGCTCCGTAAGAAGCTCGACGAAATGGAGCTGTTGTGTCGGGAGCTCAAAAGCAAAATTGAGAAACTTGAATCAGAGAATAAAGTCTCTTTGCTTCAAAACGAGTCTTTAAAAACTCAAACGGTTACTCATAGTGAGCCTTCTCCGGGTAGCCATCACTACAGTACGGACGAAGAAGAACTCGCCCGCGAAACGGATTGGGTACTTAAACGAAGACCATCTAAAAAACGTAAGGCCGGCTCATCGCCCGAGATTGTTCCACAACACGAACCTAATCGGAAAACGCAACCAAAATCTGATAAGAAAATTGAAAGCAAACGCGCACCTCCACCAATAAATATTGCAGGCGTTGCGGACTACAATTCTTTGAGGAAACTTTTAAAAACAACGATCGCTACTGAATTTAAAATAACTCCTTGCGAAACGATACATGGAAAATCAAGGTTAATGACGCTGAGGGCTATCGGGCTGTATCTCAAAAGCTTAACAACGAAAAAATTCAGTGGCATACTTACTTCAGTACTTCAGTATGGACTTCATCCATCATGCGCTAAAGAAGACGTTATAGGTGATTTACGCGATAGAGGTTATAATATTCTCGACGCTGTGAACCTTTTAAAAAAGGAGAGAAAACGACCCGAGCGTGGAGAAGAACCTATAGTGAAACGTAAACTTCCGCTTTTTGTGCTGTCATTCGATAAAACGGAAAGCCTGGAAAAGATATATAACATTCGTACAATCATGAGTATGGTCGTTAAAATCGAGCCGCTACCTGCCATCACGAAGACCATCCCTCAATGTAAGCGTTGCCAAGAGTTTAACCATACACAGGCGTACTGTCGGAAAGAGCCGCGCTGCGTTAAGTGCGCTGGAAAACACTCTTCGGAAAATTGCAGTTTGAGCAAAGATGAAAAAGCAACTTGCGTTAACTGCAAAGGAAGGCACCCAGCAAATTATCGCGGTTGCGAAGTCGCTAAGGAACTACAGATGCGATGGAAAAAATCTACAACGCCGATCGTACGGGGAACAAAATTAGCCGATCGGGCTCCTAAGTCAATAGAACGTATTACTAAGCAGACTGACCGGGCTCGTAAACCAATTGTTCAAACTACTAAGCCGACTGAAAGGACGCTTGAATCAGCAGGGCAGACTGTTACAACAGTCAACCAGCCTTCCGAGCCGGGTAAACGTACGTCAAAGTTGTCCACTAAAAAGGCAGAACGAAAAATAACCTCGGATAAGCCATCGAACCCCGTACGTCTGACGTATTCTCAGGCTGCAGTCAAAGCAACCAACCGAAACGACGGCCCACCCTCTGATCCGTTGAATGAAATTCTGAACTGCATCTACGCTAAGTTCGAGGAACAATGTGAAGTTAACAAACGAATTCTCGAACGTCTTAGTAACGTCGAAAGCTTTTGTATGGCTAACCTTATATCTAAATCTAAGTAAATATGGACGCTTTGCTTAAAATAGTAACATGGAATGCAAATGGTCTCTTACAAAAATCTAACGAATTAGAAATGTTTCTAATAAGAGAAAATATCGACATATGTTTGATCTCCGAAACCCATCTAACAAGGGAATCGCAGATAAAGATAAGAGGCTACGCTGGTTATCACGCCTATCTTCCTTCTGATAGAGCGCGGGGCGGTTCGTCTTTATTCATTAAAACTAACATCGAACATTCGGTCGACATAAGCATAGAGCTGGAAAAACTTCAGTTGTGCGCGGTAAGGGTTAAAAATAAACACCTGAGTTACAATATAGCGTCTGTTTACTGTCCGCCGCGATGCCCACTAGAAAAAGACGACTACTTTCATGTCTTCAATGCTCTTGGTTCAAATTTTTTTATTGGTGGAGATTTCAACGCGAAGCACACCTTCTGGGGTTCAAGATGTACATCTTCTAAAGGAAAAATTCTCTACGAAGTGGCAAATGAATTCGGTTGCTGTTTTTATTCGACAGGAAAACCGACCTATTGGCCAACTGACTCACAAAAAATTCCCGATCTTATCGATTTTTTTGTTACAAAAGGCATTTACGAGAAGTTTGTTACAGTCAAAGAATGTTTTGATCTCCCTTCTGACCACTCGCCGGTAATTTTATTACTTGGAGAAGCGCTGATCAAGAAAAAAGGACCTCCAAGACTCACTAGCAATAGAACAAACTGGGAGGGCTTTAGAAATGATTGCGAAACAAATATCGCCTTAAATGTATCACTTAGAACACCTTGTGAACTAGAGGACGAAATTGATCGTTTCGTGGAAGCAATTCAAAGAGCGGCATGGATAAATACTCCTTCTAGAAGCTATAAGATTAACCGCAACGAAAAGTATCCCAGAGAAATAATTGAACTGGTGAGGGAGAAACGAAAAGCACGAAAGAAATGGCAAATCACTCGTGCACCGCAGCATAAAACGGTCCTTAACCGACTGTACACTAGCCTTAGAGATAGTATTCGCGAATTTAAAAGCAAAAAGATAGCGACCTACCTTGAAAATCTCTCCGGTGAAAGAGAATCAAATTATTCGCTTTGGAAAGCGCTAAAAGGCATCGGGAAACCTCAAATGCAAGCGCCACCAATTCGGAAAAACGATGGAAACTGGGCCAAGAGCGACAAAGAAAAGGCAGAACTTTTTGCTTTGCATTTAGAAGAAACGTTTAAGCCGTTCGACGGCCCTTCGTTAACGCCCGACTCCCCAGTCACGACATCCGACAACTTTAAAGTAAAAAAAGTTGCATTGACTGAACTGAGGGAAGTGATTAAAAATTAAAAGACAAAAAAAAGCTCCGGGTTACGACTTGATAACGGCGCAGGTAGTCAAGGAATTGCCGAATATAGCTATTATCAAACTGCTCTATTTGATCAACGCTTCGTTCAGATTGCTTTATGTTCCGAGGCAATGGAAAGTCGCCGAGATTATAATGGTCCCGAAACCAGGCAAACCGCTAAATGATAAGAAATCATATCGGCCTATTTCCCTATTGCCGGTTATCTCAAAAATATTCGAAAAACTTCTTTCCAAACGTCTACAGCCCGTAATCGACGAAAGACGTCTCATTCCTGACCATCAGTTTGGATTTAAAATTAAACATTCTACAATTGACCAAGTCCACAAAATAACTGACGTGTTTGAGAAAGCTCTGGAAGAAAAAAAGATTTGTTGTGGTGTATTTCTTGACGTCTCACAAGCTTTCGATAAGGTTTGGCACGAAGGCTTGGAATATAAATTGCAACGACTACTGCCACGGCAACTCTTTTTAATCTTGCGATCGTACCTCACCGAGAGACTCTTTCGTGTTAAGCACGGAAACGATTACTCTGACTTCAAGGAGATTGCAGCCGGAGTCCCGCAAGGAAGTGTCCTTGGCCCACTTCTATATGTACTCTACACGCGTGACATCCCGCAAGAAAGAAACTGTGTCGTCGCCACGTTTGTGGACGATACGGCGATATTGACAATGGGAGATACCATTGAAGCAGCAACCGGAAAGCTTCAATATGCTATTAATAAAGTCCACGCTTGGACGAATTCTTGGCGTATTGTGCTGAACGAAAGCAAATCTACTCACGTCAACTTTACGTACAAAAAAGTGGATAGATTGCCTGTATATCTAAACTCGGCTCAAATACCGTACGCAAACGAAGCAAAATATCTAGGAATGACTCTAGATGTCAAGCTCAAATGGAAACCGCACGTTAAAAAGAAACGCGACGAACTTCAAAACAAATACCGACAAATGTACTGGCTACACGGAAAACATTCGAAGTTGAGCCTACATAACAAACTGCTTATCTATAAGCAAGTGCTAGAGCCAGTGTGGACGTATGGTATACAACTATGGGGTTGTACCAAGAAAAGCAATAGAAACATCATACAAACTTTCGAAAATAAAGTTCTTAGAACGATCGTTAACGCACCGTGGTATGTACGTAACGAAGATATTCATCGGGATCTGGGAATTCCCAGCGTCGTCGAAGAGATAACAAAATTTGCGCGTAAACACAAAGATCGTGTTCACGGCCATTGTAACCGTACTATCACTCAACTACTTGACGCGAACAATTCAATTCGTCGTCTTCAAAGGACAAAACCTTTTGACCTCGCGTCATAGCATATGAAGGTCGTGAAAAAGGCAGGAACTTTCATTGGAATTTAACCTGTCTAAAGTGCTACATTTATTTTTAATCACATACGATCATCTTTTTCTAGAATAACGATTCTCGTAAGCGAAAATAAAACTACTGGATAAGCACTGGCTTAGTTGTAGTATTAATTTTGAGGAGAGGTGTTTTTTTAGTGAATAAAAATGTCACACTACCATAAGCACGCGCGGTCGGGCCTTATGGTGTCTATGGAAGATTTTTCACCTGCTCTCGGCAAAAAAAAAAAAAAAAAAAACTTCGTAGAGAATTTTTCCTTTAGAAGATGTACATCTTGAACCCCAGAAGGTGTGCTTCGCGTTGAAATCTCCACCAATAAGAAAATTTGAACCAAAAGCATTGAAGACATGAAAGTAGTCGTCTTTTTCTAGTGGGCATCGCGGCGGACAGTAAACAGACGCTATATTGTAACTCAGGTGCTTATTTTTAACCCTTACTGCGCACAACTGAAGGTTTTCCAGCTCTATGCTTATGTCGACCGAATGTTCGATGTTAGTTTTAATGAATAAGGACGAACCGGCCCGCGCTCTATCAGAAGGATGATAGGCGTGATAACCAGCGTAGCCTCTTATCTTTATCTGCGATTCCCTTGTTAGATGGGTTTCGGAGATCAAACATATGTCGATATTTTCACTTATTAGAAACATTTCTAATTCGTTAGATTTTTGTAAGAGTCCGTTTGCATTCCATGTTACTATTTTAAGCAAAGAGTTCATATTTACTTAGATTTAGATTTATGGTTAGCCATACAAAAGCTTTCGACGTTACTGAGACGTTCGAGAATCCGTTTGTTAATTTCACATTGTTCCTCGAACTTAGCGTAGATGCAGTTTAGAATTTCATTCAACCGATCAGAGGGTGATCCGACGTTTCGTTTGGTTGCTTTGACTGCAGCCTGAGAATACGTCAGACGTACGGGGTTCGCTGGGTTGTCAGAGGTTATTTTTCGTTCAGCCTTTTTAGTGGACGACTTTGACGTATGTTTACCCGGCTTAGAAGGCTGATTGACTGTTTCAAGAGTCTGCACTGATTCGAGCGCCCTTTCAGTCGGCTTAGGAATCTGTACAACTGGCTTACGAGACCGCTTACTGTCCATAGCACGCCCTAGTCAGCTGTTGTTCGGAGTAGATCAACGTCTTAGTGTTATAGATAAACTGACGGAATACCTGGAAGAGAAGTTGGACAGTAGGGCAAGCCGCGATTTAGATAATATCAGGTCGAAAGCACTGAGCGCCATTGAAAAATCACAAGAAGTCAGCAGTATTTTTTGAAGCATAGTCAGCCGGCAAGAATGTATTCTGTTGGGGATTTTGTTGTTATTAGGCATATGGACATATGGCCGTTGGGACAAATAAGAAATTCGTGCAGAAATATCGCGAACCATATGTTATTTACAAAGTATTACTAAATGATCGTTATGTAGTGCGTGACATTAAAAATTGCCAATTAACTCAACTGCCGTATAATGGCATTGTTGCTATGAAAATTCGCAAGTGGCTAGCGCCAAAGGAGATGTCGTCTGCTGAGTCCACTGAATACAGTAAGTCACTCGAAGCCGATGTAGAGTAAATCCCAGAGGAACATTAACTTTTCTTATTTATTTTATTTATCTAATGCAATACCTTTATCGTTTCATGTATGTTTTCGATCGAGGTCAATCAATATTGTCAGATTGGCCGAGCTATAATAGATCTTTATCATGAGAAAAATGTTAGTCTGGCAATGCTAAAAAAATAAAGAAAAGATAGCTTCCGGTGGAATGGCAATTCATTCCACGTGCAAGGAGACGAACAAAGGGAAGCAAAAAATATTCATCTCTTTTCTCAATTAAATTTTTTTGTTATTTCCCCGGCAAGATAAGAAAAATGTTGGATAATAATATTATACGGAATAGTAGCTCTTCGCATTCAGCACCTGTTTGGATCGTGCCTAAGAAGGCAGATGCCAGTGGAAAAACCAAGTGGAGACTTGTAGTCGATGTGGTCACCGTGGCGTAAGTGGTTAGTGTGTCGGATCACTACGCATGAGGTTCCAAGTTCGAATCCCAGAAAATACCAAAAAGTTTTTTCACGGTCCCACCTCTCGCGAGCGGTCTGACAAACATCCGAGAGTATTGGTGTCACGAAAAAAAGCTTCTCAAATCGCCGTTCGGATTCGGCATTAAACTGTAGGTCCCTTCCACTTGTGTGAAAAATATAACGGACACAACATGAGTAGTTGCGAGAAGCTTGGCCCTGGCACTTTAAAGAGCTGTTGCGCCAAATATTTATTTATTTTTTATTTTTTTGACTTGTAGTCGATTATCGCAAATTAAACGAAGTGACTATCGTCAAGTACCCATTACCGAACATCGACGAAATTCTGGACAAACTCTGAAGATGTCAGTATTTTACGACACTTGACTTGGTAAAAGGATTTCATCAGATTAAAATTCAAGAGGAAGACATACAGAAGACCGCTTTTAGAGTCGAAAATGGACATTACGAATTCCGTCGTACGCCATTTGGTCTAAAAACAGCTCCTGCGACGTTTTAACGTCTCATGAATGCTGTCTTGGAATCATTAAATAATAATATATGTCTGGTATATGTGAATGATTTCATTCTTTTCCAATCTTTCTTCAAGAGCAAAAAGTTTGTAAGAGATTAAAAGAGGTAAATTTAAAAGTACAGCTGGATAAATCGGAATTTCTTAAGAAAGGAACCATGTTTTTAGGATATGTGGAAACTCCGAAGGGTATTAAACCGAACCCCAAAAAGGTAGAATGTGTAAAAGATTATGAAATCCCCAAAACATGTAAGCAAATACATACAATACGTAACCTAACTAAAATTATTTGTTATGACAACTAATTGATGAATTAAAAACTAAGAAACATTTTGACTATAGAAAAAACTTTGTGAATGGACTGGTTTTTGTGAACTATTTGATAAAACTTATAAACTACCTTAAAATAATTTTAAGCTAACTAAACTACGATGTGCAATTAAATACACACCTTTTTCCTTTTTAAGCCAAGTGCTGTGCTTGATTTATTTGTTTTTTTTTTGTTTAGATAAGTGCTGTGCTATTTTTTATTTTTATAATTTTTTTTTTATATCATACCAACTTAAGACTACCTTAGAACTATGTAAGCCGGCCATGGCTATTGTGAAAAACAAATATACGACCCGTTCTGCCTTCGTTATAGGCTAACTCGGATTAGGAGGAAACGACGAGGGCGTTCGCTCTCCTTCATTAAGCCACCAAAATTGGCCGTGCTGCCTTCTAACATCTTCAATATCGCGGACTGAAACCGCCCTACTGAACCGTAGTCGCTCTACACTACCCTGTGCGACGTCTCGGTTGTAATTGAGTCGCCTATCCACAGCTTTTCTGGGGACGTGGAAGATTAGCGGCACCGCTAACTTATCCTGGATCAGACCTCTCTGAACAAGATATAGGAATGCTTCTGGAGGGATAAAGCCGTTAAGACGCACACTCTCGTGATAGAGAACGTTAGAGTAATAAGATCAGGCTATTCATCGAAGTCATTGCTCTTGTAATATGCCTTCGAATCAACTTGATCAAGAAAATATCGACTCTTATCAGATTCGCTCTATTGTACATGACCTCATTACGGTAGAATTTTATGTACTTAGACTCTGGTGTTCTATACAAACGAAGGCAAGCCCTCTCAAACACCCACATCTTTTCCAACAAGCTTGGCCCCACGTTGAACCACACGGGACATCCATATGCGAGCACAGACCGAATAAGGGCCATGTAGCAGATTACCTTCACCTTCGCATCGAGTTAGCTGCTATAAAACAGTCTCTTTGTGAGGGCAAACGCAACTTTGGCTCTGGCCAGAGCAGCATCTACATGTTTGTTAAAATATAGATATTGATCTAGCCAGACCCCAAGGTACCTGACTACACTTCGACTCGCAAGTGGCTGGCCGTGCTGTCCCACGATAGAGAACTTTCGCCAATTCTTTCTGGTGTCCCAAGAGGCCCCAGATAACGGCGTTCAGAACATGATGGTCTCCGACCAGTCGTCGCAGTATCTCTTAATCTTATCGAAATCACGCTGCAAAAGTAATGTAATGACCTCGATCTTAGGCCGTGACCTCTACGCGATCAAGTCGTCTGCGTACGCCATGGCATGATGAAGTGAACCTATGAGATCGCTCGTGAAAATATTGAATAGGATCGGCGAATTAACCGTATCCTGTTGCAGACCATTTTTTACTTGAAAAGTTTCAGCAGACGTCACATTGTCATTCTTCACAATGAATTTCTTACTGGTGAGCATGTCATAAAGTATGTACAGCAGGGGTTTACTTATGCCCAGCCTGCTCAACTTGTAGAAGAGTCCCTCTAACCATACGGTATCGAAAGTCTTCTCCAAGTCAACTAAACAGGCACCCGCGCATTGTTTCTTACTTTTATTCCATTGAATATCCGATACTAGTTTAGACGCGGCATGTCTTCTCAGAGTGAAAAAGGGAGTGTAGTTTTCGCTTCTTGTATTTCTTCCGAAGCATGTGGGCATACTATCCAATCATTCGCATGGCTTCCGATTTCTGCTGAGACTTGCTGTGACAGTCTAGATATAGTTGATTGATGTGCACCAATATTTTCACCAACTTCTATTTGAAATCCTGGGCTTCAGCTAATAATTTCACACCCTCTAAATCGATACAGCCGACGAAAATCTTCACCAACTGGACACCTTCTATTTTTATAAATTCGATTTGTGACGAAATTTAGCTTCACAGTTGTACATGAACTGAGTAAGGGAAATACCCTGCTTAACTATTTATGAGATCGATCTCTTACAATCAATTATTTTCTCATCCATTTGCATATCAAAACAAGCTCTGTCTCATATCGAGCTTTCAATTTGTGATCGATCTCAACACTTTGAGATCTAGGTAGGTAGGTAATGTGGCGGTCCAAAAAAAAGAACCCAATTAGCACTTAAAGTGCGCCGTTTTGTTACCACGGACTCGTGTCTACCTGTTGTAGTGGTTAGTTAAAGATGATGTTAAGTTTAAACTCAGCCCGTGGAGTTCAGAAAGAGGATTAGTTCTCCAATCCTCTTGTCCTCTATCTCTCTCAGATCCTCGAAGAAGGGTTTGCCAAGAGTTTGTTGTCTGATCCTCGCCAGGGCCGGACATCTGCAAAGGAAATGACATAGAGATTCTTTCTCATTAATATCCTTGCAGCTCCTACAAAAGGTGTTGTGGGGGATACCAAGCTTAGCCGCATGGTCTCCAACTGGCCAGTGGCCTGTGATAATAGCTACGATTTTGGCAATAACTGGTCTTGGTTTGCCTAGTAACTCTATTGACCTGGGTTTGTTGAAACTGGGCCACGTCTTCCTAGATATGACACAGCTTGTGAGGTTGTTCCACCCGCGATTGGCTAGCTGGAGGAAGTGAAGGTGAATATAGCCCTTAACGGCACCAAGCGGAATGTCGACTCTTTCTGCTAGAGAGCCGTTAAGGGCCGACCCTCGCCTGGCCAGCTCATCAGCACGCTCATTTCCCTCATGGTTGCTGTGCCCTGGGACCCAGATGAGAGTGGTTCTCGAGTAAGTGCTTTGTTGATTCAATTCAAACCGGCATTGCTCTACCAGTTTTGAAGAGATGCAGACTGCATCAATGGCCTTGATGGCAGCCTGGCTATCCGAAAAAATAGCGATTTTGTGTTAGATGCTTGCGCCGACTGGAAGGGAATTTTGCTAAGAAGGATTTTCTGAAGTTGAGTTTGGGTATCGTGTAGTCGGTAGAGGGCGCAACCAGTTCACTTGGAATCGTCTCCAGGACCTTGCCGTGACCATATGGCCTTGTGGTCCAGCATCCATATTCCCTGAGCCGGACTGCGCTGCATATAGATGTGTCTATGATGTGTAGTTCGAGAGGGATCAGATGCAAGATCACACTGAGAGCATCTGTTGGACAAGACCTCATTGCTCCTGTGATACCCACGCACGCCGATCTCTGTACTTTTTTTATTCTGTCGATATTGTACTTTTTGCTCAAAGCTGGCCACCAAACGATGGCGCCGTAAGTAAGAATTGGACGCACAACGGCTGTGTACATCCAAAGGGTCATCTTTGGCTGGAGTCCCCATTTCTTACCGAATGTTTTATTACAGGCATAGAAGGCTACGCTTGCCTTCTTAATTCGCTGTTCTATATTGAGTTTCCAACTAAGTTTCGGGTCTAGAACCCGCTACCCCAAAGCTTATGTCTGGCATTGGCGTCGCAACCCATCAAGAGGTTGGCCTTACTGGTTTTAATAGTTGATGTTAGGTATTGGACTTCCTCCGGCGGGGCTTGCCGATCCCGGTCCATGTAGACAGATGCAACGAAAAATGCCTCACCGTTTGCAGTTTCCAGTTTAACCACCGTTAAATAGGCAGAGCTAAGGTTAGGACATAGAAAAGCTTTTATATGCTTCTTAGGTAAAATGCAAGTTCTAGGCTTACCGTTGCAGTTATTGTGGTTGTAGTAGAGTTTGTAGTGGTTGTCCTGAAGTCCCCTGATGGTAGATCCCCTTACACAGGCATCCTCGATGATGCCGATATCGATGTTTTCTTCATTGATAAAGACACGCAGATTATCTGTGGCACACTGCGAGTGCCGCAGATTAATCTGAATCATCTTCAACGGGGGCATTTGGGGTATCTGGGACAATCTTCATGCCCTCCAAAAGAGTGTTGGCGTCGCTGACATCGTCTGTGTCTTCGTCCGGGCCTGAAGAGAAGTAAATTTTAAGTTTGGCATTTCTTATGCCAAACCTTAGACGGTAGACCAACTTTTCGAGCACCTCCAAACTATCCTCGTTTATGAGGAGCAGAAAAGTCATGCTGTTTTTGCTTTGAGATCTAACTCGGTCAATGTATTTTTTGTTTTTTGCCTACCATGTTAAGAAAGATCCTAGAAGAGTGAGTAAATTGCTTGAACTCATCTTTTTGCATACGACCTATTATTCCTTATAATCATAAATTAATTTTCAAAACATGCCTGTGCAATCAAAATTTTAGGTAGAACTTGGGTCGAATTTTAACGAACCTTTTCATATATCTTTAGTCAATTTGGTAACGTAAAGAAAATCGTAGTTGTTAACGAACGAGGATTCAAAGCTTTGTCTTTAAAAGAATTTCTAAAAGACCAAGATACAGAAATTTCATTTCATTTCACTTCCAATAGCAACCATACCTCAAATGACGACAGTGAAAGATTACATAGAGTAAGAGTGGGTAATGATTTATTACACGTAAGTGTTTTTCTCTTTTCTGACATTAAAATGTAATTTTGTTGGGCGATTGTTTTTTTTTTAAATACAAAAAGTGGTGCGTTAAAGCAATATTACCTATATTAACTTGTAAGTTTTTTACCTCCTAATCAGGTTGGGTAATGTGGACTATGTCCAAATTACCCTCCATTTTTTTATGTGTTTGTGTTATTATATTTTTGTAATTTTTTTTTATAACTTTACAGAAACTTGTTTTATTTGTATTTTTTATTTGTAGTGGGTTACACGTAAAGAGAAAAAAAAAACTTATTTACTTATAACTGTCAGACGATAATGGTAATAATATAAATTAATATAATGGAATAAAATAAAATTAAGTTGTTTCTTTTTTATGCCTAAGGCAACTCTCGTGTTAAAATTGTTAATCTGGATAAATCCACAATACTTATTTTCAAGAGAGGGAGGTGGTGTTATAATACTTACTTTTACTTAGATCCTTTAACCCCTCGGGGGGCATAGGGCGTCAACCACGCCTGCGCCCCATCTTGTTCGAAGTTCTGCAACGCGTTTGAGCTACCTCCAACTCTTTCCTAAAGAGCTCGATTCCTTCTCAACTGTTCTGCGCCACGTTTGCCTAGGGTGTCCCGCTATTCTGCCTGCCTGGGTGAGCGGATTCCACTGCATGGCGTATTTCGCAATGGATTTGTCTTCGCGCCGTAGGGTGTGTCCAATCCATTGGCACTTTCTTCTTCGTATAGTAATGCTTATAGGTTCTTGGCCCGTTCTCAGATAAAGTTATTCGTTAGAGATGCTGTTCGGCCAAAAAATCCTCAAGATGATTCTTAAGCATTTGTTTACAAAGACTTGCAGCTTTCGTGTGTTAATGGTGTCCACCTTCCAAGTACTGCATCCATAAAGCAGCACTGATTCTACGTTGGAGCGGAACAGTCGCAGCTTGGTTCTTAATCTGATAACATTGCTTCTCCAGATTTTAGATAGCATTCCGAACGCAGCTTTAGCCTTCCCGATTCTGCTGCACACATCCAGTTCGGTGCCACCGCGACTAGCCGAGACCACACTTCCTAAATAAAGAAAGTTATCAACTTTCTCGGCTTCCTGTCCGGCAATGTAAAGTTGAGCGCGGTTGTTAAAAGAAGTGCTCAGGGCTTTTGTTTTGGCTGTGTTTATTTTTAGCCCCACTTTGTTTGCCTCAGCTTCTAGATTTTGGGCCATCAAGATCCATTATCCGATGTGAAAGTAGACAAACATCGTCAGCGTAATCTAGGTGTTTAAGGTAAGATGTCATAGTCCAACGAATTCCAGAATTAGCTTCCGTCAATGCTGCACGGAGTACATCGCTGATAACCACCAAAAACAATAGTGGTGACAGTATGCACCCTTGACGTACTCCACTTTGGACTTCAAAATCCTCCGACACCTTACCATTGTGCACGACGTGACACTTACCGCCCTCGTATGTAGCCTTGATAATAGCTATAAGTTTTTCTGGGGTGCCTCTCCTGCGCAAGGCCAACCAGATAGCATCTCGATTCAAGCTGTCGAAAGCTTCCTCGAAGTCGATAAACACTAAATGTAGCGGAGACCTATACTCAACGCATTGCTCGATAATGATCCTGCCTGTAATGAAAGCCTGCCTGTTCGACATCGAGAGTTGAATCTAAATGTTCTTTAATTCGTTCTAGAATTATTTTAGCTATTATTTTAGCCACGGCTGGAAGAACGCATATACCTCTCCAGTTACTGCAACCCATCAAGTTTCCCTTATTTGGAAGTTTAATGATCATCCCCCTTTTCCACTCCTGTGGAAATTGTTCACTATCCCAAACTCTCCGTATTAGCGGATGCAGCAAATCTGCCGATGTATTTGGCGCCGCTTGAAATAGCTCGGCAGGAATGCCATCAATACCCACCGCCTTGTTCTTCTTGAGGGATTTGATTGCTGTTATTATCTCGGTTTTACTGGGAGGTGCGGTGTGAATTCGGGAATTTGTTGCTTCGAACTGCTCATTCGAGTTCGAGCTCATACCGCCATCGTCTATGTGATTTAGCACTGTAGCAAAATGTTCTCTCCATCTAGTGAGCTGATCCTCATCCGAAATCAGAAGGTTACCGTCTAGACTCTTCACTGGATGTTGTTTGGAGTTTCGACCACCGATGAGCTCCTTAGTGATGCTATAAATAGTCCTACTGTTGTACCTACTCGCTGCTTCTTCAGCCCTTGAGGCCAGTGAGTTGACATATTGACGTTTGTCACGTCTCACACTACGCTGCACTTCTTTCTTCTTCGCACGGTATTGGGTTTCAAGCTCGGTTCTCTCTACTGCTGAGGCCACTGCAATCCGAACCTTGATTGCTGTACGCTCATCGATCAGTCTCCAGGTGTCTGTAGAAAGCCATGTGCGGTGCTGTTTCTGCTTTTTACCGACATAAGTGCGTGCCACAGTCGTAAAAGGATTCTTCACAGTACTCCAGTGGTCATCCATGTTCTCTATGCTGCTGATTGCTTCTACTTCTAAGGCAAGATGGTCAC
The DNA here is from genome assembly GCA_945910035.1 of Brachypalpus laphriformis. Lineage (NCBI taxonomy): Eukaryota > Metazoa > Arthropoda > Insecta > Diptera > Syrphidae > Brachypalpus > Brachypalpus laphriformis. The sequence continues at coordinate 225,852,492 of OX246753.1, read as the reverse complement.
TGAACTGTTGGCGCACTTGGGGAACCTTGAGCCTGTCGATATTAAACCTGGTGATCTTAAGTAGGTTTGAGCGGTTGCTGTTGACGGATGCAGTACGAAGGCGTAAATGAGCTACCATAAGATGGTGATCTCGTTCAAGTCCGACGTCAGCTCCACGTCTGTTTCGGACGTCCAAGAGACAATTTCTAAAGCGGTGACTGATCGCAATGTGGTCGATCTGGTTGGATGTTCGTTGCCTATCAGTAGAGACCCAACTGATTTTGTGGCAGGTGTTATGCTTAAACAGCGTACCTCCGATGACTAGGCGGTTGGTATTGCAGAAGTTCACAAACCGCTCACCATTATCATTACGGTCTCCCACGCCGTGAACTCCCATCACGTGCTTAAGCATGGTGTTGTCGCTACCGACCTTGGCATTGAAATCTCCCATCACCATTACGATGTCCCCATTAGGCGTTTGGTTGTAGGCGGCGCCTAAGTGGCTATAAAAATCATCCTTTTCATCCTCAGTCGCATCTAGAGTCGGAGCATAACACTGTATGTTGGTCATTTTCCTAACTCTACTCTGGAACCTAGCCGTCAATATCCGGTCACTATGGGGTTTCCAGGATATGTGAGTGGTGTTATAACGGTGAGAAGATAGAAGTGGTTATAGAATATAAATATCTTGGCATTATTTTTACTAAGAGCTTATGTATGGAAAGGCATCTAAAGGAAAAACTCTCTAAAGTTAAGAGCGCAATCAGTGCCGCCTAGAAACATTGCACACAGCTATAAATTTAAAGTTTTTGAAGCGGTATCTGAAGGAATTTAATTTTATGGGGCACACATTTGGGGATGCAAGCACTACGAAACGGTGGAAAAGCTGTTAAGATATTTCTTTAAACGAATTTTTCACTTACCAACAAGCACAGGCCTCTTTCGCTGTTCGTGAAAATACCTAAGCTGCAGGTAGGTTATATAATTAAAGTACTAAATATGAGTAATGATCGGCTGCCGAAAAAAGCAGCTCTACAAACTATTCAGAACGTGACCAGTTGGAACGGTGATTGGCTGGAACTAGCAAGGAGCTGTGGAATCGAACTTAACGTGAGCATCGCAGAAACAGCAGATTGGAAACCAGCACTTTACTCGTATCAACTAATCGCACCAACGGACTTACAGTATAGAGAACGCTACCTAAGTAAAGCTTCGGGATGACAGCACAGGATAATTTACAGCCGATTATGCCATAACTTAGTTTTTTAGTTTTGTGTTATTTGCAATTCTTAATACTAAAAACATGCTACTAGTTGTCTACTTCGCAGATGGCAGTGTCATGCCTAATGATTTTGTTTGTAATTTGATTCGTGTATAATATTTACAATGTTCACACCAATAAAACTGATCTAATCTAAAAAATCAATTTGCCTCTTAATGCATGGGAAAAAGTAGACCCATATACTACCAAGAAATGTTCGAATATATAAATGCTTTCTAAGAGTAAATGGGATGAGGAGGACGGGCTACCATTATCTACACTATCTACAATTATCATTAGGGAAAAACTATTTATTTCAAATGAACAATAACTCGACAGAAATGTATAGTACAAATGAAAGTGAAGTTGAAGGTGTTACCCTTTTATCTAAAGTAAAAGCAGACATTGCAGTTGGTTTCTTTAACATATTTTTACAATTGGCGTATCAGAATAGCATTCCTTTAAGATATTTTAACTCTACAAAAAATAAAAGAGTCAACAGTTTTGAAAAATATGGAATCCAAAACTAAAAACAATATAATTTCAAATTTCTTTAAAAAGAAAACACAATGTTTTCACTGCATTATGGGGTGATGGCATGTAAGGTCGGCCCTCTTCAGTAGTCAGCCGCCGTGCCAAAAAATGATGCGTAATACTTAATGCGTTTGTAAAACACATATGCAAATTTATTTTTTTCCAAAAGGTTAACGGTTTTCCTGTCTGTGAGCAAAAGGTTGTTGCAATGCAGCTGCTTGTTTCTTCGTTAAAATTGTCACTTTGATTCAAGTTCTTATCTGAAGTGAAACGTCTGGATTTTAGTAGTAAAAAAATAGTGGAAGTGATTTACAAAAAAGTCTTAAAATCAGTGAAATATTGACAGTAAGTGCGTTAAATTATTATATTTATCTTATTAATAGATTCTTTTTACTGTTTATTGAACACAAATCTAAAAAAAATGTTATTTTAAATAAAAAAAGACAGGCCGACCTAAGAAGACATTTTTTGTGTGATTCTTCTAAGGACGGCCTGTCGACTACCGAAGACTGAGTTTTTTTTTTTTTATTTTGGTTAACTAACGATGCAAATTTAAAGCTAACTTCAGCTTTGATTAATTTTTGATAAAATTTGTAAGTTTTCTTACTTGTTTTTAGTAGTCGCCCCCTTGTTAACGAAACGAAAGAATGGTCGGCCGACTTTAGGAGACAGGTTTTGTTAAGTCGGCCTTCAATATTTTAAATTAAAAAAATTATAATATTGTAGATAGGTAGATCGGTGCAAATTAACGGCTCAAAAAACTATTAATCATTAAAGGTTGATCAAAAATGGAAAAATCTGAAGAACGGCCAAAACGTGCTTTCCATAAGTACTCAGAAGAGGCACTTAATGAGGCCTTGAAAAAGATCAGGGAGGAAAATTGGCCAATAAGGAAAGCAAGCAAGGAATTCCGAGTCCCTAGAACAACAATCCAATACCGAATTCATGGGAGAATTGTGGAAAAGCCAAGACAAATGGGGCCGGATACTGTGTTTAGTGGAGCAGAAGAACAGACCCTGATAGACTGGCTTTTGAACCTAGCAAAATGTGGATTTCCACAAAAAAAATCAATAGATCTGCTAAACACGGTGCAAAAAATCATTTCAGAAGAAAATCGGGAAACACCATTCAAAGACGGTCTACCAGGAAAGATTTGTTACTACGGGTTCCTAAAGCGCCATCCTAAACTGTCCCTCAGAACACCAGAGGGATTCTCAAAAGGTCGGGCGATAGTCACCGAGGAGTCGGTCAGGAAGTGGTTTTCAGACATAAAAAAATATTTGCAGGAAATTGATGCTGCAGATATTCTTGAAGACCCTTCCAGGATTTTCAATGGGGACGAAACATCGTTCAGCATGTCTCCGAAATCTGGGACAGTTTTGGCACCTAGAGACTGGAAAAACCTTTATAAGGTTAGCCAAGGCAACGAAAAGGAGACAGTCACTGTTGTGTTTCTTTTTAGTGCTAATGGTGAAACTTTACCCCCTTTAGTCGTGTTTCCATAAGTCCGCCCCCACAAGCTCTAACCAAGAGTATACCAGACAAATGGATTTTGGGAAGGTCAGAGAGCGGCTGGAGAGCTATATAATAGCTATATACTTTGATGGTTTTCATGAATTAATAAATACCTATTGTAAAGTTGAAAAATTAACTTTTAACCTTAGATAAAATAGTGAAAGTCTGGATGTAAAAACTCGGGCCGACTACTAATTACTTAACTGGCCGACTTCTGAAGTAGAGGGGCCGACTACTCAAAAATGAGGTTTTCATTAACATTTTTTTAAATAATTTGTTTTAGGTAGTAAATACACTAAAAATGCCTTGAATTTCATAATTAACACATTCCAATTAATCAGAAATGCTGAATATTCTATTCTTTATTATAATAACGGACTTTTAAAAGCAAATTAAACGTAAAAAAAAAAGTTACGGGGCCGACTACTGGGTGGGCGTCGTGGCGTAAGTGGTTAGTGTGTCGGATCACTACGCATGAGGTTCCAAGTTCGAATCCCAGAAAATACCAAAAAGTTTTTTCACGGTCTCAATTCTCACGAGCGTCTAGCAAACATCTGAGAGTATTGATGTCACGAAAAAGCTTCTCAAATCGCCGTTCGGATTCGGCATTAAACTGTAGGTCCCTTCCATTCGTGTGAAAAAATATAACGCACTTAACATGAGTGGTTGCGAGAAGCTAGGCCCTGGCACTTTAAAGAGCTTTTGCGCCAAATATTTGTATTTTTGGCCGACTACTGACTACATCACCCTGTTAACATTTATCTTTGGTCTGACTTATCGTTATCTAATAAAAAAAATGTTTATACAAATAACGATTTGTTTTTGTTTTAAAAATCTACGGAGACATAACCTGCCTTAATTTCTATTAGTTACATAAACCGAGTTTGTACTGTAAATAAGTAGGTACGAGTAGGTTAGTAGGTACCAAATAAAAATTAAAGTACATATCGGAACTTAAATGATAACATTCACTTCCAGTCCAGCAGTGCTGTATTATCACTAGGTGAATGAAAAAGCGGTCCAAAGGCTCATACGAGTAGTTTTAACAGAGCATCAAATATCTCTCACTTTTGCATATGTAACATACTCGCACATATTGTACATATTATGTATGTATGTCTTTTCGTATCATTGATATCGGTATCTGTGCAAACAAGAACTTTTTTTTAATAGTTTGCTAGCTCAGTTTGGAAGCTTGCAGTCTTAACTTCAGACAATATTCAAAGCCGAGTTGAATGTTAAAATCAGAATGAAAATAATGCAAGCTGTTATATCCAGTGGATGCGTCATCCTAGTGGGGATTGCCGCAGTACTCTTAAAAAAACGTACACAAAAGTTATCCATACTATAGTGTTGTTGCTTTCTGTCTTAATAAATCGCCTTGTCGTCGCCACATGTTGCTCATCAACTCAAATGTGTAATACATTAATAACTCTCTTTTAACTTTTGTTATGTGGTTCTCCCTCTCAAAGTCGTATAACTTTAATACCTACATATGTATATGTATGTACCTACCGCACTTATGTATTTGCTAGAGAGAATTGTTCATAAGTCTAATCACACGGTTAAAACAAAAGTACCTACCAACAAATGTATACTTATAAGTCGACTTTTTATTATTTCGATTAACATCGTCGATATATCGTGCCTGTCGCACTCAAAATTGACCCCTGAAACTGTCGTCTCTGTTTTCGAAGAGTCGTAGTCTCCGTATATCCAATCCAGCCAATTCAGTTAAACTCCGACTATCGAATCTGTTAATGCGATCGTGTCGCTCTTATTCGAGTGTTAAAATAACAAATTGAATATATGTATTTACTAATATTTTATCGGATATAAGCGCATACATATATACTTACATATGTACACACATATATAGGAATGAACATTATCAACAATCATCGCGTCGCTGTCAGCCAGACAAAACAACAACATCGATCAGTGGTAGTGGAACATCATCAGACACAACCTGCTTCGAAACAGGTTTGCTTTTGCTGCTGGTCGCTGGTGTTTTACGAGTAACTTACTGCCTCATCTGTTGCGATCGTGCAAGCATGCAACTTACCTGTGCAGTTTTGACTCACGCTGTAATACCAATCGGCGGCTTTATTCAGTAGGCTACTATCGTTGTGATGCTTAGACGCGTTCCGTGGAATTGAATTTCGTAGTCTACAGTGCGCAATTGTATGTAAAATCCTCACAAATAAATAAATCATCAGTGATACACACCTTCATAAAAGTAGATAAACAGAACAGCTTTAGCCGGGCTAAAATCGAATTCAGCTGAACTCAGAACCCCATAAAATTCTTTATTTGTTTCGCGCAAATTTTATTTCGGCGAGGCCATATGAAAATGATAAAAAGTAGTCTCATGGACTGTAAAACGGGTTTGGTTCGTTTTTATCGTTTTTGATGTGATCAAGTGGGGTTTTTTTTTTACGAATGTACTTGTGTCGAAACCTCGATATCAGCGCACAATTTTCAAATTAAGTGATTGGCGAGCGCTGTTTCAGATAAACATAATACAAAAGTATACGCAGGTAATTAATGAAATCAACAACGATTCACACGACGACACGGAGTAAGTTGCCGTTAGCGACTTGTGTCAGTAATAGTAGATTTGTAGTAAGTGTTTAATTACGATAGGTGAGGTACCTACCTTCGTGAGTATTCCATTAGTCAAAGGGAAATTTTTAAAATTTGAATACTTAGAACTCTTCAATCGTATGGAATGTAAATTGGAAAGTCGTTTCAGCTAGTGCTAAAGAATACACCTTCGAGTGAGTGTCAAAAAATTCAAAATCAGGCGGATGAGCATGTGATTGTTTGAAGTGCGGTGCGTGCGAAAAAGTTAGAGAAGTCAAATAAAATTTTGTTGACAGAAAAACTACTAGCTTATTATAAACAGTGATATGTACGTAATGATTTTAGGATATGAATAACGTTGTGTGAAAAAAGTCTATTTGTGTTAGCTGATAACAAGATGTGTACATATATTTGTTGAAGTAATTTGTAACCGTTGGTAAACTTGCTATTTCAATTATGGCCATCTTATTATACTAATAACATTGAGTATTTGCATTGAGAGAAAAATATTAAAACAAAGATAACTAACTCAATGCAACTATCGACTACCCATATTATATTGATGTGTCATTCAGAGTCACGTGCGTTTCATGGAACTTGTCTTATTGTATATTTACTGAGAAAAAAGATCCATATTTAAGTTGTCTACTGATTTTCTTTGTTTTATTTTCTCAATAGATTATATAAAAAAAAGTTCTTACGATACATTATTCATTTTAAAGATTAAGTACTTGTTTATTAAGTTTAAGCAATTTGCTTGTGTATTCAGAAACTACCCGATCTAAAGTACAGAAGGTGCCTATATAAATGTATACTGGGTTCATCTAATGTATAAGATAATTATGTTATCTGAGTTGAAATAGTTACATATCTATGTGCAACAGAAATCAATTTCAAATGGCCTTGTTCAATTAAGTTTACTAAATCTCGCAACTCCGTTGTTGACGTGTGCTATTTTACTTTACCCTATCCTCTGATCGCTTCTGACAGTGTTTAAGACTCTGCGAACCTTCGATGATCTGATCACTTTGCTTCCAACTTGCCAAGTCAAACTTTCAGCAATCCATTATCTCTCGATCTCCAAACCTGAGTTAGTCGACTTGGACTTAAATGTGTGACTCGAATACAATCTTGGTCTTCAATGCCGGCCAGGCGAGCACTGATTTTGATTTTATCATACATCTTGATGAGTGTTACCGATTGGATATATTATATCCAAATAAATAATGGTACATTTTGTCATAGTGTATGCATTATATCCTTTTTGAGATTTTTAAATCTGTGCAACTCGGCTTTCTATCTATATATACCATATACTCAGTAAACTAAATCCAAGTATTTAATCCTGAATTGCAAATAGTGCGGTCCGTAATGTGTGTATGTGTAAAATGACTGATAAAATGTGTGGTTGAACGTAAATCGTACGCAGATTGTATAATGTCTATGCTGCATCCAACTGTTGGGCTGATGTCGGTACAACACGAGTACGACGGTTGTATCGTGTATTTCCCACTTTAGCGCTAGGAGTTTCAATACCCCAAAATTGGACTTTGTAAGGGATGTTCTTGATGGAGTTGATGTAGATTTGGTCTGTGTTAGCGAAACATGGTTCAAGCCTGATATCTCCAGCCGTATATATGATATACCAAACTATACGCTATGCCGCAATGATAGACTCACAACTACACGTGGTGGAGGCGTTGCCATTTACTGCAGATCATCTCTTAATTGCAAAATTATTGATAAATCTGTTGGCACTGATATTGAATATTTAATTGTGGAAGTATTTGATGGAAGTACTAAATGCATTGTGTTATGTGTATATAACTCGAACAAACGTTTTTCCCCTATTCCGTTCTTTGATGCATTAGCTCAGTATACACCTTTTTATGAGCATATTATTATTTGTGGTGATTTTAACGCCAATTTGCTGAAAGCTGACTTATTTTCGTCTCAATTGCTAAATGCAGTTTCTGCAACTGGACTGGTAGTGATGAATAGCATTTATCCCACTCGATATTCACCAAATGATACCCCGAGTCTGCTCGACCTTTTAATTGTTGCGAATCCTTCTAATGTGCTACTCCATGACCAATTAGCTCTTGATGGGATCTCTGATCATGATCTTATTTTCTGCTCATATAATATTGACTTTTCTCATTCGCAAATACCTCTAACTTTTCAGTTTAGAGATTTTAAGTCCATAAACCTCAACTCACTTGGTTTTCATGCGAGTTGCATGCCATGGGATGATTGTAAATACGTTGCAAATGTTGATGAGAAACTGTGTTGTTTACAATCATGTATAAGCGAGCTGTACGAGATGGAAGTCCCTCTTAAGACAGTTCGTATTCGTAATAAAAAGTGTCCGTGGTTCACTTCCGAAGTACAGGCATCAATAAGGGAACGTCGTAAGCAGTACCATAAGTGGAGAAGCAACCAATGCTCGGATAGTTGGTTAATATACTGCCAGGCGCGAAACCGGGCTACTTCATTAACCCGATTAGCGAAAAGAAATTTCTTTGCATCGAAGCTAAATGGGAAACTCTCGTCGAAACAGCTTTGGTCTAATCTGCGGGATATTGGTATTTGCAAAAGGGAAAAGTTAGATTGCGCACTCGACCACAATGCTCTTAATGATCATTTTTTGGCCACCACATCAAGTCCATCCAATTTCGCACCGATTAGCGCACTGCTTAGTGATTATCAAGAGCCCTTTGACTTTAAAGTGGTGACAGAGAGTAATGTGGCTGAAATTATTCAAGTGCTTAAATCTAATGCTATTGGTGTTGATGGGGTACCACTTAGATTTATAAAACTCATTCTTCCATATCTGTTGAGTCCGCTTACACATCTCATTAACTACTGTATAACGTCCTCAACCTTTCCAATCTTATGGAAAGAAGGCAGAGTTATTCCTGTAGCAAAAACATCGTGCCCCTCACTACCTAGAGACTACCGCCCAATAAGCATACTACCATGCCTGTCGAAGGTCTTTGAGAAAATACTTGCAAAGCAAATTAGTCTTTATCTTGCTGAAAATGATCTTCTGTCCGAAAGTCAATCTGGTTTCAGAGCTAACCACAGCTGTTCCACTGCGATGGTAAAGGTACTTGACGATATAAGATCTCAACTTGATAAAGACAGATTAACGATTCTGTGCCTCCTTGATTTCTCTAAGGCCTTTGATAGGGTAAATCATGACATTTTATGTCAAAAACTTTCTGTTTATTTTGGGTTTGGTAATAGAGCTATTGGTCTTATAAATAATTATTTATCAAACAGAACCCAGAGAGTGGTGGTCGGTGAAGCAATCTCTGAACCCAGAAGCCTTCTCTCGGGAGTACCCCAGGGTTCGATATTGGGCCCAATCCTCTTCTGTATGTTCATTAATGACTTACCCAGGATTTGCAAAAATGTCTCTTCTCATCTTTATGCTGATGACATACAGATTTACTTGTCGAGGCCTATTGGCCTCATTGAAGACCTTGTTGCTAGAATCAATGAGGATCTCAAGGAAATCCATGACTGGTCGGAGACGAATGGTCTTTCCCTAAATCTAGGTAAAACACAAGCTATATTGCTGTCATATACGGAATACGATACAGGCGTATTTCCGTCAATCTGTATTAATGACTTCAAAGTACCATTCTCAAAATCTGTAACAAGCTTAGGTTTTAAAGTGAACATGCGTCTGTCTGGTGCTGACCACGTTAATTTGATTGTTGGGCGCATTTATGGAGCTCTGGGGAAACTCTGGATCTCTAGCAGTTTTACTCCAACTGAAACAAGGCTTCGCTTGGTCAAAACATTACTCGTGCCCCTAATTACCTATTCGGAAATTGTGTATCCAAGATTGGACTCTGCCTCTGAACACAAACTGCTTGTGGCGTTCAACGATATGAGTCGGTATGTCTATGGCTTGCGAAGATATGACCAGATATCAGCCTACCAAACCAACATCCTAGGTTGTACTCTCTCGCAGTACATCAGTGCAAGAAATTGCATTTTTCTCCATAAAATTATCCATACAAAGTCACCAAGTTAATTGCACAACAAACTTATCTTCTGCCAGTCTACGAGAACACTCAACATAGTAGCTCCTGACTTTAAATATCTGAATTCATCGCGCCTCTTTTATGTTAATAGTATTCGCCTCTGGAATTCGTTGCCAGTAAACATCAAACAAATTAGAGGTTTCACAAGTTTTAAAAATTATATATTTAAATATTTTTCTAATCAGCGCTAGTTCTCATCTCTCTTTCTCTATCTATTTCTTCGCCTTCTTCCCACATTTTCCTATGTCCTTTCTATGATCTTATTTTTATTATTAATTTTTTTATTGAATTTTTAGTTGTAATTCGTTAGTATTTAAATCAAACCACTTGTGTAATATCCCATTATTGTACTATAAAAGACTTTATGTCTTACTTGTATAAACCGTTTGAAATAAATGAAATGAAATAAATGAAATGAAATTGGTTGCGGCTTCGGAAACATGATTGCCAAGTATGATAATGAAAATTATCCTTTCCGAGAGGAAACCATGGCAACCCTAAAAACAGTAAATTAAACTAAAAAGACCATATACAAAACATAAAAAGAAGTACACAATAGTTCTGTAAACTTAAATACTTTGACACACATTCTAAACAGAACAAAGGGATGCTGAAAGCAAAAATTAAATAAAATCATTCGTCATTTCTACTACTCAACCCAGATACCCACAAGGTCCAAGTATTCCCGACCTAATTACCACAATTTGAAAAAGTTACGGGAAAAAAGTTTACTTTTCCATTATACCTTGAAGTCGTTTATAAAATGCTAAAAACAAATCTAGGTCAATGAATCCTCGTCAGTATGATTTGAATAAAATGGAGTTCTTGGAAAGCTTTAAAAAAAGGACGTTGAATATCGCGCGGTAATAAAACCGACGGTACAAGATCACAGGAAGTGCTTAACATATGTTATGTAATGTGTGCATGGTGGGGATGCAAGATTGGAAATCGCTCTCGACACTCGTTTTAACGTATGGTGCACGGTTGCACCATAATGAAATCTGCAATCGAAAATTGAATTGATCCGAGTGCATGGTATCGTAATACGATTTATAATTTGGTAATTGGCCGTAGTTCACGCGATTATTAACTGTTCTCGACATGAAAGAGCCAATAAACAGGAATGAAGAAAATATCTAACTTACGTACTTACTTAGGTGCCGCTACAGTCCGGGGTGGACCTGGGCCTCAACCAACAAAACTCTATAGCTAGCCTAGTTACGAGCCCACTGCGTCCAGTTGCGCACGTCAAATTAGTTGGTGTCCACTTGTTTGGGCCACCTACCGCGAGGTCGCTTTCTACTGCGCCGTCCATCCGGGGTGGATTCGAAGACTTTCCAGGCTGGAACGTTGGGCTCCATCCGTTCTATGTGACCAAGCCATCTTAGTCGCTGTATGTGAACTCTTTTAGTGTGTCAGATCACTACGCATGAGGTTCCAAGTTCGAATCCCAGAAAACACCAAAAAGTTTTTTCACGGTCCCACCTCTCGCAAACGTCTGACAAACATCCGAGAGTATTGTTGTCATGAAAAAAGCTTCTCAAATCGCCGTTCAGATTCGGCATTAAACTGTAGGTCCCTTCCATTCCTGTGAAAAATATAACGCACACAACATGAGTGGTTGCGAAAAGCTAGGCCCTGGTACTTTTAAGAGCTGTTGCGCCAAATATTTGTATTTTTGAACTCTTTTGGGTAAGCCGATGTCCTTGCATAGGCCGTATAGTTCTCCTCCACTTGCCGTATAAGTAGACGGGACCAAAGATCACCCGAAGAACTTTTCACTTAATCAAGGGCATCCTCATCCGATTTTGACAAATTCCATGTCTCTGCGCCATACAACATGACTGGGATGATAAGTGTCTTATAAAGAGTTACGTAAGTAGTTCGAGATAGGGCTTTGTTATTCAACTGCCTTCTTAGCCCATAGAAACAGCGATTGGCAAGAGTAATTCTTCGTTTGATCTCCCCACTGGTGTCTTTTGCGGAGCGCACCATAGATCCTAGGTAGACAAAGTCCTTTAAGTTAGGTTAGGTTGAAATGGCTGCCAGCTGAGAATCGCCAACACACCAATAATTCTCTCCACCTACTCGTTAAACCATTTTGAGCTTCTTATGAACCATAGGAGGCTCTTAATATCGATATGTCTATCAGTTCGCCCATATCGTTGTAATAGAAGGCTCCTTCTACGGAGAGAGCTGGGCAGAAACAAAGAAGGTAAGGAATAGTCTACTCCTCTTCTTCATCCATGCTTCTACGAAAGTCGTTCGCAAAAAGCCCCAGCCTTGTAGCATGCATGCCTATTAGACAGTGCACAGTAATGACACCTGTAACGCGCGAGACCGTGCTTCCTCGTTACTTCGAGGGAAGAGTGTCGAGCGGAGAGTAAAATAAAATAAAATACGATTTGGTTTTTTATAGTTTAGAGAGAGGCCCGCTATCTAGGCAGGGCTGCGAACTTCTTAGTTTATTATAAGATTTTCGTTAGCATTATTATTGATTAACTAATGGCCCACTGTCTCAATGCGTGACTGCGACCCTTTGAGTTTATTGCTTACTTTTACTCTGACTTTGCTCCTGCCAATACTCCGCCATATATACTCTATCGTTTCATCCCCACCATGAACATATGATATATTTTATTTAACGGCGTCCTTGATCACAAAGTAGAACAGGTCATAAATCGCCTACCCATGTTATCATATTATAAACCCAAAGGGGTATGTTAGCATATCTGTTAGCCTAGAAGTATGTTAAACATCCATTGCGATCGTATACCAACAATGTGTGTACATACACCAAAATATTATAGATCATGAGTTCGTTACTCATGCTATTGAAGACTGGGATGCTTATCGTACTAGAGAACCCAAATGGATTTGTTAACATGTGTGCCCAGATGCACGTTAAACATCCCTTACGTTCGTATATCGACAGTGTGTGTATACAAAAATAGATCATAAGTTGCTCCCATATTTCTTTAACTATCAACCCTTTTTTTCTGAAACGTAAGCGTTTCCTAAATATTTAATTTTTTCTAAATTCCTCCACGCTTCTTCCGAATTCCTTTGACAACTGAATCCATCCAAATCAACCTGTTTATATTCTTCACTTTTATAATTCCCCCGTCTTATATTGTGTATCGGTCCCATACCCACCAAACACACATAACATTAATTAGTTAATTACCATTTGTGATCTTGTACCGACAGTGAACCGGATCTTAAACTATATTATGTATTGGGAAAACGCAGAAGGATTTTTCGAGAGATGCCAAGACGTACTGTTCTGTAATAAAGCAATTAAACCTTCCAGTGCTTCAGGAAATCCAATATCTTAATTGCAATGGAAATGGCAAAAGTGACAGTTCTATTGGCGTATGCCATGAGAGCATACCATCTATCGCTTGCTCTGAAAATATAGGTGCTATAATGGTCTCCACTCACGACACTGAAAGTATGGTATGGATTTATCGCTAGTGGAGACCGCATGTTAGGAAGATATTGTGTGACTCTTAGGGGGTGGAAACGATATACAGTATGTAGTGCATGTAGCGGATCGCTACAACATACAGTATATGGTGAATGTAGTGGGAGACTACACACCTATTAGTGTCGAAATGCAGTCTGTTGAGAGAAATTAAATTCTTAGAGTGTTTTAGATCCAGCTTTGGCCAAATCCTTTTTTCGCTATACATGTAGGTCCACTTATCCACGTAAGATTTGTAATCTCGATAGCATTCAGCTTAAATTTAAGCTTAAGTTTGCAAGTAGCGATTGGTATACCTAAGGAGCCTTTGTCCGGCAGGATGGGTACAGTTGTTCCTATTCTGGCGAGTTCATCGGCCTTACAATTCCCTGGAATATCCCTATGCTCCGGCGCCCAACACAAGTGGTAACTATTGAACTGCTCAGCCATCTAATGAACAAGCTAATGAATTTATAGGGTTCCAGGGATTTGATTGCTGCTTGACTGTCTGAAAAGATGCGGATATGTCTAGCAGATATGCATTACGTTTTTCTTAAGCCAAGATAAGACTTCTTTAATCGCCACTATTTCCGCCAGGAACACGCTACAATGATTTGGTAGGAAGGAGAGCTTAAGATTAATCCTGTTAAAGAAAACACCTCCACCAGCTCCGTCCTTGGTTTTGAACTGTCAGTGAAGAAGTGGATCGACCCATCTTCTAAAAAAACGTCGTCATTCCAGAGTGACCTGGAAGGGATGTTGACGAAGAAGCTCTTGTCAAAATTTAGACGTGGGATGGTGTCCGTGTTTTCGGGAGAAATTTTGAATTTATACATAATGGAAGCGTGGTCAAATTTTTTTCTTGACCACTGTTGGGTAGCTTCAAGGCGAACGGCTGCATTCGCTGCCATTTGCTTGCTAGATATATCTAGGGGTATCAGATGAAACATAATGTCCAGTGCCTCCCAATAGCTTTTTTGCAAGAGAAACGTGCTACTGTAGCTTTCTTGACACTTTCTTGAATATTAGGTTTGAAGTTTTAATTTCTTATCCAGGATAAGACCCAAATATTTTGCTTTGTCAGAGAATGTTAAGCTGATACCATTGAGAAAAGGAGGGTTGACTAACTTACTTACTTTACTTACTTAGATCCTTTAACCCCTCGGGGGGCATAGGGCGTCAACCACGCCTGCGCGCCATCGTGTTCGAAGTTCTGCAACGCGTTTGAGCTGCCTCCAACTCATTCCTAAAGAGCTCGATTCCTCCTCAACTGTTCTGCGCCACGTTTGCCTAGGGCGTCCCGCTATTCTGCCTGCCTGGGTGAGCGGATTCCACTGCATGGCATATTTCGCAATGGAGTTGTCTTCGCGCCGTAGGGTGTGTCCAATCCATTGGCACTTTCTTCTTCGTATAGTAATGCTTATAGGTTCTTGGCCCGTTCTCAGATAAAGCTGTTCGTTAGAGATGCGGTTCGGCCAAAAAATCCTCAAGATGATTCTTAAGCATTTGTTTACAAAGACTTGCAGCTTCCGTGTGTTACTGGTGTCCACCTTCCAAGTACTGCACCCATAAAGCAGCACTGATTCTACGTTGGAGCGGAACAGTCGCAGCTTGGTTCTTAAGCTGATAACATTGCTTCTCCAGATTTTAGATAGCATTCCGAACGCAGCTTTAGCCTTCCCGATTCTGCTGCACACATCCAGTTCGGTGCCACCGCGATTAGCCGAGACCACACTTCCTAAATAAAGAAAGTTATCAACTTTCTCGACTTCCTGTCCGGCAATGTTAAGTTGAGCGCGGTTGTTAGAAGAAGTGCTCAGGGCTTTTGTTTTGGCTGTGTTTACTTTTAGCCCCACTTTGTTTGCCTCAGCTTCTAGATTTTGGGCCATCAGATGAAGATCCATTATCCGATGTGAAAGTAGACAAACATCGTCAGCGTAATCTAGGTGTTTAAGGTAAGATGTCATAGTCCAACGAATTCCATAATTAGCTTCCGTCAATGCTGCACGGAGTACATCGCTGATAACCACCAAAAACAATAGTGGTGACAGTATGCACCCTTGACGTACTCCACTTTGGACTTCAAAATCCTCCGACACCTTACCATTGTGCACGACGTGACACTTACCGCCCTCGTATGTAGCCTTGATAATAGCTATAAGTTTTTCTGGGATGCCTCTCCTGCGCAAGGCCAACCAGATAGCATCTCGATTCAATCTGTCGAAGGCTTTCTCGAAGTCGATAAACATTAAATGTAGCGGAGACCTATACTCAACGCATTGCTCGATAATGATCCGTAAGGTGTTTATGTGGTCAATGCAGGAGGATCCAGCGCGAAAGCCTGCCTGTTCAACATCGAGAGTTGAATCTAAATGTTCTTTAATTCGTTCTAGAATTATTTTAGCTATTATTTTAGCCACGGCTGGAAGAACGCATATACCTCTCCAGTTACCGCAATCCATCAAGTTTCCCTTCTTTGGAAGTTTAATGATCATCCCCCTTTTCCACTCCTGTGGAAATTGTTCACTATCCCAAGCTCTCCGTATTAGGGGATGCAGCAAATCTGCCGATGTATTTGGCGCCGCTTGAAGTAGCTCGGCAGGGATGCCATCAATACCCACCGCCTTGTTCTTCTTGAGGGACTTGATTGCTGTTATTATCTCGGTTTTACTGGGAGGTGCGGTGCGAATTCGGGAATTTGTTGCTTCGAACTGCTCATTCGAATTCGAGATCATACCGCCATCGTCTATGTGATTTAGCACTGTAGCAAAATGTTCTCTCCATCTAGTGAGCTGATCCTCATCCGAAATCAGAAGGTTACCGTCTAGACTCTTCACTGGATGTTGTTTGGAGTTTCGACCACCGATGAGCTCCTTAGTGATGCTATACACAGTCCTACTGTCGCACCTACTCGCTGCTTCTTCAGCCCTTGAGGCCAGTGAGTTGATATATTGACGTTTGTCACGTCTCACACTACGCTGCACTTCTTTCTTCTTCGCACGGTATTGGGCTTCAAGTTCGGTTCTCTCTACTGCTGAGGCCACTGCAATCCGAGCCTTGATTGCTGTACGCTCATCGATCCGTCTCCAGGTGTCTGTAGAAAACCATATGCGGTGGTGTTTCTGCTTTTTACCGACATACGTGCGTGCCCCAGTCGCAAAAGCATTTTTCACAGCACTCCAGTGGTCATCCATGTTCTCTATGCTGCTGATTGCTTCTGCTTCTAAGGCAAGATGGTCCCTGAACTGTTGGCGCACTTGGGGAACCTTGAGCCTGTCGATATTAAACCTGGTGATGTTAAGTAGGTTTGAGCGGTTGCTGTTGACGGATGCAGTACGAAGGCGTAAATGAGCTACCATAAGATGGTGATCTCGTTCTAGTCCGACGTCAGCTCCACGTCTGTTTCGGACGTCCAGGAAACAATTTCTAAAGCGGCGACTGATCGCAATGTGGTCGATCTGGTTGGATGTTCGTTGCCTATCAGTAGAGACCCAACTGATTTTGTGGCAGGTGTTATGCTTAAACAGCGTACCTCCGATGACTAGGCGGTTGGTATTGCAGAAATCCACAAACCGCTCACCATTATCATTACGGTCTCCCACGCCGTGAACTCCCATCACGTGCTTAAGCATGGTGTTGTCGCTACCCACCTTGGCATTGAGATCTCCCATCACCATTACGATGTACCCATTAGGCGTTTGGTTGTAGGCGGCGTCTAAGTGGCTATAAAAATCATCCTTTTCGTCCTCAGTCGCGTCTAGAGTCGGAGCATAACACTGTATGATGGTAATTTTTCTAACTCTACTCTGGAACCTAGCCGTCAATATCCGGTCATTATGGGGTTTCCAGGATATGAGGCTACTACGTGCTGCTGGAGTTAGCATGAGTCCTACTCCGGAACTCCGTGTACTTCCAGCTGGTTTCCCAGAGTAGAGCATGACAGTGTTTTTGGTTGGGGAGATGAATTCCCCAGCATCGAACCATCTTATCTCGCTCAGCCCTAAGATGTCTATTTTATACCTTGCGAATTCGCGTTCTAATTGGAGCAATCTGGCGTTATAAGGCCCTTCCTTGAGTGAGTCCAGGAGGGTCTTAACGTTCCAGAATCCGATCGTTGTCCGTGTCCGATAGCCAAAGGTCGTCATCAAATTATCCGTCCGTATCCGAGGCGTTGGTTTTCGTTTCGGAGCAGTAAACGTTTTTACGGTTGCGGCTCGCTGGGCCACAGACCAACCGACACTTATCCTGTTTTTTTGGCGCAGGAAGCTCGCCATTCGTCCTCTCCCGTTAGCAATTTCCGAAGAAATCCCCAGATGGCACCACGAGGAGGTGGGAGTAGGGCTTACTAACAGAGCTGCTAGGTTTTCGGCTGCAGTGGCTCTTTCTCGTTACTTAGCGGACCAACACCTATCGGGAGATGCTGCCCCTACGGAATTATATAATTCCTGGAGATAAGTACAAGTAAAATTTTGTGGGCGTTTACACCCAGACCACACCGAACCGCCCAACTATAATAGTTACCTTGCTTAAAACATTTGGTAAGAGTTCTTTTAGAGTATTTAGGACACAGTTAAAGCAACATTATCTGCATAAGCGATCACCGTGCATCCCTCGCTTTCTATTAGAATATTATAAAACGTTTATTGACCACCAAATTTCACAGAAGAGTGGATAGAACACTGAATGCCTCTACTGACAGATCTTCTAGTAGACATCCCACCCAGCTTGGAGTTGATAATCCGACTATTAAGCAGTAGATTAATCAGTTCGTAAAGTGAGTCGACGACCTTTAGGTCTGAAAGTGCATCTGCTACAGCTGATGCATTGACGTTGTTGAAAGCGCCCTCTATATCCAGAAAAGCAACCCTTGTGTACTCCTTATAAATCAGAGAATGTTCGATATTACGCGCTAGTGAGTGTAATGCCGCCTCCACTGTTTTACGTTTGCAATATGGATGTTGGGCCGCCTACACTAGTCTCTATTAATACTGTTGCGTAAGTGGATATCAATCAGTCGTTCTAATGTTTTTAAGAGGAATAATAATAGACTAATAGGTCTGAAATCTTTTGGATTTGTGTGCGAGCATTTACCCACTTTGTGTATGAAGACAACTTTAACTTCTCTCCATATCCAGATTTAACATACCAGATTTAAACAACTTTTCAGGGTTGCCTCTAGCACCGGCAAGATTATATCCGCTGACTTCTGCAAGTCAGCAGGTATTATGCCGTCTGGTCCCACGGATTTATATGGTTTGAAGCTATTTAGTCCACAATGGAGTATGCTCTGTGTAATCAAGTTTGAGGAGTTGGTTATTCGTCCAGATCGTCTGTTAAAAACCATGTTGCTAACAACATGGGAACTACCTGGGAAATGAGTATCAAGTAGCAAATTTAGCGAATATTCGCTGTAAGTCGTCCAAGACCTATCAATTTTCTAAAGGAAGCTAGGCGTTGTTGGATTTGAGGAGAGAATTTTCCTTAGCCTGGATGCCTCAGAGGTTTCTTCTATTTTTCCACAAAATAGTCTCCAAGAATTACGCTTGGTTTTCCTTAATTATTTTTTGTATATGTTTAGGGATGCCTTGTACAAGGCCCAATGTAGCGCGTCTAGAGGTCGTACTTTTGGCATTATCGAATAGTTTTCTACAATTATTTCTAAACCTGCAATCCACCAATGCGGTTTTTTCTTGCCCCTGTGTTAAATCAAAGGGCAGAAAAAATCCATCGCTCTATTTAGGAATGAGGTTAAATCTTTAACTATGCGATCAAGCTATTGGGGGCTGTAGCGGAGATTAAGTTGATCTGAGGTAACTGAATTACTTAAAGTTGCCACGTACTTTAGCCAATTAGTTTTACGGTAATTCTTAAAAACTGGCGGCCTAATAGAATCTACATATAAAGAGAATTCGAGATACCTGTGATCCGAGAATGAGGGTTCGCTTGATAATTTCCAATTCCTGATGCGTTGGACGATACTATCAGAGGCAATGGTGACGCCCAATTCTTCTTGCTTGTTTCTGGTGATGAAAGTAGGTACGTTACATATGTTGCACAGAATAAGGTAGAAATGAAAGTATGCCCAAATTAGGCTCTGTCCTTTTTGTAGACCTTAATGGTAATAGGGTCAAAATCGTAAAAGACAACATGACTAGTCTTCGCGAAAGGAACAAGAGATTCTTTATTGATAACAATAAGTGCACATCTGTAAAGACCTCTCGGCTCGTCCAGCTTAGCGACTTTCCAGTAGTGCGTCGGAAGTTCGGGATTGCTACTATTTGAGGATCTGTAGGATCGTATCCATTGCCTATGGTAAGTTTATAGAGGTCGCATGACCTTTGATATTCGCAGTCGATCAGCTTCACGTGGCCCTGATGCCATTCGCCATCGCAACATCTAGGAGGAGGACCTGGATTCTCCTTCATAATATTCAGAAAAACTGAAGGCAGTTTATCTGGAATAAACTTCCATTTGTCCGGGGCGATAGACGCATCCGCGTGAGTTTTATCAATGACCACCAGGAATAATTTGTCCTTAAGGGCATCGCTGTAGGATTTCCATATGGCGTTGGGTAGTCTGGAAGGGGTACTGGTGTTGTGTACCTTGGATCTTTTGCGATCCGACACGGATTCCTCCAACGATCGTTGTCGTTTTGACGTGGAGTCGCTGTTTGTCCCAGCTTTATCCCCACTGACGATCTATTTATTTATTTCTACGCGGGCGATCACGTTTTCGGATGAAGAGTCCCTAGTGGAACGTGAGAGGGAACTAGTACCTTGGGGCTCTTGCGGCTATTGGTGGTAGTTGGACCATGTGCAGCCACAGTCTTCCTACTAACCAGCTGGTCTTATTTGTTGTTTTTGTTTTGTTAGTTTATTACTGTTTGTATTCATTTTGTGTTACCACGAGTAGCGGAGAAGGGATGTCAGAGCCTCCGACCCCTACTAGGCCCAGGGGACAAAGTTCTTTACTACCTCGAAATTATATCTGTCTATTGTGGCCTTCTGTCCAAGACGCCGATGTTCGTTGCCGTTTTTTGTAGACAGCATATATTTTGTTTTGCTTTTATTGACCGCTAAACCCATCTTCGCTGCCTCAATCTCAATACTCGCAAATGAACCACTGACTGCCCCGCTGAGTTCTCCTGGCTATGTCAATATCATCGGCGTAAGCAAGTAGTTGTACAGACTTGTAAAGGATTGTACCTCCGGAGTTGGCTTGTGAGTTCCGTACAATTCTTTCAAATATTATGTTAAAGAGATCGCATGATAGCGCTTCACTTTGCCTAAGACCTTTCCTGACATCGAAGGGTTCGGTGGTGGTCTTACTTTGATGGAGCAGCTAGTGTTCTCCATTGTCATTCTGCACAAACGGACGAGCTTATCAGGGATGCCGACATGGCTCCGTATAACTCGTCTCTGTACACGCTATCATAGGCAAGTTTAAAATCGCTGAAAAGATGATGCGTATCGATTTAATATTTGCGGATATTTTGTGTGAATATATGATCAATGGTGGACTTTCCGGGTCTGAAATCGCACTGATAAGGACCTATCAGGTTGTTGATGATTGGTTTTAGGCGTTCACATAATACGGCAGACATCGGCGCCAGTAGCTTTTTTGGATTTAAGTTTAGATATCGCTATCCTCACTATATTCTGATCGGGTTGACGGGAAACTTGACTATCATTGTCATTGTTGAATGGCTCAATCTGCCTGACAGTGGAATATTGGTCATCATCGCCGTTTAGCGGTCTGCAGAAGTGTTTCTTCCATAGCCTCAGCACCGACTGTGATTCTACTACTATGCTACCATTTTCGTCCCTGCAGGTTTCCGTTCTGGCTTTGAAACCCTGGCATGGGATCCGCTGTTTTCGAATATTTGGTGCTAGCGGTACATGCTGGTCAGAAATATCCGATCAGAAACGTCAAATGGTAAGCCTGAGCATCTGTCAAGAACTCCTCATCATTACATTTGTGAAAAAATCATCGGCGCCATGTATATTTTTTTTTTGTGTGTGAAAATGTCGACTTTTAATTCGTAAAAATCTGCGGCTGAAGCGCGTCGACTGATTATAGGAATTTTCGATGAGGCTTCTTTTACTGAAGAAACGTGTCGCGAATGGTTTCAATGGTACAAATGTGGTGACTTTGACGTGGAAAACAAGGAGCGTCCCGGACCGGTGAAAATGTTAGAAGGCGCAGAATTGGAGGCATTACTGTATCAAAAGACTCCTGTGTATTTATATGAAAAACTTAATTTTGTCCGGTCCCGTAGAACATTATGTCTAATTCCTTCACGTTTCCACTATTTGAACTCGTCGCGTTTATTTTTTATTTATGATATCAAACTATGGAATTCACTACCAATAAGTATCAGAACTATTTCCAATGCCACTCGCTTTAAAAGTGCAGTATTTTTATATTTCTCACTCCTACCTTAAAATCGTAACTATTTATATAACTATTTCTTTGTATTGTATACTCTAAACATTTTTCTTTTTTGTAATTCAACTCTTTTGATTTGTAAATTTTCCACTTTTAATTGAATTTATATTCTCATTGTATAATTCTAAGTACTATAAAAGATATTTATCTTAATGTACCTATAATATATATAAATAAATAAATTGAAATTGAAATTGAATTGAAATTGAAATTCATGTCAAACATAACAAGAACTTTCCGATTAATTGGCCTTAACTCAGCGAGCCATATCCCATCGTTTGGAAAAGAGCAAAGACACGACGATATGATTTTACAACACGACAACGCTCGGCCACATGTTGCCCTACCCCATCCGCCATATTTTCCAGACATCGCCCCCTCCGACTACCACGTGTTCCGATCGATGATGCATGGGTCAATTTGTGAATTGGCTCAAAAAACGTGCAGTCTTTCCAACTTGGAATTCATATGCTGCCAGAAAGATGGGCAAAAGTTGTAGCTGGCTATGGACAATACTTTCCAGAATAAACATGTAACCATTTTTCCGAAATAAAGCTGCAAATTTCCTCGATCGAGTGCTGCTCATGTTACTTTTTCATCTTTCTGATAAGTCGATGTTCCTCTTTTCTTCTCCGCTCGTAGA
The DNA here is from genome assembly GCA_945910035.1 of Brachypalpus laphriformis. Taxonomy (NCBI): domain Eukaryota; kingdom Metazoa; phylum Arthropoda; class Insecta; order Diptera; family Syrphidae; genus Brachypalpus; species Brachypalpus laphriformis. Next base: position 225,830,002 of record OX246753.1, on the reverse strand, counting down.
GCTCGCGAACAGCTCTAGTCCTTCTATGCAGTGCCGCCTTGTTCGCCTCTTATTTTGCTGCATGTGCTTGCCGACATTCCTCATCGTACCAGGGATTTCGTTGTGGTGGCCGAGAGAAACCCAGTATATCAGAAGCGGAATTTCTGATGGCTTGTTGGCCACACTGCCATTGATCTTTCCGCATTTGCTGCTTGCGGCAAAGCACTTTGGTTGAGATTAAAGGAGACTCAATCCGCAAAGGCTCTGGCGGTCTCTTGCGATTGTAGACCTCTGACGTCAAACTTCCTTACAATATTTCGTTGATTTCGCTCCGTTCTGGATATTTGCATCCGTACCTTGGCTACAACTAGGTAGTGGTCCGAGTCCATGTTGGCTCCTCGGAAAGTCCGGACATCCAGAATACCGGAAGAGTGCCTTGCGTCGATCGCAATGTGATCGATTTGGTTGACAGTTTTTCGATAAAAAAAATAGGCCGTATCAAGACGTGGGAACCACGTACTAGCTATAACAACGTTTCGTTCCGCCGCAAAGTCGACTAATTTGAATCCGTTGTCGGATGTGATGTCGTGCAAGCTGTGATTTCCGACCATGGTACTTAAGATGTCCTCTTTTCTTAGCTTTGCATTAAAATCACCCAGACCAATTTTAACGTCGTGGTTAGGGCATTGCTCATACGTCTTGTCCAAGAGCTGGTAGAAGTTATCCTACATCGCGTCGTCCACCTTCTTGTGAGGGGCGTGAGTACATATTAGGCTAATGTTGGTGAATTTAGCCTTGATATGGATAGTCATGAGGCCCTCGTTCACATGCCGGAAACTCAAGATTTCTTGCCTAAGTCCTTGTTGTCTGTAGCATTTGCCGTAGTAGATGTCGCAGTTTTTCATCCAACTTTTGCCCGGCCCATCCAATCGCACTTCTTGGATGGCGGTAATGTCTACTTTGCAGCAATCTATGGCCCCCGAAAGTTGTTCGGCTGCATATGGTTTGTAGAGGGACCTAACATTCCACGTGCAGACATGAAGATCGTTGTCCTTTCTACGTTTGCTTGATTCTTCAACAGTAAGATCATCCGTATCCGATACTGTTGTTTGCTTCTTATCTATAACGTTTTTGCGTGGTAGGTTGGGTACAACCCTCAACCTGGAGGGGCAGTTTCTTTTGTTACAGCCCTACGACGCGGGGCTGGGTACACTGGTGTCAGTAGTCCACTACGGGAGTATGAGCGCTGCTGTTGACCCAATAATGGCTCCTCCACCACCGTCTCTATTCCAAGGTCCTGACCAACCTTGGAAATTCCTTACCGACCTGTGATACGAATACCTCGAAGCAGCTCGCGCAAAGTATTTCCTAATTTCAACCTAACTGGAACTATAGACGCCACTGTTGACTCCATCTAGGGAATTCATCCGCTGCCGTCTGGAACAAGAAGAAGTGCTCTAGTGGGAGAGCACTCTTCTCCCTTTATCATCTGTTGCCGCCAAAAATCCACCAAACGCGGTTGGTTACCATTTCTTCGATCAAGTTTGGACCAAGCTTATCAACTTTGGATTTTCTCAACTTCAGAATACCCAAAGTTGAGCGAGTCAACTCTGAGTGAATAAAAGCAATTTCTCAAGTTGGCAATAAAAATCCCCAAGTTGTGTTCGAGTGGCCCTTCACATAGGCGAAGGAAGCGTTCTAAAAATACACTGCGTATGTCGAGACTAGTTCCAAAGACAACAAGTTTGATGACAAGTATTTTATTCAAGACTTTTTTTTTTTTAAAGTAAACGTAAAAACCAATAAAAACGGAAGTAACATAACATCAATAAAAAAAAATTAATTCACTACAAATCTGAAGTACCACCTTGATGCTCGTTAACGTGTTTAAAGAACTTTAAATTGCTTGGCTGTTTTATGGCTCTTTTTGTTTGTATGAATCAATCACGGTAAACAGACCCGCTGTGCTCATTGAACTTATATTTAAAATACTATAAATAAAATACAGCCAATAATATCATTGGCTTCATTAAACTTCCACATCAATTTATCTGCGTTTTTGATGCTCATTTAGTCAGTTTCTCCTTTTGGATCTGAGTTCTTTTTACCTGATTCGATCTGCCCTTCCAGGTCTATCAGTTCATGTACCGTGCGTTTCTAGGAGCTCATTAATATTATTTAGCTCCAGGCCTTGAAAGCCATCTAACAAGTAAAAGAAGGTTTTTTGCACTTTCAGGAGTGCCGCCCGCATCGTCTTCTACACACCCTGGCGATGCGGTTTCCAAACGTTCACCGTCGTCTTTTTTTTTATACCACACCAGAGTGGTCTGATGTTTTTTACTGCACCCGCAATGTTGTACTTACGCCAAAACTCGAAGATTGGGTTTGTTAGATCCATCTGTAGCTTATAACATCGTGCAAAAAGTTCGGCGTTTATACTTTTGCTTAAATGTAGCAATGACTCTTTGGTCCATTGGCTGAACTAGTGATGTAGTGTTTGGGGGCTTAAGCAACTTCTGATTTGGAATTGCAGATGCACTATTGAGAATAAGCAGCACTTTGAGGTCTAAGTTCTGATTCTTAAAGTAGAGTTAGAGAGATGAATTCGCGTGTGTGGAGGGTTTAGTTGGTAGTCAGTTGTAAGCATTTTTGGCTTGTTACTTAACTTTTATTTTACCTCGCTTTAGGGGGTTTAGACTTGTATGGAGGGTTTAGTGTATTTGCATATTCTCTCATAGTTTGGCACCGCCTTACGTTTTTCGATTTTTTTCCATTCACAGCTTAGCGACCTGCGAAAGCGAACGAGCGAATATTCGCCAATTTGGATATTTCACTCATAGCTGCTTTTTTATCTGGTCGCTGCAATTCCCGAATTTCAGCTGTCATTAGGTCTGTTTGCATGCGCTCCCAAAACAGCGAATTTTTACGAAAACCTGTTCAAATACTGAGAATTTTCGTAGTTTTTGACAGAAAACAGAACTCTCGAGAGAGTAAGAAATTTCCCCATGCTGTGAATTTTAGTGCAAGAAATTTCTTTGGGCTGGTTTATGAAAACTGTCAAATCGCTGTATATGTGATTTTTTGTTGAATTGTTCCTTCTCTTTCTTTCTTTCGCGTACAATTGGGTTTGAAGTTTGACGCTTAAAAAGTGGGCAACTTTTGTGGTTCAATGCGTTCGTTTAATTTTTCGTAATTTTACCTTTCTCTGAGAGAACTTTACCCCCACTCGTGGAAATTTGACAAACTGCGAATTTTGGTGCAGAAATTTACCACTGAATGTTCCTTGTGGCATTTGAGGTAGACAATGATTGCTGGCTTTCAATATCATCGTCAAATTTATCTATCTTCTGCAAATTTCGAATATGAGCCTGCTGAAGAAATGAAAGCGTTAATGGTTCAGTATGTCCTGATACATTCAGTTTAAAGAAGTGTGGGGTATCTGGTTGCATCGCAGGTTCCTTTTTTGTAGCCGTGTATCGATTGGCCTTAATGAAAATGTCATCAGTATGAACCACCAGATATGTTCCCATGATTTTGATATCTCGACCATCTTCGTTAACAGTAACTTGTTGATCGGTTATAAGAAGTATATTTTCAACAATCTGTTGTATTGGTGGAATATGGTTGCCCGTAGTCGTCCTGCATGTGGCGTTGCTGTTGTTTAAAATCTGCATAAGGCATTCATCAAAATGGTCTTCTTGGCAAAAAGTCGTCTCATATGATTCTTTACAATTTTGCAGTGGAAATTTATCGGATTTACATAGTGATGCATAACTATTTCTAAGATCTATTATTACATTCTTGCGTACTACAGGGTAGATTTTCATTAAAGGGCATATTTTTTTACATTCGAATACTGTTATCTGAATACACTTTTACATTTGCAACCGACATAAGGTCGTTTATGTTAATGGAAATTTCCTCCAATGTTATGATATTACTTATTTCTACATTTGATAATATTATTGGGTTGACAATATTTAAATGGGCAAATGCAACCGAGTAAACGACATTGTCTAGAAGAGTGATTGCTCTTTGATTTCTAATTCAAATAAATTCAAACAAATTTGGACTGTTTGCTTCTTCTGCATTTGCATAATAGTTGCATTTTAAAGTATAAATTTGCGTAGTTAGCTCATTCATTTTATTAGTCAATTCTGTATTGATTTCTATTTGCTGGTTTTCTGCGCCTATAAGTTTCGACTGTCTCTCGCTTAATATCACGAAGTCACCATGGTCTGGTGTACCGGCAATAAACTTTAATGCGGATCCAATAAAATCAATTGACCGTTGTGGTCGTCTACGAGGGCGCAGAGCGGATAAAAGTTTAGATATTTCATTAGAGTCTGCTTGGAGAGATGCTACCATATCCTGATTGTTAAAAGAACGTGCAAGATTTACAATATCATCTACTATATTTTTAAATACATAAATATCGACGTCGCCTTTGTGAAACGGGATGTATTGGGCGGATGTACAGTCAACCATTTTGGCCTGACCCGTAGCCAGGAGAGTTAATCTGAAAATAAAATTATCTAATATTATCCTTGTGAATATTTTTTCCGTCTATAAGAACGGTGCTTCCTAAATCTTTCTGAACTATTTTCTTTACATACCTGCTAGTAATTTTAGTACCTCTACGTTTGTCTATCTTTACAAATACATCCTGACCAGGCATAAATTTTCTATCAACTCGTTTTCTATTAGTATTTTGGTTTTGCTTCATTTGGGCCTCTTGGAGCAAATCTTGTATTTTTTTCTTTTCAAGGTCAGACATAGAAAAGATAATGTCAATAGGCTTCCGCTTGGTAGCCGAGTGAATGGAGTTATTATATTTAAACACCGCGGTTTGCAGAATTTTTCCCACGCTACTTAGTTTCTGCTCCAACTTACTATAGAAATAATTTTGTTTCTCATCTTAGGAAAAAGTATCCGTCGAGTATTTTCACTAGCTGAACGGTGAGCCCTATTATGTTCCATCGCGATAGTTTCTATTTGATCATTCTCATTAGCAAGGTCGATTACCATTCTGTTGGTATGTTTAAAACGGACTGCTGGGAAAAATACGACTAGTTAATTTTGGATCATACCTATGATGTCGAGTGGACAATAAACTCCGTTGACTACATCAGGGTTTATGATTTCTTGTAGGATAGGGAACAAGGACTGAAAATCACTAAAACGAACACCGTGGCGGGTATATCCGGGAAATGGAATTGAAGTCATTTTATCAGCTGGTGGGGCCAGTGATAACAAGATTTGATTCTTAAAGCTATTTAGGGGCTGTGGAACTGTACGAATATATTAAGTGAAAGAAACTTCGCTATTTGTACAATAGTTACTTGATTTTGACGTCGAGACATCTGTGAGATGTTGAATATACTGACGCGATAGCGCATCTGCCACTTGATTTTCACTAGTGATTTATAGTGAAATGTTGGAGCAAACTCTTCAATGAAACCCCTCTAACGTTTGAGCTTCGTGTTTGGGTTTCGATCATAAATAGAAAGAGTAAGAGGCTGATGATCAGTAAATATGTGAAGGTTGTTTACTCCATAGAGATAATTTCTAAGGGTTTGGAGAGCCCAAACGATTGCAAGCATTTCTCGCTCGTTTGTAGCGTAATTTTGCTCTGTTGGTGACAGTGTTTGAGATATAAACCTATTTGTGATAGGACTGCTCCTATTGCTACCGATGAAGCATCGGTTGTGAGTTCAAATGGTTTCGTGAACTCTGGAAAAAGAAGAGTAACGTCTTCTGATGCCAACATTTCTTTGAGTTTGTTGAAGGCTTGTTGAGCCTCTGAATTGAGCGTGCTTTTTCTGTTTTTTGATTGGCTTGCACTTACATGGACATTATCACCTCGTAGAATTTGCATACGCGGTTTTGCAATTTTTGCGTAATTTCGGATGAATCTTCTATAATAGCCCGATAGGCCAAGGAATGACCGTAATGTGCGTAGAGTAGTAAGAAGTTCGTAATGAAGTATGGCGCGAACCTTGTCCTCTGAGGTCTTAAGACCACCTTGGCAAACAATTAAACCGAGAAACTCTACATGTGTCTTAAAGAATTTTCATATTTGCATCGAGAAGTTTTTTCATAACAGACCGAATATCTTTAACATGTGTTTCTGCGTTTGGGAAAAAGATTATTACATCATCGATTTATACATGAAACCTACCTCCCGTAGGACATCATCAATGGCTCTTTGGAAAATACTAGGGCCATTTTTAAGCCCAAATGGAAGACGGCAGAATTCATACTTGCCGTTATTAACTGAGAAAGCTGTTTTCTCACGATCTTTCTCGGCGAGAAGAATTGATGAAAGCCTGATTTAAGGTCAATTGTAGTAAAAAATTTAGATTTTCCCAAGTTAGACAAAATAATGGACATATTGGGAATCGGGTAGCGATCTGAGATGGTCTTCCCATTAAGTTTTCGGAAATCGATTACAAGTCTTAATTTACGATTACCAGATTCATCAACGCCTTTCTTACTAACCACCCAGATAGGATTGTTATAAGGAGACCAGCTCTGACGGATAATGCCATCCTGAATCATAGACTGAATTTCACGGTTGACAAATTCAGTGGCGGAAATCTGGTAAGGATAACTCCTTGAGTAAATAGGTTCATCAGTTGTTGTCCTGATCGTGGCAACAACATTAGTGTTGTAGGATAATGCTTTGTTACGATTTGCATCTATGTACTCGTTTATAACTTCTTTGAATTGAGGCAATACTAATTTAGGGATATCATCGTAAGTTATTCGTAAATTGTTAACCTTAGAACAAGGCACATATAAAAATGGTTCTATGCCATTATTATAGCATATCTTACTGGAGCTGGTATCCAAAGTGGCAACAATACTCTCAAGAAAATCATAGCCTCTGATTGCATCAAAATCTTGAAGGTTTGGTAGAATAAAAAAATCTGATATCTGATCAAACATTTTTTATTTTTTTTTGATCAAAAATGCGCACAGAAAATTTGTTGCATTAAGAAGTTGATCCGTTTATGGAAGAAATGTTAAACGGTTTCTCAACAGGCCGGACACCTTTTAGAAAACTCAGGTGCTTAATATAATTCTTGGCGGCTCCTGTATCAATCAATATTTTAATTAAATGGCCTCCACTTATCTCTTTTGTAATGTATGGAAGCTGAGAATTCATATTTATTAAGTTAACTTGATCGTAATAAGGCACATTTTTTCGCGGTGACACTTCACTTAAATTATCGTATTTATTGCCAGTATATAATTCGGACCTACCAGTTTCGATATTATGTGTATAAACGTTATTAATACGCTGATTCTTATGAACTCCTGCGCTTCGGTCAGATTCGTGATCTCTTTTGAGTGCGTTCGTCGGATGTGGACGTGGTGGTTGCAAGGGATGTGAACCAAAAGTTGGATTGAATTCCTTTGAATTATTATTGAACGACTGCGGTTGAAAATGTTTTGTATGAAATGTGTTGTTTGACCTTGAGTTTTGCCTATATCGCGATGAGTCTGTCGCGATGAACTGAGTCATAATAATCCGAAATAGACAGTTATCCCTGACGTAAAGTCGAAAGTTCTTGTTCGAGCAGGTAAAGCGGTCTCTTATCTGCATATGTGTGAAGAGAGTAATGTATCAGCAGCACCCGCAATTTGATTACGTATAATTGATAGTGCCTGATAGTGCCGATTAGATCCAGAGTAAGCTTCGTAAAGCTTCATGGCTGCTTTCGCAGATTGTCGCCAAGACGGATATCTTTCCGTAGTACCACAAAATTCTGGTAAGGTTTTTACCACGTCGAGACCGATGTCACACTTAACTGCCTCATTTATCTTTGTATTTTACTACAGACGGAATAGGAAAAGCTGAATTAAACCGAGTGACCAGTGCGTCTATACTCGAACCTAATGCCTGTCTTGTCTGTGTCAATCGGTAATAGCCTCTGGAGTAAGGGACATTTTGAAGCAAATATACAGAAATTAACACTTATTCACAAATAATAATAAAAAAACACTTTATTTAATCAAATAGTAAGCCCGTCTGAATTATTATTTTCTTTTTATATATAAATCTTAACACGTAAATGAGCTTGTATTATAATATCGATTAAGTCGTTTCCAAGGTTTTACAAAAAATAATAAATGGTTTCACTTACAGTAAAATACAATTTATCATCCTAACAAAAAAAAAAAAAACTTCACTATGTAAATAGATAATTTCCACTGCTGTACGTTGGGCGCCAGTAAAAGCTCTTTGATCTTTCAGGGTTAAGTTCTTTATTAAGACTAAAAACTTACAACTATGTATAAACTTACGAACTATGCACTTGCGATTCTACTCTCTTATCTTTATCTTCCATCCAAGATGAAAATACAGAAAGAAAGAGCGTGGGTGCCTTTACTCTGCACACTCGATATTTGATCACCAAGCAAACAAGTGTAGAGAGCAATGTGCCCAGTGTGCAAATTACAACTAAAGAATAAGGAATGTGCCCAGTGTGCAAATTACAACTAAAGAATAAGGAATGTACCCAGTGTGCAGATTACAACTTAAAAATAATTTGATTTCATGTTTTATGTGCTGTTAACTATTATGTACTGTTAACTCGTACAGTTAATACCAATATCTACCACTTCCCTACAGCAAATATCTCTATGTTGAAGATACAGCTTTAGAATAAGCTGCTTTAAAATTGGCTTCCAGCTCTGATGCATCTCCGAATTGAGATTCAGCTACACCTCTCAATTTTGAGCCAACTCTATCTAATCGCCGAACCAGCTGAACCTGCTACTTATTTCCTTGAGTGTAACTTTTTTGGATAAACGATGGTTTTCCATGTTAAGAGCATTCAAAACATAGTCAATCTGAAGGTTTGATAAACAAGGGAGTTGGCCCTGTTTTAATTGTCAGCTAAAAGTTCGGTGTACTGGGTGGAAATTTCGTTTAATATAATACCTTAGCAATTTGATGATTTTCGATGGTGTCATACCTCGTACTTGTGCTGCATAAAATAATACCTATGGACTCTGCGGCCGCTTCGAATACTTTGTATTTACTACTATGGGTAATGTTTTTATTCGCAAAGAATTTTTTCATGTACTATTTATTTTGGTAAGCTTTTGCTTAAAGGGTGACGTTTGGGGAATGGAAGCATTGACAGCACTATGTATGCATTTGAGAAATACTGCAATTTCTTAATTGACACAAGATTAGATAACTTAAGATCGACGATGCTTCTAAATTTGTCCCAATTTGCTTCTTCAGTTTTATATTTTGGAATATTCCGGTTCCTAACATTCGACTTTAAAGATACTTTTGTAAAAATGCGAAAGTGATCGCTGTTGTGTAGATCATTTATGATGAACCACAATGTCCTTATTTATGTGGGTGAATGTGCTGTGGGTGGAAAAGTGGGTTGGAGATCCAGCATTTAGAATGGCCAGATCGGAATTTCTAATAAAATGTTCTAAAATAGATCCACGTTTATTCGTTTTGGAGGAGTCTTAAAGTACACTCCAGGAATTCATGTCTCCAGTAAGAATGTATGGCGGGTTAACTTGCCGAATAATGTTTTCGAGATCGGTTTTAGAAAAGGTTTGATCGGAAGGAACATATAAAGATATAATGGTGATTCTAATATCTATATGTATTTCTAATGCTGTTGCGCGAAGGTTCGATATAATCGGGACCTGTTCGTGAGGAATGCTATTTTTGATAAGCATTATTTTGCTTTGCCGTAGCATTGCATAGAAGATTGCTAAATAATTCGATGTATGGTTTAGGGACGATGGGTGTTGCTTGAGTTAGAAAATGAGTCTCTTGAATGGTTATTATATTTGAGCTGTGTTCTTTGATTAAGAGATTTAACTCGTCAATGTCGTTAAAGAAACCTTTCATGTCCCATTGCAATATGTTTAGATAAGTGCCTGAAAGAAAATTTGTTTGGTCGTTGTTATGTTGATTAACTGAATGCCCATGCCTATACCCGCTATGGAGGTGAAAGTTCCAACCGCAGACGGATGGGTCTGTACCCCCCATAGCAAGTGGATGCATCAACATACGGTTTGCTAATAATAATTTTTTGGAATTATGTGCCATCATTTTTATTTTTATCTGATTGTGAATTGGAGAGTTTTTGACAGTTATTTTTTTCTTTTTTTTCCGAGAGTAGGGGAAAAATCTTCCATCGGCACTATGAGAATAGCAAGCGCGTGCTCATCAGAGTGTCAGATTCTTCCTGACTAAAAAAACACCACCCTTTGATATCAATTATTTAGATATCGCAACTAAGTATTAACTTATCAAGCAATTTTTCTATGATGAAATAAAAACGTTTGGCAGGTTACTTTCCACTGAAAGATCCTGCATATTCCGCAATCTGGACGCGGTTAATCCTTATCTCGCAAAGTCGAAAGGTTTCGTCCTTTGTAGTCGGCGCAATAAACTGCTCTCATCCAAAATTTGTAGGACTGTATTGTTGACATGTCCAATTAGTCGATTTCTATGCTTTCTCGCGAAGCTTCTAGTTTCAACTTCGATTGTCGGAATTTTGAGATCCCTGTGGATATCATCGTTTCAAATATACCACGGTGCATGAACAATTTCTCTTAGCACTTTGTTTTGAAAAGCTTGTAAAATATTTGCATTCGTTTTCTTTGTACAACCCCAAAGTTGTATACCGTAGGTCCACACTGGCTTTAGCACTTGCTTGTATAAAAGCAGTTTGTTCTTAGTACTGAGCTGGGAATGTTTTCCGAGTAACCAGTACATTTCTCTATATTTGACTTCGGGTTCTTTACCTTTCATTTTCACGTTCGAATTCCATTTCAGCCTTGCGTCGAGTGTCATTCCCATGTATTTGGCCTCGTTTGCAAAGGGTGTTCGGGCCGAGTTTAGGAAAATTGGCAAGTTATTAGTTTTCTTGTAAGTGAAATTCACGTGAACAGATTTAGATTCGTTGAGGGCGATCCGCCAGTCCCTCGTCCATTCATTTACATTATTCAGTACGTTTTGCAGCTTTGCAGTCGTTTCTTCTATTGTTTTACCTACTGCTAGGATTACGGTGTCATCGGCAAACGTAGGAAGGATAGTGCCTTCTTCGTTCGGTATATCACGAGTATATAGCAAATAGAGAAGCGGTCCAAGAACTTTCTAGTAGTTCTCTCTCGAAAATTTTCCATATGACTGGAAGAAGGGAAATTGGTCTATACGATTTTGCCTCATTTAGCGGTTTTCCTGGTTTTAAAACCATTATGACTTCTGAAACTTTCCATTGGCTCGGCACGTGTTTTAATCTGAGTGCAGAATTTTTTTTTTTCATTTTAAGGTCTTTATTTTATTTTTATTTTTAGATTCTCGATCTCATGTTTGAGTTCCCTTAGCGTTGCACTTGTGAGCGTTTAATCGTCAGATGGTAAATCCGGCCTATTGGGGTTGTCGTAAACCACTTGACCATTGTACGGTTTAAAGGTTCCTTCCAGATGGGCCGCAAAGACGTCCGCTTTTTCTTTATCTTCCCTCGCCCATTCATTTTGATTTAATTTGATTGGCGGCGCGGGAACTTTGGGCCTTTTGGTGCCTTTTACAGCTTTCCAAAGTGAATAATTGGAATCTTTTATCGCTGTTAAACTTTCAAGGTAAAAGCCTATTGCACGATTCTTAAAATCCTTAATAGTCTTCTTTAACAAATTGCACAGACGATTCAAGTGTTCTTTATGCCGCGGAGCACGACTCTGTTGCCATTTTTTATGCGCTTTTCGTTTTTCCTTGACCAATTCGTTTATTTCCGGAGGATATGGTAAACCGTATCTGACCGGCGTTTTCCTTGGATTGGGCGTATTATTCCAAGAGGCGAGCTGTACGATCTCAACGAAGCGATCAACTTCAACCTGAAGTTCATAGAGTGTCGTAAGTGGAACGTTCAGTTCAACATTATCTTCAATTTCGTTCCTAAAGCCTTCCCAGTTAGTTGTTCGACCAGTTAATCTCGCTGGCTCTAGGTTATAGACTAGTTTTTCGCTGATTGTTAAAATAACCGGGGAATGATCAGACGACAGATCAAAGCTCTATTTAACTTTTATATGGTTGGTAGATATTCCTTTTACAACGAAAAAATCGATCAGGTCAGGTATTTTCGAAGTATCAGTTGGCCAATAAGTCGGTTTACCCGTCGAATGGAAATCGCAACTGTACTCCATACCTGCCCCATACAGCATTCTACATTTTTTCGAGCTATATCTTGAGCCCCAGAATGTATGTTTCGCATTAAAATCGCCGCCAATAATAAAATTAGGCTTCAGCGATTCAAACAGGTTAGTAAAATCAGATTTTTCAAGCGCGGAACGCGGTGGACAGTAGATAGATGAGATTTTAAAAGTACGCGGAATACTTTTAACTCGAATTGTGCACAGCTGTCAAGTTTCAAGTTCTATCTTTATGTCTTCGGATTGATCCATGCAGTCATTAATAAACAAGGATGATGCGCCTCTCGACTTTCCTGAAGGGTGGCAAGCGTGGCAATCATTATAGCCTTTTATTTTTAAATGCGATTCCTTTTTACGTGGGTTTCAGATATCAAGCAAATATCAATATCTTTTTCACGCATGAATATTTCCAGTTCGTCAAGCTTTTGCAAAAGTCCGTTTGCATTCATATTCTAGTTGAAGTACGCGTTTTCCGTGAATTATTTTCAAGCTTAAGCAGCTTATCAAGAATAATTTTATTTATTTTGCTTTGTTCTTCGAATTTCTCGAGAATAACTGAAAAAACATGAGAGACAGGGTCCGTCGAGATTTCAAGGTTTTTTTTGTTTTTTTGCTTAAGGAGCGCATCTCTCCGTTTTTGCAACTCCTTAGCTACTTCACAGCCTCTATAATTTGTCGGATGCTTTCCCTTACAATTAGCACATGTTGCAGAGATTTGTTTGTTTACTCCGCAAACTTGGGTGGGGTGCTTTCCGGCGCATTTCACACATCGCGGTTCTTTTCGGCAATACGTTTGCGTATGATTGAATCCTTGGCATCGTTTGCACTGGTGTATTAACCTTGTATTCTTGCGCATGGGATCGATTTTGACTACGACATTCAGAATTGTTCATTTCGTAAATGTTATCTAAACTCTCAGCTTTATCAAAAGTTAACAGAAGAAGAGGAAGCCCGCGCTTTACCGTCGTTTCCTCGCCTTCCAATTTTTGTTTAATTAAATTTACCCCGTCGACGATTTTAAATGAACAACATCTTCCTTGCTCCTCGACTTGGGAAGAGAAGGTCCTTAAATGCGAGATTCCTCCAATTGGAAAATAATTCTTGCGTTATAAACTGGACATTTTGGGGGTAAGTGAAGTAAGATGGTTAGAAGCGGGCGATTACCAGTCCCCAACGCGTAACACTGTACTACTCTATTCTGGAAGACCATCCGGAAGTCCGCGGGAATATGGAGTCGGACTACTGCTAACAACAACAGCACGCAAGGGCCTAATATCCTGGCAGCCTCATGGTGATAAGATTTTGTAGGCCAGATTCCGGACTAGAGTACGATGCGTCAAGATCATACAGTGTTACGCCCCAACGAATAGTTCGTCTGAAGACGAAAAAGAGAGCTTCTACAATCTCTTAAGTGCCGTCTTCAACACAACATCAAATGGAGACATTGTCATAGTGATGGGGAATTTGAATGCCAAGGTAGGCCATGACAACGAAGGGCTCAAACATGTAATCGAGAAGCATAGACTAGGCAACCGCAATGACAACGGCGAAAGGTTTGTGGATTTCTGCAATGCCAACCGCCTTGTGATAGGTGGCACCATGTTTGAGCACAAGACCTGCCACAAATTCAGCTCGGTTTCGAACGACAGGCAAGCAACCTCCAACCAAATTGACCATTTTGCCATCAGCCGCCGCTTTAGAAGTAGTCTCCTGGACGTCCGAAACAGGCGAGGGGCAGATGTGGGCATAGTACGTGATCACCATCTTATGATAGCTACTCTCCAACTACGCACTTCTGCAGTTCGAAGATCCCACGACAACACAAGAATACCCAGGTTCAACATCGATAGACTTAGTGATCCCTCAGTGCACCAACAATTAATGGAGCACTTTTCGCAAGGTGTGGAAGCAATCAGCAGCTCAATGCCCACAACCATCCAAGACCATTGGTGTGCTGTGAAAAATGTTTTTACATCTGGTGCTGAAGGAATTGTCGGTCGATCGCAGGGAAGACATAGAGCTTGGCTTTCCGAGGATACCTGGAGACGGATTGACGAACGAAAACAACTGAAAGCTCGCGTTGCAGCTACTCCAGCAGCAGGGAGAAGCGAGCTAGAATCCCTATATCGTATGAAGATGAGAGAAGTTCAGCGTAGCGTGCGACGTGACAAGCGCAACTACATCAACGCGCTGGGTACAGAAGCAGAAGAAGCTGCACGGAAGTGCGACAGCAGGACCGTCTACAGAATCACGAAAGAGCTGACAGGTGGTCGCAGCTCCAGCCAACACCAAGTGAAAAGTCTAGACGGCTCCTTGCTCATTTCGGATGAGGACCATCTCAAGAGATGGAAAGAGCATTTTGCTACGGTTTTGAACCGTGTATTCGCTAGCGATATGCTCCCAAACCAGACTGAGATGCCCGAGGTGAGAAGTTTCCGAATACGCATCACGACTCCCTGTGAAGATGAGATGATTGCCGCGATCAAGGCACTCAAAACTAACAAGGCGGTAGGACTTGACGGTATTCCAGCAGAGCTCGACATCGGCTGAGCTTCTGCTTCCACTTATAGAGAGAGCTTGGAAAGCTGAGAGCTTTCCTAACGAGTGGAAAAGGGAATGATCGTCAAGCTTCCTAAGAAAGGAAATTTAATAGAGTGCGGAAACTGGAGGGGTCTCTGCGTGCTGCCTGCTGTAGCTAAGATAATAGCTAAAATCATCCTGGAGCGCATCAAACAACATCTCGAAGACACACTCGATGCCGAACAAGCAGGTTTCCGCTCTGGATCCTCCTGTGCCGACCACATCAACACCTTGGGGATTATCATCGAACAGTGTGTTGAATATCGATCGCCACTGCACCTGTTGTTCATCGATTTTGAGAAGGCGTTCGATCGTGTCAACAGGGATTTTATTTGGCGTGCCTTACGCAGGAGAGGAATTTCCGATAGACTAATTGCTATTATCAAAGCTACATATGAAGGCTCCAAATGTCACGTTCTGCACAGAGGAAGGTTGTCTGAGGAATTTGAGATCCAAAGTGGGGTAAGACAAGGCTGTATCCTTTTACCAATATTATTCCTATTGGTGATTAGCGATGTGCTTCATGCAGCTTTGTCGACGGGAAATGGAGGAATTCGATGGACTCTTACATCTTGACTACGCTGACGATGTATGCTTATTCTCCCACATTATTATGGACCGCCACAAAATGACAGCAGATTTGGGGAGGGAGGCAGGCGTCGTCGGGCTGAAAATTAATACGGTAAAAACTAAAATTATCAGCCTTGGAACTAACTCATCAGCTCAAATATGCATTGCTGGACAACCGGTAGAGAGAGTAGAGGATTTCCAGTACCTTGGGAGTATTGTCTCGACCGATTGTGGAACCGAACTGGATATAGCCAACAGGATCGCCAAAGAAAAGTCCGCGTTCGGTATGTTGTCCAAAATATGGCGAAGCAATGCAATCAGTTTGAGCACCAAAGGGTGACAGTTCCATAGCGAACCATGCTATGCGATGGAACCCTCTAACTCAGGATGGCAGAAGACCTGGCGGTCCGAGGAGAACATGGCGCAGAACAGTAAAGAAGGAGGCACGGCAGAGAGGGAAAGGTTGGAGAGAACTCAGACACATTGCCAGAAACCGTACACGATGGCGCGTAGACGTAGTAGAGGCCCTAGGACCCACAAGGGGATATAGGAAATAAGTAAAAGTAAGTATCTTCCTTTAAGCATGAGGCATGAAGTCCTCTAGCTACGACTGGTATCGGTCTTTCAGATTTATTTTCGTAAGTATATCACTGAATTTTTTCAGTATTCAGTTTATTAGATACTAAGCGGTAACTGCCTGAGTCCTTTACGTTTACTTTCCATTTGTTGTTGTTGAGCGATGTTACTTTAAAAGAGGTTTGAGAATAGAATGTAGTTTGTTATAGTCTACAATTCCGATTACGTTTATTGGTGGCGGTGGTCGTACCTTAGATTGTGGATTTTCTTCGGTAAATGTGTTTATTTTGTCACGCTTTTCGTTATCTTCTCGCTTATTTTGCGTGTTTTCTTGCCTAGTTACCATTTCGGGCGAAGAACCAGCTTTTCGTTTCTTAACTGGTCGTTCTTTAAGAATCCAGTTGGTTTCCCGACTTAGTTCTTCTTCATCCGTTTGATAATCAGTGTTATCGAAGACGTTTGAACTCGCAGCAGACTCATTCCGAGGTTTCGGTATATCCTTAAAGGCTTTATTTTCTGCTTTAAGTACATCTAATTCTTTTCTTTTCTTCGCAGAGAAATTCCATTTTACTTAGCCTGGTCCGAAGTTCCATATTTTCATCCGTAAGGCTTTGAATTTTCGCTGAAGTCCGTTGATTGTGCGCCGACACTATGGATGTCGCCCGACTTCTAGTTCCGCACGTTTTTATGGTAGATCTTGATGGTGGCGATCTAACTACCCTAGTACCTTTTTTAAAAGGGTCAGATGAACGCAATAAATTGCTCTCCCCAGAATCCGTAGAGCCGACCTCCGAAGAAGGTGAATTTTCCAGTGTACCTGGACTGCCACCTGGGGTATTTAAATCTTTTGTTTTGTTCATTGCATATTTTGTATACGCCGTACTCGGTATACGGAGGGTGGATTTTAGTCGCCTCTTACGACAGGCATGCCTACCTCGTGTGTATTCTAACCCTACCTACCTACCCGAATTGGTATAATTATTGAATCGAAAACTGAGGTGAGACTTGGTTGGGAAGTTGAGCTTTGAGTAGATGGTAAAGAAGATGAGGAGAAATATGTGCGTGAGGTTGTAAAAGGGATATTCGGAGGGATATTCGTTGGTATGGTGAAATTTGAAAGTGGTTAATTTGATTGACTAGTTTCTGATGGAGCTGTGTTGTTGGTTTGTTTTTGGTTAGTTTGAGATGGAGAAAGAGAGCGCATGCGAGCGTCGGCTACTACTGTGGAATATTTGACGTGGTTTTTCGGTAGCTTGCTTTGCTCTTTCGGAGAAAGTTATAGATAATGGAATTGCTTGGGTTCGGTTTTGTTGGTTTTAAAGTCGTTTTGCTTCGGTCATAATGCACTTCTTTTTTGTCTTGATTTTAGGTATTTCCTTACTTTGTGTATATTTTGGACATGATTTTGATGTGGATGGGTGAATACCCAGGCAGTTAGCACACATGACACGTGTATAGTCCAAGGGGTCATGAAAACGAAAGTTGTAATTTTCACAGATTTTGCTTTTTGTGCATCGCACACTCGCCGCCAGAGCATCTTCATATACATTTTGAAGGATCCTGCAAAATTTAATTGACGTTCCCTCATTGAATAGTTTAAAAGCAGCGCATTTCGGTTCACCGTGTCAAATGCCGTCTTGAAGTGAACAAATAACCCGTACAACTTTTTACCTTTGACCAGAAAGGACTCTGCAATGCTTCTTAAGACGAATATCTGGACCACTGTTCAATATCTAGGTCTAAATCCTTCTTGATGTTCCTTAAAAACTTGTTTATGCTAATCCAAGTAGATAACCTGTTTTGAAGAACCGCCATAAAAACTTTATATGAGGCTCTTAAGAATGAAATTCCTTGATCGGATCTGGTTAACATCCTTTTTGGTGTATTGGGAAAATGAACGGTTCCTTAAACTGCTGTGGAATTACGCCATACTCCAATATATTATTGAAAGTCGTGTTAAGCTTGATGATGCTCTCATATTTGTAAAACTTAATTATAATTAGATGCGATCCTGGAGCCTTTTCATTCCTTAGCCCTCTTAGAGTCGCAAATATACTATTTCTTGGCAATTTATCCGTGCATCTAAGATATCGTTTTCCAAGCCAGTTCAGTTGCTCCTTAAAATGCGATGACAGTACACTGGGATATAAATCGCTATTGATGTTAAACTTTTTACCGTTACGTTTTCCAGCTAGTCTCCAGAACTCTACTGCATTGTTATAGTGTGCAAGCCTTAAAGCCTCCAATTCACAGTGACATTTTTTCTTTTTACTGCATAGCATCTTATGTGTTTTATTGGACTCGACATAAAGCTTCGTTCATGTTGCGGAATAATCTTAACTAAGTGAACGATTTCTGTTTGGCTCTTTCAAATTCTCTATCAAACCAAAGTTTTACATATTTTACTATAATTTGTTTGCTATTACTGCGGTTCGGGCTAGCCGTCAATGTTGTCGGAGATTCACCTCTTGATGTTTGTTTGCAGTTGGGGCTTATAGTTCAGTCGTTGGGCATACTTCCTTATAGAAAAAAAGCGGAAAGAAAATTTGCTAATGTACTTATTCTTGCATAATATACTGTACCGCAAGTCCTTGATACAATTTGCAGCATTTTTAATTACACTTCGAATTGGGATATATTGTAATATGCGAAAACATATGTGATGAAGTATCATTTTTCCCAAAAAAAAAAAAAAAAAAACCTTAAAGTGAACAAAACTACAAATATTCATAATTAAATTACAAGAAAACGTTTTATGAGCTATAGGTTCTAATCCCACATCTGACTCTTATCTTACTTTAGCAGCTGAGCATGGCCTTACTTCTTTTATTAATGAAGTATCTAGACCAATTTCAGGTACATGTCTCGATCATGCCTTGGGTAGGTTTAGGAAAATTTCTGTAAATCAATACGTTGGTCTCAACTTTGATTTAAATATCACAGATCATTGCATGACAGGAAACTTGTTCAGTAATTTAAAAAAATAAAACATGCGCAAATTATACTCCCGCACCTACAGTAAAAAAGGTAATGTTTCATCGCCTAAATAATGCGCTTCGTGTTGAAAATTGGTTGGATGTCTTTGCTGAACGTAATGCTTCTAAGGCTTTGGACAAATTTTTAATAATTCTACAAAAGTATATAGAATTATATAGTCATAGACGGAGAGCTGGTGAAATTTTTTCATAATTATTTCGTCAACAAAATTTTGCTTATTTTTTGGTTGTCGTGTTCGGATACATCACGGATGTGACATTCTGGCGGCCCTGGGCCGGGCGTTTTAGGGGCTACAGGGCCTCAAAGTTGTAAAAAATGTTGGAAAAAAAAATTATACCGTCAACTTTGAGTCTTTGCTTGATGAATCGCAATTAAAAATCATATCGTGTAGTGAAATTGCCAGAGCGATTGGGCGGTCGCAAACCCCTGCCAGAGTGCCCGAAACATGTAACAGAAACTCCAATTTTGAAGTTATTTCGTCAGCACTCAAATTTTGGTATATCATCTAGTATATACTGGTGAATCTAGAACTGAAATGCCAGAGCAAAATTCCGGTCGCAACACCTTGCCAGAGCGCGTCAAAGTGCATTGTGCGTGAGGGGCCTTTTCAATAGTTTGTATAAGGAATTGTTGTATATCTTCAAAAATATGTAAATGATAAAAAATATTTCAACTGATTCTGAAAGATTATCCAAAGATCTTTAAGACCGTGTATTAAGTTTAGTCCTAACATTTATACTTTCGAAAATATTCGATTTTAAGACCCAACATTTCGAAATGAGCCAAATACTTGTTCTGCTCATGATGTTTCTACACTTAAAGTAACATAAGAAATTTTTTTTTGGTTTTTATTTACAGTAAGTCCAATCATTAGTTGTTAAATGTGCAATTTAGAAATAATAAGTCTTCACCATAAGTCAAAATACATGGCATTACTTACCTTAAGGTATGCACAAAAAGTTGTATCACAAACATTAATCGTTTTAGTATCATTTAGTTTTTCTTTTTTTATTACTTGAACACTTGTAAGAATTGACAATCGGTAATCTATTGATTTGCTTATGACTAACGGTTAACCCTGTTCGCCGTACTCCAATTGATGTTACAGTGCGATTTTTTTTGCGCTTTAAGCTTTTTTAGGTGTTTTGTTTGTTTGTAGCCTATCGACATTTTTGACTCAGTTGCACTTAGCTTAGTAGATGAAGCTTCATTACGTGTAATACTGCCTATTGAAATCGCTTTAAGTATGCCATCGTCGATGTTAATGTGCATTTTTTGTAATGATTACAGCGGAAAAATTGTATTGTTTAGTGAAGAAAATTTGAAAAAATGTAATGAGTGTCTAAAAATTCGGGCTAAGTTAAAGTTCAAATATTCGGATGTTGTTTTGCCCTCTAGTATATGTAACACCAAAGGCTATCATGTGAAATGCTACGTGGGTTTTACAGCATTAAGCAAAAAATATTTTCCTGAATACACAATACCACCGTCATTAAATGTATCGATAAAAGATTTAAATTCTGAGGTTCAGTTTTGTGATGCTAGTCTTAATAGTGAAAAAAACATCTTAATCGCTCAAAATAGTATGGATGCTGGCCAGCTTATTGAAAGGCGTGGCGATAGCTTTGATAAAATTCAAATCGCTGCACCTGCAGAGACTGCCAGCAAAAGTAGTGAACAAAGTTCAGAAGGTAAGAACTGTTGCATTTTTTGTAATATCAACAAAGGAAGCATAAAGGTCGCATTTAACCCATACGTGCCTTTGAACGTAACACGATATCGTCAAATATCGTGAAGTATGCGAGTACTTTGAATGATGAAAAATTGGTGCAGATATTTGCTGAGAAACAATTGATAGGAGTAGAGCTAAAATAGCATCCTTAGTGCAGACTTGATTACCAGCATAACTTCGAAGCTGTTCATGAATCAAAAAACAATCCTTGGCATATAGTCCGACAATGCAATCAAAAAGCGTTTATTAAACTCTGTTCTTTTATTGAAGACACAATTATCAAAAAAAAGCATTGTGTTTTTATATCCTTTTTGTATAATATTTACAATACTAGTGTACAAAGGGCAAATTTTGAAAATAAAATAACTCAATCTACCAGTGCTTCGTATAGTATCTTAGAAAAGAAGATTCTTACCACATTTGGCAAGAAAATTCAAATAATTCAAATGCATAGTAGAAAGATTGTTGTTCCTATTCGTGGTGCCGTTTTAGATGATACAACCTTCTCAATGTTAGAAGAAACAGATGTTTTGCAAAGAGCAGCTCTGATTATAAAAGAGAAAACTCTGCAAATAGAACCAAATAAGTTGCCTGCTAAGCTAACTGCTGACAATTTAATATCAGGAGAGTGTTCTATTCCCAAGGAGCTTCAAGACTTTGTAATAACATTAATAGGTGACACAAGTCTTCGATGTCGTGAGAGCTCTGACTGTACTAGGAAAGTCCAATCTATATGCTACGACACTATTAACGCAGTAAGCAATGGCAAAATAAAAACATCTAAGCATTTGACTTTAGGAATGGCATTGAAAAGCTTAACTAGCAGCAGAAAAATTATTGATATGGCCACTGCTTAAGTTATAATGTGGTAGAAGAAATGGAGACTGAAACAACTTTTTCTTCCACTGACAGATTCAGCTTATGTCCTGAGAATATTGAAAAGTCTCCCAACTTATGTACAGGAATAGCATTTGATAACTTTGATCGGTTTGTTGTTGATTCCAATATTATCACGTATGACGATTCCCCTTCTGATCCTTGCTGTTCATCAAATGTAAAAATCGGTGCCAACCAAAGGAGAGCGTTTGACGCCATAATTCCAGAACTACAACCATACTCTAAAAGGGCAAGAATGTTGGAACAATTGACACCTTCCATGACCGAAACATGTAAATCAGTGCCGAAAAATCTAAGGGCTGTAAGAAATGCTGATGCAATTTGGATGTTATTTGACTTATGGTGAAGACTTATTTTTTCTAAATTGCACATTTAACAACTAATGATTGGACTTACTGTAAATAAGAACCAACCAAAAATTTCTTATGTTACTTTAAGTGTAGAATCATCATGAGCACAACAAGTATTTGGCTCATTTCGAAATGTTGGGTCTTAAAATCGAATATTTTCGAAAGTATAAATGTTAGGACTAAACTTAATACACGGTCTTAAAGATCTTCGGATAATCTTTCAGAATCAGTTGAAATATTTTTAATCATTTACATATTTTTGAAGATATACAACAATTCCTTATACAAACCAATGAAAAGGCCCCTCACGCACAATGCACTTTGACGCGCTCTGACAAGGTGTTGCGACCGGAATTTTGCTCTGGCATTTCAGTTCTAGATTCACCAGTATATACTAGATGATATACCAAAATTTGAGTGCTGACGAAATAACTTCAAAATTGGAGTTTCTGTTACATGTTTCGGGCACTCTGGCAGGGGTTTGCGACCGCCCAATCGCTCTGGCAATTACACTACACGATATGATTTTTAATTGCGATTCATCAAGCAAAGACTCAAAGTTGACGGTATAATTTTTTTTTCCAACATTTTTTACAACTTTGAGGCCCTGTAGCCCCTAAAACGCCCGGCCCAGGGCCGCCAGAATGTCACATCCGTGATGTATCCGAACACGACAACCAAAAAATAAGCAAAATTTTGTTGACGAAATAATCATGAAAAAATTTCACCAGCTCTTAGTCTATCAGACCATCGCGCTAAGAAAATGCGACGTAAGACTTAAGCCTTTAATAAATAGTTATTTACATAAAAAAATTAAACTTAAAAATAAAATACGTAAAAAATCTTTTAAACATCCACTTAATTCATACTTGAAGACTCTTTTTAAGAAATTGAGTAAAGATGCGAACAAGGAGATTAAGTTGTGCCGTGACAGTTATTATTTCTCTAAGGTACATAACTCACTTGGCAACCCTAGAAAGGAATGGAAAGTAATTAATAGTATTATTAATATTAATTGATCCAGTATTCCCAGTCCTGTTATTCTAAGTCATGAAGGTGTTGATATAGTAGATCCTACAACGATTGCCAATGTATTCATTGACTTCTTTGCTTCTATTGGCCAACGGTCGTCTCCAAGTGATACTGTTTCGAACTATGCACATTGCGTAAACTCTCCTTTAGTGTATGAGTTATGACGCATCCTGTAGTGGGAGTTTCTTTTTAAACCAAATTCCTGGTATAGAACTTTTACGCTTTATATACTCATTAGACAACTCAAATTCACAAGGGGATGATGGCATTTCTAATCTCACTCTAAAGAATATAGCACTCAATATAGTTAATGTTCTGGTACATATTTTCAATTTAAGTATCTCCACTAGAATCCTCCCGAATAACTTGAAGATTGCTCACGTGATACCTCTTTTTAAAAAGGGCAATAGAAAGAATAAGAATAATTACAGGCCAATTTCCTTGCTTTCTTCTCTTTCCAATATTTTTAAAAAGGCGGTTAAATGTCGAATGCTGAATTATTTAAAGAAATCGATTTTTTTTAGTTCTGTTCAGTTCGGTTTTAGAGAAGGACTTTCGACGGAAGATGCTCTTCTGGCATTTTGCTCTATAATAAACAAGGGATTGGATGGAAAAAAATGTTGCGCTGGTCTCTTCGTTGACATATCAAAAGCGTTTGATATGGTCAATCACACTATTCTTCTGAACAAATCGTACTGTGCAGGGTTCCGAAGTTTTATGTTCAGTTGGTTCGAGTTCTACCTAAAGAATATAACACAAAAAGTGAAAGTTGGGGGATATTTCAGTAACTCTAAGATTATAGACTTAGGAGTACCCCAAGGATCTGTTCTTGGTCCTATATTATTCCTCATTTACATAAATTCTCTTTTTAGTCAACGGTTTGTCGGAAAGGCTCAAGCTTTCGCAGGTGATTTGGGTATTGCATATAGTTCAGATAACCCTTTAAATTTAATTGCTGATATCAACAATAACATTAGTATATTGCGAATTTGGTTTGCCGAACACAGTCAGAGAGAGGTCAGTAATAAAACTAAACTAATTTACTTTAATCTGAGCTCACAGGATTCTCCTGATATTGATGTATATTATCATACTCCAAATTGTACTCGACATTGTGATACATATTTTACATGCAATACTCCCAGTTCCAAAGTTCTGTTTAACAAAGATGCAATCTGCGATGCGACTTGTTTCAAGATTGAAGTAGTAAAACAATTTAAACTTGGGTATTCTAATTGATCAAAATATGAGCTGATCTAATCACATTTCAACCCTGAAACAACAACTGCGTTCCTCCGTTCGTAGTATATATCGTCTTAAAAAAATTGTAAATAATAATACTTTGAGAATGGTCTACTTTGGAATTGTTCACTCTAGGTTAGAATACGGAATATGCTGTTGGGGCAGCGCTTACCAATCGAAAATACAACCAATTGTTGCAGTCTTACAAAAAAAAGCGCTGTGAGAATAGTGTGTGGTGCCAATCGATTAGCTTGCTCAATGGAACTATTTAGGGTTTTGAAAATTCTCCTAGTAAAACACCTGTACTTTTTCAAAGTCTTGAAAATCTTCTTTATGACAAGTGGATATCCGAAGCCCGTAATTTGCGTAGTAACTCTGATTCTGTTGTCAGCATTCCTACTTTTCGCACTACTCATTTCCGGAACTCTTACTCGGTTGTATCCTGCAAATTGTTTAATAAACTTCCTGCTGATATGTGTTGCCTCAGAATTTCCTCTTTATTTTAAAAAAAAAAAAAGACGTGACTTTTTGGTTTCGATCACGAAGATATTAAAGTTCTGCTGTCCTTTATTGTTTAGTTTAGAATTATACAATAGATGTACATTTATATCACTTATTGCTTCGTTGCTATTTTGAACTTTTAAAATATTTAATTGAATTTAATCACTATACTTTAACGTTTTTCCTTTTTTGAGCTCCTTATTTTTTTTTTTTTAATTGTTCACACCACAACAACAACAAAAAATTCAATTTATTATTTTTTAATTTGAAGATATTTAAAATTAAGTTTTCACTAAAGTTTGTTTTGATACCTAACCTTTTTTTCTTTTTGAAGTGACATTTAACGCTTTTTTAATTAAAAATATAAAATGTCACTTATTTATTTATTCTTATATTTAATATTGTTAAATGTATACAAGTTTTGTTAGAGTCCTTTTTACGATCAATGATTTAAGAATAAAGATATAAAAACAAATACAAAAAAAAGTGTTCTAAAATTTTAAGCATGGGTTGTTATGTAATGACGAATAAACCATTCAAATTGGTGCACTTGTTAAAAGTAACACATTCACTCGTATTGTACATTTTGCTCGATATTGCTCGTTTATCAGATCCCAAAGCAGTGATTTATGACACACTCTGTATACATAGTATAGGCGTTGATAGTTGGTGTAGTTTTTCTTAATAATAAGAAGGAACATGACGAGTATCTACTCGCCCTTCGTTATGAACTTAATTATTGCTTTAGTGGGCTAAATTTCTGTTAGGTCAAACGATATTGAGAACTTGTTACTAGGGATAGCGTAATTAGAAGTTGATTCCTCTGTTGCTTATTATTAGCACAGTTTTTATTATTGATTAGTGCCAGTCTCAGCAAAGCGAATGTGTTCCTTAAATTAATACAATTAGCAACAGACATTTAAATTAAATTGACAATTCTATAAATATTCGCATTTATCAAAATAAAATTGTTAAAGCTGATTGAGGAGGACCAACGTGAGTTATAAATTTGAAACGAAAGGGTTGAATTCATTTGTTAGCATCTTTTTAGTATGATATTCCATTGATTTACTCGTGTGTTACCTTGAAAAATTGTAAACAAATATTTTTGTTTTTAAGTAAGTTGAAGTATTGACTGTGATTGTATGCTTAACACTTTAGGAAATGTACTTACATAAGTTATGAATCGATTTAAAAGTGATATTTTTAAATTTCATGATTATTCAATCTTTGAATCAAATTCTCTGTTACTGTATTTTCTTATTGGTAGCACTGCTCTGTGCAATTGCTTACAGGGAACCCTATCTCTAAATTACCAACCTCATGAACACAAATTATTAATAAAGGTTGAAATAGATCTGCCAGATACTAGACCTAACATTTTATGTCAATCCAGCGGGTTCTTTAATGAACTAATTATAACAGATTGTGTTTCTGTCCCTGTCCAAATCTTCCAAGTCTTACAGTTGCACTTTTATTTTACTTATTTTATTTTCTTAGGTGGCGCTACCTTCTCCTCTACACGCCGTCTATACAGACAGAACAAAAGATTACTCGAAGAACTTTTCTCTCAAAGTAACCAAGAGCATCCTCATCCAATTTTGACAAAGTCCATGCCTCTGCTCCATACAGCAGGACTGGGATGATTAGTATCTTTGTAGTTCGAAATATGATTTCTCTTATGATTAAGAGTAATTATTCGTTTGATTTCCCCACTGATGTCGTTTGCAAAGTTCACCATAGAGCCTAGGTAGACAAAGTTATTTGCTATCTCGGAATTATATCTGTCTAGAATGTAGATTGTATATTGTTGAAGAGGTGGGATTAGGTTACCTTACCACTGCGGCCACATTGGTCCTATTGTGATTTCCTCTGATCTTAAAGCTCACTCAATATACCCGATTTGGTGATGAACTCTACTATGTTTTTGAGTGAACTTGCAGATAGGTCTTCTACTTCAAGGTATAATTTATCTTAATAACGATGACGTGTTCTGATTAGACAGTGACAGTGACATAAGATGTGTTCTGCTGATTCTTGTGCTATTCCTATAGCAATGAGATGTTTTTTCACTCGACATTGGCCTGTTAGGAAACCTGTGGCTATTCGAATCTAACTCCTAGTTAATTGTAGGAGTTGTTTCGTCCTTTTGAGGGTCGTATTTGGTAGAAAGATCTTGGCTTGTGTCTTACCTTTAGTTTCCATCCAGTAATGATGCGCTTTTTATTTTATGCAATTTCTAATAGATATTTTTGCCGTACTCACTAGTAATCCACAGAATGGTATTGGCATCATAAAGTTTGACGCATCTCCTGCTCTGGCTAGCAGGTCAGCTTTTTCATTTCCTTTATATCCGCTGTGTCCTGGCACCCAAATGAGATGCACTCTGTTTGTGCTACATAAAGGCAGTCCCATACTAGTTAGGATGTTATTTTATAAGACTTAATTGCCAGTAGCGCAGCCTTGCTATCTCAAAGAATATAAATGCTCTTGTTGGTTATATATGTGTTTATATTTTCTCTGATGCATACTTCTATAGCGAATACTTCGGCTTGGAATACGGAATTACTTTTTTCCATGCACAAGTGAATGAAGGTTTTCATAGTAGCGCCGTATACTCCAGCCCAACTCCTTCATCTGTCTTGGATCCTTCTATATATTGTACCATACATGAGAGTTATTGGCAAAAGTAGGTTTGCTCTGTTCCCAGTTATTACAATCTGGGAATGTAATCTTGAAGTTGTGGCTGAAGTTGAATCTTGGCAGACAGTTGTCCGCAATTGTTATTCCTAGTATAATAGTTCATTGCTGTTGAGCTCGTGCGCAATATCCGAGTGAACTAGTTTAGAATTTGAGTTATCTTCTGATATGAGCTTAAAGGCGTAAACCATAGCTTTTTTCTTTATATGATGATGTAGAGGTGATAAGTTTAGAATAATCTCCAGCGCTGCAGTAGGAGCAGTTTTCAATGCACCTTTTGTGCATACACAGGCTAGTCTTTGTAGTTTATTGAGCCTGTCCTGTGTAGACCTTTGCTTCTTTTTTTGCCACCATACTGGTGCTGCATATGTGACAATTGGCCTTGCTATTCCGGGTAGAGCCACAGCATAATTTTGGGATTTAGGCCCCAATTTCTACCAATGAGACTTTTGCTGGTCCATAATGAGATTCTGGCTTTGTCTATGGCTTTTTTTAGGTGAGAATTTCATCTAGTGTTAGGTCAAGGTATTTGACCTCCTTAGAGAATTCTATTGTTTCACCAAAGAGTGTGGGTACTTTTAATCTTTCTCGCTTTCTTATTTTGGTGAATACAACTATTGTGCTCTTTTTTGGGTTGATGTCAAGGCCGACTTTTTGGCAGCAGTCAGCAACTATATTCAAGGCCCTCTAGGGGAGATCCGAGATTATTTCTTCGAATTTTTCTGTGATTAATATCGCAATATCATCTGCGTAACCTTGGATATAAAAGCATTCGTTGCTGAGTATGAGTATTTTCAGTAGTTTATTTACTACGATAGACCACAATAAGGGGGAACTTCCCCTTGGGGCCATCCTTTCGCAGCAGTTACCCTGAGTTTATTGCTGCCTAGTGAGATGTTAATTTTTCTGTCTTCTATCATGCATTTTATCCAGTTATTAACTGTATTAACTACTCCTGTGTGCTGGATGCATCTGTATATTTGGGCGTATTCGGTGTTATCAAAAGCTCTTTCGATGTCAAAGTAAGCAGCCTACAGTTAGGTTTTATTATCGCCGTTTAAAGTAAAAAAAAAACTTTTATTATTTTTTTTTTCTTTATTTCTTTATTCAGAAAAAAAACCGGCTTAACCTTACGAGTTACAAAATTGAACTAACTTAAATTGAATTATTCTACAGGTTTGAAAGCCGCATTACTTCCCGTGGGAAAGGAATGCGCTTGTTTATGAAATATTTATATTTCATGTCCGTGCAATGAAATATGAATATTATGTTGTGTGCATTCGCGATGCGCGTGCAATGAAATAGAAAATTTTATGCTTACGGTTGCAAAAATAAAATGGCGCGTGTATCCGTTAGCCACATGCCAATGGTATGGGGCGGGGAAAGGGAAATGCCGTTAGCGCGACAAAATGTCGACTAGGCGAAATAACGCTGGGCGGGGAAAAGGGAAATGCCGTTATGTCCAAGAGGAAGTGAAGTGTCCGACGTAACTCTACCGCAAACTCTTCGTCCCTACAGGACTTTTCAATCCTAGTTGTGAGTCCCTGAAGAGCATGGGTCGTTAATTTTCCTGGTTGGTAGGCATATTGATTTTTATGTAGAGGATGCATAGGTCTGTCCCTGATATGTCTATCAAGTATTTTCTCCATAGTATTCAAGAAAAAAGAGGTAAGGCTTATGGGTCGGTATGATTTCGGTAGTTTTGTTGGTCTACGGCCCGCTTTAGGGATGAATTTAACCGAAACTTCTTTCCCACTTTTTGGTACATAACCCCACGCAAAACTTGTTCTAAATAAGTTGATGAGTATCGGTATTAGATGTGGGGTGCCTTTTAGAAGGAGAGCAGGGAATATTTCGTCTTCTCTTAGGGCTTTAAAAGGAAGAAAAGAATTTATGGCCCATATTATTTTTCCCTCGTGGAAGATTTCCTTTGATCTCTGCTAGTCTGGTTGGTCTTACGATCCTGCTCTGGGTAGGATAAGCTGGAGAGATGGCAGCGATGATGGAATTTGGAAAGTGTGTTTCGGTAAGGAGCTGAAGCGTCTGTAGCGTTTTCTGCATAGGTCTTTTTCATTAACCCGATTTGATGAGTGTGCTGTTTAGAGAGAAGTCTGTGAATTTGGGCACTGCTGCACTGCTACCAGATCTTTTGTAATGTGCTCTAGAATTGGAATTGTTGCTACCGTTTTGTTAACTAAGATGCATGCTCGGACATTGAGGATGAGTCTTTTGACGCCTTCGACGCTTGAGATATTTTTAATCCTTCTTCTGCTGAACCGCTAATACCAGTATTGATGGTTTCTACTGCCTGACATTTCCTTTGGGCTATATCTGCTCCAATTTCAATACCTTTTCTCGTGCCGAGCAGTCTTTGCTGAGCGCTGAACTTTGGATGTGCCTTAGCTCTGTCTTCAGTCGCAGCTTCAGGTTCTTTACTCTAGACCGGCTTCAATAGCCGGAGGACCCGTGAGAAGTTAAGGAATATCTTACAATTTTGACTCAGGATGTAGTCCTTGGATTTCTCATCGACTGAGAAAGTTACAGTTTCACCCCGATTTTCTTCTTATAGATCCTGAGGACTCGCCATCCATTTGTGGAACCGCCGATGTTCTGCCTTACGTCCTTGGTCATGATGTCTTCTTCGGAAATAAAAATATCACATGCGAATAACATAAGAACTTCGTTACCCTGAGTTATCCTCAAGCATTCCATGGCTTGATTCTGCCCACTGCACCGCCGACATGAGCCTTTTTTTTTTTCTCCGTGTCGCAGCAGATGATTGATAGCCATCCGTCTCTTTCATCGGCGGCACCGAATTTGAGGGCAGGGCATTTCTTGTCTCCTTTATTCTTCTCAACCAGTAGGCGTTTCTTCGCTAGCTGGATTTGTTGTGTGGTTAGTGTCTCCTTCGGATGCATAGAGTGCATGATGACAACATTACATTGGGCAATAGTATCCCTATAGGACAGTCCTGATGTAGTGAGTTGCTCCTTTGCTATATCCAAAGCCTTTGCCTTCTTGGTTTCTTTGCTACCACTTGAGTTTTTGCGTGCGTCTGAGTGGGGCTTCTATTCCGTCGGGATGTCCTTTTTAAAAGGATTTTTTTTGCGGCGACCTGTGGTACAGTTTATGAGGGTCTTTTCGATCTCCTCACTGCATGACTGCACATGTGTCCCTACGTGACTCTGTGGGCGGTCTGTGTTTCTTCTGCACAGTTTGAGGAGAGTTGTCAGTGGACCTGTAACGCTTGGTGTTCCTGGATCCACTGTCCACTGTTTTTCTGTTTCAGCTAGGACCTTCGCATAGCGCTCTCTTTCCATGCGCTTGGCTTCTTCGGGTGCAATGCCACTGCGAATTTTGGCTCAGATTCGGTGTCTCTGAGCTCCAGTAAAGTATTCATACTCCAGCTGGGTCTTGAATTTTTCTGCATTGTTGTTGTTGTTTTCGTCGCTTGATGCTTTTGACTCCGTTAGCATATTCGTGATTTGTTTTTGTTTTTTAATTTTATTTTTGTTATTTTCTGTTTTTGTGCCCATTGATGTTCCTAAGAGTAAGGCGAAAAAGTAAGGTCAGTACCTGCAGAGCTCCTATACACGTGTAAGGCTGGTTACCATGATAGGTCGCCCGGTATCTTAAAGGGACACAACACCTTGACTTGGGATGATTTTTGCTCTTGGTCCACGGTACGATGAAATGGACCGAGGTAAGAATGGTGAAACCAACATCTTAGCCATCTCGGCAATGGTAGTGTTCGGCTAGGCGATGTCAAAGTCCTACTAGTCTCCTGCAGATGTGTAATAATAAAGTTTACCTTGTTTATCGTTTATCGTCCGAATGTACGGAAATCGATTTAAGATTTAAGAAAAAAAAAATTAGTTGCAAGGCAATCTGACCAATAACATAAGTATTCAACGATTTAAATGGGTCTATTAGCTTCCATTCAAACTGGTCATTTTTTTTGTTTTAATTTTCAAATACCTTCTCATATTTGGAAGGTATTTTAAGATGTTGTATTAAATTCTTTGGGTGCCTCTTCGAATAGTTTGCACACAGCTGTCCTCGGTTTGGTGTATCCAAGAGCTGAAAAAGGTGCCCCCGTCTGGCTGAACAAAGCACATTACAAAACTATATATAACACTGGCCAACAATGGTTTTATGAAATAATACAATTTATAAAACTATGAATGATTTTGGAAGATTGGCTCTAGTTTTTTTTAAATCTTTATTTTCTTATTACACTACAAAAAAAACAGAATGAAATAACTAGTATATTCCTTAATATCAAATTTTTATTGAAAAATATTACTGATTGTTTTGTTTCAGTGTTTAGTTAATGTAGAGGGACACATATTCATTTTGCCACTTAGTTTTATATATAAGATTAGCGGGCACCTGGCGTGCGTTGCTGCGCCTAACATAGAAAAAAAACAACTGTCAGGCAGGCGCCTGGGGCTAAGTCTGTTAGAGAACAGTTTCGTACCGGGCAATAGTGGGTAAGTGGTCCAACCTTGAATATATATAAATTTTTTTTAGTACTTAAGTAATATAATACGAAAGTAGTGGGTAGACTGCTGGACGAAGGGTACCCGGCGGCGGCGTCCGTTGCTGCACCTAACAAAAAGAAAAAAAAGTGTAGTACTAAAGTACTTCACTACTAAATTAATACTAAAGTAGTAGCCCGATTTCGACCAAACTTCACAGGAATACTCTCGGGATAATACCGAAGATTGCTTGAAAATTTGATTTGTTCAATCGGCTTAGTGGTTTCCGAGTCCATAGCATACAAACAAACAAACAAACCACAACGGTATCGCACACAAAAATGTTTAATTTTTTTTAAATGTTTTTCAATGTTTTTGAAATTTTTTTTTTTACCTATTACCTTTGTACCGTAATTATTTACATTTAAAAAACAATTAACTAAATAGGTTGAAAATTACAGGCGGTAGAGGGACACGTACGCATTTGGCCACTTAGATTTATATATAAATAATAGATAAGATACGTCAAAGTCATAAATACTAGAGCCAATTCAGTACTTTCATGAATATGTTCGCAAACCGGGTACTTGAGAATATAGAAATTCGTAGAGATATCCAGGGCAACAAAAAAAATATTTTGTGTAATCAGATAAATATTGTAATGTGCCTTGTCACAGGCACGATCAGATTAATAATATCCCCTTCGGGTAGGGGTTAGGATATACCCGAGGTAGGCATGCCTGTCGTAAGAGGCGACTAAAATCCACCCTCCGTATACCGAGTATGGCGTATACAAAATATGCAATGAACAAAACAAAAGATATAAATACCCCAGGTGGCAGTCCAGGTACACTGGAAAATCCACCCTCTTCGGAGGTCGGCTCTACGGATTCTGGGGAGAGCCATTTATTGCGTTCATCTGACCCTTTTAAAAAAGGTACCAGGGTAGTTAGATCTCCACCATCAAGATCTACAATAAAAACGTGCGGAACTAGAAGTCCGGCGACATCGATAGTGTCGGCGCACGAACAACGGACTTCAACGAAAATTCAAAGCCTTACGGACGAAAATATGGAACTCCGGACCAGGCTTAGTAAAATGGAACTTCTCTGCGAAGAACTAAGAAAAGAATTAAATGTACTTAAAGCAGAAAATAAAGCATTTAAGGATATGAAGAAACCTCGTAATGAGTCTGCTGCGAGTTCAAACGTCCCCGATAACACTGATTATCAAACGGATGAAGAAGAACTAGCTCGGGAAACTAACTGGATTCTAAAAAAACGACCAGTTAAGAAACGAAAAGCTGGTTCTTCACCCGAAATGGTAACGAGGCAAGAAAACATGCAAAATGAGCGAAAAGATAACGAACAGCGTGACAAAATAAACACATGTGTCGAAGAAAATCCACGAAAAAAGGTACGATCACCGCCGCCAATAAACGTAATCGGAATTGCAGACTATAATAAACTGCATTCTATTCTTAAACCTCTGTTGCTATCCGATTTTGAAGTAACATCGCTCAACAACAACAAATGGAAAGTAAACGTAAAGGACTCAGACAGTTACCGCTTAGTATCTAATAAGCTGCATACTGAAAAAATTCAGTGGTATACTTACGAAAATAAATCTGAAAGACCGATACGAGTCGTAGCTAGAGGACTTCATGCCTCATGCTTAAAGGAAGATGTTGTTCACGATTTGAAGAGCAAAAACTTTAAAATTGTCGACGCGGTAAATTTAATTAAACGGGAAAAACAAAAATTGGAAGGCGAGGAAACGACGGTAAAGCGCGGGCTTCCTCTTTTTATGCTAACTTTTGATAAAGCTGAGAGTTTGGATAAGATTTACGAAATAAGAACAATTCTGAATGTCGTAGTCAAAATCGAACCCATGCGCAAGAATACAAGATTGATACCTCAGTGCAAACGATGCCAAGGATTCAATCATACGCAAACGTATTGTCGAAAAGAACCACGATGTGTGAAATGCGCCGGAAATCACCTCTCCCAAGTTTGTGGAGTAAACAAACAAACCTCTGCAACATGTGTTAATTGTAAGGGAAAGCACCCGGCAAATTATAGAGGCTGTGAAGTAGCTAAGGAGTTGCAAAAACGGAGAGATGCGTCCCTTAAGCCACTAAATATTTAATCAAAATTGCAAACTAAACCAAAGCGTAAGATCGCGCCGGAGAAAGTAGGCAAACTATAACTACCGGGTTCGGAGCACAAAAAGGTGAGGGAAAGATTGACAACAGAAAAGCCCTCGACCTCTGCTCTTAAAAGAAACGGCACTGAAAAGCTAAGATTAGAAAAGCCGCCGGGTAATGACCCTCGGACAGCAGCAATGCAGTCTTATGCTCAGGCCGTGGCTTCCGAAAAACCAAAAAACCTTGAAATTTCGACCGACCCCTTTTCTCATGTTTTCTCAGTTATTCTCGCGAAACTTGAAGAACAAGGCAAACTAAATAAAATTATTCTCGATAGGCTGGTTAAGCTTGAAAATAATTCACAGAAAACGCGCACTTCAACTAGAACATGAATGACAAACGAATGTTGAAAATATGTACTTGGAATGCAAACGGACTTTTGCAAAAACTTGACGAATTGGAAATATTTATGCGCCAAAAAGATATTGATATTTGCTTGATTTCTGAAACCCACATCAAAAAGGAATCGCATTTAAAAATAAAAGGCTATAATGATTACCACGCTTGTCACCCTTCGGGAAAAGCGAGAGGCGGATCATCCTTGCTTATTAAAGACTGTATCGAGCAATCGGAAGACCTAAAGATAGAGCTTGAAACTTTGCAACTATGCACGATTCGAGTTAAAAATAGTCAGCGTACTCTTAAAATTTCGTCTATCTACTGTCCACCGCGTTCCGCGCTTGAAAAAAGTGATTTTACTAACATGTTTGAATCGCTTAAACCTAATTTCATTATTGGCGGCGATTTTAATGCGAAACACACGTTCTGGGGCTCAAGATACAGTTCGAAAAAAGGTAGAATGCTCTATGGGGCAGGTATGGAGTACAACTGCGATTTCCATTCGACGGGTAAACCGACTTACTGGCCAACTGATACTTCAAAAATACCTGATCTGATAGATTTTTTCGTTGTCAAAGGAATATCTACCAACCACATAAAAGTCAAAGATAGTTTTGATCTGTCGTCTGATCATTCCCCAATTATTTTGACATTGAGCGAAAAACTAGTCTATAACCTAGAGCCAGCGAGATTAACTGGTAGAACAACTAACTGGGAAGGTTTTAGGAACGAAATTGAAGACAATGTTGAACTGAGCGTTCCACTTACGACACCCTATGAACTTGAGGTTGAAGTTGATCGCTTCGTCGAGATCGTACAGCTCGCTTCTTGGAATAATACTCCCATTCCAAGGAAAACGCCGGACAAATACGGCTTACGATATCCTCCGGAAATAAAGGAATTGGTCGAGGAAAAACGAAAAGCGCGTAAAAAATGGCAACAGAGTCGTGCTCCGCAGCATAAAGCACACTTGAATCGTCTGTGCAATTCGTTGAAGAAAACTATTAAGGATTTTAAGAATCGTGCAATAGGCTTTTACCTTGAAAGTTTAACAGCGAAAAAAGATTCCAATTATTCACTTTGGAAAGCCATAAAAGGCACCAAAAGGCCCAAAGTCTCCGCGCCGCCAATTAAATTGAATCAAAATGAATGGGCAAGGGAAGATAAAGAAAATGCGGACGTCTTTGCGGCCCACCTGGAAGAAACCTTTAAACCGTACGATAGTCAAGTGGTTTACGATAACGTCAATAGGCCGGATTTACCATCTGGCAATTTAACACTCACAAGTGCAACGCTTAGGGAACTCAAAAATGAGATCGAGATTCTAAAACCTAAGAAAGCTCCTGGTTATGATTTAATCACCGGAGAAATTCTCAAAGTTTTACCTAGAAAAGCTTTGATTAAGCTTCTTAATATTGTAAATGCTGCGCTCAGATTAAAACACGTTCCGAGCCAATGGAAAGTTGCGGAAGTAATAATGGTCTTAAAACCAGGAAAACCGCCAAATGAGGTAAAATCGTATAGACCAATTTCGCTTCTTCCAGTCATATCCAAAATTTTCGAGAGGATATTACTAAGGCGTGTCCAACCGGTTATAGACGAAAATAATCTTATCCCTGACCATCAGTTTGGGTTCAGAAGTAAGCATTCGACGATTGACCAGGTGCATAGAATTACTGACGTAATCGAGAAAGCATTTGAAGAAAAAAAGATTTGCTCAAGCGTATTTCTTGACGTCTCGCAGGCCTTTGATAAGGTGTGGCATGATGGCTTGAAATTCAAACTACGACAAGTTCTCCCTGTGTGCTTATACGATATTCTAGTATCATATCTGGGGAATAGACTCTTCCGTGTTAGACATGGAAACGAATACTCGCAGCTCAAAGAAATTTCGGCCGGCGTACCACAAGGAAGCGTTCTTGGCCCGCTTCTCTATTTGCTATATACTCGTGATATACCGAAAGAAGATGGCACTATCCTAGCTACGTTTGCCGATGACACCGCTATCCTAGCAGTAGGTAAAACAATGGAAGAAACGACTGAAAAACTGCAAAACGCGCTAAATAAAGTAAATGAATGGACGAGGGACTGGCGGATTACTTACTTACTTAGG
Organism: Brachypalpus laphriformis; assembly: GCA_945910035.1. Lineage (NCBI taxonomy): Eukaryota > Metazoa > Arthropoda > Insecta > Diptera > Syrphidae > Brachypalpus > Brachypalpus laphriformis. The sequence goes on along the minus strand of OX246753.1, from coordinate 225,793,506 downwards.
TGGCGCTACAGTTCGGGGTGAACCTGGGCCTCAACCAACAAGCCTCTCCATTTAGCTCGGTCTTTAGCTAATTGCCTCCAGTTGCGCACTCCAAGTTGGTCGAGGTCCCCTTGAACTTGTGCGCGCCACCTACGGCGATAATTCCCTCTACTGCGTCGTCCCTCGGGATTAGATTCGAAGACTCTGCGGGCCGGAGCGTTGGTGTCCATTCGCTCTACATGTCCTAGCCATCTCAGACGTCCAATACGCAGTTTTTTGACTAGGTCGATGTCGCTGTACAGCTCGTATAGTTCGTGATTGAATCTTCTCCTCCAAAACCCGTCAACGCAAACGGGACCGAAAATCTTACGAAGAATTTTTCTCTCGAAGCGACCAAGGATATCTTCATCCTCTTTTAATAAAGTCCATGTTTCAGCGCCGTAAAGCAGGACTGGGATGATCAAGGTCTTATATAGAGTCTCCTTAGTTGTTCGAGAGCGGGCTTTACTGTTGAATTGCCTTATAAGCCCAAAAAAACAGCGATTGGCAAGAGTTATTCTTCGATTGATTTCTGCACTGATTTTGTTTGCTGAATTTATAGCAGAGCCAAGGCAGACAAAGTCCCTTACTACCTCGAAGTTATAGCTGCCCACGGTGACGTTTTCTCCAATTCGTCGATGTTGGTTTTCCCTTCTACTTGACAGCATATACTTGGTTTTGCCCTCGTTTATCGCCAAACCCATTTTGGCCGCTTCCGCCTCAATGCTTGCAAAAGCACCGGTGACAGCCCGCTGAGATCTTCCGATAATGTCTATATCGTCGGCGTATGCAAGCAGTTGTACAGACTTGTAATAGATTGTGCCTCCGGTGTTGGCTTGTGAGTTCCGCACAATCCGTTCAAGTACAATATTGAAGAAGTCACATGACAGCGCGTCACCTTGTCTAAAGCCTTTTTTGACATCAAAGGTCTCGGTGAGGTCATTACCGACCTTGATGGAGCAGCGAGCATTCTCCATCGTCAGCCTGCACAGGCGGACAAGTTTGGCAGGGATGTCAAAACTAAACATGGCTCTATAAAGCTCTTCTCTATAGATGCTGTCATAGGCGGCCTTGAAATCGATAAAGAGGTGGTGAGTATCGATTTGGAATTCTTGGGTTTTCTCCAGGATCTGCCGAAGTGTGAAGATTTGATCGATGGTGGACTTTCTTGGCCTGAAACCGCACTGATAGGGTCCAATCAGGCTGTTGATAAAAGGTTTCAGGCGTTCACACAATATCGCAGAAAAGATCTTGTACGCGATGTTGAGGAGACTGATGCCTCTATAATTGGCGCAGTTGAGGGGGTCTCCTTTCTTGTGGATCGGGCAAACGATGCTGAGATTCCATTCATCAGGCATACACTCGTCTGACCAAATCTTTGAGATGAGTTGGTGTATGCACTCTACCAATTCATCCCCAGCTGCCTTGAAACGTTCGGCCGGTAAGCCGTCAGGTCCAGCAGCCTTGTTCGATTTTAGCTTGGATATTGCTATCCTCACTTCGTTTTGGTCAGGTGGACGGAAATTTTGACTATCATCGTCCATGTTGAATGGTTCATTCTGCCTGACAGCGGGATGTTGGTCTTCGTCGCCGTTATACAGTCTGCAGAAGTAGTTTTTCCATATTCTCAGCACCGACTGTGATTCTACTACGAGGTTTCCATTCTCATCTCTACAGGTTTCTGTACGGGTATTACTTCTCTGACACGTTCTTTTTACCTTTTGGTAAAACTTCCGTACATTGTTCCTGGAGAATAGACTCTCGATATTCTCAAACCCCCTTCGGGTAGGGGGCAGAATATACCCGAGGTAGGCATGCCTGTCGTAAGAGGCGACTAGAATCCACCCTTCGTATACCGGGGATAAAATGTATACATAATATGCAATGAGTAAAACAAATAGATATAGTACCCCAGGTGGCAGTCCAGGTTCTCTGGAAAATCCACCCTCTTCGGAGGTAGGCTCTGCGGATTCTGGGGAGAGCCAATTGTTGCATTTAATAAACCCCTTTTTGAGAAATTCAAGGGTAACTCGGTCTCCACCATCAAGACCGAATGTCTCCGGAAAAAGAAGTCCGCCGGAAGCGCAAGCGCAAGAGAAACGGGACTCAGTGAAATGTAATAGCTTTGAGGAAGAAAACAATGAACTCCGTATTAAGCTAAATAAAATGGATCTACTCTACCAAGAGCTTAAGAGAGAGGTAGAATCACTAAAAGAGGAAAACAAGGCGTTAAAGAATTCACTTTTGCAAAGAGAACGGGAAATTACCCCACCCCGTGCAGCTAGTCCCAAATATCACACGGATGAAGAAGAGCTAGCACGCGAAACAAATGGGGTCTCAAAGAAAAGACCCAGCAAAAAACGAAGAGCCGGTTCTTCACCTGAAGTCGAGCCACGAAAACAAGACAAGGAAAAAGACTTGAAACAGAAACAAACTCACGACAAATTACGTCCCCCGCCTGCAATAAACGTCGTCGGCTTTACGGACTACAATAAATTGCATTGCCTTCTTAAGGGAGCTGTGACATCGGAATTTAAAGTAACGTCATTCCGAAACAATGATTGGAAAATTAATGTAGTTGACTCTGACGGCTACCGAGCAATATCGAAAAAACTAAACGCGGAAAAGATCCAGTGGTTCACCTACGAAAATAAATCAGAAAGACCACTCCGTGTTATAGCAAGGGGTCTCCACCCCTCATGCACTAAAGATGACATTATAAATGACCTTAAAGGAAAAGGCTTGAAAATTATCGACGCAATTAATATCTTAAAGAAGATAAAGCAGAAAACGGAACAAGGCAATGAAATCTTGGTCAAGCATGGACTTCCGCTCTTTATGCTAACCTTCGATAGAAGCGAAAATATAGACGATATTTATAACGTAAAAAGTATTTTGAATATCGTAGTTAAAATCGAGCCTATGCGTACGAATACACGATCGATACCTCAGTGCAAACGCTGTCAAGGTTTCAATCACACCCAGTCGTATTGCCAAAAAGAACCGAAAGGTGTAAAATGTGCCGGGAACCACTTATCAGAAAGGTGTGACTTAAATAAGCAGGCTCCGGCGACCTGCATAAACTGTAAAGGCAAGCACCCAGCAAACTATCGAGGTTGTGAAGTAGCAAAGGAGCTTCAAAAAAGGCGCGATACTCTCAAGAAACCGATACACCCGAACCCAAGCTTAAGAGATCGTAAAACCGATAAGCCCAAGACCGCTAAGCCAGTCAAAACGAAGCGACCGATAAAGGGAAATAAAAAAATTGCGCAAGAGAACGTCGCTGGTCCAAGTGCAGCGGAAAAACCGCCACAGGTTGACGCGAGATCGTACGCGCAAGTCGCGTCAAACGAAAACAAATTAAGATCAGCTACAACAGATCCGGTTAGCCAAATATTTACCATTATATTGGAAAAATTTGAGGAGCAAACCAAAGTTAATAAAATTATACTTGACAAATTGAGCAAGCTCGAGTTCAAACCTCGCAAGACAATCAAAAAAACATGAATATGAAACAGCTACTTAAGATACTAACGTGGAACGCAAACGGCCTTCTGAAAAAAATCGACGAGTTAGAAGTGTTTCTACGGAAAAATAACATTGACATATGTTTGGTATCGGAAACGCACTTAAAAAAGGGACTTAGACCCAAAATAAAAGGCTACAGCGATTACCATGCGAATCATCCTTCGGAAAATGCGAGAGGCGGGTCCTCTCTTTACATCAAAGACTGTATTAAGCACTCCGAAAACATAGAAATAGAATTTGATTCTATGCAAACAAGCTCAGTCTCCGTAAAAATAAACCACTTAGACTACAACATCGGATCTAGTTACTTCCCTCCGGGATATAAGCTAGTAGAAGACGACCTCGTTCGTCTCTTTGACTCACTCGGACCTAATTTTGTCTTAGGTGGTGACTTTAACGCGAAACACACTTTCTGGGGATCCAGATGCAATTCGACAAAAGGCAGATTATTGTACAAAGCCAGCATGAAACGTGGGGTGAACTTTTTTTTCGACAGGAAAGCCAACTTATTGGCCAACTGACAAAAATAAAATCCCTGACCTCGTCGACTTCTTTATCGTAAAAGGGTTAACTAAAAATTTGACGGAAATCGAAGAATGCTATGATCTATGCTCAGATCACTCGGCAGTCACTCTGAAAATAGGTGGAAGTCTAGTAAAAAAAGAAGGACCGCCTAGGTTAACTAGTAACAAAACTAACTGGGACGCTTTCAGAAGAGACTGCAAGGAAAATGTTGCTTTAAATGTACCGCTAAAGACACCGTTCGAAATAGAAGAAGAAATCGACAAACTCGTCGAAGCCATTCAGAGCTCAGCGTGGAAAAACACTCCTTTGCGAAAGACAGAAGCGCGGAACAATAAAGTCAAATACCAGCCTGAAATCGAAGACCTCATACGAGAAAAGAGGAGAGCGCGCAAGAGATGGCAACAATCCCGCGCGCCACCGGATAAAACTTATCTGAACCATCTTTGTAACAAGCTTAAAAAAGTGCTGCAGGACCTAAAAAATCACGAGACTTCTACTTACCTCGAGGGTTTGACCGCTGATAAGTATTCAAACTACTCTCTATGGAAAGCCTTGAAGTCCATAAGGAAACCTGTAATGCACTCGCCGCCAATTAGGAAAGCTAACGGGGAATGGGCAAAAGAAGATAAAGAGAAAGCAGAATTATTTGCCGATCACTTAGAGGAAACGTTCAAGCCGTTCGATGGACAACCGTTGATCGAAGATCCGAATGATAATATGGCACCCGACAACTTTAGAGTAAAAACCGTATCCCTGTCCGAACTTCGAATGACAATACAAAAATTGAAAAATAACAAGGCTCCGGGATATGATTTAATCACTGGCGAAATTTTGAAAGAGCTACCGAAAAAAGTGCTGGTTAAGTTGCTCTACATTATAAATGCTTCCTTAAGACTATTATATGTCCCAAGGCAATGGAAAGTCGCCGAAGTTATTATGGTTCCGAAACCGGGGAAATGTGCAAATGACAAGAAATCATATAGACCCATTTCACTTCTACCAATAATATCTAAGGTCTTCGAGAAACTTCTGCTGAAACGATTGCAACCAGTAATTGAAGAAAGACACTTGATCCCGGATCATCAATTCGGGTTTCGGGTCAAACATTCCACAATCGATCAGGTGTATCGAATAACGAACGAGATTGAAAAAGCTCTAGAAGGGAAAAAAATATGCTCTAGCGCTTTTCTCGACGTATCGCAAGCCTTCGACAAGGTATGGCACGAAGGCCTAAGGTATAAGCTAAGGGTAATCTTACCGGAAAAGTTGTACAGAATATTGGAATCTTATCTTGAAAACAGACTTTTCCGTGTTAGACACGGGAGTGAATATTCGGATTTCAAAGATATCTACGCCGGTGTTCCACAAGGAAGTGTTCTCGGTCCAATCCTGTTCTTGCTCTACACAAGAGATATACCACAAGATGAAGGGACCGTTGTAGCAACGTTCGCAGACGACACGGCTATCCTCGTAACGGATGAGTCAGTCGAATCATCAACGGGAAAACTCCAACGAGCTTTGAACAATGTATGCGAATGGACAAAAACCTGGCGAATAGTCCTCAATGAGACAAAATCAACGCATGTCAATTTTACGTTGAGAAAGATAAACAACTTACCTATATCCATTAACTCGGTACAAATACCTTACGCAAACGAAGCAAAATATTTAGGAATGACCCTAGACGCAAAACTTAAGTGGAAACCACACGTTAAAAAGAAGCGCGAAGAGCTCGAAATCAGATTTAGAGAAATGTATTGGCTACTCGGAAGATACTCGAAGTTAAGCGTATACAACAAACTGCTTCTGTATAAGCAAGTGCTAAAACCGTCTTGGACATATGGTATACAACTTTGGGGTTGTACCAAACCAAGCAATATGGCTCTACTGCAAGCATTTCAAAATAAAATGCTAAGAGCAATCGTGAATGCTCCTTGGTATATAAGGAATAGTGATATTCACAGAGATCTAGGAATTGCTACCGTGAGGGACGAAGTAACAAACTTTGCTCGCAAACTTCGTACCCGTCTTCGTGTTCATTGCAATAATGAAATAATCCGTACTATGGACGTGACAAGCCTTGAGCGCCGACTACAAAGAACAAGACCTTTCGACCTAGCGCCGTAAGGAAAAACCGCATGTAATGACGGTATTAGTAGGTGCCTTCACTGGAAAGCTACCTACCTAACGCGATTAACACTACAGAAGCGTAAACTACTCGTTAAGGCAACTTAGTCGTAGTCATCACAAAAAATGAAAAAATGAGAGGAACGAATTTCCTACTACTATGAGTACGCGCAGCCGGTTCTCATAGTGCCTCTCTGAGGGGGTGAGGTTTAGCCCGTAGGCATATACTGACTAGCACTGATGGCATTGTCAGATATATGAATCGGGCATAACCAATGGTACGGACCATTGGTATCTTTTGAAGATTCCTGCACCTCCAGGCGCAACCAAAAAAAAAAAAAAAAAAAAAACGCGCGCTTCTCATGCTCTTTCTTCTTCTTTTGGAGAAGCCGATGTTCTTCCCGTCTCTTTTGCTCGTAGAGCTCACGAGCAGCTCTCGTCTTCCTTTGCAGCGCCGCTTTGTATGCCTCTTGTTTTGCTGCATGCACTCGCCGGCATTCTTCGTCAAACCAGGGGTTTCGCGGTGGTGGGCGAGCGAGACCCAGCACATCAGTCGCGGCGTTTCTGATGGCATGTTGGCAGCGTTGCCACTGGTCTTCGGCACTTGATGCTGGGGGTATAGGGGTGATTGAGAGATTTCGGGATACGCGTTCAGCGAAGAGTCTGGCGGTCTCTTGCGATTGTAGCTTTTCGACGTTAAATTTTCTCACAGTAATTCTTCTTTGTTGCTCAGATTGGGATATCCGCATTCGTACCTTGGCTACAACAAGGTAATGATCCGAGTATATGTTGGCCGCTCGGAAGGTCCGGACATCCAGAATACTGGAGGCATGCCTTGCGTCGATCGCAATGTGATCAATTTGGTTGATCGTGACATGATCATTGGACCGCCATGTCTGCTTATGAATATCGAGATGAGGACTGGCGGATTGCCCTCAACGAATCTAAATCTGTTCACGTGAATTTCACTTACAAGAAAACTAATAACTTGCCAATTTTCCTAAACTCGGCCCGAATACCATTTGCCAACGAGGCCAAATACCTGGGAATGACACTCGACGCAAGACTGAAATGGAATTCGTACGTGAAAATGAAGCGTAAAGAACTCGAAATCAAATATAGCGAAATGTACTGGTTACTCGGAAAACATTCCCAGCTCAGTACTGAGAACAAACTGCTTTTATATAAGCAAGTGCTAAAGCCGGTGTGGACCTACGGTATACAACTTTGGGGTTGTACCAAGAAAACAAATGCCAATATTTTACAAACTTTTCAAAATAAAGTGCTAAGAGAGATTGTCCAAGCACCGTGGTATATTAGAAACGACGATATCCACAGGGAGGTGGCGGCAGTATTGTGAAGAGCTTTTGAATGAACAGTTTCCCCGGCTATACTTTCCAAGAGCCACCCCTAACTGTGAACAAATACCCGACATTACAGTCGAAGAAGTTAGTGAGGCGGTCAAATACTCCAAAAAACGAAAAGCGGTTGGGCCAGACGAGATACCCTCTGAGTTCTGGAAAAAGATGGTAGACATCGGGTTCAGATGGCTCAGAATTCTCATCTCCAAATTCGTGAGAGGTGATCCAATGCCGAATGAATGGAGGGAAAGTTACCTTCTCCCTGTATACAAAGGGAAGGGTGATACGCGAAACTGTGATAACTACCGTTCGATCAAGCTGATGTCACACACCATGAAAATCGTTGAGCGGGTATTAGGTGGCCGACTGCGAAAAATAATACGGCTATCTGATGATCAGTGCGGGTTTGTCTCGGGTAAATCAACCACAGATGCAATCCAAAGTATAAGGATCATAATGGAAAAACATCGTGATTCCTTAAGGGATTTGCATATTGTATTGGTTGACTTTGAAAAGGCATTCGACAGACAACCACGAGATCTGATATGGGTGGCGCTAAGACATCGAGGGGTTCCAGAAACCTATGTACAGATGATTATGGACATGTACGAAGGAGCAAAGACAAAAGTAAGATGCCCCGCTGGAGTAACCGAAGAGTTCCGAATCAAAGTCGGGGTGCACCAGGGAAGCGTTTTAAGTCCTTTGCTCTTTATTACAGTCCTTGATTATCTGCTTGAAGGTAAAGTGATGGACCCCAAGGTACATCAGTTATTCTTTGCTGACGATGGAGCCATCATAAGTGAGGATCCTACATCCCTGCAACGAGCACTTGATGTGTGGGTGGACGTTTTGGAGGGAAATGGGTATCGCATTAGTTCAAAAAAGACAGAGTACTTGTGCTGCCCGTTCTCTGATCCACTCAGGCCTATTCCAGACATTTATTTGAATGGAACAGTGCTTCCCAAGTGCGAAAAGTTCAAATATCTGGGATCTATGATCAATAGCAAAGCAACTTGTGATGACGACATCAATCATCGTGTAAGCGTAGGGTGGATGAAGTGGCGAGAAAATTCCGCTATCTTCTGTGACAGAAAAATGCCCCCTAACTTGAAAGGAAGGCTCTACACCGCAGTTGTACGTCCAGCGCTCACATACGGTTCACAATGTTGGACGATGTACAAAAAGTATGAGAGTAAATTAACGGCAGCTGAGATGAAGATGCTTCGCATGACAGCAGGAGTGACCAAGCTTGATCGAATAAGAAGTTCGAAGATCCGTGGAAGCTTTCACATCAAGGAAACCATCGTACGAAAATTAGAGCGCGACCGGCTCAGCTGGTATTGCCACGTTCAAAGAAGAGATCATTTGAACCCTGTAAAAAAGGCAATATCTATGCACGTTCCAAAGACATCGCGATGTAGGAAAGGCAGGCCTATAAACGCCTGGATCAGACAAATGCGACGACATCGGCATTTCATTGGCCTCAGTAACCGAGTGATCCAAAATCGGCAGGCCTGCCGATATTTTCTGAGGTCAAATAGGCGAACCCCACAGGCGGATCAGTAGAAATGCGGTGAAGTGGGAGGGTTGTGATCCCTAGTTTTCGGATCATAACCTCGCTGATAAAAGGAAGAAGAAGATATCCACAGGGATCTCGGAATTCCGACAATCGAAGCTGAAACTAGAAGCTTCGCGAGAAAGCATAAAAACCGACTAATCGGACATGTCCACAATGCAGTCCTACAAATATTGGATGAGAGCAATTTATTGCGCCGACTACAAAGGACGAAACCCTTCGACTTGGCGAGATAATGATAAACCGCGTTTAGATTGCGGAACATGCAGGATCTTTCAGTGGAAAGTAACCTGCCAAACGTTTTTATTTCGTGATAGAAAAATTGCTTGATAAGTTATTACTTAGTTGCGATATCTAACAAATTTATATCGAAGGGTGGTGTTTTTTTAGTCAGTAAGAATCTGACACTACTATGAGCACGCGCTTGCTATTCTCATAGTGTCTATGGAAGATTTTTCACCAACCCTCGGAAAAAAAAAAAAAAAAAAAGATTAATAGCTTCCATTGTTCAGCAACATCCACCCACCTCCTAAGACGCCATAAGATGGTGGTAAGAGAATTCCCGAAGATCCAGAACAACCAGAATCTCCCAATTCACGAGAATATAAGTCTGAATCATCGGTATCGTTCGATTTTCCGTGAATTACCCATTAAACTAGCAGCTAGACTGCACGAGTCTAATTTCGATATAAATGAGGAGTGGGATAAAGCATGTAGAGACTCCCCAGCAGGTAACTACTTCATCACCAATCCGACTGTTCACGTACATGGTTCAATATGCCAAGGCATATATGGACGCAACTCAACAGGATCACGACCCAACACGGCTGCTGTGCAGACTCCCATTTAAATGGGGCTCTATAATATCCAGCTCCTATGACTGCGACGAACCCCGCCAAGCAATAAGCCGCATCGTATCTATATATGTTTATTGGCAATATTGACGATATACACAGCGTTACTCCTGATGCTCTTCTCTGGTTAAATAACCCAATATAAACTTATTACACCAATTTACGTAAATCTATGTTTAATGTTGTGTGTACTGCAGCACACACGTTATCTAAACCTACGTTTAACCCTTTCGGTATTTTGTTGCTATATGGCAACACTGATACTTAAGCGCGCATTTTCTCTGTGAGATTTTTTTTTCGTTTTTGTCCTTTTCACAACACCTTGCGGTATATGTTCAATCATTTGAGGCAAAAAAAAATGGTTGCTGTTGCCGCCAGTATGCTTTAACCCCTAGTCTCCACTGGCAATAATTCATTGCAAGAAATATGTCAAGCAATTGAAATTTCGATTAGGTTTGGTGCAATAAAGGTCTGTTATTGTGTGAACATTTTTTGGAAGAAGGCCATTTTTATTATTTCTTTTGTATTTAGATGATCATCAAATTCATTTGAGTTTTCGAATACAATTTAAAGGCAATAAAAAAATATTGCGTATAAGTTGAGTTATATCGAATTTTTCATTTATTTCGTTACCCTTTCAGACAGTTGTTGCTATATGGCAACGATCCCAAAAACCACTTTAGAACCGATGTTAAGCAAAGATACTTTTTCAATGTTGTTACTAGCAGCCTCAGTAACAACAAAAAGAAAAAAATACATTTTTTACCCTTACAACAAAAAGACGTACCGAAAGGGTTAATGTTAATTATATCTTATTCGCTTTTGTGTAATTACTCCAAAAATGTGTTATAGAATTGTTACTTTCATACGATAAATCTATATCTATCGATCTATATCTATAAATACAATAAAATGACAACTAGGGTCGTCTTTGGGCAGGTATCACACAGAAACTGATTTACAGATTATAACAAAACTTTAATGTTCTATATATTAGAAGCTTGATCCTTATCTCCAAATTGAATTATCACAATATTCCTCAAGGGTATTAAGATATCGAAATAAAAAATCAAAACAGAGATTTTAAAAACTGCAGTATAAAATAAATAAACACATGGATTTATTTCCTTGTCTACCTATGCGGTTCAAATGTATAGCTATAGCTATAGTTTTGACGCAGGCGATAACGACGGCGTTTGATATATTCATTTTGTTAGCTTAATACATACATACCATATATAGTTAATATTATTGAGAACCACACAGGCAAAGTCGCGGGTATCTGCTAGTAAAAAATAAATCATTCATGGAACGCTATTGCCTGAAACCATACGGACTGTCATTGAGATAATTTTTTTTAAAATAACTCATAAGGTGGAGACTGACAATGGTTTCCATGACCTTGGAAAGCATTGACTAAGGTAAAGTAATGGGCCAGTAGTAGTAGTAGAAGGTGAGGTATTGTCAGCCTTTTTAGGAATGGGTTGAACATACGCAAGCTTCCACCTGTCTGAAAACTTGCGGACGTATCTGCCTGTCTTGCTCGACAGGTGGAAGAGCTAAAGCAGAGGTTTGTCTAGGGTGAAAGAACACATACTTAAAACAAGGGGAGAAATTCAATCTGGACTTACAGTTCTGTTTTTATTGATGTCTGTAAGACACGGGTCACTGAACGGGTTCGGAAGAGAGACCGAAAAGATTTACTGCCTTTTGCAGCATTTTTTGGCTTAATTTTTAGTCTCGCGAGAATTTTACATATTTTAAAATTAAGTTGCAGATGTTTTAAACCCGTTTCTATTGAATACGGTTTTCCTCAGAAGGTGTTTGACGCTGTAACGCGAAAGCCCTTTCCTTCTTCCGGACAGCAATCACACAGGTCGGATTGAACCACTTTTCTCGTTTGAGATTTAGGCTTACTCTTGACTAGGAGTGAAGGAGCTCATGCGTATTCCAAGTAAAACTAGGTATATAATCATGTCAGCGAGGTTATGATCCGAAAATAAGAGATCATAACCCTCCCACTTCACCGCATTTCTACTGATCCGCCTGTGAGGTTCGCCTATTTGACCTCAGAAAATATCGGCAGACCTGTCGATTTTGGATCACTCTGTTACTGAGGCCAATGAAATGCCGATGTCGTCGCATTTGTCTAAACCAGGCGTTTATAGGTCTGCCTTTCCTCCATCGCGATGTCTTTGCAACGTGCATTAATATTGCCTTTTTACGGGGTTCAAATGATCTCTTCTTTCAACGTGGCAATACCAGCTAAGCCGGTCGCGCTCTATTTTTTGTACGACGGTTTCCTTGATGTGAAAGCTTCCACGGATCTTCGAACTTCTTATTCGATCAAGCTTTGTCACTCCTGCTGTCATACGAAGCATCTTCATCTCAGCTGCCGTTAATTTACTCTCATACGTTTTGTCCATCGTCCAACATTGTGAACCGAATGTGAGCGCTGGATGCACAACTGCGGCGTAGAGCCTTCCCTTCAACTTAGGTGACATTTTTCTGTCACAGAAGATAGTGGAATTTTCTCGCCACTTCATTCACCCTACGCTTACGCGATGATTCATGTCGTCATCACAAGTTGCTTTGCTATTGATCATAGGTCCCAGATATTTGAACTTTTCGCACTTGGGAAGCACTGTTCCATTCAAATAAATGTCTGGAATAGGCCTGAGTGGATCAGAGAACGGGCAGCACAAGTGCTCTGTCTTTTTTGACCTAATGCAATACCCATTTCCCTCCAGAGCGTCCACCCACACTTCAAATGCTCGTTGCAGGGATGTAGGATCATCACTTATGATGACTCCATCGTCAGCAAAGAATAACTGATGTACCTTGGAGTCCGTCACTTTACCTTGAAGTATATAATAAAGGACTGTAATAAACAGCAAAGGACTTAAAACGCTTCCCTGGTGCACCCCGACTTTGATTGGGAACTCTTCGGTTACTTCAGCGGGGCATCTTACTCTTGTCTTTGCTCCTTCGTACATGTCTATGATTATCTGTACATAGGTTTCTGGAACCCTTCGATGTCTTAGCGCCACCCATATCAGATCTCGTGGTTGTGTGTCGAATGCCTTTTCAAAGTCAACCAATACAATATGCAAATCCTTTAGGGAATCACGATGCTTTTCCATTATGATCCTTATACTTTGGATTGCATCTGTGGTTGATTTACCCGATCGTATTATTTTTCTCAGTCGGCCACCTAATACCCGCTCAACGATCTTCATGGTGTGTGACATCAGCTTGGTAGTTATCACAGTTTCGCGTATCACCCTTTCCTTGGTATACAGGGAGAAGGTAACTTTCCCTCCATTGATTCGGCATTGGGTCATCTCTCACAAATTTGGAGATGAGAATTCTGAGCCATCTGAACCCGATGTCTCCCATCTTTTTCCAGAACTCAGACGGCATCTCGTCTGGCCCAACTGCTTTTCGTTTTTTGGAGTATTTGACCGCCTCACTAACTTCTTCGACTGTAATGTCGGGTGGGGTGGCTCTTGGAAAGTATAACCAGGGAAACTGTTCATTTAAATGTTGTTCACAATACTGCCGCCACCTCTGCAGAATTTTGTCGTCATCCACAAGAAGCTGGCCATGAGCATTTTTAATGAACTTTGGCGAACGAATCTCCTGAGCATTCCTCCTTCTTTGGGCGGCTATCCCAAGTTAGTGGAGTAAACAAACAAACCTCCGCAACCTGTGCTTATTGTAAGAGAAGGCACCTGGCAAATTATAGAGGCTGTGAAATAGCTAAAGCGTTACAAAAACGGAGAGATGCGCTCCTTAAGCTCCAAAGTGGAAAATAAAATCTGCAAACTAAGTGTAAGGAGAAAGTATGCAAATTAAAACTACCGGTTTCAGAGCACAAAAATGTGAGGGAAAGAGTGGCAACAGAAAAGTCTTCGACCTCTGTTCTTAAAAGAAACGGTACTGAAAAGTTACTATTGAAAAAGCCACCGGGTAATGACCCTCGGACAGCAGGAGTGCAGACTTACGCTCAGGCCGGTGCATGCGAAAACCAAAAAAACCTTGAAATTTCAACGGACCCTGTCTTTAACTAGAATATGAATGGAAAACGAATATTGGAAATATGTACTTGGAATGCAAACGGACTTTTGCAAGAACTTGATGAATCTACATAAATAAAAATGGAATGCTGTTCGTTGGCCATCGCATCAGTTGAGAACGGCTGGACCGTTTTGGCTCATTTTTCATTTTAAATGTTCGTAATAGTCCGAATAAGAAAGAAAAATTGCAAAAGTTGCCCGAAAAATTGGAAAATTCGGGAAAAACTGAAAGTGCTTTTTTTCATGGGAAAAAATGTGTGTACTTATGTTTGTGTGCTATGAACTCCCGTTTGTGAAAATCGGCCCACTACTTATTATCGTACTTTAGTACAATACTAAAAAAAAACTTTTTTGTTAGTCGCAGCAAAGCACGCCGGATTCTATCGGTCCAGCAGTTTTCCCACTACTTTAGTATTATAGTACTTTAGTACTAAACATATTTTGATATATGTATAATGTTTAAGGTTGGACCACTTACCCACTGTTGACCGGCACAAAAGTGTTCTCTAATAGACTTAGCCCCAGGCGCTTTTTGTTAGGTGCATCAACGCTCGCCGGGTATCCGCTAGTTGGAAATATTATTGCGTGAAAAAGATATTGGTATTTGCTTGATTTCTGAAACCCACGTAAAAAACGAATGGCATTTAAAAATAAAAGGGTATAGTGATTCCCACTCTTCTCACCATTCGAAAAGCGAAAGGGCGGATCTGCCTTGGTTATAAAAGACTGCATCGAACAATCTGCAGAAGATATCTGAAGATATACGTAGAACTTGAAACTTTGCAACTGTGTTAAAAATGAGGCCAACGATGAAAAACTTTTCCAATAATTTAACCTAATTCCTGTGTTGGTTGGTGTGCTGATTCCGAAAATAATAATAAAACAGTCGTATCACCCACCAATTTCTCACATTTTAATGTTAAAAAAAAAATGTTATTATTCAAAATGTGAAAAAAACATTTTTAAATATTCAAATGTTATTAGGTTGACAATAAATTCTAAGGTTATAAGTTTGGCAATAAAATCAATTGTTATTAGGTTGGTAGTTCTGATAAATGGCACAGCTGTTTGTTTTTTTTCCAGTTGATATAACCTCGCATTGCAGTGTTTAACCTATGTGCTTTTAATTCATACTCTAAGTATCGCTAATCGTGGTTGTAAAAATTCTCCTAACACTTTTTGTTATATTATATATGTGGTGACTTTGTAGTTAAAAAAAACATCAAAGGAACATTACTGACTTTATGAAAAAACTATACGTTACATATTTGAAATCGGTAATCAAGAGAAATGTTGGGTTCCTCACAAAGTATGTTATATTTGTGTCGAAGATCTTAGGAAATGGTATAAGAAAGAGAAGAAACCTTTTAAATTTGCAGTACCCATGGTATGGAGAGAGCAAAAAAATCATTCAAACGATTGTTATTTTTTAAGCATTGACGTTTCTGGATATAACTCCAAAAATAAGAAAATAATTGTCTATTCTAACCTAACTTCAGTTGATCGGGCGGTAAAACATGGACCGGGACTTCTTGTTCCGGAGCCACCTCAGTCTATAGATGACGTTTTACAGCCCAGTCCCGAATTTAGTGAAAGTCAACCGAGTTCCAATGTAGCCTACTTATCTATCATATGATAGATAAGTTCAAAACTCTTGGTTGTCTGATGAACCTTAAAGTCCACTTCTTGCACAACCGTCTTGACTTTTTTCCTAAAAACTTGGCTAATCTGAGTGAAACTTTACAAGATACTTTAGAGAGAGAAGGGTTATAAAATATAAAAAAAGCACCTAACGTATTGCAGTAATTTAATATTATCGCAAGTAAAAATTGTAACCTAATAAAAGAACTATGATTTTTTAATTTTTATGTATAAAATTTTCCCCATTTTCAAATACCATATATGATCGATGTCATATTGTGAGAGAATTGTGGTTATTAAAAAAAAACTGATACCAAATAAGGTTTCAGCACGCAAAAATACATACGATTTAAGTGAACTGGTTTAAAAAGTTTTTACAAACAATTTTTTTGTTGGCCTGTGTAGTCAGTGTACTCTTAAAATCTCATCTATCTACTCTCCACCGCGTTCCGCACTTGAAAAAATTGATTTACTAACTTGTTTATATCGCTTAAACCTAATTTTATTACTGGCGGCGATTTTAATGCGAAACACATGTTCTGAGTCCCAAGATATAGCTCGCAAAAAGGTAGAATGCTCTATGGGGCAGGTATGGACTACTGTAGTGATTTCCATTTGACGGGTAAACCGACTACCAACCACATAAAAGTTAAAGAGAGTTTTAGTCAGTCGTCTGATCACTCCGTAGTTATTTTGACATTGAGCGAAAAACTAGTCTATAACCTAGAGCTAGCTGGTAGAACAACTAACTGGGAAGGGCTTAGAAACGAAATAGAAGATAATGTTGAACTGAGCGTTCCACTTACAACACCATTTGAACTTAAGGTTGAAGTTGACCGCTTCGTTGAAATCCTATTTTTAAAATTCATGCTCTTTTTTCCAAATTCATAGAGCGCTTCGGCTATATTTTGGTGCGCATAATCGTCCGGTGCGCTATTCGTCGAACCATCGATAAATGAATATCTGGAGTGAGCAGAGGTTCTTTAAACTCCATTACATGCAAAAAATGCACGTCAGCGAGGTTATGATCCGAAAAAAAGGGATCATAACCCTCCAACTTCACCGCATTTCTACTGATCCGCCTGTGGGGTTCGCCTATTTGACCTCAGAAAATGTCGGCAGACCTGTCGATTTTGGATCACTCTGTTACTGAGGCCAATGAAATGCCGATGTCGTCGCAATTGTCTGATCCAGGCGTTTATAGGTCTTCCTTTCCTACATCGCGATGTCTTTGCAACATGCATTGATATTGCCTTTTTAACGGGGTTCAAATGATCTCTTCTTTCAACGTGGCAATACCAGCTGAGCCGGTCGCGCTCTAATTTGTGTACGATGGTTTCCTTGATGTGAAAGCTTCCACGGATCTTCGAACTTCTTATTCGATCAAGCTTTGTCACTCCTGCTATCATACGAAGCATCTTCATCTCATCGCAGCTGCCGTTAATTTACTCTCATACGTTTTGTCCATCGTCCAACATTGTGAACCGTATGTGAGTGCTGGACGCACAACTGCGGTGTAGAGCCTTTCCTTCAACTAAGGTGACATTTTTCTGTCACAGAAGATAGCGGAATTTTCTCGCCACTTCATTCACCCTACGCTTACGCGATGATTGATGTCGTCGTCACAAGTTGGTTTGCTATTGATCATAGGTCCCAGATATTTGAACTTTTCGTACTTGGGAAGCACTGTTCCATTCAAATAAATGTCTGGAATAGGCGAGTAACGTACATGCTGGTGTCATCATCGATCCGTTCTTTTTTTTTTATGAGGCCGGAACTCGTTCTACGGTCAATGAAAATCATCACCGCGCCATGCTAAACGAAAATTTCTTTTAAAATATGGATGACGTTGATCCGAACATTGAAACTACGTGCCATACGGCGACCGATACCATCAATTGAAATCACAATTTGTCTAGAAGGTGATTTAGAGAAATGGATCTGTCAATTTCCCTCCGAGATAATTCGATTTGACACTTCTCGACTATTTTATTTGGGGCTACCTCAACTGCACCAAAAAGGTGCAAGATATAAATGGAAAAATGCATATTCTTAATCCAAAAAATCATTAAACTAAGCTCGTAAACACTGAGTTCTTACAGAATATGTACACCAATTCATAAGTGTATGAATATATTTATACAACTATGAAGTGTTCATAAAAAGTAAGAATCTGTGCATAAAATTAATGAACGACATTCATAAATTGTTTATGTGCTTATTTATTAGATACATAATCTTTAAACTTTAATACAAAAGCAAGTTTTGGTTAAACATATTTGCTAAAAGGTTAAACATATTTGCTAACATGTTCAACATATTTGGTTTTGGGTTAAAGTTAATTGCTAAAGGGGCAAATATATTTGTGTTTGGGTTAAATTTATTTGCTGGTAGGCTAAATAAATGTGCGAATGCTATAGTTTCAAACTGTAAGTAAACACTTTTTTTTTCTCCGAGGGTAGGTGAAAATCAATTTTTCTATCACGAAATAAGGCAGGTTACTTTCCACTGAGAAATCCTGCATGTGCAATCCAGACGCGGTTAATCCTTATCTCACTAAGTCGAAAGTTTCGTCCTTTGTAGTCGGCGCAATAAATTGCTTTCGTCCAAAATTTGTAGGACTGTATTGTCCGATTAGTTGGTTTCTAAGCTTTTTCGCGAAGCCTATAATTTCAGCTTCGATTATCGGAATCCCGAGATCCTTGTGGATATCGTCGTTTCTAGTATACCGCGCTGCTTGAACAATTTCTCTTAGCACTTTATTTTGAAAAGTTTGTAAAATATTGGGATTTGTTTTCTTTGTACAACCCCAAAGTTGTATACCGTAGGTCAACACCGGCTTTAGCACTTGCTTGTATAAAAGCAGTTTGTTCTCAGTACTGAGCTGGGAATGTTTTCCGAGTAACCAGTTCATTTCTCTATATTTATTATTTAGTTCTTTGCGTTTTCTCTTTACAT
Source organism: Brachypalpus laphriformis (assembly GCA_945910035.1). NCBI lineage: Eukaryota > Metazoa > Arthropoda > Insecta > Diptera > Syrphidae > Brachypalpus > Brachypalpus laphriformis. Next base: position 225,774,839 of record OX246753.1, on the reverse strand, counting down.
GCGTTTTCCATTTCAGCAATGCATCAAGTGTCATTCCAAGATAGCGTCGTTTGCAAACGGAATTTGAGCCGAGTTTGAAAAGATCGGCAAATTATTTATTTTCTTATAAGTAAAATTTACTTGAACAGATTTGGGCTCGTTGAGTGCGATTCGCCAAATCTTTGTCAATTCATTTACTCTATCCAAACCTTCATGTAGTTTTTAAGTAGTATCTTCGACCGTTTTACCTACTGCCAAGATAGCAGTGTCGTCGGCAAATGTAGCTAGCTCAGTGCCTTCTACTTGCGGTATATCACGAGTGTATAATGGATTTAAAACTGGACCAAGAACGCTTCCTTGCGGCACCCCAGCGATTATTTCCACATTTGACACGGAATAGTCTATTCGTAAGGTAGTTCTTCAAAATATTATATAGGTGCTCTGGCAGAACTTGTCGTAATTTAAACTTCAAGCCTTTGTGCCAGACCTTGTCCAAGGCTTGAGGGACGTCAAGGAATACGCTTGAACAAATCCTTTTTTCGATTACATGTGTTATTCGATGCATTTGTTCAACTGTGAAATGCTTACTTCTGAATCCGAATTAATGATCCGGAATCAGATGCCCTTCTTCTATTACCGGCTGTAATCAGCTTTGGTCATGTGGCTGGAAAAATTGTTCGCTCTGTTGATGATGATATGCCCTTAAATCAGTTATGGGGAAAAAAGTACTGTGAATAAGAAGCAAAGACAATAATAACAAAAATCTCCCCAGTTATATGGACGCCACCCCCGGGGAATAGCTAAAGCATAAAACAACTGAGCTTCAAGAACCACTACACCTAAATCTTTCTCTCTCCCTCTCTCTCTATCCATCCTTTCCACCGCCCGCACTGTGTGTAAACATGTTAAAGGTATTCATAACCCTTTGAGTGCGCGCAAATTATAAAAAAAAAATATATAATTGGAAGAAACTAAATCGGTCTAAGACGTTTTTTCATTTGGCTGTTTTCCGGGCTTAAGGACCATTATTGGCTGGGAACATATTCTAGTCTAAGCGCGGCGTTTATAATGAATAGAAGCTTAATTAGAGCTTTTCTTTGTAGTGCTTTAAGAACCTCTCCAGTGATTAGGGCGTATCCAGGAGTCTTCTTAGGTTTAAGTTCCTTTATTTCTTCCTTAAGTTCGGTTATTGTTGCATTTCTTATTACACTATTGTCTGTATACGACGTATTTATATTTTGAATAAGAGCTTGTCCATCAAACGGTTTAAAAGTTTCTTCCAGGTGGGCGGCAAAAACGTGCGCTTTCTCTTTATCATGCCTGGCCGGCTTGAATTTGACGTTTTTTTTAATACCTCTTCCTGTGGATAAGTTTGAATGTAACTGACCGGCGTTCTCTTTGGTTTGGGAGTATTCTTCCACGCGGCATCCTGTAAGATTTCGACGAAGCGATCAACTTCAGCTTCAAGTTCATGGGGCGTTTTAAGTGATACGCTCAGCTCAATATTTGTTTCAATATCTCTTTTAAAGCCATCCCAATTAGTTTTCGCGCTGGTTAATCTGGGCGGTCCTACTTTTTCAATCAGGGCTTCGCTTATCGTCATAATGATTGGAGAATGATCAGAGGAGAGATCAAAGCTTTCTTCAACTTTAATACAGTTGCCAGATATTCCTTTAACAACAAAGAAATCGATCAGATCTGGTACCTTATTTCTATCAGAAAAATATCATAATATACAATATCATAAAATCACAACTGAATTGCATACCTGCATTATAAAGCTTTCTACCTTTCTGCGAGGCGTACCTTGAACCCCAGAAGGGGTGTTTCGTGTTGAAGTCGCCACCAATAATAAAATCGGGTTTAAGGAAGTTAAGTTAAGTTAAGTTAATGTTTATGAAATCACTTTCTTCAAGTTTACATCGCAGTGGACAATATATAGATGAAATGGTGAAGGCAAAATGCCTATTTCTAACCGGTACCGTGCTTACTTGCATTGCTTCTAATTCAATCTTTATTACTGCTGAGTGTTCGATAGATTCTTTCGTAAGCAAAGATGATCCGCCTCTGGCTCTTTCTGTTGGGTGGAAGGCGTGATACACGCTATATCTTAACATTCGATTGTTTTGCCAGATGAGTTTCACAGACCAAGCATATATCAATGTCTTTTTCTCGTATAAATATTTCTAACTCGTCGAGTCTTCGTATGAGCCCGTTGGCGTTCCATGTAAGAATTTTAAGCCTTTCTTTCATGTTCTGGTTGAAGTGCCCGTGTTATGAATTTTGTTTTCTAGTGCAACTTGTTTGTTGTGCATTGCTCTTCAAGTTTCGCAAGAATCTAATTCTAATGGGATACATGATCTTGTGAGCTACCTCTATCACCGTTTTCCAATGTAGCAACTTGAAAAGGAGTCTTTGCGTTAAAGTTTGGATGGTTTCTTGCTTTGATGTCCCGTGAGTTGTCGGTCATATACTTGCCATTAGCTGTCATCGCCGCTTGAGCATACGACTGCACGCCAATATTCGAAGATTTTGCTTCTGTCACCTTTTCTCTACTACGTTTGGGTTTTTTCTTCATTACCCGATTTTAAGTCAATATTGACGGATTTCCTTTCTTTCGCTGGTTGTTTTTTCATAGCTATTTTGGGTCTATTCTTAATTGGTTTCGGATTCGGCCTTTTTTGGAGCTCTTTCGCCACTTCGCAACCTCGATAGTTCGCAGGATGTTTTCCTTTGCAGTTTAGACAAGTGGCTGGGGCTTGCTTATTTAGGTGACAATCTTCCGAGAGATGTTTTCCTGCTCATTTGACGCATCGCGGTTCTTCCTGACAGTAGGTCTGCGTGTGATTGAAACCTTGACAGCGCTTACACTGCGGGATCGATCTGGAGCTCTTACGCATGGGTTCGGTTTTGATCACGATGTTTAGAATAGTCTTAATACTGTAGTATCAAGTACATCGTCAGGTACAGCGTACAACGACATCTATTGCCAAAACCTGCTAGCAGTAAATATTCCAACCTAATGTGATTACGTTCCACAATTATTCCACACAATATCCCTATTATTCCAGGATCATCAATTCATCCCGCGCGACATCTAGCATTTTCTAGAAGGACTTGTATTTCATATAAATACCCATACCACAACCATCGTGGACACCGTTCTTTATAAGTGCATACAGCGATTACAAGAGGGAGATTAGACCAGTGGTGAAAATAAGCGATATAGTGAAATTAAATTTGTAGCGACAGTTTAATTTGAAATAAATAGAGAGTAAAGTGATTGAATATTGTGTTAAAGTAAAGTTGGTGTTTTATAATAAATAAACGACTAAAATACACAAAAGGGCAGTTTTATTTAAACGAAATCCAGCAAGAATATTACAATATGCATATATGTGCATATACCGCTCATTTACTTGAAGACTGTCATAACTCAAAAAACGCTGTTTTTGAGTTAATGATGCAGAATTGTTAGTTTTATCATACTTCATATTGTGTAAAAATTTCGTATTAATATCTTGTATACTCTCCGCGTTAGAATTAAAAGACGTCTTCTTTTTTGCTGCAAGGTGGTAGTCAATTGAAAACTTTAAACGCATTTTCTGCAAAATCGCTTTTTTGAGTTATGACAGTCTTCAAGTAATTGAGCGATATGTTTATGCACACAATACTTCTGCATAATACTTTACTTACCTTAGTAAATCACTCTAGTCCCAAAAACTCATTTTTAACAATAACAAGAAGTAAATTTCTGTGACCGACTCTCACTGATACCGAAACGTAGGTAAGCGATTGGAATATTCAAATTCACTCGTAGATGCAGACATTTTTTGCAAGTTGTGATCAGCGCTGTCGGAAGGGCTCCTTTGCTGAGCACTGGGCTCCCCATAAATAAAAGCGCTCCGCAAATTTTAAAGTTAAGTTTGCAAAAACAAAAATAATAAGGTACATGCTAATACCTATAATTAGGTGGCGCTAATACCTATGCTAAACATTATTTGCATTCTATTACAACTTCATAGCGAATATTCGTTGCACACATAATTTGCACATCTTTATTTCAGGCAGAAAATTTTCCTTTTCGCGTTTTTACGACTGAGTGAAATTCTTCCACGATATTACTTTTGACCAGCAGACAAACATTATTCAGTACGTTTAGACTTCGAATGTGCATGTTGCAGTTTTCTTTAAGACAACTTGTTTGTGCCTGGCTTCGAAGAAAAACAATTGTGATATAATATGGTTAGGTTATTTGCTTAATGAGTTTCATTTATGCGTACAACGGTAATTATACCGAATTTATTTGTTAAAGATATTTAATAACAAATCCAAAGGAATCTGTGCAGACAGAAATACTAGCGCCACGCCGCCGCCACAATCCAATGGAAAAAACAACAAAAAGCTTTCGACCAAAAAAACGGTTTTCCCTTCGCAATCGATATAGGGTAGAGTCCCCTATTCTCGAACAGTTTACGGACATTGAAAAATGAGCAGTCTGTAAAAATGCTTACGTTTGGCCTAGAAACATAGTTTTGATTTAATTTGAAAGACAAACTCAAATATTCTTAAACCTCATATACTCGTAGTTGATTTTATTTATTACTACAATTTATTAACAAATGAAACAAATATGAAAACCAACCATTTTCCTAAGTAAAAACGAATTTGAGGTAACACTTTAGTGCTTGCACTGATTTTATTTTAAGAAAATAAAAGTAACAATTCATTGGATTAAAAAAAAAAGATTAAAAGAGATAAATAACTATAACTATTGGAAAATTCATATTTAATGCCGCGAAATCATAGCCACCGTATTTTTAGTAGGTTAACTTCATACTATGTAGTATTACGTAAACCTTAAAACCAGGTCCTAACTTCGTATCTAATTATAAATGCTTTTTAACCTACGTACAACTAGTATTAGCTTTCGAAAGAATTCGCAATGAATTTTAGTCAAACACACGCAAAAATGACAGAAGTTTCAAAGTCGATACTAAAAGATAATATTGGCTCTCGTTTGTTTTACGTTTAGTACGGGGTTATAAAGATAAAGTGGGTATTATATCGACTATAATTAAGATAACACACATTTTAGCTTTGGTATGTACTAAAATAGTTTTAAAAGGCACTTCATCCGACTATAATTTTGCGTCAATATTATCAGTCATTTTGTACTGTAACCAGGTATTACCCTTAATAATTATTTAAAAAAACGAACAAAACTAATCACAGGTAATTAATTTTTTTTAAATAATAAGTAAAAAAAAAACAGTTGTGTTCGGGTTAGGAAACTCGGTAAAAATAAGGTTCCTTTTCTCAAGCAGTCGAGAAATATTATAAATTAATGCACTAATATCATAAAAAAACACAGTTGAAAGTACTTTAGTGATTAATTTTGCTTTTAAACCAACTTTTCCCAGACGTTCACTGAAACTTTTTTTTTTAAAACAAATCGACCGCATTCATTGAAACCCATTAGCTCAGAATTTTTTTTTACATAAGATACATTTTTATGAATGCGATGCTTAGTAAATAAAAAGGGGAAAATGCATACCTATATAAGTGTGCTGTGATGAAAAGTAGTAACGGTAAATTAACGAACAGGCGACTCTACCCTACTTTTCATTCATAAGTCAGTAACCCCTGGTTACGACTGAATTTGTTTGGAAACCTTAGTCATACAATCCAATGGGTTAATCGCTACACCAAATATTTGATACTTTTTCGGTGGCTCCTCCTTCACGAAAATGGCTTCCCAAAATCTTCAAATGAATTCCTCTTTGAAATTGAAAAACAACATCACTGGTTGTGATCTCACCAAAAAAAAAAAGAAAAAAAAAGTCTATCTAGTCTGAGATTTTTTATGAACAAGTACATTGTATGGATTCATAAAAGTAAAAGCCAATGCATTGAGTGTATGAATATTTACATTCGAAACCTTTGAGTATGTACGAGTATCTACACATACAGGTTATAAAAGAACATATACTCCTTATGAATCGGTTCATTGCTTATGAGTTGATGCATCCTTTTTAAGAACCGATTTAGTTAGTTATGAACAAAACAAAACAAGAATCAGGCATCTACTTTATGTACCGATCTATGAAATTAATGTACGGATACATAGTGGTCATGAATCAAATTCATACTTCGCACCTTTTTTAAACAAAAAGAAATTTAAAATGCTGTTTTTTTTTTAATATTATCGAAGTTGTCTGTAAAAAAAAATTACTGTTGGTTTTTTAAAGTGAATTTTAACGTAGGAAGTACTCAATTTGTTATTTTAATTTTACCGATTTGCCAGAAATTTTATATTTTATTCAATAAATATACAAACAATTTCGGACAGTCATTGCTCATAAACAAAAAATATCTGTTTTCGAGGAAACGTTTTTCATTAAAATAAGAATCAGCCGTTCATACCCAAATCTGCCACACAAATATTTTGTGTTTAATGAATTTGATGTATGAATATCGTTCATTAATATTATCTACAATTCGCCGAAGTCATGTCTTCAATGGTCCCTAAGCCCGGAAAACCGCCGAATGAAAAAACGTCTTATAGACCGATTTCGCTTCTTCCAATTATATCCAAAGTGTTCGAGAGAATATTGATTAGGCGAATACAGCCGGTAATAGAAGAAAGGCATCTCATTCCGGATCATCAGTTCGGATTCAGAAGTAAGCATTTTACAGTTGAACAAGTGCATCGAATAACACATGTTATCGAAAAATCTCTTGAAGAAAAAGGATTTGTTCAAGCGTATTCCTTGACGTCTCTCAAGCTTTTGACAAGGTCTGGCACGAAGGCTTAAAGTTTTTTTTTTTTTTTTGTCGGGATAGGAAACGCTCGACTGGAGCACTCAGACGCAACTGGTCCATTGTACTACCAGAGAGCAAATCCTGATTTACTCATTTTATTGGAATTTCCTCGTCTTTCTAAGAAAGCCAAGCAAGAACTTCAGTGATGAGGAGCTTACAGTACTAGCACTCACCACATCAGCACCGAGGATCTGCCACCTTATACGAGCAAAGGCCGGACACTCACAGAGATAATGTTCCGCGGTGTCGTCGCTCTCTCCACAAGCGTCGCAGATTGTATTGTCACTCAAGCCCAGCACGTTAAGGTGCTTGGCGAAAGCAAAGTGGCCTGTCAAGACGCCAATAAGTGGTCTACAATCTTTTCTGCTAAGCAACAGCAAGAATGCCGCTGATTTCTTACAGACGTCCGGGAGCATACGCTTAGTCAACCTGCATCCTGGAGAGTCATGCCAGACACAATTGTGCTCGTGCGGGACCCAATCGTCAATGGAAGCCCTAACCGAGGACGCAGGGCGACCCAACGCGGGTTCGGGATCCTAGAAAGCCTTCCCTGAGCCTTGTCTAGCCATCTCATCGGATATCTCGTTCCCCAAGATCCCAGTGTGACCTGCGAGCCAGATAAGAGACAAAGAATTCAGCCTTGCGACCGAGTCCAAAGAGTTTTTGGTTTCACGAACTATTTTGGAAGTGGTTAAAGGGTTAAGCAAGGCCTTAAGCGCAGCCTGACTGTCACTACAGGTACAAATACTACGGCCCTTCCAGCTGTTCTTCACAACATAGTTCATGGCCATTAGGATTGCATAAGTTTCCGCTTGGAAAACAGACGCATATTTGCCTAGCGAGAAGTAAAGTCTAATGTTGTCGACTTCCACGAAGACATCAGCGCCAGACCTGTGACTGGTTTTGAAAACGTCCGTGAAAATACGACTGCATTCCATTCCTGGCTCTGACTCTGTCCGAAGCCAGTCCTGAACACAAGGAAAGTCGACTCTGAATTTGCGCATCAGCTGAAGTTCTGGTGCCATTGCGTCAGACGGCATATCCATAAGACAGGAGTCGTAAGATAAGTGTCGCACAAGTTCATCAAAGTTCCAGTGTGGAGTATACCAAAAACCGCCCGCCTAAGACGATGGATGGCTTTGATCGATGGGAGGTAAGTTCAGAAAAGCGTCTAGAGCAGAGCCAGGCGTACTCGGAAAAGCTCCCGCGTAGCCGAGACAAGCCGTTCTTTGGAGTTTGGCGCAAAAAGCAACCACATATTTACGCGAAAGCCCCTTCCATCAAACAACCGACGCATATGCGAGGAATGGTCTTATCATAGGCGTATAGATCCACAAAACCTTATTCGGTGACAAGCCCCATGTCTTGCCAAAAGCACCCTTACACTGCCAGAAGACTGAGAGCGCCTTGGATGTTTTCGACTCGACGTGTTTACACCAGTGAAGTTTCTTATCTAAAATTACTCCCAGATATTTAGCTTCATTGGAAATGCGGATAGTGACGCCTTTTAGCACTGGCTGAGTCAGACCGGTCAGAATCCTCCTTCTCGTAAAGAGAACAACCTTAGCTTTAAGAGGATTCACCGAAAGCCCGCTTCTGGTTCACCATTCATCAATTATGTCCAGCGCCGCCTGTGCTTAAGCACGTCGCCAGGCGTGGCCCGGCAGAAAGTACGGCGGCATCATCTGCATATGCCTGAGCATAGACGTTAGAGCTATTTAGAGTGTTCAACAGACAGTCGACCATCATGCACCATAACAATGGAGACAGAACTCCACCTTGCGGACAGCCCCTGTTTACCCCTGCCATAACATATTGGCCATAATCCGCCTCCACTACCAAAGTTATTTTCATTAGCATTGCTTTAATCCACAACACTAATGTTTCATCTACCCCGTGTTGTCTGGCCGAGTCGCACATGCAGTCAAAAGTCGCATTGTCAAAGCACCCTCAATGTCGATGAAGATACCCATCGCGTATTCTTTTCTATCAAGCGCGCATTCAATTCTGGCCACTAGATTTTGAAGTGCGGTCTCACTGGATTTCCCACGCCGATAGGCATGCTGCATCTCCGATAGTGGATGCAGCTTCAAAGCAACTTTGCGCGCGTGGAATTCTACCAGTCTCTCCATACTTTTCAGTAAGAAGGAAGTCAAACTTATAGGTCTGAAACTCTTGGGAAGCGAATAGTCCTCCTTACGAATTTTCGGTACGAAAGCTACTCTGACTGTCCGCCAAGGTGTAGGAATATATGCCAGCGCAATATCTGATCTATACCCTGTTGCAGCATAGCAGGATATATTCCATCGGTGCCAGGCGATTCGAAACCATCAAAAGATGCCACAGTATATTCGATGGTCTCATCTGTTACCACGGCTGATGCAATATACCAGCTGCGCCGAGTTTTCTGACTTAGATCAAGCTCAGCCTGGGCCAAGCTGCGACCTATTGATTATCTGATTGCCAGGAAAGTGAGTCTCCAGCAGAAGACTACAAGTTTCCGCTTTCGTCTCAGACTTTCTCAGTGACTCCGGTTTGGTCGGCTTGCCCCTTTTGAGGACCTTAATCAACCTGCTGGTTTCACCGAGTGTCTCGATCTTTTCACAAAAATTTCTATAAGAAGCATTTTTCGACAACCGAATTAACTTCCACAAGAGAGGAGACCCGCTCAACTGCGCCAATTATATAGGCATCAGTCTCCTCAACATCGCATACAAGATCTTTTCTGCGATATTGTGTGAACGCCTGAAACCTTTTATCAACAGCCTGACTGGACCCTATCAGTGTGCTTTCAGGCCAGGAAAGTTCACCATCGATCAAATCTTCACACTTCGGCAGATCCTGGAGAATACCCAAGAATTCCAAATCGATACTCACCACCTCTTTATCGATTTCAAGGCCGCCTATGACAGCATCTATAGAGAAGAGCTTTATAGAGCCATGTCTAGTTTTGACATCCCTGCCAAACTTGTCCGCCTGTGCAGGCTGACGATGGAGAACGCTCGCTGCTCCATCAAGGTCGGTAATGACCTCACCGAGACCTTTGATGTCAAAAAAGGCTTTAGACAAGGTGACGCGCTGTCATGTGACTTCTTCAATATTGTACTTGAACGGATTGTGCGGAACTCACAAGCCAACACCGGAGGCACAATCTATTACAAGTCTGTACAACTGCTTGCATACGCTGACGATATAGACATTATCGGAAGAACTCAGCGGACTGTCACCGGTGCGTTTGCAAGCATTGAGGCGGAAGCGGCCAAAATGGATTTAGCGATAAACGAGAGCAAAACCAAGTATATGCTGTCAAAAAGAAGGGAACACCAACATCGACGAATTGGACAAAACGTCACAGTGGGCAGCTATAACTTCGAGGTAGTAAAGGACTTTGTCTACCTTGGCTCTGCTACAAATTCAGCAAACAAAATCAGCGCAGAAATCAATCGAAGAATAACTCTTGCAAATCGCTGTTTTTTTGGGCTTATAAGGCAATTCAACAGTAAAGCCCTATCTCGAACAACTAAGGAGACTCTATATAAGACCTTGATCATCCCAGTCCTGCTTTACGGCGCTGAAACATGGACTTTATTAAAAGAGGATGAAGATATCCTTGGTCGCTTCGAGAGAAAAATTCTTCGTAAGATTTTCGGTCCCGTTTGCGTTGACGGGTTTTGGAGGAGAAGATTCAATCACGAACTATACGAGCTGTACAGCGACATCGACCTAGTCAAAAAACTGCGTATTGGACGTCTGAGATGGCTAGGACATGTAGAGCGAATGGACACTAACGCTCCGGCCCGCAGAATCTTCGAATCTAATCCCGAGGGACGACGCAGTAGAGGGAATCATCGCCGTAGGTGGCGCGCACAAGTTCAAGGGGACCTCGACCAACTTGGAGTGCGCAACTGGAGGCAATTAGCTAAAGACCGAGCTAAATGGAGAGGCTTGTTGGTTGAGGCCCAGGTTCACCCCGAACTGTAGCGCCACCTAAGTAAGTAAGTAACCTCATCCGGTTTTGTAAAGAGTTACCTTAGTAGTTCGAGATAGGGCTTTGCTACTCAATTGCCGTTTTAGCCCATAGAAACAACGATTGGCAAGAGTAATTCTTCGTGTGATCTCCCTACTGATGTCATTTGCGGAGCTGACCATAGAGCCTAGGCAGACAAAATCCTTTACTACCTCAAAATTGTATCTGTCTATTGTGGCGTTCTGTCCAAGACGCCGATGTTGGGTGTCCTTTTTTGTAGACAGCATATATTTTGTTTTGCTTGCATTGACCGCTAGACCCATCTTTGCTGCCTCGTTCTCAATACTCGTAAATGTCCCATTGACGGCCCGCTGAGTTCTTCCGATTATGTCAATGTAATCGGCATAAGCGAGTGGTTGTACAGACTTGAAGAAGATTGTACCTCCGGGGATGGCTTGTGAGTTTCGTACAATTCTCTCAAGTACTATGTTAAAGAGATCGCATGATAGCGCGTCGCCTTGTCTAAAACCTTTCCTGACATCGAATGGTTTGGTGACGTTCTTACCGACTTTGATGGTGCAGCGGCTTTTACTTATAAGAAAATAAATAATTAGTCGATCTTTTCAAACTCGGCTCAAATTCCGTTTGCAAACGACGCTAACTATCTTGGAATGACACTTGATGCATTGCTGAAATGGAAAGCGCATGTAAAGAAAAAACGCATAGAACTAAATAATAAATATAGAGTATTGTAAAAGTACTGGTTACTTGGAAAATATTCCAAGCTCAATATAGAGAATAAACTGCTTTTATATAAGCAAGTGCTAAAGCCTGTATGGACATATGGTATACAACTCTGGGGTTGTACCAAAATAAGTAATATTAAAGTTTTACAAACTTTTGAAAACAAAGTGCTAAGAGGTATTGTTAATGCGCCATGGTATATCAGAAATAGCAATATCCCACAGAGATCTTGGCATTAATACAATCAAGGACGAAATCAAAAACTACGCGAGAAAGCATAAAAATCGACTAGGAAGTCCCGTAAATATTACAGTCCTCCAAGTTTTGGATGAAAGAAATTTGCTACGCCCTCTACAAAGAACCAAACCTTTAGACTTAGCGCGATAAGTAACCGCGTCTAAACTGCGGAGCTAGCAGGAACTTCTAATGGGGAGGTACGTGCAAAACGTCCTTATTTCGTGAAAGGAACACTACTTGATAAGTCGAATACTTAGTTCTAGTAAAAATAGAAACAAGTTTGTTTTGAGGGGAGGTTTTTTTAGTGGGTTAGAACACACTACTATGAGCACGCGCTGGCAATTGTCATAGTGTCTCATCTCAAGATTTTCACCTATCCTCGAAAAAAAAAATAAAAATTATAAATAATTATGTACAATAATTTTTTCAGTGCGTGGTTGCTATTCACAACGTACCTCCGATTTACTCGAAAAAGTTGTCAAAAATTGGACTGACAGGATGACCTTTGTAAAACGTTGTCAACGTGGTCATGTGTCTGAAAATCTTATTTTATTTATTTATTAAATGCCAATAGTTTTTTAATAAAATAAAATAAATAGTAACAAGGCCATTCAATTGAATTTTGTATTTTATTTAAATTTAAAGTTCTGACGCTAAAAAAAAAAAGCACTCTCACATAACAATTAAAAAAGGCGTGGCGAAGGGGTGGTAACGTTACAGATTACCGCGCTTATGCTTCATGGTTAATCACCCACCTTTTTTTGGCCGAAAAAAAGGAAAACTTCACTAAATTCGGCAATTCCGCGGGATATCGAAATGAAAAAAAGGGATAGTAAAAGGATATCAAATCTAAAAAAAATTCTGACAGAAATTCATATTATATTCGTCAAAAATACTTATACGCCTATACCAATCAATCAACCAACATTGTTACAACTTCGTCGTCATCATCTTCAACGTCAATCGCACTCGCATTGGCATCACTTTTGGTGAAATATTTCTCCTTTTTAGCAATTTGGAGGAGTTAATCTGGGTTTGTTTTTAAAATGTGCTACGCATGAATATGTCAAATTGTATTTCACGATGAGAATCGCTTTCAATGTGTCGACTCTCGTGAACTTTTGTGTCGAAGGTGTATTTTCCTTTCGGTTTCGACATTCTTTTTTCTTTATATTAACGAAACAATGATGCGAACAAAACTGACGTGCAGTAAATTCAAGAAAAAGTGACGCGCACGTGAATGATAGTAGTAATGTGTATGGTTTAAGGCTGAACTGTAATAGAAGAATGGTTTCGTACGACCACTTCCGAAACAGTGCGAATACAAAGGAATTGTATTGTGCGACCACAATAGCTTTTTGCTTCGATTCGTGAAGTTTCGTTCACTTCATCCATTCGCTCTTTCATATGAAAATTTGGCAGTAGCACAGCTGTGAATGGCTATGAACCACACAATTGCTTCCGAACACATACGCCTATTATACTTTTGCAATTGACAATACTGAAGGAAACTTAACGCAGAATTATGACATTAGCTTCCGACTATTATAATACAGCCTTTACTCGTTCACTTTGAACGTGTATAATATTCGCCACATATCAAATTCAAAATATTATATACGTTAAGAATTTTGTATGAAAAAAGGATTTAGAAAAGTTACGCTAGGTTTTTTTACGGTTAGGTTTTTGGGAGCTGATAAAAAGGAGTATCCAGCGAAAAAAGGATAGATGGCAGCATTATACTCGTACATGACTCAAATCCTCACATCAGCAATCATTTTTTATTATTATTTTTTCATTAAATAAAAAGCGTCAGCCCGATCAATTACGAAAGCTTCTGTGAACACTATTGCGAAGACAGTAGGTTATTCATATGGCTGAAAAAAAATCGTCAATGGGGAGAAAAAATTACAGTGAATCAGAAGCAACATTTTTCTGAAAACATAAACATCTGAGTTTCAAACCACTAAACCATTTTTTTTCTTTCTCTATCCTTTCCAACGCCCACACTGTGTATAATGGTATTTAAGTGTATTCATAAACCTTTGAGTGCGCGCAAATTATAAAAAAAAGAAACCGAGAACAAAAATAAACTATTATTTTTACGAATTGTGACATCCTGCATAACAGAACGCGCGTTGATATTGCCTTTTTAACGGGGTTTAAATGATCTCTTCTTTGAACGTGGCAATACCAGCTGATCCGGTCGCGCTCTATTTTTTGTATGATGGTTTCCCTGATGTGAAAGCTTCCACGGATCTTCGAACTTCTTATTCGATCAAGCTTTGTCACTCCTGCTGTCATGCGAAGCATCTTCATCTCAGCTGCCCCGTTAATTTACTCTCATACGTTTTGTAAATCGTCCAACATTGTGAACCGTACGTGAGCGCTGGACGCACAATTGCGGTGTAGAGCCCTCCTTTCAACTTAGGTGGCATTTTTCTGTCACAGAAGATAGCGGAGTCCATCACTTTACCTTCAAGCAGATAATCAACGACTGTAATAAAGAGCAAAGGACTTAAAATGCTTCCTGGTGCACCCCGACTTTGATTGGGAACTCTTCGGTTATTCCAGACGGGCATCTTACTCTTGTCTTTGCTCCTTCGTACATGTCCATGATCAACTGTACGTAGGTTTCTGGGACCCCTCGATGTCTAGCGCCACCCGTATCAGATCTCGTGGTTGTTTCTCGAATGCCTTTTCAAAGTCAACCAATACAATATGCAAATCCCTTAAGGAATCACGATGTTTTTCCATTATGATCCTTATACTTTGGATTGGATTGGATCTGTGGTTGATTTACCCACGACAAACCCGCATTGATCATCAGATATCCGTATTATTTTTCGCAGTCGGCCACCTAATACCCGCTCAACGATCTTAATGGCGTGTGACATCAGCTTGATCGAACTGTAGTTATCACAGTTTAACGTATCACCCTTCCCTTTGTATACAGGGAGAAGGTAACTTTCCCTCCATTGATTCGGCATTGGATCACCTCTCACAAATTTGGAGATGAGAATTCTGAGCCATCTGAACCCGATGTCTCCCATCTTTTTCCAGAACTCAGAGGGCATCTCGTCTGGCCCAACCGCTTTTCGTTTCTTGGAGTATTTGACCGCCTCATTAACTTCTTCGACTGTAATGTCGGGTATTTCTTCACAGTTAGGGTTGGCTCTTGGAAAGTATAGCCGGGGAAACTGTTCATTTAAAAGTTGCTTTCAGTACTGCCGCCACCTCTGCAGAATTTTGTCGTCATCCACAAGAAGCTGGCCATGAGCATTGTTAATGAACTTTGGCGAACGAATCTCCTCAGCATTCCTCCTTCTTTGGGCGGCTATTTTGAAGATGGCTGCGCTCTTGTTCATATTGTCTTCGCAGTTCCTGGATGGCCTGATTTGCATCAGCAACTGGGGAATATATTTTCTCTAGCTCCCGATACAGGCCCTTCGTACTCTCTGCTTGAAGCTGGGCGCACTTCTTCTTCGCTTTTTTCTTGCAACATCTGTATTGGATTTCGAGGCGCGCTTTTCATCACTATTATTAGAGGGCACTTTGACCGAGCTTTGAAAGCCGCTCTCTTTTCATTTATCACCTTCTTAGCTTCATCACTCCACCACCATGTTTCTTTGGTGTGTTGATGGTGCCCTTTTGAAGCTCTAAGCAGTGATTTGGCCCTCTTTAGGCAAGCATATGCACTGACAATATTCCACACCTCTCCTTGTATTACTAGTTTGAGAGACATCAAACGGTCGCTGGACTTCGAAATGCTCAAGACGTAAACAAGTAGCTCTGCCGCAAGGATGATACCGATTCCGTTCCTAGCCTTTTCCGTTCCGCAGTAGAACATCTTGTAATCTTTTGTCCTAACGTCCAAGAAACGCGCCCGATATCCGGTGTTTTTCCATTTCGTGTCTTGGACACACAAGATATCCACCCGCCTTCTAGTCATCATCTCTTCCAGCTCGTACTCGTAACTTCGACCAATCATGCTTCCAACGCTCCAACTCACGACCCTCAAATTTCGATGAAACTGTTTGCTAGCCCCCGGAATCCGTATAGCTTTGACCCGAACATTTCTGCTCGGTCCAGGATCAGTACCATGCACAGCAGTGGTAGTGCCTGGCGGGGTAGAGCCTTTCCTTTTAGCAAGTATTACCATAATGACGCAGTTTTGCAATATTACCATATTGCGATGGTGTTTGTTGTTTGACACGTGCATGCTCCTGTTTTATTGTTGTATTGATCTCCAGTCGTGTTAACCCACGGACTCGCATGCACACTTGTGGGAGGGTTTTTAAGGTAGTATATGTGTCGCTAGGCTCCCTTGGGTGTTATATTGCCTAGATCTGATTTGTCCCCTTAGTCGCCTTTTACGACAAGCGCTAGTTATTGGGGGGCGCTGCAGTGATATTCTTGACCCGTCCCTGCGCGGGTATATCATACAAAGATAACATTCAAAATAATATATTATGTACGTGGGACATTGACAATAAAAGTTATTTTATTCATATGACTACATAGGCACTACATAAAATTGCTTATGATCGTTCCTTTGCAAGTTGTTTGAGTTTCGGCAATAAGTTCAGCTGCTATTATATTCCGTCACTTATACATATAAAATGTACACCCATTTGTACATCAGTCACGTCAACTTGTTTGTGCCATTTTTTGCTTTTGAATCTTATCATAGATCTTTATTATAGTATATGTGAAAGGCAAGACTAGCTTACTCATCATAGCCATGTCACCTAAACATGTCACTGCGACTAGAAACTTAAAAATTTACATGAATAGTCTTTTAAAGCCTTGGTAAATTTTTTGTTAAAAAAATTACTGAACGATAAAAACACATTTAGCGTGGGAATTTACTGCTACGTTCATATGTCGCTCTTGCGTTACACGAAAACTGAAGTAAGAATTAAATGATGATATGAGAAATTTTACAAATTACAAATTCAGACAAAAGCTTCGAGGAACCTTCCTGATTGTCCTGATGCAAGGAAGATCACTGCACATAGTTAGACAAATATTTCTTAGACACGCTGTGTACGTACATATAGACTAATTGGCTTTAGGTTTCCAGTTCCGTTTTGACTTCTTTTATTTTTCTCTTCTATAATTTACTACATATGTATGCATTTATTTATCTTTCTGCAAAAACTTATTTCTTTTACGAGTATATTCGTACTGTTAGACAATTAATTAAACAAATCATGGAAACGCTGATAAATCGTCAGCTTATGAAATATCTTGATTCACGAAAACTCCTCAATGACCGGCAGTATGGTTTTCGTAGCAACAGGTCCACTGGTGATTTGATGGCATATCTCACGTAGAAGTGAAATCAATCTCTCCATCACTTCGGCGAAACAAAGATGGTTGCGCTCGATATTTCTAAGGCATTTGACAGAGTTTGGCATCAGGCTCTTTTGTCGAAAATGCGTGCATATGGCATCGATGAGTCTCTTCTTCAATGGATTAGAAATTACCTTTCGGGCCGTTCAATACAGGTTGTCTTGGACGGCTTCAAGTCTGCAATTCACCATATAAATGCTGGTGTTCCCCAGGGCTCCGTTTTGTCTCCGACTCTCTTCCTCATTTTTATAAATGACCTCTTGTCTGCAACTTCTAATCCAATCCATTCGCTGATGACAGTACCCTCAGTTTTTCATATTCGTTCCCTAACTCACGTCCCTGCTCTTCGGCCGTAAAAGAGGAACGACAACGTATGTTAAACACATTAAATTCCGACCTGGACAGCATAACCAAATGGGGTTCAATCAATAGAGTGGAATTTAATGCATCCAAAACTCAATGCTGTCTTCTGTCTCTCAAGCGAAACCAAGACCCTCAACCATTATCCATGAATGGTACTTGCATCGCTGAATCCGAAAGACTTGCCATTCTCGGTATGTGCATCAATAACCATCTTCGATGGAACGATCACATATTCGAAGTCGCCAAAAATGCTGCAAAATGTCTAGGATTCCTTAAGCGGTGCAAGAAATATTTTACCCCGTCTGATCTGGCCTCCATCTATAAGGCATTCATCCGCCCAAAGCTGGAATATAACGCCCACATCTGGTCTGGTGCACCCAAGACCGTTCTGCACATTCTAGATAGGGTACAGAATCGCGCGTTAAAACTGATAGGTGATAGAGACATCGTGAGCTCCATAGTCTCACTTGAACATCGTAGAAATGTCTCGTGTCTTTCTCTTTTTTATCGCTTTTTTTATAAAAAATGCTCCAGCGAAATAGCCAGCTGCATTCCTCATTCATTCATTCAATTCAACTGACTATTCCTAATTGAATATTTTCATAAATATGTAGCCGGTTATAAGGTACTAACCAAGTAATTAGACTTGGCTCCAGGATACCGATGTACGCGTTGCAGACCGACGGAACATAGCTGTTCCTTTCTCAATAATTGAAGGCGGCTGTCACCCTGACATTTTGCCAATATCGGTTTATTTTTTGCTCCATATTTCATTTTAATATTTGCAGAGTTGCGTACTGTACTGAATGTTTGCATGTGCACGCGTATGAATAAAAAGCATTTACCACCATCATCTGTGGCCACAAGGTAAAACCGCGTAAGTCGAGTTAGGACAAAATTGAGTTAAAGATGCCGAAAGCTGCTCTACTATTCGTGGTTCATGCTATCAAATTTTTACTTTATTACCTGTTACCCTTACCCAGTTATAGGCAAAGGAACAAGACTAAAATTCCAAATTCCCATACGTTTTCGGGAAAAACGAAAAGTTTGAACTTGATTTCTGAGAATCTGTGAAAATCGACATTGTGGTCACTAAATAACACTTCTTTTTCTGATCGTTAAGCTTCGTATCAACTACCTGAGCTTGAGGCGAAGTTCTAGGTTCAAGTCTTTATGGGTACGCAAGGTTTTTTGTTTACTTAATAATCATAACTAGTATCGCTTGTGGTCGACCAAGGGGAAATAAACAAACAGCTAGAGAAACAACGCTTTCTATTTGTTTACATAACTTTTTTTTTTGTAATGCTCTCCCGTGCAGCGAAGGCAAAGGAATCTCAGCTCATACAGCCATGGACGTGATTAAAATGCTTTCATTTAATTGGTTAAAGCGTTTTATATGGGAAAATCATGTGTGTATGTTCACTTTATTTTATCTGACTTAACGTTAACATACGCACATGACTTTTTTTTCTGCACAACAATACGTTTTATCCTCCTCTTATAATAATTACCAAAACAAAATACAATTAATTTCGTGTTCACGTAGCCTTGCGTCGAGTGTCATTCCCAGGTATTTGGCCCCGTTTGCAAAAGGTATTCGGTCCGAGTTTAGGTATATTGGCAAGTCATTAGTTTTCTTGTAAGTGAAATTCACGTGAACAGATTTAGATTCGCTGAGAACGATCCGCCAGCCGCTCATCCATTCATTTACATTATTCAGCGCGTTTTGCAGTCGTTTCTTCGATTGTTTTGCCTACTGCTAGGATAGCGATATCATCGGCAAATGTAGCAAGGATAGTGCCATCTTCGTTCGGTATATCACGTGTATATAACAAATAGAGAAGCGGCCCAAGAACGCTTCCTTGTGGTACGCCGGCCGAAATTTCTTTGAGCTTAAAGTATTCGATTACATGTCTAACACGGAAGAGTCTATTCCCGAGGTATGAGTCTAGAACATCGTATAAGCATACAGGGAACTTGTCGTAATTTGTATTTCAAGCCATCATGCCACACCTTATCAAAGGCTTGCGAGACGTCAAGGAATACGCTTGAGCAAATCTTTTTTTCTTCAAGTGCTTTCTCGATTACGTCAGTAATTCTATGCACCGGGTCAGTCGTCGAATGCTTACCTCTGAATCCAAACTGGTGCTCAGGAATAAGATTATTTTCTTCTATAACCGGTTGGAGACGCCTTAGTAATATCCTCTCGAAAATGTTGGATCTCACTAGAAGAAGCGAAATTGGTCTGTACAATTTTACCTCATTTGGCGGTTTTCCTGGTTTTAAACCCATAATGACTTCCGCAACTTTCCATTGGCTCGGCACGTGTTTTAATCTGATCGCAGCATTTACAATATGGAGAAGCTTAATCAATGCTTTTCTAGGTAAAACTTTGAGAATTTCTCCGGTAATCAAATCATAACCAGGAGCTCTGATATTGATCATTTACATATACAGGCTATTCTCGCAATTCGGGTCAACCTTGATACCACGTATAGCATAAGTCATTTTAAGCAATAAATTATTTAGAAACTATACTCTGTTTCATTGCAATTGTCAGTACAGGAAACGTAGGATGTTTGCCTCTCAGTCTTGTTGCAATAGCTTGCATAAACTTGTCTCTTTTTTAAGCTCTCACTGGGTTGCCATAGTATGCATGACAAACCGCCGCTGATCGGAGAGCAATACCCGCAGGTTTACCATCTGCTGGTTTAAAAATAAACGAAATAAAGATAGTTGTGTACAAAGTGGACACCACCTCGAGTTTGATGAAATTCTAGTTTTATATAAATTATAAAGCAACAGAAACAAAATATCACTATACGCACGTAAAAATTCTAAATTATAAAGCACAACAAGCGAAAAATAGTTTAACTGTATTTTAACGATTTTGCCAGAAAATGAAAAAATGAAAAAAAAAAATTAAGTGGCAACACCCTCACATACTCAAATTCATTCATTGGTTTTAATAAATCATGAACATTAATAAAACCAATAAATTTTATCTAACAAAATTCAATACCAAAAGGTGTGTCTTATAAATTATATGTTAAGTAAAGTTCAGGCAAAAAAAATCCAAACACTCAAAAATTATTAATTATGTATGGAATTAGAGCAAATCGGTTGTTATGCATCCGCCTATGCAAATAACCTGCACTTCTAAATGCAACTTATATTTTATGAAAGTCACTTTTCTGTTAAAATAAAAATGTCGTCTTTGCAAAACTCACATGCAATGATGATTTCACATATGGAATGTGAGATGGAAATACCAGCGAAGCAGCAAGACTACATATACGCCGAAAAGTTTACGCAACGACCGGGCGTGGCGGAGTCGTTACTGTGTGCGTAGCGTTCAATGTTCAATCCCAGAAAACACCAACAAGTCTTTACACGGTTCCACCTCTCGCGAACGTTTGACAAACATCTTGAAGTAAGCTCAACGAACCGCAAACGTCTCTCCTGGTAGCGTATTGTAAAATAGCCCTAGCCTATGGGCGAAGAATTATAACAGAAAGTATCTAATTTTGAAGAATAACGCTTTTCGTTTATTAAGTTGCAATCAATAAAGTAGCAATGGTTTTTAAAAAAAATTGGCAATCGTCAGACGGCTTATTGCCATGCTTTTTTGATTTTTCGATCTTTGTAAAGAATTGTAAATAATTGGTGAATTAATAAAATCTAAATCTAATCTAATCTAATCTAATCCATACCCCTTCCGAAGTACCCCGTGCAATAATTAATTCGGTTTAGCGAGACATAATTGTACTTAGCTCGAATACAGCTAGAAACGAAAAGCAAGCAAAACTTATTTTTCTGTCGACACTGAAGAGGTTAAATTTCTTAAGCCCGGATAACCTACCGCTTCCTGTCTGTACAGAAGTACAAAATTCAGTCACCTGACGAAATTGTCCCTTCCACTATAACTCTCAGGCTGCAGATTGGAATAGATATCAATCTTACATACGAGTATACGATGTTTGTATGTATAACTAACTTGTATCGAGGTCAACTCATCTCGCAACCTGTGAGTAGCTTCGGTCAGATTGATTATTTTATATAAACACTTGAAGAAACTACCAAGGAGCGGCAGTTGGATTGGGGTCACAATCTCGAAAGCCGGAATCCAGGAATTCCAAAATCCCGAAAGCGAAATTCTGAAAAATTATACAAAATTAAAAATTTGTACAAATTGTCTATTCCCATTGGCGTTAGTGTTGTAATGTTTAGTACGAGTAGTTACAGTAAATTGAAATTAGACAGTAAACATCTTAACACAAAGTGAGTTGTAATCACTTGAAAAAATGGTATTAACACTCCCACTTCCCGCATATCTACTGATCCGCCTGTGGGGTTTGCCTATTTGACCTCAGAAAATATCGGCAGGCCTCCCGATTTTTGATCGCTGGGTTACTGAGGCCGATTAAATGCTGGTGTCGTTGCATTTGTGTAATCCTGTCGCTTGTAGGCCTTTTCTGCCTCGCGATGACTTTGGAACGTTCATTGATATTACCTTTTTTCAGTTCTGGCAACTCTGTCAAGTTATAAGGCTGTGTTTTAAACCAGTGCTAGATCAAACTTAATTTTTCTCACTATAAATTCATACCAAAAATAGAGAGCATATACCAAACACATAGCGTTTGGTTCGCGCATCGCTGGATACTAAAGTTCTCATCCAGTGCTTGCTTATCTTGAAGTAAATAGGTAAATTATCAAACACCAACAATACCATATTCTTCAGTGACAGCTTATTTGGCGCAAAGCTCTTTGTGGAGGTGTGGAACCTAATCACCGAAATATCAGTACTTCTCAGTACTAAAAGCTGCACAAGCTTAAGGGTTTGGACCTACGCTAGGCATAGCGAAAAACCTCTAAAAAAGCTTACAAAAGATACACTTATCCAATTGCATACTTCTAGGCTTGTACTGCACATTAGATGAGTGTTGTACGATCGCCCCCAACGGGGCGCGATCTTAACGCATTCCCGGATCTCCATGTCCATAATAACTTCATCACAATGATGACTTCAACAACCTCGACATCTACTAGCGTCATAACAACACTTGCCTCAGCAAGTACTACATCAACTATGACAACACATATAGGACAAACAAAAACAACACCCTTCATAACAACTTCGATGAATGGAACACAAAAACCAAGCTACAGCAACAACAGAACATCAATCAACCGTGCAAGTACTCAAACTCCAAAATCAAAGACCCCTACTTCTGCCCACATGGACCGCAAAAATACAAATTATTCACAAAACCAAACAATTTCCAAACCCATTGTCGCCACTGATACCATGACAAATATCGACAAACACAATCCTACAAGTCAAAAAAGAGACAGATCATCCCCAATCAAAACAACAGACAACAACAACAACCAAAAGAAACTTAAAACAAAAAACCAACAAACTTTGAACTACTGGTTAAGCAAACCCAAGGAATTATCCTCGTCAAATCGTTTCGACATCCTCAGCGTGGACGAAGACATCGACTACAATAATACAAAAAACGAAACAACCGATAAAATTAACCAACCTAGCAAAATTAAGAGACCCAGTAAACCACCGCCGATTTACGTGCAAAGTTTTGAATGAATTAAAATTCTAAACAACGCGCTTAACGAAGTTGCAAAAGACAATTTTGAATTAAAAGTATTAAAGAACAATGAAATCTGAATACAACCCTCTGACTCGACTCACTACACGGCTATAATAAAAATGCTACGAAAAAATGACACAAAATACTTCACATTCAGACCAAAAGAAGAAAGAGGATTTAAAGTCGTACTAAGAAACATGCACCACTCCACTGACACAGAAGACATCAAGAATGAGCTAGAAGAAAAAGGACATAAAGTCATGAATATTCATAACATTCTACAGCGAAACACAAAAAAACCATTGCCACTTTTCAATGTTGAGGTAGCCATGGGTGACAATAACAAAAACATTTATGACATTACACATTTACTCCAATGCAAGGTTTCCTTCGAACCACCACATTACAAAAGAACTATATCCCAGTGCACAAATTGTCAAAGGTATGGACACACTAAAAATTACTGCACAAAGGACCCAGTGTGCGTTAAATGCGCGGGATCCCACAAGACCTTGGACTGCCAAATGTCATCAGAAGAAGGTACAGTAAAATGTGCTTTAGCCACACGGCAAACTACAAAGGATGCGAAATCTATAAAGCTTTAAAAATAGAGCGCTTCCCCCCAATGCGTAAAAAGGATCTCCCGACAGCTAGAGAAGAGACAATTGCTGAAACCCTCACGAACATCAGACAAGTACAACCTACGCCCAAGCAGCTTCATGCAAAAGACCCCACCATATCAATCCCCGAGATTGCGGCAAGCTAACTGAAAGCGTCAGTGCAACCAATGACACACTAGGTATTCCTGTAGTAGAAGCTAGACAAATTTTCCCACAAACTACCAGCAATAACAACAAAGAGGACTTCGCTGAACTAAAAGAAATGATGAAGAACCTTATTCAACAAATGACGAATATGCTACAAATATTGACCATCGTAACGACGAAACTTAATGGACCACATGCATTAAGAACTTAATATCATCATCTGGAACGCGAATGGACTTAACCAACATGCACTAGAACTAAAGCAATTTATAAAAGACAATCACGTTGACATTTTAATGATATCAGAAACACACTTTACTGCTAAAAGCTTCTTCAAAATACCAGGATATAGAATCTACAACACAAATCACCCTGACGGAACTGCACACGGTGGCACAGCTATTATAATTAACAACAAATTCAGCTGCATTGAATTAGAACATCATAACTACGAACACATTCAATCGACTACAATCCAAATAGAAGACAAAGACGGACCATTAGTACTTTCAGCCCTATACTGCCCACCTAAGCACATTATTACAACTCTACAGTACGAAGACTACATCAAATCACTAGGGTGCAGATTTATAGCAGCTGGAGACTTCAATGCAAAACACATCGACTGGGGTTCGAGGATATCCAACACTAAAGGCAAAAACCTCCTAAAAGCAATCCTTAAAAATAACTGTAGATATCTAAGCACCGGCGAACCTACCTACTGGCCTAATGATCCAAATAAAACACCGGACTTAATCGACTTTTGCATCATTAAGAACGTCCAACTAAAGACACGAAGCATTAAGTCTAGATTTGAACTTTCATCGGACCACTCCCCTATCCAACTCAAATACTCGTGCAAAATAACCCCCATAACTAATTCGTCCCAACTATACAACAAAAAAACCGATTGGGACTCTTTTCGGGAATATATAGGACGACATCTACTATTTAATGTACCACTACAATCGCAAAATGACGTCGAACGAGCTGTAGTTCACTTTAACGACATAGTAACTGCTGCAGTATATAAAACAACCCCAATCAATAGGCCGAAAACACACAACAATATTACACCAACTATAATTCGACAACAGATAGATGAAAAAAGAAAACGATGGCAAATCACTAGACTATCCCAAGACAAATCAAAATACAACAAAGCAACCAAAGAACTCAAAGCAAAACTTAAGGCAATCCAAAACAATCAATTTAATGACTACTTAAAAAATCTGACCCGAACTTCTGAGACCAACTATTCACTTTGGAAAGCTACTAAAAAGTTCAAGAACAAAATAGTACATCAAACTCCTCTAAAGAAACCAGACGGATCTTGGGCCAGAACCAATCAAGACAAAGCAAATATTCTGGCTAAGCACTTCGAAGAAGTATTCACAAACGACAAGGGCAATACGGCTGTCCCACCTTCACGCCCAAACACACTCATCACCAACGTAAAAATAAAAAAAGTTACAATAAATGAAATTGAACACTGCATCAAAAAAAGGATTGACCACAAGAAGGCTCCAGGATATGACTCTATTAACGGAAAGATATTAACCCAACCACCCAGACAAGCCATGATATACTTACGAAATCTCTATAATGCATTAATTCGACTTAAATATTTTCCAAAAACTTGGAAAGTTGCGCAGATAATTGCAATACTTAAACCTGGTAAAGACGCAAAGACTACTTCATCCTACAGACCACTAAGTTTACTCCCCATATTAGGGAAAATATTCGAAAAATTAATCTATGATCGACTACAGCCAATACTGACTAATAATAAAATGATACAAGACCATCAATTCGGCTTTCGCAGACAACACTCGACTATCCAACAAATTCACAGGGTAGTTACCAAAATCACAACGGACCTAGAGGAAAAAAGATACTGCATAGGGGTGTTTCTTGACGTAGCAAAAGCCTTCGACAAAGTTTGGCACAAAGGACTACTATACAAACTTCAAAACTTACTTCCACTAGACTTCTACCAAATCATTGAAAGTTACCTCCTCCGCTTGAGGCGAAGTTCTAGGTTCAAGTCTTTATGGGTACGCAAGGTTTTTTGTTTACTTAATAATCATAACTAGTATCGCTTGTGGTCGACCAAGGGGAAATAAACAAACAGCTAGAGAAACAACGCTTTCTATTTGTTTACATAACTTTTTTTTTGTAATGCTCTCCCGTGCAGCGAAGGCAAAGGAATCTCAGCTCATACAGCCATGGACGTGATTAAAATGCTTTCATTTAATTGGTTAAAGCGTTTTATATGGGAAAATCATGTGTGTATGTTCACTTTATTTTATCTGACTTAACGTTAACATACGCACATGACTTTTTTTTCTGCACAACAATACGTTTTATCCTCCTCTTATAATAATTACCAAAACAAAATACAATTAATTTCGTGTTCACGTAGCCTTGCGTCGAGTGTCATTCCCAGGTATTTGGCCCCGTTTGCAAAAGGTATTCGGTCCGAGTTTAGGTATATTGGCAAGTCATTAGTTTTCTTGTAAGTGAAATTCACGTGAACAGATTTAGATTCGCTGAGAACGATCCGCCAGCCGCTCATCCATTCATTTACATTATTCAGCGCGTTTTGCAGTCGTTTCTTCGATTGTTTTGCCTACTGCTAGGATAGCGATATCATCGGCAAATGTAGCAAGGATAGTGCCATCTTCGTTCGGTATATCACGTGTATATAACAAATAGAGAAGCGGCCCAAGAACGCTTCCTTGTGGTACGCCGGCCGAAATTTCTTTGAGCTTAAAGTATTCGATTACATGTCTAACACGGAAGAGTCTATTCCCGAGGTATGAGTCTAGAACATCGTATAAGCATACAGGGAACTTGTCGTAATTTGTATTTCAAGCCATCATGCCACACCTTATCAAAGGCTTGCGAGACGTCAAGGAATACGCTTGAGCAAATCTTTTTTTCTTCAAGTGCTTTCTCGATTACGTCAGTAATTCTATGCACCGGGTCAGTCGTCGAATGCTTACCTCTGAATCCAAACTGGTGCTCAGGAATAAGATTATTTTCTTCTATAACCGGTTGGAGACGCCTTAGTAATATCCTCTCGAAAATGTTGGATCTCACTAGAAGAAGCGAAATTGGTCTGTACAATTTTACCTCATTTGGCGGTTTTCCTGGTTTTAAACCCATAATGACTTCCGCAACTTTCCATTGGCTCGGCACGTGTTTTAATCTGATCGCAGCATTTACAATATGGAGAAGCTTAATCAATGCTTTTCTAGGTAAAACTTTGAGAATTTCTCCGGTAATCAAATCATAACCAGGAGCTCTGATATTGATCATTTACATATACAGGCTACTCTCGCAATTCGGGTCAACCTTGATACCACGTATAGCATAAGTCATTTTAAGCAATAAATTATTTAGAAACTATACTCTGTTTCATTGCAATTGTCAGTACAGGAAACGTAGGATGTTTGCCTCTCAGTCTTGTTGCAATAGCTTGCATAAACTTGTCTCTTTTTTAAGCTCTCACTGGGTTGCCATAGTATGCATGACAAACCGCCGCTGATCGGAGAGCAATACCCGCAGGTTTACCATCTGCTGGTTTAAAAATAAACGAAATAAAGATAGTTGTGTACAAAGTGGACACCACCTCGAGTTTGATGAAATTCTAGTTTTATATAAATTATAAAGCAACAGAAACAAAATATCACTATACGCACGTAAAAATTCTAAATTATAAAGCACAACAAGCGAAAAATAGTTTAACTGTATTTTAACGATTTTGCCAGAAAATGAAAAAATGAAAAAAAAAAATTAAGTGGCAACACCCTCACATACTCAAATTCATTCATTGGTTTTAATAAATCATGAACATTAATAAAACCAATAAATTTTATCTAACAAAATTCAATACCAAAAGGTGTGTCTTATAAATTATATGTTAAGTAAAGTTCAGGCAAAAAAAATCCAAACACTCAAAAATTATTAATTATGTATGGAATTAGAGCAAATCGGTTGTTATGCATCCGCCTATGCAAATAACCTGCACTTCTAAATGCAACTTATATTTTATGAAAGTCACTTTTCTGTTAAAATAAAAATGTCGTCTTTGCAAAACTCACATGCAATGATGATTTCACATATGGAATGTGAGATGGAAATACCAGCGAAGCAGCAAGACTACATATACGCCGAAAAGTTTACGCAACGACCGGGCGTGGCGGAGTCGTTACTGTGTGCGTAGCGTTCAATGTTCAATCCCAGAAAACACCAACAAGTCTTTACACGGTTCCACCTCTCGCGAACGTTTGACAAACATCTTGAAGTAAGCTCAACGAACCGCAAACGTCTCTCCTGGTAGCGTATTGTAAAATAGCCCTAGCCTATGGGCGAAGAATTATAACAGAAAGTATCTAATTTTGAAGAATAACGCTTTTCGTTTATTAAATTGCAATCAATAAAGTAGCAATGGTTTTTAAAAAAAATTGGCAATCGTCAGACGGCTTATTGCCATGCTTTTTTGATTTTTCGATCTTTGTAAAGAATTGTAAATAATTGGTGAATTAATAAAATCTAAATCTAATCTAATCTAATCTAATCCATACCCCTTCCGAAGTACCCCGTGCAATAATTAATTCGGTTTAGCGAGACATAATTGTACTTAGCTCGAATACAGCTAGAAACGAAAAGCAAGCAAAACTTATTTTTCTGTCGACACTGAAGAGGTTAAATTTCTTAAGCCCGGATAACCTACCGCTTCCTGTCTGTACAGAAGTACAAAATTCAGTCACCTGACGAAATTGTCCCTTCCACTATAACTCTCAGGCTGCAGATTGGAATAGATATCAATCTTACATACGAGTATACGATGTTTGTATGTATAACTAACTTGTATCGAGGTCAACTCATCTCGCAACCTGTGAGTAGCTTCGGTCAGATTGATTATTTTATATAAACACTTGAAGAAACTACCAAGGAGCGGCAGTTGGATTGGGGTCACAATCTCGAAAGCCGGAATCCAGGAATTCCAAAATCCCGAAAGCGAAATTCTGAAAAATTATACAAAATTAAAAATTTGTACAAATTGTCTATTCCCATTGGCGTTAGTGTTGTAATGTTTAGTACGAGTAGTTACAGTAAATTGAAATTAGACAGTAAACATCTTAACACAAAGTGAGTTGTAATCACTTGAAAAAATGGTATTAACACTCCCACTTCCCGCATATCTACTGATCCGCCTGTGGGGTTTGCCTATTTGACCTCAGAAAATATCGGCAGGCCTCCCGATTTTTGATCGCTGGGTTACTGAGGCCGATTAAATGCTGGTGTCGTTGCATTTGTGTAATCCTGTCGCTTGTAGGCCTTTTCTGCCTCGCGATGACTTTGGAACGTTCATTGATATTACCTTTTTTCAGTTCTGGCAACTCTGTCAAGTTATAAGGCTGTGTTTTAAACCAGTGCTAGATCAAACTTAATTTTTCTCACTATAAATTCATACCAAAAATAGAGAGCATATACCAAACACATAGCGTTTGGTTCGCGCATCGCTGGATACTAAAGTTCTCATCCAGTGCTTGCTTATCTTGAAGTAAATAGGTAAATTATCAAACACCAACAATACCATATTCTTCAGTGACAGCTTATTTGGCGCAAAGCTCTTTGTGGAGGTGTGGAACCTAATCACCGAAATATCAGTACTTCTCAGTACTAAAAGCTGCACAAGCTTAAGGGTTTGGACCTACGCTAGGCATAGCGAAAAACCTCTAAAAAAGCTTACAAAAGATACACTTATCCAATTGCATACTTCTAGGCTTGTACTGCACATTAGATGAGTGTTGTACGATCGCCCCCAACGGGGCGCGATCTTAACGCATTCCCGGATCTCCATGTCCATAATAACTTCATCACAATGATGACTTCAACAACCTCGACATCTACTAGCGTCATAACAACACTTGCCTCAGCAAGTACTACATCAACTATGACAACACATATAGGACAAACAAAAACAACACCCTTCATAACAACTTCGATGAATGGAACACAAAAACCAAGCTACAGCAACAACAGAACATCAATCAACCGTGCAAGTACTCAAACTCCAAAATCAAAGACCCCTACTTCTGCCCACATGGACCGCAAAAATACAAATTATTCACAAAACCAAACAATTTCCAAACCCATTGTCGCCACTGATACCATGACAAATATCGACAAACACAATCCTACAAGTCAAAAAAGAGACAGATCATCCCCAATCAAAACAACAGACAACAACAACAACCAAAAGAAACTTAAAACAAAAAACCAACAAACTTTGAACTACTGGTTAAGCAAACCCAAGGAATTATCCTCGTCAAATCGTTTCGACATCCTCAGCGTGGACGAAGACATCGACTACAATAATACAAAAAACGAAACAACCGATAAAATTAACCAACCTAGCAAAATTAAGAGACCCAGTAAACCACCGCCGATTTACGTGCAAAGTTTTGAATGAATTAAAATTCTAAACAACGCGCTTAACGAAGTTGCAAAAGACAATTTTGAATTAAAAGTATTAAAGAACAATGAAATCTGAATACAACCCTCTGACTCGACTCACTACACGGCTATAATAAAAATGCTACGAAAAAATGACACAAAATACTTCACATTCAGACCAAAAGAAGAAAGAGGATTTAAAGTCGTACTAAGAAACATGCACCACTCCACTGACACAGAAG
Organism: Brachypalpus laphriformis; assembly: GCA_945910035.1. Classification (NCBI taxonomy): domain Eukaryota; kingdom Metazoa; phylum Arthropoda; class Insecta; order Diptera; family Syrphidae; genus Brachypalpus; species Brachypalpus laphriformis. Next base: position 225,744,274 of record OX246753.1, on the reverse strand, counting down.
ACATCAAGAATGAGCTAGAAGAAAAAGGTCATGAATATTCATAACATTCTACAGCGAAACACAAAAAAACCATTGCCACTTTTCAATGTTGAGGTAGCCATGGGTGACAATAACAAAAACATTTATGACATTACACATTTACTCCAATGCAAGGTTTCCTTCGAACCACCACATTACAAAAGAACTATATCCCAGTGCACAAATTGTCAAAGGTATGGACACACTAAAAATTACTGCACAAAGGACCCAGTGTGCGTTAAATGCGCGGGATCCCACAAGACCTTGGACTGCCAAATGTCATCAGAAGAAGGTACAGTAAAATGTGCTTTAGCCACACGGCAAACTACAAAGGATGCGAAATCTATAAAGCTTTAAAAATAGAGCGCTTCCCCCCAATGCGTAAAAAGGATCTCCCGACAGCTAGAGAAGAGACAATTGCTGAAACCCTCACGAACATCAGACAAGTACAACCTACGCCCAAGCAGCTTCATGCAAAAGACCCCACCATATCAATCCCCGAGATTGCGGCAAGCTAACTGAAAGCGTCAGTGCAACCAATGACACACTAGGTATTCCTGTAGTAGAAGCTAGACAAATTTTCCCACAAACTACCAGCAATAACAACAAAGAGGACTTCGCTGAACTAAAAGAAATGATGAAGAACCTTATTCAACAAATGACGAATATGCTACAAATATTGACCATCGTAACGACGAAACTTAATGGACCACATGCATTAAGAACTTAATATCATCATCTGGAACGCGAATGGACTTAACCAACATGCACTAGAACTAAAGCAATTTATAAAAGACAATCACGTTGACATTTTAATGATATCAGAAACACACTTTACTGCTAAAAGCTTCTTCAAAATACCAGGATATAGAATCTACAACACAAATCACCCTGACGGAACTGCACACGGTGGCACAGCTATTATAATTAACAACAAATTCAGCTGCATTGAATTAGAACATCATAACTACGAACACATTCAATCGACTACAATCCAAATAGAAGACAAAGACGGACCATTAGTACTTTCAGCCCTATACTGCCCACCTAAGCACATTATTACAACTCTACAGTACGAAGACTACATCAAATCACTAGGGTGCAGATTTATAGCAGCTGGAGACTTCAATGCAAAACACATCGACTGGGGTTCGAGGATATCCAACACTAAAGGCAAAAACCTCCTAAAAGCAATCCTTAAAAATAACTGTAGATATCTAAGCACCGGCGAACCTACCTACTGGCCTAATGATCCAAATAAAACACCGGACTTAATCGACTTTTGCATCATTAAGAACGTCCAACTAAAGACACGAAGCATTAAGTCTAGATTTGAACTTTCATCGGACCACTCCCCTATCCAACTCAAATACTCGTGCAAAATAACCCCCATAACTAATTCGTCCCAACTATACAACAAAAAAACCGATTGGGACTCTTTTCGGGAATATATAGGACGACATCTACTATTTAATGTACCACTACAATCGCAAAATGACGTCGAACGAGCTGTAGTTCACTTTAACGACATAGTAACTGCTGCAGTATATAAAACAACCCCAATCAATAGGCCGAAAACACACAACAATATTACACCAACTATAATTCGACAACAGATAGATGAAAAAAGAAAACGATGGCAAATCACTAGACTATCCCAAGACAAATCAAAATACAACAAAGCAACCAAAGAACTCAAAGCAAAACTTAAGGCAATCCAAAACAATCAATTTAATGACTACTTAAAAAATCTGACCCGAACTTCTGAGACCAACTATTCACTTTGGAAAGCTACTAAAAAGTTCAAGAACAAAATAGTACATCAAACTCCTCTAAAGAAACCAGACGGATCTTGGGCCAGAACCAATCAAGACAAAGCAAATATTCTGGCTAAGCACTTCGAAGAAGTATTCACAAACGACAAGGGCAATACGGCTGTCCCACCTTCACGCCCAAACACACTCATCACCAACGTAAAAATAAAAAAAGTTACAATAAATGAAATTGAACACTGCATCAAAAAAAGGATTGACCACAAGAAGGCTCCAGGATATGACTCTATTAACGGAAAGATATTAACCCAACCACCCAGACAAGCCATGATATACTTACGAAATCTCTATAATGCATTAATTCGACTTAAATATTTTCCAAAAACTTGGAAAGTTGCGCAGATAATTGCAATACTTAAACCTGGTAAAGACGCAAAGACTACTTCATCCTACAGACCACTAAGTTTACTCCCCATATTAGGGAAAATATTCGAAAAATTAATCTATGATCGACTACAGCCAATACTGACTAATAATAAAATGATACAAGACCATCAATTCGGCTTTCGCAGACAACACTCGACTATCCAACAAATTCACAGGGTAGTTACCAAAATCACAACGGACCTAGAGGAAAAAAGATACTGCATAGGGGTGTTTCTTGACGTAGCAAAAGCCTTCGACAAAGTTTGGCACAAAGGACTACTATACAAACTTCAAAACTTACTTCCACTAGACTTCTACCAAATCATTGAAAGTTACCTAAGCGAACGCCACTTCTTCGTAAAATATAATGACCAACAATTCAAAATACTACAGACAAGAGCTGGAGTACCGCAAGGATCTGTATTGGGACCACTACTATATGTCCTCTACACTACTGACATCCCTCTACCGAGTGGAGCTACAACCATGATGGCAACCTTTGCTGACGATACTATTCTGCTGATATCCGATGAAAACCTGAACACTGTAACTACTCGAGCACAACGACTTCTGGATAAGACAATGCAATGGTTTGACGAATGGAGCATACAAATTAACGAAGACAAAACCCAACAAGTAATATTTACCACTAAATCAAACTACTCTCCAATCCCAATAAAAATAAAAGACAAAACTATTCCAATCGACAATGTGGCCAAATATCTTGGTATGCACTTGGACAACAAACTTAACTGGAAATACCACATACAAAGAAAAAGGGACCAAATTAAACTAAAATATAATCAACTGTACTGGCTCCTGCGTAAAAATTCTAAACTTTCGACAACCAATAAATTACTACTATATAAATCCATTATCAAACCTATCTGGACATACGGGATACAACTCTGGGGAACGTCAAAGAAAACAAACATCGCCATAATCCAAAGACAGCAATCAAAAATATTACGAACCATAATCAATGCGGACTGGTACATACCTAACATTGACATCCATCGCGACCTAAAAATACCAACAGTGGAAGAAGAGATAATAAACATAAGCAGAAGACATCACATAAAAATAGTAGTTCACCCTAACATCGAAGTCAATTCACTACCAATGAAGGAATTCTTCGGAAGACGACGACTGAAGAGAAATAGACCCAGTGACTTGATAAGAGGGACCACAAGGTCAACATACTAAAACATCCTAAATATAAAAAAATTCAATTTCTGTTATAACTAACATACTTTACTCGTTCAATAATTGTTACAACTGTTTAATTGTTTTTGTTTTTTTTTTGTTTAATTGTTAAACAGTTAATAAGTTTAAATTCCTAGAAAAGGGCTAAGAACATTGGTCACTTAATCCAAATTATATCCCAAAATTCAAATTGTACAAACAAGTATTAGAGGTCTTTTTCTAAGGCAGATGTATTTACTGCATTGGGAAATAAAAAAAAAAAAAAAAAACCTTTTTAAAAAAGTTCAAATGATCTCTTCTTTGAACGTGGCAATACCAGCTGAGCCGGCCGCGCTCTATTTTTCCGAAGATGGTTTCTTTGACGTGAAGGTTTCCACGGATCTTCGGACTTCTTATTCGATCAAGCTTTGTAACTCAAATACAGTTTACGCGAAACGTAACGAGTGTTCCGAAATAAGTTTTTAACGGGAATTGCGTACAATATGAACTTATATTAAATATTTTTTGTCAATAAGACTTTAACTATTTGAAGCTTGTTATTGTTGTTATTTTGTTTAATATGTAAAATAAATGCCCCTCTCCCTCTGATGGTTTTTTTTCCTACAATCAAATTTTCAGTTTCATTTTCGGGATTTTGAATTTTCGGGGTGTTGCATTTTCGAGATTTTGGGATTTTGATGGTTTGGAATTTTGGGATTCTGTCCAACGACCGCGGCAGTTGTATCGATCCATAAGATCAATTCTTCAAGATCACACATCCGCCCCTCCATGATCAACCTATATTGCGTCTGATTTTTTTTTTTTATAATTTGCGCGCACTCAAAGGGTTTTGAATACCTTTAACATGTTTACACACAGTGCGGGCATTGGAAAGGAAAGACAGAGAGAGAAAGAGAAAGATTTTGGTGTAGTGGTTCTTGAAGCTCAGTTGTTTATGCTTCAGCTATTCTCCGGGGGTGGCGTCCAGATAACTGGGGAGATTTTTGATATTTTTTGTCATTTGCTTCTGATTCACAGTGCATACTTTTTTCGCTATAACCAAATCACAATCAACAGAGCAAACAATTTTTCCAGCCGCATGACCAAGCTACTGCCAGTGTTGTGCCTTCGCAGTATGGTGTTTACACAAGCTTTCGCAAATGATCGGACTGACTTTATATATTTCATGAGAAAAAACTAAATGCTTGCTGACATTAGGATTTGAACCATGAACCATTTGCGTGGCAATTGGCGACGTTACCACTATACCATTGCCACCCCTAATTGCGAAACTTTTAGAGAAGTAAGTGGATTAGCTGTAGGCTAAACGTTTTTAAGAAAAACATTAAATTAAATTCTTTTTTTTTCGATTAAAAACTGAAGTTGCCTATTATTACTTTTTACAAGGGTTCCAAGCAATTTTGGAAATATTTAAATATTATTCACAACTAGCTGGCCCGTGCTCGCCTTGCTTCGCCCGCCTGCCACTTTTAAAACAAAAAAAGTATTTTCTTCTAAAGCATTTCTATGATCCACAGATACCCATATTGCTAGAAATTACTCAATTACGAAAACATACTCAGTGGGAACCATACATTAATGAAATATAATTGCGAACTGTATAAATACAAAACTGTAAATGTGTAAACCAGTGGGAAACCCCAGCACACACAAACCTACACATAACACACAGCTCGGTAAGCAGGTTATAAGAAGAAGAAGAAGAAAACACGTATAGTTTCCTTTCCTTTGTTTTCCTTGTTATGAATAAATAGTTTTGGCAAACGTGTGTGTGGGGGTATGTTATATACCAATGTCAATGTTATATCAAATCTACCACATTTTTTTGTCCGATCTACCACTTTTTCCAAAATCCAAGTGGCAACACTGGCATATACTCACACACACAATATTGCAACGATACCCATTGCTGCATGACTGCCCAGCAAACGATATAGGTTTTATATATACGTAAGCCTTTTCACAATGAAATTTAATGCATTTGCATTGTGATAAGCCTTATATAATATATTTGAATATTATTTGCACGGTGCTGGTAGTGGTCTCCACTGAAGAAAAATTGAATTTGAACATTGCTCAGCTTCAGCACAACACAGGAGGATGTTTTGTATCTGTAATGAATCAGGGGGAGATTTACTAACTCCACTTAATTTTTTATTTTTTTTGTCTTTCAATCCGATAAGCCATTATTGAGTTTCAATTTTTTTTTTGCTGATTTTTCGCATATCTCCTGAATAGGCCAATTGCAATAAAACAAAAATTGGTCCTTCTCCTTGTTAAGTCCGATGTCCTGAAAAACCCATACCGATTGGATTAGTAATTTTAACGTGATACACCTTGAAATAAACAGACAAACAGATAAAATGTACAGTTTCATTATACTCGTACGTATAGATACAAGATATAGATAGATAGATAAATATTCATACGTCCCATTAAAGTAAGAGACTTAATAAAAATGTCTAAGACTAACAAATCTGCAGGTCTTGATGGCATAAATAAGTAACAGATTAATCAAATATTTACCGCGAAAAGGCATTATTTACCTAACGTTCGTTTTAAGTTGCTGCTTAAACAATCGTTATTTTTCCTGTGATTGGAAAGTAGCAAAAGTCATATCAATTGCCAATTGTCCTAAAAGTTGTAGACCTATAAGCTTATTAAGTTGCTTAAATAAATAATTCGAAAAAATAATAAAGGGGAAAAACGAATTAACCGTATTGAGGTAACAAATACTTATCCTAAAGAGCAGTTTAGTTTCAAAGCTGGTCACTCAACATGTCATTGCTTACTTAGACGGTGCTTCAGTCCGGGGTGGACCTGTGCCTCAACCAATAAACCTCTCCAGCTACCACGGTTACGAGCTAGCTGCCTACACTTGTTTGCGCCACCTATCCCGAGGTCGTTCTCTACTGTGCCATACATAACCCAGCTATATTAGTCGCTGTATGTGAACTCTTTTGGCTAAGTCGATGTCCTTATATAGGCCGTATAGTTCGGCATTGTACCTTCTCCTCCACTCACCGTCTATGCAGATCGCTCGAAGAACTTTTCTCTCGAAATAACCAATGGCATCCTCATCCGGTTTTGTCAAAGCCCATGCCTCTGCGCCATACAGCAGGACTGGGATGACTAGTGTCTTGTAAAGAGTTACCTTGGTAGTTCGAGATAGGGCTTTGCTACTCAATAGCCTTCTTAGCCCATAGAAACAACGATTGGCAAGAGTAATTCTTCTCCCTACTGATGTCATTTGCGGAGTTCACCATAGAGCCTAGGTAGACAAAATCCTTTACTACCTCAAAATTATATCTGTCTATTGTGGCGTTCTGTCCAAGACGCCGATGTTGGGTGTCCTTTTTTGTAGACGGGATATATTTTGCTTTGCTTTCATTGACCGCTAGACCCATCTTTGCTGCCTCGTTCTCAATACTCGTAAATGCCCCATTGACGGCCCGCTGAGTTCTTCCGATTATGTCAATGTCATCGGCATAAGCGAGTGGTTGTACAGACTTGAAGAAGATTGTACCTCCGGGGATGGCTTGTGAGTTTCGTACAATTCTCTCAAGTACTATGTTAAAGAGATCGCATGATAGCGCGTCACCTTGTCTAAGACCTTTCCTGACATCGAATGTTTTGGTGATGTTCTTACCGACTTTGATGGTGCAGCGAGAGTTCTCCATCGCCATTCTGCACAAACGGACAATCTGGCAGGGATGCCAAGACTAGACATGGCTCTGTGAAACTCGTCCCTATACACGCTGTTATAGGCAACTTTGAAATCGATGAAGAGGTGGTGCGTATCGATTTTATATTCATGGGTTTTTTTCAAGATCTGCGCCGCTTTGTACGCCTCTTGTTTTGCTGTATGTGCTTGCCGGCATTCCTCATCAAACTAGGGGTTTCGTTGTGGTGGCCGAGAGAAACCCAGTACATCAGTGGCGGCATCTCTGATGGCTTGTTGGCAACGCTGCCACTGGTCTTCCGCATTTGCTGCTGGTGGCATAGGACTTAGGTTAAGAATAGAAGAAACTCGATCGGCAAAGGTTCTGGCAGTCTCTTGCGATTGTAGTCTCTTCACAGTATTTCGTTGATTTCGCTTGTAGCGTCCTCACAGTATTTTGTTGATTTCGCTTCGGTCCGGATATCCGCATCCGTACTTTGGCTACAACTAGGTAGTGATCCGAGCCCATAGTGGCTCCTCGGAAAGTCCGGACACCCAGAATACTGGAAGACTGGCTTGCGTCGATCGCAATGTGATCGATTTGGTTGACAGTTTTTCGATCAAAGGAGAGCCATGTTCCCTTATGAATATTGAGACGTTGGAACCGCGTACTAGCTACGACAACGTGTCGTCCCGCCGCAAAGTCGACTACCCTGAGTCCGTTGTCGGAGATGATGTCGTGCAGACTGCGCTTTCCGACCATGCTACTAAAGACCTCCTCTCTTCCTAGCTTTGCCTTAAAATCACATAGGATAATTTTAACATCGTGGCTAGGGCTTTGCTCATACGTCTGGTAGAAGTTATCCTTGGTCGTTTCGACCATCTTCTCGTGAGGGTCGTGAACGCATATTAGGCTAATGTTGGCAAATTAAGCCTTGATACGGCAAGGCCGTAGGACCTCTTGCTAGACTTCTGAGACGCATATTTCCGCCAATTAGGCCAACAAGAGATGCCTCGTGAAGTTCACCCAGATGTGCTTACGCAGGTCTGAGTGTTTAGGTACACATATATCGTCAGACTCAGCATACGCTCATCGTTAGTACGCTATCAGATAGCTATCCAGCGGGCACCGCGAGGAGGTGATGATGCGATTTTGCCACGCTCAATATGTCATAAAATGTTGAAAATCAAAAAACATATTAAATATAGTTTCAATTTAATTATCAACAGGTTTGGTACTCTTAGATATCGAGTAAGCCTTTGTCTCATAAGGACACTCACGAAAAGGATAGCGAACTAGTCCACAATCTTTAATTTAAATGAACTTTATGTTGCCGGGTGGATTCTCAAAGGGACAAACAATATAGCCTATGCTACTACTATAGGTATATGTGCATCGTACTAGTCACTGACCAATAAAAGGAAAAATTAACTTTGGTTTTTTGAATACTTGCTTTATTGCCGATTCTCTGTACTTTCAAATTGGGAATAATTGTCATGATTTTTCTATGTCCAAAAGAAACCTCCACGTCCACCTGTTTTCTGCCGTTGGTCCAGTTCCACAGATCATTTACCTGTTGGGATTGCAGATCTTCCAATATGCTATGCACCAGCCAAAGATTCCCTACTTAGCTCCGGTTTTTTTATGCTGTTGACCCATTTCTTCAGGTCGTTGACCACTACCAATACATACATGCATCCCAATTACAAACAACGAGATGGTAAATCAGTGGGCGGAGCCAAGTGATAACAAAACATCGCATTTTTATATGCACTTTCTTAAAGTTAATTTTCTATGTTCTCTATGTTGTGGGTCAATTTTCTGATCTCCCACCTTTGCCAATCAATTGTGCGTGATGCATTTGTGTTTTGCCGTCGGTCTATTATTTGGCGTTGTCATTTGCCGACGGAGAATGCATTGTGGGTGTGATGTCGCGAACGGGTTTTGCTGATTCATGTTGCGTTGCAACAGCCTTCGGCAGAGTGTGGCACGAAGGTCTTATTTACAAGCTTATCCGCTATTCTTTTCCAGCTCCTCTTATAACAATCGTTCAAACCTTCTTACAACTAAGATAGTTTGTGGTCTACATAGAAAATGCAAAATCTGTTGTGGTTTACGTACTTAATGCACCACGAGGCTCAGTACTTGGCTTTTGTTCAATGTCTTTATGTCGTTATGGCGACATAGCCCCGTTTTCATGGAACTTTTTGGCACCGGATACATTAACTTTCCTCAAAAATCATTGAATTTGCTTCACTTTTTCTTCTACAAAAGTAGACAATTAAAGTAAACGCAGATAAATCGCAAGCTATTTAGTTTACTCGACGTAGAAAACAACAATTCTTGTTTCAAATGATGCTACAATATTAAACTCGACAAACATTGATTAGTCTGAAAACTGTAAATTGTAACAACCCTGCCTCCACAGCGATCGCACAACACACCCGAAGCAGAAGATACCTGTCAAAATTGACATCATGCGGAAAGAAGGAAGCCGACTCTTCACCCTTTTTCGACTTGGCACGCGGTAGCGAGAGGACATACAAAGAAGCAAGAATTTTATAATTTTATTTCCTATTTTTCCATTATTCCGAACTGAAAACCAATAAAGAGAAATTTCAGAATTGAAAGTTAAAATGCGGAAACTTTGTTTAAATTCATTTACATATATAGTTGCCTAAGTGCGGCAACAGTAAATATTTGAAAAAACTCACTTTTGAAAAACACTTATCAAATATACGTATATTATACTCTCTTATTAACAAGAAATCAAAGCTTAGTATACATAATAAGATAATAATATTCAACCCTATCTTTCAACATGTCGTAATTTATGTTGTACCCGTGTAGGCTGATTGTGCCAAACACACATAAAGAAACTCCAAATTAGGCAAAACAAGATGGTAAAATTAATACTAAATTTACCTTGGCATTACTCAACTACGAGACTCCACGATAAAGCGATCAATTTCGTGTCGTACTTTATAAATAAGTATGGTCATGAAGTTTGGGTTATGACCGAAAGAATAAGATCGCGGACATAAGCTGCTGAAATGAGGTTCTTTCGCGGTGTGACTGGAATATCTCGTATGGATCGAGTGCGTAACACCAAAGTATGCGAGGAGCTCAATGTTGAGCAGATACTTCTCCGAACGGAACGATCTGCGCTTCGATGGCTTGGTCACATCATGCGTATGCCCCAAACCGGCTTCCAAGACATGTCATGATTGCAGTGCCATCAGGCATCGGTAGGCCTAGAAAGCTTACCTTGCTTGGAGCAAGTCCAAAATCTCTCCGGGAGCCGTCTAGGTTTTCCTCCTTATGAGTTGCAGTCAACGGCACAGGATCGAGAAGGATGGAGAGTCTGCCTGAGCATCCTACCCCAGGACCCTCATAAAGGATTAGCGGGCCAATTAAAATGTGTGTATATGTATGTATAAATAATATATAATATGCAAATTTCATGCCTAAATACTCTTATTCAGAAAATGAGCTTATTTGTCACGTTCAAGATTAAAGCAACAATCAATTTTCTCAATCTACCATTATAATGTACATTTACTATGTGTTTTACATAGAGCTTGGGCTTAAGTGCACCTTAGATGTAAGAGTTTAAGGTATCTTCCTTAAATTTAGGTATTAAATTGCTTATCTTTCTTCATTATATTACGATCAATGAAAAAACTTAGATGTAAAGAATTATGTTTTATATCTCTTAAATAAATACTGAATTGTACGCAATTGAATTACAAATAAATAATATTATGATGATGCAAGTGTAATATATAAAACCTGTTATAACTCCCTAATGGAAAAAAATCAGACCTTTATTAAGTAAGCACTTTTAAGAATGACCTATACTGTGCGTGGTATAAAGATTGATCCGCATTCTAGGAACACATCATATGGGTCACATCGAACATTCAAGCAAAAAACTCATCCTACATCAATACATATATTTTGTGCATACACACTTCCTATTGCTACATCTCTTTGACGCATTTCTTAAAGGGCATGCGTTTATCATTCAATTTTTTTCCAGATGCAAACCTAAACGTCAGTCGCTGCGGATATAAATCCCTAAATATAACTGACCGTTGAAGGTGCGTTAGTTGGGGTTGGCTGTTAAAGAAGTACTCAGTGCGGTCGCCTACATTTCTGTTTTCACTTGCATATTTAATTAATTTAATTTTATTTTAAATAAACAGTTCCTTCCACTTGATTATTTTGTAACTGCTTGGGCATAGATAATACAGTAAAAACACAAGTGTTTGTATTTGTGCCAAAAAGGCGCAATATCCACTGACATTCCATATTAAATTTTTTTTTTTTGCGAATAATCTTGCTATCTCGGGTATAAACTGCTTTGTACACAGATTAATATATTTACATTAACTACTTATTTTGAGAAATCACAACCGTCTTTATGCTCGAAAGTCTTGCACAATTCTGACCCTTGAAGTGTGAATTAAATTAAATGTGTAAACTTTTCATTCGGCTAGTCTCCAGAACGTAAATGAATGGGGAAGAGTGTAGCTCGTTATCGTACACTGACGAGGGATTTACTGTGGGTAGGTACCCCCATATAAAGCCGCTGAGATAATTTCCGTTGCCTTCATTATTTACCAAACTAACAATACATATACACTTCTCGCTTATCAGTATAATACATATAACAAACAAAATCTTCGATTTATACAGGTGATTTGGTAAACGACATGCGAACAGCAATTCTATGTGGCCATAAAGACAGGTAGCCTCCGGAATGTTTATTGTATGATATAATAGAAGACTGCGTTTTTTTGATGCTCACAATTCATTGTCACCGGTTCTTTTGCGAAATTGGATTTTTATTTATTTAAATCTACTCACCTGAAATACAACATTCTCGAATTTCGAAGCTGGTTTTTTGAAAGACGAGCAAGAGAAAAGCGAAAAATAATACCATTATCTGTCGATTGGTGAATCGTATTAAAAATGTGTCGATGTTGTCAGAGGTAAATATTTTTGAGCTCAGAATGTTTAATTTTTTTTCTGTATCTGATTGATTGTTATAGCTGTTGGGAAGATATCTACTGGAATTGCTTCGAAGAAAGATTCTGCTATGATGAATCGATAGGTAAGTGCTGTTATTTTAGATTATTTTAATCGGAGATTCCATTTGCAGATAGGTAGTGGAACTGCTATGAATTCTTTGAAACAGTACCGAAAAATCACGTTTCTGTTTTTTTCCGCAGCAAATTATAATCCCGATGAAGATGAGCAATACATTGCCGAAAAGAATGGCGTTCTCGGTCATATACAGACGATCGACAATAATAACCTTCCTGTTTGTAATCAGCCACTTCGGAGGGGGAACTCCATGCTGAGGTGGGATAATGGGAAACGCATGACCAACTCGATTATTGTTAAAGTTTATTTTTATCTTAACAGTGCAAAAATCCATGAGGAAGACTACAAAAGAGAAACTCAAATGAACGTACCCATGCTGGGTCCTGAGATTTTAGCAGTTTTTGCCAACTCACAAATATTCCAGGATCACCAGCCGACTAAACTAAATAGGATAAGTACTAGATCCTATTTGCCGGGAGTTCATCTAGCTAAGGATTTTTCATCGCCTCGAGACATCGATCAAGATAAGTTGATCAAAAGACTGGAAGGTAAAGATCATCAAATTCATAATTTCAAAGTAAAATTTTACTTGCAATGACGTACGATAATCACACTATACCATTGAATTATTTATAAGAGAATTGACTTTGAATCACATACCAAGAAGCATTTAAACTGTTTAAAATACAATAGAAAATAAGGAAATACCAGTGTACAAGATTTTGGCTGTATTGTTTTAAAAATATACATGTATACGGTTAGGAAGAGTTGTCATGGAATTGATTGATTTTTTAATTAGTTTTATTAGATACTGCACATGAATAAAGTGAAAGATAAAAGCGACTCATGCCTTGATACGATATACTTATAATTTATGTTTATTTATGACATTGCTTGGAATTGATTTTTTTGCGACGTTCAATAAGTTTATTTTCAGTTGTAAATAGGATAAATTGTAATTCAGAAGCGCACTTACTTCTGTAAAAATCGCTTAGTGAAGATTAATAAAAACTCGATATGATTTTTAACAGGATTCATTTTGCCTTCGATTGTATCTAAAGGATGGGTGGATGTCTTTGCCATCCTCCTTGTTGTTCCCCCTTGTTTAATAATTTTCAAAGTTTTTTGCTTTATTGAAGGGAGTATACCTCCCGACTATATTTTTATTTATGGAAAATAGTTTCATTTAAATGGTTACCGTAGTTGGCTTGACAGTACCCCATTCTGTCAACCGAATTTTGCAGTATACATTCAATGGTTCACGAATAGCACGGTCAATATTATGCTTAAGTGACTGAATCGTTTCTGTATTGTCAGTATGACATCAATCTTTAACGGCACTCCACTCCAACTGTGTTAAATCGCAGCTCCGCGGAGGCCAAGCAACTTTACCAAAACGGCTGATTACACGATTATTGAACTAAGTGTGCAGAAGATCTATTGTTGGACAGCTTGTATGGCACATACTGCCGTCTTGCTGGAAACAAACATTGTCCTAGTTCATTTCGCTGATGATTGCCACCCGAACATAAAGGAAAAACGAATTACATCGAAGTTTTTCCAACCACTGCACCAAAGAAAGGTCCCTGCCTGTACAATGGACTAGAGAAGTCTGAGTGCTCTGGAATTTGGGTTTCCTTTAAAAAAAAAAAAGTTAATTTCGTTTCCGTCAAAAAAAAAAATTAGTTATCATGCCTGTCTAGGGCTTTCCGTTGCCCAACGTTGTTCAAGCGTAAATCAATTCATCTCGTACCGCGAAGATATGATAATGTGTTTCTGTAAATTTAGCCCGAAAGATCTATCAGAGTCAAAATAACATGTTATTAAAAAAAAAAACAGCAGATGACGCATTCGTTAGTATGTTCTTCGCAGATCTTGAAGGGTTTCGTTTATACTTCTATGATTTGATTTAAGATGGTAGTCGTTAATTATTTTGCCTTGATTATCACCCTCAGTTATGCCCGTAAGTTTTTTTTTGAAACGAATCAACTTAAAGATTCTACTATTAGCGAACATTTTTGAACACTGCAGTAAGCTTCTTTGGACTTAGATACTCTTAAAGTATAGATGTTAATATAATGCTTGTTCATCGATGGCTTTGATTTTTGTATACTTGAAATTTATATAACCAACTGAAGTTAGAATAAAATCTATGTAATCTAATCTTATTGTTCATCGTGTAAGTTTGGTTGTCTTAATATTGTACAGCGGTTAGTTTGAAATATTATCTTGTATATCATTGAGTGATTTATAAAACAATTCCTTTTTACCAGAATTAGTTGATTAGTAAATTCATTTAAGGGACGTTCCGATAAGGCTATACGCTTTTCGTTTCCGAGATGATTTCATTTGTTTTTACGTACGAGGTGTAGCGAATCCTTTTATGGATTCTATTTTCTCATGACATGACCTTACACCGTCTTCTTAACTTCTACTTTAATTAAGAATTGTTGGTGGACTCGCATTAATTTATTTATTTATAAGCAATTAAAAATGTTATAATTTTAATTCTAAATTAATTAAAATATCTTAATTATTGGCTGCCCAGTTTTAACGGTTTTTGGAGAAGTTAAGAGTTACTACGATAAAGTACAGAATGATTGCAGTTTTTATATAGATTGGCCCATCCAAACGCATTTAAAATGTCACACATTTGATCGAACTTACATTGAAGTACAATATTCGTATCTCTTGTAGTAATGGACAAACTGATAAGAAGTAATAGATATCTTCGCTTTTGTTCCTGTTGCAATCTGTTTCCATTCTTTGAGTGGAGAGGCGTTTGTTCTGAGTAGGTAACACATCATTGAATAATGCAGACTATTAGCGTTGTTTCTCAATACCATTATTAGATAGTCAGAGTGAGCTTATTCTCATTAGAATAGAAGCTAGGCCATATTATATTCAAAGCAGTCTTGGCTTTTATACTTTCACTATTATTATGCTTAGGTTAGGTAGATGGGTGTCTTGTGACAAAAGAGTCCCTGCACACTTAGACCAACAGTTCGGGACCATTGTGCCCAAATTATTTAACCCTGGAAACGCTGTAAAAATACTCCGCTGTTAGAACCACCCAGATAGAGTTATGAATCTCTGGAGGTCCTAAGGAGACCTATGAGTCCTCCAGCTCCGAGAAGAAATAACTAACAAGGGTCCTCATTCTTCGGACGGATAGGGCAGGACAGTCACACAGAAGGTGACGAATAGATTCAATTTCTTCTTCGTCCCCGCAACCTTCTACAATAGTCGTTATGCAGCACACCGAGTCGCTCCGCGTGGATGCCAATGGCACAATGACCACTAATTATGCCAGAAACGACCAGTGCGTTATAACGACTAAGTTTTACCAGAGAAGTTGATCTCTTCTTCCTGAAGAGCGATCATAGCGCCCTGGCCCTTGTACATGTTTCTAGATGAACCCAGTGTCTATTTGCTCGACCGATGACATCATCTTCTATTTTCTTCCGTAAGGAACTGATTGTTGTTACTACAAAAAGGAGGGCCCTCGATGAATACAGCGTCGACCCTTTCCTAGCAAGCTCGTAAGCCCTTTCATTTCCTTTAATATCCATATGCTTTGGTACCCAGCAGAGGGTCACCGCATTGGCTCTAGACATTTCATTTAAAAGTGATTTACAAGTCTTCACAAGCATCGACCTAATTACAGCAGAGTCCAGAGCCTTAACGGCGGCCTGGCTGTATATGTAGGCAGTGATCGTTTAACCAACGATGTTACTCTCGCGTATAATTTCAGCAACCTGTGACTTCGGCTTGAAAGACACTGCAGTCGTCGCTCATTCTAAAAGAGTGGTTTATTCGTAGGGCTTTTTCAATAAACTCCGGCTTCTGTGCCAACGTCAATCTTAGAACCGTCGGTATAGAACGCCAACTCCTTTTTGTTCATGGTTCTTCGGTTTATCCAGTATTTTTTATTTTTTTTTTCCGAGGGTTGGTGAAAAATCTTCTATAGACACTATGAGAATAGCAAGCGCGTGCTCATAGTAGTGTCAGATTCTTACTGACTAAAAAAACACCACCCTTCGATATAAATTTGTTAGATATCGCAACTAAGTAATAACTTATCAAGCAATTTTTCCACTGAAAGACCCTGCATGTTTCGCAATCTAGACGCGGTTTATCATTATCTCGCCAAGTCGAAGGGTTTCGTCCTTTGTAGTCGGCGGAGTAAATTGCTCTCATCCAATATTTGTAGGACTGTATTGTTGACATGTCCGATTAGACGGTTTCTATGCTTTCTCGCGAAGCTTCTAGTTTCAGCTTCGATTGTCGGAATTCCGAGATCCCTGTGGATATCGTCGTTTCTAATATACCATGGTGCTTGGACAATCTCTCTTAGCACTTTATTTTGAAAAGTTTGTAAAATATTGGCATTTGTTTTCTTGGTACAACCCCAAAGTTGTGTATCGTAGGTCCACACCGGCTTTAGCACTTGCTTGTATAAAAGCAGTTTGTTCTCAGTACTGAGCTAAGAATGTTTTCCGAGTAACCAGTACATTTCTTTATATTTGATTTCGAGTTCTTTACGTTTCATTTTCACGTGCGAATTCCATTTCAGTCTTGCGTCGAGTGTCATTCCCAGGTATTTGGCCTCGTTTGCAAAAGGTATTCGGTCCGAGTTTAGGAAAATTGGCAAGTTATTAGTATTCTTGTAAGTGAAATTCACGTGAACAGATTTAGATTCGTTAAGGGCGATCCGCCAGTCCCTCGTCCATTCATTTGCTTTATTTAGCGCGTTTTGCAGTTTTTCAGTCGTTCCTTCGATTGTTTTATCTACTGCTAGGATAGCAGTGTCATCGGCAAACGTAGCAAGGATAGTGCCATCTTCTTTCGGTTTATCTCGAGTATATAACAGATAGAGAAGCGGCCCAAGAACGCTTCCTTGTGGTACCCCGGCCGAAATTTCTTTGAGCTGCGAGTATTCGTTTCCATGTCTAACACGGAAGAGTCTATTCCCCAGATATGATACTAGAATATCGTATAAGCATACAGGGAGAACTTGTCGTAGTTTGCATTTCAAGCCATCGTGCCACACCTTATCAAAAGCCTGCGAGACGTCGAGAAATGCGCTTGAGCAAATCTTTTTTTCTTCAAGTGCTTTCTCGATTACGTCAGTAATTCTATGCACCTGGTCAATCGTCGAAAGCTTACTTCTGAACCCAAACTGGTGGTCAGGGATAAGATTATTTTCGTCTATAACCGGTTGGAGACGCCTTAGTAGCATTCTCTCGAAAATTTTCGATATGACTGGAAGAAGCGAAATTGGTCTATACGATTTTACCGCATTTGGCGGTTTTCCTGGTTTTAAGACCATTATTACTTCCGCAACATTCCATTGGCTCGGAACGTGTTTTAATCTGAGCGCAGCATTTACAATATGGACAGGCTTAATCAATGCTTTTCTAGGTAAAACTTTGAGAATTTCTCCGGTGATTAAATCATAACCAGGAGCTTTCTTAGGTTTTATAATCTCGATCTCGTTTTTGAGTTCCCTAAGCGTTGCACTTGTGAGTGTTAAATTGCCAGATGGTAAATCCGGCCTATTGATGTTATCGTAAACCACTTGACTATCGTACGGTTTAAAGGTTTCTTCCAGGTGGGCCGCAAAGACGTCCGCTTTTTCTTTATCTTCCCTTGTCCATTCATTTTGATTCAATTTACTTGGCGGCGCAGGGACTTTGGGCCTTTTGGTGCCTTTCATGGCTTTCCAAAGTGAATAATTGGAATCTTTTTTCGCTGTTAAACTTTCAAAGTAATAGCCTATTGCACGATTCTTAAAATCCTTAGTAGGTTTCTTCAACGAATTGCACAGACGATTCAAGTGTGCTTTATGCTGCGGAGCACGACTCTGTTGCCATTTTTTACGCGCTTTTCGTTTTTCCTTGACCAATTCGTTTATTTCCGGAGGATATCGTAAGCCGTATTTATCCGGCGTTTTCCTTAGAATGGGAGTATTATTCCAAGAGGCGCGCTGTACGATCTCGACGAAGCGATCAACTTCAACCTCAAGTTCATAGAGTGTCGTAAGTGGAACGCTCAGTTCAACATTATCTTCAATTTCGTTTCTAAGCCCTTCCCAGTTAGTTGTTCTACCAGCTAGCTCTAGGTTATAGACTAGTTTTTTGCTCAATGTCAAAATAACTAGGGAGTGATCAGACGACTGACCAAAACTCTCTTTGACTTTTATATGGTTGGTAGTCGGTTTACCCTTCAAATGGAAATCACTACAGTACTCCATACCTGTCCCATAGAGCATTCTACCTTTTTTAAAAATTAAAATCGTCGCCAATAATGAAATTAGGTTTAAGCGATTCAAACATGTTAGTAAAATCACTTATTTCAAGTGCGGAACGCGGTGGACAGTAGATAGACGAAATTTTAAGAGTACGCTGACTATTTTTAACTCGAATCGTGCAAAGTTGCAAAGTTTCAAGCTCTATCTTTAGGTCTTCCGATTGCTCGATACAGTCTTTAATAAGCAAGGATGATCCGCCTCTCGCTTTTCCCGAAGGGTGACAAGCGTGGTAATCATTATATCCTTTTATTTTTAAATGCGATTCCTTTTTGATGTGGGTTTCAGAAATCAAGCAAATATCAATATCTTTTTGGCGCATAAATATTTCCAATTCGTCAAGTTTTTGCAAAAGTCCGTTTGCATTCCAAGTACATATTTTCAACATTCGTCTGTCATTCATATTCTAGTTGAAGTGCGCGTTTTCTGTGAATTATTTTCAAGCTTAACCAGCCTATCGAGAATAATTTTATTTATTTTGCCTTGTTCTTCAAGTTTCGCGAAAATAACTGAGAAAACATGAGAAAAGGGGTCGGTCGAAATTTCAAGGTTTTTTGATTTTTCGGATACCACGGCCTGAGCATAAGACTGCATTGCTGCTGTCCGAGGGTCATTACCCGGTGGTTTTTCTAATCTTAGCTTTTCAGTGCCGTTTCTTTTAAGAGCAGAGGTCGAGGGCTTTTCTGTTGTCAATCTTTCCCTCACCTTTTTGTGCTCCGAACCCGGTAGTTATAGTTTGCCTACTTTCTCCGGCGCGATCTTACGCTTTGGTTTAGTTTGCAATTTTGATTCTATATTAAGTGGCTTAAGGAACACATCTCTCCGTTTTTGCAACTCCTTAGCTACTTCATAGCCTCTATAATTTGCCGGGTGGTTTCCCTTACAATTAACACATGTTGCAGAGGTTTGTTTGTTTACTCCACAAACTTGGGAGAGGTGATTTCCGGCGCATTTCACACATCGTGGTTCTTTTCGACAATACGTTTGCGTATGATTGAATCCTTGGCATCGTTTGCACTGAGGTATCAATCTTGTATTCTTGCGCATGGGTTCGATTTTGACTACGACATTCAGAATTGTTCTTATTTCGTAAATCTTATCCAAACTCTCAGCTTTATCAAAAGTTAGCATAAAAAGAGGAAGCCTGCGCTTTACCGTCGTTTCCTCGCCTTCCAATTTTTGTTTTTCCCGTTTAATTAAATTTACTGCATCGACGATTTTAAAGTTTTTGTTTTTCAAATCGTGAACAACATCTTCCTTTAAGCATGAGGCATGAAGTCCTCTAACTACGACTCGTATCGGTCTTTCAGATTTATTTTCGTAAGTATACCACTGAATTTTTTCAGTATTCAGTTTATTAGATACTAAGCGGTAACTGTCTGAGTCCTTTACGTTTACTTTCCATTTGTTGTTGTTGAGTGATGTTACTTCACAATCGGATAGCAACAGAGGTTTAAGAATAGAATGCAGTTTATTATCGTCTGCAATTCCGATTACGTTTATTGGCGGCGGTGATCGTACCTTAGTTCGTGGATTTTCTTCGACATATGTATTTATTTTGTCACGCTATTCATTATCTTTTCGTTCATTTTGCGTGTTTTCTTGCCTCGTTACCATTTCGGGTGAAGAACCAGCTTTTCGTTTCTTAACTGGTCGTTTTTTTAGGATCTAGTTAGTTTCCCGAGCTAGTTCTTCTTCATCCGTTTGATAATCAGTGTTATCGGGGACGTTTGAACTCGCAGCAGACTCATTACGAGGTTTCTTTATACCCTTAAATGCTTTATTTTCTGCTTTAAGTACATTTAATTCTTGTCTTAGTTCTTCGCAGAGAAGTTCCATTTTACTTAGCCTGGTCCGGAGTTCCATATATTCGTCCGTAAGGCTTTGAATTTTCGTTGAAGTCCGTTGTTCGTGCGCCGACACTATCGATGTCGCCGGACTTCTAGTTCCGCACGTTTTTATGGTAGATCTTGATGGTGGAGATCTAACTACCCTGGTACCTTTTTTAAAAGGGTCAGATGAACGCAATAAATTGCTCTCCCCAGAATCCGTAGAGCCGACCTCCGAAGGGGGTGGATTTTCCAGTATACCTGGACTGCCACCTGGGGTATTTATATCTTTTGTTTTGTTCATTGTATACTTTGTATACGCCATACTCGGTATACGGAGGGTGGATTTTAGTCGCCTCTTACGACAGGCATGCCTACCTCGGGTATATTCTAACCCGTACCCGAAGGGGGTTTATCCAGTATATTCTGTCAGGAATTCTTGTGGTGAATCTCCTTTAAATGCTAGCGTCAGGTTCATGTGATCAGTTACTATTTTGGCGGAGACAAAACTCTGCCTTGGGGGGTTCCTCTGCAGACCCTTCTCCGGATGGTTACATCCCTTTGCGTTGAATATATAATTCTCGATTGAAGCATCTGTGTAATCCAGTTGCCGGTGTTAAGCTCAGCTCTGTGCAGGCTGTTCAGGATCGCGTCAGAGCATTGAAGAATGCCCCTTCAATGTCTAGGTACGCCCCAAGAGTGATCTCCTTGAAGTGGAGGGATCTTTTTATGCTTGATACGACCCTGTGGAGGGCTGTGTCCACCGATCCGACGTAGATGTATGCATGTTGTGAATTGAATAGATAATCATCGCCGATCACGTTCCTTATGTGTACATCTATTAAACGTTCCAAAGTTTTCAGCATAAAAGACGACAGACTGATAGGTCTCAGGTTTTTCACGTTTGTGGGGCTCGCTTTCCCTGCTTTGGGAATAAATATAATACGCCATGCTTTGGGAACATATACTAGCTTAAGGCATCCTGTGAAAATACGCTTGAGCCATGGAATAATATCCACTGATTCTAACAACATCACAGGTCGAATGTTATCCATTCCTGGTGCCTTGTATGGAGGAAATGCGATAATTACTCAAGCTATCTTATCATCATTTATTCTATTTTCCATCTCTTCTGCGCTTATTTCCGATGTCGTCCCTGGAATATGTAGATCATCTCCGGAGATTGATGTACATCCGGCAAAGTGATTGCTCAGTAGTATATCCAGCGTTTTCTCGTGTGACTCTGCCCAGGTACCATCACTTTTCCTAATATTGGATTCCGGCGTTGGTGTCTTGTCTAGGATCTTGCTTAGGCGGGACAATTCATTTGTTAACAGATGCGCAAAAGGACCTCCAAGAATTCCTCTTTGTGAACCTAATCTCTTTTGTAGGTGGACCACTCGACGACCTCCTCTCTAGCGAGGTTCCATCTTACTCATGAAATGCGAATGAGTTCCGCTATATTAGTGCTCCATCATGGTGGACGTTTCTTACCGTTATGCTCACTAACCGGGGATTGCGTAAAGGAACCGATTAGTGCATCGACTGCATTTTCAAGTACTCGTACCGAATTGAGATTCACTGATTTCCTCAGTTCTTTCTTGAATTTTGACCAGTTAGCCCTATGCGGATTTTTAAAAGTCCCTTTCCCATGAGTAGATAGTTGAAGTTTGAAGAGTATCTAACAGTGGTCAGATAGTAACGCCTTATTGGAGACTGTTCAGAAACAAAAGTAATACCCAAGACTTCCCTTCTATTAGACGTTACAAGGGTGGGGTCATTGCCTCTATTACATATATCAAGATTGGATCCTAGAATATAGTTAAACAAAATTCCCCTCCATGAGGAGCAGCTTCAAGTTATCGGAGGCGACTGCACTATAATGAAGGTTGATTTGCACTAACTGCATCGGTTGTCACAATCTCGACTTCCATAGCGTCCGGCGTTGAGTCCGCTTTAGGAGTCTTAGCGTTACCTCTCCCGCTCATAGGAACAGCCCCAACTGCTTATTTACCAGAAGTGAAGTCGGGAATTCATTCATAAGAATGATGAACCCCTTGGTCCCGTTCTTCGCTTCTTCCTCCCCAACGACCTTCCAGCTCTTCATATCAATAGAAGGGTTCTGGGCTTTTAGGAAGCCGAGGATCTCTGTCTTATCTACACCACAGTTTGCGACACAGAGCCTTTCCTTGGGTGTGGTGGGTATCTCCTCCGGCGGTACCGCTTGAAGTGCAGCCCCCTCCCAGGGTGTAAAACCTCGAACCATGGCCTTCGCCAATTAAAGAGATAACTGGTCTTTGCAGTCTATAAAAATGACTTCACGATGCCACTTTGCTCTCCCAAATGTGGAGGCAGTTTCACCAGTATTCTTTCGAATATAGTCAAAGACTGCTCCGGCTAAGGCCTTCTCAATCAGTTGACCACATTCTTGGGAATACTGGCCACTAGGTCTTTCGAAGTCCACACCAGCTAGTTGTAGTGAACTGTGAATCGTCCCGCTGAAGAGCATCCCCGTATCAGCACTCGATCTTTTGGGGGAATTTTTGTGTCCTCCGAAGACCTAAGCCTCTTTGACACAAAAATCTCCCTCCTGGTCTCGTCCATCCTACGATGATGTTCAGCGGCTCCCGAAGTTTCTGGCTGATCACTAGCAGCACCAGCCTTAGCGGCAGCGGTCTTGCTGGTGGTTTTAGTCGTGTTGGTTACTTCCTTCCTGTTGTGGTTTGCCTTAGGGGCATCGACCTTATGGCTGACCATTGTTTAAGCACCGCACTGTTTAGGCGCCGGCCACGTCAAAGCGTCCTTTGCTATTATATTATTATATCAATAGCCCAGGCCAGGGAGTTTTGTTCCCTTTCGGAAAGGGAGTCCTTTGCGTCCAGGATCCAATTGACATGCGTCGCTCTACGGATCAACCGCCGTCTTATCTGACCTGGAGGACCTTCTTACCCACCTTCGCTTTCCGGGTACTCTCGGACGGATCTGCTAGTAAGCGCTTCTCCATCTCCATAGAGATCTCCTCATCCGAGCTAACCGCCAATGGTGGCTGCAGCTCAACCAGTTCCGACACGTCCGCAGGTAGCGTGTCGGCTTCCGAACTGGAATT
This sequence comes from Brachypalpus laphriformis, assembly GCA_945910035.1. Lineage (NCBI taxonomy): Eukaryota > Metazoa > Arthropoda > Insecta > Diptera > Syrphidae > Brachypalpus > Brachypalpus laphriformis. Next base: position 225,720,833 of record OX246753.1, on the reverse strand, counting down.
ATCGTTATCTGTTTTATTTTTGTTGTTTTGTTTTTGGTTGTCATCATTCTTGTTCTCACGAGTAAGGCCGGAATGTATATTCGCCCCGCCAGAGCCGCAATGCCGGGGTAAGACATTTATTTTCCACAGGCATCGCCAGGGTATCTGTGAGAGCTCGTTAGTGGTTGGTTTTTTATCCCCCCAACCTTTCATCTATCGGCACGGTTTTATTTGCTTACACCACCGGTAGAATTAGGGAGACTATCTCTTGATTTTTGGACCTCAGAGAGTCAATGAGTCATCAGCATTCGCTGGCACATCTCCGCAGAAAACCTTTGGCTTTACTTAAGACCCAGCACCACGACAAGGTGGATAGTTATCGCTGGGTGAGGTTAAAGTGAGTCTTAAGTTGCTGATAAAGAGTACACTGAGATACAACAGAACAAGTTAACGGTTATTTTGACCATTTTCTAATCTTTTACATAAATCAGTTCATAAGATTAGAAGCAGTTTAAAAAATAAGGAAAACAAAGCTACTTTTTTTGGTTTTTTAGATACAATTTTGTTTTTATTTCTTAATATCATCCTAACTAGTAATATGTTGAACCACCTTTCTTCAAAATAACTTCAAAAACTCCGTCATTCAATGAGTTAAACAGTGACGCTAGGTAGTTGAGAGAAATCTCATTCCAGGCCAAATTAATTGTATCAATCAGAGCTTCCTTATCATCAAATTGCCTCGCACCTGCGTATACTTTGCGTGTCAGTCAAATATGGGGAATATGGTGGTCATGAAAGCATCTCAACATTTTGACTGGCAATGAAGGTCTGAACCATTCCAGCTATATGCATCGGCGCATTGTCGTGTTAAAATATCCCTGGGAGCGGGCCAAAAGGGTTGTTGATCTTTGGAAAAGTTGATTCCAACAGCGCCTTATAGCTATTGCCAGCCATTTTTGTACTCTGGACTACCAAGTCAATTGGGCCATAATATGGAGGACACTGCACCCTCATTCTCAACTATGATGATGGCTTAAAAATATCTCTTCCTTTCTTAAATCATGAAAGTAATAATTGTATTGATCCGGTCTCTCCAAGCTGAATTTTTGTTCATCGAAAAAACTACTACAGTCCAAGTAATATAGTTTTTCGCAAACTGCAGATGTTGATTGTTGCGTAAGCCATTTAATGGTGGTTTTTTCTTCAACTTCAGTCGCTTCAGATGTCGAGTGCTACAATATTTATTACTCGACGGACCGTAGACTTACTTGCCATTTCACCAGCAGCATTCCTGATTTTTAAAGTAGACAGAGCGGAATTGGAGGCTAGTCTAAGAATTTTCAGTATTTCCTTTTGTGTAAGAGCCTAGGAGGTATTTCCCTTAAAATTAATTTCATAAGATTTAGAATCCTTCAAATAATTTACAACAACATGATCACATCGGTTAATTTTCCTGGCGATGGCACGATTTGTTAATTCTTCAGATTGGCAAACATCTATCTGAACCCCTCCTGAAAATGTCAACATTTTCTCCCATTGTTAAAAAAAAAATACACTTGAAGAGCTGTTAACTACAGTAGCTTCACTTGAAATACCGAAAAATTATAATTAGACAGCAATTATTTTGACTGCTTCTAATTTTATGAACCGATATAATGTACATACTACTCGTAGCTGGCATCCGGCGTGCGTCCCTGCGCCTAACAAAAATAAAAAAGTTAAAAATAACTTTCAGGCAGACGCCTGGGGCTAAGTCTGTATGTTTTTGTATTTTTTTGTATTTTTTTTTTGCCTATCACCTTTGTACCGTTATATTATCTACATTAAAAAAAAAAAACAAGTAAATTGGAAAATTGCGGCGGGAGAGGGACACATTGGGCATCGTTTGCCCGATCCTGAAGAAAGGAGACCCTCTGAACTGCGCCAACTACAGAGGTATAAGTCTCCTAAATATCGCATATAAGATCCTGTCTGCCGTACTATGTGAACGCCTAAAACCGATCGTCAACAACCTGATAGGTCCTTATCAGTGCGGTTTCAGGCCTGGAAAGTCCACCATTGACCAAATATTCACACTACGGCAGATCTTGGAAAAAACCCATGAATATAAAATCGATACGCACCACCTTTTCATCGATTTCAAAGTTGCCTATGATAGCGTGTATAGAGACGAGTTATACAGAGCCATGTCTAGTCTTGGCATCCCTGCCAAGCTCGTCCGTTTGTGCAGAATGACGATGGAGAACTCTCGCTGCTCCATCAAAGTCGGTAAGAACATCACCGAACCGTTCGATGTCAGGAAAGGTCTTAGACAAGGCGACGCGCTATCATGCGATCTCTTTAACATAATACTTGAGAGAATTGTACGAAACTCACAAGCCAACCCCGGAGGTACAATCTTCTTCAAGTCTGTACAACTTCTCGCTTATGCCGATGACATTGACATAATCGGAAGAACTCAGCGGGCCGTCAATGGGGCATTTACGAGTATTGAGATCGAGGCAGCAAAGATGGGTCTAGCGGTCAATGAAAGCAAAACAAAATACATGCTGTCTACAAAAAAGGACACCCAACATCGGCGTCTTGGGCAGAACGCCACAATAGACAGATACAATTTTGAGGTAGTAAAGGATTTTGTCTACCTAGGCTCTATGGTCAGCTCCGCAAATGACATGAGTGGAGAGATCACACGGAGAATTACTCTTGCCAATCGTTGTTTCTATGTGCTAAAACGGCAATTGAGTAGCAAAGCCCTATCTCGAACTACTAAGGTAACTCTTTTATTAATCATCCCAGTCCTGCTGTATGGCGCAGAGGCATGGGCTTTGAAAAAAACGGATGAGGATGCCCTTGGTTATTTCGAGAGAAAAGTTCTTCGAGCGATCTTTGGTCCCGTCTGCATAGACGGTGAGTGGAGGAGAAGGTACAATGCCGAACTATACGGCCTGTACAAGGACATCGACTTAGCCAGAAGAGTTCACATACAGCGACTTAGATGGCTGGGTCATTTAGAGCGGATGGAGCCCAACCTTCCCGCTAAGAAAGTCTTCGAATCCAACCCGGACGGACGGCGCAGTAGAGGACGACCTCGCGGTAGGTGGCGCAAACAAGTGGAGGGGGACCTCAACCAACTTGGCGTGCGCAACTGGAGGCAGCTGGCTCGTAACCGTGCTGGCTGGAGAGGTTTGTTGGTTGAGGCCCAGGTCCACCCCGGACTGTAGCGCCATCTAAGTAAGTAAGTAGAGGGACACAAACGCATTTTGCCACCTAGATTTATAAACGAGTATGTATAAGACTAGCTGAACCCGTGCTCGCCTTGCTTCGCCCTCTAAAGGCTTCATGCGAACAAATATGTACTCGTAATATCAGAGCGACTGAAGGAACATCAAAGTATTTGTCTAAGTCCATAAAATTTTTGTGTAAAATAAGTTTTGTGGATTAATTGCATTTTATCAATTTCGTTCCAATGGGTAACTCTCAGCTCCTAACTGCACATTTCATAGTTCACAAAAACCAACATTCTCTAAAATGTTATCAAACGCAATAAAAAGTACAATTCTTTAAATAATGGACAGTTGTATTTTATTATGGTGAACAAATTTTACAGAGCTTCTTTGGAAACAATGTTTGAGGTTGTTTGTTTGTGAAGCGTGTGACGTTCTTCATTCACTCACTAAGGGGAAACACCAACTATAAAGTTTGTGAGTGAGTAACAGATTTTCATTAAACTTGACGAAAACAATATTTACTCACACTAAATGGAGTGTTTCTTCCAAAAAACTGGGGAAGCACTTGCATTCAATTTGTATTTACACCACCACCCGTGCAGGCGTCAGCCTCACATTCGCATGCACATGCGCATACAATTTTTACTCACACTAAATGGTGTGCTTCTTCCAAAAAAACTGGGAATACACTTGCACTCAATTTGTATCTACACCACCACACGTGCGCATACTTCTCTTTCGTTCCGATCCAACAGAGAACACGACACACAGTATTTGTTGAAGCAAATGTGATTTGGATGTGCGCCCATCACCCAAAGCAGAAGAACGATCAGGAACAATCGTTGTTAATTTCTTTAGATTTGAGAAAGTAAATTTAATTTGATCATGTTAGATTTTGATCTGTAGCTCAGCTTCTGGATGAAGCAGAAAGCTGATAGATAGCTTAAAATATTAAGGGAAGTGTTGACCCCATTATGTATTATATATATATATTTTTTTTGTATTGACATAAATGACCCGAGTAATAGGAAGTTAAAGGCAGTAAAGTCTGTAAAAATAAATAAAAACTACAAAAACGTTCCAAAATGTAGGCTAGGTAAAAAACGGCATAGCCTATGTCTTTCCCAGAGTCTTTAGAAATATTTCAAAAAAAGTTTCATCCAAATCTGTTCAGCGGATCTCACGCCATTAGGTAGCAAAAGAAAACCCTACAGTTTTATTATACAGTTATCCACAAAAGTCTGCGTACAGCGATGAAACTTTGGAAAACAAGAGGCGTTGTGTCCAAATAGTAAATAATGTATCTTTCAAATTGCAATATATCAGTAAAAGAGCATTAAACCCATACATTTTGAACAATATTTATATACTTTTTTTTACTTTCTTAAGAAAAAGTTAACAAAAAAAAAAAGTCATTAAATCCATTCCACAAAAGTTTGCGTACAGCTACAGATTTTCCTTCCCAGAATTCCGTTTAAGTAACGGGACATTCCTTTTTGCAGAATATGAATAAGTTGCGTGGTTGTCTGCTTGTAGTGCTTGTAGAGAGAATAGTTTTCTTTGAAATTCGGTTAAAATTAATTCAGAAAATTAATTTTTTTTTTTTTTTTTTTTTCGAGGGTAGGTGAAAATCTTCAAGAAGACACTATGAGGATCGACAGCGCGTGCTCATAGTAGTGTGGGATTCTTACCCACTAAAAAACCTCCCTTCAAAACAGACTTGTTTTCATTTTTTACTACAACTAAGTATTCGACTTATCAAGTAGTTTTCATTTCACGAAATAATGACGTTTTGCAGGTGCCTTCCCATTAGAAGTTCCTGCTAGTTCCAGTTTGGACGCGGTTACTTATCGCGCTAAGTCTAAAGGTTTGGTTCTTTGTAGACGGCGTAGTAAATTTCTTTCTTCCAAAACTTGGAGGACTGTAATATTTACGTGACTTTCTAGACGACTTTTATGCTTTCTCGCGTAGTTTTTGATTTCGTCTTCTATAGTTTTAATGCCAAGATTTCTGTGGATATCTCTGTGTCTGATATACCACGGCGCATTAATAATACCTCTTAGCACTTTGTTCTCAAAAGTTTGTAAAATTTTAATATTACTTATTTTGGTACAACCCCAGAGTTGTATACCATATGTCCATACGGGCTTTAGCACTTGCTTATATAAAAGCAGTTTGTTCTCTATATTAAGCTTGGAATATTTTCCAAGTAACCAATACATTTCTCTATATTTATTATCTAGTTCTTTGCGTTTTTTCTTAACGTGCGTTTTCCATTTCAGCTTTGCATCAAGTGTCATTCCAAGATACTTAGCCTCGTTTGCAAACGGAATTTGAACCGAGTTTGAAAAGATCGGCAAATTATTTATTTTCCTATAAGTAAAATTTACATGAACAGATTTGGTCTCATTAAGCGCGATTCGCCAAACCTTTGTCCATTCATTTACTCTATCCAAAGCTTCTTGCAGTTTTTCTGTACTATCTTCGACCGTTTTACCCACTGCCAAGATGGCAGTGTCGTCGGCAAATGTAGCTAGCTCAGTGCCTTCTACTTGCGGTATATCACGGGTGTATAATAGATACAAGACTGGACCAAGAACGCTTCCTTGCGGCACCCCAGCCATTATCTCCCTGAAATCCGAATATTCATTTCCACATTTGACTCGGAATAGCCTATTCGTAAGGTAGTTCTTCAAAATATTATATAGGTGTTCTGGCAGAACTTGTCGTAATTTAAACTTTAAGCCTTCATGCCAGACCTTGTCAAAGGCTTGAGAGACGTCAAGGAATACGCTTGAACAAATCCTTTTTTCTTCAAGAGATTTTTCGATTACATGAGTTATTCTATGCACTTGTTCAACTGTAGAATGCTTACTTCTGAATCCGAATTGATGATCCGGAATGAGATGCCTCTCTTCTATAACCGGCTGTATTCGCCTAATCAAAATTCTCTCGAACACTTTGGATATGATTGAAAGAAGCGAAATCGGTCTATAAGAGGTTTTTTCATTCGGCGGTTTTCCGGGCTTAAGGACCATTATGACTTCGGCCACTTTCCATTGACTGGGAACATATTCTAGTCTAAGCGCGGCGTTTATAATGCACAGAAGCTTCATTAGACCTTTTCTCGGAAGTGCTTTAAGAACCTCTCCCGTGATTAGGTCGTATGCAGGAGCCTTCTTAGGTTTAAGTTTCTTTATTTCTTTCTTAAGTTCGGTTAGTGTTGCATTTCTTATTATACGATTGTCAATATACGACGTATTTATATTTTGAATAAGAGCCTGTCCATCAAGCGGTTTGAAAGTTTCTTGCAGGTGGGCGGCAAAAACTTGCGCTTTCTCTTTATCATGCCTGGCCCATTCGTCTTGATTTTTCCTAATTGGGGCGGCTTGAATTTGAGGTTTTTTAATACCTTTTATAGCTTTCCAAAGCGAATAATTAGAATCTTTTTCTGCCGTTAAGCTTTCTAGGTGAGTTTGCATTTCGTTATTCTTAAGGTCTTTAATAGATCTTTTTAATAAGTTACACAAACGGTTAAGATGTGCTTTATGTTGCGGAGCCCGAGTTTGTTGCCATTTTCTGCGCGCTTTTCTCTTCTCCTTAATCATCTCTTTTATTTCCTGCGGATAATTTTGAATATAGCTGGCCGGCGTTCTCTTAGGTTTCGGAGTATTCTTCCACGCGGCATTCTGTAGGATTTCGACGAAGCGATCAACTTCAACTTCAAGTTCATAGGGCGTTTTAAGTGATACCCTCAATTCAGTATTTGATTCAATATCTTTTTTGAAGCCATTCCAATTCGTTTTCGCGCTGGTTAATCCGACCGGACCTACTTTTTTAATCAGAGCATCGCTTATCGTCATAATGATTGGAGAATGATCAGAGGAGAGATCAAATGTTTCTTCAACTTTTATACAGTTGCCAGATATTCCTTTAAAAATAAAGAAATCGATCAGATCTGGTATCTTATTTCTATCAGTCGGCCAAATGTTGGTTTACCCGTCGAGTGAAAATCACAACTGTATTGCATACCCGCATTATAAAGCTTTCTACCTTTCTGAGAGGCGTACCTTGAACCCCAGAAGGGGTGTTTTGCGTTGAAATCGCCACCAATAATAACATTTGGTTTAAGGAAGTCGAAGATGTTTGTGAAATCACTTTCTTCAAGTTTACATCGCAGTGGACAATATATAGACGAAATGTTGAAAGCAAAATGTCTATTTCTAACGCGTACCGTGCTTACTTGCATTGCTTCTAATTCAATCTTTACTTCCGCTGAGTGATCGATACATTCTTTTATAAACAAAGATGATCCGCCTCTGGCTCTTTCCGATGGGTGGAAGGCGTGATACACGCTATATCCCCTTATCTTAACATTCGATTGCCTTGTCAGATGAGTTTCACAGACCAAGCATATATCAATGTCTTTTTCTCGTATAAGTATTTCTAACTCGTCGAGTCGTCGTATGAGCCCGTTGGCGTTCCATATAAGAATTTTAAGCGTTTCTTTCATATTCGGGTTGAAGTGCGCGTGTTATGAATGTTGGTTTCTAGTGCAACTAGTCTCTCGAAAATAAGCTTGTTTGTTGTGCATTGCTCTTCAAGTTTCGCAAGAATTAGGGAAAAAACATTGGATACATGATCTTGTGAGCTACCTCTAACAATGTTTTCCAATGTCGCAGCTTGAGCAGGAGTCTTTACGTTAAAGCTTGAAGTATTTCTTGCTTTGATCTCCCGTGAGCTGTCGGGCTTGTACTTGCCATTAACTGTCATCACCGCTTGAGCATAAGACTGCGCGCCAATATTCGAAGATTTAGTGCCTGTTACCTTTTCCCTACTACTATTGGGTTTTTCTTCGTTACCCGATCTTAAGGGAATATTGACCGATTTTTTATCTTTCGCTGCTTTTTTCGTAGCTATTTTGGGTCTAATTTTAGTTGGTTTTAGATTCATGCCCATGGATATTTTGAGCGTATCGCGTCTTTTTTGGAGCTCTTTCGCCACTTCGCAACCATTCAGAAAATGGGAAAAAAACAATTAAGTGTGTCTGAAAGGCAGTTAATTTTGAATTTATACATACAGCAGCAAAAGTCGTAGTCTCAAATATCTGAAATAACTTCAAGACCCTGGTCAACGATCCAGAGAACAATAAGTCGCTTTAGGGATGAAGGTGAAATTGAGTCAAAGCCAAGATCTGGGAGACCACCGAAGCTAACTCTGAGGGATAAGCGGGCGATCAAGTGGATTGTGGAGTAGGAGCCCTTCATTAGCGTTCAAAAGATAAGTTCGCATCTCGAAATTTACAATAACACCACAGTGCATCCAGAAACAGTACGAAGGGTCATCGTCGATATGGGATTTAAGTCGTGCACACCCAGAAAAAAAACCTTTGGTGAATAAACTTAACCGTCAGAAACGTTTCATGTTCGCAAAGGAATACGTGAACAAATCTGCAGACTTCTGGCGCTAGGTTATATTTTCGGACGAGTCAAAATATAACATTTTTGGTTCGGATGGCCGCTTGAGAGTCTGGCGACGTCAAAACAATGCACTAAAACCCAAGTATACCGTCAAGACAGTGAAACATGGAGGTGGAGGTTTGATGGTATGGGGCTGTATGTCTGCATCGGGGGTGGGAAAGTTGGAAATAATCGAAGGAATCATGGACCAGTTCAACTACATTGATATCCTCAAAAGAAATTTAAGAGACAGTGCTGAAATACTGGGAGTCTCGGATGATTTTTACTTCCAGCATGATAATGACCCAAAACATACGGCACATAATGTGCGTATGTGGCTTTGGTTCAACGTTCCCCACATGCTGCGAACGCCTCCGCAGAGTCCAGATCTCAAGCCGTTGAGCACCTGTGGGATGAATTAGAACGCAGGATCCGAACGCGTGAGATTCGGAATAAAATGCAACTTAAGGAAGCCTTACTAGCAGAATGGAGAAATATTACTAGTTCGTGTACAGAAAAACAGAAAGTATGAAAGTACTTACGCCACAGCGCCCACCAGGGGTGACAAAGCTTGATCGAATAAGAAGTTCGAAGACCCGTGGAAGCCTTCACGTCAAGGAAACCATCTTACGCAAAATAGAGCGCGACCGACTCAGCTGGTCAAACGGTAGTGCATGCGATCATATGAAAACACAAGCGTTTTCACTCAGCTGAGGCCTACCAACTCCTACTCTCAACCTCCACGCGGTGACAGCCGGGTGCCTAGTACCTTAATCCAAGAAATGGGTAACCAACCCCGTTTGGCGGATTCTTGGTGGCAGCAGATGAGAGAGGGGGGGAAGAGTGCTTTTCTCACTAGAGCACTTCTTCCTGTTCCAGGCGGCAGCGGACGGATTCCCTAGACGGAGTCAACGGTGGCGTCTATAGTTCCAGTTAGGTTGAACTTAGTGAATACCTTGCGCGAGCTGCTTCGACGTATTCGGATCACAGGTCGGTAAGGAATTTCCAATGTTGGTCAGGACATTGGAATAGAGATGGTGGCGGAGGAGCCCTTAATGGGCCAACGGCAGCGCTCATACTCCCGTAGTGGCCTACTGGCACCGGTGTACCCGACCTCTCGTCCTAGGGGAATAATTAAGGAACTGGCCCTCCAGGTTGGGGGTTGTGCCGTCGGGGTAACTTCCCTACCACGTAAAAAGCCTATGGTTCCGAAACAACCAAAAGCCTCGGATAAGGATGACTCAACTAATGACGACCCCAGCAAACGAAAAAAGGACAACGACCTTCGGATCTGTACGTGGAATGTTCTGTCCCTTTACAGACCACGTGCAGCCGAACAACTAGCAGAGGCTCTAGACTGCTATAAAGCAGATATTACCGCCATCCAGGAAGTGCGATGGGATGGGCCGGGCAAAAAGAGGATGAAAAACTGTGACATCTACTACGATGATTGCTACAGAGGCAACAGGCAACGCTTATTCGGATGCGGATTTGTCATACGCGGCAGACTTAGGCAAGAAGTCTTAAGCTTCCGACACGTGAGCCAGCGTATTATGGCGATCCGGATCAAGGCTAAATTCGCTAACATAAGCCTAATATGTGTTCATGCCCCCACAGAAGAAAAGGACCCTGCCACCAAAGAGTGTTTCTACGAGCTCCTCGACAAAACATACGAGCAATGTCCTAAATACGACGTTAAAATCGTATTGGGCGATTTTAACGCCAAAATAGGAAAGGAGGACGTCTTTGGTAGGGCAGTCGGTAAGCATAGCCTACACGACACCACGTCTGATAACGGACTAATGCTAATTGATTTCGCTGTGGAGCGAAATGTCACCATAGCAAGCACATGGTTTCCTCATCTCGATATTCATAAGCAGACATGGCGGTCCAATGATCATGTCACGATCAACCAAATTGATCATATTGCGATCGACGCAAGGCATGCCTCCAGTATTCTGGATGTCCGGACCTTCCGAGCGGCCAACATAGACTCGGATCATTACCTTGATGTAGCCAAGGTACGAATGCGGATATCCCAATCTGAGCAACAAAGAAGAATTACTGTGAGAAAATTTAACGTCGAAAAGCTACAATCGCAAGAGACCGCCAGACTCTTCGCTGAACGCGTATCCCGAAATCTCTCAATCACCCCTTTGCCGCCAGCATCAAGTACCGAAGACCAGTGGCAACGCTGCCAACATGCCATCAGAAACGCTGCGACTGATGTGCTAGGTCTCGCTCGACCACCACCGCGAAACCCCTGGTTTGACGAAGAATGCAGGCGAGTGCATGCAGCAAAACAAGAGGCATACAAAGCGGCGCTGCAAAGGAAGACGAGAGCTGCTCGTGAGCTCTACGAGCAAAAGAGACGGGAAGAACATCGGCTTCTCCAAAAGAAGAAGAAAGAGCATGAGAAGCGCGCGTTTGAGAATATCGAGAGTCTATACTCCAGGAACAATGTACGGAAGTTTTACCAAAAGGTAAAAAGAACGTGACAGAGAAGTAATAGCCGTACAGAAACCTGTAGAGATGAAAATGGAAACCTCGTAGTAGAATCACAGTCGGTGCTGAGAATATGGAAAAACTACTTCTGCAGACTGTATAACGGCGACGAAGACCAACATCCCGCTGTCAGGCAGAATGAACCATTCAACATAGACGATGATAGTCAAAATTTTCGTCCACCTGACCAAAACGAAGTGAGGATAGCAATATCAATATCAATAGCAAGCTGAAATCCAACAAGGCAGCTGGACCTGACGGCTTACCGGCTTTTCAAGGCAGCTGGGGATGAATTGGTAGAGTGCATACACCAACTCATTTCTAATATTTGGTCAGACGAGTGTATGCCTGATGAATGGAATCTCAGCATCGTTTGCCCGATCCACAACAAAGGAGACCCCCTCAACTGCGCCAATTATAGAGGCATCAGTCTCCTCAACATCGCATACAAGATCTTTTCTGCGATATTGTGTGAACGCCTGAAACCTTTTATCAACAGCCTGATTGGACCCTATCAGTGCGGTTTCAGGCCAGGAAAGTCCACCATCGATCAAATCTTCACACTTCGGCAGATCCTGGAGAAAACCCAAGAATTCCAAATCGATACTCACCACCTCTTTATCGATTTCAAGGCCGCCTATGACAGCATCTATAGAGAAGAGCTTTATAGAGCCATGTCTAGTTTTGACATCCCTGCCAAACTTGTCCGTCTGTGCAGGCTGACGATGGAGAATGCTCGCTACTCCATCAAGGTCGGTAATGACCTCACCGAGACCTTTGATGTCAAAAAAGGCTTTAGACAAGGTGACGCGCTGTCATGTAACTTCTTCAATATTGTACTTGAACGGATTGTGCGGAACTCACAAGCCAACACCGGGGGCACAATCTATTACAAGTCTGTACAACTGCTTGCATACGCCGACGATATAGACATTATCGGAAGATCTCAGCGGGCGGTCACCGGTGCTTTTGCAAGCATTGAGGCGGAAGCGGCCAAAATGGGTTTGGCGATAAACGAGGGCAAAACCAAGTATATGCTGTCAACTAGAAGGGAAAACCAACACCGACGAATTGGACAAAACGTCACCGTGGGCAGCTATAACTTCGAGGTAGTAAGGGACTTTGTCTACCTTGGCTCTGCTATAAATTCTACTAACAAAATCAGTGCAGAAATCAATCGAAGAATAACTCTTGCCAATCGCTGTTTTTTTGGGCTTATAAGGCAATTTAACAGTAAAGCCCTATCTCGAACAACTAAGGAGACTCTATATAAGACCTTGAACATCCCAGTCCTGCTTTACGCCGCTGCAACATGGAGTTTATTTAAAGAGGATGAATATATCCTTGGTCGCTTCGAGAGAAAAATTCTTCGTAAGATTTTCGGTCCCGTTTGCGTTGACGGGTTTTGGAGGAGAAGATTCAATCACGAACTATACGAGCTGTACAGCGACATCGACCTAGTCAAAAAACTGCGTATTGGACGTCTGAGATGGCTAGGACATGTAGAGCGAATGGACACCAACGCTCCGGCCCGCAGAGTCTTCGAATCTAACCCCGAGGGACGACGCAGTAGAGGGAATCATCGCCGTAGGTGGCGCGCACAAGTTCAAGGGGACCTCGACCAACTTGGAGTGCGCAACTGGAGGCAATTAGCTAAAGACCGAGCTAAATGGAGAGGCTTGTTGGTTGAGGCCCAGGTTCACCCCGAACTGTAGCGCCACCTAAGTAAGTAAGTAAGTAAGAATCAGCTGGTATAGCAAGAGAAGAGATCATTCGAACACTGTTAAAAAGGCAATATCAACGAACGTTCCAAAGACATCGCGAGGCTGGAGATGCAGGTCTGTAAACTCCTGGATTACATAAATGCGACGACATCGGCATTTCATTGGCCTCAGTAACCGAGTGATCCAAAATCGGGAGGCCTGCCTCTATTTGCTGACGTCAAATAGGCGAACCCCACAGGCGGATCAGTAAAAATGCGGTGAAGTGGGATGGTTATGATCTCTTATTTTCGGATGATAACCTTACCGAAATAGGAAGAAGAAGAAGATAAAGTGATATGATTAAGAGGTGTAGAGGAGAATTTTTTTGCTATTCGATTTATAAAGGGGATTCCTCTAGAATTATTTGGTAGGCTAATATTACAATTTTTGTAGATCGGAAAGACAATAGCATCTTTATATGCTTCTGATACATCTCCAGTTCTAAAGTTGTAATTAAATTAAATAAATTAATTAATTAAAATTAAAATATGCAAGCATGAATTTTAAGAAATCTAACTGTTCATTTTTGTAGAATTCGTTTAAAATGCAATCAGGCCCTAGAGCTTTTTTGTTTGAAGCGTTATATAAAGCTGACTGGAGCTCTTTCATTGTCTTTTCTCGTTTTAGTAATTCATCTACTATTAATCATTCAATTTTGGAGCGTTTAAGTGAATCCCATATACGAAGCCTGATCCTTTTGATTGCTTTATTTTCTCCCAAAATGTTATAGTAGATTTGGCACTCGATAAATGAAATACTCTGAAATTGTTGACGCCGTTACTATGATCTCGAAGGAGAAGCAACAATCGGAAGGAGATGGGGAAGTTTGCGTTAGGTGTGGACTTCCGTTATTATTTTAAGTTTTGATAAGACCGAAAATAAGGTGAAATTTATGCTATTAATACTATTCTAAAAATCATGGTCGAAATCGAACCTATGCGCAAGAGCACAAGATCGATGCCGCAGTGTAAGCGTTGTCAAGGCTTTAGTCATACGAAGACTTACTGCCAGAAAGAGCCAAGCTGCGTAAAATGCGCGGGAAAAGACGTTTTGGAAGTGTATGTCCTAAATAACCTGCCTCAGCCACTTCCATAAACTGTAATGGAAAGCACCCAGCGAATTATCGAGGTGGCGAAGTAGCCAAAGAGCTCCAAAAAAGGCGCGATACGCTTAAAAATACTGTATGCCCGAATCCGAATCCAGTTAAGGATAAACCTGATATTGCTATGACAAAAGCAGGGAAAGAAAGAAAATTCGTCAATCTTCCCTCAAAATTGGCTTCTAAGGAAAAATGTAAAACGTTCTAGCACTGGCGCGCAGTGATATGCTCAGGCGGCGATGACAGATAATGCCACGTATATAACCGATAACTTACTTACTTACTTAGGTGGCGCTACAGTCAGGGGTGAACGTGGGCCTCAACCAACAAACCTCTACAGCTAGCCTGGTTCCCAGCCAGCTGCCTCCAGTTGCGCACGTCAAGATAGTTGAGGTCGCCCTCCACTTGTTTGTGCCACCTACAGCGAGGTCGTTTTCTACTGCGCCGTCTGGGATGGAACGTTAGGCTCCATCTGCTCTACATGACCCAGACATTTTAGTTGCTGTATATGAACTCTTCTGGCTAAGTCGATGTCATTGTATAGACCTAAGTAGTTCGAGATAGGGCTTTGTCACTCACTTGCTTTCTTAGCCCATAGAAGCAGCATTTGGCAAGGGTAATTGTTCGTGTGATCTCTCCACTGGTGTCATTTGCGGAGCTCACCATGGACCGTAGGAAGACAAAGTCCTTTACTACCTCAAAATTATATGAGTCTATTGTGACGTTCTGTCCAAGACACCGATGTTTGGTGTCCTTTTTTGTAGACAGCATGCATTTTTTTTGGTTTTCATTGACCGCTAAACGCATCTTCGCTGCCTCGCCCTCAATACTCGCCAATTCCTCACTGACGGCCCCGCTGAGTTTTTCCGACTATGTCAATATCATCGGCGTAAGCAAGTAGTTACTTTACTTTACTTTACTAGGGCCTTGTACGCACTACGACGAAGATATATTGTGCCACCCCGGTGTTTAGCTAAGAACTTGGTTAAGGCTCTTGATAAACCTCAACAAAGCTCCAGGCTCAATATTCCAGAAGTCAAAGGGACTCAATAAAGCCCTTCCGATATGGAGAAGTCTTTTTCTTGCGGCCATGGGGCATTCACAAAGAATATGTTCTGCCGTCTCTATTTGCTCTCCACAGAGCCGGCATTGGTCTGTATCTGCTACTCCTATCTTGTGCAGATGGTACCTGAGTAGGCAATGACCAGTCAAGTAGCCTGTTAAGGTTCTTAGGTCTGCTTTCCTAAGTCGAGTAGCTTTTTAGCCTTGCAGCGGTTGAGATTAATGAACTTCTTTGCCTGCCTTAGGCCCTTGAGTTTAGCCCAGTACTCTGCATGATGATCATCTTCCAATTTCTTTATTTTTATGTTAACGCTACTCCGTGCGACTCCAAAATAGGATTCAGGACCGACTAGTGGGCGACTACCGCCTCTTCCCGCTAAGCAGTCCGCCCGTTCGTTGCCCTCGAAGCCTTTGTGTCCTGATATCCAGGCCACAGTGACTGTGTTTTTCGATGCGAGATCTTCGAGTAGGTTTACAGTCCCATACAAGTTTTGATCCTACCGTGTACGATTTCAGAGCCATAAGTGCTGCCTGGCTGTCTGAGAGGATATAGATACGAGTACCCTCGACTCTTCTACGCAGACATTGTCGTACACAGAGCTCGATCGCATGGACTTCCGCCTGAAATATTGTTGATGATTTCCCAAGCGCTGCCGCACGTTGGAACCTGGGTCCATTAACCCCTGCGCCAGTGCTACCATTTTCGAATTTGGAACCATCTGTGTACCAAGTTTGAGAGTTTGGTAAGACTACAAGTCCTTCATTCCTCCATGTGTGGCGGTCACCTATGACCACATTGAATTTCCTGGAGAACCGGTTTTTCTTGATCATAGTATCTGGGATTTTGAGAATAGGGTCATTTTGAATATAACCTAGAATCTTCAAATGGCTTGTAAAGTTGCCGATTTTAAGGTCCGAGATCATGGGTAGCCTAAGAGCACTCAGCATATCTTCTTTTGCAAGGTGCAACGGTGTGAGGGTAAACATTGCTCCCATTGCTGACGTGGGACACGCTCTCATTGCTCCTGTGATACTCAGACAGGCTAGACGATGTATTTTATTCAACTGTTCCTGAGTCTTGGCCTGTAAGGTTTTTGGCCACCAAGCCAACGATGCATAGGTGACCATGGGTTCGATAATGGCGCTGTACGTCCAATATATTATCTTGGGTTTTAGCCCCCAAGTGCTCTTGTCGCTTTCTCGGTAACCTTGTTCAGGTGTGAATTCCAGGTGAGCGTCTTGTCAAGTATAACACCTAGGTATTTCGCTTCCTTGGATATGTCGATTGGGACGTTTTCCAGTCTAATTTCTTTGAGAGTGTGGTTTCCTTTTCTGGAAAAGAATACAAGTATAGTTTTTCCGGGGTTGATGGTAAGTCCCTTTGTCCTGCACCAATCGGAAGTTAAATTGAGGGCACCTTGCATTAGTTGAAAAATTATGTCCTCAAATTTGCCTCTGACGCTGATGACAATGTCGTCTGCGTATCCTTGTACTTTGTAAACCGATTTTTCAAGCAGCTCTAGGAGTTCGTCAATAACTCAGGTCCAGAGCAGGGGAGAGAGGACTCCTCCCTGCGGGCAACCTCTGGTAGCTGTTATAGTTTTATGCGAGCCTCCGCACTCGATTCTTATTTTCCTGCTGCATAGCATGGTTAGGATCCAGTTTATGATCCGAGGAGCGATATTTTTCCTAATCATAGCCTTTTTGATAGCCTCATGGGAAGTGTTGGCGAATTCTCGCTGTATATCTATGAAGGCACATAGGGCTGTTTCTTTGGCAACTTATGATTTTTCAATCAATAATGTTAAGCTATGAATGGCTGTTTCCGTAGATTTCCCAGGTTGATAAGCAAATTGGTTTGCATGCAGAGGATCATGTATGTAGACTTTGAAATACAACACAACACGTAATTTAAATTTTGCTTAACGATTTATTAGCACGTCTGTGCAGCTTACGGTTTAACAACAGTGTGATCTTAAAATAAAGGAGAGGGATGGTTTGGAGTCGTTAGAGAGGTGAATTTGGCTGTGGTGAGAACAGTACAGTAGCGATGAAATATACCGATTTCCTACATTCGGCAATCCTGACAATTATTCGGCTCGAATAACCTCATCGCTCCATTTGTTTATGTTATCGGCCACAGTGGTAGTTTGATTAGGACCCTCGTGGTCACCTACTTTCAATACACCATACCTATTCTTTCTGCCAACATATGAGATACTATAGGGCCCAATAAATTTCGTAGCAAGCTTTCCTTGCGTCATTTGGGTCCTTTTATGGCAACGAGATCACCTTTTCTATACCTAAATGCAGGTTTTCTATTTTTATCGAAACCTCGACGATTTTCCTCTTGCACCTTTAGGATGCTTTCTTTTGCTATTTGACGGATTTCGTCTCGTTCATGCATTAATTCGTTTAAGGCTTCACTGTCCACAATTTTCGCAAGGCTGGAAAGCTCGGAATTGTCTTTAAGTTTCATTTCTACTCCTAACAGGACCTTAAACGGACAAAATCCAATACTTCTTGACATGGCAGAGTTTATATACTTTTGCAGCATGCCAACATACTTATACCAATCAGCGGGTTTATTCAACGACAACTTGACTAACATCGGTATAATGACACGGTTGATCCTTTCAATTTGACCGTTACCTCTAGGAACACCAGTCGTAATTAGAATGTGCGAAATACCTTCGTCAGTGCAATAGTCTTTGAACTGGTTGGACGTAAAGGCTGCACCACGGTCCGATATTATTCTTGCCGGATTACCGAATATGTCTGACTGTTTCTTGAGGCGGTCTATGACTTCTTCACTCGAGGTGCTTTTTGTCGGATACAACCACACAAATTTGGTAAAAGCATCTATGACAGCAAAAATGTGCTTATACCGCTTCTGCGTTGTTTCAAGTATACCTAAATGGTCTATATGGTAAGTCTGGAGAGGTTTGTCTTCTTTCTGAATCGGATTTAAAAAACATTCTTGTTTACCACCTTTTTTTTCAGCAAGGATACATGGGACGCAATTCTTTATAAATTTTTCTATTTTCTTCCTATAATCGGGTATGTAATATTGTTTTAGTAAAAGATCTTCAGTCTTCCTGACCGCGAAATGTCCTTGTTGGTGTACTACCTTTAGAATGTAATTTTCCATTGATGCGGGAATTGCCAATAGCTCATTCCCCTTATGGATTTTGTATATCAAGTCGTTCTTTAAAAAGTAATCATTATGGTCACGTTCGTTTAGTATTGTTCCTATAGCTTTAAGGTATTCGTCTTCTGTTTGTGCCTGCTTTATTTGGTGCGAAACCGTGGTATCAAAAACCAAAATGTACCTACTCAATGCGTCTACGTGGCGCATTTTCGTACCAGAGCGATGCTCAATTTGAAAGTCATAGTCTTGCAGGTACATTGCCCAACGAGCAACTCGTAAGGGAACATCTTTTTTTTTATTGTCAATGCAAAGGCATTGCAATCCGTCATGACTTTTATTTATTGACCAAGCAAATATGGTCGCCACTTCTTGAATGCCTGGACGATAGCAAAGGCCTCCAGTTCATAAGAATGGTACTTCTTTTCCGCATCTGTTGTTTTTCTGCTCATATATTGAACTGGATGCAATTGACCATCGTCCTCATTTCGTTGCATCATAACAGCAGCGTACCCATCTTGTGATGCATCCGTATGAAGTTCGGTATATGCCCCGAATTTAAATAGCTGAAGAACAGGACCCCTAGCTAATTCTGATTTTAATACCTCGAATGCATTGACTTGGTCTGGTCCAAATATAAATGTCGCATCCTTTCTAAGAAGATCAGACAGTGGTTTGGCTTTTCTGGAAAAATCAGGAATAAACTTTCTAAAATATGAGGCTAGGCCTAAGAATCGTTGGACTTGCTTAGCGTTTTTATTCGGTACAGGGAAATTCACAACGGCCCTAGATTTTCTGTTCCCGTATAGACAAACCCACTTTCTATAGTGTGCCCTAGAAAATCAATCTTAGTTTTAAGAAAATGGCACTTTTTCCATTTGATTTGCAGTCCATAATCTTGGGCAACTTTCAACACTTTTTGGAGCTTTTCCAGTCCTTCCTGTTCACTTTTAGATGATATGATTAAGTCATCCATGTACGTTACGACTGACTTTTCCATTATCAGTGGCTTAAATATTGTATAAATAAATCTTGAAAATACAGCAGGACTATTACATAGCCCGAAAGGACAGAACTTGAATTGGTATTGCTCATTATGGGTAACGAAACTGGTATATTTTCGTGAGTTTTCAGACACCGGAACATGAAAAAATGCTGATGCCAGATCAAGCGTGGTAAAAAAACTTCGCGTCTTGCAGCTGATCTAGCTGCTCCTCGATAATGGGAAGGGGATAGCGGTCCCTAATAATTTTTGCATTGATTCGACGATAGTCGACACATAAGCGTTTTGACCCATCCTTCTTGTTAACGAGGACTACTGGACTGGCAAAGTCTGCACTACTCTCTTCTATAATTCCATCTTTCAACCAGGAATCCAATTGCTTGTCGATCTGTTCTTTACTTTCGTATGGTAATCTCCTTGGTTTGTCATATATCGGGGTTTCATTTTCCAAGATAATTGTCATTTCTATCGGACAATCTCTGATTTTGTTAGGAATGTAATCTTCAATTAATCTTGAAATAGATTGTCGAACACAAAAGTCAGTAATATGGTTTAAATCATCAAAATGATCCTGGATGTCTTTTTCATCAAAAGAGTAGCATTTGAAAAACTCGGAAAAATCTTCTTCCTCAACTGGTTTGGTGTTAGTTTCCAGCGAATGTACACTTACGTGGTTCTTTGTAAAAGTTACTTGAGCTTTTTCTAATAAATTTTTCCCTAAAATTACAGGAACTCTAATCAGTTCTTTTGGGACAAGAAATAGCTTGAGCTCATACAAAGAGTTCTGAATTTTTACCTTTAGGACACATGATCCAATCGTTAGTGCATCACCACCCAATCCACTGACTCTGATCCTCTCATTTTCAAAATTTGGAATTTTGAGAGATTCAAAAATATCTAGTCTGATGAGCGAGATATCGGCACCTGAATCGACTAAGGCTTCAGTATCAATTCCGTTTATTGTTACTTTAATGTAATTTTTCGTTACAGACATAAGGTTTATTTCCGGTTTGGCAACGAACGGTTGCTTTCGGACATTGCAGTTTGATGACTTATGCCCGAATTGGTTACATCGGAAGCATTTGAAACCTTTTGCCTTGTTTGGACATGCATCGCTAGAGTGCTTTCGATCACCGCGAATAAAACATCTTTGAACTTTTAAATTCCCTTGATTACTAACACTAGGCTTGGGTTCCATATTTTTATCCCTCATGTCATTGTACGACCGCGATTTTAACTTTACTCTTTCGTACACTTCGACACGTTCCTTTAGCTGAGAGATTGTCTTAGCTTCATAAAGAAGAAAACGTTCAGAACCTTTATCATTAATTCCGTCGATAATGTAAGAGACAAGAGCTTCCTCTTCGACATTTCCCATGTTACCCAGCTCTACCATTTTATAAATATACTCCCTCATAGATTCCTCATTTGTTTTCTTTCGCATGGTCAATCGTTTATGAACTTCAGCACTGTTAATCGTTCTTCTAAATTCCTGCGAAAGGTAATTTTTTAAGACCAACCAACTGGTCAAGTGAGGAATACCGTTAACAAACAGTCGGGCGGAGCCCTTAAGTAATCTTTAGATAAATTTTTGTAACGGATTCCATCCGACAACAGTGCTTATTTGCTCAAAATCTGAGATCCACCTAACGATGTTTAATTCATCGTCGCCCGAAAAACATGAGATCGATTCCTCAATATCCTTAAAGGTAAACAAAGATGGAGCTGAACAATCAAATGCAGAACGTTGTGAACTATGCGCGGAATGTACCGATGTTCCTACCGCACGAGCACTTTCTTCATCAGGAACACTTACATGCGATAAATTGTTTACAGAACCCAAATCATCATCATTGGCAATTACCCTACGAACTGATGCTTGGCTACGTACCGAATAACTATCATCATCGACAGCAGGAATAACGACGTAATGATTTATCAAGCGCGTTTGTAATTCGGCTTTGTTCCCATCCACTACCAAATTCAACTCTCTTAATTTCTCTCTTAACCCATCCACACTCAGGGACAAAATTTCTATTATCTCCATTATTACTGTTAGGATACAAGTGTTTCTTCAAAAAACTAGTATTGCGCATGCAAAAATTTAATTATGTTATGATAATTACAAGTATTATATTTACTTTAACTTTTTAAATAATTCGTAGGCAAAATAAAATAATACTTATCGAAAAAATAAACAAAATACGTATATCAATTGTGAAATTCCTTTTCAGCTTTTTTTTTTTCTTTGTGTGGTGATCTTGTAATGCTGGTGGATTTATTGTTGTCTGAACGGTGTATTCTTTCTTCTTCCTTTCGTACGTGTGTGTGTATGAGTTGTTGACGTTAGTGGTAGTTTGACTGCTGAAGTCTTTTTTCTTTTGTCTTTTTTTCCTTGGTCGTGTGAGTGTTATGCGCACTCCGGAATCGTGTGACACTGGTGTGGACTGTATCTACGTGCTTTTAGTTTTGCGCATCTACTACGTATTAACGAATTTCACTAGTGTTTCGCAAATATGGACTTATGTATGTTTTACTATTTTATAAACAAAATGCACTTAGTATGTACATACGTGGGGCAACACAAGTGATGTTTTTGTTAGTAACACAATTTAACACTTTTATTGTTTTATTTCATTTTTTATTTTAACTAAACACTTTAATCATTGGTTAGGGTTACGTTGGATTTCGCATTTGTTCTAAATGCTATCTCGGTTGAGCCCCCAATTTGTAGACTTTGAAATAAAACACAACACGTAATTTAAATTTTGCTTAACGATTTATTAGCACGTCTGTGCAGCTTACGGTTTAACAACAGTGTGATCTTAAAATAAAGGAGAGGGATGGTTTGGAGTCGTTAGAGAGGTGAATTTGGCTGTGGTGAGAACAGTACAGTAGCGATGAAATATACCGATTTCCTACATGTATAAGGAACTTTTCCCTTATATGATGATCGACAATTTTCTCCATCGTTTTTAGGAGAAAGGAACTGAGAATAATGGGTCGAAAGGATTTGGGCGATTGCTCCGCCTGCTTTGCCGCCTTTGGAATGAGGATCATCTTAACCTCCTTCCAACTTTTTGGTATGTAGCCTAGTGTAAGGCTGGATCTGAAAATTCTTATAAGGGTAGGAATTAACAGGTTTGCTAATTGTTGTAGTAGGCAGGGAAATATGCCATCTATACCTGGTGATTTAAATAGGCTAAAGGTAGATAGAGCCCATCTAATATGGTTGGCAGTAAAGATTCTGCCAGATAGGCTAAAGTCTCGTGTAGAAGCAATGAGAACGTCGTTCCTCAGGTGTTCTGGAGAGACAGCACAATCGGATATACAGACTGGAAAGTGGGTATCAAGTAAGGCTTGACAGGTTTCCTCCGGATTGCTGGTGAATTCCCCATCTTGTTTCTTTAGGGAGCCAAGATGCTTGGAGTGAGTCTGGGCTACGGCCTTTTGAAGGCGAGCCGCAGTGGGGAAGCTTTCGATACGTTCACAGTGAGTTCTCCAAGATTCGCGTTTAGATTTTCTAAGTTATTTGTTATAACTTGTTAGAGTTTCTTTGTAAAGGCACCAATCGCCATTGATTTTAGCTCTATTGAATAGCTTCCTAGTTTCACGCCTAAGTGACTCAAGACGCTTATTCCACCAGGGGGCGTCGCGGTTGGTCCTTGTCTGTGTTTTGGCACAACTGCCTTCACAAGCGACGGAAATTGTTTTTCGAAGGTGTTCTGCCTCGAATTCCAACTCTGAAATGGTATGTATAGGATTCGAAGCACGATTTAGTTCTGCCTCGAGGATAAACCGATAGGAATCCCAATTAGTGTGCCTAGGGTTCCTGTAATTTAGCGTGTCACTCATGGAGACATAGAGACTTCATCAGACACGTGCCAGTTTGTCATGAAATTGTAGATAAAATCGCTTGCCAAAGTGAGATCTAGTACCTCTTGTCGGATGATATTAGTAAAAGTAGGAACGTTTCCCCTATTCATCACCACCATGTTGTTAGTACATACAAATTCAAAAAGCGATTCACCTCTTTTGTTGATATCCGAACTGCCCCAGGCGGTGTGATGGGCGTTAGTGTCACAGCTGATAATCCAGGGTAACTTTTTGGCAAGGCAGTAAGCCATCAAGTGTACCCTATCTCGTTCGGCGGTGCCTCGGCTGTGTCCCCGGGAAAGTAAGCGGAGGCGAGGACAATCTTCGTGGTTCCACTTGTTAGCGGCACTTCTGCCACTATCGCCACCAGGTCCCTAGTAATGAACTCTGTAATGGGAAATATATTATGAATATTTTTAATTAAAATTGCTGCCCTAGGATTACTCCACGAGTCAGAATAAATTAACTTACAGTTCTTCGTTGGGAGCCCTTTAATGGCTCCCTCGAGCACTAATGGTTCTTGCATCAGTGCCAAGTCAACATCTTCCTTGATGAACCGTCTATTCAGCACGGAAGATGCTGCCCTAGCATGGTGCAAGTTTATTTAAAGGCACTTGAAATGCCTTCTGATGAGTGGTGGAGGACTGATCTACCGTTTATGCCCCCTGTCCCGGTGGGCCGTTTTTTTGGCCCTGCCGCTATTCAGTAGCGCAGCTTCCTCGGGGTTTCTTCTCTCCCACTTCCTTAACCTTCCAGAGGGAGGGATGTAGCGTCTTTCGCTATACCTAGGGGTGTAGTCCACCTCTCGACGTGGTGTGTGTCTGGGTCTGAGTGGCGAGGGTGGACGTGGATGAGGGTTGCGCGGATGAGGGTTGCGCGGATGCTTCGGTAGCGCGCTTGAAGCTCCAGCTGATGTACTTTCTGGCGGCCGTTTGTTTGCGGATACTGCCTCAGCGCTGGTGCTGGGTCCCTGTGTGGCCTCCGCCCTGGTGTTGGAGACCCGTATGGCCTCAGCGCTGGTGCTATGGCCCTGTATGGCCTCAGTGCCGCTTGTATTAGCTCTGCGTGTACAAGAGCTGGCAGGATTTTCTTTATCTATCATGCCTTACGGTGGGTTTAAGTGCTCTTTATGTTTACGGCGAAGTTGTACGGACCCGAAGCCGTAACTAAGTTCACCTCCGATTTTGGAGAGGTGTGATGCTCATGCCGGATCCAGAGCCACGGCGATCTCCACGACGGCTGCTCGCTCGACTCTATTGAGCACTCTCCAGTCGTCCGTTCTAAGCCCTTCGTTTTGGCCTTGATTGGGCCCAACAAACGTTCGTTCGAGTCTTTTCCAGGAAAGTACCCGACAAAAATATCTGGACGCGGAACTTCTACCTCGTCCACAGCTTTCAGCTGTGCATCTTTCCAGGGCTTCATTTTGGGCACTGTTGCCTTGAGCCAGTCCGCTGTTGCTCTATTTTTACAGCTGAAAAGAAGCCAGCCGGGTTTAAAGGTACAGCCGAGGAACTGCGGTTTTGTGGAAGTTTCCCTCTGCTGCAGGATGATGTCCCGTACCTTGTCCTGTACCCGTCTGAGCTGGCCTGTAGTCCAGATGGTGCCCGGGAAGTCTGGTGGTAAGACACCAATCTTCACGATATCAACGGCGGCGTCCCTGTAGGTTTTTACAGGGCTTGATGGTCCGAGCCTAACTTTTGACGTAATGGCTATCCTCTTCGCTGCGTTGTCTATTGGTGTAGCGCTGTCACCTCTTGGACGTTTTGAGGGGGCTTCTTGCCTGTTTAGTGGAGTCTGCGCTAGCTCTCGAGCTTTCTCCAGGCTGTGGCCTATCCTCAGAAACTCTTTTAGTCTCTTGCGTCCAGCTCCAGATAGCTTGACCCTTTCTGAAAAGAGACTTTTGACGCCTTCAATATGAGCGTCAATCACCGTTGCAAGAGAGCCAGGTGATGCTAGGAGAGTCTCTTCATCCTCCGTATTTATGGTGTCGGTTGTGTCGATGGTACTTGAAGCCACGTCCTCTGCTATGACATCCATAAGTTCAGACTCCACAGTAGGACCAAGTGCCCTCTCTGTAAAGTCTGAGAGGCCCAAAGCGGTCCCGGTTTGCACGTTTAGAGGAGTGCATTCCTCATCGTTATTGTTAAAATTATTATCCATGGAATTTTTTTGATAAGGGGAAGAGTAGTTCACCCGCGGTAGAGCCCCATGCCACGGGAGGGCTAATTTAAACCGATTGTCACCTGGTTTCCGGAGTCCACCGTTATAAGACACACTTACGGAGTGCCTTTCATCCCTTAGGCACGGTCGTTACGCACCTGGGATTACGGGTTTTTTCAAGTTTTCCTCTTTAGATCCGCCATATTTCGTATTCAGCAGGGACACCTTGTGCAGGATGTGGTTCTTCACCACGTATGAACGGTCTTAGGAAATAGATTTATTTGGATGCCTCTATTCCTCTGGCTCCTTTGCCTGGAACCTTGCCCCCAAGCAAGTAGTTTTATAGACTTGTAAAAAATTGTACCTCCGGTGTTGGCTTGTGAGTTCCGTACACTTCTTTCAAATATTATTTTAAAGAGATCGCATGATAGCGCTTCATTTTTTTAAGACCTTTCCTGACATCGAACGGTTTGGTGATGTACTTACTTACTTACTTTGAAGGGGCAGCGAGAGTTATCTATTGTCATGGCCGAGACTAGACATGGCTCTGTATAGCTCGTCTCTATACACTCTATCATAGACAAGTTTAAAATCTATGAAAAGATGATGTGTATCGAATTTATAAATAATACATGGATTTTTTCCTAGATCTGCTGTAGTGTGAATATTTGGTCAATGGTAGACTTTCCGAGACTTTATCAGGTTGTTGACGATCGGTTTTAGGCGTTCACATAACACGTTAGATAATATCTTATATACGATGCTGAGAAGACTTATACCTCTCCTTTCTTCAGGATTTGGCAAACGATGCTAAGGTTCCATTCATCGGGCATACTTTCGTCCGACCAGATTTTACAGATGTCTTGGTGTATCCTCCTTATGAACTCATCTCCTCCTGCATTGAAAAGTTCGACTGCAAGCCCCTCGGCTCAAGCGACTTTGTTGGATTTAAATTTAGATATCGCTATCGCCAATTCATTCTGATCGGGTTGACGGGAATCTTGACTATCATCGTTATTATTGAATGGCTCATTTTGCCTGATAGGGGAATATTGGTCATTGTCGCCGTTTAGCGGTCTGCAGAAGTTTTCCTTCCACATCCTCAGCACCGAATGTGATTCTACTACTATGTTACCATTTTCGTCCCTGCAGCTTTCTGTTCTGGCTTTGAAACCCTGGCATGTTCTTATTATTATTACTATTGGAGTTTTCCCCATCTCAGCACGCGTTCCGGAGATAACATATCCCGGGTATCTTATACCAAAGGGATTATGCTCTGATGAAGCGTAGACCAGGTTCTACGCCCTTACGATTTTATTGTTATATTACTTGTTACAATTGCAGGAACTCTCTCACGATATTACATGTATCCAACAGCACTGCCTTCTGAATTTCTGCCATCAGCTTTTCCAAATTATGCTTCTTGAGGTTGGCGATAAGGTGTTTCGGTACCAATCCCGTCGCTGAAATGACAATCGGTGTAATTTCTACCCTCTCGGCTCGATACATTGTTCCAATTCCGATTGCCAGTGCAGTATATTTCAAAATCTTTGTGGAGTATGTACTTTGTAGATTTGGGTTTAGCGTTACAGCGACATCAAAGATTTCAATTTTTTTGCTGGCTTTGTTAAACAGAATTATACCTGGCCTATTCGCTGGAATATGTTGGTCTGTGGTTACAGATCTATCCCAGTATAGTTTGGTGGTGGCGTTTTCAAGCACAGGTAGTGGGTGGTACTTGTAGTAAGGTGTATGCTGCTGGATGAGACCATTGTTCAGCGGTAGTTGCTGGTGGATCAATTTACGACGTTTTTATGCCTGAACGTATAGTCATGCGAACCAAGTGCACTGCATCCTGATATAATATGGTCGATTGTTTCACCACACCCTTCGCATCGCCAGCATCTGTCTTCCACTGTTTCCTTTAAGATAAACTTATGGTGATTTTTAGTGGCAATGATTTTGTCCTGAATGGCCATTATAAATCCTTCGATCTCGGAGAACAGCTTTCCCTGTATGAGCCATAAGTTCGAGGCCTGTTGATCAATGTATTCCATGTCAAGGTCATGTGGATGTCCTCAGTGTAAAGGTTTCGATTTCCATGCTACGATAAGTTCACTTTCAGTTTTGGCATTTGCAGGAGAAGGGATCGTGTTTGATTTTAGATGCAGGGGAGTATAACCATCATCAACTAATGCAATCGCGTTCAGTAGAGATGACAGGCTGCTTTGGATGTACTGACGAAAATTAAGATTCTGCTGCTGATCTAGTTGGTTGATACCTAGTATCCCCCTTCCACCCACCTTGCGAGGCAATGATGTTCTTTCTATTGCACTGTGTGGATGTTGGCTATTGAATCTTGTCAGCGATGTACGAATCAGCATCTCCAGATTCCCGATATCAGTGGGCGAGCAATTGATAACTCCGAAGGAGTAGGTTACTAGGCGTGTAGTTCAGGTGTTGATGGCTTTGCATTTGAATTGAAGGGTAAGACTTCTTTTGATAGAAACATGGTTAATTCCCTTGAGTTGAAGGAAAACTAGATATTTGTATGATACACCATGCTGCATCTCTTTGATCACCTGGTTATAGTCTATTGGGCACCCTTCTTCCTTAGCATCTACATTTCTTCTTATTAGGTAGATTATTTTACATTTTTCCAAGCCAAATTAATTCCATCTGGATGTCCCTGCTAAAGCTGCTGACTACCTCTAACATTCGGTGTAATTTTTCTCTTTTGTTAGTGTAGAGTTTTAAATCATCGACATATAAGAGATGGTTAAGTGTGTAGTCGAAAGTATCAGTTTTAATGCAAAACCCGGACTTCATTTTGGGCAGCAGTCTGCTAAGGGGTTTAAGTCCCAAGCAAAACCAAAGTGGGCTGAGAGCATCTCCTTGAAAGATTCCTCTTCTTTTGGGTATGGCTTTCCCAGCGATTCCTTTTTGCCATAACCTGGTGTTCCATTTCTCCATCAGCGATTTCAAGCAGTTTATTATAAAAGGATCGATTTTGTAAATTTTGAGTTCTTTAATAAGCCCATACTTAGATTAGGTTTTTTTTAATGCCAGTCCGGTTACTACTGCGTCGATTGTTAATTGGTCCTTAGAGTCCATAGTTCCTCCACTGCAGCCCTTTTGTTCGTCTGAAATAATGCTATTCGAAGAACAATGTTCATAGATTCTATTTGCAAGGATTTTCGTAAAAAGCTTGTAAGTTGTACATAAGCATGATATAGGGCGATACTTAGAAGGATCATTACATGTAGTTCCTTTCAGCAGCAAAAACGTTAGCCCGGTTGTTAAGAACTGTGGGGATGAACTTGCTAACATTAACATGTCGGTGAAATATTTCGCTATTTTTTCATGCGTTGCGGTAAGTTTCTTAGGCCAGATATTTTGCAGTCGATCTATTCCGGTAGCTTTCCAGTTGCTGGTTTTCGATATGGCATGAGCAACTTTTTCTCTGCTTATTTGTTGGTGTATCATAGGCGCGACATGCTCATTGCATTCCGATTCATCTGCGATCCATTGCGCATTCTCATTATATTTTCGCAGAACTTTTCTTGCTGGTCCATAGAAGGGTATTCACAAATGGTTACTGGAGCAGGTGGGGATGTAATTTTTCTGTATGAAGACCTCTGGTCTTTATGGAAAAGAGTATTTTCATTTCCTGTTGCTGCACTTAACATAGCGATGTAAACGTTTGTTTAGAGCAGCTACTTTTAGGGTTTTTTGGTCCAGTATTTCTCTGATCTCGTCCCTGGTTATGGTTCGGTGTCGCAACGGTTTGATAAGGGGTCCGATACGTCTGCATAACCTGTTGGATTTTGATCAATTTCTAAAAGCGATTAGTCTTGCGATATCTTGCCTCAGCATCTCTATTTTATTAATCAATTTGGGAGTAATGGGTTTGGGATTGATGGAGACTTGGGTTGTAACCTTGGGACCCTTTCCCAATGCTCTTAATGCTGACACTGCACAAACGTGAAGAAGAGCGTTAATACGTTCTATCTCAATGTTTTGGTCTAAGTGTGCGGTTGATGGTAAACAGAATATTTTCCAATTTTGCACTTTCGTAAATTCTTGGTATTTTGGGTCTTAGTGTTGGATCCGATCCCTCAAATTCAATCAGACTAAGGCTTGGGTTTCTAAAATTTGGGTGTTGGGTGCTTGTTCCGGAATGATGGTTCTGGGCTCAACTGGATAGTGCTTGCTATTGTTGTTGATGTTGGTTTCATTGGTTCGTTGATAAAGGGGCTTGGGGCGGTGGTGAAGAACGGATTTCAGTGCTGCGGGTAGTATCGAGTTGCATTGTGCCAGATGTTGACGGGCATACGATTTCCACGATCCTCTCTTTCAACCATTACTTCAGCCTTGATTCGCTGTTGTCGGTTGATTTCCACATATTCGTTGGAGAGGATAACGTCCTTTCTTCGAGCTAGGTTGTTGTCGGTAATTCTGCCATCGAAGTTTCCAAATCTTCCAACGAATAAGTCGAACATTTTTCTCCTGTAGGCAGTCATATGTTGTGGATTTTCAAAACTAGTTACGGTGTAGTAGCAACGCAGGACATACCATATTCGTTCATTTCATTAGTCCATTGGATGCGCTGTCTACGGCGACCTGCTCTGGTGGTCCCAAGATTACCTAGGGAAACACTTGTCGCAGTTTCACTTGAATTTTGTTGTGCCACTGGCGACTCATCTCCTTGTGGAGCCAAGCCCTCGCCGGCAGCCGTGGCTTCTGTCGACGTTTGAGTGTATATCGCCACTCGATTTTGTTCATTTCGGTTGTCCATTTTCATGATCATATTTTTTCCATATTAGTATACGGGTTGGGATAATTAGTTAGCTACACTACTCCACTCCGACCTGTCTGACATGGGTGGCCCTGAGTCAACATAGCTCGTAGTTTCAACGTAGTAACCATCTTGGCCCGCCCGCCCGCGACGTCAAGGCTTATCCCCGTGGGGGATATTATTATTATTATTATTATAGGTATTGCAGGAAATGCGTAGTAAAGTTAGTCCCGATGATACGGAGACTAGAATAAAAACCGTACACCAAACAAGATCTGGCGACGTTCTTGTGGAATTCGCCGAGAAATTCAAAGGCAAGGAAGGCTTCAGCTCATTTCTGAAGGAAATCCTGGGGGACAGGGTAAACATCCGACAGTTGGAGCCCAAGATAACGTTGGAAATTAGAGACCTGGATGAGATGACGACAGAAGAGGAAGTGAAGGCGGCCGTCAAACGAGGCGTTAATGACTCTGAAATCGATCTTCAGGTCACTTTATTTAAGCCCAACAGAAGAGCACAAAAAATGGCTTTAGTCCAACTAAACAGCCGTGCAGCAAACGTACTGCTGAAAGATCCCCGCCTAAAAATTGGCTGGGTCCACTGTAGAGTGCGCCCAAGAATAGTTGTCACGCGCTGCTTCAAATGCTTTGGTTATGTACACATACAAGCAACGTGCAAGGGACCGAACCGAACGAGTCAGGGACTTTACTGCGGAGAAGAAGGCCATCAGAGGGTCGACTGTAAAAAAAAAGTGCAAAGTGATGCCTATGCACAGAGCTAGGCCTATCACCAACCTTGTTAGCTCATGCCCCGGGATCGGGTACGTGTCGGGTATTCAAGGAGGCACTCTAAAAGGAAAAGAAGAAAACACAACAATGATGCGTATTCTCCAAGGAAATCTTCACAGGAGCCGAACCGCCGATAACTTGCTCAGTCAACTCAGACTCGACCTGAAAATCGATGTTGTAGTCATTAGCGAGCAAATCAAAATCAAAGAAGTCTTGGGCTAGTTTACGGACTCTCTCGGCACTGCTGCTATATGGGTACCGGACGCAAGAGCAGTCTCCATAAAAGCCCACGGTATAGGGAGAGGTTTTTTGTGGGTGAAAGTCGGTAAAGTGACGATAATCAGCTGTTTCTTTACACCCAACGAAAGTGTCAGTAATTTCCGACGGAGGTTAGAGGCCCTGGAGGACACCGCACGAGAAATCGGAGGACCGGTCGTCGTTGCTGGAGACCTCAATGACAAGGCGGTCGAGTAGGGGATGCCCAGAACAGACAAGAGAGGGAGGCAAATTTTGGAAATAGACGTGATAAACATCGGCAAAGTGCCCACTTTAGGCGAGCTGGTTACGGCGAAACGATTCCAGATGTAACTCTCGCATCGGAGTCAACAGCTGGACACATTCAAAACTGGGAAGTCATCGAAGACTATACTGGCAGCGACCACCAATACATCGTGTACGACCTACATACGAACGGAGACACCCGAAGCGTAATCCAAAAGGAAAGATCTAGGTGGAGGGTGGACGCCCTCAATGAAGTGCTCCCCGCAAGGGCGATAGAGGATGGGAAGGACGCAGTCCTTCGGACGTCAGGGCCAGCGAAGACAAAGGCAGAAGCGACTATGCGCCTCATGCACCGCGCGTGCGACGCCTCAATGCCTCGGTATAGGAGCTCTCATGGCCGCAGGAGTCCGGTTTACTGATGAACCGAAGAAATTGCTGCGCTCAGAAAAAGATGTCTACACCTTAGACGGAAGGTTACTAGAGAAAGGAGGCGACACGTGGAAGCCACTGTAACTGTTCTGACGGAATACAGAAACGCGAGGACAGAACTCAAGAGAGCCATAGACACGAGCAAGAGGCAAAAGTGGGAGGAACTCCAACAGGACGTAAACAGCGATCCCTGGGGGCTCAGCTATAAGGTTGTAATGCGCAAACTTGGGGCACAGGCCGCCTCCCCCAAAATTAGTGCTGAAAAAATGAAGGAGATAGTGGACACACTCTTCCCGACTCACCCGGTCAGACCACCTGACATCTTCCCCATACAACGCGAGAATGTCCCACTGTTCACATACGGCGAACTGATCTCGGCAGCGTCGGATATAAAAAATAAGAAGACTCCCGGACCGGAAGGCATACCAGGAGAAGTGCTGAAAATAATCGCAAGAACGTGCCCACTACTGCTGCTGCTAAATATGTTCAGCTAAACAGCTGTCTCTTGGACGCGATTTTCTACAGGAGCTGGAAGATACAACGGTTGGTCCTAATCAGCAAGGGAAAGGGAGACCCGGAATCCCCATCAGCCTACCGGCCTTTGTGTATGATGGATACAACGGGGAAACTTCTGGAGAAGATGCTGAAGGCCCGGCTTACTACGGCAATCCAGAATGCAGGTGACCTGTCTGAAAGGCAGCATGGTTTTCGTAAGGGACACTCAACAGTAGGAGCTATCGAGGAAGTGGTTAAGACAGCTCAAATCGCTCAACAAGGCAACCACTACCCGAGAAAAGTCGTCGTGTTGGAGATGCCTGAAGACACCTTCCTCATAGGATACGCAGACGACATTGCAGCAGTGATCACCGCAAGGGACACAACAGAAGCGCAGCGGAAACTTAACCAGGTCATGAGACGGGTGCAAGAGTGGATGGCCGACCATGGTCTATGACTGGCAGCCGAGAAGACCGAGATAGTTCTGCTAACCAGGAGATGGATCCCGACTGACGTCGATTTCCTAGTAGGTTCAGACGAGCACCGGCAAGAGCGCAGTAAAGTACCTGGGTATGACCCTGGACTGCAAACTCAGCTACTGAGATCAAATTAGATCGGCGTCAGCAGGGTTATGGCGAACATCGGAGTCATGAGTAAGCGGAGGCTGCTTATGTCCATCACTCACTCCATCCTTCTGTATGGGTGTGAGATATGGGCTGAGGCACTCAAGCTGCAAAAGTACAGAAAGCAAATGGCTGGAATACAGAGGCGTGGAGCCCTTCGAGTCACTAGCTCCTACCACAGAGTGTCTGAACCAGCCGTCCTCGTGGTAGCGGGAGTGACCCCGATAGATCTGCTAGCAGCAGAAAGAAAGTACGTACACGACAACAAGGCGGAAATAGGTGTTGAAGTCGCATTAGATGAAGCAAAGGAGCAGACTAAAGAGAGTGGTAAAGCAGGTTTAACTCTGAAACCAGGAGAAGATGGACCGCCAGGTTAATAACAGATGTCGCTGCCTGGACGGAACGGAAACACGGTGAAGTGGACTACTACATCACCCAATTCCTAACCGGACATGGTTACTTCAACCTGTACCTATGTAGAATGGGAAAGAAGGAGAGCGCAGCCTGCCAGTACGGTGACTCCGAGGAAGACGATGCCTACCATACCTTCTTTGATTGCAACAGGTGGGCAGAGCAGAGATCTAGACTTAAGTTGGAGATAGGCAATTTCTCCCCAGATAACGTGGTCCGGAAGATGATCTCTAGTGTCGACAGCTGGAACAGGATCAGCAATTTCATCCAAACGGTCCTAAGGAAGAAGAAGAGAGAGGAAGAAGAAAACATACCCTCAGAAAATTTTGTAAGAATATAAAGCCTCACCGGCAAGACAAATAAACCCGCTAAAGAAGAGAAATATGAAAAAGCCGGCCCCGAAAAGGGGAAGAAAGCGACACTACTCTGAAGTAATGCTATAAGCGGTTCCAGAGTAGATGGTGTCAAGTTAAACAAAAGGGTTAAGGTGGTTTTTTAGTGAGTACAAAGTCCCATACTACTTGAAGCAGAGCGGGCCTGTTTCTCGTGAGCAGTAGCGTTTTCCACCATCCCTAAGGCAAAAAAAAAATATTATATTTTTATTTCTCGATTTTACGGATATTTACATTATATTTTCAGGACCTAAGTCTAACAAAAATATAACAATTCTAATTTAAAAATTTGCGAACAATATGACATGTATCTAGTATTATTGATTTTTGTGCTTTTCCAATATTCTTTTCTTTGATGTTAAGGTCTCGCAGGTGTTTTTTTGAGATGCCTTTCTACAAGTCCTGTTGCACTGATTATGAATGGTAAAGTCTTGACGCTCCGCAAGTTCCATTGACTTTTTATATCCATAGCTAGATCCTCGTACCTTCTTCTTTTCTCATCATAAAGCTTTTTGACGTTCTGGTTATTGGGAACGGCAACTTCAATGGGTACAGCTGTGTTGTCTCGTGGGGCGCCGTGGCGTAAGTGGTTAGTGTGTCGGATCACTACGCATGAGGTTCCAAGTTCGAATCCCAGAAAATACCAAAAAGTTTTTTCACGGTCCCACCTCTCGCGAGCGTCTGACAAACAGCCGAGAGTATTGTTGTCTAAAAAAGCTTCTCGAATCGCCGTTCGGATTCGGCAGTAAACTGTAGGTCCCTTCCATTCGTGTGGAAAATATAACGCACACAACATGAGTGGTTGCGAGAAGCTAGGCCCTGGCACTTTAAAGAGCTGTTGCGCCAAATATTTGTCTCTCTTGTCTATTTCACCCTATCGTTTTCCAGGACGGCTTCAGGTTCATACCGATAATAATGCTGGAGTTCCTGTACTAAGCCGAAGTTCTGACACAGTATCTGATGGAAGATTTTAGCGACGTTGTTATGTCTTCTGAGATAATCGGTTTGCACAAGATTTGTGCATCCAGAGATTATATGTTCAATTGTCTCATTAGGTTTACCGTATTTACGACAGACATCCTCGACCGTATTGCCTCCTATTTTAAACCTCATATAGTTACGTGTAGCGACGACTCCATCCTGGATAGCAATAATGAAACCTTCAGTTTCGGAGAACAGCTCTCCTGCCCGGAGCCATAAGTTTTTACGTTTCTGTGTCAACATTTTCACTCTTAAGTGCTTGAAAGTGTTTTCCGTGCAGAGGTTTTGAGGCCCATGCTCGTCTTCGATCATCAATGTTGGGTGCTTGTACATGAGGCTGGTTCTTTAGGTTTAATGGTGTTAGGTTGTAATCGGCTTCAATAGCTGCTTTTGCCAAATTTGAGCTAAGGCTTTTCTCAGTGAAGTATTTTCTGAGTGAGATAATTTGCTTAGTATGCATGCTATGACTCCTCTTCCTCCCTCTTGTCGGGGAAGTGTCATCCTTTCTACGCACGATTTTGAGTGATGAAGGTTATATTGAGTCAAAATAGTACAGATTTTTCTTTGTAGGTCTGCGAGATCTGTTGTGAACCATTTGATCACACCGAAGCTATAGGTCAGCACAGGTATGTCGTAGGTATTGATTGCCTTGATAAGATTTTTCCCATTTAATTGGGATTTTCTAATTTTATGTATCCGTCCTTTAAACTCGGTAGTGAGGTCTCTTTTTATTTTTCCGGTGTCCATTGTGTTATTTTGAGCTGCTCCTAAATACGTGTAGATTTAATTTTCTTGCATTTCTTTAATACCAAATGTTTCAACTTAAACAGATGGTGACACTTTTCCTCTTACAATACTGAGAGTTTTGCATATACTCAATCCAAAATCCATTTTTATGTCTTTGCTAGACATGTTCACTGATTCCAGGAGATGGTTCAGATGAGCCTTCATCGATGCATATGTCTTAAGGTCATCCATATACAGAAGGTGGTTAATTTTAAACTCAAAGTTATTTGATTTGATTTTAAAACCGTACTTGCTAGAGTTAAGCATGTTGCTAAGCGGGTTAATGGCGATGCAAAACCACAGGGCACTGGAGCAGTCTCCTTGAAATATGCCTGATTTAATAGGAATATCTTTGGTTTTGAATGATACGCCGTTGTTAAACATCTCTATACATGTTTTCCATTTACCCATGATATGCGCAAGAAACGAAATAACTCTTGGGTGGATCCGATATATTTCAAGGACATCGATGAGCCAGGTATGCGGTACACTATCAAAAGCCTTCTTGTAGTCAATATAGCTGACATATAAGTTCCTTTTATTTTTTGTAGCTTGCTCGATAATAACCTGGTCAACAGTGAGTTGTTCTTTACATCCCCGAGCTCCTTTGATGCATCCTTTTATTATTATTATTATTATTATTATTATTATTATTATTATTATTATTATTATTATTATTATTGTTGTTATTCTTATTATTATTATTATTATTATTATTATTACTTTTATTATTATTATTATTATTATTATTGTTGTTATTCTTATTATTATTATTATTATTATTACTTTTATAATTATTATTATTATTATTAGAGGTCACCACATCTAAGTACGTGTGATTTTATTAAATTAAATGTTTTTTTTACAAATCATGATACGGCATAGCTAATTAACAAAAAACAAATATTTGGCGCAACAGCTCTTGAAAGTGCCAGGGCCTAGCTTCTCACAATCACTCATGTTGTGTGCCTTATATTTTTCACACGAATGGAAGGGACCTACAGTTTAGTGCCGTATCCGAACGGCGATTTGAGAAGCTTTTTCGTGACAACAATACTCTCGGATGTTTGTTAAACGCTCGCGAGAGGTGGGACCGTGAAAAAACTTTTTGGTGTTGTCTGGGATTCGAACTTGGAACCTCATGCGTAGTGATCCGACACACTAACCACTTACGCCACGGCGCCCGCCATGGCTAATTAGCCTGATTGGCAAAATCAATGTTTTTTTTTTTTTTGTTTTTATAATTTGCGCGCACTCAAGGGGTTATGAATACCCTTAACATGTTTACACACAGTGCGGGCGTTAGAAAGGTTAGATAGAGAGAGAGAGAAAGATTTGGTATAGAGGTTTATACTTCAGAGCAAAACTTTTATACAATATAAAAAACAAAAATTACGTTAAAATAGTTCAAATGGTTAGCAAACAATTATCGTACATAAAAGTACAAAAGTACATAAGTATTGTACAATTAAAAATATTATTTTATAATATTCTTTCTGTAGGTTGTTGCAATTGTAACAAAAAAAAAAGTCTAGTCCAGCTTATTCTCATATTCATAATGTCCTTTGTCTCCTACCAGGATAATTCAGTTTTGCCGAAAATTTACTTTCTGGTTCCTTTCAGGATATGGCAGATTGCTATAAAGTGCAAAACGTCTTCTCTAGCAATTTGGCTCAACAGTGTACATACAAGTGGCAAGTTTTGCCGATGTGGCATGTAGTGAAGGTTTATTAACTTTCCTCGAGTCCGAAGTAATCCGATGTAAGGTAGTTTAAACCACCAAGGTTAAAAGTTGTAGACGTTGGCCTGCTTCTCACAAAAAAAAAAGATAATAAATAAAAAGATATGAATATTTTTGCAAGTACTTTATTAAGGGATTATTAAATGCGGGCACAAGGCTTTCAATTCAGAAACAACATTTAGATACACGACTTTGTATTTTCACCGGAACCTCAGACGTCCGCACAGCTTTGAATCTCGATACCAACTCTTCTTTACTCTATTCTTACTCTTGCCTTCAGGCAATACAATATTCTTTATTTGATTAAAACTGCGGAAAACCGAGTATGCTGAAATTTGATGATCATTCTTTTACGAAGTCAAAAATGTGCAATGTAAAGTGTGAATGCACCCGACATTGATTCTTAGGAAATGTATCAGCAAAATATGATATAGATGTGCAATATGAGGTGTGAATGCACCCGACATTGACTGTGAGAAAATGTGTCAGCAAAATGCGTTATAATAATCGTTTTCTTATGAAATTAAAATGTGCAATGTGAGGTGTGAATGCACCCGACATTGACTGTGAGGAAATGTATCAGCAAGATTTATATGATCTTTGGTATAGCAATACCCGTTGCTATAACTGTTAAACTCCAGTTTGGTATAATAGTTTCAATAAAATGAGGCATTTGCTTCTTCCATAAAATCTTCTCTCATCTTTCAGTCAATGTCTTGCAGAAATTGATAAAGATGAGATTTCCAGTCTATTGTGTTGACAGGGCAGAGGCTTAATTATACATTATAAATGGGAGCTAGGTCAATTCAATCTCCGAAAAACAAATTTATTGATGGGCAATCTTTTTCGGTAAGCGGGTATCTGACATTTTTGCGATTTAAAGAATGTAGTCGAAATGAAGTTTAAGAGTATAATAGATATATGTAGCGGTGATCCGGTCTCCAGATGTTTTTGTTTTTTTTTTTTTTTTTTCCGAGGGTAGGTGAAAAATCTTCTATAGACACTATGAGAATAGCAAGCGCGTGCTCATAGTAGTGTCAGATTCTTACTGACTAAAAAAACACCACCCTTCGATATAAATTTGTTAGATATCGCAACTAAGTATTAACTTATCAAACAATTTTTCTATCATGAAATAAAAACGTTTGGCAGGTTTCATTCCACTGAAAGATAATATTTACATTTGTTTTCTTGGTACAACCCCAAAGTTGTATACCGTAGGTCCACACCGGCTTTAGCATTTGCTTCTATAAAAGCAGTTTGCTCTCAGTACTGAGCTGGGAATGTTTTCCGAGTAACCAGAACATTTCTTTATATTTGATTTCGAGTTCCTTACGTTTCATTTTCACGTGCGAATTCGATTTCAGCCTTGCGTCGAGTGTTATTCCCAGGTATTTGGCCTCGTTTGCAAAGGGTATTCGGTCCGAGTTTAGGAAAATTGGCAAGTTATTAGTTTTCTTATGAGTAAAATTCACGTGAACAGATTTAGATTCGTTGAGGGCAATCCGCCAGTTCCTCGTCCATTCATTTAAATTATTCAGCGCGTTTTTCAGTTTCGCAGTCGTTCTTCGATTGTTTTGCCTACTGCTAGGATAGCGGTGTCATCGGCAAACGTAGTAAGGATAGTGCCTTCTTCGTTCGGTATATCACGAGTATATAGCAATTACAGAAGCGGCCCAAGAACTCTTCCTTGCGGTACGTCGGCCGAAATTTCTTTGAGCTCGGAGTATTCGACTCCATGTCTAACATGAAAGAGTCTATTCCCGAGATATGATTCTAGAATATCGTATAAGCATAGAGGGAGAACTTGTCGTAATTTGGATTTCAAGCCATCATGCCACACCTTATCAAAGGCTTACGAGACGTCGAGAAATACGCTAGAGCAAATCTTTTTTTCTTCAAGTGCTTTCTCGACTACGTCAGTAATTCTATGCATCTGGTCAATCGTTATTTTCTTCTATAACCGGTTGGAGACGCCTTAGTAATATCCTCTCGACAATTTACGATATGATTGGAAGAAGCGAAATTGGTCTATACGATTTTACCTCATTTAGCGGTTTTCCTGGTTTTAAAACCATTATGACTTCCGCAACTTTCTATTGGCTTGGCACGTGTTTTAATCTGAGCGCAGCATTTACAATATGGAGAAGCTTAATCAATGCTTTTCTAGGTAGAACTTTAAGAATTTCTCCGGTAATCAAATCATTACCGGGAGATTTCTTAGGTTTTAGATTCTCGATCTCATGTTTGAGTTCCCTTAGCGTTGCACTTGTGAGCGTCGAATCGTCAGATGGTAAATCCAGCCTATTGCGGTTGTCGTAAATCACTTGACCATCGTACGGTTTAAAGGTTTCTTCCAGGTGGGCCGCAAAGACGTCCGGTTTTCCTTTGTCTTCCCTCGCCCATTCATTTTGATTTAATTTGATTGGCGGCGCGGGGACTTTGGGCCTTTTGGTGCCTTTTATGGCTTTCCAAAGTGAATACTTGGAATCTTTTTTCGCTGTTAAACTTTCAAAATAAGAGCGTATTGCACGTTTGGTGCAATGATGATGTAGCATATAGTTGGGACTATTAAGTGGTAGATGAAATGTTCTTTTTCTTTTCTTTGCATACTTAAATTTGGTCTAAAAGTTACTCCAAGATACTTATGTTCCTTAAAAATCTTGATTTAGTCGCCGTTGGATGTCCAATGCTCGGATCGTGCGTATCTCCCAAAACCTCTCCTAAAAACCATTACTTTGGACTTGTTCAGGCTTGCCCTTAGGTTTCAAGTTCTGCAATACTGCTCAGGTTCATTGGTCATTTTTTGTAGAACCACGGGGGAGTCACCAAAGTGAACGATATCGTCTGCATACATGAATAGTTTAATTCTAGTCCCATCACATAAAATGACTCCCGAAAGCCATGGTACCAAAGCACTCAATGTACAGCCTTGTTTTACTCCCATTTGTCTTTCAAACTAATCTGATAGTTAGTTAGTTAGTTAATATGACTTTTATTTTATGAAAAAAGAAAGTTCATTACATTTTCCAGTGAATACAATTTTGTTTCAATTTCTAAAATTAACAAAATTTTCTAAATTAACAAATAGTCAGTTATGGTTTGGCTGAAGGCCTTCTATCAGATTGACATTTACATATTTATCAATTACTATTTTTTTAAACATTTGCGTATTCAA
Organism: Brachypalpus laphriformis; assembly: GCA_945910035.1. Lineage (NCBI taxonomy): Eukaryota > Metazoa > Arthropoda > Insecta > Diptera > Syrphidae > Brachypalpus > Brachypalpus laphriformis. The sequence continues at coordinate 225,680,429 of OX246753.1, read as the reverse complement.
CAAAAGTTCAATTTAAATTCAATATAAAATTTGCAAACATGTACGTAGCGTTATTGTTTTTTCAAAAGAGTTCTTCAACTATACGGGTTCTGTAGTTTAGTGCATTTACGCTGAACTTGTACAATAAATCCCAGTTTCGTCTGCCGTTTAGAATATTCATCGTTTCCTGTAACTCCAATACACACACTCCAAAGAACTGAAGGCGAAACTCCTTTAGAACATTACACCTTGCGATTAAATGAAACACATCCTCTCGTTCTCTAAGATTACACAGATCACATAGGACTGGAAGTTCGGGGCGGTGTGGTATATAATTTAGGTTTATGAGTTCGACTCTTATTTTGAATATGGTGCTTATAACTTCTGTCCTATTGCTGTCCAAGAAATAAGTATCTTTGTTCAGGAACTGGTTCACCCGGCTATAGTACGCTCTATGCTGCGATGACTGGGCTTCGCCTACAAAATCGTCATATAATTTGGAACCAGTTTTTTCCAGAAGAGTTTTAAATTTTTGTTTTATCGAAGTTGACGTCTCGCTTAGAGCAAGTGATAAGCTAAAATCACATTCCGATGCTAATCTCTCCCACTCTTTCAACCACCAAGCCTCTCCATTTAGCTCGGTCTTTAGCTAATTGCCTCCAGTTGCGCACTCCAAGTTGGTCGAGGTCCCCTTGAACTTGTGCGCCCCACCTACGGTGATGATTCCCTCTACTGCGTCGTCCCTCGGGATTAGATTCGAAGACACTGCGGGCCGGAGCGTTGGTATCCATTCGCTCTACATGTCCTAGCCATCTCAGACGTCCAATACGCAGTTTTTTGACTAGGTCGATGTCGCTGTACAGCTCGTATAGTTCGTGATTGAATCTTCTCCTCCAAAATCCGTCAACGCAAACGGGACCGAAAATCTTACGAAGAATTTTTCTCTCGAAGCGACCAAGGATATCTTCATCCTCTTTTAATAAAGTCCATGTTGCAGCGCCGTAAAGCAGGACTGGGATGATCAAGGTCTTATGTAGAGTCTCCTTAGTGGTTCGAGATAGGGCTTTACTGTTGAATTGCCTTATAAGCCCAAAAAAACAGCGATTGGCAAGAGTTATTCTTCGCTTGATTTCTGCGCTGATGTTGTTCTCAGAGTTTAGAGCAGAGCCAAGGTAGACAAAGTCCTTTACTACCTCGAAGTTATAGCTGCCCACTGTGACGTTTTGTCCAATTCGTCGGTGTTGGCTTTCCCTTCTTTTTGACAGCATATACTTGGTTTTGCCCTCGTTTATCGCTAAATCCATTTTGGCCGCTTCCGCCTCAATGCTTGCAAACGCACCGGTGACAGTCCGCTGAGTTCTTCCGATAATGTCTATATCGTCGGCGTATGCAAGCAGTTGTACAGACTTGTAATAGATTGTGCCTCCGGTGTTGGCTTGTGAGTTCCGCACAATCTGTTCAAGTACAATGTTAAAGAAGTCACATGATAGCGCGTCACCTTGTCTAAAACCTTTTTTGACATCCAAGGTCTCGGTGAGGTCATTACCGAACTTGATGGAGTAGCGAGCGTTCTCCATCGTCATCCTGCACAGACGGACAAGTTTGGCAGGGATGTCAAAACTAGACATGACTCTATAAAGCTCTTCTCTATAGATGCTGTCATAGGCGGCCTTAAAATCGATAAAGAGGTGGTGAGTATCGATTTGGAATTCTTGGGTTTTCTCCAGGATCTGCCAAAGTGTGAAGATTTGATCGATGGTGGACTTTCCTGGCCGGAAACCGCACTGATAGGGTCCAATCAGGCTGTTCATAAAAGGTTTCAGCCGTTCACACAATATCGCAGAAAAGATCTTATATGCGATGTTGAGGAGACTGATGCCTCTATAATTGGTGCAGTTGAGGGGGTCTCCTTTCTTGTGGATCGGGCAAACGATGCTGAGATTCCATTCATCAGGCATATACTCGTCTGACCAAATCTTAGAGATGAGTTGATGTATGCACTCTACCAATTCATCCCCAGCCGCCTTGAAAAGTTCGGCCGGAAGCCGTCAGGTCCAGCAGCCTTGTTGGATTTTAGCTTGGATATTGCTATCCTCACTTCGTTTTGGTCAGGTGGACGGAAATTTTGACTATCATCGTCTATGTTGAATGGTTCATTCTGCCTGACAGCGGGATGTTGGTCTTCGTCGCCATTATACAGTCTGCAGAAGTAGTTTTTCCATATTCTCAGCACCGACTGACACGTTCTTTTTACCTTTTGGTAAAACTTCCGTACATTGCCCCTGAAGTATAAACCCTCGATATTCTCAAATGCACGCTTCTCATGCTCTTTCTTTTTCTTTTGGAGAAGCCGATGTTCTTCCCGTTTCTTTTGCTCGTAGAGCTCACGAGCAGCTCTCGTTTTCCTTTGCAGCGCCGCTTTGTATGCCTCTTGTTTTGCTGCATGCACTCGCCGGCATTCTTCGTCAAACCAGGGGTTTCGTGGTAGTGGGCGAGCGAGACCCAACACATCAGTCGCGGCGTTTCTGATGGTATGTTGGCAGTGTTGCCACTGGTCTTCGGCACTTGATGCTGGCGGCATAGGGGTGATTGAGAGATTTCGGGATACGCGTTCAGCGAAGAGTCTGGCGGTCTCTTGCAATTGTAGCTTTTTAAGTGGTAGAGAAGTTACCCCGACGGCACAACACCCAACCTGGAGGGTCAGTTCCTTAATTATTCCCCTAGGACGAGGGGCCGGGTACACCGGTGCCTGTAGTCCACTACGGGAGTATGAGCGCTGCCGTTGGCCCATTAAGGGCTCTTCCGCCACCATCTCTATTCCAATGTCCTGACCAACAGCTCGCACAATGTATTCACTAAGTTCAACCTTACTGGTACTATAGACGCCACCGTTGACTCCGTCTAGGGAATTCGTCCGCTGCTGGCTGGAACAGGAAGAAGTGCCCTATTGAGGAAACACTCTTCCCCCCTCTCTCATCTGCTGCCGCCAGGAATCCTTCAAACGGGGTTCGTTACCCATTTCTTGGCTTAAGGTACTAGGCACCCGGCTGTCACCGCATGGAGGTTTAGAGTAGGAGTTGGTAGGCCTCAGCTAAGTGAAAACGCTTGTGTTTTCATATGATCGCATGCACTACCGTTTACTTAGAGTCTTAGACATTAAAAAAAAATCGTTCTTTAGGAAAATCAACTGGCTTTGTCTTGCTAGACATTGAGAGAGCGTTTGATTGTGTGTGGCATTTGGGCCTTGTCTATAAGATGTACCTTATCAAACTTGCCCTAAGCTTTCTTTCCAATCTTTTTTTAGAGTATTCGTGAATTACTGTTATTCTGTTTGTCATAGTGTTGTTGCTGGTGTTCCTCAAGGATCGGTTTTGGGTCCAATTTTGTATAACATTTTTATGTCTGATATTCCAAGCCTTCCTTATTGTGAAGTAGCTATTTTTGCGGATGACAAGGCAAGATATTCCTCGCATGAGTTTAGTCTCAACGTGGAGACAAATTTACAAAATGCGATTCAAATATTGCTAAGATATTACAATTGCTGGAAAATTAAACTAAATGCTGAGAAGGTGCAAGCTATCTTTTTCAGCAGAAAACGAAAGACTTGTTTTCTTCCAAGCAAACAGCTAATTTTTAATAATGCATATGTTAACTGGGTTCCATCTGTAAGATATTTGGACATTCATCTCGATACAAAACTCATCTTTAAGGAACATACTGCAAAAGCAATACAGAAAGTAAATATAGCGATAAACATGTTCTACCCCTTTATAAACAGGAAGTCTTTAAAGTAATTTTCCAATCGATCCTTCTATATGGTTGCCAAGTTTGGGGAAATTCAGCAAAATGTCACATTAAAAAACTGCAAGTTTCCCAAAATAAAATTCTTAAGATGATGCTTAATCTTCCCCCGTATCGCTCTACCGCTGATCTTCATAGCAGAGCAATTGTTGATTTGATTCACGATAGAATTACAAAACTAACCAAAAAGTTTCTCCATAATTGTGAGTTCTCCGTAAACCCACTAATAAATCAATTAAATGCTTAACCATGTTTTCTTTTGCTTTTTATTTTTTTTTCTTTTTTAGAACCCACATCCTTTCAATATTGCGTTATAGTTTATTAAAATATTGCATATCTTAAATTATTATTTGTTATTTGTTAATTGCTATTAATTATTAAATTAATTGTTGTTTACTATTCATTATTTATTATTCATTATTGACCATTTATTAATTATTATTTATTTATTTATCATTTGTTATTTATTATTTAATATTTTTTGTATATTATTTATTATTTATTATTTATTATTTATTATTTATTATTTATTATTTATTATTTATTATTTATTATTTATTATTTATTATTTATTATTTATTATTTATTATTTATTATTTATTATTTATTATTTATTATTTATTATTTATTATTTATTATTTATTATTTATTATTTATTATTTATTATTTATTATTTATTATTTATTATTTATTATTTATTATTTATTATTTATTATTTATTATTTATTATTTATTATTTATTATTTATTATTTATTATTTATTATTTATTATTTATTATTTATTATTTATTATTTATTATTTATTATTTATTATTTATTATTTATTATTTATTATTTATTTTTTTTATTTATTGTTTTTTACTTTATTTATATATATTTATTACTTACTACAACAAAAAAAAAAAAAGGCAATATCTATGCACGTTCCAAAGACATCGCGATGTAGGAAAGGCAGGCCTATAAACGCCTGGATCAGACAAATGCGACGACATCGGCATTTCATTGGCCTCAGTAACCGAGTGATCCAAAATCGGCAGGCCTGCCGATATTTTCTGAGGTCAAATGGGCGAACCCCACATGCGGATCAGTAGAAATGCGGTGAAGTGGGAGGGTTGTGATCCCTAGTTTTCGGATCATAACCTCGCTGATAAAAGGAAGAAGAAGAAGAAGATTTATTACTTACTACTTGTCGGTTATTATTTATTCACTACCATGTACCTGCTTAGTTTTTAACTATTTTTTTTCAATAGTATTGAAGGTTTTTAACGTATTTTTTCTTAAAATTTTTATCATTGCCTAATATTTTGTTATCATCATTTAAAATAATTGTTCAGTAGAAATATATAATTTAAATATCAAATCTCTGTATGTAAACTGCGCGGTGGCTCACCATGGATCTATGGATATCGCTATTTCTGATATACCATGGCGCATTAACAATACCTCTTAGCACTTTGTTTTCAAAAGTTTGTAAAATTTGAATATTACTTATTTTGATACAACCCCAGAGCTGTATACCATATGTCCATACAGGCTCTAGCACTTGCTTATATAAAAGCAGTTTGTTCTCTATATTAAGCGTGGAATATTTTCCAAGTAACCAATACATTTCTCTATATTTATTATCTAGTTCTTTGCGTTTTTTCTTAACGTGCGTTTTCCATTTCAGCTTTGCATCAAGTGTCATTCCAAGATAGTTAGCCTCGTTTGCAAACGGAATTTTAACCGAGTTTGAAAAGATCGGCAAATTATTTACTCTCTTATAAGTAAAATTTACATGAAAAGATTTGGTCTCGTTGAGTGCGATTAGCCAAACCTTTGTCCATTCATTTACTCTATCCAAAGCTTCTTGCAGTTTTTCTGTAGTATCTTCGACCGTTTTACCTACTGCCAAGATAGCAGTGTCGTCGGCAAATGTAACTAGCTCAATGCCTTCTACTTGCGGTATATCACGGGTGTATAATAGATACAAGACTGGACCAAGAACGCTTCCTTGCGGCACCCCAGCCATTATTTCCTTGAAATCTGAATATTCGTTTCCACATTTGACGCGGAGTAGTCTATTCGTAAGGTAGTTCTTCAAAATATTATATAGGTGCTCTGGCAGAACTTGCTGTAATTTAAACTTTAAGCCTTCGTGCTTAAAGAAAGGCGTCAAGGAATACGCTTGAACAAATCTTTTTTTCTTCAAGTGACTTTTCGATTGTTATGCGATGTACTTGTTCAACTGTAGAATGCTTACTTCTGAATCCGAATTGATGATCCGGAATCAGATGCCCTTCTTCTATTACCGGCTGTATTCGTCTAATCAATATTCTCTCGAACACTTTAGATATAATTGGAAGGAGCGAAATCGGTCTATAAGACGTTTTTTCATTCGGCGGTTTTCCGGGGTTAAGGACCATTATAACTTCGGCGATTTTCCATTGACTTAATTAGAGCTTTTCTTGGTAGGGCTTTAGGTCGTATCCAGGAGCCTTCATAGGTTTAAGTTTCTTTATTTCTTCCTTAAATTCGGTAAGTGTTGCATTTCTCATTACGCTATTGGCTATATAAGACGTATTTATATTTTGAATAAGAGCTAGTCCATCAAACGGTGGGTGGCAAAAACTTGCGCTTTCTCTTTATCATGCCTGGCCCATTCGTCTTGATTTTTCCCAATTGGCTTGAATTTCAGGTTTTTTAATACCTTTCATAGCCTTCCAAAGCGAGTAATTAGAATCTGTTTCTGCCGTTAAGCTTTCTAGGTAAGTTTGCATTTCATTATTCTTAAGGTTTTTAATAGATCTTTTTAGTGAGTTGTACAAACGGTTAAGATGCGCTTTATGTTGCGGAGCCCGAGTTTGTTGCCATTTTTTGTGTGCTTTTCTCTTCTCCTTAATAATCTCTTTTATTTCCTGCGGATAAGTTTGAATGAAGCTTGCCGGCGTTTTCTTTGGTTTGGGAGTATTTTTCCACGCGGCATTCTGTAGGATTTCGACGAAGCGATCAACTTCAACTTCAAGTTCATAGGGCGTTGTAAGTGATACGCTCAGCTTAGTATTTGCTTCAGTATCTTTTTTAGCGCCATCCCAATTAGTTTTCGTGCTGGTTAATCTGACCGGTCCTACTTTTTTAATCAGAGCATCGCTTATCGTCATAATGATTGAAGAATGATCAGAGGAGAGATCAAAGCTTTCTTCAACTTGTATGCAGTTGCCAGATATTCCTTTATTCCTATTTATATCAGTCGGCCAATATGTTGGTTTACCGGTCGAGTGAAAATCACAACTGAATTGCATGCCCGCATTATAAAGCTTTCTACCTTTCTGAGAGGCGTACCTTGAACCCCAGAAGGGGTGTTTCGCGTTGAAGTCGCCACCAATAATAAAATTCGGTTTAAGGAAGTTGAAGATGTTTGTGAAATCACTTTCTTCAAGTTTACATCGCAGTGGACAATATATAGACGAAATGTTGAAGGCAAAATGTCTACTTCTAACACGTACCGTGCTTACTTGCATTGCTTCTAATTCAATCTTAACTTCCGCTGAGTGTTCGATACATTCTTTTATAAACAAGAATGATCCGCATAATTAATTCATAATTCAATTCTTTATTCATTTCTTCAGTTCTTATTTGTTTACAGGATAATTCTGCGAAGCCCTTAAGAAGCTTTTCTGCAGAAAGTTGTTTTTTTAAAAAGATATATTACAATGTATTCTTAGCTGCCTCTTGCTCTTTCCGATGGGTGGAAGGCGTGATACACGCTATATCCTCTTATCTTAACATTCATTTGTTTTGTCAGATGAGTTTCACAGACCAAGCATATATCAATATTTTTTTCTTGTATAAATATTTCTAACTCGTCGAGTCTTCGTATGAGCCCGTTGGCGTTCCATGTAAGAATTTTTAGGATTTCTTTTATATTCGGGTTTAAGTGCGCCTGTTATGAATGTTGTTTTCTAATGCAACTAGTCTCTCGAAAATAAGTTTGTTTGTTTTGCATTGCTCTTCAAGTTTCGCAAGAATTAGGGAGAAAACATTGGATACAGGATTTTGTGAGCTACCTCTATCACCGTTTTCCAATGTCGCAACTTGAGCAGGAATCTTTACGTTAGAGCTTGGACGGTTTTTTGCCTTGATCTCCCGTGGGTTGACGGTCATATACTTGCCATTAGCTGCCATCGCAGCTTGAGCATAAGACTGTGCGACAATATTCGAAGATTTTGCTTCTGTCACCTTTTCTCTACTACGTTTGGGTTTTTCTTCATTACCCGATCTTAAGTCAATATTGACGGATTTCCTATCTTTCTCTGCTTTTTTTGTAGCTATTTTGGGTCTGTTCTTACTTGGTTTCGGATTAGGGCGCATGGAATTTTTAAGCGTATCGCGCCTTTTTTGGAGTTATTTAGCCACTTCGCAACCTCGATAGCTCGCATGATGTTTTCCTTTGTCGTTTATACAAGTGGCTTGGGTTTGCTTATATAGGTGACACTCTTCCGAGAGATGTTTACCTGCGCATTTCACGCATCGCGGTTCTTTCTGGCAGTAAGTCTGCGTATGATTGAAACCCTGACAGCGTTTACACTGCGGGATCGATCTGGAGCTCTTACGCATGGGTTCGATTTTGACCACGATGTTTAGAATAGTCTTAATACCATATACAGCATCTTTATTTTCATCTTTATCGAAACTAAGCATGAATACTGGAAGTCAACGCCTTACCAATTTTTCATGATCTCCCTCCGACTGTTGCTTCTCCTTCTTGATAATATTGACGGCATCAAGAATTTTAAAGCCTTTATCTTGAAGGTCGTGCATTACATCTTCTTTAGTACACGAGGGGTGGAGTCCCCTTGCTACAACATGCAGTGGTCTTTCTAACTTATTTTGGTAAGTATACCACTGAATCTTTTCGGCATTAAATTTTTGGGATAATGATCGCTAACCGTCGGCATCATCGACATTGATTTTCCACGTATTGTTTCGCAGAGATGTCACCTTAAACTTCAATGGCAGAATTCCTTTAATGAGGCAATGCAACTTATTATAGTCCGTAATTCCAACGACGTTTATCGGTGGCGGAGGACGTAATTTTATTTGTTGTGGCTTTTCTTGCAACTCCTTGCGCTATTCATCTTTTTGTGGCTCGACTTCCGGTGACGAACCAGCTTTGCGTTTTTTGCTAGGTCGTTTCTTTTCGATCCAATTCGTTTCGTGTGTTAGCTCTTCTTCGTCCGTCTGGTATTCGTGACTAGGTGAGCGATGTGGGCTAACTGTATTTTCTTTTTGTAGATACGTTTTTTTTTAGGGCATTGTTTTCTTGCTTGAGTAAACCTACTTCTTTCTTAAGCTCACGATGGAGTAGCTCCATTTCGGTAAGCTTGGTACGGAGTACGTCGTTTTCCTCCTCAATGCTTTTTGATTTCGCTGAGTCCCGTGTTTCACGCGCTTGCGCTTCCGGTGGACTTATTTTCCCGGAGACGTTCGATATTGTTGGTGGAGATCGAGATACCCTTGCACTTTTTGAGAAGAGATTTATTAGGTGCAATAAATGGCTCTCCCCAGAATCCGTAGAGCCGACCTCCGAAGAGGGTGGATTTTCCAGTGTACCTGGACTGCCACCTGGGGTATTAAAATCGTTTGTTTTGTTCATTGCATGTTTTTGTATACGCCATACTCGGTATACGGAAGGTGGATTTTAGTCGCCTCTTACGACAGGCATGCCTACCTCGGGTATATTCTGACCCCTACCCGAAGGGGGTGAACACAATGATGTCGCTATCATAGTCGTAGTCGCTGTCACTTGAGTTTGCGCATACTTTTCAGCCTTGTTGCGGGACACTTATTAAAATTCGCCCAGCTTTATACGACTACGACTATGACTACAACCACGACAGAAACTTATTGTACATATTCACTTTTATTCATTTGTGTGTATTTTAGCTTTTGACAGGACGTACGAACGTGACTACGACTACGACGGCGACGCCACTGTGTCTTACCAGTAAAGTAATTTGTGAATTGTTTCGGAAAAACCCCACAATCAGTCTGAGGGAGGCAAAAGAAAAATTGGTGCACAATTTAGACCGGGATCGGAGCATCATCACATTTACGCCGTAAAACATCCAGCAAAAATTCATGTTTATAAATGCTTCTCGGCCAAAGGATTCGAAAAGTTAATAGTATTCACACGAAACCTTGATGCACAATTCATGGCAAAATCACACCAGAATAGGTATCGGCAATGAATTTCGAAAGAGGGAAACAATTTCCTCCGCAAAAACTTGGTATTGTGAAAAAGTTTCCCGCGGAATTTCAACGCGATTTCCCCCGGAATATTCCTTCATCAATTTGCTGGAGGAATAAAAAACAAAAGCAGCAATTCCTTTTACCCTTTTTTTTCTTTGCCAATTATGTTGTTTTTTTTTAGCGAAAAGTGAAAATAGAGACGTCACGGGTTTGATATGCACCAACCGCAAAGGATATGCTATTTTAAAAAATCAAAAACTTTGATTGCTTTTATTTAAAAATACTAAAATAAACATTTACTTATTTGAATTAAGTCTAACTTAACTATTCCTAAAACTGGCCGAAAATAGAAATCACTAAAATGGCACTGACTATTTCAGGGAATACAGAATTTCCTCTTTGGAAGAAGCCATAATTGAGATACATACGTTGAATGAATAAATCATTGAAATGTTTACCGAATAAAATAGGTCACGATGGATGATCCGATGATCGAGGGTCCACTTAACGTCTTCTGGTAGTGAAATGAAGCTTCTTAAGATCCATCCCAATTGAAAGTGCACATGAGGAGTACCATATATACCATACATTTCAAAAACATAATCTCCCAGGGGTGGAACTACAGCCATTGCAATAACGTCACAGCTCCTTGGTTCACCATGTACAATACTTGCAGCGCATGTGATAACTTCAAAGGGTTGGACTTGTCTATTTCACTTCTGGTTATGAATCTTTGTTCATTTTCATCTCATCGGTCTTTCAATAATATACATAAATCTAGGCTATGAAATTTATTATTTTTTGCTTTAAAGCAGCTAAATTAAAAAATCTCGTAGATATGAGCTGTGATTACAACCAAAAATCCGCGAATGACAACTGTCAAGATATTCGAACATAATTTCGAAAACCATTTTCAGATTCCGCGGGAAATAAATTCCGATGGAAATTCACGATAGGAGGAATAATTTCGAGAGAACAAAAAAATTCCGGCGGAACTTTTTTTCCCTCGGAATTGCCGGTAACCCTGATTGAGTTGACTTATCTAGAAATACAACCAACGATTTGTGCAAATGAAAATCACTTTTTGTGTAAATGTTAGTAAATCTTTACCGTTCTCTGCAATTTAAGTTTTCGAGTCCCAGAAGTTTTTCCATAAGAAATGGCGGGAAAATAAACAAAAGTGTATACCATATGACTTGTATTGCAACTTTATCCTAACAATACATCTGTTTTAAGAAGTAGGAAAACTTATTTTTTACTGTTCGATGTTCATCGACTAGTCCCATGCCTAAAACTCATTTGAAATGTTGACTCCAAAAGCTAATGTATATACATTGTTCTTAGTTACTTCCAAATCCTTTTCCTAAGACTTTCAAACACTATGGGTTTAATTTGACCATCTTAATGCTTCTCGCTTATGACAACCATTTAAATATTATATTTAAATAATCCTTACGTTAACGTACTAATATTATGTTAAAGTGTTATATCCAATTACGATCAGAAACTATACATCATAATTTTTTATTTCTAATTTTTGAACATTGATTTGGAACACCATAGCTTAATTACAGTTTAGAAGGTGTCAAACTAGTTCATCACCACCACACCGCCTATTTTTGGTGAGTTAATGTCCTTGACTTCTTTAAAATGTGTATCATCTGTCCTTCCGCAAAAAAGATTGAATCTCTGCTTTCAATGTTCAGTTAATTTATTTTTAATTTTTTTCAGCTTATTATCTGTATGAGAATTGTATCAGATTAACAAAATGTTTCCTTATCGTTCTTAATAAAACCATTTCCGAACTTTAACAAAGTTTTATGTCGTTTTTTGTTTGTATCTTGAAGTGAAATATTCTTGTTAACTTATTTTACTTCTTATTGCAGAAAATCTCGATGAGGCTGTTAATATAATCAAAAATCAACCTTCGGGTGAACCAGAAGACAAACGCATAAAGTTCACCATTACATCAGATTCATCACCAGAAGACAATCTTTCGTTGACACCGAAAAAGTTCGAGCCAATTACCGAGGAAGTTCTTACACCCATATCGCCAGTACAGCCTGTCACCGAAAAGGTCGATCCACACAAAGGTGGAGATGAATTAGATGAAGTTATTCTCCGACCACGATTGATAGATCGTCATCCCCACCTGAAGTTAAATATTTCACCTCCGAAAAGGCCTTTACGAAGTGCGCAGAGCGTTCCTCACTTTAATGTTCGTCCAGTGGCAAGCGAGACCGATATATTTGCAATTACAGGCTCTATTAGTCGCATTAGCATGACCCCTGAAGTACCATCGATTTCTTTCAGCAATCTGCCAAAGAATTACGAAGATACTCCTACCATCGAAAAGTATAAGGTTTCACAAAGCTTGTACTCAATTCAGACGGCAAATGAAGCAAAAGCCGGGCAGGAAGACTACTCTATGCCAAGATATTTTAGATGTTCGGCTTTATTGACTCAGAGCTCGGAGAATTTTGCAACTCCATCCATTTCTAGTGATGACATAACACCACGGAAATTGGAAAAAGAAAAAAGCAAGAGGTTGAAGGCATTACGTGAATCACTTCCGCCATTATTGATACCCTCTATACGTAAGAGGGATGAAACTAAGCAGTTAGATTAATCATATGTTTCGTGTTTATATCCAGCCTATTTTATATCTTTTTTTCTTATGTGTAGTTACTTCTAATTAAGTTTAATGAAATGTGCAGTTTTGGTTTTAATTATGCATTTGGAAAGAGATACCAATATAATATATTTCAAGTAATCGTCATACAGTTTGATTTTAATTTTTTACAAGGTCACCCAAACGAAACTGCAGTGTTGTCTATGTCACATCATCGAGTGCATTGCTTAGATTAGAAAAATTTTTCTTTAGTACGTGGAATTCGAATTTAATGGAAAAAAAGAAGAAAGGGCCTTCAATTTGTTTCAGGGAAGAGTCCACCTACAGTTGGTCAATAAAGAAATCAGACATTCGGCCTGAGGCCTTTGTCTCTGGAATGCATCTTAATCAATTTATGTTAATGCAATTTTTAAAGCCCCATTATGTGTTTGTAATGTACAACTTAAAAACCAAAATCCACTTCCACGTCATTTCTTAACGATTTTGTTTCAAAACGTAAAAAAAAATATTTACTTCAAAAAAGAAATCGGACACATGGCAACACCTCACTACCTTTTTACGACGAAATAACCACTGTTTTCCTTTTCAATGTTCCGTTATTTATTTGTGATGTGAGTAAGCCGAAAACTTTGCAAATAAAAAAAAAAAAAAGAAAAAAAAAACCAATACTCTGTTTCATTACAATTGTCAGTACAGGCCTTATGGGGAGCTTTTTTTAAACACTGGTGCCTGTACATGTTTTCATGGCACTTAGTTAGAAGACTGTCACTGAAATAAAAACCAAAGCACCGACTTACACACAATTTGTTTTTATAATTTTCCTAAAATTCGTATATATCCCCTCATAACCAGCCTGTAACACAGCCGATGGCAGAATGAACATGCGGCCGCCATCAATCCCCGCTGTGTGTATGGAAAATATGAACATCAAAATAGTGTTCCAATTACTAAGTCAAAGCAAATTGTTGCAGCTTTTTCTATGGTTTTTGTCAAAGAACTTTGGGATTTTGTGCTTTGAGAACCAATAAATGAATTTGAGCAGGATAAACAGATATAAGGTATGCCAACTTACTTTTGACGTTTGATAGGTGACGTCTCGATGTACCGATTTCAGGGATTGAAGAGAAAGTTCCTTTTTTAATTTCATAAAATGGTTTTAATTAACTTTCTGTTTTTTACATTAGTATGGATTAACAGGCCTTATTTAAATGGTTCATTCTAAAATACATCCTATATTGGAAAAACAACTTTTTTGCATTTATGTCTAGAGGTACTGATTCTGCTTTTTTTAAGTGCGTTTCTATGAAGTTATTTGCTGTGAACAAATGTTCTTTATTGAGAAATATAAAAATAAAAATATTTTCAATTTTTCTTACCTTTTCCAGAAGCTGTTAGTTTGGTTTCCCAAGCCCATCTTCTCATCAACCCAAGTGTAGCTACTGAAAGAGGAGTCGATGTACTTGCTATTTTTCCAATTTTTTAAAATATGTTCGGCAAGGTTTTGAAGAGAATCTTCTTTTAACTCCTCAAACTCCAGCAATGCAATATCTTCATCTTGTTTTTCCTCTGGCGGAGCTTCAAATGAGTTACTTTCTGTGGGATATAATTTTAAAAGCATTTGCCTCATTACAAGATGGTCGTCGCATTCTTGCGACGTTACTATAGTCACTTACTTGTTGAGTAACAGCCGACCGTCCTTAAAATAAGAAGTGTAATAATGTATCTTAGGATTACGTTTAATACAATTAAGATCTTTACTTTTTGAATTATCAAGTGTGTAGAATTGTACAATTTGTAATGAAACTCTCTTTTCCATAGTACAAGTATGTTACCTACATACTTCTCTTGTAATATTATTTGCATCCCCACCAAATATTTAAGTACAGACTAGGACATCACAAACATGTACTTACATTGAAATTATCTTACCTAGTATAAAAGAACGTAATCTATATTCTAATTCTAGTGGTGTAGGGTGATCGTGTAGGCCTCCCTTAGACCTAATTACACCGAAGAAACATTCTAAGTCGGCTTGATTAAGTCTATTTGTTATAATATACGTTATACTATAATTTAATCTAACATATTCTGACAGTTGACACAGTGATTTGTTGTTCAACAGAATTCCCTTTTGAAAAGGGAGTAGTGGACGTCGAGTAGGAGATCGGAAATTCTGCATTGTATCACTCATTGAATCGACTATATTACGGTGTACTTCTAGATCCAATCCGAACGCCTTGACCCTTTCTCGTTGAACCAATCATTAACGACTATCCAAGAACATTCCAAGGCATTTGCTGATACAATTTTTCCAAGGGACATACATCTTCTTATGACAACAGAAATTGAATGCGAAAATAATTGGATGGGAAATTTATTGCAGCAAAAATTGCTTTACTTCAAGATGTCAATGAGATATTTTAAAACAAATTTTAAGGTCAGGCTTTTGTTAATCAAGAAAGTCTTTCACTGGTGCGGTACCGATTATTTTTCCGTTTAGGATAAAGCCAGTATCTATATAATGATTTCGCAAAAGTTTTATCAAATGTGGAACATCTGCGTAAAAGAAGATCTTCTTTAATGGGTCGCATGGATTCAGAAAAAAATGCTTGCTTTTCGAAATACCTAATTCTCTCCATAAAGCAACATTTGTCGGTCCCATGTCCGAAACATCCGCTATAATGATCGCAAATGTCAATTCATCCACCGTCGTGTTCGGACGTACTTTAATATATATATATATATATATATTAATAAAATCTTTGTTGCTGCGCCGCGTCTAAATTACCTAACCTATGAGACCTAATTGTTCTGCATTCGACCAAGTGACCCACTGTGCGTGTTCAAGTGTGTTATCTAACTCTACTGAAATTACCTAACTTATAACCATGGAAAAGTGCTGCGGTAACGTAGACTGTGTTGAAACCAATAGTGATGTCTGGGTGACCTGCAGTGGGCCTTGTGTAAAGTCATTTCACTCTGCCTGCATTGGTCTTCGCATTAGATTTCTGACTTACCCCAAAGATTTCTTGGACATTTTCCAATACTTTTGTCGCGAGTGCAAAGAAATCTCCCTTTCCTGGTCCCACGTTATGATGGCCATAAAGTGCCATAACGAGTCCATGAACTCTTCGCTTTCGACCATTGCTGGACACAATAAGAGAATCATAAATCAGAGTGATGTGCCTTCAAAAAGTTTGAACGACCTCAATAATGTCGTTGACTGTTCCAGTGAACTCTGTAAAACCAAATTCCGTAACAACGACGACCAACTCACGTCAATAAGGGCCATCGTCTCCAAAAGTTATAATGAAGAATCCCCCAACCGCATTCTTGAGGATCTCAAATCAGATCTTATACTTATATGGTCGACCACTCGGAAGCACAATGTATCAGAAAGGGTCATCGAAGAAATTCAATCCTTACGCTCCGATATTGACGCGCAGTTCCAAAGTTGCTTCAACTCGAAACCGCTGCCTGATCCCGTACTCTTTCACCAATTTGATCTTGTGTGGAAGAAAATAACTGATATCAGCAGCGGCTTGTTTACCTCCCATCGCACAATTGATGTTATTCTAGATGAGCTCAAGACTATCAGCAGCAAAATTGACGTAATTACGGATAGCAACCATTGTCTTCAGAATTCCGTGTATAATACACCGATTCTTCTTGAACTACGGGAATCTTCTGAAGTTACATCTCCACCTGTTAACGCTTTTCAACAGGCTAGCCCACCGTCTTCATCATCCGTTGTTCCGCCACCAATCACCAAATCCTTATCTGCTTCTGCTGCTGCTGCTCCTCCCACATCTCCGACGACTTCCCCTGTTGCCGCTGTGCCAAAGCTTTTATATCGTTTCGGGACCTCATGGACCCCCTCCGAATAGAATCAGAGGCTTGAAAAGCTTAGTAGTGGTAACAAAGTGGACTTCGGCGACTACAAAACCTTTATCATCAATGGATCTCCTAAACGAGCCGACTATTCCTGGGTGCGTAACTTTTTTCAACGTAATTTCTCCATCACTATCACCAAATGGAAGAAGATTGTCTCACCCAAAATCCAATAAGTAAAGCAGTTTTAAATTCAACATTCCTTCCAAATACGGTTGGCTTTTCTCGAATCCCACCGATGATATCGTCAAGATGGGCAAACTGACTATGCCTAATGGATAAACAAATCTGACAATAAGCTGGCTAAGTCTACTAATACTAAATCTAATAGTTCTAGCTTTAAATCGAATATTTCTAGCTCTAAATCTAGCTCTAGACTTAAAAATAATCATACTTCTAACCCTACATCTAAGCATCAGTCCCACCATTCTATTTCCAATCCCCTGCCCTCCAATTCTTCCAACAACCCTAATTGGTCATTCAAAATGGATTTATTTCCTAATTTTAATTCTGCTACAAAATTTCCTAACCTTAATCGAGTTTCATTCGACGTTTCACCTATCCCCTTTCCCTCACTGAACGCTAAGGACTCTCCCCCAGCTGACTTCTCTAATTTCATCCATTCCTACACTCTTAACCCTGCTTCCAGCTCATCGTCAGCCTCACCTAACTCTTCTAACCTCCCATCTTCATATTCCAGCGCCACCTACTCCACCATCACACCACCTGTTCCCACCCACTGTCTTAACGCTACTTCCTTCTCATCGTCAGCCCCACCCAACTCTTCTAACCTTCAAATGACAGCGCCACTATCTCTGCCATCACACCGCCTGCCTTCTTAGATCCGTTGCTCCCACCCACTGTCAAACTTACGAAACAGTTCGCAATTGCGGGCGATGATAACCGCTACGTAACCTCACGTTTGAGAGATCGTAAAATTTATGAAAATGTCCGCCTTTATCTTGCCTACCTCCATGATAAAGATGATTGCGTCTGTATTGATGAAAAAACCAATACCAATATCAAGGTTTCCATCTCTCAAGAGGGTCTCCCTACTGAAAAGAACGCTCCGATGAATATATTTGTTCAGTTAGATGGGAGTCTCAATATACCTCCTCTGAATGTAACTAACGATCTCTCGTCTTTCGCGTCTTACATCAGTTCCAAACGTAGGTCCCACCTCCAGAGATTTCGCGCCGATCATAACAATTATTTTCGCCCCTAATCAGTTATGGTCTCACTCTCCTCCACTTGATAAAGTTTCAACTCAAAGTATCCCTAACGTTTCCGTTATGCCTCTCGAATGCTTATCTATTTATTACCAGAACGTGAGAGGTCTACGAACTACTGATAACATTATCAACAGAGCTAACTCTGCGCTCGGTTTCGTTAAACGATGGTCCAAGGAATTCTCAAACCCTTATGTTACAAAATCATTATACATCACATTCGTCAGACCCCTCCTTGAGTATGCTTGCCAGGTATGGCCACCTTACTATGAAATCCATATCTTGCGAATCACAGCCGTCCAGTGTAGGTTCATTCGCTATGCCTTACGAGGTCTTCTTTGGGCTGATAGTTACAATTTAGCCCTTACGCGGACCGTTTGAAACTAATCAATTTATCGTCTCTCAGTAAACGTCGGGAAGTTGCTGACATTTTGTTTATTCATCAGTTATTAGCTGGTAACATTGATTCCCCCGCGCTGCTACATCTGATCTCTTTCAACACCAACCCACGTAACCTCACCGTACCAAATATGGATATCATGAACCATTTAAACTGCTTTGACTTTCACACTAGCAGAGCCTCCTTAAGAAACGCCCTTCATTCCCATAATTCCTTCTGATAGTTTTTAAGCTTTAGTTTAAGTCTAGTATAATCATGTTGGGCCCTTCAGTATTCCAGGTTTTATTTCAAATTTTGCAGTCCATCCGCTGATGATGATTAAAGCGGAAAGTTTCTTTTTCAAAGTAATCTAACGGGTGGGCCATCTAGTGATTTATTTTTAAATCATAGGTTGTTTTGACACTGACAGCTGTTTCCCGCTCGAAATCTTGCCAGAAAGTCAGTACCATACCTCCGCGGAACGAAATGAGTCGCTTTACGCTTGAACAACATTGGGAAATATTGAAAACTTATTTCCAAAGTAAATGCTGTGTTCGTGAGACTGGTATGCTAGTGGACAACACTCATGATCCCCGTCGTCGTACGGTGCGCATAGACGAGAAGGTGGCTGCTGTAGCCGAGAGTGTGAGATTCACGAACATCAACTCGTCATCGATCTCAACAGCTCAACATTTCACGCACTAGCCTGAGGAGAATTCTGCACAAAGATCTGGGATTATTCGCTTACAAGGTCCAATTGATTCAGCAATTGAAAGCGCACGACCATCCGCTTCGCAGTTTGGGCCTTAGAGCAGCTTGAATTGGGCAACGATTTTGGGCGAAAAAACATCTTTTCTGACGAGGCACATTTTCATCTCGGCGGCTACAAACAAACAAAATTGCCGCATCTGGGGCTCGGAAAACCCGCACGTTATTGTCGAGAAGCCAATGAATCCACAGAGAGTGACAGTTTGGTGCGGATTGTGGAGTGGTGGCATCATTGGACCATTTTTCTTCGAAAATGAGGCTGGGAAAAACGTTTCGGTCAACTGCGGGCGCTACAGAGCCATGTTAACGACTTTTTTTTTTACTGAAATTGAAGACATGGATTTGGTCGACCTCTGGTTCATGCAATATGGCGCACCATGCTACACAGCCCATGCCACAATCGGTCTTTTGCGCTAAAAATTCCCAAATCGTGTTATCAGCCGTCTTGGCGATGTCAATTGGCCGCCTCGGAGCTGCGATTTGACCCCTTTGGACTTTTTTTGTGGGGAACCATGAAGGACCGATGTTATGCCAACAATCCGGAAACGGTTCAAGCACTTAATGCCAATATCATCCAAGCAAGCTGTGAGCTACAGGTCTTCGAAACTTGAAGTGATAGAATGCGCTACTGCGAGGCCAGCCGAGGCAGCCACTTGAACGACGTTGTGTTCCATAATTAATGGGAATGTTTGCGCTTACTAACTTAACTAAAAAAAAATCATTTTGTTCATTTTATTGCATTTTTAAAAAGAAACTTGTAGTTGGCCCACCCTGTATATGGCCTGGGCCCAGCAGAGTATAACGACATTGCTAAAGAGATGTCTTCAGCCTTCCATCTTGCTTGCTTCGTGAGATGCTCTAAGTTTTGTATTTGTCCAGTTGTCATTGTCTCTCTTAAAGAATTTTGCCTCTCATGGATTTATCCCTTTGTGTCCCCTTATTCTCTTTTTTTATTTCAGTCTTTAATCTGCGAACTTCTGCTTCCAGTTGAACAATTCGCAATTCTTTACTGCAGTCATAATCAATACTGCATAGGAGAGAAATAAAATGTAATGCATCTAAATAGATGTCAAATTTAAATAATATTTTACTCTCTCTGAGTAGTTCCATTTGCATAATATTCAACTACCTCTTCAGTGTTTTCTTCTTGGAGTCCTTATTTGGAAGAACTGCTTGAGGGCGCTGTATTACAACTGCATAATACGACATTATTATTTATCTAAACCCAAGATAAACTCTTAATATTTTAACTTTTCATAAGAATCAAGACATTCCTGCACCAGTGCTTGGTTTGTTCTCTTTTCTTACCTTCTTGATCGGGCTGATGGTTCGAACTGTTTCGGAAGATTGATGAATGGTAATGACCAAGTACAAGTAAATTTCGTTTATGTTCTGTTGTTGAGGAATCTGGCAACATTGGCCCTACTCGAAACTAGATGGGGCAAATAGTTTACAAAATGTTTTCCTCGAGCCACTGAATTCACTTATCCGGCAAGACGGCTTTTCCTTTTTCTGATCAGACAGTCGAGCTGTCACGACGTGTAAATTAAATTTAGTAAAACAGACGAATTAAACTTATTAAAGCTAGTTAAATTTAAGTCCTATCAAACGTAAGTGAATTACTCGTATATTTAACTTAAAAGCAAATAAAAAATGTACATATTTCCCATTTTAAGAAATTTTAGCCTAACCCTAAAAATATCGAAATTCAAGATTGCTGCGAATAAATTGGTTTTGTTAAAATTCGGAATACACCTTTTCTTATTTAAAAATCTAAAATTTCGTTTGCCGAAATAAGGAGATCAGCTCAAATCGATGTTGAAACGTCTAAGACCTGCGGTCTAAAAGGAAATAGGAGAATTGAGTGGATTCCTGGCACACGTGCATAAACTTTACCTACACAATTGCACAAAAGGTAAAGGAGTACCATTTGATTTGTTTGCCCCTTCTTCCCTTCGCCTTCGCATAAAACCAGTAAATGCAGCGTACTCCACCGCCTTCCGTTCTATCTGGTGATTTAGTCACTAAAAATACTACTACGTCAAATGCTTCAATTCCCCGACGATCTCAATCATCGTTTCCACCGCCAATTATACCCTTGCCACCCCGAAATATCACTGCACCTCTAGCACAAGCTGCTCTACCAACTCGACAAGCTGATGTTCCACAATTACGAGATGAAAAAAAAAAAAAAAAAAAAAAAGCCACTGATCCTCGAAAGCAAGGTGACTTCTCACCTGCAAATGCATCTCCCCCATTTACTCAAGCTACTCTGCCGCCAATACCAAATATAGCATTGCAGCAATTATCACAGCAGCCATCATATTCATTATCGAAACCCCCGAACGCGCCGTCAATTAAATCCAAAGCGTCGTCACGCAGAAAAATCTCTCTTCAACTAAAACGTCTGGAGGAAGAAAGATTACTTGAAGCGAAGTATTTGGCCAGAAAGTATCAACTTCTAGAAGAAGCTACATCTGAAGACGATGACGACCCTGAAGATGTGAACCACGATGATCAGCCTACAACCTCAAAAAATCGCGTGATAGACTGGCTGCAACTGCAAAATGCACAAGAAGTGCGCCCTAAGTCTGCAGTAGAAGCGTCAAACACTGGTATAAGGAACAAAGTAGAAGTACCGAACGCCAGCTTACTCAGCAACACATGGACTGGACCTAAAGTTCCACAACACCACGACAGCACTTATTGCACACCACGAATCAACAATTTCCTCGACAAATTACACCAATTGTTGTTAATGATCATTTCGGTCAACAGAATGGACTAGAAAGTATGCAAGAAGCACTAAGATTGTCACAACTTCAAATAGCCGCGCGTCAGTATAAACCAAAGGAACTATCTAAGTTCAATGGAGATCCCGAAGATTGGGCTTTGTTCATAAGCACCTATCATATCACGAGGATTTGTGGGTTTTCGGATGACGAGAATTTAAGTCGTCTTCGCGCTTGGCTCAAAGGAAAAGTACTCGAGGCGGTACGGAGCCGAAATACCCAAAATTATAAATACAAATGATATTTGGGCGCCGCGAAATTATAATAAATACTTTATTAAATAAGTTAAGACAAGAGGAGCTCCCGAGAGCCGAAAAACTAGACTCGATTGTGAGGTATTCACTCGATGTTGAAAACATTTATGCGACGATGGAAATGAGTGGCTGTTCGTCGCAACTTAATAACCCAATCTTATTACAAGAGTTAGTGGAGAGATTTCCCGCAATACTTCGTTTAAATTGGTCCATATACAAGCAGACACTTACGACAATTGACATTGCTCAATTTAGTTCATGGTTGTTTGAAATCGGCCGAGCGACTAATGACGTCATATACAGCAATCCTTTAGTCCAGGAAAAGAAAACAGACCCAAGGTGACAGCAAGAAAGATCTTTTGTAAATATCCATGATCACTTGTCAATCAGGAAATGCAAAGTGTGCGGGGAAAACTGTTCTTCTATAGCAAAGTGCCCAAGATTTCTTAACTATACAGTACAACAGCGATGGACTGCAGTTAAACAGAAAAATCTTTGCCGTACATACCTTTGCCAGCACAATAGTAGATGCCAATCAAACCAGCTGTGTGGAGAAAACGGTTGCTCGTACAGACACCATAGACTTCTTCACAACGAAACACACCCCGTGCAGGCAAAATATAAACCAACTGCTTCCTCTGTGTGGCACACCCTATCAAAGGAGAGTGCAATCCTTTTCAGGATATTACCCGTAACGCTCTAGGGACAAGACACCAAAATAGAAACATTTGCTTTTCATTATCAAGATGGCTCGTCGACTTCGCTAATAGATGAAAAATTAGCAAACGATTTACAAGTAAAAGGTCAATATTCACCTCTGCACCTCAAGTGGACTTCGAACACAGTTCGCGAGGAACCGGAGTCGAGGAAAATTGACATCGAAATCTCAGGCGATAATATGAAGAATAAATACTGGATGCGTGGCTTACGTACGGTCAAACAACTAGACTTACCGCGACAAACAATTAATGCATTAAAATTAGCCGACCAGTACACGCACTTAAAAGGGATTCCGCTAAGTTAATTTTTGAACGCCAAGCCCCGTCTTTTAATAGGTTTGAAGCATTGGAACCTAGGAATACCACTTCGAACTAGAGAGGGAGAGGCCAACGAACCAGCAGCAACTAAAACACGTTTGGGCTGGATGGTGTTTGGTCCATGTGACCCAAAGTCAGTGAAAATTTTAAGCGTAAGTTGCCATGTACATAATTATGTGTGTCGCCAAGATGATGACGTGCTACTAAGTAACTCTGTAAACGAGTATTTTTCGTTAGAGTATATGCGAACAAAGAAAGCTCTGCTCTTGTCGCCTGAAGAGGATAGGGCAACGCAAATCCTTGATACCCACTCCAATAGAGTCCGATGCAATTTCGAAATACCATTGTTGTGGAAAAATGAGAATTTCAAACTACCTGAAAGCAGAAGAAATGCGGAGCGTCGACTACTGTGTCTTGAAAAGACACTCCTTAAAGAGACACATCTTCATAAACTAATCTGCAATATAATTAACGACTACTTGCACAAAGGCTATGTCCGTATCGATTCTAAGGCCTTGGAAACAGAAATGACGTGGTACTTACCAATTTTTCCGGTGTTTAATCACAACAAGCCAAATAAAATTCGAGTTGTATGGGATGCAGCATTAACCCTACTGTCAATGAGTAGGTCTGGCCAGACCTTTTCCATTTTCGAAACCTTTTTTTCTAATTAATTGCATAGCTATCTTAACCAAATTTCCTGACTTTGTCAGCGTACATATTTTGAATGCTTTAGTGTGGACAATAAATTGAAAATCTAAGTGGGTGAGAAAAAAATAAAGTTTTTCTACAACAACCCCTGGTCTGGCCAGACCTTGTTACATATTGTATGGAGAAACGTATTTATTTAACATTTCATCCAAAAAAAAAACTCTTTTTACCTAAGTCCGTCAAGTAATTATTAGTTTTGTTTAGTGCATTATATATAAACAAAATAATTTATTACGGTATTTTGCAAAAATATGCAACTGCCTGGGGTTTTCCACTAATTACTTATATTTATGACGTATGCAGGCCATTGGGTCGCTTGAACATTCCGTATTTGATTGTAAATCGTTTATTGCCTACGACTTCCAGATAATTAGATCATTAGTGAATTTTACAGTTAGTTATTTTTGTTCAGTTTGTGGGTATATATGTATGAGTGAAGCAATTCTGTTTTACAACAAACATAAAGTTGGCGTCGACGACATGGATCAAATGTTGGGAGAATATACCATACATGTAAACGACAGACGAAGCGATGGCCATTGGCTTTTCTCTACAACACGTTGGATGCCGCAGCATTAGCATCTTTCATAATTTACAAAAAAGTAAATGATATGAGTGCAATGAACCAATGCACGTGGATAATTTTTATATTCTTTGATTGAGCAGTTAGTGACCCCTCAGATCAAAGCAAGGATGAACGATCCAAGGATAATAGGAGTGTTTTCCGTTCAAAATGGCATCGAATCTTTCCTCGGAGCACCATTGCAAAATACGATTCGACAGCCCAGCAGTAGCCAGACATCAACGAACCAGAAAAGTCGTGTAGAATTTGCCGAATAAACGATAAAATACAAAGGAAAACCAGATTTACATGCACTGCCTGCAAAGAGCTTGTCTGTTTACAACACAGTATTCAGTTACATAAATGCCATAAATGTGGAAATCAAGAAAATACTTCGTAATATTAATGTTATGTAAAAAAAAACTTTAAATTAAAAATAAAAATAATAACATGTCCAAAATAACAAAAAAAACTTCAATTATTTAATTGAGTTCCATTAATTTTCATACAAAATGTTTGAAAATCCAGCCAGACCTATTCCATTGATGGGAAGGTTTTAAAACATTCATTGACAGAAGGGTTAAAAGTAAACGGGGTTTCTCTCAATTCTCTTCTATTAACTGGTCCTGATATAAAATCCCCACTCCTTGGCATTCTCTTCCGCTTCAGACAACGAAGTGTGGGTTTATGTGCGGGCATAAAATAAATGTTTCACCAGGTCCGTATAAAGAGAGAAGACCATGAGGCTCAGAGATTCCTTTGGCGCAGTATAGAAACTCACGAAGTTGAAACATATATCCTTCAGGTTATGTCATTTGGTGCGACCTCTTTCCCATTCTGCGCACAATACGTTAAAAACAAAAATGCAACACATCATGGTTCAGTTTCTGGATGCCGTAAATGCTATTATCCGAGACCATTATGTGGATGATTTTATTGCTAGTTTTGACAGCGAAAGGGCAGCGTCCGGGGTCGCCAAAGATGTTGTACATGTGCACAGCCAAGGCGGATTTGAAATCTGCAACTTTCGATCCAACTCGCAAAACGTGATAAACGATTTGGACTCTTATAGCCCTGAAAAGGGATCCAATGTATCGATGTCAGAGGCGGAAAAGGTACTCGGGCTTTGGTGGTCGCCAACCAGTGATGAGTTCAACAGCGACAGAATGAATCAGGCAGTAATGAGTGGTAAGCAAATATCTTCGAAAAGGGAAGTTCTTCGATTTCTAATGCAAATATACGATCCGATCGGGTTAATTGCAAACATTTTGGTAAATTTGAAAATTTTATTACAATCGATTTGGAGAACTGGCGTTGACTTGGACGAACATATAAAATTAGAACATTTTGAAGTTTGGATTAAATGGCTACGAATTCTTCCATTAGTTAATGATATTCGAGTTCCTCGTACATACCTAGCAAAGCTCAGCCTTGCAGACGCTGAAGAAGAAGAACTTCACATATTTTGTGATGCTAGCGAAGATGCCTTTGCTTCAGCAGCTTTTATGAGAGTTTCAAATGGGAAAGATGTGGGATGTCGCCTGATAGCGTCAAAAACCAAATTTGCTCCCTTGCGTCACATCTCCATACCTCGAATGGAACTTGCTGCTGCAGTTCTGGGTAGCAGATTAGCTTCAGCAATAATCGAAAGTCAGACCATTAAGTTCGCGCAGTGTGTCTATTGGACCGATTCAAAAACGGTGATATATTGGATCAGATCACCTAGTCGTAAGTTTCAACAATTTGTTTCGGTACGAATAGGAGAAATTCTCGAGAGGACAGATCCAATGTGGTGGAAATGGGTTCCCTCAAAACTAAATGTGGCAGACGAAGCGACTAAAAGTCAAATAAGGTACGACTTCTCATCGCACAGTCGATGGTTCAAAGGTCCAGACTTTCTCTAGAACGAAAAGTGGTTGTGGCCAAAGTGTGAACTCGATCCTAATCCTCCAGAAAAGGAAATTGTTGAACAACTTTATCATTTAGATGTTAATCCTTGTATAATCGACTACCATAGATTCTCAAAATGGAGGAAGTTAGTTAATACATTGGCAAGAGTGTTTTTATTTATTGATTGGTATAGAAGTAGACGGTCAGATCTTCATTCTCTAAGCTATTTGGATAAAGCGAAGCATTTCTTGGTGAAACAGGCGCAAAAGGAACTATTCTCCGAAGAGATATTTATTCTACAATCAGCTACTAAACCAGATGAATTAGTTCTGCCAAAAACAAGTGCACTCTACAAGTTGTCGCCGTATTTAGATAATAACACAATTTTAAGAATTTTTTTTTTTTTTTCGAGGGTAGGTGAAAAATCTTCCATAGACACTATGAGAATAGCAAGCGCGTGCTCATCAGAGTGTCAGATTCTTCCTGACTAAAAAAAACACCACCCTTCGATATTAATTTGTTAGATATAGCAACTAAGTATTAACTTATCAAGCAATTTTTCTATCACGAAATAAAAACGTTTGGCAGGTTACTTTCCACTGAAGGATCCTGCATATTCCGCAATCTAGACGCGGTTAATCATTATCTCGCCAAGTCGAAAGGTTTCGTCCTTTGTAGTCGGCGCAATAAATTGCTCTCATCCAAAATTTGTAGGACTGCATTGTTAACATGTCCGATTAGTCGGTTTCTATGCTTTCTCGCGAAGCTTCTAGTTTCAGCTTCGATTGTCGGAATTCCGAGATCCCTGTGGATATCGTCGTTTCTACTATACCACGGTGCTTGGACAATTTCTCTTAGCACTTTATTTTGAAAAGCTTGTAAAATATTTGCATTCGTTTTCTTTGTACAACCCCAAAGTTGTATACCGTAGGTCCACACCGGCTTTAGCACTTGCTTCTATAAAAGCAGTTTGTTCTTAGTACTGAGCTGGGAAGGTTTTCCGAGTAACCAGTTCATTTCTCTATATTTGATTTCGAGTTCTTTACGTTTCATTTTCATGTGCGAATTCGATTTCAGCCTTGCGTCGAGTGTCATTCCCAGGTATTTGGCCTCGTTTGCAAAAGGTATTCGAGCCAACCTTAGAATAATTGGCAAGTCATTCGTTTTCTTGTAAGTGAAACTCACGTGAACAGATTTAGATTCGTTGAGGGCGATCCGCCAGTTCCTCGTCCATTCATTTACTTTATCCAGTGCGTTTTGCAGTTTTGTAGTCATTTCTTCGATTGTTTTACCTACTGCTAGGATAGCGGTGTCATCGTCAAAGGTAGCAAGGATAGTGCCATCTTCTTTCGGTATATCACAAGTATATAACAAATAGGGAAGCGGCCCAAGAACTCTTCCTTGCGGTACGCCCGCCGAAATTTCTTTGAGCTCGGAGTATTCGACTCCATGTCTAACACGAAAGAGTCTATTACTAAGATATGATTCTAGAATATCGTATAAGCATACAGGGAGAACTTGTCGGTGTTTCAAAGGCTTACGAGACGTCAAGAAATACGCTTGAGCAAATCTTTTTTTCTTCTAGTGCTCTCTCGATTACGTCAGTAATTCGATGCACCTGGTCAATCGTCGAATGCTTACTTCTGAACCCAAACTGGTGGTCAGGGATAAGACTATTTTCTTCTATAACCGGTTGGAGACGCCTTAATAATATCCTCTCGAAAATTTTCGATATGACTGGAAGATGCGAAATTGGTCTATACGATTTTACTTCATTTACTGAATCTGATTTTATGCTCGGTTCAACATTATTTTCAATTTCGTTCCTAAAGCCTTCCCAGGTAGTTGTTCGACCAGTTAATTTCGCTGGCTCTAGGTTATAGACTAGTTTTTCGCTGATTGTTAAAATAACTGGGGAATGATCAGACGACAGATCAAAGCTCTCTTTGACTTTTATATGGTTTGTAGATATTCCTTTCACAACGAAAAAATCGATCAGGTCCGGTATTTTCGAAGTTTCAGAAATCAAGCAATTATCAATATCGTTTTCACGCATGAATATTTCCAATTCGTCGAGTTTTTGCAAAAGTCCGTTTGCATTCCAAGTACATATTTTTAACATTCGTTTGTTATTCATATTCTAGTTGAAGTACGCGTTTTCTGAGAATTATTTTCAAACTTAACCAGCCTATCGAGAATAATTTTATTTATTTTGCTTTGTTCTTCAAATTTATCGAGAATAACCGACAAAACATGAGAGACAGTAGTACAACGAAACGGTTGTAAATGAAGTTCGTCAGCGCTTCTACATCCCTACTTTGCGCGTGATGGTTAAAGGGGTGCAACGTCGATGTCAAGAGTGTCGCAATAAAAGAGCTAAGCCATCGGTTCCATTAATGGAAGAACTTTGTCCGGCAAAGCTAAAAACGTTTACAAGGCCCTTCTGCTGTATTGGTATGGACTGCTTTGGACCGATGACAGTTGCTGTGGGTAGAAGGGTGGAAAAAAGATGGGGCGTTCTTATCACCTGTCTTACTATTCGAACGATTCATGTGGAGGTGGCACATTCACTCTCTACCAGCTCTTGTATCTTGGCACTGCAAATATTTGTTTCGCATAGAGGATTACCGATACAAATATATACAAATACATTTTCGGGGAGCTAGTCGGGAGTTACAAGCAGCAATTGAACAAATCGATGGCAGAAAACTATTAGAAGGCGTAGGTGAGGACAGGCTCAAGAGGTCATTCATCCTCCCGGCAGCCCCTCATATAGGAGGTTGCTGGTAGCGATTAGTATGTTCGGTAAAGCCAACTCTTGCACAGATCACTCTTACTAAGAATCCAAGTGACGAAATTCTACTAACGATGATGGCTGAAATCGAGAACATGATAAATTCTCGCTTAGATAGAGGCGAGAGAGGGGAGGCGGAGTCGCAGTAATAGTAAAAAGAACGATTAAGCATAAAGTGCTTCCGGTTTTGAAAACCAATTTTGTAGAAAACTTAGGCATTGAAATTCCATTTTCCAACGGACTTTCAATTAAATTTTTTTTATTTCTCTGGTCGTGCTAGTAATGTGAACAGACGTAATGATTTTAAAAATGATATACGCAAGCTTGTTAGCTCGAACGAGATATATTTAATCAGCGGTGATCTAAATAGTAGGCATAGAAACTGGGGATGTTTAAGAGCCAACGCCTGGGGCAACGTCTTAGATTATATAAACCATAGATACCCATTCAGTATATTATATCCTCCTCAGCCAACTTATATTCCTTCTAGTGGTAGGGCTAACCCATCAACATTGGATTTATTTTTAACCAACACACCGCAACTCTTTACCCAGCCTACTGTAGTAAATGAATTAAGTTCTGACCATCTTCCTGTTAATTGTAGCGTCCTTTGTACACCTGTTCATAATAATAATTTAGTGTATGATTTCAAAAATACTAATTGGAATACATATAAGAATAACTTAAGGCTGAAATTAAGGGAAATACAAGCAGTAGTTCCTGGTGCTACCAATAAAACACAAAATGACGAAGCTGTAATCGCCTTTACATCTGCAGTTAGTGAGAGTGTGGAGCAGTCTGTTCCTAAGAAGTCAGGTTCTACTATAGTGCTAACGTGCTCCCACCTTATATAGTACAGCTTATTAAAACTAGAAACAGATA
This sequence comes from Brachypalpus laphriformis, assembly GCA_945910035.1. Classification (NCBI taxonomy): domain Eukaryota; kingdom Metazoa; phylum Arthropoda; class Insecta; order Diptera; family Syrphidae; genus Brachypalpus; species Brachypalpus laphriformis. Next base: position 225,650,597 of record OX246753.1, on the reverse strand, counting down.
TAGGTCTTGGTGGATGCGAACGCGGAATAGTGCCTATCTTTTGGACATTAAATTCCTTAACGCATTGATTAAGGAGTCCATCGCAACTTTCAGAAACCAAGCTTGGAACAGTAAACTCCAAGGCTTAGAGAAATCAAGTAAACCATTCTGGAATATAGCAAAGGTAATCAAAAGAAAACAAAGTCATATTCCCGCATTTAATACAAATGGCACAGTATTGCTTTCAAACACCGAAAAAGCGAACGCACTTGCACACACCGTTTTTGAAAACCACTCAATAGGAAACAGCATTATTCGTAGCATCAGTATTCAATCCATGAACTTTCTTAACTCACACCATATTAAGGACAACACTGATAGCATATCACTTAATGAAGTGCAAGTGGTTCTGCATTCCCTGAAACCAACTAAATCGCCAGGTTTAGATGGCATTAAAAATATGTTTCTAAGGAATTTACCAGCAGCTGGAATTAAATTCTTTCAAGACATTTTCAGTGGCTGTATTAAACTGGGGTATTTTCCGAAGGCTTGGAAACAAGCTAAAATAATTCCGATTTTAAAGCCTGGTAAGAATGCCAATGTGCCCGCAAGTTATAGGCCAATCAGTCTATTAAGTGCGTTAAGCAAATGCTTAGAAAAATTAATAAAAAAGAGAATAGTTGCTCACATTGACGCCAACAACATCCACCGTCAGAAAAGTTTGGTTTTAGGCAGCACTATAGTATGGTCCATCAAATCCACCGTATAACGAAACACGTTAAAAATAATTTCCAATTGGGTAATAGCACAGGTATGGTTCTAATCGACGTAGAGGAGGCATTTGACACAGTCTGGCACCATGGACTGTTGCATAAATTAATCAACTTTAACTTCCCTCCTTACCAGGTGAAAATTGTACTGTCCTTCTTAACTGTTCGATCGTTCGTAGTATCTGTCAATAACTGTCTTTCTGATGTCTTTTCTGTCAATGCAGGTGTACCTCAAGGATCAGTCATTGCTCCAATCTTGTTTAATATATACACGTCCGACTTCCCCCGATTAGCAAACTGTGAATCAGCTATTTTCGCAGATGATACGTGTATTTACTCGTCGGATGCGGTTGGTTTCAACATTGAAACCAATCTGGAATGCGCTTTAAATACAATCCAAACGTATTTCAATAACTGCAAAATAAAAATAAACGCTTCTAAGACTCGGGCTATCTTTTTTACAAGGAAAAGAAAAACCTGTTTCTTACCAAACAATAGACTTATTATTGCTGGTGCTCAGGTAGAGTGGAAGTCGAATGTCAAATATCTTGGGGTCCACCTCGATAAAGCATTAACATATAACGTACATATTTATTTCATATTTCATATTTATTAATCGGTTCAACTACATTTACATAAGATAATGATAATCTCGTATTTTATAAATGTGATAGTTTCATGGATTAATTTTAAAATGGAGAAAAGAAAAAGTATATTTAAATTTTAAAAAAAAGAATATAAATCAGAATAACAAATTTAAAAAAAAAGGAAAAATTCAAATTGAAAAATAATTAAATTTACCTTCTGCCAGCCAGGTGAGATAAAAGAGTGCCACTGAATCAATCCGCATAACAAAGTCTTCTAATACCTAATGGAAGGGCGTTCCATAGAAGAATGACATGATCGAAGAACTGACGATCAGTATTCATGGAAGTAGTACGAGGAGGAATGAAAGTGAGAGATCGCGATGAATTAGAAAATCTAAGTTTTTCATATAAGTATTGAGGGTGCCTGGTAGTTATTATCTTATGCAAGTACTTCAAGGCGCAAAATTCTAAATAAGCATTTAAAGTACAACCGAGAATATTATGAACATATGACGAAACATGATCATAACGCCTCAGGTCGTACACATACCGAATTATATTGTTGAATGCCACATTCAGTTTTCTTGTAGTTTCAGCATTGTTTTTGCAGAAAATTTCGCATCCATATGTTATAGTCGGAACCAAAAGTGACTTTGCCAACTTTAGTCGGGTTTTTAGAGGAGTATAGTGCTGCGTCATGTGGAGTTTCCTAAGACAGCCGTATATCTTACCCGTAATTACACGTACGTGATCATCCCAGGTTAGCCTATCATTGAACCACAGACCCAAATTGTTGCCTTTAATTATATAGTCGACAGGCTCGTTGCCAAGACAAACAGATGGAAAACTACTCAAGTCCACTCCATTTTTGGAAATCACTAAGCATTTGGATTTTTTTGGATTCAGACGTAGGAAGTTCTCATCCGACCACTTCAAAATTTTACCGAGATCCTCGTTAAGTCTTGTGACCGAGTCTTCCATAAGACCCAGTTTACAACTCTTATATAGTTGTACATCGTCAGCGTATATATGTGTAGAGCAATGTGCTATTAATTTTGGCAGCTCATTTATGAACATGGTGAATAAAAGCGGGCCCAAGATAGATCCCTGTGGTACACCTGAAGATACTTCAAGTAGACCGGATATCTTTTCATTCACCACCACTGCTTGTTTTCTACCAGATAGGTAGGATCCAATTAGTAGTACAGCAGACGATGTAAAACCATATGGATTCTCTAGTTTTGACAAGAGTTGCAAATGATCCACAGTATCAAAGGCTTTGGAGAAATCCAACAGGGTTAGAAATATGATCATATCATTGTCCATGGCAACTCTAAGATCATCCGTAACATTTAGGAGCGCAGATGTGCAACTATGCTTGTTTCTGAAGCCAGATTGACTTGCACACAATAGATAGTTGCGTTCTAGGAAGTTGGAGACCTGACAATGAATGAGTTTCTCCATAACCTTTGACAAAAACGGGAGAATTGAGATAGGCCTGTATTCTGGTGGCGAAAGAGCTGTGCCTTGCTTTTTTAAAACAGGAATAACCTTCGCGACTTTCCAAATATTAGGGAAAGAGGATGTCTTTAAAACAGTATTACAAATGTGGGTCAGAAAGGGAAGTATGTGCGGTAATATAATCTTTACAAAATATGGATGCATTTAATCTAAGCTTACAGATTTCTATTTAATATCGAGGATCGCCTTAACAACATCAGTTTGCTCGACTCTGGAGAATTCAAATAAACTAGTGTTGATGGGTGTATCTCTGGCAGATTGTGAGATAACGTTAGATCCCGCCTGAATATTCACGAACTCTCTGTTCAATTCGTCAGGATCCACGTTTTCGAGATTATTCAGCGTTTTCTTGCCGACTCCTATTTCACGTAAGTTTTTCCATAAAATGTTGGGTGGTAAATTAGCATTAAGACGGTGAGAATAAAAATTACGTTTAGCTAGACGAACTTTGTGGTGAACTAAGTTTCTCAACAGACGAAAAGTATTGTAAAATTCAGGTAACCGAAATCGTTTCCATCTCTTAAAAGCTGAATCTCGTTTATTTTTAAGACTAAGTATCTCAGCGGTAAACCAAGAGTTGAAACAATTGACGTAATTTGATTTAATTTTAAGAGGTACATGTTTATTAAACATATTCAGGATGTTTTTCTGCAGTAGGTCAACTTGTTCATCAACTGAGGTAATATAACATATCTGCTGCCAATCCACCCTAAGCAGATCTCTGTTTAGTTCACTCATATTCATGTTCTTAAAGTCTCTATACATATACGAAACGTTTTGTATGGAATATCCAATATTGAATGTAGCAAATATTAAGTCGTGCCTATAAAAAGCTGGAGCAGATAACTGGTCATAAAAAATATCATGATGATGATGCTTACTAGTGAAAAACAGATCCAGAAGTGTGCTATTAGTAGCAGTGAAGTGGGTTGGAGTTGTGGTATTTAATGGATACAGACTCATGGACTTTATTGTGTCTAAGAACAACTCTGATCTGTCTTTATTGAGTAGATTACAGTTGAAATCTCCACAGACAACTATCTTGGAGAAAGAAGTAGAAGCATCTTCTAAGACAGAATAAAAAGTGGAGAGATCAACACTACTGTCAGGCCTATATACTACTCCTAGCAAGCAGTTACTTCTTCTTCCCAGAATTTCAATAAAGCAGTACTCAATTTGATTTCCCGGTGGTGAAAATTGTATTGGTTTGCAATTAATACTGGACCGTACGTAAATCGCAACGCCACCGCCAATTCTATAATGTCTGTCAGAGCGAAACATTCTACACCCATTCAAACAATATAACTCATTCGCATTATCAACACTGAACCAAGTCTCAGTTACACAGATAATATCCACATCTGACCCAACAAACAAAGCTCTAAATTCATCTATCTAAGGAAAAAAACTCTGAGCATTAATGTGACATACTCGCATCCCACTGCGTTGCTTACATAGAATATTTAACAATACGCGTAAGTTATCATTCACAACATCGCTATGCACCCTGTTATCATTTGTCGTAGTCATGCGAAATGAGGACGACAAACAAAAACACTTTTGTAGGTAAAAGAAAACGAAACATGCAGACTTCAAGACCCTTCAGCAGCTGGCTAGCAGTAGGTGTACAGCAAATAAAGAAGAAAAATTTTACAAATTTAACATTCATAATAATTTAAATAAAATCTAAATTTGTAATCAAAACATGAAAATAAACGCAAGTAAATGAGCTTTTAACGAATAATGAGATTATTTGCAGCTTACATTAAAGTAGACGTCGTTTTATCATTACGATTGGCACCAGCAATAATGGCATCCAAACGCTCGCAGCAATCCACCAGAAAAGCTTTTCCATTAGATGATCGTCGCGCATACACAAGTCCATTGCGAGTATAAACATGAGTCAGCTGATGTTGACGTTTTGATTGAAAAGCTTTTCGATAGATACTGAGGTTGAGTGGAGTAAGGCTTTCGTTTAAGTAAATTTTGATGTCAGAATTAAATTGTGGTCCGGGATCACGTAGGCAAAGTGATTTCTTTGTTGTTTTATACTTCAGAGAAATAGATTTCAGCACATCATTCTTTTCAGTTGCAATTTGAAATTTTAATATAATAGCTGTGTCTTCAGTTCCATGCCTGGTCGTAGGTTTTGTTCTGAATATTTGCTTGAGAACAGGTGTTGGAGTGTAGTTTAGGGATGAACAGAGTGAGCTGAACATAGATGGGAGATCTTCATCCGCAGTCTTCGGCACACCGTGTAGCACCGCATCAGCAGCAATGTTATTACGTTGAATTTTATCGAGTGTCCTCCGTAATGATAAAGTTTCACTGGTTGATTGCGATTTAGATGAGTGCTCAAGGTGTTCAACTCTCGCTGTTAGAGAGGACATAGCATTTTTGACGTCATCTAAGCGACTGTAGAAGTCAGTAACAATGCTGTCAAGCTTTTGAAACAGGCTGGTATTCATGTTTGTAATTAGTGATTTGAGATCAGCTGCAAATACATCAATTTGTTTGTTTAGGCGCAACTCAAGGCTCCTCAAAACTCGGTCGTCTTTAGATGAAGATGTTCCGGCAGGTGAAAAGGAAGTGACTTTAGATGTTGGAGCTCCGGCAGGAGAAAAATATTTCTGACTGGTCTTGGCGTCTGTCTTGGCCAATCGTGTGTTATGATCGTGAGGCATTTTGGCAAGTGTCAATAAGCACGCGAAAATAAAACACTGTCTAGAACTACTACTTTTTTTTCCAATTTCACGATTAGGAACGTTATAAGTAATCAAAGAAATCGATGCAATGTGTGATACTATATTCAATGATTGTATAAAATCACTTTTAGAAAATTTAAGGAAATTATTTTAAATGAAATAACTTGGAAAACTATGCTGCTTCTAAAAACACTTGCGTCTTTCTTGACATTTGACAGTTAATCTTGAAATTACATCCTACATACCCAGGAAATTATAGATAAAGTAAACATCACGATTAAAATTCTTTATTCGTTTATCAACCGCAAATCAAAATTGAGCGACGAAAACAGCTTATCATTTTTAAAGTTATATTCCAAGGTATAATATTTTACGGGTCTCCTGTCTGGAGTGTATGTGCAAAAATGCACATTAGGAGCCTACAAATAACGCAAAATAAGTTGCTGAAATTAATATTAAATTTACCGTGGTACTTTTCTACCGAAGAATTGCACCAAATTGCTAATGTGGATAAAGTTCCGGTCAAAATTACGCGACCGTTATATTGTGTCTTGCATGTCATCTGAGAACAACCTGATCTCAAATTTAGTTGGTTAAATTATCACAGAATCTACTTATTCAAGTATATGTACTTATTTATTTATTATTTGTTATTTATTATTTATTATTTGTTTTATCTATTATTTATTATTTATTATTTACTATTTATTATTTATTATTTATTATTTATTATTTATTATTTATTATTTATTATTTATTATTTATTATTTATTGTTTATTATTTATTATTTATTATTTATTATTTATTATTTATTGTTTATTATTTATTATTTATTATTTATTATTTATTATTTATTATTTATTATTTATTATTTATTATTTATTATTTATTATTTATTATTTATTATTTATTATTTATTATTTATTATTTATTATTTATTATTTATTATTTATTATTTATTATTTATTATTTATTATTTATTATTTATTATTTATTATTTATTATTTATTATTTATTATTTATTATTTATTATTTATTATTTATTATTTATTATTTATTATTTATTATTTATTATTTATTATTTATTATTTATTATTTATTATTTATTATTTATTATTTATTATTTATTATTTATTATTTATTATTTATTATTTATTATTTATTATTTATTATTTATTATTTATTATTTATTATTTATTATTTATTATTTATTATTTATTATTTATTATTTATTATTTATTATTTATTATTTATTATTTATTATTTATTATTTATTATTTATTATTTATTATTTATTATTTATTATTTATTATTTATTATTTATTATTTATTATTTATTATTTATTATTTATTATTTATTATTTATTATTTATTATTTATTATTTATTATTTATTATTTATTATTTATTATTTATTATTTATTATTTATTATTTATTATTTATTATTTATTATTTATTATTTATTATTTATTATTTATTATTTATTATTTATTATTTATTATTTATTATTTATTATTTATTATTTATTATTTGAATAAATAATATCTCTCAAAATCGAAATACACAATTATGTATTATACATATATATAGTAACTTTGTATGTACCTTAATTTAATGAAGGTTTATCATGTAGCTTTTCCTTCGAAAAAACTATGAATGAATCTGTGATATAATTGTAGAAATTGTTAATAAATTTTTCAGTAGTAAGGTAGCAATTAAGCCAAATCTCTATAAAATGTACAATTTAGTCTATGAGAAATGTATTATTCTGGCTACAATAAAGATATCTACATTCGAGAACGGATAAGCGGAAAACGGATAAATGGAAAAATCGCATAAGGGCAACAACTTTAGATGCCCCTAGCCATTTCACGCGATTTCAATACAAATTTGTTCGTATAAGTGCAGAACGTTAAAGTGCAAATTCCTCATAAGTGAACATCTTTTCAAAACACTGAATAGACATTTCCACTGTTTCTAAAACGGATAAGTACAAATGCAAATTTTTTATTTTTTTAACATAATAAAAAATTAAGTGGAAACATTTAAAACTACATATATATTATATACATACATACATTTTCAATGGCCCGCTAATCCTTCATGAGGGTCGCGGGGGTAGGATGCTCAGGTGGACCCTCCATCCTTCTCGATCCTCCGCCACTGACTCCAACTCATCAGGAGGAATCCCTAGACGGCTCCAGGAGAGATGTCGGACTTTGTCCAACCATCTATTTCTAGGTCTACCTGATGACACGGCAATCATGGCACGTCTTGTACACTATGTACAAGTACATTGTACAAATAAATAAATATTTGGCACAACAGCTCTTTAAGTGCCAGGGAATAGCTTCTCGCAAGCACTCATGTTGTGTGTGTTGTATTGTTCGCACGAATGCAAGGGACCTAGAGTTTAGTGCCGTATCCGAAGGGCGATTTGTTTTGAGAAACTTTCTCGAGACAACAATATTCTTATGTTTGTGAGTCGTTCGCAAGAGGTGGGACCGTGAAAAACATTTGGTGTTTTCTGGGATTTTGTGGGCGCCGTGGCGTAAGTGGTTAGTGTGTCGGATCACTACGCATGAGGTTCCAAGTTCGAATCCCAGAAAACACCAAAAAGTTGTTTTCACGGTCCCACCTCTCGCGAGCGTCTGACAAGCATCCGAGAGTATTGTCGTCACGAAGAAGCTTCTCAAATCGCCGTTCGGATTCGGCGTTAAGCTGTCGGTCCCTTCCACTCGTGTGAAAAATATAACGCACACAACATGAGTGGTTGCGAGAAGCTAGGCCCTGGCACTTTAAAGTGCTGTTGCGCCAAATATTTATTTATTTATTTATTTATTTGTTTTCTGGGATTCGAACTTGGAACCTCACGCGCAGTGGTCCGACACACTAACCAATTACGCCACGGCGCGCCGCTACTAGTAGTATGTATTAGTGTTATTTTCGATATAATATAATATCTACATGGACGTATGTTCAAATGCACATACATATACAGATGAGCAATTATATACTTAACTCAAAATGGAATTTGATTTTTTGTCTTTGTGTTGTTTATGTTAATTTTTTGTAGTTTTCGCTTTTTTTTTATAAAAGAATTCCAAATAGTAGTATAAATATATGAAGTTTCTTTTTTTGAGTGTGTAAATACGGTGTAAATACGGTGCACCTTACTAAGTAAGTACATATAAGTGAAAAAATGTCCATTTACGGATAAGTGCAAAAATTTGCACTTATGGATAAGTGCACAGACCGGACAAGTGCACGACAAATCGATTCCCGGACGTTGTGCACTTATCCGTTCTCGACTGTATCTATAATAAGTTCTCCCCCCTGACATACCACCTTGATCAAAAAGTTCCCGGAATAAAAACCGTGTGGCGCTCCCATCATTCCGATTTAAGTTCTGTTTTCTTTGTTAAGTTGGTACATCTGTTGTTGATATTTCCTCTAATTCTTAGCATTATAGCTTGACATTTGCAAAAGTTACGTAGCCAAGAGTACATCTACCTCTGTGTGTGTTGGCGATTTTTTACAATTTTAGATATGGATTTAAATTTGCAACAACGAACTTGTATTAAATTTTGCATAAAAAACGGATTTAATGGTGCGCGAACGTTGGAAAAGTATTTCGGTAACGATTCTCGAAAGAAAACGGTCGTTTACCAGTGGCACGAGCGGTTCAAAAGTGGTCGTGAGTCAATCGAAGATGATGAACGCAGTGGCAGACCATCGACATCGAAAACCGACGAAACATTGATAAAGTAAAAGAAATGTTGGTCAATAACCGCAAATTAACCATCAGAGAGATAGCGGAGGACTTGAACATTGCATATGGATCCGTCCAAGACATTTTAGTTAATGATTTGGGTTTCCGTCGTGTAGCAGCAAAGTTGGTACCAAAAGACCTCAATTTAATGCAAAAAAGAGGCCATTATTATTCGTAATTTTTTGACGAGAAATGCAACAAATGCCATCCAACAGCCACCGAATTCACCTAATTTGGCTCCCTGTGACTTCTTTCTGTTCAATCGAGTTAAAAAACCATTACGGCAGCCGAGAGGAAGTAATGGAAAAATCGCAGGAAGCACTGATGGACATACCGAAAACCGAATATAAAAATGTTTCGAAGATTGGATCAAGCGCTGGCATAAGTGTGTTGCAGTCGGTGGGGATTACTTTGAAGGGGACAATATAGATTTAGATGAATAAACTTGTATTTTTAATTTTCTGAATAAATTCCGGGAATTTTTTGATCGAGGTGGTATATTCCGGTTACCACAGAAGACGGCGAGGCCCTAACGCCCAATCATTTTTTGTTGGGCTCGTCGAGTGGATCAAAACCATTGGGGAAAATCGGCGATGATGCCATAGTTCTCAAACAAAACTGGATGATGGCCGAACAGTTTAGCAATTCGTTTTGGCGAAGGTGGATACCTGAATATTTGCCAAACCTCACAAAGAGGACGAAGTGGTTCCAGCCTACCAAGCCGATCTCTGTAAACGACGTGGTTATCATCGTTGATGAAAAAAATGCTAGAAATGTGCGGCCTAATGGTCGCGTTTCAGAACTCAACGCTGGACGAGATGGAAAGATAAGAAGTGTTGTTATCCAAACGGCTTCCGGAATCTATGTACGGCCTACTTCTAAACTAGCGGTATTGGATGTAGTCAGTTCCGAAAATTGGGGTAAGCGGGACCGGAGCTCTCACTTACCGGGGGGAGTGTTGAGGAATCTGGCAGCATTGGCCTTACTCGAAACTAGATGGGGCAAATAGTTTATTAAATGTTTTCCACTTATCCGGCAAAGATGGCTTTTCCTTTTTCTGATCAGACAGTCGAGCTGTCACGACGTATAAATTAAATTTAGTAAAAAAAACCAATTAAACTAACTAAAGCTAGTTAAATTTAAGTCTTATCAAACGTAAGTGAATTACTCGTGTATTTAACTTAAAAGCAAATAAAAAATGTACATATTTCCTATTTTAGGAAATTTTAGCCTTACCCTAAAAATATAGCAATTCAAGATTGCTGCGAATAAACTGGTTTTGCTAAAATTCGGAATACACTTTTTCTTATTTAACATTCCGGAACTAATTTAATGTAATAACACATCTTGTAGTCTATAGTCTTTTTCAGTAAAATGTTCTGAACACACTCGCGCAATTTCAATTTTAAATTTATTTTTATTCGCACACGCACTTATCCATTGTTTACAGATTTTCTGATCTTTTGGAAAGAGTGAAATCTTACTTTTTTCTCACAATTTTTTTTGTGGAAGCCATTGTTAGATCCCACAACAGCACAGCGAACCATTTTCAAAGCTGAATTTATACAGTTTATTAAATAAAACACAATATGTCCGAAAAAAAAAACAAAATACTCAAAAACATAACTCTCCTTGTCAGATGTTCGGTACAATGTGACGTCAGCGTTCAAAGAATTCTGTTTATCCTGGAATTTGAGAATGTGAGGGTGTTGCCACTTGATATTTGTTTTTTTTTTATTTTCTCAATTTTCTAGCAAAACCGTTAAAATGCAGTTAAACTATTCTTCGCTTTTTGTACTTTATAATTTGCAATTTTGACGTGCGTATATTCATATATTGTTTTTTGTGTTTTATAATTTATATAAAACTCGAATTTCATTAAAATCTAGGTGGTGTCCACTTTGTATACAAAATTATCTTTATTTCGTTCAGCAAATAGTGTTGTTTTTAAACCAGAAGATGGTAACCCTACGGGTATTGCTCTCCAATTTGCGGCGGTTTGTTATGCATACTACGGCAACCCAGTAAGAGTTTAAAAGAGAGTCATGTTTATGCAAGCTATTGCAACAAGACTGATAGGCAAACATCCTATCTTCCCTGTACTGACAATTGTAATGAAACAGAGTATAAATGGAAAGACAACGTGGTCACACAATGCTAGAAGTGCGGGAAGTTATTATAAATCATTTTAAAGGTGGAAAGTGCATCAAATCGTAAAATTTGTCAATGGAAGTCATTCGACTTTTGTAATTAAAAATATAAAAAAAAAAATAGAAAATCTATAGAAAACCTATCAAAATTCGGAAGACCTAAGAAATTCACTATGATAGATGAGCCACAGGTTTACAAGTGCAAAAGAATCCTCAATTAAGTGCACCAAAGTTGTCTACAGAGTTAAGAAATTACTTAAAGAAGGAAGCTGCGAAAATACAATTTTCATAGAAGAGTTGCCTGAAAGGCAAACTCCACAGGCGGATTAGTAGAAATGCGGCGAAGTGGGAGGGTTATGATCCCCTGTTTTCGGATCATAGCCTCGCTGAAAAAGGAAGAAGAAGAAGAAGTTGCCTGAAAGAAGTCGCTAGTCTGCAAAAATAACAGAATAAAGATAAAGGAATTTGTTATTCCACATCAATATAAAGATGTTTGGTTCTGGAGTTGTGTATTGTTCTCAAATTAAAGTAAATTTAACTTGTTTGGATCTGAAGGACAAACATATGTGTGGAGAAAGCCGAATGAATTGCTGAGAGAACGGAATTTGTGACGAACAGTAAAACATGGAGACGGTTCAGTTATACTTTGTGGTTATATATCCGCCGCTGGGTCTAGAAATCTGTTTTGATTCACGGAAACATGGACCAGTACAAATACATACAAAAGTAATAGCAAAAACTTTCGAGATGTGTATAGCCTTAAAGCTATGGAGGGCGGAGTCCCCAAATACTGTCCCCTTTTTTAAAATCATTTACATTTTCCATATTTTTAGAGATATACGAGTATATATCAAACATAAAAAGGCAGTGTTAACAACGATTTATACCCTTATTATAAATTTATATAAAACTTAACAATAAGTTTAGTCATACTTTTTGAGCTTATCTTAAACAAAAATAAATCATATTTCTATAATAATATTTGGGCACCAAATATCGTCCTGATACGATATTAGGGTAACATCATCATTTTATTATTATCATCACAAAACAATAGAAACTATTATGAAGAAAATACTTCCGATCTGCTTTAAAAGTCATAAATTAAAAATCAATCCTCATGCAGGCAGCACTTTAAACGTATGACTCCGATTTTCTACACAATCTTCATGCATCCAAACGAAATACTCAATGCATCTGATACATTTTTCTCCTGTTTTGCCTTGGAAAAAACGCCTGTGACATTAGTATTGGACATTTAGCATATTATTCTTGACTATCGTCATTATCAGTGGAGATGAGATTCAGTGCCAAAGTTACAAACGACTAAACGGCATCCATAACAATGGTCCCTGGGACGATATTAGGATTCTTCTCTCGTTATTTGAAATTGAATTTCTATGAATGATAACCTCAAACTTCTTCGTCATTCACTATGTATTAGCAATAACAAAACAGATATTAAGATTTTATATTAACTACAAATGTATACATACGAGTATATCTAATATTAATATAATTAAAGGATATTTGATAAAAAAAAACTAAACTTTTACCTTTTTCTTATTTTTTTAAATGCTCAAGTTACCAAAATAGCCGCGAAATTTTAACCACTTTTAGTTCCAAATTGACTTGAGATAGCACTGGCTAGTTCCGGAAATAGAAAAGGGGAGGACATTAAGGTTGGGACCTAAATTTGGCGACTATACCTTACTGCCCGTTAGTCAGACCATATTTAGAATATACATATATGGTTTGCGACTCACCATATGCTATTCGTAAGCTTGGATTGCAAATAGTTCAGAAAAACTTCACGAGATACATATACTAATCGTAAATTAAATATTTAAATATGTTTAACAAACTCTCTAGTTATGACAGAAGATATAAATTAATTGACTTGCAAACCTTAACTTTCAGGCGTAAGACAACTGCTGTCATGTTCATTCGCGATATAATTAATTCAACAGAATTAATTTCTCCTGAAAAATTTGTATGCTCCCCAAAGACCTCTTCGGGTTAGAAATTTATTTTCCGGCAGAAAGTATAGAACTAAGATCGCGGATACAAGCTGGATTCCATAGCTCCAGAGTACGCGAGGACGTCAATGTTGAGCAGCTACTTCTCCGAAGGAACGGTCTATGCTTCGATGGTTTGGTTACGTAGTGCGTATGACCCCAGACCGGTTCTTAAGACGGGTGCAGTGCCGTCAGGTAGGCGACCCCCGGATTGCCTAGAAATAGATGGTTGGATCACGTCCGACATCTCTCCTAGATTCGTATAGGGATTCCTACTGATGAGTTGGTATCAAAGGCGGAGGATCAAGAAGGATGGAGGGCCCACCTGAGCATCCTACTCCCGTGACCCTCATAAGTATAGAACTAATTATGGTGGCAATGAGCCAATTACAAGATGCATATGCAGGTCTAACCAGCTTTGCAACAAAATTGATTTTTTGCTTATCTCGGTTAGAATTTAAAAATTGCGTGTGTATGTATATTCATTGTATAAATCATTGTTTGGTTGAAGTTATCTATAAAGTTGAATATAGGTAGATGATTCCTAAATCGTACAACTAAAAACAGTTGTGTAAAGCATCACTACTATACCCATCCCCAGTGTGGACTGATGCTTTAAAAGAATATAATCCAGGCTGAAACTATAAACGGCCAATAGACTCAGCGGTCTAAGGACAACTTGCGTCTTTCTATAGAGTGTCAGGAGAAGCGGCATATGTCGTAGCTGGGATGGTACCCATCGATATCCTTGCCGACGAAACGAAACGAGTGTACAACAGGAAGCTCGCGAATCGACAGCATGGACTAGCTATTTAAGCAGGAGGAAGGGCGGTATCGATGGCAAAACCGATGAGATGACGCTACAACAGGACGATGGGCACACAAACCCATCCCCAACATAGAAATTTGGGTGGAAAGGGAAGCAAGAGATGTGAACTACAAGTATAGGACCCTGTTTAGATGTTAACTGATGAGTGCGAACTGGGCAGTCAGACACGACATCTACATGTGCTATGCTCAGTGCTGCACTATTTTGGGGTGGAATGAGTGAATTGAAACAATTGTGTATCATATTGTATCATATACTCAAACTACTGCATGCTTTGTGTACCAACCTAAAACACTGTGTTCCAAACTGTAAGTAACGCCAAACCTGCTAGCAGCAAATATTCCCACCAAACCGGATGTGCCAATAATGTTCCACAATTGTTCCACACGATGTTCCAATTGTTCCACGATCATCAATTCATCCCGAGCGACATCTAGCACCTTCTAGAACTTCTTGTATTTTGCATAAATACACATACCACAACCACAGCACAGTTGTTAATAAGGTAATACAGCGATTACAAGAGAGACTCGACGAGTGGTGAAAACAAGCGACATTTTGAAAGTAAATCTGTAGCGGCAGTTTAATTTAAAATAAATAAAGAATAAAGTGATTTGAATATTGTGTTGAAGTAAAGTTTGTAATTGATAATAAATAAACAGTTGACAAAGTAGTACGGTACACAAAAGACAGTCTTATTTAAACGAACCCCAGCGAGAATATTACATTGGTGTCACAAGTGGGATAAAACAAATTTTGTGTATTGTTTATTGTGTAAGTGGAAAAAAATGGTTCGGATATTGCTAGAGGATTTGTCATTGGTGCAATTAAAAGAAGTACTGAGCCAGCGGGATCAACCCACGGCTGGAACGAAGAGGGAATTGATTATTAAGTTGCGGAAAATAATGACGGAGGAAGGTGCAAATTAATTTTTGTACTAAATAAAAGAGTTTTAATTTAATTTTGATTTAATTTTTTTCGACTTATTCCTGTCGCTTACTCGTAAGAACTAACTCCTTAACTTATCTCTATGTCCCTATCAAGTCGTTTTTCCGTTGGTTGCTGCCTCGGTCGATGGTGTGACTGGATGGGTATATTTTGTGTTGTTTCAGCATTTCTTCCTTCGGTTGTTTATCCAGTTGGTGTGACTGGTTGGACACGGATGTGGTGTTATTTCAGCTGTTGTTTGTTCAGATGCTGTGGTTAACCCCCCACCCTAACCTAAAATCCACTTCCAAACTTTACCTATTTCGTTAATGCCTCTTTTGCTTCTCATTTGTTTTAATTGTCCTAAAAGGGTTATAGCTATAGTTATGTCCAAGTCTTTGTTCAGCTCTAGTAAGTCGTTGTCATTGTTTCCTTCTAATGCGTATTTTAAGTAATTATTATTACCTTCTATTTTGTCCTCAGTATCCTCTATAAGTTTTTTTCAAAATAGGTTAGGTTAGCTATATGGAAGAGTTGCTCATAGCTGGTATAAATAGCTGCTTCCCCATTTTCTATTAGTAGATAATACTCTCTCGTGTAATCAATAATATCTGCTGCTGCTGTCATGATGAGTAATAACATTAACGTTAAAGATGACATCATTCCTGAAAAATGTTTTTTATATTATCTTTGTGAATAAGTCTATTTTTCGATATTATCCTAACTCTCTCTACTCGAGGTCTTCTTTTACTTTTTGTTTTTTGAATCTTACATTCAGTTTGTTTCTGACTCCAACTATTTTTTCATACACTGTCTCATTTGGTTTGTATGTCTTAATATTTCTATTTTCGCTGTTCCTGTTTAACTTTTTTTTTTGTGCTAATAATAATTTTGCTTCTAGGGTCCTATGGTTTTTTTTATTAAACAAAATTTCATATAGACGCTCGTTAGTAACAGAATGAATAGTTTTATTGTATGATTGCACTGCTCTATATATGGCTTCGGGGTAACTAATAAATTAAAATTCTTCTTTCATGCAGCGTGCAATTTCTGTGATTGTTAAATGAACTCTCTCCACTCTACCATTAGAAGTACCGTGTTGAGGGTCACCAAAATAAATTTGGATACCTAATCTCTGCATTAAGGATTTGAATCTAGGGGTCGTAAATCCGGGTTCATTGACCATTTTAATATTTTTTACTTTTTTCCATTTCCAATACGTTTTCTTCTAGACTAAGCCTATCTTCAATTTGTTTAATCATCAAGAATTTTGAATATGCGTCTATGCATGTGATAAATTTAAAGTGTTGAGCGAAAATAATATCTAAATGAACATGCTCCCCCTCCTTTTTTGGAATTGGAACCTCTCCAATCGGTACCTTGTTAGGATGACGATCGTACTTATTTTTATTACATATATCGCAATTTCGTACGAATTCTTTAAATTGTTGTCTAAGGTTTGGCCAATAGTATAGTTTGTAAATTTGTTTTATATTTTCCGTGAAATTACGGCGAGCTCGATTATGTGTCTGTGCAACAATTGCTGCTTGATCTTCGATATTACATATGTCATTTGGGAATATTTTACAATGAAGAAACTTATTGTTAAATGTTTCTAATAATTTGGCTTTAATTTCATATAAGTCTTCAGCAGTTATGAATAAAGCTACTACTCCCGGTCCAATAAACTCTAATAATATCGTCATCAAATTTTCTATTGCACGAGTATCATACTCGATAATATGTCTAAGTAAGTTAGCAAAGTTCTGCACTTTCTCATGCACTGTGAAATTTCCTTTTGCAAAATAAGTTGTTGATTAAAATCATTCAAGGGTTTATTTGTTTCTGTGATTTTTGTATTATCACTACTTTCGGCTGAAAGCTGAGTTGCGTTAGTCGATGTCGAAGAACTGTCTGTCATAATGTTTTGATTTTGCCTTGATAACGCATCGGCTACTACATTTGTTGTTATATTCTTGCATATTCTTCAATTAATGCATGTCAACGCTTCATTTTGGTATTTGGATTTTGTGTAGAAACTGCATAAGTTAATGGTTGGTGGTCTGTAAGGATTTCCAAGTTTGTCACCCCATATAAATAATTCTGCAATGACTTTAGTACCCAAACTATAGCGTAGAGTTCTTTTTCATTCGTAGCGTAGTTCCTCTCAGTTCCATTAAGGGTTTTGGAAATAAAAATAATTGGTTTATCCTCTTGGGGCAAAACTCCACCTATTGCATCGTTGGATGCATCCGTTGTTAAAATACATTTTTTATCGAAGTTAGGTTGTGATAGTTCGATTTCATTAATGTAATGTTCTTTTGGTTTTTGAAATCACCTTATTCCCTCTTGATCCAGTTTAATGTCAGTTTTTTCAATATATATTGCGAAACTCTACCATTCTAACCCGCTAAATATTTTGTCAAGGGTTTGGCAATTTTAGCGTAGTCTCTGATGAACTTCCTATAATAACCTGTTAGTCCTTAGAACCTCCTTAATTGTCTCAGAGTCATAGGGACTGGAAAATTTTGAATTGATTCAGTCTTTGTCGGATCGGTTTTAATGTTATTGTAGCATGGACTACAGGATGGTTTGTGTACCAAACTAAAACACTGTTCCAAACTGTAGCAACGCCAAACCTTCTAGCAGCAAATATTCCCACCTAACCGAGTGTTCTAATGTTCCACAATAGTTCCACACAATATCCCAATTGTTCCACGATTATCAATTCACCCCGAGAAACATCTAGCATGTTCTAGAACCTCTTGCAATTTTGTATAAATACACAAACCACAACCACTGTCGGTACAGTTGTTAATAAGGTAATACAGCGATTACAAGAGAAACTCGACTAGTGGTGAAAATAAGCGATATTGTGATTGAAAGTAAATCTATGGAGACAGTTCAATTTGAAATAAATAAAGAATAAAGTGATAGAATATTGTGTTAAAATAAAGTTGGTGATTGATAGTAAATAAACGATTTAAATACACAAAAGACACTTTTATTTAAATGAACCCCAGCAAGAATATTACAATATTATGTCCAACAATGTAAACTAAGAATTCTACTTTCTCACGATAAAATTTTGATTTCTCCATAGAGATTTTATATTATATTGATAGATATAGGTATATTGACCGTTGAATTGTCAAAAGTTAAACAACGAAAAGTTATCGGCTCTTCCAATTTTTTACTTTGTTGCCTTAGTTTGTCGGAAAAAAGTGCACTTTCGCAAATCCGACAACTTAAGTACCAGCAGTCACAATAAGCAATCTAACTTCATCGAAATCCTGCAGTTACATCACAAAAAAAACAAAAGTAATCAACTAATGCCGAACACTCACAAGCGCAACATCGTAGAAACTTCACCAGAGCCCCCAACCTCAAGTAAGAAGAGTTTTGTAACCATGTCCGTAGCCGCAATGTCCGTCAGTGACCTAGAATCTATGCTGGAAAAGATTCTCGACAAGAAAATAGGTGATTTACCGACAAAAGAAGACATCAGCCGTATACTTAACGAAATGCAAAATGCACTACAAATCGCAAAACGAAGTACTATCAAAGGAAATAACAAACATGACAGACAAAAATTGTTCACTTGAAAAAAAGCTTGAACTTCCGGAAAAGCGTACAAAGGCAAACAACATTATTTTTTCATTTCCACCTAACGTTTGTGAAGATGTAGAAAAAGCGGTAAATTACTTTACCAAACAGCTCACTGACCACTAGAATGTCACCGTTGATGACTTCACAGAACTACCATCCAAAGGGCACCAGAAACTCATATTGGTAGAAGCGAAGAGTAAAACCATCTCATCACAAATGCTTATAAACTCAGGGAAGTTGAAAGGAACTGGTGTCTATGTAAGCCCCGACCATACACGGAACGAGTTAAACAAGCGTCAAAAACTAAGTATCCGTCATCCGTCCCTCTCGTTCGTGGCTTAAAAATGTTTGTCAGCAACAAAATCTTTCACCTATCCAACGAGGACAAACTTCTTTGTAACAATGAAGATGGGATGCAGGTATTAAATAATATCTTCGGCGATCTTCAATTGAATCACCACCAGCCATCCTTTCAAAAACAAACCAGAGATATCATCGACGTGACAGCTACTCCCACACTCTCATCAGGTGTCAAATCACACAACCTACGAGAGAGAAGAGGACCATCATCAACGACGACTATATATCACCAGCGTAAACAACAATGAAACAGTGTTGCCGTCTGTAACGCAAGTACTATAAACCATAATTTTGTAAAAGGTACTAACACAATTAACAAAACTAAAAAATGTAAGCTTTTATCGTACAATGTTGCAGGTATTGCTAACAAATTATTGTATGTAGATTTTTTTAAATTTGTAAAGGGGCATGACATATTCTTTTTATTCGAAACGTTTTTAACTCAAGACAATATTGAAAAATATAGCAAATTCTTCGCGGAATACAAATTACATTGGATCGCAGCAATCCATTTGCACAATTTTGAAAGAGCTAGTGGAGGTTGTTTGTATGGTTTTAGAAACCAAACTGTTAAAGGTGAATTTGTTGAAATTAATAACCATGTTTGGTTGAAAATATATCACATTAACAAAAAATTTCATATACTACCAACATATCTTAATTGCAACGCACGGGATAACAACTTTGTAGATCTCAATGACTTTTTAAATACAAATAACCTTGAAAACGTTATGCTAATCGGGGATGTCAATGCTCGAATAGGTGATTGTCAAATACCATATGTTCAGATATTACAGAACTCTTGAGTATGGAAATCCTAAGAGAGAGAAATTCAAAAGACAAACGAACAAATAAAAACGGTCGCATGGTTTTGGAAATGTGTCAAGCATACGATCTTTTCGCGTTAAATGGATGCAGTAATCATGATAGAAGTGCTGAGTTCACTTCCGTAGGAAGCTCAGAAAAATCTGTTATTGATATCTGCGCTATTTCGTCTGAATGGAGAAAGAAAATTTCATCTTTTCATGTGGATACTCAGACTTTCTCAGACCATATGCCTTTGGTTTTAGAATTTCACCTCAACGACACTGCTGAACACTGTTTACTTTAGCTACCTCCCAAACTCGCGTGGAAAGAAAATTATAAAGATATGTTCAAAATAAAACTACATAACGAGATGCAGAATGCCTGTGCAACCACCACTATTCAAACTACCGCCGAAGAAAAGATAAGTTTTTTAAATAATTGTATCAATAGAGCAGTGTCTAATAAATCGCTCTAAAAATCACACAACTACCGGCAGAAGTGGTTTGACCAGGAGTGCCTTAAAGCAAGAGAACGTTCTTTTAACCTTTTACGACAAATCAGAGTTTCCAATGATCTCAATGAATCTCTTACAAATAATTACTTTGCTGAAAATAAAGCGTACAAAAAACTATGCAGCAGTAAACGAGAAGAATATTTGAAAGCTGTTGCAAAGGACTTATCGAGATCAAGAAATAGTAAATGTTTTTGGGAAAAAATAAAGCAGCTTAAAGGATCACATTTCATCTGCGGAATTCATTTAAATGCTTCAAAGCTAGCCAAGTATTTCAAAGAGCTTCTAAACCCTAACCCTTCTTCGTACAATATTCATTTCGCAGAACCTTTAATAGTTAATGATATGCTCGATCATGAAATTTCAATGAATGAACTTCAACTGGCTCTTCGTGACTCATCAAACAAAAAAGCCCCAGGTCCAGACCGCATTTCAAATGAATTTTACAAGAACGCTCCTATAAATTTCTTAAACCAAATGCTTAAAGCTTTTAACTATATATTTGATAATGGAGATGCCCCGCAGTCATTTAAGGACGCTATTGTGTATCCAATATTTAAAAAAGGGGATATCAACTTACCCAGTAACTATAGGGGGATTTCATTTATGAACTCAACTGCAAACATTTTTTCCTCCATTCTCCTACGTCGTATAAATTGCTGGATTAACAGAAACAACATCCTCAGCGAATATCAATCGGGTTTTCGTAAAGGGTATTCGACAATAGACAATATACCATATTCATATTAACATCAATTGCACAATACTTTCTGAGGCAAAACAGAAAACTTTATATATTTTTTGTCGATTTTAAAGCTGAATTCGATTCAATAGATCGTAACCCATTGTTCTTCAAGCTATCGAAATATGATATGCCAACAAAAATGCTACAAATTCTCAAAACCATGTATAGAAACACACGTCAAGCAGTATGGGATGGTAGGAATATGTCAGAATGGTTTAAGACAAAGTCCGGGGTAAAACAGGGTTGTTTTTTGAGTGCCACTCTTTTTGCTCGATTCATAGACGATATAGCAACGTATCTCCCCGCTGGTATACGCTTCGCCGGTTTTAATATAAAAACTCTACTCTATGCAGATGATATTGTTCTGCTAGCAGAATCTCCCCATAGTTTACAATTAATGATAAATGCACTAAATAACTACTGCAAGACATGGAACTTGACAGTAAATCCAGAAAAATCAAAAATCACGATTATATGCAAAAGGCAATCGAAGTTAAGTTCAAATGAAAAATGGTTCTTTGATGGTGTAAAAGTTGAAGTAGTTACGGAATACAAATATCTTGGAATACTAATGAAACCCAACATGAATTGGATCCATCACCTCGAGAGTAAATTAGATGCGGCAAAATGTTTGTCGCAAAGTATTATTCAAAAAAAGGAGATACCAAATTCTGCAAAATTTAAAGTATTTCAAGCCGTGATGCGTTCCGTAATGTGTTATAGTTGTCAAACATGGGGATATAGGTCATACGATGAAGTAGAGAAGCTTCAACGCTTCTTCCTTAAAAAAACTATTTCATTTACCTGCAACAACACCTAATTACGTTCTGCTGCTCGAAACAGGCCTACCCACTCTCTTCGTCTACACCTTCAAACTACAAATTGACTATGTGTTGAAAGTTCTTAGTTTCACACCAAATAGATTACCCTTGATTTTCACAAAATACATTTTTGATAATAAGGTGGAATGGATAAGCGACTGGAGATCTTGGGCGCATCGGTGCGGTGTCGAACTGAACATCCAATACAGGGATCCCTTTCTGTTAAAACAATAGCTATATAAATTATTAGAAGCAATAGATATTCATCAACGCAATGGAAATATTCAGCAAGCGATTTCTTCTATTAACAGGGTAATTTATCCTGAATTATCCTACGACATGGTAAATAACTATTTTAATGATAATTACAACCCGCGAGCGATATCCCTGATTTTTTGAGCTAGGTGTGATATGTTAAATTTAGAAGGCTCTCCATACAAAAAATCTACCACTACTCAATGCACTCTATGCAATTTGCAAGCGAAAGAAAACAGCTTTCATTTTTTAGCTATTTGGCCGATTTATAAAGAGCTTCGATTTACCCACTTCCGCAAACTTTCCTTAAAACTGGTCAGCTCTTTATAATTATTTGGAAGCGGCTTCCGCGTATCGGCACTGTATCATATCTGAATACAAATAAAATTCCATATATTGATAAAATTACGATAGTCATGCTTCTCTTATGATAGATTTGCAGAAACGTTAAATTGATAACATTGTTCAATGGCTTCAATCAGGCAGACGGCAACGCCACAGCCTTACTATTTATTTTCTTATAAATATCATCTTTATTGTATCTTTATCAAGAATTGTAATTTCAAAAATTGTTTATAATAAAGTAAATCTTGAATCTGAATCTAGAGATTTTTATATTCGCTTCTTTGAGCGTTTGGATAATTATTTCTAAATCCTTTGTATGTTTGTTTAAGTCTTCAGAGTAAACAATTATGTCATCAATGTACACATGACAAATTTTTCCTACAAAGTTCCTCAGAATATCGGCCAGGGCACGTTGAAAGATGTTTGGAGAATTTTTTAGTCCAAATGGCATTCTTAGGAATTCGTATTTCCCGTTATTCGCAGAAAAACTTGTCTTCTCTATGTCCTCGGGTTTCATTTTTATCTGATGAAAACCTGATTCTAAATCTATAGTTGAGAAATATTTAGTTTTGCCCATATTAGAAAGGATTACGTTAGTATCTGGGATTGTATTTTCATTCAGTTTTTTATAATCTATGACGAGTCTCATTTTTGGAGATCCATCGTCATTTGTTCCTTTCTTGGGAACAACACACACCGGGGAATTATAAGGACTTTTCGAAGGTCTTATGATTTCATCATTCATCATTGTCTGCAATTCTTTATTTACAAACGCGTTAGCAGTTAGCGGTTAGGGGTTTCAGCTTTTGTGCGTATTTCTGCTCTTACGTCCGTTCTGAAGGGAATTTTCATATCTATATCTGAATGCATTTTTTTAATTTTAATTTTTATGTATTCCTCTAATTCTACCTCATTCATTTCTGTCATATTATTAAATTTTCCTCCATCGATTCTTATAAACAATTTTTATTTTTATGTACTAATGTTTCCGTTTCGAAGTCTAGTTTGATGTCTGCCTTTTTAACAAATTACAACCCACTAGAAGGTCTGAATCGAGATTCTCTAATTCGTAAAATCTCACAGTTTCACTAAAAATAAGAACTTCATAAAAGTGGGCTATCAAAGTTGACCCATTAATTGTTTTCACATTTTTTTTATAACTAATTTTTGTCTATAATTCAAAACATTTGGTTCAGCGTAACAATTTGTTGCGCCCGTATCGATCAATATTTTCAGTTTTCACTTTCCTGAGCCCGTTCTGAATACATAAGGTAATCCGGGCACTCGTCTAAAAGAACTTCTTGATTCAAATTATTGATCCGTTCTACCTTAATTGGTGGTTGAGTACCGTGTTGGGTACTTCCATGAGGCCGTTTTCCTAATAAATTATTCTGGCTCTAAAAGTTGGTTTGCCTATGTGGTTAATAATTATTTTGCCTTGGTAAATTGTTAACCGGATTATTCGGTTGTCTACATTGGTTATAATAGTTGTTTTGATTATTATTGCGATACCTTTGTTGCTCGAATCTTTTTTATCCCTTCCAATTAATTGGTCTATGTGCAGAACTACCAAGCTCCATTGGCTCTGGCCTTGGGTGTTTAAATTGAAAAGCGACCTGATTATTGTTTCGTGGGGGGAATTTCAAATTATTTTGGTTGAAATTCTGATTTTTAAAATTTTGCTCACGCGGTAGTTTCATATTATGAGCCTTGTTAAATTGAAGAGCAAAGTTCGCTCTCATGTTATTGCTTTCAAGCTCCTGGGCTTTAGCTAACGCACATGGTAAATCACTGGGTGAAAGTGAAAATAGTATATTTGATAATGGCGCGTTTAATCCTGTTATAAATATTCTAAGTGCGTTTCGTCTATTTGAGTCGTTCAGTTCTTTGGTCAATTTAGTGTCCGTGCCATAGGTCATTGTAACTTTATTTGTTAATAACGTTCATTTTTTGTTGACTTCGTTGTAATAGTCTATAAATGTAAACGGTCCCTGTCGTAAAATGTTCAGTTCCAATGATATGAATTGGACGTTTGTCTGAGTACGCAAAATCGAACCTGGCTATTATGGCGTCGTAAATTAAAACCGTGCCATGGTTTGTTAGCACGTCATTCGCATTCTGACTAATTTTATTTCTCAAGATTGTTAATGCCGAGAAGTACCTACGACTTCCTTTAGCATATAAACTTAGTGAATTATTCGCGACTTCACGCCAGCTAACATAGGCGTTGGGGTTTCCAGTAAACTCTGGTAGGGATTTGATAACGTCTGACGTTTCTGTACAAGCAATTGATTCATCAATTATCTAAGTCTTGTAGTCGGTAACTAAATCGGTGCTAGTTAGTTGTTCTAGCGAGGTTTATAGGGCCAATATTTCTGCCTGAAATGTTACAGTATTGGCTGCTATTAGCCTAGCTATAGTATCTTCTAGGTTTGGGTTAGGATTCACCATTTGAAAACTAAGTTTGTTGAATCTCTCGAGTAATTCGTCCAGACTTTTGGGTTTCTCAAATACATAATTGTACATACAATAGAATTTTTACTTAAATTTAGAGATAACCACTAATATCTTCTTCTTCCTTTTATCAGCGAGGT
The DNA here is from genome assembly GCA_945910035.1 of Brachypalpus laphriformis. Lineage (NCBI taxonomy): Eukaryota > Metazoa > Arthropoda > Insecta > Diptera > Syrphidae > Brachypalpus > Brachypalpus laphriformis. The sequence continues at coordinate 225,625,291 of OX246753.1, read as the reverse complement.
TATGATCCGAAAACAACGGATCACAACCCTCCCACTTCACCGAATTTCTACTGATCCGCCTGTGGGGTTCGCCTATTTGACCTCAGAAAATATCGGCAAGCCTGCCGATTTTGGATCACTCGGTTACTGAGGCCAATGAAATGCCGATGTCGTCGCATTTGTCTGATCCAGGCGTTTAAAGGCCTGCCTTTCCTACATCGCGATGTCTTTGGAACGTGCATTGATATTGTCGTTTTAACAGGGTTCAAATAATATCTTCTTTCAACGTGGCAATACCAGCTGAGCCGATCTGATCTTCGAACTTCCTATTCGATCAAGCTTTGTCACTCCTGCTATCATGCGAAGCATCTTCATCTCAGCTGCCGTTAATTTACTGTCATAGTTTTTGTACATCGTCCAACATTGTGAACCGTATGTGAGCACTGGACGCACAACTGCGGTGTAGAGCCTTCCCTTCAATTAATGTGGCATTTTTCTGTCCCAGAGGAAAGCGGAATTTTCTCGCCACTTCATCCACCCTACGCTTACGCGATGATTGATGTCGTCATCACAAGTTGCTTTGCTATTGATCATAGATCCCAGATATTTGAACTTTTCGCACTTGGGAAGCACTGTTCCATTTAAATAAATGTCTGGAATAGGCCTGAGTGGATCAGAGAACGGGCAGCACAAGGTCTGTTTTTTTTTGAACTAATGCGATACTCATTTCCCTCCAGAACGTCCACCCACACATCAAGTGCTCGTTGCAGGGATGTAGGATCCTCACTTATGTTGGCTCCATCATCAGCAAAGAATAACTGATGTACATACCTTGGGGTCCACCACTTCACATTCAAGCAGATAATCAAGAACTGTAATAAAGAGCAAAGGACTTAAACGCTTCCCTGGTATAACCCGACTTTGATTGGGAACTCTTCGGTTACTCCAGTGGGACATCTTACTTTTTTCTTTGGTCTTTCGTACATGTCCATGATCATCCGTACATAGGTTTCTGGAACCCTCGATGTCTTAGCGCCACTCATATCAAATCTCGTGGTTGTCTGTCGAATGCCTTTTCAAAGTCAACCAATACAATATGCAAATCCTTTAAGGAATCACGATGTTTTTCCATTATGATCCTTATAGTTTGGATTGCATCTGTGGTTGATTTACCCGAGACAAACCCGCACTGATCATCAGGTAGCCGTATTATTTTTCGCAATCGGCCACCTAATACCCACTCAATGATCTTCATGGTGTGTGACATCAGCTTGATCGAACGGTAGTTATCACAGTTTCGCGTATCACGCTTCCCTTTGTATACAGGCAGAAGGTAACTTTCCCTCCATTGAATCGGCATTGGGTCACCTCTCACAACTTCTTCGACTGTAATGTCGGGTATTTCTTCACAATTAGGTGAAAGTATAGCCGGGGAAACTGTTCATTTAAAAGATTTTCACAATATTGCCGCCACCTCTGCAGAATTTTGTCGTCATCCACAAGAAGGTGGCCATGGGCATTGTGAATTAACTTTGGCGAACGAATCTCCTGAGCATTCCTTCTTCTTTGGGCGGCTATTTTGAAGATAGTTGCGCGCTTGTTCGTATTGTGCCTTCGCAGCTCCTAGATAACCTGGTTTGCATCAGCAACCGGGGAAGATATTTTCTTCAGCTCCCGATAGAGGTCCTCCGTACTCTCTGCTTGAAGCTGGGCGCACTTATTCTTCGCTTTTTTCTTCAAACATCTGTATTTCATTTCGAGGCGAGCTTTTTCGTCCCTATTATTAGAGGGGCACTTTGACCAAGCTTTGAAAGCCGCTTTCTTCTCATTTATCACCTCCTTCGCTTCATCACTCCACCACCATGTTTCTTTGGTGTGTTGATGGTGGCCTCTTGAAGCTATTAGCAGTGATTTGGCCTTCTTTAAGCAAGTTCGCTGTAGGGAATCTCACATATTTTGTGCTCTGCACTCTTCATCCTCAGCTCCGTTGATGATGTGAACGAGGTAATTTTTCATTACGAAAACAAAAGCCTCGCCTTTTTCTTTGTCCAGATTGTACCACTTGATTTTCTTAGAGACACTTGTTTGTTTGCTTTTCTTTGGTTTTTTCATAAAAATTTCTGTTAGCAGGAGACGGTGTTGCCGAGCGATTGCCTCTCCCAGGATCACTTTGCAATCTTTTATCCGAGGCTTCATGAAACTGGCTACCAAATGGTAGTCAATCTGAATTTCATCTCCACCACTGCTGTAAGTGATCAGGTGTCGGCTTTGTTTGATGAACATGGTGCTTAACACGATAAGACCATGTGATTTGCACATGCTTAGGATGTCTTCAGCAGGAAGGTTCCTTGTGCCATATCCTAGTTCTCCATGGCAGTCTTCATAGTCTTCGCTTGACTTCCCGACATGTCCATTCAAATCTCCGCCAACAAACAGAAACTCTTCCTTTGGGATGTTCTTAAGGAGATTGTGGAAATCTACCCAAAATGCATTTTTATCTCTCTGATTGCACCCGTTTTGGGGAGCATATGCACTGACAATATTTCACACCTCTCCTTGTATTACTAGTTTGAGAGACATCAAACGGTCGCTGGATTTCGAAATGCTCAAACGTTACCAAGTAGCTCTGCCGCAAGGATGATACCGATTTCGTTCCTAGCCTTTTCCGTTCCGCAGTAGAACATCTTGTAATCTTTTGTCCTAACGTCCAAGAAACGCGGTGTTTTTCCATTTCGTGATTTGGATACACAAGATATCCACCCGCCTTCTATACATCATCTCTTCCAGCTCGTACTCGTAACTTCGACTGGTCATGCTTCCAACGTTCCAAATCGCGACCCTCAAGTTTCGACGAAACTGTTTCATTATTTTGCTGGCACCCGGAATCCGTATAGCTCTGACCCGAACAATTCTGTTCGGTCCAGGATCAGTACCATGCACAGCAGTGGTAGTGCCTGGCGGGGTAGAGCCTTTCCTTTTTGCAAGTATTACCATAATGATACAGTTCTGCAATATTACCATATTGCGATGGTGTTTGTTGTTTGACACGTGCATGCTCCTGTTTTATTGTTTGTTTGATCTTTCTTCTATGACACCGGTGATCTCCAGTCGTGTCAACCCACGGACCCGCATGCACACTTGTGGGAGGGCTTTTAAGGTAGTATATGTGTCGCTAGGCTCACTTGGGTGTTATATTGCCTAGAGCCTTCGGCACTATTGACAGAAACGCGCTGTTCTACAAGCTGAGTAACTAGGGGGTATCTTCAAAGGTCCTAAGGGTCATACAAAGTCTTTATGAAGATAATAAAGCAGCTGTTTGGGATGGACACCACCTGTCCAACTGGTTTAAGTCTCAAATGGGAGTGAAACAAGGTTGTCTCATTAGACCATTTCTATTTTCAATATTTCTGCATGATCTTGTGACCTTTTTAACAGGTGGAATTGTGTTCGACGGACTCCAAATAAAGCTGCTTTTATACGCAGATGATATCGTCATTCTATCAGAAACTCCAATGATGTTGCAGATGATGATAAATAAGCTCCAAAACTACTGCAATTTATGGAACCTGAAAGTGAACACCGCTAAGTCGAAAGTAATGGTTTATAGAAACGGGTTTGGACGATACTCAAGGCAAGAAAGATGGACTTGGAAAAACCAGGAACTTGAAGTCGTTAAGGAGTATAGATATCTCGGAGTTTTAATTACATCTCAAGTATCCTTCAAGGCCCACCTGGGAGAAAAACTAAAGGAGGCGAAAAAGGCAATAAATTGCAGTTGGCGGGGATTCCTTGGTAGGAAAAACGTTCCATCGAGCAGCAAATTTAAGGTTTTCGAAGCGGCTATGAGTGCTATGCTGCACAAGTTTGGGGTATATTCGAGTACGAAGAGGTTCAAAAACTTTTAAGATATTTCTTAAAAAAATCTTTAGATTACCCGAAAACACACCAACATACATGTTGCACCTTGAAACTGGTTTATCTCCTCTCTACATCTTTACATTAAGATTGCACTTTCTCTACATTATCAAAGTAATGGAACTCCCAAACTACCGCCTTCCACACATCGTCGCAAAATATTTGGTACAGCGGAAGCTGCAATTCTTTAACGAGTGGTCGAGGCTTAGCGGCGAACATAGTATGCAGCTGACGCACTATAATGTAAAATCTTGGCGACGTTCTCTGAACCAGCTTTTATCCGTTATTGAAGAGTCTACCCGTGCGAAGTTTAGATTGAAAGCGCAACAAAGTGAGACCAGGTGTACGTATCCCTTACTCAACCACGATCTGCCTGCGAAACATTTTTTTCACGATCGGTTCAGCGTTGATGTAATCTCTATCATCTTTAAGGCGAGAGGCGAACTACCTCGGCTGAACTTCAGGCCTCATGTAAGCGAAGGGAATGAGGAATGCAGCCTATGCAACCTCAGACATCTTCCAAAATGTATGCACAACGCTTAACCTGACGTCATTCAAGCCTACGTACATTTTCCGCACTAAACCAGTGAAGAAGACGTCCAGTAGTCCCGTAATTGTGAAATTGCCTCATGCACAAATCAAGAAGCAAATATTGATTGCTGCAGCGGATTACTTTAAAACGAACGGAAGAACTGTTACTCTTGGTGACCTTGGTTTCGACAGCAACAAATTTGTGCGCTTGTATGAGAGTTTGACAAAACACAACCATTCATTGTTCAAAAAGGCTAATGAACTCAGGCGTAGCAAATGCTTGCACTCTGTGTTTACAAGAGACGGCAGAGTTTTTGTTAAGGAAACAACAACAAGCAAGCCGCTGCACATCAACAACACTCTGTCTCTGGATTCCATCTACCGCAATGAGATGTCAAAGCCGAATTCATTCTCTTCTTCTGACGCTGCCGCTGCTGCTCCCACCCCTGATTTAAGTATTATGTTGTGATGTTTTAATGTTTTGCAATTTTATCACTAAATTTGTAATGTTTACATTCTTCTAACTGTTAACTTCGAACTTTTGCTCTAGCTGTTTCTCTTTTTCATTGCTTGCTAGTGTTGCCAATTTCTTTTGTAAATTTTCAAATATTATTTTCTTTTTAATTTTTTGCGTAGCTCAATAACAGATTGAATTATTTCGATGAGTATGAAAATATTACCTTGTATGAAATTCTCTTTAATCTCTAATTTAATTAATTCATTTATTTATTTTTTCTTTTTGATAGTTGTGACATGTGTGGGAGTGGTTTCCTCTGAAAGATTACTGACGGCTATAAATCGATATGGTTTTCGGTCTAAATCCTGACACAGTAAGATCCGTTCTTAACGTGATGTGTGGATTTTATAATGGTATTAACGTCTGTCATATAAATGCTGGAAGTCTTAGGTCTAAACACACTATTTTATATCAAATGCTCAGTACATCGAAAGTGGATGATGTTATGGTGTCAGAATCGTGGCTAAATTCAAGTATTCTGTCTCAAATTGTTTCTATACCAGGACTTACTCTTCATAGAAACGATCGTAAAAACAGGATTGGAGGGGGAGTCTGTATGTATATACGGGATAGTTTGTCAACAAAAAGCGTTTACTCGTCCTCGCTGTCAGATGTGGATTTTTTGTGTATTGAAGTCAAAAGTAGATCTGATAAATGTTTGTTGGTGACTGTGTACTGTCCACCCCATAAATTTAAGGAGGAGTATTTGAAGGAGCTTGAAGATACCCTATCCAGACTCAGCCCAAATTACAGTAATATTTTGATTGGTGGAGACTTCAATGTTAACTATCTGAAGAAAAATGGTTCTACTGATATGTTCCAGTACTTCTGTAATAAATTGAACTTGAGCGTAGTCAATAAACGGTGGCCCACCTGTTTCCAATCTACTAAAAACCCGTCACTCATCGACATGTTTCTAACAAGTTCAACCAACCGAGTGATTGGAAATGATCAGGTCAGGCTTACATCCGATTTTATTCATGACCTTACTTTTTGCTCCCTTAAGTTTAATATGAGTGGCACTAGCAGTGCAAAAACATTGAAGTACAGATCATTTCGTCATTTTGATTTTCCACATCTGCAAGAAAATATTGGTAGCTTTGGTCTTAGTGATATCTACAATGCTGTAGACATTGATTCGAAAGTTTCTTTGCTAACTACTCTAACAAATGAGCTGTATGAAACCTATGTCCCGGAAATAACAAAAGTGTTAAGGTCTCAAAGTTGTCCATGGTTTTCAAACCAACTTAAATTATTAATTCAGGAGAGAGAACGCTTTTTCAGAAGGTTCAAAAGAATGCCGTCAGAGTACAACCAGTTAGGTTGAACTTAGTGAATACCTTGATCATATTGCGATCGACGCAAGGCATGCCTCCAGTATTCTGGATGTCCGGACCTTCCGAGCGGCCAACATATACTCGGATCATTACCTTGTTGTAGCCAAGGTACGAATGCGGATATCCCAATCTGAGCAACAAAGAAGAATTACTGTGAGAAAATTTAACGTCGAAAAGCTACAATCGCAAGAGACCGCCAGACTCTTCGCTGAACGCGTATCCCGAAATCTCTCAATTACCCCTTTGCCGCCAGCATCAAGTACCGAAGACCAGTGGTAACGCTGCCAACATGCCATCAGAAACGCCGCGACTGATGTGCTGGGTCTTGCTCGCACACCACCGCGAAACCCCTGGTTTGACGAAGAATGCAGGCGAGTGCATGCAGCAAAACAAGAGGCATACAAAGCGGCGCTGCAAAGGAAGACGAGAGCTGCTCGTGAGCTCTACGAGCAAAAGAGACGGGAAGAACATCGGCTTCTCCAAAAGAAGAAGAGCGAGCATGAGAAGCGAGCGTTTGAGAATATCGAGAGTCTATACTCCAGGAACAATGTACGGAAGTTTTACCAAAAGGTAAAAAGAACGTGTTAGAGAAGTAATACCCGTACAGAAACCTGTAGAGATGAAAATGGAAACCTCGTAGTAGAATCACAGTCGGTGCTGAGAATATGGAAAAACTACTTCTGCAGACTGTATAACGGCGACGAAGACCAACATCCCGCTGTCAGGCAGAATGAACCATTCAACATAGACGATGATAGTCAAAATTTCCGTCCACCTGACCAAAACGAAGTGAGGATAGCAATATCCAAGCTAAAATCGAACAAGGCTGCTGGACCTGACGGTTTACCGGCCGAACTTTTCAAGGCAGCTGGGGATGAATTGGTAGAGTGCATACACCAACTCATCTCTAAGATTTGGTTAGACGAGTGTATGCCTGATGAATGGAATCTCAGCATCGTTTGCCCGATCCACAAGAAAGGAGACCCCCTCAACTGCGCCAATTATAGAGGCATCAGTCTCCTCAACATCGCATACAACATCTTTTCTGCGATATTGTGTGAACGACTGAAACCTTTTATCAACAGCCTGATTGGACCCTATAAGTGCGGTTTCCGGCCAGGAAAGTCCACCATCGATCAAATCTTCACACTTCGGCAGATCCTGGAGAAAACCCAAGAATTCCAAATCGATACTCACCACCTCTTTATCGATTTCAAGGCCGCCTATGACAGCATCTATAGAGAAGAGCTTTATAGAGCCATGTCTAGTTTTGACATCCCTGCCAAACTTGTCCGCCTGTGCAGGCTGACGATGGAGAACGCTCGCTGCTCCATCAAGGTCGGTAATGACCTCACCGAGACCTTTGATGTCAAAAAAGGCTTTAGACAAGGTGACGCTCTGTCATGTGACTTCTTCAATATTGTACTTGAACGGATTGTGCGGAACTCACAAGCCAACACCGGAGGCACAATCTATTACAAGTCTGTACAACTGCTTGCATACGCCGACGATATAGACATTATCGGAAGATCTCAGCGGGCGGTCACCGGTGCTTTTGCAAGCATTGAGGCGGAAGCGGCCAAAATGGGTTTGGCGATAAACGAGGGCAAAACCAAGTATATGCTGTCAACTAGAAGGGAAAACCAACACCGACGAATTGGACAAAACGTCACCGTGGGCAGCTATAACTTCGAGGTAGTAAGGGACTTTGTCTACCTTGGCTCTGCTATAAATTCTACTAACAAAATCAGTGCAGAAATCAATCGAAGAATAACTCTTGCCAATCGCTGTTTTTTTGGGCTTATAAGGCAATTCAACAGTAAAGCCCTATCTCGAACAACTAAGGAGACTCTATATAAGACCTTGATCATCCCAGTCCTGCTTTACGGCGCTGCAACATGGACTTTATTAAAAGAGGATGAAGATATCCTTGGTCGCTTCGAGAGAAAAATTCTTCGTAAGATTTTCGGTCCCGTTTGCGTTGACGGGTTTTGGAGGAGAAGATTCAATCACGAACTATACGAGCTGTACAGCGACATCGACCTAGTCAAAAAACTGCGTATTGGACGTCTGAGATGGCTAGGACATGTAGAGCGAATGGATACCAACGCTCCGGCCCGCAGAGTCTTCGAATCTAATCCCGAGGGACGACGCAGTAGAGGGAATCATCGCCGTAGGTGGCGCACACAAGTTCAAGGGGACCTCGACCAACTTGGAGTGCGCAACTGGAGGCAATTAGCTAAAGACCGAGCTAAATGGAGAGGCTTGTTGGTTGAGGCCCAGGTTCACCCCGAACTGTAGCGCCACCTAAGTAAGTAAGTCGGAGTACAATAGGTGTCAATACATCTTTGCTCGAAATAGAGTTGCTGCAATGATACGTTCCTCCAAGCGTTCATATTTCCTGAAACGTCTCAACCCAAAGCTAAAATCAAAAGTTCTATGGAATAACTTAAAACAAGTAGGTGTGGTGGATAATGACAGGCCTAGATGTACCTTCAGTCCGACGGAAATGGGCGCTGTACTCGTTCCTTCATCATCGAATGCGGCTGAGTTTGATTCAAATGGTCCCTCCGCTAATGAGTGCTTCGCATTTAGGTGTGTCAACGTCCCAGATGTTGAATTAGCTATTCGTGCAGTTAAATCGAATGCGATCGGGCCAGACGATATTTCCCCGAAATTCGTTAAGTTAATCCTTCCTGTACTTCTTCCTTACTTAGTGCACATATTTAACTACTGTATATACAGCCGTCAATTTCCGGAGATGTGGAAGAGGGCCAAAATTATTCCGATCCCAAAAAAGTCGAATCCTAAGAACCCTGCTGAGTTTAGACCCATAAGCTTATTACCCTTCCTATCGAAAGTCTTTGAAAAGATCTTGGCCCAACAGATTCAAGAAGACTTAGATAGACGTAATAAGATTTCTAAGTGGCAATCTGGCTTTCGGAAAAGGCATAGTTGTGAATCAGCAGTAATCGAGGTAACCTCTGATTTAAGGGCAGCATTGGATTTAGATGAAATCGGTGTGAGGGTACTTTTAGATTTTTCAAAGGCTTTTGACTCTATTAATCATTCATTGCTACTGCACAAACTTAAAAATAATTTCCAGTTTTCTAGCTCTGCCCTTGAACTGATTTTCCATTATCTAAGTAATCGTTTACAGTTTACAGATGGTCTACACGGAACAGGGAAGCTCTAATCCGTATCTGGTGAATACAGGTGTTCCACAAGGATCGGTCCTGGGACCACTCCTGTTTTCTGTATTTGTAAATGATCTCCCTGATATTCTTGTGAACTGTCATGTACACCTTTACGCAGATGATGTTGTTATTTATCTTTCTAGAAGACTGGGATTATTAGATGATTGTGTGGCTAGAGTAAATGAAGATTTGTCACTCATTCAGAAATGGGCTGATTTAAATAAACTTTTTTTCAATCCACTTAAATCTGTGGGAATGGTATGTGCCAGAAGTGAAGTATGCTTACTCAATGTCCCTCCCCTTGTTGTAAATGGTTTTACTATACCTTATGCAGAACACGTGAAATATTTGGGTTTTAGGATAAACAGGAAAATGAGTTGCTGCGATGCTACATCTGATACAGTCAGTAAAATCTACTGTGGATTGCGCAGTTTGAGAGCCTCTTCGAGTTTACTGCATCCGAAGATGAAATTACATCTTGTAAAAAGTTTAATACTGCCATTTTTCTCATATAATTGTATAGTATATCCCTGCCTTGACCATGAATGTAAACATAAAATCAATGTCGCATTTAATGATTGCTTACGGTACATATTTAACATCCCAAGGTATGTAAGCGTTTTACAGCACAAGAGGTCCTTACTTGGAATGAGTTCAGATGAGTACTATGACTTCAGATCCATTCTTAAACTCCATAACATAATCCACAAAAAATGTCCTGAGTATTTACTAGAGTATCTTAGATTTGTACAGTCACCTAGAGGCCTACGACTAATTTTGCCACGATTCACACACACAGTGGGAGAGCGGTCTTATTTTGTTAGAGCGATTCGGTTGTGGAATAATCTTCCACATCAATTACAAAGGATTGATTCGTCAGCTGTATTTCGGGGGAGGCTATTCTTATACATGTCGTAATAAATTTAAAATTATTTAACAATAATATCTCAATTTAATCATATATAATATTCACATACTCGTCAGTGTATTTACTTTTTATGTTTATAAATACTTTTATTTTATTTTTTTTATTGTTATTCACTTCAGTTGTACGTAATTCAATTTTAGATGCTTAATTATGAGAAAGAATTTCTTGAAGTGTCATGTTAATCTAAGTTTAAATAAATGAAATGAAATGAAAAAACCTTCGAACAAAGGAAGACGTTTTCCATTTTATTGGAGCTTGCCCAATATTGAAAGAAATCAGACGAGCGTACTGGGGTAAAGAGGCGCTATCAACGGCTGAATTCATCAGAAATCCAGATGGTGAGGACTGGAGCGTGCTGGCTAGCTATCTTAAAGCTGCATTAAAATACCGGCAGCAAATAATGAACGAAGCATTTTAAATCACTACATTTGCATAAAACTTAAGTCTAATTCTCTCTTTTCTTCGGCTGACGGCAATAGCCAAAGTATTTTATTGTAAATTATTGTAAAAAATTTAATTTGAAGTTTAAAAAATAAAATTTACTTTACTACTTTACTACTATTGCCTAGATCTGATTAGTCGCCTTTTACGACAAGCGCTAGTTATTGGGGGGCGCTGCAGTGACATTCTTAACCCGTCCCTGCGCGGGTATATCATGCAAAGATAACATTCAAAATAATATATTATGTACGTGGGACATTGACAATAAAAGTTATTTTATTCATATGACTACATAGGCACTACGTAAAATTGTTTATGATCGTTGCTTTGCAAGTTGTTCGAGTTTCGGCAATAAGTTCAGCTGCTTGTTATATTCCGTTACTTATACATATAAAATGTACACCCATTTGTACATCGCAATCGCCTTAGAGATAGTATTCGCGAATTTAAAAGCAAAAAGATAGCGACCTATCTTGAAAATATTTCCGGTGAAAAAGGATCAAATTATTCGCTTTGGAAAGCGCTAAAAGGCATCCGGAAACCTCAAATGCAAGCGCCACCAATTCGGAAAAACTATGGAAACTGGGCCAAGAGCGATTAAGAAAAGGCAGATCTTTTTGCTTTGCACTTAGAAGAAACATTTAAGCCGTTCGACGGCCCTTCGTTAACGCCCGACTCCCCAGTCACGACATCTGACAACTTTAAAGTAAAAAAAGTTGTATTGATTGAACTGAGGGAAGTGATTCAAAATTTAAAGACGAAAAAAGCTCCGGGTTACGACTTGATAACGGCGCAGGTAATCAAGGAATTGCCGAATAAAGCTATTATCAAACTGCTCTATTTGATCAACGCTTCGTTCAAATTGCTCTATGTTCCGAGACAATGGAAAGTCGCCGAGATTATAATGGTCCCGAAACCAGGCAAACCGCTAAATGAGAAGAAATCATATCGGCCTATTTCCCTATTGCCGGTTATCTCAAAAATATTTGAAAAACTACTTTCCAAACGCCTACAGCCCGTAATCGATGAAAGACGTCTCATTCCTGACCATCAGTTTGGATTTAGAATGAAACATTGTACAATTGACCAAGTCCACAAAATAACTGACGTGATTGAGAAAGCTCTGGAAGAAAAAAAAAATTGTTGTGGTGTATTTCTTGACGTCTCACAAGCTTTCGATAAGGTTTGGCACGAAGGCTTGAAATATAAATTGCAATTACTATATGTACTCTACACGCGTGACATCCCGCAAGAAAGAAATTGAGTCATCGCCACGTTTGCGGACGAAGCAGAAACCGGAAAGCTTCAACATGCTATTAATAAAGTCCACGCTTGGACGAATTCTTGGTGTATTGTGCTGAACGAAAGCAAATCTACTCACGTCAACTCTACGTACAAAAAATTGGATAGATTGCCTGTATATCTAAACTCGGCTCAAATACCGTACGCAAACGAAGCAAAATATCTAGGAATGACTCTAGATGTCAAGCTCAATTGGAAATCGCACGTGAAAAAGAAACGCGACGAACTGCAAAACAAATACCGACAAATGTACTGGCTACTCGGAAAACATTCGAAGTTGAGCCTACATAACAAACTGCTTATCTATAAGCAAGTGCTAAAGCCTGTGTGGACGTATGGTATACAACTATGGGGTTGTACCAAGAAAAGCAATAGAAATAACATACAAACTTTTGAAAATAAAGTTCTTAGAACGATCGTTAACGCACCGTGGTATGTACGTAACGAAGATATTCATCGGGATCTGGGTATTCCCAGTGTCGTCGAAGAGATAACAAAATTTGCGCTTAAACAAAAAGATCGTGTTCACGGCCATTGTAACCATACTATCACTCAACTGCTTGACGCGAACAATTCAATTCGTCGTCTTCCAAGGACAAAACCTTTTGACCTCGCGTCATAGCATATGAAGGTCGTGAAAAATGCAGGAACTTTCATTGGAATTTAACCTGTCTAAAGTGCTACATTTATTTTCAATCACATACGAACATCTTTTTCTATAATCACGATTCTCGTAAGCGGAAATAAAATTGCTGGATAAGCACTGGCTTAGTTGTAGTATTAGTTTTGAAGAGAGGTGTTTTTTTAGTGAGTAAAAATCTCACACTACCATAAGCACGCGCGGTCGGGCCTTATGGTGTCTTTGGAAGATTTTTCACCTGCTCTCGGCAAAAAAAAATAAAAAATGTGTGCATCAGTCACGTCAACTTGCTTGTGCCATTTTTTGCTTTTGAATCTTATCATAGATATTTATTATAGTATATGTGAAAGGCAAGACTAGCTTACTCATCATAGCCATGTCACCTAAACATGTCACTGCGACTAGAAACTTAAAAACTTACATGAATAGTATTTTAAAGCCTTGGTCAATTTTTTGTTAAAAAATTACTCAACGATAAAAACGTATGTAGCGTGGGTATTTACTGCTACTTTCATATGTCGCTCTTGCGTTACACGAAAACTGAAGTAAGAAATAAATGATGATATGAGAACTTTTACAAATTACAAATTTAGATAAAAGTTTCGAGGAACCTTCCTTATTGTCCTGATGCAAGGAAGATCACTGCACATAGTTAGACAAATATTTCTTAGACACGCTGTGTACGTACATATAGACTAATTGGCTTTAGGTTTCCAGTTCCGTTTTCACTTCTCTTATTTTCCTCTTCTATAATTTACAACATAGGTATGCATTTATTTATCTTTCTGCAAAAACTTAGGATACCGATGTACGCGTTGCAGACCGACGAAACATAGCTGTTCCTTTCTCAATAATTAAAGGCGGCTGTCATCCTGACATTTGGCCAATATCGGTTTATTTTCTGCTTCATATTTCATTTTAATATTTGCAGAGTTGCGTACTGTACTGAATTATTATTGTTTTGTGAATGTTTGCATGTGCACGCGTATAAATAAAAATCAAGAAGTGCATGTTTGCGAATAATAGGCTAAATATCTGAATGTTATCATTTTTCCTTTCTTTTATATTTTCAAATGTTGGCATGCATGAGCCGCATAATTTTTTTGGGTATATATAGATCTCCTTTACACATGTCCTCTCTCTATTATTTCCTGTTTTTGCTGGTCTCTGACTCTAAGAGCACATTATACTAAATTTGTATTAAAAGCAGCAGAAAACAAAAAAAGCTTGTTTTCTAATTAATTTAATGGTGACCCCGAGTTGATCGGCAACCTATTATTGTCGATTACATATATATCCACATATTGGCGGAACGTAACCTCAATATGACCCAACCAGAAACTAAGATTAATGCGAAGGCCGAAAAACGTCTTGAGGTGCTCAGAATTCGACGCACGGTGGCGTGCAATCAAATCGGTCGTGCGCAGAAGTGGAACTCCGGCTAACTGCGCTAGACACTAGCTTCATAACCTTCGAAAAGCTTCAAGGTAAAATTGAGGAACTGGATTTGGAAGAAGTCAAATCAAGTGAAAACATTCGTGCCACATACTGAAGAAAAATTCTAACTCCGGGGACCTTTAACAAAAGACTCAGGTCCAATTTTAATAAGTTTTTATTGAATCAAATAACCGAATTCTATCGGGTCAAAGGGAAATCGTTAACTCCAACAAAATTCATAATTAGACAAACAAACAACGTTAAAGATTTGTATATAAAGTGTGATGGAAAGAGATGAATATAGCATGCAGTTGGTTATGTATATGATAAATGCAATAAAATAAGTAATGCCAAATTATACAAAAGCAAGAGGTAGAGAAACCATATTTAACTTTCAGCACATACGAAGAGAAGTACTATAGTCTTCGACCACAAATGTTGGTAAAAATTGAGTCACTTCAACCTAATAAGAGGCACCACGAGGCTGACACTAGCATTCAGGTTAAGTCATCTTAACAGTTAAAACTACCCAAAATGAAATTGCCCTTTCTTACAGGTGAGATCACAAAATGGTTGGACTTCTATGAATCCTTGAAATCCTCCATTCCCATCCTACCCTCGATAAAATATCCAAATTCCAATATTTGAAATCATCGTTGGATGAGAAAGCCTTAAGAGCAATTGACAGTCTAGAAGTCAATGAGGCAAATTAGGGTGCTGCCATCAACATTCTCGTGGATCGCTACGAGAACAAACGTCTCATACTACCTTGATCAAAAAGTTCCCGGAATTTATTCAGAAAATTAAAAATACAAGTTTATTCATCTAAATCTATATTGTCCCCTTCAAAGTAATCCCCATCGACTGCAACACACTTATGCCAGCGCTTGATCCAATCTTCGAAACATTTTTTATATTCGGTTTTCAGTATGTCCATCAGTGCTTCCTGCGATTTTTCCATTACTTCCTCTCGGCTGCTGAAACGCGTTACCCGTAATGGTTTTTTAACTCAGGTGAATTCGGTGGCTGTTGGATGGTATTTGTTGCATTTCTCGTCAAAAAATCATGTCTTTTGCGAAGTCAACACGGTCTCTTTTTTTGTATGAAATTGAGGTCTTTTGGCACCAACTTTGCTGCTACACGACGGAAACCCAAATCATTAACCAAAATGTCTTTCGTCGGTTTTCGATGTCGATGGTCTGCCACTGCGTTCATCATCTTCGATTGACTCACGACCACTTTTGAACCGCTCGTGCCACTGGTAAACGACCATCGTTGCCAAAACACTTTTCCAACATTTCCAACGTTCGCGCACCATTAAATCCGTTTTTTTACGCAAAATTCACTACAAGTTCGTTGTTGCAAATTTAAATCCATTTCTAAAATTGTAAAAAATCGCCAACACACACAGAGATAGATGTACTCTTGGCTACGTAACTTTTTCAAATGTCAAGCTATGACGCTAAGATTTAGATGGAATATCAACAACAGATGCACCAACTTAACAAAGAAAACAGAAATCAAATCGAAACGATGGGAGCGCCACACGGTTTTTATTCCGGGAACTTTTTGATCAAGGTGGTATGTTCGGAACACATCCGTCAAATATTTGAAGATCCAGCTATTCGCAGACATCAGCTGCGGCCCTGCGCGAACTCATCGATGGAATAAATAGTCACCTGCGAGCTCTAACTTCTCTTGGACGCCCAGCCGAAAAGTGGGACGACCTCATCATCTATATCGTTGCCTCAAAGTTCAATGTCGCCACTCGAAACAAATGGCAGGAAGAATGTTCAACAGAAGACTTACCAACACTTACCAAATTGTTAAAATTCATTGAGCGACGGTGTCAAGTCTTGGATTGCTATCCATCCACCAGCGGTACACAGGCAAGTAGTATTATTACATCTTCTAAAAAACCTAAGAATTCTCCCAGCAAAAGCTTAGCCTTAACCAAAAGTGCTGACCATAATAAACCCAAGTGCTTGTACGGTGATAATATAGGTCATGCTATTCAAAAGTGTTACAAATTTCTAAATCTTTCACTAATCGGAAAACAACAAATTATAAACAATCGTGAAATCACTGCCAATTGCCTTAGAAACGATCAAAATCTTAACACCTGTCAATCGTCCCTATGCCGCAAATGCAATGAGCTACACCATAGAATTCTCCATTCCCCTGATCAGACATCGTCAAGCCGTTTTACTGCTCCACCTAGCAGCTCTGTGAGTAAGCCCTACTCCCACCTTCTCGTGGTGTCATCTGGGAATTTCTTCGAAAATTGCTAACGGGAGAGGACGAATGGCGAGCTTCCTGCGCCAAAAAAACAGGATAAGTGTCGGTTGGTCTGTGGCCCAGCGAGCCGCAACCGTAAAACAAACTATTGCTCCGAAGTGTCGTCTCGGCTAATCGCGGTGGCACCGAACTGGATGTGTGCAGCAGAATCGGGAAGGCTAAAGCTGCGTTCGGAATGCTGTCCAAAATCCGGAGAAGCAATGTTATTAGCTTAAGAACCAAGCTACGACTGTTCCGCTCCAACGTAGAATCAGTGCTGCTTTATGGGTGCAGTACCTGGAAGGTGGACACCATTAACACACGCACGCTGCGAGTCTTCGTAAACAAATGCTTAAGAATGATCTTGAGAATTTTTTGGCCGAACCGCATCTCCAACGAACAACTTTATCTGAGAACGGGCCAAGAACCTATAAGCATTACTATACGAAGAAGAAAGTGGCAATGGATTGGACACAACCTACGGCGCGAAGATAACTCCATTGCGAAATACGCTATGCAGTGGAATCCGCTCACCCAGGCAGGCAGAATAGCGGGACGCCCTAGGCAAACGTGGCGCAGAACAGTTGAAAAGGAATCGAGCTCTTTAGGAATAAGTTGGAGGCAGCTCAAACGCGTTGCAGAACTCCGAACACGATGGCGCGCAGGCGTGGTTGACGCCCTATGCCCCCCGAGGGGTTAAAGGATATAACTAACTAACTACTTAATGCAGATGCTAAGGAATATGTTGGTGCGTCGTCTCAGCAGAGAAATAAGGTGCATCACGCAACTGTCCCTGGAGAAAACACATTCACTATACTGGCTACCGCCATTGTTAACGTGTTAGATAAACATAACACTCCAATTCCATGTCGTCTGCTTCTGGATTCTGGTTCGCAGCTCAATTTAATAACTGAGCGCCTCGCACAAATCCTAGGGAAAGATTTAATCTAGCTAAAGCTATGCTCATCTAAATTCAAAGCAAATATTATTCTCGAGTCCAGATTCAATAATACATGTCATGTTTTAGAAGCAATCGTCATCAAACGTATTACTCACACATTACCTGAAAATTACATTGATATCTCTGAATGGCGAATTCCTTCAAATATCAAGCTCGCTGACCCCTTATTCAACAAGGTGCAAGCCACTTCTTATCACTTCTTTCAATTGGTCAGATTCGCATTGATGACAATTTACCGGTGTTCCAAAACTCCGTATGGGCTATAATACTTGCATGAATCATTTTTGCACGAACTTGAATGAAAGCATTGAATCCATTATGAGTTCCTTTTCGAAAACCGAGAATATTATTGAATCTGTGCCTTTAACGAAAACCCAACAAATATGCGAGTAATTATTTGTTAACCATTTCGAGCGTTTGCAAACCGGGCGCTACAAGGTACGACTATCATTCAAGATTGATCCGCACGAGCTGGGCAGGCCATACCACACAGCTATGCGTCGATTTACCAGTCTGGAGAGCAAAGTACACAGGGATGAAAATATCTCCAGAGATTACATCAACTTTATGCGAAAATACTGTGCGCTCTCTCACAAGGAATCTGTTGACAATGTCGATTATAGTAAGCCTCATTTTTGTATGTCTCATCACTGCATCATCAAGCCGGACAGTTCCACCACGAAGCTGCGAGTCGTTTTTGATGCCTCATGCAAAACTGATAGTGGACTCTCTTTAAATGAAGCCATGCACATCGGACCAGTTCTCCAATTGGACCTGTTTTCCATTGCCCTCAACTTTCGGTGTCACAAGTACGTATTTACGGCTGATATCACCAAAATGTACCGGCAAGTGATCATGCACGAAGATGATCGAAATTTTCAATACGTACTTTGGAGAGAATCGCCTACGGAGGAACTCAAGGTATATAGACTCTGTGCGGTTACTTACGGCACCAGCTCAGCCTCTTATCTTGCGACTAGACTATTACATCAGCTGGCTGATGACGAGTGAGATTTGTTTCCTCCCGGTTCACATGTTCTCAAAAATAATTTTTACGTTGATGATGTACTTGCGGGAGCCAGTACATTGGAGGAAGTTTTAAGAATGAAGGTTGAACTGCAATTGATTTTAGAACGAGGTGGGTTTCGCTTACGGAAATGGTGTGCTAATTCGGAAGATATACTAAAGGATATACCAGTACAGGATCGAGAGCAGCTTTTCCAACTAAGGCAAGACAACGTTATCAAAACACTTGGGTTAATTTGGGAGCCGGTTAATAACACCTTTCAAATAAAGGTTAATCTGCAAAAAATTGGCAAGGTTACCAAAAGATCGATTCTTTCCGACGTTGCGAGACTGTATGACCCTTTGGGATTAATCAATCCAGTGATTGTGAGGGCCAAACTTTTTATGCAAACACATTGGAAAAGCAAGCTGCATTGAGACGAAGCGTTGCCCCAAGATCTTCATCAATCTTGGATATCTGTTAGGGCAGAATTGACAGAATTGGAGAAAATAACAATCAGACGGCACGTTTTAGAAGATTCACGTGGTCACGCAGAGTTCCATGCGTTCGCCGACAGCTCGGAGAAAGCCTATGGCGCTTGTCTATATGTACGTTCAGTAAAGGCGAATGGCGGCATAGCTGTTAGGTTACTATGTGCAAAATCAAAAGTAGCACCTACTGATAAGCAACGCGTAACGTTGCCCAGACTTGAATTGTGTGCCGCCGTTATAATGGTACAGCTTGTGGATTAGGTCCGTGCCGCTACTACAGAACCGTTTGGCAAATATTATTATTGGACCGATTCCAACATCGTTTTGCACTGGGTTTCAGAAAAGACACATCAGTGGCCAACTTATATAGCCAATCGCATTGCTTTCATCCAACGATTGTCTGAACTTCATGAGTGGCATCACGTCCGCAGCAATCATGACCCAGCGGATATCTTATCTAGCATTCCTAGAGCTTATAGGATGCGACAAATGGTTCTCTGGCCCACCATTCCTACGTGAAGAAGAAAAGGACTGGCCGAATGCGAAAAGAAAAATCGCTATCACCGACGAACCATCAGAGCGAAGGAAACCCAAACTCGTAAGTATATTTCTAGCTAGAGAAGTGGTCGAAATTTTCGAACGCATTAAATTTAAAAATAGCTACACACGTATCGTTGAACCCGTTTTTAGATGACGACGAAATTCTTTGAGTTGGAGGACGCCTTAGGCATGCTGAAATCGCCTTCGATCATAAATACCCAATACTTTTACCTGATAAAAACTTTTTCACAGAAGCCATGATGCGACATTTTTATCAACAAAATCATCATTTGGGAGCACAGGCATTATTGGCTCATGTTAGGCAAAATTATTGGCCTGTGCATGGAAGGGTGTTGGCGAAGAAAACAATTCGACGCTGTGTTAAATAGTTCAACGCTAATCCCAAATCGGAGCATCCTCTCATGGCAGACTTACCGCGACATCGCGTAATCCCTTCGCGTCCTTTCTCTATTGTCGGCACTGATTTCTGTGGACCATTTTCAGTATATTTCAAGCGAAAAAGAACTTCTCCGGTGAAAGCCTACGTAGCCATTTTCGTTTGTTTTAGCACAAAGGCTGTTCACTTGGAGTTGGTCGGCGACTTGAGCACTGCTAGTTTCCTTGGAGCTCAACGACGATTCTTTGGAAGAAGGGGTTTGAGCAAAATAATTTATAGTGACAATGCCACAAACTATATAGGTGCAAGAAATGAATTAAAGGAGCTATACGCTCACCTGGCATCTCCGGATTGCCAAAGGATAATAATGAACACGTTGACACAAGAAGGCGTTGAATGGCGTACGATACCTCCGAGATCGCCGCACTTTGGGGGCATATGGGAGGCGGCAGTTAAGGCTGCCAAGCATCACATGAAGCATGTTCTACATTTAGCTTCGCTAACGTATGAGGAGTTAAATACCCTTATTGTCCAAATCGAGGCCATCCTTAATTCCCGTCGCCTCTCCCCTCTTTCCGAAAATCCTTCTGATTTCCAAACATTGACACCTGGGCACTTTTTAGTAGGTAGTCATTTACAGAGCATACCTGATCCATCCATCACTGACAAGAATATCACATATCTCATTCGATGGCAACGAGTTCAATGGCTGATTCAACAGTTTTGGGAGAGGTGGAGAAAGGAGTATCTTCACAATCTCCAAACGAGGTACAAGTGGCGAAAATCGAGCAAAGGTCTTGATATAAACGACGTTGTAATGCTGAAGGATGAGAAATTGCCTCCACTAAAGTGAACTTCACAAATCAGATGATGGAACTGTTCGAGTAGCAACACTGGAGAAGGGCTTCACCACAAGGGCTGTGACTAATTAAAACAAAGCATTGTGATGGCCCTAACGGGTGTTGACACAATGTGATTTCTGCCCAGTGCTCTGAATGTCAAAGTGAAGAAATTCAAGTAACCGCGGGTAAACGGCAGGAGTAACTATGAATCTCTTCGGATGTGTTTTTCAAGAGTCCCTGAAATCGTTTTTTTTTTTTTTGTCCGGAAATCGCAAGTTTCGGTGCTTTGAGTAGAAATATTCTCAAGTATAAGCAAACGGGCTTCATTTTGACACCAATTTCGAGTCTTTATCGCCAATTTTTACCGAAATATCTGCAAAAGAAATTTGCGAACAATTCACCCCCACACCCAATAGTGAGAAAGAACAAAAACCACACCAGTTCCTTATATAATTCCCAGGTGTCGGTCAGTGCCCGGGTCTAAATCTATAGTGATAAATGTACATGAAGACACCACCTTTCATTTAGTATATAAAATACTTCTGTGCTGTGAGAGGTTTCGCGGATATTTCGTGTTAAAAAACTAGAAATTGCAGTTCACCACCACGCCCCATAGAGAAAAAGAACAAAAAGCAGGCCAGATATACATATATATAATTCGCACATGTCCATCAGCGCCCGGGATTACGTATATAGTGAAAAATATACGCGAAATCACAACCTTTCATTTAATATATAAAACCCTTCTGTGCTGTGCGAGCTTTCGTGAATATTTCGTATCGAAAAACTGGAAATAATACTACAAATTTATTGAAATTCTGTTCCATTCCACCTACTGGAACAGCTGATATAAATAACACTTCAGTTAGATAAGCCCAAAGTAGTACGAATTCCGTCTCGGTCCGATAACTTCAATTTGAGTGCGAAAATAATCGATAACAGACGAAAGTGCCAGATAGTACGAAAAAAAACATTTCTGATCGTCCTGGAACTAGTTTTCGGAATTTTTGCTAACCGCGTCTGAGGAATTCGGTCCTGTAAGTCAGCGTGGTTTAAAACCAATTAATAAACTCCGGCCAAAGCGAAATTTAACGCTATGGCTTCACCACGCAGGGAAAGTGTTGTGGAAAATTCACGGTGGCCCTGCGTTTACGGCAAAGACTACGTAACCCAGAAGAGTCTTCTGCAGCATCAACGCAGATACTGCCGTGGGGCACCAAGTGCATCAATATCGAACAATTGCTCCATATGCAACAGGACCTTTGCAACATTTTCCGGTATTCGTCAACACCAAAAAGAGCGCATGCTGAGGAATATAGTGTTGGTTTAATGGCGGAGGCGTCAAATGCCAGAAGAGGTTGGACCGAGGATGAGGAAGTGGAGCTGGCCATGATGGAGGCAGATCTGACGTTGTCTTATCCAACGTAAATTATCGACGCTCTTGCCAGGTCTTCGACCAGATCCAGAGATGCGATTAAGAAAAGGAGACAATTACAGTCATACAAACGGCTGGTCTCTCAATTGAGTGCATATTCTACGGCTCCTGAGAACGAGCCGTACAGCGATGAAGATCTGGTCTGGACTAATTCGGACCTTATTTCTGCAATATCATCATTCCCAACTGCCAACATGGACGTGATTGACCTGGCACTGCGGAATGCATGCATCAACGGCATGGATATTTGCCAGGGGACCACAGATTCCTACACAGCACTACAAAATCTGTATGTTACAGGACGACGGACTACAAACTCATCCAGCTCAAGACACAGCCAACTGTTGCAAGCGCTATCCAGTGCAACTAGCAACAGGAAGAAGAAGCGGAAATTATACACCCTCGCTCAAAATGGCTTTAAACATCGAAAAGCTGACTACGCCAATCGTCTTATCGATGACATCTCGTGGGAAGGCGAAACAATTTCTCCACTGGCGGCAGAGATATTTGAGCCATACAAGAACATCTTCGGGCGTCCGTCAACATGCAGTCTACCCGTCAGCTCCTGCGATCGCTTTAATGGGACGACCGTCACCGGTCCCATTTCAGTAGAAGAAATCTCGTTGACGAAAAAACAGCTGAAGTCAAGTGCATGCGGACCCGACGGAATTGGGAAACCGGAACTGTGCAAGATCCCGCCGATATAACTTGCCCTTCTTTTTAACGCTATATTGCTCAGCAAGTCCACCGCAGATGAGATGAAGAGCAACAAGACCACCCTTATTCCTAAAACAAAAGAGGTACTTGGAAACGTCAAAAACTGGAGGCCGATTACCATCTCGTCAATCGTATTAAGATGTTTCAACAAGATCTTAGCGCACAGGCTATCACAAGTCGAGCTAATGAGCTGCCAGAGAGGTTTCACCAACATCGACGGCTGCTTCGCTAACACGTGGACCGTCGAAAACCTTACTAAGCACCACCATCGCTCGACCTCAAAAGCGCCTTCGATTCGGTTCCCCACGACGCCATCACGAGGGTTCTTAGAAGATCAAAGGTGGATAGTAAGTTTACCAGGCTCATCGAGGACAGCTACAGAGGAGGGAGTACCACCATAGCCTGCAACGGCAATTCAATCGGTGAGATCGAAATAAACAGGGACGTCAAGCAAGGAGATCTCCTCTCCCCGATCCTTTTCAACATCTCCCTTGATGAACTTATAACTATCCTGCACGCAGAGTTCTCCGGCATTAACATCGGTACGGAGAAAATCTGCTGCCTCGCGTACGCTGACGACCTCATACTGATCGCCAAAACCCCTGTGGATGGCAAACATATGCTCGCTAGGGCACATATATTCCTCAACAGTATGAGCATGGAACTCAATGCCAACAAGTGTTCTGCTCTCGTTTTGCGTACCGTACCGTCGAAAAAGAAGCTATTCGTGGACAAGGCCGAAGTTTTTCCCATTGGCGACCAAGTCATTTCATCGATGGGTACTGATCGCAGATTTAAGTACCTGGGCTCAGACTTTTCATATGCTGGCATATTGTCATCTAATATATCCAACCCATTCCAACAACTCAAGAGAATAAAACGAAACCTTTTCAAAAGCTGCTGATCTTGAAGGAATTTCTAATCCCGCGTTACATTGCCAGCCTGCAGACCCCCAACATCACGGCCGGAAGACTGAGGAAAGCAGATAGAAAAGTACGCGTGTGTTTGCGTTCTATCTTGCGCTTAAATGCTCACTGTCACTTGAGCATCTTCTACGCGCCAGTAAAAGCTGGGGGATTGGGAATTTTCAACTTCACCGACAACATCCCGGTCATAGTGAAAACTCGAATCAGCAAACTCCGTAACGCAAGCTCACTATTAAATTCCACCTTTGAGCTAAATTCAGGGGGATTCGGGGCAATTGACCGTCTTATAAAACAGGACACCGGTAATAAAGCAACCATCGCCCTCAAACACGCCGCCGCACTAGAAAGCTCATTCTCCGGAAATGGACTCGCACAAGCCCGAAACCATCCCACCAGCAACAAACATATGATCAATCCACCGAAATGCTGGAGCGGCGAGGACTACATCAGGAGCGTCCAGTTGAGATACAACTTCCTTCTCAGTGCCAGCATACCTTCCAATCCACCGGAAGCGCGCAACTGCAGAGCCGGCTGTCAAAAGAAGGAATCACTGTCACAGATTCTACAGCAGTGCCCCATCACTCACTGGTAACGTATCCAGCGCCACGACCATGTCCTCCGCCGTCTCACCAAAATTGCCAGCAGGAAGGGCTGGTCTCATATAACTGAGCCCCAAATACGCGGTTCTGATGGCCTCTTAAAGAAACCCGACGTGTTGCTGAGAAAGGGTAGCACACTAATCGTTTGCGATGTCGGT